>OX439049.1:56769255-59344813 GCA_949317995.1 Acholoe squamosa
CTCCCTTTCTCTTTCTCTCTGTTTGCTCATATCCCCATCACAACAAACCACACAGAGGTGAAAATGAACAATAACATAGTTGTAGAAATGGGTTTAAGCTAGATGAATTACAAAGCCTGTTGTTGCATGAGATCAATTTCAGCTAGAATCTTTTTGTGTTCATTCTTTTCATGCCAACTGAGTTGAAGTAGGTCCTGTGATTTAACATCATTAAAACCATTAAAACATTGTAAAATCGTATATTGTCTTAAAAGTTTCTATCGCAGCAATTTTTCATTTCAGAGTGAAATTTTGGTAGACATTTCATAAGTAATCAATGAAGGTGGCAGACTTTATGATCTAGAGCATATTTTGTGACAGTCGGGAGCCTTTCTTTAACAGCAATATTAAAGTACATTATCAAGGTGTTAAGTGCTATCCTACTAGAAAAGTTCACCAGTGAACTCTAAAACCCCAGTTTTATATATCCACCCATGCTAACATATTCTGCATGCCAAGTTCCTATCATCTCAGGGCATCATTGGCTTACAACTAAATCCTTGAAAGCCTTCCTCGATCTGAGGAAGGCTTTTGATATGGTAAGTCACTCACTATTGCTCAACAAATTACAGAAAGTTGGATGCTTGGACAATACCCGTAAATGGTTTAAGAGCTACCTAGAAACTCAATGTAAAAAAACAAAGGCAAACAGTACACTGTCTAGTCCCTCACTAGTAGAGTATGGTGTACTGCAGGGGTCCATACTCGGGCCCCTGTTGTTCATCCTCTATATCAACGGCATCAAGGATGTGATACACAATTGTGACTTCATCAGAATTACCAGTAATTCAGAACAAAGGTTTAGACCCAGTGAAGATTTGAGGAGACTTCCCCATACAGAAGGTTTCTTGCTATTAATCTCCACACCAAACAAATCCTTGTACAATGTATATAGTTATAGAGTCGATCTAGCAAATTAGGATGGAGCAATACAAAGTCAGTCTTCTACCATTACAACCTCTGTCAGAATCTTACAGCTAGAAATGAAATGTGCCTCCATCTAAAAACACTATTCAAATAAGCGCCTGTCTCTTATAAGCCACTACAGTAGTCTGTACAAAGGATATCTGATACGTTCCTGCCATCTGTATACTCGTAAATGAAGACATTGAGGCAATTAGAGCAATTTATAGAAGCAACAACGGGCACAGGGTCATCTACAGTATTTCATATTTACATTTAAAGTCCCTTTTCAATAAAAATTCAAATCTATAGGAATGAAAGTATAGATGCTAAAATGTGGACCCGGAAATGTATATATCTATAGATTAAAACCTTACAAACCACCTTTACTTTAATGCAGATTCATACTCATGATATGCTGACATTTTTTTTTTTTTTGGTTAGTACAGAAGATCTCCTTATAACTTCTATATCATTTTCCCTTACATTAACCCATATACTGTAAAATCTCGCTCTCTTAATCCCTGAATCTGTCTGTTTGATTCCATCCTATTTCCATTTTACCCAATCCTGGCTTAGCTCACTGAGAAGACAAATGCTTATATTCCATAACTCATTCATCAGTTTTTAATAATTTATTATGAGGTAGAAAGATGCCTATTGGTCAGTGTGTCCATAGTGGAATACTGCTCATGCCCCTACAACAGTGGTATTCTATTATAGAGCTGTAGGACTGGTTTGGCTGGCGACCTGCATCTATGTTGGGGACATCATAAAGGCAGGCCATGTCTAAGAAGTTACCAGTCAATCATCCTTTGTTTTTTAAACCTTACTCACAAGAGGGCACCCTAACACCCAATGGTCAACCTGTCTCTCCTATACAGATGTTTGGATATAGTTTGCGATTGGAGAATAGAAATACTCCTCTCTAGTTGAGTTCAAGAGTACTTCCCCCCATGATATGGGGAGAATGTCATCAGACATGGCCAGCAGGTATCTAGCCCAGTCTCATCCGGTCGGGATTCGGGGAACTCCCTCTCCAGTCTCGTCCAGTCGGGATTCAGGGAACTCCCTCTCTCGTGTTTGAGGATTGTGGGTCCGCATATTCTGGGGAATATTACTACGCATTGTACCTGCCTACATTTTACCACTACAGCAACCAGCAGCCAGAACTACTTCTACCGATAAACGCTGGTCGCCAGAGACGACTCACGCTAGTGGTCGAGCTGGGGCCAGATTGCTCCCTCTCTCGTGTTTGGGGATTGTGGGTCCCCATATTCTGGGAAATATTACTATGCATTGTACCTGCCTACATTTAACCACTACAGCAACCAGCGGCCAGAACTACTTTTACCCATAAACGCTGATCGCCAGAGACGACTCACAGGAGTGGTCGAGCTGGGGCCAGATTGATCTAGCCCTCAAATACCTGTGGGGACCAGCGTATAGGTCTGGTATGGTGCATATATGTTAACCCTTTAATGGCCTCTGTTAATGCCTCATGCCCAATGGTCGTCATGATGCACCAATGAAGTGCTGGCGAGTCTGCTTGCCAGCACTTTATTGGTGCATTATGGAGACCCTCTGGGAGTGTATCAATCCTGTAGGGTCAGCATGATGCTTGAATGGAGCCCTGGTGAGTTACTCACCAGGACTGCATTCATGCATCATGACGACCAATAGGCATGATGCATCAGCGGCCCTTAGAGTGTTAATTAGGAGGGACTAGGCAACCTAAGGCAACTAATTGTCAGGAATATGGGGCAGGTGGTTGGGAGGCTGGGGGATTTGAGGTATATGATATACACTAATCCCCTGAGCTATTGTGGCTGATTGTGATGTACATTTATGGTGTATAGAACCATTCATGTTATTATACGTGTAAGATAGAATTGCTTGCTATTAAGCCTTTGAATGACTTGTAGTACTGACTAGCACTGAAGGACAGAATATGATTTTTCTTGCAAGAAATATGTACACATTTACTCTATTATGGGAGTAAGACCAAGGAGTCTTGGGCCGAGCCGTTCCCGTCTGAGATGGAGCCGGTGGAGCTCTGTGTCTCCAAGGTCCAAACCAGGGCAAGAGTAACTGATTTGTGCTTCAACGCAGGCTGTTCTAGTTACCAGCGTCGGAGCTAGATAACTTTTATATAAGGCTCCGTGTGTACTGGTCAATCAGTTTGGGTTGCAGTAGCAGAAATGACACACGGATGCAGTTTAAGCAGCATTGAAAAGTAGTCCCTGAGACTCTGAGACAGACTTAGATGGTGTGGCTCATGGTAGTCAGGCAATAAACAGTGTTAATACAAGTTGCTGCAGGGACGTGTTGTCTTTGCATATAAGGAATTTATATTGGATTTCGCTATATCGGAAATAATTATGAGAAAAAAAAGAGTTTATGTTGTTCGTCATATATATCATAATCACTAACAGGACATTAATAATGTTCAAAAGGATAGAGTAGTAAATCTTTAACCAGCGTGTTCTTGAAGTGAGACCCCTCAGAATAGTAGAACCAAGTGACTGCCACGCAACCATTCATTGACATCAACGCCTCACCTGCAATAGACAAGAGGGACAATATTGGTTACTTTAATGCACACTGTAAAAAATAACCGATGAATCTACCAGGGATCCTTATAAAACTGAAGAGTAAACCACTATTATTGTCTAGAAGAGAACCAGTGTAGTTTTTACAAAAAGCCCCAGATGGCAGTATGGTGGTACAAGGAATCTCTGTGAAAATAACAATGGATCTCTGGCACATTCGGGATGAGGACTCTGTTGATAGTTTTTTGATAGTTTTTTTTATAGTGCATTGGTAATATTACTCAAGCTTGGCCTCAGAGTAAATCTGAGTCCGGGATCCCACGTCTAGATCGAGAACCCCAACCCACAAACGTCAAACTGCCCTGGTTGCTTAGAAACATTGAGTAACCTAGTGAGACGTCAGAAATGCATAGGCAGCACTCAGGCACTTCTACTTCTCATGGCGCCGTTAGACAGGGCTGCTTATGAATAGTGCCTGGGGTGGGCAGGGGAGGTAGGCCATGGTCATTCTGTGCCCCCCCCCCCGCGAGCTCAAGAAAAATGTGGCTTGGACTCGGGGGACTGGAGTGGCAACACCTGTTCGTAGTCCTTGCCACATTTTTCTTGTTATAACATGCATCACTTTTTTATGAATCAGCTTGCTTGAACTCAAATGAAGAAAATGTACCTTACCAAAGAAAACATCAATGGCCAATAAAGATATCTATGATGGTCAAGGTTAGGTCCATAAATAAGGTGGAAAGCACTGACACATCTTACTAATCAATACAATCTGTGTATCAGAAGCATGGAGGAGGGGAGTAATTTGGCTAGATTGCTGATAAAAAAAAGTTAGTTGATCCTTCGAAAAGGCCATATACATAGTAGGGCACCTTGTCATTAAAACTAAAGTGGTGGCTGTCTGGAGTGAGATTGAACAGGCTAGTCTGCCTGATTAATAACACATTTAGGATACAACATTTAACATTTAACCTCCTGGTAACTAGGAAGTATGATCAACCAACAGAGATGAGGACTCTTGTATGGGTCTGTTTTCACTCCTGAGAGACACAAGAAACTAATTGTGTCTTCCTTCAATAGCCCACACAGTGGCTTATTCAGCCCCACTATGAAGTGGGCTGGTAGTGTGTACAACAGCAGATAGCCACGAGGGGATTACCTATATACAGAGTGATCTAATGATGGCACTGTAATCCTACTGAGGTGGTGGAAGAGATCACCTCTGGATCTCAACTAGATTAACTGCCGTCCACAACCATCACTCGCGGGTTCAATATTCCACGACCCACACAGTGGGACGTGGAATATTGAACCCATAAACCCCCTCATGCTGTCTCATAACAGTGATTAAACGCTAATTATATGATGAGTGATTTGAAATTATTGAGTATAATTGCTAGTCTTAGTTTTAACCATGGAAAATATTGATGGGAATGAATATACTTTGCAGTATTGGCACGGCATGGATACCTTAAAATATCTACATAAACCTGAGTGTGGAGAACCTAACCTATTTGTAAAAGAAAGCGTAATTTTCTAAGCAAAATTAGAGCAAAGTCACATAATGAGATAATGATGTGTGTAAATTTGCTGGTGAACCAGATTCTGTCATCATGTGCAATTTTATTATCATCACAATCTCATATCTGCCTGTAAAATTGAAAAATGAGAAACAAAGTTGTACTTGCAGATGCGCTTTATTTGGCAGATTGTAAAATAAGCATTTCTGAATTGAATTTCCAGCTATAATCTGGTCCTGCAGGCCTGTATAGGCCGCAAGTGCTATATTTCCTTGTCATTTTAACAAATATCATTTTCAAGTATTTCAAAGCCGTCAAAATATACATGAAAACCAAACTGAACAGAAGTATTTTATTTGAAAATCACCCTTCAACAGCTATCAAAATGGGGTCTAGGGCTCTCCCTTTCTCTTTCTCTCTGTTTGCTGGTATCCCCATCACAACAAACCACACAGAGGTGAAAATGAACAATAACATAGTTGTAGAAATGGGTTTAAGCTAGATGAATTACAAAGCCTGTTGTTGCATGAGATCAATTTCAGCTAGAATCTTTTTGTGTTCATTCTTTTCATGCCAACTGAGTTGAAGTAGGTCCTGTGATTTAACATCATTAAAACCATTAAAACATTGTAAAATCGTATATTGTCTTAAAAGTTTCTATCGCAGCAATTTTTCATTTCAGAGTGAAATTTTGGTAGACATTTCATAAGTAATCAATGAAGGTGGCAGACTTTATGATCTAGAGCATATTTTGTGACAGTCGGGAGCCTTTCTTTAACAGCAATATTAAAGTACATTATCAAGGTGTTAAGTGCTATCCTACTAGAAAAGTTCACCAGTGAACTCTAAAACCCCAGTTTTATATATCCACCCATGCTAACATATTCTGCATGCCAAGTTCCTATCATCTCAGGGCATCATTGGCTTACAACTAAATCCTTGAAAGCCTTCCTCGATCTGAGGAAGGCTTTTGATATGGTAAGTCACTCACTATTGCTCAACAAATTACAGAAAGTTGGATGCTTGGACAATACCCGTAAATGGTTTAAGAGCTACCTAGAAACTCAATGTAAAAAAACAAAGGCAAACAGTACACTGTCTAGTCCCTCACTAGTAGAGTATGGTGTACTGCAGGGGTCCATACTCGGGCCCCTGTTGTTCATCCTCTATATCAACGGCATCAAGGATGTGATACACAATTGTGACTTCATCAGAATTACCAGTAATTCAGAACAAAGGTTTAGACCCAGTGAAGATTTGAGGAGACTTCCCCATACAGAAGGTTTCTTGCTATTAATCTCCACACCAAACAAATCCTTGTACAATGTATATAGTTATAGAGTCGATCTAGCAAATTAGGATGGAGCAATACAAAGTCAGTCTTCTACCATTACAACCTCTGTCAGAATCTTACAGCTAGAAATGAAATGTGCCTCCATCTAAAAACACTATTCAAATAAGCGCCTGTCTCTTATAAGCCACTACAGTAGTCTGTACAAAGGATATCTGATACGTTCCTGCCATCTGTATACTCGTAAATGAAGACATTGAGGCAATTAGAGCAATTTATAGAAGCAACAACGGGCACAGGGTCATCTACAGTATTTCATATTTACATTTAAAGTCCCTTTTCAATAAAAATTCAAATCTATAGGAATGAAAGTATAGATGCTAAAATGTGGACCCGGAAATGTATATATCTATAGATTAAAACCTTACAAACCACCTTTACTTTAATGCAGATTCATACTCATGATATGCTGACATTTTTTTTTTTTTTGGTTAGTACAGAAGATCTCCTTATAACTTCTATATCATTTTCCCTTACATTAACCCATATACTGTAAAATCTCGCTCTCTTAATCCCTGAATCTGTCTGTTTGATTCCATCCTATTTCCATTTTACCCAATCCTGGCTTAGCTCACTGAGAAGACAAATGCTTATATTCCATAACTCATTCATCAGTTTTTAATAATTTATTATGAGGTAGAAAGATGCCTATTGGTCAGTGTGTCCATAGTGGAATACTGCTCATGCCCCTACAACAGTGGTATTCTATTATAGAGCTGTAGGACTGGTTTGGCTGGCGACCTGCATCTATGTTGGGGACATCATAAAGGCAGGCCATGTCTAAGAAGTTACCAGTCAATCATCCTTTGTTTTTTAAACCTTACTCACAAGAGGGCACCCTAACACCCAATGGTCAACCTGTCTCTCCTATACAGATGTTTGGATATAGTTTGCGATTGGAGAATAGAAATACTCCTCTCTAGTTGAGTTCAAGAGTACTTCCCCCCATGATATGGGGAGAATGTCATCAGACATGGCCAGCAGGTATCTAGCCCAGTCTCATCCGGTCGGGATTCGGGGAACTCCCTCTCCAGTCTCGTCCAGTCGGGATTCAGGGAACTCCCTCTCTCGTGTTTGAGGATTGTGGGTCCGCATATTCTGGGGAATATTACTACGCATTGTACCTGCCTACATTTTACCACTACAGCAACCAGCAGCCAGAACTACTTCTACCGATAAACGCTGGTCGCCAGAGACGACTCACGCTAGTGGTCGAGCTGGGGCCAGATTGCTCCCTCTCTCGTGTTTGGGGATTGTGGGTCCCCATATTCTGGGAAATATTACTATGCATTGTACCTGCCTACATTTAACCACTACAGCAACCAGCGGCCAGAACTACTTTTACCCATAAACGCTGATCGCCAGAGACGACTCACAGGAGTGGTCGAGCTGGGGCAAGATTGATCTAGCCCTCAAATACCTGTGGGGACCAGCGTATAGGTCTGGTATGGTGCATATATGTTAACCCTTTAATGGCCTCTGTTAATGCCTCATGCCCAATGGTCGTATTGATGCACCAATGAAGTGCTGGCGAGTCTGCTTGCCAGCACTTTATTGGTGCATTATGGAGACCCTCTGGGAGTGTATCAATCCTGTAGGGTCAGCATGATGCTTGAATGGAGCCCTGGTGAGTTACTCACCAGGACTGCATTCATGCATCATGACGACCAATAGGCATGATGCATCAGCGGCCCTTAGAGTGTTAATTAGGAGGGACTAGGCAACCTAAGGCAACTAATTGTCAGGAATATGGGGCAGGTGGTTGGGAGGCTGGGGGATTTGAGGTATATGATATACACTAATCCCCTGAGCTATTGTGGCTGATTGTGATGTACATTTATGGTGTATAGAACCATTCATGTTATTATACGTGTAAGATAGAATTGCTTGCTATTAAGCCTTTGAATGACTTGTAGTACTGACTAGCACTGAAGGACAGAATATGATTTTTCTTGCAAGAAATATGTACACATTTACTCTATTATGGGAGTAAGACCAAGGAGTCTTGGGCCGAGCCGTTCCCGTCTGAGATGGAGCCGGTGGAGCTCTGTGTCTCCAAGGTCCAAACCAGGGCAAGAGTAACTGATTTGTGCTTCAACGCAGGCTGTTCTAGTTACCAGCGTCGGAGCTAGATAACTTTTATATAAGGCTCCGTGTGTACTGGTCAATCAGTTTGGGTTGCAGTAGCAGAAATGACACACGGATGCAGTTTAAGCAGCATTGAAAAGTAGTCCCTGAGACTCTGAGACAGACTTAGATGGTGTGGCTCATGGTAGTCAGGCAATAAACAGTGTTAATACAAGTTGCTGCAGGGACGTGTTGTCTTTGCATATAAGGAATTTATATTGGATTTCGCTATATCGGAAATAATTATGAGAAAAAAAAGAGTTTATGTTGTTCGTCATATATATCATAATCACTAACAGGACATTAATAATGTTCAAAAGGATAGAGTAGTAAATCTTTAACCAGCGTGTTCTTGAAGTGAGACCCCTCAGAATAGTAGAACCAAGTGACTGCCACGCAACCATTCATTGACATCAACGCCTCACCTGCAATAGACAAGAGGGACAATATTGGTTACTTTAATGCACACTGTAAAAAATAACCGATGAATCTACCAGGGATCCTTATAAAACTGAAGAGTAAACCACTATTATTGTCTAGAAGAGAACCCGTGTAGTTTTTACAAAAAGCCCCAGATGGCAGTATGGTGGTACAAGGAATCTCTGTGAAAATAACAATGGATCTCTGGCACATTCGGGATGAGGACTCTGTTGATAGTTTTTTGATAGTTTTTTTTATAGTGCATTGGTAATATTACTCAAGCTTGGCCTCAGAGTAAATCTGAGTCCGGGATCCCACGTCTAGATCGAGAACCCCAACCCACAAACGTCAAACTGCCCTGGTTGCTTAGAAACATTGAGTAACCTAGTGAGACGTCAGAAATGCATAGGCAGCACTCAGGCACTTCTACTTCTCATGGCGCCGTTAGACAGGGCTGCTTATGAATAGTGCCTGGGGTGGGCAGGGGAGGTAGGCCATGGTCATTCTGTGCCCCCCCCCGCGAGCTCAAGAAAAATGTGGCTTGGACTCGGGGGACTGGAGTGGCAACACCTGTTCGTAGTCCTTGCCACATTTTTCTTGTTATAACATGCATCACTTTTTTATGAATCAGCTTGCTTGAACTCAAATGAAGAAAATGTACCTTACCAAAGAAAACATCAATGGCCAATAAAGATATCTATGATGGTCAAGGTTAGGTCCATAAATAAGGTGGAAAGCACTGACACATCTTACTAATCAATACAATCTGTGTATCAGAAGCATGGAGGAGGGGAGTAATTTGGCTAGATTGCTGATAAAAAAAAGTTAGTTGATCCTTCGAAAAGGCCATATACATAGTAGGGCACCTTGTCATTAAAACTAAAGTGGTGGCTGTCTGGAGTGAGATTGAACAGGCTAGTCTGCCTGATTAATAACACATTTAGGATACAACATTTAACATTTAACCTCCTGGTAACTAGGAAGTATGATCAACCAACAGAGATGAGGACTCTTGTATGGGTCTGTTTTCACTCCTGAGAGACACAAGAAACTAATTGTGTCTTCCTTCAATAGCCCACACAGTGGCTTATTCAGCCCCACTATGAAGTGGGCTGGTAGTGTGTACAACAGCAGATAGCCACGAGGGGATTACCTATATACAGAGTGATCTAATGATGGCACTGTAATCCTACTGAGGTGGTGGAAGAGATCACCTCTGGATCTCAACTAGATTAACTGCCGTCCACAACCATCACTCGCGGGTTCAATATTCCACGACCCACACAGTGGGACGTGGAATATTGAACCCATAAACCCCCTCATGCTGTCTCATAACAGTGATTAAACGCTAATTATATGATGAGTGATTTGAAATTATTGAGTATAATTGCTAGTCTTAGTTTTAACCATGGAAAATATTGATGGGAATGAATATACTTTGCAGTATTGGCACGGCATGGATACCTTAAAATATCTACATAAACCTGAGTGTGGAGAACCTAACCTATTTGTAAAAGAAAGCGTAATTTTCTAAGCAAAATTAGAGCAAAGTCACATAATGAGATAATGATGTGTGTAAATTTGCTGGTGAACCAGATTCTGTCATCATGTGCAATTTTATTATCATCACAATCTCATATCTGCCTGTAAAATTGAAAAATGAGAAACAAAGTTGTACTTGCAGATGCGCTTTATTTGGCAGATTGTAAAATAAGCATTTCTGAATTGAATTTCCAGCTATAATCTGGTCCTGCAGGCCTGTATAGGCCGCAAGTGCTATATTTCCTTGTCATTTTAACAAATATCATTTTCAAGTATTTCAAAGCCGTCAAAATATACATGAAAACCAAACTGAACAGAAGTATTTTATTTGAAAATCACCCTTCAACAGCTATCAAAATGGGGTCTAGGGCTCTCCCTTTCTCTTTCTCTCTGTTTGCTGGTATCCCCATCACAACAAACCACACAGAGGTGAAAATGAACAATAACATAGTTGTAGAAATGGGTTTAAGCTAGATGAATTACAAAGCCTGTTGTTGCATGAGATCAATTTCAGCTAGAATCTTTTTGTGTTCATTCTTTTCATGCCAACTGAGTTGAAGTAGGTCCTGTGATTTAACATCATTAAAACCATTAAAACATTGTAAAATCGTATATTGTCTTAAAAGTTTCTATCGCAGCAATTTTTCATTTCAGAGTGAAATTTTGGTAGACATTTCATAAGTAATCAATGAAGGTGGCAGACTTTATGATCTAGAGCATATTTTGTGACAGTCGGGAGCCTTTCTTTAACAGCAATATTAAAGTACATTATCAAGGTGTTAAGTGCTATCCTACTAGAAAAGTTCACCAGTGAACTCTAAAACCCCAGTTTTATATATCCACCCATGCTAACATATTCTGCATGCCAAGTTCCTATCATCTCAGGGCATCATTGGCTTACAACTAAATCCTTGAAAGCCTTCCTCGATCTGAGGAAGGCTTTTGATATGGTAAGTCACTCACTATTGCTCAACAAATTACAGAAAGTTGGATGCTTGGACAATACCCGTAAATGGTTTAAGAGCTACCTAGAAACTCAATGTAAAAAAACAAAGGCAAACAGTACACTGTCTAGTCCCTCACTAGTAGAGTATGGTGTACTGCAGGGGTCCATACTCGGGCCCCTGTTGTTCATCCTCTATATCAACGGCATCAAGGATGTGATACACAATTGTGACTTCATACTCTATGCAGATGATCTTGTGGTGTACGCATCAGGTAAAGACATGGATACTATATGTGCATTAATGAAAGATTTGGAACGCATAAGCCAATGGTGTACAAAACAAACTCTGACTGTAAATACTGAAAATACAAAGATCTTATGGTCACACTCCGATAGGATTGTAATTGTACCCCCGCAAGTTATGATGAAAGGTAAAGTTCTTGATGTAGTTGAGGTGTTTTGTTATCTTGCGGTAGACATAGATAACTTCTGGTCGTTCAGTGCATTTTGTGATAAGAAAAAAGATGTGGCGTTAGTATGATTGTACAAACTCAAGAAACTAAAGCAATGGATGACAAGGTCTCTAGCACTGCATACATATAAGTCAATGGTACTACCCATCTTTGATCACGGCAGTTGCGTGATTGACGGTGCAAAAGCAAAGAAAAAAAACAATTTAGAATGACTGCTTGCGCTATTGCTTATTGATAAGATCCGCGGTGGATGTGAACAGGGTTGAATTGCTTGAATGAGCTGGATGTAAAATACTAACCGAGAGCAGAAAAAATGGGATGCACTCGAAGTTGCAACCCAACACAGTACCAGTAAACGGAAATTCACAGACTCATTATAAATGAACTGAAAAAGACTCCATTCGAAAGTTATAGACACTCGTAGCAGCAAGGCTGCAGCGTACAAATTGATATGTTGTTGTATGTGTATTTATGAAACTGAATTGTCATCAATATTCTCTTGTTCATTTGAAGGTAGTTCATGTTTATTGTTTTGGCAAAGATGAACAGCTATTTGTACTTGAATTGATCTATTGCCAAATAGAACTTTTCAAACTCTAACTCTAAAAGAAGGTCAAAGATCAAGGATCCCCTCTTTGGTACTAGAGACAGTGACAAGTCTGTGATTAGGCATATTACGACCACCTGACTGCTTTCTTGTGTCACGCACACCTCCTATATGACACACAGAAGGTTCACCTATAAAGGGCCTTGTATGAAGCCAATGACAGGGTTGACCCAGGATGCATTATTCACCAATCAGATATACCTTTTCTTATTAGTGCTTATTTCGCTAGATGGCAGACCCACTAAGCCTCCATACCGAGGACTATAGAGTCTTGTATGAAGCCAATAATAGACCTATTGCTTTCTGGACATTGTGATGACTTAAGAAATGTTGTATACCTTCCTCTGGGTAAAATAAAAAGTCTTCATATATTATAATGAGGGTCACACAGACGGTCATTGACTAGAATGTATACAATGTTTTGAATCTATAATGAAACCTGCTGATATTTCATATTTATTCTTCAAACAATCATCCCGTCTAAATTAAAATTCCCATACTTGCATTTTTCCCATAACATTGTTCATGTCTATTAAACCCAAAAGAACCGTTCCAACATCAAATGAATGCATTCACTGCCTCAGGTATCATATCCTTTTGTGGAATCTAATGAAGACAACAGGGGTAGACATCCTCAATTGACTTTTTTTCTATACAGTTTCTAGATGAAAGACTTATGAGCTAGGGAGATGCTACATTGTATAAACATTCATATTGTTGAGATGTAGAAAAGAAAACATCCTTTTTAGCCAACTATGAATGAAGTGATATGCGGGGGCAGCCATTTCCTACAGAGGAAGAAAATATTGCATTATTGCAATGGGATCAAGCACTACCCTAAATTGAGAGACATTTTTTCAATCATGAGTACAATTTTTTTATCAACTTCAACTTTTTTTTTTATCAAAATTTGCATAAATGATACGCTGTATCATGTTTCTGAATTGGTATTCAGACCTAGTTAATGATGAAATTCCATGTAGAAGATATGTAGGAGCGATCACCCTGTGCAGCTGAACCTGCAGTTCCTAGGGAAGCCTCAGTGACCAGGTGAATCAGAACCAGAAATAGATTGCTTAATCAATCAGAAAATTGAAGGGAGTTTTATGGATTTCATTAGGAATCAAGAATTGAAAAAGAAAAATTCAAGAGCAATCCGACTCAATAGGATGGTGTATAGTCTAGAGAAAGAGCCATTCAAAAAGGCACCCACTGAACTTCAATCTCCAATCTCGACCAGACAGTAATTTGAAGGTCAGTGTTTTATGTTTTTACAGATCACAGCAGACTTGCAGTCTTCAGTATGAGATTGCTATCATTCCCCCTCAAAGTATGATTATTGATTGAATTGCCTTATCTATCCTGTACCAGCAGATCGTTGCTAGGTACGATGGAACAAGCTTGAGTTTTGTACATTGTAGATGTCTGTCCTTATAGGTCTAGCTTGTAACATCAAATTGGTGACAGAGGTGAATAGAAAACTTGTTATATAATGTTAACTTTCGTATGAATCATTATTCATCTCTAAACTCCATGATTCCGTTTGCAAATTTGCTACACTGTAGTCTTCACATTTCTCTTAAGTATAGTGATTTTCAAAGTCTAACGTAACATGCATTCCTCCAAACCTGGTTCTCCTTGTAACCAACTCAGCTACAATTATCTTTATATGAAGATTATCCCTCATATCAGCCAGACAGTCTATTGACATGCTGTTTATTTCCATGCCGCCTTTGCATCTAGCCTCATCATTGGCATTGTGATGGCTTCAATACCATAAGATAAAGTAGCCCTAGCCCAAACATAAAAATCACACAAAAGATAATCTCTACACCATCACTTTCTGTGACCGCAATCTGTGAAACAATGAGACAGATGGCGATAGTATTCATCAAAAGCAATTAATTATAGCTTATCTATGGAAATTACTTCCGTCAGCCATGTTAGGCTCAGTCCTACCAGGAATAACACAATTGTAAAGGGAATTCAACAATACCCTGCTTTCCTCACTGTATTCATAAAAAGGTTACATTTTACTTCCAATCACCAGCAATACAGATCCGAGGCCCTATTAAAGTACATCTATCAGTACATAGAGAGAACTAAACGACCGTGGTGTACGAGGTGGCCGATCCACCACGAGGGAGATGACTTCCGAGGGGTGGATCGGCTACCGAGGACACCAGGGGAGTTTAGTTCTCTATTTATTTTATGTTTTTAGAGGGTTTAAATAATCAGCAAAATATGTTACAGTAGTGCCCCGTACGAGCGGCGGTCTGCGATTTTGAATGTTTACATGCGCCCGGAACGAGGCTGCGGTACCAGATTGGCCGCTGTGGTGAATCAGCACACGTTACACCACTGGGGGTGTGGCGATCGGCCCCACAATGCTATCTCTACGGGAAGAAGTTATTCACATAAAATAAAGCAGAGACCCTACCATATCAGGAATACCCATCCATAAAATAAAGCCTTACACCGATCAATCTCATTCACACTACCACCTTTCCAGCCTTTTTCCCTTCTGACGATCAATTCCCCACTCTGTCTTTTTTAACACTGAGTGTATCTCAGGTTGTTGGGGGAGGCTGACTGGCTTATAGCAGTTCCAAGGGTATGTTTATTTTCATCACAGATGGGACATTCACCAGCCCCAGATGAATGGTTCAGGATCAGCTCCACCAGTCTAGTCCACTAGAGCTGCTAGATATTTCCGCATATATAAACTTAGCCAGAGGAGGGTGTTTTATGGGTGTATTATTGAACAATTATTGAATTATTGAAGCAATGGAAATGTTATACGCTAATTTCAAACATAGTGAACAGAAGCAGACCTAGGCTAAAGGTTTTGACATGGCTTAAGATACGTCATACAAATGGCCTCTGATTCATACTTCTAGCCTTTATCAGTTTCATTATGTACATTGTACCTTGTTTTTCAATAATTATGTTCGGCAGACAATAGGATTTGAATAGGAGCCTAAAATGAGCATTTTGATAATGATTAGACATTACAGATAGGCAGGGGTGACTATTACTGAGAGAGATGTGGAGCAGGTGGCTCACTTGCATTATCTTTTAGTTGTTTATACAGTTATGTAGTAATACCTGCTGGTTTTTTTGGGGGGTTTTATGATTAAACCTCAAGAAATGAATTGTTGCATCCTGAATACTAGATTCCTCATGGAATAGTCAGAAAGCAGGTTCATATCAAATTGGTGTTAAGCGATTGTCTCTTTAAACAGCATTGGTTGAAATACTTCTTTCACCACCAGATACCTTCAGGGTTAAAGGGGTATCACAGATATATAGACAAAGGTGCATGAGAATTGGTCCCCAGTGAGGGTTATCACACTTGGCTTCGCCTTGTGTGATAACCCTCACTGGGGACCAATTCTCGTGGATCTCAAGTTATTTTTGTCAGAAATGTTCAAAAATTCATTTATTGTGCATTAGTAATTATTTCATGACCTGGCAGTGTGGTTAAACCTATGGGGCTGTTGTATTCAACTTGAGACAACATAGATTTTCTAATGGGTATAGATAGCATAATATGCAAATCATGTATGGTAGGTAAGCAATCATTGTCCCAGTAACTATATCAGCTTGAGAATGAATATTCCTGATAAAACTGAAAAACAATAGCAGGTGGAAATAATGAAAAAACAATAGAGCTCTTATGGAATAAGTCTTTTACCTCCATTCAAATGTCTCCATCCATGCCAGGTGTATACAGAACACCTATCAAGCTCTTGGAGAGGATGCAACTTGCAAATAAGGAAGGGGTCTCAGGAAGAAAAATCAATAATGCATTGTTTACTTGATAATTTCCGACCTTTCATCTGATGAATTATGATCAAGTGATGCACATTCACATTTTACTATAATTCCCTGTAAACGATGAACAAACTACTTTAACCTTCATTTGTATCCTTTTATATCATAACTTTTAGCCTCCTTCAGAAAGCAGACTGAAAGTGAGTATAACGTAATGTTCAGTTGATTCCCTTAACAGTGTTCTAATGAGCACCATCTCACCTAATGAGCTACTAGAGAGAAGTTCTACTAGATTAACAAGTAACCAAACCAGGCAGGACCTGCTCCTGTGGGTGCCTAACTAGTTCCACTGTGTGTTGTACATGCGTCTGATAGAGGAGCATGATGTGGTATTAGAGATTCCCCTGTGTGGAATTAAATGGTGTCTGCTGGGGGTGTCTGGTAGGTGTGTTGTTGTCCTATTGCTGCTGCTGCTCGTTGCAAAGATTCTTGGAATTAACCCTTTATTGATCATTTCAGCACACTCCATTTATATCAGGCAACCCCACATTTGAGACACACCAAGACTGTGGATAATCTATAAACACTTGAAGTAATACCTGTTTTAATCAATGGTTTTTGCAGGCTTATGGAAAGCCAAGGGTTCCACCCACCCTGGAGCTAACCCCTCAGGTAAAGTAAGGTGATGTTTAAGTGCATCCTAAGATGCACAGTACTGTGGTACATATTGCTTCAAAGGTCATGTTATGCTGCATTTAACATACTCCAATATGGTGAAGGGATGCATGTGTCATACTAGACCTGATGAAACAGGTAGGCACTGATATGATCATGTAACCTGCTCTCAAACTTGCTTGACAATCAAATCCCTTCTGTTTAATTTCAATAATGATGGGAGGCTGTTTCATAAAAACTCACGATATAGAATTGCAGTTCTCTTCAGAATCAAAAGGTCAACTAAGGAGATTTCATTAAGTTGATAATTGACATTTCTAAAAGTCAATTAGCTGTATATAACACAGGAGATACATATTACATCAAAATATCATATCCTGCATTCATAAAAAATGTATACATCCAAATGCATTATTTGACCAGAGAAAGATCATCAATCCTTATAAATTGCCCTCCTGAGGTTACATCCCATACGAAGCTGCTCTATCTGAACTGCTAAATTACACCAATGTCTATTCAACATCAGAACAGCGATATAGAAGAGACTATTTTGATCACAACACACTGGGATGGTTCATTTTTTATTTAGCATGAGATTTAAGGTTGGAAGGTGAAGTGGAGTGTGTGGAAGCAGGGGCTGAGGTTAATGAGGTGTGAAGATAGGGACAGCTTAATGGGGGCTTCAGGTGTGAGCTAAGAGCAGGATGGTGTGAAGAGTTAGGGCTATGCCGAGATATACACTGAAAACCTGAAAGATCCGAAACTAGTCAGCGGTGACGACTTTTGGTCCTCCAGTTGACAATACCTAAAACTACAGCTTTAGGTAGTTAAAATAAAACCATAGTGTTGTAGATTTTAATACAATAGAAGAGAATAGTCCTGTGAGACATGGCGCGGCGACTTGTAATCTTGTGTCTAGTTTCAGTTGGTGAGACAGATAGGGCATACTATCATCTGGGCTTTTGGTAGTATATAGCATAAATTCAACCTGAATTACCCACTGCAGCTAAGTACTAATAGTCTGTAGACTGTCCATTCTGCATGCACCTCACTCAGCTGCCACAGGGACCTGTCTTATTCAATGTTCAATGCCATAGTCAACAGGTGTGTCATTATGAGTGTACACTGTCTCTGATTGCCAGGAGCCTGCTCTGCCTGCCCCCCCCCCCCCCCCACACACACACACACCCAACTGCCAATCACTTGTAATAGTCTGTACCTTGTCACGGGCCAGTGGTCAGCAAACCCAGATCACTCCACCTCTCTATAGAGGGGGAGCACAGTGTAAGTAACTTGGTGTACATACATGTTTTCAGTGTTCCACAAAATCGTTTATATAATGAAAGGAGTAATCAAATTAATCTTTCATCACCAATAGTAGATACATATTCTGAGATAGCATTATTTCAATGTAAACTAAAAATTTTACACGAAAAGAATGTAGCAGTTCCACAAGGTGGCCTTACACTTCAACCTCCTCTGATTTACAAAAATGCACATATGGCAACACACACTTTAGCACTGATTTCTCCATAGAGATCTTTGACAGTGAATACTTTGTTCAAATACAGAAAATATGATCCAATTGTACCATAACCCACTGAGATAAAACCTGTACTACATATATATAGTAGTTTCAAAACGAACAATTCTAAAACAAAGGCTACAGGGATGCATTTCTGAATCTTAAAATGCTATAATGCTAATCTGCCATAGGGCTCCAAATGATGAAATGTCTTATCTGCGAATAAAATCAAAAGTATGAGATATATTCTGAAAATTCCTTCACTGATAAGTAAAGTACACACACTGTTGTTATTACATTAGAATAGTGAGCAGGAATAGTCCATAGCAGAGGAGCCACAATCAAAAATAGATTGCAAGGCCTCCCTATCCCTTACACCGTGGCGACTGTGAACCATACACTAGTCTACTCATCTCACGAGTAGTACTCACTAGTCGCCGCGCTAATAATGACATTAGGTCGTCATCCTGATGACCTGAGTCGTCAGTATGACAATACTGACAGTACAGAGTTGTCATACTGATGACTGAGTCGTCATTTTTACTACCTAAAGTTGTAGTTTTAGGTATCGTCAACTTGAGGACCTAAAGTGGTCACCGCTGACTAGTTTCGGATCTTCCAGGTTTTCAGTGTAAATGGGGTGAGGATTTACTGCTGTTGAAGGAAAGGTAGAGGAACAGCATTCTAGAGATGGTTAGGTATCAGTAGTTGACTTGAAGTAAGAAGGGGTGACCAAAAGTAAAAAGATGTAGAGGTGTCTGACTAAAAGTAAATAGGAGTAAGATTCAACTGTTGTAGAGGGAACAGATGTTTGTATTTTCTCTTGTCTGATATGATTAGGTTGTTGCGTTGTTGGTGTTTGTTTGTTTTTTGTTGATTTTCTCTTCTTGGAAAATTAGAGTTGGCTTCAAGACAAAGTCTCAAAGAGTGAGTGTCCATTGCATTGATATCATTCTTCCATTGAAGAGTTTCCCTGCGTCTAGAGCATTTTTTTCTGATAGAAGGTGGAGGGGTGGGGTTGCCTTGCACTACTAAACCTACAAGATGTGGCTTCCTTAAGATGAAGGATGTGTTAGATAAGGGTTGAAGATTAGGAGGTATAATAATAACCCTCCAGCAGATATTTTGTAGGCCTAGCTGTGATATAGATGACTTTCATTAAGGTAAAACATCCTAAGGATCATGAGGCTTTTAATCAGACCCCATCCTCTTTTTTGAGTATTATTTACACAGACCATTCATCACAAAATCTCCCTGTTTTCCCTCCCTATAATTGTTGATACAATAGATAGATAGATCTAAATTTGTTCACCAGGTTGAATTGTGAAGGCTTGGCCATCACCATTTCATTCAAAGATACCAATAAAAGCTATTACATAAAGAAGCTATTCTTGTCTATACAATGCTTTATAGAACTATTTTATTTGCACTCCCTGAGGTCCAAAATGAATATCCTAAAATCCATTGCATGGTGCACCAATCTGCACTGATGAGTACCTCATCAGAACTGTATTCATGTGTCATTCCAACGGGAGAGTACTGGCCCCAACTGTTTAGCATAGTTAATAAACAGATGGCACTGGTATTGAACATATTATTCACACCACATTCTGTTCCTTAGAGGGTTAATCTGAACAAGTGGACTACATAACAAAAGATGGTATTGCTTCATTGACACAATGGCCCTTTCCCCCTGATGGTAGTACCCAAGGGTGGACTGAACTGAGAGCAAACAGGCAGAGGTCTAAAGCTCTGGTCTAAAAATATCCACCATAACCTGCTGCCAGTCAGTGAGAAGGGAGATGTCTAGCTTTAAGAGCTACCTACAGTACAGGGTACTTTTGTGTCACAGAGTCAGTGAAATGGAGTAAAGTCTACAGGTGCTTTTGTAAATTTTTCAAAACGGGAACAGCTGTTATGGGATTAACATATTTTTTACGAGTGCAAGTAGAATAGTTGATTTCTTGTGAATACCTCTACTCATATCTAACCTCTAGGAAGGTAGCAACCCCAGATCATGAATGATATCAAAGACCAAGCTTTTACAACCTTTCCCAGGCAGCAAAGGGCAGTGTGCGTCCAGGTCCTAATCTAGAAACTACATCACACCTCAGATAAAACTGTTAGGTCTGCTCGGCTGAACAGGATTAAAAAGGACCTGATTTATATACACATGCTCTGCATATGGGAGCTCAAGAGGTGTGGAGGCCCTTCAGGGAGATCTGCCTGTATAGGCCAGAGGTGTCATTTGTGGGTTGTCTATGTGGCCGGTGGTGCTGCTATACACCTAGAATTAAGGAAAGGCTCTGTCCACTGCTCGTATACCTTGGAATATTTATCCTGTTTGCCTCTACTAATCATTGATCATAAAAGTTAGAGGGAAATACTATATTGACCTGTGCTGAATAAGTGCTGATGATTGTCAAGATTTAATAGGTGCATAGATGGTAACAGAATAGGAATGTGTATCTATGACTAGATTAAGCACTAGTCTTGTTGAAATGAAAACAGCACCCAAAATTCATGACACCTTATTTTGGTAGTCTTTGTATCAAATGAAAATATTCTGGCATAGTCAGTAAAACATGTATCACAATAGAGGAAAGAGCAGGCTAATCCGATGCATCTGATGAGGTCAGGATTGGGCAAAATGCACCAGATTAGTGCTTGCACAGTAGTGTTAGCATATAATCAGATAGTGTTTGTAGCATTTTACCAGCACAATATGTCATCAGATACGCCAGCTGATTTCCTCTATAATGATACGCATTTCAATATAGATAGAAGATCTATGCCAGACTCTTTTTATTTGATGCAAATGACACTGTCATGAAATTAGGGTCTTGTTTCCCTTTAAGTGACTTGACGATATAGAGCATTGATGCATTGAATAACCACCAGATGCTAATGATACCGCCCAGTGGACACAGGACATTGAAACAACATTGGTCAACATTGTTTCAACATTGATTCAATGTTCTGTGCCCGCTAGGCGGACACTATGGTAATTAATTATCTGGTGGCCATTTACTAATTAACCCTTCAAACAGTTATTAGAAATATTTGAAAAGGGAGAACAGATCAGCAATCTGACAGGCCAAATGAGCTGTAGTGAAATAGGTTTTGATTATAATGAAACACCTGACAGAATCCCTGATGATGTGCATTTTTGCCCTTTGTTGCAAATGATAGTTATGTTGCCTGTGACTTTGGTTGTGAACCTGTCTCGAAGGCAATAGGATCTCAAATTTGAAAGGAAAATACTAATGGTTCCCATGCAACATGGTGACAGAACTGATAGTGTGATAAAGTTCTTGTGTTTAGGCCTAGGCCACAACACTAAATAAAGTGCCGACATATGTATACATGTCCAAGATCGGTCCCCTACAAACTCAAATCATGTCCCTCTGGCTCGCACCACTGATTACATTTGGACCTTATGGCAGTTTTGTTGTGTATTCAGCGGCAAAATCACCTGCCTCCGGCCTGCACAGTGATCAAAAGTCCCATAACGTTAAGGTCTAAATGTAATCAGTGGTGTGATCCAGAGGCATGTGATTTCTGTTCAAAAGGCTGAGGATCAGCATATGGTCAAACCATTTACTTACATACCATATATATAGGACTGTGATCAAACCATCAGTATACAATGATTAAAGCATTTCGCAGAAAGACATTAATCATATGAATAATGAAGAAAACCTAAATAAGACTTTAACCAACTTGAAGTTGAACTGAGACTCTGAAGTAGAAACACTGCCATGTAACCATTTATTGAAATCATTGCCTCACCTGAAATATACAAGAGGAACAATGTTGGTTTCTTTTGATGCAGTGGTTACATAACTCAAGCTTGACATCTCAATATATCAAATAAAGAAAAAGCACCCCATCATGGATATCATCAAAGGCCAATAAAACCATAGTGTTGTAGATTTTAATACAATAGTAGAGAATAGTCCTGTGAAACATGGCGCGGTGACTTGTAATCTTGTGGCTAGTTTCAGTTGGTGAGACTGATAGATAGGTCATACTATCATATGGGCTTTTGGTAGTATATAGCACAAATTCAACCCGAACTACCCACTGCAGCTATGTAGACTGTCCATTCTGCATGCACCTCACTCAGCTGTCAGAGGGACCTGTCTCATTCAATGTCCAATATCATAGTCAACAAGTGTGTCATTATGAGTGTACCCTGCTCTGCCTTTCCCTCCCCCCCCCCACACACACACACACCCAACTGCCAATCACCATGTAATAGTCTGTACCTCGTCACGGGCCAGTGGTCAGCAAACTGGCCAGATCACCCCACCTCTCTGTAGAGGAGAAGCACAGTGTAAGGATACCTGCATACATACATGTTTTCAGTGTTCCACAACATCTTTTATAAAGTGAAATATAATAAAACTGGTAATTAAAGTAATGTTTCATCACTAACAGGATATAGATATTATGAGAAAGCATTATTTCAAGGTGAACTAAAAACTTTTACACAGAGAAGAACATAACAGTTCCACAAGGTGTCTTTATGCTTAGACCTCCTCTGATATTAAAAAATGCAGATATGGCAACACACACCTTAGCACTGATTTCTCCATAGAGATCTTTACCAGTGAATACCTTGTTCATATACAGAAAATATGATAAAATTGTACCATAACCCTCTGAGATAAAACCTGTACTACATTTATATAGTAGTTTCAGAAGAAACAATTCTAAAACAAAGGCTACAGGGATGCATTTCTGAATCTTAAAATGTTCCAATGCTAATCTGCAAGAGGGCTCCAAATGATGAAATGTCTAATCTGTGAATAAAATCAAAAGTATGAGATATATTCTGGAAATTCCTTCACTCATAGTTAAAACAGACGCAGTGTTGTTATTATATTAGAACATTGTTTAGGAATAGTCCATAGCAGAGGAGCCAAAGAGAAAAATAGATTGCAGGCTCCCCCTATGCTTAACACCATGGCGACTCTGAACTATACACTAGTAAACAAGTCTTACGAGCAGTACCTAGAGTCGCCACGCTAATTAAGATATTGAGTCAAGTTTAGGTCCATGAGACAGTTGGATAACATTGACCCCTACCGTATCTTACTTAATACAATCTGTGGAAGAGAAGCATGGAGGAGTTGAGTATTTGTCTAGATTGACAATAAAAGGATATAAGTTGATAAAGTTGACATCCTTTATAAGGATCATAAATGCAGTAGGGTGCTTTTTTATGAAAAAGTGGTGGCTGTCTGGAGTGAGATTGAACAAGCTAGTCTGGCTGATTAATAACACGTTTAGGATACCACATTAACAGTTCACCTCCTTATAACTATGAAGTATTATAAACCAACAGAGACTCATGTATAGGTCTCTATTCCCCCTTGAGAGCCACCAGAAACTAATTGTGTCTTCCTTCAATAGCCCACACAGTGGCTTATTCAGCCCCACTATGAAGTGGGCTGGTAGTGTGTACAACAGCAGATAGCCACGAGGGGATTACCTATACAGAGTGATCTAATGATGGCACTGTAATCCTACTGAGGTGGTGGAAGAGATCACCTCTGGATCTCAACTAGATTAACTGCCAACCACAAACATCACTCGCCTTTGGTGCTCCCTCTAGTGGGATATGCTACTCATTGCCTGCTATTCACAGTGTCTGACAAAGGGGTATCACTGTAAACATATGGTTAATGAAAAGGCAATTACTATAGGTATATTCATGCTATGTACCAAGGCGGAAAATGGCTGAAATGAGCCTTTAGAATTCCTTACATTACTTGATGCCTTACTCGGGCCTTTAAGTTGTAAGCACTGATTAAGAAAAAAACTAATAGTAGCACTACCAATGGTTAGTTGTAATCAATGCAGTTTTCCTTAATTGTACCAACTGAGGGTAAAGTGGGAAAGTGTGTGAATGTATTTTTTGTTTTTTTTTTTGCTTTTGTCATGAGTCATTGTACAACTTTTCTCTAAAAAATACTTCATTTTTAATGTTCTTAGGTTGGACCAGACCCAGTATTTGAACACCCCCATCAATTAATTCTATCCCCCATTTCATTGCCAGTTGCAGCAATTCAAATGGCCAGATAACTGTGATAAAATCGGTATTTTATGCGAGATTGGATTTTGAACATATCTTACTAAAACCTTTGAATGTGTAACACTACCAACTGTTCCTTACCATATTACCAATGTCTGAACTATTTACTGTCAGGCAATAGTCATGTGTTTATAATACTGACCTAAAGCCACCCTTCCTGTGGTGACAGCCAATTTAGATTTTGATCTCTCTTCTGATGTGTGTAAGCCTGGTTTAAAGGAGGATTCCAACTAAAACTGTTTATTTTCCAGTAATGTCTATTTCAAAATTGACTTACTAAAAGTGATGATAGAGTCAACTAGAAAAATCGTCCAAAATATCAGGAGTCGAAGGTATCATTTATTTAATCTAATGTGAATTCGGTTATTTAGTTGTAAGTGGAGTGAGTGATTAAAAGATGTTTATCGCCATTTCAACAGCTAAGGTCATGCTCATGGCAAGAACTACATTACACAATTGCACAGAGGAATGTGTCAGTGCCACACACAACCAAGGGGCTAGAAAAGAGACAATATAGACCCTTCCACCTCGGGCTATGGAAGCCTGAGTTGGAAGGGCAGACAAATCTATGAAACCATTAAAGCTTCCCAATTTCCAGAACACTAACCTCCCATGTTTGATACCCAATAATCACATAAGGGGTTGTTGGCCGTACTATGCACTCTACTAACTTTTTGTATTTTTTAAGGGGCAATCACAGAGGAATATCATGTTCTTCTGTATTGAGTTTGAGAGGTTCATCTGTTTATGTGGTGTGAGATTTAAGGCCAAGTGCTACAAGCACCTAGTGGCCATTTTGTGAACAGCTGAAATCTTGAGAGGAATCTGGCAGTTTTTAAACTTTTAAATAGCCTTAAATAGACAATATCTTCTTTTACTGAAGAATTAAAGTATTTTTCTATAGACAGGAGATCCACCCCCTCTACCCCATCCAGATGTGGCTCATAGACCTAATGCTTAAGGTCCCACCCCATCTGCAACCATATATGATTTTACATGACCATTTTGACAGTTATATAGTTTTACACATATCTCTGGTTTTTAGAAGAAAATCCTCATCTACCTTGGATAAGATATTTTTTTTAGTTGTAAAGTCCCGAATTTTGGCACCCTTTTTCCATCTTCTAGCAAAAGTAGAGCAATGTCACACAATGAGATATTGATGCAATCGAATTTGGACTCTTTGTGCTGGTGAACCAGATTCTTACATCATGTGCAATTTCCTTATCATCACATCGAGAAATAAGATACAGTGTTGTGGTTACAGATGCACTTAGCTACCTTTAATTGGAAGATTTATAAAACAACGTATCCGATCTAAATTTCCAGCTGCAATCTGAACCTGCTGGTGTTACTGATTTTAATTTTGTCTTTCTGTGGATGTGGAACACCAGCTGGCCTGTATATATGCCCTACTAGTTTTCCTTTTACCCAATATTATTTTGTGATATCACGAAGCCAACTACATCAAGCTACAAAGATATCGGAGTACTTTAATGTCAGAAACTCTCTTCAGTATTTCATAGTTTACATACAAACAGTATTCTCCCTTTGACCTCCAGGCTGGACACTCAAATGACACTTTTGGCACTAAGCATATCAAATTATGTATTTGGTCTGGGACACTGTAAATAGGGGGTATCAAACATGTTTTGCCTTAGTGACTTTTGTGATGAAACCTTGATTTCTTTTCAGTTTTCACAAGCGACCATCAATTACTTTATCTACTACTAAGTGGTTGTATTTTGCTAATTGAGTCGCTTCAAAAGCACCTGAATGACCTTTAAGAGTGATGAAACTCATGTGTTCTGCATAGCCTTTGATAGTAATATTTTCGAAACCCTTAGCTCCTACTGCTTTAGCTCTCTCAATACACTTGTTGACTTCATGCATACCATGCATTAACTCATTGAAAGACATTTCATTAAATTTCTTATCATGGTCAATATGATAGTTGGGTCTTAACCAATTGTTAGAGCGTTTTCTCTTGGAAGATTCCCCCGCTAATTTCATCCCCAATAACCAGTCTATACCTTGCTGTGTACCAGCAGCAGAATAAAGGCAATCAAAATCCCCTGCTACTCTCATTGCAGTAGGTGACAAGCCTGTGCGGTCTAGGCCAGCCTGGAGAGTGTGGTGGGAGTACATGGGGATTAGGCCGACGCCCGGCCTGCCTGCCGCTTGCGAAGATACAGGGGGGTGTACGGAGTACCATCCTGGTAGTACAGCTGTGGTGTCCTTGGCTGTGGTGGGGGTGGTTGCGGTGTGCCCCCCCCCCCCCCGCCCAAGGTGGACCAAGCTGCAGCTTTTGTAGTTGCTGCTGCATTAATAATAGCTGCTCTTGTTGTGCTGCAATCAGCTTTTGCATTGACTGCAAGTTAACTGGCTGCGGTTGTGCTGGCTGTGCTGGTGGTTGATGAGGGTTTTGCTGTCCCACCCACCTCAAATAAGCTGTATATCAAATATACGCAGGTGGTTGAGAGATTGAACCTGGGGGTGCACTGGCACTACCTTGGTTAGTGTTAGTAGGCCCTGCTACTTCCTCCCAGCCCATGACAGAGTTCATATTACCACCATGAATATTAACAACACTTGAGGGTGCACTGACACTACCTTGAGATGAGTGAGTAGGCCCTGCTACTTCCCCCAAATGTTGCGAATGGACCGGTTGATGCGGCTGGTGGCCCGGGTGATAGTTCTCGGTCCCGGTCTAGTTACCATGGGTGAGCGACTGGTTGAATTGGGTATCACTCACCCCCGGCGGTGAAACTACAGTAGAATTGGACTGTGACATACCATATCTTGACGAATTGAGGGCTGTTTGGCCCTGGAGGGCCCAAAAACATCATAATTTGCAGAAACAACCCCGGCAGAGGCTGCCCTCGCCACCTCCGGAAGGCCTGTGCCGCCATCTTGGTTGTTGTCACTGTGTGCTGTGTTCGGTTCCTTTCTCCTAACTCCAGTCACATACTGTGAAGACAGCAGATCAATGTCAACATCCTCCGATCTATGCATCATGTAAGCCTTTAGATATGGTCCTTTGTGAATTTCATCATCCTGTGATTCGGGTTTGCCCGCATGATCACCCAAGAGGAGAGAAATTTATGAGTTTGCTTTCTGGGGTCACCAGGATCGAACGTAGCCATGAGACCACTCCATGCCCGTTCTCCCCTATCAATGTCCAACAATGTCTGCTTATAAATTATTAGCATTTTCAATTCATTTTCTAATTTGTCCATTTCTGCTTGGAAAGCCGTATCCGAATCCATAATATCTGTACCTTGGGCTTGGTTTTGTTGACCGTCGTCCCTCCTGGCCATCCTGGCTGGCTGGTTCCCCAGTCACCGGTGCTGAGTGGCCGATCATCTCCTCCCCCGGTTTCCAGCGTGGATTCGGACAGGTGCAACCCGGGCATGAGATCTTGTTGTCGTGGTACTCTTTACCACATGCATTACAATCAACAGGTATTATAGGAAAAAATTAAATCCCAAAGAAAAAACAAACGTCTGTTCTGCCTGCCTGTATGCCTGCTCAGGTATGTACACCTGTATGACCTAGTTCAGGTGTCTCAGTCAGGTGGTGGAGAGTGGTGCCCTCTGACAATCAATACAGGAGTCAACCCGTATAACTCATTGACTCCACCCATACCCACATGAAGACATGAAAATCAGACTTAATATTAGTGTTGTAATCGCCGAGTTTCTCAGTCATCAGGGACCTGGGCTCTCTACTCTCTCTCTCTCTCCCTCTCTTTTCTTTCTTTCTAGCAAAATACAGACTGTTTCTTGATATCCCTATTTCAACAAACCAAACAGAGGTGAAATTAAAAAATAACATAGTTGTTGAAATGGGCTCAAGCTAGATGACTGACACAGCCTGTTGTTGTAGGGGATTCATCTCGCCTAGATTTGAATGTGTCCAATTCTTTCTTGAGTGAAAGTAGATCCTGTGTTCTCACATCATTGAGCCCATTGAAACATTGTAAAATTATTGATTGTCTAAGAAGCCTCCATCGCAGCAATCATTCTTCATTTCAGAGTGAGAATTTTGTAGAGGCTTAATAGTAATCACTGATGAGGACATCTGAGGCAAAAGGTTTGCTGTAACAAATCTGATAAAATTGATCTAATGAAGATGACTGTTTGATTGACCACAGTAAAAGAGGAAATAATTAAAGGGAGAGAGAGACACACACACAGAGGGGAGAGAGAGAAAGAGAGAGAGAGAGAGAGAGAGTTGATGTCAAATAAAAGATTTGATTTCTTGAATCCATTAAGTAGAATTATAAAGCTTTATATTATGATATGACTGGCAAGTTTAGGAATAAAAGCAAGCTGGCCTTAGTAGACCGTGATCCTTTTATTATTGGGAGGATATTTTGGATCAAAGGCATTGTATTAGGATCTGGATAGAAGATATGAAAATAAAGCGCAAAATGAGCTCAGTTGAATCTGAGTCTTTACAACGCAAAGGATACTTCCAGAAAAAAAAGGGGGCTCGTGGGACTGGGCTTAGTAGATATTGCATTAGTCCTTGTTCCTACTTTCAGAATTAAAGGCACTGTATATATACAATGCAAAACATTAACCCAGATGATAAAAGGGTTAGCAAATACAGGGCTCCAAAGGCATCCTACTTTGATGGTCAGTGTTTAGGCTTTTCAACTACACATTGCACCATACTATTTTAGCAATAAAATGTAAGGTTGTTGCCATTTCCCTTATCTTCTATAAAAGTAAGATTGATTTGATTGTATCATCTATAACTGTGGCAATAGAATTTGGACAACAACATATTGCACTGTATGCACTATGAGCTGAGTCCACATTGTGATGAGAGTGAATTGTGATGTTTGTAGAATCCCAAGGTCATTCCAAGCTGAACAATTGCATGTCTATAGACTAGAGCCTGTATTGATTGATAGTATTGTTCCTGGTATAGTCTCCTTCAGGGTGCAAGCACCATTACCTGCATCAGGATGTTTCATGTCATTGCTCTCTAGACCTAGTTTGAGTGACCATTTGCATTAAGTTCATGTTGTTTTGGATAGATTTGTTAAATAATTTGTGACATCATTTAAAGATGATTATTTACATGTTTTATGATCATTTGGGGTGCATTTACTGGCCATGACATACAGGGGTAGGTGACATCACAGTGAGATATGGAGCAAAAAATCAGAGATCACTTTGTTACAGTGAGGGAGCCTGTTTCTTCAACAACAATATGAAGGTGCATTAGCAAGATGCTCAGTACTATCCTAATAGTGCTATCAGTATGTAACAGCAATTCTGGGTGATTTACTTTAGGTAAACTTTGTGAGGAAATCCCATTATTCCCTATACTTTCCATACAGAGTCAGCATCAATACTGCCCTTCCCCTTATACATACATAAAATATAGCCTTCCGGCCATTAATCTCCCTTCCGTTTGCCAATTTTCTACCCTTTTACTCTTTCTCAATCAATCTCCCTTCTTTTCACCACTATATTTGTCTTGGCTTCAGAGTGTGTTGGTGGGTGGCTGATCACCGTGACATGGGAGTGTTTATTGTCATCACATGGAGGACATTTACCAGTGCAGCATGAGTAGCTCAAGAGCAAAGCGAGTAGTGAAGTTGCTACCAGAGCTGATCGATTCACCACTGAGAGCATTCTGTCTATATATGATCACATGAAAGTCTTGCACCTCATAATACCAGGGCACCATTCCTAGAGTTAATACATAGATAGAACTAAACGACCGTGGTGTACGAGGTGGCCGATCCACCACGAGGGGGGGTGTCTCCCCCGAGGGCTAACGCCCTTGGGGGAGACCCCCCCCCGAGGGGTGGATAGGCCACCGAGAACACCAGGGGAGTTTAGTTCTATATTTATTTGATGTTTTTAGAGGGTTTAAATAACGAAAAAGTATCAAAATCCGTTACCGTAGTTCACTACACGAGCGCCCATCGCCATTTTGAATGTTTACATGTGCCCAGAACGAGGCTGCAGTGGTGGATCTGCTGCTGTGGTGGATCGACACACGTTACGCCACTGGGGGTGTGGCGATCGACCGCGCAATGCTATCTCTACGGGAAGAAGTTATTCACATAAAATAAAATGACACCCTTTGACTATGACTGCAGATTCTTGTAGTATTCCTAGGGGGATTTTGGTCTGACTTGAGAGGCCCAGTCATGATACCCTGTAAACATAATTGTATGACCTGTATCACCATCCCAGGCAGCATCTCTATAATAGGTACATCATCCTCCTACCATAGTAGTCTCAACATAAATATAAACAAGAACTAGATATTCACTTATTAACAATCCTCCTTCATACTACCCAGTATTAGGCCTGCAATGAGATAAGCTGACTTTTTGCAGGTTTAAGGGGAGCTAAAGATAAGATAACTCCATGGCTGGGCAGAAGCAGCAGACCAGCCAAAAGGAAATATTTCTGACATAGTGGGCTAGTTTCAATGTTTTTTCTAGTTCTCAGTCCACTAAAGAAGACTTCTTACCTTTTTTCTTTTAAATATGAAGCTTTCAAATTGTCTATGAGCAATGGTAGTTCAGGAGATTAGCCACTGTATTTTTCTATGGAATTCAGTCCCCAGCTGCCAGGAGGAGATGAGTTCCCTACTGATCCCTAAAACCTGGTTTGTTAATAGCCACCCACGCTAACATGATCTGCATGTTCGGTTCCTATCATCTGTGGGCATTATTGGCTTACAACTGACGGCTAGGTCTAGGTTGTTAGAACACCACAGGAAATGAGCAGGTAAGGATCAAGAACCCTCCTCTGTGGTACTAGAGACAGTGACAAGTCTGTGATCTGGTACATTACAACCACCTGACTGCCTTCTTGTGTCACGCACACCTCCTATATGACACACGGCAGGTACACCTACAGAGAGTCTTGTATGCCATCAATGCCAGGTGTATTGCATTCTGGGCATCACAATGACTTTAGACATGTTGTATCCCTTCCTCTGGATGATATAAAAGGTCTTCATATATTGAACTTAGTGTTATACAGACTATCATTAACTGAGAGGTATGGAATTTTTTGAGTCTATATTGATCAACCTGCTGAAATTCTATATTCATCCCTTCAAATTATCATTCAGGCTGAATTACAATTCCAATATTATTTGTATTTTCCCCAATGATAGTGCTCACATCTATTGAACCAGAGAGCACCATGCCAAGATCGGACCGCTGTGTGTTGTGTAAAAACCATGCTTTCAGATTTTGTTTTGTATTTCCCAAAGACATCAAATAATCACCGCCTCAGGTATCATATATCCTTTTGTGGACACCCAGTGCAGACAGCCGGGGTAGACAGTCTAATTTTGAGTCTTTTTCTATACAGTTTCTAGCTAAAAGAAGTGTGAGGTAGTAACATATTGTTTATACATTATCATTGTTCAGATGTACATGAGGGCTTCCCTAGCCCACTTAAAAGGGTCTATATCTCCTCTTTCCTATCCCTTCGGATGTGTGTGGTGCACATATGCGCGGGCACTGACACATTCCTCTGTGAAATTGTGTAATGTCGTTCTCGCCATGAATATGACCTTAGCTGTCGAAATGGCGTTAAACATCTATTACTCACTCACTCAGATGTACATGTATGTTTTTTAGCTAACTATGAGTGAAGGGTATCCATTAGTTACATGGTATCCTGGGCACTTCTTTGCTACAGGCATACATGTAAGCAATGTTATCTAGTAATTGTGATTATGATAATCATTTAGAATAACATGTGCTGGCCCAGAAAAATACATTAATTTCATCTGAATGTGTCCATAGTCAATCTTGGTTGAAGCAGATGGCATCAAGATGTTAGTGGGGGGGGGGGCTTTTGAGATTTATTGAAAGGCTGGTCTTCTCAATTTCTCTATTTTAGTTCTGTGCATGCTCACATAAGTGGATTGCAACCTACGTCAATTTCTCAATCATGAGCAACAGTATGTTTTATTACTGTCAAACTTTGTTAGATGGTTTGCATTATAGCGGACATTGGGGTTAGGCTGTGTGTCTGTTCGTCCCCAGCCCCCGCATACTTCTGCCACATAACAGCAGGTGGCCACCACTATAGAAATGCTACTGCATGGGGGGCAAACAACTCTCCCTCTTCTGGGCTTTCCCTGAACTACTGGTTCCTCTCCTGGCCAGCTAGTCAGAAATGGGGGAGCTACGGTAACGGCAAGGTGTGGTATTGATGCAGTGGGAATGGATTTGCAGGTCTGCACCCAACAAAACACTATACCACTGAATGATTCTCATCATGAAGCTGATCCCTTTAGGATACCATACTCCATAGTAACAACACAACTGACCGATCAAAATTCAGTGTCTCAAGGTGATGTCAATTCCTGTTTTAACCTGGTGGCACTCTCACAGCAGAGTCTTAATATTTTTTCAGGTCAACGATTAATGAGACTCCTAACAGAGCCTCAGAGAGGAAACCTGTGTGACATAGTAGACTACATAAATGGTGATGCTTTAGTTGCAGGGTTTGGTGGCAACCTCCAGTCGTACATAATTGATGCAGTGCATCCTGCTTCTGAATCCGTTAAAGTGGTATTCAGACTGTTCCCCTCTGAACAGATATAACGTGCCTCTGGCGAGCGCGAATGAGATCACTATGTACTGCTATAGGCAGGTGATCTTTTCTTTGGATATACAGCAAATCATTGATTCACAGGCAACTGACGGCCGTCAGTCACTGACGGATGGCGTAGGGACAGTATCATTAGCCCTTTAATTGTTTCTAGTTGTATTAGTATTGGTATTGGTTCACTATTAATCCCTAATCTTTGTAATTCCACTATCACTGCACACCGGCGGCCGACTTTGGCTGCCGGTTTGCCACCATCACTGTGTGTGATGTCATGACCTCTTGACCTAGTTGGGCCTCAAAACGAGGTTCGCTCAGATCAGCTGCCTGTAGCATCAGGCTGATCCAGGTCAACTGCCTATAGCACTACAAGTGATCTTATTCCCCATAGCGTTACGGCCCTCAGTGGATCAGTGGCGCTCGCCAGAGGCACGTGATATCTGTTCAGAACCCTGCAGACTGGCTTAAAGATGAACCCCCTCTAGATAAATCAATTTAAAAGAATCAATCTATAAGCAGATATGTAGGAGCATTCCACTTATGTAGCCTAACCTGCAGTTCCTATGGAAGGATTGTGTAATGGCATAAGAAAAGAAAACCAGGTGAATAAGTAATAGAAATAGATTACTCAACCGCTGGAGAAGGGAGTTTTATAGATTTTATCAGGAATCAGTCAGCCTCTTCAACTCCCTGGTGTGTCCATCATCAATGCTAGTAGAAACAATTTTGAGACTTAGAATGAAAATTTGATAAGAATTGAAAAAGATCAACTCCAGAGCAATCCAACTCCATAATGTGCAGTATAGTTTAGAGATTACCCCATTCAAAAAGGCACCCACTGAACTTCTAACTCCAATCCTACCATGACAGTAATTTGAAGGTCAGTGTTTTATGTTTTACCATTACAGATAACTACAAACATGTAGTATTCAATATGTGATTATATTTCTTCCCCTAGCTTCTATCAAAGTATAATGAAATAGTGATTGATACCAGCAGATGGTTGTTAGCTAGGATGGGACAAACTTGTGATTTGTACATTGTAGATAGAATGTAATAGTGTGTCCATGCAGTTAGTTTTACGTAGTAAAATCCTATTGATGAAAATGGCGAATATATGCTTATAGAAACATGTGTACTGTAATGGTCAGTACACATGTTTTGAATCAGAATGGTTTCTTTTTTCATCTATTAAATCCACAATTTATTTCTCTATGTCAGCCTTTACATCTTGTATCTATAGGTTCCCTGACTGTTTGCATAATATATAGTTAAATGTTGTTTCCAATCACCATCAAAACTGTGAGGAGGCCTTCCTTAAAAGAACATCTCCACTAGAGCTGCCAGATTTTTCCATTTTAATAGTGGCTTCGCCACTAGAGTTTGGAGCAATATCACTTTCACGGCAAAGTGTGCGCTGATTTCATGGCAACGTGTGCTCTGTTTTCACGGCAAAGTGTGCTGTTTTCATGGCAAAGAGTGCTCTGTTTTCACGGCAAAGAGTGCTCTGTTTTCACGGAAAAGTGTGCTCTGTTTTCAAGGCGAAGTGTGCTGTTTTCATGGCAAAGAGTGCTCTGTTTTCATGGCAAAGTGTGCTGTTTTCATGGCAAAGAGTGCTCTGTTTTCACGGCAGAGTGTTCTCTGTGTTCACGGCAAAGGATGCTGTTTTATGGCACCACTGACGTTACCTAGTGACGTGACGTGCCAGGTTACATGACGTCGCCAAGTGATGTAATGTTGCATCAAAAATCATGATGGCAATGTCACTCTCCAAACAGATTCTTCCGAAAGGGCCCATTTCACAAGTTTAGGGCAGAATATCTGAATAACTTTATCATTTTTCAACATAATATTTCAGGGGGTGGTAGCGTGGATATGTAGTAACAATATCATGCTTTATTCATCCATTATCTAATCCGATTATGCTTATTTTAATGATCCTTTAAAACAAAACAAAATGGCGGACTAGGAGGAGTAAAAATTATCATATAATTCTCCAAAATATAAAAGATATTAAATTTCCAGGGAAAAACTGAGTTAATTCTTTAAAAAGTACATACCTCTGTGTAGCCTCTTTTGGGTTTTTTGGCAAGTACTCAAGTTTTTTTTAATCGCGTAGGGACCAGCAACAAACTAATGCCTTTTTAAATATAGGGTAATAAACTGTAACCATAGCAGAGTCTTTTATGAATATATCATTGAACATTTACCCCAGAGAAATGTTATTGCCTACATGCAAATAAAATGAGCCAAGGTTGGCCTATGTTAATAGATTTGGCATTGCTAATGATATCAATCAGACAATGACCACTGATTCATACTACAAGCCTTTATAGGTTTGATCATTTCATTGCATTAGATTAGAAGATGTTCTACCAGGACAACTTAAGGTTATAGATCTCAGAGAAAATCCCACAGTTATATTACTGGTACACGACAATATGGCAACCAACACAGAGATAGCACTAAAAGAAAAGAAGGAAGGATGCAGGAAGCAACCTCATATTTGGGTAGACGTAGCTCTTGATGAGAGAATTCATCCACATCATTTTGATGCCTACAGCCACATGGGATCAATCAGTTATGAAACTTATGTTAAGACTCAATGTACATGTGCCAGTTGAAAGAAGAATTCACTTCCCAAATATGAAGCAAATGAATTGTGTATCATCTCTAGACACAGCTTCATATAAATGCAAATTTCTGTGAGTTTGTCTGAGAGTTCTGGAAATGTATCCTGCCATCTGAGCATTACCTGCCTTTGAAAATATAAAAGTTTCCCTTTGGAATTCCTTTTCTTTCAAACTGTAATATTTGCATGCAGATTACCCATGGCAAAGCCTTTAGGGAAATAAATGGCTTCATGGTATTTCTAACAATTCCTACATTTCCATGGTCTGGAATTTCTACTTTCTATCAGAAAGTTCTGATATCTAAGTAGAAAAAGGAAAGAAGATGTCAAATATACATAAAATTAATGTGTACATGTAAGAAGATTCTTAGTGAGCAGAGTCTGTGATGTAAGAGTGTTTCAACGTGCGTCTGTAATTATGCCCCGCCGCCAAGGTGTATGGCATATAGACAGAAACAACTATTTTAATTGATGCAATTTAAAGAGATTAAGATTTCAGAGCCATTGTCTGTATATTGCATATTTGAATGTTGAAACACAATTAAATTTTGTTAATTTAATTGGATATGGTTAGCTTTAAATATCAACCAAGGTATCATGAATTGAGATGGGAGGGTTTTGACCCCCTCATCCATTTCAGGAATTTATGCACATAGGATCAATCAACCTATGACAACCATGTATAGGAATGTGAATAGGAGTCTAAAATGAGCATTTTGATAATGATTAGACATTACAGATAGTCAGGGGTGACTATTACTGTCAGAGATGTGGAGCAGGTGGCTCACTTGCATTACCTTTTAGTTGTTTATGCAGTTATGTAGTAATACCTGCTGTTTTTCTGATGATTAAACCTCAAAAAACGAACTGTTGCATCCTGAATACTAGATTCCTCAATGAATAGTCAGAAAGCAGGTTCATATTGGTGTAAGTGATTGTCTTTTGGAACAGCATCAGTTGAAATACTTCTTAAACCACCATATACCTTCAGGGGTAAAGGGGGGTATCACAGATATCATAGATTTTCTAATGGGTACAGACGCCATAAAATGCAAATCATGTGTGGTAGGTGAGTGGTCCCTTGACGAGTACTAAGGTGAAGGGCATTGTCTCATTTATCAAGCAATCATTGTCCCAGTAACTATATCAGCTTGAGAATGAATATTCCTGATAAAACTGAAAAAAACAATAGCAGATGAAAATAATGAAAACAATAGAGCTCTTATGGAATAAGTCTTTTACCTCCATTCCAATGTCTCCATCCGTGCCAGGTGTATACAGAACATCAAGCAGCAGGAGAGGTTGGTGTTTGCAAGAGGTAGAGGAAGAGGTCTAAGGGGGAAAAGTGAAAATGCTTTGTTTGCTCAATAATTTTTGACCTTTCATCTGATTAATTATGATCAAGTGGTGCACATTCACATTTTCCTATATTAAATTCCCTTTAAACAATAAACAGACTACCTTAACCTTCCTTTGTATCCTTTTGTAGCATAACTTTCAGCCTCCTTCAAAAAGTGGGCTGAAAGTGACTTTAAAGTAACATTCAGTTGATTCCCTAAATAGTGTTCTAATGAGCCCTGTCCCACCTAACGAGCTGCTAGAGAGATGTTCTACTAGACTAACGAGTAGCCAAACCAGGCAGGAGCTACTGCTGTGGGACCTTAGCTAGTTCCACTGTGTGTTGTACATGTGTCTGATAGAGGAGCACAGTATGGTATTGGGCATTCCTCTGTGTGTAATTAAAACATGTCTGCTGGGGGGATCTGGTAATTGTTTTGTTTTCTTCTTGCAGCTGTTGCTCATTGCAGAGATTCTTGGAATTAACCCTGTATTGATCACATCAGTACCCTCCATATATAAATATCAGGCAACCCCATTTTTTGAGACACACTGTAAAAAATAACTGTTCAATCTACCAGGGATCCTTGTTAAACTGAATGATGAACCACTGTTATTAATTAGCAGAGTGTCATTGTAGTTTTTACAATAATCCCCAGGTGGCGTGTGTGGTGGTACAAGGAATCTCTGTAAAAATAACAACATCTTTGTGAAATACAACAATGGATCTCTGGCAACTTGGGATGGAGGATCCTTTGTTATTTTGACAACATTTTTTTACCATGCATACCAAAACTTGGTGGATAATCTATGAACACTTGTTGTAACACCTGTTTTAATTAATGGATTTTCCACACTTATGGAAAGCCAGGGTTTCCACCAACCCTAACCACAGCCCCTCGGACAAAGTAAGGGAAGGTGTAAGTGAAGGTAGCCCCCCCTCCATCTCTCCCCATCTGGGTCTGAATTGGTGAGCAAGCGACCATATATGGACAGTACTCTGATACACGTTGCTTCAAATGCTGCATTTAACATACTCCAATATGGAGAGGGGAGGCACTAGACCTGATAAAACAGGTAGGCACTGATATAATCGTGTAACCTGCTTCCAAACATGCTTGACAATACATCCCTACTGTATAATTTCAATAATGATGGGAGGGTGATTCATAAAAACTCACAATAAAGAATTGCAGTTATCTTCAGAATCCAAAGGCCATCTAAGGAGATCTCATTTCTAAATCATTTCCAAAGTCAATTAGCCTTATATATAACACAGGAGATACATGTTGCATCAAAATATCATATCCCAGATCCCTAAAAAATGTTTGCATCCAAATGCATTATTTGACCAGAGAAAGATCATCAATTTTTATAAATTGCCCTCCTGAGGTTGCATCTCCTACGACGCTGCTCTATCTGAACTGCTAAATCACACTAACGTCTATTCAACATCAGAACAGCGATATAAAAGAGACTCTTATGATCAGAACAAGCTGGGATGGTTCATTTTTTTTATTTAGCATGAGATTTAAGGGTGGGAGGTGCAGTGGGATATGTGGAAGCAGGGGCTGAGGTTAATGAGGTGTGAAGATAGGGAGGGCTCAATGGGGGTTCAGGTGTGAGCTAAGAACAGGATGGTGTGAGGAGTTAGGGGTATGCTGAGATATAAAGGGGGTGAGGATTGAAAGCTGTTGAGGGAAAGGTTGAGGTACGGCATTCTAAAAGTGATTAGTTATCCATAGTTGGGAGGGACTGCCTTAGAGTAAGAAGGGGTGATCAAAAGTAAAAATATGTAAAGGTGGCTCAATAAAAGTAAATAGGAGTAAAATTCAGCTGTTCTAAAAGGAACAGATGTTAGTTTTCTTCTCCTGTCTAATCTGATTAGGTTGTTTTGTTGGTGGTGTTTCTTTTGCTGTTGTTTTATTTTGGAAACATTATAGCTGGTTTCCAGTAAAAGTCTCAATAAGTGATTGTGTATTGCATTGCAACCTGAAGTGGTTCTTACAATGAAGAGTTTTCCTGAATTTTGTGCAGGCTTTTTGTATTTGCTATTCAAACAAAATGGGGTACCCTGGACTACTCAACCTGCAAAAGACATGGGGGTGTGTGCACCCCCTTTTTTCCCAGTACTTAAGAGTTTAATTAGATACTTTGGACCCCAAAAATAGGGGATGTGCCCCCTCCTCTAGGGCCTCCCCTTCTCTAAATCCTGGATCCGCCAGAGTGATACGAATAAAAGCTGTCACATAAAGAAGCTATTGTTGTATATATACCATGCTTTATAGATCTAGATCTATTTCATTTGTACTCACTGAAGTCCAAAATGAATGTCCCCATTGCCTCATCAGAACTGTATTTATGTGTCATTCCAACAGGAGAGTACTAGCCCCATCTGTTTATCATAATAGATAAACTATCAGAGGGCACTGGTATTGAACATATTATTCACACCACATTCTGATCCTTAGAGAGTAAACCTAAACTAGTGGACTATGTATCAAAAAACAGAGTTACTAAATTGACACAAGGGCCCTTGCCTACTGATGGCAGTACCCAAGGGTGGACTGAACTGAGAGTAAAAAGGCAGAGGAGCAAAGCACGGGTCTAAAAATATCCACCATAAGCTGCACGCCTTGGTGAGAAGAGAGATGTCTAGCTTTAAAAGCCACTACCGTGCAGGGTACTGTTGTGTGGCAGAGTTAGTGTAAAGGAATGGAGCCTACAATGGCTACTGCTTGTGGAAATGGTTTCAAACTCTAGTTGGTCTGAAAAAGCTGTTGATATAGGATTAACTTATTTTTGCATGTGCAAGTACAATACCGAATTTCTTGTGAATACCTCTACAATAGATATCTCCCAAGCATGAATTGTTTCATCATATCTCACATTCAGGCATGTATCAAGTTCGGATCATGAGTGATAACCAAGACCAAGCTTTTAAAACCTATCCCAGGCAGCTAAGGGCAGTGTGCAGCCAGTCCTAATCTAGAATCTACATCACACCTCAGATAAAACTGTTAGGTCTGCTCAGCTGAACAGGATTAAAAAGGACCTGATTTATAAACACATGAGCTGCATATGGGAGCATGCTGAAAAATCGACAAGAGATGTGGAAGCCTTTAAAGGAGATCTGCCTGTATAGATCAGAAGTGTCATTTGTGAGTTGTCTATGTGGCGAGTGTTGGTGCTATACACCTAGACCTAATGTCCACTGCTCATTTATCTTGGAATATATCATATCCAGTTTGCTCCTACTACTGCTCCCAATAAATGTCCAAGATGAGTGTGTGATTAAACCATCAGTATATTATAACGATTTCAGTCATCTACTATAAAGTCTGTATAAAGGGCTGGTTCCATTTTGCACTAACCCGACAGTTTTTTTCCATACATTTGCTATTTAACCGTCAGATTAGCAGAAAATTGGACCTGACTGACGCATAAAGCGAGCCCTTAAGATGTACGTCACTAATTAGAAATAGAATGTATACTGTAATGGCCCTTTTAACCCTCTAAAGGCCGCTAATGAAGGAGTGCATAATGCCCATTGGTCGTCATGATGCACCACTGAAGTGTGAAGACTGCTCGCCAGCACTTCACTGGAGCATCATGCCGACCTTACGGGATTGATGCACAAACTCCCGGAGCGTCGTCATGATGCACCAATGAAGTGCTGCCGAGACTAGCATTTCATTGGTGCATCATGATGACCAAGGGGTATGATGCATTAATGCATCAGCGAGCCGGGGACTCAAATAAGCACCAGTCTCGAATAAGTGCCTGGGTTAAAGGGGTACTGAAATTAATCTAAAAGCAGTATTCAAATAAGTGCCTGTTAAGCAGCCCCTTATGTATAAGCACTGGGAGTACAGTGGGATTGAAATCAGTGAGTGCCCAGACGCATATATACGAGCCACTATGTAAGTATTAACCCTTTAAGGGCCGCTGATGCATTAATTCATCATGCCCATTAGTCGTCATGATGTACCAATGAAGTGCTGGTGAGACTGCTCACCAGCACTTCATTGGAGCATCATGCAGACCCTACAGGGTTAATATATATAATCCTGGAGGGTCGGCATATGCTCCAATGAAGTGCTGGCCAGCAGACTCGCCAGCACTTCATTGGTGCATCGACCAATAAGCATGATGCATTAATGCATCAGCAGCCCTTAAAGGGTCAATGTGTTCAAAGGAATAAAAAGAGTGTCAAGGCCAGACATTGTGTTCATCTTTTCAGTCAGACACATATACTCATGGTCTATTTGGTTAGACTTGAAAAGTAAATCTCTTTCTCTGATAATTTATTGATGTATGAAAGTTGAAATGGATTCACTGTATGGACATCATTTGTGGATGGCCGATTGCCAAAAGCAGAAACATGAATGTACTTAACCCGTTAAAATCCACTGAGGAATCAATGCATCATGTTCATTGGATGTCATGATGCATGAATGCAGCCCTGGCAAGTTACTCACCAGAGTTACATGCATGCATCATGCCGAACCCATAGCTCTAATACTCCCCAGAGGGTCAGCATGATGCTCCCATGAAGTGCTGGCGAGCAGTCTCGCCAGCACTTCATTGGTGCATCATGACGACAAATGGCCATGATGAACCCCTGCATCAGTGGCCTTTAAAGGGTTAACATCCGTACCAAAAGGAACGCAGCAATAAAAGTTCTCTGTAACAAAGATTGTTGTGTCCATTGAATGAGATTCCTTACCGCTGCAATGTTCTATATTTCGCCATTATCGGTCACAAATATCAGTTACGACACTAAAGGTCGAATCCCACTATGCGAAAAATGGGTTTGAAATGTCTGTGATTTTGGATATCGGCAGCCTTGGCCTATTGCCAATAATCTGAATCACAAGGGGTCTCACTCATACCTTTACCTTACCCAAATCCTACCAGTAGCCCATATTGAGCACTGGATCTCTGTGATTTTTATTCCATTGCTGATATTAGGCAGTAGATCTCTGTGATTTTTAGTCCCCAATTCACTCCCCAAATACCAGCACTTTGGCAAGGATTCTTAGCTTTTATAGGCCATCCTTAGAAAATAATTTCCACCACAATATCGACTAAGCAACCTATATCACAAGGATTTTCTGCCCCTTTGATCCTAGGATATATCCTAGTATCATAGGCGCTTCCCTTACTATAGAAATATTGATCAGTGCTGCAAGTATAATAGAAGGTAGTGAAACCCGGCTGTCTTGGTGGATCTTTTGTTGGCAGACAGTTCAACAGATCGGCGGTTTGCCAGGTCCGGCAGTTCAACAGATTTTCATGTAGTCTGAGACAATTGGACAGGACTACTCGACAGATACTGGTGCACATCAAACCATGATAATATCCCACTCTCCTTATAGAATATTTAAGGGCAACAACCCTAGTGATACTGTCCCAATGCCATAGAATCATGGAATGAGAATACCTGTTTTAAAACAATAAAAGTTATCATTCTAAAACATTCTTTACATCAGTCCCAATCTGTTGAATTGTCCCAAAAAATACAGTCATAACAAATTCTTTTGAATTGTCCTGTCAAACTGCCGATCTGGCAAACTGTCTGTCCCATGGAACTTTATTGGTATTCTGTTGAGGGGGAGGTAAATTTCAATGTTAGGGCTGGCCATTTTGTTCCCCTCTACCCTTTTGCTGAAGACTTTCTGTATATAAGCATGTATTTTCTCAAATTTGTGTTCATCAGAATTTCACCCAGTTGTCATCACTGAAGCCAAAATTATATGATCCCATTTAATGGTTGTCAAATTCAATTATTGAATTCTGACAAGTAATAAAATGTCAAGATTAAGGCTTCCCAACCTGTTCGAGCGGGATAAAAACACACAAAAAGCACTTAACAATTGATCAGTAGAAGAAGAAAAAGCATTCAGCCTATTCCTGCCCTGGCAAATCTAAAACTGGTAAAATTCAGTGATGTATTGGGGCAGTCTATGAGCATGACTATGAAAAATATAATTACTTTATTTAATCATTAGGCGCCAAATGTGATTGAAACAATATTATTTTATGTGGATCTTATCTGGGTACAACAGTGAGTTTATGAATATCCACACATATGATAATGACTTGTAAGTCATTTTAGGGAGTGCAATCTCAGCTCAAGCTGGCCCCACCTCGACCACTAGCTTGAGCCGAGGGATGTTGGGTAAAAGTAATTTTGCCCGCTGGTTGCTGTAGTGCTTATTTGTAGGCAGGTACCTCACGTAGTAATCTTCCCCATAAAATAGGGACCATCATGCCTACATGCAGGTATTCCCTAGAATGCCGAACGGGTGAGATTGATCTCAACTATAAGATGACTGATAGAGGTTTTCTGGACTCTATAAAAATCCTTTCTGAGCTCTTACTTAGTTTAAAATATGGAAAGTAATTAGGTAATTAAAATAGATTTTGATTCAACCCTTTGTGATAACATGGACATGTTTCTTACAAACAAATAGTTGTCATTACAACTTTCAATGGCCTTCACCTTTAAATAATCAAGGTGAAGTTTGCAGACATCAATCAAGTTATCCTTGATATCCCTGTCCAGGGGTCCATGATCTCAGGTATTTCTTGTGGGCAATTCCAATTGCCTTCCCTCTCCAAAACAAAGTCAATTAAAGCCAATTAGGCCTAACCCTTTAAAGGCTGCTGATGTAGGAGTGCATGATGCACCGATGAGTTTCCAGCACTTCATCGGAGCATCATGCAGACCCTATGGGGGTGTATCAACCCTGGGGGGTAGTTGTGATGCACGAATGTAACCCTGGGGAGTTATTCACCAGAGCTATATCATGATGACACTGTACAATGGCCGGGAAAAAAACAGAGACCAAACATACTAACTATACCTAATTTGAGGCTGCTGAATCTGAAAATGAGGTTAAAAAATGCCTATTGGCTCTCAATTTTGAGATATCCATAGGGTGCCATATATGCTGAAAATCACCTCCGAGGGCAATGATTTCACTATGTTCACCTATATAGTGTAGTCCAAACATGTTCAAGAACTTTCTTATGTCATTCCTGGCATTTTTCTGGGTAATATCAATAGCTTGAATACTTGTGCAAATCATCTTTCACCCAAAAGTGGCTCCTAGGTCTCTATCATTATGAGCGTCAGAACCATTTTTATGGATTAATATGTGCTCGATGTTAGCTCGGTGTTAACTCCATATGCATGGTTGTAGCAGTTTTGGTAGTTCAGAAGCAAGATCCATCTTGGATAATGCCAAAAGGGGTCAAGATGTATATATATATATATACACACCAAATAGGCTTGAATCATGTACATTGCATTATAACCACTTGTTTTGGAGATATATTGCTTCATTTTGGTACAGGGGCAGTCACCTTAAAAAGACCTTAAATTTACATGTTTACTTCCTTGAAACATTGACTTCTGGATCAATTAGAGCATCCTACCATGATTTATGGTGAGTAAGGCTGCATATAAAACATCAGGATTATCCATAATCATGAGATTAAAGTGAGGGTAATTTGATATTATAACCAAAAATAGGCTACATAGTAAATGGAAATCATGGGTAACCCGCAGTGCAGTCATAACAGGATTTCTGGGAAACATGAGGGCTGAGGACTTTGTAGGTTGTGTGGATACACTGCTGCCACATATTAGAAACTCAAATGCAAGATTTCCTTGAAGATTCACTTTCTGCATCTGACCCCCCATCCTTTATAAAAAAAACAACCTGTGGCATAAATGAGGAGAAAAAAAACCTGTGGCTCGGTAAGTGACATACATGGGGAGAGATTCTAACAGGACCTTTCAAAAATGCTACCAAAGATAGTGGTTACCTTTTCTTCTAGCAGCCTAGTAATGGGGTCTGATGTGGGATGAGCCCGAACATTGCGTACAAGAGACAGGCAATACAGTCCTGAACAAGTGTTTTTTTTCTGAAAAGTGAAATTTGTTGTACAGTGTGACCAATGGGCATGATGCATTAATGGATCAGCAGGCCTTAAAGGGTTAAGTAAAAAACGTATGTCATTAACCATTGCCTCAGGACCAGAGATCGCTTCATTGTGCGACTTCAGATTGAGTTAAGTGATCTTGAGAGCGGATCCCTGGATCCTCCTCAAAGCTCGGGTATGCCAAGGAGTTTAGTTCTGTATTTATTTCATGGTATTTTGATTTAAATGTGCTTATATTCATTGATTTAGCATCTAAATATGTCGCGTGACATGCAGTGGCAATTGAGACATGTTATGCCACTGGGAATGTGGCATACACCACTCTAGTGTTAATTCTATGGAGATTTATTCACATGAAATAGTGACCCAATCCTAAACCCCTTTATAAGAATAACGAGGGAGTTATTATACTCAGGTACATGAACATATCATCGCCTTGGTGCAAGAAGGTTGTAACTGACATTTTGGCAAAATTGAGTTTTCTTCTGTTTTAACTATAACATGTGTTGACCCATATCTAGCTGATATGAAGGTGCTGGAAGTCTGTCTATTATATGTGTGCCTACAGCCACCAGTGCAATATTGCTGTTTCCACTTGTTCCCATAGCAAGTGAAACTCTTCTTTTGACTCTCCTGCAAAACTTGAAAAATGCAGTTACAACCTTTTTGCACTAAGGTGACAATATGTTGGTGTCTGCAGGGTTGTTGGCACCAGGTGTTCATTTTCCCAGGCGTACGAACACTCCGGTGGTCTGCCAACTGATCCTTACTTGGCCAGATTACAGACATCAAAGAAAATTGCCCGGTATTAGAATCCTCTCCCCTCAAACCCCCCGAGTGATATCACTGCCCAAAATTAACTCAAGCCATACCCTCTCTGACCCCGTAGGCACAGAAAGTTCTATCAACTTTGAAATAGCGTTCATAACTGTAGATCAACGTTGTTTCCCACCGGGGAGCACTATCTATTTTACTTACTCTAAACACAACTTTCTCCACAGGACTGAGTAACAAACTCTATCAATTTTCTACAAAAACTGACCTTTTTGGATATGATTGTCGTCACCAAAATACTTTATTCCATGCAATCTCTCGACTCACCTAAGTAAAAGAAACGGAGGTTAGTGTTTTGTCACAAATCTTACAGATATGTATACAGGTACATCAGGGTTGGAGGGGTATGGGTAATTTTGACATTGTCCACACTGAAAGCCCCAAGGTCGTCAGACTGACGATACCCAAATCCACAACCTTTGTCATCAGATTGAGCACCCAGGGTAGTCAACCTGATGGGTTTAGGTCAACACCCTCACCCAAGGTAGTCAAACTGATTACATAAGGTTGTTAGAGCGACAACCTTCGTGCTGACTACCTTGGGTCCTCAATCTGACTACCCTAAGTTGTAGATTTGGGTATCGTCAACTTGAGCACCTAAAGTCCTCAGCGGTGAAGACCTTCAGTTGAAAATTGAAGACCTGATCATCAAATATGAGTGGCACATACCTGCCACCTTGTGAGTTTGTTACATATTGTCAGCATAATGCTATAGACTCATACTTAGGAGAGGTGGACTGTGGCATTTTACTCCCTGTAAGGTGCTGCCCCCTGTCTGTACCTCTTCTGACGACTATAGGTCCTCAATCTGATGAGTTCAATGATCTGGAGGGTTTTCAGTGCAGCTCAAATTAATTGATGCGATATCTGACAAAAGGGAAACAGGGAATGCGGTGTGAGCCTGCAGTGGTTTAGCTACAACCTACTGCCTCTGTTCTATTATAGGGTAGTATAAATGGTAATATAGGTCCAGATATAGGGCAGGTCAGGGAGAACCTATTATAGGTATGGCCAGGTGGGCACGTAGATATAAAGAGACTGCATGCAATCTGAAAAATAGCTGCTAAATCTACCAGCTCTACCGATTTATAAACCTGAACAGTGAAACATTGTTATCATGTTGCACTTACTGCAGACAGCAGTACGGTGGTAAGTGAAAGGAATCTCCATGAAGATAATGACGAAAGTCTGGCAATTTTAGGACAAGGTTTTGGCCATAATTTTGACAACATCTTTTTACAGTGTGGTCAATTCAAGGCATTTCATTTCAGCCAGCAACTGATTACATACCAAAGTGAAACAGAAGAAATGATACTGTGTACAAGTGTTCTGTGTATTTATTTCATGTGAAGTACAGGCCTTACTATAGATTTGTATGGTAAGAGCCATTCTTCACACGGGCATGCAGAAACTGATACTCATTCTCCATGGCTGCATTCTCCACTGCGACGTCATCAAAATAGTCTCAAACCCTTATCAAAAAGTGATTTTTCGCAAGCTTTTCTGCAAAAGCAACATGAGATAACTACAGAGATGCACTTTGAAGTGTTTTCACTCCTAGTTTGTTCAAACGTGGGGTTCTTTCTGTTCCAAACGAGGCTGTAGACTGGGTTTGAACAGCAATAACCCCACTTGTCAGGAAACTGGAGGTCGTTACACAAAGATTGAACTCTCGTTGTTGAAAATCCTCTTAAATCAACGATTTTCACTAAGTGATTATTTTGTACCTGTTACACAATAGGTTCTGCCTTTTCACAACGAGAATCATTGTTGCTTTCTCGTTGTTGCACTGGAAACCAGTGTAACTTGACCTACTTAGGCAACAACGAGATTTTTGCCCATTTTCGGTTCCATGATATCTCTGATGATTCCTGTTGAAAATCCTTATTTCTAGTCCGATTTACATTCTGTAAAGTTTTACATGGATGCTTTAACATCTTATCTACCTAATTGCAATGAGAAAACAGTGACAGATTGTAGATTTTCTCTGAAAATCAACACTGAAATCATGAAACGGTAGTTCCCACGATTTCCGCTTGATGGCTCCACGTTGTTATTTGAACCTACAGAGACCTCTTTGTACAACTACATTAACCTAATAGTATCTCACGGATGTAATAGGTTTGAAATAGCTTGAAGAAGTGGGGAATAATCAGATGAAGTCAGGAAATTAATAGGAGAGATCAGAAATGACCAGAACAAGTCATGAAATTAATAGGAGAGATCAGAAATGACCAGAACAGGTCATGAAATTAATAGGAGAGATCAGAAATGACCAGAACAGGTCGTGAAATTGATAGGAGATCAGAAATGACCAGAACAGGTCATGGAAATTAATAGGAGAGATCAGAAATGACCAGAGCAGATCGTGAAATTGATAGGAGATCAGAAATGACCAGAACAGGTCGTGGAAATTAATAGGAGAGATCAGAAATGACCAGAGCAGATCGTGAAATTAATAGGAGAGTTCAGAACAGATCGTGGAATGAATAGTAAATAACCAGAACAAAATGAGGTCAGAAATATTCAAGGTAGGCCTTAGAATTAACATAGGATGTCAGAAATAGCTACAACAAAGGTCCCCATAGGAACCAATGCTAAAGATGGAAAAGGCAGTACCTCTGGAGTAACTGCCTTTTTTTTCTCGTTGTTGACATTAAAGATAAGCCACAAAGACTTTTGCATAACGACTTTTTATTTGTGTAACACTTTTTTCTCTTTGTGAAATTCTACCCCAAAAATCACAATGAGAAACAAGAATTGGTCTATTCTCTTTGATTGTGTAACGACCTCCAGGTTACATGTGGACACTTTACTGTGTACCTCTGTCTATGTGTCTGCTGTTCCCCCATTCCATCTGTACCCTCTAGGACTAACATAAAAGGATGGGTTGAAAGGAATTGTATCAGAACTGTTCACAATGCCAGTAGGCAGCTTTTAGGGTACACAGTATTCCATACATCCCTTTTTATGAAAGTGAAGTTTATGCCCTAGAAGGCAGTCATGGGAATAAGTGAATTTCATCTCACGAGGTAGAACTCAATAACAATGCATGGCACCATAGAAAGTCCGTAAATCAAATTTAGCACTCTAAAATGTTGCCTGAGAGCTTAATCTTATCACAGCACTAGGGTATAAACAAGTTAATCAGCATCCTTTATTGATAAACCTTTAAAGTCCCTAAATGCAATAGAAAAAGATTCCTGTGGGGCCTTTATAAGGTACAAATATTGTGAAATACAAATGTACTCAGGAAATGTAGAAATGAAAATATAGGATTTAATGTCATGCAAACCCAAAACGTCACATCTATTCTCTTTTGTTTAGAGTTTCACATGGACTTATATTCAAAGTATAGCCGATATGGGGTACATATTGATTGAATTTGATTTGTAAATCTTTATCCAACACTGACAACTAGAACCTGGAACAACATCTGTTGAAAGTGATATTAGATATCGGAATAGGGCCTACACTCTGAGCCACATAAAGCAGATAATGACCCAGAGTAGATCCCCAGCAGCATCTCTAGGCCATATAGGAAGCACTTAAAGTAGATGCTCCATGAAAGGAGGCAGCCTCAAGGTCCAGTGAAAAGGACCAGAGAAAAGTGTAGACGAGCAATCTACAGAGCTACTATGGTACATTGTCTCAAGGTATGTGGATATCTTTAAGTTAACCTACCCTACAGATATAGGTAGACAGAGAATATGGGATATAGGGGGTAGGGTGCGGGCTAAGACACTTGGTAGCGAGTTTGTGAAAAAAAAAAATGGCAGTGAAAGGTGCCGAGAACAGCACAGAGGCCGTTAGGTGGAGACACTACACTGAATACAAATAGGCACTCAATGGCAATCTCTGTACTCCAGCTTCCTGAGCTATCTTCTCAAGTCCAGACTCATTCCACACAGGGGGCATGTCATGTCTCCCAGCCAGCATGTCCACAAGGCCCCAAGATGCCTCTGGGCCTTCTGGGCTAGCACAGACGTGCAAACAAAATGAAAGGTTTTTATGCATTTATTGCTTTTAATTTCAAATAGACTCGTACTGATATTTAGGAATATTGGCAATGGCATGAGTAGCGGGGAACAGTAGCCATTGCATATGGTGAAAATGTGTTTCTGAGCTCAGCTCACCTGGGCCACATCAGCCAGCTCAGACATTTGTCAGCTTCAGGTCATGTCTGGGCTAGCCCAGAGGAATCCTACCTGGGGCCATTATGGATGTGCTGCCTGGGCATCATCAAGTTCTTACAGGTATGTAGTTCTCTACATAAATTTACAAATGTAAATGTGTAAGATATACAATATGATAAATGATACATGTTAAAGATCAACTTATCTCCATTAAAGTCAAGTCGACAAAGAGGTAGACATAGCCCCTTCGGACATTGCCTATGCATAATCTGTAGTAATATTTTAAGCCAATGCTTTTACTGAGCATTACCCCCCCCCATGTATACTACAGCTTATATCAGCTAATTGTAAGGTATCCTTTGCAAAGGACACTTTAGATATGTTGATTTCATGTCCATGTTGAGTAGGTGAGACTGTAACCTGATGAAATGAGAATGTTATGATGTACTCACTGACACTTTAAAGCAAAGGCTTTCCTATCCAGAAGTTGCCCCCACCCTATATCACTATTGAGCCAAAGAGTGGGTGAATGCCTAACCTCTACCTAAATAGGCAAAAGGTTCACGACAATGGTTAGAAAATGTTCAAAACTCTTTTGAAATAGCATGCAATAATTTCATGGGGGATGCGAATTACGGAGCTGCAAAGGTAAACCTATGGGGATTTTGTACCCCACTGTTCGCAACATGAAATAATTATCTGATCACTCTTTTATGAGGTTTGAATACCTCACAGGTTGTTGGGAAACAGTGACATATTGGCACTTGATTGTTAATCAACACATTCTTCTTCTATGATATCTAATCACCTCTTATTATCAGTGTTAATTGGGTAGACTCCATAACTGGCCTCAGTCATGGAGACCTATTAGATACAGCTTTATCATCAACTGCTGCTACTTCATCACGTATAGTACTCTCTCCACGGAAGTCTTGTGATTCGATCTGTGACTCGCCGTTAGCACCTAAAACATAATGCTTATAGATCTAGAAGACTTTCCCCTCCCAAATGACTAAAGTAATGTTTCTAGAGCATAAAGTTATGGCCTAAATTTTGTACTTAAAATAGTTAATTTGGTTATCTAGTTCACCTTTCTTCAAGGTCATACAGTAATCCTCTTTTAGATATGTGGACAATTTGTACAGACTTTCAATATGGTGGAGTTCTTGTATTTCACATTGGGTAGCTTGCTTGAATTTAGTTCCTTGAAGTTTACCTCATATCTCTGTATAGCATGAAAGGTTTATCTGCACTTAAGATGTTTTTACTGGTCTATCAATGTATATAAATGCAGAATTAAATCTCTAATTCCATCTTTGATATCTAAAGATGAATCCACATCAACCACCGATAAAAGTCTTAATTGCTTGTCTAAATCATCACAGTCTGTCAGGCACACTCTCACTCCAAAAAAAAATGATTTAATCATATCATGTTAAGCAGTGACTGAGCTTATCGTGGAAGTTAATCTGGGACTATGTTGGGAACACTCAGGTAGAATCAAAGCACTATAATAAGTACATAACTATAATGAAAGGCAAGCCTTCAGAAGTATTTCTTTGACCTTGAAGAACAAGATTGGTGACTTGAAAGGAATGTCTGATGGATATTGAAGAAATCCTTTTATAATTAATACCACGGTAAAGCAGGGATTGAAAATAAGGTGGATGCTGAGTATGTACAGACCAGCGGACAGGGGCTGTAGAGACCATCAGGGAGAAGAAAGGGCGGCAATGAACAAGGAAGGAAAGTGAGAAAAGTCCAAAGGCATTGTTTGTGTAGGAGTGAAGGAAATCTAGGCTGAGGGAAAAGCAGACATGGAAGGATAGGTTTGCCTGCAGGGCGATTCATAAAACACTGACGACCCAACTATAGTCAAACAATGAATTTAGGAACCATCCTTCTAGAAAGATCTTTCTGGAATTATTCACATAATTTATAACCTTTCAAACCCTAAAGGATATTGATTAAGGTAATGATTATTGTAAATGAAATGGCATGTTCAAAAGGCTGTAATTCTATTATTTCAATGAAGTATCAGTGTTGACGAATTTCATAATTCTCTGGTCATCTTCCCTGGCTGATATCGTCAGTTTTTATGAATTGCTCTCCTGTTGAATGAAGGCTCTACTTGCCCTTTCCTGCCCTTTCCCACATACCCCACTGCAAAGTTCGCCATCCCACCAAGTATGGTATCGAAGCACACCCCTCACCACATTGATTTATAGTCCCCAAACCGCTAGGTTCGCTTGGTATAATTATACCTCAACTCACAGGTAAATCTTGAATAATTTCAAAATTAAAGATGAATCAGTCAAGGAATACATACAGTCTCCAGTTGTAGGCCAGTGCCCGAATTAGATTTATGAATAATTGGCTAGTCCTTGGCAGCAAGTTGGAAATGATTCCATTTAGATGAAGGTAAAACAGATGAAAAGGGGAGGTGGCCTCCAGTCATGAGACTAATCATTTGTGATTTCGCTTGCACTTGAAAGGGTTTGTTTCTTTCTCTTAAAAGATTAAAGTTAGAGTCTGGGTTCATTTGGTTGAGTTTACGCCTCCACTAATTCTAATCAAAGGTTAGCAGAGAGACTGTGGCTTGTGGATATCAAGTCCTTCAAAAGACTAGAGTAAAAATAATGCAGACCTATTTTGTCATTGCATAATTCTTCATTCACCTTCTCATGTGAATAAAGTACTGGTTCCATAACACGGATAACCTTTCTTTTTACCTATACTTTTAATGTATTATAAATAAACCATCTGATTAAGCAGGCCTTCCAACAAGCCGATTGACAAAAATCAGTTTGATTTTGATCGGATTTTAATCAGTTTTGAGAAAAATAATGAATCAAAGTAAAAATATTTTATGGTAGATTCCTGATGTATTCCCAATATATAATTTAATCAATTTCAAATCAACAAAACATGATATTAATACAGAACTAAACTCCCAGGCATACAGTGTGGTCTATCCACCCCTCGGGGGCTGTCCTATAGGGGAAGGAATAGGTTATGAAAGATGAGAGACAGACAGGCAGACAGATACAGGCAGACACACAGAGACAGGCAGAGAGAGGCACACAGAGAGATTGGTCGAAAGTGGAGAACGTTTGCAGGTGTGTGTAAAACATATATCATGTACATATAATACACAAAGTTGGCAATCTGGCAACTGCAGACCTGAGTCTCTTATGAAAACTGACTAGAGTGGGTACATGACAAGTTTGACAGAGAGAGTATCAATATAAAACCTTAGTGTTGTAGATTTTAATACAATAGTAGAGAATAGTCCTGTGAGACATGGCGCAGTGACTTGTAATCTTGTGTCTAGTTTCAGTTGGTGAGACTGATAGATAGGGCATACTATCATCTGGGCTTTTGGTAGTATATAGCACAAATTCAAACCTGAACTACCCACTGCAGCTAAGTACTAATAGCCTGTAGACTATCCATTCTGCATGCACCTCACTCAGCTGTCACAGGGACCTGTTTTATTCAATGTTCAATGCCATAGTCAACAGGTGTGTCATTATGAGTGTACACTGTCTCAGATCGCCAGGAGCCTGCTATGTCTCAACCCCCCCCCCCACACACACACCCAACTGCCAATCACCTTATAATAGGTCTGTACCTGATCAGGGGCCAGTGGTCAGCAAACTGGCCAGATCACTCCACCTCTCTGTAGAGGGGGAGCACAGTGCAAGTACCTCTGTACATGTATGTTTTCACAGTCTTCCACAAAATCGTTTATATAATGAAAGGAGTAATTAAATTGATGTCTCATCACTGATAGCAGATACATATTCTGAGAAAGGATTTTTTCAATGTAAACTAAAAAAGGTTTACACAGAAAAGAATGTAGCAGTACCACAAGGTGTCCTTTCAATTCAACCTCCTCTGATTTACAAAAATGCACATATGGCAACACCCTCTTTAGCAATGATTTCTCCATAGAGATCTTTAACAGTGAATACTTTGTTCAAATACAGAAAATATGATCCAATTGTACCATAACCCACTGAGATGCAATCTGTACTACATATATTATAGTAGTTTCAGAACGAACAATTCTAAAACAAAGGCTACAGAGATGGATTTCTGAATCCTAAAATGCTCTAATGCTCATCTGCCATATGGCTTCAAATGATGAAATGTCTTATCTGTGAATAAAATCAAAAGTATGAGATATATTCTGAAAATCCCTTCACTGATAAGTAAAGTACACACACTGTTGTTATTATATTAGAATAGTGAGCAGGAATAGTCCATAGCAGAGGAGTCACAAACAAAAATAGATTGCAAGGCCTCCCGATCCCTTACACCGTGGAGACTGTGAATCATACACTAGTCTACTCACTAGTCGCCACGCTAATAAACACTGTGTGCCAAGATAATGATTTCTACATTCTGACATGCGACATTAATATGTGATAGCTGGAAGCTGATTCAAAAGGTTTTGGCAAGTATTCTTCATTTCTATGTAAAGCGAGAGAATGTCAGGGAAATTCCCAGGATTTAAGAAAAATGTGTAATTCTAAAGAGATACTTGCCTGACTTGAATTCTGGCAAATATTCTGGTTGACAAGTCTTTTTATGAGTTAAAGAAAAAAAAGTTGATTTGACATTTTATGGTACCACCTGTAGGTGTTCTAAATTGAGGTTTATGAAAAACGCTATGTTATCTGAAAAGAGAATTTCAAAGGGGTATTCCAGTGCATTTATGCATGGGGGTTTCACGGTATTTATTACCATTCACCCAAGCTTCAATATCTTCTTTATATAAAACCTTGAGAGCCAAGGTTCAGACTATCTACACCCACTCAAAACCATAGATGCCAATAACCATGTTAAAGGTTATTTCCTCTGCTATTATGAGAAGCTATTCTATCATACCTGCTAAATCAGACAGCTGCCTGTTCAGTATCATAACCGGAATAAATATTCTAAGGAGACTTTTTTTAATCAAGCTGAACAAAAGGCCATAGGCGTGTAAAGCAGGGGCGCCAGGGGGGACATGTCCCCCCCCCCACTTTTGGCCAACTCCTCAAAAGGTCAAAACTAAAAGGTCAAGCAAAGGGAGGTCAAAAATTGCAGAAAACCCCCCTGGTCCCACCCACTCTGAAACTGCTTCCCACGCCCCTGAAAAGAGACACTGATATTCTATTTAACCCTTCAAGGGCCGCTGATGCAGGCGTGCATAATGCCCATTGGTCTTCATGATGCACGAATGAAGCGCTGGCGAGGCTGCTCACCAGCCCTTCATTGGAGCATCATGGCAACCCTACATAGTCGATATATGAACTCCCGGAGGGGCGGCATGATGGTCCGATGAAGTGCTGGCGAGACTTATAGGTGCATAATGCCCACCGATCAGCAAGATGCATTTATTAATGAATCTGAGGCCCTTAAAGGCTTTATGTGGGATTTAAGGGTGGGAGGTGCGGTGAGGTAGAGGCTAGGGGTATTGGGGTGTGAAGATAGGGAGGTCCTAACGGTGGGTTCAGGTGTGAGAGGCGTCGGAGAAGTTGGCGTAGGCTGAGATGTGAGAAAGTGAAGAGCAATGGACGAGAACACTTTAAAGGCCATCTAGCGTGGATTTTTAATATTATGGGTACCAGCTCAAAGACTGTTCATGAATTTCCGGCAACAAGCAGAGAAATTGGGGCGATTTGGTCAAGTGATTTGCTAAGACGCTATACGCCCTTTAAGGGAAGCTAATGCATTAATGCATCATGCCCATCGGTTGCCATGATGCATGAATGCAGCATTGACTCGCAACTCACCAGGGCTGCATTCATGCATCATGCCGACCCAACAGGGTTGATGCACTCTCCGGAGGGTCGGTAGGATGCTTGGTGAGCTGTGTCACCAGTACTTCGTTGGTGCATCATGAAGACCAATGGGCATGATACACTCCTGCATCAGCGGCCCTTATAGTGTTAATTAAAGTAGGGGGTGGAAGGCTGGCTAGGAGTGTGCCAATAGACGGTCCAGGTTTGAAAAATCAGTTTGTATGATCACAAGGTAGGCCTTGCTTTTGGTAGAAAAAGCATTAGGACCCAGATAACTCAAAGACTCAATTCTTGCTGCCATGATTATATGCTTACGTCACAAGAATATTAGCTATTAAAGAGCAAATATCCATATAGCAAATGGATATATGGGATCTTTGCTATGCTGTAAAAAGAAATGTTTTCAAAATAACGGTGAACTCCTTGTTCAAAATTTTCAAGAGATCCATTGTTATTTTCATGGAGATTCCTTGTGCCACTGTGCTTAACTGTGCTGCCATCTGGGGCTTCATTGTCAAACTCCACTACCTTACTGCAATATGATTACGGTGGTTCACTTCAGTTTTAGAGGATTCCTGGTAGATTCAACAGTGATTTTCTAGAGTGGAAAGTTAATCTTTATTATCACCTGATACAGAGTGAAGTGATACTTTTCACTCTTGATAAAAAGCAATTATTTAGACCCAAAAGCATGCAGTGCAACTTGTCCGATGGCAGTAGCTGTTTCTGATTCTAAGTAAAAACATGAAAAAGACAGCTGGAACTTTTTCCAATGCAGCCTACATTTTAAAAACCATGTCCTCAAAATAATGACGAAATCCTTGTCCCAAAGTTGCCAGAGATCCGTCTTTATTTTCACAGAGATTCCTTGTACTAGTATTCTGCCACCTAGGGCTACTTGTAAAAACTACATTGGTTCACTGCTAAATAATTAGAGTGGTTCACTGTTCAGTTTTACCTGAATCCCTGTTGGATTCAACAGATATTTTCTACAGTGTATAAAACACTGATGTCAACAATGGAAATAATTTAAATCAACTAAAACTAGATGTCAACTAGAAACAAATATAAAGAACTAGAAGGTATCCCAGACACAATGCTTGTGTTTAGTCAAATGTATACTAGTGATTCCATACATGGAATCCACATTGACTTTCAGTTGAATTGAATCTCATGTTTAACATGAGATTGCACAGCTACATGTCAAGTTATATGCTGCATCAGATTTATCGCAGTTGTAATAATTATTTTTCTGATTTGTTATCACCCAACACATTTAGAAGAAATGAAGAATTCAATTACACTTCTTCATGATGATTGGTTACCTAACTAATGTCTGAATGTACTCATATTAACAAGTGGAAATGTCCACCAATTGTCCATTTTGATGAATATGAACACATTTATCCAGGGACACTAAATCCAACTCCATAGAAACGTCCATGCACTTTAACAGAAATTAATGATCACCTGACCCATCCAAACCAGGGAAGCATTTCTCAAAATGTTACGGCCAGACCCCTTCAAATCGTAGTGGGATGCCTTACTCTGACACCATTACAGCCCTGCATGTAGTGGCCACTAGTGATTGCACTGGTACGACATTAAGTACTGATCATACAGGCCTTACTCTGACACCACTACAGCCCTGCATGTAGTGGCCACTAGTGATTGCACTGGTACGACATTAAGTACTGATCATACAGGCCTTACTCTGACACCACTACAGCCCTGCATGTAGTGGCCACTAGTGATTGCACTGGTACGACATTAAGTACTGATCATACAGGCCTTACTCTGACACCATTACAGCCCTGCATGTAGTGGCCACTAGTGATTGCACTGTTACGACATTAAGTACTGATCATACAGGCCTTACTCTGACACCATTACAGCCCTGCATGTAGTGGCCACTAGTGATTGCACTGGTACGACATTAAGTACTGATCATACAGGCCTTACTCTGACACCACTACAGCCCTGCATGTAGTGGCCACTAGTGATTGCACTAGTACGACATTAAGTACTGATCATACAGGCCTTACTCTGACACCACTACAGCCCTGCATGTAGTGGCCACTAGTGATTGCACTGTTACGACATTAAGTACTGATCATACAGGCCTTACTCTGACACCACTACAACCCTGCATGTAGTGGCCACTAGTGATTGCACTGGTACGACATTAAGTACTGATCATACAGGCCTTACTCTGACACCACTACAGTCCTGCATGTAGTGGCCACTAGTGATTGCACTGGTACGACATTAAGTACTGATCATACAGGCCTTACTCTGACACCACTACAGCCCTGCATGTAGTGGCCACTAGTGATTGCACTGTTACGACATTAAGTACTGATCATACAGGCCTTACTCTGACACCACTACAGCCCTGCATGTAGTGGCCACTAGTGATTGCACTGGTACGACATTAAGTACTGATCATACAGGCCTTACTCTGACACCATTACAGCCCTGCATGTAGTGGCCACTAGTGATTGCACTGGTACGACATTAAGTACTGATCATACAGGCCTTACTCTGACACCATTACAGCCCTGCATTTAGTGGCCACTAGTGATTGCACTGGTACGACATTAAGTACTGATCATACAGGCCTTACTCTGACACCATTACAGTCCTGCATGTAGTGGCCACTAGTGATTGCACTGGTACGACATTAAGTACTGATCGTACAGGGCAGCAGTAGTGAATCAATATCCCCTCTGACCTTGAGCAACTCAACATTTAAAAAGATTAGTTTGGTCTTTTGACTTTGAGAGTGTTATGACTTTCAAAGCAGAAAGACGTTGGACATAATGATGCGTCAGCATTCTGCAGCCCATACCAAATTTATTACTGCAAAACCCTGCATATAAGCCAAACCCACATATAAAGCAAACCCACATATAAGGCAAACCCACATATAAGCCAAACCCACATATAAGCCAAACCCGCATATAAGCCAAACCCACTGATAAGGCAAACCCACATATAAGCCAAACCCACATATAAGCCAAACCCACATATAAGCCAAACCCACATATAAGCCAAACCCACATATAAGCCAAACCCACATATAAGCCAAACCCACATATAAGCCAAACCCACATATAATAAGGCAAACCCACATATAATAAGGCAAACCCACATATAAGCCAAACTCACATATAAGACAAACCCACATATAAGCCAAACCCACATATAAGCCAAACCCACATATAAGCCAAACCCACATATAAGCCAAACCCACATATAAGCCAAACCCACATATAATAAGGCAAACCCACATATAATAAGGCAAACCCACATATAATAAGGCAAACCCACATATAAGCCAAACCCACATATAAGCCAAACCCACATATAATAAGCCAAACCCACATATAATAAGCCAAACCCACATATAATAAGGCAAACCCACATATAATAAGGCAAACCCACATATAATAAGGCAACCCCACATATAAGCCAAACCCACATATAAGGCAAACCCACATTTAACGCAAACCCACATATAAGCCAAACCCACATATAAGCCAAACCCACATATAAGCCAAACCTACATATAAGCCATACCCCAACTTTGGAAAATACTATGAGCTGCACCTGAGGCTTGATAATTTCAATTTTTGTAATGTCCTTTATTATCAAAACCCCTCGTATAAGCCCCATCCTGAGTTCATGGCGATTCCATAAGGCACACAAGGGTTAGAAATGGTCTGTAAGCCATGGCTTATATGTGGAGTTTTACATAAGTCATTTTTGGCTTCACATTATAGATATCACCAGACCACTAAATGTGACTGTCACCCCATTCCCAGTATCTGTTATAAAATGAAAATAGGTTATTGATTAATTCTCTTATCTGTGACTCACCAGCAGATCTGGACTGGGATGAGATGAGTGCATTTTGTATTGTACACAAGTTATAGTTTAATCAACTTGGTCTGATTGTTGATATTTTAGATATGATTTGTATGCCAACGTAGATGCATGTATCCAGATTGATTTTACACTTTTGATCATAGTTTTTTGAGTTTGAAAAGGTTCTTGTTAGTCATGAGGCACATGGTGCAATTCTAAAATAAATACTTGTAAGAGTTGAATCCTGGCAAACATTCTGTCTGGCAAGTTTTTTGCAGGGTATAGAAAACTTACAGATTTGACTTCCTATATTACTTTTATACGATACCCCAAGGAACTATACTAAATATGGGTTTATGAATTGCATCGTTTTTGAAGGGAGTAATTATCAGGCATTCCATGTCTAGCCTTGAAGGGAGAGTAAATCTGGATGAAAATTATACTTTTCAATCTCTTCATGGATTTTCCCTCTCTTTGATCCAGACATCTCCTGAATTAACAGCCTAAATATAAAACGTCCATCCTTACTTTTTCTCAATTTGCATGTTGCAAATGGTTTAGACATGTATAATATGTAGGCGATGTATTCGTTTTGGCAGTTATAAATATAGATACACTGTAAAAGTAACTGTTGTAAATACCAGGGATTCTTTTTTAAACACTGGACAGTGAACCACTGTAATTGTGAAGCAGTGAACCAGAGTAGTTTCTATTAGAAGCCCCAGGCGGCAGTACTATCTTAGAAGAAATCACTGTGAAGATAATGACGGATCTCTGGCAACTTCGGGATGAGGATTCCTTCATTATTTCAACGACATTTCTTTTACAGTGTAGTTTGTGCCTGATTTCCTGAGAGAACCATCTTGATTGAGGAGCAAACTTGTGTGTGACTAGTATCTAGTCATTGTCTTTCTGGCATGGCATGGTAGATTGTAACAAAATCGTCATCTCTTTGTGTCTGACAAGCTGATACAGAGGGGTCGGGTAGGGATGAGTAGAGGGAGTGATCCTGAACAAAGAAAGCAGATTGGGGATAAGCATCATAAGAAATAGTAGATGCCTGATAATGGGGAAGAAGTAGGGGATAGCATTGGGCAGCATACTGGTGTGCTGAGTGTATGTTAACCCTTTAAAAAGGCCGCTGATGTCGGAGTGCATCATGCCCATCGGTCGACATGATGCACCAATGAAGTGCAGGCGAATCTGCCCACCAACACTTCATCGGAGCATCATGCTGACCCTCCAGGTGTATATCAACACCTTAGGGTCAGCATGATGCTTGAATGCAGCCCTGGCGAGTTACTCACCAGGGATGCATTCATGTATCATGATGACCAATGGGCATGATGCATTAATGCATCACCAGCCCTGAAAGGGTTAATGGTGATATAGTCTGGTCTGAAGTAGAATGTCTGACCATAGATGGCAGCACAGGCTGAATACATAGAGCACATGGGGGGGGCACTCACTCTTTCACAGTAAGTCCCAGCTGCAAAACTACACCCCCCCCGACCTCTTGATCAATTCACAACCCCTTATAACGTGGCTCAAATTTACAACCCTCTTTATATGAAGAAGTCTGACTACAGACCCCCCCCCCCCTTTTTTCTTTTTTTTTTTTGGGGGGGGGCTCTTGCATGTAACTAATGGTTCTTTGAAAATAACATGCAGGAGTTTTAGAGCACTGGAGTGATTACATGCTGCTTATCTGGGTCGGTAATATAACCAAGAACAAGCACCCCCCGGACGGGGCCAGCTCATTGTTTAAAGATGCTGCAGTATCTTATGTTCATTTGAGAAATATATCATTAAATATGAAAATGATTAATATATTTGCCATTATTCTTGCATATGAATTGCATCTTACATGCAAGGTTTAGGCGAATTCTCTGGATATTTTTTAATAAGCCTATATAGTAATTTCCTGTGGTTTTCAGCCATACCTCTTGTAGCAAGGATGAAAGGCAGCTATGTATTGTCCCATTTAACAGCATGAACATTTTCAATATGAAAGTGAACGTGATATAATTATAAGCACTCAATGAACCCCAGAGCTACATCACATTTAGTGAATCAAAGCTTTTTTGCCTCTCTAATGTAGATAGCACCAAAGTTCTGATGTGAAGTCTGTCCGATTCCTTTTATACCCTTTATTGGGCGCCAATGCATTAATGCATCTTGTCCATTGGTCGTCATAATGCATGAATGCAGCCCTGGTGACTAACGTGTCAGGGCTGCATTCATGCATTATGATGATCCTACAGGGTTGGTACACCCCCAGAGGGTCGGTTTGATGCTCCAATGAAGTGCTGGCGAGCAGACTTCATCATAACCAGATAGGGGGGTGAATTATTGATCGGATTGTCTTATCTATACCTAGCCAGCAGGCAAGGACTGGGACGGCACAAGTACATTTTACTGTTGTAGACAGAAGGCTTAGGACATAGGACATATCAGTCCAATCCATGATGAGACTGATTTGTGTAGAATCAAGGGTGCTTTATTACTTTCTATTTATCTAGAAGTATACATCGCTGGGTATCAGTCCCTCTGCCTCTGCAGAGTTCTCAAAATGGGGAGCCTGGAGGGATCATGCCGCCCCCCCCCCCCAAATAAAAAGAAAGAGAAAATTAAAAAAAGATGGCCCAATATACTCATGAAATTATAGTCATTTGCTGACACATTGACCTAAAATAGCAGAAAAATAAATTGTATAAAATGTCGAAATTGCACTCATGGGCTCTTTAAAATCTAAAGTGTATCATTTGCTATTGTGAGAATTCTTACCACACCCCACCTGATGTGCCTTGGCCTATCCAACATCACGTTACTTCTGACACCTAGGATATATATGTAAGCGGGATTTTACAGTAGTCCCCCCCCCCTCACCTCTACAAATGATACAATAGATACCATTTCTAACCTCAATGTAAGCATATATCTACTGCCACTATATCTGCACTGTAAAAAAGAAAATGTCATCGAAATAATGGAGCAAGTGTTGCCAGAGATCTATTTTCATTTTCACAGAGATTCCTTGTACATTTGTCTACCACTGCACTGCCACCTGGAGCTTCTTGTAAAAACCACACTAGTTCAATGCTATACAATTACATTGGTTCACTGTTTGGTTTCATGAGGAACTCTGGTAGATCCAACAGTTATTTTTTACAGTTTGTGGACACCGTTGAGCTCATGCCTGGCATTAATCTTGAGCTCAATAGGCCAATTACCAGCAATATAGGGGCCTCATTGATTAGGCAGTTTAGGGTGGCAGAGTCTGCTACAAGTAACAAATTGGCTTCCCCCTGGTGTTAATTAAGTGTACTAATCCTGGTTATTGTCAGGAATGGGAAAACCCCATCTAGCCAGGATAGATCACTTTATTTAATTAGCCCCATCATTCAAGCTGTAATGATTAACCAACATAGGGCTCCACATGCCAACCACAAATACCACAATACGTGAGGGTATCAGTATGTTTTTCTTTAATCCTTCTTCTTTCCTTTCAAGGGGGGGATGTCTCCTTAGGATTATGTAGGAAGCAGAGTTCTATACTGGGGAGGAGGCAAGGGTCCTATTTGGGGACCCACCTCAAATTCATATTGACTTAAAATGTTGTAAGGGCCCTTGAGATATATGATTCATTCTATGGAGGAAAAGCATTGCGGTCCCAGTCGAAAATTCTCAGACTTCTAACAATGACCCACACGAGATTCTTCTACAGAAACCGAAGAATATCTTTGGGAAAAGTGAAACGGGCTTCCATCTTATCATTGAAAATAACAATCTATCCATCAGTTATATCCGTCTAATTCAAATGACCCAACCATGACCTTTCAGCAATGGAAAGAAATATATTATAATGTAAGAGCCTATCTGTATTTATATATATTTTGAAGATGCACAGATCCCAGTCTCAGTAAAAAGACATCTCTTTGCACCATAAATCCAAACCTCCAATATGAATATATATACACACCACTCCCACAACCACCCTCGGAAGGCATTTCTCAAGATGGCACAACTAAACCTCTAGTAGCAGGATCCCTTTCTCTAATGCCATTACAGACCTGCATCTAGTGGTCACTAATGATTGCACTGGTAAGACTGCCTACCAAACCCTATGTAATTACTGCATTAAGTGCTGATCATACAGAGTAGTCATGGTGTGTTACCTACGATCACCCACTCTAATTTTGAGGGTTTCAAATCGTAATGGATGTGTGCCATCGTATCATCTCGAGAAATGCACTCCGGATACTACTGGCGCATCGTTCTTTATAGTAAACACTCCATTTTCATGGACCTTTCTTTGGCTGATATATGTGTCTCTTGGCTTTAGTTTAGGTGGGATAGGTGGCTGGCTAATCACAGTGGCAAGGGTGTGTTTATTCTCATCACATGGCGAACATTTACCACTACCATCAGAGGAGTTAGGAAGCACCCCAAGTGTAGTCTAGTTTCCACTCAGCTCATTTCTCACTTTTCTTTTCAGAACATGATCATTCATACTCTCTTCATTGATTTTATCTGGGTGTTACATCAAAATAGTATCTCTGTAATATTTCTAAAGTCTTTGGTTATCTAAAATGATTACTTCTATTCCTCTTAATATTGACCCATCAGATACCAGCACCATCTGTATGCTGCAGAGGCTTTTTTTGTCCTTGACCAGGCACACTGAATACATTATGGCTACCCAGTCCAGATCCCACACCTGTCTTTTTTGGGTACATTTACAAAAGAACTGTTTGCCACAATGGGGCACACATATTAATAATGATGTCTTATCCACATTTTCACAACAATAAAGAAAGTCGAATCAAGCATAGCTAATATCCATATGAAATTAACAAATACCATATTTGACATTATAAGCGCACAAATATCAAAAATGTATGTCTAGTATATAATAGTTTAATTGTGCTGAGAAAATCTGAAAGTTGTGGGTCATTTCTAGTTTGCAATATGTCTCACACCTTGCTCCTGTTTCCCTGACATTAGTGTAATATAATTGTCCTCTTTTTTTTTGTTTCTGAGAAGTAGCAGATGGACCAACACAGAGATGTCAAGTACAGGTGACGAGATGGGAGAGCCTTGAATAATGAACTAAAGGCAGAGTCCTCATCCCTATAGAAGTTGCCAGGAGGATGTTGCTCCTATAGTAAAAGGAAGAGCTGGCTAAAAATGCCCTCATTTCCAGTCCTTTCTTTTCATGTAGCTATAACTTATCCCTTTTGTTGCTCATAAGTGGTCATTTAAGTATTGTGCTAAAAAAGGGGGATTTAAGTAGGTACCTAATTGGGAGAAGTCAGTCAGTATAATATACTATAGAGTGTGTGACATGAGTAGGTACCTGGTAGTGCAGCTCTCTCTGTTTTAAACAAGGCAGGTGACTTTTCAGACTAATGTGGTGAGTGCAAGTTGAATGTTGAAGCAGGGCGTGACTTCTTTTGAAAAGAGGGTACCTACTGACAGCTCTTTTTACCTCTGTCATTATTTTCAGAGATGCCTTGTAAAGCTGTACTGCCAACGGGGCTTCTTCTGAAAGCCACACTGGTTCTCTGCAATGCAATAATTATGGTGGTCCACTGTTCAGTTTTATGAAGATTCAACAGTTACTTTGTGCAGAATGTGTTATTTTATGTGAATAACTTCTTCCCGTAGAGATAGCATTGCGGAGCCGATCGCCACATTCCCAGTGGTGTAACGTGTGCAGATCCACCACAGCGGCTGATCCACCACTGCAGCCTAGTTCCGGGTGCATGTAAACATTCAAAATGGCGGACTGCCACTCGTACGGGAACTATGGTACAAGATTTTCCGGATTTTTCCTTATTTAAACCCTCTTAAAACATAAAATAAATAGAGAACTAAACTCCCCTGGTGTCCTCGGTGGCCAATCCACCCCTCGGGGGATCGGCCACCTCGTACACCACGGTCGCTTAGTTCTCTCTATGTATTGTACACACAGTGTATTGGTGCATCATCCATCCTAAGCCGTTATTACATTGCAGTGAAGTAGCGTACTTTCTACAATGAGGCATTACATACAGTACACATTGTGGTACAAGGAATCTCCATGAACATAACAAAGGATCTCTGGCAACCCTGGGACAAGCATTTCACCGTTAGTTCGACCAACATTTTTCCTTTTATAGTGTATGCATGCTAGTAGTGTATCTATCAATCATCCGTTATGGCAATTTATCCCCAGGGCAGGCTTATCATCCATATATAATGTTCAGAGAATCGTTTGACACGACATAGCTTTGAATTTGTCTCAGACATCAGAAAGGTGTCCAATAACTGGAACATCATCTCCTTTTGTAAAACCTCAGACTGCTACTGACAGTTTTGTACCTTAGCATGACAATGAGACTGTCTGCTATTGTAGCCTATCCTCTAGGCAGACATTGGAAGTTTTATACCCAAACTGATATGGGCATTCCTTTCAATAGAAACTACTTTGAAGTCATGAGACAAACATAAGGAGATGGTTTGTAGCATTATGCCTATAAAATGTAGAGAGGTGAGGTTAAGGCAGAAGGAAAAAAAAATGCAAAGGCTGTTTGATGCATTAAGTTCACTCTCCATCAAATGTGGCCCTAGTAAAGTGTTAGTTAGTTCCATCACTGCCGGTCGGATGAATTTTTGCTAATCTGACAAGTCATGATAGTGCAAATGTATAGAAAGCAATCAGCCGGATGAGCAAAAATCCACCAGACCAACAGCATTGGAGTCAGCGCTTAAAGCTGCTAAGCACACACATCATTGCATTGCGCTTCATCTTTGTTCCCAGCAAATTGTCGTCATCTGTCGCCATGATTGGTCATCAATGGTGACTCCTTTTTGAGTGATAACTAATTCCATCATCTTTCGCCACTGTGTGTTAGACTCATGTGGCATAGCAATTGCTATTCCTGGTGATCTTGTGCTATAACAACGCCGTGTTCCATCTAGTGACACGTGTGAGCCACTTTACACAGGGTGACGAGGACTCACGACAATTTGCTGAGTTGGCATTTGGAATTTGGTTTTCCACTTTTTCTTGCAAATAGAATTGATTTTATTAGTTTGGTACTCCTCTTCACTTCAGCTTTAACAATATGAAATTGGTCTTTATCCTCCAAATCTCACTTTTGATTTTCATACAGAGATTTATAGATTGGATAGATAATATCTTTATTATGCCCCTGAATAAGATAATCCTTGGCCAAGAGAAAATCCTCAATAAAAGGTCCATACAACTAAGAATTTAAAAAAAAGTAGTTTTTTTCCCTAGAGGCCCCTTTCCCTTGCATTCATAGATATACTTGCAATCACAGTGCTATTCACTCAGGTATGTCTGTATCCAGACATTTTATCCTATCTTGTAGTGTACACAGAAACATTAAGCAAACAGATAAAAAGACTTCCTCACATCCTTGTGTAGTTGTAGAAAACACCTTTTGTCCCCAGCTGACATCTTGACAATCAGCCTCGCAGAGTTAGAGAGTGCCAAATACAAAACATCTCTAGACTTTACTTCTCTCTGGACTCTGGAGGTCCCACAGTAGAACACGTGACCTGCATCCTATGCTCTCATCCCACAGTGGCAGGTTTAGACGGGGAGCGTGCGGGTGTGCGGCCACTCCTTTTTGCTTGCACTTAAGAGTATATGCATATATTTTGTATTTTGGACCCCAAAAATGCTAAAATCTAGGGGGAATGCCCCCTTGTTTTCCAAATCCTGGATCCGAAGCTGGATCTAAGACTCTTACATAGTGAGAGCATGTAAGGTTTGGTCTTTTGAGATGAACTATATGCATTGGGGGATGGTGGAAATGAAGTCCTCTGTTATGCTTAAGGTTTTCTCATCGATTGCATTTCAGAATTGATGAATGAAACATATTCCTACAGATGTGAGGCAAAGTACAAATTATATTGGCAACAAGCATCCATCAGAGAAGGAATTTGATTTCATGTGAAGAACAGGCCTTTTTATAAGAGCAATTCCTCAAAGGACCATGCAGGAAAACATATGGGGGCCCTTGATGGGGGGTCCCCAATGTCCCATGTCGATTTTAAGAAATAATCATGTCACTGTGTCGATTTTAAGAAATGTCCATGTCACTGTGTCGATTTTAAGAAATGTCCATGTCACTGTGTCGATTTTAAGAAAAGCTCATGTCCCCATGTCGATTTTAAGAAAGTGCCAATGTCCCATGTCACTAAGCTCAAAAATGCCCATGTCGCCATGTCGATTTTAGGGGTCTAGGGCCCTCATATGGCCTCGTTTATTAATTTCAATACCTCTGTACCCTTGGCCATAATTCGAGACAGCGCTTATTTGTATACTGTTTTTAGTGTTTAAGATTATTTTCGATACCCCTGTACCCCCGTGCTTATGCAAGTCCAGTACTTATTTGGGACCCGGGCATGTAAAAGGACCAGTACTGCATCTTCTCCAATAGCACATTAATATATGGGTCAATGAGCATGAGCGGTGCGGGCCACATGACTGGACGCTTCCTCCACATGGTGCCAATATCTGAGTATTACTCCACCAACAGCAATAAGTCCCTGTGGAACAATGCCTGTCTGCGGGGGGGGGGGAGGAGGGGTGCTTGGGGACGGCCGGGGGCTCTGTGATGCACCCCGCCTGTCACCCACACATCCATCTCCCCATCTGGAAGGCATTTCTCAAGATGGTATGAATAGACCCCTTCACATCGTCACCTCAGTGCAGCAAGGTTGTAACTGACATTTTGACCCAAAAAAAAGGAGTTTTCTTCAGTTTTAACATCTATTTTCCCTTATCTACCTGCTGTGGAAGTAGTGAAACCCAATCTATGAAATCAGTGCCTACAGAGCAAATGCAATAAGGTTAGCATTAACTTGATGCTATAGTAATTGAAACACTTCTGTTGCCTCTGCTGCAAAACTTGAGAAATGCAGATACAACTTTGTTGCACTGAGCCAACGAAAACATAGTGGGATGCCCTCACTCTAATGTCAATACAGCCCTGCATCTGGTGGTCACTAATGATTCCTGTGGCATGATAGCCCTACCAAACTCAATGTAATTACTACATATGTTCTGAACATACACAACTCCAATTGTGAGGGTTTCAAATCATAATGGTAGTGTCTGGTCATAACACCTTGAGAAATGCCTTGCTGCCCACCCCGTTATATGATCTGTCCTTTCTGGTGCACTTTAGAGCCTTGCTTCTCGTTCATCTTCAGCTAGCCGTCTTATTGATATCTGGATCTGTGCTTGCTCTGCCATCGACCCCACACTTCCGCTTCCTACCCCCTGACCAAAGAAGAACCAAACCGACTAAAAAATCTACTAGCAGTCTATCTGAAAAGTATTTTTCCCTCACAGGCCATTCGGTTCTGCAGTTCTATTGTTCTACAGGCCCGGCCTGATTTTGGCAGGACCGATAGCTCAAGAATATCATTGTCAGTAAAGAATTAATGAAAAACAAGAATTTAATCATCTAACTCTTTAGACCTTAACATGCAGTAATGCCTTTTGTTTTAGGCTGCGCAAGCACGAAAAAACAAAAATGTCCCAAGATTTCGGCCAGACATTTGGTCCGGCAGTTTTCATCAGCCTGGCAATGATGTTACCTCCAAAATCCGATGTCTGTGGCAAATGTTCTACAAAATATAAACAGGGAAGTATAATTGATCATTTGTTACTATAATAGAATATCCAGAAGCATACAAAATTCTCTGAGAATGGGAGAATGGTATGTTTTTTCAAACCTATCATTTTGAATCATGCCAACCTCAGAAATCTTATCGGATTTCTTCAATTTATGGTTTGGTATCACTTTGCATGTAAGCAAGCAGAAAGGTTAGCTCCTGAGAGAGCCCATGGGCTATGCTCTTTACTCGCCTCTACACAATGATTTAGATTCCATGGAATATTGACATATTTTGGGATCTGAAACATGCTTGGTGAGTCACTTTATCCTGGGTCATGACCCAAAGTGGATCCCCAGCAGCGAACCTTGGTCCCAGAGGAAGTACTTAAAGTGAATGGTTCTTGGAAGGAGACAGCTGCGGGGTGCAGTGAGAAGGAACGGGGGGGGGGAATGCAGTATGGCTTACACCACGATCTGGGCCTTTTCAGTGCTTTTATTTGAACATTTTCTAAGGATATGATATCAAGTGTGCGATTGTAGAGGATATATATGCACGATTTTTCACTTTAAGTGTTTTCTGAGGATATATACTTCAAGTTAAAACCAACAAGAAATGTATGGGTTGAGGGTGGACTCGATCGCTGGAACAGAATGTGTGCAAAAACGTGAAGCTGGATTTTGTACAAATAGAGACAGAATAGTGATATCATTATATGAGAGAAAAAGAAATCACTATGACTGTAGCAAGAAGGCCCATGATAGGAGCATGTAAGGTGCTATAAAATTAGCAATGAAAGGTGTTGGGGACAGCACAGAGGCTGTTAGGTGGAGACACCACACTGAATACAAATAGGCACCCAATAAAAATCTCTGTACCACAGCTTCCTGAGCTACTGTCTTCATCTCATTCCATGTGGTAGCCATGAAGGCATTCCTCAACATGGTACGACTAGACATAGCCACTACGATTTGAAGGACTCAAAATTTCAGTGGGCGAGCGTAGGAAATGCACTACGACTTCTCTGTGTGATCAGGACATAATGCAGTAATTACATAGGGTTTGGCAGGGCAGTCGTACCAGTGCAATCATTACTAACAACTAGATGCAGGTCTGTTATGGCATTAGAGCGAGGGATCCCACTAAAATTTGAAAGCGTCTAGTCATCTCATCGTACCATCTTGAGAAATGCCTTTCAGGTCATTCCGACAAAACATACATAGAATTCATCTAATAAGTAAAATCATTATAGTCTAGATTATTTGCTATTAATGAAATGGAAAATTTATGTCACTTTAAGGATATGTCGGTTATCATGGAAGCAGAACTTTGGTTTAACAGATATAATGAGATATTAATACTTAATATCTATACCAGAATGTAGCTATATTATCCACCTGTTTGAAATATAAATCTCCTTCTTTTACTTATTTCTAATCGTTCTACTTTCCCCTTTTGGAATAATATAACCTATCATATAAAAAAGTGACACTCTTTTCCGTTAGCTCTTTTCATATTCAAATGGGAAACATCTCAAATGGGGCATAACGCAGAGAAGCTTACCGTAGTGGTCGAGATGGGGCCAGCCTGGCATGGGGCCCAGGTAGCACACACACAGGTTTGACAGGTTGAGCGATAAGATGGGAGGATGTATGAGTGCGGCCATGACGTCTTCCATCTTGTATACATTTTCCCGTTTGAACTGATACAGTGCTTTTGGGGACATTGTGAGAAACAGTGCAAACCTAGCCAAGAATTTGGTACTGTCTGAGCTGTAGACAGCAATCCAATCTTGGCTGGCATTTTTGCGGCAGGCACTATCGGGTCGTCAATCTGAAGAAATGTTATACACACAGGTGTGGGAAACCAGTAGCCTGCTCACCAGTAATATCTAGACCTATATGGGGTAATTTATATGACCGAAATAAACAATAACCTGTGAAGTATAATTAAAACACCCACTTGAGAACAATATTGTACAACACTTACAATAAAGTGGATTATGTCTGTTTTTTTTCTAACTCAAAGTCAAATCTATCCCATGACATGAATCCATTTTACTGAAATTAATATGGATCTTAGTTTCTCCAAATAATATCTTCATTGCATGATCCGTCCCTTCAGACACACCCATCCCCTCATTCAACAGCTTCTGAGCCCCAGGCGGTATTGGAATATATACGGCCTGGGCCGGCCCTGTACTTTTGATCACCATGCTCCCACTGCTCCCACCCTGCTAACTACCTGTGCTTTGCAGTAGAGGGCCTGGTCACAGCTGAATGCACAATACTCCAAGAGCCAGGGACTGCACTGTGCACCACCAAAGGCAATTTATTATGTCACTCTGATATCTAGGGCCTATGTATACATGACTTTGCTAACACACCTGCAGGAAGTAGGAGCATATATTGCCCTTGGCTATATGATATTGCCTTTTGACCCCATGGAGTATAGCTCATGCATAACCTTGTAGGTGACACATACACAAGGCCTATGCATAGAACAGACCTTTAGTAAGCTATAGCTTCTTTTGGTAGTATATAGACTAAAATATTAGAGAGCGTTCAACAATTATGTCACTGTTTTTTGGCAGTTTTAGGACCCCCCACCCCAATATCACTGTTTGTCACTGGCACCAAAAGAGCCCCCACCCCGCACCCCCTTAGCAGTGATGTGATTGTAACATTCCCTTGTATTATATGATTTTGTTTCTCATTTTGGCTAAATAACTTCCCTCTATTAAGCACTGTACATGGGAGTTGTTTATTGCTGAGGGGGTGCCCAAGAACCCAAGAACCCTCACTTGTCCCTTGGCCTCCCTCTGCTGAAAATGGGCGTCCAAGGCTGCCCATTTTATAGCATCAAAAGTCACAAGTAAAGACTGGTCCAGGCCCTTAGTATGAGCCGGGATTATTGAGGCTGCTCATCCAATAGCTCAATTACAAGTACACGTAGTTGGGCAGAAGGCACAGTTATTATAGAGGATAATTTGGCATTTACTACATTTTAAGTCAACTCAGAGGAGCCAAATGAGTTGATCACTGAAATGAAAGGGGAGCCTTCAGCAGCAGTAGCATCAAAATTAGAAGAACACTCTAAGAAATGACTGGTGGATATACCAGGATCCAGGAGATGAAAAAGGTATATTTATCACCGTGTTATTTTTCATATAAGACAGGAGAATATGACGGAATTTGATCTAGTGATTTTAAGTACTTCTAAATAACTAAAGGGGGGGGGGGGGTGTTATTTCTGAAAACTTAAATTTAAATTTACACTGACAGTACGGTGGTACACAAAGGAATCTCTGTGAAAATAACGACGGATCTCTGGCAACTTCTGAATGAGGATTCCAGTTTTCAACAGCTTTTTCTTTTACAGTGTATGCAAGCTATGGGGTTCTAAGCTGTAACCTCCTGTCTGACCCCTCATGGAAAACACCCATCTCAGCAGGATTATATGCTATACTTCACTCGAGTATGATGTAGTAATCCGCCTGGTATTATGATGAGACTTGTCTCTCCATTAGGCACTAATCCCCTACACTGTAAAAAAAGATTAATTGTTGAATCTACCAGGAACCCTTGTAAAACTGAACAGAGAACCACTGTAGTTGTATTGCAGTGAACCAGTGTATTTTTCACAAGAAGTCCAAGGTGGCAGTGTGGTGATACGAGGAATCTGTGTGAAAATAACAATGGATCTCTTTGGATGAGGATTCAATCATTATTTCGATGACTTTTTTTATTTTACAGTGTATACTATGAAGGTAATCAGTAACACCCTTTTCAATAGGATTATGTATTTTTTGTTTCATGTTAACAATGACAGTTCTTATAGTTAAGCATAGACACAGCCATTTCCCGACAGGATGTGAAGAAACTATATGGCTTAGTATGGACGTCCTGTGTGTCCACCATTTTGAATTTCGCTGGTTGAGGTAAACCCAACTGATAAGACCTATCATGATGGGTACCTTGTCCCTGGGTAACACCCACTTCCAGGGACATGCTGGTTCCATCCTATCAGCTCTTATCAGTGCCTGTCGCCAAGAACAAGCTCCAGTCCCGCTTACAGTCTATAGATCCCATTCTTCATGGCTCCATAAATACGCTTAAAATTGTCTCCACTCGTTTGGAACAGCATCAACCCCATGTGTGAAGAAACTGGTTGTGTTAATGATTTACTGTGTAACTCTGTCTATATACTTCACTCCAGTGTGATGCACAAATCCGCCTGGTAATATAATGAGAGCTGTCTCTTTATTAGAAGCTAATCTCCCTATATGAAGGTAATTAGTAAGTATACCATACAGTTCTTCTATTACCTTTATAAAAGTGGCATACAGACATACGGTAGCCCTGGTGAGTAACTCACCAGGGCTACATCCATTTATCATCATGATTCATGGCCATGGTGCATTAATAGAGACAACTAAACGACCATGGTTTACGAGGTGGCCGATCCACCACGAGGGGATGTCTTCTCCGAGGGGTGGATCGGCCACCGAGTACACCAGGGGAGTTTAGTTCTCTATCTATTTTATGTTTTTAGAGGGTTTAATTAACTGAAAATTAACAAAATCCGTTACCATAGTTCCCCGTACGAGTGGCGGTTTGCCATTTTGAATGTTTACATGCACTCAGAATGAGGCTGCAGTACTGGATCAGCCGCTGTGGTGGATCGGCTCACATTATGCCACTGTGGGTGTGGCGGTCGACCCTGCAATGCTATCCTTATGGGACGAAGTTATTCACATTAAATAAATGCATTAGCAGCCCTTAAAGGGACATAGACCCTGTCTGTGTTCAGCATGAATATATATGTTATTCTACACCAAGCTATACACTAAAGAAAAGATGTCAAAATAATGACCGATTCTGGCAGCTTCCAAACGATGTTTTCACTGTTATGTTCATGGCGACTCCTTGCACAACATTGACTTATATACTGTACTGCCATATATCGTATATCGTTATAACGGTCTTATGTGATCCTTTCATTGAATTCCTTTGCTCTTGTGAACAAAAGTACATCACCATTTGCTCATTGGGACACGTTGAAAATGTTTCAGGATTTCCTCAAAGTTCTAAACTGTAATTAGAAATCATTTCCAACTTTGTGAACTAGTTGATCCCTCAATTTAATCTTAGATCTTGAGTTTTAGCCTGAAGGCCCGGACTCATATTTGCTTGATGATCCTGCAATATTAGACAAGATTATTTCTCTAAAATGTCTCTCTGTCACCCAGGCTCAGGAAGGCATTTCTCAAGATGATGCAATTAGGCCACCTACAATTCATACTGGGATCTCTCACTCTAATACCATAACAGCCCTACATCTACTGGTCACTAATGATTGCACTTGTACGACTGCCCTACCAAACCCTGTGTGGATACAACAGTAAGTGCTGATCGTACAGAGCATTCATAGTGTATTACCTACGACCAGCCAATCTACTTTTCAAAAGTTCAAGTCAAAATGGCTGGGTGGTGTTGTACCATGTTGAGAAATTCCCTCCTGTTCTCGCTATCAGTCCCGCAGTTCTTAAATCATTATGTTAACGTCACCAGAGGACAAGAGAGGCTAAGTTGAGGATGTGCTTGGACGAAAGTCAAATCAGGAAGTCATAATAGCTTAATTATGGCTCTCAATGGTGAGACTTCAAATGCAGTCATACAAACATTAAAAACAGGAGACTTGACCTAAAAGCTAATGCCTGAAGGATATTGATGATCACGTGAGCAGACTAGGGATTTTTATTCACCTTAGTATGAGAAATGGTATACAAGGTGGAGAACGCAGGAATACTGATTTCAAATGCAGAGAACTGTTAGAAGAGGGGGGGAGGGGAGAAAAGGCAGCAATCATAAGACAAGGAAGAGGATTTCAGGTGCAGAGAAAGTGAAGAAGATGGGGAGATGAACAGGAATGGAGGGGCAGAAGAAGTATCAAGGATTGGGAGGGACAAAAGAATGGAAATGGAAACCGTTCAGTTCTAATTGCTGAATAGTATGAATAGTTTATTCTGCCTGTCAGTGATCATGGATCCAGCCAGTACAACAAAGGAAATACCCCTATATATCTCAATAGGAGGAGTTCAGTATAAAGTAAGGTTTTTGGCTAAGGTGTAATGTGTGAAATCTACCTTACCTCCTCAACGACCCTCCCCTCTCCATCCCTGTACTCCCTCATCAGTCAAGTCCTCAATGCCTGTCGTTATTTGCATGCCATTACATTTTAATCTGCTCTGTATATAGAGGCCTATTCCTCTATTGAGTCATCTGATGGAAGAGAGTAGACAGAATACATGCATATATACATAACAGTGGCGGATTTAGAGGGAGGCGTGGGGGCTCACGCACCCCCCTTTTTCCCAGTTTAATTACATACTTTGGACCTCAAAATCTGTTCAAAAATAGGAGGTGCGCCCCCTCCTTTTCCAGATCCTGAGTCCGCCACTGACATAGTAGATCTACCAGCCTTGCTCCTGGCGCTTGGTCGGAGAAGAGGAAGAAGGAAGTAATGGATAGCAAATAAAGAGGAGTTGACATGCAAATGAACAATTCAAAAACTCTGATGATCAAACCTACCACATTAGAGGAAAATCCTCCTATGTTGTAGTAGGTGAAGATAACCCATTTCACAGAAAAGGTGAGGAACGCATCTCGAAGTTGGAAAAACAAAAGTACAAAAACAAGAAAAATGTTGCAAGGACCACGGATAGGAGTTGCCATGGATGACGTCACAGTGGCTGCAGGACGTCACTAGTGACGTCACAGGCAAACCGAAAACATAATGGAGTTGCACGGTCGCTACGCTCCCGGCCGCTTCCGCGGCTTGCAACTCCAAAAAAATAAAAGATTATATTGTGACATATCAAAGAAAATACCTTCCTTTTATATACAAGTAAGAAAGTCAAACTGCGAATATTTGCACTAGAGCAAGTGAATTTGTGTTAGTCACAGACTATACTCTTTTACCCACTCCCTTTTACACAGCCTAAAGGGTGTACCATAAAAGTCTTTATGTTATATATGACTCTTTCTGTCTCTTTCAGACAATTGAGTCATGGAGTCCAACAGAAAAGTAAACGGGAAAAGAGAGATGTGAAGGGCACGATCATTCTACCACTGAGGAGCAGGTACCGTAATGCCCTGTTTAAGCGCCGAGGTCTCAAATAAGCGCCTGTTTCATATAAGCACCAGGGGTAGACTGGGAATGAAATCAAAGAGCGCCCGGGCGCTTATACGGGCCATTGTAGTACTTGTATCAAACTAAGATCCCCCATTACTACTACCCACTCCACTCTCCCTCCACTACATTGTTAAAAAGAAAATAGTGTCAGAATAATGGGGGAATCCTTGTCCCAAAGTTGCCAGAGATCCATGGTTATTTTCAGGAAGATTCCTTGTACCACTGTACTGTCATCTGGGGCTTCATTGTAGGAACTACACTGTAATGTATACAGTTATGGGGTTCCCTGGTATATTTTGAAAAGTTACCTTTTAGAGTGCTGTTCAGTTATTCTGATTGAGAATGGGTGGAAAAAGAGGGAAGGACGGCTCTGATGTAGTTTTTTTAGAAAGCTAGTAGTATAGAAATTATTGAACTAAATAAGTAAAACATTATAAGCCACTACACTGAATAAATGTTGATATGGGGGACAGGGAATGAGGGACTGAATGTGTACGACCACTCTGTACAAAATAACTGTTGAATCTACCAAGGGTCCTTATAAAACTCAACAGTGAACCACCATAATTGTATTGCAGTGAACCAGTGTAGTTTTTACAAGAAGCACCAGGTGGCAGTACAGTGGTACACACATGTACAAGGAATCTCTGTGAAAATGACAGATCTCTGGCAACTTTGGGACGAGGATTCCATCATTATTTTGACGGCTTTTTTTACAGTGCAACAAAGTTAAGCAAAACAAAAGATAAAATCAATTGTGTTCTGTAAATTTGTATACAGCATGTACGTGGATTAAAGGGGAGACTCACAAGCCAGGGTTTCACTGTCCCCAGACAGTCACTTACAAATAGAGGCTAGACTGAACCCAATAGTCAAGGGTCATGCCCTTCTACCAACTGTGTGCATGTCACTCTTCACCTCTGCAGGGTCTTGCCTATTTGGTCTAAGAAGTACCTTATCTGCAGTAGGCACTTTCTCTTCATTCCTGACCTTTATACAATAGTCTGTTTCATCCGTTTCCAGCCCCACTCTCTAAATGCACCCATGATTAATGACTCAACAAGGTCAAAGACATCCACTACCACCCCCTGTCTGGCGTGCCACAGGTGCTGTCAAAATCATGAATAATTATCCTGTCCTTTGCCAGCAATTGGGAAATGCTTCTATTTAGATGTAAAGTTGACCTTTGAAGTGTGCCCTCAGACTAAGTAGCTGGATGTAAATTTGACATTGTAAGGTATTGAGGGTCGAAGAAGGTTGGGTAGTTATGCTTTTGCGTAGAAAACTATTGAAAAGGGGGAATTATTATTATTATTATTATTATTATTATTATTATTATTATTATTATTATTATTATTATTATTATTATTATTATTATTATTATTATTATTATTATTATTATTATTATTATTATTATTATTATTATTATTATTATTATAGTTGGTTTGACTATGTTTGCCCACCAGTCACTAGTTTGTTTGTTTGCTTTGTTTTTCTGGACCATCATGCAGGGAGACTCAGCTGCAGCTGGTCTCACCTTTCATATTTCCAACTCTATTATTCTATCATGTTGGTATTCTAAAGCAGATATTCCGTCTTCCTAAGGAATTTCTGGTCAATTTCTTCTTCTTTTTTTTATTCAATTTAGCCGGAAATGTGGGAAAAAGCAAAGGGAGTCTGCCATAAAAAAAAAAATCATGAAATTTGATCCATTATTTTTCTCGAATCCAATTAAAATCAGGCAGATTTCTGTCAATCGGCTTCGGTAGAACAACCACTTAAGTCTCCCCACCACTTCATTGGTGCATCATGACGATCTATGGGCATGATGCACTCCTGCATTAGTCTAGGGTCCGGGCATAACGCCACAAGGGTAATCTCACTTTGATGTGGACACAACCCGCAGGACCTCTCACCCTTGAGTGTTGTCTGCATGGGGGGGGGGGAGATGCAAGATAAAATTCAGATTGACTTACTGTTATCCCTCATTAAAAAAAACTCCATTATTACAGTAAGACACCACTGACAACTTAAGTCACTTTTTAACACAAAAAATCTGCCTACAATTACCATACTAATGCTCTCGGAGGCTTGAAGATGAATGAATAGGCTCAAGGAAGTTCACCGTAATGTCCCATATGCACTGCATGGTACACAGCTTAAAGAGTGAGGTCTGAAAGGGGTATTATATACCTAGGTAGCAGATTGTTCAATGGGTGCGGCCATTGCTGAAGCTAGTTACCCGATGTTATCACTGATAGCAGTTATCTGATCAGTACCACTGCCCCTCAAATGGACCACACTGAATGGTTGGGATGAGTTCATTGTCTTACAACCAATCCCGCTACGTTGATATAGATCATGATCACTTTTCGGCTGATAATTGCCCATTGAATGACATTCAAAAGATTTCTACATAAAGGGATGGGTGGGAGATGCCCAATCATTGGCTGAAATTCATCTATGGAAACACCCTTTAGTACTTTGGAGAGGTCAGTGATTTGCTTGGTCCATCCATTAAATTCCAAAACTTCCTATGAGTGACACAGGTTGATTCCCCAGTCCAGTTTCGTACCTAAGACTTCTATATAGCCTAGGGTTTGTTAGATAAAGACAGGTCGATTTCCCCACTAATTTGATACCTTCGAAAGGTATATAGCGTTTGTGTGCTAAAGACGGGTCGATTTCTCAGCCCGGTTTGGTATGTAAGACTTTTGTATAAGGTTTGTTGGCTGAAGCCTTTTGTAAGTCTTTTGTCAGGTAAAGACGTTTGTGCTTTAAAGTGATTTTGACAGGTAAAACGCCGATGTTAGTCTTTAACTGACAAATGGCTACTCTTTTGTCAGCTAAAGACGTTTTTGTCAGCTAAAGACCCGACAGGCCCTTATTCTATAGGAATATGATATGCAAAGCAAAAGCATTAATGAAAAGTACACCCATCTGAGGATTATGTTATACCGGTACAATTATGTATGAAGGTAGCTGTCTCATCAGTAGCTCATCCCCATATATGAAGCGAATCTAATCAAGCTAATGTACAGTCCTTCCAGTACCTTTAAAAAAGAGGCATATGGTGGTTACATGTATGTATTGATCAATGTTTAGTCTACCCAATCTGACTAAGGATCGTTCTCATAAAGACTGATGCTTATTGGTCTCGTCTACTGTCGTTGCCTGTTAACCCTTTAAAAGCTGCTGATGCAGGAGTGTATCATGCTCATTGGTTGTCATGATGCACTAATGAAGTGCTGGCGAGACTGCTCGCCAATTAGCAATTAGGTAAAATAGGTCAATGTATGGGTATATAATTGTAAGGGAATGAACAGAACAGAGTTATTGTGTTTACCCGAAGCATATTCCTTATTTGGATTTACTAGTTGAGGTCCTCATCTACTTACCCTCTTGGGGTAGAATACTTGGGGCAATCATTAGCATCCAAACTCACCTAAAACAAATGGAGGTAAATCAGTGTTAATTACTTGAAGACGTTATCATGCAGTGCACATTCATGATTACAATAATGATTTACTATGACTAAAAAGCAGTTAGACATCAGATACAGTAATCTAACTGGGTACAGTGTTATCAACTTGTGTTATTGGTCTGGCCCTTACTTTGGAACTTATTTTATAGTATATAGCAGTCTATAGGCCTACAAAAGGTTTTGCCAGTCACAGGCTTTTATCATAATACAATCTGCAGGCCTAAATTCATTTTGGCAGGAGCGAATACCTCTTGATTACTATTTGTCAAGAAAGAAAAGATGAGAAAAAAAAATAACTCACTATTTTAATCATTTAACTCTTGACACCTTCACAAACAGTAGGCCTAATGCATTTTGCCTTAGGCTGTTATTATTATTATTGTTATTATTATTATTATTATTATTATTATTATTATTATTATTATTATTATTATTATAGTTGGTTTGACTATGTTTGCCCACCAGTCACTAGTTTGTTTGTTTGCTTTGTTTTTCTGGACCATCATGCAGGGAGACTCAGCTGCAGCTGGTCTCACCTTTCATATTTCCAACTCTATTATTCTATCATGTTGGTATTCTAAAGCAGATATTCCGTCTTCCTAAGGAATTTCTGGTCAATTTCTTCTTCTTTTTTTTATTCAATTTAGCCGGAAATGTGGGAAAAAGCAAAGGGAGTCTGCCATAAAAAAAAAAATCATGAAATTTGATCCATTATTTTTCTCGAATCCAATTAAAATCAGGCAGATTTCTGTCAATCGGCTTCGGTAGAACAACCACTTAAGTCTCCCCACCACTTCATTGGTGCATCATGACGATCTATGGGCATGATGCACTCCTGCATTAGTCTAGGGTCCGGGCATAACGCCACAAGGGTAATCTCACTTTGATGTGGACACAACCCGCAGGACCTCTCACCCTTGAGTGTTGTCTGCATGGGGGGGGGGGAGATGCAAGATAAAATTCAGATTGACTTACTGTTATCCCTCATTAAAAAAAACTCCATTATTACAGTAAGACACCACTGACAACTTAAGTCACTTTTTAACACAAAAAATCTGCCTACAATTACCATACTAATGCTCTCGGAGGCTTGAAGATGAATGAATAGGCTCAAGGAAGTTCACCGTAATGTCCCATATGCACTGCATGGTACACAGCTTAAAGAGTGAGGTCTGAAAGGGGTATTATATACCTAGGTAGCAGATTGTTCAATGGGTGCGGCCATTGCTGAAGCTAGTTACCCGATGTTATCACTGATAGCAGTTATCTGATCAGTACCACTGCCCCTCAAATGGACCACACTGAATGGTTGGGATGAGTTCATTGTCTTACAACCAATCCCGCTACGTTGATATAGATCATGATCACTTTTCGGCTGATAATTGCCCATTGAATGACATTCAAAAGATTTCTACATAAAGGGATGGGTGGGAGATGCCCAATCATTGGCTGAAATTCATCTATGGAAACACCCTTTAGTACTTTGGAGAGGTCAGTGATTTGCTTGGTCCATCCATTAAATTCCAAAACTTCCTATGAGTGACACAGGTTGATTCCCCAGTCCAGTTTCGTACCTAAGACTTCTATATAGCCTAGGGTTTGTTAGATAAAGACAGGTCGATTTCCCCACTAATTTGATACCTTCGAAAGGTATATAGCGTTTGTGAGCTAAAGACGGGTCGATTTCTCAGCCCGGTTTGGTATGTAAGACTTTTGTATAAGGTTTGTTGGCTGAAGCCTTTTGTAAGTCTTTTGTCAGGTAAAGACGTTTGTGCTTTAAAGTGATTTTGACAGGTAAAACGCCGATGTTAGTCTTTAACTGACAAATGGCTACTCTTTTGTCAGCTAAAGACGTTTTTGTCAGCTAAAGACCCGACAGGCCCTTATTCTATACGAATATGATATGCAAAGCAAAAGCATTAATGAAAAGTACACCCATCTGAGGATTATGTTATACCGGTACAATTATGTATGAAGGTAGCTGTCTCATCAGTAGCTCATCCCCATATATGAAGCGAATCTAATCAAGCTAATGTACAGTCCTTCCAGTACCTTTAAAAAAGAGGCATATGGTGGTTACATGTATGTATTGATCAATGTTTAGTCTACCCAATCTGACTAAGGATCGTTCTCATAAAGACTGATGCTTATTGGTCTCGTCTACTGTCGTTGCCTGTTAACCCTTTAAAAGCTGCTGATGCAGGAGTGTATCATGCTCATTGGTTGTCATGATGCACTAATGAAGTGCTGGCGAGACTGCTCGCCAATTAGCAATTAGGTAAAATAGGTCAATGTATGGGTATATAATTGTAAGGGAATGAACAGAACAGAGTTATTGTGTTTACCCGAAGCATATTCCTTATTTGGATTTACTAGTTGAGGTCCTCATCTACTTACCCTCTTGGGGTAGAATACTTGGGGCAATCATTAGCATCCAAACTCACCTAAAACAAATGGAGGTAAATCAGTGTTAATTACTTGAAGACGTTATCATGCAGTGCACATTCATGATTACAATAATGATTTACTATGACTAAAAAGCAGTTAGACATCAGATACAGTAATCTAACTGGGTACAGTGTTATCAACTTGTGTTATTGGTCTGGCCCTTACTTTGGAACTTATTTTATAGTATATAGCAGTCTATAGGCCTACAAAAGGTTTTGCCAGTCACAGGCTTTTATCATAATACAATCTGCAGGCCTAAATTCATTTTGGCAGGAGCGAATACCTCTTGATTACTATTTGTCAAGAAAGAAAAGATGAGAAAAAAAAATAACTCACTATTTTAATCATTTAACTCTTGACACCTTCACAAACAGTAGGCCTAATGCATTTTGCCTTAGGCTGTTATTATTATTATTGTTATTATTATTATTATTATTATTATTATTATTATTATTATTATTATTATTATTATTATTATTATAGTTGGTTTGACTATGTTTGCCCACCAGTCACTAGTTTGTTTGTTTGCTTTGTTTTTCTGGACCATCATGCAGGGAGACTCAGCTGCAGCTGGTCTCACCTTTCATATTTCCAACTCTATTATTCTATCATGTTGGTATTCTAAAGCAGATATTCCGTCTTCCTAAGGAATTTCTGGTCAATTTCTTCTTCTTTTTTTTATTCAATTTAGCCGGAAATGTGGGAAAAAGCAAAGGGAGTCTGCCATAAAAAAAAAAATCATGAAATTTGATCCATTATTTTTCTCGAATCCAATTAAAATCAGGCAGATTTCTGTCAATCGGCTTCGGTAGAACAACCACTTAAGTCTCCCCACCACTTCATTGGTGCATCATGACGATCTATGGGCATGATGCACTCCTGCATTAGTCTAGGGTCCGGGCATAACGCCACAAGGGTAATCTCACTTTGATGTGGACACAACCCGCAGGACCTCTCACCCTTGAGTGTTGTCTGCATGGGGGGGGGGGAGATGCAAGATAAAATTCAGATTGACTTACTGTTATCCCTCATTAAAAAAAACTCCATTATTACAGTAAGACACCACTGACAACTTAAGTCACTTTTTAACACAAAAAATCTGCCTACAATTACCATACTAATGCTCTCGGAGGCTTGAAGATGAATGAATAGGCTCAAGGAAGTTCACCGTAATGTCCCATATGCACTGCATGGTACACAGCTTAAAGAGTGAGGTCTGAAAGGGGTATTATATACCTAGGTAGCAGATTGTTCAATGGGTGCGGCCATTGCTGAAGCTAGTTACCCGATGTTATCACTGATAGCAGTTATCTGATCAGTACCACTGCCCCTCAAATGGACCACACTGAATGGTTGGGATGAGTTCATTGTCTTACAACCAATCCCGCTACGTTGATATAGATCATGATCACTTTTCGGCTGATAATTGCCCATTGAATGACATTCAAAAGATTTCTACATAAAGGGATGGGTGGGAGATGCCCAATCATTGGCTGAAATTCATCTATGGAAACACCCTTTAGTACTTTGGAGAGGTCAGTGATTTGCTTGGTCCATCCATTAAATTCCAAAACTTCCTATGAGTGACACAGGTTGATTCCCCAGTCCAGTTTCGTACCTAAGACTTCTATATAGCCTAGGGTTTGTTAGATAAAGACAGGTCGATTTCCCCACTAATTTGATACCTTCGAAAGGTATATAGCGTTTGTGAGCTAAAGACGGGTCGATTTCTCAGCCCGGTTTGGTATGTAAGACTTTTGTATAAGGTTTGTTGGCTGAAGCCTTTTGTAAGTCTTTTGTCAGGTAAAGACGTTTGTGCTTTAAAGTGATTTTGACAGGTAAAACGCCGATGTTAGTCTTTAACTGACAAATGGCTACTCTTTTGTCAGCTAAAGACGTTTTTGTCAGCTAAAGACCCGACAGGCCCTTATTCTATAGGAATATGATATGCAAAGCAAAAGCATTAATGAAAAGTACACCCATCTGAGGATTATGTTATACCGGTACAATTATGTATGAAGGTAGCTGTCTCATCAGTAGCTCATCCCCATATATGAAGCGAATCTAATCAAGCTAATGTACAGTCCTTCCAGTACCTTTAAAAAAGAGGCATATGGTGGTTACATGTATGTATTGATCAATGTTTAGTCTACCCAATCTGACTAAGGATCGTTCTCATAAAGACTGATGCTTATTGGTCTCGTCTACTGTCGTTGCCTGTTAACCCTTTAAAAGCTGCTGATGCAGGAGTGTATCATGCTCATTGGTTGTCATGATGCACTAATGAAGTGCTGGCGAGACTGCTCGCCAATTAGCAATTAGGTAAAATAGGTCAATGTATGGGTATATAATTGTAAGGGAATGAACAGAACAGAGTTATTGTGTTTACCCGAAGCATATTCCTTATTTGGATTTACTAGTTGAGGTCCTCATCTACTTACCCTCTTGGGGTAGAATACTTGGGGCAATCATTAGCATCCAAACTCACCTAAAACAAATGGAGGTAAATCAGTGTTAATTACTTGAAGACGTTATCATGCAGTGCACATTCATGATTACAATAATGATTTACTATGACTAAAAAGCAGTTAGACATCAGATACAGTAATCTAACTGGGTACAGTGTTATCAACTTGTGTTATTGGTCTGGCCCTTACTTTGGAACTTATTTTATAGTATATAGCAGTCTATAGGCCTACAAAAGGTTTTGCCAGTCACAGGCTTTTATCATAATACAATCTGCAGGCCTAAATTCTTGACACCTTCACAAACAGTAGGCCTAATGCATTTTGCCTTAGGCTGTAGAAATCGTAATAATGGTTTGATTGGCAAGCTTTAAAAACCAAAATGTAGTCCAAGGTACCAAGGTCACATAGATCCTACAGTCTGAGAATTCCTGCAGGCCCAGCAGTGATTTTGCCAGCAAAGGCCGGTACCTGTGAGCTTTATAACCTTGCTATCTTATTAAGGATTCTGCTGAATTAACCCATGGTTATAAAGATTTTCCTCTCACTGAAGTACTTCTTCAACTAGAGATAGATAGGGCCTGGATGATCTTAATATAGTCCAGCTCTCAAAGATTAGTCTGGCAGAGGAGCAGAATGTGACGGTCCTAATCCAATTAAAACCTGCCCAGACAGACGCCGGGAGGTATACCACATAAAATTTCTTGTTTTAGCCTTGCAAATGATGCTTTATCATTCAAAGTGCATCAAGATAGAGAGACATGGGCCATGGACAATCTTGACAATGTCCACCTTTCACAAATTAATGCAATCTGCGGTTGCTAGGGGAGCAGCAAGGGAGGAGAGAGACTTGCCTTTGTATACCGCTTCTGTTTTCAAAAACTCAAAAATGGAGAGAATGCCTTTGATCACTGTTGATACTGAAAGTGCTGCAGATTGCTTTTAGGTAGCTTTCAAACAGTTTGTGACTTTTCACATATATATCGTTATAACACATAGGTAATACAGAGTACTAGTGTGGCCTGAGGGTCATGAAGCAAGTCACCAAGATGTGGAGAATGGATGAGTATGCACCGCCTTCTGACATAAGTCACTATAGAATATGTAAAAGCCTCATAGGGTAAAAGGATGTATCATGTAGGAAGTCTGCCGCCTATGTGGAATATCAAGGCAGGTAAGTGTTAATATTAAGTACATACATGTAGTCCTAAGAACTCAAAAGTAACATACATAAAACATATGTTGAATATCTATAACTAAAACCAGGCAGTGCAGGAATTAATATTCAGAAAAGTAACATCTAATTAAACTGTCATCTTTATTATATCATTCATCTAAGACTGGTCAAATATGCAATAAAATGCTATGCCGTTTAGCATGCCCATGGCAGTCCTTTCACCATGAGGCCATTTAAAACATAATTCACAGCATATTGGTAACTGCTTTTTCCTCACAGTCTTGTCATTTAGAAATTGGCCTACCCCCTTTTCTTGATATCCATGGAGCTTTTTGAAAAAAAGACCCCTTTCTCTGGAAGTTTCTGTGTTGCTAGAATGCAGGTGGGGTTTATTCTGTGTGTCAGGTGCTGGAACCGGATAAAACTGGACACCAGGTTTGTGGGTCACTGAAGTAGGGAGACCCCCGGGTCTGACCCAGAAGGGATCCGCAGCAATGATTTATGGTCCTCCAGGAAGTACTTAAAATAAATGATCCAAGAAACCTGGTAGTGGCCATACCCAGCTGTGGTGAGTACAAAAAGGTGAAGTAGTTTACACCTTAAGGAGACACTTAATTGCAGATAAAACTGCAACCTGCATTATGATGGCTACTGCATTGGCAAAAATATGCTGGAAGGAGGGAATGGAATGAAATACCTTTGGAAAGTGGTTGTGAGATTCAGCAGAAATCATGAGAAAGGTACATCTCTAATCCCCGGACCAACCCCTCCGAAGTTAAAAAGTTAGAAAATGTTTAATTAATTCATTCTTACTGCTATAGGGTCCATCTCAGTCATCCCACCACTCTGGAGCACCTTAAAATGCACATCAATTCAATAATAACAAATCAAGAAGTCAAAATAACATTATTTTGAATTTTTCAAAAAATCCAATATGGCCGCCAGGAGCCTAAAATCGGTACTTTAAGCACACACACACACCTAAATCAACAAGCAACACTTGCAATCTGTAATTGTGAGTAAGGTAAGGTCCAGGGTCATAAGGAAAGCATGTTGAATCAGATTAGAATCTATTGGAGCCCTGTTTGGGTCACTATATTACATATACAGACTCGTAAAATAGCGAAAATACAGATAGGCCTATTCCAATTGCATATAGTATAACAATTATTTTAAAAGTCATAGTAAATGGGTGTTTTGGTAACTACTACTCATCAATTAAATAACATGAGGTACACAATGATGTCAGTACACAGATATGACATGTTTGACACATCCAATATGCCTGCCAAGACATCGCTCTTGCATAACATAGAGAATAAGATACCAAGAAAAAATACTGTGAACTATGCCTGTTTTCACAGGGTAGAATTTGAGGATTTTATGAGAAATGGGGAGTAGCAATGTGAGAGAACAACCTGTTGCCAGTAGTAGTTTAAGAATAATATGCGTCTTCAATGCATTTAAAGAGAAATGACATGGGTCCTGTGGGACATCTGCTTCAATTTGCACCTACTCTCTTAATCCCTGTAGTTTATGTTTATTTAGCCTCTCCATTTACCATATTATTCTTTTAGCAGTATCCATTTTAATCAAAATAACACTGACACTAATTAAGAAAACAACACATTTCATATCTTTCTGATGCATGCTCAGGTTGCAGCAACGCGTGAATGTATTCACGAGTCCTCTCTTGTCATTCCTCTTTAATTACTTTTGATGAGTGCCAGAGTAGCAGATCTAGCTGAACTCAAAGACATATTTCTCCCACAAGACCCTCATAATCCAATCAACTGTTGATATTTCAAAATATATATGTTTCATTGACAGAAACTACTGTAAAAAAACAAAGTAGAAGCCACACCTGTGTAGAAGCTGTACACCGACTTTAGAAGAACGCTATAAGCTGCAGCTTTGGCCTAAAATTGTTCCCATTGCTTAGTATAGTCTGCATATACAAACTCCTTGTATAAGCTGCACTCGGAGCTCAGAATGATCCTAAAAGCTGTACCAATGGTCTGAGATGGTTTACTGATCATGGCTTGTATGCAGGGTCTATGGTGTGCCTTCTATTCTTTAGATGTTGGTGATCTTTAGGGCTGCTTACCCCAACAACCCAACCCATTAATGATGTCCAAGTTAAGCTAAGGCTCCCCCGCTGATGCCCTGTTAAGCTTTTGTAAAATCTATGAACATGCAGCAACTTAATAAACCTTGTTGACTTGTAATATAGAAATACAGTCAGACCTTGATAGTCCGTCCCCTGATAGTCCATCCCCTGATGGCTGGGACAGTTCTTATACATAACATTCAAATATGACTTGACAGTCCGCATCGATTTGCCTGCAACCACAGGGGGCAGACTATCAAGGTCTCACTGTATTAGGACTTGTGTTATGTAAGGTCCACTGATTTAACACCCATGCCCAATTTACCAGTATACCAAAATATAAAGACTTTGAACAAGGCTTCCAGCAGAGACATAACCCTGCTGGTAATTATCAAACACTACCTCTTGATGTAAATCATTCTGCCTTCTGGTTTACATGCAGAGCAGTTATCTAGCAAGTGATATCTTTTTAGCAATAACCTATTTCTATATAATAATTACCCAACACCATTGATAGATACATGATTGCTCAAAGTAAACTATAGGTTGTCTGCTTGATACACCAATGAGGTTACTTTCCTCCACTACTGCTCTTTTGTATGTGCTGAACGTGTGGGTGTGCCAATCCAGTCAGGTTCCCACTGTGCACTAATGGCATTACACTCAGCAGGGCATTCAGCATCATACAAAAGAAATGGCTAGATTGCAACCATGACTTATGTAGACCTCAAAATTGAAACTTGATGTAGGCCATAGAGCAAAAGAGAGGAATAAATTTGATATTTATCTTGTTGCCTGCAGCCATTTTGAATTCTTCACTAGAAGAATACGTACCTATTCCCTTTAGCATTTACTTCTTATTTCTGATTAGATGTGTAGCAGTTACCAAAACACCCATTTACTATGACTTTAGAAACAGTTGTATTCCTAAATGCAATTGGAAAAGTCTGTATCCACCGCTATTTTACGAGCCTGTATATATAATAAACTGTCCCAAATAGGGTTCCAATACAGTTTAATCTAATTAAGCATGCTTTCCTTAAGATCTAGACCTCATCTTACGCATAATTACATATTGCAATTGTTGCTTGTTGAATTAGGTGTGCATGTGTGCTTGAAATACCCATTTTTGGCTTTTGGTGGCCATGTTGGATTTTTCAAAAAGTTCAAAATAATGTTATCTTGACTTCTTGATTTTTTATTGTTGATATGAAGTGCATTTCTAGGTGCCCCGGAGTGGTGGAGGCCCTCAGATTGACCATATAGCAGTGAAAAATTAATTAAATATTTTCCAACTTTTTAACTTCGGAGGGGGTTGTCAGGGGGGTTAGAGTGCCCAAAATTAAAAAGGAACCCCAGATATGAGAATCATAATCCTGACCCTGTTTCACTACAATACAGTTTGTTTTGATAGGGTTGGTGTGGTCATTTTATATCTGCAATGCAAGATTCTGCAAACATCTGATAACAGTGTGTAATTCTCACTTCTTGTTTGCTTTGTTTATTTCATTTTCAGATGGCACTATCTAGGCCAAATAAAACAATCCAATGTACTATTGAAGAAGGTGGTCAGTTCTGAGAGCAGAGAACTTGGCCAGGGGTTCTGTGAGAGAGATGCATAGAAAGAGAAAAAACATAATATGCGGAGTGGGGTTGTAAAAGACACTATATGGAGTAGCAGTGAAAGGTGTCTAGGACAGCACAGAGGTCGTTAGGTGGAGACACCACACTGAATACAAATAGACACCCAATGAAAATCTCTGTACTGCAGCTTCCTGAACTACTGTCTGCACTTCAGCCTTATGAACACAGTTATGGCTGTGTCATTCAGTCAACACATGATATTGAGAAAATGACATACCTATGTTAGTAATAGATTTTAGTAATTAAATTCACAATTAGCACATTTTTATTTGGAATTGCTGTCTAGCTAGTGACATATTTCCTTGAGCATTGTGGAATTCATGGGCAATGAATCTGCTCACATCTCCAAATACAAAATGTTGAATATAAAGGAAAGTAAAATTAGAGACGGCATCAGTTCCAGCCGTACTTTGCAACAGCGGGGCAGGATGGAAGGATAGAAAGGTAATCATACCTACCAAGACTTTTTAAATGCTTACAATGCTGCTGAGAGGTGAGTAGGATAGGAATCCAGACAGCAGTGATGGGATTACAAAGCGATATGGATTCTTTTTTAACTCTCAATATGCATTCTGATTTGAAAATTTCAAGGCCTTGAAAAGTAACCATTGAAGCACAGTACCCAGAAACGAATTGCTGTACATCAAAAGCCATGATTATTTTGCCTGATTCTGCCATTCACACTCGGAATGCGCTTCAGGAATCAGAAATTTGAAATTTATGCTGTGATTAATTGTGGCCCCATCCTGCACCTCAGATACAGAGAGCCAACAAAACCGTTTTAATCTAGAGTCTTTTGAACAGCTTGCATCATTTAAAACCTATGTGAGATTCTCCTGCAGTTGATTCATTTGGGATAAAATCAAAATCATGAAGCTTTCCCAGGCCGCCTAGAACTTATTCCTTTGTTTGCATGAGGTCAGTTGCGACTTGCACTGGGAAAAGGGAACCTTACTGCACCCTGTATTAAGACCCCTTATTGCAGATCATGTCACATTTATGTTGCTAGCAGCTATAGCACATTGTCTTTGCCTTCATATTGAGCCAATTATGACATTTCACTGAAAATAATGCTGGTACACATATAAATACTAAATAGAGTTCACATATTTGGAAATCTGGATATATTTTCTAGCATTCCCATATGTGCAGGAAAGGCTAAATATAAAAATGGAAGACTTTCTGGATGTCACAGTAGCAGTTCATTAGTCATTCTTATATTCATTTGGATAATAAACTAGTTTGTTTTTCTAACATAATGGATGTAATGCTAAAGCTCAGATCATCATGACTATATTTTGTATTGTAATTTGTAAATGCTAAGCTATAATAAGGAGGTACCATACAGAGTGTTCACTAGATTAGAATATTAAAAGGATAAACATTAGAGTTATGCTTTTAAAGGTTCTATCTGAATGTTCTCCAAATTAACTGCACATAGAAAGGAAAGCATCACAGCAAATCCCCTTCAGCAAATCCTGTATAACATCAAACCCCGTCCACTAATCCTCTCATACAGCTGCCTGCAGCTAGCCACTTTACCATATGAAGCAATTAGATCTCAGATGAGTGAAAGGCATTGTTACCAAACAATACTAACAAACTGAATTAAGTCATATATATGTCTCTCTGAAGTTGATATATTCAGCTTATATGTTCGGCTTACCATACAATGTGTGAACATATCATGTGGCTCTTTGTTGAAATCCTGTTACAGTTATGATGAAAGAAATGCTTGGCAGAACTAGACAAGTTTGTTGAGCACTTCTATCAGTAATTTCTATTGAAGCCCTTAAAATTGGGATTCAACGTGCTTTGTGAGAAGATTGTTCATAAACCTTGAGCTCATTCATTGGTAAATGTCTGGATGTTCCCATTGGTCCTGTAGTGTTGAGGCAATACCTTGAGGCTGTGGGATTTCTTTCCATATTTTGATTAATCTAGATATGAGAATAGTTAGGACTAAACAAGGAATGACTAGATATGCTAAAGCAACACAATTAAAATGGCTTTGCAGTTTTAAATCACAGGGAGTTTAGTGATAGTATATCTGTCATAGCATTTTTATTGTGATAATTAGACATACTCATGGTAGCCTATTATGGCATTACTGATCAGAGTCAGTAGTAGTTATGCGCTATTAAGATCAGATCGAGCTTTAAAAGACACCGACCAGTCATGGGAAGTTAGATTAGGTGGTGGTAATATTATAGTCTCCTGACACTAGCCTCTAATCCAAAATGAAGCAGGAAGGGGGAGATAAGTCTCGTCTGTTATCAGTCTCCTGCTGTAATTCCAGTCTGAGTTGTTTCAAAGACATCCCAATCCCGTGTTTTAGACACCTTAATGGCTGCAAACCTTGATAACAGGAACAGACTGAGGTGTTTTATTTCCATGATGTTTCATTCTGATGTGTAGATGGGGAGTTGTATCCTTAATAATTCTAGAGTGAGATGTTACTGAGTATTGAATAAAGATTTAATCAAGACTATCCACTTTGATATAATTATTCTGTGTCAGAAACTACCTGGGAAACACATAAAAATTGAAATATATATCAGGATTAGAATAGAAAAACAGAGATAAAGACTGGGGGAAGGTTATTAAGCGATATAGATCTAGAATGGTGGAAAGAACCACCTAACCCAAGTAGTATGATATAAACACTTAAGTTTACCAAGGCAGCATAATCTGCATTAGCCTAAGTGAGAATTGCTGCAGACGAGGCCATAACAGAAATGCAGACAGAAATTGAAATTCCCACCTTCATCTTTTTTTCAACTGGCCCATCAAGTTCACATGCATATTTTAGCATTTGGTTTGGACAGGTATGGCCTCCCAGCTTAGAATGAAAGCATTTGTGACATGCATTCCTCAAACACCTCAATTTACAAAATAAAGATCCTTTTATATGCATGATAAGTAATCATGCATCTCATAACCTTATAAAAGTTAGAATACCAGTCTTCAGCTACTTCACTCTTCACCCACATGCTCTGTGATTAGGAGTCCATCCTTTGGTGTAAGCCGTGCCTCATGCGCAGGTATTACAGTATTTTGAAAATTATTCAAAAGTCTCACATCTCGTTCAAAAAGTCTGACAGAGAAGACCTGTGCTAATGCAGTTCAAAAATCATGATAATGATAACTTTAATAGGGAATGCTTGAGAGCTGTTCAAAGTTGAAAAAGGTGAGATTTTTTTGTCCCTGCTCCTCTACATATAAACTATGTGGTGAGTGGCACCTACCTGAGTGTATACTGGACCCAGTGGACCATGCAGCACAGGGTGATCACACTGCCTGCACCCAAAGAACATGATACAAATGAACTCCTTATTTTAGACCTTTCTGTTGTAAATAGAAGTTGAAAATGAGTAGTGTATATATATGTTTACTGGTATTATTTGCCTTAGGTTTCTACAAAATATATAATTGTTATTTAAGTCCTGCATTGGTGAGGGATGAATAGAAAGGAAGGGTGAAGGCCTAATTCTACCTCCTGTATAAGAATAGAATCAGGAATAGGTGCATTTATTTTACTACTCACGTACAGTTCAAAGGCATGAGTGAACACTTTTTCAATTATCATTTTTCATTGGTCTTCTTAAGCTTAAACCATGTTTATTTGCCTAAAAATGATGCAGAATTGTGACAGTTGGTTATAAAAAAAGTGTGCAACAAAGGCAAGATGTGCAAATCTGTGTAGAACAATCCTGCATCACTCATTTCACTTAGTTTCCAATAGCTTCCCCCATACCAGGCATTATTTGAGCACCTGTTATCTTTTTCTCTACTGCAACTATGGATGCTATATGCTACCAACTCATATGTGTAAACAGGGAAATGATAAAACCATCTGATGCACATGATCAATAGCTTCGAATCAATACCTCAATCACTACTGAGGTATGTATAGTAAGGTTTTGAGGAGCAAATGAGTAAGGCCATATCTGCAATTTATGCGGAAGTGGCCTGCAGACCGGGATTCACGCGGCCAGTGTAACACCCGAATTACAGTATTTTTTACAATACATCTATTACTTTAATTTAATCTGTACTCTTACAATGTCTCATGGATCTAATGTGCGTCGGTCAGACCCAGTGCATTCTAATGTACTTGTTCTATTAGGTGGAAAAAAGAGCTCTAAAAGCTTTGCAGCACCGCAAGGCACAATGCCCGTTCATCATGGTGGTGCAGTTCTTGAATTTAACATGTGACATAGAGCTTGTCGACATGAGTGCCCCCTCCAAAATATACGCTACCAACAGCACCTCATTTTTCCCCATACAACTAAAGGTGAAGGTGAAATTATGATTTGCTGATCCACTGAGAAAATATTCCAAAATTAATGGGGGGGAGGGTCTAATGAAACACAGATATAACAAAAACATGCTTCTCAATGACATGTTAATTCCTGGCTATTGAATGCACACCTGGCAAATCTACTCATTAGTACTATTGAGGTATATACACACACACACACATATATATATATATATTGATCTAGGGTCCAGGTTGTATCATGATAAAAAGTCTCCCCTAGGTTCGGCACTGTGACTGCAGCACTAATGAGTAGACTTGCCAGAGCTGTATTCATGCATCCTTTTACTTTTATTTATGACTTGCAACATATTGAGATGACTTGCAGCCAAAAAGTGGTTGGCTGGTCTTCTATACTGCACAGGCTATTAGCCTTGTTTGAGACCACAAGCATGAATAAAGAATGAACAAAAAATGGCCCAACATGATATGACTTAGTAGTCATCTTTTAACAACAGGCACCAATCGGACTACCCTCATAGGGGTTAGACATTTTTCACACACCCCTTGTGATCTGTAGATCACACAGGATTTCTCACTAAAAGGGTGTCATTTTTTTATCCCCCCAAATCTTTTTAACCCCCGAGGGGAGGAAAATGTTTTCGAGCATCTGCACAAAAACTCATCACCCCCCTGTTAATAAACAATGATCACTCCCTAATTCTGAATGGAGCAGGATGAGAGATAAGTCTAATCATCTCCATTTGTAATCTGGTCTGAGCAATTTTAAAGACATCCAACCTTGGGTATCGAACTCCATAACTTTTTTGCTATAACTTGAAGAATCTGGATCCCCTTGCTCTGTTTGATAATGCAGCCTGATATTGTGCAAATGGACATTCTATGGCCTAAAGGAAGCTTATGAATATAAGCACAGGAATTTGAAAGGATTAACAATAGAACTTGGCCTTTAGAGTAGATCTAGTTGCTTTTAGTTAATTCCATCACCTACTATACAGCTTTAGACAACACCTCCTACGTGACTAATCCACTTGAGGGGTAGATTATAATGACAACTTCAACTAGTACCTTTCCAAGGTTGGATCCATTATCTCATTGAAAGTCGAAAGCCCTGTAAAAAGCTGTTCATGTTCTATGCGGTAGTGCTGCAAATTAGTTTGGAGCTCACATTATAGTAAAAGTGTGGGCTTAAAAGTATCTGTTTGCTGAGGCAGCTCAGTACAATAGGATCTATAAATGCACAGTTAAGTGACTCTTTGAATGGCACGTTTCAACTTTTTTTCCATGTGGAGTCTCTAGAATTATAGCAGAGGCTTAAAGCAGGTTCCCTGAATGTGTAACTGAGTGTTAGAGTATCTGATTCTTTTCACCATTCGCTTAAAGTCGCAATGTCCGATATTTTCCAATTTGAGTAAATTTATGATCCAAACTGAACCCCAAAATCTCATTGTTGACCTATACAATGGTATGAATGTACAGATAGAGATTTTTAAATGTATTTCTATCATTTATAGGAGGGCAGTGGTTGTGATTTCAAACTGAACCCCCAAAATCTTTGGAGGAATGAACAGAGGAATGAACCGAGCAGAGCCATTCGTAGTTACACGAAAAATATGGCTTAAATGTATCATCAAGAATAACCACCCAGGCGCTTATAATTTTGGAGGGGGCATTACCCCGGCACTTACACAAAAAGGTGCTTATTTAAGATCTAGTATTAGTGCATAAGATCCTTCATACCCCTGGCACTTATTTGATACTGGCACTTATTCCAATCCTCATGCTTAAACATGATGATAAAATATTTATCTACCAGTTTGGCCTTTCCAAAAGGTCCTCATATCCATTTACCCTCTAGTACATCAATATAGCCAAAGGTCCCAAGATCACAGCTAGACATCTGGATTGGCAGCGATTTTACCAGCTTTATGTGAATAAGCCAGAGTTTTATAACCTTGCTATCATATCAAAGACTCCTCCCAAATAACCCATGGTAATAAAGGTTTTCCTCTCACTAAAGTACTAGTGGACCATGCAGCACTAGATATAGATAGGGCCTGGATGATCTTAGCATAGTGCAACTGTCACAAACTAGTCTGGCAAAGGAGCAGAGTGTGAGGGTTCTAATCCAATCAAAACCTGCCCAGCCCCCGGGAGGTATACCACATCAAATTTCTTGTTTAAGCCTTCCAAATAATACTTTATCACAGAATGTGCCACAGGATAGGGACACATGGGCTATGGACAATCTTGATAATGTCCACCTCTCACAAATTAATGCAATCTGTGGTAGCTGGGGGATCAGCCAGGGAGGAGAGAGACTTGACTTTGTATACCCGCTTCATAGCTGAAAGGATGTAGAGTTATATCAAGGGCCAAATAACAGGTAGAGAGGTGGGGTTTCTGTTTTAAAACACTCAAAAAAAAAGAAGAGAAATACCTTTGATCACTGTTGATATTTAAAGTGCCAGAGATTGCCTTTAGGTAGCTTTCAAACAGTTTGTGACCTTTCACATTTATTGCATGTTGGTATGCCCATGATACTGACAGCCCATAGCTCTAGCACTCGAGGGCCGTATCTCACACCCCCTGTGAGATAACCCGCAAAAATATCACATGCCGAGGTCACATGACCATTTGATGACGTCATAGGTCCAAGATGGCAATGTAAACAGTGCGCACGGGGAGTCATTCTGGTAAATTCTATTGTAATTCAGCAGTTTTAGATCAAAATAACATGAAATAAATGCAAATGAACACTCATGGGGAGAATTTTTGAGATAACCCTCAAAAATTCTCCCCCCTCGTGAACATTTGCCTATATATATTGTTATAACACATAGGTAATACAGAGTACTAGTGTGGCCTGAGGGTCATGAAGCAAGTCACCAAGATGTGGAGAATGGATGAGTATGCACCGCCTTCTGACATGAGGCAATATAGACTATGTGAAAGCCTCATAGGGTAAAAGGATGTATCATGTAGGAAGTCTGCCACCTATGTGGAATATCAAGGAAGGTAAGTGTTCAGTGTGTTTTGCCCTTTTGAAGTTAGTACCATACAATAATTAGATGTAGTCCTAAGTAATCAAAAGTAACATTCGTAAAAAATTATGTTGAATATCTATAACAAAAATGAGCTTGAGGCATGCAGGAGTTAACATTCAGAAGAGTGCCATATACTTTTACACCTTTCCACTTTCTCCAGTCAGCCAAATAAGGGCTTTTCATACTATATGGGTTTTGTGCCCAGATCTTTATAACATCATTTGCCTAAGACTTCAAAGCATATTAGAACTACCCTTTACCCACAGTGTAAAAATCTAGTCATTTAGAAATGCCCCTTTTTATCTTGATATCCATGGAGCTTGTCAATGTCTTTTCTGGAATTAGGGGACATTGGATCCTTGAGGAAAGGGACCCCATTTCTGTGTTTTTAGAATGTAGGTTACATCCCTCAGGTGCAGGAACCGGGACAAATTGATGATCAAGTTTGTGGATCACTGATGTTGGGAGATCCCTGGATCTGAACCAGAAGTGATCCCCAGCAATTCTTTATGACCCTCTAGGAAGTACTCAAGGTGAATGAACCATGAACCTTGGTAGTGGCCATACCCAGCTGTGGTAAGTACAAAAAGGTGAAGTAGTTTACACCTTAAGCAAAGATAGGAAACAATTGGAGACTTGAGACAGGTTAACCTTAAGTAGATACAGGAGGCAATCGACAATGGAGCCTAAAAAAGCTGCTAGAGTTCAGAGAGTGAAGGAAAAGAATGCCCCTTCCCCATCACTGCTGCGATTACACAAAACACTAGTTTGCAACCTGATGGCTATACTGGCGATGGCCAAAATGGAATGAAATACCTTTTGGGCTTTGAAAGGTGGTTGTGAGATTGAGCAGAAATTGTGAGAAAGGCTGTTTATAAAAGATGCCTGGCATCTTCCAAAGGCAATAGGCAGTATAATGCATCTAACAAGAAACTGAGATGGCGTGCCAGATGGGAAAGCCAGTTCTATGATGTTGTCTATATTGGGTATGTACGTATCTGAATATGACATCAGTGTGGCCATGATAGTACCTTTGTACATGAATATGAGAGGGTAGAAGATTTCATGAGATATTGAGATGATAGGTTCCAACAGCTGCTCAGTCTGTATTGGTAGACTAAGGGAGTGTTCATTATATATTGACAGGGAGTGGTGGGTTGGAGGATCGGAATTATTTCGGCCCTCCAACCCACCACTGTCCCCCCCCCCCCTCTTTTGGCACTGTAAAAGTTTTGGTTCAAAGAGGGGGGGGGAGAAAATGTTCCACACCATTCCAAGAAGGTGAGGGGGGAAGTTTTCTGTGAAACCATGCTAAATTCAAACCCAACCCTGATTATATATAAATATGAGTACTCCCTTATTCTGTCTCGTGGTTTCATAAAGGATGGAATGTGCTTGAAAAGATTAGCTGTTTAGAGCTAGATGATAAATCAGGCCTTTAATGATGTTATATCGGGTAGAAATATGAAGGATCACCAACCTGACCCTATTTCACTACAGTACAGTTTTTTTTTTATGGGGTTGGTGTGGTCATTTTATATTAACAATGCGGGATTCTGCAAAGATCTGACAACAGTGTGTAAATCCTACTTCATGTTTACTTTGCTTAATTCGCAAATTAATTTGGACAGGGCTTCTGTGAGAGGGTGCACGGAAAGAGTAAAAACATAATATGTGGAGTGGCGGTGTAAAAGACACTATATGGAGTATCAGTGAAAGGCGTCTAGGACAGCACAGAGGTCGTTAGGTGGAGAAACCAGGCTGAATACAAATAGGCACAGGATAAAATATCTGTACTGCAGCTTCCTGAACTACTGTCTGCACTTCAGCCTTATTCACATAGTGGCTATGTCATTCAGTTAACACATATGGTATAAGAAAATTACCAACTCATGTCAATAATAAACTTAGTAATTAAATTCATGATTAGCACATTTTCCTTTGCAATAGGAATCCCAAATATAACTGCTGCCTAGATAGTGATATAATAGCTATTGTTTACATAAAATGATTCTTAGGCATCGATATTATAAATGAAATGTGTATTTTGTGTAGTTCTCCACTGCATTAATCTTGTGGGTAACAGCAACTATTTTGTACTATACTGTATAGAAAAGGCTGGCCAGCGCCCTCCACTGCTATTCTGGATTTGGGTCTTATGTGGAAGGATATGCATATGGTAGATTTGAATTCAGCATAATCAAATTATCCAAATTCAACTCTTGGAACAATTTGCATCTATCTCTGCTACCTTTGAGCATTGCGGAATTCATCAATCAGCTGACATCTCCAAATACACAATGTTGAATATAAAGGAAAGTAAAACGAAAATGTAATAAATGTATCATAACTGATAGATTGCATCACTACAGTGACATCAGTTCCAACAGTACTTTGCAAGATTGGGGCAGGATGGAAGGACAGAAAGGTAGTCATGCCTCCAAAGGCTTTCACTGGTACTGAGAGGTGAGTAGGATATGAATCCAGACGGCAACGATGGGACTTCAAAGCAATATGCATCCTTTTTAACTTTCATTATGCAGTCTGATTTGAAAATTTCAAGACCGTAAAAAGTAACCATTGCAGCACAATACCCTGACAAAGTAACGCAGAAACAAATTGCTGTACATCAAAAGCCATCATTATATTGCCTGATTCTGCCATTCACACTCAGAATGAGCTTCAGGAATCAGAAATTTGAAATTTATGCTGTAATTAATTGTGGCTCCATCCTGCACCTCATGCACATGCAGATACAGAGAGCCAACAAAACCGTTTTAATCTAGAGTTGAGTCCTGTGCACATATTTAAGCAGTCTTTTGAACAGCTTGCATTATTTAAAGCCTATGTGAGATTCACCTGCAGTTCATTCATTTTGGATAAAGTCAAAATAACGAAGCTTTCCAAGACCCCCAAGACTCATTCTTTTGTTTGCATGAGGTCAGTTGTGACTTGCACACTGAAAACATGGAAGATCTGAAACTAGACAGCGGTGACCACTTTAGGTCCTCAAGTTGACGATACCTAAAACTACAGCTTTAGGTAGTCAAAATGACAACTTAAGGTCGTCATCATGACGACCTGAGTCATCAACATGACGACTCTGTACTCTCAGTATTGTCATCCTGATGACTCGGGTCCTCAGGATGATGACATAAAGTCGTCATTTTGAATACCTAAAGCTGTAGTTTTTGGTATCGTCAACTTGAGGACCTAAAGTGGTCACCGCTGACTAGTTTCGGATCTTCCATATTTTCAGTGCACTGGGAAAGGGAGCCTTACTGCACCCTGTGCTAAGACCCCTTATTGTAGATTGTGTCACAGTTTATGTTGCTAGCAGCTATAGCACATTGTCTTCGCCTTCGTCTCAGGCCAATTATGATATTTCACTGAATATAAAATGTTGGTACACTTATTTCCAGTTTGAATAGAATACACATATTTGGAAATATGGATATATATTCAAGCATTCCCATCTGTGCAGGAAAGGCTAAAAATAAAAATGGAAGACTTTCTGGATGTCACAGTAGCAGTTCATTAGTCATTCTTACATTCATTTGGATAATAGTCTGGTTTGTTTTTCTAACATGAGGGATGTAATGCTGAAGCTCAGATCGTCATGATTATACATTGTGTATTATGGGTGTGGACCACCAAATTCGACATGGTGACATGGCCATTTCTTAAAATCGACATGTGACATGGGTGTTAGTGACATGAGGCAAAACATGGGACATGATAGGTTCTTAGAGGTGACATGGGACATGGGGATTCAAGTGACATGTGACATGACCATTTCTTAAAATCGACATGTGACATGGGGGATCCCCCATCCACACCCCCTGTATTGTTATTTGTAAATGCTAAGCTACATAAAGGAGGTGCCATACAGAGTGTTTACTAGATTACACTGCTGTTAGGATAAACAGTAGAACTATGCTTTTAAAGGTTGTCTCTGAATGTTCTCCAAATTAACTGCACATGGAAAGGAAAGCATCACAGCAAATCCCCTTCAGCAAATCCTGTATAACATCAAACCCGGTTCACTAATACTCTTATACAGCTGTCTGGGGCCCAGCCACTTTGCAATATATGTCTAAAATCCTCTCTGAAGCAATTCGATCTCAGAAGAGTAAATGCATTTGTAACCAAACTGGAAATGTGGAAAATCACAATACTGGCAAAGTAACAAAGAGGACTGAAGTATCATATGCCTTTCTAAAGTTGATGGTTCAGGGGCTTACCCAAGCGTATCATGTGGCTCCTTGTTAAAATCCTGTTATATGACGATGAAACTCTCAGGAGAGTGCTAGACAAGATTATTGAGCACCTCTGTCAGTAGTTGCTTTTGAACGCCTTAATATTAGAATCCAATGGGATTTCTATCTGCATACTTTGTGAGAGGATTGCTCAGGACCTTGAAGGCATTGATCCTTATATGTCTGGATAATTCACTCTTTACTACATTCTGTAATGGATAAAAGGGAATGTTCCCAGTTTTTCCTATAGTGTTGAAGCAATACCCACAGGCTCCAGGTTTTCTGTTGATATCTTATTTAGTATCTAGATATCAGCATAATCATCACTAAACAAGGAAGGAGTACATATGCTGCAGCAACACAATTGAAATGGCTTTGCAGCTGTTTTAAATACCAGTGAGTTTAGTGATAGAATATCTGTAATAGCATTATTATCTTGATAATTAGAAAATGAATAAATACTCATGGTAGCCTATTATGTCCATTCTGATCACAGTCAGTAGTAGTTATGAGCACTCAAGATCAAATCAACCAGCTGTAAAAGACACCAACCGGCCAATGGGAGCTAGATAAGGGGGTGGTAATGTTATAGTCTCCTGACACCTTATCTCTAATCCAAAATGAAGCAGGAAGGGGGAGATAAGTCTCGTCTGTTATCAGTCTCCTGCTGTAATTCTGGTCTGAGCCATTTTAAAGACATCCCAATCCCGGGTTTTAGACATCTTAATGGCTGCAAACCTTGATAACAGGAACAGACTGAGGTGTTTTATTTCCATGATGTTTCACTCTGATGTGTAGATGGGGAGTTGTATCAAGTACTTGATAAGGCCTAAAAAAAAGGTTTGTTTCCAGTTACCTGACGGACCCTAGCAAAACAGGACAGATCCTGGAATATTTCTTTTTATTTTGTGAATTTTCTGGCAATTTTTAGGGATTTTTCCCGTAATTTTCATATTCTTTCATCATTTTTTTGTGGAGATTATCCAGGTCCTCATCTATTGGTATAGAGTTCATAACAGTCATTCATATCTTTTACATATGTTTCCCATTTCTTGTATTTTTCATAATTCTACTGTAATATCATAGAATCCAACATGTCTGCCCATACATTTCTGTACAAAATCAAAAATTTTTAAAAAAATCAAAAGAAAAACCGACTACCGACCCTAAATATTTGAGGTATGTAACTGGAAACACACCTTTATTTTTTTTTTGCCTAAGTCAAGAGTGAGACGTTACTGGGTATTCAATAAAGATTGAATCAAGACTTTTTAATTTGATAGTCAAGTTTTGTTATATTTTTGTTATAGTTAGTCTTTGTCAGAAACCCCCGAGCAAATACAGAAAGATCATGATGGAAATAAACACACACAAATTGGCAGTGAGTGAAGGCCACAGGATAATTATGTTACAAGATAATGCTAGGGAAGGGCACAGCTATAGAGTGATATAGAATGATAGTAAGAACCACCTCACCTAAGTAGCGTGATATTTTAGACAGTTAATTCTTCTAAGGCAGCATAATTTGGATTAGTCTAAGTGAGAATTGTGGCAGTCAAAGCCATTACAGAAATTTAGATGGAAATTGAAATTCCCACCCTTTTTTCAACCTGCCTCTCAAGTTCCTATGCATATATTACCATCTGTTATGCACAGGTCTAGCCTTCTAGCCTAGAATGAAAGCATTATGAAATAAGGAAGCTTTTATGTGTATGCATGATAAACTTCGAATCTTGGTTGATGATACATTACATGCATAGCACATTAGCTAGACCCCCTTATTGAATGCATAACATAAAATGTCGGCCTCCAATGTACAAGTTACCAAACTTACATCGCATGTATATCTTCTGGCGCAAAAAGTGCACAGCTTTCCCATAACCCTGTTATATGAGTGAGAGTTGGAATGCCTGTCTCCAGCAGCTGTCAGTCACAACATCAGATGTAGGCATATTACAATTTGCAGCCTTCTACACCCTGAAACAACTATCTGAGTAAATAGGTAAGGAGTAGATGACGCTGCAAATGTGTGCAACTTGATTTTGACCAGTTTAGCAGTGTTTTAGATAGAACTGGCTCATGTGAAGGCCTCAAGTTGATACCCCTCTGCTGCAGGCTTCTATAAGGATCACCTCCAACTTTTGTCAGTCCTACACAATGTGCTAAGACTCCTTCTTTGCAAATGTATAAGCAGCGCCATATGAGTGGGTTATTCTGGATCTCACTAAGATCATTTCTATAAAGTATCAAAACCCGTTAGCAATTCGTGTAATTCTGTGCCAATGCCCAGGAATTAAAAGACAATGCGTAAACTAAAGTACTGAGCAAAAGTTTGTTTATCGTCTTCTCTTAAGGAATATGAATCAGAATATTTAATGTTCATCAACAAGAAAAATGTGGCAAGGACCATGGATAGGAGTTGCCCAGGCGCTCATAGATCATCGCTTGCCACTGCTGGTGACGTCACTGAGGCAGCATGACATCACCAATGACGTCATAGGTGACAGGGAGAAAACCGAAAACATTATGGAGTTGCTACAGTCGTTACGCTCCCAGCCGCTGACGCGGCTTGCAACTCCAAAAAATGTTATGTGAATAGGAGGAATTCTATGATACCTTTTGGACAAGGCACATAAGATGCATCCCCAACTTGGTATAAAACTACAATACTAATCTTGGGCTAGATTTCAGCATTTTAGTACTGTTCTTTAGAATGATAGCCTCGCATATTTAACTTTTGCTGAAGTTATTAGAAGCATGGGCTCCATGTAAGGCAGTCATACCCAGTGCAATCTGGTGTACTTATCCTATTAGGTGAGAAAAGCTCTAAACGCTTTGTAGTGTTGTGATGTACAACGCCTGTTCTTTGTGGTGGTGCAGGCATTTGACCCCTAAACAATGACACTGTGAGAGCGCCATTTTTTAAATCTGACATGGGGCTTTTTCTTTTAATGAAAATGGGATAAGGCCACACTAGTGAAATATGACATAGGGCATTTCTTAAATTTTGAATTTGAGTGACACCTCAAAAGATGTAGGCCACCTAGAGCACATGACAACCAACTATTAGGTGAAAAAAGCTCTAAAAGTGTTGTAGTGGCACACAAGTGACATGTGATAGAGGGCATTTCTTAAATTTGACATGTGACATAGAGCTTAGCGACATGAAATCAAACTTAATACAGCCTGAGTGCCCCCTCCAAAATATCGGCCACCAACAGCACCTCATTTTTCCCCATACAACTAAAAGTGAAGTTTAAATTATGATTTGGTTAGCCACTGAGAAAATATTTCAACATTAATGGGGGGGGTCTAATGAAACACAAATATAACAAAAACATGCTTCTCCATGACATGTTAATTCCTGGCTATTGAATGCAGGCCTGGCAAATCTACTCATTAGTACTATATATACATATTGATCTAGGGTCCGGGTTGTATTTAGATAAAAGCTCTCCCCTAAGATAACCACTCTGTAACTTCAGCACTAATGAGTAGACTTGCCAGAGCTGTATTAATGCATCTTTTTACTTTTATTTATGACTTGCAACAAATTGAGATGACTTGCAACTTATTGAGATGACTTGCAGTTAAAAAGTGGTTGGCTCGTGTTTAACTTCTCTATTGCACAAGCTATTAGCCGTAATTGAGACCACCAGCCTGAATAAATAATGAACAAAAATGGCCCAACATGATATAGGAGTAGTCATTTTTTAATGACAGGGGGTGGTAGATTTTTGTGTGCATGCACCAAATTTATTTTCAGACCACCCTCATAGGGGTGAGACATTTTTCACACATTTCTTGTAATCTTTAGATCACACAGGCCTTTTCACTAAAAAGGAGTGACATTTTCTTCTCTCCCCCAAATTCTTTAACCCCCATGTTTTTGAGGGCCCACATAAAAACTCACCGTCCCCCTGTTGATGAATAATGATTACTCCCTAATTCTGAATGGAGCAGGATGTGAGAGACAAGTCTTGTCTGCTATCAATCTCCATTTGTGATCTGGTCTGAGCAATTTCAAATACATCCTACCTTGGGTATCAAACCCCACAACTTCCTTGCTATAACTTGGAGAATCTGGATGACCTTGCTCCGTTTGTTAATGTAGACTACTGTGGTGCTAATGGACATTCTGTAAACACTATGGCCTAAAGAAGCTTATAAACATAATAGTATTTTCAGAGATTCCTTGTACATTTGTGTACCACCATACTGCCATCTGACGCTTCATGTAAAAACTACACTGGTTCAGTGCTATACAATTATGGTAGTCCACTGTTCAGTTCTATGAGGATCCCTGATATATTCAACATTTATTGTTTACAGTGTAGCTCTAGTTGCTTTTAATAAATTTTATCACATACTATACTGCTTTAGACAGCAGTCCCTATGTTGATAATCCACTTGAGGGGTATATTACAATGAAAATGTGACTTCAACTAGTACCTTCCCAAGGGCAGGTGCATTATCTCATTGAAAGTCGAAAGTACTGGATCGAGCGGTACAGCTTGTGCGTCTGTTCTTTTATATTGAGTATGGAGTTGTGCTGCAAATTGGTTTAGGCCTCACATTATTGTAAAAGTGCACTGTAAAAAATGTGGTCAAAATAATGGTGAACTACTTGTCTAAAAACTGTCAGAGATTCGTAATTATTTTTACAGAAATTCCTTGTGCCACTGTGCTTAACTGTACTGCCATCTGGGGCTTCATTGTAGGAACTACACTGCTTCACTGCAATATGATTATGGTGGTTCATTGTTCAGTGTTATGAGGATGCCTTGTAGGTTCAACAGTTATTTCGTAGAGTGTTCATGCTTAAAAGTATCTGTTTGCCGGGGTAGCTCAGTACAATGGGGTCTCTAAATGCACATTGAAGTGACTCTTTGAATGGTGCCTTTCAACTTTTTTCCATGTGGAGTCAGTAGAATCATAGCGGAGGCTTAACCCTTTAAGGGCCATTGAAGCAATAATGCATCATGCACATTATTCATCCTATTGCATGAATGCAGCCCTGATGAGTAGCTGGCCAGGGCTACATTCAAGATTCATGCCTACCCTACGGGATCGATGCATTCCCAGAGGGTCGGCATGATGCTCCATTGAAGTGCTGGCAAGCAGACTCCCCAGCACTTCAATGGTGTATTATGCCGACCGATAGTCATGATGCACTCCTGCATCAGTGGCCCTTCAAGGTTTTAAGCAGGTTCCCTGAATGTGTGAGTGAGTGTCAGAGTCTCTTTACACCATTCGATTAAAGTGGCATAGTCCGATTTTTTTCCACTTTTCAAATTTGAGTAGAAAGTGATCCAAACATCATGCTTGGGTGTTAAAGGACGAGTAAATGTGATCTATAGTCTATACAAGCTTAGGAAGGGTACATTGGGCACAGCCAGAGGCATTTCACAATTTACTATCAACCCAGTGGGCACACCATCTGTCTGCACCAGCCAATAAACATTGCTTGGGTGGCTAGTTCCACTGCAACGTTTACTAGTCACTCATGCAACCCAATTTGTAATGTTAGATTTTTTTCTAAGTACAGCAGAAAAGATGTCAGTTTGGAAGTAGTGCTTATTAAATGATTAATAAGTGTTGCATGTGCAGTGTTGCAAAAACACCCCCTAATAGATGGTGCATAGCACTGTTTACTAGTGGTTGCATATGCAGGGGTGCAAGTGCACTGTTTGTTAAGCACTGCAAATGCATTACTTATAAAGTGCTGGCTGTTAAGAGTTTACTAGTAGGTGCTTCACATTCCTTAATTATTGAATATGCAGCATTTACTAAATGGACCATTGCAGTGTTTACTTGTAGTTGCAAGTGTAGGGCTGCAGATGCACTGTTTACTAACCACTGATAATGCATCATTTACAAAGAGCTGCATATCAAGAGATTATAAGGGCTGAATATGCAGTGTTTAGTAAATGGAGCAACACTGTGTTTACTAATAGTTGCAAGGCTAGAGCTGCAGATGGACTGCTCGGGCTTCCCTAGCCCACTTAAAAGGGTCTATTTCTCCTCTTTCCTATCCCCTCGGGATGTGTGTAGTGCACATATGCGTGGGCACTGACACATTCCCCTGTGAAATTGTAATGTAGGTCTCGCCATGAATATGACCTTCGCTGTCAAAATGGCGTTAAACATCTATTACTCACTCACTCACTCAGATGGACTGTTTAGTAACAACTGCTAATGCATCACATATTAAACGAAGAGACTATTAGAAGCTGCATTGTAGCTTACTAGCTGTTTCTTAGCCCGATTTAATAAGTGTATTTGTAGTGGTTAATAAATGGTGCACTGCGACTCTTATTAGTAGTTGCAAATGCAGTGTCTCAGGCTAAACATGTGCTATAAGTATTCCCTATTATCACTCAGTACTAGTCTGTGGCTCAGACTGTCAGCAATGATCTGCTTTGGGACAAAAACACATTGCTTTAAGGTGCAACTTACATAGACTAGGAAAGAATTATGTAACATGCATTTGCAGTGTCTAGTAGAAGCTGCATAATAGCTGCAAATGCAGTGCTACAAAAGCATAAGCTAATAAAGGTGGCTAAGACAGGGCGTAATAGTAGCTGCGTAGTCAGGCCTTAGGGAGTGGTCATTGTTTATCAACAGGGGGGGTGGTGGGTTTGAGGGGGGGGCGTAAAATTTTCAGACCCCTCCCTATTACTCACTCACTCCTAATCACTCTTGAGACTGAAGAAAAACAGTATAAAAAGTCACAAACTGAAACCTGCCACAAAGTGAGTGCACTATAACTACATTTTGCAAGTTACCCACTGAACGGGAGTTGGAAAACATTTGGAAGTGGGTGAATTTTGAGGTCAAATTTGGGTCAGTCTGCACCAAAGCTACCACTGCCTCCTGGGTCACCATCCCAGATCATCTTTTCCTTCAATGTAGTAGAAGACTAATACATCATAATACCATCTGTAAATATGGCTTCTGGATTTTGAGCCCTTCCTTGGTTTTGACCCATTTATTATAGGTATGGTGTGCAGAGCAATTGCAGTTCTTAAGGCTGGTTGATTTTTGGGGGCCTACTATAAAGAATCTATGACAAATAGGAGCCCCCCACTCAATCTTCCTGCAAACTATGTATTGGTATCAGGTACATCAGCATTTAATATTTTATTCCTAAAAGATCTAGCATTCATCTTTTGGTCCCAATGAGTCACTAAACTCTTCCGTGTATTTTTCTATGCAAATAATTTTTGTCAAAAAAGGTAAAAATGTACTTTTCAAAATCCCAAACAATGAGAGTCAGTCTACTCTATATTGGTTATAAAGCCAAGATAAAGATCACATACCTCTTAAACCTTTAGGGGCTGATAGTGCATTGATACATCATGCACACTGGTCATCACGATGCATGAATGCAGCCTTGGTGATAAACATCTCCAGGGTTACATTAAAGCATCATGCCAACCCTATTGGATATACACACTCCCTGAAGGTCATAATGATGTCAAAATGAAGTCCTGGCATGCGAATTGACAATTGGTGTATCATGATGACCAATGGGCATGCATTATACACCCCTTGCATTAGGGGCCCTTGCATGAGGGGCCGTCCATAAATTATGTCACACATTTTTTGAACATTTTCAATACATCACCACCCCCTTGTCACACTTAGTCACACATTAACCAACACCCCCTCCAAAATTATGTCACACTTGGCTGGACTCCCCCTTCAGCCAGCTCAACTTCCAATAATAATAATCATGATATCTTATCTTAATCTTATTAGAATTTTATTTGAGTAATGGGGACTTGGGGGTAAAATAGAACCTTACCTGACCAGCTGAGAAGCTGTATTGAGGTTTTATGAAGATGATAAAGTATCCCGCAACAAAAGCGCTTGCTGGTAGCAAGCACATTCACTTTAAAGAAAAGAGTGGACTAATTATTGGTTTCAGTGAGTTCTGCGACTTGAGGCCCCTATGGTACATAACAGTTGGGGCAAAAGGAATGCACAATGTCTGTGTGTCTAGAGTCAAAAGACTGCATGCTGCATCGATGCGATAAATGTCCAGGCAAAGAGGCCCTAACAAAGAAACTGCATGAAATACTGGATCCAGAATATGATCCCCATGATGAGGTCAAATATAAACAATGGACACACTCAGATCGCACTGAACTGATTACCAGGACTTCTGACATTGAATCATACATTGATGAGCTGGCTGAAAATGTGGACAAGCTGACAACACATCATATCATTGCTAAAACTCAATCTGCATATCTAAAAGAACTGAAAGAATCATTGCCTTTGGATATAGCTATTATGATTCTTGACTTTGCTGAAAACTATTCCTTTGTCATCCAGGACTCAATTCAGGCTTTCTACTGGGACATTTCCCATGCCACACTCCATCCAATCGCAGTTTATTATAGAAAAGGGGAAGATGTGAACATGGAATGTCTCTGCTTCATTAGTGATTGTTTAAAACATGATACTGATAGTGTACACACATTACAAGAAGTTGCACTTAAATACATGAAGACCAAATCACCTCAACTCAAAAAGATTGTTTACATCAGTGATGGGGCTTCATCACAGTATAAGAACTGCAAAAATATTGCAAACTTATTTCATCACAAGGAAGACTTTAATCTTGAAGCTGAATGGTATTTTTTGTCACTAGCCATGGTAAAAAAGCATGTGATGGAATCGGAGGAACCGTAAAAAGACTTGGAACAAGGGCAAGCCTTCAGCAACCACTAGATGACCAAATACTTAAACCAAAAGATCTCTTTGAGTGGGCCCACACAGAAATTGAGGGGGTCACCTTCTTTTATGTAAAAAGGGAAGACATTGAATGCCATGGAAAAAGGCTATAGTGTCATGTCAGTAAACTGAAGACTGTGCCAGGAAGGAGGAGTTACCACTCCTTTGGTCTAACTGATAACACCCTTCTTGCAAAGAGAACATCCAAAGACAACACTGGAAGTCTGATAAAAATGGCTGCTAAATCTTCAGTATCCAAAAACATTGTGCCTAATATTGGGCAATGCGTTGCTTGTAGCAATGATGAACACTGGTGGGTGGGAGTAGTACTAGATCATTCTGAGGAGAATGGAGACTAGAGTATCAAACTGATGTCACCAAAGGGACCATCAAAGGTATTCGGATGGTTAGCCAGGGATGATATCTGGTGGATTCCAAAAACAGACATTATCTGTGTGATTGGAGCCCCAAGCACCTCCGACGGATGAACATACAAGATTCCTGTTAAATCATACAAACATATTTGCGACATGTTTGCCAAGCAAAACTTACTTTAATGTCTCAAGGTAAGTTGTGATGCCATATTAAACATTATTAAAATACATGGAAGGAGTTAGTGACTAATTGGAACCGAAAGATGTGTGTTAAATCTTTCTGAGGATTTTTTTATCATCTCACTTCGAGGTTGTCCGCATATCCAAAATAGCTGCCAAAGACAGCTCATTTCAAAGTAAAGGCCTACTTTGGGCATCAAAAGCGCCCCCTATATTGCTCCCATGAGTGATTTTATTATTTGTACATGTATAATCTCCTAGACCTCATGCAGTAGTCCAAGAGAAAGAAAGATGGTAGAGACATCATTTTATTTTATATAGATTTTTCAATTTCATTCATTATCTGCTTATATGTGATTTCTTCACATGTTTGAGGTACTACTACTCATACAGGTTTGACAGCATAACCAATTTTAATGTATGTACCTGATACCAATATATATTGTTGAGCAGGCTGATTGAGTGGGGGGCTCCTAGTTGTCACAGTCTCTTTGTAGTAGGCCCCCGAAAATCAACCAGCCTTAAGAGCTGCATTTTCTCTGCCCAACCTCTTAGGCTAAATGAATAAAATTAGAAAAAGCGCTCAGAGTTGGACAGCCATGTTTACACATGGTATCTAAGATACTTGGATGCACCCCCAGAATTAATGATTAGATGATCTGAGAGGGTGACCAAAGGAGATTTTTCAAAATTGGTTGATTTGACATGAACTGACCCTATTACATTTCTACTCTAGAATGACTGGAGACATGAATCATATGAATCTTCAGATCATCGTAGGATCTAGACTTGAGAACTTTCTTGAATATAGGATGTTTTGGTATGCCTACATTTCCAGGAGATAATCACATTCTCAAATATTTTAGTGTTCACAAGTCAGGACTTCCTGAGACCTTCTGGGGCCATCCACAAATGATATCATGCTGGAGGAGGGGGGGGGGTCAGGCCCGGCATGATGGGTATAATTTTCCTTACACCATCAGCATTGCCAAGTTGGGGAAAAAATGACGAGGGGCGGGGGGGGGGTCAGAAATAGCCAGTTTGCCATGATGTCATATATGGATGCCTCACTTGAGGTCTTGTTCAGTGGGTGTGCACTAATACTATTAGTTCCCGCTAGGCCAGTGGTGCATAATTAATATCTTATTTATAGGGACTTGGCAAGCTGGCCTCATCAAAATGTTAGCCACAGGTCAGAGAATTTAAGTGTCTTTTACATCATAACTAGGAGATGCAATGAGCGGGACCGATAACTCCCAGTACACCCCAAGGTCACACATGTGGTGACCATCCCCACAGTGGTGGGAGTAGTATATACATGCAAACTGAGCGCAATGGATTAGCTACTAACTAGGTCATGACCTACTGGTAGACCGGAAGTGACCTAGTTTCAGCCAATCAGAGGGCTGGATTTGACAGGAAGTGACGTCATAAGGTTATGACCTAGTTTTTTCGACCAATCAGAGAGCTGGATTCCATTTGACCTAGTGACCTGACCTAGATGCATAAATTAAAAGAATTGTGCAATACCTAGAGCTGACCTACTTACAAACCGGAAGTGACCTACTAACCTACTTGCAAAAACGTATGACCTACGTATGAGGGTGTATTGTGCAATCCTTGAAAGAAATTACACAATAACCATGACTCATTTTCTGATGCAATGTTCCTATGAATTTACGCAATACTTATGACTCACTATTTTGATATGAGATTAAATGCAACAAAGACACAACTCGTTTTTTTTTTAATTCAATCTTTTTATTTTTTCTTCCTATCAGAGTACATGCTAGGTATGAATCATTATAATCAGATATGCTTTGCAAGCAGAGTACATGGATATTATATGGAAAATGAATTCTTGTTGCAGTACCAACTGCACCCGGTCTTGGCTGGAGTAGGACTTTGACTACGGTCCTCTAAGGCCCGCATTCTCTCCATTAAATCCTTCAAGGCCTTTTTTCCTATGTCGTTCTCCTCCAGGGCTACCACTTTGTCCATTAACTCGGCCATGATGATGAGAATCTTGTCTATTACTTCCGCCGTGCTCTGAAGCCCGTCTATCACGTCCAGTTCACGTTTAACTTTTCCTTTCACCAAAAGATTGCTCACGTCTGCTTTGACTGCTACTTCTTCTGGACTCATCTCGAAATTCATTGCCTCTTCTTCTCTCTTTTTCTCAGGAAGGGCCTGACTATTTTGTCCATTAAGTTGAAGGGGACCTGAGAAAACCTTTTCACAGTGTGGTGTGGATCCTTGGTCCGACATGTTTCTATGAGGAAGTTAATGCAGTGGGCTCCACACGTTTTAGCGTAAAAGTTTTGCACTTGTTTTCTGCTGAACGACCCGTGACCATCTGACGACTTTTGCATGAACCTCTGGTGATATATAGTAAACGGAGGTAAGCCATAGGGATCAAAGTAGAATACATTCCCGTTATGAGAAACGTAAAATGCCACCCAGTGCTGACCAGGTTTAGAGCTTGGATCTGTGTTACTGACGAAACATGTAGAGGGAATTGGTTTTTTAGGACATTGATTACTGGCAAAAGTTCCCAGGTAGAAACGCCTTGTGTGTGGATGGTTTCCCAGTGGATGTTGTTGTCGTAGAAGGAACACAAGACGGCAGATATGGCGTGAGTAGTCGGGGCGGCAAACCTAAGGGAAATGCCCAGCTTTCCTTGCTTGATGAGATTTATACGACTGTCTTCAGGTGCTCTGTCTGGGGTGAGGTCGAAAACAAAGAAGGAATATCCATCTTTGAAATCTTCCAAAGTTATGCCACAGTCTTGCCCCAAAGCCGACAGCCCACTGTCTATGAACATTTGACTGTAGGCTCTGATGCAGTTGCCTGTTTCGAAGTCGGTCTTCAACTCAAACTTTTGATCGTCATATCTCACGCATATTTCCTTCACGTTGAAATGCCTGCAGTTGAAAGGATTTTCTGTCTTAGTCCCAGCAGCTGCTGTTTCCTTTATCATACACAAGACTATCCTGGTGGGGATCTGAGTAGTGTCAGGTTGAGTCCAACTGTAGTCTTGTGAGCCACCGTCCAAAGTGTGTTTAGTTACTTTACACCTGGCTATGTGATAGTTGAAAGGGCCCCAATGTGGATTCCTGACACTGCTGACGTGAGTTTTCACCACCTCGTCGTCGACACATTTTTGGAGAAGTGTCATTTCAGCTTTGGTGATTTTGACCCAGTAGTTTTGATCGGCTGCTTGCATCATGTAGTAATTGGGCTGATTTTTTTCGAATATGAACTTGATTTCACAGTTCGGAGGCAGCACCTTGCACTGTTTAATTAAATCCAGGTGCGGCTTCATTACTAAGGCATGCTTGTTGCGGGCACTGAACTCTGCTCTCCGTGCCGTCCATCCAGCATTTTCGCCCGCTCTGGCTTCCATGTGACCACAGGTGTCTTTCATGTACTTTTGACACCCTTTCAACCGAGTCTCTTTGTCTTCTTTGTTGCAACAAATTGTGTCCAAAATGTAGGCCTTGAGACCATAGTCTTCATTGTTGCCGGTGACTTTCTCCCCATTTATCAGCAACTGGCAGGAAGCAAAGAGAGCGTGTGCCAAGTTGTTGACTGGAGCAGCTTCTATGCCTACGGCAAGGTGAGTTGTTCCGTCTGCCGCCACGGCTTCCAGTTCCATGTACAGCTCAGTTTCTGAGAGGTCTGTGTACAGGTTGCTTGGTTCGAAGGTGAAGTCAAATGATTCAGTGTGTGGAGTCAGGGCATTGTTGGTAGTTTTGGTTATTTTTTGACACTTTAATATGTCCTTTTGAGTGACAGGCAAGGCGTGTAGGTCTAGTTCACCTACTGCACATACCAGACCCTTGGGATGAAGGAGACTCATGACTAGAACAAGGTCCTTCCTCTAGCTTGTCCTCTGCCTCTGCCGCGTTGCCCCTTACGTCCTCCGCGCTTGCCGGTTGCTCGTCGTTTGACTGGAGGAGGTTCAGATGTACCTTTTATGTATCCTTGAGCAGAAGAAGCAGCCCTTTTGAGTAAGTTCTTCCCTGTAGCTTTACTTCTCCTAACTACACTTTTCTTGAAACCTTTTCCTGTTACCACGTCGGACAAGACTCCAGCTCCTGTAGAAAGCAAGGCTTTGCCTGCAGATTTGGCAGCTGAGCGTCCTATTTTACTTAAGAGGGGAACAGCTCCTCTCAGTAAACCACCTATTAACGAACCAAGTCCGTGCCCTCTTTGTCTGCCCCTGCCACCGTACGCTGGTAAAGCACCGTTCCCAAACTGTGATTTTCTGTAGTATTCAGCGTACTGACCCCTAGGGGCCAGGTATGGAGGAGTTCCATAGTAGTGAAGCATGGTAATATACTCCTATCCTTGAAGAGGTCTGAAGGCAAGTACCACCGACACTGATCCGCTTTCAAATGGTATAGGTTCCCCAGTCTTGTCTCTTAAGTATATCCCTATCTGTCTGAAGGTGGTTTTAGTGACTGGCAGATATATCAAGTTCTGGAAACTTATGGTCTGCATGTCACCGTTGTAGCGATTTATGTTGATTTGCCTCAGAAGGGGTGCTTTAGAGTCACCCACAAGACTGTGCTTGACTATGTCAGAGTACACGAAAGCACATCGACTTTTGTACTGAAGGTCTACCACGTAGGGGCTTTGTGTTTTTCCACTCCGTCAAAACCTAATTGTTTCCCTAAGTTTTCTGGGAGTTGCATGACCACACCAGGAGGCAAGGAAACTACACTTTTCATTGTGTATTTGTTGTAGTGAAACACGGTGGCTTTGTTGTTTTTCCTGTAGTTTCTTAGTTTTCTCACCAACATGCTCTGTAGTTTATTTATGGTCCTGTTCAAGTATCCTATCAACTCTGAGTTGCTTTCCAGGTTCACACCTTCTAAGGCAAACATATTGTAGATACTACCTTCCTTGAAGTAATACTTAGACAGGTATCTGCTAATTTCCTTGAAGCGTGTACATATTTTGACAGCCTGTAACTGACTGGGAGAGAGCGGAGAAACATTAGCAGAGTCTGTGAAGACGGCCTTTTCTTCAAAAAAAGAAAGAGACCTTTTTTCCCTGTCATCCATAGACATCACTTCAGCCACAGCCGACGATATTTCCCTTTTCTCTCTGCCTGCCGTGTCACGCTCCCCCTTAGCCTCCTCCTCTTCCTTTTCCTCCTTCTCTGGCGTGGGTTGGTTAGAAGTGAATCCTCCAGATGGCGTCTCAGTCGCAGCAGCAGGAGTTGGTGGACTTTCACTTGCAGGACCAGCAGGAGGAATGGTTTCAGTCGATCCCACAGGGTTGACATGACGTAGGTTTTTTGTTATTTTTACTCCTCTCTTCAAAGCAGATTGGGCTGATAAATTTGATGTAGAGCTTGAAGCTCTACTGAAGACACTATGGGCTCCTGGTTTTTCCAGAGGAAAAAATTCTCTTCTGCGTTTGTTCAATAAAGCTACTACAGAGCGGAGGTTGTTTGTCAGGTCGTTTTCTCCCTGTACCAAGAGAATGGGTTCTTCTTTGACGTTGTACCACGTGGTAGGACAGGTTATTTCTTGAAGAGCACACTCTAACTGAGTAGGAGAGTTAATGTATTCTGCCAAAATTGTATTGTAACTAGTTAAAGTGTTGTCAGGAAAAACGTTCATAGATGAGTTACTAGGTAAAGTTAAGGTAAACGCCATTTGTTTATGTTCTTGACAGGTTCCCAAGAGTTAAACTTGTCTCCATAACCCTTCCACTTGATCAAGGCTTCTCTTTTCTTGCCTTTTCCTCTGTATTTTACTATTTTTTCTATGTTGTAGCGTCTTCCGTGACGGACTTGCACCTTCTGAACTTCAGGTTCGTAGAAGTTTCCTTTTATCTCTTCTCCAAGGAGATCTTTCAGGTGGTACCCTTTGGGCGAAATGTTGTCGACTGTGTATATTTCCTCAGTCCAGTTAGGTTCGTACCCTCTGTTAAATGTTTTCTTTGTTTTCAACATTCGCACTTGATTTTTTCTCTTCAACTGAAGGACAGGAACTTTTTTCTTTTGAGGTTGATCGTACAACCTGTAGAACAAGACTTCAGAGTTGTCTTTATTTATGTCTGAAGGGGCAGCTCCTAAGGATTTGTGGTAAGTCAAATTGTAGGACTTAACCAAGTCGGGCAGCAAGTCAACCCATTTGTAGTTATTGAAATGAGAGAAACATCTCCACATTTTTCCTTGTAAAGTAGAGTTGAATCTTTCGGCTAAGGCACACTTCACGTCGTCGTTCTCTCCTGTGAAAAAATTGATTTTTTGATCTTCACAGTGTTTTTTGAAAATTTTGTTGACAAACTCTTTGCCCTTGTCAGTTTGAATTTGTTGAGGTTTTCTTTCTTTGCTCATTTTTTTGAAAGCCTCTGTCACGTCATCAGCTCTCTTACTTTTCACAGGTTGTCCAAAACCATACCTTGAAAAAACATCTATTCCCGCTAGTATGTACTGGTATCCTTTGTTTTCCTTTGAAAATTCTCGCATGTCTATGAGGTCAAGTTGCCACTGTTTGTCTATCCCCCATGTTTGTGTTTTTCTTCTTGGAAATCTTCTCTTGTAAGGTTTGTGTCTGGTGTAAGCGTCTACATCTTCCAAAGCTTGTTCTATGTTTTTTTTCTTTGTTTTCTTGAAGTGATGACGTTGAAGTTTAGATACGCTGGTGAAACTTCCAGGTTGTTTAGGATCTGTGTAAAACCTGAGGACATCTTTTTTCAAAGCCTTGTGCGCCATATAAACTTACGTCCAGTTCCTTTTTGACTTACTTTCCTCTTCTTAATAGGGGAAGCTCTTTTCAAGGGACTGGCAGCAAAGGAAGGACTGTGCCCTGCAAAAGCCGACTTGTTTTTGACAAATTTTAAGGTGGGGTTTAGCCTTTTAACTGCTCTCATGAAAACCTGGCTTCCTTTAGGTTGGTCCTTTTTCAAAGACTTTGGTCGGGCAGCAAAAGCTAACAAATCTGTTATGTCAGTTCCAGGCACACGTTCCCCGTTAACATATATTTCTCCCTCTCTGTTCCAATTCAAAATTTCACTTCCGTGACGAGATAATTCTCTGTAGAGATTTTTAGCAGTCGTTCTGTAACTTGCAGGTATTCTTTCTTTAATGTCGGCGTCCATACCCTCTGTGTTGTCTCTTGCACGAGGTTTAAAGCCTTCCTCCCCTTTGAACTCGTCTACACTGTCTCCGTCTGAATCGTCAGGAAGTGGTGGATCGTCTCTAGTCTCTGTGAAAGTGTGGTCATCATCGTCGTCGCCGTCGTCGGTGTCTTCTAAAGAATTGTTTACACCCCCAGCTGCTGCTGCTGCTGCTCCTGCAGGGCCTTGTCCTACTGCTCGACCAGGATAGGGACCTTCCCTACGTTGTCCTAAGGCCTTGGCTTTTTTAGTTAAAATTCCCGACTTTATCATAAGTTGATTGTACTGCCTTAACTTTTCCTTCAGTTTGAGGTTAGGAGAGTTAAGCACCTCATGTGCTTTACTTTGAAGGTGGTTCAGGACTTGAACCAGGCTGGAATCAGGAGTTAAACCTTCTCTTAAAAGTTGAGTGCTGTAGTACTGGTCTTGAACACTAGGTCCAGGCTGGGGAGGAGAGGAAGGACTAACAAAAGAAGGTTTTTTTTCTCGGGGAACAAGATCCGCCCTTACGAGGGCCATCCTTGAATAAGACATGATTTTTTATCGACGTGCTCCTATGAGACCTGTTATCAGGGGTAAGGCGAGGCCCAAAATGGTTCCCAAAAATCCACCCTTTTGCTCAAAGGTTTTCCTCTTCTGCTTAACGGTAGCCTTGTGCCTTGTGACTGACTTGAGTTCTTTCTTGTAGGGTGATAAACGTTTGACTGCGTCGGACTCGTCACGCAACAGGTTTTTGTTCATTACGTTGACGCAAATTTGACTCATCAACCTAATGACCTCATCGCTGAGACCTTTGATAATGTGGGAACACTCTGCCGAGGAACACTTGGATATGTGTTTCAACAAGTGGTAATGTTTCCTAATTGTTTTAAATTCTCCTCCAGAAGGAGATCTTTTGGTCACCATTCTATCTTTTTCTTTTCGAAGCTGAAGCTTGAGGAATGAAAACCAAGGTGTTCCAAGGAGTTGTTATGCTGTTTCTTACCCTAAGCTCGTTAGGTGTGCTCTGCTTAAAGTCCAATAGGATGTATGAATGTTTCTCTTTGGTTTCTGAGTTATATACCTCCGTCAAAAAGGATTTCTGTCCTGGAAAGGCCTGTTTGCTTATGTGCCCTATCTGACTCATGTCTCTAGGGTTTTTAAAAACAACTAGGTAGTGTGCATTTAAGCTCAAGGTTCTGAAGGCAGGATTGTTAAAAAACAAGTTTTGAGTAACAAAAATTACACTTAAACTGCGATGGTGAGAGCCCACAGTGAAAAGTTTCATTATGGTGGGAACGTACTCGGGATCCATGAGATCGTCTATTACGACCAGTCCATGTTTAGTCACGTCTCTTTCATCCTCGAACAAAAAGTTTTCTGAAAGAAGACCTTTGTTAAACTTAACCCCCAACTTCGCCATTTCGTCGAATCCATCTTGCCATTGACTGTAGCAGTAGTATATGTCGTGTATTTTTGGAGTAACAAGCTCGTCTACACCTTTAATCAACTTGAAAACAAGTTGACTTTTCCCACAAGAAGTAGGTCCAGCTATCATCATTGTGAAGGGGCTTTGTAGACGTGGGTCAAAAATGATCTCCTTTTCCTTGTGATCCATGTTGGACGATATCTTAAACCAAAGTGACCAAAGGAGCAACCTCGTCCTCTTTTAAACCAGTAGAACCCTTGTTTAAACCTTCCACGTAAAGAGCTACATCAGAAAGTCCCATGTTGTATAGACTGGCTATTAGGCAGCTTGGATGAGATATTTCTCTATATTTCCAAACCATCAGAACTTCGAATACAGGATTTGTGACACCTTTTTTCCCTGGAACAGGGGTGGATATCAGGTTAAGCTCGTGGTCGCTCAATCCAAGTTGAGTTCCCAGTTTCCTCCAGTCAAGCATTTCGAACTTGTCTGCCAGGTTGACGAACAAAGTATCAACTTTCCACTGTTCTGGAGGAATTTCACAATGGTCCACTACGTTGTAATATCCCATGTACCATCTACAATAATCAGTTAGATCGTAACGACCTATGTCACTTAATGCATGTCTCAATACCTTCCACTTGCAACGCACGTTCTTTCTGCTCCATGAAATAAGCATTTCTCTCCCCATAGAACGAAGAGACGGTATTTTTTCCATGTAATCCATTAAACTTAGTCTAAGTCCTAAGTAAACCCCTAATCGAGGGTAGTCTTTTTCACATATTTTTTCACTGACCTTGAATAACAACTCGTCCGAAAGGTGAAACTCCATAGCGTCCAAATAAAAGGTGTTGAGCAAGTAAGGTAGGCAGGTAGGAAGGCAGGTAGGTTATGACAGGCTAGAAAGCATACAGTTGACTTATATAGGGTAGGGTAGGGTAGGGTAGGGTAGGGTAGGGTAGGTGGGTAGGTGGTTTAGGTGGGTGGGTGGGTGGGTTAGGTGGGTTATTTTGGGCGGCCAGCCCGGGCCAACAAGCCCCAAACCCCCCATACTTGAGGGGTGCCCCCACCCCCCCACCCCATAGTTTTTTAAACCCAACCCCACCCTTTCCTACCCTACCCTACCCTACCCTACCCTACCCTACCCTACCCTATATTATCCTACCCTATTCTATCCTATTCTATATAGCTCTCCCATTCCCTTCCCCCTGTTTAGGTAAGCATGTTACATCGTTCTTCGTTCGTTTAAATTTGTTATGACGTTGAGTGTAAAGCGAGCTGATTGTGGTGAAAACAGTGAGTAAGGGAGATAAGCTGGGTGCACCACATAGCCAGATAAAACCAAACTTTTTCTTTCTCCTCTACACTGAAACGATCCAGGGACGATGATGGGATGTGAAATATGGGGCAGGAGGAAAACAAAGTTTTGGTTTCTAAGCACTCAGCTAGAAGTTCCAAAATAGACATGAAGAAATGAAGACGCTGGTTAAGTAGGCGGGGATTTTCTTTGGCGTGATGCTCTTCTGCCGCTTTCAATGCTTCCAAATGGAAGGGGTTTTTCAGTGGGCCCTTTCCCTTTCTTCCATGCTTCAGGGCATAACCCAAGGTTTCCACCGCTGAAAATTTCGACAAGTTATGACTCAAAACCATTTTCCTCAAGGTTTTTCTGTCTTTGGATGTAAAACTTGATTGCACTGAAGAAAAAACTAAGTATAATTTTTTCCGGTGAAGAACACATTCTTTCAAGTATTTGCACACGTACCTGAAACAAATTGAAGAGCAACATATAATTTCATTTCTTTCCCTCACGTATGTCAGAACTTGAGTGTCGTCGGGGTGACGTTGTTCTAATACACGCTGCAGGGAGTAACGCGACATAGTAGGTCGAAGGTTGTCGTGTCAAATAACGATGGTTTAGTCCCCGTTTAACCTTTATAGGAAACCTGTCAGTCTTTCCTTATCGCACTTTCCTGAAATGATTTATTGCTCAAGGACGAAACAAACGTCAGGGTCAGTGCCTGAGCGTTCTGAAAAGAGGGGAAAACATGTGGAAGGGTGAGTTTGGCCCAGGGGCCTTACCCGGAGGATCATCGTTTATTTTTATTCAGTTTTATTAGGAGGACCAAAAATTAGATACGGGGTAGGCTGTTACCACCTTCAGCTGACCTTTTTCATGGGAGGTAGTTATTTCAGTTATAACTCTCACAACATGACAGCATCCATGGTAATTGTGTCCAATTTCTGTCCTGAATCCTCTTTCATAGAAAATTTTTGAACCTAAAGAGTGTGTAATTTTGTCTGGGTGAAGTAAAGTGGCTTTAATTAAAGCCTTCACCATAGTAGAATCGATGAAAACTGAATTACCAGGCCCTCCCCCCAAAGGTTGATCCCTTAGAAAAAAGGGTTTTTGTCTGTCTGAAATGAATTTCTTTGAACTTCCAGAGGAAATGGAATGTCTAGACATCAAGTGTACCATGGCACCATGTCCCAAAAGAACACCTGAAAAAAAACTTTCCCCATTTTCTGAGATAAGTTTTTTCACAGAGGGTCCACCAGGAACCAATGCAGTGGTTTGGTTGTGCAGAAAGCATTGTTTGAAGTTACAGTTAGGAGGGATGTAAAGATCCCTGTTCAAATTTTCAGGACAGAATTTCCACACAGCCCACACCTTACCTTCTTCTACGCCCCTCCTGATGTCTGAAATAAACACCTCCTGACGCCTTTTGTGACCTACGGTCAAAGACAAAGGCAAAGGACAAAAGTTAGCCATGTCTGCTTGAGAGAAGCTAGTTCTGATAAATGACGAATGGTCTGCGTTAATTACAGAATGGTAACAACAAGATTCGTTTTACAAGCCTCACCCTGAACGTTGACTGAACGTTATCACGTTTTTTATTTGAGTTAAGCTTTTTACTTTTTTCCAAAACAACACTGACTAAGTGTAAAACATACTATGAATGGAAAAGCACGGTTATCTACGACTCATGGACGTGGTTGTACGTTATCTAAACGACAAGGGAACGTCCCAGCATCGTATCAGGATAGTTACTATAAAGTAGACTTGAGCTGCTCGATCTTCATCAAACCTTTTCTGACGTTTGTCTGCTGTTCGCCGTCCTGCTCCTGCACCTTCCAGCCCTGCCACCCTTTCATCTTCAAGGAGAACAATGCCTGGTCGCATGAAGACGGGACTTAGTGTCAGGAGAGGAGGAGCTAAAAAACTGGCTCCACTAACTTTTACTACTTCTAAACAGACAGAGGAAAAGACGTCGGGCATCGCCCCTCCTCCTACCTCTCCAGCCTCACCTGATAAACCACCTGCAACTCCTGCTCGGCTTCCAACTGAAGTGCCTGATGCAGGAGAACAGGAAGCCGCTCTTGCAGCTCTTCATGGCGAAATCACTGATTTCCTGGATCGCGTCCGGGATCGTTCTCCTCAGGAAGCTGGCGACGGCGATTTTGACATCAGGGAATACATCAATCCCCCGGCACCTTTGAACTACCAACCCCCCACTGAAGCACCTACGTCCGCCTCTTACTCACCCGTGACTCCGGAGGAACCTTCTCCCCAGGTCAGTCCAATAAAGGTTATAGACCTTACAACCTCATCACCGGCAGTTAAACCCATAGAAGTGGTGGACTTAACACAAGGGACACCTTCACCTGCTCACCGCGGGGGGTATTCGCAGGTAGAGGTTATAGATTTAACCGGCCCTTCTCCTCTGTACTCTCTCCCGGTTCCGGTAGAGGAGCTGCTTCTTAAAAGCCCGCCGGAAAAAAGAAACTGTTCCAGTGAGAGAGAAGGGGAGCCTAAGAAAAAAAGACAGAAGCGCGCCTACCACAAGAAAACCCCTGTCTCTACCCCTGCTTCAGTTTCCTCAGCGACTTCATCCTATGGTGCCGAGCCAATTGGTTCTGTCCCAGGTGTTCCTTCTCCTAAAGACAAGTCACACAGGCAAAAGTTTGGGGAGGGCACTGCCCCCAGTTCTTCCAGCAAGCTTGTGGGCTTTAGGTTAGTGCCTTTGGTGGTAAAAAAGTGGCCTGCTCGATTTGGTTTCCAAGAAAAGTCACCTGCCCCCAACCAAGTTTTTTATCCGGAAGGGGATAACAACGCCTGCATAGAAATATACAGGGAACCTAGCATCAGGGGAGTATGCTTGAGAACCTACCTGGACAAACCTTACGAGCGGTGCTTAAACCTAGAGGCGCGTGAATTCAGGAACTTAGTGGACCAGATAGAGTGCATCCTAGGAAAGTACAAGGAGTTACACCGCCTAGCTGCCCTTGGAGAGAGGAAGGTGGATAATCTTTTGTTGTCCTTGAACCAAGACTGCACCGACCCCAGTGGAGGCCGGGCTATGGTCCTGGTAAACTTGTACAAGGGAACTCCTAAAGTTCACATAGGAACAACCAGCTACGTGGAGGAAATGAATGCCTCGGTGTCTTCCAGCTTCAGAATGCCCCCCTCAGCCACACACTGCGGACACACTGTGTCCCCCTTCATTCTGGAGGACATAAAATCACGAGTTGGTCCCTTCCTAGACGAAACGACCGATTTCTACTCTGGGTAAGTGGTCAACTTTGTATAGTGTCTGGTCAACAGCTCCTTGTTCAGTGCTTTTACATTATCATGTATATCAGCTAATTTGTAGTTAGATTTAGATGTACTCCGTTTTTAGTCAACATAGCCCAGCGTAGGTTTAAGTTCCATATGTACTCCATGTATACTTAGGTTAGGTTTTAGTTATAAGTTTGTATATAGAACATAAAGTGAAACAAGAAAAAGAAACCTTAAAAAAAAAAATGCCGCCCAAAAAGGTAAAACAACTTTACACCGTCAACTGTCCAATGTGTAACACCCCTAGACCTCCACGTTTGGTTACTGTAGAAAACAGTGGAAAAACTTTATGTAACTCAGATTCTTGTAGAAGAGAAACTTTTTCCGCCAGCTTAGAACTTCCAAAAGAAATAGAAAAAAATTCTTTGCATAAAAGCAGTTACCGTGACAACTTCAAGTCCATAGCTTCAGGTTTGGCTGTGCTTGGTAAGCTTCAGTCCATTTTCAACGTCAGAATGACAAGTTTCAACAAAGACTTGGGAGCCAAACAGGTAATAGAGGCGCTTACCTCTATTCATAGAAATCAAGTTATGGCTTACAAAGTGGCTGTCTCTTTTGGAAGGTTGTTGTCTTCCTCTAAGGAGGAAGAAGAAGAAGAGAAAGTCATGTACTTTCATGCTTCTGCCAACAACTCGTCTTTCTTCTATGACAGTGAAAGTCATAGAGACCCTTACATTTTTATAAGGGACGACAAAGACTTTGCAGAGTGTTTAGATTTAATAGAAAACAACATTAAAGAAGACACTCAAAGACCCTCTACTAAATGGAGTGTAATAGGCAACGTGAACGCCAACATCACACTGATAAGGGCTACGGGAGGAGAATATCTTTTAGGTAAAATGAAAACTGTTCCACCAGGTTTAAGACAAAGAGGAATGCAACACTTTCACAGAGACCCTAAAACCAAGAGGGCGTACAAGGACAACTTGTGTTTCTTTAGATGTCTGTCTTTCTTCCTGTATGAATCTTTAGAAAAAACTCAAGAGCTTTTCCTTGAAGCCTATCCAGGGGTGAACAAGGAGACTTTTGAGGGTGTTAACATAAGAGATTTAGACAGGTTAGAAAAAATGTTTTAAGTTAACATAAGAATCTTTTACCTTCCCTCTTTTGGTAAAAGAAAGGGGCGACCTAAAATTATAAGGTCAAACATGTGTTCATCCAAAAAAATCATGAACTTGAACTTACACAGAAACCATGTAAGTTTAATAACTAACATGGGACTGTATGGTAAAATGTACCCCTGTGAAAAGTGTCATAAAGTTTTCACTCGTAGCTTCCTTTTGAAACAACACAATGGGGTGAAAAAAGATTGCACCAAAGTCAGCTTCAGGTACAAAGGTGGAGCATACAATCCATCCAAAACAGTTTTTCAAGTTTTAGAGGAACTGGGAATAGTTTGTTCACCTGAGAAAAAAATATACCCCTATAAAATTGTTTTTGACTTTGAAAGCTATTTCGTCCAACCTGAAAATTCGTCCCCAGAAAATGCTAACACTGTGATAGAAAAAACTCACATACCCCTTTCTGCCAGTGTAGCTTCTGATTTTCCTGGGCATACAGAACCAGTGTGTTTTGTCAGAAATTCCAACAGGGACGACGATCCTTTGGTTAAAAATGTGTTGGAACACATAAACAACTTGGGGCAGTTGATAGGAGAACAGGTGAAAGAGAATTTTAGAGATGTTTTAGACGAACTAGACTCTCTAGAAGAAAAAGAAAAGGAACTAGAACATAAAGCTAGCAAAGTTTTTCCAGCAAAGAACAAAAAAAATCCCAAAAAAAAAATCTCCCATGTTCTTGAAGTGAAGGAAAAACTTCTTACCTACATAGAAAGAGTCCCTGTTCTAGGTTTCAACTCTGGAAAGTATGACATTAATTTGATAAAAAAGGAATTTCATTCTTTTTTTATAGACACAGACAAAACAGAAATGAAAACCATAAAAAAATGCAACAAGTACATAGCAGTGTACACAGACCATCTTCTTTTCCTTGACATGTTTAACTATTTGGCACCAGGTTATTCCTACGCAAACTACCTGAAAGCCTTTCTAAAAGGGAAAGCTGAAAAAGGTTTTTTTCCCTACGAGTGGATGGACAACATAAGAAAACTGAACAACAAAGCTCTTCCTCCACGCCACTGCTTCTACAGTTCTTTGTCGGGTGGTGGAATAAGCAAAGAAGATTATCTTGAATGTAAAAAGGTCTGGAAAGAAAACAAAATGAAAACTATGAAGGACTACTTGATATATTACAACAACCTGGATGTTAAACCCTTTGTTTTAGCCATAAACGAGCACACAAAATTTTTTATAGATCGTGGGGTAGACATGTTCAAAGACGGTTTAACTTTGCCAGGTTTAACCTTGAAGTTTCTTTTCAACAACACTGCACCTAATGCCACTCCTTACATTCTTTTTGGTGAGAAAGAAAAGGATGTTCACTCCTTGCTCAGACGCAACTTAGTAGGGGGTCCCTCTATTATTTTTCACAGACATCACAAAAGTGGAGAAACAAGAATAAGACAAAAAAAATACGGGTCACAAAGCAAAGTATGCAGACACATAGTAGGGGTAGATGCTAACAGCTTGTACCTCAAGTGCATGGGTGAAGAGCACTGCACAGGTTATTATGTGGTGCGCAGGAAAGAAAACGATTTTCAAGCTGTTTGCAGTCAACAAATTAGCTACTCAGCCACAGAATGGTTGCGATACAAAACTGTGACAGACAAAGTCAAGATATTACACCAATACAACTACGGGGAAGTAGTATTGGGTTCAAGGAAAATAAAAGTGGACGGATATAATCCAGCTTCAAAAAAAGTATACCAGTTTCACGGGTGCTACTGGCATGGTCACATATGTCACCTCACTAAATCAGTTTTGAGAGACCCCAATGGAAAGGCATGGTTAGAAGAAAAAAACCAAAATACCGTTTTGACTACCCTATATCTTCAATCGTTAGGTTACCAAGTAGAGGAAAAGTATGAGTGTATGTGGTTGAAAGAAAAAACTGAAAACTTGTGCAGAGAAACAAAAAGTGAATGGGAAATTAAAAGACCGTTGTGCCAAGGCAGAAAAAGTCAGGATGAAATACTGAGAGGGGTTTCTAAAGGAACAACTTTTGGACTTATCCAGGTAGACATAGAAACACCTGAATACTTGAAAGAAAAATTCAGTGAAATGACACCTATTTTCAAAAACTGTTTAGTAGGAAAAAAAGACGTAGGTGAACATATGAAACGTTACCTGGAAGCAGCAGGTAAGCTAAAACAACCGCAACGCCAACTTATAGGCAGCTACCACGCAGAGGGAATTTTGTTGGGAACTCCTCTCTTGAAGTGGTACCTGGAGAAAGGTTTGGTAGTTACGACAGTACACCTTCTCGTAGAATACACTCCAGAACAGACTTTTTTACCCTTCATGGACGAAGTAACCAAAGCTAGGAGGAAGGGCGACGAAAATATAGACTGTAAGATTTTGTCAGATCTGTACAAACTTTTGGGAAATGGTTCATACGGAAAAACCATATGCAACAAACAAAACTTTGTTCAAACAAAGTATCTTCACCCCTCTAAGGCAAGACGTTTGGCCATGCACTGGTCAGTGCAAGATGTGCAAGACATAAGTGACAACACGGTAGAACTGTCCTGTTTGCCCACCTCCATCACCTACGACCTCCCAGTTCAAATAGGGTTCATGGTATACCAATATGCCAAACTTAAAATGTTGGCTTTCTATTACGACTTTCTCCTTGAATACATAGACGAGAAAGATTTTGAAATGTGTGAAATGGACACTGACAGTTTTTACTTTGCTTTAAGTGCAGAGAAAATAGAAGACGTAATTATTCCTGAAAAACGTGAAGCTTTCTTCAGAGAACGTCACAAATGGTTGCCCTCTGAATCATGTGACAACAGTCACCACAGAGAGACCTATGTTCAGACCAAAGTTTTGGGTGAGCTGTGGCTGCCTCAACCATGCTGTAAGAGCCGTCTGGCGTTTGACAAGAGAACCCCCGGGTTATTCAAAGTGGAGTGGGAAGGTGATGAAATGACTGCCTTGAACTCCAAATGTTACATAGGCACAGGAGTAAATGTGCCCGTTAAAATGAGTTGCAAAGGTGTAATTCAAAAACAAAACCCCCTGACCACTGACAAGTACAAAGAAGTACTGGACAGTGAAAATGTTGTCACGGTAGTCAACAAAGGATTTAAAGTAGTTAACCACAGCGTTACGACTTACTCTCAAAGGAAACAAGGTCTAACCTATCAGTACATAAAGAGACAAGTATGTGAAGACGGTGTAAGCACCCTACCCCTTTCTATATAAAAAATGGTTTCTTTTTCTAGTTTCACTTCCAGTTGTACATTTCGTTGAAAGAAAAAAATTTTAAACAAATTGTTCAAATGAACAAATTTCCTTCATAGAAAAGAGTGTTAAAATGGAAAATGTTCATTTGAAAAATTGTTCAAACGAACATTTGTTCAAATGAACATTTTTCCCCATAGAAAACAGTGTTAAAATGGAAAATGTTCATTTGAACAATTGTTCAAACGAACATTTGTTCAAATGAACATTTTTTCCCATAGAAAACAGTGTTAAAATGGAAAATGTTCATTTGAACAATTGTTCAAACGAACATTTGTTCAAATGAACATTTTTTTCCATAGAAAACAGTGTTAAACTGGAAAATGTTCATTTGAACAATTGTTCAAACGAACATTTGTTCAAATGAACATTTTTTTCCATAGAAAACAGTGTTAAACTGGAAAATATTTTTTGTTCAAATGAACATTTTTCAAATAAAAAACAAAGGTAAAAAAAAATGTGTACTGTATCATGAAAAAAAACTAATAAAAAGTAAGAAAAGTGAACTGTATCACCCAAAAAATAAAAAAAAACTTTTCACAAAAGTGAACGCTGTACATGTTCACGACAAAAAATAAAAAATCCGGCGCTGAAGAAATTAAGTTGGAACAGAAAAAAAAGTGGTACCAGATTTCTTAACTCATAGCGTCACGTTCACCAGATTATTAGTATCTGGTTAGATTTAAGCAACCATTTTAACATGGAAAGTTTAGAAGCTATGCTTGTGGAGCAAACCACAGAAACTCCACCTTATGACTATTACATGCGTCCAGTTTTACAAAGTGTTGCTTCATATAATCAAGCTTCTTCTATAACACCTGACAATGATATAAGTTCTGTAGCATGTGGATGTTCAGAGAATTTCTTTTGGGAAATAATACCTGCAGAAAACATTGGTTATTTTAGAGGAGCTGAACCAGACACTGTTGACCACTGTATAACTAGTGTTAAAATGTACAAATATTTCTCTTCAGCTTTTTGGGACGCCTACAGAAACTGCATGTACTATTGTCGAGTGAAAAAAGTTAACTTGATAATGCATGATTGGTGTATAGGAGTATATCAATTGCACACTGAACCTGGCTGCCCAAGACACTACACAAGGTACACTTTAGGAAGTGTAAGAAAGTTTGCTCTTACTCTCCAAGAGTTAGAATGTAATCCCATAGTAGGAGTGTTTTGTCAGTGTAATTGTAAACTGGAAGTATCTGCTATTGCTAAAACTATTTGTTTCACATGTCTGCAGGTCTCACTGGAACTTCATGCCTTAAGTATACCTGGAGTGAAAAATCATTTCTCCTTTGAGGTAAACTTTAAGGATGGTTTTTTATCTGGTCTTTTACCTGGACCCAAAAACAGTCAAACTTACTTCCTGGCCCAGGCTTTGTTCGAGCATGCTATATCTAACATAGCCAAACTTAACAGTTATTGTTTCCACAACACATGGAAAACTAGTCTCACTGGCCAAAGCTGGTATCAAGCAAGTAAATTCACACACAACAAATGTTTTTGTAGTATATGTGCACGCCCCGGAAATGGAAAATCTGTCTTCATCTGTAAATATTGTGTCTAATAAAAAAATATAATCTGTTATGTGAAATAAATGAGTTGTGTTTTATTTTAATGCATGAAATGAAGAGACATAACAAAATGAGTCATAAGTATTGCGTAAATCCATAAAAGTATTGCATCAGAACATTGTGTAAATTCTTACAAGCATTGCGCAATGCACCCTCATACGTAGGTCATACGTTTTTGCAAGTAGGTTAGTAGGTCACTTCCGGTTTGCAAGTAGGTCAGCTCTAGGTATTGCACAATTCTTTTAATTTATGCATCTAGGTCAGGTCACTAGGTCAAATGGAATCCAGCTCTCTGATTGGTCGAAAAAACTAGGTCATGACCTTATGACGTCACTTCCTGTCAAATCCAGCCCTCTGATTGGCTGAAACTAGGTCACTTCCGGTCTACCAGTAGGTCATGACCTAGTTAGTAGCTAATCCATTGCGCTCAGTTTGCATGTATATACTACTGGTGGGTGGTGTGGGGAGATCCAGTGGGGCTCTAAACCTCTGGGTATTAAAATATGTCAGAAAAATGTCTGAAAGTTAAAGATCAGGAAAACAATTCTCTAGAAAATAAGAAATAAATCAGGGCATATTTTTTCCTTCCAAAAACAGTCAATTTAGTAAATAATAACTTTTATATAAAATAGCACCATTAGTCATAATTCATCATATCCATTCAAAGCAGGAGACTGACCACATTGGCATCAATTGTGTGACGTGTTTAAGCAGGCAACTGATCCCAGAGCTGATCATGGTTCACCAGTGGATGATCTTATGTCATTTTAGCTTTTTACATGTCAGTAAAGAAGGGCTTATGAAGTTGTTTTGCTGAAACTGCTGAGGATTATGTTTTTGAAGTCTAGTCTCCTAGTGCAGAAAATATTACCTCAGCTAGACTTTAATTTGATATGGTTCACCAAATTCCTCTCCCAAATGTTACAGAATAATACTGAAAAACAGATGGAATCAAGGGCCGTTTTGAATACTGCTTTTTGACCCTTCTTGATGGAATTACCAAAATGCTAATGGGATTTAAATTACCAATGTATTTCCCCTCTCCTACCCACGATCCTCTGTTCAACAGAAAATAATGCACACACTGTTAAAAAAAGGGTTGTCGTAATAACACGAGAAATCCTCATCCCAAAGTTGCCAGAAATCCGTCATTATTTTCACAGACCTTCCTTGTAGCACCATACTGCCACCTGGGGCTTCTTGTAAAAACTACACTGGTCCACCATAACATAATTACATTGGTTCAATGTTCAGTTTTACGAGGATCCCTGGTAGATTCAACAGTTATTTTTAGCAGTGCACTACAATCTTTTATTTTTAGTTGAAGCTTGTAGGCCTAACACGTCTTAGTGGGATATAGAGCCTACTTACACAGTATACGGATGGGGCTCTGGCAAGCTTGGAGTGACCGATTTAGTTCCTGAGGTTACAGGAAGGATAGTAGGCAGTTCCCATAAAGTGAGGCACATTTCCTCTAATTATCATAAAGCTTCCCCAACCAGAAGGAATTCCCACAGGCTAAATACCCCAGCTCCTGTTTAATAAGGGTGTATGGGGAGGTAGGAAGTTAATAGGAATTTTCTCTTTATTTTTTTCTCATTCGGTCAAGATGTATAGAGAAGGTAGAACACAGACTAGAAAGAGCTTAGGGAGTGATCATTTTTCAACAACAGGGGCGCTGGTGGCTTTCAGCCCCTCTGAGGAGGTTGGTGAGAATAGTTCCACCTTTTCTTCAGCGAAAAAGCCAGTGCGTTATTATAGGTTAAAAGGGCGCATTCATGTGCGATTTTTGGTTCCACTGGGGGTCAAAAAGATTTTGACCCTCACAAGAGGGGGGGAATCTTGCGTGTTGTTAAAAATGAGACCTTATTGAGACCTTAGATGAGCGCTTATTTGAGACCCTGGCGCTTAAACCGCCCAAATACGGTATAGAAAATAAAACATGTTAAGGAGACATCACTGTATGCCATAAGAAGCGAGAAAAGGACAGTAGTCGCCTCATTCTTGCCTCTCTCGAAACGAAAATGGAGTAGGAATTAGGAGATAAGTTCAGTCTGTTATCTGTCTGTTAGCTATAAGCCCAGCATCAGTGCATCATGCCCATTGGTCGTCATGATGCATGAATGTAGCCCTGGCGAGTAACTCACCAGGGCTACATTTATGCCTCATGCCGACCCTACCGGGTCAATACACGCGATTACGGAGAGTCAACATGATGCTCCAATGAAGTGCTTGTGAGCAGTCTCATTAGCACTTCATCGCAGCATTATGAATGATGATCAATGGGCAAGATGCACTTCTCCATCAGCAACCCTTAAAAGGTTAATTAATAACAGGAACAGACTGAGATAATTTGATTCTATGGAATTTCCTGATATAACAACGTGAAGATGAGAATATAATTCAGTTATTAAGTTGGTGAGTTCAGTGACACAATGTTGAGACCCTTTGAATGGGTGAGTGATTTCAAACAATGACTGTTCTCAGTGGAAATAAGATTTCATTCATAAAGGAAAACAATGTACTAGAAATCTTTGTGAGAAGACACAAAGAGAGATACATGAAATTATAGATATTCATAGAGATGCACTTGTACTGAGAGAGCACTGATCAAGGTTGTATTATGAAGACCACAAATTGTATCAAGTGCACTTTAAAATAAAATATCTTTGAAATAACAGCGGAATCCTTCTCCCACAGTTGCTAGAGATCCTTTCTTATTTTCACAGAGATTCCTTGCACCACCGTACTGCCACCTGGAATTTCTTGTAAAAACTACACTGATTCACTGCAACTCAATCATGGTGGTTCACTGTTCAGTTTTACGAGGATCCCTGGTAGACTCAACATTTTTTTTTTACAGTGTGTATTTTTAGATTCATCCCTGTTTCCCTTCGCCCTGCCGCTCCCCTTTCCTCCCTCCCTCCCTCCCTCTCCGTCCGTTTAATGAGTAGGTTACTATATCTGTGGGATCTACAAGCTACCAGATTGCCAGGCCAACGTCTGACTGTTGGTTGCAGAGAAATTACACTAATTGACAATTTCTTCTTTAAGTGCCCTGAGGGCCAAACTGGGAAGAGAAGCTAAAAGTGAATTGTGCCCAATTGAAATGTCTACAGACCTAACACTCACATTTTGGATGCCATGTGCCTGACAGGCACACAGAGAAACTGCTGCCTAGTTGTGCCAATTAGGGAGATCATTAGAGTTGCATAGCATATGGATTATGTGAATAGCACGTAAATTGCACTTTGCCTAAGTGAAACTTCCATACTTAATCCATGACAAGTCTTTCCATGAACCCGAGCAAGATGTTTTGACAGAGAAAGATGCCAATTCTGAATGAGAGCTTTATTATACAAAGTACATGCTGGTTAGATGGTAACTCAGCGAGTAGCTAGTTGGTAATGCTCGAAGGTGTACTAGCACCTGGCTGTATATACACAATGACCATCAGGTGTACCACCACTAGTGGTAGGGTGTGGTACTACTGCATATATTATAGGTGACTAAAGTGTAATGATTGATAATGGATCATATATATAGTATAATGTACAATATAGCAATAAAGGAAAAACGGTTGAGTTCTCTACTTATCACATCATAATGTATGGTCCAAATCATCCCTTTCTTATGATGATGTGCCAATGCACCCCAGACAGTACAACATACCGACCCTTTGGAATCAATCCATGCCAATTTTTCATCATGATTTACCAATGAAGTGCTGGCAAGACTGCTTGCCAGCACTTTATTGGTGCATCATGATAACCATAATGCATAATGCATAAATGTTGAGTTCATGAGTTACTCACAAGGGATGTATGCATTCTTGCATCATCAACATAAGAGCGAACACTGACCATTTCATCCTCCAGTCTGTCTCCCTTTCCCTCCATGAAATCTCTTTCCTTTGTCCAACATATATAATGCTCGTACCTGGTGCTAGGAAGGTAGCAGTAACAGTCAGATAGGGCCTGAACTTGGCACTCTTTAAGCATGTGTATCAGACTACAAATTTGCAACCTATGCTTGAAGAGTGAGCAGTATTTCCATTTACCGTTCCTGTGACAGGAAGAGGGACATAGTGGGAGTTTTATATAGTCCGAAACCATTATGCTTTGCTGCTTCCTGTACGGTAGTACCCTGAGGGTTTAAACCTCAGGGCACCAGTGTATGTCCAACGTTGCTTTGCATCATTCTCAAATAGGCATATAGAGACGGAGTGAATTGAGTGAGTGAGTGAGTGAGTAATAGATGTTTAACGCCATTTCGACAGCTAAGGTCATATTCATGGCAAGAACTACATAACACAATTCCACAGGGGAATGTGTCAGTGCCCGCACATATGTGCACCACACACATCCCGAGGGGATAGGAAAGAGGAGAAATAGACCCATTTAAGTGGGCTAGGGAAGCCTGCGGAGTGAATTGACCCACAATGACAGTCAAATACAAGTACACATGTATAATAGTTGCCTCTTGACTTATACATCTAAATAACACTGCAATCTGCAGCAGACCAGAGCCCGCTGAAGCCACCGGGACTCGACCCATCCCAAACTGGCTCAACTGATACCAGTACTGCACAGCTGTTATCTAAAACTAGGCAAGGGTCCTGGCAGTGGCCACCAAAAGAAGAAAAAAAACAAGCATTCTTCTATGATCATATTTGCTACGATCCTGAAAAATGGCTTGGTTTTGAAATTCAAGTACAGTCTTGTGTCATTAAGTATCTGACGATTGCATGAAAATCATTTTTGAAATTGCCATCCCCCCCCATGTCCAAATTATTGGATGATTTTACCCTTTAAGGGCCGCTGATGCATTAATACATCATGCCCATTGGTCTTTATGATGTACCAATGAAGTGCTGGCAAGACTGCTCACCAGCACTTCTTTGGAGCGTCATGCCGACCCTTTGCGGTTGATACATAAACTCCTCGAGGGTCGGCATGATGCTCCAATGAAGTGTTGGCCAGTGGTCACACCAGCACTTCATTGGTGCTTCATGACGACCAATGGGCATGATGCATAAATGCAACAGTGGCCCCCAAAGGGTTAGGAGTACTCCTCTTTAATCCTCTTTAAGACTAGACTTCTATGACTAGGGGAGATAATGTCAAATCACCTATACGTATATCTAGCACTATGAGACAGGTGCCAATAGGCTATATCAGATCTGGCATATTTTCTTATGATGATACAGAATGATATATTGTGATAACTGAATGGTATACCCAAAACAAAATAACTTGCTCTACTCCAGCCCTTATGATGTTGACCATTGAATATGAGAGTGTGACAAGCAAACACCAACCTACAAGCCCTTTGAATATGAGAGTGTGACAAGCAAACACCAACCTACAAGCCCCAACTGATAGTCCATTGAAAACAAGACCAAAAACTGTAAAGTACCAAAATGACAGCATTGGGAAAAAGCGGCGAGCGGGCTACTCAGTTTTGATACCTTTGATTCTCTGTTCCCATTCCAGAAACCCAATAGAGTATTTTTCTTGCTCAGCCATCCTCAATTTAACCATCCACAGAATCCCCCGACTACCCTCCTGGGGATGGGCCATCCACGCCCTCGGTACAACCCAAATTCCGTCTCTGTCAAACAACAGTCTCAACCTGATCTTTTGGTCTCTGCTACCTACTGAAATTGCTGACTGTAGAGAAGAGGCAACATCTATACGTTTAAGTACCTGACCAGCTGAAAATAGAGACCTGCTCACACCATCTTGCATTCTATAGATATCAAAACCCATTATGATATAAAAACTTATTGTAATGTCTAAATTTCTTTTTTAAAAGGAAAAAAGATTTGGCCTTGCTATAAATTGTGCCACATTTTCTACATTGAAACTATGATCATATAATGCAGTCACACAGAAATAAATCTACATCAGACTCAGCAATCATTACCTGGGATGGTCTAGTGGGGAGGGGGAACAGCCAAGAAAATTTGGTCATGGGGGGAGCACAGCCAAGATTATGCACCACATTTCCTATAGTTAAGAGTTTTACCAAGGCCAGAGGGTCGGGGAGGACAAGTGGCCCCCCAGACCACCGCCTGGATCTGGATCCGCTGCTGATTACAATGCCTAAGTCAATGTCATTAGACAATAACTGATGCAGAGATAACAAAAGTCGACCAAAGCTAAAATCTCTACATGGAGAGTTTCCACCATAGTCCTACCATATATCAAAAAGGCACCTAGTGCCATGGCAGATTTCACCTTTCCGTACCTGACCTGCTTGTAGATTTTCATTCCACTGTTTGCAGATAGGTAGCGCCAGTGTGTCGCAAGTTAAATTGAATTTGAATATGCGTGCACATATCTATAATAGAAATCATTGGAAGCAGGAAGATTGTCCCACCGGTCAGTGTGAACAGGGGTAATGCCTTTCTAACACTGTCTGTGCACTGTAAACAGTAACTGTTGAATCTACCAGGGATCCTTGTAAAACTAAACACTGAACCACCATTATTGTTTAACAGTGAACCAGTGTAGTGTTTAGAAGAAGACTCAGGTGGCAGTACAATGGTGCAAGGAATCCCTGTGAAAATAATGGTGGATTTCTGGCAACTTTGGGACAAGGATTCCTTCGTTATTTTGACGACTTCTTTTTACAGTGTGGGGATATTGTGGTCAACGCATTATAGTGTAAGGACGAGTGGCAAATATGCCCATCCATCTTGTTAAGTCATCATTGGATGACAGACCTGCACAATAGAAAGCATTGTACCAAACAAATAAGGAAAATATGTCAATAATATAGCAGAGCTTCCTAGGGGAGGAAAGGGCCCTAGGCAGGGGGGGGGTCCCATGTCCCTTGTCGATTGAAGAAGTTTAAGAAGTGTCCTTGTCACTTATCTCTAGGCCCATGTCCCTTGTCGATCCTAAAAAGTGACCTTATTTCAGATACGGTTTAAAGTGCTTAAGGCTAATTTCGCTACCCTATACCCCCTGGGCCATATGGTAAGCTATTATGGTTGTGATAAAAGAGACCCACAAATAAACACCACCACAACAGTACTGTGCAGGACATAAATGTCTGCCAGCAGCCAATCACAGTCAGTAATAACTGCTTTGTGTTTCAACACTAAATCTGCAGAACTCAACACAGGGTACACAGACTGTCTGCTCAGCTTATCATGCCGTGTACAAACTGGTACCTGAGGATCCACTCCACTGTAGCCCCTTCAAGGGCCAATAATGCAAGAGTGCATCATGCCCATTAATCATCAACGATGCACCGATGAGGTGCTGGTCGGTCTGCTTGCCATCATTTCATTAAAGCACCATACCGACACTCATCAAATCAGCATCGATATACTCCAATAGGGCCAGCATGAAGCGTTGATGCTTGTAGGGGATTCTAATACTGACCAATAAAATCATCAGACAAAGTGAAGACCATAATAACCGATGGAAACTCCTTATCCAATTTCATTTCAATCTCTTGTCCATTACTTTCAAGCCTCCCATGAGTGGGAATTGCTCAATAATTGAATTTAAGTCTCATCAGCATCTCACACAGACAAAATGAAAAATCATAGAAATGAAACACCTCAGAAATCTGTTCCTGTTATTAATGTTTATGGCCATTAAATTTTCTAATACCCAGACAGGGCCAGTCTGAAATAGATCACACTGCTACTGTCTTTATGTCTACTTCTCTTCTCTTACTGTAGAAGGAAGAGGCATCCACATACACATTTACTTTACAATAATGATATGCTATGTACACAGCAAGTTGCACAGCTTTCTTTTGAAATCATACTATATGTACCGAATTTGATTTAGTAGGTGTACATTTCATTTCTTAATCCAGCGTTTTTGTTGTCTTGTATTTCAGCCTATGATTAATACTTAAAGGAAGGCTGTGCACCTATCATGGTATAAGTGACCATGTCTTACATTACACAGAATTCCAATTGCAGAAACGTCGTTTCATTACGGTTGTATCATTCTGATTTCAGAAATCGCTTTATGATTCTAATGAAAAATTTAACCAACATTTTAACGTTTCCTTGTCCCTTGAGTAAATCCAAGATGATATGACAGAATATAGTGAGTAGGGATTCTCCAGATAAAAGTAGAATGGCTGATATTTGAGTCCTTTTTATGGTTTCCTATCACTATTGATCAAACATTTAGCTTGGTATCAGTTGAATCATTTCAATGTCTCTGTTTTTTGTACCATTGACATGTGTGACAATTACTCTAGATTTTATCAATCCCTCTTTATCAGAATACTCATCATATCATGAGATAAATGTCATGGCTCCACGAATGGAAGTTGACAAATCCCCACTAGGGACAATGGCCAAGTGTAGACAGCAAGCTAAAAACAATAATAAATGAAAGGGAGGAGCAGATTTCAATTTCTGCCTCAATATTCGCTCAGGCCATAACTGCCACAGTTATCTACATTTGACTGAGACTATGAGGATACAGATTCTCACAAACAGGGGATGACTATTCCTGTTTGTTTGTTTTTTGCTTTGTTTTGGTTCCTTGTTTTTGGTTGTTGTTTTGCTGTTTTGTTGTTGTTTTTTTGGGGGTGGGGGGTCATAAAGATGCAGATTGTTGCATTCTCCTGAAATAAAATTGTACTCCATGTATGGAATTAGCATAAAAACTGATTGTTTTTCTGTGTTTTCTCAGTTTGGGCTGAAGGAATCTAACTAAGTTCTGGTGAGTGATAGGCCATTGCCACATTGGTATGAGAGCAACTCCTTCCAAGTGATACCAACTTCACATAGTATCATCATCTTTTGGAGGTTTTCTTTGGTAATTTTCTGTGTTGGTAGCTGAAGGAGGCTAATTGATTGCCATTCAGAGACACTAAAGGCACATCTATTATCTATGGAATTTGTTTTATATTGTCAAGACAGTACACAGCACAAAGATAGTTACCATACTTCTACTCTGTTTGTATTAAGTAGCAATGCAGCACTAGTGAGTAACTGGCCACGTCAACATTCTTACAGCAATGAAGACATAGATCCCCTGTTAGGAAGCCTACTGGAGGCCATTTCTTAACAGGCTACGACTGATCACTTTCAAATCATAGTGGGAACCCTTATTTTAGTGACAAAACAGCCCAACAGCATTGGTCATGTGGTATCTGCAGCACTATGACTGCCCTACCAAACTATATGTGAGCAGTTGTAGGGCATTGCCTATTATCACTGGCACTAACTTTTAGGTTGTAAAATCGTAGTAGCTGTATGCAGTCGTAGTACCTTAAGAAATTGCCTCCTGTGGTTATGAAGGTAGTGCAGCACATAATACAGGCATGTGCCACCCCCCCCCCTATATAGTGTATGATCTCAAGTAAAATATGGTCATGTGAGACTGTACCATTACTCAGAGTGATCCCTGTCCAACACAGCCCCCATTAAGGTGCAGGAAGTGGACATCAGACAGCCCACCAGGATGGCCTCTGTGTGCATGCGTAGACTGCAAGTAGTCTGATCCCTCACTCTGCCCCACTAGTGACCACAGGATCACTCAGTCTCAACTACAACATCCTCACTCTCAGTCACGGTATCCCTCACTTTGAGCCCTAACAAGGGTGGAGCCTTGTCTCCTTACTCTCACCTGGAGGGCTTTTCTAAAAGATTGGAATTGAGTGTCTGTCGCAGGCGCTATTCCCAAAACGGAACAAACTCACCTGAGGTAATTGATTTTCTGTGTTGCCAAAAGGTAATGGGTGAGAGATGTGGTTCAGGAATGATCCAGAATCATTGAGCACGTCTAAAACCCTGGCCTAAGTAATATATAATTTGAACCCTGAAGCATTCAGGTGTGACCAACCATGGAACAACTTCCCTCACCTTTTATACCACTGTCTAATTCAGAGAAAGTCCATCCAATTAAATTATGAGGTGGGATATCACTTTCCAGGGTTGAGAAGAGCAGGGAACCGGACAGTAAGTTAGATACAGTGAGAATCCAAATCCCAATCTTTTCAAACCACCCTTCTGGACCCATTATAACCATCTCTCAATATGAGCTCTAATGAGGATGGGTGCTTCTCTATGGAGCCCTATCCTGCTGCTTTACAATGGGTATTTATTTCATGTTAAGAACGGTCCGTACTATAGATTTGTATGGTAAGACCCATTCTTCACAGTGGAGAATGGGGCAGTGCAGAATGAACTTCAGTTTCTGCACAGCCCCATTCTCTACAGTTACGTCATAAAAATAGCCTAAAACCTTTTATCAAAAAGGGATTCTGGGAATTTTTTGCACATGTAATATGAAATAAATATAGAGAATTACCTTTACTAATTGTAATAAAAATTAAGTCCTTTCTTTTCTCAGTTTGGACAGGTATTCAAAAGCTGCTTGTCCAAACAGCTAGACAGGTATATATTTGCTACTTGCCCAACACAGCAGTGATCTTATCTATGATTGACTGAATCTATGAGATGATTGATCAAACCAATATGGAGGGATGAGGGAGAGAATTGCTACTGGGGCTTCATTTCTATACTCTTCTCAAAAGATAGCAAATATTCTTTTATTTGCCTGGTCCCATAGGCAGGGCCAGACAAACTACAGCCTTTGATCACTCAGACGCGGTTCACTGAGGGAGAATCCCATGGCAAGAGGAAAGTGTGGAGGCCTGGGCCCAGCTGCCAACACGCTCACCCCAAGCCACAAGAAACCCCCTAGTTTGTCGCCTTTTATAAATATGGTATGCCCACTGTTAGAATGGAAGGATAATGTCCCATTTGTGAACTCCCAATGAAGTTATTCTGCTCCTTCATGCCCTCAACATGAAGGTCCTGACTCTACAGGGGCACTTATTATGACTAGCGGAATATAGCCTCTATAGGTGACAGTCACTATATTGAGACGATACTAAGTCAAAGTGCAATAAGGCTATTTATGTAGGCCTGAATCTGGTTATTTAGAGGTAACAAAGCCGGAAGGATCATGCTTGGAGAGAGCTCATAGCCCATAGATGAGGGTGAGAGGGGATAGATTGGTTTTATTCAGAGGTGGGAATAGGATCTCACTTTAAAACCTGCCCCCATACACAGAGCATTAACCCCCCTAACACTGAAGCGGAGAATGCTGGGGGCAGGTGCCAAATGGAGGGTGGATTATGGTTTGCCCTCCAACAGTCAGACTCTGCTATTTATTTCATGCAAATACCGACGGCCCATAGCAATAACATTGAAGGGCCGTACGCCACAGCCCCAGTGGCTGGTCATGTGACATCCATATACCATTAAATGAATACAGAACTAATCTCCCTGTCGTACATTCTTTAATAGCGATCCTGCCCTTGCGGGGCTGTCCACTCAGGAAGACAGGCCCCCCCCCACCCCTCAGGGTGGATCAATGATCCATGGTCGTTTAGTTCTGTACATATATACACTCAATCAGGATCAGAATAGTTCCCAGGAGGTCCATGTGCCTGCTGACATCAGGGATTACAGACCTGTCTTGCAGTCACACCTGTTCCTGGTGTGTCATTGTTCTGAATCCTCACTATGTAAAGCTTCTGTCAGCCTGACACATGAGTGCCGCCCTGGAGGGGGACGCACATCTTCTTATGTTCATCATTGCATTCTTCTGGGGATGATGCACGTCCGGTGCATCAGCATGAGACACCATATTGCTGGGCCTATCAGTGGTGTCTCTGCAGGCCTAGGTACCATTAGGACACACACCTCGTTAAGGCAGGGATGTGATTGAGACACTGTCAGGACCCATACATCTATTTCTGGTTAGCGACATCTTTGGTGGGGTGACCCATGCTGAATCTGGTACCCTGACAGATAACAGCCAGCATGATAGGTACCACTTGTTATGTAATGAACCCTAAAAAGAATGAAGGGAATTCTCTGGTTGGCCAATAATCTATCCCGCTAGTTCGGAATACAGCAGGGGTGTGAGCCTGACTAGAGGGCGCTATGAGGATAGACTGGCCTGTAGATGGCAAAATGGGAGAGGTGCAGTTGGGTGTTTAGGTGGCAAGGACTGCCACTTCTGGTGTAAGACCCTTTACTGATACTATAATGGTAGATAGATTGGATGGGGCACCCTGCTATACAACTCCTACAGACTCCTATATCACTACTCATTGTGCACGGATTTACACCTAAACATTCAGGACTTTACTCCATTTTGGGAACCACACTGCTTTTCTGCCATTATGATCCCTGGATGCACCCCTGCCGAATGACATCCAATTATAAGTTTGTCCTGAAATGCTGATTCTCGATAGGTCGGAGACTTAAAATCTTATAAACTCCCCACAGCCTAACTAGAGATGTGAAACTGCAGTAGCTTCCATATCTGGTATGATTGAATTTATCTGGTATCTTGATGTCCGCTGTTCAGTTTGCCCCCTTTTCAGGGTCAAAGGGGTGGACTGCTGGCTTAATCCTCAGACACTTTTGTTAAATTTCAGAGGTATTGAAATCTTGTGCTTTTAAAAATAGAGTTTCTGCTCATGTGGGACCTAGTTACCAGAGTGAGAATTTCACATCCATCCCACAACGGCACATTACAACAAAGGAAACAAGCTGTGATTATGTTAAGTAACCATAAATGACAAAAATCCAATAAATTAGAACCAATGAACATTCTTGTACTTCTTACAAACCGGTTTATGAATATCACCCTGTATTCAGTAACTCAGGATCACTGTGATACTGTCCCTTATTATGAGTATGACACTAAACCTAGCTATGATGACGGCGATGGGCATCAGTCCGCACCACCATGCCCTCTGTTAGCCCCGACCCATCAGCTTTCTTCCTGCCATCCTAGATAGGCAGTTCAGAGAGCCTAGCCCTCTGTGAGACATGACCATTCACCCACTCTAATGGCTTCTTGTCAGACTGCCAATGCCTGAGAGACAGGTTATAGTGAGGAGGCAGAATTATGTAAATCAGACATGCTGGGGGTAAGGTCAAGGTGCCCCAGTCACACCTTGATATATGGGTCAAGGTTAGAGGTCAGAGAACGACCCAGTTAAAGATCACCTACTTCCTCAGTCAATGATTTATTCTAGATCAGGTAGCAGGGGCGGCGGAACTGGGCGGGGGGGGGGGGCAGGGGCGACATGTGCCCCCCAACTTCCATCTTCCATGTTGGGGGGGCTTTTGCCCCCCCCCCACTTTTCCAGAAGTAGATTGATATTTTAGGATGACATTTCTGTACCATACAAAGGCTTTCATTTTAGATTCAAGAGGACATTCATTCATACCCTTAAAAACTTACCAAAATTAAACAATCACTTCTAAAATTCTAAAATTTTTCTAAGAGGAATGGTTATGTATACATACAGAGATGACACTAGATGAATATTGCCCCGAGTGAATGGGGACTGAGAAGGGCCCATTAGTATATCTAGGGTAAGTGAGAGTGGAAAATGTTTGCCAAAGTGAATTAAAATGCATCATTTAGGTTTATTAGAAGAGATAGATTTTCAAAAGAAATGTCATTTTGCGTCTCATGCAAACAAACTCCTCAGTTTTTTTCAGTTTTCTCAGTTGTTCTATTGATCCATCAGGGTCAGCCTTGTAATTTGCCTAGATCCAATGAGATACCATTATACCATTTATATGGTGGAGGTGGCCTTAGAATTTTCTTTGGATACATGGGTATCAACCGTCCTCAAAAAGCACCACAATGCACCATATTTACCTTCTTGGAACTTAAAATATTCCTGGGGGAGATACCCCCAGACCCCCCAATTTTCACCTATGAATGCCAGCTCCAAGAAATATCTCTTCACTTTTGGGAACCACACAGATTTTTTTCATGTCCAGGATTTGCATGTGTGCCATCTTTACAGGGGCTAAAGAAGATTATAAAAAAAGGCACTAAAATATAGCTTTTGGCCTCACAATTTTCAAAATTTTCCTGGGGGATACCCCAACACCCCCATTCCTCACTTTAAAAAAACAAAATGACTTACATTCTCTTTACAATGAAACTTTCTTTTTAATATCTCACTTTCCTCCCTGTCTACCTGGCAGGTACAATTCTACAAATTCCAATGCAACCCCCCGCCAAATCCATGTACTGCCACTCCCCCCCTCACCCCTGAACAAAACCCATGGGCCAAAATCTGGGCCTTGCCTCCCTTCCCAACTCTGCAATGGTTCCGCCGCCCCTGGGTAGTGAGCACCTGAAATGATCTATGGGCAATTCCAGTAGGCTGAATTTAAGATGCAAACAGTGAGAGCTATCTGAATTTTAGGGCAGACTAATTTCTTTCTTGCTGTCTCCTCTACAATCCATCACAATCACTTGATATCAATAAAATAACCCTAAGAAGGCTGCTGCTGCCCTGAGACAGCACATAAAATATCACTAAATTGGCTGTCTGTAGGCAGCACCAGCATATCATGAAATATGCTGGTGCATATATATATATATATATATATATATATATATATATATATATATATATATATATATATATATCACAAAAACGTTGTTTTGGACTGATACAATAAAGGTGCAAGCAGTTATGATTAAGACCCAATTGCTCAATTTCAGGGCTTGCATTGAATGGGTTGCAGTTTTGAACATTTTACCACTTTATTTCTGTGTCCTTAGATCAAAGCATGTTTTATTGATGTGCACTAATCACTTTGATAAGCACCTGGGAAAAATAGTGCACTGTAAATAATAATGGGTGAATCTACCAGGGATCCTCATACAATGAAGCACTGGACCACCGTTACTGAACAGCATGGGACCTGTGCTGTTTTTACAAGAAGCCCCAGGTAGCAGTATGGTGGTACATAGATGTACAAAGAAATCTCTGCGAAAACAAATAATGATGGATCTCTGGCAAATTTGAGACAAGAAATGTGCCGTTATTTCAACAACATTTTTATTACGGTGTGGGATCGATCTGTCATCAGGGTAATGAACTTTGAACATGGTGGGCAAGGTGCCATCACCACTCACTTATTCCTCAAGCTCAGTCTATACTAAAATGTTTCCCCATCACAGGCCATTCGATCCCACAGAGTTTATTATTCTGCAGGCCCAGATTGATCTTGGCAGGACCGAACACCTCAAGAGTATTATTGTCATGAAAGAAAACAAGAATTAACTCTTTTTTATTTGATCATTCAACTCTTTACATCTTAACAAACAGTAATGCCTTTTATTTTAGGCTGTATAAACCTTTATTATGGTCCAATTTGCAGGTTGTAAAGACAAATTGTAGCCCAAGGTCCCAAGATTACAGCGTCACATTTGGTCCTGCAGTCTGGCAAAGTCTGCAGGCCCGGCAGCAATTTTTCTGGAAATGGCCTCGGTTCCGCGAGTTTTTGTATTGACTGCAAGCTGTGGGCTTCCACAGCTATTAGTAAAAGGGCCTTTCATTTTTTGTCTTTTATGTCATCTTTCGTCAACATATAAAAAAGTGGCTTCTAAAATAGTGATACCGGTACCCAATGAGACACCAGCTAAATCGACACCTGCCAACATCCCTGCCACACTTGATGAACTTGTGGAAATTGATCTCAAAGTAAGTGATGACGAATTTTATGCAACTTCCACCAGCAGCAAAACCAGCCTCCCTGAGACCAGGGCGGCAACCGAGCCTCCAAAACCATCCGCTCCATCCAAGCCAGCAACAAACCTGACCACTTCAAAAAATCTGCAAACCCCCAGCCCTTATAAAAAATAAACTAAACAGTTCAGGCATGACAATAATAAGCCTAAACAGTCTCCCACTGCCCATAAGTGGGAACCATACATACCCTCTTTACCAACTACACCAGTAAGAGTGGCAGCCTACCGCCCTACCCCTATACACTGCCCTGAACGCATGCCACCCTGTTTGGCATCTACCATATGGTATGGAACATTAATGAAGAGATTGGCCCTTCTATGAGTCAATGCGCAAACGTAATCTGATCCGACCTCGTCGCCAAAGTGACTACCCAGAGAGGAAATTTATACTAAACGATATAACTTAATATATGCTTGCATACATAATTTTTTTTTCAAAATAATATTTATATTCACATGTTAAAATTAATATGACTTTCATCATAATTCCATATGATTGTATAGTATTAACTATACCGGTATCAGTAGAATATTCATTATGTCATATTATGTTCCAATATGATTCCATGTATACCCACCAGGTGGCACCACTAGCATAGCTCTAAGAGACCATCCCATAATAATAAGACTATTGTTGATTGTTACCATAGTTACCAAATGTAACAGGAAGTAGGATCCTGAAGCCTATATGCACACCCATATCCATGAGCAAACCATCCTGATGAAGGCGTATTAAATATGCTGAAATGTTGATCATAATACATTGTCATAGAAATCAACTATAATTATAACGGGCTTCCCTAGCCCACTTAAAAGGGTCTATTTCTCCTCTTTCCTATCCTCTCGGATGTGTGTGGTGCACATATGTGCGGGCACTGACACATTCCTCTGTGAAAATGTGTAATGCAGTTCTCGCCATGAATATGACCTTAGCTGTCGAAATGGCGTTAAACATCTATTACTCACTCACTCACTATAAGTATAACAATTGTTACATTGTGATGATCGCCATGAATATGACCTTAGCTGTCGAAATGGCGTTAAACATCTATTACTCACTCACTACATTGTGATGAACCATAGTTATAATTCAATAAAACTTTGAACTGTATTTGAACTCATCTGGTTTTGTGTGACATCACCATTTTCAGTATTCAACATATAATAAGTAGAAGTCTGTACTTTCATTTCAAATCCCCCCCCTTACTTTCCCTACAAAACCAGCAGTATCAATAACCATTTAAAGGCTGTAGGCTGCTTGGATGAACTATGCCCATTACCATCATAATGCTTGTTTGTAGTCCTGGCAAAAGAGCTGCAGATATGTTTACTCTAAAACTTGAGGCCTTAGATAGGAAAAGAAATAAGGCCAAGAAGCAGATCAAATTGAATATTTTTGGGGATCACTGCAGAACTAGTCATCATTGCTTTGACAAGTACAATTATATATCTCGTTGGGGATTCAAATAAATAATCGAACACATTGAAGACCATATCACTGATGGAAACTCCTTATCCAATTTCATTTCAATCTCTTGTTCATTACTTTCAAGACTCCCATGAGTGGGAATTGCTCAATAATTGAATTTAAGTCTCATCAGCATATCAAGCAGGAAAAAAATGAGAAATCATAGAAAAATGAAACATCCCAACAGTCTGTTCCTATTATTAATGCCTGTTGCCATTCAAGTGTCTAATACCAGTGCAGGGCCTGTCTGAGACACCGTAATACCTTGTATACAAAGTATAGAATGGGCCCCAATGTGTCATATATAGTTGGGTGTGTGTAGCCGAGGAAGTTATACTATAGCACTACTGCTTGTGTAAATATTACTTTAAAACACCACATATAAGCCACACACACATGTAAGCCACACCCTGATTTTCTTGATTGCTCTGAAACCTTTTTTCTAACCAATTAATTTTCAAAATTCTAAAGCCTATGGTCCCCAGGGTATCCCTATCCTCCTATGCTAATGCGAATGTTAAGGGAAGCTATGAGAAGGATCTACATATCTCTATCCCACCCCTCCCCTGTGTCTGAAATGATCAATAAGCCACAGCTTTTATTTTATGTGAATAACTTCTTCCCGTAGAGATAGCATTGCGGAGCCGATCGCCACACCCCCAGTGGCGTAACGTGTGTCGATCCACCTCAGCGGCTGATCCACTACTGCAGCCTCGTTCTGGGTGTATGTAAACATTCAAAATGGCGATGGGCGCTCATGCGGTGAACTACGGTAATGGATTTTGCTAATTTTCGGTTAATTAGACACTCTAAAAACATAAAATAAATATAGAACTAAACTCCCTCGTGGTGGATCGGCCACCTCGTACACCACGGTCGTTTAGTTCTATCTATGTATGCGGGGCTTTATGGTAGTGTCTGCATAAGATCATCCTTTTTACGGTATAACAGCAGTTTCAATATTTCAGATGCACAGATCCACAACTTATTTTCTTTCTTTTTTTTTTTGAGGCATGCCAGGTTTTGTCAATTTTTTTTCTTCTTCTTCTAAGATTATCTATCATAGAACAATAATGGTGCGCATATTTTCCCACATAGACTCGGCAGTACATAATGCCCAATGTCTATGGTGATCTACATTTGCTACAGATCCATCTCTATCTGTTTTTCCTCACTTGTCCCTGGGGACATAAGAAGAAGAAATTGTGAATTTGAGTGACCCGTCCAGACCCTAGCGCACATGTTGGCCTCTTAGGGAGTGGTCATTATTTATCAACAGGGGGAGTGGTGGGTTTTCGCACCGACGCACGAAAAATTTTTAGGCCCCTCCTCGACGGCAGTAAAAAATTTCGCGCCCCCCTGCGCCAGAGGCGTAGAGAGTTTTTGCGCCCCCTCTTTGATCTATAGTAGCGCGCAGGCTTTTTTGCTAAAAAGATGGTAAATTTTTCTAGCCCCCCCTCAAGAGGGGTCAAAATCTTTTTAGCCCCCCCCTCGAGAGGGGTCAGAATTTTTTACGCCCCCCCTCAAACCCACCACCCCCCTGTTGATAATAAATGACCACTCCCTTAAGGTGCCTGGTGGGGATAGACCAAAAGTAATTAGATTTTCGCCATATTCTCACCAGATCCCCAAAATGTCATGTACTCTGTGGATATGCAATAAAAATGTGGGGGTCCAAGGCATATTTCTGAACTACAGAACCTTCAAGCTTACATAGGATTATATAGTAATATGTTACATTAATCCCCAGATTTATATCTAAAGGTAATTAGATCTTTATATAACTTTGTCAGAGCTTATATCATAAGCATATCTTTCCAGGAAATGCAATACTGACATGTGGTCCTGTCCATATTTCTAATGTTTTGTATGATCAAAATAATAAAGATCAGAAAATGCAGAGACAATGTATGTATCAATGGCTATGATCTGTAATACTGTGAATACCACTAGAATCTGTGGTACAGTGGTAACATGTTTGGCTGACATGCAGGGGGTCCCAGGTTCAAATCCCACTCATACCATCATCTCATGTTTTACTAGCATGGTCGTCTACCTATCGTCTTAGGCTGTGGAAGAAGTGCACTCTATACCTGCGCAGAAAGCTGCGCCATGTACGTGTCTGGGATCCCCGCCAGCCACCTTAAAGAGGCTTCAACAGAACTTAGTGACTTCAACATACTCATTGTAAAGTGAAGGGGAAGAGCATAGCCAGCCAGTCAGCAGGCACCCAAATATGGAGGGATGGCTAAAGACAAGGAAGAAGATAGACTTCTATGAGAGAAAGAAGGGTAGGGTTCCTCTCGAAGATTGGCCAATTTTCATCTCAAACTTATATCATAACATGTAGACTATATGGATAGAGCAACCTGTTCAACTTTGCCTGAAATTCATACCACATACTTTAGGCCTATATAATATCATTCTATCATACATTGCAGAGAATTGGAAAAGAATACTGGCAACTTTGATTCATTTTGGTTGTATCATTCTGATTTTAGGCAAGTCCATATGTATTGATTACCTATATACAATGCTCATCCTCTATCAATTGCACTGGCTTTGAAGGAAGAGAGAAAATTCCTATGACAATTCCTAATACTTTGCTTATGATTCTAATGAAAGATTCAAGGATCCTCATGATAAAAGTAGAAAACACTGCTTATGGTGGTGTTTATTGTTTATCACTGGTATCAGGTGAATCATATTAATGACTCTCCATTTTTTGTCTTCTTGACATATCTGACAATCACTCTAGATTTAATCAATCCTTCCCTGTCAGATTGTATATATTTTATTCATTCTAACAAATGCACCTGCTCTAATAAGCGCACCCCCCTTTTTTCTGGGCCTTAAGCGCTCCCCCCTGATATCAAATCATGCAAAAAAGTGTAAAGAAATAATGATCTTAAGGGGGTGTGCTTATTGGAATTCATTTTTGTATTAAGGTTTTGAGCTTCTAACAACTGATTTTCAGCACTGGTGCACCTATCATAATGAATATTGTACGTCACATTATGAGATAAATGTCACGTCTGTGAGTAGAAAGGTGGCAAATTCCCATTGTGGACAGCAGTAAAGCACGGACAGCAAGCTGAACACATTAATAATAAAAAGGCGGAGCAGATTTAAATTTCTTGCTCAATATTTGCCCAGGCCATAACTGCCACAGCCTGCCCCACCTGGTTGACATTATGAGGATGTAGATTCTCACAAACAGCTATTGATTATTTTTCTTCTTTCTTTTCGAAAATCTTTATTCTGGATTCATAAGAAGCGGCACAGTCCGTTTTATGGTGAACCCAGATGATTGGTTAAGTTCAAATCGTCTGGCCCGTTGACTATTAGGCCTATCCTTGTTGTTCATCAGAACCTCTTTCTTCAATATTTAGGCAGATGCACATTGTAGGATTCTCTTGAAGGAGATTACACTAATGCATAAAGTCAGCAGAAAAACTGTTTTTTTTTCTGAGTTAGAGCTGAAGGGGCCTAATGGAGGGCTGGTGAGTAACAGGCCACTGTCTTATCGGATCAAATCCTTCCACATGATACCAACTTCATACATTATCATCATGCTGCAAGGGTGCAACACTGGTTACTCACTTGCATCTAATTTAGGGAGTGGTCATTATTTATCAACAGGGGGTGGTGGGTTTGAGGGGGGCGTAAAATTTTCAGACCCCTCCCGAGGGGGGGGGCTAAAAAAATTTTGACCCCTCTTGATGGGGGGCTAAAATAATTCACCCTCTTTTTAGCAAAAAAGCCCGTGTGCTACTATAGATCAAAGAGGGGCGCGAAAACTCTCTGCGCCTCCGGCGCAGGGGGCACAAAAAATTTTGACTGCCGTCGAGGGGGGCGTACAAAATTACCCCGCGTCCATGCGAAAACCCACCATCCCCCCTGTTGATAAATAATGACCACTCCCTTATGTAACAAGTCACCTGTCTATCCAAAATGTTGTTGTTTTTTTGTCATGCAGGTCTTTCCTGTTGTGGAATTTCCCATTCTGCAGGCCCGAATTCATTCTGGCAGGACCAGAAGAATGAAAAAAAAGAATGAACATAATGTGGCATGATCTTAGTTCAGGTCGCTTATACTAGCGACTAGTTTGGGCGACCAGGATTGTGGCTTATTCCATATCAGAAAATTGCGACCACTTTTTAGCGACCAATATTTTCTGCGTTTAGTGACCTAAACTAAGATGTGGCCCATAATGTTTTGATTCTGTGATTCTGTAATGGCTGATTAACAATATTTTGGCCACTAGGGTCATATTTAATATCGGCAACCTATGCTTCTTATTTAAACATGATTGTAATAATTAATTTTTAGTGAGCCAGCAAGCAGAAAGGACAGTTACTGCGGGATTTAGTACCAGATTTAGCCACCAGGGGGCACCACTATGGACTAGAATAGGAAAAATATGACTAAAACTGTTATAGGGTACTTTTTTATGGAGAATTCAATGGTTTTTGATAAAACGTTCTATTTTGGGTGGAAAGGTTCCAAATTTGGCATGTAAAAAGAATGTTTTTGGGCCAAAATAGGTATTTTTGTTGATTTCTGTTGCCATGGAAACATGATTTTCATTCTAAATAGGAAAATCAATGATCCCATTTGAAGGGACATCCAACAAGGTTTACTATGGTGAAAACAGAATGAAAATACCATTTCCAGATCAAAAGTTATGGGCAAAAGAATAAAAATTTAAACGAATTTAGCTAATTAGCATAAATTATGCTAATTAGCTATATATCTCATGACCAATTAGACATAGAGCTTATTAACATATTAAAAATGGTCACACCTACCCATATCTAGCAAGCCATTCCTCCAAAACTAACAGGGGTATCTTCTCATGCTATGTATCACTGTAAAGCTAGTGATTTGAATTTTAAAGTGGACTTTTAGCATGGAGCACCCTTTCTCCTTGCCTCTACACGACTACTATGTGTCCGTGGCGAACCCATGGCGAACAGGTGTCCAGAGAGGGGAGGCAAATCCAATTTAACATACCGGTAATTGGTTACAGGGGAACTCATGGAGAGGGAAAAGGAGAAGGATTGGGGATGAAAGAGAGGGAGGAAAGATAAGACACAGCCCCCTTTGAAGATGGGCTATAAGAATCTTGCAGACTTTATGAAGGTGGTATAGCATACAATATTCCTCTCCTATTTAGTGTAAATATGGCAATATAGTCATTGAGCCTGCACTATACTGTAGTGTGACTTCGGTCCACTACAACACCTATTAGGGTGCAGTAAAAGTACATCAGTCAGCCTCCCGAGTCCGTTTCTGTGAGACAGCAAGTAGTCTGATTCCCCACTTTGCCCCACTAATGACCACAGGACTCCTCAGTCTCAAACACGACCTCCCCCTGTCTCAACTACAATCTCCCTCTGTCTCAAACACAACCTATCTCACTTTTAGCCCTAACTCCTTAAGGTTCCTCATGCATTAATCCACCATGCTCATTGGTCGGCATGATGCATGAATGCTGCCCTGACAAGTAACTCGCCAGGGCGGCATTCATGCATCATGCTCATTGGTCGGCATGATGCATGAATGCTGCCCTGACAAGTAACTCGCCAGGGCGGCATTCATGCATCATGCCGACCCTACAGGGTTGATACAACTACAGAGGGTCTCCATGATGCTCCAATGAAGTGCTGGCAAGCAGACTGGCCAGCACTTCATCGGTGCATCATGATCACCAATGGACATGATGCATTAATGCATGAGCGGCCTTTAAACGGCCTTGCCTCTTTATTCTCACCTAGGCTCAATGAGACTGGCTTCTCCAGCACTTGCACAGACCATTTGTAGCATGATTCCTTACCTTGCACACATAACTACCAACTCTAATGAGGCAGGGTGCTCCTCTATGGAGCTTTATCCAACGATTTTGGCTTGGACAGTGCTTTTTTGGTTATAAACCCGGTGCATTATCACCTTTTGTACTTCTTCAAGAAGCCATTGGTTAGAATCTGGACATGTTAATAAATTGGTGAAGTATACAAAGCCAACCTCGCCATACATTTCCAGTTGAAACCATTCAGGGTTCTATGGGAATCATTCCCCGGCCACTGTGGCAAGAGACGGACTCGCTGTCCACTACGCTAAGTCAAACAGTACCAGAAGCCAATGTATAAGAAGTATTTGAAGAAGCTGTCCGACATACCTGAGGTTTGCACCTTGTTAGCATAGAATCCAATGGTGCCATGGTGAGCGATTAACAGGGAAACATCCTAAGGTATCCTAGATGAACATGCCATGCCTAAATTTTCCATATTGTTCGAAATAAATAAGAATCCAATCATTTTTCATAGTGATACGTCTTGGCACCCGCCATTGTGGCTTGCTGACCTTTGACACCGTAAGTGTGTCACACACCAACTTCCAGTCTACTTCTGTACTGTCAACATGCCCCGGCATGATTAATCGCTTGGATTTATAAAGAATTTGTTGGTATTTGGCCTCTATATAGACCAGAATGTCCATAAAACATGGTAGGAATAATCACAGGTTCTAGACACTAAAGGATAGATAGGCTAAAAGCTTAATATCATAGAATTCTAACGTGAAATCATGAGTATCCATGGTTCAGGCCCTGCGGTGAACAGGCCTGGAATATGGACAAGAAAGCAGAGGACGACTTCCGCTGACAACATGGTGAAGTCAAAATTTCTACCGCTCGGCCTAACAAAATCTCTTCTCCTGCATTTATTAAGGGGTTATAAGGTAAGAAATCAATACAAAATGGAGAAAAATGTTAGATAAATGCTTTAATTGAGTTATTTTAAAGCACGAGTGCATTTATGGGTTCAATATTCCACGACCCGCGAAGTGGAATATTAAAGTCATAAAGGCACTCATGCTTTAAAATAACATCAATTAGACACTAATTATCTTGCTACTTTATTATGGGTTTATCTGTTTATGAATACATAGCTAAAATACCTGAGTGAAACTGTGTAAGCCTCCTCCGTCACTCTCAATAGGAGGTGTTGTAAATGCTACATTCTGGACAGTGATTCTTTATATTGTATCATCATATATTTCAGGATCTCAAAAAGAATTCACCAGTCATATTTGGAAAGGGAGTTAATCATAGGCCCACACAGTATAAAGAGCCCTTGACAACGTACCTTTTTTCTAATCAGTGATGGGGTGATAAGCTCAAAGTCCTCAGGTGCTGGGTAGTTTAATCAAGACTACTAGACTTGTATATGATAGTAAGGCATTGGAAATATTGTTATTGGGATAGGTGTATAGAAGGCTGAGTCTTCTGTCTTGTATACAAACACCCACAGCCCTAACACAAACAGAGAGCGCCAGATGCCTCTAATCTCATTCATGTTGATGCCCCTTGCTCTCTGTGCTCCACATCACTGTCAATGTGGTACACTGAGGAAATTTTTCCTGACAAAACGACATGGGAACCCATGTCAATTCAACTTGACACATACAGCATATGTCCTAGTGACACAGGCATACATGTCAATATGACCTGTTCACTACCAATTGGCTATTATACAATGTGACAAGCTTTGAAGTGCAATGTCAAGGGGATTTGACAGCCCACATAGACAGGTCAATAATGGTTTGACCTGTACAATGTTGACATATATAATGCTTCATGGAAGACCCACCAGGTGGTCGAGCATGATAAGTAATTCATTTTACCTACACTAGGGTGGTTACTGTAGCCCAGTTTCAGCTTAAAGGGTACCCATTTCCCCAGACCGGCCACTATCCTATCCTAAATAGGTCTCAACATATATGAGGTCACATACAGTACATTCATATAGAGTGTAGTAGGGCATATAGGATCACATACTAGGGGCTAATGCACAATTTGCAATTTAGTTTACATTCATCATATTAGGGATAGTCTGTAAGTAATATATATTTATGGAGGGCCATTCTATTTTGCTGTGTATAATTCGTCTTATGTCTCAAAAATATCCTCATGCATTGCATAATCATTAAAAATGTGTGAAATGTGTGTGAAACATGTGTGTCTAGTCTCTATGAATGGAGTTTTAGCATGTCATTTGATGAATCAGTCTATTTATTGCTTTAGCATACTTATTGATCTCTCAGTATTTCCAGGGACATACCACAGCCCCCATTCAAGTATATAAGTTAAATATACATCTCTGCAAGTCATTGAAACTGTAAGGGCATTGAGCCTCTATAAGGGTCCTGCGGAGTTCTATTTGTGGTTGAGTGGTTATAACTACCCTACCTGAGTGGGGATCAACCACAGCTGATCTAGGGTGGTGCATGCAGGCAGAAGGGTAGATTCAGGTAAACTGCAACAGTGTCTGCACTATGCATTGGTCATATACTTTAGGTCTATCTTTGTACAAACATGTGGACCTCCCAGTCTCACACTGCTCCAGCATCCAAATATGAGAATGGTTGCCATGGCGGCCATTCAAAGGTCAGGAACCCTCAAAAATGGTCATCAAAATAACCGAAAATGTTTTTACTTTAGAATTTGTGGCCAAAATATGGGGGAATCATATACCTGCAGTATGCCAATTAAAAAATCATGTCTCCTCAAGCTGACAATCATCCACAAAACACCTCTTCACAAAAGGGAATGATCATTTCTTAACATCTGTAGCAGGGTAGGTTTGTCTGGTAAAGCAGGTGGACCCACTGTACTCTGACTCTCTCCTACCCTACCATGATCCACACATATACCTCACTTTGGATGAAGCAACGTTGGGTTTGGACTTTTCCAATGGTGACTGTTACACAACAAAGGGGGGGGGGCTGAGTTTTGGGGCCAGGGTGCCGAAAAAGAGAATGTAGCCCTTCCTCACATAGGCCATTTTTTTGGAGGGCACTACCCTTTTGAACTACAGTTCCTTAAAACAGGTGAAATTATCATTCCCCCCTTCAGAAGGGCTGAAAGAATGTTGACCCCAACCTTCTAAAACCCAACAATCTCCCCCCCCCCCTTGTTATGAAAAAATTGTCCCTCCCTAAAGTAAGATCTGTTAAGTGTTTGGTTTGTGCTGAATCTACCCTACCAGGAACAAAGTGTATAAATACATTAGCCAAAGTCACAATCCAACTCAACTTAGAGCAAATATGCAGATATCTTGTATTTTTTTCTGTAATCCTCTGCAACCCAATTTAGATTCAGTCTATTACCCGGTTTACTACAGGCTTTGATCCATTCAAGACATTGCTTGGTTGCTGGATCCATGAGGTCAAAAGACAAATTTGGTTTGGGAAATCAAAAAAAGCTCTACACCTATCATGTGCTTCTTTAGACCAGTATCTCAAATCACATGTGCATGTGTTCCATGCAAAACGTTTTTTTCTGGCATTTTGGAATGCTTACATGTATAGATCTGTATAGGTATGCTGTATGCTATATAGGTGGCTGTTTGAACCCTTACTACCAGTAATGGAGCACATGCCTAATTATGGTCTATAGTATGAGTAATTGATACAAGCATCCACCTATACCATTTTGAGATATAGCACTGACTTCTTAAATGAGGTAAAATATTTAATGGCTAAGAAACAGAAAGTGCCCCATAGCAAGACTGTTTACTCATAGGGTCACTCAGGTAGAGTCTAAACCTCCATGATCCTCATGAGTGTATGTGTGTGTGTGTGTGGGGGGGGGGTCTATAGGGCACCTTCTCCATAGATAGATTTGCCAGTAGAACTGGGTGACAACCCTATTGAGGACTATGTTGCTTGCTTCTATTTATAGGCTACAGGCAGGTTTACCCACAACTAACCACCCTGTGGCAGTCACATATCTGAAACTCTTGCTATGCACTTACCCCCTCCCCCAGATTCTTGTCTAACTGGGACCAAGTGGAGTTATTTCAGAGTTGCAGCTACCTTCCTACAATAAATTCTGCTCATAAAAGTCACAAATGAGAAAAAACTTCAAATTATTCTATTTGAAGTAGAGTAAAATTCCGTTGTAACAAAGTGCTTGGGAAGAGCCAAAAATTCATTATTATAAACAAATTTTTTAAACCCTATCATCTATAAGAACTCACCTACCCTTACAGACATCAGAAAACCCTCACCAACATCATGGGGGCCCTTTCTCTACCCCCCCCCCCACCAAGTATGGTGAATGTGTGAGATATGGGCAATAGCTCCCTCTCCCTCTCTCCACCCTTAGCAACTTGAAAGATGAAAAAGATATCAAAGGAAACATGTTCCCCTGATAGACATATTTTCGTTTTTCATTGTGTTTTCCACTCATTACAGCTTTGAAGTGCCCACAATCATTCCTTGAAATGTATTCACTTCATGGTAAGTTGGTTTTAAGGGACTTTCTTCACTATAGAAACATATTGGGCCAATAAGATTTGTTTGTTATAAATGAAACATTGTTATAACAGGATTCCTTGTTAAAAATTCTATTGGTGAGGAATCTTAACCGGACCAAAGCAACAATAATCACATCTGACCCATCTTAATCTACCTACCTACATCACAGTACATTTCTTGGCCTAAACTGTAGCAGGATCCTCTGACCAGTCCATTATGTGTGCTAGGTGTTTCTGGGGTCTAGATAACGAAATAACATATGAATAGTCACCTAATATTGCAAGGAATAATTCAAATCACAATATATTCTATTAATACATAAACACCAATTTTGCAGAAACGCACAAACACCGACAAATTAAGGATCTTTTATTTTGTGGAGTCATGAGATTAGCAGACACCTGCCACCCCTATTTTTTTGGAGTGCAAGAGTTCCCAAATAGTGGTAGTGCTACCTTTGTATCCAGCAGCAACCGGCTTTCACTTGAAATCTACAACTTTGACCTCTCAGTGTTGAGTATAAAAGAAGAACAGTCCCTGCCATCATCCTCTGCAGCCCAACTGTACCCACACATGCTGGTGAGTATGCACATTTGTATTTCTTACTATACCACCTACTGTTGCCTATTGTTCTAATGTGTGTGTATGATTGTTATACAGGTCTTGTCAGCACCTGGCTAGTGTCTGGGGCATCCTCAAGACTCAAGCCCCCTTGCTACCCAGCTATGACAGCATACTGCCACTGGGTTCTCATATTTCATTGTCATACAAACTTGTTTCACTATAATATAATTGTAATTTTTATGTTGAGATTTAGCCACATGCAAAATGGGGGTCGGGGTGTTGTTGTCAGGTTAGCTTGGAAGAGGACCTTTCCCTGGGTGCAGACACAGAGCCTAGGTTATTCACCTGTACTGCTCAGTGCTGTGAAACCACCTGCATAGAGCCCTGCAGTCATGGTAACATATCAATAGAGTGACCATTTTCAGCCTGTCATATCAAGTTTCCGTATCATGCACCATGATTATTTTAATTAGGGGGTAAACACCCAACACAGCCAATTAAGGCCATACAGGTACAGTCACTGCACAATAGTCCGGGCAGTGCCGTGCTGATACAGTATTGTCACATTTTGGCACAGGGTTTTGAATAGACGCCTCCCTTGAATAGGGGCCAGGGTTGAGGGCTTTTTAAAATCAATAGGGGCCGTGCCTTGAATAGGGGCCGGAGGAGGGGGAGTGCACATCAGCCACTGGGGAAGGCAAGTTCGTTGCCATAGATATTTCCATGTGCATCAATTTTCTTTTAAATTCCTCAAAAGGAAATGACAGTAGAAAGAAATGATTGTAGACATTATTTTGCCTGCATTGGTTTACATGCCTAGAGCCTTTAAATGTACAGGGAATTATCACACCATATCACATGGCCAGTTACAGCATTATATAAACATGGTGAAGATTAGATAAATCAAAATATTTGATACATAGAAATATGTAGGCCTATGTTAGGAAGAGAAGCTGAATTTTAGAATCCATCTAATAATTCTGATGTCAGAATATCTGTTTGTCCATGCAAGCCATAGTCCAAATCAGTTTTTTCTTTTGATCTCAAGTTACCTAGAAGCTGAGAAAATTGAATGTGAAATATTGGATATGGGTGTTTTGGGAACACTAGTTTGTAGTGTGAATGCTGTCTGAAACTGATCTGGGAGTTGGTCTCTGCAGGCAGACTTACAAGGCCAGTGTAGGTTGAGTAACAACTGGGCCTCCACACTACAGGTAAGAGTAGGCAGGGTTGTTAGCTCACCAAGGTCTGTAAATAGATCATGTCATGAAAGGGCAGTCTGCCAACTATGTGCTTATAAAAGTGTGGTTAGGGTAGATTCACCTTGATTTGACACTTGTGGTGTGGGGTTTTATCTTTAAAATGAAATGCTTAATTTCCTGTAATAGCCAGCATCCACATGCCACACCCTGAGGGGCAGATCAAGGGAGATGGGGGAGGGGGCATGTCCTAGGGGGCACAGTACCCCCTAAACCACAATGAAAATGGGCCTGGCTATGACTTCTAAATGAAGTAAGCACAATCTATCATGACGGCACCTTTCAACATGAAATGATTGTGCAAAATATGACAGCATTTTCATAAATACTCCTCACTGATCTGATGTAACCTATCTTTATCAATACTTTAGGTCGGCACTTACATAATTGTGCACTGCTGTCTTGCGTAGGTCACAGTTGTAAGTGTGAGTCACATTACTAAGGTCTTTTATACAGACTACATTTATAAGTTTACCCAGAGTGATTTGGCAGAATAGAAATTGTAGAGGCTGGACCCTGTTTGTCCTTATCTTACGGACAGATACAGAGAGATGTGGATGTCTGTATGTCACATATGGACCTATATATGTTGGTAAATCAAATATGGCTAGGGGGTCACCAGGTTGTATCCTAAAAATGACATACATACGACTGTATGTAACAATTGGATGTCCCGATGTGATATACGGATGTCCATACTTAGATCTATGTGTGTCCCTATGTATTGTCTGTAGCTGATATTATTTTTGATCATTTTAATGCATTTTAGCATAGGGAAAAAACAGATGTCTGTATGTATTGTCTGTGTCTGTTATCAATTTGTGTCACTTTAACACAGTTTAAGGAAAACAGGGCCCTAGTTAACCCCCTCCCCCAACCATGCATGTTATTTTCCAACAAAGGGAGGTCCATATGTCAATTACAGACATCCATATACGCACATACTGCAGTCCATAAAATAGGGAAAACAGGCCCCTGGTTTGGTAAAACTATCATACACTACTACCAAAAACAGCAAACCTATCAGGGTAAAGTGAATTCTAATATTAGGATACACATATCATTGCAGCCACTCTACAAATAGTGAGTACAAGATCATGACAAGGACCCTTCTTGCGAAGTTTCCCAATTTAATTGATATGGAGGATGTAAAAGCAGATGAAGCACAGGTTTGTAGTTGTTGAATTATTTTTTTACTAATTATGCTTTATGCCATTTGCACTGGTTTCTGAATGGTTCATTCCATACATGTTTACAGACTACGTCTTGGAAGAAGACATCATTTCAAAGATATCAAGCAATGTTTGAAAGATGTTTAGTGTTCAGAGCTTTTTAATGCATAGATCAATGTGAGTAATACATTCCACTTTATATAATACTGTACTACATTACTAGCTTAGGAGGAAGGGAAATCTAAGCTTCTGTGATTTTGTACATTTCCAATGTATGAATGCAGTGCCAAGGCTGCATTCATGCATCATGACGACTAAAGGGCATGATGCAGCCCTTTAGTCAACAGTGGCCCTTAAAGGGTTAAAAGGAACATTTTTGTCCATATGGATGTCAGAAATGTGCCACAGGGCATCTTATATGCTGTCTGAGGACAGCAGTGGCCCTTACAGGGTTAAAGAATTGAATATTTGTTTCTATTGTAGAGTATTTGGCACCAGAGGATAGTGGATAGGTTTTCCAATGGACGTAGGCGTGGGGATCATGGAGAACCTGTGGTTGTCAACCGTCGGGAGAATTCAAGAAGACGCCGCGGGGAATCTCCTTCCACTCTACCACCAAGAAAGCGTCAAAAGCTGCAGTATGGTGTGCCTTTTTATCTGCCTCCACAACTAGATGGGGAAGATGCAACCACAATCGCCGAACATAAAAAGTATCTCCATCAGCAGGCACGCCTCCTTAACCGTGATGCAGAGAAGGTTGAATCCAAAATGGTGAAAACATTCCCCGATAGAAGGGACCTAGTGGTTGCGAAAAAGGCCTCAGTCATAAAAGTTCGGGAGGAATACCCTATATTATTTTCTGCAGAGCAGGTGCGCCTGAGTAATATAATTACTTTAATAGATTATATCAAACAGTTTATCCATCGCGAGAGAACCAAATTCCATCACATCTCTTGTAGATTAACAATTTGGACCCCAAACAACTGCATAAAATGATGTTTTCTTTCCACAAGAGTTCAGTCAAATCTGCCAAAAATCAGCCCTAAATTATCTGAGCAACCAAATTTTTCACTTTTCCCCATATCCATTTACCTCCTTCAACAACAGGTTTACTTTGGGTTTTATTTGGGCAATAATTTAAATGAAAATCATCAAAAATCAGCCATTTCGAGGAAAGCAGTCATGGTAATTTATGGCCATTTTGAGGTCTAAAGGCTTAACAAGATGTATAAAGTCAATGCCTCATGCCAATAGTGGCTTATGGACCAATCCAGACCAGAGCTTTGTGAAATGGGGCTTTTACACTCTAGAATAGTACTACATCACTATATTTCCAAATCCAGGTGTATACAGGAGTATATAAAGTTTTGGTTGCAGCTTGTTTGAGAGATAGCAAATAAATAATTTGTATTTGAGCAAATTAATTATGCATGGATGGCCTGATGATAAAGAAGCAAACACTGTTTGCATACCAGTAAAACTACCATGGCGAAGGTACTGTGAGGTGATCTCTGAAAATGTAAAATCTACACCAGATCAGAATTTACTATAATGGTAGCACCAAGAAACTCCTGTAGACTTACATTTTGAAATATCTGACAGGCATTTTCATTTGCAGATCATTTCAGAATTTGACCGGATATGTGGCAAAGGGATGACTGAAGTGTGGGAGGCTGGACTAGAGAAGTACTCAAAATCACTGGCTCAACTTCAACCACTTATGAAGAAAGTCCCAGAAGTTGTGAGGTACACTCAAGTTGATGTGAAGTCCCTGATGGACCTAGAGAAACAAAAAGGTATGTTCATCATATACTCTGTAAATGACAAAAAATTTCAAGTAATATTGATAAAAAAGAAATAAAAGCGTAAAGGGTGACACCTTTTTTATAGTGGTTCTTGTACATAACTTACAGAAATATGAATTCCAATTGAAAAAATGAAATACCATAAAACCCAATGTATCAACACACCATCACCAGATGGGGTGGAGTATGTTGCATAGTCGCCCCCTGGTGGTTCCACCCAGGACTGTGTAATCCCACCAGTCTGGCCTAAACCCAGGCCATATTACCCACTGATGCCGACAGAGGAGGACCATTCACCCACTTAACTGCATTGTTCTGTTTTTGTTAATCATTCATACTATGTAAATGACACTAGTTTTGCAAATAATATTGATAACTGAGAAATAAAGTGGGTAATTATCACTGAATTCTTCTTTCTATGGGACACCCTATTTATGGGTTTCTCCTATGGGATACCGATGTCATTACCAAAAGAAAAATATATTTCATCTATCTCTATTACAGAGGGATACTGGACCTTGGGGCTTTTGTGCCTTCCTGGGCAAGTTCGCGAAAACTTGGGAGAATTTCTGAAGATTGAAGAGGCCCCCTCTGACTCAGGTGGATGTGTCCATATAAGGACATATGGAGGATCATTCTTGGAGCACAAGGACTTTGACATATACATGGATGGTACGCTTATAGGAAAGACTGAATCCTTCCACAAAGCATTCTTTATCCTGATGGCAGCTATGTATGTCTTTAGCATATTGTATCAACCAAAGCAAAAGGGTACACTAGCGTTTCTGCAGAAGCTCGTACTCAGGATTATAGATAATGAAAAAGACAATCGATTGTCGAAGCTGCTAGGACGGATCAAAAGGTTGAGATCCAAATAAAGTCTGATAGAGGGTGTTTCTGGATGAAGTTGTTATCTCAGACAGGACATTGTTGTATTGAACACTCTAGATTACTGATGCCTGAATAATATCACATAAAAGAAGAGTTCTCAATAAACATGCTAAACAATCAGGAGGCTTATTTTATTAATTCAAAACGTGCATTGTTGACAAATCACCTATTGATTATCCAATATGATATGTCCTAAACTAGAAGTGAACTATGCAAGCGTTGTATAGCAGTGAGCTTGTCAAATTGTCTTGACCATCTCACCTAGGAGTAGTCAGCATGTCCTGACATGTGCCATATCAACAAGTCAACTACTAATTGACATGTGTCATTTTAAAGACTCAACCCTCCTTGACATGTCCATAAATGAGCAGTCAAGCAAGCTTGACATATAACATATGAGGGTGTCAAAGCCACTTGACATGCTTCTATACATGTCACGTGGGGGACAAAGTTTGACATGGCTAATATATGTCATTATGACACGTTTCCTTTTCTCTGTGTACACTCTGCCTCGACTCTCAATCACGTAATTTGTGCATCAATTTGCACGGATTACATCAATCTCTAAAGGTGCCATAAAGCAGGGGTTGATTTAATGAGACCATCTTATTCATGGCTACAGGGATACCTTCATGTCCATCTCTGAGGATGTGGCCTGGTCTGCGTGCTGCTTTTCAACCAATTATAATTAACCATTTGATTATTTTAGACCTTGACCAACCAATATCTTGGCTTGCCAATCCTAGGGCCTGTAGTTGCATCTGCTTTATCTGCTTCATCATTATTTTACTTTTTCTTTACAGACCTGTATGCTAAGAGTAAAGCAGGTAAGTTTATACCCAATATTGAACATATGATACCTCATATTAGAATTATAGAAACATGTACTTTTCAAAGTAGACCTTTCAGTTTATTTGTGGGAGCTATCTTAGTTTCCACAATAGGAGTTTCACAAGTGATAGACTATGGCCATGACAGAATCCAATGAATTAGATCTGCTAAGCATGTACTTCTTACTTCTTACACAGGGGGTTCATACTGTAGTGTTCATGTACATTAGACTGTCTGAGTATACATCAAGGTAGAGGATCATTCAGATCCTGCCCCTCATTACACATACTGTAGTGTTCATGTACATTACACTGTCTGAGTATACACCAAGGTACAGGATCATTCAGATCCTGCCCCGCATAACACATACTGTAGTGTTCATGTACATTAGACTGTCTGAGTATACACCAAGGTACAGGATCATTCAGATCCTGCCCCTCATTACACATACTGTAGTGTTCATGTACATTAGACTGTCTGAGTATACACCAAGGTAGAGAATCATTCAGATCCTGCCCCACATTACACATACTGTAGTGTTCATGTACATTAGACTGTCTGAGTATACACCAAGGTACAGGATCATTCAGATCCTGCCCCTCATTACACATACTGTAGTGTTCATGTACATTAGACTGTCTGAGTACACCAAGGTACAGGATCATTCAGATCCTGCCCCACATTACACATAATGTAGTGTTCATGTACATTAGACTGTCTGAGTATACACCAAGGTACAGGATCATTCAGATCCTGCCCCGCATACTGTAGTGTTCATGTACATTAGACTGTATGAGTATACATCAAGGTACAGGATCATTCAGATCCTGCCCCACATTACACATAATGTAGTGTTCATGTACATTAGACTGTCTGAGTATACACCAAGGTACAGGATCATTCAGATCCTGCCCCGCATACTGTAGTGTTCATGTACATTAGACTGTATGAGTATACATCAAGGTACAGGATCATTCAGATCCTGCCCCACATACTGTAGTGGCTCATTTAAGTGCCGGGGTCTCACATAAGTGCCGGGGGGTAAGAGGGTACTGAAATTAATTTTAAGTGCTAAAAGCAGTATTTATAAGCGCTGGTATTGAAATCAGACTTAAGCGCTAATAGCAGTTCAATAATCGCTCAAATTGGCCACTACAGTATGATAGTGAACCTAGCCAGGTCATTGATGTTGGGTATCAATCAATCTGTATCATCATGGTCTCTGTGAGACGTGACCATTCAGATCGTACACTTACTGAACCTAGCTAGGGTGATGTAGATTTGGCATCAGTCTGTACCACCATGCCCTCTGTTATACCCAGGCCAATCAGCTTTCTTCCTGCCATCCTGGACAGGCAGTTCAGACGGCTTAGCCCTCTATGATAGGAACAGGAGAGGAATTTTAGAATCCATCTAATAATTCCGATGTCAGAATATCTGTTTGTCCATGCAAGCCATGGTCCAAATCAGTTTTTCTTTTGGTCTCAAGTTACCTAGAAGCTGAGAAAATCAAATTGGAAATATTGGATACTAGTTTGTAGTGTGAATGGTGTCTGAAACTGTGATCTGGGAGTTGGTGTCTGCAGGCAGTCTGACAAGGCCAGTTCAGGCTGAGTAACAACTGGGCCTGCACACTCCAGCTAAGAGTAGGCAGGGTTGTTAGCACGCTAGGGTCTGTAAATAGATCATGTCCTGAAAGAGCAGTCCACACAGGTGCAGAGGGTTGTCTGGTCACACTGTAAATAGCACCAATTAAGACACATGTTTGAGTTTGCCTGTACCAAAATAAACCTTAGAGGGGGACCCCCAGGAGCCCCCTCATAGAGGTCCCTTTCCCTGTGTTGATCCACACATGCACATTAAATCCTCATTAACTTGTAGGGGCTTGCATCAAATAACTTCTCCATAAGATATGTGTTGTAGGTCATACTTAGGTACACCCCTGTTATGTGAATAATATTGGATGGTGACTATTGGATTCAGTATGCACCATGAAAGGTATACCAATTGATAAATCACATTCAATAGACTAGATAGCTCACCTTGATCTTTTTACAGATGTTTTTTTTTGGCATCCAGTTCATTGTCCTTCAAATAAGCCAGATAACACTCTGTAATCTACTAAGTTAAGGTCACTGTCAGGGGGTGTGTGGGAACTCCATTGTGCACAAAATATAGAGGCCTTACCTGTTAGCCTGCCACTTAGTGCCCTCTCCTGTACTTATCTATGAGACGTGGCCATTCACACACTCATGGCTTCTTGTCACACTGCCAATGCCTGAGAGACAGATTATAGAGAGGAGGCAGAATTATATAAATGAGACATGATGGGGGTTAGGTCAAGGTGCCCCAGTCACACTTTGATATATGGGTCAAGGTCAGAGGTCAGAGAATGACCCAGTTAAAGATGCTCTACTTCCTCGATCAATTGTAGGTCATGGTTTGAGCATCTCAACTGATCAATCTAGGGTGATTCCAAAAGTGCTGATTTAAGACACAAAAAGTCCAATCTATCTGAAGTTCAGCTTTTTAATGCAGACTTTTCTTACTCATTTTTTCTCTACCATCTGAGATCTACCAGTCTCTTTTTTTTTCCTGTTTTTTTTTGTGTGTCATTCTGACAGCCCCAGATCAAAGCATGTGTAGTTATCACTCTGACAGGCACCTGAAGATGATACGAGAGGGATCCCTGAATCTGTCCCTTACCTGGACCCTGTACTCACTGATATGGATTTTTAATGTGTTGGGCGACATAGTCGTGGCCCGTACAAGTGCCTGGTCACTCATTGATTTCAATCCTATTGTGGTAGGTGCTACCACATGCCATGCGCTTCTTTTATACTATAGCCTATCTTTATAAGGGTCTATTCTGTCCTCTCTTTCATATTTCATGTAAATATTCATACCGTGTTTGCCAGCACTTCATTGGAGCATCATGCCGACTCTCCAAGACTGTATCAACTCGCTGGGCTGAGCATGAGGCATTGATGTAGCCTTGGTGAGTTATTCACCAGGGCTGCATTCATACATCATGATGACCAATGGGTCTGATGCATGCATGCATCAGCGGGCCTTACAGGGTTAAAGGGTTCATGGGGATGGGTAACGGGATGAGTGACCAAGCTCTTCAACAAGGATTATGACAGTACAGCATGGTTAAGCAGTCGGTGTAAGAGGTGCCTCTTGCCTCTTACCAGGCTTTATGGATGGTGAAGGTGCATTATTTGCATGTATTACATATACATGTACTATCTGAATATTGCTGCATCACTGCTGACACTATGCAGGGGACTAATTGCACAATGATGACGCTAAGGGTTGATCCCACATGGCAATCTAGGGCTCCAATATCTCTGCGATTTAGAGCTTTGCATTCAAGAGGCCATAATAGATGAGGACTCTTCAATGCAAGAGATTTGAGATTCGACTTTAAGACAGGTCATTTTCCAAACTCAAACATGTAGTTAACAGAGATTCCCAGACAAAACAGTGGTTCTCTCAAGTCTTCTCTCTTGGAAAAAGAATAATAGTCACTACACTGTCATCATAATTATATTATACCCTAGTGGCTGAAAAATGAATTAACATGATGTATATATATATATATATATATATATATATATATATATATATATATATATATATATATATATATATATATACAATGGCACCCCTATCACAATAGATCATATCAATAGCTCACGAGGTCGAATCGATCTAAGGCTCCAATATCTCTTCGATTTTGATATTCTGCACTGCTAGCTCAAGATACAGGTGTTTCTTTCTCAGTACAAATTTGCTCAGTGCACCTTGGGTAGACACCTGAAAGTAGTGCCTCAAATTTGAATAATCAAATGTATAGGAGAGCAGGGAGGGGGATGGAATACCCACTATTAAATAAAGCAGTCAAAAAGCTATAGTCACTGAGGGGATTCTGTACTGCCTCATAGGACAAGCACCCAAAGGTTTGAGGGGTGATGTTGAAGGGAGTGGCTATTCACATGACAGTGCAGAGCTGAGTGGTACTGGTAGATTGTTATGGTAGAGTGTACTGGGGGAAGGAGATTGGCCTTTTTACGTTGCCCAATAATTTCTGCATCTAATAAACCGCACGGTTTCACCAAGGATTGAAGAGTGTGAGAGACAATCAGAGGCAATCCTAGGCATAGTAGTAGTAAGAGGGAGTGAAGGCTCTAGTCCCCAGTCTCCTTTGCCACCCGTGAAGGGCCTAGGATCAAAGAGGGGTACCTCAGTAACCAGCTCTTGTCCCCAGTCTCCTTTGTCCACCTGGGGTGCCCATGCACAGGTAGAAAATTGGGGGAACCAGCAAATGCAGGTTCACCCTCTGACCTTACATATAGAAGTAAACAGGAAGCCTCACCGGAAGCTGGACTGACCTCGTGTAAACCGCTACAGGTTAGCTACCCATGATGCACTGGGTAAATCGTATGTGGTTAGAAAGAGGACGTTTTCAAGCAGCACTTGTAAGTATGCTTACTAACTGACTAACACCAGCACCACTATGACTGCTCTACCAAACCTGAAACCAATCCTGATAAAAAATATGTTGGATAAGCATATAACTGACTTTATAAATGCATATGCTCTGATGGAGCATTGAGACGTGTCAAGAGTCTAAACTTTCAGATTTAATAACTCCAAAATATATAGGCCTATGTATTGTCTATAGTCTCACATACCTGCCGCCACAGTTGTAGATATATCCAGAATATGATGACCAGTATACTTGAGAGCCATAACGTGTACTGCAGAATGCAGGGGTATACATTGTGCGCACTGCTCAGCTCAAGGTACAGTGGTTTCTTCCTCAGTGCAAATTTACTCAGTGCACCCTCTGTATGCATCTGAGAGTAGTGCCTTGAATTTCAATAGTCAATTGTATTGCTGATCGTATAGCAGGGCAGGGAGGGGGTATTTAATCACCTCATATAATTAAAGACATTGAATAGGATTGCAGAATTTCTTAAGAGGCGCTCAAAAGCATTAAATCGCACAGCAAAAAATGCATTCCATAAAAACAAAATCAATGCAAGCCTTGAAAACCCCCGACAATATTGGAAAGAAATTAACAATGTTATTAACCCCAAATCCAATGTAGCAAACATTAATATTACTGATTCCGAAGGGGTACAAGTGGATCATAATCAAACGGCAGAATACATAAATCAATATTTTTCAAACATAGGGGCAAATCTAGCAAAAACATGACTGAACCCTGGGTATATACACAGAATGTACTTCCCCCACATTTTAACTTTCGACTACCCACAGATGAAGAAGTTATCAAGGTCATAAAAAATATAAATATAAATAAACCCTCTGGCATACCATACATATCTACTACAGTGTTAAAAGATGCACTAACTACGCTTCCACTTCACTTTAAGCACATCATTGACAACACTATCAAAAAATCAAGCTTCCCTGATTTATGGAAAAATGCTACAGTAACCCCTATCCCTAAAGAAGGTGATAAGACTCAAGTCAATAATTATAGACCTATCTCCATCCTTCCACTCCCCTCAAAGCTTACTGAAAAAATATTGCATACTCAATTGTCTGCACATCTAAAAGATAATGATATATTAACAGAGGATCAAAATGGTTTTAGAGAAGAGCGTTCCACTGTCCACAGCCTTGCAAAATTCACTGATCACATTTACAAAGCATTAAACAAAAACTCTGTGACATCCTGTATATTTATTGATTTTCAGAAAGCATTTGACACTCTAGATCATAAAATCATGTTAAAAAAACTAGAAAAAATTGGTCTCAGCCAAAATGCAAAAAAAACTATTAGAATCCTATCTTACAAACAGAACCCAATGTACTAGAGCCAATAACACCACATCAGAACCACATAAAATTTCTCATGGGGTACCCCAAGGTTCCACGTTAGGGCCCTTACTTTTTATCATTTATATAAACGATTTTGCTTCCTGTCTAAACCACATGAAGGCACAGCACTATGCGGATGACACTGCTATTTTTATATCCTATAAAGAACAAACTCCTGAGATTATTCAACACATCACAAATGACACATTTAACTTAGTAAGATGGTGTGAGGCAAACAAACTTTCACTGAATATTGGTAAAACTAAACTAATGACATTCGGTACCAAGACAATGCTCAATAAACATCCAAAAATCAATTTGCAGGTTCAAAACCAAGAAATTAAATACGTCCCCACGTACAAATATCTAGGTGTTACGCTGGATAGTCAGTTAACTTTCAATAAACACATGCAAGTCTTGTCTAAAAATGTATCTCACAAGATTTACTTGTTACGTAAAGTAAGAAAGCAACTTACAGAAAAAGCAGCCCTAGACGTTGTAACAAAAATGATAATCCCATACATTGATTATGGCGATATCATCTATAGTGCAGCCCCAAAAGGCAAACTTGATGAAATGCAACTACATTTAAACAGATGCTTACGCATCTGCAACAGATCCCCTCCCTTCTTAGACAAATTACAATTACATCAAAAATACAAGGTATTACCACTCTGGTTAAGAAGGGAACAACACTTTCTAAAATTTGCATTTAAAAGAAGTCTGGATAAAAATTATGTGGACAATAGACAACTTAGTACACGAGCACATGATAACAGGCTGTTAAAAACCTTCTTTACCCGCAGAGTCAAAGTTCAAAAAGGAGTAGAATATAAATGTGCTGCATTGTGGAATTCCCTTGGAAATGAATACAGAGAAATTGAAGAATATTCAAGGTTTGGTGATAGGCTGAGAGTGATGTATGATAAGACACTTAGGGAGCTGGATGATATCCAGCCTCCATAAATACTATATTAATTCTCCACATACTTTACACCATCAAAACAAATTCTAAAGTGGAATAGATAATAAACCTACTGAATTCATGCTCTTTCATTTACTAACCACATTTATTTATGGTACAGGCCATCAAACACCATTTAAATTGTGCAAAGAAGTTACTAACAACTAGTGATCTATATTTAACACATGTTATTGTACTTCAACTAAAGAAATATCTGGATTTAGAGACATTTATTGTCCACTGGATGAAAAACAGGCATGACCTAAGGGTGCATAGCCTATCCTATGTATAATCAAAACTGAATAAACATATATATATATATATATATATATATATATATATATATATATATATATAGGCACCCACTTGGTAGCCACACACCTGTATTAGCTGTAGCAGTGATGCCCAATGATCTCTGCATCTAATTAACCTCATAGCTACCCATGATGCACTCAGTAAAATAATAGCAAATGATTAGAAACAGACAGCTGTCAAGCACTTATAAGTATGTACATTGTGTAAAAACAAGAACGGACGTGTATTGTGAGGGTTATCAATATATTGAGTTGAAGGTAGGCCCTTGAAATGTTACAGGTTGGTTAGCTGCGGGCAAACATTGCCTACACGTATTGGTATCTACACCATGAGCAGAGGCCGTACTGACAAAATTCAATTCAGTACATTGGTTTGTTTGCCCTCAGTGCCCCATAAATAGAAACAATTAGTAACTGTGGTAGCTCACGCTATAATAGGTTAATAACATGCTACTTAGGTGTAGTTGGGGCAGGTTATAGCGTGAGTTAAAGTTAGGGCTCTGCTACGTCATAGGGTTGTTAGCTGTGGGCAAACATTATTAGTTTTATTAGATAGCATATTGCTAGATGATTATATGAATAAACCTACATATTCTATATATCGCATTTGTGAATTTGATGATTTAACATGCAGATTATGACCTAGAGATAGAATTCCAATGTGTGTACAATTTTCGTGGTGGGGAGGCACAGTCATCTTACCCAAAGGTCAATTCAGTGCATCGGTTTGTTTGCCCGCAGAGACCTATATATAGGTGAAAGGTGAAATCTATATCTGTAACTCACGCATTTGACTAGGGCCCCACTGAAACATGGACTGCTCGATGCAGCAAGTTGGTAACCTAAAACTTAGTTTTTCCTGAATTTTCGCTAAGAACTGCTGTAGTTTAGCCAAAAATAATCCGATTTACACAATATTTGCAGCAAATAAAAGCTGAGACTCATGGCTTTCAGGCTAGGATAGATGTCTTTACATTCATCATTCTAACCAATAGTTTTTCATAGATAGTTCATTAGAGTGACCCATCAAGTTTATAAATGAGTATGCTTTATTTTCCTACCCCTGAGTAGACTTGTTACACTATGGGAGACATGTGATTTTTGTTTGTTTCCAAAAACTGTGATTTTCAGCACAACTTTTGCTTGGTTTTTTATGTTGGACCACATAGATCACCATATATGGAGAGGCTATCACCCAGTTATACTAAAATTATCCATTTTTGTATTCAACTTGATCATCTTTAAAGGCATGTGAAATATCCAAGTGATACAATTAGTGTGAGAACAATGAGGCACATCTCAGGATTCTAGTCCATGGTGCCAACAACGCTTTTGTTGCTATTTACTGCTAAATAGCTTGATAGTGCATCATAATAGGCCTCACATGCCTAATATGGGGTTCTAATAGCATTTCAATATGGTTTTCAATGGATCATCAGGTCAAAACAACATTTGATGATGAAATTTGATGATGAAATTTAATAGAAACAAAAGGGTTTTGCACCATGAACCTGTTGATATTGTTTGGGTCTTCATATATTTGATCTGGAAAACGATGAAGTCATTCATGAGCAGGGTGATTTCCCTGCCCGTATGGGACCTATGGAGGGCATTTTGACTAGTCTGACATGTATCTTGAGGGAATTATGTATGGCAAAAAGCTTCTATTTGCATATTTTGTTGTGATATTTATGATAGAATCATACGTGTACAAGACTTGTGTTCTACAGCATATGTGAAGAAGTCCCTTGAATACACATATTTTACATGTACAGCTGCCTCCAAAACTGAAAAGCACTCAGGTTCCCAAATTGCTGCATCAAGCATAGCTGCGAGAAAACATTGCCAACACGTGGTTAGGTAGATGCACCAGGGGTAGAATCTCCTCAAAGTATTAGAATGTATTACAAAAGGCATTGTTAAATGATTATATGATATGCCCCTACACATTCTCTATATCTCATTGATGGGTAAATTACATTTTTAACATGTACAATAGAGATAGAATTTCAATATTTGACAATGGGGATATAATCATTGGTGGTGGCCCTGATACATCTGTAAGGGCCCTACAACGTACACAGAACTATTGCTTAAGAGTATGCTTGGGTGTAAGACGCCCCACTGACATGTCACGTAATGACCTGCACATTAACACATGTTGTAAATGGTTAACTGCCAGAAGAAGCAAAAGTCTTCTCAGTCTGATGTATACATTGTCACAAGACCCTAATAATGTACAAGAACATAGAAGGGTACTTAGAAGTAATGGTAAAGTGATAATGAACAAGAGTTTCCCTAACTTAAGTATATATAAAAAAAGCCCTCTCTGGAGAGGTATAGAGCTATGGGATCTCCTGTGAGCTGAACAACAACATATCAAGGACAAAACTAATTTTCTAGTAGCTGTGACGTGACTTCATGTCTGGCTAAGCATTATGACTGAATGACTTTATGAACCATGATTACATATTATATTTATTGTGTACCTTAGTGACCTTTGTGCCATGACTTAGCCGAAATCTGATGTATCCATTATCTTTGACTTACTTGTAAATCATCCTGTATGAATATTTGTCAAATAAATAATTCAAATTCAATTTAATTCAATGTGTGTGTAGGTTTCAGGTAAGTGAATCATAGTCAACTTACCCAAAGGTCACTTCAGTGTATTGGTTTGTTTGCCCGCATAGGCCTATATGGTATATTGGTGGAATCTACATCTGTAACGCACGCTATATAATACAACTGCCACCCCCCCCCCCTTCAGTGCCCTAAGAGACTGTAGGCAACAAGGGAATATAACAAGTGGTCCTCCCACCCTCTCAATCTATAAATACCTGGCCCTGAGTAAACAGGGGTAAAGTTGGGGGGGGGGGGTCGCCAACGTAAGATTTGTCAATTCATAGTGGTAATGAATCATACATGTCATTTTTCCTGATTTGAGTGGATTTGATGGTAATTGATGGGTCTGTGAAGGATTCGGCTAAAAATATCAGTGTCAGTGGGCTCACCTCACACAGTTATAGTCAGCTCCCCGAGGGTAACCATGGCTGCATGAATGCCTTATCATAAAACAGTGATGAATATGAAGCCATAAACCAACTTGCTGTCTTCAAATAAAAGGTTTAACATAACTATTGACTCTTTAAGGTCAAAATAATGCGTAATGTTTCAATGCAATACGCCCTTTGATGGTCGCAATGTGTGAATGCAGCCATGGTGAGTACCGTAGTGGTCCATTTCAGTACAGGTTTTCAAATTAGGCCAAAAGAAACACTGTGTGTTTCCAGTTACATGACTCAAAACTCTAGGGTAGGTAGGTCTGATTTTTTTCATAAAAGTATATGAACAGACATGCCCGATTCTTTAATGACATTAGAAAGCCACATGGAAAAATGTGAAAAAAATATTAGAAGATTAATTAAAAGAAAAATTTCTTCAAGAAGTCTTTTGTTTTTGCCTTACCAAAGGTTTCATTTTAGCACAGGGTAGAAGGGGGTCTCAAGATTTAAGTAAGCGGCTTGGCTATGAAAGGTATCATGAAGGGGTGGTGGGTTTTCTTTTGGATGCGCAAAAGAAGGGTCAAAATATTTTGCCCTCCTGAGGGGCCGAAAAACATGTGCAAATGTACCCATTTAGCCTATAGTAGCGTGTGGGCTTTTTCACTAAAATCAGTTATCATTATTTTGTACCCCCTCCACCCGGGTTGAAAAAATCCCCCCCCCCCCCCACCAGTGAAGGGGTCGAGAAAAAACCTCCTCAACCCTCCCCCCACCCATGTTGTTAAAGAATTATCACTCCCTATTAGGGTTGTAAGGATTGTAAAGGAAGATGCATGTCTTTGAGTACATGCATTATTTATGTACATTATTCCTGTGCCTTAAACCTTTAAGGCTCACTGATGCATTAATGCATCATGCCCATTGGTCGTCATGATGCACCAATGAAGTGCTGGCGAGACTGCTCGCCAGCACTTCATTGATGCATCATGCCAACCCTAAGAGGTTGATACATAGACTCCCGGAGGGTCGGCTTGATGCTCAAATGAAGTGCTGGCGAGTAGTCTCGCCAGCACTTCATTGGTGCATCATGACGACCAATAGGCATGATGCAGTAATACATCAGCAGCCCTTAAAGGTTTAACTTGAGTAATCTCCACGTGCCTGTACTAAACAAGTAGGTAGAATAATGGCCAGTATGGTCAGGCACCCACCACTGTCATCTGTTATGGACCTCCCCCCCTGGCCCAAATGGATGAATAATGGCAAATAACCTCAGCCTTTTCAATAGATTCATCCATATTCTGTGGGTAAAGGAAAACTAGGCAAGCCTAGAACGCCTGGTCAGGCGTACTGGAACATCTGCATGGCCTATATATATATATATATGGAACTATATACACTCGTGTATATATATATAATTAACCGCGAACGGTTAGGGACTATTTGCAGCGCGCATTGGTATCTATGATGTCATAGCATGACGTCATGGTCAACACTCCTCCAGTATATAAGAGGGGATTTTCAAGGTAACGGACAATTGGCTCGTTTTCACCTGTACAGGTAACACCACGCTGGGTGTTCCCTGGAATTTTAAATTTTTAACCGGTTTGAGGGGCTCCTGGGCCTTTATTTACCAGTGAAATGGGTAGAAAGGCTGCTAAAGGCTCGAAGGCCAATACACCAGGTGGAAAATCGGTTAAATCGGTGGAAAAGACGAAAAAATCGGCCAATTTAGGATTGACGAGTAGTTCGACTCTCTCACTTACTGGTGATACACCATCTGATCCCCAAACTGCTACAGGTGTTGTGGGAGGGTCGTCTATTGACCAGACGAGGCTAGATGTATTAGAAGACGAGCTGTCGACCATTAAATCGCTTCTACAAGAGGTCGTCAATGGAAAGGACGATCGGGATAGAGGATTCGTCAATGCGTCAAGTCGTTCGAGCAGAGCACGTGCGGATGTTTACAAACAGAGAGGTATGACGTCACGTAGTCAAGGACGCGGACCGGTTGCTAGGGCTACCCGCCAAGCGTCTCCATGCGAAATTTCGTCTGACGGTGAGGACGAGTGGGTGCAAGTTGATCACAAGCGACATAGACGATCATCTAAATCCAGTATTTCTGCTCGTCAATGCAGTCCAAGCACATCTAGAGGGTCGTCATTGGATTCAGCTTATTCTAGGCATCGTCACCATGCAAAATCGGGTGAGTTTGATCATTCTCAGTTCACCAAACGTAAGGAAAAAATTGACACTATTGAGAAACTGATGTCTGTAAACTTGCAGTTTATATTGAAGTACTACAAGTCAGGTGACGATGTTGAGGGTATGCTTAAGCATTTACAGGTATTAATTGAGAAGTCTGGTACCAAAATATACACTGTTTCAGCCCTGGTAGCCTATGATAAGTCAGTGAGGGACAGAGCTAATGATAGTGGAATAGAAGCTTTTTCAACCATTGAAAATTCAGATATACTACGTCATTTGGCATATGATGGGACCGTTCAAGCCCAGAAAGCTTATAGTGCTAAACCTAAGAATGTAGGCAAACTGAGAGCTTCTAATAACCCATGCTATGCCTTTAACAGAGCAGAAGGTTGTGTACGAGACCCATGTAAATACAAACATATCTGCAGTGGTTGCAACTCCTCAAGTCATGGTAAAGCTGACTGCCATAAGGCCAGGAGTGAATAGGAAACTGTAGGGGATCGGTGTCCCATAGCTTGTGATGAAATGTGTTTGATGCCTGACCAAGCTATGGTAAGTTCGGTAGATATCGACTCGCCCTCACAAACTCCAGTACAGGAGTTAATTGATACGGAGGTGGTTGAGGAGTGTGTTCCTTCAACTAATCTCCTAGCAGAACAGAGTACTTTCAAAGAATTTATTTCGTTGGAAAATAATATAGATGTTATTGGTTATAGCCCAATACAGGTTGGTATTAATCCACTTTTTACTGTTAATGTCACGGATTTACCTAGCATCAGGGTATATGACAAGTGTATAGAAGGTACATGTACGTGTGTTCATTACATTGGTGGTGAGAGAGCTCAAATTTTGCCATGTAGGGTAGCTTCTTTCCTTCAGCAAAAAGGTCTCATTAATATTAGTGGTACAGAGGCTGATTTTCTTTGGCATGGTATTGTTCAAGGGTTTAAAATTGTGGATCCGGGTTGCCAAACTACTTATGATTGCAGGAATTATAAGTCTATCCTCGAGGGAAAATTCTATAATGAATACTGTAGTATATTGTTAGATGAACTAGAAGCTGGTTTAGTCTCTAAAAGTGTAGATAAACCTCGTTGTATCCATGCCCTAGGTGGTGTAGAAAAATCTAATGGCAAGTTAAGACCCATAACTGACTGTAGTATGCCTGATAAAATATCTATTAATAATTTTATGGAGACTACTAGCTCGACATTTTCTTATAATAATATTAGCACGGTGACTGCTCAATTGAATAAGAATAATTATATGAGTGTGGTAGATTTAAAATCAGCGTACAGGTCTATAAATGTGTATGCACCTCACACGACCATGCAAGGTTTCAGATGGAATTTTGGGCATGGAGAGGATTATTATGTAAGCAACAGGTTAACTTTTGGCCTAAAATGTGCTCCATATATTTTTAATAAAATCTCAGATTTTATTGTGGAGGTGGCTAAATTCTACGGTGTAGAAAAAATTGTAAATTATCTAGACGACTTTATCATAATTGCTGATACTTATGATGAGTGTCTTAGACAGAGGAATTTGTTAATGGAGTGTATGACGTACATGGGTTTTGTAGTATCCAAAGAAAAGGTAACCGAACCTTCACAATTTTGCAAATTCTTAGGCATTAACATAGATTCAGTTAAGTTGGAACTGTCTTTGCCTATTGACAAAGTTGTTAAAATGGAAAGTCTCTTATTAGATAATGTTAATAAGAAATTTATTTCTAAAAAGAACTTAGAGAGAATAGGTGGTTTAATGTCTTTCTGCTCGCAGGTGGTTAAGGGTGGTAGAACCTTTAGTCGCAGAATTTTTGATCTTTGTGCCAGAGCAAGACCTAGAGGTACTATAAGAATTTCTGAGTGTACAAGAAATGATATGGAATGGTGGTTAAAATTCTGCAATGCTTTTAATGGTAGAAGCTTAATCTTAAATGATCATTTCGATGCTCCTATGTATTCTGATTCATCCATGAAAGGCTTTGGGGCCTGGATGGGTAAAGATTATTTATATGGTGACTGGACATCCTTTGATAAATTCAGTCTAGGCAGTGGTCATTTTGCTCAACCACCTATACTAGATATGTTAAAAAATCACCATAGAAATATAAATGTATATGAGTTATATCCCCTTCTTATGGGTCTTAGACGTTGGATATCTGGCTGTAAAAATAAAAGAATACATTGCGTTACCGACAATATGCAAGTGTTAGCTATGATTAATACCGGTAGGTCAAAAAATAAGCTGTGTATGGAATGGCTTAGAGAAATTTTTTGGCTTTGTTTTATCAACAATGTGGAGGTGTATGCAACCTATATTAAGTCAGAAGACAATGTCCTGGCCGACCAACTATCTAGGCTTGCTTACAAGGGTATACGGGACAAATGTGTAAACTCTCTTCTTGAAAATGATATGTGTTGCTTTAATTCCAGAGTGGGAGAGATTACTAGGCAGAAAAAGGTTACTTTTAGCCCAGAGTGTGTCGGAAAATACGAGGAGAGCAAGGAAACAACAGCTTAAAAGGTATAGGAAATTTTGTAAAAAATTTGATTTACAATCTTTTCCTTGTTCCCCCTCTCAAGTTTCCATATATGCAGTTTACTTATCTGATTTCATGAAGCCATCATCTGTAAAAAATTATTTGTCTGCGGTTTGGTATTTTCAAAAAATTAAGGGCTATCCTGATTATAGTGGTAATTTCATGTTAAAGAAGACCCTTGATGGTATTGACAGGTTTTCTACCTGTTCAACCAGAGTTATTCACCATTATTCTCCAAAAGACATGTTGAGGTTAAGGTCATTTTTGGACCTAACCAACATGGCAGACTTTAGATTTTGGATGGCAATTTTAACATGCTATAGGGGTGTGTTACGTGTGGGGCATGTAGTCGAGTCTCCACATTCCTTAAAGGTTGGTGATATTAATTTTCATCAGGATTATTTGTCTATGCGTATCAGAACATCCAAGACTGACCAGCTTGGTAAGAATGTGTTTAATATCTATTTGTCAAAGAATGTTAATTCTTCTTTATGTCCTTATCTAGGTCTGAAAAAGTTGTGCTGTGGTAGGGGTAGCAGGGAGTATCTGTTTAGTTCTAAGGTTAAGCCTCTTCAGTACCAGTATATCAACTCTAGGTTGAAGTCTTTATCCTTTCAAGCTGGTATCGAGGGGCGTGTCTCTACTCACTCCCTAAGGCACGGTGGTGCTACGTTATTAAAAGATGCTGGACTCAGTATAGAGTCTATCAAAAGGAGGGTTAATTGGAAATCTAACTCCGTTTTTAAGTACTTACATAATTACAAATTTGAACTATTGGAGTTAGATAGATTGTGTCAATCTCATTTGCAATGTTGATTGATATGTGTTTTCACATGTGTTTGGCGTGTTTTTATGTGTTTTTTGGCATGTATGGTGCTGATAGCCCCAAGGTCAGTAACCCACCAAACTCATGTGTCTGTGATATGATCATTTATTATACTACTTCTCATATATTATTATTACTGTATATATCAACATTAGTATTATCGTTATTACCGGTATTTTATTCCCTGGCAGCGAGTTAACTTATGGAACTATATACACTCGTGTATATATATATAATTAACCGCGAACGGTTAGGGACTATTTGCAGCGCGCATTGGTATCTATGATGTCATAGCATGACGTCATGGTCAACACTCCTCCAGTATATAAGAGGGGATTTTCAAGGTAACGGTCAATTGGCTCGTTTTCACCTGTACAGGTAACACCACGCTGGGTGTTCCCTGGAATTTTAAATTTTATTATTGTTATTACTATTGTTATTACTATTGTTATTACTCTTTATTGTTATTATATTATGCATTTTACTGACTATGCTTATTGTCAACTAATTATTATAGTTGTTTTAATAAAGGCATGTATGGTGCTGATAGCCCCAAGGTCAGTAACCCACCAAACTCATGTGTCTGTGATATGATCATTTATTATACTACTTCTCATATATTATCATTACTGTATATATCAACATTAGTATTATCGTTATTACCGGTATTTTATTCCCTGGCAGCGAGTTAACTTATATATATATATATATATATATATATATATATATATGTGTGTGTGTGTGTGTGTGTGTGTGTGTGGGTGTGTGTGTGTGTGTGTGTGTGTGTGTGTGTGTGTGTGTGTGTAATACCGTCACAGCTCGTTTAAGTGCCAGGATCTCAAATAAGGGCCGGTCTCGAATAAGCACCTTGGGTACAGGGGTACTGAAATTAATCTTAAGCACTAAAAGCAGGGTTGAAATAAGCGCCAGCAGTAGAGTGGGATTGAAATCAATATCCACCCGAATGCTTATGCGGGCCACGACAGTAGGCAAATAATGCTCAAAGATGAAGGTCTTTGTTGCTATAATACGTTTTTCTGGTCATGTATATACACACATATCACAAGCTGGTGGTTTTCATTTTATTCTGGCCACATTGTCAAACTCCTTATCGAATTGGAAATTAAGTATATCAATGATTATGCGTCATTATCCTTCCATAAACTTGTCATCTGAGAATGTCAGAATCATTTCTAACCCTAGCCTTTCAGTTCTAAGATATAAATCATTCAATCATGCATGTATACAATTTATCTAAGGACACCCAGCATGATCGTAATTCTAGATAGCAATGAGACTACTCCAATTAGCTTTCATCTTTTAATTTAGTGTTTAAAATGGGTGCGAGACTTTATGAATAGGGAATGTGTTAGGAACCCCTTCTTATCCCAGCAAATTGTCATCATATGTCGCTATGATTGGTCATCAATGGTGACTCCTTTTTGAGTGATAACTCATTCCGTCATCTTTCGCCACTGTGTGTTAGACTCACGTGGCATAGCAATTGCTATTCCTGGTGATCATGTGCTATAACGACGTTGTGTTCTATCTAGCGACATGTGTAAGCCACTTCACTCAGGTTGACGAGGAGTCACGACAATTTGCTGGGTAGCTACCTCATATTAAGCCTGTGAGAGGTAACTAAACCTAGTGCCACTCTCACGTGTCATTGAAATAGCATCAAATATTAATTATTGGTGTTTCAAATAATGGCACACTGACATTTAACCCTTTAATGGCGCATATTGGCCGTTATGATGCATTATTGCAGTCCTGGCGAGTAACTTGCCAGGACCACATTCATGCATCATGCCAATCCTACAGGGTTGATACACAAAGTCCCAGAGGGTTGGCATAATGCTCCAGTGAAGTGCTGGCGAGCAGACTCGCCAGCACTTCATTGGTGCATCATGACGACCAATGCACATGATGCACTCCTGCATCTGCGGTCCATAAAGGATTAAATACCCAATGCGTTGTTTTAACACCAGGGGGCCACCGTGCATCCTGCACACGTCCTGGGGCTGTTAATAAAGTACAATAAGTGAGCGGAGGCATTTCATTCCGTGTAATGTGCTATAAAGCTAAAACATGCTTTATGACGGCTCGGGGTTCCTTATGGGCCTCCTCCAGAAATAGCGAAGGGTCATGATGATGTAATGGTCTTGGGGAGTGGTCATTCTTTTAACAACATGGCGGGGGGAGGGGTGGTGGGCTTGGGGGGGAGAACAAATAATTTCAGACCCCTCTCAGGGGGAGACAGAAAGATGTCACCTCTTTTGAGCGAAAAAGCCTGCACGTTACTTAAGAATAAAAGGGGGAAACGGAAATCTTTCGGACATTTCGAAGGGTCAGTTCAAGAATTTCACCAACCCTCCTGTTGTTGAGAAATGGTTAACCCTTTAGTGAGTTATTTAAAAGGCCAATTAACGATGTAGCAAGGTGGGTTTGTCTGGTAAAACAGGCGGAACCACTGTACTCGGACTCTCTCCTACCCTGCCATGATCCACAAGTTAACCTCACAAGTCACAACGGACGAGCATCAGTTCCAATAGCTCAGTGGTTAGAACATTCCCTTGGTACACGAAGGACCTGGGTTCGAATCCTGGTTGGGATTGGACTTTTTTCCGATGCTAGCATATAAAAAATATGGGAATTTTAAATAAAATGCCAGGAGTACCCTAGTCCCTCCACACCATTTTGTAATCTAGGCACCCACAATGCTAACCTATAGGCTTAGTTACTATGGAGAACCCCTTTCCAGTGTGCGGAATTCCCTTAACTCCATGGGTAGCTGATTTACAGACGTTAGATATGTGTAGATTTTACACACAATGAGATTTAGTGGTTTCCGTACCCATAAATTATTCATACACCCTATGCAACCTTACAGGTGGCTTCCTGCTATCATCCGGATGGCATTTCTCAAGGTGGTACATCTAGGGGAGTAATCATTTTTTAACAATAGGGGGGCGGGTTGGTGGGTTTGAGGTAGGGGGACAAAAAAAAAATTCTCCTCTTGGGGGGGATAAAAAAAGTCACCCCATTTGAGCGAAAAAGCCTGCACGCTACTAAAGGATAAAAACAGGCAGACAAAAAAATCAGAACCCTCCAATTGAGGGGGACAGAAAAAGATTTTACGGCGCAAACAGAATTTCACCAAAATTACTTCTCTGCATCTATCAGTCACTATTTGATTGCACTGGAACGACTCCCTTAGCAAACCCTATGTAGTTACTACAATAAGTGCTGGTCATACAGAGCAGTCGTAGGGCATTACCTACGATCACCCACTCCAATTTTGGGGGTTTCAAATCGTAGTGGCTGTGGCGAGTCACGCCATGTTGAGAAATGCCTTTTTGGATGCATCTTCTTTATTTATGTAATCTAATGATGTACATGTACTCGTACAAAGGCATACTGTGACAGAGTGTCTAGACCTTCTGTGCATAAGGATATAATTGGATGGCTGTCATAAATACAATACATATATATATATATATATATATATATATATATATATATATATATATATATATATACCGCAAAATAGTGAACAAGTAACCAATGGATAACTCATGACGAATGTGGGTTAGAGAAGGCTAATGATACGAGGCCGTAGGCCGAGTGTCATTAGCCTTTGCTAACCCACACGAGTCATGAGTTATCCATTGACTACTTATTTTATACCACGAAACCAATAAATAATCAATATTATACCAATAAATTCAAGTTGTGTGTACAGCCATTGTGTGTACATGATCGGTACATACACCTCGGCGCCTGGCAGCGGACAGTGACAGCCCCGGTCTCGGCTTGGCATTGAATGCGTCTCGGTTATGGTAGCGGACACACGGCGAAAAAAAGATGCCCCGTACCGTGTTACTAACTGTTAGACTAGATATACACCTCGGCGCCCGGCAGCGGACAGCGACAGCGCACACGGCGAAAAAAGATGCTTCTCGCGGTTATGTTTGTGTATAATACACCTCCTCGCCCGGCAGTGGACAGCGCAAACGGCAAAAAAAATATGCACCCAGGCCGGGACGCGATCCACGGACCTCTGACGGCTGAGCGCAACGTGCTAACCGCTAGACCACCGCGTCTCCTCCTCCTGCGGGCGTCTCGGCTTGGATCGATTTGAATGCGTCCTGTGGTTATGGTAGTGGACAGCCCGCAGTCGTCGCCTGCCCGGGCTTTGTATCATAGCAAGACCTGGTTCTAACTAAGCGTATCTTGTCAGTCCCTGTGGCGCAATGCATAGGGAGTTGGGCTACAGACCTGAGATTGCAGGTTCGACCCCTTCCATGGCAATGAAATTCTGTTGGTTTCAACATGTAACATATGACATGGAAGGACATGAGAGGCGTGCGGTTATCCTGGATAACCACACGCCTTCCATGGATAACCGCACGCCTTCCATGGATAACCGCACCCCTTCCAAAATTGATGGTAAAGCCTACAGGGTGTGCAATATCGACAGCACTGTGTAACCCACAAATCGTGGTATAAGCCATATTAGAAACGTCCCCTACAAACACAATCACCTGCCTCTGGCTCCCAGATCAAGGGCTTGACCCCGAGCCAGAGGCAGGTGATTTCAGTCATGAAAACAATAACAATCCACCAATTCACGGCCAACTGACGGTCGTCAGTCACTTTCTAGTTCTATGAGATCTTGGAGTATGATTATTTGTTTCACTATTAATCCCAAATTGTTAAATTACATTATCACTGCACACTGGTGGCCGATTGAAATCTGGCCCGCTGAGTGATTATTATCTCCCATAGCGTTAAGGTTCAGATTTCCTACCTTTCCGAAGACCCTTTTTTGGGTTACTTGTTGATCAAAATGATTTACATTGCGATTTGATAGAAATGTGTCAGCACTCTAACTTAAGACAGATTTCCCTTCTGGGTATTGTTCGCCTTTTCTAAGAAATGCTTCTCTTTAAAATTGACTGGTCAATTGTATGTTCTTATTAACCACGGATCTCTGACAACTTTGGGACAAAGATTTCACCGTTATTTTGACGACATTTGTTTACAGTGATTCTGTACTGCCGTCCATGAAATCGATGTTTGCCATTAGTATGGGGGGCTTGATACTTGAATAAAACTCCCATTAGTATCTTTTGTTTAAGGCCCCTTTGTATGAAGGTTCACTGATCTGGGTCATAGATAAAAATACATACGGTAAAAGGGCCACAGTACCACGCACGGAGATATACATGAGAAATGAATTTGATATATCCCTATGCCATGTGAAGTCTGTAGATATTTGCTAATGGGCGTTGTCACTATCAATTTGATGTTAACACGGAACATTAGTTGGCATCTATTACCCTTTAACTGCAGATAATGTTGGAATGATATGTGGTATGCTTGATCTGGTACCTTGCGACCTAAGCACTGATTACAGGCAGCATGATGAGTACCAGTTAAGTAATGCACCCTAAAAAGCATTGCATGAAGGGAATTTACTCTTTGGTTGCTAACTCCCTATAAGCAGTTTATCAATGCTATACATTGTAATTATGTATAATAAATCATGCTTAGCCTACAACCATGGGCCTAAGATTGGGTACATTTTAAACCAATGACATTATTCCCTACATTAACTGCTGAACACTTTGGGAGCACTGGTACCCATCCCGATAGCTAACAGTCCTTATCTCGACAGTACCAGCTTGAGCAATGGATGCAACCACCAGGGAAGTCTATGCAAAAGGTTTTTTCCCCCACAGGCCATTCGGTCCTTCAGATCTTATTGCTCTGCAAGCCTAGACTGATTTTGGCGGGACTGGATTCCTCCGGATCATTATTGTCAAGAAAGAAATGATGAAAACAATAATTAACTGACTGTTTTAATCATTTACCCCTTTAAACCTTGATAAACAGTAATGTTTTTTGTTTTACACGGTAAAATCCTTAATAATTGCAAGCCATGTAAACCAAAATGTAGCCCAAGGACGCAAGATTACAGCCAGACATTTGGTCCCACAGTCTGGTCATTTCTGCAGGCCCGGCAGGAACTTTGACAGCAATGGCCTCGGTCCCGCGGGTTTTTGTATTGACTGCGAGGAGGCAATGCAAGAGAGGCCTATAGGGCTCAGTACTGAGGCCTAGTGTGTCCGCCATTGCTTGATCCAGCATTGGGCAAGATAAGCACTGATAACACTAGCATGACGGGTACCAGGTATTACATAATGTACCCAAAAAAAATTCTGCAGTGAATAATGCAACCCGGGTCAACCCTATACCGACCTAGCAGGATACATTATTGACCAATGAGATAATTCCCTTCATCCAGTGCAGACGTTTTAGAGTGGATTACATAACAGCTATAGTACCCATTATCGTGGTTGTTATCAGCACTGATATCTCTAGCTACCAGATTAAGCAATGGTACCTCCTACTAGGGATCCCGGAAGATTGGTATATCGTAGTGGCCCGTATAATTGCCCAAGTGCTCACTGATTTCAATCCCTCTATATATGAGACAGATGCTTATTTGAACACTATTCTAAGTGCTTAAGATTAATTTCATTACCCCTATATCTCCAACAGGTTATTCAACATTATGGTAGGTTCAATTCCCCCAAAGAGGCAGCAGGGTTCTTGGATATGCTACAATGAGGAAATGAATAGATGCTGTACATCTCAGATTTGAATATCTGACTGAAGAGACCTCACTACCAAAGGTTCCGCCCCTTGACGAGTTCTCTTTACTCCATCTTTTTAAATAAAATAATGTAGGCTCTATTATAGGCATAATATTCTGTCCACTCACACTGATACAGCTTTTAACTTCTCCAATTCACCACTCAACGAATGACGAATGAAGTAATTGAATGATATTGTTTCATGAAAATAGAAAGCATAATTTGAAAACTTTAACACATAATGTAATAGGATGATTTACTGATATCAATGCTCCATGGACTCTCACTGTGAGATAAGGCCTTTCTCAAAAATGGTAATTAGCATTATTAAGAAATACCCTCCTGTGTGGGCGACTGGAAGTCATCAAACTAGACTACCAGATTCTAAAGCTTAGTTGGTCATTCTAGGAACCCGCACTAGGACACCGTTTTCAATGATAAAAATTTCCTGAAATGAGGTTCTCAGATTGTATCGACCATTGATCATCAAAATCCTAGTCTGTCCTTCACATCTGCTCCCATTAGCTCTGAGCACCCTGTATATGCCGGGTGTATAAAACAGGATAGAACCATTATTAAAACTAAAATCATGCAATAGCTTCCATGGCTATACTCTCAGCCCCAATTGTAAATGGGCTATAAGACCACTGTATTGGCTACAGGGCAATCCACATCGGGACAATGGGTTTGTATCGACAGTAACTACCACTGTTTTCCAAAAATAAAAGCAAGGCCAAAGAAAAAGTTGTGTTTCCAGTAACCCGACCGACCCGTTTTTGGACTTTGAAGAATTTTTGTCATTTTTTAGGGTTTTTTTTTTGTTATTTTTGAAAGTTTCATACTTTTTTGAAGATTTTTTTTATATTTTTTCATTCATTTTCTCTTATATTCTCCCCCTCTTTCACAGTTGTCAACTTTTCCCATCATTATATTGCAATGAAATCAAAGAATATGATGCATCCATTGATAGGTGTCTAACATTTTCTATCTATGTAAAATAAAAATAAAAAAACTTAAAAAAAAACGACCTACCAACCCTACCTTTTCAAATCATGTTACTGGAAACAAACATTTTTTTGGCCCATTTTTTGCAAAACCCTTGACAAAGAGGACCCCCTGAAGAGAAAAGTCTAGGGATTTATAAGGGACAGCTAACCCTCTGAGAGGGGGGAAATCCTAAATATCCTGTGGTTAGTTTTATCACCTCCAGGGCACTATGTGTGTTCACAATAAATTGGGACTGCAAACCTCTGATCTTAACTGGTGCTAATTTAAGGAGAGTATGAGCTGCCATTTATTGACTATTTCAGTGGTCTTTATAAATGGTGTGAGCTGATGGTATCTGATATTTACAAGATAGCACCTAGATTGGGGGATTAGGACCTCCCAGTAGTAGGGCTCGCCAAATCCTGCGGTGTTGACTATACCGACTTAGCTGGTTTGATTATCAGCCAATGAAATAATCCCGGCTCTTCACTGCGGTCCTCTCAGGGGGCACTTGGTACCCATCTAATAGCTGTTATCAGTGGTACACGCTGGTAATCAGCTTCAGCAATGGCCGCACCCCTAGGACAATCCGCTACCCCGGTATACCATGGCAACCAAAACAGAAGTACATAGACTTACCTGAATTACTATCCCGTGTGCCTTGACGACCATCCAACATGGCGACCAGCACTCCCAACGTCAGCGTCCAGCAAGTCAACCGTATCCACAAAGTGTCAGCCATCTTGATTTTTGCAGGTCAAATATGTTAAAGGTTAGATATGTAGAGAATCGTAGGAGATTAGGACGATAGCCTTATATCATGTACCTTTCATGTAAAGGAAGAATCATGTTTTAATCCATCCTATTTGCAGGGTGTCCCTGATGCTGAATATCCTTTTACCTATCCATGTTAGGCTGAAGATAGGAATTCCGAATTATTCACATTAGTATTCTTTCTCTTTTTTATCGAACCAATGATATCATTTTGGGCACCAATGGAATTTTTCTAAGTCTACTCTCTTGAGGAACCAGATTAAGTGTTCACATATGTACGACCCTTACTTCCTCAAACCGTCACAACCTCGGATCACTTAGTACCTCAGACAGGTGATGTCAACAATCTGTATACTCTCTATTATGTCTGGACTTAAATCCTTGGAAAATCTGCTTCCTCAGACATTTTTCCTTGTATTTATCATATCTGAGGAAGTGAGGACTGAATGTAGTTAAACTTTATATGAACACATTTAATACTCAAGAGGAGCAACACTTTTACATTGCCATCACTAGATATCAGTAGGATGGCAAAATGTATATCCAGACTGCAGCTGTGCCCAATATCAGAATCCTGCCCCTCACCTATCATCAAGTGAGCAGCAGGGACTAGGTTTCCAGGCGGATCAGTGTGCGTAGTGATACCGCATAGCAGAGTGGCAGTGAGTGGGTCCTTTTACACCCACAGTGTTCTAATATTGATGGCAGTCGGCTGGGTTCAATGCGCGGAGTGAGTAGGGTGACGCGTATTGACCCGCCCTGCCCTTTCCAACCTTAGCGCTCTTTGAAAAGGTTTTATATCCAATGTCATTTAACTATATGAGCATCAGGAAGTGCTATCTGTATCTTATCTTTGATAACCTTTGTTACTAAATGACTTGATAGTCGATTGCTAACTGACTTGATCTGGTATCATGACGTCATTCCGGTCCCTTGCGCATCAAAATGAGAGGCAAATAAGTAGGTGGCCCATGCATTGCCTTGCCTTGCTAAGCCCATCCAAGCTGATCACCCAAATCTGAACACGTGTATCTCCAGACACTGTATTTATATATCTCTGTTTGCTTTAAATTGATTGATTATTAGTCAAATAATGACAAAGGGAGGTCTATGGGTATACAGGAAGGACTCCGGGGCTGTGTGTCAGAGATATAGTAAATGAACTTGGCCCTGCCACATTCCTATATATGGTCAATTCTCACGAAAATGGAGCACAGTGCTTGGGAAGGGGAAAATCGTGAACTTCTTGTATCATTCCAATTTTCTTTTGGCTAAAAGCTATTGGGCAATACAGATTCCTGACAAAATTGGGAACACTAATCTTGTAAATTGAACATTCTATGCCATTTCTTATTGTGTTTGAAAGTGGACCTACGTACGGTGATGCATCCTAGGCATGAGCAGACTAAATAATTAGCCTAAGTGTCAAATAATTAGCATGATATTGAATATTATTAGTCAATATAGCCTAAATAATAGTTGACATATGATATATTTGATTTCTATTGATCATGATTGGTGATATGTTCACTTTGATCATACCCACTCTGGTAAGGGACCTACCCATGGCCATGTACCTACGTATGGTGATGGACCATGGTTTCTGCTTGCCATGAGTAGAATGCTTTAGGGAAGTGATATTTTTTCCTGCACAAATTGAATGACTGGTCATCTGGCTATATTGAAAAAACATTGCACCTTCACCATTTTTATTATTACATCCATTTTTAGCCTGAAATTAATCCATGGTGATGTACCTACGTACGGTGATGTTTCCATAGATTTGCTGTATCAAATGAAGGGAAAGCACCCTTCATGTATAATAATTTGCACATATATTCACAAAACAAGCTACACTTTTGTGCTAAAAGATTTTTCATTAAATATCAACAGACTTTCTCTTATAACAGTTTTAGTGGACCTACGTACGGTGATGCCAGTAGGTACACCACATGCTTGTCATTGCTATAGATTATTTATGTGCATGTGTTGGGGAATTTTATGTTTGACTCTATGTTCCCCTTATTAAAACCTACAAAATGAGGTATTCATTTATTCCAAAGGAGTATTCTCCCTGATGTTAAATCTAATTTAATGTACCTACGCACGGTGATGCAAAAGTTACACAACTACTTATTTCCTTTCAACCCCCCAAAAATTTATTGAAAAATGAATTTGAAGTCATCAAAATTTTCCTTTTTTGATTCTACAGTTGTGCATACAAATGATTTTATTCTCTACCTTGTATTTATCTTAGATATGACATCTTATGTATTTCATCTTTTTTTTCTCACCTTGAAACATTCAAAATACACACATTTCACCCTATATTGGGATAGATACTGATGGTAGACATGCAAAAGTATGTGCCCACAGCAAGATATTACTGACAGTAATGTAAAAGTATGCACAACAAAGCCATCCCACCCTTATTTAGTGTTTGTGACACAAAAAACGTTATGGTGACCCTGTGCTCCATTTTCGTGAGAATTGACCATATATTGATCTAGTCCATTTCTGGCCCCCTTTTTGCAGCATGGGGATATATACATACAGGGATGACCAGGCTATCCTTATAGAGCATATCCTGAACACTGAAGAAAACTAGCCTTGAATACTCTGTTGTTATACTATGTGTTATTCCTGGTGCTACTTCATCTTTATTATGAACAAAGTAAATGGGGTTTGCATGCAATGTGTATTCCGCGTATCGATCCAATGCCCTCTTCCACTCTTGGCGCTATTTGGATAGGGATACGCACATGAATCCTATACGACCAGTATACCTCACACACCAAACTACCCCTATTTACCCATTTAGTTATCTTGATGTGTCCAGGCAACAGCTTGGGGTAAATCCTCCATTCCTATGTCTATATATCAATACAGAGTAGATAGATTGGCTGTTTGGTGCGGCCATGTGTAGCGACTGGTCCCGTCGCTCTTCAGTATTGCAACTCTTGGCTTACGGAGAAACTGTTGTAGTCACATTTAGTGTAGCCTGAAAGAGAGAGAGAGAGAAAAAGATTAAGTTGATTTCTAGAACAAAGCGGCATAGATATATACAGAATATACATAAAAATGCACTGGCATAGGCTCAGGCGGAATAGGCCTAATCTGACAATTTATGATATTGCAGAAATATAGGAAAAGATCAGTCAGATTAGAAAACTTCACCTGACCAAGGGCGGTGGAACTAGCGCTTCTGACAAAGATTACTCGAGACGTTCGGAGTACAGCCGAGGGATCAATGCTGGTTTGTAAGGCCACCCCCTATTGGTCCTCCCCATGTAGGTCAATGTTGATCCCTGAGTCAACTTTCTACCCTCCCAAGCATAGTTAGGGACTGGTACCTAGCCAGACCTGGCTGGGGTGGAAGGGGGTGGAGGGAACAAGCTAAGGTTGTGTAGTTAGCGTTCGAGGTCACCCCCACCCACAATGAACTGCAAAATGTAAGAAAACCACTGCCCGAATGCCTTGACTTATAAGATTGTCAAATCCAACAGAACGGCTGGGAATCGCTCTGAACGTTACAGACCCTACCGAACCAGTCCTTAGGCAATATTTGCCTGGATTAGTTCTGCATCTGTTGCTGTTGCAAAAATGATTGCCATAAAGTTTTTCTCGTATTCGGTGCTACCTCGTATACGCCACACTTGACACTTTGGCAGAAGCTATAAGCTGCAGCCAAGGCTTGAAAATTGGCTCTTTAGTGAGGACTGTTTTATAGTGTAAAACAGTCTTGTATTAGCTGCACCCTGACTTTCTGAGGTTCCTATAAACCACATTTTTATTTGGGTTTTGGTACTAGCCTTGGCTTTTACGAGAGGATTTACGATACCAACATTGCTATAAAGCGTTATAAGCATGGGCCACTACTCTAATCATTCACCAACCCTAGTACATTGACTCTCCAACCACAGTACATTGACATCATCACCCATACCACGTGACCTACTCTCAGCCAATCAGCTACTGCGGCTCTGCAAATTTTCCCACAGGCCCTCTCCACATTGCTCTTTGCTCCCCTTGAAAAGCTCTTAATGTCGTGCATACAAGGTACTACCACTCTGGTTAAGAAGGGAACAACACTTTCTGAAATTTGCATTTAAAAGAAGTCTGGATAAATATTATGTGGACAATAGACAACTTTGTACACGAGCACACGATAACAGGCTGTTAAAAACCTTCTTTACCCGCAGAGTCAAAGTTCAAAAAGGAGTGGAATACAAGTGTGCTGCTTTGTGGAATTCCCTTGGAAATGAATACAGAGAAATTAAAGAGTATTCAAAGTTTGGTGATGAGTTGAGAGTGATGTATGACAAGACACTTAGGGAGCTGGATGATATCCAGCCTCTATAAATACTATAATAATTCTCCACATATTTTACTCCATCAAACAAATTCTAAAATGGTATAGATAATAAACCTACTGAATTCATGCTCCTTCAGCTACTAGATATTTATTTATGGTACAGGCCATCAAACACCATTTAAATTGTGCAAAGAAGTTACTAACAACTAGTGATCCATATTTAACACATGTTATTGTATTTCAACTGAAGAAAAATATCTGGATTTAGAAACATTTATTGTCCACTGGATGAAAAACAGGCATGACCTAAGGGTGCATAGCCTATCCTATGTACAATCAAAACTGAATAAACATGTATATATATATATATATATATATATATATATATATATATATATATATATATATATATATATATGCCCCTCAGCTACTAAAAACTTTGATGATCACCATTTTGATTTACTACACAATTGCTGTTTGTTGTAATAATTTAATATCATAACAATTGTGACTGCAACAACCTGTAACTCAATGTCTCAGTATAGTGCGGCTTACAGGTTCACACTGAACTCCAGGTGCGGCTTATATGAGGGATTTTGCTTATAAAGACTCAGCTAAGCAATGAGCACCATTTCATAACGCGCCCGGGCACTCATCAATTTCAATCCCCCAGTGCTTATACGAGACAGGCTTGTTTTAGTGCTTAAGATTAATTTTGATACCCTTATGACCCCGGTGCTTATTTGAGAGTGGCACTTATATGAGACCCCGGTGCTTAAATGGGCCATTACAGTAGCTTTCTCTCAAACTCAGTGTGTGGCTTGCCCTAGGGTGCAGCTTATAATATTATGTGGGGCTTTGTGGTAAAACACTTATGTGTCCAAGCGCTTCAAGATAGAATGATGCCTTCAGATGCCAGGTTGTCCCCAAATGTGGGGGATGCATCCCCTCACACCTTTTGAGGATGGCCTTATAGGTTATATAGAATAAAAAAATTAGACCCCCATCCCCAACATTTTTGGCTGCTCCACCCCACTGGGCCAAAAGGTGGAGCTGCCTGCTAGGATGTCCACACAGCAGTATAACACTGACATCTGTGGCTGACACCTGTCTGGGGGGGGGGGGGGTGAAAGGGACTGAATTAATAAAGGTAACCAGAGCTGCCCTCAAAGGTAAAGGTAGCGGCTTACATCATGATACATTCATGGTGAGAAGGTGGAGGCCCACTGACAGCAGGGAGAAGACGCATCATCACACCCTGAAGAAGCACATGCTTGCTTAATACTTTATGCCCATTCAACATCATGATTTGTGAATGCAGCTACATAATTGCCCTTTATAAGCAGAGGTGTTAGAAGAAAAGACCACCCTATATTCATGTCATATCATTTCGATGGTATCTGTGCTAATCGAAAAGATTCTGACATACATAGTAAAATGAGCAGCACTCTAGGGGAGAGAACAAGACTGAGCTTGAACTAAGTCAACATGAAAATAGTGTGGTCTTTGTGTGCCGGTCTTGATAAATCGCCAGGAGTACAGGCGCAATGAAATGTTTAAATATAGTATTATCTAAGTCTTGAATGAAGACCGAGGGTATAGCCACTATCAATGAGGGTCCCAGTGTGTGAACTGATGCTGTAGTCTGCCCATGTCTATAGGATATGGACTGTGAATGAACCCCAGGGACCCCAGCGTACAGCACACACACAAGGAGATTCTGGATACTCTGATCAGGGCCACACACTTTGTAGTGTATCTGAATCAACCTCTACGTTTCCTGCATCCTGATAGCCTGGACACTCACAGAAAGGTTTCTGGGAGCACCTCACTGAAGTACTGGTAGCCTATACAGTAGTGGGACAGAGCATGCCAAAAATAATGTAGGTTTCCAATAACATGGGTAAAAAGAAGTTCAGGTCCGTAGGTCAGATTTATTTCTTGTTTGCTTTTTTTAGGCCTCATATAATAATTCTGTATTTTGTTTCCATTAGTTATCATGAGAAATAATATGAGAAAGTAATGGGAAAAGTCATGTGCATATATTTTGAATAATAACTTTGAAGAAAAATCTCCAACAAATTTGAAAAAAAAAGTCTTCAAACAAGAAAAATGTGGCAAGGACCACGGAAAGGGATTGCCACTCCATCGCTAGCCACTGTGGGTGACGTCACTGAGGCAGCATGACATCACCAATGACGTCATAGGTGACGGAGAAAACCGAAAACATTATGGAGTTGCTACGGTCGCTACACTCCAAAAAAATGAAAGATTTTGAAAAAAAAAAGTGAGGGTAGTCCTCTTTTGCTGAGACCAGTCATATGACCGGAAACCTTCGTTTTTGCTCTCTTTTGGTATACTATCATGGACCATGTGTTACACCTACTGTTATATTCTCTTTCCATTGTCTCGGGTACAATTGAGATTTTAGACTGTACCATTGCAGAAAAGACTATCAAAATATGCCTGTATGTTTGTCTGGCCCCCTTTCTTTCCTCACTGCCTACGTATAATGTAATTGTATAATTATATAGGGGTAGTTTGTTCAGAGGTTAATGAACTAAATGGGAATAGTATGTAATAGAGAGAATCACATACAAAGAAGGACTTATAAATACCACACAGCACATAATATAAGCCTGGATGTCCTTTCACCGTATTGTACTAATCAAATGTAGCCTTGGTGAGTTATTCTCCAGGGTTACATTAACACCTCATGCCGACCTTTGGGCTTGATCCTCTCCCAGAGGGTCGGCATGATGTTCCAATGAAGTGCTGGCAAGCAGACTTGCCAGCACTTCATTGGTGCATCATGCCGACCATGATACACTCCTGCATCAGCGGCTTGCACCTTACAGCTCCAAAAGGGTTAATTGACTTACTGACTGACTGCTGAGGTTCTCACGATCTGCTCACCCCAAGGCAGTTCCAGCGAGCTGCTCAAAGACGCCCACTACTGGGTCAGTGAGCAACAAAGCCAAGTGTAAGGGGGGAAGGTGTTGTGGTAAGCTGGAACTGATGACTGATGAGCTACTCACACCTCGGTTCTCATGCACCATACCACAGTGGTCCGTTTAAGCAGCTTGGTTATTATTTTATGTGAATAACTTCTTCCAATAGAGATAGCATTGCGCGGCCGATCCGCACACCCCCAGTGGCGTAACGTGTGCTGATCCACCACAGCGGCCGATCCAGTACCGTAGCCTCGTTCTGGCTACGTGTAAACATTCAAAATGGCGGACCGGCGCTCGTGCAGTGAACTACGGTAACGGATTTTGCTAATTTTCAGTTAATTAAACCCTCTAAAAAACATAAAATAAATATAGAACTAAACTCCCCTGGTGTCCTCGGTGGCCGATCCACCCCTCGGGAGTTGTTGGGAGACAACTCCCTCGTGGTGGATCGGCCACCTCGTACACCATGGTTGTTTAGTTCTATCTATTTATTAATTTTAAAGCCTTTGTCCCCAGGACTTACTTTTGAAAGGGTCTATTTTTCTATTTTCCTATCTTCTCGCATGTGTGTGCTGCCCATATGCATGGGCACCGACACATCCCCCCATCTTCAAATGTCAATAAATCTGAAACTAGTACAATGAACTATGGTTTTTATTGCTTTGGATATCTCATGATATAGAAAACTTATATAACCCCAAGTCATTTGGAGAAACTGATGGTAGTTTTTGATTTACTGAATACCTTTAAGAGTTTTCAGTACTCCTTTACTTCCAGCGCTTATACGAGGACGGCACTTATTTGAGACCCAGCTCTTAAACGAGCCATGATAGTACTAGAGGTAACCCTCTTGTTGCCACATAATGCCTCCAGGGTTATTGTCCATTGTTAAAATGATGGATTAAAATGTAGTACCGCATGGTTAGTCCAAGCAGAAATGTATCGACCACATCGGGTAGACATGATGCATGCAGCTATGGCAAGACAAATTTGTTAACTCCACTTAATCCTGGCGTTAGTGAATGAAACAAGATTTAAGGTGACTTAAACTGAAGGCTACTTAAGTTGGGTTTATATCTCTGGAGGCTATTTCTTAAGGTACTACGACTGCATACAACCTAACCAGTTAGTGCCAGTAATCGTAGGGAGTGCCCTACACCTTCTCTGTACGATCAGCACTTATGTAGCAATCACATAGAGCCTGGAAGGGCATTCGCAGTGCTGCGGCAACTACATTGTCACTAGAATAATGGTTGCCACTTCATTTTGTAAGTATGCAGTCGTAGCATGTTAAGAAATGGCCTCTGGAAACCCAGTTTAAGTAAATTTCACCCATTTAGCTACCGTATGCCGCCCTAGTTAGCAGACCCCCAGGACTACTAATTAACTAGACCCCAGAACTGCAAGGGTTAATTTTGAACAGTCTGTACCAGGGTAGGTCATACTTTAAAATCAGGCTGCATTGAATACCACTGGGTGTCATCAAATGTGATTCATTGGTATTACACCATGGGGCTAATAATCATAGACGTATTAATCAGGTCTCGGCCCCTGTCTGTGATTTAGTAGCATTGGGACAGGTTGGTGGCATGGTTATGCAGTGGGTGTCACTTGGTGGCATGGTTTGGGATTAGGTGGGGCTTGTGTGACAATGAGAAGTAATGGGCTAAATTCAGTGTCAATAATGGGGGGGGGGGTTATTGGCTGGCAAATACTACACTGCGGGTAACACCCGGGGGGGGGGGGTAACATGTACCGGCTATAGGTGATTTGGGTAATCAGAGCATATATGCAGACAAACAGTGTTATTGGCTGGGAGCGGGACTGCTTCATCACTTCATTGGAGCATCATGCCGACCCTACATGGTTGATACATATACTCCTGGAGGGTTGTCATGATGCACCAATGAAGGGAGCCATTATCTTGATGACATTTAATACAGTGTACTGAATCTATTCACCACTCAGTGGCATGTATAGGGGACACAGGGAACAGGCCTATGTTTCCATCAGGGTTAGATCCCATTAGTCTTTCTCAGACTCCTATATATACACATTCCGCTAGTAGCATATCTAATATGAATATGTACATGATCATCTCTGCATGGCCTCTCTTACATTTATTTGTGCCAACCCCTATACACTGACTAGCTTTGGCAGTGGCTGCAGTCCAACAGATTAACTCAGTAGATCTATAGTGCTATCCTTGATCTGCTCAGACTGAGGGATCTACTCTATTGGCGAGCTGCTCTCCCTATAGGTCAGTGCTTAGAGTAGCATAAGTTAAGGAGCTATAGACTCTGTAAGGTTCAACAAAGGGGAAGTGACTCTTCCGATACCTCTCTTATCTTTTTTGGTGTGTACTCTTTGTTTGTCTTTGTTTTGTTTTTTTGGGTTTTTTTTGTGTTTATTTTTTTAATTGTGTGAAAGCACAGCCTGGGACATATTTGCTGTTACTTGCGAGGCCACTGCCGGATAGCTTACACTATCATCCGAATGTAACTAGATCTGTTGGTATATTTGGAACACTGATTAGATTGGCATTCATTTGTCAAGTCAATCAAAGGACCTATTACAAAAAGCAGAGCACAAATATAATATCCTCTAATGGCTGATTTCACAGAACGAACATGGGCATGTCCGAAAAAAGGGCTCTGGGCAGGATGCTTTTTAAAAGAAACAACTCACCATGAAACATGTCAAGATAAAGCACAAACCCCATGAGGCCCTTCACGAGTTAAGCCAAGCTGGAAATTGTGGGCACAAAGGCTTTTCTGATGCCCTATGCAACAGAATCCCACCTTGATGTTGGCTTTGTTGTGTTAAAATGACTGCTGAGTACATGACACAATAAGCCTGTTCTGGGCGAATCAACATAAGGTTTGCACAACCTAGGTGAAGGCCTTCACATGGTAAAGGTGGTGTACTACAAACAGTCTCTGTCAGTTGTAATCTTTAACTCTCCCTTTGTGGCATGATCCAAGTTTATTTTGCATCTTGATGCAGCAAGAACTGAGATGGATAAAGACTATCAGTCACAGAACATCAAATAATAGGGAAACAGGATCAAACATATTAACCCTTTGAGGGCCGCTGATGCATTCATGCATTATGCCCAGTGGTCGTCATGATGCATGAATGCAACCCTGGGGAGTAACTTGCCAGGGCTGCATTCAAGCATCATAATGACCCTATTGGTGGAATCACAAACTCCTAGCATTCCCGGAGGATCGGCTTGATTCTCCAATGAAGTACTGTTGAACAGTCTCGGCAGCACTTCATTGGAGCATCATGATGACGAATGGTAATGCATTAAAGGCCTTTAAGGGTATAAAAGGGAACAGATGAAAGAACTGTGTGTCATTCAGTCACGTCCTGTACTGTCAGGGTCTGCTCCTTTGTGGACAGAATGATTAAAGCCCTTTTCTCATCGCGATACCTGTCATGGATCCCTTATTGACGACATGATTTAAGTTTATTTGTCATTGTGATTAACAAAGACAACACTTGTCAGCATCTTATCAGTTAAATGAAGTATTTTACTAAGGTTATGAGATTGTATCATGTGAGAGGGGTCGGTTGGCAATAGATAGCTCATGATGTCAGTAATAGCAAATGAGTGACACATTGCGCATACCCTATAGACACTGTAAATAAGGTTGCCAAAATAATGGTGAAATACTTGTCCCAAAGTTGCCAGAGATCCATTGTTATTTTCACAGAGATTCCTTGTACCACAGTGTGTACTGTACACTGCAAAAATGGTGTTTAGATCCTAAACACAATTCTAAACATATTCTTGCAACGTTTTTGTAATCACATTAATTTCCTAAACATGTTTAGCCAAACAATGTGCTTAGTTCAAGTGTTTAGAAATGTAGGTATTTAGGTTAAAACTTTGTGTTTAGATATATGAATTTTTGTGTTTAGGTGTTTATGATTTTTTTTTGTTTAGATGTTTAAACGATTTGATGGAGAGTTTTGCAGACATGTATGCATTAAAAAACAGAGATATATTTTGTTTGTTTTCTTATTTACTGGGGGGGCATCAGCAGGTATTTTACTTGTCAAAGTCTCCAAAGATGTCAGCTACAGCTATATACATGTACATGTATTACACACAGCATCAGAATGAGAGACTTGGGAAAGTGCAACAGCTTGGCAGGAAGGACATTGCCTTATCTATTCCAGAATAACATCAAATAGGTGTCAGTCATGGAGCTTATTGATTGTTTTATGCTAATGATGGTGGCATAAGGTGAATCTAGTCAATTTTCTATTGCCCTTTCTATTCACATGACATTCTATGAAATGAAACCATGATAAACATGGGATTTGGGGACATTTGTCACAACAATTGATTATAACTGTGTGCAGATAGTCCATTCAAAGGTAGTGCTGCTACCTGGTGTGGATTCAACATCCAAGTATCTAAACATATTGATGTTTAAATCTAAACACCTATTATTAAACTGTCTCAACTCTAAACATCTAAACATGTTTAGTTTAAATGTTTATGTAGTTAGAATAAAAGTGTTCATTTCCTAAATGTGTAGTCGATGAGACACATAACTGACCTATATGTTTAGGTTTTATACCACTATTCTGGCACCTGCCTTACTGTTATGCCCTCTCCTACCAGTGCATTATGAGAGCATATACGCACATGTGCTTTTTTGGGATTTTTGGATATACTTTTTCGAGGTCAAGTTGGACTTAGAATATTTTGGGAGACGCTGGCGGACATAGAAATTTAGTCTCGCCATTGTTTCAAGGTGAAAAATCGTCCAAACTCGTACAAGGATTGAACCCCGGCCGCAGTGGTGGTAGGCGAAGGCCTTAGCCATTGCGCTACACTGAACGGTGATGAAACCCAATGCGAAGGTAAATAAGTTCTAACCTGGAGTCCTAGCCGTATGTTTTCAATCAGTTTTCGTCCTGAATCCAAGCTTTTCATGTTATAATATTGAAATCCCAAGAAGTTTTCGATCCATAGACGAGGAATGCGTGCTAATTTTCTCCATTTTCTTCGATATAAATAAGAATCCATTGATTTTCCCAACGTACGCGGGTCGCGGTCCGGCCATTCCCACCCGCCTCCTTGTCCGGCGAAAGTGTGTCAGTGGCCCGGATGTAGATATAGGTCAACTGCTCGCTGTACAAGAAAGACGCCGAAAATTTCGGACCGTTTTGGAAAATCAATGGATTCTTATTTATTTTGAATATATCGGACATATCAAGCATGGAGTACTCATCTAGAATGTCTAAGGATATGTATGTTTTAATTTGAAAACTTGTCATGGTTGGATTCGATACGAAAAGTGACTGTATACACAGCGGTACCTCTCCTGGCAAGGAACAAAAACAATGGCTTCGCACAGAGCGCTGACCCAGGCCGTATCGCTTGCTTTTACAAAATGCCTTCTCATGGCTATATTCTGTGGATATCAGGTAAGAAATTAATACAAAATGGAGGAAAAGGTGGTATAAATGCAATATGGCATAAATATGGCAGCACACGGGTGGTATATTGACGATATTGCACTCGGCCTAACGGCCTCGTGCAATATTCGTCAATATACCACCCTTGTGCTGCCATATTTATGCTATATTCCATTATTAAACGTGTTTAGACCTAAACATGTTTAAAATCTAAACACCATTTTTGCAGTGTACAGGTTCATTTTTATGAGGAGCACTGGTAGATTTAACAGTGATTAAGAAAGGAAAGAGGTGGCAGTACACTATGGTAGTGTCCTGCCCTTTACGTTTAATCACATTGGGCATTTTCAAAATGGGAATGCCGTTCAACTGTCATCATTGACCCCTTGAGACCACATTGGATCTTAATATGCCCATTAATCATTGTGCATGTAGCCCTTGTCTTTTTTCCAGGGGAGCATCTTTGCAATATTACCAGTGCCGTTTTAACATATCATGGAAACATATCTATAGACATACATAGCAATCAACCCATATGTTTAAGGGATAGAAGTGCTAAGGCAGCAGGGTGCAGTGCCAAGATATATACCTGGAACACCTGACCTCCTGATGGGAGAACAATATTCCAGTAACCACAGGCAGAAGCAGGAGTCCCAATCAGGGCCCTTTACTCAAACCAGTTCAGATACTGTGTAATGAGCCCTTTTAGCTCTCTATACTACATTATATGATCCATCCTGTTTGAATTACCCTGGGCTTCCCTAGCCCACTTAAAAGGGTCTATATCTTCTCTTTGCTATCCTCTCAGGATGTGTGTGGTGCACATATGCACGGGCACTGACACATTCCTCTGTGAAATTGTGTAATGTAGTTCTCGCCATGAATATGACCTTAGCTGTCGAAATGGCGTTAAACATCTATTACTCACTCACTCACTTGGGTTACCCTAGTGCCTTCTGTACTGTGCTGATAAACAAGAATCCAGCAACCACACCAACAGCAGAAACAGGAGTCCCAATCAGGGCTCAGTATGGGGTGTCCCAATGTCTGCTGTCATGGTTATATATGTACCTTCTTGATTTTAAGACAAATTGAAACCCAGGTCCATTTTGTGCAATCAACCATTAGAAGACAGTATATGGGTCAGGTTGCCAGAAACCATCACATTTGGTGCTTTTTGTGATAAGTCTTTTGATTGATATGATGCATGGATGCTGACTGATCAGTTCTGCATTCTTGGAATATAGGTACATTCGTGATACTGAAAGCTCTCTGGCAATTACCTAGAAAGGGATAGAAAATAAGTTCCAACCTCCCCTTTCACACAATGGCACAAAAAAACAGCAGATGTATCAAAATCTGAAGGGGAAAATCAGTGATGAGTAACTTCCCTTTTGTCGAACCTTACAGAGTCCATAGCTCCTTAACCTAAGCTGCTCTAATAGAGGAGCAGCACAGGGGGCTCTCTGGGGTCATTTAATTCATAAGATTACTGATAGCTATAAGTTGTTTTTTTATGTTGTCCACTGTCTCTGGGTATGGAAAAGTAATGTTTGACCAATGAAAGCTTGTGCAGTCACTGAGAAATCTGCAATTCTTTACAACCATCTCTTGAAATTTTAGCCTCGTTTTTAAGAGCTAAAATACACATTGGTCTACCTGTTCTGGCACTAATATTCATCTTACAACAATTCTAATGGTACCTACCCCCCCTAAATTGGACCCAACGATCACATTGCAGCCAACCATTTGTTGCTAGGACAAGCGGTTACCTAGCAACAGTTGATTTTAGCTAGCAACGGACCCTTTCCTGAGACAAAGAAAGACCTTTCCTTGGAATGACTTACAGAACGGAGATCATGACTATTGCTTCTCATTTTGGTATTGAGAGGGTCCATGCCATTGTAGAAAATGTAATATTGTACCAAAACACAGTGTGCTAATCAGGGAATGTAGAAAAAAAATGATATAGCAAGCATAATGAAAACATGCAATTTCAGCATTATCTTCTGTTGGAAAAATATTATTTAATGGATAATTGTAGTGTGCCTTATATCCTCAAAAACATCTGAGGCTTTCACTTTACTCCTAGAGCTGATTGCCTAGCAACAACAAATTTACTTAGCAAACTATATTGAGACATATATTCATAAAAAGACATTTGGATTTGATGAGAAATAAGCATCCATGGACTCAATGTATTTGAAAACAATTATACCTCAAAATACCCCCCAAAATAAGAAATAATTATATTTAAAAATTGTGCAGTTGGTTATTGTTTAGAAAGTACTAGCTTTTGCATAGCAAGTAGCCTACCAACTGATACACAGATGCTCCAGAAATGAAAAGATATCTGCCAGGTATTCTAGTGATCACAGGGGCTTCTTACTAAAGATGTCTATTGCTGGGCAAGAGACATCATGAGTGTATTGTTTGTAAGCCAACCACATACCAAGGACCATGTGATAGCCAAGTTCATGTACATGTGTATAATATAAATGTAGATCCAATGAGATTCAAATATTGGTAAGCTATATTTGCTTGAAATATATGATCCTATCATAAAATGTCCCCGTAGAAAAAAAAAGAAATCACCCAGCTACTCATTTCCTTTTTCTATTTTGGAAAATAATATAAACCATACCTAGTGGCCTAAAAATATTAGTTTACTACTAGTCTATAGTATGGTATTCCCAATTATAAGCTGGACCCTGAGTCAAAGTAATATACTTCGAGCTGCAGCCAGAGCCTGAAATGACCTAAAAGCCACATCTTATACAGGGGCTTCATACAAGTTCTGCAGACTTGAATACAAAATCAACTGTCACTACTTTGGCTCAAGATACCATCAGCAAAGTATCATTGAAAGCAGCTTATGTATCGGGTTGAGGTGACAGGTCAGTCTATGATTTATGTGCATCTCATACAAGTCTCAGAACACAGATGATATCTTAATATTTTATTGGGTGTCATTTTGTAACCTGCCATACCTTAGTAATTGCTGTTATGATAAGTGTGACATGAAGTCTATGTGCTTGATTACCCACTATCAGTAGTATCATTCCATTCCTGTCAAGGAAAAGTCAGGGAATTCTACCAACATTAACATGTCAAGTCAAGTCGCTATCAAGAGCTATATTAACCATAGATCCAATCAACCACAAGGCATATACCAGTGTATACAAAGTCATATCAAATATACAGACTGATTCAAATTACCTACTGATAATGATCAAAGCTCTCCCACCAAAATGGTAAGGCTAAAATTAAATATTGCCCCTATGTGCTGTTACATGCCATCATACATAACACATAATCACCATCTTGAACTCTCTCATTCTAAAGCATACAAAGAATATCCTGGGTATTCTAAGGCTTGGTAAATATCTTGCTTCCAGTATGTAGAACTACCTATTAATTAATCCTTTTGAGTGATATTTAGCAACATTATTAGAATAAATTAATGACCAAGGATTAGAATTATAGGAACTGTAACAAGAAGGGACCCCTTATGTACCTAATACTACCATAGAATCATGTGTAAATGGCATGGCTTCTACATAAATCCAACCCTTGTCTTGTCATATACAATGTAGGATGCCCCTATGCCTCATAGCCTTAGCCTCAAGTCAATTACCTTAGGCCAATGCTTAGAGTATTGGTCTGTGACTTTGGGTGTGTGTAGAGGGTGATGAAATTACCTCCTTATAGTCATTAAATGCCTTCATATGTCATTCTTCTCCAATGAAATGCTAGTCAGTCCTTTAGCAAATGCTACATCAATGTATCATGCCAAGCCTTCCAAGTATCTCAGTACCATCTAAGAAGGTGGAGTGTAAAAATGAATGTTCAAATGCAAAAGCCTATCATGAATGCACATGTGGCAATGCCCTGAAATATGTAGGCTATAGTAGTTCCATTACTTCACTTTGAACATATCTGGATAGAATGTTAATTGTTATATGGATGTTTTCCATCATCTAGATGATGATCACTGGTGACAGACAGATGGTCTATGTCTTTTTAACTCTTTCCAGCCAGCTAGTGCATTAATGCACTACCAGGTCAAATATGGCTAGTACATTAATGCACTATGAGGAGAGCATTTAAAGTAACTAATAACATTATTCTGGGTCCCATCAATAATTATTTTCAATAAGTAATGCCAGGTATCATGGTATCATATGAAAGGAAACTACATACAGATTACAAATCAGTCATTTTTGTATACATTTCACAAACATTGGTTCTATTCCTGAGGTCACCCTTATACCATGTATCAATATATATTTGCCCGGGACCTCAATCTGCTGTACTTTAGGGACTTTTAACAATGATAGAGCTGGCTGGAAAGAGTTAAGAACATATCTATGGCCTAAAATAAAGTCCTAGCTAATGTCTTGTAACATGACCTTCCAGCAAGGAGAATGGTCACAGGTAGGGTCTTTTGGTTAGTTTGCTAGGCACTTTCTGTTTGTTGGATCATATGGCTGGTACTTATAGTCCTACCAGTAAGGCTCTGGAAAGGTCCACTTCTGCCAACAGAAGTGATCTTATAAAGCAGCTTATTCACCATTGACAGAATGATGATATAAATTGCAAGATCCATGCAATCACAGTTATCTGATGTTGCTAGATTAAGCTAGATTTCCTTAGTAGAACTTCTAGAGAAGGTTTGTGACAGAATAATCATCACACATTATCTCTAATTCTGATCAAAATCTACATAATATTATAAATAACATAATTTAGAGTAATGCTGCTTAAAGGCCTTTCAAATATTACATAACACAATTTTGACTACTTTTTGACCCCCCTCCCCCCTTGTAACAATATGGGGCTTCTAATCAATATTCCTAAATTTATTTGATTCTTCTCAATTTAACAAGAATTATAGGATGATCTCTAAAATCACACTAAAATGCTTGTAAATTGTCAAATTTAGCCATGTGATGTATTCCTCATTTTTATCATGTAACACTTGGGCGTCCCCCCTCTCTCTGTAACAAAGTGTAACAAACTTCATGATCCCCTCCCCTATTGTGTTACGTAATATTTGAATGGCCCCTTAGCAAATATTTAATTGCTAAGATGTAAACAGGTCTAGCAATAAGGCTTTGGCAGCACAATTTCAGATTTATTTTCTTTATAAATCGATGGGTTCCATAATCATGTTTTCATATCTGAGTAGAGCAGTTGTCTGTTAGTGAGCCACTTGCTAAACAAAGGCTAGCAAGGTTTCACCACTTGCTAAACAAAAGCTAGCAAGGTTTAAGCAAGTGCCAACTCTTGAGTATTGAACAACTATCTGACACATTTCCTATTACATTAGGGATATTTCTAACAAGATCTACTCAGTTCTGAAGAAATTGAGTCCAATGATGGTTAACTTTCTTCACAATAATACATATTTGTCTATGAACAAGCTCCTTTGTATAAGTTGCTATGTAAATTTGTTGCTAAGGAATCACTACCCCACAAGTAGAGTAAAACCTCAAATGTATTCTCATTTCATCATTTTCAGGATATAAGACACACTACAATTGTCTAGTAAAGAATATTTTGCCAATAGAGGATAATGCTGAATTTGCATGTTTTCATCATACTTGCTATAGGTCTATCTTTTTTTCTATATTTTCTGATCAGCACACTGTATTTTGGTACAATATTGCATTTTTTTTAGTTTGCATGGAGCTTCTGAATAGCAAAATGAGAAACAGTATCCATGATCTCCATTCTGTAAGTCATTCCTAGGAATGGTCTTTCTTTGTCTCGGAAAGGGTCCGTTGCTAGATAAAATCAGCTGTTGCTAGGTAACCGCTTGTCCTAGCAACAAATGGTTGGCTCCAATGCGATTGTTAGGTCCAATTTATGGGGGGGTAGGTACCTTTGGAATTGTTGTAAGATGAATATTAGTGCCAGAACAGGGTGATCAATATGTATTTTAGCTCTTAAAAAACGAGGCTAAAATTTCAAGAGATGGTTGTATAGAATTGCAGATTTCTCAGTGACTGCACGAGCTTTCATTGGTCTAACATCACTTTTCCATACCCGGAGACATTGGACAACATAAAAAAACAAGTTATAGCTATCAGTAATCTTAAGAATTAAACTCCTAAAATATGGCTCTTTTGAAGGACATGCTGCTCTACTATAAGCACTGAACTAGAGAGAGAGAGCAGCTCACCAATAGAGTACACCCCTCAGTCTGTGCAGATCAAGGATAGCACTATAGATCTACTGAGTTACTCTGTTGGCCTACATCCACTGCCCGAGCTAGTCAGTGTATGGGGGTTGGCACAAATGAACATATGGGAGTCCATGCAGAGATGTTCATATTTATATTAGATATTGTACTAGCAGAATGTGTAGGATCTAATCATAATGGAAACATTGGGCTGTTTCCTATGTCCCCTTTACACCCTAGTGAGTTGACAGTAAAAACTTTATTATGAGTGAAACTTCATTATAAGGAGCTCTGATATAAGGAGACCTTGCTTATAAGGAGCATACATATCTAGCACCAATCCTTTCCCATTCATTTCTATAGTAAGAAACCCCCCCCCCTTAGAATGAGGGACCTCTTACTCTAAACTCGGTTATAAGGAGGAAACTTTTACACAAACAGTACTTCCCAACACCTCCCAGGGCTTCCTTTAGATGTCTCCAGTACCGGCAGAGACTCAGAGGATGAGGGCAGAGGCTATAGGGGCGCTCTAACAGCTCCTATGGGCAGTATGGCTTCCTTTAGATGTCAGAGGCTAGAGGCATTCCAGGGTATTGTCACACCTCCCCTGCATGACCTCCCTCTGAGCTGCTCCCCAAACTCTATGTATTACCTACATAAGCCCTGATTGTAGAGAGCAGTCGTAGTGCACTATCTACGATTACTGGCACTGAGTGCTTGGGCTTCAAATCGCAGTGGCTGTGTGCAGCCATAGTGCCTTAGGAAATGGTCTCCAGCATTACATGGAAGGAGCTAGTGTAATGTGTCATGAATGTGATATATATAATGAATACAACTGTAGCTTATCCCTAGTCTTCACTGATTCTCACATACAGGAGGCCCCATCTTCTTTGCAGTATCTTACTTTGAAGTGCATTTTCCCTGATGCTCCCTGTGCTAGACTTTGTATTACTTAACTTAGAGAGATTGTGTGGGATGCCTCATCGTAAAAGGCATTATTGTAAGGGAAGACAGCAGGCCTATCTGTTACACAGTATGACATCTTGAAATTGGTCAAATAGATCCCAATGGTGACTGTATAGCACTGTTTGACCACATATGCTACAATTGCCCAAATCACCTACCACATACATGTTACCCACAGTGTCATATTTACCAGCCAATACCCTCCCCCCACAAAATTGACACTGAATTCAGCCCATTACTTCTCATTGTCACACAAGCCCCAAATAATACCAATCCATGCCACCGAGCGTCACCCCGGGCTTCCCTAGCCCACTTAAAAGGGTCTATATCTCTTCTTTCCTATCCCCTCAGGATGTGTGTGGTGCACATATGCGCTGGCACTGACACATTCCTTCTTGAAATTGTGTAATGTCATTCTCACCATGAATATGACCTTAGCTGTCAAAATGGCGTTAAACATCTATTACTCACTCACTCACTCCAAGCATCACCCACTGTATAATTGTGCCACCAACCTCACCCCATGCTACTAAATCACAGAAAGGGACCGGCGCCTGATTAATACCTCTATGATTATCAGCCCATAATGTAATGCCAATGAATCACATTTGATGACACCCAAGGGTATTCACTGCAGCCTGAACTTAAAGTATGACCTATTCTGGCACATACTGTTGTCTGCCCTCAGTGCATTCGCGGAGTGGTGTTCTGACTGTGTGGTGCAATATGGGTATGTCTGTTCTGAAATGCTAATTATACACAACCTGAGCTGGTTCCCCCAACCCCCTTCCACCCCAGACATATCCAGGTAGGTACCAGTAGTACTAGGGGCGTAGGAAATCATAAATTGCCAGGAATTCATAATAAATTGGACAAGAAGCTAAAACTTTTCATCTCAAATTAGATTGGTATAATAATCGGATAGGGGGAAATGGGGGCTTGGACTTCAAATCAGATTTATAATTTTTCAAAAAATTACTTTTCTATATTTATATAGGTATGTATAGGTGCTATTACGCTTGAGCCGACAATTCAAGGTGGTCGAGGTGGGGCCCCCTGCTGGGCCCCCCAATTAAGATTTGCTTCCTATGCCTCTGAGTCCTTAACTATGCTTGGCAGCTACCCGTCTTTGCTACATATTTTGTCACAATGGACTTGATGAATTTTCATATTGTTGAACTATGCAATAAAGACAAATTCTATCAAAAAAAAGTTCACTTCAGGATCAACATTGATCCGCATTGGACAGACCAATAGGGGATGGTCTTACAAACCAGCATTGATCCCTTGGCCGTTCCACGAACGCACCGCACCGCCTATAAGGTTGATACCCAATAAACACATATTCGTAGATGGAGGTTGCCCAGAGGTAGATCTACATAGAATTTTGGTGTCAACTACGTAGATTTACTTGGTATGTGATAGAAGAGTGTAAGTACATCCTTTACGCCGACAATCTAGTAATGTACCTGAATGGCTCTGACCGTGAGTCCATGGCGGAGCAGTTTGAACTGGATCTCAATCGGGTGTCTCGCTGATGCGATGCCTATAAGCTCACTATCAATGTAGAAAAAACCAAGATAATGTGGTCCTACATTGATAATGCACCTACAGAGGCGTAGGAAGCAAATCTTTATTGGGGGGGCCCGGCGAGGGCACCATCGCGACCACCTTGAATTGTCAGCTAATGTGTGATGGCGTCTATATAATGCATATATAGAATTCATATAGAAAAGTAATTTTTGGTAAATTTTGGATCTGACTTTAGGCTCGGACCCCCATTTTCCCTATGACATCACCATAATAATCTAATTTGAGATGTAAATTTTTAGCTTCCTTTCCATTGTGTTTAGGAGTTCTTGGAAAATATTGGGGGGGCCCAGACATACTCAGGCCCCACCTCCTTCTTGATTGGGGGGGCCCAGGCCCCCCTGGCCCCCCCTTTTCCTACGCCCCTGACCTATAGATACCTCAGAATGTGGAGTATTCCTTCATGGTAATGAATTAGAGAAAGTGAGTGACTTCTCATATCTAGGAGTGGATATTGACGAGTCACTAAAGTTCAAGAAATTTTGTGCTAAAATTATAGGTAATGTTAAAGCAAGAATGTACCAACTCCGACAAATACGGAAATACATAGACACCAATCTGGTGATTGTATTGTATAGGCAAATGATCCAACCTTCATTTGACTATGGCGATATAATCACTGATGGCATCTCGAAACAATGGAAGAAACATCTTTAAACATTGCAAAACCACTGTCTGCGAACATGCTTATGTGCTATATAGATAGATGCAGATAGATGCAGATAGATACAGATAGATGCAGATGGATGCAGATAGACACAGATAGATGCAGATAGATGCAGATAGATGCAGATAGATGCAGATAGACACAGATAGATGCAGATAGATGCAGATAGATACATATAGATGCAGATAGATGCAGATAGATACAGATAGATGCAGATAGATGCAGATAGACACAGATAGATGCAGATAGATGCAGATAGATGCAGATAGATACAGATAGATGCAGATGGATGCAGATAGATACAGATAGATGCAGATAGATGCAGATAGATACATATAGATGCAGATGGATGCAGATGGATGCAGATTGCCCGGGCCAGATTGCAACGGCATTTAAAGGGGGGCTAGCACGGCAAAGTACAACATGGGTACCGACCCAAATATCGTTGATAAACTCGCAGGAACCAGCGGAGCGCCCTGATTGGTCAATGGGTGTTCATGTGACCTTTTAATGCGGTCATGCATTCACCATGCCAGGGCCCCTTTAAAGCTTTACATTGTAGACGTATCTTCAAAGAATATGTCAAAGCCATTCTGTAACAAGCACATAAGCATTAAAATAGCTGGAGGCCGTTGCACATAAGCTAAAGAGAGTGCTCATTGAGTAGGTACCCTCTGACATTAAAAGGTTTTGTTTCACCATACAATTTCTACTGACCACATTAGACCAAAAAGCCATCTGCCTTGTTAAAAAATAATGAGTATTGCACAAGCAGATACCTTACTGTATGACTCTCTTTTTAGTGCTCTTGACAGATACTCGTACCCGCCTGACATGAAAACCTCTGTGCAACACGAAAAAAATTCAGGACTGAAAAGAAAGTGACTGCTGCAGGTGAGGCACTTCTTATGCAAAACTACCTTTTGCCCTGTGTGCAACCCCCTTCCTGAAGTAAGATATGCGATCTAACAACAGTGTCTTTGTCCTTTCCCACAACCTTCTTGATATTGAAAGGGTTCAGATAGATGACATATATATTGAACTAAAAGTAAATCAGTTAAGGACTGATCAAAGTAAGCAAAGGGAATACCATTCACAAATATTTCAAATTTCAAAGCGAATCCTTGGAACTTGCTGAATATGCAATATCAAGACAACAGACTTTCTCCTCCCTAAGAAAATACCCTGAAACAATCTCCCTCTCCCATATCAAATCCACCGCCCATAGAGCCAAGAAATCCACTGAGACCTAGTTAGAAGTAGAAAACAGGATTAGCTCCCCTTCATTAACCATTCAAGGGCCGCTAATGCATCATGCCCATTGGTCGTCATGATGCACCAATGAAGTGCTGGGGAGACTGCTCGCCAGACTGCTCGCCAGCACTTCATCAGTGCATCATGCCAGCCCTCTGGGAGTTTGGGCATCAATCCTGTAGGATAGGTATAATGCATGAATCTAGCCATGGCGAGTTACTCACCGGGGCTGCATTCATGCATCATGACGACCAATGGGAATTTGCTTTAATATGCTATCGGCATTTAAAGGATTAGCGGCCTCCACAAGGGGACTATTGATTAATTGTTCACTGCTCATTAATAGCCATAATAATAACTTTCTATACAGACATTACCTCCACCGGTGAGCAGCTCAGTGAGCTGGGACAGATTGCTCACTGGGTGTGTGGGATTTGTCAACTGGTGTGCCGCTCAGGGAGGAGTCTGGGCTGTGGTGAGCTGGTTAAACCTCTAAAGGCCACATAATTATGATGTCTCATGAAGGCAGCCTGTTTATATTAGTAATTTTTCTGGACGGCATTCCCCAAGATGGTATGACTAGACCCCTTCAAATCATAGTGGGATCTCTCCAGTGGCGCATCCAGGATTTGGAAAAGGAGGGGGCACGGCCCAAAAGGAGGGGGCGCACCCCCTATTTTTGGACTAATTGTGGAGTCCAAAATATGTAGTTAAACTCTGAAGAACTGGGCCCCCCTCTAAATCCACCACTGACTCACAAATTAATGTCATTACAGCCCTGCATCTAGTAGGCACTGATGATCGCACTTGTACAACTGCCCTACCAAACCAAATGTAATTACTGCCTTAAGTGATTGTACAGAGCAGTCGTAGGGCATAACCTCCCATTACCCTCTCTAATTTTGAGGATTTCAAATCGTAGTGGCTGTCGTACCATCTTGGGAAAGGCCTGTTTGCAAAACAGCACCATGCTGCCTTAACCCTTTAGTTGTTATGATGCATGAATGCAACCCTGGCAACCATTGTCATCCATGATGACGACCCTATGGACTTGAAACAGTCCCACAGGGTAGGCATGATACTCCAAATACAGTGGTGGCGAGTAGACTCGCCATCACTTCATTGGTACATCTTGACGACCAATTGGCATAATGCATTCCTGCATCAGAGGCACATTTCACATTGTGTGCTTCAGGTAGAACAATTGGTTCTCTGATAAGCCATTTTCCCTCTTCTCCCTCCTCCCCCTCACAGCTTCTACTGTTCCCAACACCCATGTCAGCAATCTAAATGAATCATGCCTTCCCCTCTGTCTGTATTAGCTCTGCTAAACTTCTCCTCCGTCCCTCTCTCTCTCTCTCAGTCTCGCTCTGTCTGTCTGCCTCTCTGTCTCTGTCTGTCTCTGTCTCTCTCTGTCTCTCTCTCCGTCTGTCTCTGTCTGTTTCTGTCTTTCTCTCTTTCAGTCTCGCTCTGTCTGTCTGCCTCTCTGTCTCTGTCTGTCTGTCTGTCTGTCTGTCTGTCTGTCTGTCTGTCTCTGTCTCTGTCTGTGTGTGTGTGTGTGTCTCTCTCTCTCTCTCTCTCTCTCTCTCTCTCTCTCTCTCCGAACTGATTCCCTTTCTACCTAGTTTCCCTACTGTGCCATTCTCTATCCCACCCTCGGCTACCTCTTCACATTTCTAGTTAGCCAGCAATCGAGAGCTCAAAAAACATCGGCCAATCATTACAACTAATTAGCTCCCTTATCAGTCAGTTACCTCTTCCTCCTACACCTCACAGCGTCTAGTGCTCTTCACATGAATTCATGTCGGCAATGAAATGTCTTGATGATTCATGCATTCCTCTCCATTCATCGGGTTCTCTCTCTCTCTCTCTTTTCTCTTTTTCTCCCTCTCTCTCTTCTCTCTCTCGCTCTCTTTTTCTCCCTCTCTCCTCTCTCTCTCTCTTCTCTCTCTCTCTCGCTCTCTTTTTCTCCCTTTCTCCTCTCTCTCTCTCTCTCTCTCTCGCTCTCGCTCTCTCTCCACGGCCTCTCAACTATCAGTATTTGCACTCAGTGAATAAGATGAGTGAGCACAATAAGAATAACATTCAGGATTGGTCACCTCTGTTGAGCTTTCACCCCTGGCTTTTACTCCATGGTTAACCTGCCTAGTTACTATACTATAGACTACATGTAAGAGCTACTCACTCCGACTCCCAGCTGCTCCTAGGTAACAAGCCCACTTACAACATGCCATAACACTTTCCCACGGCTGTACTCGCACCTCCAGACCCTCTGGAGGCCATTGCCTAACACACTACGACTACTCACTTTCAAGTCGTTCTCAGAAAGACCCTTCATTTAGTGATAATACAGCCCAATAGCAATGCGACTACCCTACCAAACACTATGTGATTACTAAATAAGTGCCAGAGGCCAGATACTACGACCACACCGTCCAAGTCGTACCAAAATTCTCATAGGAATAGCATTGAGGTTTGAAGTCATATGGGTGTGTGCAATCGTTATGTAGTGCTAGAAATTATGGCCTCCTGATCGTACAGAGCAGTCGCATGGCACTATCTACGATTACTGGCACTGAGTTTTCATAGAGTTCAGTCGTAGTGCCTTAGGAAAGGCCTGCAGGGTGCCCCATGAGGGTGCAGCATGGGGGGGGGGGCAGTGATTGAAATAGGGGATAACAAGGTGAGATAAGTCTCATAACTCCTGAATCTACGCTTGTAGCGTCCTTTTGTCCTTATATCTCATTGTACATTAAGCTAATAGATCATGGATGTTGGAGCCCTAGGGGAGTCTATGCTGGATATCCAGCATAGACTCCCCGTGGGCTCCAACATCCATGAACTAATAGGTTTATACCACGATTTCCTCCATTTTGTATCAATTTCTTACCTGAAATCCAAAGATTATAGCCAGGAGAATACATTTTGTAAAAGCAAGCGATACGGCCCGGGTCCGCTCTGCGCGAAGCCATTGTTTTTGTTCCTTGCCGGGAGAGGTACCGCTGTGTATACAGTCACTTTTCGTATGGAATCCAACCATAACAAGTCTTCAAAATAAAACATACATATCCTTAGATAGTCTAGATGATCCCTCCATACGTATTATGTCCAATATATTCAAAATAAAGGAGAATCCATTGATTTTCCAAACGGGTCCGAAATTTTCGGCGTCTTCCTCGTACGGCGAGCGGATGACCTATATCTACATCCGGGCCACTGACACACTTTCGCCGAACAAGGAGGCGGGTGGGAATGGCCGGACCGCGACTCGCTTACCATGGGAAAATCAATGGATTCTTATTTATATCGAAGAAAATGGAGAAAATTAGCACGCATTCCTCGTCTATGGATCGAATACTTCTTGGGATTTTAATATTATAACATGTCATGGTTGGATTCCATACGAAAAGTGAGTGTGAACATTCGGTACCTCTCCGGTCAAGGTCTTATTTATATTCGCATTTGATTTCATCACCGTTCAGTGTGGCGCAATGGCTAAGGCCTTCGCCTACCACCACTGCGGGCGGGGTTCAATCCTGATATGAGTTTGGACGATTTTTCACATTGAAACAATGGCGAGGCTAAATTTCTATGTCCGCCAGCGTCCAACTTGACCCCGAAAAAGTATATACCAAAAATTTCAAAAATGCACAAGGGTGGTATATGCAGAATATACCACGTATATATCGCATATAAAACCACCAGAAGTGCCAGAATAGTGGTATAAGGAGATTTCAGAGATTTTATATCCACTTTCATACAAACATTTTGATCATTTCCAATGAAGGAGAGCATAGTACTTGGTTGCGGTGCGGCACCAATTTACACTCTGAGAAATAACTGAAGTATCAGGTATCCTGGTAAAACTGCACAGTGAACCACAATAATTGCATTGCAGTGAAGCAGTGTAGTTTTTGTAATGCCTACAGTGCAAGGAATCTCATAGTGAAAATGATCATGGATCTCTGAGTTTCTCTGGCAATTTTGGGACAAGGAATCCAGCATTATTTGAATCATCATGATGGTCATAGAACTTGACATCATGATGGCCAAATGCAGCAACATCATAACTTAAGTACCAGTCTTGAAAATGTGCCTGGGGTAGACACAACTTGAAATCAATCACTGCCTGGGTACTTCTACAGGTTGATACAGTATGCAGAACTGGCAATGTCCTTGATTTCACTGTATTGATACATCCTGGTTATCATGACAGAACATGAAGACTTGGAGCATCAGGGGATCCTTGAATTGTACACCCTTTAAGGGCCGCTGATGCATTAATGCATCATGCCCATTGGTCGTCATGATGCGCCACTCTGTATGATACATGAATGCAGCCCTGGTGAGTAACTCACCAGGGCTGCATTCATGTATCATACAGACCCTATGTGATCGAAGCGCTTGGAAGGTTGGCATGATGCTCCACAATTGCCAGCACTTCATGCTGACCAATTGGCATGATGCACCAGTGTATCAGTGGCCCTTAAGGATTAACCAGAGTCTTACACTGCGAAACTGTATGTCATACTCTAACTCTACCCAGCTGTATACCGTGCTTACAGACTTTAATACCATTTTCCCGATGCTTACACAAGACCAGCACTTAACAATTATTTACTTTGTGCCCCCGGTGCTCATTGAGAACAGTGCTTCTATGAGACCCAGCTGTTAAGGTGGCTGATACAGTAGTATAATCTCAACTTGTGGGATACATACTATTATGTAGACATCAAAGCCAAAGGTCAGAAAAACATCATAAACCTTTACCTTTTCTATCTAGATAAGTCCACTTAGATGACCATAACATGTTAACCCTTTCCTTACCTGCTTGGTGCTCTGCTTAATCAGGGCTGGGAGTTATATCAACCCCAAAGGGTCAGCATGATGCTCCAATGAAGTGCTGGCGAGCAGTCTCGCCAACACTTCATTGGGGCATCATGACGACCGATGGGCATGATGCACTCCTGCATCAGTGGCCTTTAAAGGGTTAACCATTTCCATCTAGTTAGATATAACACGTTAACCCTTACCTGTCTGGTGCTCTGCTTAACCAGCAATCCTTGGTGAACTGTTAACTCCTCCTGTACATATATATCCAGGGTCCTTTGGCACATCTCAGTTAGATACAGCTCTCTGTCAGGTAATGCTATCCTGAGATCATAAAACCAACTTAAGGTAATACCTCCTATAGTGTGGTTCCAGGCGTTCTTGGTGTCTACAGCATTACCTTTCCCTTATGCTTAACTCTAAAATTTTTGGTTTTGGTACACAGCCAATGAGGGGAAACATCGATCTTTGCGTCACCATTATCAGGACACATTATGGCAGATCATCAGCTAAATGGAGTAACTTCAGATCAACTTTTTAAGTGCTTCCATTTCTGTGGATGGTATGAAAAGTATCTTTCTCTTTAATCCCTATGCCTGCAGCCCAATTGCCGATGAATGTGTATACCCAAGTAAGGCCCTATATAGGTACTTGTGCATACCTCCAACTTGTCAATCATTGAACCAATTGCCTCACCCGATGCCTTCAATGGTAATGCACCAAGTGCCTGTCCTCCCTGATTATAGTTGTATCTGGATCTCAACTTCCAACGATGTAGGCTAGTAATGATCTGTCCATCCTTCTTGCTTACCTCCTATTGTTCCTACACATTTTGATATATTACTCTCCAAATGTTAACAATGACATATAATGATTATCCCTAAAATTAGGTGTGGTAGATATTGATAAGCAGGAGCTGGAAAACTCATCCCATGCTTCATAATGAGAATACCTTTAATAGGTCTTCAATACACTGGTAAATGTGCACACACAAGGAGTTCACTGAGTCCATCTCCTATGACTCCTACACATTATATTATATCACCGTCTCCAAATGATAACAATGACTTATGATATTCCCCTGATATTAGGGGTATGTTAGGTATTTGTATAAAGAGAAACTGACAAACTTATTCTCTGCTTCAGAATGAGAATACCTTTGATGGTGCAAACTGAGTACTATTACTCCTGTACATAGCCTCCTCCTCCTCCTGGTGTTATTCCATATGAGTACAAGGCCTCCTCCAGTAGTAGGTGCAGTACTAGGTAGATGCTAACCCCCTCACCCTCCTCTATAAGAGAGACGTTAACTCCCTCACCCCTCTCCCTCCTCTATATGTGCATGTGCCTATGGTTGTAGCTGCTGGAGGGTTCCAGGCTGCAGCCAGTGCTCACACAGACTGTGGGAGGCAGTGAGTGACTCAGGCAGTACTCACCTTACAACTACCCACCCTCTACCTCCTACCACTTGCTGCTGAGCCGCTCACCGGGCGCCGAGCAACTCACGTCCGCCCCCTACAGGGGAAACAGGGAACTAATCTGTTCTTGTAATAGGGCCCTGCCTATAGCTGCAATATTAGGGGAAGTTTCAAAGTATGTGACTCTGAGGATGTTCAAGGGTTGTTAATTCGCATTTACAACTTCTATTTTTTTTGTAGCGGGTAAGGTACAGAGGCCAACTATGAATTAGCAATTACAAGAATTAGTTGATTTAGTTGAATCATTGAGCTGTCAATCATCATTGATCAATCAGTTGTCAATTAACATTGATCAATCAGGTGTCAATGATGATTCAAGCCTTGAAGGTTGATCATATTGAATCCTAAGAAACATTTCAATTGTGCATAGGTTAGAGACATTTGACTTTAGCATATAAACTATTTTCTTTGAAAATATGTTGGTTTTTTTTCAGCAGTCCAGACTCTATGTAATAAAGTTTCTATCATGAAAACATCAAAATCTAAATGAGGAGAGCATTGCAAAATTGGCAATGTGCTGAAATTCTGCAATTGATTTATTGTGTTTTGGGGCCAAGCTCTTCTAATGTAGGTTTAATACCTCAATTCAGTGAAAAAAGTGGATTTTGATGACTTTTCTCGTCAGAAGTCAGACAAGTTACCACTAGACCACCCAGCCTGTGTACGAGTACAATGTTAAAGGCTATGACAATGCAATCCTATGACGAGGTCACTCAAACTTCAAGATGAAATATCTTTGAAGGTAGCCTGGGACCCCCTCATATCTTTTCATCAGATTGATAAGGATTTACTTACTTTTGGACCATGGCAGTTAACCACCTTAATAATATCCCGTAAGGACCCAAGCCTATAAGATTGCGTGAGTGGAATTTAGGCTTGGCACAGTGCAGAAGGTACTAAGGTAATTGGAAGTTACCCCATCCAACATAATGGATCGTGTAAGTAGTATAGAGAATGAAAAGGGGAGATTTCTCTGTATATCTACTGGTTTCAGTAAGGCTAAGCTGTTTAGATGTGGTGTACAACATACATAATCATCTGAATTAATACCTGTAGGCTGACATTGTCTAGAACAGTAGTGTAAGGAAGCTTTAGATTTGTCAGTACTACGGTAACTCAGTTTGTTTTCAAAAGCAAGTACCAGGGTAACTTCAAGAGGAGTTACCCTAGTACCCAACTTCTGTTTTGGCTAATTTCTACATAATCCAAGCAGTGTAATAACTCAAGGTCTTGTCTCCCATAAGTATCCATGCCCTAGCTAAGATTCTTTTACACTACCATACCATGAAGCAGAATAGTGTATTAAAAATGTAGAATGAGGAAAATTGTTCACATTTGTTTGCATGTGATCCTTTATGTTGGATAGGGAAGCTGCCAGTTTCCCTAGTACCTTCTACACTGTGATTGGCATGAGGAGGGCTCCAGTTTAAGTGGAAGCAGGAACTGCATAGTGTGTGACGCCCAACAATGCTGCCCCCATGTGGGAAAATAAGGAACTACATCGTGTGTCGACAAGAAGCTCGCTCCATAATTCCTGCAAACTTGTAGTAGTGGAGATAAATTGGGAAGTGATAAAGAGAAATAAATAAATAATGGTGGTATATTAGAGCTCTGCACTAATATGATGCATGCTCCATAGTTATAAACATATAATAGTAGTAGAGATACATGCAACATGGGGAGGGGCCATCCACAAATGACGTCATGCTGAAGGGGGGAGGGGGTCTGGCCCGGCATGATTTAAAATTTTCCATATACCTTCAGCATTGCAAAAACATGAGGAGGGGGAGGGGATAAGAAATGGTCAAACCCCTGGGTCAAACTTTTTCATGACGTCATTTATGGATCGCCCCGCCGAGGAGATAAGCAGAAATAACCAAATTAAAGGTAACAGTGGAATTGTGCATCAGGTCGAATCCCACGTTTCTGGGACCCCCTGCAAATTCATAAGGCATATAACTTCAGTAGGGAGTATAGAACACAAGCACTATTTGCGATTTTAGGCTAGAAAATGTAGAGATTTGAAACATTTCTCGCCATGTGGGATTCGAACTATCGCAGAGTATTGTACATCCTCATCATACGTAATGTTATGCAGTCTGTGAGCGACTTCAGCACATAATTGTAGTCATGAGAAATGAATTCTGAATGTTCTCTTTGAACACCTCGTGGATTGTTCACAACTCTTGATTGTCCGACCACTCATCCTTTGGCTTCAGGGTTGTAATGCACATTTTTGTGACTAAAGTTTAAAACTTTTTCAATCTCTCCTTTTTCATATCGGCATCTGTTGTGGATTTTAACTGAAAACATCACCAGCACTTCATTGGAGCATCATACCGACCAATGGGAACATCAGTGGCCCTCAAAGGGTTAATTTATTGTACCAATCCGTTCAGACATGCTGCGATGAGGTTGTCTCACTGATGACAACTTGAAAAACAAATGTCATGTCATGATTTCCACAACACACTAGACAAAAATAAATGTCTTCATACGGGAGTGGTCCTTTTATTACAATGGGGGCGGGGGGTGGTATTGAAACTTCTCTGTGTGCGGTGAAATTTTTTGCATCCCCCTCGAAGGTGTGTAAAATTCTGCGTCCCCATTTTATTCTTTAAAAGCATGCAGGCTCTTTTGCTAATAATGGGGGATTATGCATTTGACCCCCCCCCCCCAGAAGTGCTCTTAAATCCCCACCCCCCCGAAACCGACTAACCCCCAACCCATTTGTTAAAAAAAAATGGCCACTCCCTAAGGTTCTAGATAATGTTTCTCCAAGGCCTTTTGAATGGGGGGTGGGTGTCAATCATTAACTAGCGGACGTGTGTTGCTGGACACAAATGACCCAGTGCAATAGTGATATATGGAATAGGTACTACAGTGATTAGATGCAATGTGTTAGTTTGTATGTTCTGAATCGGCTGATGTTTTGTTACATCATGACAAGAGAATTTGTTCACATAGATACAAAGATGTGATTTCATTTAACAATGAGATATAGCTTCTTCAATATTGCATGGTGTAGATGTAAAGATGTAATTTCATTGGAAGAAAAATACAGAGCAGTGCAGATAACTTCAACTGCTCTTTGAACAAATATCACAGATAACCTTAGTTCCTTGCAGAAAAGTTTGAAAGAAATAAACAATGAAGGACATCAGCTAGTTTTAGGTTCCAAACATGACAGTTATGAGTTCATATGTGTGTTCTTAGCTTATAGTTTCAATTAGAAACCTAGAGATGATGTCTTTGCTTATATCTTGTTTTTTTCCAAATGGAACCTTAAGATAAGGCAAAACAAAATAAATTGTTTTTTTCAGGTAACCCAGCCCTACCTAGCTAAAAAGGGCCGACAGTACCTTTTTTCTTGTGTTTAAAGAAAATATAATTTTCTTTCAGCATGTCAGCTGAAATACACAACTTTTTTTGCCTAAGAACAGTCATGAAGCTGTTTTTATAGCATTTTTAAACAGAATTGAGATGGGGGGGGGGGTGTCAGCTTATAGGAGTGTGTGGCTAATACGAGAGAATTTATGGTATGTGTTTTGCCAGACGTAGGTTTCCTCAAAGTACAGCAGAGTAAAAGGTTCAGTGTGTAGGTCTCCCTTTAGAGCAAATGAGGAGACAGCCCACTGTCATTCAATATTAAGTAGGCGTAGAACTTTAGGTTGCAAAATAGAAATATAAGATCAGCTTGAAAGATAAGGGCTGTATCATGTAATCATGGGGCTCTTGCCCCTCTAGCATTCCTTTGTTGTGTAACGAGCAAGCTTACGCGCTACCCTACTGTTCTCTAATAATAACATATGTTCACTTTGATAATGTCTTATCGACCGGTAATGTAAATACGGGCACTTATCAGTACCGACCAGTACCATATGTTTAACAACCATTCAGGCGCTAAGCCTGTTATGTAAGAGGATTAATATCTGCCACACGGTTCCCGCCGTTGCTAATTCTAATCTATATGTTAATAATGTCACATGTTAATGAACCTACTATATAAAGGACCACATGTTCCTACCTCAGGGAGTGTGTCTTAGGCGCTAAGACCTCTCGCACCTTCATACTATATCCAATATCTGTTAAAATCTACTGTCTACACCTAGGCAGATAGAGCCATACAATATTACCCTTATAGTATCGGCATGCGTTCATTTAACTATTGAACCAAGCAATCCATGTTCAACAAAGTAATAAAGCTTCAGAAACTTTAAGTTCCTTGTGTTGTTGTCTCTAAGTATCGGAGTCGCATAGACAGATAACCCAACAGGCTTACCGATGGGTGGCTCGACGGTTACACTGGTGCCGTGACCATCTAACTTGCCTGACAGCACAGGAGTCATACTCTTAGAAAATATCCAAGCTTTATGTATCGATATGGACTAAGTCCTAGGTCTTTATCGATCTTTCACATCTATCGGACAGTGGGATTCCTCATTTGATGAGAGACAATCTGCTAATCAAGCAGTACGATCTTTCACAAACAAACAAGAAACCCTGGAAACCGATCCACTGGTAACAGTACCTAGAAATATGGGGGAATTAATTCCTACCAACCAGAATGAGACTGTTATCAGTCAGAGACCGCAGTTACCGATGAACGGACGACAGGCTCTTAACCATGCGGAGGGTAACACTCCACATTCCCTCGATGACCTTAGTACCGCTATATTTGAAATACAGGGTACTACATCGACTCCTAATGTGAGGAGAAGGGATGTGGAACGTTCAACCCTAAATCAAGTACCTATCCATGATAGTAGTACTTTAACCACGGTAACACCTGTAACAGAAACTCTCCGTAATACGGAGATTATTCGCTTTTTGGACATCAAGCCAAAACCTACGGGACCCGGCTTGTTTGGTAAAACACCTAGCGAAGCTCCTTCTGGTTTACCTTTAGACAAGTAGGTAGTTGGTCAAATGCTGGTCAAAGATCTCCTGGTCAAACTGAAACAGCTAAAGAAAGCAAGGACTGAGGTTGTAGAGTTAGAGAAGAAAAAGAACTCTCTGAACTCAGACTATCTGGAGCAATCTAAGAGACTATCCGAAATCTCGACCGATATAGCTGCTAAATCTTTTGAATTAAAAGAAATACAGCATAAAGGTGCAACTACACAAGTCCAGCTGAATGAGCTTTTACAAACAAATGAGCAGGTGGCTGCCCAAGTAAAAAAAGCTCAAACAGACTTAACTGAACTGTAGATTTTGAACCGAATGCACATGCCGACTCTAATAGTTCTATGAGAACTGGAAGGGGTGGAACGCATGCTTCACTCTGTAACCAATCGGGTTCGAACAAAGGAAACGAAAATTTCCAACGAACCATGAATAACACCATCCCGAAGTATGACAATACTTTTGTGTGGACCTTGTCTACACCACAGAGTACCACAGCTCCAAAGATACGAATGGGGTTAACTCCTGTGGAACAGGAGAAGATTGCTCAAAACCCGGCTATTCTAGCAACTGGGTTAGATGTAGTACCGAGTGTCTGATCGAACAATGTAACATGGTACACTTCGGTACTACCCGAGATCCTGACACTGCAAAGCCAAAGGCTCTAAAAGTGAAGCCTTTTACTGGCGATCCACCTTGGCGAAAATGGCTGTCCCATTGGCATAACGTTAACTTATCCAATGGAGCCAATGATTGCCAAGCACTAATGTCACTGAAGGAAGCATTAGAAGAGGGGCCCGGCCAGGTGGTCATCCGAGCTTTCGAGAAGAATGGTGACGGTACCCTGCGTGAGTTAATTGAAACCGCCACCCATCTTCTCGTTAAAGTAGGTGAGGAAGACCTGAGAGAAAACAGCATTTGCGACTCATATGTATATTCACCTAATTTACTATGCCTATGATCTAAAAATTAATGTTGATCTCATTGACAATAGGGATTTAGCAACCAGGCGTATCGACGGTACAAGGTACCGTTACACTCGTATCAAACATCCTGTATATGGTAAATCAGCCAGGTTTAGAGCAATACACTGCTGGAATAACCTTTGTGCAAAATACACTAATATTCTGGAGAAAGAATGATTCAAAAACACAATCCACAAAGATTTTCCAAATTGTTTTATTATACCAATTGATACAGACTGGTTCAGGTAAGTCTAGTAGCTGGTATTACCACTTCTAGACAATAATCTTATAATTTGCCACTGTAGCAGCTGGTATTTACCACTGCTCATTGTGTCATTATCTATGTCTTTTCATGCTGTATTATCTATGATATTATCACTGTTTTACTGTTTCTCCATATCTATGTATATGTCCTTAATATTGCATTCTATTTTCATCCTAGTCCTAATCTTATAATTTGCCACTGTAGCAGCTGGTATGTACCACTGCTCATTGTGTCATTATCTATGTCTTTTCATGCTGTATTATCTATGATATTATCACTGTTTTACTGTTTCTTCATATCTATGTCTATATCCTTAATATTGCATTCTATTTTCATCCTAGGGTATGACATGTGGTATTACCACAGTCATTATGGTGAACTGAAATTTATGCTTGAGATTGATATGGGCTTTTCTCCTATGATAAGAGGTTTTTTGCTAATGTAGTATTTACTACTATGCCAGATGTTCATACTATGCACACTTACATATCGTTACACTATAGATAAGTATATATACTTATCTTATTTTTCAAGATACCGTATACTAAGTTGAATACTCCAGGCACAGTATTAGATCTCTTCCTCATGATAATTTTCTTTTGCTTCCCTCTATCTCTGTTTCTATGTTGATGTCACTGTGCTAACAGCAATATATATACATATATATGTAGATTTTCCAGCACTGATCGAGCCAAACCTGGGTGTACTGGAGTCTCTATGAACTGCAGGTATTATACTTCAGGATGTAAAATATCACACTATGACAATATACTAAACTCCTTCCACTATTTCAATCTCCTTTTATCCCTCACCCCCCACCCCCCTCCCCTTCCCCAAGACCACTGAGTGGTTTCACCAATACTATAATGCGAGTGCCTGGAGTCTTGAACTTTTCTGATTTTTCTTATTTATCATGTGTGAATACGATTGTTAGAACTGAAGCTATTTTCTCTGTTTTATGGTCCACTGAAGATAATATTATTACTCGCCGCCGTACCAATTGTCAACATAGGAGGCTGAAATGTAGGCCCAGATGGCAGAACGGCCAGACCGAATTCTGGTATTTGACTTTAGACCCAATAAAACCTTTGCAAACAACAAAAAAAAGGGGCTGTATGAGTTCAACGTCATGCCATTTGGACTGTGTAATGCCCCGTCGATGGTCGAGGCGATGATGGAATCCATACTTAGGGATTATCTGTGGAATAAATGCCTAGTGTACTTGGATGACGTCATCGTCTATGGAAACACCTATCGACAATATCTCGATAATCTCTGTGCTGTGCTAGATCGGCTACGAGCCAATGGTCTGAAGCTGAAGCCTAAAAAATGCAAATTATTTAGAAGTTCAGTAGAATACCTAGGTCGGATAGTATCTGGACAGGGCATCACTGCCGATCCAACCAAAGTCCAAGTAGTGGAAAATTGGCCCCTACCGACCGATAGCAAGGAGATCCGATCCTTCATCGGGTTCTGCTCCTACTACTAGGACTTTATCCCTAATTTTTTCGAGAATATCAGCTCCTCTACAGAAGCTGATAATCCCCGAAAAGAAAGGGAGACTCAAAGTTGTATTGAGTCAGGATGCCATCAGTGTATTTGAAGAACTGAAATGCCTCTTCAGAGAAACCCCAGTTCTAAGTTACCCTAGAGCCGACGGCAAGTTCATCTTGGATACCGACGCCTCCAATGAAGGCATTGGAGCTGCGTTGTCTCAAATCCAAGATGGGAAGGAGGTACCCTTAGCTTTTGCCTTCAACAGCTTGAACAAGGCTCAACGCAACTATTGTAGCACAAAAAGAGAACTCCTTGATGTGGTCATCTATACGAAAAAGTACCGGCATTTTCTCTATTGTGGAGATTTTGTTCTGCGTACCGACCATTCCGCACTCCAATGGCTCAATAATTTTAAGGATGCCGAAGGAATGATAGGGAGATGGCTGAATCACCTCTCTGAGTTTGGCATGACTAATGCTCACATCGAACACAGGAGTGGTGCTAAGCATATCAATGCCGACTGTTTGTCGCGCATCCCCGTGCGGAAATGTCATCGGATAGACTGTACAGATTGTGGAAGTCACAATGCAACAATTGCTTTGGTAACGCTGCCGATTCCCAACTGGACCCTCCAGGATTTGGGAAGGAAACAGTTGGAAAACCCTATCGTTTCCAAAGTCAGGCTTTGGATCGAGAATGGTGAACCTAAACCAACTAGGCTGGCATTGTCTATAGAACACAAAGAAACCCGAGCTTTGATAGCTCAATGGGACCACTTGTGTGGCAGAGACAATGTATTGTGTCAATTGAGGACCCGACCGGGTAGAAGAAATAATTTACAGGCTGTAGTTCCCTATGAACTCTGCCTGGAAATAATGAACTTCTGCCACGGCCATAGGACCTTGGCACATTTTGGAAGGGAAAGAACGGAACAAAAGATCAAATCCCGCTACTATTGGCCAGGTATGATGGAGGACATCCGTTGATGGGTTAAACAATGTGATAAATGTTGTCTAGCCAAACCAGGGCCTGGCCTAGGGAAGCTTCCATTAAGCCAAGAGATCTTTGGTGTCCGTTTCGCCCGTATAGCTGTGCATATCATCAGTGGATTCCACACTACCCCGGCAGGTAACACATGTATGATGGTAATGCAGGACTACTATACAAAGTACGTCCAAATATATCCCCTACCGAACCATACTGCTGTCACCTGTGCAACAGCGCTCTTCAAGAATTGGATTCTCACATGGGGAGCTCCATTGATGTTGCATTCCGACCAAGGCCGAGAGTTCGAGTCTCACACATCTCACCCCTTTGGGCTGAGATGTGTGAGACGGCATACATCTGTAAGACACAAACGAATCCCTACCGACCTCAAAGTGATGGTCTGGTAGAACGATTCAATCCGACTGTTATAAGCTGCCTCACCACTATGGTGAATGAACATAGGGACGACTGGGACGATCAGTCTCGCTATGTGGCGCATGCTTATAATGCTACCGAGCATGCATCGACCGGGTGCACCCCTAACCTATTGGTAATGGGAGAGGAGATCCTCATGTCTTCTGACATGGTGTATGGAGTCCCAGGGTTAGCCGGTGAACAGCCCTGTACTGTGACTTTTGTTGAGGCACTTAGACAAATGTTGCGGGATGATTACTCATTGGTACGGAGTAATTTGGAACCTTCTGCCAAATTACAGAAAGTGGCCTACGATACTGGACGATACCCCACCCCCTTAATAGAAGCGACCAAGGATTCCTATTGGGCAGGAGCAAATATGTTGGGACATGCTTGCTATGAAAGTGGAGTGATCCTAGGTGAGAATAATCTAGGGAAAACCCTAAAGAGGTTACGTCACAAGTTACTTCTCGAACGCCCCCAGCCCCCAGTAGCTGTGCCTATACAGCCAGTTACAGACACAGACACACAGACAGAGGAGAAAGACCAAGACACATCTCTACTGGATGAAAATGGGGGGGCAGCAGAAGAGAAAAAGGACAAGGAGAAGGAGTAAAAAGGTCGCCAGTACTGACCCACAGCTGCCTAAATGGCAACCTAGGAGTAGGGACCCCATAACATTGCAAGGGGTGTGCAGTGTTACTACCTCCACAACAGGGGACAGCAGGGTGGGTGCACTAGAACCCCACTTGCATAGTATAGCAAGGGAAAGAGAGGTGAATGTTATCAACATATACTCAGTGAAAGGCAAAGGAGGTGAGAAACTGGAGCATACTGGTAAGCGCCTATTGCACTACTTACAGTACCACACAGTTGATTTTGTATATATTAACTCTGGCATAAATAACTTTACCACCCTACTGAACCATGGCAGAGAGAAGAAGGTGAAGGTCGCCTGTCTCGACCCAGGTAAAGCAGCAATGTCACTACTGGCTGAGTACCAATATATCATTTGGCAGGCATCACTTATAGCCCCAGACACAGTGGTAATTATCTGCCCTGTGATTGGGATGTCGATAGGTATGTTTAATGGCTTAGAAACTCCCCATCCCCTCCAACCTGTAATGGATGACACCATCCTATTGCTCAACAAGAACATACATACCCTCAATAACAGTGGGGGCTGGTCCACACCTAAGATAGACTCAACTGTTCACCACTGGCAGTCGGGAAAGAGCAGATGGATACATCAATTCGGGAAAATGAAGGATGGCCTGCACCCCCGGCAGTGTCATTATGAACAAATAGCAGACGAGCTATTTTACACAATGGAAGAAAATGCCATCAAACATCAATACAGAATGTCTTAGGTGGTCTAGACCTAGTCAACCCTCATATATAATTATATACTGGTCGTTGCCAGCGCTTTGAGATGCAATCGCTCGGCACCCAGATCATATCTATATAATGGAATGTTGTGTGAGCAGGTGTTTTGAGTTGCAATCACCCCTCCACAACCACCTGGTTTATTTATAATAAGCGTACCATATGATGATTGGCTCCTTGAATTATTATTTGCCCTGAATGATTATGGTGGTGGTATTGTATTATATTTACTACTAGGACACACTAAGTCTGCAGGCAGCTAGTGTGAGCCATTATAAGCCATTTGAATTTGAATTTCCTTTTCTTCAGGCATAGTTTAGATTATATAAGCATTATATAGTATGGTCTAGTATGATAGTGTGAGCTATTATAAAGTCATTTGATAATATAGAGTGTTAGATTATATGGCTTAGAGGCTAGCTAGGGAGGGCTAACACCATTCTCCTGGACATATGCTATGCCCAGAAACACATATTCTCGTCACTATGAATAATTACTTGGTATGCATGTATGTGATTTGGATCTCCACATTTGGTTTGTATGTTTCTAGAATTAAGTACATGGGAATGATATTGGTTGTGCAGTGTGGTTTGACCCCCCCCCCCTCCCCACCCCCTCTGATCTATAACCATAGATAGACATAGTCTAGAGGCTGCAAGGGGCTTTAAGGTGGGCTCTGTGAATTGTAGAATTTATAATACAGAAACACAGCTGGTGGCTCATAGTACATTAAATGGCCTTGATGTATGCTGTTTAACAGAGACATGGCTGGATGATACAAGGGGCAATGCTGAGCTTTTCTGGCTGGGCAGACAGTTTTACCGCTTAGATAGAAATAGCTTGGCTGGTGGATTACTGACATATCTCAGAAATGATATCGCCTTGTTTTCGGACAGAATCGAGGAATGTTGTATCATGGATGATGATATAGAGGTTTTAACTGTCAAAATAGCCAAACCCCAGGTAAAGACTAAATACATAGTTAATGTATACAGGCCATGGCCTCTATGGCCAATTTCATAAAAGAATCGGGAAAAATCTTGGATAAAATAATCAATGGTAGAGCTGAGATATGGGTTCTTGGGGACTTTAATATAAATGTGTTAAAAGAGAATGAAGCCAGCAGTATTGCATTAGATGGTCTAGCCAAATCCAAAGGTTTAAAGCAATACATCAAAGGTATCACAAGACCCAAAGATGATAAAGGCACATGCATTGACTTAATTTTTTCGAACTGTCACTGTGTTGAGCAAAGCCATATTATGATAGAACTTGTTAGCGACCATTTTCCTGTGATAGCTGCTAGGAAGAAAGCCAAATCATTTGTCAGGGATATGTCATTTAAGGGGCACAGTTACAAATCTTAAAATGCTGATGATTTTAAGGACCATTTGTCATACTGTTCATGGGAGGACCTTTATATCAGTAATGACCCGAATGTCAAATGGAATATTATTAGGTCAAACATGTTAGATTATCTGGATGTATACTGCCCCATAAAGGACATCACATGCAAAGACCACGCCAACGACTGGATGACCAATGAGATTAGAGAGCTAATGAGGGATAGGGATGAAGCTGTTAGGTTTTATTTAGCAAATAAAAATAAGGTCAATTTTGAAGAAGCCAAGCGACAAAGACGTACCGTTGCCAAGAATTGTAAAAAAGCTAAGGGTTCTCAAGTTAAGGGTGATCTCAGGGAGCACAGACATGACCCTAAAGCCTTCTGGAGGGTAATAAATGGGTTCCTAAACCCAAAAGAGAAGTGTACAATGGCCACCTTTGTTGACCAACAGGGCTAAAGGCATGTAGAAGCTGATGCATCCAGTTACTGTAACAGCTACTTCGCTGGAATTGGTCAAAAGCTGTTTGAAGCTAATGAGTCTAGCTATACCAGACCGGCAGATGAAGAGCTGAACCTAGACAAGCTACTAGAGCAACTTGAAAAGGCCGCCCTAGACAGGGAGGAGAATGGCTGGCCCCAGGGTAAGTCAGTCTTCTCTCATGAAGAGGTGGCCAAAGTTGTTAATAACATCTGCATTGATAAATCATCAGGACTGGAGTTCATATCAGCCAGGGTCTGTAAAGATACTTTCACTGTTATCACCCCTCAACTGAGAAATCTATTCAATTGTAGTATAAGTACGGGAATTTTCCCAGACGAATGGTCAAAAGCCATGGTCATTCCGATACCCAAATCTGGCTCCCTCTGGGAGGTCTCTAATTGGCGCCCAGTCAGCCTGCTGCCTATACCTGGCAAGCTGTTAGAAAAACTGGTCCATAGCTTCGTTACAAACAGCCTTGATAATAGAGGCTTGCTATCTGACAGGCAATATGGTTTCAGAAAAGGGAGGGGCACCGCAGAGGCAGTTCTTAATCTCACTGAAGAATTATTACACACGTGACGAAGGGAAAGTAGCAGGTGTGTGCTATGTCGATTTCAGCAAGGCGTTTGATTCCATCCACCAGACGTTATTGGTACGTAAAATTCACTCATACGGTTTTGGCACTGGCTTCGCCAGATGGCTAGGTGGTTATCTACAGGGCCGATGCCAGGTCACACTGCTTAACAATCATAAGTCAAAAGCCAAAACAGTCAAATTTGGGGTGCCCCAAGGATCAATCCTGGGGCCCCTACTTTTTATAATGTTTATAAATGACATTAAGGAATGTATAGATGAATGCTCTATTCAACTGTACGCTGATGATATTGCACTGGTTGCAAAAGATGAAGACCCCAGGAGAACAGCTTTAAAGCTGCAATCCGATGTGTGTAAAATTGCTAACTGGTGTAAGGTAAACGGGTTAACCATTAATGCTAGTAAAACAAAAGTAGTGTGGCATGGCAACAAGTCCCAGATACAGAAATGCCAGGAGCATGAAATTATAGTCAATAATACAGCATTGGGTAACCCCGACAATTACAAATACCTAGGAGTGATAGTCGATAGCAAGTTAAGCATGGAACCACATGTTAAGAACACCATTAAAACGGTCAGTCACAAGTTGTATACCTTAGGTAGAATAAGATACCTAGTTGACAAGCATACAATACTGCAGATTTATAAACAAACCGTGTTGCCATTCTTTGATTATTGTAGTTTTCTCACAAATAGTGCAAACCTTGCCTCTATACAAAAGCTGCATAGACTGCAAAAGAGGGGGCTTAAAATCTGTAAAGGGGATTATTCCAAGATTGAAACCATTACTTTACATAAGGATGCAAAGGTGCCACTGCTCCAGGATAGGAGGGATGAGCAATTATTATTAGTAATGTATAAATATGTCAACAAATTAGGGTTAAGACCAGCGGAAAACCCTAGAACTAGGGCTGATCATAAGATACAGATCAGGCTGCGACGGCCCAGGTTGGAAAAATACAAGAGAGGCCCGCTGTATCGAGGTAAAAAGCTATGGGACAGGATCCCAGCACGGGTACAACTTGCTGAGTCCAAAAACATATTCCAGAGGCACCTCAGGAAAACACAATTGGAGCCAGAGACGGACTCTGACTTTGACTCTGAAGGAGAGGGGGGGCAGGAATAAATAGTAAATGGGTGTGCTATTCACCGGTATGTAGTCATACAACTGTTATACCTTTTGTCACTTTAATACTTGATGCCTTTTACTACATATTCCTCTGAATTCTTTTTTCTGCAGTTATATCTTGGTATAGATGTTATCAAGTGAATACTATTTATATTCATCCTTCATTACACTGCTCATTATTATATGTAAATATGTGCGGGTGGAGGGAATTGTTGCTGGTGGATGGAATCAAAGTCAAATCTAAGTCAAACCGGCCACAAAAAAAAACAAAAAAAAAAAACTCTTCTTTACTATGCCCACACCTATATGTCCCAATATTTTTGCAGCCATAAGCATTTCCTTGATGGGTAAAAGCGAGGCAAGCCGGGGAGGGGTTCCACAACTGCACAAAATAAAATGATACTGGTAATGGTACATATGTATTACTATATGTTATAGCTCTATTGATTGTAATGATTGTTGCCACATGGCTAATGAGCTACTTTCCTAGTTTTAAGCTGAATCTCACATTTATATGGAATACATATCAATAGGTGACTCTCATGCACACACAATGTGCCAAACCAATTGCAATAGACACGGCATAGAATGCCTGGACAAAACTGAACTGTAAAGGACCCTTCAGAAAGTGATACACATGTTATCATTGATGAAAAGTAGTTAATACCATATGACTAAAGTCAATGGATTGCAATCCACCAATTTCGATTCGATTCAATGTAAGAATTACCTTACGACCACCTTCCACGTGAGATTACATTGAATAAAAGAAGTCGCCTGACTTCATTGAAACGAAAAAAAAAAAGACCTAACAGTTTGCACTGGTCAGGGGACTTGGTAGTTCAGTATAGCACTCCACAAGCCAATGAGAAGGTCAACTATGACTGGGTAGGGCCTCTGGAAGTTTTAGCAGTGATTATGAAACCACTGTTCTTCTGAAGTCGGCCCGTGGTAGGAGATACAACTCTCATGTGGCCCGCTTGCGACCCTGGAATGGGGTACTGGCCGATGAGTTTTGCCTACCGACCGCTGATAAGGAATCAAAAATTCCTAAAACCACACAGACCGCTACATCACAGCTGGTCAAGGCACTGACTGCCACTACCAAACACCAAAGGAAGAAAAGTCGTAAACGTGGTAAGAAGGCTAGAATCAACAAAGCTCCGTCTGTTGTATCAATCACACCCAGAGCTTGTGACCGAGGTGATAGATTGGAGGCTGAGCTAGAGAAATCTAGGTCACCTGCCTCGGAGTCGGCGCAAGGCTAGTGGTGGTAAATGAGTTCTTATTTAAGACTGTACACCACAGTGCCCTGATCGTCTTGTTTTTTTGTTGTAATCTACCCTCCTTTCCCACGTACACCGCAATGGGATCCTATGGAATAAAAATACACGAGAAGTACAACCTCATGGTAAGTACAGAATCTTATGTCCAGTCAGGGAGCGATGTATATTGAAACCAGGGTGGGTGGACAGGTGTCGCCTGCATTCGTCATTTTATGAGAATGTTGGATCCACATATCACTGTGCGTTTTATTATATATCAGGGTGAACCGACTGGGATCCAATAGATGTTGACAGTGCCATGGTCAGTCGCAAATGAAACACTTTGCTCAGTGTCAAGGAGTCGATGATCCGAGGCGACCCGATGGGGAGCGTCAACAATCATAAATATCTCCTTATTTGGTCAAGTCTTTTTGGCGCCAAACGCGGGTGGCACTAGATTACGACACCCTGATAGGCTGTTCACACCGTCCGATTCCACCGGATAGGCCTCTATAAATAGAGGCGTGGACGAGATTTGAGTTCAGAATTGTTTTACAATTCTACAGTCAACATCTCCTAGCAGTTTTGACTGGAGTTCTGATACGAACAGCATGGCTACAGCAGATAACTTAATGCCGGCAGAGGAGGAGAGGTTGCTGACATCAGATGGTGAGGAGGGTACCGGTTGGCTTCCTACCGACCAGGGTACCACACCTCAGGCCATCCCGACACCGCCACCTCCCCCACCACTGCCGGGGCAGGGGGTACCGAAGCCAGTAGCTCTCAGAGAGGAGGCCATGGAGGTTGACTCTACCGAGACTACCGACACAGAGTCCAAAAAGAGGCCTAAGAAAAAGAAGAAGAAACATTCTTCTGAATCTGAAGCCCCTGAGGAGGCCTGTACTAACCTGGCCATAGAACCTGCGGAAGAAGAGGAGGTAGTAACTACTTGTTGCGGCCCTTTGGAATCCCGGAAAGACAGACAGCGCCATGCTGAGAAAGTACAGGAAGCCGATGCTGTCAAGGCAGAGAACCAGCCAAATGTGATGCTAGAAAGTCAAAAATGGCCGTCACTGGGTGCCTAAACTGTTTGACCCCGATACCAGTCTGTCAGACGACGAGGACTGGATGAGCGACACAGACCATCCGATCGAGTGGTATGTGGAGGAACTCACCTCGCTTCTCGACTCCAACACTTCTCGACTGGGATGATGGTGAATACCACCGAAATGCTCATCGAGGGATAGTGGTACGCCATCTAATGAAGAATGGCTACCACCAACACCCCCTGACCAGAGCACTCAGTATGGTGACTACTTGTTGGGAGGCCAATGTCGGAGAAATCTGTGTTGGCCGCCTCCAGAAACGGCAAGTAGCCAACTGCCTGATCAATCGGTTCAAACTTATGGACCATGAGTGGGATCACTGTATCAGCAAGACTAAGGGCTATGGACCCCAACAGGAGATGGGTGAGTCCGGGTCCGATGTCTTACCGAAGGATCAGGATAATGAGGCCGCCTCTGTCAGTTCTAAACGCTCCCAACAGCCCACCAGGAATTCTTCTAGTGCCAGGGATGAGTCATTGGGCCCACCCCCGAAGGCTAAAACCCCTGCCAAGAAGCCAGAACCCAAGTCAAAACTAAAGCCTTCTGGTTCCGGAGCGAAGTCAGGTGGCTCCACTGCTACCGGCTCTCTCTCAAGGGCCAAGATGCTGGAGTGCAACAAAGTGACTTCTATCGTGTGTGGGGCACTGATGCAGCTAGTGTCATCCGCCAAACCTACCTGGAGAGCCAAAAGCAATCCATAAAGGTCTTGGATGACATTAAGGTGAAACCCTCACAGACCCGGCCGTTAGCCTCCACCTCAAGCACTGTCAGTAGCTTGGAGGTCAGTAGCCGGGTCACTGGCACGTCCACCCAGTCACCTCATGGCATAAACTGGAGCGGCTCTGCGGCTTCAGTAACACCTGGACTGGAGGGACTACCTCATCAGGACTCCCGTTCTTGATGGAGCTCCTCTAACTCCGATGGTGCGTCGGTTCCCGCTTCAGTGCCCAGGCCCCTGTTGCCTGGACCATAACCAGAAGAGAACAGTGAGTTCTCAGAGCAAATGAGCGCCCCCGTGCGTGAGCTTCGAGACTCGCTGACAGAGCAGTTCAGCTCTAGCCTCTCAAGTAACGACTTTCGAGCAGTCGTTGCTGAAGGCCTCTTCTATATTGTCCAAGGAGGATGAAAAGAAGAGGACTAATGAGAAGGCAAGAGCCCAGGCAGAGCTGGACGGTTACAAGGAGCAGGTTTCCCGAGACGCTGCCTTCGATAAGGTGCGTCACGAGGAAATAACTCTGAAATGGAATAAGGCCTCATCACATTTCCACCGACAGTTTGGAATGTCCCTAGAGGCCTGGGAGAGGAAAGGCTACCCGACGCTTGCGCCGATGAGTAGCCACATCCTAGGGCCCAGCATAAAAATTTGACCCGAGGATGACGGCCCCTCCAGGCTGGCGGGCCATGGGCTCCCAGACCCACATGTTACACATCATGGGTATGAGGGATGCCAGCGGCCTGACAGGTCAGGGAATGCCACCACCTGGCTTCCCTATGGTGCTACCGGCCGGGTTGCTCACACTCTGTCCTTCAGGAGTTGGTGATCAACTGGCCGAAGAGTACACGCCTCCTATGGAGGATGTCTCCCCGGCACCGCAGGAGCGGATGGACACTGAAGCCCCTGTAGAGGAGGACAAGCTGCATGGAGATGGCGACACTGCCTAGTCTAGGTAGCTGCTCCCCATCTCTATCGGATGCAGACCTGGCTATTACCATGGACTAACCCGATCGATAACGGACCCTGATGACCCCGGTAGCTGTGCCGCGTTACCAACAGAGGGATGATAGTGCCTTATCTACAAAGGACGATCTCTTATGAACTGTTATTACTAGCCTGTAGAAAAAGGATACCTGCCTTATGTTGTTCTTAGTAAAGCTGGACTTTTACTATGGAGCTTCTAACTATACCATATCCTACCCCTATTGGACTTCTACAGACTAATTGTTTTATGAAACGAACGGAAAAAAAACAAGTTGGAGTTTCCCATACATATTCTTTATTGGACTAAAATTGTACATGTATTCTACATTTCGGCTGCTATGCGGGGCTGAATACATAGTAGGTCCTCCTTAGTCCCGTTTTTGTATGAACCAGACCCAAGGAGTTGGAATATAATCGATACCTGAATAGACTGTAGTAACATTGATTTATGCCAGTTATACTATTATAAAGTTGGAGGGGTTCCTCCAAGGCTGGTCCAGTCCTGTTAGGCTACTGCTGCATGGTAGAGAAGGTGAAGTAACAACTCAAGAGAGAGGCTGGTGGTAACTTAACTTTATTGCTCAAACTCAGGGGCTTTTATACAAAGTCAGAGAGCAGTTCCCCCTAAAACTGCCCACACACAATACCTGGAATCATGGTCCTTCATTGGTGATTCTTAGAAAACACACTTTACCTAAAAGAAGTCAATCACTGACATATATCTGATACCATATAAGAACAGTACTAAAAGTAAGTGACACACTTAAGCAGTTGTACACAATTCAATGGAATATACCCTTAATTCCAAGTATACCCCCTCCCACTTTGGGGTACCCACAATAACAAGACAGGCTAATTCTAAGAAAACCCAGTTCTATAAGTAGGTGTAGCACCCTTACTACTAAATGGCCCCACACCCATACAGTCTTACTCGGAAATGACCCTACCCTGGATCCTTAACTAGAAACCCAGATACATCACAGCGAGCTGCTCCATCAAACCCACAGTAAACAACCCACATACCACACTGACACCATACCAGGGGTGTGGTGGACCACCAGTACACGACCCTTTAAGGGGTCTGCACTCTACATACCTCCCCCCTTTAAAGATTTTTATCCCTCTGGATCAAAATTTCCTCAAATGATTAGTGATATACATATATGTGATATAATACGCGGATACATGTATATAATCCTATATCTAACATGCATATTTATCTTGTCAGATCTATTCAGACATTATTGCCAATTCTACGGGGTCTATTTGAACTCCATGATTCTCGTTTACAGTACCGGCTTGTGGTTGTCTAGACTCTGCGGTCTGTGGTCTAGATAGACACAGTGGCCTGTACTTACATACTACAATGATAATGACAACAATGATACACAATCCTACAATGGATGTGACTGGACCATATACCACACCTTCCTGTGCTCTTATTCCACTACTATAATCTTGTGCCCAATTCTGCATCTCCACAAGTGGAACTTCCGCCCGCTCTTTGTACTTAAGAACTCTCCCCAATTTCTGATTAACATACCTCGGCCAAGTGAAATTGATCCTCCTATTAAAGTGGATAGTTTCTGCCCCTTTTACTAATCTACCTGTCCCCTTGCGGATTCCACTTACTCTCCAATCTTTGGTCTCTAACTTACATTCTGGTGGCACAAGTATGTGGGTTGGTCCAATCATCTCCCTAACAACAGCGCGTTTACCTATACACCTGAGGGTTACAGGCATCTTCTTATATGTCACAACCACATTCTCCCCAAGGCCAAGAGAATACACCTCTGAGTTCTGTCCATCACGTTTCATGATCTCGATAGTGCAGAGCCTCAGGGAGTTGTTTGTAACTATACCCCATTCACAAGTTGGTGTCAACAACTCCTCATGAGATACACATACCCGGGGCGTCTTTCCAAAACAACTATCTGGCCAAAAGGTTGCCCCCGTATCAGTGTTAATAGCTACATTTCTCTTGCCCTTGATTCTCCTTAGATATTTCCCATCTATAGCTACAGGAAAGTAATGAATTCTATACTCTAAATAGTGAACCCTGCCCAATGCCGGTAAGACTACTCGAAAGACCAATGTGCCTGCATTATTCCACAGAGGTTCAATATGTACATTCTCATAATACCATTCTTTAGGTGGGGTGTCATATCCCCAGTCTCTGACCTTTATAAGAATAGATTCAAGTTCAGGAGGTGCTAGAGTTTCCTCTGTGAGCCAACCTCTCTCTAGTTCATGTCTCTGTTCATTGAAACGGTTCCACTGATCAAAGTACTGTTCATACACCAGTTCAAGTTCAGTAATTGTACGGTCCACAGACCTTGCAAGAGACAATCTCTGTACAAAGGTATCCAAACGCGAGACCCGCCGGCTGTAATTACTTAGCTCATCCTGCAAGTCTAATTGATACTGCTCAAGTGTTTGAATGTCTTGTCTGTTTTCACGTACAAACTTCCTGGTACGGTTAACTATACTCATCATTTTGTCAAGTCTATGTACTATAATGCCTTCATTATGCACTGTCCCTTTAATTATCGTCTTGATCTCCTTCACCTCATCATCGGTGGCCAAGCCGAATAGGCTCTTCCCAAGGTACCCAATCGCGTTAATTAGGCCTCTCTTGGCCCTCTTCTTCCGGCTCTCAGGTTGAGCATGGGGCGGCCATGACTCAGACGAATCCATGACTGCGGGCCCTTGCAGATCAATGGCACTAAGTCTAGCCTCCCAGGTGCGTTGGTCTTCTGCCGAGACATGAGGGGCCACTAGCTGTATCCCGGTTCTCACCTCATTAACCCAGAACTTGATTGGCAGAGGCTTTGGGGGATTGATGACAACTAGAGTGGTCCATATTGCTTCGATTGTCCTGGATCGTCCTACCTTCTGAACTAGGACCCCATCATCCTTGAAGAGATCCCCACAGCTAAGGTGGACTAGACAGACAACAAGGAGGCAAGCTCGGGATGCTGATCCACCAAGCATTGCCGCTTCTGTCTATCAATGTCTTTTCTATCTTCGTCAGTCACCTGTGGTCTCCTCTTGCCCCTAATCCTAGGTCCCAATTGAAGTGCGTCCTGAGGAGAGGTAGTAGGCTCAGTAGAGGGAGGGGTGACTGATAGTGTCTCTGGCTCAGGTGTTATTTCCATGGGTGTTTGCCTGAGCTCGGCTAGCCTGGTACTCCTGCGTACTGGGATAGGATTAAGTTCAGTCTCCCCAAGGCTGTCTACACGTCGCCGTTTGGAGGCTGGAAGCCGTTCCCTAGTTTGAGTTGCTGGGGTGTCAGGTTGAGTCCTTGTGGGTAGCTCCTGTTCCTCTGAAGTCTCAGGCTCTACTGGCTGGGGAGGAGGCGGGGGTACCCTTATATGCCTCCTCTGAGCCCGGGTAGGACGGGGTCTGACGTCATCCCACACACAGTCAGGATCCACCAGCTTTAGTTTGTCACGATTAACCACTCTTTGTTTTCCTGTCCTCTGGTTAATCACAGTGACCACAGGACCTCTAACAGCAGTGACTAAGTACCCGTGGTCCCATTTGGCATCAAGAGGAGCTCTCTCCTGGGCCACAAGTACAACAGTGTCTCCCGGATGTACTTGACCTCCTCGGGCTCTTTTCATCAGTCGTGCATGATTGTACTTGCGGCTGTCCTCTGTGGCTCGGGCAGCTTCTTGGAATGCCTTAGTTAGTAGGTCAACTCGTTCACCAATGGCTCTAGGATCTGATCCTTCAGTGCGGTTCAGCATTCTGGTTAGAGGTGCTCGTGGTTTCCTCCCATATTGCAAGAAGAAAGGAGTGTACCCAGTCACTGTAGAGGTGGAAATACGATGAGCCCACAAAGCTTGTCCTAGCTTATCTTCCCAATCAGAGGACTGATGATTCACTAGCTTACGTATCATCCCCTTGATAGTTCTATGGAAGCGTTCAATTTTAGAATTAGATTCTGGGTGATATGGAGTGCTTCTCCTCATCTCGACTCCACATTCTGTCAGATATTGCTTGACTACCACTGCCTGGAATTCTTGACCTTGGTCAGTAATGACGACTTCCGGTGCACCAAAGCGTGGGAGGTACTCCTGTTCTAGGTAGCGCAGAACCTGCTCGGCCTCCTTCTTAGGTATGGGCTTTGCCTCCACCCAGCCAGTGCAATGATCCACCACAGTAAGTATATAGCGATTACTGTAAGGTGATGGAGCAAATGGTCCACAGAGATCCATGCCAACTATCTGACCAGGGTAGGCTGCTATTGGCATCTTAGTGGGCTCAGGGTAGTCGCGCCGCTCAGCATGTATGGCACACCGTTCACACTTCTGCAATACTGCTGCTACATCCTTGCGTTGCCCTGGCCACTTGTATGCTTCCTGCAGTCGATCTAAAGTCTTTCTTATGGCTTGGTGTCCCACCTCTGTGTGTGCTCTTCTTATAACCCGATAACGTGCACTGGGTGGTAGTACCAGCCGAGGGTATTCAATTTTCCCCTCAGGAGGTACAGTTGAGTACAATAGTCCATCCTTCAGCTCATATCCTGACCCTTCTTCCCCCACTAGGTCATATTCTGCCATGGTCTTCTGCTCCTCCCTGAGTGCATCCTTTTCTAGTTGGTCAAATTCCCACGGTATCTGATTTGGATGTTCACAAGCCAGGTCGTCGGCTGCTATCCAGTCAGTAGTCTCCAGGGCTGCAATATCTGTACCACGTATGCGTGACAGCATGTCAGCACGGATGTTGTTACTGCCTTTCCTGTACTGAATTGGGGCACCATACTCAGCTATGAGCACTGCCCAACGCTGAATTTTAGTGTTCTTGACCTCGGACAGGAAGAGTGCCTTGAGGGGCTTATGGTCAGTGAAAATGGTGAAGTCAGCTCCAAACAGGTAAGGTCGCAGCTTCGTCAAGGCATAGACCACAGCGTACGCCTCCTTTTCTATGGTCGCCCACTTGAGTTGACTTCCTGAGAGCTGTTTGGAGACATACTGTATCGGCCTTTCTATCCCATCATTGTCATCCTGTACCAAAATTGCCCCCACTGAGTAGTCACAGGCATCAGTGTACAATTTATACCCCTTTGATGTATCAGGATGTGCCATAACCCGATTAGAGATGAGTATCTCCTTCAAGGTGTCAAAGGCAGTTTGCTCCTCACTTCCCCACTTGAAGCGAGCATGCTTCCTGGTGAGTGCCACAATAGGAGATGCGATACGGGCATAGTTTGGGACACATTGTCGGTAGTAATTAGCCATTCCTAGGAACGACCTGACCTCCTTAACTGATTGAGGTTGCCCCAGATTAGAGATAGCTGAGGTCTTCTCAGGATTACTGGATATCCCTTCGGGCGTCACAATATATCCCAGGATCTTCACACTTGGCACATTCAGGTGACACTTAGAGGGTTTCAATTTTAGTCCATTTTCCTCTAAGGCATCGAAGACCCTTCTAAGGTGTTCTCGGTGTTCTTCTTCTGACCTTGAATAAACAATGATGTCATCCAAGTATACAAGTGCGAAAGCACCTAGCATGTCTCCCAGTACAGCCTGCATTGTCCTCTGGAAGATAGCTGGGGCTGTGGCCAAACCAAAAGGCATGACATTAAACTCATAGTGTCCACGATGTGTGATGAAGGCAGTCTTTTCTCTATCACACTCAGCTACAGGGATCAGCTTTCAGGTCCATTGTGCTGAATACCTTGGCCCCGGTCAGGCTATCTAGGATGTCTTGAATGATGGGTAAGGGATGGGCGTCCTTGCGCAGGACGGCGTTCACCTTGCGGAAATCTACGCAGAATCGGGTCGATCCGTCAGGCTTGGGAACCAAGGTAATGGGTGATGCCCATGGCGAGTTACTCGGCCTAATCACACCTTCCCGCAACATCTTCTCTATCTCCTCCTCAACGACCTGTCTCTTACTAAGGGGAAGCCTATAAGGCCTCTGCCTGATAGGAGCATGATCACCGGTGTCTATAGTCATTTCAACCTTGGTGGTCATTCCATTCACTCCCTCCTCCAGGGCAAATACTTGGGGTCGTGACCTGACCCAATCTTCTAAGTCTGTCGATGCTATATATAAATCTCGCTGCTTAGCAGTCTGTAGGGCATAGTTTTCTCCTAGGAGTATCACCTTCTTAGTGCTATAGTCTATAACAGCCTCTAGTCTCCTAAGGGTATCATCCCCTAGAAGTATATCATGTGCCAGGGTGCATACAACCGTGACCTCTGCTACTAGAGACAGTATTTCTAAAAGTGTCCGCCCTCTCGTAGGAATTATGTGTCCAGATATAGATTTAAGTCCCTCTGATTTCTTCATCAGTGGGGTGCGGTGATTGGCTCGACATAGCCCCATCCAAAATTGTTCATTGATTAATGTTCTGCAGGCACCAGTGTCCACCAAACAGTTAGCTGTGATACTCCCAAAGGGAATATTCACACATGCTCGGGTGTCCGGTGCCCCTAAGCGTTTCCCGACACCGCATGTACAGGTGAAGCTGAACATTGTTTGGCGATATGGCCAGCCTGGCCACATTTAAAACAATTGGGTGAGCCGTCCTCATTATATGCAGGCTTGCCAAACTTCCTTCCAGAGGTTCTCCCCCTTTGAGGTCGCTGATGTCCTGACGAGTGCTCCTCCTGGGGGTCTAGTTTCTTCTCCACCCGTCCTAATTGCTTCTGCATCCCGCGGATGGCACCTGTCAGTTCCTTTAATGTTTTTGACAGCTCATCATCCATGGTAGCTGATGCCTGGGCTAAAGGTAAGGCCGCGATGTCCATTGGTTCATCTTGGCGATGACCAGTTTCTGCCATGGCCATGGCACGGGCGGATGCATTAGCATGGTTGATGGCTTGCATTATGTTGTTTGGTCGTTGTAGATGAACTTGGGCTCTTACCTCCCTGTCTCGGAGCCCACTAATGAAGTTCCGTACCAATCTCTCCATAACCAGGGGTACAGCCAGCTCTTGGAGAGTGTAGGCCTTCTGAACATGGCTGATGAACTTAAGGCCATACTCTCTGCTATCTTGATACGGGAGTTGTTTCAGGAGGTCCACTTTATTCCGTTTGTGCTCGGGCTCATCTTCATCCAGAAATGCCTCTACGATATGGTCCTTCACCACAGCCCAGGTGACAGGTAATGGTGGATGGGCATTAGCACGTTGATCGATGAGGTCGGCTATACTATTTCTCAATGGTCCTTTGCTTATATAGCCAACCATCTCCATGACCAGATTATCACCTGCATTTGTCCATCTCTGGGCAGCTGTGACAGCCTCCATCCATTCTCTCAGGTGATCCCTCTCTGACCCATCACAGCTCTCTATGTGCCTGCCATGCTGCTCCAACTTCTTCCTTATATTCTCTTCCTGTCTCTGAGCATTACGCTCCTGTTGAGCCTGGATTAGTTGCTGTGCTTCAGCCATTGTAGCTTAATGGTTAATTAGGTCAGTTAATAATCACCTCTTCGTTGTCTGAATCTCTGTGCGAGGGCAGGTAGGTCTCTGATGGGGATGAACTGTGGTGCAGCCGGGGTGATCTGTATAATGATGCATGGCCTGCGATCAATAATTAGACACCTCTCTTCACGTACTTGTATTCTCCTTACTGTATCTACAGCCTCTCTCACCAGCTCGGGATCCACCTCCTCTATATAATATTCTGGAGCATACTCTTCTTGTTCTTCTCGGTCTTCAGATAGCCCATCTACTATCTGTTTTATGATCTGTCCGTCTATGTCATCTAAGGTGAATCTTCCAGCCATCTGCAGGACTACAGCCTATGTAAGGTGCTGTACTGTTCTGGAGTCTGCTGTAGTTAAACCAGCATGTTGAGTCTCGTCCGGGTCGCCACTATAAAGTTGGAGGGGTTCCTCCAAGGCTGGTCCAGTCCTGTTAGGCTACTGCTGCATGGTAGAGAAGGTGAAGTAACAACTCAAGAGAGAGGCTGGTGGTAACTTAACTTTATTGCTCAAACTCAGGGGCTTTTATACAAAGTCAGAGAGCAGTTCCCCCTAAAACTGCCCACACACAATACCTGGAATCATGGTCCTTCATTGGTGATTCTTAGAAAACACACTTTACCTAAAAGAAGTCAATCACTGACATATATCTGATACCATATAAGAACAGTACTAAAAGTAAGTGACACACTTAAGCAGTTGTACACAATTCAATGGAATATACCCTTAATTCCAAGTATACCCCCTCCCACTTTGGGGTACCCACAATAACAAGACAGGCTAATTCTAAGAAAACCCAGTTCTATAAGTAGGTGTAGCACCCTTACTACTAAATGGCCCCACACCCATACAGTCTTACTCGGAAATGACCCTACCCTGGATCCTTAACTAGAAACCCAGATACATCACAGCGAGCTGCTCCATCAAACCCACAGTAAACAACCCACATACCACACTGACACCATACCAGGGGTGTGGTGGACCACCAGTACACGACCCTTTAAGGGGTCTGCACTCTACACTATGCTGTTCATTATCACATAACATGTTTCAAGTCTTTATTCATTCAATCTCTTACGAGTGGTCTATAGAACTGTATAAATAATGCTACCAATTTTTTTTTTTCTTAAAAAAAAAAAACATGTTCTCATTCTTGAGGGGGGTAGTGTAATGGGCAAGCTTACGCGCTACCCTACTGTTCTATAATAATAACATATGTTCACTTCGATAATGTCTTATCGACCGGTAATGTAAATATGGGTACTTATCAGTACTGACCAGTACCATATGTTTAACAACCATTCAGGCGCTAAGCCTGTTATGTAAGAGGATTAATATCTGCCGCACGGTTCCCGCCGTTGCTAATTGTAATCTATATGTTAATAATGTCAAGTGTTAATGAACCTACTATATAAAGGACCACATGTTTCTACCTCAGGGAGTGTGTCTTAGGCGCTAAGACCTATCGCACCTCCATAGTATATCCAATATGTTAAAATCTACTGTCTACACCTAGCCGGATAGAGCCATACGATATTACCTTTATAGTATCGGTACACGTTCATTTTACTATTGAACCAAGCAATCCATGTTCAACAAAGTAATAAACCTTCGGAAACTTTAAGTTCCTTGTGTTGTTGTCTCTAAGTATCGGAGTCGCATAGACAGATAACCGGACAGGCTTACCGACAGGTGGCCCAATGGTTACAGTTGCTTTAACATTAAGTCTATGACATTCCAGACATACCAAAAACGCCTCACCTTTGGTTTGCCATTGATCTCTATAGTAAAAGTAAAAAAAAGAAGGGCTGTTTTTCTACCTTTCCCCCCTCCAATGTATTTCTGATAGTTGCCTTCTTGAGTGATAAGGTTGCCGTACAAAAAAGCTAATGACTTCTTTTCACATTCCTGGAAAATTTTCTTTTCACATACTATTAAAACTTAAGTGTTTAAGGCATTGAATGATTTTTTTTTCTCTCAGAAAGAAAAAGCTATAAGACATTAAAACAGACTGCTGAAAATGGAGAAAAAACGTCTTAATTTGGTGGGAAAGTGGCACTTAAGAACACTGGGTCAATCATCAACAGGGGTTGGTAGTATTTTGCACATTGACTTGAAAATCCCTTTCACCTCAAGAGTGGAGCAGAATATTTGAGCCCCCTCCCCACCACCCCTTTAAACTGATTGATAGAAGTAGCTACAGCTATATGTATAGGAACCGTAGCTAAAAGTGGCGAACATTTCACACCCGCTCCCCTTTTCAAGGGCACATACGGTCACCATGTGTTCTGTGATTAGATGAATTCACTTCCTTTGAGCTGAAACTGGGCTAAACTGTCCATGCAGAGATGCAACTCACTGATCACTGAAAATTCATTATCTTGACTTTATCAATATTTGATAGAAAAGCTTATGATGTATTAAAGTTAAAAATCCGCTTTTAAAAAACGGTTACATGTAGCATTTATGCTATACCGTGGATGCATTTGCCATGCTATAATATATGGTCCATCAGGTAAGGCTCTTGTTTTACTACAAGGTACATGTGTACAACTCCTTTTTTTAACTACAATAAGACACACAATCCTTTTAAAAAACATTGCGAATTTTTATTTCTTTTTTTCAGTATTCATCGGCGTATACACATGTACATAGATACAAAAGAACAATGATTAACAATGAACACAGGGGAGTGCCAACTACTGAAATGTCACATATAGATAGGGACAGTCCATTATAGATAAGTACAGGAGAGGGCACTAGGTGGCAGGCTAACAGGTAAGGCCTCTATATTTTGTGCACAGAGGAGTTCCCACACACCCCCTGATTTTGGTCTAACAGTGACCTTAACTTATTAGATTACAGAGTGTTATCTGGCTTATTTGAAGGACAATGAACTGGATGCCAAAAACAAACCATCTGTAAAAAGATCAAGCTGAGCTATCTAGTCTATTGAATGTGATTTATCAGTTGGTATACCTTTCATGGTGCATACTGAACCCAATATTCACCATCCAATATTATTCGCATAACAGGGGTGTACCTAAGTATGACCTACAACACATATCTTATGCATGGACAAACAGATATTCTGACATCAGAATTATTAGATGGATTCTAAAATTCCTCTCCTGTTCCTAATTATAGTACAAAAGAATCCACATTTTACCCTTTAATGTCCGCTAATGCATTAATGCCCACATGCCATTCATGCATCATGCTGACACTACGGGGTCAATACACTCTCCGAGGGTCGGTATGATGCTCCAATGAAGCACTAGCGAGCAGTCTCGCCAGCACTTCACTGGTGCATCATGTTCATCAATGGGCATGATGCACTCCTGCAACAACGGCCCCTTAAGGACTAAAGTTGTTAAGGGCACTTATATCAATGTATAGGTGTCATGTTTTAGGGAGTGGTCAATTTGAAAATAGGCGGGTGCTAGGGGAAGGGGCTCATTGGTTTTCATGGGTTTTTTTTGTGTGTGCTTTTGTTGATTTTATGTTTGTTTTTGTTGATATTTTTGTTACTTTGTTTCTTCTTGAGAGCAAATCACTTTTTACATTAATAACTAGAGTATGTTGAGGCCTTTTTGTTTCCTTTGCCTCTGCATAGAGGTTGTGAAATAAAATAAATTGAAAAAAAAAAAAAAAATTGAATTGTTAATTGACCCCATGAGAGATTAGCTTCTTGCCATTTCCTACTTGTTCTAAATTACAATAATCATTTAAGGGCCAAATATTTCTTCAATAGATCTTTAAACATGATGTATAATCATAAATGCAGTCCTTACAATTAACTTACCAGCTGGATTTTCAAAATAAGGCCGGCGAGTTAATTATCAGGACTGGATCTGGAGGTGTTGTTTCCATTGTTCCATTTGTTAATATTTACATTAGAAAGTGCATGGGAGTATTCATTCCGCTTGCCAGATCAACACCAAATGTAAACAATAACATACAGAACAAAGGAAAGCTGTGCTGAAAGTAACGCTGCTGCTAGTGGAGCCCTGGCTTTACACTACCTGCTCTGAACTTTATAAAAAAATAATAAATAAAGGGGGGGGGGCTTAAACACCTCCCTCAACCTACCATACACGCCTATTGTTTATTACTCCAGTACTTCCTAGATAAATTTTAATTTAATTTTTTTTTTAAATAGGAAGAAACTGCTCCTTTGTGGCCTAGAACCGGTTTCTATGCCCTGTCACCATGGTAGCCACTGCCAGTCACCTTGGATGCTGTAACCACCTCCCCATGGAGATGTGTACACAATTGATTGTTGCCTAGCAACACCATCCCTATGACGTCATACCCCTTTGGCAAAACTGTCATTCTGAGTGGTCGCATCGTGCAAGACAGACGCCTACCCCCTAGCTCCGTCCTAAAGATCTACTTCCTAGATAAACTCATCAAGTTGGTGTTATACATTAATTTAGTCCAACCTAACAGAATATATGAGGAAATACATTGGTAAATAGAAGGAGTAGAACACGTTATATAATACCATATGAAACACATTGAAAACAATATAAAGCAGATAAATAAATCTACAAGAACAAAAACAAATATAATTGAGCGACAATAAATAGACATCTATATAAAGTATTTTATATAGTAATTCTAAATTACTATTCCATATATTGATGTTTTCTGACTCAAAGGCATCGCTGAATAAGAAGTGCAGGTACCTCAGACCATAAATTCCCTCATATGAGACGAGGCTTATAAAAGAACCAGCCTATATGTGTGTGTTCAGGGTGCGGCTTATACAAGGATTTTTGACACTATAGAACAGGACTATAGTGCCTATTTTTAAGTCCCTGGTTGCGGGTTTAATATAGACTCCTCTTAAACTCGGGGTGCCGCTTATACGAGGGTGCTGCTTATACGAGGGAATTTACGACTGGGTACATCCGAAAATTACACAGAAGATTTTGAGAAAGATGATAAAAGATAGTTCCAACAGTTGGTAGTGCAAGCACATCACCACGGACGGGATAATCATGTACAAAGTGAACTAGTGTTGGCCAATATAAGATAATACAATGTGTAGCAGTTTTATCGTATTACCGCTAAGTATCGGACATTAACGGTAATTTTCCACAACTTCCCTGAAGACCACTGCTTTTCCCCCACATGTCATAGAGAGAGAACTCAATTTAACACCCATACTTCCAGTTGGATACACACTGTCTTTGATCGACGTATTACAATCCTTCCATTCATTTCTGTAATTCAAGTGTTCATTAGGCCCTAAACAGAGTATGACATAATTTGATTCACGGGGATTTCATCATTACCAGTGTGTGAGGAACAGATTATGTGTAAATACAATTACTACACGTAGACAATTATAATAAGACAAAATGAAACCCCAAATTCTCATTGGCTGAGAACTAGTTTGAAAATACTGATATCCCTTTTAAGCACTTTTACTCAGTACCTGGTAAATGTATGTTTTGATATATCACAATGTCATTTCATTTTTTATTTAAGTATTCCGTATGTATATAATACCGCTGTAATGAGGACTGTCTTACTCCATGATCAAGGCACACCCTACGTGTAAGACCAAGCCAGACTTCATGGACCTGCTAGAAAAACTGAAAATAAGACTTTTGTTCTAATCAATGGATTTTTGAAATTCAAAAAACCTATGGGTAGCTGAGACGTTTCCCAATGGCCTACAACCACTTTTAAATCTATGGGAGATGTGCCCTCAGCTTTTCCTCGTAATATAAAGTGCACCAGTAGCATATCCTCGCGTGTAAGCCGCGCCTTATAGGCGGGGTTTTATCATAGTTTATAGACTAGTATCAGCAGTGCCAATAACTGTTTTAGCACTAAGGTGAACAGTATAAAGATAATGGAACTTAACTTAGGAGACGCTATAGCCTTGACAATATTGAAGAGATACATGTATATATGATATAGGATCTAGACAAATGTGCAGAACTGTGTGCCCGTGAGTTGAGACTAAACGTAATTTATGATGTGTACAAAGCATTGGTTAGTACATATAAACTTTACCATGTTTTCGTTATAAGATCTCATTAGCCATACAGAATAATTCCACCAAAAGCTAAATTTATTTACAGCAAACGAGTGTAAAGCCGTATACCCGGATGCTTTAGCAAATATCTGATCAATATCAATGTTCTGACTGAGTAGCTCCATATCATGATCAGTAGAGACTAAAGGGCAATGACAATTTTATATAACCTTGAACAAATCTCATGATGTCAAGATCTGGCAGTTGATAACATTGTTATGATAAAACTGACTTGAGTGTATTACAGCACATCTTGTGGATGTACCAGTGCTGTAGTAAATGCTGAAATAATATACTTTGTAAGATTTCTATTGGACAATAAGGTGCTATATTATATTGAACTAGTATGAGCTTGACTAGATGATACAGAACAGAGTTTGCCAGCTATTGAGAAGTTCACATATAAGTTCACGGCTATAAATGCTCCTAAAGAGAGGATTATATTGCGGACATAATTACATGTATATAATATAGAAGAATATCAATCAATGTAAAGAATCTCATACTATTATTTATGTACAGTTAAGAATAGAAGTATATGAAATGACTCTGTTCAATATAACATAATCAAACCGTTGTTGTTGTTGGAACTATCACCATTTGTGAAAGAGAACACATTTTATGCCTACACGAAGTACTTAATACCACAATATCACACCGTCGGGAGTACTTGACTCCCGACGGTGTGATAACTGGCCGATAACCCTCGGTGGTGATCAATTTGAGTGCTCCTTTGTTTCTATCTCAAGTTGATTTAGTCAGATATGTTCGCAATTCCATTTATTTGGCATTAGAAATAATTCTATTACCACTTATGTGACCATTTGGGATGTTTCACCCAGAGGTGTGCTACAGGGTAGGTTATCACACACGGGGGGGGGGTGATAGGGGGTACAGAGGTTCCTGGTTCAACCTATGGAGCCATCTATTCAACTTGAGATACATGAATGTAGCTATGGCGAGTAACGCACCAGGGCTGTATGGATGCATCACAACATGTACGACTGGGCGCGATACATCGGGGACCTACTGACCCTAGATACATCATTATACATTGGGTCAAATTCTATTCTAAAAATAAAAGGGAGATTGAAGATTATCATTACATTGGATAACAACCTTTAACATTGTAAGATCACAGTGGATATAGTAAGTTTGAAAACAGACAAGCCTAATCAAGAATCAAGCTCCAGCTAAATCTTAAAGGAAGCCGGCGAGTAAGTTTCCGTTTTAACCATTTCAAGTCAAGTTAAAACTTTCCTTTTCTCAAAATAACAGATTCTGTTACAAACTTTAGAATTGATATGGACGTCCTCATTCACAGACTGTTCATGACATTTCTTTCTTAAAGGTCTTAGAAATACTGGAAAATGACTAAGACTTTTATAGCGAGTATTTAAAAAGGTAATATGAAACTCAAAATGGGTGTTACCCACGTTTACAATTATGCTGTTATTAATTCAAGTATGGCACAATCATCTTTCAACTAACGTTCCAGTCTGGAAATCCATAATGCACAGCAGATTAATTGTATTCAATAATTCAAGGTTGATTTAAAAATATTTTGCAAAAAGGCATAGGTCATCTGAAATACTTAGCTCATTGCGCTGATTAGATTTAATAGAAAAGGTGTTCATAGAAAAATTCTAAAAATAGCTCTTATCTACGGCATCTAAACCCCTTAAAAGCCTTTAAGGGCCGCTGATGCAATAATGCTGTGTGATACCTCAAATCAGACATTGAAATACTACACAGATGTTTAGGGGGTTATAGGTGTGACATAGATCAAGTAGTATAAATACTTTCGTTTCAATAACGCGGTGGAAGAGGTAGCCTTGATCAATCATCGACTCAGGGTGCGTCTTATGCACGAGGTGCACCTTATATGCGATACTTGTTACTAATGCAAAACATTGACTGTGTGATGACGTAACAGACAGTTTTCACTTTAAAAGTCTAGCTAATCATAATGAAACTACCAAAAGGTGGTATGCTACCTAACCACAGGTAACTTCAATTAGGATCCGACTAGATGGCTAAAGGCTGATCTGGGAGTGTAACCGAATACGGGTATATATGAGTTTCATTGTAAAACCTGGAAACTAGTATTGGTGACTACAAAATGTAACTCTTGTCTAAAGGAATATTCAATGGCGATATCATGTCGCTTTAGGTCGGGGGCAGTATCCAAACTTTAATGAGCAATACACATTGATATATATATATATATATATATATTATATATATATATATATATATATATATATATATATATAATAGTATTTATATATATACTGTTACATTCATATATTCACAGTAACATGAAGTCATTTATGAATATTCCCTCACCCGTAAGATTTTCTGCCGTAACTCAATGAATGTAGCTGCTGGTTTCTGTATTCAGCGTTCTTTGGTAGCGTCAGGTAGATTAAATACGGTGTTCAACATGGGAACAATAATATCATTATGGTCTTGAGGCGGACACAGGGGCACTTCTACATAGCTCTCCTGCACAACTCCATCAAAACTGTTCATACCATTTGTTATCAATTGTGGATTGGTGCTGTTACCATCGTGCAAAGGGAATTCACTTGGTGAGAGATCAAGGTCGACAACTGACGGGGTTCTGGAGCCTTTAACCGCCACATGGCTAATGGTCGATATGACTGATTCCGTATCAGCATCAAAGTCTGTGTCAAATGGTTTCCTTCCTCTCATGGCGGCGATTCTCATGGAGGTGCATTTGGCATAGACAGCATTATTCTCCTTACACGACTGGGCGGAGGTTTTGTGGGGCAGGGCTTTGTTTGCAACAGGCAACTTTGAGCTACTGTTGGCTGACCTTGCACATCCGCTGGGAGCTGACCTTGGAGATCCACTGGTAGCTGACCTTGGGCTGGTAGCTGACCTTGGGGAGGACACCAGAGATGACCCTGAACTTGTCCTTGACCTATCACTGTCCTTGTTGGTCCGCGGTGTCGGCGGCTTTGCCTTTGGTAACTGTGCTGATGGTTGTCTTATGCCTCTTCTCCCTGCTTCATTTTTCACCACTCCACTTTGAGTCTTTTTTAGATTTTCTACTGTTTTGGCGCTTTTTGTTTTGGGACCGGACAGGGGTTCAGATGTCGCCAATGGCTTCTTTACTGGTTTAGCTTTTGCACTGGAGGCCGAGGGTCCTGGAACAGGCTTTGCTTTAGCTGTTGTTGAAACTGGGGCAGATTTTAGTTTCTTTGTCGGTAATCCACTTGTGGATGACCCCGGACGCGGTGTCTGTTTGGACTCATTTCTTTTACCACCACCAGCTGATTTACCCTGTGAAGCAGCAGCAGCAGAAGCAGCAGAAGCAGCGGCAGCAGCGCCGGCTGGGTTCTTCTGAGTTCTCTGGGTTGACTCCTGCACAGACTGTTCCCCGTGTAAGTCAGCGCAGCATGCGCCGCCCTCAGCACCCACTCCTACCTCACCACTAGTACCCGCCGCACCACCTTCTGCACCCCCCGCTACCTCACCACCTTCAGCACCACCAGTAGGTACCACACCTGGTTTAGGTGACTGTGGTGATGCTGTAGTCGGTGACTTGGGCTTTGTCAATGTCTTAGTTTTGGTACCGGGTGTGGTTGGGGTAAGCCTGGTTTGACCAGGGGGGCCTTTTTTACTACCTGAGGGTGTCTGTGGGGTATGTCCCCCACTGCTGCCCCCAGCAGGACTGGGGGTGTTTGAGGAGGGTGTCTTGGCGCTGCTCCGCGGACGACCACCTCGAGGCCCATGGTGGAAAGGTTGGCCCAGCTTAGTTGGACGGGACGCCCCTGTTGACCTGGGATGTGGCTGTTACAATATAAAAAGAGGAAATAACATTAAATTCAACCAAATGATCAAATTTTGATTAAGTTAAATAAACCTATACAAGATAATCACATGGAAGTGCTGTCATTTCTTCCCATGAATGTTAGAAACTAAAACTAATGGGGAAATCGTAAGTAAGTTTGTGAATATAAAGTCAAAGAATTTTCGATATGAAATAGCGTCTTCTTCAGGTTTAAATGGGATACTCCTGACATAGCTTTTTGAATTTTGAAAATCCATTCATTAGAACAAAAGTTATGAATATTTTTTATCTTTTTCGACCATATTCTAAAACTCTAGGTGCGTCTTATATACGGGAGATTACTATTCAAAGCTATACAAACCTTGAACGCGGGCTTCTTAGTTTCGTCAGGTACAACAAAGCAACCACCTTCATAAGGAGCAAAGACGTCAATGTGAAATTTAACAAATCATTTACATTTAAGTAATCTTGTTGAGGGCAATAATAAGGTAAAGTCCTCACCATGCTCAGTACTTTATGGAGTGCGTTGTGCTTTAATACAATACAATTGGTCATCACGATACATCAGTTATTTCAATAGGGCCAATTAACCCTAGTTTTATTCAATATATTATGAATCGCGAACATTACTTCTGTTTATGACAAAGTGACATAAAGTCGTGTCAATTCTAGCATGCCATGTCAAAGATGCCGACTGTATGTATCATGAACTGACCTTCCTTGATAGCGGCCTGGTCGTTGGCTGAGAGTATCGTCCAGTCGTCTGTTCCCACCACAAGGTGTACGTTATGGTGCAAGAACTGTTCACATGCCGCATACACCGCACGCACTAGGCTACGGAAGTCCTATAGAGTCAAACTTAGCTGCTAAGTCATGGGTTTTTAACACCATTATAAGTTCACGTTTATGTTGTTATTCAAGGATGAGATCATCTTGTTCAGTATTTCTTGCACTATAGACAATCTTTTACATCAAGGTCAATATCGATGACTTATTGACATTGCATTAAGCCCCAGTATTGCACCCCTACAATGCTTTGGATAGAAAAGGCTTAATTATTGCTCGAAACACATAAGCTCCACCTCCTTTTCCATCACCATCATTTCAGGCCTGCTTGTCAGCCTTGTGGAGAAACCGTTCGCAATAATTGATTATCATTCACCTTTACCATCAGACTGGATAACAGAAAACGCATTTTAACAGTTAAGGATACAGGCTTCAATTTGAATAAAGGAAAAAGAGCATACCTCAGTCCAGTCACATTCCTCTGTATCCGCGTGTTGGACGAGTCGTCTACATTGGAGGTAGGTGTGGACGGCGCATTTAACCGGCATACTCGCCACACCGCGCTGCATCACGTCCTGTAGCATGTCTATCCCCAATGCCATCGTCTGAAATCACCCATGTACTATAAAACCTCCCCTACAAGTCGACTTCAAACATTTGTAGAGGACGGTGAAAATATCTAAGATCACCGGGACTCGAACCCGGATCTCTGGCATGACATTCCAGCATGCTAACCATTACACCACGATCCCTTGCCTGATATTTCCACCTTCCAACTACACCTGGATCGGTATGATACACACTAGGGGAGCAGTGATTACCAAGTAACTGGCCCCTGAGGGTCAATCTACCAGGTACAGGGATTTCTGGTCCCCTACACATTTTTTTGTATAAGTTGAATTTTCAGCTTCAAGTTGGGGGGTCGACTTATAGGTGAGGTCGACTTATAGCTGAGGTTCTACAGCAAGTCAGGCAAGGCAAAAATTAGGAAGTTTGATTTCATTGATTGGAACATTAAACTAAAAGGAGACAGTTTTGATTCTCAATATCACCAGGACACAGCGATCACCCATACATTAACCTGATATCAAAATGCACCAGGCTTCTATATCTAATTTTCCCTACAAATCGTCTTACCACTCATATAAGAAAAATACATGGTATTCAAAAAATTCTGAAAACAGGAAATCTTGATAATCCTGAGGACTTCCAACCATGCAGTGACATATAACAAAATGTCACAGGTGAAGGACTCAGTCCTAAGGAGATGCCCCTCAATGTGAAATTATTCAGTACTATTAAGTACTGACATATATTGACTAATATCTGACAAATTTTGAGTAATTACTGACATATATGGACTAAGTATTGTTATATAATGACTAGGTACTGGCATATATTGACTAATTGCTGACAAATAGTGAGTAAATACTGTCATATATTGACTAATTGCTGACAAATAGTGAACAATTACTAACATATTGACTAAATGCTGATAAAATGTAAGAAATTACTACCATGTTTTGACTAATTGCTGACAAAGTGAGTAATTACTGACGTATATTGACTAATTGCTGTTATATAGTGACTAAGTACTAACATATATTGACTAATTGCTGACAAATAGTGAGCAAAACACAGATTAAAACACAAATTAAAACACAGAATGGCGTCAACATTTTCAATCAAACACCAGAGAATGGAGAAATGGAAAGACATCCATTCAGCAATGACACACATCTATATATATGGAAAAGTACCAAGATACTGGATAATTATGCTAATTATGCAAATAATATGCACAGATATGGAATGTTTGGTATCAATCTGGGGTGTTTCGTCCCCCTTAAGAACATGCCCCCGAAATAATTTTTTAACTACCAAACCAACAAATATTAACTAATTGTTGACAAATAGTCCATAGATACTGACATATCTTGACAAATACCAGTCAAGGCAGGATGCACAATTGAATCAATGGCTATTTCTCTGTTATATATATTGACTAATTGCTGACAGATTATGAGTAAATAGTGATATGTATTGATAATTGCTGATATATATATATATATATATATATATATATATATATATATATATATATATATAGTGACTAAGTACTGATATATATTTATTAATTACTGACAAATAGTGAGTAATTACTAAATTATATTGACTAATTGCTGATAAATGGCGAGTAATTACTGACATATATTGACTAATATCTGACAAATTGTGAACAATTACTAACATATTGACTAAATGCTGATAAAATGTAAGTATTTACTACCATGTTTTGACTAATTGCTGACAAATTGAGTAATTACTGACGTATATTGACTAATTGCTGTTATATAGTGACTAAGTACTAACATATATTGACTAATTGCTGACAAATAGTGAGAAAAACACAGATTAAAACACAAATTAAAACACAGAATGGCGTCAACATTTTCAATCAAACACCAGAGAATGGAGAAATGGAAAGACATCTATTCAGCAATGACACACTTCTATATATATGGAAAAGTACCAAGATACTGGATAATTATGCTAATTATGCAAATAATATGCACAGATATGGAATGTTTGGTATCAATCTGGGGTGTTTCGTCCCCCTTAAGAACATGCCCCCGAAATAATTTTTTAACTACCATACCAACAAATATTAACTAATTGTTGACAAATAGTCCATAGATACTGACATATCTTGACAAATACCAGTCAAGGCAGGATGCACAATTGAATCAATGGCTATTTCTCTGTTATATATATTGACTAATTGCTGACAGATTATGAGTAAATAGTGATATGTATTGATAATTGCTGATATATATATATATATATAGTGACTAAGTACTGACATATATTGATTAATTACTGACAAATAGTGAGTACCGTAATCTCCCGCGTATAAGACGCGTCCTCTACGCCAAACAAATGCCTTGTGCGTCTTATAGGATTTCTTCAAGTTGGGGGTGCGTCTTATACGAGGGGTAATTTTACTATAGAAATGTACTGAATTTACAAAATTGGTACCTAAGAGGTGCGTCTTATACGCGTAAATGCTCCTCCCAAGAAGGGGGTGCGGGAGATTACGGTAATTACTAATATATATTGACTAATTGCTGATAAATTGCGAGTAATTACTAACATATATTGACTAATATCTGACAAATTGTGAGTAGTTACTGACATATGTAGACTAAGTGTTGTTATGAAATTAAGCTCAATAAAATTTTGGAGTGGGACAAATTTTTGTCAAAACCCCAAATAGGTGTCAGTAATTTATACTTGCAAGCATATGACTAATTGCTGACAAATTGTGAGTAAATACTGACATATTTCGACTAACTGCTAACAAATAGTGAGTAATTACTAACATAAAAATTATATTGATTAACCGCTGACAAATAGTGAGTAATTATTATCATACCATAGCACTAACACTAACCTGTTATAGCCCTAAACTCAATACATGTACCATAAAAACACAGATTAAAACACAAATTAAAACACAGAATGACGTCAACATTTTCAATCAAACACCAGAGAATGGAAAAATGGAAAGATATCCATTCAGTGCAAACAGGGCTTGCGCAGGTATTGATGTGTAAAGCTTATCAACAGTGATAATGCACTGGTAACTAGCATTTGGATCTAAAAGGTTTAAGCATGTGATCAAGCAATGGCTGCCTCCATTGAACAACTTGTTTGATGCTATACAAAGGTAGAGGAAGGGTCTTTCTTTTCTACTGTTCAGATTCCACTAGTCACTAGGTGCAGTCAGTAGTTTATACTTGCAAGCATATGAATTCTATAAGGGACCAATGGAACATATCTATATTATATTGAACAGTACCAAGATACTGCATGATTATGCTAATTATGCAAATAATATGCGTGGATATGGAATGTTTGGTATCAATCTGGGGTGTTTCGTCCCCCTAAAGTACATGCCCCCCTAAAAAATTTGTTTCAGAAAAGAATAAGCAAAATAATTTTTTTGACTTGCGGCCTTTTCGGCCTGAGCTGGTCCACCTGTGCCCTACCTCCAGCCAAAACCTATCTGTTTTAAGTGTCACCGGCGAAATAGTGCAGGTTTGAGGAAGGAATGGATCGAAATATAGGCTTTTTTGGGACGCGGGGGCAGACGCCAGTCCAGGCACTGGCAGAGAGGTCCAAGAACTGGCAGTTTTACAAAATAAATCGTATCTCCCTGTATAATAGGAGTTTCCCATAGTGTGACCTATAGATAAAGGGTAGCTCGAGCTGGCGAACGTCATGGTGGTCTTTATTTTCAAATCTGCACAATGGGAACAAAGTTGTCGATACTTTTAATCTATAAGACCAACTTAGCGATCTTTTAAGGACAAATAAATGCAATGGAACGTCCGTTTGAACTGCTAATAAGTACATCTATATGGAGAGGTATGTGAGTGGGGGGGGTACCTACTGGTGCTGGAGTGTTGTGGTGGTAAGGGCACGGCGTGAGGCGGCCCAGGGGGGCTAATGACGCCTTAGGAGGTGAACAAACACAGCGTGAGGCGGCCCAGTACCAGCGGTACCAGTGAACACGTGGCTTCTGGCGCGAAGAAACTGGGTCAGGCCACTACTAACAGCCAATCAAATGGTGAGTATGCACCAGGGTGACGGATCATGCCACTCCGTCAGCCAATTAAAGACGAGGACGCACGGTCAATGCGCCGTGCGTCCGGCTGGGTAAACTGCCTTAAATCGACCATCTATCAGCAGTTAGTCAGTGCTATTAGTGCTATATATTGATATGACAAAATAGTAAAACAAAGCTTTGTATACACTTTTATAATTAAGATGAATAATGTATCCATGTAAGCAATATAAAACAGTTGTAATTTGACTAAATTTCTATACAGAAATTATCAAATAAGGTAATTTACAATTGCACAGGTCGACTCATGGGTAATTGGACTGTCCGATTCCGTGTGCAATCGACCTCCCATGTCAATGCAATGGAGATGCCAAAGGCATCTCCAATAAAACCAACAAAATACTGGATAGAAAGAGATACCTAAACTTTAGTCCAAGCATCATCCTTCCATAAAACCCACTAAGTTGTTTTATAGTGTTAATGATGTGCACATACCTTGCCGAGTGACAGAAATTTCTCGGTACTGATGACATTAGCAAGGTGGTTACCAAGGTGACTGATACAGGCATCCATTAGTCGCGTCATCAAGGTAACAAGAGGATCTGCCCAGCGTACTTGCGGCATGGCCCCTTTCAGGCGGTCAACGTCCAATAACATATCCAAGACTGTCAAACGAGACTGTGAAAAAGCAAAAATATAATTACCGCTAAAATGTCTTTTCCATTTTTCTGCACAAGTGCCCAAAAATGCCCATAAAAAAGTTAGGATAGGTAGCTAGTTTTACCAGAACACAACATTTTTTTTCTATGCCTTTAAATTCGAAAAAGATTTAACGCGTGCAATGCACGACTGGCCCAGGTCGCCCACTACCTACCGTAGGGGACTGTCAATATAGTGACAGTGTGTCGAAGACTCAATGCTTAAGGCTATGGAGGATGCACCCATTATCGCTCGCATGTTTCAATGGCCAATAACTCCTCTCCTGGCGGGTTAAGCATTGCACAATATCAGCAGGTCTTGAATAAGGATCCATATTAACCATACAAACGCATGAGACAATGTAATTCTCCTCCATTTTGTTATAATCCAGCAGTTTTGATGGCACCGTGAGTCGATCGTCTCGCTGTCCGCCATTTTGGATTTTGATGTACTGTGCGAATGCGCGACCCGCTCCTTGCCGGAAGTCGCATTTTCGACAGAGAAATGATAGATTCTATCTATTTAACTTGAAATTAATGGCTTTTTGAATATAATCCATGCATCTTTGGCAATATCAATCAAATACACCTCAATTCACTATTAAACAAAAAATAAAATATGAAGACCGGTCACTCTGCGCACATGCTTCAAATATCCAGACCAGAAGGGAGGCGGTCAACATAATAAAATTATGGTGGTCTGATTTACACACTCATATATCAACGGTCTTAACCCGTCCTGTCCCGGAAATTCCACCTTACCTGGTGAAAAAAAAGCGTCTTAATTGCCCTATTCCAATAGGAGTCAATGTGTTATTTCGACCCCCTGTCGACCGCAAAAATGGACCGTGCAATGCAATGCTATGGAGCCTCGTTTTCATGAGAGATTTAGTCAAACATGCCAAGTTTTTCCTTCAACATTTTTCCATAGGTACAAATTTTTTTTCCAGGAATTGTTTCCACCTACAGAAAGACAAGGATCTAAGGGAAATGCATCAACCTTCCATTAATTTCTAGATCCCTTCTTTGTATAAGCAATTCCCACTTAAAGTCAGCCATTTTGATCGACTAACAATGTTGAAAACCCGCTGCCAATGACCCAGGAGGACCTGGGCCAATACTTTTGATAAGGAAACATGAGGAAACAACTCACAATGTCATTGATGAGATAGTCGCAGCATTTGTCGAGCACATCTTGAGGCAACAGAGCGAAGGGTTTAGTCGGCCAGAGTCGTACAAAATGTTTGTTATTCCAACGTAGACAGCGCTCGTGGAGGTCTTCTAGGCCAAAGTTGAAGGTGATTGGGAGCGTGTCACAAAACCCGACGAGGCATCCCGTACACGGCTGGTAATGAGAGGAACTTTGGATGTTCACTGTTATAAAAACCTACCAAACAAGCTACTAGTAAGCCAATCAATTTTTGGTATTATATCATGTTCAAAATCTTCAATATTAGCTGATTTATTTAAGTTTATAAGTATTTGATATATAATCTATGGTAATAAATCGTCGACTTAGTGCAAGAAGGTTGTAACTGACAACATTTTGACAAAAATGAGTTTTCCTCTGTTTTATCATCTGTTAACTCTTATGTAGCTACTGTGCAAGTACTGAAACCCTGTCTATGATATTTATTTTATGTGAATAACTTCTTCCCGTAGAGATAGCATTGCGCGGCCGATCGCCACACCCCCAGTGGCGTAACGTGTGTCGATCCACCACAGCGGCTGATCCACCACTGCAGCCTCGTTCTGGGTGCATGTAAACATTCAAAATGGCCATGGGCGCTCGTGCGGTGAGCTACGGTACTGGATTTTGATAATTTTTCCTTATTTAAACCCTCTAAAAACATAAAATAAATATAGAACTAACCTCCCCTGGTGCCCTCAGTGGACGATCCACCCCTCGGGGTGGATCGACCACCTCGTACACCACGGTCGTTTAGTTCTATCTATATATGTGCCTACAGGGCCTAGTGCAATAGTGTGTATCCACTTGGTACTATACTAAATGTAACACTTCTTTTGCCATTCCAGCAAAACTTGAAAATGCAGTTACAACCTTCTTGCACTAAGGTGCTATACAGTAGTGCATTTTCAAACTTCAGTTTGCCTCATGTCCTGAAGTCAGGATGTGGCTTCTGTGCAAGGTTGAAGAGTACATAATAATGATTTATTTCATGCAGATAGTGAGAAAGCATATATCTATACCTTATGGAAGAAGTGGCAGTAGTCTCGTTTGAGGATGAAGGCGGCGATGTCCTTGATACCGGAGATACCGTACATGTCACTGACCATAACAAGCTCACCCAGATCACACGTAGGGGACAGCTTGGCAGGACCACCGTACATAAAGAGAAGCGCCTGTTCTACCACACCGGAACTCACCCTATAGAGTTTTATCAGTATTTATTGGGTCTTAATAACACATACAGATCAAACCTATGTGAATACCATATATATACAGATGATAAAATTGATTGAATAAGTATTAAACCTAACATAGGCACGTTGCCCTACTTATGATAGGACCGCCATACATTGCAAGTTTTGGTTATCACCCGGGGTTATCATGATGTACAAAACTGTAATAATGAGGTGCTGCCGAGACTGCTCGCCAGCACTTCATTGGAGCATCATGCCGACTCTCTGGGACTGTATCAACCCTGTAGGGTCAGCATGATGCAATAATAGACAGCGGCCTTTAAAGGGTTAAGAAAAAGAAATCAAAAGAGAACTCCGACAGAAATATTGCAACAGCCCATAAGATACATTGCACTTAGCAACATTAAAAACTATACTTTATTTTATGTGAATAACTTCTTCCCATAGAGATAGCATTGCAGGGCCGATCCGCACACCCCCAGTGGCGTAAAGTGTGCCGATCCACCACAGCGGCCGATCCGGTACCGTAGCCTCGTTCTGGGTGCATGTAAACATTCAAAATGGCGGACCGCCGCTCGTACGGGGCAATACGGTAACGGATTTTGTTAATTTTCAGTTAATTAAAGACTCTAAAAACATAAAATAAATATAGAACTAAACTCCCCTGGTGTCCTCGGTGGCCGATCCACCCCTCGGGAGTGGAGACAACTCCCTCGTGGTGGATCGGCCACCTCGTACACCACGGTCGTTTAGTTCTATCTATGTATTTATTTCTACTCACCTCTCCAGATTCACCTCCTGTGCTGAGCTTTCCCGCCACCCTCCGCTCAACATGGCAGAAAAGTAGGACGAACGAGCGCACAATATTGACCTAATCAAAGAAGTAAACCCTGTGGTATCAACAAAGTCTTAGGTGTAACACTCATTCATTAACAAAGGACAGCGGACATTTTGATTTCAGCAAAACTAGAAATATTAACCATTTCTAGATGAGATAAATTGGAATATAGTTTATGAAAGATAAATGAGTGATATTTTTCTGGTTTTAACTTTGCCTTCATTCATAGTTACAACAGTAGATAACTCTCCCGGAAATCAAAACTGACATCTCTTTAACTTGCAGGATTTGGTGTTTATATGTTTATTGAGATATTTTAATGGTCAAACTTAAAAGAAATGATGAATATCTTTTAAACTGCCTGATCGGCAAATTTCGCCTGTAGTGGAGCGGTGAGGATGGTTCACGCAGAGATACAGTGAGTGCCCAGAGCAAAATATCTGCCGAGAGGAGATTGACTGTGGAGAAACTACCGTAAAATCCAGCGTATAAGCTGTTGTGTAGAGACCATTTCAAGCACATGGGAAATCCATTGGTTAGAAAAACAGTTATGATTTTTTTTTTAATTTTGAGAGCAATACATAAACTGAGGGTGAGGCTTATGCGTGGGGTTTTATGGTAGATTACCAATGAGCCCTTTACCTGTGAGCAGGGTAGTGTGCGCACTGTGCTGTAATAATGATGTCTGTATCTATCTTATTATGGTACATGGCCAGGAGGTCTGTACCAAGCCGACAACAACCCTGCATTGTCATTCCCTCAGGTGGACTATCATTTATAACATCGTTCTTCTGATCCGGTGACATAGTTTTGCTACTGTTGGACGGGTCGGTGGATGCTTCGTTGTCGGAGAGATGACCGTTACCGTTGGTGTCCATGGGGGCAGGTGATGTGGGAGATTCAGGGTTAACGTCTCCGTCCTCCCACGGTGAACTCCTCACCTTGTCATCTGTGTATGCGGACCTGGTGTACAGATAATGAACCGTAAATTCCCTTGCATATAAAAGCAAATGTCCATGACCAGGGAATAAATTTGCACCGTATTCACTGAGGTGAGGCTGTCCATATTCAACGACGCCTTATAGGTGGAGTTGAATGTGGACAGGCCTCACCAAGGTGAATATGGTGCAAATTATTCCCTGGGTATGGACATTTGCTTTTATGTCATGGCTTCACAGGTTTAAAGGTTAATAGAAACACAGCAATATTTACTGAGCATATCACATGATCGCTATCAATGGTATGGAATACGAGCATATTATATTCCATCCCCCCATGGAATATGGTGGTTCTAGTACTGATCTATAAGGCCTAAAAAAATTGTTGTGTTCAGGTAATGCTACCTATCCTAATTTTTTGGCCCTACCCTAACTTTTTTTATGGGCATTTCGGGGGAACATATGATATTTTGGCACTTATCGAGACACAAAAGTATTTCTTTAATGATCTCGCACATCAAATTCACGTCGCATAGGTGTACAAAAATTTACAGCCAGCCTGAAAGATTTCTCTAAAATAAAAAAATTCCCTACCTACCTACCCTCATTTTTTTCGACCCTGTTACCACCTGAACACAACATTTTTTTTAGGCCTAATAAGGACCGTATCTGCCATGACATAAAAAGGCTCTTCTTATATCTGTGAGGATGGATTCCTGGTGCACCTTATAGGTGAGAGAATTACTTTTTTCTGCAATCTTCCCAATACCTCCCCACGTCTGTAGTTTAAGGGTGTTCGGGAAGATTCATACTACCCATAGGTTTTTGAATTTTGAAAATCCAGTGATCAGAACAAAAGTGATGTCGTTTTTTATTTTTATACCATAAACTCTAGGTGGAAATATAACAACTGAGCAAATATTGTGTAACAATAAAATACTAAATCAAAATCAGAGATTCCCTTGTAATGTCAACAAACAGTGTATGGGTAATGAAACTTTTACAAAGAATCCTTGTCTTACCGAATTAAAGACTGCATGGTAGCGACATCTTCCACTTCTATGGTAATCATATCCGGGTTTGTTGCCCCATGGACATACTTATTGTACAGTGATGGTGCCCTGAAGAGATGACAAGTTTATCGACAAAGGGATTTCATGGAAATCCTACATAAATGCCTTCAAAACTAACATATGTACCGTAAATTCCCTCGTATTAGCTGCACCCTCATATAAGCCGCACCCTGACTTTGGGTGAAGCTATAAGTGATAGCCAAGGCTTGAAAACTGACAATCTTGTACTGTGTACCCTATATATAAAAAGGCATTGGTTCGTCGCTGGTGCCCACCCCATTAGAATAAGCTTGAGTGCTTGCCAGGAACAGATAAACCAAAAGAGGCTAGAAAAACTATGTACTTTTTTCAAAATTAACTCGATTTTTCTTCAAAATTTCCTGGATAATAACATTTTGAGGGGCCCATTTTTAATATTGCTTCTTCCTATCACCGAAATGATATGATACACTTAACTCAACTTAAGATGATTGTATTGAAAACAATAAAATCTAACCTCAAACTCGTCAGGCTATTTTTTTAGCGCCTCCCACGCCGCGTAGCGGCGGTACCGCGAAGCGGTACGGGAGTGCGCTATGATGATTTCATTTGCCCCATGTGATGAGGTCTCACAATACAAAATAACAGTGGGAGGCGTTTTTTTACGCGGTCACAACGGCATTTCTTGTTCTGCATTTTTTCGGCCATATTGGATCTCGATCCAAGGATTATTCAAACTTATTTATAAAGGAACTTATTCGATCAGAATTGATCTGGATTGTACACATAAATACCTTCAATTTGATAGGTCATACATTAAGATCTGACGAATAGTTCCCAAGATATTCATGAAATCTTAAATGTCCGAGAGAAGTGGATTGGGTCAAAGGTCAGGGTCACGTCACTTGGCAACATCACGTCACTAAGCAACATCGCATCGCTTAGCAACGCCGTTGTTCATTGTCAGGAAAGTTTGCCGTAGATACAGGATTCAGTTCCCCCGAGGAAACATGCAGAGATATTTCTATTATGATACTGATATTACTGTCCCAGACTCTAGTGGCGAAGCCACTAGTTTATAGTTAAGAATACCCTCATATAAGCCGCACCTTGACTTTGGGCTATTCCTAAAAGCCTCATCTTTATTTAGGTTCTGGTATTATGCTTGCATAATTTTCATCTTTTTACAACAAAATCCAAATCAATAGACTTATTTTCTTTTTGTTTACATGCACTTATCTCCTCTATATTTTTTTTAGATATCGCTCGACAGGCATTACTGTCTTATTGGCCTTCTTCAATTGCTTTTAAATTTGATTGATGGCTTCAAAACTTACCGTTGCTTTATGATGGCGGAGTGAGCACTGATGGTTGTTCCCTGTAGCATGAAGGTAAGGTCAGCGTGCGTACCCTCCTCAAACAGTCTGTAACAAAGAGGGTAGAAGTACAATTACCGTAATCTCCTGCATATACGGCAAGTCTTATACGCAAAACTAAGGAGACATATGATTACCATAATCTCCCATGGATAAATCATGTCTTATACGCGAATCTGAGGCCCCTTGCGGCTTATAAAAGCAGCCCAAAGTCAGAGAGCATCTTATTTAATAGGCAGGGTATAATTTTCAAGTCGAGTGAGTGTGGGAAGAAAACACACTCACTCGACTTGGGAATTTACCGGTATGGAATTCCAGACCAAGTTTAGACCTAGCGGTGAATTGAGTAGGAAAATAAAATAGCAAGATCTAATTTCACTAAAATAGTATTGATGTGTTCAATATCAGGCCCTGGGTGCAGCCTATAGCTTTATCCTCAACTCTGGGTGCACCTTATATGCAGGATGCCCCTTATACGAGGAAGGCTTCAGTACCGGGTAAATTGTAAATTTTGTTCTTAGGGCTCGTTGAGATTGCTATATAGATTTACAAGTTTGGTAGAATTCAATGTACTTGAAACTTGAGTACCGTAATCTCCCGCGTATAAGGCGCGTCTTATACGCAAATCAGATCGTAATTGGGTCTTATACGCGGGAGGGTAATTGCCTTGAGTTGGGGGTGCGTCCTTATACGCGGGGTACCTCCAACTTCCAAACCAATTTTTTTTTTTTTTTTAAAGGGTTTGCCCCCCCAAGCGCGAAGCGTTGAAAGGGGACTGGTGCTATACTGGTGTCAACCACGCACCGTAACCAAACCAATATGATGTACACAGGGTCATGTATTTTATTTAACCAAAGAAAAGGTGTAGTCTAACTCATAGTGCTGTAAATACCCTTAAACTGCTGAATGAAGCATGCTATTCTGCTCACCATAAAAGTGTTTTGGAAATATATGTACACCCCACTCACTGAGAGCTTTGTTAATTATATTTTTGACCTTTTAACCAAGGTAACCAATGGTATTTACAGCACCTTGAGTTAGACTACACCTTTTCTTTGGTTAAAGAAAATATATGACTAGTTTGGGTGTTGGGTCTAGGTTGAAATTGTTTATACCTAGGTACGGTCTACCCTGACACCCTGGGGTGTGCCTTCTACGTGAAACATACCCCAGCAGTAAGGGGTGCGCCTTGTACGCAGGTTTTTCAAAATACCAATTCAGAGGAGATAGGTGCGCCTTCTACGTGAACCAGCCTTCTCTGAGTTGGGGCTGCGCCTTGTACGCAGGCTGCGCCTTGTGTGCGAGAGATTACGGTAGCTAGTATGTACACTTAAGCATCTTAAAGCCTTTGAGGAATCTAAAATTGATCAAATAAAACGTCATCATAATGATCTGGTATATGCCCAGGGTGTGTTCTAAATCAAGGTAAATGATGAGACAGGAGATCCACGTCTGACTCCATCATGGTGCTGGTGCTGAGTGCTTAAATATTCAAAATACCCACTAGGGGTCTCTACTTTCAGCGGGTAACAGCTTCCCGCGGCCATTGACTTTTTGGTTTGCTATTCAGAACAGGGTGCCTTTCATATCAAATTGATTCCTTTTACACTTTTATTTGGAGTGCTCATTTCTGTATACTATTAATTCTCTTGTATAAGCTGCACCCCCGACTTTGGGAGAAGATATAAGTCGCATCAAAGGCTTCAAAAGTGAAGGTTTTATACTGTTCTATACAGAAAAAATACCCCCGTATAAGCCGCACCTAGACTCTGGGCTCATTCTATAGGCCACATTTCAATTTGGATTCTGGTACTAGACGCAGCTTTATATACAAGACAATTTATGGTACAAGTACAATGTCCTACCTGCCCATATCGTGCTGTAGTTGTCGTGCCAGACGTGCCTCCAGTCGTTCCCTCTCCTGCGCTTCCTTCTCACGGAATGCCGCACTTAATTCTGCTTCCTTTGGTCGTGCCATTTTCACCCTGTATATATAAATGTTTAAGTTAACTAAATCATTTAGACATTTACTCTAAATTTACACAATGGGGTAAAACAAGAGGCAAAATTATAACCTGTGTATAAGGCGCCGTTTATATACGAGCCTAACGAGGATGGGTCCCTAGTGCGCCTTATAGAACCTGACCAAGATAGGGGTGCGGCTTAAGCAGAAAACAGACATAGCATGCACGTGGAAGACAGTTACCATGCCAGCGTATGCGGGGGGGGGGTGTCAGAAATTCCCTGTAAAAGCATTTCCTGGCGTGTGCATGCGTGGGTCTGCACGTTTTGAAACTGTATCTGTGTTTTGCTTCATACACGAGAATTTTTAACTCTCTAACATTTATAAACTGCCTAGAATATAACTTCAGGTCACCTTATAGAATGGTCTGGCGAGGTGCACTTTACATATGAGGTATCATGGTAGGAACAAGAGGTGATACACTGCTTCGTATTACCGTATATCCTAGCGTATAGGACGCCCCTCAGGTATAGGACGCACCCAGACTTAAGACGAAACGTTGTAGGATGCACCCGGGGTCAACTTTTGCTCATTTTAGTACTGTCCTGTATAGTGTAAAATCCTTGTGTATAAGACACACCCTGAGTTGGGCTAAAAGACGCACGTGGTGTCATTCTGGTGTATACGCCACATCGAGTACGATAGGACTTACGGAACCCGTGAAAGATTATTGTTTGAGGGAAAATTACCTGAACATGCTAGCTGTGGATCTTATGCTGTGACAGCCTGTAAAAATATCGTGCTCCGATGGAAGTGCGACGAAAGTCTATGGCCGCAAAAAAGATTTGCAAAGCAAATCTATCTGTTTGTCTCTCTACCACAACAATATTTACTAAACCCAACGCCCTATACTAGCCCATGGACGCATAGTGTGAATTTGAATTATGTGAATATCAAATCAAGTTTAGAGGCATTACACAGCCATGCTGTACCCTAAGTGTGATCAGTGCATACGTTGGCACTCAGGGCATGTTAAGATTTAGACAAGCTAATCCTATGTTGACCATTGGATTTGGATTTACAATTACATCACACAACATTCATGTCGCTCTATGTGTGAGTATGTGTACAGGTTTATGCTAACCATTCAAGAAATCTATTTGGATCGTTGGGTGATGGTTTGTTTTTTTTGGGTTTTTTTTTTTTTGTCATCTTTTTTTTTTCCCCATTCACCCCCCCCCCTGACTGCACACAAATACATTATAGAACATTTAAATAAATGTTGTTCCAAATTTTCTGGGTGCCCGTAATTTTATCTATATAAACTCTTCCACGTTAGATCTCGGCCTCAAGGTTCTTGCAGAGTGAGGTAACAGGGTATGAGGCCTACTATTGGAGAGTGGCAGGGTAGGGTAGTGTTGCGAGAACCGCGTCACTCGCGTCTACCGTGCAGTGCTGCCGCTGGTGTTAGAGTTATGTACTACTGCTGTAGTGTGGTAATGGGTTGCCCGACCTACGCGTAACCGTACTTCCGCATTTCCGTTATTAAAACAACTGTTGTTCCGGCCATGTCGTCGTCCACATGAGTTTCTCACTGAGCAGATAAACCCATCTTAAAACATGATGTCAGAAGTGAGGATTTTTTGACCATCTGCCAGTGGAAACAACAACAATGAACAACTAGACTTTAGTCAATAATGTGAGAGTATTTTTGAGGGTGGATGGCAGGTTGGTAAGGAGATATTTGTGGGTGAATTTCAACAATTGAGACAACAACACTGGACCACCGGTAAGGCTGAATATTTTATTCCTAGTCAGTCAAGTCAAGTCTACAAGTCAGTCAAGTCAACATATTCAGTCAAAGTCAAGTCACTGTCAACCTGTGGTTATTGTCAGATACAAATTGTGCCGTATTTGACATTGTCAAGTCCATGTAAAGACAATTGATGTAGTCACCCTACTTCACCAAACCTTGCCACTCTATACCTAAGCCCCTCAAATAAGCCGCCAAGTCTAGTAGGTGCCTGTCTACGGTGGTACGCGCTAGTGTGTAACAGTCAAGTCAGTCAAGAGAATCAGTGACATTTTTCTTAATACATACAAAGCACTAGTAGGCCTACCCACCTCGTCAAAATGCCTAAATATCAGCCGCCAGAGCCATTCGACTTCACTAAACCGGCATCATGGCCGGATTGGAAAACCAGGTTTTCTCGTTATTTTATTCTCGAGAAGATCCGTGATGAGGAGCCGGACGTGCAAGTTTCAGCCCTGGTATATACTATGGGCCGCCAGACTGAACATATCTACAAGTCTTTTAAGTTTGCCGCACGCCCCGAGCCCACAGACGAGCCCGATCCGGTCGATCCAAAAGACGATTTCGAAACGGTTTTGAAGAAATTTGATGACTATTTTGTCCCGCGGAAGAACACCATCCACGAGGGAACAAAATTCTACCAGCACTCGCAGAAACAAGGTGAGTCAGTCGAATGCTTCGTAAGAAATCTGCATGAGCTTGCAGAGCACTGCAACTTCGAGGAGAAGGAAGATGAACACATCCGCAATCGTTTAATCGCCGGAATGTTAGACAAGGAGCTATCTCGCGAATTGCAGATGGAGCAAGACACCTTGACGCTTGCGACAGCTACTGATAAAGCGCGACACAAGGAGCTCGTGGAGTCGACCCAGAAGGAAGACACGTCAGTCAATGCCGTCCACAATAGAAGCCAGGGATACAAAAAGTCAACGCATCAGCCACAGTCAAATCAAGGACAGTCAAATCAAGGTCAGTCAAGGTCAAGGTCAGGAGGTCAGTCGAAGCAGAAGTGCCCAAATTGTGGATACGTGCACAGGTCGCCAGGGCCCAATGCCTGCCCTGCGATCGGGAAAATGTGCAAGTCCTGCCAGAAAGTTGGACACTTTGCCTCAATGTGTCGTAATAAGAGCGTCAGAGAAGTCTACGACGATACCGAGGGAGAAGCCCAGTTTTGTGGTGCAGTGAACTTTGACAACTTCATCGGTGCCATAGACTGCGACGACAGTGACTCAGCCTGGAAAGTCACACTAGACCTTGGAACGTCATCCGAGACGTTCAAGATAGACACGGGTGCAGACGTCTCCATAATGTCCTATTTGAACTACCTCAAAGTGAAGCCGCGACCACCCCTAAAAGACGTCAAAGTCAAATTGTCAAGCCCGGGGGGTCCACTCAGTTGTCGAGGACAGTTCATCGCCAACACCGTCTACAAGGGCCAGAAGTACAACTTCCGTGTCCTAGTCGTGGACGGATCCGGCGAGAGTCTCCTAGGACGAGGAGTCGCCCATCGCATGAACTTAGTCATGCGCATCCAAGCCGTCAGTCAGGACATCGGATGCCTCGAAACAGATCCAGTCAAGATCGTACTTCGAGACGATGCCCAGCCAGTCGCCGTCAACGTCGCCAGACGTATCCCCTTTCCCTTGGTCGAGAAGGTGAGGGAGGAGATAAAGCGCCTAACGTCTCTAGGCATAGTAAGGAAGATCACCAAGCCAACACCATGGTGTGCTCCCATGGTACCAGTCCTGAAGAAGTCCGGCAAGGTCCGCCTCTGCGTAGACCTGAAGAAGCTGAATGTCAACGTCTAACGAGAACGCTTCGTCCTGCCGACCTTGGATGATCTAACCTCTAGACTCACAGGCGCTGCAAGGTTTTCATGCCTCGACGCAGCAAGCGGATTCTACCAGATCCCGCTAGACGAGCAGAGTCAAGAGCTGACTACTTTCATCACTCCGTTCGGTCGCTACTGCTTCCGACGCCTGCCATTTGGCATCACATCAGCCCCCGAGATCTTCATGCGGAAGATGCTCGAAGCCCTGGAGGGGTTAGATGGAGTCTTCATTTACATGGATGACATCCTTGTATATGGGAAGGACGACGCTGAGCATGACGATCGCCTGTCCAAAGTCGTCAAGACACTCGATCGTGTCGGTCTTAAGTTAAACCATGACAAATGCTCATATAAGAAGAAGGAGCTCAAGTTCCTTGGGCACGTCTTCAGTCAAGATGGCATTCGGGCAGACCCCGATAAAGTCCAAGCCATAAACCAGATGCCGCCGCCTACATCTGTCACCCTGCTACGTCAGTTCATGGGAATGGTGCACTACCTCGGATCATACCTGCCCCACCTGAACTCAGTCACCGGTCCACTGAATGATTTACTGAAGTCAGACCGAGAGTGGACCTGGGATGCAGCGCAGGAAGAAGCCTTCCGTGCGTCAAAACAGCTGATCGCTTCAACGCCTGTTTTGTCGTACTATGACGTCACCAAACCAGTCATCGTCAGTGCCGATGCCAGCTCTTATGGCCTAGGAGGAGTCCTCCTACAAGAGCATGGCAGAGCGGTGAAACCAATTGCCTACTGCTCTCGGACACTGACCACCAGCGAGAAGAGATACGCCCAGATCGAGAAGGAGTGTCTGGCCAGCGTCTGGGCGTGCGAGAAATTCGACCGATACATCCGCGGACATGGAAACGTCACGGTCCTCACGGATCATAAGCCGCTTGTGCCACTCATCAACACCAAAGACCTGGACGAAGTGCCTCTGAGATGTCAGAGACTACTCATGAGGTTGATGAGGTACAACATCAATGCCAAGCATGTCCCGGGTAAAGAGATGCTAATCTCAGACGCACTCTCGCGGAGTCCACTTATCTCGACCCTGTCCTCAACAGTCGAGGATGTAGAAATGCACGTCCAGTCGGTCGAGTCAACCCTTCCTGCATCAGACGCCAAGAAGGAGGAGCTTCGCACTGCAACAACCAATGACCCGGTCCTCCAGTCAGCTATCGTCTACACGCTGACTGGGTGGCCGAAATACGAGAAGAATGTCCCAGACAACCTCAAGAGCCTGTATGCACATCGTGCATCACTGTCAGTCACAGATGGACTACTTGTGTTCGCCTCAAGGATCGTCATTCCAACTTCCATGAGGCCGGAAATACTTGCTCGAGTCCACGACGGTCACCAAGGAATCACCAAATGCCTCGAGAGAGCACGTCTCGGTGTTTGGTGGCCTGGAATCACTAATGACATCAAGAGAATAGTTAGCATGTGCAGCCACTGCACTGAGCACAAGCCGACACAGAAGCGTGAGCCCCTCATGTCTACACCATTGCCACAAGGGCCTTGGTTGCGAGTCGGAGTAGATCTATTTGTCTTCAAAGGGAAGGACTATCTAGTCATGTGTGACTACTACTCCAGGTGGATAGAGGTCCTCGCCTTAACGTCTACCACCACCACAGCCGTCACTGGACGTATGAAGGACGCTGTCGCCCGTTTCGGTGTGCCACTAGAAATAGTATCCGACAACGGTCCGCAGTTTTCGTCAGCCGAATTCGCCGAATTTTCGGCAAAGTATGTGTTTAACCACATTACCTCTAGTCCATACCTGCCCAATTCCAACAGGGAGGCAGAAAGAGCTGTCTACACAGCTAAACAAATGCTGAGTCAGAAAGACCCATGGCTCGCTTTGTTAGTATACAGAGACACCCCTATAGCAGCTACAGGTGCCAGCCCGTCCCAGCTTATGATGGGTAGACACCTACGTACAACCCTTCCAGTACCATCAGCTACTCTGGAGCCCGTATGGCCTAGCCGTGAAACGATCCTCGCTAGGGACCAGAGGTACAAATCCTCCACCTCTAGGTCATACAACCAGCATCATGGTGCTAAGCCACTCCAGCCGCTTGTCCCAGGTCAACCTGTCCTGGTCAAGACAGATTCCCAGAAGGGCTGGACGGAGAAGGGCATCGTTCAAGGAGAAGCCGACACTCCAAGGTCGTATAACATAGAGACCAAGTCAGGTGCCCAACGGAGAAACCGCCGACACCTAATGGAGATGCCTCCTATGGCCACTGCCACAGTCCTACCGTCAGGCAGTGCCATACCACCACCTGCTATCATGACTGAGCGACCGCCAGTCGCAAACAGCCCTGTGTCTTCACCACCTAAGACACCCGATGAGCCTCGTCGCTCAAACTGGGCTACCAAAAAGCCTACTCGTCTAATTGAGTCAGTCTAGGGGAACCTATGGTAAAGATAGGTTAGAGGGTGACGTACTGGAGACCGCTCCTCTCGAGTTTAGTTTAGCTTATTCATATGGATATTTCTATACATCCTGATATAGACTGTTACCAAGAACACTTGCCAAGTCATATGAGTTATTATTAAACAGTCATAACATTGCCAGTATCCTGACAGTATTCATAAACATTTATTACAGAGACTTACAGTCATTGAACATTGAACAGTCATTTTCATGTTTATCATAGACTATACTGGTGCTATCAAAGTATATCTTTCTTTAAGAGATTCAAGGACAGTTTATCCAGACAATAACATTATTATCTTAAAGGGGGAGATGTTGCGAGAACCGCGTCACTCGCATCTACCGCGCAGTGCTGCCGCTGGTGTTAGAGTTATGTACTACTGCTGTAGTGTGGTAATGGGTTGCCCGACCTACGCGTAACCGTACTTCCGCATTTCCGTTATTAAAACAACTGTTGTTCCGGCCATGTCGTCGTCCACATGAGTTTCTCACTGAGCAGATAAACCCATCTTAAAACAGGTAGTCCTGTGCAACATAATTTTGTACGGGGCTTTGAACCTTTACAGGTGTAACGTCTCAGGGTTACGGGTATTACTCGAGGATACGGGTATTACTCAGGGATACGGTATAATGCAGGGATACGGATATAACTCAGGGATACGGTATAAAGCAGGGATATTGTATAACTCAGGGATACTTGTATAAATCAGGGATATAGGCATAACTCAGGGAACTCAGGAATACGGGTATAACTCAGGGATATAGGCATAACTCAGGGAACTCAGGAATACGGGTATAACTCTGGGATATAGGTATAACTCAAGAATACAGATATAACTCAGGGATGCGGTATTAATCAGGGATATGGGTATAATGCAAGGATACAGGTATAACTCAGGGATATGGGTATTACTCAGGGATACGGTATAACTGGAGCTGCTAAAATCTAGAACAGCGGGCGGATGGCCTCGAGATTTTGACAATCTGTCACGAGTATAACGATGGCAATTTTTTTTGTAAGATAGCCTCTGTAGGTACACTTGTCACTCTGATTTTTGAGAGGGGGAGATAGGACAATTTTTGTTAAAGCCCCCGAACCCCCTTTTCATTTTTAATCTACATTTGGTCTCCATCCTGTCTTCATGAAAGGTCAGATGCTATATTTAATCTACGGCTCTCGACAAGATTACATACAACCTTGACCTTCCCATCAGCCCGCTGTGTCAGAATCTACGGCTTTGGTATAACTCAGGAATAAGGGTATAACCCAAAAATATGGATATAACTCAGGGATACGGATATAACTCAGATATGTGTATAACTCAGGGATACAGGTATAACTCAGGGATATGGGTATAACTCAAGAATACAGATATAACTCAGGGATACGGGTATAACTCAGGGATATGTGTATAACTCAGGGATACGGGTATAACTCAGGGATGCAGGTATAACTCAGGGATATGGGTATAACTCAGGGATATGTGTATAACTCAGGGATACAGATATAACTCAGGGATATGGGTATAACTCAGGGATATGAGTATAACTCAGGGATACAGATATAACTCAGGGATATGTGTATAACTCAGGGATACGGGTATAACTCAGGGATACGGGTATAACTCAGGGATATGGGTATAACTCAGGGATATGTGTATAACTCAGGGATACAGATATAACTCAGGGATATGGGTATAACTCAGGGATATGTGTATAACTCAGGGATACAGATATAACTCAGGGATATGGGTATAACTCAGGGATACGGGTATAACTCAGGGATATGGGTATAACTCAGGGATATGTGTATAACTCAGGGATACAGGTATAACTCAGGGATATGGGTATAACTCAGGGATACGGGTATAACTCAGGGATATGTGTATAACTCAGGGATATGGGTATAACTCAGGGATACGGGTATAACTCAGGGATATGGGTATAAGTCAGGGATACAGGTATAACTCAGGGATATGGGTATAAGTCAGGGATACAGGTATAACTCAGGGATATGTGTATAACTCAGGGATATGGGTATAAGTCAGGGATACAGGTATAACTCAGGGATATGGGTATAAGTCAGGGATATGGGTATAACTCAGGGATACGGGTATAACTCAGGGATATGGGTATAACTCAGGGATATGGGTATAACTCAGGGATATGGGTATAACTCAGGGATATGGGTATAAGTCAGGGATACAGGTATAACTCAGGGATATGTGTATAACTCAGGGATATGGGTATAACTCAGGGATACAGGTATAAAACATGGATATAGGGATAAGTCAGGGATACTGGTATAACTCAGGGATACTGGTATAACTCAGGGATATTGGTATAACTCAGAGGTATGGTATAACTCAGAGATATAGTATAACTCAGAGATACAGGTATAACACAGGGATACGGATATAACTCTGGGGGGAAACGGAAAGGGGTGCTAACATGGGGTTGGTTGTGAACACTTTTTTAATCACTCATTCTTGTAATTTTGTAATTTTTTCAACTGCCTAAAATAGCCTAACTCATCTGGTTTGCAATCCACACAATTTGGAAAACAGATGGCTGAAATTGAATATTTCAGAGCACTAGCTCTTTTCAAACCCTTCCTGATTATGCATGCGCTAATTCCAGATTGGCCCTGTTACCATTGCCAGCTTTTGATAGGCTGACTTTCTATCACTGGTGACAAAAGTCAGCCCATCAAACTCAAAGCGTAAACTGAGTATCGTCTCTCCATGTAAACACCAATGGCTAAATGATATACAGTACCTGTTATGTGAAATTGGTTGTAAAGATGTCTGGCTTAACCCCTATAGAGGCTCCAGAGGTTCCATATCTCGGAGCAAATCTCGCAGTATGAGAGCCTCCAGTACGAGGATCCCAAGGAATTTCTCTCTTTATAATGTTTACTTCAATTGCAGATTATTCAATTAGTTCACTATATTTATAAGGCAATTATAGCATCTTTTAAAAGATTAAGGCCATGTCTCTGTAATATTTCATGGGAATAATAAAATCTCATTCCTTGAGTGATATAGCCATGTGTAAAATAAACTTGACAAAGAGAGAAACTCCCAGGGATCCTCGTAGTAGAGTGTGAGATTTGGCAGGAGAAATGCAACCCCTGGAGCCTCTATGCATGGTCTAAGTACTCGCTAAGTACTCCCTCATAAAAAAGGAGACTCAATGATCTACATATTCAAAAGTACAACCAACACATCAATGATGAAAAGCATGCTGCGAGGTGCAGTGTTTTTAAGACTTGTCGGGATGATCTAAATGAGCCATATGGAGAAAGTGAGTATCTGAGTCACATACACTCACCCACCATTAGAAGCTATACCACTAAACTACGCATTGATACCAACTGTACCCATGATAGCTTATCAAGAAGCTATAAAGGGAAGAAACCAATGGATTCTGTCTGTTCACAATGTAATGCAACTCAGGATGTGAAACATATTGTATTATTTTGCTCTGTACCATCAATCAGGGGTGTGAAATCCCAAAACGCATTTCCTCTGAAGTGCATTACATCGTCTTGTTGGTAAATGGTTTTAGAAGGATAAAAGTGATCTAAATGTTATTTGGGCAGAATATTCACCCTGTGATGTACAGGGATGTTCAGGATTACCGATGGGATGCTAATATATTTCGATCTGGAATGATATTGGCAGAAATTTAAGTTAAACCCCCCCCCCCCTACAAACGTTAATTTATTTTCTCAGTGGATTTACATAGATCTCAAGAAAGGTCCTTCTGAGCATCAAAAACGCGGATTTCCGCGTTTCCGCGGAGATTTCACACCCCTGATCAATACAAAATGCCAGGGAAAGCTTTGAAGGGGAATACCTGACGTTTGTAGACTACTACAAAAACCATAACAATATCAGAAAACTTTCTCAGATATTATTGGTAAACCCCTACTGCAAATCATCAAGCAAGCCTTCTGCAATAAATTGTATTCTGTCACATATAAAAACACTATATAACTTGATAAATGTTGATCTGGTGCTGACATGAATGTATCCTTCCAGTTCCATTAGTCAATAAAGCCTTCTTGAATCTTGAATCCTGTGCCGGGCTGTGGGCACAGACAGAGCTGCTTATAGTGGACAATCAAAGTGCTGACCATATAATATAAGGGTTTCCTCCACTTTTAAACTACAGCTTTCTGAATTATCACGGAGGAACAGAGGTGAGACTCTCAATTATTGATAGTTCAGTCAGCCTAGTGCCAGTGGCAATGCAGACAAGACATTCAATTTGACAGAAAGGCTCAGTCTCACTCTCAGTCTAAACTAAAGAGTGTCAGACATTCACTTCTTAGTCTACTAAAATCAATATAACAGAATGATCTACCTTGTCCTTTTGAAGAAGCAAGTATCTAGCTTGGCAGAGTTAAACACAAGTCCCCTCCTAGTGTTGCTTTAGCTGGATAAACTTAAAGAAAACACAGTACTCCCAGCTGTCATTTTGAGCATCATCTTCTTGTTTTGGTAGTGACGTCAGAGGCTTCAACACCGTTACAACAGCCGCAGCGAAGGTGCGTGTTTTACCGTTTTCACAGAAAACAAGCATGGCGGCCTCGACAGACTTCGGGCCGATTCCAGAGATAAAATATGAGTGTATGTACATTATTTAAACATGAATTCAATAGTTTATTGATATAGAAATCTAGTTTTAGTAATTATGAACAAAGTGTGAAAGTCTAAGGTGGTTGTTACTTCACATTGTGGCGGTAAAGGGGAGACAGGCTCAGTCATTGAACTCATTCTGGTCTACCGTCTAGCCTCTAGTCTAGACTAGGCCGAAATACCTGCCTGCTCACAGGCAGGATCCAAGATGTATACAAGTCTATAGTGGCACAAACACATGGCTAGTCTGAAATAAGTACTCACTGTCAGTTCCTGGAAATTGTCCCTGGCTTCAAGATGGCTGACAATGATTTGGAGTTAGGGAGGGAGATTTGAAAATCACCTGGATTATTGATTATCACAAGTATTTCAAGTGCTTTGTGTATTGTGAATCTTTGGATATACATTGAGGGAAGTGTTGGTGGAAGCATTGGACCTGACAGTAAGTACTTCTGTGAGAAATGGCCACTCTGCCAGATTGGCCGACCGACCAAACAGACTACAACAAACACACTTGGTCTCTGAGGTTCCCTCAGAGTGTCTACGGAGTAATTCTGGTCCTGCCTGGCCAAACGTAGCGAAGTCAGCCAAATCTGGCTGGCGCAAAAGGGTCACTTCTTGCAGAATGTTCCTGGCCCTCCGTGGAGACGAATGTTGACACCGCCACGGTTCCCGGGGTGGCCGGCCAAATGGGGGTTCAGAGGCAGAGCCCCCAATCAAGGATATATGCCAGAACTTATCTCAATTTGAATTACATTCAGATGAGAATTTTGAGATCATCTGAAACTTATGGAAACTTATAGGTCTTTCTGGAAGTGGCTTAGAAAGCCACTTTTTCCAGCTCATGAATCAAGGTTTATGTAGCTTGACCCGGAAGTGGTTCCCACTCCCAGTTATATTTTAAAGGGTGATCTACCCAAAGTCTGTCTAGTTTGTTTTTGAATGTGTTCAGATTATCTGACAGTACTATGGTGTTGGATAAGCTATTCCATGCTTGAACCACACGCTGGGATGAGATCTCATCTGAAAACAGTCAGAAGTGTGTGACAGCATGGTCCCACCACGTCCTTGAGGAACTGAGGCGGCGTGAATGTTTGTCTCCAGTGTGACGTCATTCTACTTCCGGCCAGGTACAAATCCCAAGAAGAGACCCAGATGCCTGGCTGGCCGCTCCCCATATCTGTCACAGTGCTAAACAGGTGTTGGTAAAAGATTGATTCGGAGGGTTCTACTGGGAAGAATTACTTCACATTAGTATCAAAGTGAAGGGGAAAACGACTTCTATCTCACTGGCATGGTATTAAGCTTCTCTCACTTACTCCCCCTGTGGAGTGGGGACCTTCATGTGAGGGCATGGAGGAGCAGAATAACTTCATTGGGAGTCCACGAAGGAGGAATTTTCCTCCTTCCATTCTACCAGTGGGCATACCAGATTCGTAAAAGGCGACAAACTTGGGGTTTCTTGTGGCTTGGGGTGAGCATGTGGGCAGCTGGTGTCCATATGCGTGGGCCCGGGCGTACATGTTTGCCTTTTGCCATGGGATTCCCCCTCAGTGAACCACGTCTGAGTGATCAAAGGCCGTGGTTTGTCTGGCCATGTCTATGGGACCAGGCAAATAAAAGAACACTTGCTATCTTTCGAAAAGAGTAGGGGAATGAAGCCCCGGTAGCGGTTTTCCCCCTCACCCCTCCTCACAGATGCGGTCATTCATCTCATAGATTCGATCATTCATAGATTCGGTCACTGCTGTGTCGGGCAAGCAGCATATAAATACCTGTCTAGCTGTTTGGACAAGCAGCTTTTAAAAACCTGTCCAAAAAGAAAAGAAAGGACTTGTTGTCCGCGAACCACAGAAATGTCTGCTAACTTTTAAGTATTATTAGTGGACGTAAAATCAACCAAACCAAACCAAACCAAACTCTCACTTACTTTTTTCTTGGCTATGACGGCAAACAAATGGGTGATTTTGTAAATTCTGTCAGACCACACTGTAGGAGTGACTTGAACAGCCATGCACTTATTGCAGAAATACATAGGCTTTGTCCTTTCTAGACAGAGCTAGACATGATACAATATACTGACTTTGTGACCAACATCTAGACCTACATTTTGAGGGGATTTTGGATGATATCGACTGATTATTAAGAGCAGGGCGGTCTTTGGAACTTCTACAACTTTGGACTAATTTTCCTAAATAAATATTTGTTACAGAAGCTAAAAGAACCCATGTGGTTATTCTTGAACCTCTTTTTAGTTAGAATATGTTCAGTTTATAGAGCTGCGATTTTTAATCCTTTGAATGCATCATACCAAAATGTTCAACAAAAAATTATCAAAACATCTGATTTCAACCTGAAATTTAAAATGCTTGTCCTTCTAGTACTGTAATACCCTTTAGATATGTTATTCTGCTGATACTAAGCTTTATGGTGATGTGATTGGTTACCTGATCAGCCCATCTAATCTTATCTCAAGATTTGGGCTAAACTGGAAGGTGAAAAATATGTATATTCCTGATTTATAAAGTGTCATAAAAATGGTTCTAGTAGTCGTATCAACTTGATTAAAAAAAGCTACAAACTGTAATTTTGACGCCCTTTCATTTGATGTATGACTCATGTTATGCGGGTAAAGTAATAATTTTTTGGCTGACTTCGCTACCAAACAGTGGTGGCTACTACGGCAGTCACACTCAGCACTTCGCAGTGGTATCGATTCAACACCATGTTATGAGTCTTGTATAATTGTCACTACCAGAGAGATTCACAGCCATAAATTTTCAGGTCCTGACTCCCGATTTCACCCAAACTCAGCTATGTCTATATGAGCACTAGGTGGTCTAGTCTGCAGGGTGTCCGGCGATCCTACTTTTCCTACTTTTTCCTATTTTTTTATGATTTTGCTATTTTTCCTACTTTTTCTCCAAAATACCTACTTTTTTTATTTTCCTTTGGCCCGTGCAATATAAAAATACCATTAGTTGCTTTGAAGCACATCTTGCTTGTGTCAGTACATCTTTATAGTAACTTGTGTCAAGTGAAATCAACCCTCAAGTCTTAATGTGTGCCATGCATAGGCTATTGTAGATCCCAATGAGGTATACCTGAGGGAACTTATCACAGGCATCGTAAATTATTAAGGAGTACCTGGTTTTATTACCAAAACTATGGCATGTGAACAATTTTCCTCCTCTTATATGTTTTATCCATTTAGTCTTGTACTGGCTAGTAACATTACTTTGGGTAGATAGCAAATTCTGTAATATTATTTGCATTATTATCTGGTACTCAAATTTTGCCAGGTCTGTCGCGCTCCTTTAGTACTTGCAAGAAACTGAGTACTGGAGTTGTAGCACTACTACATTTAGCCTCCACATGGTTTATGAATAGTGCAGTTTTACTGTTATCTAAGATATCTATGACTAAGCATGTGAGTTGTATCGGCCGTTGTATCATTGCAATTTGCAGTATTTATTAATTACATCTTCATTAAAGATTCAGAGATATTGGCTTGTGGAATGAAAAAGCCAATTCTGACACCATTGGTGCATCAATTGATGTTTGATTATTAAAGTTAGTTGTGTGGTGATGGTAAGTGATTGACTTGGTGGACATATATGCTTTGAGCATTAGAACTACCGTAATACCCGGCGTATAAGGCGCACCTCACATATTAGGCGCACCCAGACTTTGGGGATGTGATAGAAAATATTAAAATTGATATAACTTTTGTTCTTATCAATGGATTTTCAAAATTCGAAGACACATGGGTATCTTGGACCTTCCCCCACCTGATTCTACTACTCTATAGGGATGAGGAAATATTAGGTAGATTTTAGAGGAAAACATCCACTGACTTTTGGTGCTTCTATAAGGCACACTAGGGGTCCACCCTCGCGTATAAGGCGCGCCTTATACGCGAGGTATTACGGTAGTATTATACTACCGTAATCTCTCGCGTAGAAGGCGCAGCCCGCGTAGAAGGCGCACCCACAACTCAGAGAAGGCTAGTTCGCGTAGAAGGCGCACCAATCTCCTCTGAATTGGAATTCCGAAAAAACCCTCGTATAAGGCGCACCCCAAACTCAAGGGGACTGGTCCGCGTACAAGGCCAACCTTGTGCATGGCAGGAGTCTCCTTGTAGCAGGGGATAACCTCAGTTAGAGTTGAGAATGGTTTGAGTGAGTGACGAATTTTATCTCACCTCGTGCCTTCCTTGCGGCCGACACTCAAGGGTGAGAGGTCCCGCAGGTTGTATCCACACCGAAGTGAGATTACCCTTGTGGCGTTGCATGCCCGGACCCTAGTCTAATGGGGAGGGGGGATGATGGTGACCGCATCTATGGGAAGGTAGAAATCACGCCCCTACACATTTACCGAGGCAATGGTTCTTTAACATCCGTCACTACATAGGCATAGTGAGAGATGGACAGGCCTGTTTCAAGTCATTTGTCTGCCATGACCGCCGAGAGACTTTCCAGCACAGCCTAGCCAGAGCAGGGAGGAACTCAAATGACACCTTACGGCGACGTTTGGAACCGCCACTATGCCCCGGCCGGGCCGGGAACCGAACCCACGACCTTACGGCCTGTGAGCGGACGCGCTACCGACTGCGCCACGCCTCCCGACTAAGAATGGTTTGGGTATGATGCTGACCATATATCCTTTTTGAATGCCACAAATGAGGTGTAACCAGAAGTAGAACTTATCTCTAGCATTTTAGCATTAGTTCTTTTGGGTTCTTTTCCTATATTCATATATTCTATCAATGTTGAAGCATGTGAGGGAATGAATTTAAATCACAACATAATCTAAACATAGTTTGAACATCTGTTCTTATGTCAAACATATAGCAAGTGTATATGAATGGTATAGTGGCTCCATCTGGTGGCACTTCTAGGAACCATTCCTATTGAGTATAATACTCAATATTATAATATAATTTATATGTACATGATTATAAATGATCATGATCAAGGTACAGTTTGAGGTAAATTTCAATTGTATACTGTCTTCTGAGACAGTTTTGACAAATCAACCACATCATGATGACCTATTGACATGATAACATGAAATTATCATGTAAAACAGTGATCTAAGCATGGATCCATTTACAACTACAGTAATGGGAATACAATCTAACACATAATAATAATGTAAAATGTATCTTGATCATGATCATTTATAATCCTGTATTCAGTAGGAATGGTTCCTAGAAGTGCCACCAGATGGAGCCACTCTACCATTCATATACACTTGCTTTATGTTTGACATAAGAACAGATGTTCAAACTATGTTTAGATAATGTTGTGATTTAAATTCATTCCCTCACATGCTTCAACATTGATAGAATATATGAATATAGGAAAAGAAACCAAAAGAACTGATGCTAAAATGCTAGAGATAAGTTCTACTTCTGGTTACACCTCATTTGTGGCATTTATTAAATACCGTAAACTCCCGCGTATAAGACGCGTCCTCTAGGCCAAACAAATGCCTGGGGGGTCTTATAGGATTTTTTCAAGTTTGGGGTGCGTCTTATACGAGGGGTAATTTTACTATAGAAATGTACTGAATTTACAAAATTGAGCCTCAAAATGTGCGTCTTATACGCGAAAATGCATTTGCTAAGTTTGGGGTGCGTCTTATACGCGCAGTGCGTCTTCTACGCGGGAGTTTACGGTATTGATATTGGAGTGCTTCTCTGGGTAACTGCCGTCGGGAGGCGTGGCGCAGTCGGTAGCGCGTCCGCTCACAGGCCGTAAGGTCGTGGGTTCGGTTCCCGGCCCGGCCGGGGCATAGTGGTGGTTCCAAACGTCGCCGTAAGGTGTCGTTTGAGTTCCTCCCTGCTCTGGCTAGGCTGTGCTGGAAAGTCTCTCGGCGGTCATGGCAGACAAATGACTTGAAACAGGCCTGTCCATCTCTCACTATGCCTATGTAGTGACGGATGTTAAAGAACCATTGCCTCGGTAAATGTGTAGGGGCGTGATTTCTACCTTAGCTCCCTCTAGTGTACGGGTCTGGGTTTCATGCCACGGGACCTCTCACCCTCGACGTGTCCTTGAGGCACATAGGTGAGGTTTAAATTCAAAGCAAGCAAGCAAGCAAGGGTAACTGCCAGTTGAAATATTGGGAAAACCCGCGTATAAGGCGCACCCCCAACTCAAGGCAGCCTGCCTCCCGCGTATAGAGCCGACCCAAGATCTGATTCGCGTATAAGACGCGCCTTATACGCGGGAGATTACGGTAATGTTTCATTCATATTCTTTAACAGAATACATGCAAACACCTGACTGATAGTGATCAGGGAGGTAATATCAAAATGTGGCTACATGAAACGTCAATATGAGACTAATGGTGTCAGTGTTGGCTACAATCAAATAGATAGGGGATTTCAGTCAGATGGAGATGAGGGGTCACCACAGAGGGAGTGATAGACAGGGGTCCGCATAGAGAGTGATATTGTGACATACTCTCTGTGTAGTGCATGAATACATTGTACAAAAGCTGTGTCTATTAAGTAAGTTCTATAGAGGGGTTAGTACCTCACAGATCTTGTATGGCAGCCATGTTGAGGCAAAACTTTTGCCAATGACTTACCATTACAAGTTTCACCTGTTAATGTGCTGAAACAACTAGCCAATTTCTCAATCTCAATCTAGGATCAGTAATCAGTAATACATTGGCATTCATGACAAGGAAACAAGTTACTGTTTTATTTCACGCATTGTGCTCCAACATGGCCACTGTACATCATTTTGACGTAGCAGACTCCCAGTAAATGCCTTCATGAAACCACTGTATATCATGTTTCACATACCAATAATACAGGTACAAACTGAGCACCATTTAAATATGTTTTGGAATATTATCCTAATAGATTCTACATATAAGGTTATCAATTTTGAGGATAAATACGTTTGTTACACATGCATTGTTTATTCTACATATGTCCTACTTTTTCTTATATTTTCCTACTTTTGTCCTACTTTAGTCCTACTTTTTGAAAATTTTCAGTCCTACTTTTGTCCTACTTTTTCAAAGGGGTCTGCCGGACACCCTGAGTCTGTGTATCATTGTTTTATACTATAGTACCGGTATTACTAGTAGTAATAGGCCACCAACAACAAAACAATCAAAGGAACTTGTTTCTAATTGCCACCCTTGTCAGAATAATTGTCATTTGAGATTTTTTTAAAAGAATTTTCTGATACTGAGGAAAATCCTACTACAGTATTAGTTCACCCCTCATGAGCCAATATGAATTATTACCGGTACTAATCACATGTAAGACAGTAAGTTGTTACACCCCTTCTCCTGACGTCATTTAGATTGTGGTTCAAACCTACGTAACATTTAATTTTCCATATTATTGTTGCAGATTTGGACCACACAGCGGACGTCCAGTAAGTCTATGATTCAGTCCTAACTACCGTAATCTCCCGTGTAGAAGACGCACTGCGCGTATAAGACGCACCCCAAACTTAGCACATGCATTTTCGCATATAAGACGCACATTTTAAGGCTGAAATTTGTAAGATTAGTACATTTCTATAGTAAAATTACCCCTCGTATAAGACTCACCCCCAACTTGAGAGAAATCTATAAGACGCCCCAGCATTTTGTTTGGCCTAGAGGACGCGTCTTATATGCGGAAGTTTACGGTATATATAGGGACAGCATTAATTTCATTTATTTAGGGAGAAGTCTATGATTCATTCCTAACCATTTTAATATAGGGACAGCGTTAAAGGGGGGCTAGCATGGCTAAGACGTACCCGCCTTAGCAAGTCGTGTGACCACCCCTTGACCAATCAGGGTGCCACGATTTTTTCCGCTGGGTCCCGCGATTTTGAGAATGATCTTTGATCCGGTACCCATGTTGAAAATTGCTGTGCTAGCCCCCCTTTAACTTCATTTATTCAGGGAGTTGATCACAGTAGACTCCCTGTGGAGCCTCATGATTCACCGATATAATGCTGGCGAGTTACCCCACAGCACTTCATTGATACATCGTGATGACAGTGAATATGACTGCTTCTGGGTTTGTCCCACTTATACATATACTGATGTCTCTATGATTGACAATGCATTATATGCACCCTCCTTCAATAGATGTATGGATACATAAACCACCAGAGTCCTTAAAGATGAAGTTCTGTGTCACTGTTGTTTTTGTTTTGTTTTTTGCTGTTTTTGTTTTTTATTCAAACTCTGATTCTGTCTTTCAGATTACACGCATGTATCCTTTTCCACTCCGCATGTTCTTCAGACATTTTGTCAATGAAACAGTTACAAAGAAGAAGGGAATTTAAATTTGGGGTTTCACACATTTTCTACTGTATATGTGTTTTATGGGAAGGAAGTAGGAGAGTAATGGTTGTTTAAGGACAACGGTTTTAAGTTTAACGGTTGTACAGGAGTGCATCACGCTCATTGGTCGTCATGATGCACCAATGAAGTGTTGGCGAGCAGCCTCGCCAGCACTTCATTGGTGCATCATGAAGAATAATGGGCGTGATTCATTAATGCGTCAGTGACCATTAAAGGGTTATACATGTCTGCATCAGTTTGAAAACACAAAATGTCAACAAGATGGTGACAACAGCAGGGAACTCACATGCCGATAGAGCACTGAGTGGCGGGAATAGGAACTAGGACAAGAGCAGACAGAGTCTGAACAGAAACACACAAGTAACAACCTCATTGATACCCACATAAACCTTTTATATGGCGCATTAACCTTAACGCGTGTTCAGGGGGGGCAGACCTGAAGGAGGCGTTTGAACAGGTGGTGACGGCGATGTTCGGCTACATGACGACTGACTATGACACGGTCGAGATGAAGGAGGAGCAGGAAATAGAAGCAGAAGGTAGTATTTAGGGCTTATCCAAAAATTATGTTGCACTTTTTAAGGCTTTTTTGGACCCCCCCCCCACCCCATTGTCACGCTTTTACTATAGAAATATATAGGAGCCATGGACACCCCCCTTCGGTGTGACAAAATTTATGGAGCGGCCCTTACAGGCCTTTTAACATTTATAATTTATGGTATCTGTATATCTTAAAAAGGGAGATGACCAAAGTACCTGACGTGTAAGGCACTGTTTGTTAGCGACATCGGGCAGGTAGCCCTGAGATATTTTACCTACCTAAGTTTCCATAGAGCTAATTCGGAGTGTAGGCTCTCCCTACACTCCGAGTTTCTCTGAACTATTAAGGGCAGGATGGTGAGGGAATTAAGGGACACCAACCCCTAGCTACAAGTACACAGAATGAGGTTTTCTGAGCTATCAATGTGTATTTGAAGATACATCGATTAGAACAAAAGTCATGTACTTTTTTTTCTTTTGAATTTCCATAATGTAAGTCATATATACACACAGGGTTCTCCCCAGAATGTAGAATTACACCGTAAAATCCTGCAGCGAGCTGGCATAAAATTTTATTTGGTAACGTCCGAAGCCTTATGGTATGCCAAATTTGGTTGTTTAGTCTCATTCATGACAGTGTGGGGATTACAGATGGAAATTTAACAAAGAAATTGAAAGTATTTTCATAAATATGGCCATAACTTCTGTTCTAATTGGCCGATTTTCAAAATTCAAAAACCTATATGAAGCTAAAATGACACCGGCGGTGATTCTGAGATGAAATCACACTGGCGGCAGTAAAAATCACGCCGGCGGCCCACCGGCATCGTTACAGTGTGAGGAGAACCCTGACACAGGAGGAACAGAAGAATGTTAAATGTGTACCTGCCGTTTAACAGTCCACGTATAAGACGCACCTTGAGTTTAAGAATATTGTCAACAATTTTTTTTAAAAAATTCATAACTTTTGTTCTACTGAATGGATTTTCAAAATTTGAAATGCTATGTGGAGGTAGGACCCCGCCTTATACGCGGTATATTACAGTACTTTCTGTATATACCGTAACTTTTATCTTATTGTTGATTAGTTTAGCTTTTTTTCCCTTTCCTTGTTGCAGGACATGACATGATGTCGCTACTTTTCCATCTCATGGACGAGTTCCTTTTTCTGTTTTGTGCTGAGCCCTTCTTTATAGCACGGGTAAGTCCAACTAAGGGAGCATTTTTTGATTATCGGTAACTCTTAAAGATAAATATCATTACATTATATTAAAGTGACTTAGGAGTGAGTGAGTAAATAGATATTTACCGCCATTTTAACAGCTAAAGTCATATCCATGGCAAGAAAACTACATTATACAATTTACCAGATGCATGTTTTGGTGCCCGCGCATGTCCACCACACACAAAGAGGGGTCAGAAAAGATGTGATTTTGACCCTTTAGATGGGCTAGGGAAACAAAATAGTGACGTAGGATGAGTATCATTATTAGAATGGCACACATATATCTTGAGGTCGAAATCATTTCTAAACTCTCAGGTACATTTGCGTAGTCCCAAATATCAAATATATGTGTCGTTGATGAAGCAGATTAAGTGTAAATTGTTTAATTTCATTTTCAGAAAGTCAAAATAACTGAGTTTGACAAAGAAAATTTCAAGATAAAAGCAGTAGGGTAAGTACTTTTATTTCATTGTTTTTACTAAATACATTCACCTAGAGTTTCAGCACCAATACAACAGCCACTAACAACAGGCGCAATAACAATATGGACATTAATCCCGACTTTATCCCAATACCTTAAATTCTCTTGTATTAGACGCACCCCTCGTATAAGCCGCACCCCTGACTTTGGGAGATGCTTAAGGCTGTAGCCAAGGCTTAAAAAATTGGCAGTTCAGTACTGTTTCATAGTATAAAATAACCTTGTAGAAGCCGCTGTTCTTATAAGCCGCATCTTTTTATTTAGGTTCTGCTACTACCCGGTAGTCACGCTTATACGAGAGAATTTACGGTGTTTAACACCTTAAGCACTGTATAATGCCTCCAAAATCATGTTCGATTGTCATCACAGCACACCAGTGCTCACCATTTGGCAGTGAATCATCAGCAAAGTGTGGTAATGATGCTCACCAGGAATTTTTCCATCAAACATGAACTCAGAGATATAATTATTAAACCCTAAAAGTTTGATATACACGCTCACTGAGCGTTCTGCCTGCTCAAGATTTATCAATTCGTTTATCACTGGAAGACTTGTAGGTAATCTCAATTTGGCCAGTATTTTACAATTTCATTAAAGGAATTGTTCATTCCATTTTGAGGGGACGGAGGGGATGGCCTCTGATTGATATATAGACAAAGGTGCACAAGAACTGGTCACCACTGAGGGTTATCACACACGAGGCAAAGCCGAGTGTCATTATCCCCAGTGATAACCAATTCTTGTGCTCCTTGGTATATATCTCAAGTTAATTTAGTCAGATAAGTTAAAAAAATCTATCTATTAGGTATTAGAAATGATCTTATTACAGAGATGTAAGTCAGGCATGGGCAAAAATTAGGAAGCCATAGATTTACTTGATATAAAAGTCTTCTTCCCCCCCCCCCCCCAAACAGCCCTCCTTAGCACTTGTATAAGGAAAATACATGTCATTCAAAATCTTCAGAAATCAGGAAATCCTGATAAAACTTGAAAACTGACATCCCTGTTATTATCACTAATGTGACCATTTGGGATGCTTCCACTGGCCGTGTGAAACAGGGTAGGGAGGGTTATTACACATGGGGTGATATGGAGGTTCTTGGCTAAACCTATAGAGCCGTCGTATTTAACTTGAGATAAAATGTATAAAAGTATTGTTTCATTTTGTTTTTGTAGATATGGTGAGGAGTTTGTGATCGGCAAACATCCACAAGGTACCGAAGTCAAGGCGATTACGTACTCCAATATGCAGATCTATGACGACGAGAATAAACATGAATGCTTTGTTATCATCGACATTTAGCATTTAATACATATTAGGAAGCACTCTTTTTATTGCATATATTATATATATATACACGTCTAAGGACATCTAGAGCTGCATAGGTGGAATATACCAACTGAATGAGAGCCTATTCACTGCATATTTTTGATAAAAGTAGTTTCTTGTTTAATCTTGAGGCTATTTGCATCAGGGCTATTTTGCACACTATGACTTAAGTATAGTTGGCAAAGTGCATTAAAACACGTTAAATGACATTAAATGTATAAAGCAAACATGTACAGTATATATACACACTTTGTACAATATTTATATAGAAGTTAACATGGATCACAATCGTATCGTCCAGGAGAAAGATAGCTCTGCAGTCTGCTATAGTCACTATCAGTTTAATTTAAGGAAAAACTAGAAATGTCGATCAGTACAAAGGCTTGGCCCTGGCATATCAGAGTTTGCAGGAAGTTGTTCGATTGTGTCTAAACCCATGGGGATAATATACAGACTGGCTCTGTCTCAGCCCAGTCTGGTGCTCTGACCAAAGTACATTGGGCTTTGACAATGACAGAAAAGTGACTAGCTTAAATGTACCACGCCTGGCATCCAGGCACTTGGATGGAATAAAACACCTCTTAATTTTTACTATGATCTCATATGATAATTACCGTAATCTCCCGCGTAGAAGACGCGGTGCGCGTAGAAGACGCTCCCCAAACTCAGGGTATGCTGGTTCGCGTAGAAGACGCATCCAACCCCTCTGAATCGATTTGTAAAAAAAAAAACCGTACAAGACGCCCCCCCAACTCAGGAGGGGGGGGGGGGGGGGTTCGCGTATAAGACGCACCCCCCCACCCCCCCCCAAAAAATTTAAAAGAAATGTTAAGTCTATGCTGTCGTCGGCCCATGCGTCCCTACACCCCGGCAGGCGTGCGGACCATTCCCCGGTCTGCCGCGGCGCTAGCGCTATGAGTCGATGCTGTCATCGGCCCACGTGTTCCCTACACCCCGGCAAGCCATGCCGCTTTGTCTATAGTGTCAACCTGTTGAGTCTCTGCTGTCGTCGGCCCATGCGTCCCTACACCCCGGCAGGCGTGCGGACCATTCCCCGGTCTGCTGCGGCGCTAGCGCTATGAGTCGATGCTGTCATCGGCCCACGTGTTCCTATGCTGTCATCGGTACACGGTCGGCGTCAAACCCGCCGAGCAAATCTACAGCGACCGGGCTGCCGCGCTGTTGGCTATATGAGTTCAAGCTGTCAGCGGCACACGGTCGGCGTCAAACCCGCCGAGCGCCCGTCGACACCTCCCGGTCTGCCGCGGTGCAGGCTCTATGAGTTCAAGCTGTCATCGGTACACGGTCGGCGTCAAACCCGCCGAGCAAATCTACACCGACCGGTCTGCCGCGGTGCAGGCTCTATGAGTTCAAGCTGTCATCGGTACACGGTCGGCATCAAACCCGCCGAGCAAATCTACACCGACCGGTCTGCCGCGGTGCAGGCTCTATGAGTTCAAGCTGTCATCGGCGCATTTTCCCAAATGAGATGTTGGAAAACCCCGCGTATAAGACGCACCCCAACTTGAAGAAATCCTATAAGACGCACAAGGCATTTGTTTGGCGTAGAGGACGCGTCTTATACGCGGGAGATTACGGTAAATGCAAGGTATTTTAACGGGTACCAATTTAGAATCAAGAGTAATATGCCGCTAACTGTTACTGTATTGTCCAGTAAATCTTGTATGTTCTTATGGAAGAAGTTCATGAACGACAAAATGACCTGCATAACATCAATGTACATGTGTTGATTTGGGTCAGGTGAAACGACGATATAGTAAGCAAGGTCTCATTGGCTTGGTTTCGAAGAGATTTTTGGCAACATTGCATATATATTGATAAAAAATCATGGTTTTGTTTTCCAGATATATGGTAAAAACAATGTTCACTGTGATTTATAAGACAAGGGAAACTGCCAAGAGATGCATAAATAATTCACAATATTGAAATGTTTACAATTGGGCATTTGTAATTGTAAGTATAACATATATATTGAAACTCCAAATGCAGACGGTGTATCTAGGCATATGTCTAAACAAAAAAAGCCATACATGCACAACAATAAATAATTTCACTTGACAAGGACATTGCATCTCCTGGAGATTTCTGTAGTTTTTTGTTACCCAATATACTACAAACTCTTCAGATAGGTGTTATATTGGCTGACCGAGACTTTTGCGACATTCTCGCAGAATGCTGCATCGCGACCACTCACGAGTGCCTTCAGAGACACAAAGTTCTCCTTCTTTGGGTCATACTGAGCTCGGTTGATGGATTGTAGAAATGTGTGTCGTTGTTTAATGATGAAGAGCCGGGTGCGGAATACTTGCGGCCAGAGACAGATGTCGGTGTGAGACAGTCCCATTGTGTTGTGGAGGTAGTCAAACGTAGCCTCCAGGCCTTTACGTGCTGCAAGTATATGTTGTATGTCACATAAAATATGAACAAGGTTTTTCTGTACCTCCTTTCACAGCAAGAGAGGGGAGGCCCATATAGTAGCACCGTCTATTAAATGACCAACTGAGATATGAATACCCATTGCATTTAAGCATAAAACCACATACATCATTTATGCTTGTGCATATCAATTGTTACTACCTAGTAATCATTTATGACTGGATAGTGCTTTGATCTCATCTCCAATTGAATTAGCAGCCCCGACAATAGTAATCATAGGATTGACACTGCAACAGGATCACCATTTTGGGTCTAGACTGTTAAAATCGACAGGTTGCCATGGCCTTTTCTTAAAATTAACAAAGGACATGGCGGTTATAATGACAAGGACGGGGTTAAATAACAAATTTTAGTTTTCTACAAATAGACGGGACCCCCAATCTAGACCCCGACCGTTGTAGAGTCCATCAAGTTACAGTACTACAGAGAATGATAGAGCAAGGTGCAATATTAGATGTGAAAGCGTACCTGATGTGTATATTTTGGGCTGGAAGAGCAGCATCTGTTTCTGTTCACTGTTTGTGAATCCCAGGAACTCTTTCATCACAAAATGCACGTCCTGGAGAAAAACACAGGGGCTACTGGTTATGATCGTGTCGGCATTTCAATACTGGTCATGCATAAATGCATTATTGAGATCATTCACTGCTGACTTTTTAGGGTGCATTACATAACTGGTACCCATCATGCTGGCTGCTATCAGTGCTTATCACTCCAGGTATCAGATCAAGCAATGGTGGACCCACTGGAAAACCTGGAACCTTGGTATACGTAGTGGCCCGTATAAGCAGCCATTGATTTCAATCCCACTGTACCCCCAGTGCTCATATGAGACAGGCGCTTATTTGAATACTATTTTTAGTGCTTAAGATTACCGTAATCTCCCGCGTAGAAGGCACAGTGCGCGTAGAAGACGCTCCCCCAACTCACGGTAGGCTGGTTTGCGTAGAGGACGCACCTCTTAGGGGTGATTTTTGTAAATTCAGTACTGTTCTATAGTAAAAATACCCCGCGTATAAGATGCACCCCAAACTCGAGAAATTCCTATAAGATGCCCCAGGCATTTGTTTGGCGTAGAAGACGCGTCTTGTACGCGAGAGATTACGTTAATTTCAGTACCCCTGTGCCCATGGCGCTTACGAGACCGGCACCTATTCGAGACCCAGGTGCTTAACTGAGCCATTACAGTAGTGAGTGAACATAAGACGCTTCTCACCTCTAGGAGTCCCTTCTGCCACGTGGTTAGCTTTGGGTATGCGGTTATCACCTGTCGGACCTCAGCTCCTGAAAAATGAAAAAAATACAATGAACTAAATGTTAATGTTTAACCCTTTAAGTGCCGCTGATTCAGGAGTGCATCATGCCCATTGGTTGTCATGATGCACCAATGAAGTGCTGGTGAGACTGCTCACCAGCATTTCATTGGAGCATCACGCCGACCCTCCGGGACTGTATCGACCCTGAAGGGTAGGCATACTGATGAATGCAACCCTGGCGAGTACCCTGGCGAGTTACTCGCCAGGGCAAAACTTGGTTCCAATAAACGAAATTTGGTTAATTGTGTAGGCATATTGGAAATTCTGAAATCAGATGAAATTCTAAAAACTTACATCCCTGTGATACAGATGAGGTCACAGAGTTCCTACCTTTCAAACAGAACAGTTTTTGTAGAAAGCCAAGCTTTGTGTCAACGTCTTTAGTTGCACAGCTCAGGAAGAGAGGGGCCTTGGTCAAAATGCGAGCAATCGCAACCTCATCAAACTTCTTAGACTTGAGATAATTTATGCGGACCTGCAAAAATTAGGAAATACAACTATCACCAGTGCAACACAAGATAAATGTGTGATCTGAAAATACCATTTTTAACTGACTTATTCAAAAAATGTCTTTTTAACTGACCTTTAAAGAAAAATAGGTTTACCTAGACTTTTTAAAGAGTGGGAACTCTAGAGAATCCTTTCTACCACTTACCGATAATAATCTTGAACAGGGATTAGTTTTCTTTTTAATATCCCCCTTTAATGAATTCTGGGGTGTCAGTCGGGTTTTGGTCTACATGTTTACACATGGGGTTGGTCCCCTGACCAACCCACGAGGCCTCGTGGGTTGGTCAGGGGACCAACACTAAGCGGCCTTGGCCTCGTGGGTTGGTCAGGGGACCAACACTCCAACCCCATGTGTAAACACGGTTCTATCATTGTCTCACATTATCTGAATATAACAAACCTACAGATGTTCTTGAATTCCCCATTCAATAGCTATAATCATGTAGTTTAATTAAAGTATCTGCTGGGAGAGTGAGGGAATGATGTCATCACAGTGCGTTGGTCCTCTGACCAACACCATGAACGTTGGTCCACTGTTTCTTATGGGAACTGCAGTGCCGACTATGATAGAACCAACCTCTAAACATGTTAGGGCCATTAATCACTTCACAGGTGGATTTCTCAATATATGAAACTGCACTAAAGTTTAAATTTGAGGAGCCTCTGTACCTCTGAAAATAGAAGAATCTCTAAGGCTCAGACATGATGCTTCCTCTTCCTAAACTTAATCTCTCGTGCATAAGGCGCATCTTATACGTGAATCAAACCCCCTTGCGCCTTATAGAATCAGCCATAGAATCAAGTCTGGATGCGTCTTATAGGCAGGTTTTTTTTAACTACAGAACAGTACTAAACCTTCAAAAATCAGCCCCCAGGTTCACCTTATTGGGTTTCCTTCCAACTCAAGGTGCGCTCTATACGGACTTAGCAGGATTATTTATTAGGCAATAAGATAACCCCAACGATTCACTGCGGTCCTCTCCGGGGCCGACTGGTACCCATCTAACAGGTCTTATCAGTAGAACTCGCTGGTAACAAGCTCCAGTAATGGCGGCGCCCATGGGGCGACCTGCTAACTCGGAATATGTGAGGTGCACCTTATATGCGGGAGATTACTGTAGTAAGCACCCACCTCTAGATCGTCCAAATCTTCCATGAGTAGTTTCGGATTCTTGGTGAGTAAGTGGCCCAGGTCGTTCTCTGACACCCTGTTATACAACAGGAACTCCAAGTACGGCTGGACGCCTGTCTCAAAGTCCACCTGTAAATTTATGAGATAGGATTACTGAAATTACCGTAAATTCTCTCGTATAAGCCGCCCCCTGAGTTTGAGAGAAAGCTATAAGCATTACCTAGGGTTTGAAAATTGGCATTTTGGTATTGTTTTATAGTATAACATACCCTTGTATAAGCCGCACTCAGACTTTAAGCCATTCCTATAAGCCTAATTTTTATTTGGGTTCCGGTACTAGCCGCGGCTTATACGAGAGAATTTACAGTACTCTGAATTTAAGAGCAGAGGTCAGATCTTGATTTAGCAGGGGAGTAAGGCTCCACTGAAAAATCTACAAGTGCAATAAATTGTTTCAGGTAACATGTTGAAAAAAACTTACAATGGGGACTCACCGATCAGTGAATTAACTTAAAAAAACAGCTAAAAATAAATATTTTGTTGAAAATTGGAGAAAAAAGCTGAAACAAACAACTTTTTTTCGCCTAATCAATGGATGCTTATCGTAGGATCATGTACCAGAGCACACCCTGTTTGACGGTAGGAGGAATTTTCTTGATTGTGCATCATTCACGTAAAAATTAGGACCTGACTACAGACCTTCAGAAGGTGGTTTGCAGCTTCTTGATGTTTCTCAACCAATGAGAGGTTGACACCGAGTTGAACGAGGCGGGTCAGAGTTTCAGACTGGTTTACGTAGGTAGCAAGGTTACCACTGCGTGTTGGGATGACGGGTTTTAACTCCTTCAAATTGGATGACCTGTAATTAAAACAAAAACTCTTAAAGCTAAAACAATTTTTTTTTAAAAACAGAACATCATTTTACAGATGATAATGAACCTCTGAAATTTACTGATTTTGCAAGACAGAAACGATGATCATACTTATCATATTTAGACAGGAACCGAATGAGAAAACTAGAGTAGCTAGGACTGATTCCAGTCACTTACTTTGCTTGAAGTCGCTTCTCCAGGGCACTTTGTTTAGTATTGACAGGACTTCCAGTAGGACTAGACACCAGACTAGTGAAGTATTCCACGCTGGTATCCTCTATACGTGCCTGCCCTTCCAATTTAATCCCGTCTGACTCGTCTACCCGATCATCCTCGGGGTTCCGCTGAGCACCACTCGCACCATCGCGGTCTGTGAGAATCCCACGGGTGCAGAGGTAGAGTTGACTTAACCTGGCATGTTGAGGGGACTGTGCGACATTTTGTCGAGTCCAGAAACACTTAAAGAGAGCAGCAGCCTTGGGTGGACATTGGTTGAGGAACTTGAGACAGCGGACAGCCTGCATGGTGAGGGGGAGGTAGGCCTATGCCTCACAGGCTGTAAAGGAAAGGACAAATGGAAAATATGAAACCTGACTGAGACTAGTGAGAGGTTAAGAAATTCCGTCTGCCCTCTTTTATTCTATAGAGTAATGGGCTCTGCATCAGCCTGAATGGGCTTATGCGCCATCATTGCCCCCTCCTCTACCGGGAAAGCCTTGAATCACTCACCACAAATTTCCCGCCACGGTCCTCCTACGGCCATTCTCCCTTTGTTCAGACGATGACCCAGTCCAATTTTTTCCCACCCAACCATACCATAGTGTGTCTTATAATCTATCAGGGTTTATTATATGGCTAATATCGACGACACTATAGATTAGTACTACTTACGCCGTATTCAATGGGGGGGTGGAATACGATCCTCGCATATTCAGCGGCGCCATTTTGAAATTTATACAGAGCTAATTTGTTTCGTATTTAGGTATGGTTATTAGAAGTTTTACGGTAAAACAATGATTGAACTAGTTAAATAATATGTTATGAATTGTTTAAGGTATATCTATGTATTAGCGCCATGTTAAAAAAGAAGATATTGTCCTGTGCAAGGAACATTTATATCGAAACTAAAAGTAGCGGCTAGCTCTGTATCACTTCGTCGAGCAAGGTGTTATGGCGGATCAAAACAAACCGGGACGAGTCTATGCCTTCAAAACCAGTAAATATTGTTGAAATCCTTTATTTAAAAGCAATTTAAACCTGTGGGCCATATAATAAATGCAAATGTCAACGATCAGTGAATAATTTAGGATCGTATTCCCCTCGGTGCTTCTGCCCGCATCCAACGAGGCCTATAAGAAGCACCGAGGGGAATACGATCCTAAATTATTCACTGATCGTTGACATTTGCTTATATATTACACTCAACATAGACCTACATGACCGGTTAGGGACGAGTCATTTATTGCTAGACGGGGGGGGGGGGGTAGTTGGATTTTGGCAGATCGACAGATTTTTTTCTGACCCCCCCATCACTATGACAAAATTGATGGCGACCCCCTCTCTAAGAGCTGATTGTGCAAAATGACACCCCCCCCCCAAAAAAAAAAAGAAAGACGGATACACACATGGAATGATGTATCACGATGGGTATTTGAATTGCTCATATTTAGTTTTGACCCCCCAGTGTGAAGGTTTATTCGGTTTTGGCCCTCCCACCAAGAGGCTCTTTTTCAAAAAGCCCCCCCCCCCCCCCCGACCTAGCAATAAATGACTCGTCCCTTATGAAGGTCTGTGCACTCAACAATGTCATACGTTTACATTACCCATGGGTACAGTCTTTCTATTGACAAAGTCATATTACTCATTTTATTTGATATAGTAGGAGGTCCAGCCTGACAAGAACTCTCAGAGAATTCTATTTCTGATTTTAATGATTGATAACCTGCCATAGGTCATGTTTGACTCACCATGTATGTTATTATTATACACTGTCTCATTTTGGATGCGCCTTGTTAAGTGTATGACTAAATATTGATTGTAATTTATTTATTTTTTTCTAAGGTAAACCCTCCTGTTTGGGGTTTCATACCTTCATCTTTAAAGTCTGGGTTTCTTTGGGCTTGTCCTTGTCACCTTGTATAATGTCTACATTGTAAACAATTCTATGAATTTCTCAGGTCCATAATTTCTGTGATGTTGTTACAAATGTACATCATTTCCTCTGTGTGATAAGTTTATATTACATTCATTTATTTTACATTCTGTTTCAAGCAACATGAATGTATTTTGTGTAGGTTCTACTTCATTTGTGTAAAGACATAATGTCACCTGCTTCGCACATTAGCTGGTTAATCTTAGGGTCAAGCAGTATAACTAAACTTGTTAACCAGGACCAAATAAAACCGTTTCAAAAAAAGATTTATTCACATCTTCTATCCAGGTTTTAACTCTGACCTCACAGGACAGTATTGTTAACTTTTATTATAAATAATAAATTTTATTTTCCAAGGACCCTCTTTGTGATTCTTTGCTTTCCATAGTCATGGGGTGTTTTTCTTTTCCTAACAGCCCCCTCAAAGGGGCTTGGCATTTTTTGACCACTCCCCACAAAAGAAAAAAAAACACCCATCCCCCACAGCTTCCCATCACGTTAGAAATTGACCACTCCCTCCTGAGACTAAGGCTGAGAGTACCTGTTCCCGTACCGGTTAGGCGGAAATACCTGCCTGCTTACAGGCAGGATCAAAGATGTATACAAGTCTATAGTGGCACAAACACATGGCTAGTCTGAACTAAGTACTCACTGTCAGTTCCTGGAAATTGTCCCTCCTATTCACAAACATTTAGTTTTCATGTACATCAGCTTATAAATAATGACTGAAGCATGAGATATATCCAATAAATCTGACATGTATATCTTGAGCTTAGATATCACTACCTCAATAGCCTCCATTGTCAACATGCTGGGGTGCTACCTGGTTTTAGCCTCCTTTTGAAATGATACCATTGAAACATATGGCTAACCAACCAAGAATAGTGTAGTGTCTTTGGCACTAGGTGGCTACACCTGGCTTCAAGATGGCCGGCATTGTTTTGGAGTAAGGGGGGAGGGGAGGGAGATTTGAAAATCACCTGGATTATTAATTATTACAAGTATTTCAGGTGCTTTGTGTATTGTGAAACATAGAGGGAAGTGTTGGTGGAAGCATTGGACCTGACAGTAAGTACTTCTGTGAGAACTGGGCACTCTGCCAATCTGGCAGAGTAGATAGACTACCAACAGACACCTTTGGATCCTGCCTGTAAGCAGGCAGGTATTTCGGCCTAGTAGTACCGTAAATCCCCGGTCATAAGCCGGATTTTTTTTCTATTTTGGGCCCAAACCGGCTTCTAAATTTTTCCCAAAGTCCCCCCCCCCCCCGGCTTATGACCGTTTTTTTTTTTTTTACTATAGAATAAAGAGAAAATGGTAAAAAATTGACCCTAAAACCGGCTTTAAGGATTTCCCTGAACTCTTCCCCCCCCCCGCTTATGACCGGGGATTTACAGTACTAGTACCGGTATGTATTAACCTTTACTATAGTAATCTGTAATAGTCACGGACAGACTGCCTGGAGATAAGGGAGTGATCATTTTTTAACAACAGGGGGGGCTGGTGGGTTTGAGGGGGGGGGTCAGAATTTTTTCAACCCCTTGACCAGGGGGGTTAAGAATTTTTTCAACACCTCTAATGGGGGGGGGGTCTAAATAATTTCATCTGTTTTCAGTGGAAAACCCTGCGCGTTACTAGAGGCTAAAAGGGGACGTTCGCGCGTGATTTTTGTCCCTTATAGGGGGGGGGAAATTTTACCCCCTCGAGAGAGGGGTCCAAATTATTTCCGCGCGTCCGCGCGCAAACCCACCAGCCCCCCCTGTTGTTAAAAAATGATCACTCCCTAAATCAGTCATAAATTATGCATCTGGGTCTCTTCTCTTCCTCAGGGACGTGATGGGACCATGCTGTCAAACACTTCCGACTGTTTTCAGGTGAAATCTCATCTGAATAATAATCTTTTTTATAAGTTTCAGATGATCTCATATGAATGTAATTCAAATTCAGATGAGATCTGGCATTTGTCCTTGATCGGGGGCTCTGCCCCCCGAACCCCCATTTGGCCAGACACCCCGCGAACCGCGACGGCTTCAACATTCGTCTCTGTGGAGGGCCAGGTACATTCTCCAAACATAGAGTAGACCCTTTTGCATAAATTATGACCAAACAGGGATAAATGAATCCTCCTCTATTATCGCTCAGCCCAAACTTGAGGGACATCTGCAGACGTTGATTTACACTCAACTGTTTCTACTTGTTATAGCTATTACCCTAAGTAAATTCCTATACGGTACATGTGCCATTGCGTGATGTTAATGGATACTTACATCGTAATTAGCTCTTTGATGAAGGTGCGAGCTAAAAAGTCATCTCACATGTTTACTAGGTGTCGCAGCAACTGTTTCCTTCATAAAGTTGTCTGAAGGAGCCACCAGATGGCGGTGCTGGATAATAACCTTCGATTTCCGATTTCGATAAGGGAGTGGTCATTAGACCGCTACCCCGTCCATCTCGCTCGGCGCCAACTGAGTGGCGCCGTGGGAAGCTAAGTGGTCATTATTTATCAACAGGGGTGGGGTGGTGGGTTTGAGGGGGGGAGGCGTAAAATTTTCAGACCCCTCCCGAGGGGGGGCTAAAAAAATTTGACCCTGCTTGAGGGGGGACTTAAAAAATTCACCCTATTTTTAGCAAAAAAGCCAGCGGGCTACTATAGATCAAAGAGGGGCGCGAAAACTCTCCGCGCCTCTGGTGCGGGGGGGGGCGCAAAAAATTTTGACTGTCGGCGAGGGGGGGCGTTAAAAATTTTCGCGCATCAGCGCGAAAACCCACCATCCCCCCCCCTCTGTTGATAAATAATGACCACTCCCTAAGGGAGTGATCATTTTTGACCAACAGGGGGGCCAGAATTTTTTTGACTCCTTAGGGAGTGGTCATTATTTATCAACAGGGGGGGAGGGTGGGTTTGAGGGGGGGCGTAAAATTTTCAGAACCCTCCCGAGGGGGGGCTAAAAAAATTTTGACCCCTCTTGAGGGGGGCTTATAAAAGTCATCCTCTTTTTAGCAAAAAAGCCCGCGCGCTACTATAGATCAAAGAGGGGTGCGAAAACTCTCTGCGCCTCTGGCGCGCTAAAAATTTTGACTGCCGTCGAGGGGGGGCGTAAAAAATTTCCGCACGTCTGCGCGAAAACCCACCACCTCCCCTCTGTTGATAAATAATGACCACTCCCTTAACCAGAGGGGGGGGGAGTCAGAATTTTTTCAATCCCTCTGGGGGGGGGGGCAAAATAATTTCACCTGTATTCAGTGAAACGCCTTACTATGGGACTTTCGAGGGGGGGCGGTCTCAAAAAGCTTTTTCATTTTCGTGCATCTGTGCGCAAACCCCCCTTTGCCCCCCCCCCCCCCCGTTGACGTTAAAAAATTATCACTCCCTAATATCGTCGTAGAGCAGCCGATTCCTCCAATGAAGTGAACAGATATAGCCTAGACCTAGTGATCCTTTATCATATGGGAAAGGGGATTGTCAGCTTCCGATTTTTTTTTGCAAATTAAACCAGTCACTTATGCAGTGGATTTTTGGATTGTGTGCCATCACACCTAAATTGTTTTTTCATTTCTTCATTTTGAGATGGGCGAGTTAGTGGACCTCATACATCTGAGAGTAACAATTTTTTCCCGTATTTTTTTTTTTTGGGGGGGGGGGGTAGAAGGGAGTGATAATTTTTTATTTATCAAAAGGGGGGATGGGTCCCCCCCCCTAGTAACGCATGGGCATTTTTACTGAAAACAGGTGGAATCCCGCCCCCCCCCCCCCTCCCTGCCTTCAAAGTGGCTGAAACATTGTTGCCCCATCCTGGTCAAGGGGTCGAAAAAAAAATGTTAACAGGTTTTTATTATAAGAACTGTGTACATGTAAAATGAGAAGACAGAAACACGGTACACTTGAATATTCCCACATAAAGCCATGCCTTTTATTTCATAAGTTATGTATCATTTCAATTAACACATTAATCATTTTCACATTTTCTTTTCTTTTGACAAACTTCTAACGAGTCATCTGTTGTTCCTAAACATTTAGAATCATTTTCTTGCTTTTTATCCGTATCAATATTATTTACATTTGTATTTTTACTATCAGGTTGAAGACTTGTAGTGGCTTCATCACGAACTTCATTCAACTCTTGCACCCATTCCTTGACCTGTTGTGTCTTGAATTTTCCTGGAACAAACATTTGTTGTAAAGGCTCTTTAAAATTCAAAAGTGGTAAATTTTATGAACAGACATTCTGCTCTCCAATTGGGAATTGCTTGCGATTCAGAGTGACACAGTCGCAGTGAGAAAATCATTTCATATATTTAACTCCAGAAATCGCCGGCGTATAAGGCATGTCTTATACCCAGGGTTTTTAGTTCTCCCTGAATCTGCAAGACCTTTCCATTGATATGTTACACTCCTCCTCATAATAAGTCATGATATGACATAGGCGGGTCCAGGGGGCCCAAACGCTTTTTGAATTTTGAAAATCCATTCAGTAGAACAAAATATTTTTTTTTTTACTTTTTTTGACCATATTCTAAAACACTAGGTGCTTCTTAAATACGGGTTGCACCTTATACGTGAGAGATTATGGTATTGGTCAAAAAAAATAAATCATTTGTTTCAGGTAACATGATGAGAATAATTAGGGTAGGTCAGATTATTTTTTATTATTCTGCAAGTATCTCTTAAACTGCTACGGTAGTGACTCCAGACAATTCATGGTGACTCAGGAGTGAGTCACAGTGACTCAGGGACGACCAAATTGGATAGCTGAAATATAAATAATTATTCAGGGACGATGGTTGGGAACCATCCACACCAGACACTACCTTGGACTCAAATGGCTTGGTTGCCATGCCCACCCACCGGTGACGTCGGTGGTCTCCTCTCCTTTGATTGGTCCAAATGGATCATCAATGGAGTGTCACCAAGGGGACAGGGTCATACCCTGACCTCTACTTCCTGTTAGAGCAGCTCACTCTCCCAGTATAGTAATAAACTCCAAACAGTTATTTAGAGTGACTTTAGAAATTTTCCAAAGTAGGTGACTGAATCAAGGTTTCGATCCTTATAGATCTCATCAGGTGTCAAATTCAGGTGTTCCACAAGGCATGTGGCTTTACCACTTTTTTCTTCTATAGTTACAATTTGTAAATATGGGCAAAATTCCACTGAATGGATGTTCGATTTGGAGACAATTGCATTTTAGAAAACATAACAAAATTATTAGGTCATCTAAAATGACTGCTCACTCAGGGGCAAATCTAAATGAGTCCAATGATCATTTGTCAATGGTTCCGAAAGGAAAAATTTGCTATACTGCAAGAATCTGCAATGGGCAGGAGGGACGCACTCAGTAACAACAAAATTTTTGAACGAGGCATAGGAGGGTCCTCTCTTCTTTCCGGATGAGTTTCTGACCTAGTAGTTCGGAGCATGTATTAGGTTCAGGCCATACGGTACTTGGGTTTTCAGTTTGAGCATCCAGTTCTGTTCTATCTTATTGTGCAAAGTTTGTGCATAGTCACTGTGTGGATTTCTATGAATGAATTCCACTATGTGGACTTCTACGTCCTTTAGGCCACTGTGACCATCAGTGTTGAAATGGAAGCCCATGTCACTTCCTAATTTCCTTCCACTGATGTTGTTAAAGTGGGGGTAAAACCTTTTCATCAGAGTCTGTTTTGTCTGACCCACATACATAAAAAAGAAATATAAATAATTCTTTAAATTTGGAGAAAAAATCCTAGGGTCGGCCCTGTTTTGCTAGGTAGGTTCGGGTTACCTAAATCATACCCTTTTTTTTGGCCTAACTACTACATTTTGTGTTATATTTCAGTTAGGTGTGTGTACCTTTAGTTGAGTTAAAGAAGTCCTGCAGCTCCCGTGGCCTCCCGTCCTGTACCTCATACTCATACGCCTGCATCACCATGTCAAACTTATCCAGGTCCTTCACAAACTCTGCCTCCCGCGAACTCTGAAACTCATACTCCTAAAATAGTATTGAAGAAAATTGGAATAACATACATTTAACCCTTTAAGGGCCGATGATGCATTAGTGCATCATGCCTATTGGTCGGCATGATGCATGAATGCAGCCCTGGCGAGTAACTCACCATGACTGCATTAGTGCATCATGCCGACCCTATGGGGCAGATACTCCCCCGGAGGTCTGCATGATGCTCCAATGAAGTGCTGGCGAGCAGACTCACCAGCACTTCATTGTTGAAATCTCTGTAGAAAAAAGTTGTTTTTTGGTATTAATGAACAAACGGATAGTTCAGTATTTGATTATCCGTGTTATTTACAAGCTTATCATTGATAATGTAACTTCAGCAATTTCGGAAAGAATTCGCCAATTTCTAGTCTTAAGAATACCGGTAAAGTAAAACTCATTCAGGTCGGGCGCTTAGAGCTGAGTCATTTATTGCCAGGTGGGGGGGGGGGGGAGGGGGACTTGATGGACTTTGGCGGATCTGCAAATTTGTCAAAAGTTATTGACCCCCCTAGAAAGAACTGATTTTGCAAAATGCCCCCCCCCCAAAAACAAAACAAAAAACACAAAAAAAAAACACAAAAAAACGTGGATACGTACATTGATTGATGCGTTGTGACGAGTACATGAATTGCCCATATTCAGTTTTGACCTCCCAATATGAAGGTTTTTTTTTTACCCCCCCCCCCAAGCAAGGAGCACATTTAAAAAAGAATCCCTCCTTTATATAACAAAGGCGACCCCCCCAGCTGAAAATAAATGACTAAGCCCTCACTACAGGGTCTTCAATATGCAATTTTCTTCACAGGGTTGAGGAGGGAGGTTTGGAATTATTGGTAATAGTACTCACCTCCCAGAGATTGTATATTTCTTTTCCCGTTTCTTCAGACAGAAGGGATTTTATGTGTTCCATGGCGTCCTAAAATGTGGAATGCATATAGGGAACAATATCATCTTCTAATTCAATTATCCATGTCCTCCAAATTTGACCATTTTTGATCCAAGCCCTCCTCCCTTGTCACATTTTTGCGAAGGTTACAATGCTGAAGGCATATGGAGAATTAATAATGTCTTGCCGGGCCTGCCCCCACCACCACCCCCCCCACCACCCCCCCCCCTTCAGGATGACGCCATTTATAGATGGCGCCCTTCCAGTTTCTATTCCGTATAACATATAAGTTAAGGTTAACCACTGTTTAAGCGATTGATTTCAGAGGTAACTCGGAAAGCTTTGGTCTGGCCATTTTGACACTATAGTGACAGCAATGCGAAAGACTAACAGGTCTATTGTGCGCCTGCCATGTTGGATTTTGCCGTCAACCGGCTATGTCAAATTGATTGTTATATTTTTAATGTGTATACAGAGAGAAATGTCTAACCTTTTTGACACTATAGTGACAGCAAAGAAGAAACGTACTCCATATGTATTGCGCATCCGCCATTTTGGATTTTGCCATCAATTGGCAGGCTATGTCGTCCTACCGTGGCAAATGTTCTCAAATAATTTCAAATCATATTTGTTATGCCTATTTTTGCATAGATTCATCTTCTTCTCCCTACACTCTAATATATTATCAAAAACCGCCATGTTTGTATCAAAGTAAGACGCAACCAAAATGTCGTAAAAGTTCAGCCGCTCGGAAGATTTTTGGAAAAAACTTTCCACGACGAACACGAATCGTATAACCGAGGATTATAGCACCAGATTCAATTATTTTTAATGCCTATACAGAGAGAAATTTCCAAAAGAACCATAGAAACAAGATTAACATGCAATATATCATTTTCCATTACATTCTGATCACGTATGTGACACCCAACCCGCCCGGACCTGACACCCAAAATGACACCTCCATAAAAAAGCATTGACCAAGCGTCTAAGTTGGATTTCAGGTGACCTACTTTTTTTCAAACCTAAATTTTACAAAGATTAGAATCTTATAAGAGGTAAATGTTACACCTCCATGATCCTGAATATGTACTCTATCAGATGACAGGTTTCATTTCATCTCATATTTAATGGTTTTCATGTAATTTGAGCTTAAAGTCAACAACCTCTTCTCAAAAAGTGCTCACTTCCGGTCTTAAAAGTTTCGCCTCCCCCTACCTGTCTCTTAAAACTCGGCTTTCCGAGTTAACAAGAACTTTTTACAGGCATACAGAGCATTCATCCTCAAAAGCAAGAACTACTGGGAGGTTATACTTTAAACCTTGTACGATTTATTATATATGGACTTAATTATAAAAGATGAGGTAAAAAATAAATACCTATTCACCTTTTCCCTTTTATGCTTTTCTTCTTTACTGACGCCATCAGACGGTGTGATGTCACCCACAATACACTCTGCCATGTCGTGTACCAGCGACAATTTGATACATCTGAAATATCAACATCAAATTCCAATTAAAAGTATGCTAAATAACTTCATTGCACTCTGCAAGTATTATGATATTTTGAAGTAAAAGATTACCGACCTTGACAAATTGTAAACTTTGGGTAAACCACTGATAATGGAAAAGAAAAAAAGAAATGATAAAGTGGCTTACTTGTCTTTGTCCAAGCCCTGTCTAGGGTCAACAAGAAAGGAGAGCACCGCCATTCTGTACATGTGGTCAGCATCACTCTCTGGTTGGTGAACTTTGCGTTGTATCCAGCCGGTCCGCCTGGTAGTCTATAGTATTAACAAGTACACATGATAAGGCCAAAAAAAAAGTTGTGTGTTTCAGGTACCATACTGAAAAAAATTAGGTAGGGTACCTGGGGTAGGTCGGATTTTTTTTTTCTTAATTTTTTTTTAAACTACAACAAAGACATGCAACTCACAATGACTCGTGTAAGACTTGTTTGACTCAAAAGTAGCCAAAAAAAATATGTATAATTTCTTCAAAAATGAAGAAAAAACTTTAGGGTCGGCCCTGTTTTACTAGATAGGGTCGGGTAACCTGAAACAATTTATTTTTGGCCTAGGCTGAACGATTTGGACATCCACTGCAAAGTTGTCATCTATATCTACTTCTTAATATCTTAAACAGTTAATATTTCTCTGAAACCATTTCTCCTAGCCTGGATTAACACTTGGTTCTAAGTTCTATGCCTGACGCAACTACTTGATCTTGGTATTTTTTGTTTGTTTTTCAGGCCACGCATACATTAGTGTATTGTCATGTTTAGGCATCCCAGCAACTATTAATTTAATTCCAAGTCCCTTCCACCCCGACCAGTGATGGATGACGGGAACATCTGGGGTTGCTGGCTCCTGGGGGGGAGGCCGTAAAAATTATACTCTTTTTAGTAAAAAAAAAAGCCTGTGCGTTACAATGGATCGAAGAGGGGGGGGGGCGAGAATTGTCCGTGCCTATGGTGCAGGGGGGCGCAAAAAATTTTGACCACCATCGAGGGTGGGGCATAAAAAAATTTCGCGTATCCGTGCAAACCCCCCCCCTCCCCCGTTGATTAATAATAACCACTCCCTAACAATGCCCCTGTCCATCTTTTTGACACAGTAAAGGGAATAAAAACAACCCCCTCCTCAAGTCCACCAGCACCCCCCCCCTAGGGCCCTAGGCCGAAATACCTGCCTGCTTACAGGCAGGATCCAAAGGTGTCTGTTGGTAGTCTATCTACTCTGCCAGATTGGCTGAGTGCCCAGTTCTCACAGAAGTACTTACTGTCAGGTCCAATGCTTCCACCAACACTTCCGTCAATGTATATCCAAAGATTCACAATAGACAAAGCACTCAAAATACTTGTGATAATTAGTAATCCAGGTGATTTTCAAATCTCCCTCCCTTACTGCCACTGGTGTAGCCACCTAGTGCCAAAGACACTACACTATTCTTGGTTGGTTAGTCCTCTGTTTCAAAAGGAGGATAACACCAGGTAGCACCCCAAGCATCTTGACAATGGAGGCCATTGATTTAGTGATATCTAAGCTCAAGATAAACATGTCAGATATATTGGATATATCTCATGCTTCAGTCATTATATTAAAGCTGATGCATATGAAAACTACATGATTGTGAATATTTCAGATTCAGATTCAATTCAGATTCAAGATGGCTTTATTGACTAATGTACAGGTACACTTATGTCAGCACCAGGTTTTCATTTACAATGTTGTAGACAGATTTTATATATGAGTATATACAGTTCACAGCCCCTGGCCTTTTAGATGATTTGCAATATGGGGCCACTGCCCAGGTAGCACAGAGACATTGGCATAACGTCGGGCCAACGTTGGCCCAACCATCGGCTTTACATAGGCTGCCCATCCTGCCTACGTAGGCCCGACGGTGCCAACCAAATGCCAACGTAGGCCCAACGTTGGCTTTTGGTTGGCAAACATCAGCATCGGCAAATGGTCGGCCAGGGGCGGACCATTTGCCAATGTCCTGCCAACGTTGGGCCAATGTTGGCATTTGGTTGGCAAATGCCACTGGTCAGGCCTACGTAGGCCCGATGGGCAGCCAACGTTGGCAAATTTTTGTGTGCTACCTGGGTGCTAGTATTTGAGAAAGTTTCCTAGTGTCATCGTGTCTTTTATAGTAATCAACGAACTTGAGGTATTTTGTTTCGAACACTGACCGTGCTTTTCTCATCTCGGGCATGTTACAATGTAAGAAGACATGATTGACATCTTGCACAGCATTACAGAATGTGCACTTAGAATTGACAGGTTTCTTTTCTCTATATCTTCTTGACAGGCTGTCAAGTGTACAGTTATTGTCAGTCCGGAGTTTAGCAATAATGGTTCTAATTTTAGGTGATTCTGTATGCGTTTATAGGTATTCACGCTCTTCATAAATGTCATTGAGATCAATTTCCAGGAACTGACAGGGAGTACTTAGTTCAGAATAGCCATGTGTTTGTGCCACTATAGACTTGTATACATCTTGGATCCTGCCTGTAACAGTGTAAGCAGGCAGGTATTTCGGCCTACCCCCCCCCCCCCCCCTCAATCTGAGGCTGTGGTGTGGAGTAGAAATTCACTTTCCAATGGCTTACAAGACAGATAGAAATCTATGATAAGGGAGAACTTGATCGATATATGTACATATGTGTTATGCATACCTTTAACTGTCCGATCAGCTTGAAAAACTCAAATAACTTTGAAATTGGTCTCGACATCTTCCCGTTGCTTCTGCTCAGCATCCAACTGATACTTTTACAGCCCTCAGCATCACTGAGACACCTCATCTGGCTATCGTCCAATCAGTGCCGCGATTACAACTCTTGGGTTGTATCGAGCAGTTTCATTGGCTAGAGTGCGGTAAGCCTTCAAAGATGGCGGCCTCCATGTGTTTTGTACGCCTTTCGGGCTTAATTTCGCGAGGTCAGAGAGTAATTACAGCTAATTTTCAACATAATGCACGTCTAATGTCTACAACGAAAGACACTGGAGGTACCACCGATTCAAAGCAGGGCGAAAACCACCTTGAGAAGGAGGAGACTTCGAAACCAGGGGCACACACTACCCACCAATGTCAAGACGAAGTCAGCGCCGAGGAGATTGATCAGGCGAAACCACTGCTAGCTCAGAGTGGATTGAAGAGGGCGTTAGACATGTTTGGTAGATTGGAGAAAGTCCCAGAGGAGACGGTGGAAGAATATAAGCCACAAGAGACATTTGCAAGTCTGCTGAGGAAGTCAAAGTTGATGCAACTTGGCGATCCACAGGGCAGAATCGTTACTGGGACAATTATTGAGGTACGGTGCCGGTACTAAATCTAAAATAGGCACTTACCTACTATTAAACCAAGTTTTTCAAGACTTATCCCATGAAGCTTATCTAATGAGCAATGTATAGATCTTGAGAAAAGAAGTGGATTTGCTTTTTAAATGAAGTCTTTATGCCAATTTAAAGTGGAATTATAACCAGTCAAAGGTATCAAATCAGACCCAAAATTCTGCCATAGTTAAGAGTTTAATTTGGATCCAATTCTGTGATCAAGCAAGATGAACCCAGTGGAGGCTAGATCACTGAAATGATAATTTTATGTAAGTTCCTTTTGATATAAAGCAAGATTTACCCTCAAGAATGTAAATAAAGATACATTTCATTATAATCAAACAATCTAAAAGGAAATTTTTAATGTAATCTTATCTCGTGAAGTGCGCGCTCTGACAGAATCATGGCAGAATATTGTCTTTGACTTAGGATATATATATCATAACTTCCATTCAAATTGTCATAACAATTTCATTTAAAAAGCAGAATCACTAATCTTTATCATATCTATCAATTTCCCATGATATAAAATGTATAGGATGAAGTCTTATTCAAGTGCTCAACATGGGAGAGGTGGGGAAAAGTGTACAAAGTAATCTCACCCAAATATTTTGCAGGGTCTGTCAAACATCCTGCAGGCCCTTAGAATAATAAAAGTTAGACATTTTCTAGATCAGTTTTAACCATAGAACAGGTAGCCACCATTTATTTTTACATGCTCTGTGATCTTGTCATAAAATGGTTCTAAACTTTTGGTTAAAATACAATAGGGTCAAAGGCCAACTTCCCTGCATTCAATCTTATATAAAAAAAAAAAAATGTTCATTTTGAAGGGCTATCTAAGCCCTTTAAAATGAGCCCATGATTGTTAAGATCCTCCAATAAATAGATTCAGAATGAGCTTGCGAAGAAAGGAGAGTTTAACACTCCCCTGTTGCAGCTTTATCACAGTTTCACACCTCCACTGCAGCAGACTCACACACTGGGGTTATGTAAGTGCCTAACTAAAATTATAGTTAAAACTAAAAGTCTAAACTGTTTCTCATAATCACCCTAAAAATTACCACTTGTGAATTTCATTAAAGAAATTTCTGACAGCTCAGGTACCAAGTAGTCAAGTTTTGTATCAACTATCGGAGGTGTGGAAAATTTTCTGCCCCTCTACGATCTATAGTATAGACTGTATTAGCATAGTGTGGGGTTTCCACACCGTCTGCCCCTCCAAGATCGCTCTGTACGCTCCTACCATCATATGCATGGGGACCGGTTGGCAGGTCTATAGTAGCAGGGACATGATAGTAGCGTACAGCTTTTTTTGCTAATTTTTTTATGCCCCCAGGAGGGGTCGATAGTTTTTACACCCCGCCTCCCAGTCGATAAAGAAGGGTTGCGCCTTGTAGGCAAGGATATTGTACTATAGTATAGAAAAATACTAAAGTGACCAATATTAAGTCCCCGTATGCATTGGGGTTCCTTTCAACTCGGTGCGCCTTATAAACAGGGTGCGCCTTATACCATTGTGGCCCATATAAGTACCCTGGCAGTCATTGATTTCTATCCCACTGTACCCCGAGGGCTTATAAGATACAGGCACTTAATATTTGAATACTGTTTTCAGTGCTTAAGATACCTTTCAATACCCCTGGACCCTGAGCGCTTTAATCAAGACCAGCGGTTATTTGAGACCCTGGTTAAACGGGCTATTACAGTACATCATAATCAACTTTTGTTCCTTTGCAGGTGGTGGATGAAGATTTATATATAGACTTTGGGGGAAAGTTTCACTGTGTCTGCAAGAGACCACCCATGAAATCTGGGTAAGTGTAATAATTACTTTGTGTGTATCTACAATGGTCATATAGATCACCATTTCTACTTGGATCTACAATTGTTTTGTTTTTTTTTTCCATTCATTTTTTTGACGGGGCTGAAACAGTTTTCAAAGACTGTAAACATCCTGATAATTGCCATTCTTTATTACATTTCACTTGACTTAGATAGAAATAAGTAATTTAAAGTAAAATTATTAACCGAGCACCTGGAACAGAGCTAAATCTTTAAATGAATAATGTATATTATATTGAACTTAATTAAGCTCATGTGTGCCTATATTTACAATACCATTTTTATATTTTCAGTGAATACCAAAGGGGAACAAAGGTGAGGCTGCGGCTGCAGGACCTAGAGATGTCATCGCGATTCCTTGGCGCAACACGAGATCTAACATTATTGGAAGCTGAAGCTACATTACTAGGGATTCAGCGAGCAAAGTCAGAGTCAAGAACAACATAATAATCAATATCAACAAATACTGATATTATAGAATGAACTTACTGTCATAAACATTGGAAACCCATGTGATACTCGAGTGTACTAGGGAGGAGAAACGTTAGAAAGTCTTTGGGGCGGTACTCAATGATAAAATATAACAAAAATCAGAAAAGCGTTTTAGTATTTTTTCCCTGCATCACCCAAGATGGAAAAATCGTTGAGTGGGTCATGGATATCATGATTAATTTGTCGATTAATCAGCTGATTGATAGGGTAGAATCTTAGCTACACATTTTTTAACTTTGAAAATGGGTACGAACAATCCCTGATTGTTGGACTTATTGATCAGGACAGTTACCTGAGCCACCCACCTGACAATAACTCTACACATGCACCTAGGTGGTGCGAACTCACACACTCTCACCTGTTAGACAGGTGTACCCTGGCATAGCTATGCAGCAAGCCTAAGGGCACCTACATGTACTGTGGTTTTCTAAAACTCTAGGTGCGTCTTATAGGCGAGGTGCGCCTTTTACGGGGGGTGGGGTAGTTGAATAATTTGATGTCAAATTGAGATTGGCATTTTAACTCGCTGATTCATTTTTCTTAACAGGCACTTTATTTTCATATACATCTACATATTCTTGACAATGAGAACAGTTAAGTTAAATATGCAGTTTATTTAACGTGGAATGAATCCCACTTCCAGCTGAGCCGTCATAGCAATCTCACCTATTTTTTGGGAGAAGTAATATCAGCTGTAGAACCATATCATGTCTAGTAGAAGGATGTCTTAAAGTGTTGCCCTTTGGATCTAATTCTCAATGTACCTTAATCTCCCGCATATAAGGTGCGTCTTATACGCAAGGTGTTAGTTCTCCCTGGATCCACAGGGGGGACACCAAGGCCTTTTTATATGTTACACTCCTAAGTCATAACAGGACATAAGGGGGGTCCTAGCTACACATAGCTTTTTGAAATTTTGAAAATCCATTCAGTAGAACAAAAGTTATGATTTTTTTAACATATTCTAAGACTCTAGATGTGTCTTATAGGTAGGATGCGCCTTATTCGTGGGAGATTAGAGTAGGTGATATCATTGACTATAACAGCGAGACTCCACTTAACTGGACTTCTCCACAACATGAGAGTGTTTAGGGTGGGACGGCAAATACACTTGTATTTAGCTCCAGGCATAGAACCCACTCCCTGAATGTTCAAATATGCACAATTTATGATCAATGTACTTCTGTCTTACAATTATGTTTGTACTTATATTTTGTACAATAAAACATACAAGTAGTATAACTTTTCAAGACAATACTACATCTATACAACCATTACATAGATGGTCAGCTGGTTTGATGACAACCTCAATTTTATAAATCGACATACTTTTCCCTAAATAACAACAAAAGATGAGTTGAACCATGATTAGATAGGAGTTAGCGTATGGAGTGGAAACATAAATACCATACTGGCACAAGTCCTCAAGATTGCGCACCTCCCATATTGAAATTTGCAAAATCTCGCTCAGAAGTCGAGCAGAATTTGGGATTTGCACCCAGATTCGGCTTATAGCATATACATAAGTTGGGGGTCGGCTTTATAGGCGAGGTGTGCCTTAAAAGCGACGCATTTCAGCAACAAACAATTTTAATCTTATTTCTATTGATGTAATTAGCAAAGAGATTTTTGGTGAAGTCTTTTATGATATAAATAAAGGCGTGTACGCTTAGAACGACTAAGTCCATGCTGCTTATGCTGAAGACTTCATACTGAATATCTTTTTAGCTAGGAACAACTTTTTTTTTCAAAAAGGCTGCGCAACCTATTTTCCTGCCTGATCACAAGTATAACTTGGTCCATTCACCAAAAATTCGAAAAATTCAAGTAAACAAATCGCTAGAACTCAGATAATCGAACACAAGGATATGTAAATCAACTTTTGCTCCCACGTTCCACATTTTACAGGTGTCAATGTACAACATTTCATATTTTAGAAGTAAATAAAACATTAAATGATTCAGAGATGTCAGACCCCCAGAGGTTCATCTTTTTTTCTGAGGTTCAAAGGTTCCTCAAATCTAAAGTGTTTATGTTGAAGGATATGTTGAGAAATCCTTCCACCTTCAAGGGCCTTAAATGTTCAGAGGTTGGACCAACACCACACTGACACCTCTGTGATGTAGATGTGTATTATCTCCATTAAATCCCATTCATATACTTGATATATGCCGGTTATGTATTTATCATTCATTCATTGACCCCACAACCGTATTACTAAATGCGTGATAGCTGTTTCAGAGTGCTCTTGTGAGCTATAATTCCGATACATATGTGAGCTTTAAGACTAGACGGCCTGCTTCAACCCTGTATGGGCAACATGTCGTTGTGATGCATTTTTATGCCTTTTACCAGAATGACCCATGTGTGGAGATAGAGCGAGTCACTCACCGGTGCTGCGTACAGTCATTATGCCGACCCTAAGAGGTTTGTTTCTGAAAAGGTTTGCACAATGCACTAAAACAGTCCCGGTGAGGTACTACTGTAGTCTCCCGCATATAAGGCGCGTCTGGTACACGAATCTGTGGCCAGGTTTATTGTCATGATAGTACCAAAGTACCCCAAATCAATTCTCAGCTGCGCCTTAAAGCATTCCCTCCTTATACACGGGATGCGCCTGATACGTGGCAGATTTCAGTATTTGGAATTTGTGTATACAAATGGCCTGATGGCCTTTCCCCTTGCTTAAAGAGTATCCACAGAAGCACCAAACTTAGATTTGACTATACTTAACGCAAGGGTGCACCAAGCTAGAATAGCACTACGCAGTACAAAGGAATGTCTGCATTATTATATAGCGGAGAGGCAAGTAAAATGGTTTGGCGTTAATTGGTGAAGCATCCTCAACGAACACTTAAAGCATTTACTAAGGCGGTAATATTTAAAAATTCAATTAACCTTTGGCAGTAACTTCTGTTTCGGATTGAAGCTTCTAATAAAACGAAAAGCTCATTCGTTGATTATATATTTCTCCACTTTTAACTTATACCACGTCAGTAAAATCTCCAATTAAAAACCCAGGGAAACTCCCAGCTCAAGGTTGTACTATGACAGTAACAATATATTTCAATATAACGACTTTCGTAAGGCCACACCAAAAAGTTAAGTTGGTCTACGGATCACCCTCTCCATATTTTCGGAAATACAAATTTTTTTTTTCTTTGAAAAAATCTCCTTTACGGATTTCGCTCGCTTCAGTTTCTACAAGTTTTCTCTGTGATGTTTTGCAAAATTAAAAAAAAAAAAAATTTGCTCGCTCGCCTCACTTTTCCACCAAGGAATCCATTGGACACCAAAATATTCTTTAAAAAAAAAAAAAAAAAAATCGCTTTTTGGTGTGGCCTAAGGCAATAAAATCTCATCTTATAACAATCACTAAGGCAGGGCACAACCCCGTAGTGTTATAACCCTTTAAGGATGGCACCTGCCGTGCACCTGTCTATATTCTACCAATTTAACCCTTTAAAGGCTGCTGATGCAGGAGTGCATCATGCCCATTGGTCGGCATGATGCTCCAATGACGTACTGGCGAGACTTCTAGCCAGCACTTCATTGGTGCATCATGACGACCAATAGGCATGATGCATTAATCCATCAGCAGCCCTCAAAGGGTTAAATTCATATTCCTGATGCACAAATGCAGCGATAGGGAGAAATTCATCGGCTCAGGATGAGCACGTGTAAATGTATCAATGGCGAGTTATTCACAAACACTGCTGTGAAGCATCAGGAAAATCAGGGAATCATGTACAGAACACTAATGCCATCCTTATAGGGCTGAATATGTGCATTGACACCAACTACCATTAACATAAATCAAGTACACATAGATGTAATCGTAAAATCCTCATAGGTTTAACAGTTTGCTTACACCAACGTGTATTGGCTACATACATTATGAACTATTCACAATTCTTTATAATTTCTTAACAGTTCATTACTTAAGGCCTTATGTCGTTGTACAATTTGTGAGATTCAAGTCTGATATTAGTAAATGTAAATTAGATAGATTATAGCAGACTGAGTTCCCCTGTGATTACATCAACGATGTCATTCTTTCCCATTATTGAGAGAACCGTCATGGAGCCTGCCGTGATCTGCAATTCAAGAGGAACACTGTCAAAGACCTGCAATATGCAATTTTAAGGCGCAAGGAGACACAGACTGCATAAGGAACAGGGTGTTTTGGTTTGGTTTGGTTGAGTTTACCTGCACTAATAGTACATACAGAGATGCCACTTTTCCTGGTTTACCAGGAATTCCTGGTTTTGATTCCAAGAATTCTGTATTGAATTATGTTAAATTCCTGGGAAAATGTGTCCAAAGTCCAGTTTTCCTGGTATTTGTTGGCCAGTGAGTGGCATCTCTGAAGTTAGCAGTTACAGTCCATACATTTCTCAGGTACACAGCATTTAAAAGCTGCATATATCCAAACAGCTAGACAGGTATTCATATGCTGCTTGCGTGAAACAGCAGTGATTGCATCTATGGATGACCGAATCTATGAGATGAATGATCGAATCTATGAGGAGGGGTGATTGAGAAAACTGCTACTGGCCCTTTTTCCCCCTACTTTTCTCAAAGGATAGCAAGTGTTCTTTTATTTGCCTGGTCCCATAGATGCCCAGACAAACCGTGGCCTTCGATCCCTCAGAAATGGTTCACTGAGGGGAAACCCATGAAAAAAGACATGCATGTAGGCCTGGCCCGTGCATATGGACAGCAGCTGACCACCTGCTCACCTCAAGGCACAGGAAACCCTGAGTTTGTCACCTTTTACGAATCTGGTATGCCCACTAATAGAATGGAAAGAAAATTTCTATTTTATGACCTCCAAATGGAGTTATTTTGCTCCTTCATGCCCTCATCACGGTCCCCATTCCACAGGGGAAAGGTGCAGGGATAGGCCCTTGCTGCACCCTATGAGATGTGCCTGAATTAGGGTGGGCCATATGTGGAAACCATACTATAGAACAATTCTTTAATCTTAATATAAATGAGGCCCTGTGTGTGCCTTATGATTTCAGTGTGGTTCTTTTACACAAGGTAGTTCTTCATATGTATGGATCAATACGGTAAGAAAGGCTGACTTTTCAAAGACGTTGATAGGGTTTATCCTTATGAGAATGCAAATATTTACTGCCAGTCTTGCGATGTACCGGGGATAATATAGATTTTTGAAAGATAATTTTCTTGTGAATCTCTTGGTATAACCTATTTGCATATGAGAACATAAGCAAAATTGTGAGCGTTGTACTAACTATAGAGAATACACACTTCTAAAAGTGGCAAATCATACTGTTAAGTTGTCCCTAGATAACCACTTCCAGGGACAATCTGGTTCCATCTTATCAGTGCATATTGCCAGAAACCAGCTCCAGTCCCACTTACACCCTATAGCGTACCTGTGTTTTGCCGGCGTCTTCCACCAAGTAGTGTGTTAGGCCGAAAGAGGCAGCCTTGGCGGCCAACTCCATCAGGTGCTCCTGGTTGTGGCCCTTTAACACGATCTTTGTCTCACTGCCAATAGGAAGCGAATCATGGCGTTTACTCTCAATGTGAGCACATATTTATCATATTTAATTTACAGAAAATATATAGCCTACCCCACTACCTTAAATCCTCTTAGAGTCCCCAATGGATGTCATGATGCGCCAAATGACACAACAAATGACATGCTAGCACATGAATTCTATAGATAGTCCTGGAGAGTCTAGCAGAGCACTGGTGAACAAAAGAATAGATTCGTGAATTGTCTATTTGAGCTCTCGCTCTCCCATGCCGAGTGTTTAGCAGTGAACTCATTTTGGTTTCCCCTAAAGTTAATCTAGTGATTAGTACTCTCCCCCCCCCCCTGCCCAATCCCTCAAAAATCCCTACCGTTAATACCCTTCCCCCTCCATAGACAGGACTCACTCTAGTGACGATATATCATAAGGCAGCGATATCATACCCGAACTGCTCCCACTGTAGTAGCATCTCGCCATGCCTGTGCTGCTCGTGGAGCAGCTCCTTGTAGATTCCTATAGATGCGTGTCCCACTTGTGCCGCCAGCTTACCGACACCCATCCCTAGGTCTGTGTTCACGACAAACACCATCTTGTAGAAGTCACTTGTGTCCAGGAATCCCTCTGACGATGGGTCCTCAGAGTCTGAGTCCCCTCCCTCTGCATCACCCTGTAATTTTATGGTTCAAAAATGAATTGAGATTGTTCCACTTTTGCTTAGTCTGATTGGAGAAATTCAAGAAAAGGAAAGTATAAATTTGTACAAGGAATAGATACTGGTATCACAGCTATTGATAAGATTTGCAAAACGCTGAACTTTGTAGCATCTTAGCTAATACTAAAGTAGTCTTGGGGCTTGATTTTTGAAAAGAGCAAATTTCCTTTGACATCTGTTTCTATTTTTTTTTTATCTTTTATCACATGGCATAGGCTTACATGGATACAAATATAAACAATATTATTCTATTAAAAAATAAAAACTTTGTCCGCCATAGTACCGGTACTGTTATACTTACAATGCCGATTGGTCGGTCTGTGTCAGCATCGGGATGGTCAAGGATCCATGTTACGGCTTGTTCAACGTTGGAGTTACCCGTCCTGAATAACCCCTAGGAAAACAATTGAGGAATTTGTTTTTACTTTTAATCTATTACACGCACAGAATAAGATGTTTCGCTACGATTTACATATCCCTTATTTTTGGAAATGCAAACCTTTCATAAAATAATTAAAAAGAAAAGAAAATGAATGATGAAAAGAAAGTGCTTGCAGCTTTGAGAAATAGATATAAAACCACAGCTTTATTTAGTCACTTAGATACTTTAACATTTAAGGCCACACCAAAAAAATAAGTTGGTCTATGGATTTTGGTTTTGAAAAAATGGTGCGAGTGAGTAAAATTTCTTCTTTTTTTTTTTAAGAATTTTATTGCGTCCAATGGATTCCTTGCCGGAAAGATGAGGTGAGCGAAAAAAATTTATCTAAAAAAAATTTTGCCAAACATCACAAAGAGAAAACTTGTAGAAAGTGAAGGGAGCAAAATCCATAGACAAGATCTTTTTCAAAGAAAAAGAAAATTTGTATTTCCGAAAATATGGAGAGGGTGATCCGTAGACCAACTTATCTTTTTTGGTGTGGCCTAAGCTGGTTATTTATTTAAGCATACCTTTATATACAAATTTCAATGATATTGGTGGTTATAAAAAGGGGTACAATCCAATTTATAGTAATTTGTCGTCATGGCATGATGCCCCAATGCAATGTTAGTAAGTCTACTGCACTATATTGGTGCATTTGCAAGCGGCATGCGCATCATCCTAACACTCTGTGTAAGGTCAGCAGGATGCATGACAGTATGAACCATGAAAGTAGCCTTTTCAAGGGCTGCCTGTATGTACCATGACGACCAATGAGCATATATGCACTATGTACCATGACGACCACTGAGCATACATGCACTATGAACCATGACGACCACTGAACATACATGCACTATGTACCATGACGACCAATGAACATACATGCACTATGTACCATGACGACCACTGAGCATACATGCACTATGTCCCATGACGACCACTGAACATACATGCACTATTTACCATGACGACCACTGAACATACATGCACTATGTACCATGACGACCACTGAACATACATGCACTATGAACCATGACGACCACTGAGCATACATGCACTATGTACCATGACGACCAATGAACATACATGCACTATGAACCATGACGACCACTGAACATACATGCACTATGTACCATGACGACCAATGAACATACATGCACTATGTACCATGACGACCACTGAGCATACATGCACTATGTACCATGACGACCACTGAACATACATGCTTTATGAACCATGACGACCACTGAGCATACATGCACTATGTACCATGACGACCACTGAGCATACATGCACTATGGCTGCATGTATGTACCATGACGACCACTGAACATACATGTACTATGTACCATGACGACCACTGAACATACATGCACTATGGCTGCCTGTATCTACCATGACGACCACTGAGCATACATGCACTATGTACCATGACGACAACTGAGCATACATGCACTATGTACCATGACGACCACTGAGCATACATGCACTATGTACCATGACGACCACTGAACATACATGCACTATGAACCATGACGACCACTGAACATACATGCACTATGTACCATGACGACAACTGAACACACATGCACTATGGCTGCATGTATGTACCATGACGACCACTGAACATACATGCACTATGTACCATGATGACCACTGAGCATACATGCACTATGAACCATGACGACCACTGAGCATACATGCACTATGAACCATGACGACCACTGAACATACATGCACTGTGTACCATGACAACCACTGAGCATACATGCACTATGTACCATGACGACCACTGAACATACATGCTTTATGAACCATGACGACCACTGAGCATACATGCACTATGAACCATGACGACCACTGAACATACATGCACTATGAACCATGACGACCACTGCACATACATGCACTATGTCCCATGACGACCACTGAGCATACATGCATTATGAACCATGACGACCACTGAACATACATGCAGTATGAACCATGACAACCACTGAGCATACATGCACTATGGCTACATGTATATACCATGACGACCACTGAACATACATGCACTATGGCTACATGTATTTACCATGACGACCACTGAGCATACATGCACTATGTACCATGACGACCACTGAGCATACATGCACTATGGCTACATGTATTTACCATGACGACCACTGAGCATACATGCACTATGTACCATGACGACCACTGAGCATACATGCACTATGTACCATGACGACCACTGAACATACATGCTTTATGAACCATGACGACCACTGAGCATACATGCACTATGTACCATAACGACCACTGAGCATACATGCACTATGTACCATGACGACCACTGAACATACATGCACTATGTACCATGATGACCACTGAGCATACATGCTTTATGAACCATGACGACCACTGAGCATACATGCACTATGAACCATGACGACCACTGAGCATACATGCTTTATGAACCATGATGACCACTGAGCATACATGCTTTATGAACCATGATGACCACTGAGCATACATGCACTATGTACCATGACGACCACTGAATATACATGCACTATGAACCATGACGACCACTGAACATACATGCACTATGAACCATGACGACCACTGAGCATACATGCACTATGGCTACATGTATGTACCATGACGACCACTGAGCATACATGCACTATGTACCATGACGACCACTGAATATACATGCACTATGAACCATGACGACCACTGAACATACATGCACTATGAACCATGACGACCACTGAACATACATGCACTATGTACCATGACGACCACTGAGCATACATGCACTATGGCTACATGTATGTACCATGACGACCACTGAGCATACATGCACTATGTACCATGACGACCACTGAACATACAGGCACTATGTACCATGACGACCACTGAACATACATGCACTATGAACCATGACGACCACTGAACATACATGCACTGTGTACCATGACAACCACTGAGCATACATGCACTATGTACCATGACGACCACTGAATATACATGCACTATGAACCATGACGACCACTGAGCATACATGCACTATGAACCATGACGACCACTGAGCATACATGCACTATGAACCATGACGACCACTGAACATACATGCACTATGAACCATGACGACCACTGAGCATACATGCACTATGAACCATGACGACCACTGAGCATACATGCACTATGAACCATGACGACCACTGAGCATACATGCACTATGGCTACATATATGTACCATGACGACCACTGAGCATACATGCACTATGTACCATGACGACCACTGAGCATACATGCACTATGTACCATGACGACCACTGAGCATACATGCACTATGTAGGCATTAAAGTATGTTAACCCTTTAAGGGCCGCTGATGCAGGATTGCATAGTGCCCACTGGTTGTCATGATGCGTGAATGACGCCCAGGTGAGTAACTCGCTAGGGTGATACACCCCCAGAGGTTCATCATGATGCACTAATGGAGTGCTGGCAAGCAGACTCGCCAGCACTTCATTGGTGCATCATGACGACCAATGGGCATGATGCATTAATGTATCGGCTTTTAAAGGACTAAGGAGATTAACTCACCCAGCAGGCCTGGTTCCTGGTATAACCCATCCCCATGAGGGGCGCCAACAGCTCATCTTTGGGTACAAAACTGTGTTCCGACATTGTAATCTGGAAAAAAAAGAAACTTTGATATAAAATATTGTCAGAACAGCATGAATTTTGATTTTCTCAAAGCTGGGGCGGGACGTGATTTTCTTTTTACCGCCTACAGGTACTACAGGTATCATCTTTAATAGACCTCTCAACTCTGAGTCTCTCATGCATTTTGGGTCATCCTAGGGGCTCTGTACAAATGACGTCATGCATTTTTTGACTATTTTTTGAGCCCCCCTCCACCCCCACTTGTGATGTTTCGTCACACAACACTTGAAGGTCACCATGCACGAAAAGCTCAATCTTGGGATAAACCAATATTAACATGCTTTTAACTTGTCACATCTATGTAAAGAAAATTGTTATGACAAAAGTTGTTATTTTTCATAAATATTCCCACTTTTGTTCTGTGGTCTGACAGATGCAGGTCTTGTCTTATCTCTCAGTGAGTGTTTTCACACTCTCCCTCAAGGGGGCACCCCAGTCACCTTATAAAGTGACCATGGTTGCCTACACTGATAAGGGTACTGATGACGTCATCAGTACCCTTATGCACACACTATCCATAAGGGGGCACCACTCCTGTTTTTATTTTAGGCATTTGAAGAGATTCTCATTACACCAACAGAATAAGCTCACATGGACAGTTAATGTTGACATATCAATCTATTTCAAATTCCATTTTGTTATGATAAAGTATATAGAAGGTTATTATAATGGAATTTTCCCTTGAAAAGAAACGTGCATGTTGTCCTTTAACCCCCCCCCCCTCAACATGACGTCATGCAGAGAGATACCCTCCCCCTCCCCAAACTGCATATAGTTGTGTAGCCTATAAACAAATTTAAATGGCTCCAAGGGACATATAGTGGGTGTGAATTGGCAATCAAGGATAAGATACATGCAAAGTAAAAGAGATGAGCTAGCACTGATTAACAAATGAACAACATGCTGAACACTGTCAGCTTCAGCTTATGTGTCCTTTATGGGGGATGCAGCTTTCATGTGGGATGTACCTATAAAACATAAGAGTCATTGTGCCTTATACATGGGGTACTATATGTAACCGTGTCAGCTTTGCCTCTGAGGTTTTGTGGCAGATCCTCCAGGTCCAAGGAGGTTTTCTGTCTTATACTCCATCTGTAAGAGATAATGAGAGAATCTTATCCTATTTGCTTATACATACTTTAGAGTGATATTTATCCATTTACATGTTAAAATGGGGTTTGCAGCTTTTCTGGGATTCAAACACACACTAGTATAGACTACTCGACATAAACTTCAGCCAATATCCGTATAAAGACAGAGCCCTAGGGCCTTATGGCTAGAGCATTCGCCTCTAACACAAGAGCAGACAGGTTCAAATCCCTCTCTGCCCCAGTATGGTTTTCCCTTACTTAAAGATAGATTTCGATCTTGTTTTTTTTTAACAAGCCACCACTAATGTTCTGAGCACATTGGATTTTTAGATCAAAATGTATATATTAAAAAATAGAAGTTTATCAATGAATTAGATGAAGGGAAAAAAATAGGATCAAATGGGATACAAACTCATGTCCTGATGATTTGAAGTCTCAGCTGTTATCCATTACACTATGGAAAACTGGGATCAATGGTGTGCAAACCATTTTAATTTTTTTAGTAGTTGACAATTACAGAATAATCATAAGATATTCCAACACTCCCCATGTTAGATGATTGATTTTGATTGATTGATTTGTGTTTTACAGCACTTTAGCGGCACTAAGTGGCTATCCCGTGCTTCACAGGTTGATAATTTAACAGAGGAATGTGTCAGTGCCCGCGCATATGTGCACCACACACATCCTGAGGGGATAGGAAAAAGAGAAGATATAGACCCTTTTAAGTGGGCTAGCGAAGCCCGCCCATGTTAGATGAGGTTTCATGGTGTAATGGTTAGCACATAGAAGAATCAGATACTATTCATGGGGTGCTATGGTAGAACACTTACAAATGAAAGGATATTTTGATTCTGTATGGGGCCTAGATTAGAGGTAGAGTAGAGCAGTGGACCATGGACATCCAACACTGACACTGATGCCCATGACATTATTGAGTGGGATATCTAAGGAAAGCATGCATGTATATAGGTAATAGATATTTCATGTCAAATAAATGCATTAAACTTTCCTACCTTTACAAATATTGTTTTCTTTTTCTTGCCAAAACCGAAGAAAATTGTGATTTTTTTATGACATGATGTCATGCAGCCCATGACCCCCCTCCCCTCCTTGCCATGCTTGGTCATGGGGGTCCATCCATAAATGATGTCACGCAAAATTTGACCATTTTTGACACCCCCCTCATCATGTTTTTGCCAAATTTGCAATGCTGAAGATATAAGCAAAATTGATTCCATCACGCCGAGCCTGACCCCCCCCCCCCTTCCCCCTCCAGCGTGACATCATTTTTGGATGGACCCTAGGAAGTGGGACCCCCCCTTCCCACCTCCTGCATGACGTCATTTGTACACAGCCCCCTACATGCATAGCCTGTATAGGGTTGACCCGGGATACATTATTAACCAATCAGATCATTCCCTGTTGTTGTCGATCGTTAGTCAGTCACGACAACATAAGTATGTGGCTGGCAATAAGGTATTCATGTCATGTATGATGAAACTCTATTAGAGGAAGGAGAATGCTAAAGTCAGATCTGGTGACTGTACCAGGATGTGAGACAATTTAGTCACAACAGGATACAAGAAGGGGATTAACTCCCAATAGGATGTAGTGTGAGGGCTGACTCATTACAGGACATTGAAACAGGAACTCCTCATACCAGCATGCTGGTGATAACAGGACACTGAGTCATGCCCTTAGCAGGATGCACTTGAAGCAGGATGTAATCAATATCTCCAGGAGGCAGAGCCATAAACTTGATCCCATAACAGGATGTAGCCACAACCTATAAAGCCTAACATCCCTGCCTGAGTAGGTCAGGGGGAAATTCATTCATGGACACAGTGCTGGGGAAGACTGCTTCGTGATACTGGGTGACTGATTACCAGTTCTATACGGACTTAGCCCTTTGTGATTACATGGAGACAGGGCAGAGCCATTGGCTTGGTATTACTGCATATGGGATAGGTGGCTTCCTGGTTCGTATTACGTGTTGGACAGTAGAGCATTGTGACTTATGAGCTCATTAGATGCATTCTCCAGACATTACCTCAGGTTGATATGAAATGGTGCATAATGTGTGTTAATCAGTAAATAAAGCCTATGATATATAATTACCTCTTAGAGTGCTCTCTTGGACTATTACTTAGTACAGGCCTTGCCTGGCAACTACTCTGGTATGTGGAGTTGGGAAAGAATTTGTTATTACCACTAACAACAACAGGAAGAATTAAGGTGAGCTTTTAGACCTTATGCTACCCCTAATCCCCCCAACAAAGCATCCAGAATACATGGTGGAGAAACAGGCTGATGCTGATACTGACACACTTACCACACATTTACATTAGGAAAAAGCACCAATCATGAACTTTTACATGGAGTATGTCGACTGAGGAAAAAGGAGAGAGAGAGCTAAATCCAACCACCACACCAGTTCCCATACCTGAGAGGCACACATGTGCCAAGGGTCCAGCCCTTGAGGTTTACTTGGACACTAATAGAGTCTTCATAGGTGGTGAATGGTATACACCTAGAGAGGCTGAGAGACTATTGGGCTGGCCACAGAACCTACAACATGTGCTGCCAATAAAGGACTTGGACAATCAGTCGGCAACCCAATCGAACAGATTGATAGCCTACCGCTGTGCTCAATTGGCACACCCACCCCTCCAGTGATCGCAGAACCACAACAAACTCCTTGGAAGGAGGTCTTGTGTAAGCCCGGTGACAACGTTGGACAAAAGGACTCAGACAGAACACTTGTTTCTCAGAAGTTAGGCCGACACCAGGATAAAAGAGCGGTACAATCAACCTCAGGAGAGGCAGCCGCTCATATACCTGGCTCTGGAGCTGTTTGACAACTTTCATTTGAAGAGAGTCCCACAAATACACAAATACACATAACATAAGCAGGGAACAGCTTAAGGAGCTAACTGCAAACAAAAAAGATAAATCCGGAAATGACACAAATAAAGAGGATGTCAAAGAAAAAGACAGGGAACAGCCCACAGAGCTAACTGTCACAAAAGAGGTAAGTGATTCAATTAGCACAACTACCGAAAAAAGTAACAGGGTACAGCAACAAAAGCTAACTGTTAACAAGGAAGTCACAGACAGTGACATGCAGAAAACTGAATCTGCAGAAGCAATATTGGGCAACAAACCCCAAAGCTGTAGTGGTCAGTTAACTGACGTTACTGCGAATGCCGATCGACTCAGCTCTGAGACAAGCCGAGGCAGGAATGGGGCCATATGGCCAACCCGCCCAACCCCCACAGCCCACGACACCCAGATGTCGATAAGGCCAAACAAATTAGTAATAAGAGGGAGACACATAATGTGTGCAGATATAATCTTAGAAAGAGGGAAAAATACACAAATAAGGCACAGTAGTGGTCACCTGACAAAAGGGGGATTTTAATAACCCTAACTACTTAACCATGGCAAAAAGGGAAAAAGTAACCAGCATGGCCTTAACAGACTTAATGCAGGGACACAGACGGAAGATTGCTCACTTGAATTGTCAGCAGTGAGGGATCACATCAGATACCAACAACACCCATACACCAGGGGATAGAGGCATAATATGCTACACTTACCTGAGTACAGTAAACCTCCTGGGTGTAAACCTTTCTCTGTTTAAAAGGATGGGGGGCGTTGGTGCCTTGTGATGGTACATGCGCTCTTTTGTTGGCCCCTTCAATAATGCTTTGGACCACCTCTGCCTGCATGTGTCCGGTGTCGACACTAATCTTGTGTATGGATTGACGTGCTAATGCTGACTCGTGGTACACCATTGTGCCCTGAGTTGACTGCTGGCCCACCGAAGGGCCAGACACGGAAGCAGCTGACCCAGTGGAATGATAGATGAAGGCTGGTTGGTTGTTGTTAGTTCCATTGCCATAAAGGACAGTTTTGGTGGGTGATGGCTCCTCGTCAATTGTAATGGTGTCATTGCCTGAGACAGTGGCACCATCTCTCAGATCTGTAGGGACGAGTGATGCATTGCAGGCTTGCTGCAAAATGTCCCGCCTGGGGCCTATGTAATCACATAGTAAGGCGGTAGTTCTGATGCGATCGTCTCCAGTACTGATGGCAGGTGGAATAGTGATGATAAGATGGGTGCCTGGCAATAGGCCCTGAGTAGGGAAGTGAAGGGTACAATCTACCCCGGGGAGCAGCTCCATGTGCCTTCGGTAGAAAGAGCGTGTCGTCATCATCACGGGTAAGGAAGTGTGTTTGAGTGAGAGCAGTAACCTCCACTATTTAAGGAGGATACAGCAATGTGGAAAACCCCAATCCCTGAAAATAACACGGATGTCCCTAAGCCATGACGTCAGGAAAAGGACATTGCTAAAAATAGGCTGATATTTCCCACATCCTGATTTCTAGGAATTTAATCAACATGCCCCTCCCTCCTGTAGGAGGCGGGAAGGTTTACGACCCTTTTTATGACCCTCTGCAGGAAGCAGCCCCGGCCTCATCTCCATAACTCATTCCCAGCGGCCAGAATATGAGGGTCTGGGAGTGAAAGGGGGTTGTGGGTTGGCAGCAGTGCTTTATGGCCCATTACTAGTTAGTATGCGCATGGGGAAAACCCAGACTCCTAGCGTCCTGTTTCCAAGAATGCCGACAAGACATCTGGAATTATTGAATAGGAACAAGGAAGAGCAAAACAGGATACTTGAAAATAACACCATGGCTGCTATATACTTCACACCTATAATAATATGCCTTTTATGGCAGAAAAATGTGATTTCAGGATTGGAAGATTTGAGATATGAATTCCATACACAAACTAGAGTTCTTTCAGAGCATGGAGTGATATTTACTCCAGGGAGACTGATATCAAATGCAGATGAATCACACATGTTGGCTGTCTTCCATACAGATATACCATGGTTTAATAGTTCTATAGACAGAGATCCACCAATTCCAGTATGCCAGAAAAGATTTCACTTTGTAAATAGAAAGGCAAAGATTGCTTTTAAGGAAATGTGCAACCAAACTGCTACATTGGTTGCTACACTGCATGCAATAACACAGCAATTGTTCAAGCCTATCAGATTAAGGAGATTATGAAATCAGTCCCTAATTCTGTGTGTGTGGGCTTCCCTAGCCCACTTAAAAGGGTCTATTTCTCCTCTTTCCTGTCCCCTCAGGATGTGTGTGGTGCACATATGCACGGGCACTGACACATTCTCCTCTGTGAAATCGTGTAATGTAGTTCTCGCCATGAATATGACCTCAGCTGTCGAAATGGTGTTAAACATCTATTACTCACTCACTCACTCCTAATTCTGTGTACATGTGGGACCAGATTAGGGGGAAGAGGGCATTACTGGCGGCTGGCTCAACACTCCTAAAACATGTATTTGGGGTTGCTAAGGATTCAGACCTCTGTGCGCTATGACGAATCACCCTAACACAGGGAGCAAACATGCAGGCCATAAGGGATGAGTTGGCTGAATTGGCAAATGAGTTAGCTATTAACTTCAATTCTGTGTCGAATCACATAACTAAGTTAGACAGGGATATTATAACTTTAAATGACAAATTGAGGTTCACAGGCACAGCACTGGGGATTGTTAACACCCAAATAGAGATACAGAAGGCTGCCCAGTCTGTAGTCTGCAAAACTAGCACAATACTTAACCCTTGTTTCATTCGCACAAACACCACTTTAACGAGTGTCTGAATTTGCCAGGGGAGTTCAGGGCCTATAGGGAGCCTAAGTCTCGCGATAAACTATGTCGTAAAAAAAATTCTGATTTGGAACTAAAATGACCAATATTTGAATTGACCTGGAGGCCCACCATATATAAAATTTTAAGGCTCAACTCTCGTTCTTAAAAAAGTTATGCTAGGCCTAAAATATTCACCTATCCTTTAAGCCTGAGGGCGATAATATGCTGAGCTCAGAATCCGCCCGCACGTGACGTGACTTCCCCTCCCTATTAAGGGGACATTTAACACCAGATATCATGCCGCAAGAAACACTTAAGAATTCTCTCATATCACTGGCTGAATGGCTATAGCACGAGTACCCCAGATTTGACATAGCCTTTACGGATCCAAGCCATTACTATAATTCAGGGGGAGTGTTTTTCCTCCTTGGACAGGGAAAGCTTAGTCTTAACAAAGGTTGCAGTGTCCTCAGAATCACACCTATTTAGGGTATTTCACATTAAATCAGTGCATGTCCCTTTGCACCTGGAGAATTCAACCCTCCGCAGCCACAATAATACAGAATTTTACCATCACAGGTGGCTGTTTCACTAGACAGAAAATACTACACACCCTTTGAGGGTTATGGCAATTGTGTGGGGGACCACTTAATGATTCGCTCCAACATGATTTATCTGAAGCCATTACAGAGCAAAATCTGCCTTGCTGCTTTATTGAGAGAAGGGGAGGATGACATTATAGATGTGCCGTGCCACGTATGTCATTAACCCTGTGTATGAGCATTACTCCACTCATACCAACGATAGCATGATACTGTTGTCAACTGGAGGAAACATTGGTGTGTGATAACGACCCTCCAGAAAAGATTATGATAAGGAATTATGCACTGGTCTATTTAAGATGCAATTGTGGATTGAAAGTGGAGGACAAGTTATGGATTCCTTTTACTTTGTGTGCCTGTGACACAGTGTCACAACAGACATCGGTGGAATTCCCACTTAATTCAATGTTTAAAACAGTCTTCAATCTATCTAAGCAGGTGCAAATGGGCACATCCAGAGAGCCTTGGATTGTCAGCAATCCGTTTCAGGGGGTATAAAGAGCCTGCAGTGGAGGGAAAGACAGGATAGTTAAGATTAATGGACATTCATTCACTTGCTCAGAGAATAAGGCAGGCTCCACAGCAGAGAGGAGGGGGCTGGAATGAGATTTATGGAGAACAGGCTAAAAGATTGGGAGAGCAGGCATCGCATGGGTTGATCGTCATGCTAGTAACACTGCAGCAATAGTGGTTAAAGCTCTAATCTGGAGATGGAATCGAATGGCATTACTGACGTTAGCTTTACCAAAAAGACCAATGGCAGAGGCTGGTGGTTGTGTGGGATATGAAAATGGAGATTCTACAGTGTTATGGGCTGGAATTTAGCACACTTAGTTATGCTAATCTTATTGGTAGTAGTGGTGTTTCTATTCGGAGCATTTTTGGTACAGGGATTTTGAAAGGGCCGCGCATCGCACAATTCACGCATTTAAATCTCAAATGGTGCATTAAATGCATCATTAAGTGCATCATTGGTGCATAAGACATTATAGTTTCCATAGCAAAACTTTCTCCTTTAAATTCTGATGTTGGATATCAACTTTCTCATATGGAGTGTTAAGTACCATTGGAAATCTATCATTGAGGAGAAAACAGCTGTAGACCTATCAATCAGGTACAAGAAGAATTGAAATTGTCACAAATATCTGAAATAATTTTACAAGAAAAAATGTTCCCTTTTGGATTAAAACAATATGAAGACGGAATCCTATATGCCCTGTCATATGTTATTTGTATCTAAGTTGACTTTGGTTATCCTTCGAGAGTCTTCTCTCCACGGCTTAAGTCAATTTATAACATGGTTATCGAGTTTAGGCACTGATTTCAGTTCCTAAAGTGGATAATATGAGTTCTGATATCTCTAGATATAAGAACCCAAAATTGACAGCGGACCAGACATACCTTGACAACAAGTTGACATGAAAGTAAATCCTCCATTTTTGAAGCTTATGTACGAAATGTGACTACATGATTAGAACATAACATAGTTGAAACCATATTCTACCTCCCTGTCGACTAGATTCCTTGATGTTATGGCTGTATTTGATATAAATAAAGATTAAACTTTCGAAGTGCGTGTTCGCCATTGCGTTTGTCAACATGACCTCTCGTGCCATCTGGTGTATAGCCTATCAACTAGCTACGGGCATTAACTTAATAGAAGAGGAACCATAGCGAACCCGTATAAAGCAATGCTACTACTACCCCTTCTGTATGTTCCCACTGCGGGTAAGTTTACGCCCGTGAAAGTGGCGCAGCCTGGTGTATAGTGATTGAACTAACTGTCTCCTCGTATCAACATGAAACCAAGATAGCGGACGGCCGTCTTGTCGATTCACAAAAGAAGAAAAAGATTTGACATGTGCTAAGTACACTAATGGCCCAGGTACCTACCATATGAGACTTGTCACTATAGTGACAGTGTGTCGAAGTCGTCAATGCTTAAGGCTTAAGGCTAAGGAGGATGCACCCATTATCGCTCGCATGTTTCATTGGCGAATAACTCCTCTCATGGCGAGTTAAGCATTGCACAATACCAGCAGGTCTTGAATAAGGATAAATATTAACCATACAAACGCATGAGATTATGTAATTCTCCTCCATTTTGTTACGAGGGGGCAATGCCACAGGGTTGTACAACAGAGTTGTAAGGCCAATGGTCTTTACTTTATTCAGTACCTGATGGTGTAGGTGCGTGGGGTGAAGAGAGGGCAACCAGTGTGTCCGAGTTAAGCAGTGCTGGATCCATTATACATGATATTCCCTATACTAGGTGACTTTTGGCATCTTGATTAGCTCTATAAATGATCTAGGTAGTAGAGGAGGGGGAGGGGCCTAATAGGGAGTCGTGTGCTGGATTGCAATGTCTTTGTATACATAGGGGCTGCATCCAGGTGACTGGTGGCATCTTGATTATGTTTATAAATGATCTACAAGCTTCTAGCACCTTATATTGTTGTCTGCACTAACCTGCATGCCGCCCTCACATACTAACAATCATCACAATGACCCATGCGGACCTCCCACGCTGCCCTCACTGATTACAAGTTTCTAGCACCTTGTTGTCAGCGACATTTGAGTAGGTAAGTATGGGGGGAGGTGTTAGAGGGGTCTGAGATATATGTGAACAGGGTATTTACCTGGTTTTCTGTTTGATGGGAGAGAGGGTATTGTCACTAGTGTCATAAACATTCATGAAAAGCCACTACAGACTTGCAATCATAGGTAAAGGTCATTTAATGGCTGTGTGTATATGACACCCACAGGATATTGCCAAATAATGGCACAGTGCTTTCTATGCCCTAAGCACTCATGACTGATTTGACACTAGAAAATGCTATAGAAATACAGGCTCTAGGCTATAGACTCTTCAGACTGGAAATAATCCACCCCCTGTTCCTACTCTGAGCAAGGGTTTCCTTGAAGCAGGGCCCAGGTGATTTTGGGCTACATCCACACCCTCTGTAGTAAAAGCCTATGGTCTAAGGACCATTGGCTTAATAATCCAGCAGTTTCGATAGCACTGTAAGGCAAACGTCTCGCTGTCCGCCATTTTGTATTTTGATGTTCTGTGCGCATGCGCGACCCCTCCTTGCCAGAAGTCGCATTTTTGACGGAGAAATGATAGATAATATTGATTTAACTTGAAATTAATGGCTTTTTGAATATAATCCATGCATGTTTGGCAATATTAATCGAATTGAATCGAATACACGCCCTCAATTTACTGTTATAAAATAAAATCTGACGACCGGTCACTCTGCGCGCATGCGCAAACTCGCACGAGGATGCCCTGGGTGGAGGTAGAGTGTAAAGACTAGTACATAATGTACATATATAGTATCTGAGAGGGTGCAGGCAGTAGCCGGTGTAAGGCTAATACATAGAAATCATAAGAGCCTGCGTCCTCTATGTATACTACTCATACACTCGCCCTGCCGGAAATGAGATAGCCATAACAAACTTATAGTGGTCTGGTTTACAGGATAGGTATATAAACGGTCTTATACGAAAATTTACCAACTTTTCCTCAAGCTACCACGTTATATGCACGGTCTTCCATCCTTACCTACTGAAAAACAGCGTCTTAATTGGACAATTCCCATGTGTTATGTCTATCACGAAAATCTATCGCACAATGCTATGCTATGGAGCCTCGTTTTCGTGAGAAAGAAGGTAAAATATGTCAGATTTTTTCTTCAGCTATTTTCATAGGTAAAGAAATTGTTTTTCCAGGAATTGTTACCATCTACAGAAAGACAAAGATCTAAAGAAAATTCATCAACTTTCCATTAATTTATAGACCCCTTCCTTGTATAAGAAATTCCCACTTAAAGTTGCCCATTTTGATCGACCAAAAATATTGAAAACCCGCCTCCAATGACCCAGCAGGGGCTGGGCCAACAATGGATTCTATCAATTTTAAAGGTAAATACTTAGAATTAATGGTGGAAACCATGTTATAAACGCAATATGTAATGGTTAGACTTGAACTCGTTGGCTTCATGAATGTAATATATAATGAACAGACTTGCACTCGTTGGCTTCAGGGGGTGATAGAAGCATGAGCCATTAATTCTAAATATTTACCTTTAAAATGGATAGAATCCATTGTTTTCTTTTGCGAGTCCACAAGACGGCCCTCCACCATCTTGGTTTCATGTTAACGTACGGTTAAGCTGGCGACCTCCTGCAACTCCCATTCTCGTAGGTCTACTACTGAGAATACGTTGAGACAGAGCTGCGCGAGTCTATAGCTTAACCCATTCTGTACACACCAGGCGGTGGCACCTGTAGTATTGACAGAATGGCGAACACGCACGGCTAGTCGCCCGCTTCGAATCTTTATAATTTTTTTATGTTAAATTCAGCCATAATATCAAGTAATCTACCTGACAGGGAGTTAGAATAACATGTAAAGGATATACTGCTGAAATTATTTCGTCAGATTTGGTCTATAAGCTTCAAAAATGGAGGATTTACTTTCGTGTCAACTCATTGTCAAGGTATGTCCGCTCCGCTGTGCGTCCGCTGTCAATTTTGGGTTCTTATATCGCCAGGTATCAGAACTCATATTATCCATTTTAGGAACTGAAATCAGTGCCTAAACTCGATAACCATGTTATATGGGTTTGATAGAAGCATGAGCCGGAGGCGAGTGCTTCTATCACCCCCTGAAGCCAACTAGTTCAAGTCTAACCATTATATATTACATTCCTATAAATAGAGTTATTGCTAATATTCATAAGGCTACTAACCAGAAACACCACGGCATGGGCATACAAGTAGCCATATGCTCACTGTAGACCCAAATGAGTCTATGAGTATGCCCATGAAGTGGTGTTTCTGTTTTATTCTACCTATTACAACAACAGCAAACTATTTGTACCAAAGGTTATAACCAGAAAGCCAAGAAAAATAGTGATAAAGTGCAGGATATACAACTTTCTGTCAGATCGCCTGCCTATGAATGCCATTTTGATGGACATCTTATATAAATATCTTAGCGGATAGTGTTCCTTGTAGTTCTACGATCATTTTGGCTTTTAAATTTTGAAAATCCATCCATAAATAGACATTTTAGAGCTGAAAACACATAGGAAAGTGCTGCACTGTTGCTGCATTTAGCGTGGCATACAGGGGTATGGCGTACAGCATACTGTACGCCACGCCGTGGGCATACAGGGTCCAAGGCTTTAAGTATAGGGTTTCCATATGCTTTGTTGTTAGAGGTAAAATAGATTACAAAGAGTGATATGATATGTTGCACCCTTGCATATTTCACGATATGTTCCTTCCTCCTATTCTGTCTGTGAACCCTGCTGTTCTTTTCCACATAGTATATGGTCACACATAGAGTAGTGAGAAGATCGCAGACTAACCCCCTTGGCTACCTATCTGTCTGTTAGACTTATAAGGAGGTGATTGAAGAAAATCCCTTTATTCATCTTGTAGGGGTTTGTTCCCCCGTCGGGTGCACAGAGCCTTCAGAGGGACTGTTCACTTGATTGTGTCACTCCCCCTATGTATACCATACCGATCCAGGGTAGTTGGAAGGTAGAGAATGTCAGGCCAGGGGAAGTAGCTCAGGGGTAGAGCTTCCGCTTCGAAGTTGGAGGGTCCCGGGTTCGAGTCCCGGTTTCTCAATGACATTTTCCGCTGACCACTACATTGGTGGAGAAACCGAGTGGTCCTGCCTCGCAAGGGGGACCTTTAGAGAGCTCGGTACCTGGGCCGGTATGGTATAGACAAGCGCTTCAACTTGCTAGTGCTGGGAGACTTGGAAACAGGTGGCACCCACAGTAGCACCTGAGAACAGGAGTTCCCAAATGCTGTGTGTGACTCAGTACTGGTACCGTTCAGACTGGACTGGAGGACCGGTTCTGGCAGGATACGGTTGAAGCTGGTTGGGAGGAGTGTAGGGGTTCGTTCCCCTGTCGGGTGCGCAGAGCCTTCAGAGGGACTGTTCACTTGATTGTGTCACTACCCCTATGTATACCATACCGATCCAGGGTAGTTGGAAGGTAGAGAATGTCAGGCCAGGGGAAGTAGCTCAGGGGTAGAGCTTCCGCTTCAAAGTTGGAGGGTCCCGGGTTCGAGTCCCGGTTTCTCCATGACATTTTCCGCTGACCACTACAATCTCTTTGCTTTTTTTTCTTTTTTTTTTTATCATTTTCGGTATATATTACTTGATAATCTATTATGGCCCATAGATATTCAAAATGGCGCATTGTTCTTGATAAATTATGCGCCATTGGCCCATTCCAAAAAATCCTATCAAAATCGCTGTTGGTAATGCAGATTTTAGAACGCAGACGTAGATTAAAGAATGGGGTTTACTTACAACTGGCTGTGAAGGAGGAGGTCCATACAATTTTTTTATCAGTAGTGCTAGATATTGGACAAGTGGCTATTGGACACATCCATCTAAACCTACTTCCCGTAGTCCAAGCACACATCCGGGTGTTAGAAAGAATTGAGTCATCAGGTGTGGAGAATGAGGATATCCGTGTCCGGTTGGTACACTATTTAAATAACATGGCCTTCCCAATCACCCACACCCCCAATGTCGACAACGCCTCAACCTGGTCTACGGTCACAGTCGCAGAGCTGCAGTGCCCTGCTTTGACGGGATCAATAATCCAGGAGGGAGACTTACGGGACAGGAGCCGCCCACCCACACCTGTCTGAATGGGATACTAAACACTTACTAAAGCCTGGAGTCCACTCACCATGGAGGGACAAAGCAGTATCTTCGACATACTTATACATAATGTTGAGACTGTACTCCATAACATTCAGGTGATGTCAATGAAAGGATTAAAGCAGTTAATGATGCAGCAAACAATAACGATTATGTAGTTCAACCTGACATTAAGCTCGAGGTGGATATATTGCAGTGCAGGAGGACAATGTGCCGCAGGTGTCTGCTGCCTCATGGAAGAAGGATGTAATCAATATCTCCGGGAGGCAAAGCCATAAACTTGATCCCATAACAGGATGTAGCCACAGCCTATAAAGCCTAACATCCCTGCCTGAGTAGGTGAGGGGGAAATTCATTCATGGACACAGTGCTGGGGAAGACTGCTTCGTGATACTGGGTGACTGATTACCAGTTCTATACGGACTTAGCCCCCCCCCCCAACAAAGCATCCAGAATACAGTATTCACTGCAGAATTTTGTGGGTACATTATGTACCTGGTACCCATCATGCTGGTTCTTATCAGTGCTTATCTCCCCAGGCGCTAGATCAAGCAAGGGCAGTCCAACTACGCCTCCATACTAAGCCCTATAAAACTGTTGCAACAAATGCTCATGAAATTGTAGCAAATAAGCTCTGCATTTTCAGAAGCTTAGGGAGTGAACATTTTTTAACAACAGGGGGACTGGTGGGTTTTAGGGGGGGGCCAGAATTTTTTCAACCCCTTGACTAGGGGGGGGTCAGAATTTTTTCAACACGCGATTTTTCTTCGGCGCGATTTTTTGTCCCTTATGGGGGGGGGTCGAAAAAATTTTACCCCCTCAAGACGAAATTTTTTTCGCGCGGACACACGCAAACCTACAGCCCCCCCCCCCCCCCCGTTGTTAAAAAATTATCACTCCCTTAAGTCATTCCCCGAGGCTGAAAGCATACAAGAACACTGTAGTGTAGTGTCATTCTTGGGAGCAGCAGTGGCGCAACAGCAACTTATCAGGCTGATCTCAACAAAAATAAAAGAGTCCTCCAAAAGGGTTAAATCATAGGGCTGTACAGTATAGGACTCAGTATAGAGGCTTAGTGCAGCCACCATCTTGAATTTCGCTGGTTGAGGTAAAACCCACTGATTACACATATCATGATGGGTACCTTGTCCCTGGTTAACACCCACTTCCAGGGACATGCTGGTCCCATCTTATCAGTTCTTATCAGTGTATGTTGCCGGAACCAGCTCCAGACCAGCTAGTGGCCAATACTGGACCGGGCTCCAAGCTGTGCACTGGACCATGACCACCTCACTATTGTTATCAGTTCAGGAAACTGACACCAGTTGGCTACAGTATTCTTGGAACAGCCACCAGGTGGCCAATGGTAGTTCATGGAGCACCTACCAGAGAAACTTTCCCGCCATACAAGTGATGTAGAGAAGGATAATGGTGTAGGGAGGTTGGAAATGGTGTAGGGAGGTTGGGAATGGGTTGGAGAAAGTGTAGAGAGGTTGGGAATAGGCTGGAAATTGTAGGGAGGTTGGGGATAGGTTAGAAAAGGTGTAGGGAGGACGGAATGGGTTGGAAATGATGTAGGGAGGTTGGGAATGGGTTGGGAACAGTGTAGGGAGGTGGGAATAGGGTAGAAACAGTGTAGGAAGGTTGGGAATAGGTTGGAAAAAATGTAGGGAGGTCGGGAATAGGTTGGAAATGGTGTAGGGAGGTCAGAATAGGGTTGGAAATGGCATAGGGAGGTCAGGAATGAGTTGGAAACAGTGTAAGATCGAGAATAGGTTGGAGACAGTGTAGGGAGGTCGGGAATGGCTTGGAAATGGTGAAGGGAGGTTGGGAATGAGTTGGAAATGGCATAGGGAGGTCGGGAATGAGTTGGAAACAGTGTAAGATCGGGAATAGGTTGGAGACAGTGTAGGGAGGTCGGGAATGGGTTGGAAATGGTGAAGGGAGGTTGGGAATGAGTTGGAAATGGCATAGGGAGGTCGGGAATGAGCTGCAAATAGTGTAAGATCAGGAATAGGTTGGAAACAGTGTACCTGTAGGGAGGTTGGGAATAGGCTGAAAACAGTGTAGGGAGGTCGGGAATGGGTTTAAATGGTGTAGGGAGGTTGGGAATGGGTTGGAAATAGCGTAGGGAGGTTGGGAATAGGTTGGACACAGTGTAGGGAGGTCAGGAATGGGTTGGAAATAGTGTATAGAGGTCGGGAATAGGTTGTAAATGGTGTAGGTAGGTTGGGAATAGATTGAAAATGGTGTAGGGAGGTCGGGAATAGATTGGTAATGGTGTACAGAGGTCGGGAATGGGTTGGAAACAGTGTAGGGAGGTTGGGAATAGGTTGGAAGAAATCCGACTAAAAATGGCCCCACTCAGTCAATTTTGAAGATAGGATCAATCTAAACACATATTTATAATCATCAGGGTGCCTGCCTTATGGTTTGATGTGTTTAGATGAGCCCAGAGTAAGAAGAGTGATGCTGGGCATGGACAGGACTTGAACTTCGGGAAAATTATTGACAGAAAAGGTTTCCAGATTCCTTATATTGAGCCCCCCTGAAATAATTGAAGGTATTGAGAGATCCATTCCCTATGATGTCAGTGCATAGCCCTCACCTAGAGGATTCCAAAACTGTTTAGATCATTGCTGTATCATTTTGGCAACTTAAAAAAAAAATTATGCGTTTGACATGTCGTTTCGGGCTCGCTGGATGGAATCCCAGCCGGGGTGGGTACCTATCAAAACCACTAAAAATAGCCCCACTCAGTCAATTTCGAAGATAGGATCAATCTAATCACATATTCATAACCCTCAGGATGCCTGCTTTAAGGTTTGGTGTGTTTATAGGAGCTCAGAGTAAAATAGCTGATTCACCCTAGGTGAGGCAGATATGTTAGCATTGGGTCTATGGGCATTTCCAATCCATAGAACTGTCAATGAACCATTCTGGGTATTATTCATTATTTTACACACTTATCAAATTCTTCGCCACACACGCTCAGGACCTGCTCACAAGCTCACAGCTCATCCCCCCCCCCAGTGTGTACAGTGAGCTGCTCTTAGATCACCCATACCAGGATGTTGTGAGAGCCGGACCCATCCCATTTCTGGGCACTGACTCACTGGGAGTATCACAACATACCGACATACCTGTGGACGCATTTCTAGGATGCAGGGAAATTCCACAATCTCCCTTCATCCTGATTGGTCCACTTATAAATAGAATCATTACCAGGTATGGTGACGCGTCAGATCTGATCAGACCCCAACCAGATCTGACCAGATCTGACCTGCTCCTACCGGTACATTTCATCACCCTGTGAGCTGCTCACCTAGGTATATAAGACCGGTGAGCAGCCCCCAGCAATCATCTTTTCTACTTACATTATCCCACGCACAACCTCCCTAGTATCTAGGACCTACGACAGGTTGAGCTACGAGCTTAGGGGCAGAGCCTGCACGCTGGCAAGTGTATCATTGTTACCACCTATATGTACAATCTGTCATCATGCAATAAACAAGAATCAAATAACTTCTCTGGATTCAGTGTTCATTACAACATCGACTTGTAACGGTTCGTTGACAGTACACTGTGTAGGTAGGCATGGTAGTGTCCTGAAGAGGGCGCCCTAGGCACTGTGCTTGCTGCAGCAGCCATTTCTGCCTGTTTTCTTCTATCTGGGTATGGTCAACTTTGCCCCCACCCTGGAGGAGAACCAATCCAGATATTTGAATAATTCCAAATGCTACAATTGCCTACAACACCTCCAGTTTTAGTATCAGGCCATAATTTTAGTAAAAACAAATCATCAAGGATATGTATCATGGTTTCCAATTGGGGTTATGATGAAAAATTGACAAAAATTAGTGATACCCCTAACCACTATATAGGTGATAGAAAGTTGTTATTTTTCTATAAAAATTTGTATAATGTTCATTAATTGGGCACGGCAGTGTTTGTTGGAAGGTGAGTTTTAGCACAAGGTCGACCCAGAAATTTTGGCTATGTCCACTTTCCTGGTTTCAAAAATTATGAAAACATCAAAGCATCTTAAAAATGATTAAGTGATGTGATAAACCAAACCTTTTCCTACAAGGAAAACCTAGCAGTATGAAAATCCATTGAGGATTCAATGATTTATGACCATTTGTATGGATGATGTTAAGTGTGCCTTTTCATCATTCTCTGTGGAAACACTCTCAGACAGCCCCCACACAATCTCCTCCCATACAAAAACTATTGACACTAGAATGATAAATCCAACTGATACATGGATAGAAAATGTTAGGCTTCCTTATAACTGGCAACAGATAGCTGTGGGATGATTTTTTTCATTTTCTTGGATTCTCACCAGGACCCCCTCCTTGGGCAGATTCAGGGCCATTCTCAGTCAAAACCCTGTTCCTGGCAGCATTATCAACTCAATTGACAATTGATGGATTTGGCTATCAAAAGTGTAGAATGTCGTAAAATAATGTCGTTATTTGTCCATACTTCGAGTAAGACGATTGTCATTGAGATCGAGCTAGGCGCTAAACGAGCGCAGGAACATCTTGTCAACTCTCAACTAAATGTACTTCTAAAGCATGTTAAATACAAGATCTAGACACATCTGGCCTCATATAATCCTTCAAAAAGCATATCAAATCCTAATCAAAACACTTTACTCACACTTCTAGCATCCTTTAGTACCGTAATCTCCCGCGTAGAAGACGCGTTGCGCGTATAGGACGCACCCCAAACTCAGCAGGACCATTTTCGCGTATAAGACGCACATTTTAAGGGTGATTTTTGTCAATCCAGTATTGATAAATTTTATTTTTGGATTTTTTGGAAAAAAAGCTTTAAACACCCTGCCATGCCTAGTGTAGGTAGGGATGGCAGTACTCGCCAGGTGGCGTGACCAATGCTCTGCCTGCTGAGGCAGCCATTTCTGCCCAACCTTTTCTATCTAGGTATGGTCAACTTTGCCCCAACCCTGGATGAGGACCTACAGAGATATTTGTATGATTCCAAATGCTATGATTGCCTACAACACCTCTAGGTTTAGTATCAGGCTATAATTTCAGTAAAAGCAAATTAGCAATGATATATATCAGTGTTTCAAAGTTAGGTTATGCTGAAAAATTTACAAAATTAGTGATACACCCTAACCACTACATAGGTGATGGAAAGCCATTATTTTTGTGTGAAAAAAAGTTTAGTGTGCATTGATTCAAGCATGGCAGTATTTGTGGGAAAGGAAGTTCTCACACAAGGTAGGACAGAATTTTTGCCTATGTCCACTTCCCTGGTCTTAAAATATATGAAAACTTCATAGCACCTCTAAATGAAGCAATAATGTTACAATACAATCATTTTCCTTTATAGAAAACCTGATGGCATTGAAATTCCTTGAGAATCCATTGATTTACAATCATTTATATAAAAGATGGCAGTTGTGTCTTTTTATCACACTCAGAGAAAACACCCTCAGACAGGTTCTACAAAACCTCCTCCTATACACAGGGATGTAAGTCAGGCATGGGCAAAAATCAGGAAGCCATATGTTTACTTGATATTAAAAGCTTCTATTTTACCAAACAGCCCTCCTACCACTTGCATATTAAGGAAAATACTTGTCATTCAAAATTTTCAGAAATCAGGAAATCCTGATAAAACCTGAAGACTTACATCCCTGTATACAGAAACTATTGACATCAACAACACAAATCCAACTGATTCATGAAGAGAACATGTTAGGCTTCCATATGGCTGGTGATATATAGCTCTATGATGAAGTTGTCATTTCTTGGATTCTTACCAGGACCCCCCACCTCGGGCAGATTCAAGGTCATTCTGAGTGAAAACCCAGTCCCTGACAGCATCACAGTTTGATGGATTTAGCTACCAAACTTACATCATATAATAAAAACACATTTCTCACACTTCTAGCATCTTGAAGTATCGACTAAGTCAGTTTTTTAAATTTTTTGAAAATTTTTTTTAACCCCCTGCCATGCCTAGTGTAGGTCTGTGGTTAAATCAAATATTTTACTGGAGTCTGTGGTAGTACCGGTAAAATTGACTTCCCAGAAAGTCTAGTCTGCATTAGCTGATCAACGAGACCCTCTACAGGAGGGCCGCTCTTCGCACCATGACCTAAATCTGGGGGTTCAAAAGAGTATTGGTCTATCTCAAAGCGTTTCAATCAGCATCATATCCTCAAATATTTGTCATATCCCAGTCATATCTGGTCAGATCCTCATTTTTTGTCATAGTTATGTCATATCCTGACATGAACGTTTCAAAAAATATCCTCGTCATAATCTTGTCATTGTCATGTCATTAATTTCTCCAAATAAAAATGATAGGTGAGAGCTATCCTTTTCTGTCACAAGGGTGTCATATCATAGTCATTTCTTAAGAACTGTATGGAGTTTGTATGAGGGTGTAAATAATGTTCATTTTATTCCGAGACACTAAACCAAAATACATAAAAATCTGAGTGAGTAAGGTGTCTGTCAACGAAAGCAACGCCTGCAATGTAGGTTTTGAGAAAACAAATGTCAGACCAACGACCAATTTCGAAATATTCAACATTGTTTCTGAGATTTCTACATAAAATATCTTTATCTAATTTGTAATGAGTCGTCATTATATGATAAGACTGACGTAGGGTGAAGTTTGCAGTCGTTTGAACAAAATATGGCAGAGAAAATCACAAATTCCTACAGTACAGTGATAAGTGATATCTAGCTTGGGTATCTAGCACATGATAGGCCTAGATCTATATGCTAGTTGTCTGTTGCAATGGGTTGGAAACAACTTTCTCCTCACTCAGATCCTTTTTTATCCTAAAGTAAAAGAAATGACAGGGATATGACAGTTGGATTATGATATGATAGTCATAGTTTATTGAAACGGTTAGTTGTCATTTCATAGTTTGGATGTCATATCTTTCTCATTATGATTCTGATAAGACTCTGACTCAATTGTGACAGGATTCTGATTGAAACGCTTCCCAGTTTGCTTTTCGTCCGTAACAATAGTCTAATCATTAGAGCTAATCTCTCACTCCCCCTCACAGAGCAAATAGGTCATGATTTTGTAGTTGCTTAGAAAACATAGTGCTGCCTATTAGATAAAAGAAAACTAGACATTTTCTAAATCTTATTTAACCAGGGAATATGTGAGTACCATTTTTAAATATGTGAGATGCATATTTCACACAATAAAAAGCTTCTGAAGTTAAGTTTCAACTTCACCTGTGGGAAACATATTTTTTTACTTCCCAAACTATTGAACAAGTACATGCATATTAAAGCCCTCTTCAAGGCCGTTAAAATGATACCCTAATTGTCCAGATCCACCAGTAAACAGCTTCAGAATCAATAAGTTAAGATGGGTCACCCTGAAGAGCCCCCACTTTTGCTTTATCACAGTGTGGGCGTCCGCGCACGGCAGAGCCGCCCACGGGAGTTATGTCAGTGCCTACATTAGTCTAATGTACCTTTCTATCATTTCTATCGCCCGTATCATTGACATTGACGATGGGTGGGCCGACTAAGTCTGCATGGTTTGTGTTGTGGTACAGCGGTATTTCCCATGGCGTAAATTGTGGTGCTAAATAAAACCCAAGAATAACATCAACAAAAAGAGAAAAGTACACACGCAAGTCAAGTGGACAGGTGTGAGTCATCCTCTCTGTGTATTGGGCGATAATATGTGAACAACAGGAGGGCGGGGTCGGGAAAACTTCTATCACGGAGAGGTCTTTCAGGATATACTTTTGGTTATTCGGCAGGAGAGAGAATATGTAAGTATTTAACTCTGTATCTCAGTGATAGCACTAAAGCCTTTGTATAAAAGACAATATAAAAGAATTACTTACCAACTTTTTATCAGCGCACCTGTAAAACAGAAAATGACTAAACTTGTAACCGTTGCGACCCGTTCACTCTTCATTCATTCATAGTAAAAACACTAGGGGACAGCATGACTGATTTCACCTAGTGTTTGAAAACCGAACTCTGATTTCCCGCGACGGCCCTTTTGACAAGATTGATTACTAGTATTAAAATACCGGTACCCAGTATGTAAATCGGACTTTCCTTTCTCTCCCACTACAGAAAAGTGCTACCCTCTGTAGTATCTTTATTTTGTTGAGGCATAAAGAAAGACGCCATACATCCTCCCCACTGTAGAGGCGCCCCATGTGTGCCATAGTAAGGGAGTGATCATTTTTTAACAACAGGGGGGGGGCGGTGGGTTTGAGGGGGGGGGTCAGAATTTTTTCAACCCCTTGACCGGGGAGGGTCAGAATTTTTTCAATACCTCTGATGGGGGGGGGGGTCAAAATAATTTCACCTGTTTTCAGTGGAAAACCCCACGCGTTACTATAGGCTAAAAGGGGACGTCCGCGTCCGATTTTTGTCCCTTTTGGGGGGGGGGTCGAAAAAATTTTACCCCCTTGAGAGGGGGGGATCAAATTTTTTTTCGCGCGGCCGTGCGCAAACCCACCAGCCCCCCCCCCCCCTGTTGTTAAAAAATGATCACTCCCTAAGGGACAAGACACAAGTCATTTATTGCCAGGTGGGGGGGGGGGGCTTGTGAGATATGGGGGGGGGTATTTTGAAAAATACCTTGTCAGGGAGGGGGCAAAACCCAATAAACCTTCACACTGGGGGCGGGTGAAAACTAAATACGGGCAATTCAAATACCAATCATGATGCATCATTCCACGCGCATATCTATTTTTTTTTTTGGGGGGGGGGAGGGGTCATTTTACAAAATTAGCTTAGTTGGGCGGGGTGTGGTCATTTTGGAAAAAAAATTCTGCCAAAATCCATCAAGCCTTTCCCTATTCCTGGCAATAAATGACTCGTCCCTAAGGGAGTGGATATATTTATGTACCGGTATGTGTGTAATTACATTTAAATTGTTTTTTTTTTTCTTTTTACCAAGGGGGGGGGGGTGTATTACATGCTTGCAGTTGCACCAATTATTTTCAGTCCTCCACTTGGAGACTGGAGATTTTTTACCTCCCCCCTCTTCTCACGCACATGATATATATTTAGCTGAAATTAAAGTGGCTACAGCTTTTTGCCCCCCACCCCAGCTGTTTTTATTCAAAATGGGTCATGGGTTACCGTAACCTTCGTTCCCCCAACACTAGGGCCTATCATGGTTGCAATCCCCACCTCCTTACCCGAGCACCAATTGTAAAGAGGCATCTAATTCCATGGGGTAACGGTTAGTGGACTTAGATTTGCAGAATGACACGCAAAACTTGTATTTTTCTGTTTATTTTATTACAGTAGTCTGAGTAGAGTACATGTTGTACATAAAGTAAACTGATTGTAATACCGATACATTAGTGGATTATCCATGTTAATCAGCTGCAATACGTATACCAATAAAAACGTACAGATTATTTCAAATTCGCTAAAGGAATTATTGCTACCGTAATCGCCCACACATATGGAGCATCCCATGTATAGAATTTTAGAATATAGTCAACAACAAAAAATCATAACTTCAGTTCTACTAATGGACTTACAAATTCAAAAAGCTACTTATGGTTGGCCCCCCTGGACCCCTCTATGTCCTATCATGACATATAGGGAGTGTAACATCTCAAATGAAAGGTCCTTGCGGATGCACGGAGAACTAAAACCCTGTGTATAAGACATGCTTTATACTTGGGAGATTACGGTACTTCTGTGGTCATACTAAAGAGATGAATATACATCTTTTACATCTACACAAAACAAAAAACAATGCTAGAAATGTGACTATCGGCCGCTAAGTTCTCCGCATGGCCATCATGGTGTTTATCTCCCAGATAATGTTACGCAGATGGTCGATGATCTCCTTTAACTGTCTGTTTCTCAACTCCAGTTGCTGAAAAGAAAATAGATAAAATGTGGGTGTGGGTTGGATAAAAAAAGAAATGGACGAAAAATACATAAATCATCTTTTTATCTTTTTTTTTTTCCTAGTTTCAAACTTTATTTAACTTGCCACATGCATCAAGAAAATATAGCAATTACGTGTGCAGAAAAAGTAGTACCTACAAACTACCGTAAACTCCCGCGTATAAGACGCGTCCTATACGCCAAACAAAATGCTGGGGAGTCTTATAGGATTTTTTCAAGTTGGGGGGGCGTCTTATACGAGGGGTAATTTTACTATAGAAATGTATTGAATTTACAAATATCAGCATTAAAATGTGCGTCTTATACGCGAAAATGCATGTGCTGAGTTTTGGGTGCGTCTTATACGCGCAGCGCGTCTTCTACGCGGGAGTTTACGGTATATCAAACTAATAAAATCATTTTGCATAAGGCTGGTCTCCTATAGCTAAGGCTTTTAGCCTTAAGGATGCCATGATAGATAAAGAACTTAAAAAGTAGTACCTCAATAACATCTCTGTGTTCCTCTGAGACATATTTGAGTGTTTCAGACTGTTGTGGACGTTCTCCCCTCACTTCGCCGTCCTCCTCTATCGGTAACATGTCCTGTAAAGTTAACGTGTGTCCATGGTTAGGGACCAGTCATTTAGTGCCAGGTGTCTGTTGGGGGAGGGGTGTTAGATATAGGAGGGAGGTCATTCTGGGGAGAGGAAATCCCCAATAAACCTTTACACTGAAGGGAGGGGGGTGAATTTACATGTGGGCAATTCGATTACTCATCGCAACGCATCGACACATGTAATTGCTATTGGCTAGGATTAATCAACTAAGTGATTGTCTTTGTCTTTCCTACACCTAGTTTTATTGAGATGAACATAATTAAGATAATATCAGAAGTCTGCTCTGGAACAGGCCACCGTTTTTTTTAATCAACACCCAATCCTATTTCTTGCATACACATACCTCTATGGGTTGTTGCTGCAGTGAGACGGTATTCTCCTGTACTTTGTCATAGATTACGCGTAACTTCTTGAAGTTGACGGTCAGCTGACGGATATGTTCTTCCAACTTCACCTTGCGCTCCTGGTATGTCTGGATGCTGAGGTTGACACCGTTAGGCAACTAAAAGGAAACAGAAGGTTTCTTGTAGAAACACATCCTCGTGTAATCTAGTGGACACACCTCATGATGATAGTACTTGTCTTGTATACTACCTCCAGGATGATACATCTCAACAAGATATTAACTGACAACATGGCATGTTTATAATATCATTCATTTCATTTTACATGTACTGTATATAATCTTGTTGATTCACTCTTTTCCTGTGATATCTCAGTTGTAAATTATCATCATACCCATTTCCATGATTGTACATATATACACTGTGGATTTGTAAACGAAGATCACTTGTTGAAGTTTGCAAATAAACAAATTAAAAAAATAACATGCGTTTCCAATGTTTTTATCTACTACTTGTAGATTTCAAACCAACTCTTTACAATTAACTATGGGAAGGTCTAAAAAGAATCACACTTTGGTGAAAATCTGCAGTGAAGAGCGGCTCATGTCCATCGACTACTAAGATAGACTAGCTGAGCAGGCAAAACGCAATCTTAATCTAGGACTTGCTTCAGGATTGAAATTGTGCGAGCCAGTTCACATCAAATAAAGGAAAACTTACTGCTACTTTCTACACCTTTCAGTAATGTGTAGCATTGATATCACGGGTATCTAGATGGACGAGCTTACCTGTATGGCTTTAAGTAGCTGAAAGATCTCAGCTGTTTTTTGTACAATATCTTGCACAAACTCCTGTCCCACACGGCATAGCTGGGCTGTGTTAACGTCTTTAGTTGGAGACGCCATCTGGGGAGGGCCTGTGCCGGCAGGCTGCTGGGTCGCTACCTGGGGCGCAGTGGCAAAGGCACGAGGCTGAGGAAAACCACTGGGATTTACGGACGCCATGGTTCAAACTGAAGAAAATGATGAGAGCAAATAAAAATGATCTTTTCAATATTTACTTTGATGCATCCCATACATATTTCCATTATTTAAAGATGGAACGCATACATACACAACATTTCCACCAGAGAATGTACCTGGAAGGACAAGTAAGTTTTTAAGGAAGGAGAAGGGGGCAGTTGATGATACTACTATAAAAAACCAAAGGAAACAAGCTGTGGTTATTTCTCGTAACTGAGGTTTATTAAGGCCTTAGGGAGTGGTCATTATTTATCAACAGGGGGGGATGGGTTTGAGGGGGGGCGTAAAATTTTCAGACCCCTCCCGAGGGGGCGGCAAAAAAATTTCGACCCCTCTTGAGGGGGGGGGCTAAAAAAATTCACCCTCTTTTTAGCAAAAAAGCCTGCGCGCTACTATAGATCAAAGAGGGGCGCGAAAATTCTGAGCGCCTTCGGCGCGGGGGCGCAAAAAATTTTGGCTGCCGTCGAGGGGGACCTTAAAAAATTTTCGCACGTCCGTGTGAAAACCCACCCTGTTGATAAATAATGACCACTCCCTAAGCCAGTTAACCCACAGTTTGGCGCCCACAGTTCTGTAGGTAGCGATGACAGCCAAATACAGCTGAACACTCCCTGTATCTGTCACAGTGCAAAACACCTGGTACTGCAAATTCAATTCTGAGGGTTCTATTGGACAGAATTACACCAAATTTACACCAAATTAAAGGGGAAATATAGCTCTAACTCACTGGTACACTATAGTTTACTGCATTTTATATTTTTTACCCATTCAGAGAGTGAACATTTAAGTGATTTTGGTGATTCTGTCAGACAACCCTGTTTGAGCACATGAAGAAGTCATATTGTTTTTGCCAAGCAGGACGAATATACAGAGTAATTCTTCTTGAATTTTTGTTTAAGAATGATCTGGTGTTATAGAAATTGATTTTAGAGGTATTAGGGAGTGATCATTTTTTAACAACAGGGGGGGGGCTGGTGGGTTTGCACGCAGACGCGCAAAAAAAATTTCGACCCCCCCTCTCAAGGGGGTAAAATTTTTTCGACCCCCCCCATAAGGGACAAAAATCGCGCGCGAACGTCCCCTTTTAGCCTATAGTAACGCGCATGGTTTTCCACTGAAAACAGGTGAAATTATTTTGACCCCCCCCATCAGAGGTATTGAAAAAGTTCTGACCCCCCCCGGTCAAGGGGTTAAAAAAATTCTGACCCCCCCCTCAAACCCACCGGCCCCCCCCCTGTTGTTAAAAAATGATCACTCCCTTATTTAACAGAAAGAAATTAATATTTAGATTTTTTAGCTTGCCATAAAAATGTCTCTATTGGGAATATCAACTTAATTCAAAAAGCCTTTAAACGCAAATATTAAGCCCTTTCAGTTGATGCATAGATAGTGGAGTTCTGTTGAGGTCTTGATTTTTGGCTGTCATCGCTACTGAAGGGTTACTCGGTATAACCAGTGCTCATTGGTCAATCAAATGTATATACAGCAAAACCACAAAACTGCACATAGGCATCTTTGAATTTATGACCTTGGAAGTTTACTGTTAACATTTATAACCTACCTTAACTTGATTTACACGAGGTATTTGATAAAATACACCGGTCTTTTCTCTTGAAATTTACCGACAGGAGGCTGCCATATTGTTTTGGTCACGTGAGCATTATCATCTAAAGCTAGACAATTTGTGTGGTTTTGTATATAATTGTAAAGTTTTTCCTTGAATCATGATACAAATATTGTATAATAATTTCGGATTTTTTTTATCTCAATGTTTTTGTCTAGATCTAGTACTTAACTACACTTATAGAGAAAGAGCTAAATAGGTCAGATAAAATACTAAAATAACGTGTTTCTCGCAGTCGCAAATCCGAGGGTCGTGGGATCGAACCACCACGAGGTCGTTTCCAGGTTTTGAATAGTTGTAAGTTCAAATTTTAATGTTGACGACTTTATATTTAGCTGAACACTTTTTAAAGTGTTGGCTTGCCATGTGAGATAATTCTTGATGTATGTTTTACTCGCAAAAAACACCCAATTGCGCTGTCAAGTTGTGTATTGCAGCGCTCCCTCGAAAAGTTGCCATTTTGACTGGTGCCGTTGTGACAGCTCAACCAAACGTTCCAAAATGTCTCTTCACCGAATTAAAATCACACATATGCCATACCAAACCCATGTGAAAATAATCTGGAGGGTGTTACTGAAATTTTTACTAGTTACTTTGACTCCTGTGTAACGTAATTTCGCTGCACCCAGTGGGATTCGAACCCGCACCACCGAGCACCCTCCCACTCCGGACTCGAGTCCGGCTTCGTTGTCACTACTTCAAGTACTTGTTACAATGAAGGGTTCTGGGTCAGACCTAGGCTAGTCAGACCACCATTGGCACAGTTACACTTATGAAGTTACATAGTGATTGGGAAACAGCTGATCCTGAAGCTTGCCTAAAATGCGATAGATACTAAGATAGCTCTTGAGACTTTCAATAGGCCTATTATGATTGTACAATAATATGGTATCAATGTTGAAGAAGCTGCATGTACTTTGTAACACTGGTATTAGAATTTGCCTATCTGTATGGGACCCTATTAAAGTTGGTACCGGTTACAGACCTATACAAGCGAGCAAAGATGATGCCTATAGATCTACGCCGTATTTTTCTACAGATAACATTATGTCATAGATTAGTATTTAATGGTCAAGTCCTATCACTACACTCAGTGGGAACTATAGCTCGATGCAGCAAGTTGGGAACCTGAGTGTTTTTCAGTTTTGGAGGCAGCTGTGCATGTAAAATGCCTTCATTCAAGGGACATTTTTGTATATGCTGCAGAAGACAAGTCTTGTGTATGATTCTATCTCAAAAATCATAACAAAATATGAAAATAGAATCATTTGCTATGCAGTATTCCCTCATAATACATGTCAGACTAGACAAAATGCCCTCTGTAGGTCCCATATGGGCTGGAAAAGCACCATGCTCATAAATGCCTTCATCATTTTCAAGATAAGAATATCTGAAGACCTGAACAATGTGAACAGGTCCATGGTGCAAAACTCTTTTGTTTCTATTAAATTCCATCATCAATTGTTGTTTTGACCTGATGACCTATTGAAACCCATATTGAAATGCTATTAGAACCCCATATTAGGCATGTGAGGCCTATCATAATGCACTATTGAGCTATTTAGCTGTAAATAGCAACAAAAGCGTTGTCGGCACCAAAGACTAGAATCATAAGATGTGGCTAATTCTTCTCACACTTATTGTATCACTTAGATATTTCACATGCCTTTAAAGATGATCAAGTAGACCATAAAATGGATAATTCTGGTATCAGTGGGTGATCACGCATCCATATATGGTGATCTATGTGGTCCCACATCAAAAACCAAGCAGAAATTTTGCTGAAAATCACAGTTTTTGCAAACTAACAAAAATCACATGTTTCCCATAGTGTAATAAGCCACCATAGAGGTAGGGAAAAAAGGCATACTCATTTATAAACTTGATGGGTCAGTATAATGCACTATCTATCAAAAACTGATGGTTAGAATATTTTTTCACAAAATATATAGGGCCAAACTTTGAAAAACAGCAATTTTTTTAAACTAATGATTTTTAAATTTATAATTTGTACTTCTGTGGTAAACTGTGCACTATATTAATGTAATACCATCTACCCTGGCCTGAAAGCAATGAGTTTCATCTTTCATTTGCTGCAAATATTGTGTAAATCGGATAATTTTTGGCTAAACTACAGCATTTCTTAGCGAAAATTCAGGAAAAACTAAGTTTTAGGTTCCCAACTTGCTGCATCGAGCTTTTTTTATAGATCATCAGGTGCCCCAAGGATACTGCAAGCATGTCCTAAGACCATGGCACTAATAAATGACCCGGTGTACCAAGCTTTTGCGCAGTGGAATGCGCTAGAACCAAATTTAAGGTGGATTTTGGATAAAGAAAACTTTTAAAGAGTAGTGAAGAAAAAATTAGTCAGTTTCTTTTATGAGCACTGGAGGTCAGATGATATGCATTGGTTGTATGCAGGCTACAGTGTCTTAACTTAAGGGGTTGGTAAATTGTGTTGTTAAACTGTATAGATATAACTTTACCCTCTGCTGTATTTTTTGGACATGTATAACTCATTTAGATAAACACCTGTATTGTACTGTAGTGTAAAGTCTGTTTGTGCCATGTCATGTATTGTTAGAACAGAGCTTTTTTGAAAAGTGTACTAGTTCATTGGTTATTACTGGTCAACTAATACCGGTTTTTGGCTACCAAGCCCCAGTTACTGTTACTGTTTTTATAAGGTATATGAAAACCATGGTATGATTAATAATATGATATAAAAAGCCCCCATTAAGGGATAAATTGTAATATGTGGTCTCGCAATAACTACATGGCTATGGCCCTAAATATCATGTTATAAGAATTCTGACATGTTGTGTGAACATTTAACCAGATCCGCGTAGCTGGTTATCAGTTTAGAATATGCAGGGAGAGCGCCGAAAAATAGAACTGTTCTTTAATAGGAATGCCTTGGAAGTTGGAGAAAATGGAAGAATGTTGGGTTTTTACTCAAAATGGCCCCTTGCCTACAGAGATTTCCCCAAATTGACCCTTGCCTAGGCTAGGGAGATTTCCCAAAAGTAGACCCTTGCCTAGGGAGATTTCCCAAAAGTAGACCCTTGCCTAGGGAGATTTCCCAAAAGTAGTCCCTTGCCTAGGGAGATTTAAGATTGAACTAGTGGCTTTGCCACTAGATAGTAGGGGCAAATTGAACTCACATTAACTGCAACCCCTGCCCCCCCTCCCCCAATCAGCAGCCAAATTCTGCTTCTGTGCTGTCCCCTGGTATCTCACGTAAGAATTGCGTAAGTTAGCAACGCGTAACCCAGCAACAGCGCGTAACTTAGCAATGTCAAACAATTCAGAGGTTGGATTTCTGTTCAAATCTCCAGAACTACTGGGCCGATTTTCATGTATGACATATCAGATTGAAGATCTCATTGATTACTGTCTGGATAAAGCAAAATTGGGTCGATCAGATTGAGATTGAGATCGAGAAAAGCTCCGATCTATTTGGATCGAGATCCAAGATGGCGTCCTGCACTGCAGTCTGACTGAGAAATATTGAGGTTATAAAACGTTTACTTAAGAATAGATGAGATAAAATCTTGATAGTAGAACCTTATGACCAATTAAGTAGATAATCAATTTCTTCTTCATGAAAATATTTTTGTTTGGTTGTATGAGGAGGAGGTCGAGTTAGCTGGCACTTTCCTAACTGGTTCATAGCATGAAAATTTTGCTTCATCTGGTACCCCATGAGTACCCTAGGCTAAAGCAGTCAATCATTATGAATATGTAACCAGCACCCTTCTAACCCATTTTTATATATAGTGTAAAAAGCACCCTTTCTAGCCGCACACATGTGTATACAAAGTATATGAAGAGCCCCCCCCCCCCCCCGTTTGATCCCTCTTAAGTGGGGGGGGGGGGGATTTATCCTATTTTTACACTATATTAAAAAAGGCATTATTAGATCGCTGGTTATAGAATCTAAACTATTGATTGCTACAGCACAGTACGCATGGGGTACCAGATGAAGCAAAATTTTCAGGCAGTGAAGCAGTTAGGAAAGTCTGAGTTAACTCGATTTTTTTTCTATTTTGCTTAAATTTATATTATCAGGGTTTCAAATATCATAAACCCCATTGGAACACCATACAACTTTAGAGCAAAGTGGATTTCATTTCAGAATTATTCATTTATACACATACTCTCGAATGAGAGCTTAGCAACTGGAGGCACAGAGCCATGAAAAAATCTGCCATTGTTTTCTGATACAACACACTACTATAATAAGCATTTTGCAAATGACTCTTGTGAAAAGAATAAATAACAGTCTTGCTACATGTCTATACTATCACCCCCTAAAATATAAAGGCAAAAGTATTTCAATTTATTTAGATATCTCTCCCTAAACTTCTGAAATGGACCCCTCCGAAAAAGTCTGCTTGGAGACTGATGTTGCTACCATTTATGGCGCATCAACATGTCACTAGGCAACGTCACATCCCGCTATTTTCTCACCAATGTTTTGTCTTGCAAAAAGGCCACCTTTGCTGTGGTAAGAGGCCACCTCTTTTGCCGTGGAAAGAGGCCACCTTTGCCATGGTAACAGGCCACCTCTTTTGCCGTGGTAACAGGCCACTATTTGCCGTGGTAACAGGCCACGTCCGGCCTTTGAAAGAGTCCACGTTCACTGTTGCTAATGCCCCAAACTCTAGTGGCGAAGCCACTAGTTTAATAGTTAAAAAGCCTATGCGCTACTAGATATAGGGCACATATACCCTCCACTCTGGCGGGGGGGGGGTGCCATTGAGGGGGGGGGGCTTTGCGTGCATCCGTGTGAAAAACCAACCACCCCTCTGTTGATAAATAATGACCTCTCCCTAAGAGAGATAAATTTGACATATATCAACATGTTCTCAGAATTATTCTGATAAATATATAGATACAGTGGATAAATACTGGAATATTAGTAGGGTTCCACAGTTATTTTTTATAAGTACACGCATTATAAGGATTGGTCATTTTTTAACAACAGGGGAGGGGTGGTGGTTTTGGGGGGAGGGGGAAAATTCAGACCCATCTTGGGGGGAGGGGGGAAACAATTTTTTTTAGTCAAATAGCATGCGCATTGCTATAGCACAAAGGGGAGGGGAGACAAATTTCTGACCCCTCCGAGGGGGAGGGCTAAAAAAAAATTTGAAGTGCCCCCCCTGAAAATCAACCACCCTGCTATTAAAATACGACCACTCCCTATTAAAGTCTACCTCAAGAAAACAAAGAATTATGCAGGCATGGGAAACTTTAGGATATATCTGAAATCTCGGACATGTGAAGGCTAAATTGATCATCCTTGTGATTTGTACAGATCCTACAAGAGCATGATTTAACATAAATTTAATAAAAGTGGGGTAGGTCTAAGATTTTTTTCAGGCTATTATCCAATAAGATTCATCTCAAATACCGTAAAACCTCACCTATAAGTCGATTCTTTTTTGCTGCTTTCTTTTTGTATAAGTCAAATTTTTAGTTCCAAGTTGGGGGGTCGACTTATAGGTGAGGTCTCGAAAAAAATAATACCCATGAAGGTTGTTCCAACGTTTTTCTTTAGTGTTGGATGTTTCAAGTGGCAGATGGAATTTTGACTAACAATTCCCACATATTTTATAACATTCATAGCTAATCTCAAAGGATTATCCCTCACATCCAATAAAAAAAAAATATATTTTGCAAACACATTTAACACAGAAAGAGCCACATAACTCGTTGAAGGGGTCGAGAAAATGGGTGGGACAAAGGGCCTGGGACCCCCATATATTGTCAAGTTGGGGGTCGTCTTATAGGTGAGGTTTTACTTTTTGTAGCTATGATTCATTATAAGTCGAATTTCTGGCTCTTAGTTAGGGGATCGACTTAAAGCTGAGGTTTTACGGTACTACCCCAGAGAAGGGATAGAATACCATCTCAGATATTTCTTCAAAACTCAATCCCATGCCTGATTATGAGTAGGGCTGGAACTGTTACTTTGTTGATATTGACACAACTTTTGCATGAAGTGCTGCAATGTCACAACTATAACAATGCCTTAATTTGTCAATAGAAGGTCTCATAGTACAGGGGTAGACACTAACGCTGGCCCGGGAGCCAATGACCCATAATCCTTTGCCCAGGTCCAAAATTTCACACGGGCCTCCCTAGCCCACTTAAAAGGGTCTATTTCTACTCTTTCCTATCCCCTCAGGATGTGTGTGGTGCACATATGCGCGGGCACTGACACATTCCTCTGTGAAATTGTGTAATGTAGTTCTCGCCATGAATATGACCTTAGATGTCGCAATGGCGTTAAACATCTATTACTCACTCACTCCAAAATTTCACAATAAATGCCTTCCTATGGACCCAGGTGGTCCATAGGAATGGAAGACGAAAATTTGATGAACATTCTCCGAGACCAACATAGCCTTGTTCTATACCGTTGGAAAAGGTAAAATCATAAGGAAAACGACTGTTGAACACAATTGATGAAAAACAATCATTATGAATTGATGTAAAACAATCATTATTTGGTCCTAATAAAAGTGAAATACTTTCTCTGGGCCCGGGTGGCCCATCCCCCAAAAAGTTAATGTATACCGCTGTAGTACATATGCCTTAGACAGCATTAAGTGCGACACATAGGCTAGTGTCTCACGCTAGCCCTCCATTTAATAGTAGGCATTATATGAAGTACAACAAAAAAAAAAGATTTATTTGCTGTGTTTCAGAACCAATCATCAGAACCAGTCATGGCTGACCGGCAGGGGCAGGCTGCTGCTACCTCCAACCAAGCCGAGCCAAGCAGCAGCCTTCCTGTTCATAATACAAATGATGTAAGTATGAGCATGCATATTGACTTTATGTTGTATTTGTCTCCCTTTTTTCAGTATCAGCATAATCTGTAACCTTGGCTAATAATATTAACGAGTCAAGTAATACCATAGATCTAGTTGATCTACGCCTAACGGCTCTATTGGTTACTTGAGCTCATTTTCTGAAGGGCATTTTCAATATCAATGTTTTCTGTTCTATTTCTACACTTATGGTTCTATGTCCTAGAAAATATGCATTAAACAAGTTGAAAATGATATAGGTTATAGGATATTTGTTTTATCTTTCATTTTTTTTTTCTTTTTTTTAACCCATCTTTCTGGAAAAGTTACCAAAAAAACATCACAAAGCAATGCCAGTTAATGTAAAATAACACCCTTACAGAGACAGGGACACAGCCAAATTTTATTCTAAAGTTATCTCTATGAAAATGACAACAGAATGGTGCAGTCATTTCTTTTTCATTTAAAGATTCCATATTTTCCTAAAGGTCTAAAAGAAATGTCACTTTAATGCAAATTGTACTAGATTTGTGTTCTAGTTCCTCTTCTCCCCATGAGATGGTGCCACTAAGGAGTTTTCTAGGTTCACTATAGAGGGCAGCACGAGTCACTACCTCTGTAGATAGCCTCATAGACTGACTCAAGCCTGTCCCATTGTACACTGAAGCCTATGGCCTATGCCTATGACCTCCACTATACAATCTATATGCCCATTTACTTGACTCGTTTTTTTAATGGGATTCCAGACACCCTTCTATTCTCTATTAAAGCTAATGCATGGCACCTTGTTCAAGTGCTTCAAACAAAATGGTACAAAAACCAATTCTGCATTCATATATTTCTAATCTCAGTACTTCTTCCTCCATAGGTCACAGTGGAGTATATTAAAGAGAATGATTTTGGCCCGCAAATAGTAAAGAAGTACTCCCCAAGGTCCATAGGAAGACCAAAGCGTACTACAGGTAAAGGATATTATGTCACCCATGAGTCTGAGAGCTTTGTTCGTATGGTTGTGGAAAAAGCAGCTGCAGCTACTCAGAAGAAGAACTCTGGAAGGTAGGATGATATCATGTGTCATCTGATTTCTATCATATAGCGATAAACTTTTCTCAATTCTCATACGGTACCTAATTGTGCACAAAGACTTGGATAGAATCACTAAGATGAAAACAAATGTAGGATTGCCAAAACTTTGTGTATTTTTTTGTCCAGTTTGTCCAAAGTATATACAATGGACTTCATTACGGGTCATTGATTGGCTCAGGGACCCCCTGAGTCATGGCTGCCAGGTAGGCAGGATCCAATTCAAATTTCAAGACTTATAAGAAATTATAGTCATTCTGGAACAAAACTAACTTGGATGAATAGAAAAGAGAGATATATTCCTATTACATGAACTTTGACCAGAAAAAAATGTCTAGTTGCATGTAAAAAGAAAGCTGAAAAAAGGGACTAGCAAAAACTCCAAATTTGCAAACTTTTGCCTTTCCCATTGAAACCTAAGTCTAAGTCAATTCCAGTCTAAGTCATTTCCCTCTTAATTCCTATATGGAGCTGTCAGGTGGACCACAAACCAAATTTAAAGACGCTGAATTTAAGACACTTTTGGTGTGCTGGGAGAGTGAAAACTCCATTCCCTGTTAATTCCTATCAGACAAATCCTGACTGGGAACTGTGGGATCATGGACGGGGGACCACGGACAGGGGGGCTCATGGACAAGGGGTTCATGAACCGGAGCACCAGACCATGGACAGGGGACCCCTGAGCCATTTGTGCTAAATAGCACAATATCTATTCATTATACAATGTAATGTTTCCATTATTGGAGAACAATTAAACTATTATCTTCTGGAAGTGGATTTCACATACTTTTCTTGACTGTTGCTTATAACATCAAATACAATGATACACTTCATTTTTTCAGAACACAGTCTACTCATGCAAGAAGATCTGGTGGCGGTGATGTTGGTACAGCCTCTAACAACAGCCCAAAGACTCCAAAGAATGCAAAATCAAATCAGCAGAACGAACCCCAACATAAGGCAAGCACACCAGCTGCAGCAGAAAACATGCAAAAGAAATCTGTCAACAAATCAGCCTCATATGAAGCCGATCCGCCAAAGTCTGTTGTGGTTCCAGCCACAAGTGCTGGCATAAAACCTGCCACACCAAAACCAGATACCCCCAAAGTAGCGAGTGTAAGTGAACCTAGAGCAAGCCGAGCAAAGTCCATTCAGCTACCTGTTGCTGCAAGGGCAGCCACACCCAAACCTGTGGTTACACCAAAGTCTCAAAATCTTGTGGCAGACACAATTAGTTCCATTGTGAATCTCTTTGGTGAGAGGAGGAAACAGCAGGGAGGAGGGTCAGTAGCCAGTCCTGCAGCTGCAAGATCCCCCATCGCTGACTCTGCAAAAAAGACAGCTGATCCCTCACCGACTGTAAAGAGGCGTGTTGGGCGATCAGCTGTTACACCTCCAGCAAAAAGTCTAACAAAATCTCAAACAAACAATGAAGTCAAAAGGACAGCAACCATAACTTCTCCACAGGTCCTGATTAAATCTCCAATAAGTCATGCTGTAACTGAAACACCTCCAGCTGCTAGTACACCGAAAAGTACTGGTGGTCGTATTGCCAGAACAAGGGTAGGAATTAGTTCTGATACCAAGAACCCGGTTGAATCCACAACAACGTCAGCAACGCTCACCCCGTCTAAAGAGCTGTCAGGTGATGAACTCAAAAAAACATCAGAAACTCCTGCAAATACAGGAAATCGGGCAGTTAAGCAAACAACTGCTGCCAATCCCACAGAAAGTCTATCAGCTGCATTAAGTAATGTTTTAAACAAGACTATAGGAGGTACCAGTATAGAGAAGAAAACAAGAGGAAGAGAAGCTGCATCTGCTGTGACACCAAGTAAACAAGTAGAAAATTCAGCAGATGATGAAGAAGCTCATACTGCAATAGTTCCCAAAGATGCAGGACCAGCAGCCCCCACAGGTACAATTGGAACAAGGAGAGGCAGAGCTAATGCCAAAAGCAGCAGCACTGTTGGACTAACTGTGACCCCAACAAACGGTGCAGAAAGTGTAGTACATCAACCAGATGCTACAGAAATTGTAGGCAGAAGAAGTGAAACAGATCCTTCAAATCAAGCTACAACCACAAATTGTAGAAAGTCTCAAAGAAGAGGTAATCAAAATATACATACAACAGATGTGGTTCCAGCAAAAATACTAACAACAAATTCAGAAGTTACAGTTTCAGTTAACAGTACAGAGGAAAAGTCACCTGAAAGTGTTGCTCAAAAGATTTGTACAAACAATCAAATAGAGTCAACTACACCCGAAGATGTAACCAGTACATCGAAAAGAGGCAGGAGAAAATCGACTGTTGCTCAGACCAAAATGGCAGTTGAAGAAGTGGCTGCAACTCAAGGTAAAAGTAGTGGAGATACAGAGACCAAAGTGACTCCAGAGACATCAGTTGATGATCAATTATCTTCTCCAGATGCTGCATCTGAAACTATAGCTAAGAGACGCAAGGGGAATTCACGAAAGAGAAAGGCAAGTCCAGAAAAGGAAAGCACAGTAGAACTTAAACCATCAGCTAGGTCTGTGAACCTAGCAAAACGTATAGCAGCAAAAGCAGGTAATGGTAACACAAGAAAGCGCGCTAGAACAACAGCTTATAGCGCAGAGCAGAATGTGCCTGTTGAAGAAATATCACCCTCAGCTACACAAGATGTAATCCCAGAGGATGAAGAAGAACCAAGGCATGATGCTTTGAGTAAGGGTAAGGTAAGCCAAGCTCTGAAGATGATTGAGCAAACTGTCAGACAAGCAACTGGAAAGCAGTCAGAGGTTGCACCAACCACAACGGCAGAACTCACTGACAAGATCGATAACAAGGTGAACAATAGATCATCACCATCCCAACTTCAGCAATCTCCTGAGGAAGATGTGAACGAGGACAATTCATCAGAGGAAGTTACTGGAAAAGGGACAAATGCTCAGAAGAAACGGAAGTTGCAAAAATCAGCAGAGGCTGTAAAGACATTTGCTCTTCGAAGCAGACAGCAGATAGAATCAGATTCTGAGGAAGAAGAAGGAGGGAAAGATATTTCAGATCGAGGGAATAAGATTCCAGAGACTAAAAAGGAAATGAATATTTCAGAACAAAAAAGGACTGAGGGAGGAAGCACCAGTAATAGCATTGCTGAAACTGTAACAGCAGCTGAAGAAACACCAGCTGAAGAAATTGATGTCCCTGAGAAAAGGAAGAGAGGGCGACAAGCTAGACTGAGATCAAAGCAAGAGCTAGGAGGAGATAAGGAATCAGCTAACAATAAGCAACTCATGCAGTCAACACCAGAAGTGGGTGTGGTTAGGAGGCGGAGAGGCAGGTCAGCTAAAAAGACAGGACCCGAGGTACCATCTGAGATGACAGAAGATGATGGAAGTATGAGCATAGTGTCGGTGGATGAGAGTGTGAGTGTGGTGTCTGTGGATGAAAGTTTCAGCATTGTTTCTGTGGATGAAAGCCTGAGTATGGCTTCAGTGGATGGAAGTATGAGTATTGCTTCTGTAGAAAGTGGGGAAGTTGCAAGAACCTCAGTTGCTGACGAAAAATCTGCCCAAGAGGATACAGGAAGAAAAACGCATAGGAGAACTCGGCAAACCATCAAAGGTTCAGGGGAAGCATTGCCAGTAGCCACCAGCAAACAACCTTTGCATTCAACTCCAAAACCTGTTGTGGTGAGGAAGCGGCGAGGAAGGTCAAGTAAAAGGGAGCCAGTTGAGGTACCATCTGATCTAACAGCTGATGATGAAATCATAAGCATAGCATCAATAGATAGTGCAGAAATCCCAGCAAACACAGAAACTGGTCTCCAGAAAACCTCAGTTCTAGAAGTAGGTCCTGACCAGGAGACCATTACATGTACTGATAGCCAACTAGAGGATTCTGTAGGTGGGGGCAGTCTTGTCGATGAATTTGTGATTTGCAATGATGGTGAAAAAACTGAATCTGATATACCTATAAGTGATACTGGTATAATAGGGCCTGTACAAGTGGAGGTGTCAACAGAAAGGGCCGCAGAAAGTAGTACGCAAGGTCGAATTAAAGAGTCAGAATTGAAGCAAGATCTAAATTCATCTCAGTGTGCTACCGTGGTAGGGGTATTGCCGGCACCAACAAAGAAAAGTCAAGGTGAAATGGAAAACCATTCAAAGCCTCAACAGGACGCTTCTCTGGGTGGTTTTGTTAGTGTGGGAAATGTAGAAGAAAACAATGAAATAATTGAAATTTTAGAAGATTCCAACTCAGTTGTCTGCCCTGATAACCAAAGTGAACAACCAAGTATCAGTTCCTTCAGTTTTAGGACTCCGGTGGAAAAGGGCGCTTCTAGGAATTCTAAAAAGAGGGCTATTGATACAAATGCACCCAAACCTCCATCAAAAATTCTGTGTGTAGAGGAGAGCCCTACCATGGTTGTCACTGAATCAGTGAGGAAGCGTCGTATGGCTCAACTTGCATATGAGGAGAAATTTGGAGTTCAGGTAAGTCTTAGAATTGCATATGTTGAGATTGAAACAACAATATAAATAGCTTTGACATTTTTTCTTTTTTTGCCTTTTGTGAGAATTTTGCCTAAATACCATAATCTCTCGCGTATAAGGCGCACCCCCAACTCAGGGAGTTCTGTTTCTCGTATAAGGCACACCTCTAAGGGCAGATTTTTGTTACTTTAGTACTGTTCTATAGTAAAAATACCCCCCTATAAGGCGCACCCCAAACTCAAGGCAATGTCCCTCCCACGTATAAGACTTAGCATAATTTTGTTTGGCATATAAGACGCGCCTTATATGCGGGAGATTACGGTAACACCAGCATGCAGGTTTTTGGTGAAGTAGAATCTTGAAGGCTGGCATAGGATGTTAAAGGCCTTTGGATGCAGGCCAACATGATCTCAGTTTTCGAATGGTGAAACGTGAAAGGATTTTTCAAAACCACTGCTCTCAGCCCACATTCCATCTAGTATAAATATTAGAACTGTATTCTCCCCAATACAAGGCACGTCTTATACACGAGGTTATAGTTCTTCCAGGATCCACAAGGGGGACACCAAGACCTCTCTTTTGATATGTTACACTCCCCTTGTCCGGCGGGCGCTGACTCTTACCTAACGGGAGAGTCAGGCTTCCTGCATAGGGCTAATTTGTCAGGTGGCTGGAATTGTAGGACATAAATTTTTTTATGTCAATTTCCTCTTAAGGATGGCTTCCTAAGACATGTTTGTTGCCATTTTGTGAGAAACCTTTCATACGGGGGCCCAGATTATTTGGTTCTTGCAAATCTGTTAGCCTTCACATCAAGTTTAGCTGCCACAATCGGCCATGATGGAAGTGGTTTCAGGTCTCACAACAGAGGTGTTATTCATGAAATAATGTTATCCATGAGAATCTGCTTGGTGAGTGGAGATTGACTTCCTGTCTGGCAGAAAATGCACCTGCTGATAGCTACCTGTTGCAGCCCACATAGCATGTGCCAAACCTTGGAAAAAGGTGCGATCTAAAGATTTCCAACAAAAGACGCTCTTCCCACTCACAGACAGCAAAACTAAGGTGGTACTCTTGTCAATATTATAAGCTGATTGTTGGGTATTTGTTTCTGTCAAATGTTATTCTTAGAAACTTGCTGTTTCTAGAGCACCTGCAAGTTTTAGCTAGGGCAGTCCCAGCGACTCAGTCCTTAACTGAGTCGCGCACAGTGACTACACTCCCCCTACCTCATAATAGAACATAAGGAGGTCCAGGGGGCCCAAACTGCACAAGGGTTTTTAAATTTTAAAAAATAATCATTCAGTAGAACAAAAGTTATGATTTTTCATTTTTTTGACCATACTCTAGGTGCGTCTTATAGGCGAGGTGCGCATAATATATGCAGCAGATACGGTATATGGGAGGATGTAAAAGCTCTAAGCCCTTCAAGTGTTCAGCAGCTACTGTTAAACTTTAATAGAAATGTGCCATAACACCTGCCTGCAGTGAGGTGTGAAATGCTTTGCCTGAAGGTGTGAAATGTTACATGTTGCACAGAGCCATATGTGTGAAAACATGATGAATCAGGCCACCCTTAAAAATGTGTTCATTTCCTGTCCAGAGGCCTGGTGAAATCTTTTGTTGAGGGTGGAAAAAGATTTCTGAGTCCTGAAAAAAGAACATTTTTTTGGTCTCGTGTAAGATTTTTGGTTTCTAATCCGTCAAATTTGGATTCAATGGCAGATTCATGCTCCCCCTGTTACTGTATTTGTATATTAGGGTATCTGTGCCGATTATGGTGTTATGTTCTTCTCTTACAGCGTGTTGGAAATAAAGCGGTGTGCCCTGATTGTGGAAAGCTTGTTGGACCTTTCTACCTCCAACGACACAGGAAATCCGAAAATTGTACCCCTAAGAAGTAAGTAACAGATTTTTATCCATCTACTTTTTTTTTTCTTTTTTTTTGTCAGGTGCAGCTGCTTTAAGCATTCGTCCTCCAGATTTTCCATCTACTTTGTTGCCCACACTGAATATACCATAAATCCTCAGGCCAAAAAAAAAAAGAGGTTGTGTGTTTCAGCATGCTGAAAAAAATTAGACTGTGATATGATTAAACTGTGATCATATTTTATTTGCTCTCCCTGTTGTCACTGCATATCCTTACAAGCTCTCATCTTTTGTTTACAAAAGATACTAAGCTATTACCTCATTCTTGTTAGGGTCTGTGTCCATGATTTTTCTGAAAAAAAATCCAATAAAGGTCATATAAATCTCATATTTTGTACATCCACCAACTGTAAACGGAATAATCTCAACATTTGTTTACAAATGACATATGTGCTCATGTGCTGCTTGTTTTTTTTTTTGTTTTTTTTTTTACTGCTTCAAAGACTCGTGACGAGTCAAAGTGAGTCGCAAGCGAGTCACGGCGACTCGGGGATGACTAAATGAACTACCGTAATCTCCCGCGTATAAGGCGCATCTTATACTTGAATCAGACCGGGGATGGGTCTTATACGCCGGAGGCAAGCTGCCTTGAGTTGGGGGTGCGCCTTATACGCAGGTTTTTCCAATGTCTCAATTGGAATTAAGTCAGGTATGATGCTGATCATATATTTTTTTTGAATGCCACAAATGAGGTGTGACCAGAATTCAATAGGAATGGTTACTAGAAGTGCCACCAGATGGAGCCAGTATACCATTTATATACACTTGCTATGTGTTTGACTTAAGAATAGATGTTCAAACTATGTTTAGGTAATGTTTTGATCTAAATTCATTCTCTAACATGCTACAGCATTGATAGAATGCATGAATGTAGGAAAAGAAATCAAAAGAACTGATGATACAATGTTAGAGACAAATTCTACTTCTGGTCACACCTCATTTGTGGCATTAAAAAAAATATATGATCAGCAAAATACCCAACCTGATGCTGACCCTAACAAAGGCTATCCCCAACTACATCCTGAGTTAGGGGTGCGCCTTATACGCGGGTTTTTCAAAATACCCATTCAGGGGAGATAGGTGTGCCTTCTATGTGAACCAGCCTTCCCTGAGTTGGGGGTGCGCCTTCTATGCGGGCTGCGCCTTTTACGCGAGAGATTACGGTAATAACTTGGCTAAAAATCTATATTTTCTTCAAAAATGGAGAAAAAAAAGTTAAGATTGGCCCTGTTTTGCTAGGTAGGGTTGGGTTACCTGAAACAAACAATTTATTTTTTTCTGGCCTCATATATAAAACTTATGTACAAAGTTTTCTCAAAATATTTAGCCACCCATCTCTTACTTTGATCCTTGATAAGTGTGTGCATTTTTTGTGAGAATGCAAGACTGGTATCAGGCATGGGATTCTTCAGGATATGTCCAAAATCTCGGATATTTGAAGGCTGAATTGTTTATCTTTGTGATTTGCACAGATCCAATGAGAAAACAATTTAACATTAATAAAGGGGGGTTGGTCTTAAACTTTTCAGGCTTCTATCCTATAAGATCCCATCTCAAATACTACCCCAGAGAAGGGAAAGGGGCACTATCTCGGATTTTTCCCAAAAACCCAATCCCATGCCTGTGGTATTGTGTCTGTACATTCTGTACAGTCCTACATATTTTATTAACTTTTTTATTAACTTTTTTAGGAGCCACCATGAAATAAGACTTTTTAGGGAGTGCAAAAATGTCATGAAAGTTGAAATTGTTTGGCTAATAAATCTGTCTTAGCAGTGAGGATTCATATAATATATATTATATTTGGGTTCTCTGTGGAGCTTATGATATATAGATAAGGATGGTATATATATATATATATATATATATATATATATATATATATATATATATATATATATATATATATATATATATATATAATTATCTCTTTTAGATAAGCTGTTATCAGTGAGAAAGAGCAGGCATACCTGCTACCACTGAAAGGCTATGCTTCTTTGCTACAATGTTAAAGTATATAAATTCCACTTGGAAACCTTTGATAACCTTTTTCCCGCCCTTTTGTGGTGTGTTAACCAGCTGCAGTGCTGATGTCATACATGTACTATGACAGAGTCTAAATGATACCACAAACCACCCCTCCTCTTCCGAGTTAGGTGCGACTATGGCGCATTCCTCTAGTTGTTCTGCAGCCCTGGATTGAGTTTGGCAGGGCTGAATACCTCAAGATTATCATTCATCAAAAAGAAATAATGAAAAATAAGCATTAACTAACTATTTTAATCAAACTCTGTAAACCTTAACAAGCATTAATGCCTTTTGTTTAAAACCTTAATACCGTAATCTCCCGCGTATAAGACGCGCTGCGCGTATAAGACGCACCCCAAACTCAGCACATGCATTTTTGCGTTTAAGACACACATTTTAAGGATGGAATTTGTAAGATTAGTACATTTCTATAGTAAAATTACCCCTCGTATAAGACGCACCCCCAACTTGAAGAAATCCTATAAGACTCACAATGCATTTGTTTGGCCTAGAGGACGCGTCTTATACGTGGGAGATTACGGTAATTGTCTGATATTCAAGCCATAAAGCCAGAATATAGCCCAAGTCCCAAGATTACATTTGGAAATTATAGAATACTCTGCTTTATGGCTTCAGATGGAGCCACTGTGCTGGTACAATCAAGACTACTTGTTGACATGAATAAAATGCTGGAAGCATTTCATTTCTACACACATATATGCTCGAACTTGACATGGTTAGAATGCACTGAATAGATTGAGATTTTTGCAGGACACTTTCACAAGTGGGGTGATGATAGATATGCAGAAATTGAAAATCTATATATTTCAGATCTTGTCCCAGCTTTAACTGGTTGAACAATGTGTTTCCATGTTCTGCACAGGTCTGGGAATGACTCATCATCTGCAAACCTCTTGATCGAAAATGATACAAGTCTAGAATCAATCGAGGGGACACCCAAACAGTCAGGGATAACCAAGACAAAGACACCTAAACAGGCAATTAAGCCAAAAATATCACAGTTGACCAGCCCGGTAAGGACACCTCAGACTAGGACGCCCTCGCAGGATGGGACACCTTGTGGGAAATGTGGTCGTCTGTTCAAGTCACAGGCAGCATTTCATGAGAAGTGGTGTGGGTTGGAGGTAAGAATGTACTTGTCTGTTTTCCAACGTTAGTCATTTAACCATAATCCTATTTTAATAGGGCAAGTGTTAATGAAAACAATCTGTACTTTATCCTGATATTGGGAAATGACAGAGGTAAATTCCCTCCTGCAGCATCAAAAAGAATTCACATGCTTTCCTAGACATCATATGGATATAACCCTGCCTCTAACCGGGGTGTCTGAAAAATACTTTACTTCCCAAGTCCTCAGACCATGGCCAGTCTTCCTGGCCTTTTTCAATTAGAATGTAACTATTTTGGCAGTGTTAATTCTAACACTGACATTAACAATGTGGGAAGTAGGCTGATATTAGTCTGAGAGTATACGACCCTTTCATCATCTTTGATACGGTAGACGGCGCTAGTGGAGGCCATGCCAATTTGCTACTCTAACAGGGGCATGGCTGGCTTGGACTCCAGTACCTGTAATGGGCCCAGATGTTTGTAGATTCAAGATTCAAGATTTTTCAAGATTCAAGATGGCTTTATTGACTAATGTACAGGTACACTTATGTCAGCACCAGGTTTTCATTTACAATGTTGTAGACAGATTTTATATATGAGTATATACAGTTCACAGCCCCTGGCCTTTTAGATGAAATGCAATATGGGGCCACTGCTAGTATTTGAGAAAGTTTCCTAGTGTCATCGTGTCTTTTATAGTAATCAACGAACTTGAGGTATATTGTTTCAAACACTGACCGTGCGTTTCTCATCTCGGGCATGTTACAATGTAAGAAGACATGATTGACATCTTGCACAGCATTACAGAATGTGCACTTAGAATTGACAGGTTTCTTTCCTCTATATCTTCTTGACAGGCTGTCAAGTGTACAGTTATTGTCAGTCCGGAGTTTAGCAATAATGGTTCTAATTTTTGGTGATTCTGTATGCGTTAGGTATTCACGCTCTTCATAAATGTCATTGAGATCATCTTTACACATCTTGATAATTCTACACTTGCTAGTATTCTCTGGGTTATCAATGTACTGGTTGTATTTCTGATAATAATCTGCCTTATGGTGGGCTCACCATTTTCTTTAAAAGTTGATATTGAGTATAACCACACTATTTCTCTTTCTGCAACTTTGATTTCTAAGACTTGGAGCTCTATTTGAGATTGCAAATTGGCATTTTAGTGAGGGGTGTCCGTGCACTAAGGGTAAACCTATGGAGCCCTGAGAGTGGATGCTGGACATGCCCCATGTAAGCAGCCAGGCTACTAGAGCGCCATCTAGTGTATTAGCCTGGTAAAACAAATGTATAGCACTCTTCTTTTTTTTTTTTTGTACATAGACTGTGCGGGAGGAGTGTACAATTTGCCAAAAGCAGATCCTGGTGAAGATGATGGAGTCCCACCTTCGCAGTTGTAGTCCGCCTCAGTCAAAGCCAGAGGAGCCGGAGGAACTGGAGGTAGCTGAAGATGACACAAAACGCAAGGGACGACGTGCTGCTAAAAGGTATACATTCAGATATGAAACAGTCGATATGTTACTTTTTCAATTACTTCCCTCTGTGAGGCCATTCAATTAAAATACCGTAAATCCCCGGTCACAAGCCGGCCCTGGTCATAAGCCGGGGGTGAGTTCAGGAAAAAAATAAAAGCCGGTTTTTGGGTCAAATTTTTACCATTTTCTCTTTAATCTATAGTAAAAAAAAAAACGGTCATAAGCCGGGGGGACTTTCGGAAAAATTTAGAAGCTGGTTTGGGCCCAAAATAGAAAAAAAATCCGGCTTATGACCGGGGATTTACGGTAACTTGGATTATGGGATTTTTGAGCTGATATTTTGGGCGGCCAAAGACAAGAAAAAAAGTTGGATTTTGGAACCAAATTTTCCCAGCGGCCAAAGACAAAAAAAAAAATCCTCCTAAAACACCCCAAAAAGCACACCTTTTATGCATCCAAAACGATCTTTAGGTCATTAAGTACACTTTTGGGGAAAGTAAATTTTGGAAAGATCGAGAATTAATGGGTGTTTGGCTATGACCATGGAATTTTTTTTAATTTTTTTTGACTCAGGTCTTGAAAAATCCCAGCGGCCAAAGGTAAAGAAAAAAATAATTTTTTTGATTTTGCCAAAAATCTCGGCGGTGGATCCGTAATCCAAGTCATTATAATAAAACGGCCTAAGAAGGAAAGTGGGGAAAGAAAGCCCCTGTAGCAGTTTTCTCCCGCACCCGTTGGGCCTCCTCATAGATTCAATCATTCCTCTCATAGATTCAGTTATCCATAGATCCTATCACCGATTTGTCGCAACAGCATATAAATACCTGTCTAGCTGTTTGGATAAGGAGCTTTTAAAAACCTGTGCAATCTGAAAAGAGAAAGGAATTAATGTCCCGAAACTACAGTTGTTCAGCTAGGCAATATAAATGTATAGTTAGGCCAAAAAAAAAATTGTAAGTTTCCGGTAACATGGTACAAAAAGTTGAGGTAGGTAGGTCGGATTTTTTTTTTTTTTTTAATTTTTTTTTTTTTTGCTGATAAATATGTTGGCCGAAATAGTGAGTTTTTATCATTGATAATTATCAATGTTAGCTATTATACCTGCCAAAAAGTATAAAGCTTCAGTATAAATATAGGATTCCTTGCTTGGATGGAAGGGAAATCTTAAGATACTAAAAATATGAAATTGATGTAAAAATTCTGAGGTCGGCCTTGTTTGGCTGAGGTAGGTCGGGTTACCGGAAACCAACCTTTTTTTTTTTTTTGGCCTTAGCTAGCATCGGTGCAAGAAGGTTTATGCGAAGCCACACAAATGGACAGAGCTATCCAATCTTCAAAGCTTGAAACAAACATAAAATAGAGATGGTCAACTTAATAATATGATATGCTACCAGGGATAGCAGGGCTTCCCTAGCCCACGTAATAGGGTCTATATCTTCTCTTTCCTATCCCCTCGGATGTGTGGTGTACATATGTGTGGGCACCGACACATTCCTCTGTGAAATTTTGTAATGTATATGAATATGACCTTAGCTGTCAAAATGGCATTAAACATCTACAGGGTTCCCACTGGTCAGTTAAAAGTCTGACTTAGTCAGTTAAGAAGATATTTTGGGGAAAAGTCAGTTAGAAATGGTATTTTGTCTATTTTAAGGGGGTGATTGTCAAGATTTCACACACATTTGCAAAATTTCTTTAACATCCTTCCTTCAGAGCCGATGAAGTTTTTTGTGAACCCAGTGAATTATCCGATATTTGGTCAGGTAAAAGCTGATAAATGTCAGGTAAAAGTCAGTTAAAACCATGACCCGTAAATGGTGGGAACCCTGATCTATTACTCACTCACTCCACCAGGGACTGCCATCTCTGAGCACACTAAGAATATGAGGCCCCTAAAGAAATGTTTAGAGCTTTGATTAATTTATTTCTGGTTTTTCTTCTCCCAGGGCAAGGTCAAGTATCCACACCCTCATCCAAAGCATGGGTAAGAAGGAAACGGAGTCAAATGAAACACCCAGAAAAGTAAGAAAGTTTACCAATCATTCCGACAGCAGCGTGACTTATTGTAAATTCTCTCGTTTAAGCCGCGGCTTGTACCAGAACCCAAACAAAAATAGGGCGGATAAGAGCTGCCCTAAGTCGGGGTGCGGCTTATATGAGGGTATTTTACAATATAAAACAGTACTGAAATGCCAATTTAATTCTTGGCTGCAGCTTATAGCTTCTCCCAAAGTCGAGGTGCAGCTTATACGAGGTTGCAGCTAAATACGAGAGAATTTTACGGTACTCAGAAAAGTGTGTTCACTAATGGTTAGCACCCTAAATTCATATTATGTAGAGAATTGAATGTACAATTAATTCAACTAAAAGGGAATAATAAGCTCTCTGTGTCTTAAATTCAATTCTGTGACTTTATATTCCAGCTGCGATACAAGAATAATTCTAAGGACAAGCCAGTCACAAAGTATCTGCTAAAGAAGTGGGAGCGTGACCTGGCTATGGATGGAGAGATCCTGTGTCCACTCAGTCACAGTGTTAATGTAAGCATACAGTTTATGGACAGTGTTTTCCACAGCACTGGAAACAAGGAGATTCTTGATATCCTGCGGGAAGCCAAGCTCTTTGACAAAATATGAATAACAAGGAAGCCTGATTGTATCAGGCAATGCCCTATAAGTAAATAGGGAAAAATAGAAAAGAAATAAAACATAGTTTCTCTGCTAAATTTTAACTACTATTAGCGGAGGTTAAATCAACCAAACCAAACCAAAATTCACCAAAGGTATTGGCTCAGGGTCTCCCTTGAGCCTTTAGGATGCAGAAATCTGGTGTGAAAATAAGGGATTTGTTATAACGACCATTGATTTCGTCTGTTGTCTTCATTTGGAAATACTTGCAACATATCTCTACTCCATTTAATCGCCAGGTATTGAATAAGTGCCAGTCTTTAATAAGGGACGAGTCATTTATTGCCAGGTGGGGGGGGGGGGCTTTACGGATTTTGGCGGATTGGCAAGTTTTTTCCGACCCCCCACCACTATGACAAAAATGATTGTGCCCCCCCCCCCAATAAGAACTGATTTTGCAAAATGACCCCCACCAATATCGGATACACACATGAAATGATGCGTCACGATGGGTATTTGAGTTTTGACCCCCCCCCCCCCTCTGTGTGAAGGTTTATTGGGTTTTGGCCCCCCGCGCTCTTTTTCAAAATGCCCCCCCCCCCCTATATCGTAGAAGCCCCCCAAAGTGGCAATAAATGACTCGTCCCTAAGTGCCAGGGGTATGCTACATGAATGTCTGTATAAATCAGAACCAACAACCTCAATGGGCCCCGGACATAAAACTAACCAAACATGGATATCAAAGGGATTAATATGTCTTAATAATTCTTGTTTCTAACAGCACTGTGGTTTTGTGGCTGACAGCGTAGATGCCATATCATCGCACTACTTAATCTGTCCACATCACAAGAGGATTTTAAATTGTGCTCAGTGCGATCATGTGTCGACGTCAAACCGAGAGGCTAAAAGACATGCACGGACTCACACCTGGGTAAGCATCTGTTACCCTCAATTGTCATACAATAGAAGTTTTTAACCATGCAGCTTTCTCCCCTGTCGACTAAACATGGCCTATGCCTACCGTAGGGGGTTAAAGAGGGGATACCTTCACAATCAGTGCTGGTAAAATGTATACAGCAGCCATCGGCCCATAAATCATAGATGAACATGAGGCGAAAAGGTTTGGCATACCACTACCATCATTTAGCCAAGAATACATAGGTTCGCTGTAGTCCTCCATTTAATTCATATTTCTTTGATGTGAGATGCTCTAGCACCATTCTTAAGGGTCAAGGTCGCTCTGTGAACAGAAAACAAGAAGAACTGAAAAACAGACCGGCCTGACCGCGTAAGGCTCCCAGGATCCCCTCCCACCACCAACTGCCAATATTGCCCCTGTGACTGCGCGGTTACTCGCGCTGACAGTGCGAATCCTATATTTGACACTTTGATAATATGGTGACACTTAAGACACATAACTGGATAGTGACCATTACTGGAGCCTGTTACCAGCGAGTGATAAGAGCTATCTGGTGGGTACCAGTTACCCTGCAAAAAGCCCAAAGTGAATACTGGTAGTTGGGTTATTTCATTGGCTAATAATTAATCCCACTATGTCACTATATTGTTATATACAGAGTGATGCGGACAGTGAGGATGACTTCAGTGAAGAGTCTCCTGTGGAAGATGAGGACGCAGACCCAGATGTCGACTTCTCTGATGGCTCAGGTTCTGAAAAGGACGCCACTCCCAGCAGGCGACCCACCCGCAGGCCCACTATGCGTATCATCAAAGGTATGTTTAGGATTTGTCTTTGAATTTGTGTCTGTAATTGGCATGGAGCGGGGGGGGGGGGTAGCCTTTGGATTAACATTTCAAGACCAGCGCAGTTATTCTTAAGTCACTGATTAGGACCTAATAGGTCAAATCATATAGGAGTTTTTGTAATGTTATGGAATACATCATTCACGTATGAGATTGCGTATAAGAATGTGATTGTCTCAACCCACTTCAGAATCAATCATCCATGCTGTATCAATATAACGCTTGAATTTACATCTGATGCTGCATTTGTGATGCGGAAGGACATGGCGCATGAAAGCGTGCCCTGGTGAAGACATTCTGTTTCAGTGTTATATTGAATATAATTGTGATTCCAGATCTTAGACAATGGGGATTGATACCAAGAGAGAAATAGATTTAAGTAGTTGAATGTTGATGAAGTTGATGTACTTCTTTTCATAAATTTGTTATGGTTATAGTGTTTATGAAATCCACACTACAAAACTCCAAAATTGAGATAAGAGGCAGCTGTTTATCAATGGCACATATAACACAGATATAAAACTCCCTCATGAACAGAGAGGAAAAGGACATCGGTTGGAACCTCGAAGAAGTCAATCTTTGCAGAGCGGCTAGAGATGTTCCAGGATGCCTTAGACTGGACGTTAGATTGGAGGCAGCGCAATCACCCGCCCGCTGAGCTCGGGGCCATGGCCTCGTGGGCGCCCCGTGCTGACACATGGCACCACCTATCTACCAGGTGAGAGTTAAAACATAGTAAGGGCTACCTTAGCCCACTTAAAAGGGTCTATATCTCCTCTTTCCTATCCCCTCGGATGTGTGTGGTGCACATATTATTCACAGGCACAGACACATTATGAAATTGTGTAATGTAGTTCTTGCCATGAATATACCGTAATCTCCCGCGTATAAGGCGCGTCTTATACGCGAATCAGATCGGCCTTCTACGTGGGAGATTACGGTATTACTTACTCACTCACTTTAATATAGTGAGGCCCTTATTGACTCAGAATCTTTAGCCTGATTCTATAGGAGCCGGATTTTAGTGATATCTGTAAGAGATTTTACCTTATGTGCTCATGTCTATGTCAAAGACAGCATATGCATGTCAGACATGTGTATGTAATGGCATCAAGAAGTCAACATACATGTCCAAAGCATCATGTCAAACATCCACCACTTGTCACCTGAAGAGTATGTGAAAATTTAAAGTACATGTGAGGTTCTCTCAAAGAAATGTGATCTCTGATTTTTCACCAAAGTACTGTTTACCACTTATGACCCTTTTGACATTACTATAGTAATCCTATGGGATGAGACGTTTTTATTTGAAGACGCTTTAAGCGATCCTTGGACCAAAGAAAAAATTTCTCGCAGAGAGGATCAAAAGATGAACAGTGGTTAACACAGTAAACCAAGGGACCCTTCAAATAGGACAACCCCTGATGGGACAACCCTCAAGAATTTAAGAACAATTAAAATTGCAAAATTTACCATGCACAAAACAATAATTCGCACCTTCTCTTACAGCGAGGCTGCCCCGTACCTCCCCACTGCCGTGTCTTCTCCATGGTTCACATATCACGCCAGACACTCAGACAAAAAACAGAATAACCTCGGACGGTTTGAGACTATCATCCACCGTAAGTAGAGGCTGCCCTTTGAGGGCCACTGATGCATTAATACATCATGTCCATTGGTCTGCATGATGCACCAATGAAGTGCCAGTACTTCATTGCTGCATCATGCCTACCCTCCGGGAGTTTATTATCAATCCCCTAGGGTTGGCATGGTGCTCCAATGAAGTTCTGGCGAGCAGTCTCGCCAGCACTTTATAGGTGTATCATGACGATCAATGGGCATGATGCACTCCTTCATCTGCGGCCTTTAAAGGGTTAATAAGCAAGATTGAATTTTAAAGAAATGCAAGTCAGCTTAGGCTGGTGTTAAATTTGAAAATGTATACACAATATATACTACCGTAAATTCTCACATATTTATAAGCCGCATCTTGAGTTTTGTGGATATGCTATAAGCCGCACCAAGGGCAGTTCAGTACTGGTCTACACTTTTAAAAACCTGTATATAAGCGGCCACACCCTGACTTTGGGAACCTGATATAAGCAGCAATAAGGATCTGGTTCGCAGCTTATATGCGAGAATTGACGGAAAGACATGTATATTTCTGTTGCTAGCGCTTACATTATTGAATGTGGGAGGGCCGGTGTGGGCGTTGGACTGGTTGCCGACACCTATAGGAGAGAGTTGTACACAGTACCTGGCTGTATACTGTCACCGCCAACACGACAAGCACCACTCAGTGAACAAGGCGACCGGCGGTATGTCCTCCATACAGATATGGAGCTGTAACACCATGCATGTCAGGTACGGCAAGTTTCCACAGTCTCTTTTCTAAGGCCACCCTTAACCCTTTACGGCCGCTGATTGGTCATCATGATGCACCAATGAAGTGCTGGCGAGACTGCTCGTCAGTGCTGGCGAGACTGCTCGTCGGCACTTCATTGGAGCATCATTCTGCACCTCTGGGACTGTATCAACTCTTTAGGGTTGGCATGATACTTGAATGCAGCCCTGGCAAGCTACTTTGTCAGGGCTGCATTCATGCATCATGACGACCAATGGGCATGATGTATTAATACATCAGTGGCCCTTAGATGGTTAAGAATATATTCGTTTCATGTTTAGAGGGTGGATTTTTCAGACCCATGAGGGAGGCAGGGGAAAATTTTTGTTTTATAATTTTTTTTCTCTTCCCATGAACATGCTAAGCAGGGGCACCATGAATCTCCTATCACATTCTAGATTTGAGGGATTTGAAACCTAGAATCTAGTACTGAGAGACCAACAAAAAACTCAGAACTCAGAAAAAAAATTTCTTCCACCCTCAACAAACAAATCCACCAAGCCTCTGGACAGGAAACGAACATATTTTAGAGGGTGGCCTAAGATTGTCTCTTTTTTTAAATGTTTTGATTGTGTAAAAATGAAAACAGGCCTTGTCATAGAATGACAAGAATGCCCTAACCTTTCCTACAGCAAACTTGAAGAGGACCCCAAGCTGAAGCTGGTTCTGGCTCAGAACGATGGTGCCATCTGGTGCTTGAAGTGGTCACCGCGCCGTGTGTGGCCTCAGGGAGGGGACACCTTAGAGGGTCGGTTACCGTGGTTAGGGACGCTGGCCGTCTCTACGTCTAACGGCAAGGTCAACATCTACAGGTAGGTCAAGGTCATGTAGGAATGCAAATGAGACCGTAAATCTCCTGCATATAAGGCCGGGATATAAGGTGCGGCATACACGACACTGAGGCCCCGTGTGCAGGGATGTAAGTCTTCAGGTTTTATCAGGATTTCCTGATTTCTGAAATTTTTGAATGGCATTTATTTTCCTTATACGAGTGGTAATGAGGGCTGTATGGGGAAAAATAGAAGGCTTTTATATCAAGTAAATATATGGCTTCCTGATTTTTGCCCATTCCTGACTTACATCCCTGCGTGTGCATTAAAGAAGCTCCGAAAAGAAGGGGTGTACACGCAGAGTGTATTACTTTAGAATAGTACTAAAGTAGCCAAAATCAAGCCTTAGCTATTTAAATCAGGGTGTGCATTATATGCAGGCTGCGCCTTTATGCAGGAGATTACGATTTTTTCCATCAATTTAGTTATTTGGGCAAGAAACAGATGTTGAATTGTGACTGAGTGTGTAATAGATGTTTAACGCTATTTTGACAGCTAAGGTCATATTCATGGCGAGAACTACATTACTAGATTTCGCAGAGGAATGTGTCAGTGCCCGCACATACATGCACCACACACATCAGAAAGAGGAGATATAGACCCTTTAAGTAGGCTACAGAAGCCCTGTTGAATTGTGACTAATTCATATAACAAATACATGTGCACCAGTACAAAATTTCTATTTGTAGCATACCGGTGCCTGACAGTTTGACACAACAGGAAGACAGTTCTGACGACCTCCCAGTGTACAAGGTGAACCCTGTGTTAACCCTGGAACTACAGAGTCTCGACAACAAAGGTAAATGGATTCTCTAATCAAAACTATTTGTATAATTTGATGACCAGGCAGCTCCTGTAGAAAGAAGGGGCGGGGGTAATAGAGAATTCAGAGGAATTTTGAAATGATGGAAGTAATTGCCGAAACCGATACTTGTCAACACTTGGATTAGCTTTATGATCCAGGCATTTAACTTTGAAACTCCTTTGAAATAAAAAGGGGAGGATTGTCAATAATGTAGAGCAATCTAGAAATGATGGAAGAAATTGGTTCAACCCGAATAGTGATATACTCGTTGTGTAAACTGCATTATGAATATGAACCCTGAGTGTAGGCCAAACCTCTAATTGCATGGGTCTATGAGTTGCCTTGAGTGTACATTAGTTTTGCCAAGTTGATACACTAGATGGCGCTCCAGTAGCCCCACTGCTTACATGGGCATGTCCAGCATCTACATGTACTCCCAGGGCTCCATAGGTTTACCCTTAGAACACAAACACCCCTCACAAAAATGCCCATTTCCAATGTGAAATAGAGCTCTAGGACTTACTAATTAAAGCTAGGCACAGAGAAATAGTGTGGTAATAATCACTATCAATATTTAAAGAAAATAATGAGCTAAATATAAAGCACGTTGTGAAATAGAGCTCTAGGACTTACTAGGCACAGAGAAATAGTGTGGTAATAATCACTATCAATATTTAAAGAAAATAATGAGCTAAATATAAAGCACATCACTAGAAACATGTTGACCTATTATAGGTAATGGAGTCCAAACCAGCCATGCCCCTGTTGGAGTAGCAAAGTGACATGGTCGCCACTAGCGCCATCTGCGGTATCATAGCTCATGAAAGGGTCGTATCCTGTGCGTCTATAACAACTTAGTGGGATTAATTATCTGCCAATGAACTAAACTCAAATATTCACTCAACTCAACTCAACTATTTATTGCACGGGTCTTTGAGTTGCCTTGAGTGTCATGTGCGACTATAACGACTTAATGGGATTAATTATCTGCCAATGAAGTAAACCCAACTCTTCACTACGGGGAACTCGGGGGCAGGTGGACCCATCTGATAACTGTTATCAGTGATAACTGCTGCTAACCAGCTTCAACAATGGGCTCGCCCATTAGACAATCTGCTACCTTGTTATATGGGTAGGGTGAGCCTTGGGGATGTGTAACTGTGGCGATTCTAGCTTTTTAGAAAAGAATGGACTAAATGTCTGATAACCAATCAGGCAGTCCCATGAGGCTTACGGCCTTAGAACGTTAAACAAATCAATCAATCAATCAATCTAGCCCCCTTGACCCTATAACCCTAACCCTACTTTTTCCTTGGTGCAGCTGCGATGCTCCAGAACTGCCGCTGCCTGGACTGGCAGTACATCGGGGGATGTCACCGCCTACTCGCAGGTTACGCTGGTGGACAAGTTGCGCTCTATGACCTACTCGCCTCCTCCCCACTCCTCCTGACACGAGGGACGAGAGACAAGCCGGACGTGTTGCGCCCCCTAGTGAGCTTCATGGCACATGGGTGTCCGGTGACGAGCCTGGCATTCTGTCAGCGCAGGCCTACCTTCTTTACCACAGTCAGTCAGGACAGGTGGGTGTAAACAGTTTTATGTCTGGTATTTCACGGGTTCAATAATGAGTTTTCATCGGACTACCGTAGATTCTCCCATATAAGCTGCGGCTTGTAAAATAAGCTGCCTATTGCTTATAGGATCAGCCCAAAGAAGGGCTGCAGCGTATAGAACGGTATTTGGCACTATATAACAGTACTAAACAATTAACATAAAATTTTCAAGCAAAATGCGGCTTACATCTCTCTCTAAAGGGGGGTGAGGCTTACACAATAGAATTTACGGTACTGTAGAACTCCCTTCAAGAGTCAACCCTTGGTTTGGCCTCAGCCATGTATCTAAATATCTCTTCAGTAAGCCAGCCCCAAACTAGGGGAATAAGACATTAGCCACAATAAGTTTTACAGAGGTAATAAATCAAAAAGTAAAGGCAACTGAAACAGTAGAAGAGGCAGAAATCTTAAAATAGGAGTGAAATTTAAATAAGAAATAAGAGGTTTTTTATATATTTCAGATATTATCGACAAGGGCTAGGTGGATGTCTACTTAACCGCATGGAAATAAAATTTGTATACATCCTTACAATTTCAGCAAAACTTTTATAATTTGTGTTATTTTGTGTGTGTTTTTTCAGACAGATGAAGGTGTGGAACATAGAACACCTTGAGTACCCAGTGAATTATGTCTCTAAGTCGGAGTACACCAAGGTCGTGTGGCCGCTACACTGGGCCACCATTTTTGCTGCTGCAGACAACTGCTACTGGTGAGTCCAATTAACTATAATACCCTAACTCTCACACCCCTACCCACTCCCCACCACCTTTGCTGCAATTCAGCTGTTAAACTATACCCTTACTCTCACATCCCTACCCACTCCCAACCACCTTTGCTGCAGTTCAGCTATTAAACTATACCCTTGCTCTCACACCCCTACCCACTCCCCACCACCTTTTCTGCAGTCCAGCTATTACACTATACCCTTACTCTCACACCCCTACCCACTCCCCACCACCTTTGCTGAAGTCCAGCTGTTACACTATACCCTTACACCCACACCCCTACCCACTCCCCACCATCTTTGCTGCAGTTCAGCTATTAAACTATACCCTTACTCCCACACCCCTACCCACTCCCAGCCATCTTTGCTGAAGTCCAGCTGTTAAACTATACCCTTACTCCCACACCCCTACCCACTCCCAGCCATCTTTGCTGAAGTCCAGCTGTTAAACTATACCCTTACTCTCACACCCCTACCCACTCCCCACCACCTTTGCTGCAGTTCAGCTGTTAAACTATACCCTTACTCTCACATCCCTACCCACTCCCCACCACCTTTGCTGAAGTCCAGCTATTAAACTATACCCTTACTCTCACACCCCTACCCACTCCCCACCATCTTTGCTGCAGTTCAGCTATTAAACTATACCCTTACTCCCACACCCCTACCCACTCCCCACCATCTTTGCTGCAGTCCAGCTATTAAACTTTACCCTTACTCTCACACCCCTACCCACTCCCCACCACCTTTGCTGAAGTTCAGCTATTAAACTATACCCTTACTCTCACACCCCTACCTACTCCCAGCCATCTTTGCTGAAGTTCAGCTATTAAACTATACCCTTACTCTCACACCCCTACCTACTCCCAGCCATCTTTGCTGAAGTTCAGCTATTAAACTATACCCTTACTCTCACACCCCTACCTACTCCCAGCCATCTTTGCTGAAGTTCAGCTATTAAACTATACTGTAGTGGTTCGCCGCTCACTCACTACTTATGTGTAGTGGTTCGCCGCTCACTCACTACTTACTGATACAAGTGTTTATCTACAAACGTGTAATGTTTATAACATAGAAGGGGGCACCCCATAAAGAATGCTATGAAATAGACTGTGGAGACACACCAGCACTAAGGAAGTATGAGACTGAATGGGATGACACATATGATGACTATGCGGGGCACTGACTCAGCTGGGATGTGTCATAAACTGCATATATTAAGACCAGGATGTGACTCATGCATGATCCATCCGTGACTCATCTGTGATTCATCCATGACTCATCCTTGTGGCATTAACCCATCAGGGATGGGCCAGATCTGCATATATTATTATCAGGATGTGACTCAACCATGGCTCATGCATGGTTTGTCCTGTGACTCACCCATGATTCACCCTATGACTAATCTATTCCGGATGTGAGTCACTCGCAGGACATGAGTCACCTGCAGGGGGTGAGTCACCTATACCACATGGGGATTGCCCATGGGCGGGGTGACTCACATGGATGTGTTGTGAGTGATGCTACTGGAAAATGGAGACATGACTCAGCATCCCCACCGCTTGAACTAATGACTTTGTGGGGCTATAAAAGCTCAGACACACTGCCACTCAGCAGGGGGAATTATCTTCGTGGACTCTATGCTGGTGAGACTGCAGAACATTGGTGGAGCTGAACAACTAAGAAGATTGGACTTATAAATACAACCCATAGGATTAAGTGGCAGCTGGGTTATGGACCTCATGGCCTGTTGCTGGTCTCCAGTGATTGGTGTTATTTCCTGATATAGTGCTATGGTGTGCTAAGTGCTGTGGACCTACATACACCTATAGGTGCATTCTCCGGGCTATTGACTACAACCTGACTACTTAATATTATTGGTGTTGTGCAGTGTTTGTGTGATTATCCTCTATCAGAATAAAGCTAAGATCCTTAAAGACCTCTTATGAGTGTTTATTGGACTAATGCAGTGCGCGGGTATTGGTCCAGAGATATAACTATTGGATGATTTATCTGGGAGAATAACTTGTATATGAATGCTTTGGTATGGAGAATACAAGGTGAGCTTTAAGACCCTCTTATCACCCTAAATTGACCCCAGTATCCCATCTAGCGCAATACCCTTACTCCCACACCCCTACCCACTCCCCACCACCTTTGCTGCAGTTCAGCTATTAAACTATACCCTTACTCTCACACCCCTACCCACTCCCCACCACCTTTGCTGCAGTTCAGCTATTAAACTATAACCTTACTCCCACACCCCTACCCACTCCCCACCACCTTTGCTGCAGTTCAGCTATTAAACTATAACCTTACTCTCACACCCTTACCCACTCCCAGCCATCTTTGCTGTTGCAGACAATAACCTGGAAACCTTGGTCGTCTTGCAGAGCGTATACTCACCCAGGTATCAGCCAATGCTGATATGACCTTTACATGACAGAATCTTATTGTGTATTCTGGCTTATTACTAAATCAATTTATTGCCCCTTTGATCTAGATAAGAATCTGATTGATTTTGGATGTGTATTGGGACTACCGCATGTATTATGTAACCTCACTGCTCCCCCCTTAGTATAATACACATCGTGTGGACGTCCATCTACTGACTGACAGACACTCCCACCTCCACTGACCAATGAGCATTCAGTCCGGTCATTCTACTAAGGGTTCCGGTCATTGAAGGAGGATGGCTGATTTGCTGATCTCTGCCTGGAGTGTGGGAACCAACACAGACAGCTGGTCAGCCTACTGCAGACAATTGGTCTTTGAAAGTCCAGCTAACTATATGCGGTACTTATCCACCTTGCACATGCAGCCCCCACCAAGGAAAGTTAAATGTTGACCAAGGATTGAGATGAATTTGTTCGAGTCCATGAAAAAACTTCATTGGTTGCTCCAGTTTGTTTCTACACACATCATGATAAGAAATCCGTCAAAAGATAGATATGTGTCCGTACCATAGATCTTGTATATAAGCCAGGACTTATAAAGCGTATAAATACATTAACCACATATAAATACATTAACTAGGAGGGAGTCGCTGTAACATATATCTTCCCAATACTTCCCCCCCCCCCAACTAAATCAAACTGTGCCACAACATATGGTTTTATGTCAATATCTATCCATTGTTGAAGCAATCTGAGAGTGGTAGATATTTTCCCTAGATAATTACTCTTGTTTTCTGTTTTAGTTTGGAGAACAATGCGTTGTCGATGATAGACACGGGTTACTTTGGTATCCAGAACCGTCCGCTCACTGTCCACAATGGCAGCATTATGGTAAGCTCATGCCCCTCTCCTAAACTCATATAAGACACATTTCAATGCTTTCCGGTGAGAAAAAAAAAAGAGAACAGTCAATGGTAAATTCTGCATCTCGATATACAATGCCAATGGGTCAATCTTACATTCCCAAATGTTGTAAAGAAAAATCACTCATCAATTCAGAATTATCTAGGTGGTGGGAAATCCCACGATGTCGCTTTCCTTGCTTTATCAGGTGTGTGAAACCTCAGAGTAAACTCAAAAGTCCCTTTTTTTCGTCTTTAAGAAGATAGTTCCTGAGATTTCTAATAATCCACCGAGAAAATCTTTTACTATTTATATGGGGGAGGGGGGGGGGGTCTAACATTACATATCTGATCAATGGACCCCTTTTAGTAACTCTATTCTGTTGTAAAACATTCTCTAGACCCTGCCATGAAGTCATATAGTGGGAGCTTCAGATTATTTCATTTCCACACCCCTGTTTAGAAAGGAATGTGTTTCTTTGTTGGCTACAGGATGCGTGTTACTCCGAGTGGCTCAACACGTGTCTGTCTGTGGACAGCTCGGGGGTGGTGGAGGCCATGTACCTGCCCTACTTAATGCTGACCCACAAACACCACAAGTCATTCTCAGCACGACGTATGGTGAGAGGAAACACCTCACATAGTGGGACTACTGTAATCTCCCACATATAAGGTGCACCCCGCGTATAAGGCACACCCCGAATATAATACTCACCTAGAGTTTTAGAATATGGTAAAAATTCTGAACTTTTGTTCTACTAAATGGATTGTCAAAATTTGAAAAGCTATGTGTAGCTAGGGCCCCCTGCCACCCCTACCCCCTTATGTCCTATTAAGAGTTAAGGGGGAATGTAACATATCAAAAGAAAGCTCTTGGTGTCCCCCTCATGGATCCAGGGAGGACTAAAACCTCACATATAAGACGCGCCTTATACACGGGAGATTACGGTATTACCATAGAAGACATTTAATTATTTTATTACATTTGGATCTGATATTGAATTCAAATAATATATAAACCAATAGAATTCAGTACTTATGTGCTCTTGAGACAAAGAGCTAAAGCCACAGTCTGCATAATGATAGGTTAACCAGTGATGCCACTTTTCCTTGTTTACCAGGAATTCCTGGTTTTTATTCTAAGATTTCTGTATCAAATTATATTAAATTCCTGGGGAACTGTGGCCAAAAGTCTAGTTTTCCTGGTTTTTCTTGGCCAGTGAGTGGCATCTCTGGTTAACCCTTTAGGGGCACCTAATGCATTAATAAAGCATCATGTACATTGGTCATCCTGAACTCACCAGGGCATCAGCGGCTCTTAACCCTTAAATCCTGCTGATGCAGGAGTGCATCATGCCCATTGGTTGTCATGATGCACCAATGCTGATGCAGGAGTGCATCATGCCCATTGGTTGTCATAATGCTGATGCAGGAGTGCATCATGCCCATTGGTTGTCATGATGCACCAATGCTGATGCAGGAGTGCATCATACCCATTGGTTGTCATGATGCACCAATGAAGTGAAGCACCATGCCGACCCTACCGGGTTGATACAGTCCTGGAGGGTCGGTATGATGCTCCAAGGAAGTGCTGGCGAGCAGACTTGCCAACACTTCAGAGTCACCAGCACTTTATTGGTGCATCATGATGACCAATGGGCATGATGCACTCCTGCATCAGCGGTCCTTAAAGGCTTGGTTCTAGCTGCTATGGTAACACACACCATCTCCAACTTACAGGTAATGTTTGAGGTGAAGACTGAGCCCCTCCATGCCTGTGAGTGTGACCAAACAGATGTCCCTGCCACTCCTTCCTCCACTACACAGCGTCCTACCTGCCCCGTCTGTCAGCGGCCGCTCCCTGTCCCCGTCATCCCCACGGCCGACCCAACCACTGTGGGCAGCATGTCAGCCGACGAGGAGGATGGACGTCAGAGTCCTACATTACTGTCATCCGTTAAGAAGGTGATGCGAAGTATGGAAGTGACATCGATGCCAGCACGACCTCGCACAGTTGGAGAGATGATGCAGAAATATGCTCTTGTATATGAGGATAGGTCAATGGTGGGTAGAAATAAGCTCTTGTATATGAGGATAGGTCCATGGTGGGTAGAAATAAGCTCTTGTATATGAGGATAGGTCCATGGTGGGTAGAAATACGCTCTTGTATATGAGGATAGGTCCATGGTGGGTAGAAATACGCTCTTGTATATGAGGATAGGACCATGGTGGGTAGAAATACGCTCTTGTATATAAGTATAGGTCCTTGGTGGGTAAAATACGCTCTTGTATATAAGTATAGGTCCGTGGTGGGTAAAATACGCTCTTGTATATGAGGATAGGTCCATGGTGGGTAGAAATACGCTCTTGTATATAAGTATAGGTCCATGGTGGGTAGAAATACGCTCTTGTATATAAGTATAGGTCCATGGTGGGTAGAAATAAGCTCTTGTATATGAGGATAGGTCCATGGTGGGTAGGTTTAACCAAGGACCCTCCCACCCCCTGTGTGATAACCTTCTTCCCCTGTATCACACTGCTAGGTAGATCATCCCAAATGGTCTCATTACTAATTAATAAAAATATTTCTAATGCTAAATAAATGAATTTGTGAACATTTCTGACTTGAGATTAATATAAAGGGGCACTCAAATTGGTCACCACTGATAGTTATCACACATATTTGTCTATGTATATGAGTATAGGTCCGTGGTGTGTATAGTTAACCTGTAGGCTGTATTCATCATGTCTAAATTACTGTGTTTTCCACTTGAAAGCTGAAGTGATCATACTGTATTGATATGTCATATTACAAGGTGTGGTAGTTTCAGCTAGTACTTTGCACTGAGATAGCAAAAGAGATTTTAAAACAGAAAGAATGAGTTAATGAAGTAATAATGGTGTGTTGTCATTCTATACAGAATAACCTGAACACCACGAAGGAGACGAGGATTCGGTCAGCGAAGGACCTGCGTGCTGACTTCCTCCTCCCTCCTCTCGCCTCCCAACATAAGGTAAGAGCAGGACTCAACCCTTCAGGGCCGCTGACGCATCAATGCATCATGCCCATTGGTTGTCATGATGCACCAATGAAGTGCTTCATTGGAGCATCATGCCGACCATACAGGGTTGATACATATACTTCCGGAGGGTCCTCATGCAAAAGAAGGGGTGCGGCTTATACGAGGGTATTTGGCACCATAGAACAGTACTAAAGTTTTCAAGCTACAGATTTGGCTTATAGCTCCTTCTAACGTTGGGGGTACTACTTATAAGAGGGTGCAGCTTATAGAAGAAAGTTTATGGTTAATCACACTTTGGCGCTCAGAAGTGTAATAATTAGTTTCAAGTTGTCTACACCTTTCACACAATGAAAACAAAAATGAAGACTTTATAATATACGGTACCGTAAAATCTTGGGTATAAGCTGCACTCTTTATAAGCCGCACTTCAACTTTGGGAAAAGCTATAAGCCGCATTCAATGCTTAAAAAGTTAATGTTTTATGCCGTTTAATAAGATTGAATACCCCCCAATAAGCCGCATCCTGACTTTAGGCACATTCTATAAGCCACACCCTGGCTTTGGTTCTAGTATAAGCCACGGCATATATGAGAAAATTTACGGGATGTGAAGAAGTGAACATTTGGATGCCATTTCAAGTTAATACAAGTACAACAGCCTAGATTTCAGTGAATGTTAATCAGCTTGAATTCAGCTAATAGTTTAACAAATCAGCGAAAACCTAAGCAAGTCTTAATTGATTTAGCAATTCAATTTCAATCAATATTAACAAATTATGTTCTTTGATACATAGGCGGAGTGGAACCCCAACCTGGGTAGTCACCTGTGGGTTGCTGTTGGCGGGGAGGCCGGACTTTTGCGCATCGCTTACTTCAGCGCATTTGGCTCGAAAAATGAACAGGAGTTTGTGAAAAAAGTCTTTGAGGGAAAAGAAAAGAATAAACAAGACTGTGCAGCCACAGAACCCTTGTGACAGTGAGGCAATGTGAGGATTCAGTTTTCTTATTTGTATTTAAATCAATTTATATTTATTGAGCCATTTTGGTATGGAAGAAATTAGGTTTTATACAGAAACTTGTGTTGTTATAGCAGGGACGTACCTCCTTGGTTATAGTGTACAATTTCAGCAAATTAGTAGGATATGCAGAATGTGTTTGTTAGGGAGTGGTCATTATTTAACAAGGGGTGGCAACATAAATTTGTTCGAGGTAGGGGCTCAGATTTTTTCCATCTGTTTGAACTATACCGGCGATAGCTCACAACCTTTATTGTTTTCATTGCAATGCAAGACAGACAAGGGACTTATCTGGTAGGAACAAAATAAAATAGGTTATATCATAGCATCTTGTGTATGACGGGCATCACGTGTACCGACATAGCTGGTTTGCTTATCTGCCAATGAAATAATCCCAACTAATCACTGCGGTCCTCGGTATTCCGAGTTAGCAGGTCACCCCATGGGCGCCGCTATTACTGGAGCTTGTTACCAGCAAGTTCTACTGATAAGATATTTCAGATGGGTACCAGTCGGCTCCCGAGAGTACCGCAGTGAATCGTTGGGGTTATCTCATTGGCTAATAAATAGTCCTGCTAAGTCTGTACACAAGGCGCACCCAGAGTTGAAGCATATGTAATATGATGAAAACATTGTGTTGCTTTTTAAACTGTTCTAGAGTATGATTACTTTGTCTGTAAGGCACGCCATGAATTCAAGAATTAATGTCTACTCCCTAGTTGTATATATTATATATGCAGTAGTTTCTGAAATGAAATGTGATATTGTTAAAGTCCCCAGGATCCTGATCTAAGACTTACAATGTACAAATATCCAGATATTTCGGTAGATGTTTGGTGTATGTGAATATATGTGGTATGTTATTGGGATAGACAGGATCAGGATTGACCCTTTAAAGGACGCTAATGCATCATACCCATTGGTCGTCGTGATGCAGGAATGCATCATGCCCATTGGTCGTCATGCTGCATGAATGCATCATGCCCATTGGTCGTCATGATACATTCATGCATCATGCCCATTGGTCGTTATGATGCATGAATACATCATGCCCATTGGTCGTCATGATGCATGAATGCAGCTCTGAGCTACATTTATGCATCATGCCGACCCTACAGTGTTAATACACTCCCAGAGGGTTGGCATGATGCTTCAATGAAGCTCTGGCTCGCCAGCACTTCATTGGTGCACCATGCCGACCAATCGGTATGATGCACTCTTGCATCAGTGGCCTTTAAAGGAATAATTAAGAGGGTGGGGAAACACTTACAATCTACAGATCTGAAAATGTATTGTGCAAGGAAGGAAATGTAATCTTTTTTGACTGATTTTAGTTGTTTATAGTCCATAAACTGTGTATAAATGTAAATGGATCTCTATTTCGAAGAACTGCCCATAATCAAGCAACAAAACTTATCATACCAACTTGTCTGGTTAAAATGCAGTCTTTGTCCAATAAAACGATTGAATCTGTCTGGTGGTCCAGGAGAACAAGTAATTCTGTCTCACTCATCAATACTGCTGTAATTCTTAGCCTTTTGGGTTTTCTATGTTGTTGTTGTTTTTTGTTTTTTTTCATTATTATTGTTTCTAGATCTAGTCATAAGCATTTCAGTAGGCATTGACCATTTAACCCTTTAAGGACCGCTGATGCAGGAGTGCATCATGCACATTGGTCACCATGATGCACCAATGAAGTGCTGGTGAGACTGCTTGCCAGCACTTCATTGGAGCATCATGCCGACCTTACGGGGTTGATACATATATACTCCTGGAGGGTCATCATGATGCACCAATGAAGTGCTGGCGGGCAGTCTCGCCAGCACTTCATTGGTGCATGATGACCAATGGGCAGCGGCCCATAAAGGGTTAAATGCCTGTTTCCCATGTAGTACTACTGGGAGGGTTAATATGATGGCATTTTTCTTATTCTGTATGGACTTTCTCAACAGCTTTTATGTGTATTTTTTTTTTTTGTTATTGCCGTTGCAAAATGATACACCGGGAATTTTCTTTTTTAAATATCATTATTGTCTCATAAATAGGTTAGCAGAATAATAACGATGAGTGAATGTTTCATGAATGTATGTAAAAGAAAATCAGCTTTTCCTTTCAAATGAAAAGCTATTAAATGAAATATGACTTCACGGTCCTCTCAGAGGTTCCTCTGTAGAATGTATGTAAAAAGAAAAAGATATATGAGAAATTTTTGGTATTTTACATCTATGCAGATCCTTGTTGACATCATTAGGGCCATCTGCCATCTGGTGCTTCCCCGCCAATAAAGTACTTATAGAGCATTTCCAAGTTATGGTATTGTGCGTCTTATTTTTAATTGGACAAGAAAATACCCAAGACCTTTAAAAGAGTGTGGTTTACGGATTCCATGTACCTTGACAATCAGATTTCATTTTAGGATAACGTTTTAAACTTTCCATTAATTTTGCTCAGTTCTGTATTTCAAACAAAGTTTTTACTTATTGCTATTTGTTCAATGGGAGTGTTTCGGTGCAAAATCATGTCTCGCTTGCTACATGTTTTTAATGTAAAGAAAAAAGTTGCTCTTTCATTTGAAAGGTGAAATCTATATTTCATTATTATATCTATTTTTTTGGTGAGACCCAGAGAAGAATATATAGATCTGATAACAATGAAAAGATGATGCAATTTATATCTATGTGCCACAGTTGAATGATTACTGATCCCATTGCGAAATGAAATCTAAACAAGGCCACTCAGGTATTTAAATTGGTACTGTATTAAGCTGTCCTTCTTAATTGTCCTTTGCTTTCTTTGCAAGATAAAGCCAATGTCAACACAAATGGACTTTTTACTTTTCTCTATTCATTCAGGAGTAGATACTATCAAGTATTACCATAGTTCCCTATCCCAAAGAAGTCTCTGAAGTCTGGAAAAGGATGACCCAAAAGTCCGGAAAATCTGAAGTCTGGAGAATTCCCCAAAAGGTTCAAGAAGTTTCAAAATCCCAAAGAAGTCAGAAGTCCCACAATCCTGTAGAATTTTCCAAAAATCCAAAAAAGGCAATCACGGATCATACCGCCTTCCAATAAAAAAATAGGAAAATACCGTAATCTCCCGCGTATAAGACGCGTCCTCTACGCCAAACAAAATGCTGGGAGGTCTTATAGCTTTCTCTCAAGTTGGGTGTGCGTCTTATACGAGGGGTACTTTTACTATAGAAATGTACTTATCTTACAAATATCAGCATTAAAATGTGCGTCTTATACGCGAAAATGCATGTGCTGAGTTTGGGGTGTGTCTTATACGCGCAATGCGTCTTCTACGCGGGAGATTACTGTAATAGGATTTCTTTCATTCAAAAAATAGGTTAAAAATAGGAATTTTGAGCAAAAAAAAATAGGATAAAAGTTTGGCTTCTAACAGTAATGTTGGAAGGTTTATGATGGTTGGTACTGTACAATAACAAGCTGTAATAGCGGAGGATCCCGGATTTGGAGAAAGAAGGATAGGATGTGTGCACATTTTGGCTGTGGGAAGGAGCTGAATGGGCCATAGGCTGATCACAAGTGAAGCTCCACTGATTTGTAAGTGAGGCAAAGTAACTATGGTAGGGCTATGGGGGCATACCCTTTAACTGTAGAGGGCATTTGGTTCGTTCTCGTGCATTTCTAGACCCCAATTTTAAAGGTTGATGCTTGTGACACAAAAATTGCTGGACAGTTTCAAAAGCTCCTAGTATATTCTCATATGCATAAAAAGTAACAGTGCAGGCATACAACTAACTGATCACCAAAAATTTGGAAACCATCCCAATTTTCTCAATTTCCAACAGGAAATGCCTATAGGAATGAAAGCCAAAAATTTAGAATTTCTGAAGTTGGAAAAGGTGGTATCTCTGCAAGGTGACACACTGAAATTTTGAGCAATCATGCATAGGCACAACTTTGGTAAACCAGTCTTGAGGCATGACCCCCTGGAATATTTTGAATTTTGAAGGGTACCTGGTGCAACTTTATGGCTTAACTGGCTCATGATTTTCCAGCCACTGCTTTGGGGTTGGTTTTATCAATTGGAGAAGGACAACAGATTTTTCCCTGACACCCTCTCCCTTGCCAAGTCACCAACAGAATTTTAGGATCTAGATATTCTTGATTACAGTTGAAAGGCATCTCTAGTCTCCTATGATATACTACAGGGGCAGCACTAGGCTGCTGCAGGGGTCTGTGATGGCAGACCTGTTCGCACCATGAGAAACAAGTCCGCAGCAAGTATATAACATTGCCTCCCCAGTCGTTGCTTAGATTTAAGCTGGCGCAGTTCAGAAAAGTCTCCCCTGAGCAGAGCCATAGCTTTAGGAATGAACATACTGGGTAGATGACCTTTGATGACTCTCATACTTTGTTGATGCTTTACGACTATCACCCCAACTTGTTCATTACAATACAATATCACATATAATCAGACTTGGGTTATAGGCCAGGGTATTGAATTCTGAATGGTTTAAGGGTGGAGGAATGGCTGGATTAGGGTGAGGGCAGAGGAAGGCTGCCCCCCCCCCCCAGGAAAATCTAGAAACATATATGGTAGATTTTAGTGTGGCATATATCATATATGCAAACTCCGGATGAGAAAAAGGTCACTGGCATAGTTGTCTCACAATAACATGACAAATTTCAAAGAAATTATGGAGTTTCCAGGTACTCTCAACTCAAAATGAGAAAATATAATTCTTATCTCTCTAGAAAATAGGATAAATAGGAATATTTTGCTGAAAAATAGGATAAAAATAGGAAAATTTGCTGACAAATAGGACAAAATAGGATAAAATATGCCTACAATCATGAAGTCCTGAAAGGTTCAAAGAAGTCCCATAATACTGAAGACGTCTGAATTGTATGGAATAGTCCTCAAAAATGGAAGTCCCAAAATCCTGAAAAATTTCCCATAAGTCCCCAAAAGGTTCAATCTGTAGAGGGCAGCCTGAATGACTTGCACACCGGGCACGCATAGTGATGGATCTAACAGCCTATGTGGTATTACGTAGAGGCCTACATGACATTGGGACACCAAGACACTGACACCAAGTGGTTTACGGTTGGATTCCTTTGAAAGATTAATTGATTCAAAAACATATTCTCACAGCTGAATAAAGCAAAGTAGATCCAGGTCTCAGGGGCTCTAACCATAGCTCTTACATTAGTGTGGCCATCCCAGACACTTGCCTGGTTAGCTCAGTTGGCAGCGTGCATGACTCTAAACCCTAGGGTCGCAAGTTCTAGTCCCTCAAGGAAATTGACCAAAACTTTTATAGAATATATCCCATGTAATAAAATGATTATTTCATGCATTTTTATTACCATTTTAGGTACTCTTCCTGGCCGTGACATCCGGGGGAGAGTGATATCATTGGGGTATGAAATCCGGAGCTCCTATGCTAAACCTATGGGTTGTCCGTAATTCACTGCTTCCAACATGAAATGAATCTCGAAATATGACACCGATCCCTTTCCCTCACCCATTATATGGCATATTTCAAATAGATCACTACCACTCGATGCGCCTCAAGAGGACAATATTCCCCGATTTGACAAATCCATTAGACAAAGCCCTGTTTATAAGGCGCACCTGACCTCACATATAATTATGATATTCCGCAAACGGCCAGGTTCCCTCGGTAATCTCAAGTATTCCTCTTGCTGATCATCCTATAAGCCACAGGGAGCCTGTGGATCTTTGCCGCGGCTTATACAAGAGAATTTAGGGTAAGTCTCAATTAATCTTGAAAATCGTTGCCAGGCAGAATATGCACCTGGGACAAAATTTTAAATCCTTGCATAGTCATAAGGCACTTCGGGCAGATTCTTTAAGGTGCAAGCAGGGCTTACCCCAAGTAGAAGATCCTCGACACAAGGTTTTATGGTATGAGAAACAAACCCAAAGAGTGTTTTACTAATAAAAAAAAGTTTTTATTGGTTCCTTGAACCCTTAAAATCTGGCGACACCTTAGACACCCTGTGATACAAGTAACTGGCGCGTCAGTGTCTGCACAACAAGACACAGTCATCCCGCACGGTGCTCCATCGACACTCATATATATACTCATGTGTATTTATATTCATCTTTATCTACAGAAGATTTATTCATATTTTGCATGCTTTATCTTAAAGCTGTCCAGTCACCTGACACTCACCCAGCCTGGCAGCCATATTTAACCCTTTAAGGACAGCACGATTGAAGCCTAAATGCAATATGTCATCCTTAAAGGGTTAATTTATAATATCATTTACCTTATATGGCTTACCAGACAAGTCTTAATTCAATTTTACATTGACTGTTATCTCGACCAAAAAATAAGCATTTGTTTTCATTCAAATAAATGTAACCATATATTTCATTTCTCCCCGTTTCATAAGTTATTCTTGGCAAAGCAGTTGAGCGTGTATAAGGCTACAGGGTTACAGGATCCGCAGTGAACCCACAGGGATTTCTGTCTATGATACCGTAAACTCCACCATATATAAACCATCATCCCCAACTTTAAGGAGATGCTCCAGACCAGAAAATACTGATTTTCTTGGAATTTTCGACGCACACCCCCTCCCTTATAAAAAACAGAGATACCACTCACTGACCAACAAAAAGCAGGAAAACTGGACTTTGGACACATTTTCCCAGGAATCTAACATGATTTGATACAGAGATCTTGTAATCAAAACCAAGAATTTCTCGTAAACCAGGAAAAGTGGCATCACTGAAATAATAAGATGAGTACTCATTGGATCGGGAAGAATAAAAAAATTAACCCAGATGGATCTTCAGAACAGGAACCGAGAAAACTGAGTACCGTAAACTCCTGGGTATAAGACGCGTCCTCTACGCCAAACAAAATGCTGGGGAGTCTTATGGGATTTTTTCAAGTTGGGGGGGGGGGGGCGTCTTATAAGAGGGGTAATTTTTCTATAGAAATGTACTAATCTTACAAATTTCAGCATTAAAATGTGCGTCTTATACGCAAAAATGCATGTGCTAAGTTTGGGGTGCGTCTTATACGCGCAGCGCGTCTTCTACACGGGAGATTACGGTAGTAAGCAGGTATGATACTTGTGTTAAGCTGCACCCTGACTTTGGGAACATTCTATAGGTTACAAGAGGCCTCTGCTTTATGCTTAAGGCATGGATTATATGTGGGAGTTTACGGTAGGTTAGGCCACACCAAAAAAAAATAGTTGGTCTACGGATCGCCCTCTACATATTTTCGGAATTTTTTTTTTTCAAATCTTGTCTACGGATTTCGCTCGCTTCACTTTCTACAGGTTTTCTCTTTGTGATTTTTTTTTTAAATAAATTTTTTTCGCTCACCTCACTTTTCCAGCAAGGAATCAATTGGACGCCAAAAACTTCTTAAAAAAAATAAATAAAACATTAGGCCACACCAAATAAAAAAATTGGTCTATGGATTTTCATTTTTGAAAACTGGAGCGGGAGGGCGAAATTTTTATTTTATTTTTCTAAAAAAATTTATTTGTCTATGGATTTTCAATATCAAAGATGTGAAGAGGGCGATTTTTTTTTTTTTTTTTTTTTTTTTGCTCCTTTTCTCAAATTTATGTCTACTAGTATTTTGGTTGCTAAAAGCAGAATAGACGCTGAAATGTTCAAATCTAGAGACCTCTACCTATCCAATGAGTGGTCTGCTGTTGCTGTATCTTTATTGGTTGACACTGTAAGGACTTTGCAAAAAAAAAAAAAAAATCAATTTTCCAGAAAAAGATGTGGGCGGAATCCATAGACAAAGTTTTTTTCAATTAAAAATAAAATTTCCATATAGGAAAATCAGGAGCGGGAAATCCATAGACCAATGTTTTAATTTGGTTTGGCCTTAGCTCGCTCTCACCATTTTTTCAAAACCAAAATCCGTAGACCAACTTATTTTTTTTTTGGTGTGGCCTTATATCTGAAAGTTCATGCCTCGTGACATGTATAAGCACTTGTTTCTGTAATTTGATTACAGGATTTAAGTAATAGCGTACAAACCCATCTGACGTACTACAACATCTTCTATTCTTGGACCTGTTTTGCAAACAACTTCTCGGTTAAAAAATTTACATTGCGGTAAATGTTACAATACATGTATACAATCCTAATATCGTCACCAAAAAATGAATCCTAACTTTTCTCCATGTGGTGAAGAAAATTTTTCTGGTACAATATTATGCTATATAATTTTAACAACTTTGACGCTATAAAATATAGAGCGACTTCAACAGTGAGGAAAAGAACGCTTGGCCTTACATCTAATTCTCCAGTAGAATTCCAATCAAATAACAATGACATGATAATTTATTTTCATCCTATTAAACAGAGCTTCCTCTTTCACTTAGTCTATGCCTTGAGGTATGGATATTACTAACGTTGTTAGTTATCTAGTTATGACAATGGCACATGGGGATTCGTTTCCATAACTTTTAAAAGAAACAAGACTTTATATACATAAAGTTGATGAAAGAAAAGGTTGAGTTTTCCCCAAACAATAGGTATATATCATCAGACTGTTTAGATTTATCAACATTTTAGTAGTGAATGTTCCACTATTAACCGATTAGTACATTACCCAATCAGTTCATTTACAGTTTCTTTAAAAGCAGGAGTTGATCAACTTTTGAAGCCTCCCATATACCAAGGTAACAGATTGTCCAATGGGCGTGGCCATTGCTGAAGCTGGTTACTAGCATCATCACTGATAACCATTATTAGATGGGTACCACCTGTCCCCCGAGGGGCCCGCAGTGAATACAGGTAGTTGGGATTGTTTCATTAGCTGATAATAATTCCTGCTATGTAGGTAGAGGGAGACAAGGCCAAAAAATCCCAGAGGTAAAGAGCCAGAAGGCGTTTGTACTTCCAAAAGTTATGGTACATGTATTATATTTTACCATGTATCTAAAACTAAGACACACATTTCGACCCCCCCCCCCCCCAGTATTCCCCATCTACAGTCATCCCACCTACCATAATGCACTCAATGCACATTCACTCATCTAGTTGCATAGGCTCTGTTCTCTCGTATAAAGACATACTTTTAATAACAAACACCACTTAATTTTAACACATCTTCTAACATATGGCAGAGGACAGTGCACATTTTTACACATGCTCCCTCTAGATATCATTTGGTTCATCGACAGTCAAGACTGGCAATTTGATATTTATAGATAATGCTTAATAATAATTTTGTACAATCTGGTTTGACGTGTTGCACAGCTTATTGGAGCCGACAACACACAGACGGTTTTCCATGTTCAGGACAATAATAATACTATACAGATATTGTAACTGCCACCCTCCGTACGACATTCTTTACACATTATCAAACTATACACTATACGTTAGTGTCTTCTGCGCTCCCCACACCTCATGCCTCCTATTGTACTCTTAAGTGGCCTTTGATAATTTTTTTAACTAAAAAGGAGAAATTTGATCATCATTACACCATCAGTGTTTTTTTTAACTACGTATGTGATTCTCTCAGGGTACCCTGCATACAGAACCTGTGCACCCAAAGGTGCCTGAACCAGTATCGGCACAGAATGTAGTACCATTAAGCAACCTATCCAGCAATATATCTCACTCACCAATAATGATTTTTCACCATATCAATATCATTCACAAGATAGACAATACACTGTGCAGTTCAGATACCGTAAATCCCCGGTCATAAGCCGGATTTTTTTTTTTCTATTTTGGGCCCAAACCGGCTTCTAAATTTTTCCCAAAGTCCCCCCCCCCCCGGCTTATGTCCGGGTTTTTTTTTTACTATAGAATAAAGAGAAAATGGGAAAAATTTGACACCAAAACCGGCTTTTATTTTTTTCCTGAACTCACCCCCCGGCTTATGACTGGGGCCGGCTTGTGACCAGGGATTTACGGTACATGTTGTTAGTAGTACTATCTACGCCCCACCCGACTTACCTGCGCTCCTTTAACTGGACCCCGACCCTGACCCCTTTGTAACCATGGTAACAAGGAAAGTAGCTGCCCCTGTGCTTGTATATAAACATGTCCTGCACCCTTTGTCAGATAGCCTGGCTCCTAACAACAGGTGGAACAGCCCACGCGAGGGAATAACTGTTGACTATATTACAACATACTTTTGTCATGGTTTCAATCTGAATCAGATTCTGATTCTGATGCGGATGCACTCTCTGAGCCAGAGTCGGAGCTCCCTGATACCTCGCTTGATACATCACTCCCACTTTCTGCCTCACTCTCAGAGTCAGAGTCGGAATCATCTGCCGCCGCTACCACCTCCTGAAATGTACAGAAAATTTCAATTTGGTTTAGTTTCAATGGGACTTAAAAAGCCCAAAAAGCCTAAGCCAGTTGAATGCAGTTGTTATTATTCAACTGTCAACAAGGACGGGGTAATATAGTTGATGTGGCTTCGGGGAGGGAATCAAAACAATATAGAAGCCCCTTCAGGCCTTGTGTTGCAGGGAATTGTTATTATATGAGGGCGCGACTTATATACGAGAATTTACGATACTTAAACTGCAGAAAATCCCCATTTTGAGTCTCATTTCAATAGGTAGTGTCAAGGTGGATGGAGGTGTATCACATCGTCATCCCTATTTTGATATGCAGGGTAATGTGCTCGGTTGCAGCAAAGAAATTTGAAAACACCGACCTTTGATGGACCGTTCTGCACAGGTTTGGGCGGCTCAGCCTCACTCTCGTCATCACTTCCAGAGTCGCTGTCAGAGTCATCACTGTCGTTATCGTCTCCTGAGTCGGAGTCGTCATCGGAGTCGTCGTCTGATGAGTCGTCATCTTCACTCTCTACTTCTTTCTTTACCTGTAGTGTAGAACAGGTTAAGAGTCATGGTTCATTGTGCTTTATTTTCATGTCAATAAAAACTGTCCATAGACTTAACACTAGATTGCTGATCTCCACACCCCCAGTTGAATAACATGTCGCAAACACCACTCCTGGTCACATGACATATTTACATGCTAAATTCATCAAATTTAAGCAGTTTTATATCAAAATAGCATGAAATTAATACAGAACTGAATTCCCTGGGATACTTTTTCATTGATCCATAAATCGGGAGCTGTTGTCTCCCCCGAGGGCGATCATTCAGTTCTGTCCATATCTCATATATCCATGGCGTAGCTCCTTTATTAAAGTAACAAGTAGTCATTCATACAGACGAAAAGAAATTCTAACAACCAGTTCAAGCTCACCATGTCACCAGTACAATACAGTTTTATGTCATGGCAGATACGATCGTTACTATAGATTAGTACTATAACAGCCGTATTCCATGGGGGGCATGGAATACAATATGCTTGTATTCAATGGGGTCTGCCATCTTGGATTTTGAATGGAGCTGAGCTGTTTTTCTTTATCTAAAAGCAAATTAACCCCATAAGCCATGACATAAATGCAAATGTCCACTCCCATGGAACATTTTTGCATCGTATTCACCGAGGTAAGGGATAGGCACGCATCGATTGCTGGACATGCTGCCTATTGAATACCCCTCTGCTGGTTGCTGAAAAGTGTTCATCAATGATACATACATATTTCCCAAAATTTCCAAAGTCAGGGTGGAGCTCTGATATTCCCCTTATAAGCAATGTTCCATGCTACTTACAGGGGCTGTTTTCTTGGTGCCAGGTTTGGGTGCGTTAGGTGTCGTCCTCTTTATCTTCCGTTGTAATTCTAACTCCTCGTACTTAGCCGCATCCGCCTTGGACAGTCCCTGAAGTGGTAATGCCATGTTGTGTCAAAAAGTGGCCTTTATTTTCATACCTCCAAACTTCTTTTTCAGCATTGACAGAAGTAACATAAATCTACATGATTTGATAGAAATTTGATTGATATTTCTGATTTTTGCTGTATCTGTGGCATAATTTATCACATGTTGACTGATAACATTGTAGTTTTGACTTGATGCACATATATCCTGTATTCAAGAATTCAAACTCATATATTCTTGTTGCTATTTCAACCCTCTAAAGGTCGCTGATGCAGGAGTGCATCATGCCCGTTGGTCGTCATGATGCACCAATGAAGTGCTGCTGAGTCTGCTCACCAGCACTTCATTGGAGCATCATGACGACCCTCTCGGAGTGTATCTATCCCGAAGGGTCAGCATGATGTGTGAATGCAGCCCCGGCTAGTCAATGGCATTGATGCATCATAACAACCAATGGACATGATGCATTAATGCATCAGTGGCCCGTACAGAGTTAAGGCATCTTAGACCCAAATAACAGAGTGAACCAACTCGTCATAAGCAACAATTTTAACTCTACAACCGTCAACTCGCGATATGAACCAAACATAAGTTATTTGTACCAGAAGGTTATGTTTGCGTTGGTCTACCAGCTCCTCAAAGAGAGCTACATCTGACCGTGACAAGTTCTGCAAGAAATGCAGATAAGTCATCGCCTTATAGATTGTAGACTATAACTCTGTAGACAAACCATCATTACTACAAAGGGCTAAATACAAGATGAGGATATTCAGATCCTCTCTCTTAGGTATGCTATACAGGGAATACCCTGAAATTAAGAAATTGTGACTTAAAACCATGATACCCAACTTATGATTGTTTTTTTCCTTTACTGATTATTTTTAGCACCTACAGGGAGAGTGCATTACTCTATCCCATTGGTGTAGATGCCCCAGTATGCGGAGCTATCAACACCGCCTTACTTAAAAAATGATACACAACGTATCGTATATATAGAAATTCTGATATTAAAAGGGTATGCATATAAGTCTGGCAAGTACCCCTATTGACTAACATATCCTTCTTTATATCAGACCGGAGAAATAAGCATAGAACATGATGCAGTGGCTTGAAAGAAGAGAACATGATAACTTACCGCTTTGAACTTCTTAAGGTCTGCGTAGTACTTTGCCCATAGTTTTTCCCGTTTGGCCTTGTAGGCGTTTCGGCTGGCCTCAGTCATGGCCTTCCACTTCTCAGATATAACAGCCATGCGCTGCTGACTGTGAATGTCCTTTAACTTTACCAACATCTCAGTTGAGAACAACTGGTACCCACTCCTGTAATTACATGTGGCAAATGTATTAAATGTTACCATAAATTCTCTCATATAACCTGCGGTGAGTTCCTGTCTGCCATACTTGTCTTTTTCCACTTGAAATGCTGCAAGGCCTTGTCTGAACACATATATGTTAGATCATCTATTGTAGTTTTGTAAGATGGAATATATTCTTGTTACCCAGGAAGCAACCTTGCCCCCCCCCCCACATTCTTAAAAAATGCTCACTACCAAAGACAATGATAAACTTACCCTGGCGGTTTCCGAGGTTCTCCTGGAAATTGGACATTTTTACCCCGCGACGTGGTTGCTGTTGGTGTAACTCTGTAAAATGTAAAAAAGGTTCATTAAATTAAAGTAATTGACTCAAATATTTGATGTCATCAAAAGAAACTTGAATCTAGAGCTATAAGTATAACACACTTTGACATTTTTAAGTGTCGCAACACGTTAAAAGTGTCACTGCCAATCATCATTTTCATTTAGATTCCAATGTCAAAGCAGTGTATCATGTAAATTGTATCATGTACGACTGTATTACATTTTAAATTGACTTACGAGTTTGTTGTTATTTGTTGTTTGTGCTCCTCTTCCATTTTCTTATATTTGGCCTGAAAAATATAGCGAAAACCATCCATGATTGACATTTCCCTTTGTTTGTACTGTAATCTGTCGCGTATAAGGCGAGTCTTACGCATGAATCAGAGGCTCCCTGCACCTTGTAGAAGCAGTCTGGGTGCGTCTTATAGGGGGGTTATTTTTACTATAGAACAGTACTGAACCTTCTAACATCAGCCCCCAGATGAGCCTTATAGGTTTTCCTTCAACTCAGGGTGCATCTTATAAATACGCAAGATGCGCCTTATACACAGAAAATTACGGTAGACGCTTTATCCCTCTTTCTTCACGTCCTAACAAATTGCATAGGCACAACTCAATAAAAACCCACAGAACAGACAGAGTAAAGAAGCAAACTCATTATTACATTTCAGAGCAAAGGTGAATATATGTTGTTTTACTAGAACGCTGCAGTATCAAACCTAGGGGAGAAAACACTAAACCATTCCTGCCTAGGGGAGGGACACAAACAAATCTCACCTCAAGAAAAATCAAATTCACCTATTAGCAGACAAAAAGCAAATAGAGAGGTAGACCTAGAATAGATATTTCATGCATCAACAAGTCACCTGAGACCTTTGTTGTTGGAGCGAAATTAAAAGAATCAGTCTGTTGAATGAGAAGACAGAATATTCAACTCTGACAGGAGAAGAGTCAAAAGGGTTCATGCATCAATGCGCGTCAGAACGGTTCAGGACAAGCGACAAACTGACTGGGCTGCTGGCTGAGTGGGCGAGGCAGGGGGAGGGGATATGATCCAAAGTTACCTTCTTATCGGGAGGCAGGGCAGTGTATTCCTTAGCGATGAGCCGGGTCAGCTCTTGATGGTCCATACCCGGGTGCTTGGCCCGGTACCGATCTCGTTTCTCATTCACGAATAGGAAGAGGGCGGAGATGGGTTGTTTGGGTCGGCCCTGTGTTAACGGAACAGGAGGCCAGTGTTAGCAACAACTGCCGCACTCGCGCCTCCCTCCAACTACCATATCTAATCCTCTCACTTCTATATCGCGTTAAATCCACACCATGGAAAAATGGCTGCTGTAACATAGCCATCACATCTAAACACGAGCTCACCCTTCTCAACACTTCAAGGGCCGCTGATGCAGAAGTGCATCATGCCCATTGGTCGCCATGATGCACCAATGAAGTGTTGGCGAGACTGCTTCATTGGAGCATCATGCCGACCATCGGGGAGTTTGTGCATCAACCCTGTAGTCGTCATGCAGCCCGGACGAGTTACTCACCAGGGCTGCATTCATAGTCCATGACGACCAATGATTAATGCATTAGAGACCCTCTAAGTGTTAAAAGTCTATACAAGGGGGCAGACTAGTAAGGTACTTGGGTTTCCTTGCCTTTTCCTTTTCTTTTTCATCATCATCATCATCATCATCATCATCATCATCATCAAATTGAAAATAAATCCCTCACGACCTTTTCCTCATCAATCTGATCAGCCTCGATTATACATGAACTTTTCCCACAAAGTGATCAATCCCATGGAAGAGAGAAGAATCTGTACTGAATCTCTAAGTGTGACTCTAGCCATGACATATGATGTACCGTATTCTCCCGCGCAGAAGACGCGCTGCGCGTATAGGACGCACCCATCAGCACATGCATTTTCGCGTATAAGACGCACCTCTTAGGGGGATTTTCGTCAATCCAGTACTGTTCTATAGTAAAATTACCCCTCATATAAGACGCACCCCCAATTTCAGTACATCCTATAAGACCCCCCAGCATTTTGTTTGGCGTAGAGGACGCGTCTTATACGCGGTAGTTGTTACAGCTCAAGGTAAGTGGTATATAAATGTCCCTAGAAGGATGATACTGCAGCGTTAAGTCCTCTTGTAAACAATAAAGCTATGTTCCTACCAAACTTGAGAAGCTTGAATATAAGTGGTATACCCTGAGAACCTACAACACGGACACGCGATCTTACCCGTAGTGTAGCGTGTACTGTCAATTCGCACGTATAAGCCGGGGCTAGTACAGGAATCACACCCAGGTGGGGGTAGGGGTTAGATCTGACACAAACCCACTATTTTTTAAACTGTTCCAGCATCAGAGTGTGGCCCAAGGACCCAGAAGCTTCTTGAATTTTGAAGATCCATTCATTAGAAAAAAAAAAGTTATATATAATTTTCAATTTCTTTTAATTTTCCACAAACTGAGGGCGCAGCTTACAAGTCTGGCTTATACGAGAGAACACACAGCAACACCCATCACCAAAAGCTTTAGAAATAAGCCCAAGACGCCAACGCCTGCCTACCTGAGCATTTGCTGCTGCTGATGCTGCTGTTGATAAAAGTTTACTCGAGTTCCGGGGGAGTTTCTTGCCATCCGCTGTGAGTTTTTCCCGTTCTGACTCGGGGAGCTTCCGGAGGTAAATCTGCATCAGGGACTTGTACTCATTCATTTTCTGGAAAAGCAAGAGGTGTGTTCTAAGGGAGTGGTCATTATTTATCAACAGGGGGGGGGGCTAAAAAAATTCCCCCTCTTTTTGGCAAAAAAGCCAGCGCGCTACTATAGATCAAATAGGGGCGCGAAAACTCTCCACGCCTCTGGCGCGGGGGGGGGGGGGCGCAAAAAATTTTGACTGCCGTTGAGGGGGGGGCGTAAAAAATTTTCGCGCGTCCGCGTGAAAACCCACCACTCCCCCCCCCCTTGATAAATAATGACCACTCCCTAAGTGCCTTGTTTTGGAGGCTCACATTCTACAATACCTGAGTCACTCATTGTAAAGGATACCATAAGTCATACCTCAAACGTACCATGATACCGTGCAAGGTGCACCTCATGCACGAGGATATACCCCTATTGCGCTTATAGGATGAAGAAAATTTAAGGGTAAAATCTTCCCAATGTCTCCCATGAATTCAAAAGTGGTTGTACTAGTAGGCCATTGAAATCCATTGATTAGAACAAATGTTATTATATCTTAAAATTTTCTAGCATATCCATAAATTCTGGGTGTCATATACGTGGGATGCGCCTTATACCCAGGTTATTGCCGTAAATATAGAAAACAAGGCTACCTGGACAGCATTCTTGTTAAACTTCTCCCGATCCTCCTCTTTTAGTGTCTTCCACCGGCGGGATACCTCCGCCATCCGCTCGTTACTCGGGATTTCAGTCAGTTTGGACAATACTTGGGACGTGAACAGGCCGTAGCCATTCCTGTACAAAAAAAAAGGAAAGATGTTTTATTTCATGTGAATAACAAGTGTCCATAGACTTAACACTAGAGTGGCGTACGCCACACCCCCCCCCAGTGGCATAACATGCCTCGATCCACACTGCTGGTAACATGACTTATTTACATGCTAAACTCATTGAATTTAAGCATCTTTATATTCATATAATAATAACCTGAAATAAATACAGAACTGAATTCCCTGGGATACTTTTTTTTCATTGTTCTTGGGGGGGGGGGACAGCAACCCTTAGACTGGATCAATGAAAATGTATCCCACGGTCTTTGAGTTCTGTCTATCAAGCTTGTTTGTACATGGTGACAGAATATGGTCACTCAATGATTGATTGATTGATTGATTTGTGTTTTACAGCACTCTAGCGGCACTAAGTGGCTATCCCGTGCTTCACAGGTTGATAATTTAACAGAGGAATGTGTCAGTGCCCGCGCATATGTGCACCACACACATCCTGAGGGGATAGGAAAGAGGAGATATAGACCCTTTTAAGTGGGCTAGGGAAGCCCGGGTCACTCAATGAACAGGGTCAGTGTTCTTATTGGTTTATCAGAACAAAAGTTAAACAATTTTCTTTTTCCTTTTTAATGCGAATCCCCAAACTCAGATTTCAGCTCATGTCGTGGTCTTTCCCCAAGAACCATTGCTTGTTCATAATGAGTTAAGGTTCTACATACGGCGGTGGTTTCTCTGGTTTGCCTTCGTTCTTGTCCTTTATTTTCTGTTCATATTTGTTGAGGAAGCTCTTTGAGGGTTTGGGTTTGTAGTCTGGGTGTTCCAGAAGGTACACGTCCATAGCGTCCTGCAATAAAACCAGAGTTCTCGTTACATGTTACATAGCCGTGAAATGTTACCGTTAGCCAACTACAAATACGTGTAGTTTCGTGCAGCCCTGGTGAAAACCATCAAACCAACAAAATATTTTCAGTTTAGACCTAATTGGCTTATATTCCTTGGCTTTCGATGGGCACCTGAGGGTGAAGTTTCTTGGCAGCTAGGCACTCTGTGCTTCAGGTATGTATCATGCCGACCCTTCAGGTTTCAGTAATACAGTGAAAATCTTGGTTCGAGGCATATACACTAACCAGGGTAGATTCAGTCTCACATTTAGAAAAGTTAAATCTGTGTTTTTTTCAGCACCAAATAAAACACTTACATCGTATTTAGACTTGATCTCTACGGCCTTATTGATGTACTTGAGTTTTTTTGAGTCTGGAAGCTCTGACCATTTCATCTTGTACAAGTCATAATACTCCTTCTTCGTTAACTGCAATAAAAGACACGGCAAACTGTTACTGTCAATGCTGTAAATATCTCAATTTTGGTTTTGGCAAACATTATAAACTGCAAAATCCCTATTTTTCAAATGCTCAGAGAGTTCAGTTTTACTGAGGTATTTAAAGTTTATATTAGTCCATGGCAAAATCCAACAACATCCACATCAAAATATTTTTTTAACAGTAGGGGTCCACTAATCATCTCAGGTGTTCAAAGGTATGTACAGGCAGGGTCTATTTACACATTTTTATTTTGAAAATAACAGGGATGAAAGTCACTGACGCCAAGAATCCCTGAAATACTCAATAAGAACCCATCTAGATACTGATTTTGTATATCAAAGTATACGGCTCTTGGGACTTGACAATCCCTGTTATCAGGCAAATCCCTGAAGACTTATGTCCTTGAAATAAACAGATTTATATTGTACATACACTAGGATCCTTCTTGCGGTGTTCTTCAGTCTTTGCTTCAATGTAGAGCTGCATGGGGGTGGTAGATTTGGGCGGGCCGCCCGGAGCGCCTGCTATGATGCTGGGTAGAGCCCGACCAGAACTATCCTTCTTGTGGGACTTGTCAGACTCCAGGTCCTGGTACAGGTCCGGGTGCTCCTCTCTGTACGACACAAATATGTCATTGAATTATGATTAAATAAAATTGTATTTTAAATTCCTAAAAGAAAACCAGGCAAGAAGCAAATTCAATTGAAATTTTCATTGGTGATGAATTGTACATGGACTTATGGACGGTGTTTTTATGTTTTGGCAACGTTTCGACTTACATTAATAAGTTTTCTTCAGGCTTTAGATAAAATATCTCAAGTTGTACAGTAATAAATATATAGGTGGCAGAACAGGGGTGGGGGGGGCAGGACCCCCTTAACTTTGAAGTTGGGGGAAAAGGCATGTTCCCCCCTCCCCCAACCTTTTATAGAACTATAGAGATTTGGACTCAGATTGCCCTTGAATTCTTTAATTTTCTCTTGATACAAGCCAAAATCCATTCAGAAAACAGCAATTTAGTGGTAAAACTCCAATATTTTCGGGGGCCTTTGGCCCAACGTGCAAATGTATGTCTCCACCAAAATATCACCCCTAAATTTCTGGGCCCCACCCCCCCCCCAACTTAACACACATTTCGCCGCCCCTGACAATAATATTTGTATAACTTCGTCTGACTTTTTTAATCATTGGAGCTCCATGAGGCCTATTCCTTTAAGAATAATAGAACCGGTTACTGCTACTTACTTGAACTTTCCGAGTAGAACCTTGTATTGCTCGTTCTCCTTGTTGTATGAGTCGATATACTTTTGCTGAAATGATATAATACGGGGCAAACCTTAGAAAAGTCTGTATACGCTATTTCTAATTTATAAATATCAACACTAGCTCATGATCACCGCTTGGATGAGATTCTAAACATCATCAAGTTCTTACAATGGTAGAAAACTTCAAAAATCGACTATTTTACATGGCAGTATAAACATACTTTTTTCTTGTCAGGCAGGGCACGGTACCGCTGAGCAAGCACCATGGAGATCTCCGTCATCGAGAGGTCCGGGTGTTGCTGCGAGTACTTGGCACGTTTCTCCATGAAGTAACGGAAATACGGCGTCAGTGGCTTCTTGGGCATGTCTGGGTGTTTAGACTGAGGGACAGAAAGTTTGCAGTGTCAATGTTGAAACGTTACTATAATGGAGCATGTTAAGTCAATTTTGTCACAAATTTACAAAATTCCACATACCTTCGTCCAACTTTTATTTTATTTATCTCTCAATTGTTTTCGTGTCATTGATTAATTCATCGACAAGTTTGACCAATAAGAAAAGCCATTTTAAAAAGTCATAAATTACCATAAACCCTCGGTCATAAGCCACCCCATCATAAGCCGGGGGGGCCACTTTGGGAAAATGTCATAAGCTGACTTTTTGACCAAAAATAAGAAAATAACATCGGCTTATGACCAGGGTTTAAAGGTACAATTCTTTCTCGTATGGGCTAAAACGTACCTGTTTCTTATTGAAGGACGTCCACGGTTGTTTTGCCCATGTTTTGGCATCAGACAACAGTTCTGTCATAGTACGGAAACGTCTCACCTGCAACCATACACAGCATTACATTAAATATTGTAAATCCTCGCGTGTAAGACTCAACTCGCATGTAGGTAGAGTGCTGGTGAGTTACTCCTCAGGCAAATGAAATAGAATGCAGCAATGTAAATTGCTGATAACTCGAAAAGTGAAAAGCCTGTGATTGGCTCCCATGAGTTGTGCACTCATCCTGTTGCATCAGCACTCCCTTACCCAGGTTATATTCACCACCAAGCCACTATTCGCATAACTCCCGCCAAAACTGCGCTATTCGCACGTTGCCAAAAAAGGCCGGAAAGTTGATACATGGATCAACATCATATACCTTCACCATTGGAGGCAAAAAGCGTCTTATGGCTGCCAACCAACTGAGTCTGTACAATATTCACAATTTCTCAAAATTTACAAAATTTGGTAATGAAATACCTTTTCCTGCAAGACCCCTACATCTCCTCCTTTAATGGCACTACAAATTCATTAAGTAATTCTGCCTCTTACATATAAAATTCCCATCTTTTTTTAAACTTATTCGCACCACCAAAATGACTAAAAGTGCGGGGGCCCCGATTTGTAAAGCGCAGGGATAAAAGTCACTGAGGCAAAACGATACCTGAAATGCTCAATTAGAACCCACCTAAATATCAATTTTGTATATGAATGTATAGCGCTTTGACTTTGAAAATCCCTGAAATCAGGGAAATCCCTGAAGACTTCCATCCCTGTTTATAAGTGCTTTTTGTGACCAGATTGGCTATTCTTTTTCATCAGGTAGGTTCAAACCATGAGGGGTGATTCTCCGTTTGATTCATTGAAAAGATGATGACATTATAAGATACATCTGATGTGTTACCTTGGTGATGATAAGATTCCACTGCCGCTTACAGTCGGCCGCTGTGTAGTTGGAGAAGCGGATTTTCTCCCAGTCAATACGGTCAGCTTGTGTGTTATAACGGACCGCATCTTCCGCCGGTAACGAGCTTGTTAACCGCTCTAACAACATCTCAATATCTGGTTTGGCCCAATGCTCCTCTGCCTTGATATCAGGCTCTGAATGAACAAGGAATGTGGGGAATAATTAGATGCAGGTTTTTGTGTTCATATTTTAAGTCTGTAGGTGAGTCCATTTCCTTTACATACACAATATTTTACCTTAATTGCAGGGTATCTACTTGGCAGCTGCCTTTTTTCTTTCCATATTAAACCTGTTTTATTTTTTATTGCTAAGTTTTACTTCATAGAAATTGACTTATGGTTAGCCAAAATATTTTTCTTTACTTTTTTTTTTAATCTATGAACCTTGTCCTTTTTTCTTTCTTTTTTTCTTTTTTTAACATCTTACAAATAATATCAAACTTAAACTAATCTTATGTAAAAGGGAATTTTCATTCACTCGAATTTTATAACTATACATGTGCACATTAGTGAAGAAACATACATATGTACACTGTGGCAACCATTTGACAAACTCTCAACCCTTTATGGACCACCAGAGGCCAACTAGACAGGATAATGTGTGTATCCAGTGGACCGTAATTTGATGCACCCATTAACGCCTCTTCATGAGTGAATCCGCCCCATTAGGAGTGTAGAGGACGGTGAAAATATCTAGGATCAACGGGACTCGAACCCAGATCTCTGGCATGACATTTCAGCATGCTAACCATTACACCACGATCCATTGCCTGATATTTCCACCTTCCAACTACACCTGGATTGGTATGATACACACTAGGGGAGCAGTGAGTACCATGTAACTGGCCCCTGAGGGTCAATCTACCAGGTACTGGGATTTCTGGTCCCCTACAGGAGTATAAATTCATCACTGATGAGTTACTTGCCAGGGCTGCGTTCACGCATCAATACGACATCAGGGCATAGCACCAGTCTATAGGGGAGTGGTCATTAGTTATCAACAGGTTGGGGGGGGAGGGGTTAGCAGACGTGCAAAAAATCATTCACACCCCTGCTTTAAGACGATCAAAATGTTTTGCCCCCCCCCCCGTGTGGGTTTTTTGGTTTTTTTTTGCTGAAAAAAAAAGACACTAAATCTTTTATGCCCCGCCCCCCCCCTCATAACGCTCAAAAGTTTTTACGCCCTCCTCAACTCCATCCACCACGCCGGGTATAAATAATGACCACTCCCTTAATGTACAATGAGGTCCTTCAAGGGTTAAAAAGAGCGTGAGAAGTGAGGGCGCCATATCAAGCAGGGTTGTGCGGGGCGTGATCACTGTAACTCAGTAACCTAGTCACAACTTAGCACTGTGCAAGGCTAGGGCTAAAAACCCAACAAATTCACCTTCACATATTACCACGTCTTATTCCCTGTAACGAGTCTGGGGTCCATTTCAGAATGTTAATGAATATCATTCTGCAACAGAACCCTGAGTGATACTCTTTCTTCTAGTTTGAACTGAGAAAAAAATCTGTTCATCATCAACTGAATACAGATGGTCAGGTTTTATCCCAGATATTTTTTTTTACTTTTTTTTCTGTAGAGGTGTGTATGTTTTTAATTTTCGTCCTCCGAGACTTTTTTTTCAGGGAATAAAACGTTGTGAGCAGCAGGAAGTTTGTTCCACATTCTGTACATTTCCCTCGTCTGCACCTCGGCATCCACCGCTTGCAACGCCCCTCGCAAGGAACAAGCTCCCCAACTGAAGACTCGGACAAAATGTCTTGCGTTCAGTAAATTAGATTTTATGCAGGGATGCCACAGAAGTTGCAAACATAAATTCTGCAATGGTGCAACTATAAATGTAAGTGCTAGCTATTAACTAGTGAAGCAAACTCTTGCACAGGCAAACATTTGGACAGGACAAGTAAGAGATCTTGTAAAGAAGTGACATAAATGTATTGTTCCCCACTTAAGATTACCTGCTTTGACCGAGTCGCTTTTGACCTTGACCTCAAGTGTGATCTCGTTGTCAAAGTTACCAAGGTCACCGCCTGGAAGCGGGAGAGAACCAAGCAACGCATCAGTAAGGTCTCAGTTTTTTAGGTTTTCTGTTTGATACAAGTATTTGTATGCAATTTTTTTTTTTTTTTTTCATATTTAGCACATTGCTATGAATCTTTTTTAGTGTTCTTTAGATTCATGAAACACATGTATCTTATCTAAATATAGTGGCCATTAAGAACTCACTGAATTCAGGGAACCGTAAATGTAATTGAAATGAAATGTTAATATCAAACTTAATTCATAACACTTTAATACAGAGAGTGAAGTGAAGAGTTGGGATTATTTCATTGACTGATAATTAATCCTGCTAAGTCAGTATACCGAGGTGGCTGATTGTCCCATGGGCACGGCCATTGCTGAAACTGGTTACCAGGGCTATCACTGATAGCAGTTGGCAGTTATCAGATGGATACCACCTGCCCCTCCCCCCCCCCAGAGGCCTGCAGTGAAGAGTTGGGATTACTTCAATAGCTGATAATTGATCCCGCTAAGTCGGTATACAGAGGTAGTGGACTGTCCCAGGAGCGCTCCCATTTGATAAGTTATTAGATGGGTACCATCTGAAGCCCCCTGTCAGCTTAAAGTCTCAAACACAAACATGATAACTGGTAACACACTTGTCTTAACTGCAACCACTGCAAGTACCTGGCCTGATATTATTACTTTCAGCTTTAGATTCTACACCACTCATGTCTTTTACGCTATCATTATCAATCATCACCAGTTTTTCTGTTGACTTGGAATCATTGACCTCTGTTTTACATTCTTCGACCTTGACCAGACGGGTGTTGGCACTGGTCGTCAACCGGTGGTTTATGGATTCATAGTTCACCTTGGCCATGACACGTAGACCTGACATTACAAATGATAAAGTCACTATACCTTTAACTATAATATCAGAGCCTAAATTCAATTATTGTAAACCATCAGTCATTCTTACATATCAGCTCTCTATCACCGTATGGGGAAATTAACCTTTCAACTTAAGCGCGGCATGATACCTGAAAACTCCATATCTATTGCTCATGACGACCAATAGGCATGATGCACTCCTGCATCAGCGGCCCTTAAAGGGTTAATCCATACAAGGGTTACCTACCCAGGCCTTACCTCTAAAGCATTAGTACCTAGATCCATCACCAGAGGGAAACACTGGCAGTAGCAGCAGCAGAGGGCGGGGGTTCATTCACTCCATTAGTAGTAGTACAGGCACGCGGCATGAGACGCTAAAAAAGGACAAGAAAATGACACCTACGTTTTGCCTCCTTACCTGGCGACGCTGTCGTCACGACTTCCTCAATTTTGACGGGTTCTGGTACGGCCATTGCTGCAGCTGCAGCGGCTGCAGCTGCTGAGGCGGCCGCGCCTCCCTTACCGCGCTTCCTGGGGGTGGGGCCATCTCCGCTACCTGTGGGTGTGAGAGATGGATGGTGTTAGAGGTTGTAACATGATTCTTCTGAACATGACGAGGCAGTGTTATTATAGGATAGGGTAGACAGGTGAGGTTTAGTTTTCTTTGTTTTTTATCGTTCACTCGTCAAACAAAAATGATCTTCTTGAAAGAAAAGAAGATGCATTGATGTGCCATTGAATTTCCCCTTCCCCAACCGCCCCCCCCCCCTTTTTTTTTTTTTTTTTTGCAGCATCTTGCCTGAAATATGTAAACCCTATTTTAGATATTCTATTGGAAGTGGCATACGGTTCTAATCTGGGGAATGTTCCTAACCCTGGCTGTACCCCCCTCCCCCCGCCGACAAAATGTTGTTAGCTGTAACCAACCCCCCCCCCCCCCGACCACCCCTTTGGATCCGCGCCTGCCAGCACATGAAAGTATCTATGATATAAGTATGCATAAGGAGGGAATGGGCCGATAGCCGGCACTGACAGCCATATATTTATATATGATATACATCTAGTGGGAAATGATGGCAGGCTTTGTTTAGAGCAGTTTATTTGTATGCCCCGCCTTTATACTCAATAGTGAAGTTTAGATTTGCACCTGTGTCCACTGGACACAGCTTGGAAAAAAAGTTGTGTCCAGAGAAATATTTTTGTGTCCCGGGCACTGGACACAGGGATTTGTCGAGCCCTGGTTCAGATGCATACAGGGTGGGGGAGGGGGTCATGGACTTTGAGTATGTACGCATAGCACCTTATAATTTAGGAGAATTTAGATTTTTGTTTGTTTGGGGGGTGGGGGTGATGGTAGGTCTCTTTGTAAGCCTACAAAATAATTATTCTGAATCCAGACCAGTGAACACCATCCCCATTGAAATATAGGACAGCATTTTGCAATGCAAGTACCGTAATCTCCCGCATAGAAGACTCGCTGCGCATATAAGACGCATCCCAAACTCAGCACATGCATTTTCGCGTATAAGACGCACATTTTAAGGCTGACATTTGTAAGATTAGTACATTTCTATAGAAAAGTTACCCCTCGTATAAGACGCACCCCAAACTTGAGGAAATCCTATAAGACGCAGTAGGGATTTGTTTGGCGTAGAGGACGCGTCTTATACGCGGGAGTTTACGGTAACTTGAAAGAGCACTTAATCTCTTCTTTTAGGCCCCTTCTGATACTAACCTCATGTTTTCTTTGAGCATTATCACTGTCAATGGTTAAGCCTATGGAGAATGCATCCATTATCGCTCGTATGTTTCATTGGCGAATAACTCCTCTCTTGGCGAGTTAAGCATTGCACAATACCAGCAGGTCTTGAATAATGATCCATATTAACCATAAAAAGCATGAGACAGTGTAACTCTCCTCGATTTTGTTATGAGACCATACAAGAGGCTCCCTGAAAAGGTTGGGGTCAATGTGACTGTTGTTAATGAGGTAATTAAACAGAGAATCCAATCTCCCACTGCCAGGCTATTACAAATCTATAGGAGGTGCTTGCTTACCTAACTCCTCCACATGCACAAAGATTTCTCTGTTTCTACTTGTGATAGAAACAAGACTTAACGTGTGATATATATCACATATGGCCCAGGGTCTTACCCCCCCCCCCCCAATATAAAAAGAAATATAGTGACAAGTGTGTCAAAGTCGTCAATGCTTAAGGCTATGAAGGATGCACCCATTATCGCTCGCATGTTTCATTGGCGAATAACTCCTCTCCTGGCGAGTTAAGTATTGCACAATACCAGCAGGTCTTGAATAAGGATCCATATTAACCATACAAACGCATGAGACAATGTAATTCTCCTCCATTTTGTTATAATCCAGCAGTTTCGATGGCACCGTGAGTCGATCGTTTCGCTGTCCGCCATTTTGGATTTTGATGTACTGTGCGCATACGCGACCCTCTCGCATTTTCGACGGAGAAATGATAGATTCTATCGATTTAACTTGAAATTAATGGCTTTTTGAATATAATACATGCATCTTTGTCAGTATCAATCGAATTCAATCGAATACACCTCAATTTACTGTTAAACAAAAAATAAAATTAAATATGACGGGCTTTTGGAATATAATCTATGCACCTTTGTCAATATCAATCAAATTCAATAGAATACACCTCAATTTACTGTTAAACAAAAAATAAAATATCACTCTGTGCACATGCGTCAAATATCCAGACCGGAAGGGAGGCGGTAGACATAACAAAATTATGGTGGTCCGATTTACACACTCATATATCAACGGTCTTAACCCGTCCTGTCCCGGAAATTCCACCTTACCTGCTGAAAAAAAAGCGTCTTAATTGCCCTATTCCCATAGGAGTCAATGTGTTATTTCTACCCCCTGTCTACCGCCCAATGCAATCCGTTTTCATGAGAAACTAGGACAAAAATGTAAGGTTTTTTCTTTACCCTTTTTCATAGGTAAAAAAATTTCTTTTTCGGGTATTGTGCATGTGCAATGAAAGACTAGATCCTAAAGAACATGTTTCCATGTTCTTTTGTTTAATTATCCCCCAATTTTGATGAGCAAATCCCATGTAAAGTCTCAATTCCCGATCGTCAGTTTGTTCCGAAAAGGCGCCGCCAATGACCCAGGAGGACCTGGGCCAATAATCAAATATGTTCTGGAAAGGATTCAATGTGGCCTATCACATGGGAGGATAAAATTGTGAAATTTTGTTATTTGAAAAAATATTTCCAAGTGCCTAAAAAAGATTAACTTGATTGGCACAGACTAGAATTCGTAGATGGCTAGTTTAATTTGGGTCATGAAAGGACTTTTATCTATTCAACAATAAGGGTATCTCAAGATCCACAAACAACCCACCGCCCAAACCTCATCTCTAACCACGTGGTCAATCCCCCTATACCCGGCCCCTGCACTTCATACCCTTTAATAGGTGACGTCACCTGCGTTCCAAAAATCGCGAAATAAGGGTCAATTTTCAAGCACTTCCAATGTCCTTGAAATAAAAATAAGGGGTCTTTTTCTCTAAAAATTCCTGTGGATTTTGAAAAAATTGAAAGACGTGCATTGGCACAGAGGGCTCAGGGCAACTTTTCCCCCGTTTTTTTAAAGGCGTCCAAACCGTCTCACTTTTAGACGCTGTTTTTGAAACAAATAGGAACAAAGAGAGAAAAGTCCAGCCCGGAGGTAAACCTATGGAGGACTGGATTGGTGAAAATATTTTTATGAAATGACTTTTTTCTTTCTTTAATTTTGTATGAACTCTTGGATGGATTTTTGAATTTTTTTCTTTACTGTAAGTAAAGACTGATATATGAACTACTCATGTATGGTAATTTTATTTATTTACATACTTTATTTCTTGTAGAAAATTGAGATTGAAAATTGTATAACTGACTTTTTGCCTATGCCACCACCTACCCGGTGGTATAGACTCTGGGTCGTCCCTGAGCCAATAAGGGGTAAATTTTATATCAAGAATTTCTGTGGATTTCAAAATGAGGGGTGCTTTTATTAAGAGTGTGGGTTTTGTGGGAGAGAATTCCACTTAGTCAAGATATCCCCTTTGCATTTAGCCTGATGGATACCTTAATCAGGAGATAATGATAAGGGGTATATTTTAGGCCCAAAAGGTCAGTGTTTTTCTGTAATAAGGGGTGTTATTTTAGCCCAAAATCAGTGGATAACGGGGTACTTTTGAAAACTGAGAACGCAGGTGACGTCCCCTTTTAATGGAGAGTGCAGGGACCGGGCCCCTATATTTCTTCTCAGTTTCTCTGGTCCGACTCTAATACAACCTGGACTCCATTCTTGTAGACAGAAGTCCACCCCCTCCTTGTCAACTCCTTGGTGCAATCCCCGGCTCTGACTATCCCCCTACTCTATTTCCCATGTCCATCCGTCTGTCCCATTGCTTTCTGCCTTCTTCCATCCCCTATGCTTACGGCCGAGGGAGGGGGCGATGAGGCCGGCCTAATAGTGACGTCCAGCACGGCCTAAGGGAGTGATACTTTTTTAACAGGGGTTGGGGCTGGTGGGTTGGGTGCAGATTTTTTTTTTACCCCTTCACCAGGGGAAGTCAAGTTTTTTCAACCCCTCTGAGGGGGGTGAACTTTTTTTATCCGTTTTCAGTGAAAAACCCTGCATGTTACTCAGGGGCGGATCCAGGGGGGGGGGCCTGGGGGTCAGGACCCCCCCCCCCCCTTTTGGTCCACCCATAACATGTCCAAACAGGGGTCCCTGAAAGGGGAACCCCCCTTTTGGGCCCACCAAAGATGTCTACTTTGTATGCCCCCATTCATGCCCCCTATCTCTCTTTGATACCATTTTTATTGTTTGCAAATTGTACAATTTATGACTCTATGGTATCTAGATTATGTAAAAAATTCTTACATGAGCTAATCCAGAAAAAAGAGGCGTCATATCATACATATAAATAATGCTTATCTCGCAAGTTACCAGCTTAAGCAGGGGTCACTCCACTAAGGATCCCGCTAACCAAGAATAGGAATGGGTCAGGGATTTAGGGTATAATTACATCAGATTAGGGGTAACCTTGCCTGTACCAAAATGCTTTGAATATAAGTTTGATGATTATGTTTCCCAGGGGTGGGGGCAGGCCCCCACACCCCCTTGAACAACAATATCTAAAATGCTAGCTTCACATCTGAGGCTAGTTGAATCCCTTGAACACACACTAAAGAGTTTGACATCTATATTAACACACAACACCTCACAACGGACAAGGCATTACCACATAAGATTTGCATCCCCTCTATGGAAAACCTGCCCCCCCCCCCAAGGTTTCCTCCAAAATGCTGTAAAATTTGGAGTTTGATGTTTACATTTTTGAATTTGTTTAGGGGACATGCCCCAAGCCTCCCTCAAACACCATTGTGCAATCAAAATGTAATAAGATTTTCATTCCCTGTTCTCATAAGGCCAAAAGAAAAAAAGAAGCTGTGTTTCCGGTAGCATGGTCCAAAAAGTTGAGGAAGGTAGGTTGGATTTTTTTTTTGATTTTTTGGGTCCAAGGTCTCATATAGTCATTCTTTCCTGAGTTTTCACTGGTGGATGTTAGAAAAGTTAACTTCCTGCATGGAATATTAGTAAACCATTGGGAAATATGTCCCTACATGTCAAATAACAATTTTGGAAGAGAATGTTCGAGTAATGTGAAAAAATCTTTAAAAAATCAGTAAAAAATTTAGCCGAGGACAGTCGGGTGGCCGGAAAACAAACCTTTTTTTTTTTTTGGGGGGGGGCATAATAATCATGGGTTTACTGTTGATGGTACACCAAAATGCTTTACTGGATTGGGGTATAGAAATGCATCAGAATGCACCATTTGATGTCTAGATTTTAAAATTTTCTTGGGGGGGCCATGCCCCCAACACCCCTGGATATGTCACATCGCTGCGCTTGCGACCTCGCAGCAGTGCACTTGCCCCAGGCCCCAGGGTTGGACCACCCCCCCCCTTTTTCAAAATGCTGGATCCGACCCTGTTACTAAAGGTTAAAAGGATGGGTTTGTGCGCGGGATTTTCGACCCCAATGTGTGGGTTCAACCAAATTTGATCATTGAGAGGGGGGGGGTCAACATTTTTTTCACAAGTCCATCAAAAACCCACCACCACCACCCCCCCCCCTCCCCTGTTGTTAAAAAAATTATCACTCGCCTCAGGCCAAAAAAAAAAAAAGGTTTGTTTCCGGTCACCCGACCTACCTCAGCCAAACAGGGCCGACCTCAGATTTTTTGGGTAATTTTTGTCAAATTTTTAGCATTTTTTTCACATTTTTTTTATTAATTTTGAATTTTTTTTATCAGTTTAATAAGTGATCAAAGATATATGCCCTTGTTTACTGTTTGTTATGGTATTTCCGAAGAAATCCTTTATTTCCCATGATAACAGGAAAAAAACTTACTTATGATATCCTCATTTCAATACAAATGTATACCTTGATAAGGTCTGAGGTAAAAAAAAAAACTAAAAAAAAAAAAAAAAATCCGACCTACCTACCTCAACTTTTTTGGCTATGTTACCGGAAACATACAATTTATTTTTTTTGGCCTCAGTTAGTGTGTGAAAATAGTACAAGTTCTGCATTCATTGTACATTTAGTACTACAAAACGTTTATCCAAGAAAGCATATTTGGGTAGATCTACAGACATTTCAGACTGAGAAAATTCTGAATTGTGGCAAAATTCTGAAAAACTTACATCCCTGTACACAGAGGGTAGTACGGGAGGAGGGAGGGGGCGGCAGCTGCACCGAATGACACCGGGTCTGTCCGCCTACAGACTGACTCCTCTGGAGGGACCCTCCTACTGGAGGCAGCCTGATGGGACCCTGATCCAGCCTTCTGGAGGGACCCTGCCTCCGCCTCGTGACGGTACCCAGCTCCAGGAACACCCAGGTGCTGGAGGAATGAACGAGCCGTGCACGCCACATGCAGGCAGGGGGAGGGACGGTAGGGGAGGTGCTGGAGGTGGGTGCCGGCAGGATGAGGGGGCAGTCCGTCTCCTGCTGTTACTGCTACTGCTGCTGCTGCTGTTTCAGCTCCAGTACTGCCCGGATATCTCCCTCCCTCCTCCCAGCTGATTCCCATCATACCCTATTCCCACTACACGTCCTAGCCGGCCCAACCTCCGTCCACGCCCTCGGCCAGTGGAATTCCACTGGATGCTGTCACTCTCCTGCACATTTAGACCATGTGTGAGCACGATTTCTAAGGAAAGAGGGCCTTTTTTTATTTATTTATTTAATTTTTATTTGTCTAAGGCAAGGTCCTTCGGGGGCCCTTGATTTAGGGACACTTTATATTACAGGATTTCTTTTCATGGAAAAAAAGGGAATATTTTCATTGTACTTTCAGTGAAATAGGGTATCTAACCCTGGGTTATATATACATGTACTAAAGAAAGTTTAGGGAGTACCCAAGCTCTTTTTGCAGACCATATTCGATGATAGTTTTTCTGAACTTATAACTGAGCTTAAACCAGGGGTCTCTCGCATGTATACCGACCTATTGACCAATCAGAAAATTCCCTTCATTCAGTGCATTCACTGTGGGCTTCTCGGTTATAGATACAAGTCAGGAATGGCAACCATTTCTTACACAAGGCGAGCCTAGTACCAGTACCAGTTCTGTGCAGCCTAAATACACTGGGATTTATGGTATGATTTTGACCTTCCTGGTGCCCCAACATGACCCTAAGCTACTCCCTCCTGGGGCCTTAAAATGGCCCTCAGCTACTCCTTCCTGGTGCCCCAATATGGCCCTCAGCTACTCTTTCCTGGTGCCCCAACATGGTCCTCAGCTACTCCTTCCTGGTGCCCCAACATGGCCCTCAGCTTCCCCTCCCTGGTGCCCCAACATGGCCCTCAGCTACTCCCAGACATGTCAGTCCGATATGTGGCAAAACACTGAAAATTATTTTGGGGCACTTCAAAAGGGGGGTTATACCCTAATCAGAGTGACAAATACCTTCAAAATTAATCACTTAGGGTTGGGTGTATCTTTAAGAAATATCAGAATTATAAAACATCCATTTTAAAAATTGTTTCTTATTATTTCTGTAGTAAAATATCAGCTTTGAACCTCTGAAATCAGAGAAAATCTGAAACTCTGCCATCTCTGTACTCCCTCCTGGTGACCAAACATGGCCCTCAGCTACTCCTTCCTGGTGCCCCAACATGGCCCTCAGCTACTCCTTCCTGGTGCCTCAATATGGCCCTCAGCTACTCCTTCCTAGTGCCCCAATATGGTCCTCAGCTACTCTTTCCTGGTGCCCCAATATGGCCCTCGGCTACTCCCTCCTGGTGCCCCAACATGGCCCTCAGCTACTCCCTCCTGGTTCCCAAACATGGCCCTCAGCTACTCCTTCCTGGTGCCCCAACATGGCCCTGAGCTTCCCCTTCCTGATGCTCATCATGGCCCTCAGCTGCTCCCTCCTGGTGCCCCAACATGACCCTCAGCTACTCCTTCCTGGTGCCTCAACATGACCCTCAGCTACTCCCTTCTGGTGCCCTAAAATGGCCCTCAGCTACTCCTTCCTGGTGCCCCAATATGGCCCTCAGCTACTCTTTCCTGGTGCCCCAACATGGCCCTCAGCTACTCCTTCCTGGTGCCTCAACATGACCCTCAGCTACTCCCTTCTGGTGCCCTAAAATGGCCCTCAGCTGCTCCTTCCTGGTGCCCAAACATGGCCCTCACTGAGTCAGGGTCTGGCTTATAAAAGGGGTATTTACTTATACATGTATACACTTTACTAGAGTAATGGGGACCTTCTCAGAACAAATCAAAGTAGTGTCAAGCAGGTATATGTTGTGTCTCACCCCTTTGGGTCAATGTATATCCCTGGCTTGGCAACTGTGCCCACTGGACACAACTTGAAAAATAAATTGTACCCAGAGAAGTATTTTTGTGTCCCGGGCACTGGGGGTACTGGGCATAGGAATTTGTCGGGGTGAGGCTTATATGCAGGTGCGGGGCCCTTGATGGGGGGGTCCCAAATGTCCCATGTCTATTGTAAGAAATGATCATGTCACTGTGTCGATTTTAAGAAGTGTCCATGTCACTGTGTCAATTTTAAGAAAAGCTTATGTCCCCATGTCGATTTTAAGAAAGTGCCAATGTCCCATGTCACTAGGCTAAAAAATGCCCATGTCACCATGTCGATTTTGGGGGTCTAGAGCCCTAGGTGTGGATTATACACATGTAAGAGATTACGGTACAAATGTTCATTGAACTCATTATATTTTCAAATCTTGGTGCCAGAGTATGCTGTATTATTTTATTTGTTGCTTCCCTTGATCTTTAAAAAGAGAATGCACAGACTTTCAAGGCTAAAGCAGTGCTGCCAAAATGACGCCGGCATGCCAGCTTTTCCTGGGGTAGAATCTTAATGGCCAGTGTATGGCCTTAGGACGCAGGCCAGGATGGCCTGCCAATATCTCAGCTTTATGATGCTGAAAGAATTTGTCAAATTGGCCTATAGAAGCAAAGGTTTTAGTAGGTGTTTTATATTCAAATAATTTCCAATTTCTTTTCAGTTATATGAAGTTTAGATGGGTACCCCTGGGTACCTTAAATATCAATATCCATAAGGCCTGCGTCAGAGAGAAATGGCCTGCACTGGCTTAAGACAATTGGGAGAATCTTTAAAAGGCAGAAAAGGGCGTGTCCTCGTGTGACCCTTCTTCTTGTACCTCTTTCCATGGGCGGCAGAGAGTCCAGTCGAGCTGCTGTTGTAGAGTAGCCAGACGGGATGAGCACCAATGCTGCCCGACGTCAGCAAATCGCCGCCCGACCTCCTCCTCCTCCCCTCACCTCCCCCAGTCCCTCCCAAGTCCCCTACTACTCAGTCTGAGGCAGCCAGGCTTTGATCGTTGCCGCCACACAGCACTCACAGGCCGCTGCCGCCATCACTGCCTCAACTGCCATCCAGGCCCGCCCTGAATGTCGCTATCTCTGCCTCCCCTAGTCACAGTCCCTATGGCCGCCCCGGGCCTGTGTGTGAATATCTGGGTCTCTGTGTGGCCGCCCCTCCCTCTGCCCTGCCCGCCTTTGTAGCTGGTGCATTAAGTCTAACCAAAGCCCAGTCCTGATGGCTGACATCCCCCACGTACACATAGCCTTAGCCCGTGGTGGAGCCAGATTCAGGGACGTGAGGGAATGGTGGATTGAGCCTTGAGGGCTGGCCTGCTCTCTCCGCTTCAGTCTCTCCTGCCCCTGCCTGCCTGGACGTGGTGCGTGCTCCATGAGTCGTGCTCGTCCACCGGCACAGCGGCACAGGGCAGGGCTTGTCCCCCGTACACACAGTACACGGCTACCGGCCATGGAGGGGCTGTGGGGCTGGCTGGCCTAGATAACTTAGGAGGAGGGGAGGAGGTGGCAGGCAGGCAGCCGGCGGTGGCGGCCAGGCGCAGGGACAAAGGTTCATGGAGTCTAGTGTTGGTGGGTGGCGGCGGTAGCGGCAGGAGGGGAGGCCGGTGCTGCTGGCAGGCCCCGCGTTACAGTACTGAGTAGGGAGGTGGTGGTGTGTGTAACGGCAGCTGCACCACCAGACGCCGACCGCCCTTACTCCTACCTCCTCCCACCCTGCCTCCACCTCCCTCCTCCTCCCCCCGCCCGCCCCCTGCACCACCAACCGGCGCCGACCTCCTCCCTCCCCGCCCGGCTCCCCATCCGACACGCACCAACATAACGCCACAATACACTCACATGACACATCAAATTTACAAAATTTAACCACGATATATTAGAAGACATCCATAAAAAGGTATTAGAGGCGATAGAAATGTTGGTTTCTCACCATTTTCTGGTTTAGAAGCGGCTGAAGCCGGCGTTGGGTTGGCCGCCTCGCCCGCAGCCTTCCTCCCGCCTCGCTTGCGTTTGGTCCCGGTTGGCAGCAGGGCCGCGCCGCCTGCGTTAGAGGCCATCTTGGTACGAGCGATCCTGACGTTTTATCGCTACAAATCCACCTAAATTGTCCGAATTTCACTCGGAAATCCTCCCGGGAGGTTCCCTGAGAGTTCCAGTATAAATCTTCAGCAAATATGAGCCGATTTAGGGCTAAAAATTCAAAACAGAAGCACGAGGACGTGTGAGTCCGTCTAAAGATAAATGCTTGGGCAGGGCCGCGACCAATCAGAACGAAGAATGGCCTCATTTACATCTGTACGCCAATCCATGTGACCAAATCTGACCTAGAAACCATAAAAACAAGTCACATGATCGGTAAAATGGCTGCCGTTTGTTTTGACACATAGATGGGCCTGCAAAAGTGGCTCACTGTGTGTTCGTTTTTAGGGGAGTGTATTGTTGAGCGTGTCTGTGTTCTGGGATGAATGCACATATATTAAGGTCTTATCTGCTTACCTTGTCTCCAGCACAACTGATGTAGTTAGCAGTAATGTCCCCAGAATGATAAGCTAATACTTGTATGTAATTGACCAATACGCGCTCATCTGTATTAGCCACAGAGCACTCGTGAGAGATAATAAGCTTTTGCACTTTATTGCTGATATTCACAACTGGTATGCACAACATCACAATGATCAGAATAGTGGTAAAATGTCCAAGTCAGAGAATGCTCCAATATCCAGTTTCATGGGCCATGGATATCTATAGGTCCTTACTGTCCTACTGAGTGGCAGCACTATCCATGGGTAGTCTCACACACAGTAATTCACCCTGATTTCAGCAACAGTTAGCAATCCCAAGTCCAATTGCTCTTCGTCTTCACCAGCAATATGTTCACTTAATTTCCCCCTTCAGATTGGCAGTCTGACCGATCTAATATAGTCCAAGAGGTCATGACCCCATCTATGTCATAGATTTGAGTTCAGGGTTGAATTAGGTTCAGCTTGTGTGAGTTCACCACCCCATGTCATGTCATGGCCCAGTCCCTGGTTTACAGTTCACAGGCCTCCGTGAGTCACACTGAGTTCATCACCAGTACATGGGTTCATACAGGCCTCGAGTCATAAGTTCATCCCAAGCACATAGTTCAACATAGGCTTTGAGTCACCAGTCCATCACTGACCCATAGTTCATGCCTGTTCATGTGACCCAAGCTCTCTCCTTAATTACCATTTGACCTCAGAGCACTCTCCAACCTTAGTGTTCTTTAGTCTCTACCCATACACAATTATAGTTACCTTTTATCCTTGTATGATATACTAATTCACCTATCTAGCTCAATAAGGGACCTTAACAGTATGTTGGGTTTTGATAGGGGAGGGGGGGGGGGGAGTACCGGTACCGTATATAATATAGGCCCGTTGCTGGGGGGGGGGGTTACTTTTCTTTTTTTTTTTAGTCCGCTATCAGCCGCAGGAGTGCGGGGGGGGGGGGGGGGTGGTCTTTTACGTTTTAGTTTTAAGCAGCCTGGGCACTATAGATAAAAAAAAAAAAAAAAGCACACAAATTCTTTGCGGTGGAGCTGGCGTCGAGAGGGGGGAGGGTGGCACAAAAAGTTTTCACAACTATTGAGGGTGGTCAAATTTCAGGGGGGGGGGGAGGTTCAAGTACCGGTACTCGTTCCACATCATAGGCACATGCATGTCATTTTTTTTGGGGGGGGGAGGGGGGCGGGGATTACGCACAAAAAATTCTCATAGCTGGCGGGGGGGGGGGGTTATGTAAAAAATTGCATGTCCTTACAACTTGACTAAGCGCCCCCACCAAATAAGTAGTTATTTAAAATTGGCAATAAATGACTCGGCCACAAAGAGAGGCATGAAAATTTTTTGTGTGTTGGGGGAAGCTTGATTTACCACTCTCAAGAGGGGTGTAAAAAGTTTTCATGTTCATGTGGATGCATGATAACTCACCACAACCCATCCCTCTTTGGTAAATAACCAATAAATAATTACCACTCCCTTCAGAGTTCCTCTTATTTGACCCTCCTCCCCCATCACCCTTTGCCGACCTGCCACGCAGCCTCGACCACTGTCTATTGATACCAGTTTAATAGCCTGGGATCAGCTTATTTTTCAATAGATGTGTATTCCAGTGAATTGTTTTAGTGCCCTCTTTGATCTAGATGAGAATCTGATTGAAGTTGGGTGTGTATTCACTCTCCGGCTGATATCAGGTATTAATACAGCAGTGCAGCCTGTGCTGTGAGAACTAGCTCGCCGCCTGGGCAGCCAACCTGTACTGTGTCGAGGCGTTCGGGCAACGGTTTTCCAACGATATCTATTGCATTATGGGTAGGGGTGACCTCGAACGCTAACTACCCCACCTCAGCTGGTTCCCTCCAACCCCTTCCACCCCAGCCATGTCTGGCTAGGTACCAGTCTGACTCAGGGATCAACATTGACCCACATGGGGAGGACCAATAGGGGGTGGCCTTACAAACCAGCATTGATCCCTCGGCCGTACTCCGAACGCACCGTGTCAGGCTGGGGAGTGCGAGGCTGCCTGCCACGTGATATTATATATGGATGTGTCCCAAAGAGACCCACCTACCTATGGTAAGGTGGAGGGGGTCTTAGCAAAATTTGAGGGGCTGATACTTTTTTCTCTCCTCTGGAGATCAAAAAGGTTGTTTTTTAACAACAGGGGATGGGGGTGGATTGTAGGAAAGAAAAAATGTCCCCCTTTTAGGGGGGCCATTTAATTATGTAACACAAATTCGCCCACTTCCCCCCCTTGATTGTAACACTTTGTATTGACCGACCCCCACCCTAATTATGGTCAGAGCCTCTCCACATGTATCAATAGGGATCCAGATATCTCTGCAGACCTATCGACAATATGCAGGTTTTTCCAATCAAAAGGCCTACTTCAAAACTTGTAAATTAATTTGACCGCCCCAACCCCATCAATTTGGGAGTTATGTTATACATTGTGTATCATGTGCTTTTAAATGTTGCAGTTGTGTCATGTGATGTATCGTATTTAGCATATCTGTTAAGTAACACATGGACAGAGCCCCCCCCCCCGGTCACAATCACAAAGTGTAATTCATGGTATTTTGAAATATGGCCACAGCATGCTTAATTTCGGAGACTCGGGTCTACCGTAAATTCCCTTGTATAAGCCGCGGCTTATACCAGAACCCAAATCAAAATTTGGCCTATACAATAAGCCTAAAGTCAGTGTGCGGCTTTCATGAGGTTTTTTTTTACACCATAAGACAGTACTAAACTGAAAATTTCCAAGCCCCTGATGAGGCTTAAAGCCTTCTCTCAAACTCAGGGTGTGGCTTATACGAGGGTGCAGCTTATATGAGGGAATTTACGGTAATAAGAATAACGGGTAATATCTGGCACATGACTGAACCTCAACAAACAGATATACACATTTAGAACAATTATTTTATTTCTGTAATGTACACACTATTTACATATCATTGCAGAATATAGCCGATAATATTCTTGCACAAGAAGATACCTTAGGTAACCCATTGACAATGTATAAGCCGATTTGCACCTTATCAACTTTGCCAGCAAATATGTCAATACTATTATTTTGTATTACAGGTGCAAATTATATCCATGATCTTAAGGAAAATTATATTTGCAATTTTATCAAACCCTCAAATTGGAGAAGTATCAATTGAGATGCTTTGCATCAATAACAATGCTGGTGATTCACTGAAGTTGCTAAAATGTAGATGCTTCTTTGCGGGCCTGTTTCGCCGACACCCCAGTTCGTCTGTACTCAGAACGTTCCTTTAGGTATTCGTCTTTGCATTCATTGTAGAAAGCTGGGTCTTGGAACCTGAAGTTAGAAATGGGTTTACACATTTCATGTACATGTTCTATATACTTGTGTAGGTTGGAACTGGTTTCGTCAGTTATTGATAGAATTACTTCAATGACTATCTGAAATAGTTTGCAAGAAAGCAAAAGATCTTGGCTTGGATACACTTTTATTCCCTCATTTAACTACCATAATTTCTCGTGAATATAGCACGTCCTATATGCGGGATTTTAGTTCTGCCTTCATCCGCAAGGGGGAGACCAAGACCTTTTATGTTACACTCCCCCTAAGTCATAATATGACATAGGGGGGTCCGGGGGCCTTAGCTACACATAGCTTTTTGAAAAAAAAAAAAACACACTAGGTGCGTCTTATACGCAGGATGTGCCTTATACGTGGGAGAGCCGTGGGGGATGCATCCCCACACTTATTCAGGTTTTACTATGTATTATATTGGGATATACTAGACATCACAATTTTTTCAGCTGCTCTGCCCCCACTGGTCCAATCCAACCAAATGCCAATGCCTCGTCCTTCACTTTCTCGATCAAAAAGTTCATTCTCTCGTTCACTTGTTCTCAATGATAGTTTATAGAGAGAAAAATCAGACTTACCATTTGGCTAAGCACACTTTCATCTCATGAGCTTCTTTGCGACATTTGAACGGCATTAACAAACCAGACTCTTTGCTGCAGTCACTAAACTCTGGATACAAATAAAACAGAGGGGAGAGAAAATTACATGGTTTCCTAATGACTGAAATACATGTAGTCAAATGGTAATGCAAGCCGCCAAAGCAGGGATGGGTTGAACTTTTTTTTTCTATTTTTTTTTCGATGTTCATCATAAACGAATATTCTACATGATATAGTCTGTAAAACTGGAGATGTTGGAAAATGGGTTTCTCTACATCATATCTACAAAAAAAGAAGAAAAATCTCTCATACAATGCATAATCCAAACATGAGTTTATAATGGGAATTTGGCTCGTATGAAAAAAAGGCCTTTTCTTAAAATTGTATCTATTTATTCAATCCTTCATTCATGTGTGGAATGTTCACCTTTTTTCTTTTTTTTTCATACGATCTATACCAATATCACCATGTACCGGTAGTCTTTGCGAGTTAAGACAACCTCACCTTTGACAAGGTCTTTACACATGACTTTATTCGCCTTCTCCTTCATGCGTTTCGGTATCACCACGTCTCGCTCCACTACCCGCAGCGTCAGGTCATCAGGATCACCTGCAGAGAACAAGTGTAAATGGCAATTATTATCTAACCCTGGTAAAAATTGTTTAACCCTGAAGACAATTTCAGAAAATGTCAATTTGTAGGGTTGGTATATTGCATCATTTTGGCACTGCAGAGTTATTTTGTAGTGCTACGTTGACACAACATAATGACCATGTGGTAGAGTATTATAATGACTACCGCAATCTCCCGCGTATAAGACGCAGTGCGCGTATAAGACGCACCTAGAGTTTTGGAAAATTCTCAAAAAAATGAAAAATTCATAACTTTGGTTCTACTGAGTGAATTTTCAAAATTTAAAAACCTGTGTGTGGCTTGGCCCCCCTGGGCCCCTTATGCCCTATTATGACCATTATGACATGTAACATATCAAAAGAAAGGTCTTGGTGTCCCCCTTGTGGATCCAAGGAGAACTAAAACCCCTCGTGTAAGACGCGTCTTATACGCGGGAGATTACGGTAGTCCTTTCTAAGATATAAAAAAAAGTAGTTCTTAGTAGGATCTACAATGATTGTGGTGCGACTGTATGATAATGATTTGAAACGGTTTGTCGTCGATATCAAAGGCAGTATTTGAAAAAAAGGCAAAATGTTGGACATTATTCTCCATCTAAATACTGTAATTAATAGCTCTTGTATAAAGGCGCATCCTGCATAAAAAGACTGTCAACGATGTTTCTATCACAACTCTATCATTATCAAGACAAAGCTGAATATTTTTCCGTTTTTTTTTTTGTTTTACAATAGGGAACGATTCAACTAAATCTTTATTTGGAAATTGTGTAGGTAAAGTGAGTGGTATTTGAGCATTCTCTTCACCATCATCACAGCCGGTTTGATTTGGTTTGGTTGATTTTACCTCCACTAATACTGGTAGTACTGTTGCTTAAAAGGTAGCAGAGTTACTGTGTTTGATCAAAATCAGTTTTTTCCTTTCTCTTTCTGGACAGGTTTTGAAAAGCTTCTTGCCCAAAACAGCTAGACAGGTATCTATATGCTGCTTGCCCGACCTGGCCCAACACAGCAGTGACTGCATCTATGGATGGCTGAATCTATTAGATGGATGATTGAATCTATAAGGATGGGGCGAGGGAGAAACGCTATAAGCCTACATTAGGCTACAAGGGCTTCATTCTCCTACCACCATGCCTTTGGCTGAGGGTGGCCTAGTTTCACACTGTCATTATTTCATGGTAGACGTGACCACTTCATAGATTTGACCATCAACCTCTTTATTCATGGCTGATATTGACGACACTATAGATTAGTACTAGAGCAGCCATATTCAACGGGGGGATGGAATACGATGTGTGCGTATTCAATGCCTGACAATCACGTGACTTATGTGGGGGCCTACTATACCGATCGAGAAAAATGCCTCTGGTACCGCCATCTTGTTTGTTTGGGCCTACCGTAATCTCCCACGTATAAGGCGCAGCCCACGTATAAGGCGCACCTAGAGTTTTGGAAAATTCTCAAAAAAATGAAAAATTCATAACTTTGGTTCTAATGAATGAATTTTCAAAATTCAAAAACCAATGGGTAGCTTGGGCCACCTTGGGCCCTCCTGGGCCCCATTTTGTCCTAATTTGACCAAGGGGGCATGTAAGATATCAAAAGAAAGGTCTTGGTGTCCCCCTTGTGGATCCAATGAGAACTAAAACCCCCCGTATAAGACGCGCCTTATACGCGGGAGATTACGGTACGTGACAATCTCCAACAGATCACTGTACTCTTTGTTTCTATATTTAACAAGAACATGCTAGAAGAGTGAACCCCCATCCGGGAATGTGTAGTGTGGCTGTGAGACAGTTGGACAGATCATCGGTTCGCCAGGTCTGCCAATTGGACAGAATTTCACATCTCATGAGACATTTGGACAGGACAATTCGACAGATTTGGGTGCAGTGCAAACCATCATCATATATCTCTCTTCTTAGAGAATTTGGAAGCACAACAACCCTAAGGCCAATGGAACTCACATTGCAGTTTACCATACACCGCCCACATGCCTTTGAAGTGGCCGCATGGAAAATTTTCATTATTCATTATTTCAAAAAATCTGAAAAATTTCTCCAAAATATATTTGGACATGATAACAATGACCAAAGGGGGGCATATTTGGTATCAAATTGAAGCTTACGATGCAAGGAATGCAGTCAACATGGTCTCATCTACAACCTCAAAGTACCCTTGTTATGTTTAATAGATAATGAATAATGAAAAAATGCCTCATCACTTTTCAAAAAGTCCTGGACGGTAAACTGCAACCTGACTTCCCATGGCCTAATGATACTGTCCCTACGCCGTAGAACCATGGAAGGGCAAAAATGGGACTTGAAAAATTAAATTAATTATTTCAAAATATGATTTGTATCAATGTAAAACCTGTCGAATTGTCCCAAATATCTGTCCAAGTCTTTTCAATTTCTGTCCAACTGTCCTGTCGAATCATCCTGTCGAATTGGCAATCCGTCGAATTGTCTGTTTCCCGTGTGGAAGGCCAGTGTGTCATTTACTTGCCAATTGCTGATTGCCAATTGTTGTATATGTACATTGAAAATCTAAGCACAATATAAATGAATGTAGAAGCACAATGCCAGAGCACAAATCTACAGCAAAATCTTCAACCATTGCACAAGCACAATAAACTACATTTTCCCTACAGTTTTGTAACAAGATGGACGACCTCCTTTATGATTTCTTAAATCGCAATTAGAAATTTGTAATCGGCACATCTTATGGACCTTCCGTAATATTTCCAACATGGTGGATCACAATAACGCGGAGGCAGCTTGACACATTGAAAACCAGTAAATATTGTTGTGTTTCTTTATTTAAAATAGGCATGGCAGTACTCACCAGGTGGTGTGCCAAACACTCTGCCTGCTGAGGCTGCCCGAACTCCTCTATCTGGGTAAGGTCAACTTTGACCCCACCCCCCCCTGGAGGAGAAGCTATAGAGATATTTGAATAATTCCAAATGCTATTATTGCCTACAACACCTCTAGTTTGAGTATCAGGCCATAATTTTAGTGAAGACGAATTATCAAGGATATATATCAAAGTTTTAAAGTTAGGCTATGCTGGAAAATCGACAAAATTAGTGATTCTCCCTAACCACTATATAAGACATGGAAAGTTGTTATTTTCCTATGTAAATCATTGTAATGTTCATGGATTTGTGCATGGCAGTGATTGTGGGAAAGTGGGCTTGGTCTTAAAAATGATGAAAACATTACAGCATCTCTAAAATGAAGCAATGATCAGATAATACAATCTTTTTCCTTCAAGGAAAACCTAAGAGCATCAAAATCCATTGAGAAGTCAATGATTTATGATCATTTATATTGAAGATGTCAAGTGTGTGTGTTTTGTCATTCTCTGTGGAAACACCCTCTGACACCCTCCACACAATTACCTCCTGTACAAAAACTATTGACACTAACTTTATAAATGCAACTGATACATGAAGAGAAAATGTTAGGCTTCCCTATGACTGGTAATAGATTGCTGTAAGATGGATTTTAATTTTCTTGGATTCTCACCAGCACCCCCTCTTTGGGTAGGCACTTACCTAGTTTTTCAAGACTTTATCCCACTAAACTTATCTAATGAGCAATGGATAGATCTTGAGAAAAGAAGTGGATTTGCTTTTTAAATGAAGTCTCTATGTCAATTTAAATTATGAATTATGACCGGTCAAATGTACCAAATCAGACCCAGAATTCAGAGTTTAATTTGGATCCAATTTTGTGATCAAGCAAGATAAATCTAAGGAAGCCTAGATCACAAAAATGATTATTTTGGGCAATTTTCTTTTTAGATATGCAAGATATACCCCCAAGAATGTAAATAATGATACATTATATCATAATCAAAAAATGTAAAAGCAAATTTTTGATGTCATCTTTTCCCTTGAACTGTGCGCTCTTTGTCTTTGACTCAGGATGTTTATATGATCATAACTTTCATTTAAATTGTCATAAAAACTTCATTTGAAAAGCAAAACCACTTATTTTTATCACAGCTATCAATATCGCACCATATAAAATGCATACTATAAGGTCTTAATTGATAGGTAAGTGGCTTACATGGGGAGGTTGGGACAAGTGTCCATAGAGAATCTCGCCCAAAAAGTTTGCAGGGTCTGTCAAACATACTGCAGCCCCTTAGAAAAAGAAAAGCTAGACATTTTCTAGATGATTTTTAACCAATGAACAGGTGGGAACCATTTATTTTTAGGTGCACAGTGATCTTCTCCTCATAAAATGGTTCTAAACTTTTGGTTGAACTTCAATGGGGTCAAAGGCAAAATTCCCTACATTCAACCTTGTACAAAGAATATTCATTTTAAAGGTCTAGCCAAGCCTGTTAAATGAGCCCTTGTTTGTAAAGATCCTCCAGTTAATAGCTTCACAATAAACTTGCAATGAAAGGAGAGTTTAACACTACCCAGTTTCAGCTTTATCACAGTTTCACACCTCTATGCAGCAGACTCACACACTGGAGGTATTTCAGTGCCTACTTTGGGCAGATTCAGACCATTCTGAATGAAAAAACCTAGACCTGCCCACCGGTCCCTAAGCATATAATGTTAGGGACCGGCTCCTCTGTGTTATGAGACTTTTCAGCTACTGGTTCTGCCTCCTGCTGCAACCGGAAGTTGCAAGTAGTTTGTTTACATGTGTCTCAAAGATATATTTAGAGACACAACAGGGTTCCCTAGAAAAGATGGGCGAGAGATCATGCTATTATGTACAACTAATCCAAAAATTGGAACTCAATTCATTATATTTATTTAGATACAGCAACTATAACATTGCTGAGTAAAGCCTTGCGTATGCCACGGCCGCCATCTTGTTTTGAAATGTTATTATCGTATTTTCGGCAAAATGTTAGCTTTTCCCTGACTTAAACTGATCGTAGAAGGCTGAAACTTTCAGGGTATCTTAAGGGGGATCACATCTAGCTGCCTACTTAATTTTAAGAGGATTGGTTAAGGGTAAGGCTGGGTAAGGGTGCGGGGAAAGTCTCCCCGCGCTCCCGAAACATTTGGTATTATAACTCTCCCACACCGTACAGAGCTCCCTGAGCGGTAGACGGTGTGGAAACCCCCACACTAAAAAAACCTGTCTCTGACAGCATCACAGGATGATGGATTTGATTATCAAACCCTTATCAAATCCTGATAAAAAACCATTTCTCTAGCATCCTAAAGGATTGTTAAATTCTGCTTTTTGATTTTTTTTTTTGAAAAATATTTGCAAACCCCCTGCAATGCCTATTTAAAAGCAAATTAACCACGTAGGATCATGGCATAAATGCAAATGTCCACTCCCGTGAATAATTTTACTGCGTATTCGCCTCGGTGGTTCTGCCCGCATTCAACTCGGCCTTGTATTCCACCCGCCATGGAATACGATGTTCCTTTCAACTTGTTTCAGTGACCTCCCCCACGGCTTTGCACTGAATTACAAAATTCAACATGAGCTTCTATGACGACAATCCCCTTTTATCGCTCAGCTCGATGAAAACTTATGACTGATATCATTCAGAACCCATGATGATTACCCATTAATAATTCACAAAGTGGAATGAGTATTATTGATTTATTATCTTCCTCACCTACTCCATGTGGACCACCTGTTGTACTTCCCATACGATCCGGGAAAACACCTGCATCTTTTTGCGTCGACATCTTGCAGTTTGCCAGAGCGTCCTTGACCTTGGACTTGAAGCTCCTTGTGATGCGAGTAATAACAGATTTTGGCCGGTCTATCTCCAGTTATCTCTTTAATATGCGTATAGAATGCAGAATTATTTGTCTATTTTAGCTACAATAGATATAATACGAAATACTTCTTTATGTGTTCTTCGACTATTATGAATATTGTTAATGATATATGTGGTCTTTCTCCCATAGTTCACAGCGACACTCAACATCCGGTTTTGCAGACAGGTGAGTTTCCAAAATTTTGTTTAAGTACACATTATTATTGAATACTCGTGAAAATAGTGTATAAATTACCTAATTTCATAACAGGAACTTAAGAGCAAGTCTTATCCTATAAAAGTTACCAACAGCTTTCTAACACAATTATAATATATGGTTGATAAATACATTTGATCAGAACCAAGTTTGCCGGCTCGCGTTGTGCATTGTCATCATCCCCAACGCTGCAAGTCACCAGTGACACCACACACACTCTCACACGGTCACTGTTTATAGATTGATTGCTGATTATTATGTAGGCCTAATCCATACTGATAAAAAGAGACCTAGTAGGTAGGTACGTGAATGAAAGGGCGCGGACCATGTCCTAGAAATCTGTGACAGGTTTGGGAGGTGTGTGCAGGGATAGGTCTCAGTGATTAGCTTTAAAATAATAGAAATAGTTGATGAATAAGGTTCCTGATATTTTATCTGCCAAGAAGACAAGATTTCCTTTGATTTAGTGTTTCAATTTTGTATGAACTCTAATTAGTTAATTAATTACCACCTTAATTAGGTCAATGTTTTAGTAATCTCTCATTCATTATATGATAGAACTTAGGAAGTCGAACAAAAACATATAGAACAGCAAGTACATAGTCTTAACCTCATCTCTACCAAATATGAAGGAATTCTACCGACGAGCACATAGGTTTCTAGGATCAGCCAACTTAAATTTCAGCTAATTTTGATGGTTTTTCTCAACTTTTTATATTCATAAATTCATATCTCTGACCCTAGTGGTCATATCAGCTTCATTTAAACTGCATTGTATCCGTAAAGTCATTGGCTTTCAGGAAATATACGGTTTGCTATGATATATCTCTTTTCAAATTATGGCAATAATGTAGCTAAAGGTCACAGACAATTCCTCTTTGTAGAGTTTAATTTCATGACAAAAATTTGGCCAACCTTGTCTCACAAAAACCTCAATAACTCACCCAAAAATGACCTTAAAATTACAATTCAAAAAGCATGTTGCTTCTCACATATGTGCGGAAAAGACTGTGCCAAAAACCAAGAGCTCTCATGTGTTAAAAAATTTTAAGTCACATACCTAGACCTAGTAGGTTCTATTTGGACGTTAATCTCTCCCTTTGAGCCCCTTAAAAAAGTTGAGGTTTGATACTGAGTCACTATTGTCATTGATAGTGGTGCCGGGGGGTGGGTCAAAACACTCAAAACGGTCAAAAGACAAAACCTTCACACTGCCACTACCCCAGTTCGTTGAGACGGAAAGTCCGGTAACCTTGGTAACGTGCAGACGTCGGCACACCGGATGCCGGGGACAAAGTGGTGCTCTGCGCTCAGCGCTCCTGGTTTTGTAGCATAGTAAAATGTCTACACTGGAGCCCTGCTTAGATTTTGATTGCATATTACCGCAATTTAGGCTGCAACAAATTCTTATTTCTACCGGGATAAGAATTTTCTATGCAATTAAATTCTACCCTGTAGATAAGAAGGCTATAAGTGCCAGATTTTTTGAGGATTCAGACTTTGAATGGTGCTCATAGCACTGAAGCATAAAAATCTGTCCCCCGGGGAAAATGGCGCGATCCGTGTACATGTGACACGTTACCTTGGAGAATCGCTACGCTATGTGGTTACCGTCCGCACGAGTTGGCAGAGTCAGCCTCGGTCAGCAGCTATTGATAACAGTTCAATAGCCTGGGATCAGCTGTATATTCCACTTAATGTGTATTCCATTTTATTACTATATTACCCTCTTTGATCTAGACAAGAATCTGATGGCGTCAATCTGATTTATGTTGGATGTGTATTCACTCTTCTAGCTGAGGTTGGATGACTGCACAAGTGAAGCAGAGCTGCTTGGGGATAGATAATAGAGGCTCGAACTGTGGGATAGGACCATCGCTCGAGATCGAAAATTGGAAAATTCACAATGAGCTCAATCGAATGTGACCAATATTTTTTTTTTGCAAACAGTTTAAATTTTTTGTTGAAGTGCCTATCTCAGAGTGTACATGATGTACACTTTAAGGATTGCGTAGTAATATAAGGCACTAGTACTATGGGAAACGATCAAACCATGATAACATCCCTCTCTTCTTAATATTATAGAATTTGAAAAGACAACAACCCTAGTGATACTGTCCCTTGGACCCTACGCCGTGGAACTACTTTCGCCAGAAAAATCGAAGGAATTTGTTTATTTGAAGATGTCATGTGAAAGGTGGGGGCTCTCGACCTACTTAGGGAGTGGGCATCGCCATTTTGGCACCGACAGGCTCAGAGTAAGGGATGCGGTCGTCCTTAGTAGCGGGAGTGGAATCAGGGTTGGAGAGCAAACCTAGGCCCTCTGGGACAGTGGGAGGGAGTTACAAGTTAATATAGATTTTATTTTTAATAGGCGATCATTGGATTGGGATATATATCTAATGGGGGGGGGAACCAGTTTTTAGTGGGGAGCGGAGGGGTAAGTTGTACCATATTCTTGGGCGCAGCAGTGACGTCATAGCAACCAGTGTGGCCCTTATCAGCCTTATCTCCCCACTGATGAGAATCCTCATGAAGAGTTGAATTAAATAGGAAATGTACTGGAAAAAGTTGTTAAAACCCTTATCAGAAAAGATCTATACATCATACAGCAAAAGGGGTTACAAAATCTAAAAGATATTAGAAATTTGCATTACATACTAAATGCACTATTTTCTGATCTTAATGTTTAGAAAGAAAACTGCGGAAAAAACGTGACCTTTTCTATTACATTGTACATTGCCTACCGTAATCTCCCGCGTATAAGGCGAGTCTTATATGCGAATCAGATCATTCATGGGTCTTATACGCAGGAGCATGGCTGCCTTGAGTTGGGGGTGCGCCTTATACGCGGGGTACCTCCAACTTCCAATTTAGAATCAGGTACACACCCTCATATATTTTCTTTAACCAAAGAAAAGGTGTAGTTGATATCATGGTGCTCTATATACCCTTAATTTAATGAATGAAGTATACTATTCTGCTAGCCATAAAAGTCTTTGGAAAAATATGTACAGCTCACTCACTGAGAACTTTATTGGTTATACTATTGACCTTTTAATCAAGAAAATCAAAAGATGCAGCATAAAAGAAAATCTCCTGCCATAGTAGTGCTGCTGCCATCTAGTGTTATGTTCTTTATGTCCTTAAGTGTTTCCTATAATAACACCAGGTGGCAGCACCCACTAGGGCAGGATTATTTATTATAAGGCTGCATGGATTCTCTCCATTAAAAGGTCAAAAGAATAATTGATAAAGGTCTCAGTGAGTGGGGTGTACATATATTTCCCAATGTACTTTCTGATGAACAGAATGGTATGCTTCATTCAGTAGTTTATGGACTTATAGAGCACCATGCTATCAACTACACCTTTTTTTTGGTTAAAGAAAATACATGACCAGATGGGGTATTGAAATCTGTTGTCAATATCTGAAGTGCCCCTTTGGGTTGGGTCCTTTATGTGGACCATGCTCCTTGAGTAAGGGGTGCGCCTTATACGCAGGTTTTTCAAATATTAGACTCAGGAGCAGCAGATGCGCCTTCTACGTGAATCTGCCTTCCCTGAGTTGGGGGTGCGCCTTCTACGCGGGCTGCGCCTTCTACGCGAGAGATTACGGTATATAAATTCACCGTTTTCCAGGTCCCTAGCAACTAGAGTTCCGCTCTCAAGAATAGGTAGTGGTGGGGAGGGGGGATTGCCGACCTGCAAAAATCCACCAAGCCATACTGTTTCCCCGAGTTGCCAGTTGGTGATATATAACTCAGCCCCATGTCTACAATTTTTCTCTATAGTTTTAAAGAAGTTGCATGTTTTGGGGGTCATTTTAGTGACCCGTGGGTCTTTGACTTTGTGGCATTAAACTTCTTTTTTTTAGAGAGACGACCTAGACGTTTACCCATGGCATATTTTCAACATGATACCGTAATCTCCCGCGTATAAGGCGCACCCCCAACTAAGGGAGGCCTGTCCCACGTATAAGGTGCACCCCTAAGGGCAGATTTTTGTTAATTAAGTACTATTCTATAGTAAAAATAACCCCCTATAAGGCGCACCCCAAACTCAAGGCAATGTCCCTCCCACGTATAAGACTCAGCAGCATTTTGTTTGGCGTATAAGACGCGCCTTATACGCGGGAGATTACGGTAAGTGAAATCGTGTGCGAACCAACAAATTTTTGATAATTCTCAAGTGCCAAGAAGTCCGCTTCCCCCCCCCCCCCAAAAAAAAAAAAAAAAAAAAGTCAGGAGAGGGCGGAAAAAAGGGGGGGTATGTGGCGTTACCTGTGAACACAATATTTTTACATTTCAGGCCTTATACCAGCCCTTACACCAATATTAATTGCCAGACTCCTTTTCTTTTCACAGACTGAGCAGACATGGACCGATTATTACGACTTGGCGGAGGCCTCCCAGGTATGGGTGGTGGTGGCACGCCAAGCGATGCTCCTGCAGTAGACACAGCCGAACAAGTTTATATCTCATCACTCGCTCTACTCAAGGTAAGGAAGACAAATTATAGTAACAAGTAAACTACTGGTACTAGATTACCCATTGATCAGTAACATACATGATTTTACTCTGCCAGTTTTTCACTGGGCTGTAATAGTGAATCTAAATTTCCCTGAATGTTAGAACAACTTTAAAAATTGAATGGACTTAACAAAATGCCTGTGTTTTTTCTACTAAATAGTTCTACCCTACCGGTACCCATTAAACGAGCTTTATTGTGTAGTGTTTGAGAAAAATATATTTGGTTTTGACAAATGCTGCCATCTGCTGAGAAGCTCCTTGTATCCTGTTCTTTCACCTTGCAAAGGTTGGGAATTTTTTTTTGTTTTTTTTTAAATCGGTGTTTATTAATTATACTGGGACACATTTTCAGACCAAGTATGAGCAACTGATGTGCCCATAACTGAAATGACCTGTTGAATTGTCCTTTTAGATGTTGAAACACGGCCGTGCGGGAGTGCCCATGGAAGTGATGGGCCTCATGTTGGGGGAGTTTGTTGATGACTACACAGTCCGGGTTATTGATGTATTCGCCATGCCACAATCAGGAACTGTAAGTCTTTTTATTTAAGGAAGTTGTCTAACCCTTTAAGGGCCACTGATGCATTACTGCATCATGCCCATTGGTCGTCATGATGCACCATGATGCGAGTCTGCTATAGTCATGTAGTATGCACCCGGTGCTGAAATCGAACAATCAAATGTAAGTGGAAATGGTGAGAATAGGGATGATTAAAGTATATAGGTGAGTAATAATGATATATATGAACATCCAGTAACATTTTGGAGAATATCAATTATCAGATTTACTATTATAATCAACGCCCCTTTCCCCTACAGGGAGTCAGTGTGGAGGCCGTGGACCCTGTATTCCAGGCCAAGATGTTGGACATGTTAAAACAGACAGGACGGCCCGAGATGGTGGTCGGCTGGTACCATTCCCATCCCGGCTTTGGCTGCTGGCTCTCAGGGGTCGATATCAATACACAACAGAGCTTTGAGGCGCTATCAGAGCGGGCAGTTGCTGTGGTTGTAGACCCCATCCAGAGTGTGAAAGGAAAGGTAAGGCACTGGGGTTTGTGATTAATTGGAGTTTTCACTGGTCAGTTAAATGTTTTTCTTCAAAAGCCAATTAAAAGGATATTTTGTGAAAAAGTCAGTTAAAATTGGTATTTTGACTAATTTAGGGGGGGGGGCGGTGATTGTCAAGATTTCATGCAGAATTTGCAAAATTTCTTTGACACCCTCGCTTGAGAGTGCATGAATTTTTGGTGAGACCCATAAATTGTCCAATATTTGGTTGGTTAAAAGTCGATATGTCAGGTAAAAGTCAGTTAAAACAATGATGTATAGATAATGTATTTGTATGAGACCGGGGAATTAGAGAGTAAAAATCCCTGTTATGGAAGCCATGTCATAGAAAGTGTCAGAATTTCCTCATTTTTGCTGTAGTAAGAATTTCTACTTTTCTTGAAGTATTACATATACAACATTTAATTGCGGCTTATACGTAGGGCTTATAAACAGGGTTTTATAAACTAGTGGCAGGTGGAAGTTTGGGAAAAAGGAGAAAAAGGGCAAAATCACCATCTCGTGGACCAAATCACAATCTAAGTAACCTAGGCTGTCTCATATGTGATAAAATAGTGCTTTATTCTGTGAGTGCGTATTGTTTAGGTTGCTGTGGAGTTGTAGTATTGTTAGCCAGTGATGCCACTTTTCCTGGTTTACCAGGAATTCCTGGTTTTCATTCCCAGATACCTGTATCAAATTATGTTAAATTCCTGGGAAAGCTGCTCCAAAAGTCCAGTTTTCCTGGGTTTTTTTGTCGGCCAGTGAGTGGCATCTCTGTTAGCACTCACAGTTTATGAGCTAGAGGTCCTCAACATTTTTGTTTTTGCTCTTTTTTTTTAGTTTGAAAAGTATTTTATTGTACGTCTCACAAATGAAATAAGTGGAAAATTGACATACAATTATTAAATCAAGTTCAATTGTAGCACATATTGTTTCCAAGCAAGCTCAATATAATACACTAATATTGTGTCTCAAGTTTTTTAACTATACAGTTTAGAGGGTGGTAGGGGTTGTATGGCGGTTCCAACAGTGCATACAGGGTAGAGCAGGTTGTATGTTATGAGCTGTATGTCATTCTCTATTCTCAACATTACAAACTACTGGTATCCCAGCATGCCATGTCTCTAGAAGACAGGCCTATTTCCCTGTTATAACGGGCCTCCCCAGCCCCAGGCCATCTTTAAAAGGTGTCTATGTCTTGCTTTTCTATCCTCTCTGAGTGTGGGTGGTGTCCATATGCGCGGGCACTGGCACATATTCGTTCCTTGAATCTCCTCTTTCCTGTCCCCTCTTTCTTACATGTGTCTGGTGTTCATATGCACGGGCACAGGCACATGTATTCCTTTGTGACGTGATGTCTAATGTACTTTTTCCGCCATGAATATGACCTTAGCTGTCGGCTTGGCGTTAAACAACCATTACTCACTTACTCCCTGTTATAACTGTGGGTCTAGATAATCAATGGGAGGGTATGATATGAACAAATAACAAATTTGGTTTGAACTAGAGGATTATTTCTTTCAAAAAATGAACAGTATTGTACCTTTCAAATTATACGCGGGAGATTACGGTAGTAGTCAACACAGTGCTGTATGGCGGTCCTACCCATCCCTGGGCCATTCGTGCGAATATAGCATGCGTTAAATCTGTCTATTATTCTATAGTTCTATTGTTTTATAGTTCTATAATTATAGTTTCATAGTTATGCATATATGAGCAGGCAGGGAGAAAGGGTCATTTGTGTGGGTAATAAAACTTTAGCTTTTAATCATGGACATACACACTCACAGTTTTGATATATACACATATAGTACCATCCCACTCAACAAAAAAACAACGTTAATTAACGTCAAAAAACGTTTTTAACGTTTTGCCGTGATAAGAAGCCATAGGGAAACGTTCTGAAACGTTTTGCAACGTTTTTTGTTGACTGGAATGGACTGCTATAGAAGTGGACTGCTCTATATCGTTCTCATACAAACTCCTCCTTTCTGGTCCCCACAGGTGGTGATTGACGCATTCCGGTTAATAAACCCCAACATGATGGTCCTCGGTCAGGAGCCAAGACAAACAACATCTAACCTCGGTCATCTCCAGAAGCCGTCTATCCAGGCGCTGATACACGGCCTCAACAGACACTACTACTCCATAGCCATCAACTACAGGAAGAATGAGCTGGAACAAAAGGTATGCCTTCATGGCTTACAAGTTACTTATCATAAACATTCAAGTCTGAAGTGGCGCAATGAACACGGATCAATTAAGTAGACTCCAGCCTTGCATTGATGTGTCATATGACAAACGTTCATGGTACACTTATATAGTATATTTACCCTTATTACCCTTTACCCTTTAAGAGCACTGATGCATTGGTGCATCATGCCCAGTGGTCTTCATGATCCATGAACGTAGCCCTGGCAATTGAATTGCCAGGGCTACGTTCATGGATCATGAAGACCCTACGGGCCTGTATCAAACCCATGGGGTTGGCATGCTTCAATAAAGTGCCAGCATTTCTTTGGTGCATCTTTCTGACCATGATACACTCCTGCATCAGCAGCCCTTAAAAGGTTAAAGGGCTAAAATAAGCTAATGGTTATGATCTCTGATTTGTAGATGTTGCTCAACCTGCATAAGAAGAGTTGGATTGATGGTTTGACGCTGACTGACTTTAATGACCACTGTGAGACAAATGAACGCGTCGTCAAGGAGATGCTTCAACTAGCCAAGAACTACAACAAGGTTAGTATCCCACCATGCTATACCAATGTAATCTCCCGTGTGTAAGGCGCATCCCACCTATAAGGCGCACCTAGAGATTTAGAATATGGATTTTTAAAAAAAAAAAAGATAAAAAAAAAAAATCATAGCTTTCGTTCTACTGAATTTAAAAATTCAAAATGCTATGTGTAAATAGGACCCCCACTACGTCCTGTTATAACTTAGGGGAAATGTAACATATCAAAAGAAAGGTCTCGGTATCCCCCCGTGCAGTGGCCATATAACATGTAAAAAACATCTTTTTATGGAACTTTAAAAGACTTAAAAGTTTCTGACTTAGATAACATGACATAAATACAAAGGTTCACTCAAAGCCTCATGAGACCTCAGTCAGACCCAACAATTCTGAACCTGTGTAAATACAAAGGTTCACTCGAAGCCTTGTGAGATAACCCTCAGTCAGACACAACAAGTCTGAACCTGTGTAAATACAAAGGTTCACTCGAAGCCTTGTGAGATAACCCTCAGTCAGACACAACAAGTCTGAACCTTTGTAAATACAAAGGTTCACTCTAAACCTTGTGAGATAACCCTCAGTTAGACCCAACAAGTCTGAACCTTTGTAAATACAAAGGTTTACTCGAAGGCTTGTGAGATAACCCTCAGTCAGACACAACACTTTTTTGTCTATATCCCCTTTTGCCCTCCCATATTTCAGTCGCTGGAGGAGGAGGAGAAAATGACCCCAGAACAGCTGGCCATCAAGAACGTGGGCAAACAGGACCCCAAACGCCACCTGGAGGAACATGTCGACGTTATCATGACCGAGAACATAGTCCAGTGTCTGGGTGCCATGTTGCACAGCGTTGTATTTAAATAAAATATTAATATTTGATTCTGTTCAAGATACTACAGTATCTAGGGAGTATGCGGTAGTAGGAAGGGGGGTGCACAGAAGCAGTGGGGAGGGGGAGCAGAAGCGGTTGGAGCCATGTTCTGTAGTGTTGAATTGAAAACCATCCTATTATAGTCTATTTAGGAGGTTTCATTATAAAAAGTGAAGAACAGTGAAAAGGAACAGCATGATTCGCTCGGTCGAGGGAAGGGGGAAAATTTCATTTTATATTTGCAAAGCAGTTACGCCTTTTGTGACCGTCATTCATTGTAATAAATCTGTGTGAACGAAAAGTTATGTTTTGTTTTGTTTATGTCTGATTACAGCTTAGGCCAACCTCAACGATAAGCCAAACTTGACTTTGAAAGGATTATTAAAATATGTAAAAAAAAAATTAAAATGCCTGTTTGATCTCAAGTCAGGTAGGCGGCATCTGTTTCAAGTCCCCAGCGATGTGGTTTCTCCTATATCTGTAGAATTTCCAACACTTTTGGACAAATTCTACACCCTCTAATTCTAAATTGATAAAGAAGAATAATTCCCTAATTTTTTTTTAATAAAATGCCCCTAGACCAAGAATACGTCAGTCTCCACTAATTTTCAATGTATTAAAGTATAATCATTAGTTTGCAAGCCATTCTAATTTTTTCTCAAAAATGTATTACATAGAATTTTAGTCTCTGCTAAATTTTGATTACTATGAGCGGAGATTAAACCAATCCAACCAAACCAAACCTAGCATTTAACACTAAGTATAATGAAAAAAAGACAAATTTCCCCTTTAATGTCTGGATGGAACATGACATATTTTTTCTGGTGAGTTAATCAGAATTGTTTGTGGGAGGAAAGGACAAGATCACGATTTCCCTGGTGGGATGGACAACATTACAATGAATACACTTTGCCCAAAGTCACTGACGGAGGGGCGGTTTATTAACAACATTAAACAGACCAATGTCAGTAACAATAAAGAGAAAAAAAAATCTCATGACCAAAAGTCCATGTCCTGTCCATTTGTTCCAAACAGGTGCTGTGGCACCTGGTGTGGTGGCAAGAAACCACCTGACTCAGGTGGGTGTAGGGTCCATCTGGTGGGGAAATGTACCCCTATATATCCACAGTTCCTACGCATATACAGTAGTCATATTTCCCTGGTGGGATATACAACATTACAATGAATACACTTTGCCCAAAGTCACTGACGGAGGGGCGGCACAGGCACAACAACCATCACTTTGCCCAATTAATATCTGCTCAATTCCTGAGCAACACATAGATCTTTTACACGTCTTGAGCAGTATGAGTCAAACAGATAAATCAGAACAGCCCAAGATCTCCAGTTGCCATAACTTTTAACGCCGTGAAGGTGCATAAATTCAGCCAGAAACATAGCAGTACCCCGACGAATACTGTGAGACGAGAACTCCCCTTCCAGTTTGGCAATCCGACAGGATTCCATGAGTTTGTAAGAATAAACATCATAGCTCCATGGAAATAACTGCTTGTTTGGTTTGAGTCCAGACTCAGAAATATAATCTTTCAACAACTGTACAGGGCAGAGGCTACTGCAAGGAGAAGCAATAACAGGAATAATTTGCTCATATTGACGGAATTGGTCCATCTTTGAGCTGCGAATACACAAGTCCACCATCCCAAAATTTGACATCACTCACTAGTAGAGAATGTGGAGAATTGGTGATGTGTCCAACACGCAACAAGCAGCGGAAGTAGATGAGTAGAGCAGCCCAGAACTTCCTGTCTTTAGATTTTGATAAGTCAAGGACACCTTTAATGCATAATAAATCAGTGGCTGTTAGAGGCTCAGCTGGCTTAGACGCTGAGCCTAGCAACCCTTTCACCACATTCAAGGTTGATTTGATAAGGATGCACGCCGTTGTGGGGTGCAAGTAGCCCATTCAGTCATGCAGGGCCCATAGCCCCAAAATGTAATTCTTAATTGTGTGATATGCTACACGATCAGAAAGATGGGTTATATACAAACAGACGGTTTCTATTGAGGCTTGTAAGTAACACAAACTGTACTCTTCATAGAAGTCCTTATATTGTTACTCTGTAACAACAATTGATGAATAAGTCAATAGTGTAGCCACAAACAATTACATGATCAGCATTATTAAGACAAGAGAGAGCGTCAGCTAATATGTTATCTTCAGAAGTGATCTTGAAAAAAGTAGACCCTCAAATGAATGTTGTATAGAGCAGAGCACCAGAACAACTCTCATAGCCAAGGCATAGCATGGGGGCTGGTACTCCTACCAGAATTGATCATGCCTTGAACCGGTGTGTTATCCGTATACACAGCTACAAAGCCATTCTTCCACTCACTACCCCAGCGGTGCACCGATACTACGACAGGCCATATTTCTTCAATGTTAATATGATCACAGTAAGATTCATTGTGTGGAGGGTTCTCTTGATGGCCATAACACTTGTCATTTTTATGCCAACAACCGTAGAAGAAGTCATCTTCAATATGGCCACCAAATCCGTATTTGGAGGAATCTGTATACACAGTATGAGAAGGGCCTTGCCGTTGAACCAAGTAACAAAGTGATACTACCACTCTAGGTCCAATAACAGACTCTCAGACAAACCAGCCATTAAAGGAGTAAATGTCGGACGGAATGTCTCGAAGTTCATTGTACACATGACGGGAGAAGATGCACCCGCCCTTAACGGCTGTCAAGCAATGGCCCAGGAGACCAGCTAATTTTTCCAGGCGTTTCCTAGTGCCAGATTTTCTACCCCTGAAGTAATTAACTTCCGATTTTATTCGATCAAGTTTATCGTTATAGACTGACAAGGTTAAGTTCACTGAGTCGATAACAATTTAAAGGAACTTAGTCATTTGTGACGGGGGAACCAACTTGTTCATATTTACCTTGAACCCTAGACTATTCAACATTGCACATAACTGGCTTTGAACATCCTGGTAAGACGATTCTGAATCACCAATGACGAGGTAATCATCCAAGTAGTTGGTACAACTTGGGTACTTGCCACTAGCCCCACATTTTACTATGAAGTCAGACACTTGGGTGAATATGAAGGGGGTACAGCACAACCCAAAGCACAAGGACATATCTTGGAAGAATTCCTTACCATTACCCACATCCCAGGCAAAGCCTTGAAAGTCACGATGGGCAGGCAGGACATTAATGGAACGATAAGCATCGGCAATGTCAGTCACTGCGCAAAAATAAAACTGATTCAAATCTGAGACAACAATATCTACAGAGTAATAATGAAATTTTTCACATGAGTCTCCCATGTAACAGTTGATATTGATATGCTCAGGCATAGAACAGTCAGTGATGGGGTGTAAGGTGTTGTCGGGTTTTAATACGCCCCCAATAGCATGAACACAATTTGGGCGTGATTTCACTTTCCTGACTTTGCCCTCCGAGAGTTCACTAATTACTCGTTCAGTCATTTCCGAGCAAAAGGCACTGCTCGTTAAAGAAGCATAATTCATACAATTGTACATAGATGGGCAGTCATGATCAAGAATCCTAAACCCTCTGTATATAACAGTTAAGACATACCAGTTTATCTAACTTGCTGACTGGCCAAAAATAATCTCCTATCTGCAGAGATTAAAAGGGTAGGCCAGGAACATACCAGCCAACTATCTAGAGTCAATGACAGACTGAACAACATGGATACCTGGAGAGCTCAGATAGAGCGTGACATGATACACACACAGAGGAGAGCCACTGAGGACAATGCTGATGTTTTAAGGAGATCTGAAGTATTGGCTGCAGATATTTCTGAGAGAATAAACAAAAATATAGATGAAGTTAGAAGGGATATTTGCACAGCCTTTGACAACAGGGCACCTCCAACTTATGCCCCTGTTACCCACACAAAACCAGCCAGCTCAGGGTTAACCCACACCACTCAGACCCCGAGTGCACCTCCTGCAGCCTCCATCCTACCACAAGGTGCAAGCATCAGGTTAAGTCCACCCAGTGCCTTCCAATGCAGCAATCCAACCGGCTCAATACATGCCACACCCACCTCACACCAGCCGATCCGAGGTGAAATCCCTGGTTTATCCACTACTCACCAGATGGCAGTTCCAGCTCCTGCCCAAGCAGAAGCAAGGCCCAGTGCCCTGGCTCAGTGGTAGGAGACATACACTCCAGCACAGGGACACACCCCTGGTTATATGCCTGTACCTATGCACAGGTGCGCAACACACAGGTTATCACCAGGCATGTGCCCACTCTACGCCTTTGATCCCAAATCTAGGGCAGTCCCACTTCACCAACAGTATGGGACAAATGACACTGGATAATGAGAAACTCTCCTCAGCCCAGCCTGGCTCTTTTAATAAGCCTGAGACCTTTGATAAGCCCACTGAGTACAGATCTGCATCCAAATTCATCATGGAGTTTAAATTCTGGCCCAGGAGACCAGCTAATTTTTCCAGGCGTTTCCTAGTGCCAGATTTTCTACCCCTGAAGTAATTAACTTCCGATTTTATTCGATCAAGTTTATCGTTATAGACTGACAAGGTTAAGTTCACTGAGTCGATAACAATTTAAAGGAACTGAGTCATTTGTGACGGGGGAACCAACTTGTTCATATTTACCTTGAACGCTAGACTATTCAACATTGCACATAACTGGCTTTGAACATCCTGGTAAGACGATTCTGAATCACCAATGACGAGGTAATCATCCAAGTAGTTGGTACAACGTGGGTACTTGCCACTAGCCCCACATTTTACTATGAAGTCAGACACTTGGGTGAATATGAAGGGGGTACAGCACAACCCAAAGCACAAGGACATATCTTGGAAGAATTCCTTACCATTACCCACATCCCAGGCAAAGCCTTGAAAGTCACGATGGGCAGGCAGGACATTAATGGAACGATAAGCATCGGCAATGTCAGTCACTGCGCAAAAATAAAACTGATTCAAATCTGAGACAACAATATCTACAGAGTAATAATGAAATTTTTCACATGAGTCTCCCATGTAACAGTTGATATTGATATGCTCAGGCATAGAACAGTCAGTGATGGGGTGTAAGGTGTTGTCGGGTTTTAATACGCCCCCAATAGCATGAACACAATTTGGGCGTGATTTCACTTTCCTGACTTTGCCCTCCGAGAGTTCACTAATTACTCGTTCAGTCATTTCCGAGCAAAAGGCACTGCTCGTTAAAGAAGCATAATTCATACAATTGTACATAGATGGGCAGTCATGATCAAGAATCCTAAACCCTCTGTATATAACAGTTAAGACATACCAGTTTATCTAACTTGCTGACTGGCCAAAAATAATCTCCTATCTGCAGAGATTAAAAGGGTAGGCCAGGAACATACCAGCCAACTATCTAGAGTCAATGACAGACTGAACAACATGGATACCTGGAGAGCTCAGATAGAGCGTGACATGATACACACACAGAGGAGAGCCACTGAGGACAATGCTGATGTTTTAAGGAGATCTGAAGTATTGGCTGCAGATATTTCTGAGAGAATAAACAAAAATATAGATGAAGTTAGAAGGGATATTTGCACAGCCTTTGACAACAGGGCACCTCCAACTTATGCCCCTGTTACCCACACAAAACCAGCCAGCCCAGGGTTAACCCACACCACTCAGACCCCGAGTGCACCTCCTGCAGCCTCCATCCTACCACAAGGTGCAAGCATCAGGTTAAGTCCACCCAGTGCCTTCCAATGCAGCAATCCAACCGGCTCAATACATGCCACACCCACCTCACACCAGCCGATCCGAGGTGAAATCCCTGGTTTATCCACTACTCACCAGATGGCAGTTCCAGCTCCTGCCCAAGCAGAAGCAAGGCCCAGTGCCCTGGCTCAGTGGTAGGAGACATACACTCCAGCACAGGGACACACCCCTGGTTATATGCCTGTACCTATGCACAGGTGCGCAACACACAGGTTATCACCAGGCATGTGCCCACTCTACGCCTTTGATCCCAAATCTAGGGCAGTCCCACTTCACCAACAGTATGGGACAAATGACACTGGATAATGAGAAACTCTCCTCAGCCCAGCTCGGCTCTTTTAATAAGCCTGAGACCTTTGATAAGCCCACTGAGTACAGATCTGCATCCAAATTCATCATGGAGTTTAAATTCTGGATCAGAAATATGTACCCTCACCATCCCCATCTTCATGCCTCATGCTTGTACACCTTTCCCAAGGGGAGAGCAGCCCAATGGTTTTTCTCTACCATATTTGAGAAGCCCATCATGTATGATAATGAGGCTGTGTATGCCGCTTTCCTACAACGTTTTGGTACCCCCAACCCTGCAACCATCTTTAAAGGGTACAGAAATAGGAAGCAACAGCCAAATAAGACCGTGGAGCAATATCTGGCAGACATGACTCTTCTCCTGGCAAATAGCTTGGAAGAATCTGTGCAGGTGGATTATTTAATCAATGGCCTGAAACCTGATATTAAAACAGTGATCCTCCCTGATATGCCCAAGTCTATAGTAGAGGCAGAGCACCTAGCACTCAAACAGGAGCTCAGCCTTGAAGCCAGCAAAGCCTCTTTAGCCTTAGCCCAACAGGCAGACCTCTGTGCCAATAATAACAACAATAGTAATGGCAGGTCCAGAAAGGAAGCCCATTATCAGAACAACAAAAAGGATGACAGGCTTCCAGGTGGCAACTACAACAAGCAGTATGATGCCAAATACAGAAGTGGTTTTAATAACCAATCTGACACCAACAACAGGAGGTACGAGGGCAGATCCTGATCCCTATACTCACCTGGAAATAAACATGGCCAATCACCCCAGTTTAAGAGATCTCTAAGTACCCACAGGAACTCAGGTACAAATCATCATCACTTTGGCCACAGCCCCAGCTGACAATAAACAGGTCTCTTTCAAGAGGCTCACACCTTCTGCTGATTCCACAGCCCCTAATGACACCTCACGCATTAAAAGAAGGGTCAGGGACTAGACACCCAGCTGATACTCTAGGAGTAATAAGGATAATGAGCCTACTGAGTCTGACAATGATGCTGATCTCAATAATATTAATGATGATGACTTTGATCACAATGATGGCGATAAAGACTTCATTGATGATGAAGACAAATACGCAACCATGCAGTAAATCTAAACTTCTTGATAGAGGGAGTAGAAATACGATAATAAAGAATAGGTTTCTGGGGAAGGTCGCCATGCACCATGTGACCCCGCCCCAACCCCAGTGGACAAGAAATCTGGAACGCCCCCCACCAGCCACCAATCAACTGATGTTCAAAGTGATGCTGAAGTCAACTCCCTCCAACAGCCTGACATCAACAGCAGGTTAAACCTTGATGACAGCTCTTCAGACGGTGAGGACTGTTATGAGGACAGCAACAGCAGAGTGGCGCATCTCCAACTGAGAATCAAGTCAGATATGTATGGGCAGCAAGGTAAGGTCTCTTACATTAATACCAAGTTAACTAGAGGTGCAGTTTTTATTGACATAAATGACCACCCCTACAGAGCATTTGTAGACTCTGGCGCTTCCTTATCTTTTATTAGTCAGAAAATGGCTGATAAATGATCAACATCCCAAATTTAAGACATGGTAGAAGATCACATATGACTGTCCTCCTAGCAGACAGATCCTTAGTACAGGTAAACCATGCAGTAAATCTAAGCTTCTTGATAGAGGGAGTAGAATTTATCACCAGGTTCCATGTGGTACCTAAGTTAAATCACCCTTTCATCCTTGGAGTAAACTTCATGACCAAATACAAGGCCAAACTCAGTTTTGGCCCCCAAGTGACCAACAGCCTTCACAATTAGGCCAGTAGAAAATTGCACAATACCACCTAATTAGGAAACTACACTGAATGCTATGGTCATTGGCCCAGATAAATTAACTAGACTTACAGGCATCACTGAAAATGTTGACATAAAGTTACCCTTCTTAATCAAACATGCTTTGGTTAAACCCAAAACAGCTCAAAAGTTAATACCAGTAACTGTGGCAAATCCAAATGATTATCCTTTACCTTTAAAGAAGCACATTCAAGCCTTTCAACATCAAAAGGGCAATATCAATTGGCCCCTTACATAGTCACCATACAATCAACCATGTCACCCCTGATCAAGATCTCTTCCTAATTAATTGTGGTGAAGATCCCTTAGAGCAACTCCCAAAAGGTGATGAACCCTTGAAATATAAAATTTGTGAGCAGCTCACTGACAACCAGAAAGAGCAAATCCGTAAGGTTGTTGAGGGGAATAGACAAGCTTTTGTGATAGATGACAGTGCCATTGGCTCCAATGTAGAAAATGAGGTCAAACTGGAATTGATCCCTTGACCACACGCCCTCTAACAGGCCTTCAAACAGAATGTCCCCCCCCCACATAGAAATCTTCCAAAAAGAGCTCTTAAATGAACATTTAGAGCAGGGAATTATTGAGGAATGCACCAAACCTTGTGAATAGAATTCACCAGCCTGTCTAGTGCCAAAAACGTCAAGGAGACAGATCTGTAGCCTCTGGTTGGAGAATTGTAGTGGACTAAGAGTGGGTTAATCAAAACCTCAAATCTTTTTCATACTCCTTCCCCAGGGCAGATGACCTCATGCAACAAATTGGCAGAACAGGTGCCAAATATTTCTCAAAATTGGACATCTATAGCGCTTACCACCAAATTCTTTTGGCTGAAGAGTCTAGGCCTATAACCATGTTTTCAGCCAATGGAACCAGGTATGTGGCCAAAGTCCTTCCTATGGGATTTAAAACCTCAGGTCTATCTTTCATGAACGTCATGGAGCAGCTACTCATGAAATTTAAATACAGAAATGCAGTAGCATATGTAGATGACATGGCTATTCATAGCCCCACATGAGAAAGACACCTGCAGGACCTGGATAAAGTGCTCAAGCTTTTCATTAAAGGAAACATCAAATTAAAATCTGAAAAATGTGAATTTGGCACCACCAAGATGGATTTCTTAGGATTTTTTCTAGACCAACATGGTGTGTTGCCTTCCCCAGACAAAATCTGGCCTGTCAAAACCTTTCCCCCTCCTAAGAACATTCATGACCTTAGGTGCTTCAATGGTATGGCACAGTTTTACAAAAGGTTCATAAAAGATTTTGCTCATATCATGAAGCCCATATCTGAGGCTACTAAAAGCACCCTTGAATGGACCATAAGCTGTGAGTGAGCTTTTGAAAAAGTCAAAGCCTCAAATTGCGCTGAAGCTGTACTCAAATTCCCTGACTACAGCAAACCTTTTGTTATCTTCACCAACTCGAGTAATTAAAGCTTGGGAGCTGTGATCACACAGGTGGATGACTATGGTTTCTACAGACTGATTGAATTTGCAGGCAGAGGTTTGACCCCAAGGGAAACCAGATATGGAATAACAGACAAAGAACAACAGTAAAAATGTTCCACCATTATGTGGATGGAACTCACTTCAAGGTTTACTCTGACCACACCGCTTTAGTTTCCCTTTTAAATAAAAAGGAAAACATCACAAAAGAGAGACTAGCCAGGTGGGTGGACACAGTCATGTCTTATGATTTTGAAGTGAGATACTTGCAGGGCAGAGCCAATTTTGTGGCAAATTTCCTCTCCAGGAGGACCTACCCACCAAGCTCTGATGACCCAGTTCCCATTAGATAACAAGGGAAAATCATACTTTCCCCCAAAAACATTGTCTTTCTCTGACATTACCATGACTAAGGTTTTCAGATCAAATGAGCCAGTACCCAATCACCCAATCCAGATGGGACCTCTCAGATCAATACTAAAAGGAGGCAAAATCTGGGGAGGCACAGGCAAACCACCAAAGGGTGTCATTGCAAAGAAAAACAGCTCTGAGAGGAATTTTATAGCTTCACTTACAGCGCACTCAGAGCTGTGTGTTTTAACCAGGGTGCAGTCACAGAACTCCCAGGAAGACACACCCCCAGCCCCCACCCAATCACGGACCAGAATCACTATAAATAAACAGAGCAGACCCACAAAGGTCAAGTCGGCTGGTTTTAGGTCAAGAGCAGGCAATATGGTTTCAGAAAAGGGAGGGGCAACGCAGAGGCGGTTCTTAATCTCACTGAAGAATTATACACTACACGTGACGAAGGGAATGTAGCAGGTGTGTGCTATGTCGATTTCAGCAAGGCGTTTGATTCCATCCACCAGACGTTATTGGTACGTAAAATTCACTCATACGGTTTTGGCACTGGCTTTGCCAGATGGCTAGGTGGTTATCTCCAGGGCCGATGCCAGGTCACACTGCTTAACAATCATAAGTCAAAAGCCAAAACAGTCAAATTTGGGGTGCCCCAAGGATCAATCCTGGGGCCCCTACTTTTTATAATGTTTATAAATGACATTAAGGAATGTATAGATGAATGCTCTATTCAACTGTACGCTGATGATATTGCACTGGTTGCAAAAGATGAAGACCCCAGGAGAACAGCTTTAAAGCTGCAATCCGATGTGTCTAAAATTGCTAACTGGTGTAAGGTAAACGGGTTAACCATTAATGCTAGTAAAACAAAAGTAGTGTGGCATGGCAACAAGTCCCAGATACAGAAATGCCAGGAGCATGAAATTGTAGTCAATAATACAGCATTGGGTAACCCCGACAATTACAAATACCTAGGAGTGATAGTCGATAGCAAGTTAAGCATGGAACCACATGTTAAGAACACCATTAAAACGGTCAGTCACAAGTTGTATACCTTAGGTAGAATAAGATACCTAGTTGACAAGCATACAGCACTGCAGATTTATAAACAAACCGTGTTGCCATTCTTTGATTATTGTAGTTTTCTCACAAATAGTGCAAACCTTGCCTCTATACAAAAGCTGCAGAGACTGCAAAATAGGGGGCTTAAAACCTGTAAAGGGGATTATTCCAAGATTGAAACCATTACTTTACATAAGGATGCAAAGGTGCCACTGCTCCAGGATAGGATGGATGAGCAATTATTATTAGTAATGTATAAATATGTCAACAAATTAGGGTTAAGACCAGCGGAAAACCCTAGAACTAGGGCTGATCATAAAATACAGATCAGGCTGCGACGGCCCAGGTTGGAAAAATACAAGAGAGGCCCGCTGTATCGAGGTAAAAAGCTATGGGACAGGATCCCAGCACGGGTACAACTTGCTGAGTCCAAAAACATATTCCAGAGGCACCTCAGGAAAACACAATTGGAGCCAGAGACGGACTCTGACTTTGACTCTGAAGGAGATGGGGGGCAGGAATAAATAGTAAATGGGTGTGCTATTCACCGGTATGTAGTCATACAACTGTTATACCTTTTGTCACTTTAATACTTGATGCCTTTTACTACATATTCCTCTGAGTTGTTTTTTCTTCTGCAGTTATATCTTGGTATAGATGTTATCAAGTGAATACTATTTATATTCATCCTTCATTACACTGCTCATTATTATATGTATATATGTGCGGGTGGAGGGAATTGTTGCTGGTGGATGGAATCAAAGTCAAATCTAAGTCAAACCGGCCACAGGAGAAAAAAACAAAAAAAAAAACAACTCTTTACTATGCCCACACCTATATGTCCCAATGTTTTGCAGCCATAAGCATTTCCTTGATGGGTAAAACCGAGGCAAGCCCGGGAGGGGTTCCACAACTGCACAAAATAAAATGATACTGGTAATGGTACATATGTATTACTATATGTTATAGCTCTATTGATTGTAATAATTGTTGCCACATGGCTAATGAGCTACTTTCCTAGTTTTAAGCTGAATCTCACATTTATATGGAATACATATCAATAAGTGACTCTCATGCGCACACAATGTGCCAAACCAATAGACACGGCATAGAATGCCTGGACAAAACTGAACTGTAAAGGACCCTTCAGAAAGTGACACACATGTTATCATTGATGAAAAGTAGTTAATACCATATGACTAAAGTCAATGGATTGCAATCCACTAATTTCGATTCGATTCAATGTAAGAATTACCTTACGACCACCTTCCATGTGAGATTACATTGAATAAAAGAAGTCGCCTGACTTCATTGAAACGAAAAAAAAAAAAAAAGGTCGACCCCCAAAACCAGGTCACCAAGGGCAGCTAATGCCAAAAGAGCCAAGCTCTCACAAAAGGTATTACCTATAGCTGAAAGGGCCATCACAAAGCTTTGCAAGCACCCCTCTGTCACACCTTATAGAGAGGTTTTAATAAAGCCACAAAAAGAAGAACTTTTTGCCTCATCAATTCTAAATTACATTGAATCTGGAAAATTACCAATCGACTCAGGTTTAACTAACCAAATCTTGAGCAATCATGATCAGTTCATCATTCTAGATGAGGTCCTCTTCAGACTCACTGATACTGTCATGGGTAAATCCCTAGACCCCACCCTTCAAATTGTGATTCCTGAAAAATGGGCAGAGTCCATCATTGAATCCACACATTGTTCCCCATTAGGTGGACACTTGGGTTCAGTTAAAACATATTCTACAGTCAGATCAAGATACCATTGGGGCTCAATGTTCAAACAAGTGTTTGACTTTTGTGGCACCTGCCATACATGTCTCCCCACTAAAAAGAGGCTGAAGCATCTAAAATCACCAATGACACTCCACAAACCAGTGCTAACAGCCTACTCCCACATCACCATGGATACCATACGTCCTTTCATTCAAGCTGTGGTTCTCAATATATAGATGTGGTAACAGATCATGCCACCAGACATAGGCATAGGTACCAAAATTTGCATAGAGGGCAGCGCTGACGTTTTTATAAAAACGTTTTTATATCAGGTTAAAAAAACGTGTAAAAGAAACGTAAATAAAAACGTTTTTATTTGATTGAAAAAGCAAACGTTTTTATTTGGTTGAAAATTGGTGGAAAAACGTTTAAAACGTTTTTCAATGTCAAAATAATGTTTTTTAAAAACGTTTTTTATCCAAACCAAATAAAAACGTTTGCAAACATTAAAAAATGTTTTTTGCCAAGTGGGCACCATAGGGAGATCCAAAAGTGAGAAATAGCCACCCTCACGGATGGGTTTATAAGCCTTAGCCCACATCCACCTTACCCATTTTTACAATAACACTAAATCCAACCACATCACTGTACCAAGTGAGCAAGTTCCTGGATTAGGAGCAACATGGCGTCCACAGCATGCAATAAGCCCAGGTAGGCCTGTCCTATGTGCCCATACCCAGTACTAGACTATCAGCTGTTCTTGTATCGTCAATGGCAAAGTTTGTTGCCATGATACCCAGGTTCCTTAATTTGTTTCCCCCTGTACTCACCCCTCTGTCTAGTTACCAGTTTATTCAAAAAGTAGCTTATTCAAAATTTAAACTTCTCTTCAGGAGGAGGTCACAATCTGATGGGACAATCCATGACCTCCTGGGACCCATTGGAATATTGAATGGCAGAAGACACATTTTAGAGACTAGGCAACTTATTGTAGACCACCAAAATTTGGTTGTCAATATGACCCCTGAAGACTTGAGCTACTACCTGAATGACCCGGCAGTTTTCAAAGAACTGCCCCTACATCACCCTTTGGTCTCTACAATCATCAAAAGAATGATGTATTACTTATCCTGTGACAGACCTACTTCTCAGATTGGAGCACCTTTTCTACTAAAGCAGCTGCTTACATTGCGCTGTTATATGCGCGTGCACTACTGGCTTCTGACAAGCCCCTTAAAGACCTTCCCAGATATTTCACAGGGATAGGCAGAATTTTGGCCATCGGAGACATAAAAGCCAAGCACCCCCCACCCACACACACATAAAACACCCACACTCACCTAGGTGTACATACAAGCCTCACACAAGAGGATTTACCCCACACAACAACCAAAATTAAAGCTCCCTCAACAAGGATTTTTCTGTTAATTTTTTCTAAAACAATTTCCATTACCTTTTTAGGGCTGCAGTCCCTATGGCAGTTACATTCATCCTCATCGCTCTCACCAGTGGATTACAACACCAGGAGTCACCCCCAAGATTATCTTCAGACCTAACTATGGGACTCTTTTCACACAAATGCCCCAGTCCCTACTCTCAAATTTCATGGACTACCCCCTGGTTTTCAGTCTAAATATCTCCCTTTCCCCCACACTCCAGAGACCTGACAGAGTATCACCCCTTGTCAGACCCAACGCCTCGCCTTACATTACACACACAGCCAATAACTTGGACCTAATGATCAGCAACCTTTTTGATAAATCTAAAAAATCCTTGGACCTTCTTTTCAATCTGATATCTACCCCCAAAACCCGTCTGACCAGAAATTCTCCTGGCCAAATCATTGGTGACATTCTCAGAGCTACTATAGGCCTGGGAACCTAGCCTGAAGTTGATCTTTTAAATTCAGATGTGTCAGATATAGATAGAAGATTAGCTACCAAAGTGCATGTGGTAGAATTGGCGACCCATTTTCTACTCAATATTTCAGAATACAATTACAAATCTTTAAACATCCTTTCAGAATTTCAAAATGATACAGTTTTACATGTGCATACAAGACTCCTTTATCAGCTGCGACCTACCCCTACCCCTATTGTCACCACTCCACCCCACATGCACCCTATCCCTACTTTTAGATCTACCTGATGTAGTCCATCACACCTGCAGTTTTACTGCACACATGGCTGCACCCATACCACCTACAATGCCACAACGCAGGGCAAATTACCATAAAAAAAGCGGCATACTCAGTAATGACAGTACCATGCCTATGTTCCATTAATAATGCTGGTATGATCATGATAAATTTAAATATGTCATGTGTACAAAACATCACCCTAGAACCCCTGGCCATGAGCCCCATCAACCTCCCCCTATGGCAACACTTTGCGTCCCCTCCAGCTAATGTATCAGGCGTTTCCATGACAACCATACCTCGTTCTCTAGAACTACCCAAGTACTCACCCTCAGAAGAGCTGCCACAGGCCTGTCAGATGAGTCCTCCCTATTGTCGGCAAGTTCCCTGACACACTTCGGCCTCCACCTTGAGTACTCGCCCTGGTTGGCCCAGGGTATCCCCTGGGCTATTGGAGCCGGGTTTTCAGTCAGATCCACAAATTTGTAATCACCAACTTTAGGGTGTAATCATTCAGTGATATACTGTTAGTTTACAGATTTTTCAAAAGCCAAAGGAAAGTTTCAAATCTCATCTATCAGACAACATTTTGTCCTTTATGGTGAGTGATGTCTTTCTCTACGAAAAAAGCTGCTGTACTTACGCCATGTTTTTGGGAGCTATACTGACTACAAGTTCTTTAACCATTGGGTCTATGGGTCAGATAGATTTTGGTGATGAAATTAGCACATGGAGTGCTATGGGTAATCACCAAGTGAGACAATTTTTTTCAGCCTGCAATGTTTACAGTGTCCAAGCTATAGACATAACACATTGGGGACTGAGCGATAAACTAAGCATGCTAAGGATAAAGTTTTCTGTGGGGGCTAGGTTTCCAGGGGGCCAGGTTTCCAGGAGGCCAGGTGTCTAGGGGCTAGGTGTCCAGGGGGCCAGGTGTCCAGGGGCCAGGTGTCCGGGGCCAGGTGTCCGGGGGGCCAGCACACCAGGGGGCCAGCGGTCCAAGGGGCTTAGTAAGAGAAGATTATGCCAGCCTGGTGTCAGTACATGTATAGATAATAGTCTCTATTTGTAAGTAATTAGTCAATATTTCACAAATGCTGATTCCTGTGACCCTACAGGGTTGATAGAGGGTTTTATGGTAGTAGACCCTGGGCCATATGTGATATATATCACACATTAAATCTTTACACCTGTTGACTCTGCTGCTGGCCGCCTTGTGTTGTGCCATCACATGTCATACCTATAGGCGCATGACGCGCCTGGCACAGTTGGTCACCATCCATTCAGTGCTCCACACCCCAACCATGGCAGACGCAGCAGCCTGGAACAACCTCAAGGCCATGACCAACAAGGCAAACGAGAACTGGCCCTTGCCTCCCACCAGGATCCCTCAGGAGGACAATATGGATTTCACACAGCAGCCAGGACGGTATGATGCCATGTGGACAGCAGCCATGGTCCTTGTGGTTCTGTATCTGGCGCGCCTCTTCATGCTGAGATGTTGGAGGCATTGGCCCTACCTCAAACAGGATGACTCAGATGGTTTGCCTCAATTTGTCCTGAGGATCCATTCTGAAGGACGTTGTTTTGAGTTTGTGGTGGGAACCATGATCTTCGGCCCCAACTTGTGGCCCCCCTTCATTACGGCCCCCAGGATCTGGAAACCCCGCCTAATGCGACCCTTTGGACGTCACTTGGACCTGAACTGAAAAGCCAAAGTAATTTCATCATTGCCGTCCAAGTTAAAGTGGTTCAGCTAGAAAGGTACCCTAGATGTCCTCTATTCTGACCTGTCATGACCCTGGTTATTAAGCCCAAAGACCAGCTGGACTTCCAACTGTCACCAGCCCTGGATCTTTCAGAGTCCACCAATTTACCAGAACTATCCATCATCCGCCGGCCCAGGAGTCCCGCCTCCTGGCTTAGAGTGACCCCCGACTCAAGGAGCTTGGTGGAACTAACCAGTTTCAGGTCCAAGGAACTCCAACACCTAAAGGATAAGTTTGCATTCAACCCAACCCTTCCTGATGATGCAGCCAAATTCCTCCCGATGATGGTAGGTTTATTTCATATTTTACACCTGATTGACCTCATGTGGGGATACCCACATGCCCGTCTCATAGCAATTATTTACTACCGGCCACCCCCGCTTGCCAGAACAATGGACCCAACCGCCTCACCTGGAGGATTCTGCTGGATAGCCCCACAGCCACACATAGGCCTTATGTGGGGATACCTCACCCACTGTGACTGCACTGCCCGGCTATGCCGAGTCACCCTACATTTCCCACGGACACACTGACCCCCATACCTTATCAGCCCTTATCAGCTGACAAACAAACCCCACTAAAACAAACATACTGCCACATACCTATAGCAATAAACAGCAGCCCCACTGACCCAGTTTGGACTTTGTATAGCGGACACCCAACTTTCAAGTCCTGACGCTGCGTCTGTGAGTTCTGCGCCGAACGCAGTGTCACAACGTCACCAGAGCGTCCCCAATACAACTCCCAAATGTTGATTTTTTGCACGTTATAACGTTGATATGGTAGCATCTACATCCAATCCGACGTTCGCATGTGGTGCGCATGTCAATACAATAACATAAGCATGTGTTTATATTGATTGTAGACTTGCAGCATCCCCCAAGTTTCCACTCTCCCATCACCTACCCAAACTAAACCAAAAACCACCCAGCACCAATTTAGAAATCCCCATCAATCACAACACAAACCCATCACTGGTGATCACAGACGCTTATATATTAAAACTCCAATTCTTGGCATACATCAGAGGCTCCCTCGCCTGCTTTCAGATCTTCAAAAATTTCCTTTCTTCCCATCTCTGTTTTCCTGGAATTCCTCCATAAGCACACACAGTGCAGACCTGGTTTCGCGAATTCAATGCATTTGAGGGGCAGGGTAGTCTCCGGGAAATTTTGGAGTGGGGTGATTTCTCTTTTCATGGGTATACTATGGGTTTGGGTGGTTACTATTGCGAAAATAATTTTTCTTAAATATGTAAACTATTGCCATGGTTACCAATGCAAATTGGTACCATGTCAACAATTGCGCGGTTGTCGTACCTACTTGCAGCACAGGTACAATTCTGTTATCTAACTATCTGCTGTATGTCCATTTCGTGCACCCACCTACCCCCAATATACACCCCTAATTTCCTAGTTGTGCCATGTATAGGTACAGAGCTACAAGGGAAACATCATGTCAACAATTGCCCGGGCTATTTTTAGCCTCACCTGCCCAGATGACTCACTCCTGAGAGCAGCTCCCTCCCTCCTACTCCGGATTGGATAATTGTTAGCAACTGCTGATATTGCCCTGATTACCCAAGGCAGCATATAGCAGTGAGTATCACTGCTGCCCACATTACTCAGGATATATATTTTTGTGAAACCCTCAGTGATACATTTCACATACAGAAATATATGTTTATACAGACATATCATCGGCAGACCAAATCAGTATCTACTACCTCACATCTGTCACCATATTTTTAGAAAGTTTTTGTACCAAGTTTGCCTCACCTTTCGGAGGATGTATGTTTTTCACATAGTTTTTATTTAGACAAGAAATGCCAGTTGTTATCCTTTATACAGTATCTTACAAACTACTACTGGTACACCCGTTCTAACTAGTTTTATCCAGCGATTGTTATACAGTCACATCGATGAAAATTCAACACAACAACCTTTTTGTATCATGTATTATCTTTTATTTTTCCTCAACCTTTAAATATGTCAATGGACTCGATATAGCCTCTCATTCCTTATAATTATATTCCCTTTAACCTTGTGCAGAGACAAAGTGGGAACGTGGGGATATGTCAATGGACTATTCTATGTATTATAATTATCAATGACATATTCAAACCAAGCTGACCAAGCTTCCCCCTGTAGAACCCAAGGCTACCCTATTTTTAACCTGACAGAGTGAGTGACACACTCAGCCCCGTCCTCCTCCAGTGAGTACCCCCAGGTCCCACCTGCGGACCCCCACTGGAAGACATGATATCATATGCTATTTTTAGCCTCATCTGCCAAGATGACTCACTCCTGAGAGCAGCTCCCTCCCTCCTACTCCGGATTGGACTGGATCCAACCACATAGGGGCTGAGTAACACTGAGTGGGACTCCCTTTATAAACAGGCAGAACCCACTCAGGGTATCTTATTCTTCTCCAAACTTAGACCCTACGACACTCAGGTGCCTTGGCCCCAGGATATAGCTTGGTCAGACTGGTGAGTACCATACTGTTATACCGTATTGACTACTCTCATGCCAATCTCACAATAAAGCTGGATCACTTCACTTCATGACATGTAACGACCTGTTGACACTATAGAAATTGGACGTGTTAATAAGCAGTAACTATAAACTTGACCATTGTTACCAGTTAGGTTATTACATTTGAGTTTTTTAGAAACGTGGTTAATCATAGTTCAAAGTTATCAATTCTTTCCATGGTTAATGTCTATGAAGTTTGAAATAGCATAGTCAGGTTTGGTGTCCATAAGATAATTCTATGTATTTTTTTTAAAAATATTTGATTCAAAAAAAGGTTACTGAGTCCTGATGGGGTTTGAATTGCTGCATAGTGTGTTTTGTACACATCACTATGCCAAAACGAGTTTTACTACCTGTAGGTAATTTTACGATCAGAGTGTGGTAGAAGGATAGGAGCAGGCCATGCCATGTTTATTTTTTATGAAACTAGTCAGAGAAATAAGTGTTATGCATGCAAAGGTACTGGTTTTTTCCTTATGGGAAAAAATATAGAGGCCATTTTGGTCTTCTTGCATTAGAGGTGAATGTAGGTCAGTATCAGCTGTGAGATAGCTCTGGCCCCTGGATTGGCTGGTACTTCCTATTCCAATGGGACAGGAAAGAACTTGTAACAAGTAATTGTAACAAGGTCACATCACCTTGGCAACACTGACTGTCTGTGACCTTGTTCATTGGTAGCATTGAAAAGCTTTGGCCCACGATGGATGGAAGATCATTGAGGGAAATGATCATTGGGGGAAATGATCACTGGGGAATGATCATTTGGGGAATGGGAAGTGATATCTTGGGAATATATCATTGGGGAAAGGATCATTGGGAAAATGGGAAATGATCATTATGGAATTGGAAATGATCATTGGGGTAATGATCATAATGATCACTGGGGGAATTATCATTGGGAAATTTTTTTTTTTTTTTTTTTTAAAACACCGTTTTATTGATCGCCCCACTACTCGAGGAGGTGATAATATTGTGACCAAAAGAAATTTAGCTTGGCTGTTCATCTAATGAGACAGTATAATGATGTACCACAAAAATTCATGATTGTAGAGGCTAAGCCATATTACTTGAGCTCTCGCATTTAAAAGAACATCATAGAGCATTTAGTGTACATACGAAAATAAACATATTCAATGACTATAAGCAACTTGTATCTTATGCTTGGAATAGGAGCTTTGTTCTCTGATGAAATTAATAATGCAGAAAACATTGCTAATTGCCAAAAAAAATGATAAGAAATACATCTATATACAAAAGTAACTTCATCAACACCACAAGAGCAAAAGGGAGAAAAACATTAAAGAAGGGACCAAACAAGTCAATTGGATCTAAGCCTTCAGGCCCTGAAATATAACTTATGGATTTTATAGCACATTAAATGAACACATAGCTTCACAAAAAGAAAGTTTCCCAATTTAAGTGATTAGAACCCAAGAAGAAAAGAGCAAAACTGAGCCAAGCCAATAGCCATTTGCAATTCGCTACAAAGGAAATGAAACACTTAAACTGATGTAATGATCAATATCTATTGTAGAAACGTCATCAGAGATGTCTACAACTAATAGGCTGTCATCTAGGTCATCATCCTCATTACTGGGAATTTGGGTCTGCTTGTGTAGGTCTTTCTCCCGATCCTAGCCTTAAATTGGGACTTTTGTTCTGCTTCTTGATGCCAAGTTGATAACTTGTTCCACATCATGGATCCTCTGTACAATGGTGACCTTTTAAAAAGTCACTTCTAGGTCGTTTTAGATCAAACTTAACCTTGTTTTTAGATCTTGTGGGTCTGTCACCAGTTGTATCTTTGACAAATTTGCCATTTTTGGCATATTTGTACATGTACATTAGTAGAGTTTCGTCCCTTCTTCTATCAAGCTTAGGAATGTTACACTTAGTATGTAGCATGTCAACTGACATGTCTCTGACATTACTTCTCAAGCATATACGTAGTCCCCTATTCTGTAGTCTCTGTACTTTTACAGTTAAGTTGTTATTTGCTCCAGAATGCAGAAAACTTGCATAATCAAATAGAGACATGATTGATGATTTATAAACCATTATAGCCGCTTTCTGGGTTAAATCACATCTAATCTTAGCAAATTTGAAAAGTCTATGATTGACTTTCCTAATGACTTCTTTAACGGCAGGTTCTAGGGTCATGGACTGATCTAATTTTACCCCTAAATAATGGTAAGTTTCAACTTGTTCCAAAGGTAATCCACCTATAATTGGTGGATTTCCCAGTACATTCTTGATTTTTCCCTAGTTCCACTCAACATAAACTTAGTCTTATTGCTATTGATAGTTAGCATAGATGAAAGAATAAAATGGCCGAGTGAGGACGCATACAGTGTGAGCGCCGGTTGAATATTATTGATCTGGTGGGATCGGAATATGGAACGGCTCTAATTGTAGCCCAGAAGGATACATGAACACACTAGGATCATAAAGGTAAAGTTTATGTAAGACAATCTGAACCTTATTACTGAATTATTCGATTGAAAAGAGTCTGATTGACAGTTATGCCCAAAGCAGTGACACCGACCCCAACCGAGGGAGGCCCCAGTACACCTGTCAACAGTCCACCTACACGCCGTAGTCGGAGCAAAAAACGTGGCGCCACTAGCCCTGTGAACACTGACACTGATTTAAATACTAAAAAACCCAAAAACATAGCCTCTCGTAATAAATCTGCCTCTAATACACGACTTACTAAAGGGAAAACATCAACCCCAATCACTGCTACCATGCCGGCACCAAGTGAAACAATAGCCATGAACCAACATGGATGCCTACCGCAGGCAGGTAGTCTTCAGTATATAAATCAACAGGGCATCCCCATCCCAGCACAATACATAGCACAAGGAAATTTAAATAATGCTACTTGGTCGTTGCCACACATGCAAACCCCACACCCAACCCAACAACAACCAAATCCGCAGCAACAACCCCAACAGCAACTAGAAACGCAGCCCCAGGGTGTAAACATGGTACAACTGCTGCTTGATGTACAAAAATCGCAAATGTCAATTCAGAATACTCTAGGGTCTTTGGCTACCTCTGAACAGGTAAAAAACATTGAAATCAGACTCGACAGTAAATTCACAAATTTACATGATGGTGTTACCGCTGAGCTTGCCAACCTTAAATCAACTTATAAAAAAGACATGGCAGAAATTGACAAGAGACACCAAGACAATGTTAAATTCCAGAAAGAAATTAAATCTCAGTTAGATTCGCATATTGAAAGGTTCAACTTTCCAGGCCAGGGAGGGTCCACTCAAATGAACCGTATCAACTCTACATACCGAGACGCACTAGGCCCTAACCCGGTCAGCGAGGCGGAACCATCCACTCGCTCAGTATCACATGCCGTTCCAGCAAAACAACGCAATCTGGTAATTAGTGGTATACCAGAGAATAGAGAAGAAGACTGCAAACTAATTGCTTGTAAATTACTGGAGGAACTTGGTCTTGAAGCCGATGGGAATGACATTTTGAAGTCCTACAGGTTAAGATCAAACAATGCGGAACTAGACCCTGAAAAACCATCAAAACTGCTAGTCTGCTTTAGCAGTATAGCAGCCTTCGACGATGCATACAGCCTGAGACCAGGCCTGAAAAAACCTGGGATGGAGCAAAAAATCTTTTTCAACAGGGATGACCCCGCTGAACTAAGACAGACAAAGTGGACATACAGACAAATTGCAAAGTATCACAGGGAAAAAAACCTGTTGACTGTACAAATAACTGAAAATGGCATATTGGCTAATGGAGTAGTGTATTCACACAATGACATTGACTCATTGCCTCCAGAAGTGCTCACAGATGAACTAAAGCATCATATCGACGAGCTGGAGGTTGAAAGGGAGGCTAGATTCAGAGAGAATCCTAGACCAGCAATTGGTATCGAAAAGATGAAAATAACCAAAGCTGGACTAATTTTTAATGGTCCCAAAGCCCCCCTTAGTAACATGTACCGCTGCAACTTCATCTATGCGCCACTATTGCTGGATGGAAGTACACTGGACGAAATTGACTTTATTAGTGGGGAACAGGCTTTCCAATACAATAAAGCAGTCTACGGAAACTATGCTGACATTGCAAAAACCATTCTTGAGAAAACTGACCCCTTTGAAATAAAAAAAGAGGGAAAAAAGGCACAATTTCCAATTGGACACCAATGGTGGACTGACAGACTTGAAATAATGAGACGCATTACACGAGCCAGGTTTGATCAAAACCCTAATTTAGCTGCAAGACTCGTAAGCTATGATGTTCCGATTATTGAGAGCACACGTGACTGGTTCTGGGGAGGAGGGCTCGTACACAGCCACAAAATGTACAAAAACGGAAAATTCCCTGGCTCTAACATGTTTGGAATGGTCCTAATGGAAGTGAGAAAACAGCTCAAAAATACTGCCGCATCGGCCCCCCATAGCAGCCTGACACTCAATGCACCAATTATGCTAGCTGCAGTCGTCACAGCAGAAGGGGCTAGTGTAGCCAAAGCGGACGGAGGGGAGTCACCTACCCCTACCCCAACCCCTATCAGTACACCTGTAACTGTGCCCCAAAGCGCAGGCCCCATTCAAGGACCAGATGGTACAACTGAAAAGGATACAAATCGCTACACACCTGTACAAAGTACCTTACTGAATTTGGAAAATTATCCTCTGTCTGGTAACACATAGATGCCTGGGAATGTCTCAAATAAGGTCAGTTGTCTCTAAATACCGGTTTACTAACCAGTATAGAGTACCGGACTATACCCCGCGAACTGCTGTACATACCTCTACACAATCACACTACTCTGCAGATATACGCAGATATGCCCTGAACATTGACACGAATACCATAATTGTTGGTGACTCGCGCACTAGGAATATGCACAAATCTGTTCGGGATGTATACCCTAACCTGGTTGCAGTTAGAACCATCCCCAGTGCATCTATCCAGGTAGCAGCAAAGGAGGCTATAACCTATTTATCATCACACCCATTTGTCAATGGTCTCTACATCGCAGCCGGAATTTGTAATCTGACAATGCTAAATGAAAACAGAGTGCCTGTACTCGGGCCTGAGTGCAAACATGTATCCCGCACAGTTGATCGAGTTATCGGCACCTACAGAGCAGCTATTGCTCTAATCAGGAAAAATCATCCTGAAGTGCAAATAGTGATAGCGTGTATTTATGGCATCAATCTTAGAGCCAAAGATCATGGCCCCATGACATCATATGATCAAATTATCCTGGAGGATATTATCCATCGCGTAAATCATGAAATAGTCTGGATTAACACAGAGTCAGATGTAATAACACCCAGATCAGACCATTATATCCATTCATATGTCCCTCGACGAGGCTGTATACAACACAAGTACCACCGGCTCTATGACGGGTGTCACCCTACTGGAAGTACAAGAAATTCTATTGCTCGTAATCTCGGGAACACAATGGTGACAAATAGCAGCCGTCCAAGAATGCCCCCTCAACAATGCAACAGGGACAATCAGTACTTGAACATGCAATAAAACAGCCCTTCTACCATACTAATTGCAACCACAGCCACTGGATTACTATCCATCTGTGAAGTCGCCACGACAAATTGATAATTAAAATGATTGGAGCTTTACCCATTTGATCCCACCACCACATCGCTACACATTATCCTCACTCAGTAATGGCCTGTTTATCTACTGTGTGTTTTACTAAACACCTCTCTCACACCTGGTGTACTCACTTCACTTCAATTCCTGGATTATCTAATGGCTCGATGCATACTCCTACCAGTAACACGTGAGGCCAACTGACTAGGATCCTGAAAGCAGCCAGCCTACAGTCATAAAACCGTCCCCATGAGTCACCACCCTGAACTGCTCTAAAATGAACACTTTATATTTTTCTCCTTATTACATGTATTCTTGTACAGCTTGATGAGCACTGGAGCAAGGTAGGACCAAACCACTTATTTCATACAGCACCAGTTATTGTTTGTACTGCACCGTTTTGTTCTTTGTTAATGTTGGTTACTCCTCCTTGCTCCAGGCAGGTCTGGTGCTTACAACAATTTGATTCATATAATCTCTCACTGATTGCTGGCTGTCATAACACTATATAAAACATTTAATTCCATGTGTGGTAATGATCAATAATTATACGGGGCCACTCTGCCAGAAACCTAAAGTAGTTTTTCTGGATTATCCCGAAGTTGAGACTACTCTCTCGGCCCTAATCCCCCCCTGCCTCCCTCCAGTGTTATAACTCGAGGGAGGCACACCTACTCAATCCTGATCATCACTACCAAATAGGCAACAAATATATAGAACTCAAAAACAAGCCCTTCTCTTTACCAAGAGAATGGCAACTGATCCCACATCCGCTGCCGAAAGGCGCATTGCCCTACTCAACCTATCACGACACCTACAGACACTAAAAGGTTTCAAGTTCATGTCACTTAATGCAAGAAGCATGGAACATAAAATGACAGATATCAAATTATGTGCTGATGAATGCGATGTCATTTGTGTAAATGAGAGCTGGTTAGACCCAATGATGGATAACTCCATTATATTCTGGCATAATAAACGAATTTTTAGACTTGATAGAACCAGCGACAAGGCAGGTGGCCTAGTAACCTTTGTCTCTAATAGACTCAGCCCCTACTGTACTACACTGGACAACATTAATTTAATGAACAATAATATCGAGCTACTGGCTATCCATATAAATAGACCTAAGCTAAAAACCATGCTAATACTGAATGTGTATAGGCCCCCAAATGGTAATGTGGATCAATTCTTTAATGATCTCAGAGAATCTCTAAGTCATCTAGACTTACTTAACAACGAAGTTTGGATTATGGGGGATCTAAACATCAATACCTTAATACGCAACTCACATGCTGCAAATGAACGTTTTGATCTATGTCGTGAAAAAGGTATACGTAGGTTAATTGAAGGCATTACCAGACCTAAAGGCGAAGGTGGCACCTGTATCGATCATATTATCAGCAACTGTGATATTGTTATAGTGAAATCTGTGAATGCCTAATAAGTGACCACTTCCCCGTCTTAGCATGCCGAAAAAAGCCTAAAGAAATCGTTCCTATAGGGCATATGATCAGGATGACTTAAAAGAATATTTGTTAGACACTAACTGGGAGAACTTCTTTATAGAAACCAACCCCGAAGTACAATGGCAGTTCATTTATAATTTCCTTATTGATTATTTAAATGTATGCTGTCCAATTAGAACCTTCACTTTAAAAAAGGTGGCTGACCCGTGGACTGCCAAACAAACACTTGAACTAATGAACGAACGACAGGCGCTAATACGGGAAAATAAACATGCTAGGTCTGCTGAGATTACTCTTGAAATTGGCAGAATGAGAAATAGAATTCACCGCCAGCAAAATAATGAAAAAAGAGAATGGGTACTAAAAACTTTGAATGAATCTAAACATGACCCTGCTGTCTTCTGGCGCGAAGTAAATAAACTCATAAATCCAACTTGTAAAAATACTGTCATACAACTGCATGACCCTGATGACAGACCCATAGCCCATGAAGACGTTGCTGGCTATATTAATAGATACTTTGCTTGCATTGGAGATGACCTTTACCAAGATCTGACTCGTGGAATTATTCCCAATATTATTGTTGATAATCATGATGTGCAAATGAGGGAAGGTGATGAACGCGTTATTGACTTAACTGATCTGGTAACCGATGATATTGTATTAGGTCTAGTAAAAAACGTGAATATCAACAAATCATGTGGCATAGAAGGTATTTCCACTAAGGTGATTAAGGATAGCTTCCTGGAATTAATCCCCCAATTAGTGAGCATGTTCAAAAACTCGATTGCATCTGGATCATTTCCTAAATCATGGTCAAAAGGCACCCTGGTACCTATCCCGAAAAAGGGTAATCTAAGGGATATAAAAAACTGGCGCCCAATAACCCTTCTTCCTTTACCAGGGAAGTTACTTGAAAAAATAATACATGGTAGCATCAGCAGATACCTTGAGGAAAATAATGTGTTAAAGGATTGCCAGTTTGGTTTCCGTCCGAACAAAGGCACCGCCGATGCTGTGTTCAATGTACTCAAAGACATGTATATATATTGGGATGAAGGACATGTGACCACCGCCTGCTTTATAGACTTCACAAAAGCCTTTGACTGTGTCCATCATTTAACTCTTCTAAACAAGATAAACCTCCTAAACATACCAAGATGTTACAAGAAATGGCTGAAGGGCTATCTGAGTAACAGATCACATGTAACAGTTGCTAATGGATCGCGGTCAGTGGCAGACATTGTCCGTTTTGGAGTCCCACAGGGGTCCATTCTAGGTCCGTTACTTTTTGTACTCTTTATTAACGACCTCCCGGATGTCCTAATTCACTCTAAATGCATAATGTACGCCGACGATGTACTCTTGTATTGTTCACATGAAAACCATATGGAAGCAAACAGATTGCTACAAGCTGACTTGCAGAATATTCATAATTGGTGCTGTCGTAACTATATGACAGTTAATACCAGGAAAAGTATGGTGATGTATTTCGGTGCTGGCAACAGAATCGATAGACTAGCTGGACCCGACCTTTTTCTGGGTGACAAAAAGCTCCCTATTTGTAAATCATACTGTTACCTAGGCGTCGAATTGGATGGAAAACTAAGTGTTGCAAACCAAATAACCAAAATCAAAAAAGGTCTGGGAAACAAACTGTACAAGCTTAACAAGCTGCGAAAATTTATATCAGGTGAACACTGCATTACAATCTACAAAAGTACAATAGTTCCTACATTGGAGTATTGCTCATTCTACACAGGTAGTGGGCACCAGGCTGAATTGGACAAATTACAGCGCTTGCAAAATCAGGCACTCAGAATATGCCTAAGGCTGCATGTACGAGATGTATCAATCCCTGAGCTGCACTCTCGGTGTGGTGTAGATCTATTGCATACACGCCGTCAAGTCCAGCTCCTATTGATTATGTGGAAATTAAGTCAATCTGGTCAGGGAACAGTTATTGAAAACATAAGAACTCGTGGTGATAGGAAAATAAAATTTGCTCGAAGACGTGCACGAACAACCTTTTACCAAAGGTGTCCGTACTACCGGGGGGTTAGCCTATGGAATGAATTGACCTATCAACAACAACATGTGAATAGTAAAATGATTTTCAGGAAAATCGCAAAGGCACACTGTGCCTAAATATGAATCATTGTCCATACTGCCTCTTTACCTATATTGCCTCATATTAAATTAATGTATATGCTCGACTTATTGTATGAAATTAGTCTATATCAATGTACCACTAGCAAAGAAGTGTAATGCTGAGGGTACGCCAAAAAACGTTCTTTTAAGAACGAAAAGTACCTAATAAATTCATTCAATTCATTCAGTTAGCCTAAGCTTCTGACACTTCTTTACTACTTTGTCAATATCCAATTGCAACTTATCAACTGCTGACTGTGTGTCCCTATCAGCACAATATATCACAAGGTCATCAGCGTACATTATAGACTTGCAATGTGACAGACTTTCAGCAAGGTTGTCGATATAGAAGATGAACAACAATGGGCTAAGAAAAGAGCCCTGGGGGACTCCATAGGTGACTGAGGCTAATTTTGAATCAAAATCTCCAATTCTAGTCATTTGCTGCCTATCCGTAAGATAGCTCCTGACCCAGTTATATACATTTTTCTGTAGTCTCAGAGATTTTAATTTTTGTAATAGGTAAGAGTGATTATTCGAATCAAATGCCTTTTTCAGGTCCACAAAGAAAAGGGCTGTGGTCAGGCTGTCATTCCTGTTAATATAGAGATCATTGGTCAATTCAAATATAGCATGCCCCGTTCCCAGGTTCCTATGATAGCCAAATTGTTTCGGATTGATGGCACTGACATCATCCATTCTTTCAAGCAAATGACAATACATTACCTTTTCGGCTATCTTTGAGACTACAGGAAGTAGGGAAATAGGCCTCCAGTTCTAACATCTTGGGTATTCCTACCTTTTGGCAATGGAGTAACCCTAGAAACTTTCCACTCATTAGGAATCAAACCTTGCTGGAAAGATTCATTCAGTAAATGGGTCCACTCATCCACAATTTGTTTCAGATATTGCTTAAGTACTAAGCAGCTAACATTATCCATGCCAGATGACTTGCTTGTATTTATTTCAGTTATAAGATAACTTACAGCTTCTCCGTGGACCGTCAGTTGTTCAAAGAGATCTTCTTCATCAATGACTGGACTGTATTCAAGGTCAATATCCTCCAATACATAACCATTACTTGACAAGTTGTCAGATAGCTTCTCTCCAATTGTGGCAAAGAAATCGTTCATGAATTCAACTGAATCCTAACTACTTTTCATAGTTCCATTTGGTGGAATCACCTCACCTGTTGGTGTTTGTAGAAGATTAATTATACATAAAAAAACCTTAGGGTTATTACTATTTTCTTCTAGAGATGATGTAGTGAGATTTGATTTTGCATACTTTTTCTTTTTTTTAAATTAAGCATCTAATTCTCTTGGCCTTCTTAAGAACTGTTGATGATTTATTCTAGACAAATTACTACATTAGCCTGTCTCTTTCTTCACTGAGTTTTAAAATCTCATTAATCATCCAGTCCTTGCCCTTTTCCTTATAAACTCTAGATTATAAAGGACAGAAATTATCTAGGTACTCCAAAGAAACCTCTCAATAGAACTCCACATATTGGGTAGGTTATCATCTTGCCAAACAGGATCCCGATCCCAACCTCCTATCCAACTGGCTAGCCTTGCTTCAGTGTGGCCCCTGTAGTCACGAGACTTAAATTCCCGGATAATATCAGGAAATTTTTTTTCTGTAAATGCAGCAAAGACCGGAAGGTGATCACTAACAAGATAATTGAGGACCCCCCTATTACAGGTTTTGTGGTGTTTGTTAGAATATGATCTAAACATGTGCCAGTGTTTTCAAAAGGTTGGGTAAACTGATTGATCAGGTTTCTCAAACCATAATCATGACATAGGTCATGCAGCTTAATTGCCTCATTAGGATTCTCATCAAGTTTGTTGATATTGGTATCCCCAAGGACCCATAGTTCTAATTCAGGCGAACTAAACTCAATATGGTAGGCCACAAGTGCTTCAAGGAAGTCACTCACCTAACTTTTGGGAAATCTATACACTGTAGAGAGCACAAAAGACTTTCTTCCCTCCAAAACTATTGTTACCATTTCCATATCAGAATTAGTATAGCAATAATCGTCCACCCTTGTGGCACTATCAGCAATTGAATTTTTAACATAAATGGTAGCACCGCCTCCTTTTTTTAAGGAGCGATCCTGTCTGAACAACTGGTAACCATTCCACAGGATACTATCATTATCATGTACCTCAGCTAACTATGATTCACCAATACATAATATGTCAATCCCTTGGAAAGCTCTAAAAGCTCTATTCTCTTCAGACAAAATCTATGTGTATTATAATGTACTATTTTTAGTCCCTTCAGTTTCCATAGCTCTTGCAAGGTGGTGGTCATGATACAAGTCACGAAAACACAAATAAACAATAACCAATTCAAACCTAAGTGGCAAAGAAAAGGGATTACTCCTGACTGTATATCTCAATAATGGAGACAACTAAACAGGGATAAAGATACAAAAATAAATATCATTATTTACAAGGTATCAACAAGCTCATACGGTGACGTCAAGGTTTCCTTAAGAACTTAGTTACAACAAATTAAAATCACAAAATAAAGTTCAGCGGGGTTACTTAGAGAGCATTTATCACCCCTGAAATCAAAATCAAGTGAGTGGGTGAGGGGTTTACCTTACCTTCATATCTGCTAATTTGAATGCGAACATAATCAATCATTTGCAGAGGAGATTATCCTCACTTGTATTTAAAAAAAAAGGGGGGGGGGCTGTTGGAATTGGCAATCAAAAGTACCTAGTCCTGGAGCTTAATTCAAAACATCCTGGGATCACGACCCCAGCGATCTTAGGAATAAATCAGCCTTATCCTATTAAGCGATCTTAAGAGTTGACTGGGTTCACATATCCGAGCCAGCACTAAGATCGCATCGATCTTAGCCTCAGCCCTCCTACACTATTCCAAGAAGAACTGACTAGGCACAGGGGTAAGAGTCCCAAAATAAAGGAATAGCTGTGGAGTCACTCTTCTTCACAAGAGTGCTTATACCATCGTTCCCCATCCCCATATGGGCTAACAAAAGAGCACAGGGTGCAGTTGACCCCTGTATAGTATTCAAGAGTTGTTCCCATGAATGTATGATTTATGCTTGCCTATTAGAGGCATTGTGCCCTCCCCCCAGGACAAAGAGAGAGAAGGGAAGAATTACCTTACAGTGCACTTAACACATGAGTAGCCCTAAGAGCCCTCAAGGACACTCAGCAAACGTCCTTCCTCCCCTCTTTATGTATGCAGCAGGCTATTCACTCTTTCGATCAGGAGTGTTCCCTGTAAGTGCTCTTGTACTCAGGTGAAACCACTATGCATTTCTTTCACTAAGATCGCAGTGATCTTAGTGGTGGAAATGGAATAGTGAAGTGATCCCAGGACTAGCTATTCTGGACAGGCCTGCATCCACTGCATTACATAGGGTAGACCAGCCAGGTCTTATGATATGTGCCTACACTAAGATCGCTGGGGTTGGGATCCCAGGATGTTTTGAATTAAGCTCCAGGGATAGGTGTTACCCTGGAAGGAGGTGGAAAATACATTAGTAACATAGTAAGCTGCGCGGTCGGGCGAATATTTCCAGCAAACCTCACCTCGTCCTCCAATATCCATGCATTAATGTGTTTACCACACTTATTCATCCATTACGTATAAATTTCTTACCTTATAACCCTGTATTTAATGAAGGAGAAGACATTTTGTAAGTGAATGCGATCCGCACGGTTTGCTAAGCCGTCATGGCCATGTTGTCACTCTGCCCGACATACCTCCACCTTTACACACATTTTTCAGGTAGAATCCAATGATGTCAAGTCCTATACTTCTAACACCAACAAATATACAATCCCTTTTTGATGTTCGCCTACATTTTGTCTCCATTTTCTTATAAATAAATAAGAATCCATTGATTTTCCATAGTGATAAGTGTTGGCACCTGCCCCGTTCGGCCATTCCTTGCTCGACCCGTATCTGACCTAGTTCTTACATCCAGGCACCTCCCCGCTTCGTCAACAAGACGGAATGGCCGTGTGTGTTGGATCACTATGTAAAATCATTGGATTCTTATTTATTTCAAACAAAATGGAGAAATTGGGCATGGCATGTTCATCTAGGATATCAAAGGATGTTTCACTGTTAATAACTCCACCTGGCACCATTGGATTCTATGCTAACAAGGTGTGTAAACATCAGGTATGTCGGACACCTTTTTCAAATCCTTTATATACATTGCTTTCTACCACCGGTCGGCTTGGTATAGTGGACAGCGAGCTCGTCTCCTGCCACAGCGGCCGGGGATCGATTCCCCGTTAAACCCTGAACGGCGAAGGTAACTTTGTATCCTTCTCCAATTCATTAACATGTCCAGTTTCGAGCCAAAGATCTCTTAGAAAAATAAACTCTGAGAGTGCGGTTATACCCTGATAATGGAATGGGGTTATGACCAAAAAAGCATGCCGTGGGGCCAGAATCGTGAGATAATAACAAATAACACACAACACACGGCATAAACATGATTAAAATCCATAATCAAGAATTCAACATTAAAAATTAAAGAAATAGCACCAAAAAAAAAAACCAGCAGTATGATTTCCCATTATCAGGGGAATTCATGCTTTCACAAATTTATTATTATTTCAACTGGTATCATAGAAAATCTACTCAAGAATCCAGTTTTTATGCAGTTAAAAATTGTAGTAAATGTAATTAAATGATATGCATAATAATTTTTGATACTGATTAATTAACCGATTGCTTATTGGGGAATGATCACTGGAATGATCATTGAGAGAATGATCATTGGAAATAATCATTGGAGGAAAGATCATTGGGGAAAATGATCATTGGGGAATGATCATAATAATCACTGGGGAATGATCAGTAGTGGGATTGATCATTGGTCAGAATGATCATATGGGGAATGATCATTGGGGAATGGGTAATGATCATTGGGAACCCAGCAAATTGTCGTCATCTGTCGCCATGATTGGTCATCAATAGTGACTCCTTTTTGACTGATAACTCATTCTGTCATCTTTCGCCGATGTGTGTTAGACCCACCTGGCATAGCAATTGCTATTCCTGGTGATCTTTTGCTATAACGACATCATGTTCCATCTAGTGACATGTGTGAGCCACTTCACACAGGTTGACGAGGACTCACAATAATTTGCTGGGAATGATCATAAATTTGAGGAATGATCATTGGGAAGGTCATTGGACTATGTGAAGGTCAGGGGACTATGGGAAGATGTTCATTTTCATTGGATAGTCATGGGGAATGGTTCATTTTCACGTCATTGGATAGTCTTCAGGAAGGGTCAAGTTGATGCTTATTTATTAAAAATGTGTAGGACTAAATTTTGACAAACACAGCCAAAGTCAATGTCAATACGTGTGCGCAAAAAAATAATATTAAGTCAGTAACCATAGCAACATGGAAATTATTAAAGTTACACACAGGAAAACAAGACGAAAAATTGTATAATCGCAGTAAACAAATTTCAGAGATTTATTTTAGTGTCACAGAAACATGTGAATAAAGAGTCTAAGTAACACAACTGAGAAACTAAATGTGTGAAGTCAGTTCATTTTGTAGGACCACTCTTTTTTTTATGTTGAGAAATCAATCTTAAGAAGGCATTTATTTAAATGTCTTATAAAAGCCCTTGAAAAGATCTATCAACTTACATTATTTTCTGGGGGTGGGTGAAAAGGATATACAATATTTAGAAAATCTACAAAGCCCTAATAATGACATCTCTCAAGAAACCAGTCAGTAGAGTCAGCTGGGGAATTTGCTGAAAGTTTCCTCACTAAATAAAGCAAGAAGACTAGGGCAACAAAATCTGCAACCTATCAGCCCTAAAACTAGCCCTTATTTCAGAAAAAAGAAACCACAAAAAAATGCTGACATAACCTAGTCTTATAAAAGCATCCCTTTGTTAGTCAATTACATGCATGTATTATGTATCAATGGTCACCATGAATCATTCTGTGGAAAGATAGAATGAACAACACATTTATCACCTGAGAGACTATTTCTCATAGAGATTGTTTAAAAATGATCACACATTGTAGAAAATGATCACACATGATTTGAAATGAAGAATCTTCAACTGTGAAAAAAAACCACCCCTTTTTATTTTGAAATCCACTGATATCTTGAGATGAAAATAAACCCCTACTTTAAAATCCACAGACATTTTAGAAGAAAAATACCCCTATTATTTTGGGGTTCAAAGACATTGGAGATGCATGTAAAAGGACCCTTATTTTGGTAACGCAGGTGAAGTATCCTACAGTTACTAAATTCAGTGGCTGGGAATGTGTTATCAACATAAAATGTAACCCCTGTTTTAACCCCTGGGTTTATGTCCTCTAGAGGGGACAGGTAATAGCCATGTCTTTCTCTAGGTTCTGTCTGAAATCTTTACAATGAGAACCTATAAACTTGATAAATTCAGGATGGAAACCATGGAGATGGGCACTAAATAGCGGTCCGTCTGCACTGTACAGTGTACAGAGTTCTTCAGTGCTATGGAAACTAGGGTCAGATCCTAAGAATCCCCTTCCCATAGCTACATCAAAACCTGGAATGTGACAAATTCTATGCCCTGTAAGTTGGAATATCATGCCTATGTTCACATCATCACCATTGGTGGGGAAGGCGATATTAGCTGCCTCTATCAGAACCTCCTTTACTATAGACATGGACATGATAAAACAGGCTCCAGAACAGAATGGAGGATATAAGGCGAGTGGGTACTGTTCATAGCTTACATACCACTTATGTCCTGGTAACCTCACTGGCTCAAGTCTCATACTACAGAAACCAAAAACCACATCTCGGAGCTCAGTCATACCTTTCTGTTCCAAAAGGTCAAGGATGGCTTCAAGATTCATCAAATTGTCATCACTGATTTTGGCTATAAACCTTGCACCAGGGCAATTTTCCCATGCCCACTGGTAGCCATTGTGACCTATGATGGTCAGGTTGTGGTAGGTGCCATTGACTTCAGCCTGGAGGATGTCACCACGAGTACCACTCTCCAGCCGCAGCTGTTCCTCCATGGTCTGGTTTTCTTCAGGATCCTGACCAAACAGAAACACCAATCTCATTGTGCTGTCCCTGCATATTACGATGGTAGAGGCTTCTTAGCACCTCCCTATGTAATCGATTGGAGTGCTTTGAATTACAAAGTATCAACAAATCTATTCTTTCAAAGTGCCCTTTATGGTCAAGGCAGAAGTTTGACTTTGGCTTTATCATGAGTGGGTAATCCCATCTATAACATCCATCACATCGAAGAATATCAAGTAACGAAGGCCTTTCTTCTTTTAATGGTTCATGGAGTTGCTTTTGTTGTTTTCCCAATGTATTTATCCTCCTATATGCCTCTCCAATTTGTATATTGCATTGCATTATGTGCCTTATATTTGCAGTGTACACACCAAATAATAACACTACAATAAAGAAAGAAACAAGCTTTTTCTTCCATTCTGTCATTCTTGAAATCGACATCACCAACAGGTGAGAAGAAACCAACCAACTTATCAAATGATGTGATAATATAATGTAGGGAGGAGTCACAGCACTGGCAATTACAATGGATGGTCGTGAGATGTTCTTATTGTACTGCTTCATTCAGTCATGCTAAGTCAGGCATACATTTGTGGTTGGGAAAGAGCATCTTGAAATTGTCTGCAAAGATAAGACATGGAAATGAGTCCCTCATTGTATAAGCATTAGTATCAAAGGCATACTAATTATTCCAAAATATAATTTATCTGAGGAAGCAAGGGCTGACTGTAGGTCTCCAATAATATGAATACATCAATTGATGGCATTAATTGCATCTTCTTCTAGGGCATCATCTATGTCAATAGAATCAACAATTTGGTACTCAAACATCCTCAACCAGGCATCCTGAATGGCACTGGCAGGTTTCTATAATTATATGTATACTCTCAGCCCTTGCTTCCTCAGATATGGATAATGCAAGGAAAAATGTCTGAGGAAGCAAATTATCTGAGGAGTTAAGCCCAAATACGATACCAAACAGAGGTAATTCCAGATTTTCTGTCTGAGGCAATGAGGCATCTGTGGTATTAAAGGGTCACGGAAGTGCACTGCAAAAATGGTGTTTAGATCCTAAACACAGTTCTAAACATATTCTTGCAACGTTTTTGTAATCACATTAATTTCCTAAACATGTTTAGCCAAACAATGTGCTTAGTTCAAGTGTTTAGAAATCTAGGTGTTTAGGTTCAAAATTTGTGTTTAGATATCGATAACATTTTGCGTTTAGATGTTTATGAATTTTTGTGTTTAGATGTCTAAGTGATTTGGTGGGAAGTAAGGGTTTGTAGACATGTATCCATTTAAAACATAAAGGAATATCTTTTGTTTGTTTTCTCATTTACTGGAGGACATCAGCAGGTATTTACACTGCAAAGTCTCCCAATATGTCAGCCACAGGCATATACACTTATATGTACACACTGCATTAGAACTAGTAACAGGTTGGCAGGAAGGACATTGCTTTATACTTTACAAAATAACATGACCTAGGTGTAAGTCATGGAGCTCATTGATTATTTTATGGTGATGATGGTGGTGTAAGTTGAATTTAGTTAATTTTATATTGTTATGTCTATTTTCATAACATTTAATGAAATGACACTATGATAAACAAGGAGTTTTGGGATGTCTGTCACAACAATTGATTATAACTGTGTGCAGATAGTCAATTCAGAGGTAGTGCTGCTACCTGGCGTGGATTTGACATCCAAGTATCTAAACATATTGATGTTTAAATCTAAACACCTAATATTCAACTGTTTATACTCTAAACGTCTGAACATGTTTAGCAAAAATGTTTATGTACTTAGAATAAAAGTGTTATTTTCCTAAATGTGTAGATGATGATACACCTAACTGACGTATATCTTTAGGTTTTAAACATGTTTAGACCTAAACATGTTTAAAATCTAAACACCATTTTTGCAGTGTGAGGGTTGACTGTAAACCTCACATGCTATGGTTTAGACAGTCAATGCTGTCAGTCTTAGTGTATAAGTAAGTCTTGTCCTCCACTATCTGGATCCCGGACAGTAAAGCTGATATGTATACACACAATAAGAGGAGTAATTTATCCAGATCCAATATATCCAATGTAGCATAGGGATGAAAAACTGTCCTTGTCCTGTTAGAATCTTAGGAGCGTCATTTCTACCTTCACTCACCCCCTATGTAGATGAATGTATATTTCTGTAAGAGTAGGACCTTTATACATGGGTAGAAGAAATAAGAACCCCAACACGTTTTCACTGATTCACTGTTTATTCAATATCATTATGTTAATTCCTCTCTTTCCTCCTCCAGGTGCATATTCTCATGATGGTCAATGTTTTTTTTTCAGACATTATCCTCCAGGGTGCACATAACTTATATAATAGTCGATTCTACAAACGCACAAGGCCAGCTGGTAACCTGGTGTTGTTTGCTATATCAGAACTGGTATAATCCAATCAATCAATCAATGATGAACTTGAGGACACTGGGGTTGGGCCTGGCATTGCCACTGCCAGCTGGGACAGTGGGAAGGGGGCACAACTTGATGCAAGAAATTTTAGTGGACGTGGGTCATAGCATTAACAGCACATCCCACCTCTTTGACTTTGTGGCATTAAACAATTTTTTTACAGGGATGTAAGTTTTCAGAATTTTACCTGATTTCAGATTTTCTATTTTCGACATGTCTATAGATTTACCCAAATTTCCTTTATTTGATCCAACTATAGCTCGATGAAGTAAGTTGGGAACCTAAAACTTAGTTTTTCCTGAATTCCCGCTAAGAAATGCTGTAGTTTAACCAAAAATTATCCGATTTACACAATATTTTCAGCAAATGAAAGATGAAACTCATTCCCTTCAGGCCAGCATAGATGGTATTACATTAATATAGTGCACAGTTTACCACTGAAGTACAAATTATAAATTTGAAAATCATTAGTTTAAAAAAAGTTTGGCCCTATATATTTTGTGAAAAAATATTCTAACCATCAGTTTTTCATAGATAGTGCATAATACTGACCCATCAAGTTTATAAATGAGTATGCTTTTTTTCCCTACCTCTATGGTGGCTCATTACACTATGGAAGACATGTGATTTTTGTTAGTTTGCGAAAACTGTGATTTTCAGCAAAATTTCTGCTTCGTTTTTGATGTGGGACCACATAGATCACCATATATGGATGCATGATCACCCACTGATACCAGAATTATCCATTTTTATATTTTACTTGATCATCTTTAAAGGCATGTGAAATACCTAAGTGATACAATAAGTGTGAGAAGAATTAGCGACATCTTATGATTCTAGTCTTTGGTGCCAACAACGCTTTTGTTGCTATTTACAGCTCAATAGTGCATCATAATAGGCCTCACATGCCTAATATGGGGTTCTAATAGTATTTCAATATGGTTTTCAATGGGCCATCAGGTCAAAACAACAATTGATGATGGAATTTAATAGAAACAAAAGGGTTTTGCACCATGGACCTGTTCACATTTTTCAGGTCTTCCGATATTCTAATCTTGAAAATGATGAAGACATTTACCAGCATGGTGCTTTTCCAACCCGTATGGGATCTACAGAGGGCATTTTGTCTAGTCTGACATGTATTATGAGGGAAAAATGCATAACAAATGATTCTATTTTCATATTTTGTTATGATTTTTGAGATAGAATCATACACAAGACTTTCTTCTGCAGCATATGCAAAAATGTCCCTTGAATGAAGGCATTTTACATGCACAGCTGCCTCCAAAACTGGAAAACACTCAGGTTCCCAACTTGCTGCATCGAGCTTTAGTACCCTGCAATTCTTAACAGTGTGCCTTTAAGACCAAATATGGTTGTTTACGTGTTATCCCTGTTGAGTTGGCCACTAGGGAGCTGTTCGCTTGGACTGCACCTATGGTGACTGATAATATAACAATGAGCTACAGTTCATCTATACTAAGTCTCTTGTCTTGGTCTACTGCTATCTGACACAAGAATCTGTGTGCCATCTATCAATTTCAGTCTATTATGTTCCCTCTTTATACTAATGCCAACTAGTGTGAGTTGGCACTCTGACTGGTAATCACTGATGAGGTCAATTGATCAATTTTTTTTCGTATATAGTATATATTGTAATGTTTATTTAATATTTTTTATTAATTGATTATATGCTCTCATCTCTCATTTTTATTTGGTCTATCATCTTATGCCATGGCGAATATTGACGACACTATAGATTAGTACTACTTACACCGTATTCAATGGGGGGGTGGAATACGATCCTTGCATATTCCGCGGCGCCATTTTGAAATTTATACAGAGCTAATTAGTTTTGTATTAAGGTATGGTTATTAGAAGTTTTACGCAAAAAAAATGATTGAACTAGTTAAATAAATATGTTATGAATTGTTTAAGGTATATCTTAGTGTTAGCGCCATGCTAAAAAAGAAGATATTGCCCTGTGCAAGGAACATTTATATCGAAACTAAAAGTAGCGGCTAGCTCCATATCACGTGACCTACTTCGGTGAGCAAGGTGTCATGGTGGATGAAAACAAACCGGGACGACTCGACACGTTGAAAAACAGTAAATATGGTTGTGTTTCGTGATTTTAAAGCAATTTAAACCCGTGGGCCATGGCATAAATGCAAATGCACCTCTGGGAATACCATCCTAAATTATGCACTGATCGTTGACATTTGCTTATATATTCATTATCTGTGCTAACAAATTTGGGTAACAAATGATCGAGGAATTCATCTTATTGTCATGCTACCACTTTCGTATGATCGTGATTTGACAATAAACACTTTTCAAACCTCAAAAATCCTCGATAAAGCACGCTAGATATTCTCAAAAAGGATGTAAAAGGCACTCAAAATGGCCAAATCGTGGTATAAAGGCTAATGTGGTGGCCTACATGTAGAGGCCATTTCCCTTGGGTCCCATGCACAGTGCATGGTGTTTAATGACATTAGGATGGCTCCCTCTGTCGGCCCTCTGGCTGTCGCTTTATGGTCATGCGTCGTTTCGTGACTTCTTGAGGTGTTGATGACTGAATGAGAGCACTGTGGTACATCATGCACGGTGTCCACTAGTACACAGCATGGAAACTCACCATCTACTGAAGGTTACTCAGACTGTACACTGAAAGTGTGGGGTGATTGGAGGTCCACTAAAACCTGAATTATTTACTTCAAAAAGAGAGAACTCCTTCTATCAGGAGTATAACAACACAGAGTAAGTACACTTTATATTTTTGAAATCTCCAACAAATATTATCCATATTGGCGAAGCAGCGAAAGGAGTTTAGCTGTGTGAATTTGGCTAATTTTTCTCATCCATATTCTCAACCAATGTGGGGAATACATTCACGAGGTTCTGCTTGCAATGGTCATATCAAAATGAAAAATCTGAGAAATTTTCAATCTATTGGGAAGCTTTTATTATGCAGAAACTAAGGGCACACTTTAGAATCCATGGTTTGAGATGCACTTGGAGAACATGCAGTCCAGTTTAGTGCATTTGCAGTGTTTATTTATGCATGTACACTATTTAAAATTACAGTACATGTATTCAATATTCTGGTCATTACACTTTAAAAAGAAATGTCGAAATAATGACATAATTCTTATCCTAAAGTTGCCAGATATCTGGCATAATTTTCACCAAGATTCCTTGTATATTTGTGTACCACCGTACTGTTTTCATGTGGGGCTTCTTGTAAAAACTGCACTGGTTTACTGCAATACAATTACAGTGGTTCACTGTTCAGTTTTATGAGATTCCCAGGCAGATTCAACAGTTGTTTTTTTTTTATAGTGTAACTTGCAGTTTCAGGATGAAGATCCTACAAGTGAGCACCATCTGCCTCTTCATCATCCTGTTTGCTCTAATTACTACATCATCAGCAGAGAAGGGTAAGTACAGATCCCCATTGTTACTCTTGACATAGTTATAACTAAATTGGCATAAAAAACACGTTTTCTAATATTAAAAAACGTTTCATTGTGTTCCTACGTTGTTTTTTAATGACATGACTTAAGAATTTAATATTTAATGAGATTTTCTTTTATTTCATGCTTAAATCTGTTCAAAATGCTGTGGCAAATCGATATCAAAAACGTTAGTAAGTAATAGTGATGTGTGGTTTATGGGATGTATGGATCCAGATCAGGGAACCTCCATACTGATCTGGGGGCTTCCTTCATTCTATTTCTATTGGTTGCAACTTAATTTGCTCCCTCCAAAAAGTGCACCCTGGACTTACATCTAGTAATAACAATCAAATGAAAGTGAATTCAATGAGAACAATGGTGTTCTAAGTATACAGTGAAGTAATTGTCGTCTATTTGAGTATCCTGAAACGTTTTGGAGAAGATTAATTTTGGAGAGCCAGTCATCGGATATACTAAATTTAATGCACTATGTGGTGTTTTTTTTTCGTGTTTTTTTTTTTTTGCAGGAGACAAAGGCGACAAAGGAGAACCAGGCCCGAAGGGTATGGCAGGGGTAGATGGAACCAATGGTGTGGGCGGAGAGACAGGCATGAAGGGAGAGCAGGGGTCAAAAGGAGAGCCTGGTGATAAGGGGGCTATGGGAGATGCAGGTGTAGATGGGGCCAAGGGGGACATGGGTGATGTAGGGGATGGAGGGGACGTGGGGGCAGAAGGAGACAAAGGGGGCCCAGGGGAGAAGGGAGAAAAGGGGGACGCTGGAGCTGATGGCACAAAAGGTGATAAGGGAGATGCAGGAGATTCTGGTGCAAAGGGCACAGCAGGGAGCAAGGGCTCAGACGGTGCGCCGGGGGAAAAGGGGGGCCCAGGGGATACGGGAGATAAGGGGGCAGTGGGGGATAAAGGTGACATGGGGGATGTAGGAAATAAAGGATCAGCTGGAACACTTGGGGTGGATGGGCCTCAGGGACCTCCGGGGGACACAGGGGCAAAGGGAGATGTTGGTGATAAGGGCACGGCAGGTACCCCAGGTACACCTGGGTCACCAGGAAGCCCCGGAGGATCAGGGGATAAGGGTACACAAGGGGAGCCTGGGGAGGCCAACATGTGGAAGGGCCAAAAGGGGGAGGCTGGGGAGAGAGGTCCAAAGGGAGACATGGGTCTAAAGGGAGCTGATGGGACAAATGGGGCGCAGGGTGATAATGGTCCAACAGGAGCGCAGGGCCCAGCCGGACCAAAAGGTACCAAGGGAGCATCAGGGGCGAATGCTGCCAAAGGAGATAAGGGGGACACAGGCTTGAAGGGTCCTACTGGCCCAATGGGAATGAAGGGTCCTATTGGTCCAAAAGGGCTGCCGGGGGACACTGGACTTAATGGTGCAACTGGTGATGAAGGGCTGGCTGGTGAACCTGGGCCCGCAGGACCTGCAGGAGATGCCGGGGACTTAGGGGTCAGAGGCCCTCCAGGACAGAAGGGCGAGCCCGGAGAGCAAGGCCCTTCAGCCAATGCCGCTTCCTTCATGTCAGCAAGACAAGCCCCTCCTGGGGCAGTGGCTGTACCAAGTGAGTTCTGATCTTTATAATATTCATCTCTATTCACCTTACAATTATTTTGAAGGTGACTACTAAAATCACCTTATGCATTAATTGCTTCATGCCCAATGGTCATCATGGTACACCAATGACGTGCCAGAGAGTCTCCTCGCCAGCACTTCATTGGAACATCATGCCGACCCTCCTGGAGCAGGTTTGGCATGATGCATGAATGTAAAGGCCGGTGCAAACAGTGAAACACGACGGAGACTGGACGGAGACTGGACGGAGACTGGACGGAGACTGGACGGAGACTGGACGGAGACTGGACGGAGACTGGACGGAGACTGGACGGAGACTGGACGGAGACTGGACGGAGACTGGACGGAGACTGGACGCAGATCAGATTGTGGTCAGATTAGTGCCTCACAGCAGATAAAGATGGCCCCTCTTTGTAGAGTTTGATATCTAACAATCAGTGCTGCATGTGCCCTGCGTCTGTGAATATCTAACAAGGTTTGATTTCTCAGATTTCCTGCAGATGAACATTCAGCCACCAGTCTTAGAGTCTGAAATTCCCGCAGACATCACGGACAGGACTGGTTTCCCATCCAGTCTGCGTTGTGTCCGCATCTGCTCTGCGCTGTTTGTGCTGGGCTTAACCCTGATGAATTTGTTGCTGCATTAATCATGCCCATGATGCATTAATGCATCATGGGCATGATGCATTAATGCATCAGCAAGTTCAGGATGCAACATTTATCTGCTTTTGTTCTTTTCTTTGATTGAGGAACTTTTGCCGGGCCTTAAACAGGCCGTTTCGATGTATTTGATTGTGCATCTCCCTGTGAACTACATAAAATGTTCTGTTAACTACATCTCTATTCACACAGATGGAGTCTGTAATTTTTAGGGCTTGACATTGTTTCCAATACCCTGTACCGGCGCTCTCAGTACTGTATCTGTACCCAAAACAGTTTAAGGGATGAGTCATTTATTGCTAGGTGGGGGGGGGGCTTGTTAGATATAGGGGGGACGGGTCATTTTGAAAAAGAGCCCCTTGGTGGGGGGGGGGGGCAAAACCCAATAAACTTCACACTTGGAGGGGTCAACACTAAATATGGGCAATTCAAACACCTGTCGCGATGCATCATTCCACATGTGTATCCCTTTTTTTTTTGGGTGGGGGGGGGGGGTCATTTTGCAAAATCAGCTCCTAGTGGAGGTGTCGCGATCATTTTTGTCATAGTGATGGGGGGGGGGGGTCGGTAAGAAATCTGGTGATCCACCAAAATCCATCTAGCCCTCCCCCCCCTGCCTAGCAATAAATGACTCGTCTCTAAAAGCTATGGGTTTCTGTACACAATTGAGCAACTGACCTACATGTAGGGGGAATACATAAATCTATCAGGGATATGTACAATACTCAATTTAACAAAACTCTCTGTGAAATCTAAAAGATGTTCTGTTGACTATTCACACAGATGGAGTCCATAAGGTGGAGGTGAGCTATGAGACAATGTCTAACGTAGCCCTCCTGTACCTGGTGGCTGCTGTCCTGGGAGCCCTGGTGGTCAGTGCTGGAGGGGTGGCCGTGTGGACATGGTATAAGGACAGGAGAACTGCCACCCCTAACCAACCCCTCCGTCCACACCGTCTACACATACCAGATAGGATACACACTATCAGGGAAACCGTCTTCAATTAAAACCGTCTTCAATTAAAACATATAAGGACACCATGTCTCAATTCAACCTGCTGAGGCCGTTCATGGTGGATTTAGATGGGGGCGCCGGGGTGTGCACCCCCTCCTTTTTTGCCAATAGTTAAGAGTTTCATTGCTCTATTGACTCCAAAATCTAGCCAAAATCTAGTGCCCCCTGGTTTTCAATATCCTGGATCTGCCACTGGGCCAATGCCGTAATACCGAGGCCATCTCCATATTGTCTATAGGTCAGCCTCACATGTTTGAGGCTATAAGTTCACATGACGGCGGCCAACTTCAGATTGCTGAATACAACTTTAGATCAAGGGCAACGTTATACACTCATACCCCAATGAAGACTGTCTAACCTAGCAATGGGGAAGTAAAGGAAAATCAAAATTGAAATCGCTCAGGTTGATCTTAGTTGTATGAAGCCATGGAACAACACATTCCGTGAAATCCAGAAAATAAGTAAATATAACGGTTTTCATTGAATAGCGAATTGACATTTACGGTTGCTAATGTTGCCTTCTACTATGGACCACTGAGGTCTGAAGCCAGTGTTCATCAAACATTGTCCTAGAGCAGAGACAAGACCAAGCTCCTAGCCCCAGTAGGGCGATATTTAGAGGCAGGAAACACTCAAAGAAATAACTGGTGAATCTACCAATGAAGAATGAGTTTGTAATAGGTTATGGGCCCAACACGCTTCCACTGCACCACTCTACAAGGGCCACTTGATGAAAGCCTAACAATAGCCACCATAAGAGAAAAGGAAGTGTTTGGCTGAATGTCGCCTTGACCACCATGGGATAGCTTATCGACAGGGGTTATATGTAGTTCATTTTATGTGATGAAGACAATAAACATGGTTTTAAAAAGAAATATTGAATTTGTCCTAATATAAACGTATAAATCTCATTTTGATATGAGCAATTAGAGCATACATGTTTGAACAGTATTCTGTTATTAAGTGTCATTGAATTTGCCAGCAAGATTAGGTCATAAGTGCCTGTTTACGGCAGTGGGAAGGTGCACTTGCTTTAATCTCCGATTGTCCGATTTTCACGATTTTTAAAAATTCGACTCAAATATGATCCACACAATGGTACATCATACTTATCTGTTAGAAGACCCCTAACCTTGATCTTTAGGCACCAGTCAATAAAAGCTTATAACATGGGGGCACCATGGGCCCAGCCCTAGGCAATTTATAGTGTATGTTTCCAATGTCTGCAATTATGGCTTGCACTCCGAAAGTAGAACATAGGGTATAATTCTGTGACATGTACTGGGAATATGGACCTTAAGGTACCTTGCACTAAGGGCCCTTTTCGCAGATCCTGTCACATTATTATTCTCATGATTTTCTCAAATAGAATATTTTGAGGAAAGGGGGAATAAAGTCTATGAGGGTCTATGAGGACATCCTGGGTCACTTTTGTGAAGATTGAATTTTGAGCCCAGACCATTGGACTATGCCACTTTGACGTACATTTACCTGTTATCAATGTATTGTACCACCACCTTCTGATCGTCATGAACTGGCAGGTAGAAATGGTAATCCAAGAATTTTAGATTGAACAGAATACTAAGTTCAATTTTAGATTGAACTTAGTGTCCTGTGTTCAAAGTTGCATATAACCTATTTAGGTAATCCATATAGGAAGAAACTAATAATGATTGGTCCCAAGCCAATATTGGCCTCTTGAACTTTGGATCAATCAAACGCGACAAACGCTTAGATCTATGTCTGATGTGTCTCAATAATCATGAGAATATCAGGGCTTCACCAATCCATTAACTGAGGGTTGGAACTATCTTCATGATACTGGGGAGTGCCACACTGCCGATTCCAAATAGTCGCCATCAGTTTATTAAAAGAAATTATGACCGTTTGCTTCACAAAAGCTTACTCTTTAGGACACCAACATGTCATTAAATTTCAACATAACGTTCTATCAGACGTTCAAATAGATATGTGATGAGCTTTAATCCCTTACTTCAAACAGCATATCTAATCTCCAGCTTTGTGTGTTTATATAATATCAGTACTATGTGGACTGTTCATGAATTTCTTTCTTATTTTGTATGATACCGAATATCTACAAAAGTGATCAAGCCCTGTCTGATACAGACTGTCTGCCTGGGCTATCTATCCCCTCAAAAACAACAATTCATTCATTGATTTTAAAGAGTTTTTATTAAGCAACGCATACTTTGATAGCACTTCTTGTATCCCCAAGTGACCATTCTTTACAGTCTCTTAGAATCTAACTCTCTTCACATATCTGTTGAAACAAAGATTCCCATTGATTAATCTCATATCTGTTGTATTGGTTAGCTGAATCCGTTAGTTACTTGCCTCTACATTGAAATTCAAGGCAACACCTGCTTTTCATATGTTGCTAAGGGTGTTTGCATCTAATGCCATACATTTATTTCCTTGTTCTCTATATGGACCTAGCAGGATACATTATTGACCAATGAAGTAATTCCCTTCCTTCAGTGCAGACATTTAAGGGTGCATAACATAACACCTGGTACCCATCATGCTGACTGTTGTCATTGCTTATCTCGTCAGGTACCAAATCAAGCAATGGTGTCCTAAACTAAGGAACCTGTAACCTTGGTATATACAATATATTCATTAACCCAGTCTGTGCAGCATGTCCTGCGAGTCCATGATCTTGTTCTTGTTGTATCTGGACCTGCAGACATAGGCAGTCCCCAGCATGAAGATGAGCGCCATGACACAGGTAGCTGCTAACAAGGCATACACCGAGGTGGTCGTAGGTGATATAAGGGTGTACATGATACCTGCGTCTTCTGTAGCCACTGCCTTCAGTCGACTCAACGTATCTACATGAATGAAACAGATGTAATAATTCAACATAGAATATGATGAGGTGGAGGCCAAGTATCAACCCTTGAGGCATGCCATGTTTTATGGGGAACTATTTGTACAGTGGGATATCGCTGATTCAACAGGTTAGATTGTTTTTCATTGCTGTTTTATGTATGTTGCTTACCAAGCCACTGACTCATGTCAAATACTATCTTGGGTAATATATCTATTGTTTACTGAGTCGAATACCTTTCACAAATCAAGAAATCTAGTGTATACTGTTTTAGTGAGTTCTCAAGATGTGTAAGCATTAAGTCAGTGGTGGATCCAGGATTTACAAAAAGAGGGGGCGTGGCCCAAAAGGAGGAGGCACACCCTCTAAATTTCAGCAACATTTGGGATCCAAAGTCAGGAAATAAACTCTTAAGTATAGGCAAAAGGGAGGGTGTGTGTGTGTCTCTGCGCCCCCGTCTAAATCCACCACTCTAATAGGCAATAAAGTATATATGTTATAACCAATTATTCATGAACAACTTTTCAGTTTCCGTTGTCATATGTCTCAAAATATCACCCTACTCCCCAATCCAATATGCTGCACAGTTAGAAGTAGCCTCCCAGCAAATTGGTGTTATTCTGAGTCATTATGTGTGAGTGTTCACACTGGTGCAGTCACCAGGTGTGACAGACGACCCATACTGACTCATACTGCTCACAGGGCGGCTCATTATTCCTCACACTTACACCAATTTACTGGGATTCTTACAATTACATCACAATATTATAATAGATATAGTAAATTGTGACCAAATTTTCACTGTATGCCTGACTCACCTTTGCAGCATGTCTCCATGTCCAGCCCGAGCGTGTTATCACAAAGTATACACTCGTTATCAATAGGGTCAAAGTAGAAGCCGTGAGGACAGACCTGGTGTTTGGGTACCAGGGTACCACCCTCAAAGGGGCAGTCGTAGTAGGAGGTGCACCAGTAGGGGTCTTCCACCTGGGGGTTATACGCATGGCCTGTCACCGAGCTGGCACACGGGTTACCTGTGGGGGTCAAAGGGGATGAATCACGAGTGCATCATGCTCATTGGTTGTCATGATGCCCCAATGAAGTGCTGGCGTGACTACTCATCAGCACTTCATTGGAGCATCATGCCGACTCTACGGGGTTGATACATATACTCCCAGAGGGTAGGCATGATGCTCCAATGAAGTGCTGATGAGCAGACTGCTCGTCAGCACTTCATTGGGGCATCATGACGATGAATGAGCATGATGCATTAATGCATCAGCGGTCCATATATGTACCGCATAATGTACCATAGTGGTCAATCTAAGGACTCGTCATAAGGGGTGCGTCCACTGCCGACGGATGGACCATCCGTCGGTTTCATCCGTATCATTTATCATTGATTTCTATGGAGAAAACTACGGATGAAGGGAGACGGATGGTCCATCCGTCGCAGTGGATGCCCCCCTATAGGCAGATCCCAGAGGATCAGTGTAGACTCTATAATGTAAGACAGGAATATCCAACAGACATCAAGATACATTCCTTGCATTGTATATGCTAGTTTGAGTACATTCCTTCTGTTTTCTACACATTTAAATAACTGTGGAATGTAAATAGAACAAAAACGTTTTTTTTGCATCTCTTCATTCAAACAGTATTATGGTCTACAGAGCTTTCCAAAGTTGCATAGTTACTAAAATCTGGTCATTTGCCCTATTGTCACCCATTTTCCTGCAAAAATATCAAATGCATTTGTACCTACATAACTTTTGAGAGCGCTGTAGCCCTTAATAATTGGACTACAGTTTAAAGAATATTGCTGTCCAAACAAAAAGTAGCTGAAATGGAACATTTTTGTTCCATAAACATCTCATTGGAACAGAAACCACTCTGTAATGGCAGTAGTTCGATAAAGGCAAGATATATTGTTGTACTGATGTATGATACACATTTGTTTAACACATTTTTGATAAATGCTGCATGTCAAAAGGTTTATTATAGACTAGCCTATGACGAGTCTTTAAACATCAGGGTCTCAAATAAGCAACGGTCTTGAATAGGTGCTGGGGGCTAGGTGCTGGGGTGGAGGTACATTGAAATCTATAGCGGGCCACTACCTTACTCATGAATATGTTATAGCTATTTGCTTCCATGAGACATGAATGCAGCCTTGCATGAATGCAGCCTTGCATGAATGCAGCCTTGCATGAATGCAGCCTTGCATGTTGAATGTACCTTGCAGGACTGCAGCCTTGCATGAATGCAGCCTTGCATGAATGCAGCCTTGCATGTTGAATGTACCTTGCAGGACTGCAGCCTTGCATGAATGCAGCTTTGCATGTTGAATGTACCTTGCAAGACTGTACTTATGTATCATGTATGACAACTCTTGTAGTTATATATAACTTATAAACAAGGAATCTTACCCGAGGCCAATGCCGTGGCCATATTGACAACAAGGGATGCCCCCGGTGGTCCTGTTTCTCCTTGTATCCCTACATGACCCTTAAGGCCCTTAGTCCCGGCTGCACCTGTAGGCCCATTGGGTCCTACAGGTCCTACTTCATTGTCAGGATTTGCAGCTCCCTTGGCTCCCTTTGACCCTGGAGCTCCCTTTGTCCCTGCCTCACCCTGATCTCCTTTCAGTCCTATTGGTCCTGCGTCTCCCTTTTCCCCTTTTTCACCACTCTCTCCCGACGAACCATCCAACCCATTTACACCACTTTCCCCCTTGGATCCTTTATCTCCTGTTGGACCAGGCAGTCCCATATTTCCTTTTGATCCTTTCGTGCCTGGCATATCCCCTTTATAACCCTTTTCCCCTTTGAACCCTTTTAGGACATCCCCAGTATCCCCTGTTTCCCCTGCAGAACCCTTGTTCCCCTGATCCCCCTTCTCTCCCTTTTGTCCTTTTGAAGCATCAGAGCCATCAGTTCCATCAGTGCCAGGGTCACCTTTAGTGCCTTTGTCACCTGGCATTCCTTTGTCCCCCGTCATACCCTTTGGACTTGCACCTATCGAGCCCTTGTCACCTTTCTCCCCCTTTGTACCATCGTCCCCCATTTGCCCCTGCTCCCCCATATTACCCTTGGCGCCTGCTTCCCCTGCATCACCCTTTGCCCCTTTTGTACCCTCTGCCCCCTTATCTCCAGCGTCTCCCTTTGCCCCTTTATCCCCAGCATCTCCCGGTGGTAATATCCCATTTACACCTACGTCTCCCATGTCCCCTTTCTCCCCCATTACCCCTGTACCGCCCCGTGCGCCCTTAGTCCCTGCTGCCCCCATTGATCCCTTACCCCCATTTATGCCGTTAGTCCCTGGGTCTCCCCTATCTCCCTTCTCTCCCGTTGTTGTCCCAGGCTCCCCTTTGTCTCCTTGTGCACCCTTGGCTCCATTCACTCCATTCGTACCGGGGGCACCAGCCATGCCCTTCTCGCCAGTCTCACCAGCATCACCCTGCTCCTCTGGAATGGAAAATGATTGATTAAATTGCTGTAGAAACCTTTCCTGGTACAGGTATTAATTATCTTGAGCTGATATCAACTGATGTTAACACATAAAGGCTACGCAGCAAGGGCCACCCGGTAAGGTGCATATCATATGTTTAGATATCCCATACTGAAATACCTGAATTGTGCAGTTACCAATGGTAGTGATATGAGTAAAGCAAAGGAGAAGGCATTAAAAACATTTTCAGCCACATATCCATGAAGTTCCAAACTCGTCTTTTCAATAGACATACTAATTATTAAGTGGGTCTTCTACTCCCTTTAAGACATTTGCTTTTTAAAATAAACATGATTATAATGCCATTTCGACATCAGATAGATGAATCTGTGCCTTACCTTGGGCTCGTATGGAGTAAATGAGTATAGACACTATACAGCAATACAACAGGATGCGTCTCATTTTGTCGACAGTCATGGATGTATAGCAAGAACCCAGACTACAAAATCAAAAAACATTCCTTTAAACTACGACCATGGTATCTTTTAAGTAGGGTATATCATGTGAATCGCTATGGCTTTAAGACGGGTATATCATGTGAATCGCTATGGCTTTAAGACAGGTATATCATGTGAATCGCTATGGCTTTAAGATGGGTATATCATGTGAATCGCTATGGCTTTAAGACGGGTATATCATGTGAATCACTATGGCTTTAAGACAGGTATACCATGTGAATCGCTATGGCTTTAAGACGGGTATATCATGTGAATCGCTATGGCTTTAAGAAGGGTATATCATGTGAATCGCTATGGCTTTAAGAAGGGTATACCATGTGAATCACTATGGCTTTAAGACAGGTATATCATGTGAATCGCTATGGCTTTAAGAAGGGTATATCATGTGAATCACTATGGCTTTAAGACGGGTATATCATGTGAATCACTATGGCTTTAAGAAGGGTATATCATGTGAATCACTATGGCTTTAAGAAGGGTATATCACGTGAATCGCTATGGCTTTAAGACGGGTATATCATGTGAATCACTATGGCTTTAAGAAGGGTATATCACGTGAATCGCTATTGCTTTAAGAAGGGTATATCATGTGAATCGCTATGGCTTTAAGACAGGTATACCATGTGAATCGCTATGGCTTTAAGACAGGTATATCATGTGAATCGCTATGGCTTTAAGATGGGTATATCATGTGAATCGCTATGGCTTTAAGACAGGTATACCATGTGAATCGCTATGGCTTTAAGACAGGTATATCATGTGAATCGCTATTGCTTTAAGATGGGTATATCATGTGAATCGCTATGGCTTTAAGACAGGTATACCATGTGAATCGCTATGGCTTTAAGACAGGTATATCATGTGAATCGCTATGGCTTTAAGATGGGTATACCATGCAAATCGCTATGGCTTTAAGAAGGGTATACCATGTGAAGCGCTTCCATTGTGAACCCCTTTTAAGTGTTGTATGGTGAATTTAGTGTCAAAGAGTATACGGGAGTTGACCCTAAATATCTTGACGTAATTTGATACTAGCTATCTTTTTTTTTATTATAGGAGGACTAAACAGGAAGGTTTTGACATAGTTTAGCAAAACACGTATCATCTTAATGGGAAGTTTCAAGCTATTCCCAAGCATTGCATTGCAATAGGGCCAAGGGAGATGCATTTCTAACATTCTACACGGTGGTGAGATGCAGTACTCTCTATCCCCCAATTCACTTTATTTATCATTAGGGAGTGATACTTTTTTAACAGGGGGGCTGGTGGGTTTGTGTGCAGGTGCCCCCTCGAGGGTAAAATTTCTCTTACCCCCAGTCTGGAGGGCTGAAAATCGCGTAGTAATGTGCTGGCTTTTTAGCTGAAAACAGGTGAAATTATTTTGACCCCACCCCCTGGTCAAGGGGTCAAAAAGATTCTGACCCCCTAGTCATATCAAAAAACGTCTGCCCCCCCTCTCAAACCCACCAGCCTCCCCCCCCCCGTTGTTAAAAAATCATCACTCCTTTAGTCAATTTAGGGTACCCTCTGCCAAACATTTATGGTTGCTCTGACCCTACTACTAATAACTCAGTTCTACATGATATTAATTTTAATGTTGTACACCTCACTATTTTATTTTGAAAAAAAAGTCAATATATGGAATTATAAGTGTTCTTTCCCTAAAGAGCAACAGCTAAAAATAATTTTCTTGAAATCTTAAATAATCTTACCTGATGGACAAAACTACCAGTTTTAAGATTTTTAATTTTCATAAAACTGGTAGTTTTGTCCGCAATTTTCTTAAATCAAGAATTTTTTTTAGCTATAATGCATGTCTTCACGATTAAGCTAATAAATGCAGCCCTGGCGAATCTAATAATCAGGAATGTACATCTGTAACATGCTGAACATATGGGGTTGATACATACAAACCCGTGCAGGATCAGCGTGATACATCACCTGGCCTATCAGTATCATGTTCTCCAAGAGGTTGATTGGAAAGGATGACGATTGTTGAAAATTAGGCCTGCATAAACCGCACAAAACGTAACGAGTCAAAATATTATGTAGAAGAAATCATACTCACAAATTTAGTCCCCTCTCAATGACTTGTTTGGCTCATACCATTCATACGCGACTGTACCCTCCTTGTTGTAGGTATAGGGAGTGGTATAATGCTGGTGGGCCCTTTCCATGGTCAGCAATAGGCCTTCACTAATTAGTCCTTTAAAGGACACTGATGCATTAATGCATCATGCCCATTGGTTGTCATGATGCATGAATGCAGCCCTCGCCAGTAACTCACCAGGGCTGCATTCATGCATCATGACGACCCTATGGGATAGATACACAATCTCCCGGGGGTCGTCATGATGCGCCAATTACGTGCTGGCGAGCATTCTCGTCAGTACTTCATTGGGGCATCGTGCTGACCAATGGGCATGATGCACTCCTGCATCAGCTGCCCTTAAAGGGTTTCAATCATGTGAGCGATAATAAAAGAGCAGTTAGTATATCCCTGCCTAAGGCCATTATTAGCGTGCAGCATTGCCTGATGATAGAGCAGCAGAATGGTCTGTCTTCTAACACCGGAGGGAGCCTATTGGGTCAACACAGTTAAAATACACTGTAAGTTTACATTCAACATTCCAACATGAAAAGCAGACTAATGGACCTAATGCAGATTTAACTGGAGTGTCCAGAATTGGTGGTAGATGTCAATGAGATGCCACGTGCAGATAGGGCCTAAAAAGATTTGGTTCCAGTAACCCGACCGACCCTAGCCAATCAGGGCCGACCCTGCACTTTTTTAATCACCGTTTCGCGATTTTTATTCGCACTTTTCGTAAATTTCCCCTGATTTCTTTTTTTCTATGGGTCTCGGGTCAATAGCCTAAATAGGCATATCTTTTCCATATTTCTCACATTTCTCATATGGTTTCCTTTTTTTCAATGTAAAATAAAAAAAAAAATCTGGCATTCCTATACATACATTTGAAAAATCAAAAAAGAAAATGCAAAAAAAAAAAGAAAAGAAAAAAGATGAAAATCCGACCTAACCTCTTTGAACCATGTTACTGGAAACACAAATTTTCTTTTGCTCTTAATACATCTAGCTTATAATATGGCTACATTTATGGGTTTGTACCGGGTTTGTTAGATATCTGCAGATTGCCATGGGTGTGACTGTAATACTAAGTAAAAGTTTAATGTAGACATAGTCTAAAGTGTACAACCTTTGTGGCTCCTAGGATGACAATTCGTTTTCTTAGTGCCTACAAACCATTATTAGTCAAACTCAGTACCCCGGTAAGAGATATCTTAGAACATGTTAGAAACTGGATGCTTAAAGTGACCAATGAGAGAGCTTGATTTGGGGGAGTTTATATGCCATAGTCACCTGGGCCATAAAAGCATCAAGTTTCTAAGTTGCATAGAGACTTTTGTGGGGTTCCTACAGGATATAGACACCTGGTGTAATGAAATAATGTCCATTTGATGTCACTACTGCATCTCTATATCAGGACATCTGTGTAGGAGTATCTAACATCCAGTCAATTAGAAAAATCCATTTATAGGTGTATCAGGTCACATAAGCACACCTTTATACATTTGTCCTTTAACTACATCACTTTACTATCGGCCTAATTACATGGATCAAAGATGTTTCAGTGCTGAAGGTACTAGGGTAACTGACCAGTTACCCCATCCAACATGACAGATCCTGTAAGTAGTATAGAGAATTCAAAGGGGAGATTACACAGTTTCTCTACTGATTTGAGTAATGCCAAGTTTTTCTAGATGTGGTGTGAAACATGCACAACCACCTCAACTAATAATTTTAGGTTCACATTGTCTATCACAGTAGTGTAAGGGTTTGTGGCCTTACGGACCTGGGGGGTTCGGGTCTTACGATTCGGAAAGAAAGAGTAAGACAGTATTTCAAGTGTATGCCAACGGTTAGTTTTATTACTTAGTGCACACTCACGGCTGCCGAATGGTATAGAAGAGGCAGCTAATATTGATGGATAATGGTCTACATGGTGCGGAGGCCAGAAGGGCCTCTGACGTAGCGGCTGAGCCCTGGGCTTTATATAAGGACCCAGGTGTTCGTCGTCAGATGTCCCCACAGACCCGGATCGGTGCTGCCACCTATCCGGAACCTGAGGAACGTCCGACGACTCGACTCACCCGCCACGTCAGACGGTACCCAACTCTATGGTTTAACAACGCGTACCTCTACAGTAGTATATATGGATTTTAAGTTTGCCAGTACGAGGGTAACTCAATTTGTTCACAATAATAAGTAGGTACCAGTGTAACTTCATTTGGAGTTACCCTAGAACCCAACTTTCAGCTTTGGCTGATTTCTATGTAATCCAAGTAATGTATTATCTCCAAGTCTTGTCCCCATTACCTAGCTAAGATTATGTAATATTACCATGAAGTAGAATAGGGTATTAAAAGTATAGAACGAGGGAAAGTATTCACACTTGTTTTCGTGATCTTTCATGTTGGATAGTATAACTGCCAGTTACCCTAGTGCCTTCTGCACTGTGTAGATGGTACACACCCTCAGATGTGACAGCACAATGATAATAGTATGTGATGTGTATTGTAGTATGGTTTCACCCCGCTTCACCAGAAAATGATGGCTTTATATCATTAATGTCAAATTAATATCATTCTTTGCCCCACTTAGCTTTGTCACAGCTCTTTGATTCAAAAAGCATCAGAGAGCCCTTGATCTATAGTTTCTGACTGACCCTATTTCATCATCATATCAAAAGTGGCTACTTTTGAGAAAAAGCTCTGTTTTTGAAGATTTCTTTTAGAAAAATTGCCAAAAATTGCCCCCTCTTAGAAAATTTTCTTCTTGTGATTTCCATTGAAAATCAATTGGGTCACTTAAATGAAGAAAATAGCTATCCAAATCCATTTGAATCATGGATCTATGAAAATTTTAAGGGACAGAAGAAAATTATCTCCTAAGGGCTGGTGACTGCAAGATTTTGTAGGAGGTTTCCATAGTTACCCACCATGGGGCAGCACACTCACTTCTCTCTCTTTTACAGATATACTGTTTTCATTGCATAGATAACCTATCTGTGCATTACCATAATGGTTAATTATAGTTATAGCTACAAAAATTACATATTATTTGTAAGAATATGTTATGAATAAATAGAATATAAGATGTTTAACATGCTGGCTCTGTGCTGCCACCTAGTGACACATAAGGATTTCCATTGCCATCTAGTGGCAGATGGTGAAAACACACCCATGGCACACCTCTCCCAAAGAAGGCCTTTCTTTCATATCCAGTGTTTCAGGTCCGTGATGTGATGCAGACTGGGGAGAGTACCGCCTTCATCATATGTGATTAGTTCAGGTCATCAATACAATTACTTCAGGTTATCAATACTAATTTTTTTTTGACATGCTGACATATGATGACATGGAGAGTCACTTTGGTTAAAGTGCAATGTTGCTCAAAATAAGAAATACCAGGGTAAGGCATAATTTTTGCAACCCCCACCTGCCTTCATCACCCCAACCCCAATTCATTTATTAGAGTTGGCCTTCTTCTTCTTGAAACTTTAGGCTTCATAATTACATATGATAGAGCAGTTGATGCCTACCTTAATACTTCTTGATAGGACCATTGACCAAGAATAGGTGTTTATGCTCTGAATGTGCCTATTTCACTTTTATTCCAACTTTATGACATGTCCCCTTTTCAACACAATTTTACATAATTTCCCCAATGTAAACATGCATGGCAATTATTTATATTAATTTTACCACAAAAATTACCTGGAGTGTATAAGACATGTAACATTATAATAAAGTAGGGCCACCTGGTGGGAGAAATAGTGTGATCAAAATAATTACTTTCTTTTATCAAAGAATGATGACCTAGAGTCTTCTGCATTGATAACTTTTCAAGCCTAGGTTTTTTCTGTGCATCACCATAATCAATACAAAGATGTCAGCAGGCAATAGTGTAACTGTGGGTCCCTCTAGCTTTAACAGAAGGAACCACTCTGCTGTTGACTCACTCACATAGTCATACTATATAGGCATCTCTCAGTGAGTCTTATTTGAAGGAAGCTCAGTTGCTTATATTGGCTGCAGTACGCATGGGATTTCTTCATCTTACAATGCTCTACAGCAGATACACACATTTACGCTCACAAAGGGTGTATAGACACTATTGGTATTGCACAACACATAGACTCCGGCCTTGTCCCAGATTAGCCTGGCAGTAGGCTACACCCAAAGCTGCATAGTATACAACCAGCCAGGAGCTGTTAGGGAGTACAACATGTATACATTCTACACAGTTTGTGTGTCGTGCACTTAATTAGATCTCTATTGGCCTACCATACAGATCCCCAAGTGGATTCAACATTGATAATGGTGTGTTCTTCACATTGTGTCCTTTACTCACTCTTATGGCCTTAGACCCCTAAAATCGACACAGTGACATGGCCATTTCTTAAAATCGACATGGGACATGGCCATGTTAGTGACATGTGACAGAGTCATTTCTTAAATTTGACATGTGACATAGGGCTTAGTAACATGAAAAATAGGATTTAGAGAAGGTTTCAGTTATACTCAGAAAGCTTCAGAATGCACCTTTTGGTGCCCCAGACCCCTATCTTCATAGATCATTTGTTCCAATGAATATATTTTCTTTCAACATGTCATTGAGCATGTCTGGACTTTGCATGTATGATTTTAGCCAATTTCAAAGTTTGATAAGGTACCCCAACCAAGTAATCAGATCTTCTTTTTTTTACTTTAATAATAATTAGATCAGCTCTGTTTGTGACACTAGTGACATGGGTTTTTGCTTAGTGACATGGGACATGGGCATTTCTTAAAATCGACATGTGACATGGGGACCCCCCCCCCCATCAAGGGCCCCACTCTTAGAGCCTAATCACTGAGATGACAATACTTCTGGCTGTGTCACAATAAAGCAGCTTTACACTATAAAAGTTACTGTTGAATCTACCAGGGATCCTCATAAAACTGAAGGGTGAACCACGGTAACTGTTTTGCAATGTGAACCAGTGTAGTTTTTACTACAAGTAGCTCCAGGTGGCAGTACCGTAGTAGAAGGAATCTCTGTGAAAAGAATGACAGATCTCTGGCAACTTTGGACTATAAGATTCTGCCTTTATTTCAATGACATTTATTTTGACAGTGTAGGCCTAACACATATCTTTATGCAAGCTCTGCACAAAACGAACTCCAGACATGGATGAAACTAAGGTATCAAGGACAGATGATTCATTAATGACTTTCATAAAGGCATCAGTTGCTATGTGGATAGAAAATCCTACAGACACTCTCGATGAGAGGTCAGACACGATTGCTAGTATTGTGGAAAATCAGAGGGCTGACTGTTTAACAAGATTCAAGATGTTAACATTGATTATCTTGGGATGCACTACCAGTTTTTGCTCATTATCCATGTGTGGGTTCAGACAACTTTTGAGTCAATTTTGCTACCATGTTATTAAAGGGGTATGCTCAATCCCTAAGCTCTAAGACTATCTTATCTTGTCTGGATCCTGAAGCTATTGGTCTTGTTGGAAAGAAGACATGATACGCTTTTCATTAAGCTCTAAAACATGTTTTTAAGTTCAGATTTGAGTGTACCAGACGGTCGGGAAGATGGAAGATTGAAATCAATAAGTTCCCATTTTTAACTGAAAATTTCAAATGCACTACAGATACATGTATAAAACTTGCTCTTATCCCCATCTAAGCACAATATCTAATATAATTTATGTAGGCCAAACCTCTCTGAGTAATATGAGACATTTTACAGCACTCCTTGTTGACTATAACCCACGTTATTGCCTTGGAAGCAAAGACACTACCTTGAGCCAATACGATGCTTTTCTATTTCAATAATCTCCCTCCTTATCTAAATGGATGTTTTTCCTAGCTAAATCCTTATCAATTCTCCTGACTCTTATGTGAAAAAGGGTGCTGATTAAGAATATACTTGTTTCTACTTCATAAAGTTTAATGGCAAGGCTGTATATGGCTGAAAATCAAAATGGCCAACAATAGATTCGAATGTCACTTTGAATTACATATATGTGCAGTCTAGAAAGTATCTGGTGGGTCCTAACCCCTATAAATCAGCTAAGTAGAATACAGTGGTGCTTTTGTTTTGTTGCTAGGTGGTCTGGTTGCCTAGCCAAAGTAGCTTTGCATAGCAACCAAGCCTGAAAATATGCTCGAATGTGCATATCTGCATGGTTTCCTTTCAGCAACATACTCCCCTGATGTAAACTTGCATATAACTCTTCTGTGACTTCCATCATAGACTAGGAATATAGGTAATAAAAGGTTGCTAGGTTGTGTGGTGGCCTATCAATAGCAGTTTTGCATAGCAACAATGCCTAGATTCATACCTTTAGGCATATACTATGTCTTGTGCATAGTCTCCCCTCAAGGACATAGTTCAGTGATTTCAAATTGCATATAGCTCCCTTGTGCACATCACACAGTATGAACATAGGTAGTAAATGGTTGCTAGGCATAGCAACTGCAGCTTTACATAGAACCCTATGTCCAAATCTATGCATATAGCCACAGATAAGTGTATGGTCTCGCCTCGAGAACTTGTATGTAACCACTGTCATATTATCAAAATTTACCATTGCTGGTACTGATAACACACATTTAGAATACAGAAGATTGGCTCTCAGCCTCATAATGTACTGCATGCCTTATTGATTATCCCAAAAGCTTGGGCAGCCTACAATTCTCAGGATATTCTCTCATCTGTTAGGGAGTGGTCATTATTTATCAACAGGGGGGGGAGGGTGGGTTTGAGGGGGGGGCGTAAAATTTTCAGACCCCTCCCGAGGGGGGGCTAAAAAAATTTTGACCCCTCTTGAGGGGGGGGCTAAAAAAATTCACCCTCTTTTTAGCAAAAAAGCCCGCGCGCTACTATAGATCAAAGAGGGGCGCGAAAACTCTCCGCGCCTCTGGCGCAGGGGGGGCGCAAAAAATTTTGACTGCCGTCGAGGGGGGGCGTAAAAAATTTCCGCGCGTCCGCGCGAAATCCCACCACCCCCCCTGTTGATAAATAATGACCACTCCCTTACCTCTTCAGAGCATCAGGCCCAGTGTTATCCATCATTACATATTGACAGCCATCTTTTAAAGTAACCCAGTGTTTAAACATTGAGCTGCTCACCACAGTGCCAAGTCATCTATTCCATTTTTTAAACTACAATCACAGACTTGACCACTAGCTCAGTAATAAATTTTGCAGGAATGTTTGATTAACATGGGAGAGAGAAAAAAAAAGCATAGCATGTTTAATGGCTGTGATGGAAACATAACTGCAAATGGACAGAATACTTAATGGGGGTCTATTGGGTGTGTGACCACTATCAATGACATCTGACAGATATAGACAAAGGAACAAGTAGCTATTAAGATCAAGCTAGCCATTCTAGAATATTTGCAACCTGCCTGTATATTGGAGACATGATACAAGAAGTTACCAGTCAATCACCCCCTGTTTTCGCCCTCACTCACAAGGGGCACCCTATCACCCCAATGCTTTACCTGTCTCTCCTATACAGATATTTGGAATATAAAGTGTGATTGGAGATCTAAAACTCCCATCTAGTTGAGTTCAAGTGAACTATTCCCCAGGGTCTGGGGAAAAAATAACCTCCCCGCCCTATCTCTAACTTGAGCTGGGATAAATAAATGAATTGCAACAACAACCACCCTTACATCAGTCAAACACATATTCGCTACCTTGTTCTTGTGACCAATGATTTCACACAACTAGACTGATTTTCTGGGATTGATCTTCTCTTAACCCAGCCAGACTCTCACTGATCACTTCAGAATCCTAATACTATAGGTTATCTGTCATTTGAGGTCTATTCAATGATCTTAGCACTCATCGTCCCCAGTAAGGGTAAGTAAGCCTGTAGTTCCTATCCAGATCTCTGTTCTATTTAAACAATGCTCTAGCATAATCATGACTATAGATGCACTTTACCATCAAGGTTCCTTTTCGGTATTGCCGTGTTTGTATCCATGAGAGTCTTGTGTCACTTTCCCCATCAGTAATAAGGACCCTGTCTTTGCCATCATCACTGAAACGCTACATCCTCTACCATGAACTTTGAATTAGGGGGAAAAACAAATCTGTTTCAGTTTACAAAGACAATAACAATTATCACATCTAAAGAGGGTTGTGCAGAGGTGAAATATATATATATATATATATATATATATATATATATATATTAAGCTAATAGCTAATATTAAGCTGATAGATCATGGATATCGGAGCCCTAGGGCCGTACATGCTGTATATACCCGAGCCGCGCCGATATCCATGACCTATTAGGTTTATACCACTAATTTCTCCAATATATCTTAAATTTCCTACGTGTAAATGCCTTAAAAGTGTAGAAAAAGACCAATATCTTGTCTCGCTTCGATTGAATGTATACGCCATCTTGTTTCTCACATTTCATTAATTGGACCGGAAGAAGCCAACCTGACCTATTTCCGAGGTGCCGGGGAGCATATATTATTTTGTACATGTTTAACGCGTTTCCCGCCTATGATTTCTAGCAGTATAGCAATGGTAAAGAGACACAAAATGTAGGAAAACAGAACAATTTTATTTAAATAGAAGTAAATATAATAATATCTTTGTGATTGTTACATGTCAAAGCACACATGTCATTGTAAATATACATGAAAGAACATGTCAAACATTATGTTACATGTCAAATAAGACAATTCATTTATTTCATGTTGATATGAACAGTGCAATTGGTGAAGTTTACATGGCTGAACACCGTGGTTTTGTCTTGTACCTCAGAGATTTGGATATCAGCCATTTTGACATCATTCTTAGTGGAAGACATGGTGTTGGTGGTACATGTTACAGAAGCTGTGGTGGCTGTGGCACAAGCTTTGGTGGCTGTGGCGCAAGCTTTGGTGGCTGTGGCACAAGCTTTGGTGGCTGTGGCAGACTTCTCATGCCTTGAGGCATTCTCACCTGCCAAGGTCAGGGACATCACATGCCTTAGGGCATCAGGGGTCTTCGAATAATAATCTTACCACCCTTTTCTCTGAGGGTGGTAATACATGTAGCACGAATGCAGTGGTTTGTATAAATTTGACTCAAACGGGCAGCATAGGATATACGAATCATCATTTTTCCAATGGTATTTACACCCATGGGAGTGACAGTATACCAAGTGGTGCTTAACTTGTAATTCTTTTTCTTGTAGGTTTGAAAGAAAGCCTTACAGTTTGGGTTCAATTTAGACAGATAAATCCTCAGGGATTTTACAGGGCATGAGGCAGTGCCTGTGGAGTACATCCTCTGCTCATGTTCCCGGGCATCTTGGGTCATGCCCTGATGATTTTTTTTCTGAGGAATTAAATCGGATCGTAGCAAATTCATGTCCTTCTGAATCATTTTTGAAAACAAAGGCTTCTTTGGTTAAATAGTGTAGGCCCTCTCTAGCCCTGTGCCCAAAATGTAACACCATCTCATAGAAAACCTTATTCTGTAAAGAAAAGGGGCTGTCATTTGTAAGAACACCTGATGAGTACATTTTTTTTGTCATCCTCAAAATCACTTTGTTCGTCATTTTCCAACAACCAAGCTGGAAAAAATATCAAATATTTGTTTAATAAAGATTTGTTTAAATAAAGCATTTAAAAAAAATTACCTGATATTCAAGTTAAATTTCTACAACGCTGTTCAATATATACCATATAATGATGAAAAAATTACTATATGCTCCCTGGGCACTCATCATGCTTATTCATGGTGCCGGCCGCGGACCGGGATAAGGCCCCTCATACTGTATATGAAATTTTTGCGAGTTGTCAAACACATTATTACTATATTATTCCTTACCTTTGAAAATTTCTACACCCCATTTGGTAGCCTTGTGTGTGTTCTTCGATTTTGAGGCCATTTCTATGGTATTTAGATCTTTACTGGGTAGAGAAACAAATCTTTTGGTCTCTTGTTTGGCACCGGTGGGAGGTTGAAACGCGGGCGCAGTGTCATCCCCCATATCGACTGGGGTTTCTCGCATCTGCCTAGCCATTTCTTTAACGTAGGATCCGTCGGTGAATAGTCTCACCTCGTATTCATGGTAGCCCTTATATAGAACATTGGTTACTATGCCACAAATCCATTCTTCTTGTTTCTTTACCTCACAAATTGACCAACTTTGAAACGCGACAGCCATGTAGAAGCCATGTTGACAGAAAGAAATTTTCAGGGGTGGAGGTATAATACTCACAGGTGACTTCCGGCTACAACGCAGCGTTTCAGTAACATTCCGAGCCATAACAAAATGACTATTTTCGCATTTATTTTTGATTTTCTCTAGTAAATTCATATGACATATTCATCTAGGGATTATATTACATCTACATAATGAAGGAAAATCAATGGCGATTTGGATTTCTAGCCGAAAACCAGTTGCATTTGAACCATGTGAGTAAACTTTATTTCTACATTCAGTTCTATTGCCGTGTCAGTAGTGTAGTGGCTAGCGCGTTTGTCTCTTACCACCGCGGCCGGGGTTCAATTCTCATACAAGTCCAACTTGACCCCGAAAAAGTATATACCAAAATTTCACAAATGCACATGGGTGGTATACCTATATAATGCACGGTTGATATGCACATATCAGCACAGGAAGTGCCAGAATGGTGGTATAAATATATATATATATATATATATATATATATATATATATATATATATATATATATATACCGTATTGCCCTGTTTAAGCGGCCAGGCGCTTATCAATTTCAATACCTCTCTACCCTTGGCCATTATTTGAGACGGCTTATTTGAATACTGTTTTCAGTATCCCCCGAACCCCAGGCGCTTATTCAAGACCAGCACTTATTTGAGATCCAAAGGCTTAATAAACGGCTCACTACCTTAGCTTGCAATGATAACTTTATTTTTTAATAGGTGAAGGCCTGAAAGTTTGATTTTTTTCTTATGGTATCTAGGAATTAAATGTCATTAAACCATTAAGGGGCTCTAACATCATGTCATGTCTCATAGAATGATAACAAAACCACAAAGAGGCCTGGAAATCATTTTCATGTACATCTTACATTGCCTAGTGTCTCTCTATATTCCCTATTGCCTTTCTACGACTATATCCCCTAGTATCTCTATATTTCACCAATCGTCTCTCTATCCCTATTGCCTCTTTATGACTATATCCCCTAGTATCTCTATATTTCACCAATCATCTCTCTATATTCCCTATTGCCTCTCTTATATCCCCTAGTATCTCTATATTTCACCAATCGTCTCTCTATCCCTATTGCCTCTCTATGCCTATATCCCCTAGTATCTCTATATTTCACCAATCCTCTCTCTATATTCCCTATTGCCTCTCTATGTCTATATCCCCTATTATGTCAATATTTCACCAATCGTCTCTCTATCCCTATTGCCTCTCTATGACTATATCCCCTAGTATCTCTATATTTCACCAATTGTCTATCCCTATTGCCACTCTTGTATCCCCTAGTATCTCTATATTTCACCAATCGTCTCTCTCTATTCCCTATTGCCTCTCTACGACTAAATCCCCTAGTATCTCTATATTTCACTAATCATCTCTCTATATTCCCTATTGTCTCTTTATGACTATATCCCCTAGTATCTCTATATTTCACCAATTGTCTCTCTATCCCTATTGTCTCTCTATGACTATATCCCCTAGTATCTCTATATTTCACCAATCATCTCTCTATATTCCCTATTGCCTCTCTACGACTATATCCCCTAGTATCTATATTTCACCAATCGTCTCTCTATATTCCCTATTGCCTCTCTATGACTATATCCCTTAGTATCTATATTTCACCAATCGTCTCTCTATCCCTATTGCCTCTTTATGACTATATCCCCTAGTATCTCTATATTTCACCAATCGTCTCTCTATCCCTATTGCCTCTTTATGACTATATCCCCTAGTATCTCTATATTTCACCAATCATCTCTCTATATTCCCTATTGCCTCTCTTATATCCCCTAGTATCTCTATATTTCACCAATCGTCTCTCTATCCCTATTGCCTCTCTATGCCTATATCCCCTAGTATCTCTATATTTCACCAATCCTCTCTCTATATTCCCTATTGCCTCTCTATGTCTATATCCCCTATTATGTCAATATTTCACCAATCGTCTCTCTATCCCTATTGCCTCTCTATGACTATATCCCCTAGTATCTCTATATTTCACCAATTGTCTATCCCTATTGTCACTCTTGTATCCCCTAGTATCTCTATATTTCACCAATCGTCTCTCTCTATTCCCTATTGCCTCTCTACGACTATATCCCCTAGTATCTCTATATTTCACTAATCATCTCTCTATATTCCCTATTGCCTCTTTATGACTATATCCCCTAGTATCTCTATATTTCACCAATTGTCTCTCTATCCCTATTGTCTCTCTATGACTATATCCCCTAGTATCTCTATATTTCACCAATCATCTCTCTATATTCCCTATTGCCTCTCTACGACTATATCCCCTAGTATCTATATTTCACCAATCGTCTCTCTATATTCCCTATTGCCTCTCTATGACTATATCCCTTAGTATCTATATTTCACCAATCGTCTCTCTATCCCTATTGCCTCTTTATGACTATATCCCCTAGTATCTCTATATTTCACCAATCGTCTCTCTATCCCTATTGCCTCTCTATGCCTATATCCCCTAGTATCTCTATATTTCACAAATCGTCTCTCTATATTCCCTATTGCCTCTCTATGCCTATATCCCCTATTCTGTCAATATTGCACCAACTGTCTCTCTATCCCTATTGCCTCTCTATGACTATATCCCCTAGTATCTCTATATTTCACAAATCATCTCTCTATATTCCCTATTGCCTCTCTACAACCATATCCCCTAGTTTCTCTATATTTCACCAATCATCTCTCTATCCCTATTGCCTCTCTATGCCTATATCCCCTATTATGTCAATATTTCACCAATCGTCTCTCTATCCCTATTGCTTCTTTATGACTATATCCCCTAGTATCTCTATATTTCACCAATCATCTCTCTATATTCCCTATTGCCTCTCTATGACTATATCCCCTAGTATCTCTATATTTCACCAATCGTCTCTCTATATTCCCTATTGCCTCTCTATATGCCCATATCTCCTATTCTGTCAATATTGCACCAACCGTCTCTCTATCCCTATTGCCTCTCTATGACTACCGTAATCTCCCGCGTATAAGACGCAGTGCGCGTATAAGACGCACCTAGAGTTTTGGAAAATTCTCAAAAAAATGAAAAATTCATAACTTTGGTTCTACTGAGTGAATTTTCAAAATTTAAAAACCTGTGTGTAGCTTGGGCCCCCTGGACCCCCCCTGGGCCCCCTTATGCCCTATTATGACAATTATCGCATGTAACATATCAAAAGAAAGGTCTTGGTGTCCCCCTTGTGGATCCAAGAAGAACTAAAACCCCTCGTATAATATTATACGCGGGAGATTACGGTATATCCCCTAGTATCTCTATATTTCACAAATCGTCTCTCTATATTCTACAACTATATCCCCTAGTTTCTCTATATTTCACCAATCGTCTCTCTATCCCTATTGTCTCTCTACGACTATATCCCCTAGTATCTCTATATTTCACCAATCATCTCTCTATATTCCCTATTGCCTCTCTATGACTATATCCCCTAGTATCTCTATATTTCACCAATCGTCTCTCTATCCCTATTGTCTCTCTATGCCCATATCTCCTATTCTGTCAATATTGCAACAACCGTCTCTCTATCCCTATTGCCTCTTTATGACTATATCCCCTAGTATCTCTATATTTCACCAATCGTCTCTCTATCCCTATTGCCTATTTATGACTATATCCCCTAGTATCTATATATTTCACCAATCGTCTCTCTATCCCTATTGCCTCTTTATGACTATATCCCCTAGTATCTCTATATTTCACCAATCGTCTCTCTATCCCTATTGCCTCTCTATGCCTATATCCCCTAGTATCTCTATATTTTACCAATCGTCTCTCTATATTCCCTATTGCCTCTCTATGCCCATATCTCCTATTCTGTCAATATTGCAACAACCGTCTCTCTATCCCTATTGCCTCTCTATGACTATATCCCCTAGTATCTCTATATTTCACAAATCATCTCTCTATATTCCCTATTGCCTCTCTACAACCATATCCCCTAGTTTCTCTATATTTCACCAATCATCTCTCTATCCCTATTGCCTCTCTATGCCTATATCCCCTATTATGTCAATATTTCACCAATCGTCTCTCTATCCCTATTGCTTCTTTATGACTATATCCCCTAGTATCTCTATATTTCACCAATCATCTCTCTATATTCCCTATTGCCTCTCTATGACTATATCCCCTAGTATCTCTATATTTCACCAATCGTCTCTCTATATTCCCTATTGCCTCTCTATATGCCCATATCTCCTATTCTGTCAATATTGCACCAACCGTCTCTCTATCCCTATTGCCTCTCTATGACTACCGTAATCTCCCGCGTATAAGACGCAGTGCGCGTATAAGACGCACCTAGAGTTTTGGAAAATTCTCAAAAAAATGAAAAATTCATAACTTTGGTTCTACTGAGTGAATTTTCAAAATTTAAAAACCTGTGTGTAGCTTGGGCCCCCTGGACCCCCCCTGGGCCCCCTTATGCCCTATTATGACAATTATCGCATGTAACATATCAAAAGAAAGGTCTTGGTGTCCCCCTTGTGGATCCAAGAAGAACTAAAACCCCTCGTATAATATTATACGCGGGAGATTACGGTATATCCCCTAGTATCTCTATATTTCACAAATCGTCTCTCTATATTCTACAACTATATCCCCTAGTTTCTCTATATTTCACCAATCGTCTCTCTATCCCTATTGTCTCTCTACGACTATATCCCCTAGTATCTCTATATTTCACCAATCATCTCTCTATATTCCCTATTGCCTCTCTATGACTATATCCCCTAGTATCTCTATATTTCACCAATCGTCTCTCTATCCCTATTGCCTCTCTATGCCTATATCCCCTAGTATCTCTATATTTCACCAATCATCTCTCTATATTCCCTATTGCCTCTTTTGTATCCCCTAGTATCTCTATATTTCACCAATCCTCTCTCTCTATTCCATATTGTCTCTCTTATATCCCCATTGTGTCCATACTTCCAGCATAGTCTGTGCTGTCGTGTCTCCAAAACCCGTATTCCTACTTAGGGCCATTGTGCGTAAATATTAAATCATTATACCTGTATTATATCTAAGGTTTGTATATTGAAAACATCAGAAAAAAAAAAAAAATACATGAGAACTTGACATTTATTTCAATTTAAATCGAAAGAAATATCAAAGTTTTAATATCAGTGGTAGTAAACAATATTGCTATACAGGGGGTGATGCTTAAAGCTTGATAGACGTAAGGGGCCATCCATTCACTTATGGATGGCCCCTTATTATTACCAAATAGTAGCCTCTTTATGTAAAGCTGATGCAAGAGGACGGCTTGGACAAAATATCAAGATCAAAACCATGCACATTCCTTGATACCTTCCTCTCCTCACTTAATGCACACTTCTAGGGCTTCTACCGTATTACGCTACATACACATTGAAATCTCGTTACATCTAAGAGGTGCTGACAAAAGGAGTTTAATTTCACCATGAGCCCACATTCTGTCCCTAATTTCTAAATATTTGATATTATATTCATCGGTGACTTTTGCTCACAAGGGGCAAATTTGTAGCACGGCCCTTCTGGTAACGAGATTTCATTGTGTAATATCAGCTTGTTGTATACATATTACCGTTCTGCTTCATATATTCCTCAGCACACAAAATGTTATCGGATACCTAGTTGCCCGATATGTCTTTTATTTTTGCGATTACGATACAATTGTATTCATTTCCTTAACCCTTTAAGGGTGGTTAATGCATTAATACATCATGCCCATTGGTCGTCATGATGCATGAAAGCAGACCCTATCAGGCTGTTCCACTCTTGGAGAGTCGGCATGATACTCCAATGAAGTGCTGGCGCCACTGCTCGCCAGCACTTCATGACGACCACTGGGCATGACGCATTAACGGCCCTTAAACGGTTAACTTCAGCATTCACATTGGCCACACACTCACCTTATTGATTTGTCTACTTCAATAACACTGTCCATACATGTACTTTCCATCTGTTATTCTACCGATATACTCTCATTTACATGTTACCCAGAAACCAGTTCTAGTTTGCGACTCTTGTACGTATTGTCTTATTAGACTCCTGATTGAATAACAGCATACACATATCCCTAGGTAATACTAGCGGTACTCTCTGTTTTATAAATGACAGTGATTAAACTCTTTTTGTAGCTTCTTTCATTAACAGCTTCCTCATTTTAAGAAGAACATTTAACAATGATTTCTATGAATATTCCAAGTTCTAGTCTCTTTGTTTTACAAATGATTATCTACAACGCCAATCGCTTTCACCCTCATTTTACAAACAATATCTGCATGTTATTTACGATACTCACTCTGTCTGTCTGTCTCTCTCTCTGTTTGCTAAAATGATCCACAGATTCTTTGTTTTTATAAAAATGAATGATTTTAACATCTATGAACAGCACATCCAGAACATTAGAAAGCATCTTGTCCTTTTATTAACATTACATCTACCGATGGCGATCAGACAAGAACACTTTTACATCGACATACATCCATTATTCCCTTGAGCTAGTGATTTTTGTGCGGGGGAAATTAGAGTACCGGTATAACCATCAACTTAGTCCAAGAAGGTTGTATTTTTCAAGTTTTGCAGGAGAGGCAAAAGAAGTGTTCTAGTTACTGAAGAACAAAGTGGATATGACAATATTGTGTCGGGTATGTACGCAAACATATATATATCAAGACAGAGCTTCAGGACATTCACAGTAGGATGATTGGGGTTAATTGATGTTATAACAGAAGAGAACTCAATTTTAGCCAAAATGTCAGTTACAACCTTCTTGCACTAAGGCGAACATGTGACATGTATATAAATCAATAACAGAACTACACATGTATATCTGAAGCCAGACAAGATTAAAGTCCATTAAAGATACATCCAATATAGCAGATATTGTATCAGGAGGCAGGTTCACACGTCTGTTTATATTGGGTTTCAATTTGATATACAAGGGTGTAAAGGTAATGGATACAAAGGTAAAGGATGCAAGCATTATGAAGGCTTAAGGAGGTTTAAGGTACTTTTTAAAATGTAAGTGATAGGTACAGCATTGTTGTACTGGCAGATGACCTCTTGAAGATTAAATATCGAAACCCTTTCCATTAAAAGGATACAAAGGTAATGGATACAAAGCTAAAAGATGCAAATGTTATAAAGGCATAAGATAAATTATAAAAAGTAACTGGAAGGTACAACATTGTTGTAGTGGCAGATGACCTCTAGAAGATTAAATATCTGAACCTGGAGGGTATCTGGAGTATGCATGTAGCCCCATAGAACCTAGATATGCCCCTTCAACATGTCACTTTTAAAAGGGTGTAATGTCAGAATGTTGCCTAAAAATGACCAAATGTCGCCATGTCGTTTTTTGACCCCTTGGGGGCCACTTCGTGCCGGGCATCGTCTGTGTCACCGCTTTACTTCAGTAGGACAGGCACTGAGGGTTACAGGCGACGCAGGGCTGCGTGAGTGGCTATTGTAGGGCCCTAGATGGGTAAAATCGACAAGGGGACAAGGCCACTTCTTAAAATCGACAAGGGACATGGGGTTGAGAGACAAGGGACAAGGCCACTTCTTAAAATCGACAATGGACATGGGGTTGAAAGACAAGGGACATGAGCCATTTCTTAGAATCGACAATGGACATGGTACCCCCCTGTCTAGGGCCCTTATTGTAGTGCTAGCGTGGGGGGTGGGAGTGGGAGTGGGAGGGGGGGGTTGGCCCCCGGCTGTAGCCATGGGAGGTAGAGGCCTGACCGGCCTGTTCACAGAGCCGTGTGTAGTGGTACATGTATCTAAAGATTTATTATCATAGTAAAAATGTTCCTAGCGGTCTGAGACAGTATAGAATCATACCAAAGCAATCGTAGGCTCACACAGCCATGTGTGAGAGGTACGTCTGTGCTTTATTATTATTTTAGGAACAAAGGGCAAATATTGATGACAATCAATCAAATACATTTAACATATGATATGGCGATCCTGGACAGTAAGTGGTAGGCGTCAGGTCACGTCAGAGCTCCGTACATTTGTTATGTAACCAGATACAACAACAGCTTATAAACCTAGAGGCATAATGCAGCCAATATTATAAAGTGATGGTGATGTGACCTCCTCCACTTTACACCACCGTATGGCAAGAGGTTCCCTTGTGCACAAAACCCTAACCCTTCAAAGACAGCACTAATTGTGATGCACTTTACCCCTTGTCATCATGCTGCATGAATGCAGCCTTGCCAGGTCAGTAAGCATGTAAGCACTGACGAGAAAAACACCCTATATACAGGAGTATTATGCTTGAAGAGTTAGGACCTTGCAAGGTATAGGTTTAGTTGTGCCAACTGGACGTGTGCTGTAAGCAGGCAGTCTGAGAGCGCCCTCAAACATCCGATGCACCCACCCACCAGATGCCAGCACGAGGGAGATTGGTAAGCAGGCCGGCCTGGTTATCATGTGTACGCCCTTGTAGGATACAAAACACTGAAAGGGAGTCACTAAGTGTGAAGAGAAAACTGTCAGCGGATTTCAAGTAGGGTGGAGGGTTCGATTGCCCAGGGTTTGTTTACTACTGACAGGGCACTGACCCTTTAAGGGCTGCATAGGCCATACTTTTAATGACTGAATATAAACTATAGATCAGCTACTAGAAAAAAATGGGAATATATGTAGGTAGCATTTAAATGGTTAAGGAACCCAGTAGACTGGAACTAATTGTGAAGGGAGTTGGGGATTCTGGGTAATAGACTTGCTAAGTACATTGTTTACTGGTGAATAACTTAAGAACTGTACTTGGACTTTGATTTCTTATGACCAGTATGAGCCCTGTGCACCTTGACAATAAAAGAGCAGGGCATTAGCAAGTCTAGACCATTAATACCTAGCCTACTCCTATGAGGTCTGCTAGAACAAGGTTATTATCTACATTATAGCCTGTCGGAGAGGTGGGGAATTCTGTTCTCTCCAGACCCTACTCATTATTTAGGATTACTGAGTTGAAGGGCCACTGTTGGAGGGGTATTTCTAGGTTCTATGGGGCTACATGCATACTCCAGGTACACTTTTGTACTGGGTACTGAGTAGGTAAAACTGCCTTTAAAAATGGAAGATTCCAGGGGTTGAAGACCAAGTCCAGTGAAAGTGATGCAGGTCTGAAGTGAGCAGACGCGGTCTGAGCAGACGCGGTCCGAGCAGACACGGGACATATTTTTTCCATTATTTACCTATGATGGCCACATATTTTGAACATAAGGGACAAATATGGTTCTGTTATATTCCTTGATACCATGTATACCCCATAGATAATAAATTGTGGTTGTAATAGGCTAAAAACTGATGAGCTGCTCCATAAATGAGCAGATGCGGTCCGAGCAAATGAGCAGACACGGGACATTCTCTGTTTCTGGACATTTCAAAGCTGAAAGTAATGATTTGATAACTTCAGAGGCAGCACTTATTCCACAGTACCATATTTATCCCATACGTTCAACATATGTGGCCATCATTCGCAAAAAATGGAAAAATATCTGTCCCGTGTCTGCTCAGACCGCGTCTGCTCAGACCGCGTCTGCTCACTTCAGACCTGCATCATTTTCACTGGACTTGGTCTGAACTGTCTCCCAAATGGCAGATACCTTTTGTACTGGGTACTGAGTAGGTAAAACTGCCTTTAAAAATGGAAGATTCCAGGGGTTGAACTGTCTCCCAAATGGCAGATACCTTTTGTACTGGGTACTGAGTAGGTAAAACTGCCTTTAAAAATGGAAGATTCCAGGGGTTGAACTGTCTCCCAAATGTTGCAAAGGTATCTGCCAATAAGTCATTTTGATATCATATTTTTAACCCTTTAAGGGCCGCTGATGCAGCAGTGCATCATGCCCATTGATCGTCGTGATGCACCAATGAAGTGCTGACGAGCAGTCTCGCAAGCACCTTATTGAAACATAATGCCGACCCTGTGGGGTTGATACATAAACTCCCAGAGGGTTGGCATGATGCACCAATGAAGCACTGGCGAGCCTGTTCAGCAGTACTTCATTGGAGCATCATGCCAAGCCTCCGGAGTGCATCAATGTAGCCCTGGTGAGTTACTCGCCAGGGCTGCATTCATACATTATGACGACCAATGGACATGATGCATTGATGCATCAGCGGCCCTTAAAAGGTTTAATGCATGTAACAATTGACATCTCTTTGAGGCATAGATGCCACTCGCTGGACACCAATGAAAAACAGTAACAATTTATTTCTAGTAAATTGATGATTTAATTTATATAGAAATTTGTTATCCCAAACCAGGAATTCCTTGTGAAACAGGAAAACTGGCATCTCTAGTGAGAACAGCACGGTGTTAGTGGCAGAAATCTAATCATTTCAATGATAATATCAATAGATATGACCCTATAATTGAATACATACTTCGCTATTGTATAAAACAACAGCAACAATAACTGCATCACAACGTTCTTAAATGGCCGCTGATGCATTAATGGAGACAAACATTCACACCGCCTCAGTTCCTCAGGGACATGGTGGGACCATGCTGTCCGACTGTTTTCAGATGAAATCTCATCTGAATAATAATCTTTTCCATAAGTTTCAGATGATCTCATCTGAATGTAATTCAAATTCAGATGAGATCTGGCATATATCCTTGATTGGGGGCTCTGCCCCAGAACCCCCCTTTGGCCAGGCACCCCGGGAACCGCGACAGCGTCAACATTCGTCTCCGTGGAGGGCCAGGTACGTTCTCCAAACATAGACCCTTTTGCGTCAGCAGTATAATATAGTCTCACATGAATACACTTCATGTGTCGTTAAATGTTGAGCCAGTTTCCATAATTAAGACCAATTTTAGTTTTCTTCTGAAATCATAATTATATTAGTACTATCATATTAGTACTATCATGATTTACATAACATTTATTAGCGTTAGGGCATGTATTCAATCATTAGAAGGTTATATATTTTTACTTGAACTCAAGCTATATAAAGAGTGCACACCTTGAACGTGACAATGTACAACACACCATAAGCACCAAGGATATAGAATGGCAGGGATATATAGCTCATTGTAACTGACATACGCCAGCATTTAAATGCCGCGTTTAAAAGACGGAAAGGTCCTGTCTTAGCCCGGAGAGTAGATTGGTCTTGAAAAGTCAGATGTGCTAAAAGCTACAAACAAATAAGTGACCATTCAGCTAAGCAATGTGTAATGACCCCTTTATATGTGTTTTGACTCTAAAGCATGGATGAACGGTAGGTTTCTAAACAAGCATAAAAGTTCTTTGCAATTTGTCACCTCTATTCATAACATATTATATGTAGTGACAACATCTACTTGTTTACACATCTACTGAATCGGTCCTTCAGTCTAAATCATATGGCAAAATGTACAGACATCGTTGGGTAACACTTCTAGAAAAACATAATTAAACAAGTTAACATTAAGTGTTTGGTATAAAAAAAACTGGCAAAAACTGTATTTCTGAAGTGGAAAACATGGACTTACAATTGAGGAATTGAACATTGTTAATCCTCATTTCATAAAAAAGTATGAACAGTAAGTCAAACAAACAAAAGTGAAGTCTGATAAAATCGTTTGTCAGTATCTGCCTTCTGAAGCACTAATGGTCAACTACAGCTACCGTCTGTTAGCACATAAAACTGGGATGACACTAGATTACAAAAATAGATATATGGCTGATCAATAAGAATTACAAGCTCCGGAAAAAAAAGAAGACTTTCAAGTGCCGCAATCTCCTGCGTACGAGGCACGTTCTATATGTGAATCAGAGGCCCCCTGCGCCTTATAGAGTCAGCCCAACGTGTGGGTGTGTCTTATAGGCAGGGTATTTTCACTACATCAAAATACTAAACCTTCAAAAACCAGCCCCAGATGCGCCTTTTAGGTTTTCCTTCAACTCAGGGTGCGCGAGATGTGCCTTATATGCCGGAGATTACGGTAATGTTTTACGCGATATGTAAAAACGTCAATCATGGACTGGAAGATACCTCATATTTAAAAATAGTTTGAATCTGAGTTTAATTATACAATTAATATCAGTATGACTCTGGTCTTTGACATAACCACGTGTGATAATGCATGCACAGATCCTGGAGTCATATGTATATGTAAATCAGATCTGGATTGGGTTGATGGAATCAGGTAGCCATAACAAGTCTATAGCTTATGTGTTGAGAATAACATACACCAAATCTGCTAATGATGGACAGTATGATATGCCTTAAGTCAGGAAGAATCTTATTATATGTGAAAAAAATTATAAAAAAAAAGTGCTCCAAATTTTACAAAATATGGAATCGTTAGTCGTTGTGAGCCATTGAAACTGGAAGAGAGAATACCGTAATGGCCCGGTTAAACGCCCGGGCGGTCATTAATTTCAAGACCTCTCTACCCCCGGCCCTTATTTGAGACAGGTGCTTATTTGAGACCCCAGCGCTTAAATGGACCACTACGGTAGATGTGGTGGGAGCCCTTCTAAACACCATAGGGTCTTACATACAAAGATATGTTCATTGGATGAGAAAAAAGTGGGATAATAAACCTGTCTCAATATCTTACAGTATATCATTATGAAATGGTGTAATATTATTAAAAAAACAAAAAGAAAAAAACGAATGAGAGATAATCTCTTGAGACAGCAAAATATATAGTTTGTGAGGTAGGGTTTTATCCTCAAAAGTGATTATCTAGAAAGATAAAATGATAGGACAGGGTCAGCCAAATATTAAACCTGCTGAAACTCTGTCTGACCTCAAAATTACAATACACAATAATATATATATATATATATATATATATATATATATATATATATATATATATATATATATATATATATATATATATGCATTGTAATTAATCACAATTCTGAATAACCTACAGCCGTAGGCATATATATGTTGTTAACCCTGTAAGGGCCGCTGATGCTTTAATGCATCATGCTCACTGACCGGCATGATGCACCAAAGAAGTGCTGGCGAGACTGCTCACCAGCACCACTGGAGCATCATGCCGGGAGTTAGTGAATCAATCCGGTAGGGTCGTCATGATGCACCAATACACCCATGGACCTTAAAGGGTTAAATGTCTAGACAAATCTTTCAAGAGACAAAGACAGATTTCATGATCGGCATGTCATGGTAGATCTGTATACTTTTACATCTTGAATGGGAAATCCGTAACTCGGCCCCTAACTCTCTCTATAAATGATGTCGTAAGAATAGATATTCAGATTTTATAGATTAATCATGATTGAAACAGTTAATTGAATGTACTATGAAGCAACAGCTTTTCAGAGACATAAATACCCAAAAGAGATCTGGAAAAATTTCAAAAAGATAAATAGGTTATAAATTACAATGCATAGTTTTCTTAAAGTGTTCTTAATTCTAATAAGTATATGGCCCTTTGACTTATCGCTTTCTGTGTCAATAACAGGTAGAATTCTCCAGGTATATGATGATGATGATGATGATGATGATGATGATGATGATGATGATGCAGCGTTTGGATGAGGCATCTTTATATGGCGGGTAGTGTGTCCCGTTCATGTTGCGTTATGTCTGGATGCCAAAAATCTATGATAAGTACAAGCCGGAAACTGTCTCCATCGTGCCAAACTTCATGTTCAAAAGAGTCGTCAAATATTGTATACTCCCCCTCCTTCCACGTCCTGTAAGAGAAAAAAGGTACCAGATTTTGTTGTTGTTGCTAATGATGCCTATCGGTATGTGAGTCTATAGTGAACATTATATATACCGTAAAACCCCGGTCATAAGCCGGCCCCGGTCATAAGCCGGGGGGTGAGTTCAGGGAAATCCTATAAGCCGATTATAGGGCCAAATTTTCCCTTTTTTCTCTTTAATCTATTGTATTATAACCCCGGTCATAAGCCGGGGGTAGAGTTGGGGGGAAATTTAGAAGCCAGTTTTGGCCTAAAATAGGAAAAAAAATCTGGCTTATGACCGGGGTTTTACGGTACATATTTTGTGTGGTAAATACTAGTATACTGTACAACCACGATAATTTTTTGCTACTTTTGGTCAGAATCGGCTTTCAATTCATTGCCAAATCTACCCCTGGCTTGTGACCTAGGTTTTATCACAATAGATTAAAGAGAAATGCAGAAAATTAGGCCCTAAAATCGGCTCATAACATTTCCTCAAAGTCTACCCTCGGCTTATGACTGAGGTCGGTTTGAGTGGGGCTTTATGGTACGGTAGTAACTATATATTAACACACAATAGCCCTGTTCATTTTCAAAGAAAAATTAAATAGCATCTTCTAATACCCTTGTTTGGCAGGCAATAAAAGGACAATAAAAGGACCTTGCTCAACCTGAATCTGTCATTAGTATGCTTACCGTATTCATTCTAATAAGGGCAAATGCTCTAATAAGCGCACACCCCTCTTTTTGGGCCATGAGCGCACACCCATGGTGTCAATTTACACAAAACATGTATAACAAGAAATGCCGTTGTGACCGCGTAAAAAAACGCCTCCCACTGTTATTTTGTATTGTGAGACCTCATCACATAGGGCAAATGAAATCATCATAGCGCACTCCCGTACCGCTTCGCGGTACCGCCGCTATGCGGCGTGGGAGGCACTAAAAAATAAAGACTTTTTAGGGCAAAAAAAAAAGGATTTTATGGCTTCAGGGGGTATGCTTATTAAATTTATTTTTTGATTAAATGAATTGAGCATCTAACAATTAACTTTCCGCATATGTGCGCTTATTAGAATGAATACGGTATTAGATTTCAATAACACGATTTAAATAAATCACATCAGCATCTACAATGTATACCTTATCTCCTCGCCCACCCTGAGTCGCGGCCCGTCAGGTACGACCAGTCCAAGATGTGCACGTATACGGCAGTTAGTGGGACCACAGTGTGGCCACACATGGGTCCCAGGATGCATCACAGAATACTTCACCTGGTCATGGTAAAATCAGAGTTTCATGGCTTCTTGTACTTTTACATCTTATCTATTTAATATCTGAAATACCACTCAAAGGTCTCTGAAAATTCGGAAATTATCCTAATTTTCTCAATTTCCAATAGGAAATTTATGCTTTTAGGAATTACAGCAAGAAATTCTGAATATCTAAAAAGTTAGGAAGAGTGGCATCGCTGAATTTCATACATTTACCAAAATCCTAATTCTCTAGAGACCCTATCTGAACTGAAGTTATATGATTAGGATTGATATTATTTCAGATAATCATTTACACTTTAAAACAAGAATTTATGAAAAATTATTTGATTGGTTCATATCAAAGGAATAGTTGATAAATAAATCATGGCGCACATTGAGGGAGTACTCAATCTCTCAAGTCATTACCGTAATCTCTCGCGATAATTGACTTAGCAGGATTGATTATTAGCCAATGAGATAATCCTAACTATTCACTGCGGCCCTCTCGGGGGCCAACTGGTACCTATCTGATAGGTCTTATCAGTAGAACTTGCTGGTAACAAGCTCCAGCAATGGCTGCGCCCATGGGACAACCTGCTACCTTGGAATAAGGCGCGTCTTATACGAGGGGTTTTAGTTCTCCCTGGATCAGCAAGGGGGACACCAAGACCTTTCATTTGATATATTACAATTCCCCCCTACCTATTACAGAAAGGTAGGTGGTCCAGGGTGGTCCCAGACATCCTAGCTAAATATAGCTTTTTTGAATTTTTAAGATCCATTCAGTAGAAGAGAGTTATGAATTTTTCATTTTTCTGATCAAATCCTAAAACTCTAGGTGCGTCTTATAGACAGGCTGCGTCTTATACACGGGAGTTTACGGTACTATCGGTAGTTATAAAACTTCATTCTCCAACCAAAAGTAAGGTGTTAGGGTTAGGGTTTACTTGACATTAAGAGTCAGCGGCGGATTTTGAACATCGGTAATGAGGCACCCCAAATAAGCCATCGCCGTTAAGAGTTCAATTGCCTATTTTAACTCAAAAATTTAGCCAAAAATAGTCTTAAATAAGGGGCACACCCCTCCTTTTCAAAATCATGGATCCGCCACTGACTTTTGGGTAGCTGTTATATTCTATTCACCTTGCTATAATTCATTATAGATAGACAAAATAGAAAAGACTGCACCTACCTGGCCGCGCCTACAGCCGGCAGCCTCTGGTATCTGTTCTATCAGTGCACACGTCTTTGGTACCAGTGCACACATCTTTTTATGTTTATGACCTGCAAGTGCACACATTGGGATTGCACACATTTACAACATGTCAAATGGACAGAGCCTTATATCAATATACTTATGGCCATTTTCAGTTAACAGGGAAGCGATTTCATTTTGGCCAATGTGTAGGAGCCCCCCCCCCATACATGTTAAAAAAGTTTTGACATTGTATCTAAAAATCACTAAGCAGTGTTTGCGAAAAATTTTCACCATGCAGGACATTTGGTCCTGCAGATTTACAATTCTGCAGGCCCAGTTCAACATTTGTAGGACCGAAACATTTCGAGTATCTGAGGATATTCTCTGGGATTGAAGAAATAGCATAAAGCAAGAATATACATTCTATCTTTATCATTAATTGTGTTAGGATTCATGAAATTCTGGGAAAAAATAATTATATGTTAATGCATTTTGTTTTACACTGTAAAAACCTTGATAATAGTCCGATTTGAAAGCCGTAAAAAATGGCATGTAGCCCAAGGTCTTGGGATGAGAGCCAGACATTTGGCCCGGCGGTCTGACAATTTCTGTTGGCCCAAGAGCCATTTAGACGGCTATAGCTGGTGTCCGACGTGTTTTTTTTTCGCAAAGACTGACTAATGTCAACTTTTTAACCCTTAAGTGTTGAGTGTCCTACAGAGAAATCACATCCCTGGTTAAGCTCTGTATCACAAAATTTTCGTTTTTAGTTATATAAGCCACAAGCCGCATGTTAACGGCTCAAAATATTTCCAACACTGAACTTTGAAAATCCAGTGGAACAAAAGTTATGAATTTCTTATTTTTTTTTACCATATTCTAAAACTTTAGGTGCATCTTGTACACAGGAGACTACGGTGCATTGGGCTTACCTTGTGAGAAGAGCGTCAACTGCTTCCAGTCTCCTGTGTTAAGAAGAGATTCGGATTCATCCTCAAATGTACCGCGCGATGATAGCTGTGCTACCCCTTCGTCACGAATTGTCTTCCAATGTTTCTTCAGATTCTGTGTTAGTAGTATGGATATTATGGAGTTGCCTGCTCATGTTCATTGGTTATTATTTTTCTTAGTGCGATTTCAATTAGAAATACTTTATCAATATCACGAAATCCACAGACCGAAAATCCATGACATTTCCATGACAAAAATTATAATTTCCCATGACACCATAATGTACTTTTTGACATACCGTAGTCGGGTATTACCCCCAAAAGAATGTCGGTGATTGAGGTGGAAAATGGTATGTTCCAACGGATTTTCAAGAAAATATTCAGTTTTCCCTGACTTTCCTTGACTTATAATGAACTTTTCCTGGAATTCCATGACAATGATAACACACTATATGATACACATATATTTAACGTTTTTCATTCAACCTCAAAACAAGACAAGAGAGAAAGGACTCACATTGAGTTGTCTGCCGATCCTTGTTTCTTCCGGGGTCCAGTAAGGATGCGACTGTAGCCGGTCCACATTGTACAACGAGCGCTGCCAGTAACTTTTGAACAAGCCATTCTTTTCTCCTAGCTTGTACACCTCATAGGACTATATGTAAAAAGAAAAAGGATATATAATGATCTGAAACCAAAACATCTGGATCTCAGTAATGTACTTCTGTAAGTGGATTCTCGATAGGACTGTATGTTTTTTTTTTTTTTTAATTTGTTTGTTTGCAACGTCATCAAGTGATCTTCGTTTACAAATGCACTTATTTCCATGAGATATATACATCAACTTGTAGAGCATGGTATTTACAAACGCTGATATCACAGTAAAACAGATATGACTGAATTTATGTACATACAATGATAAAATTAGTGAAAATGAAGATCTATCCGACTCTGTCTTGCCTAACAGTAACTTGTATTTGTTGTATTACCCATGTTTAGCAAAGGAACCTTTAGAGAGTCTTTTGACTATGAGTTTATGGCTTGGGTGAAAGACATGCCACTACCTGTCTTGTTGTAGCTGCCTATTTCTTTGTGCACAGTGCTTCCATTTTTGCCTTCATGTTAGTGCCTAGTATATTCTTCACCCTGGTTTTAAACTGAGCTTTCTTTTCAAGACACTGCACTTCAGCCGGGAGCCTGTCCCACAAATGTATGCCTCTATTATATGGGGATTTAAAATACATGGTTGCTCTTGCTCTTCTGGAGGGGAAACAAAATTTAGCACTTAGCTAGTGTTCCTGGCTCTTATAATAGGGTTAACCACTTTTTGATTTTCTGTACATTAAAGTAACAAGAAGTTCATCTCTTCTGGGTTTTAACATTGGTGTTTCTGTTCTGTCGTGCAGTCCTTGTACCGTCTCGTCCCTTACTCTGACCTTCAGACATATTTTGAGAGCTTGATTTTGTAACATCTGAAATGTTTGTGTGGGGTCTCTTCTGGCTGAGTCCGCCAAAAAAAACAGCAGTAATCTTAGACAGGTATTATAGTCTGTTTACAAACTGCAATTGCTGCTCTCTCCGTTAATGAGTGTCTTAGTTTGGCTAATTTAAAAATCCTGTTAGCTACTCTAGAATGAGTATTGGACACATATTCTGCAATGGTAAGATCAGAGTCAAGGTCTACCCCTAAGTAAGGATTTCACTCGCTTCAGTTTCTACAAGTTTTCTCTTTGTGATGTTTGGCAAAATTTAAAAGAAAAAAAAATTGTTCGCTCGCCTCAATTTCCCAGCAAGGAATTCATTGGACGCTAAAAAATTCTTTAAAAAAAAATAAAAAAATTTGCTAGCTCGCACCATTTTTCAAAACCAAAATCCGTAGACCAAGTTATTTTTTTTGGTGTGGCCTTAGTGGCAGTCCTAGGCTGCCTAGTTTTTTTCATGAAGAGACCATGGTGTATACTATCAAAAGTATTTTTCATGTCGATGAAAGCAGCTGTGGTTTTATGTCCTACATCTCTGGCGTTAAACAAATTTTCCACTAGATCAAAAACTGCTTCACCGGTGCTGTGATTATTTCTATAGCCATACTGGTTTTTACTGAGTAAACCCCTGTCTTCTAGAAATTGGCTAAGATATTTGTGAGCTAGCTTTTCCTGAAGTTTACCCACTATAAGTACAGTAGTATACTTATTGGTCTAAGGTCTGTTACTAAGCTGGTGTCACCTTTCTTGGGAAGAGGAGTAATAGTCGCTTTAGCCCAAGCAGTAGGGAAAATACCTTTGTTAAATGAGAGCTCAAACAAGTATGTGAGTTGCTCTATCATATATAAAAAAGTATGTGAAATCAAGAAATATTTAATAATCTTCAATGAAATCATGTGAATCTAGGAAAAATGTGCTTCTGTGTAAGGGGATTCTCAATTAATCAAAAAAAAAAAGAAAAAAGTTTTCAATGATGTTTGAGCCATTTTTCTTCTTTAATGAACAATATGCAGCTATGCAGTGGGGGGCAGAGAGCAGCTTAAAGTAGAAACCTATCAATGTCCTGTACTGATCATTGAGGCAATTAGATTTTATTCCTTTTATCATAAAGATGAAGGTTAAGTCTAGGCCTTAGGCCTTGGTTTTATTGACTCATATGTTGTTCTATGTTCAAAGCCCTTGTAGGGTTAATAATTGTGTACCAACCATGTGTGATTGTACTGCTATGTGGCCCTGAAGGGGTTAATGACCACTGGTGCATGCAGGCTAGAAGAAAAACACTAATCCCCTATTGTTCGTAATCACTACAGCATGAGGTACACTGCACAGGGACTACCGTGAAACCTCACCTATAGACAGAGATGCCACTCACTGGCCGACAAAAACCAGGAAAACTGGACTTTTGGACACACTTTCCCAGGAATTTAATATAATTTAATACAGGAATCTTAGAATGAATACCAGGAATCACTGTGGCATCACTGTATAGACCACTTTTTTTGGCCTATAGATTTAGGTGAGGTAGACTTAAAGGTGAGGTTTTACAGACTAAATTTCCCTCTAAGTTCCTAATATCAGCCAGAATCCCTCTTTAATTTAATGTTGTACTGTGCAGCGTTTTTTTCCATATATAAGTATGTTATTGACGTCTACAATGTCAAAGTACTAGTAGATGTGTCACCTTGTTATGTTGTCCTGTCCTGTAGTAGGCATCACCCAGGTGGAAGATGAAGCGGCCGTCCATCGTACCTTCCTCCCCAGTATCTATCCCCCGCTGGAGGTAGTCAATTGCCTCTAACGTCTTATTCTTTTGCCACTTTAGGATGAAGCCGTAATGAACGAGCGCTGCTCCATCATTCGGGGCAATCTCTAACGTGTCCTGAAATTAAATTAATAATTTTATGATTTTTTTTATTCAAACAGCCACAGAACAAACAATAAATACAGTCAAAACTGTAAATAGGTCAGATGTACATCATATGTTATACATCCAAAGTGAGGCCTGTAGGATTGGCCCAAAGTCGGTGTGCGGCTTATAGGGGGTATTTAACCTTAGGCTTATAGTACCAGAACAAAATAAAACCTTTTTTTTCAATCCTTGGTTATGGCTTATACCTCTCCCCGACTATCTCCCCATGTCGGGGAGGTGGCTTATAGGAGAGAATTTACGGTAATTCAGAACAAAGTAAAGGTTTACTCACCCTGAAGTTTACAAAAGCATCTTCGTTCCTGCGAGCGTTAAGATAGGCCACACCGAGGGCGTTCCGCAGAGGTATGTCTGTAGGATACTTGTTGACTAAAAATGACATCGTCTTTACTGCCCTCGACGACCAACCTATGAAGGGATTAAAGACCACATTCTTAATCCTTGAATTTGTTTGATCCTTTAACTCCCTATATGCAGCATTGTAGACTAGTACATGTATAGTACTGTATATAGGAAATACAGGAATTTAATTGGTTGATAGGGCCTTTTGCTTGCACGATTAATCAGGGTTCCCACTATTTACGGATCATGGTTTTAACTGACTTTTAACTAGATTTCTACCTGACTTTTTTCGACTTTTAACTGACCAAATATGGGATAATTTATGGGGCATGAAATCTTGACTATCAACGCCCTAAATTAGTCAAAACACCATTTTCAACTGACTTTTAACTGATCTTTACACAAAATATCTTTTTAACTGACCTTTAAAGAGAAATAGGTTTAACTGACTTTTAACTGACCAGTGGGAACCCTGATTAATCCATAAGCACAGCACCAGCCAGTAATTTACCAGTGTTATATTCATGAATGGAATGATGTACTGTAATTGAATTTGATCAGTCGAACATTGAAATCTGAGGACGTACTTTTAAAAAAAGAAATTAATGTTTTTTGAAAAGTGTGATAACCACTATTTCAGTTGACATTTTTCATTTCCGTGACGCATCTCCACCTCATATTAAAACCATGTATACCCTGGACTGATCCTAAAGATTCTAACTGGATATAGATGTAGCAGTTTGTGTGGAAACCCGGGACACTCAGACCTTGAGGGTGATGCTTCCCCAACTGCGCTACTGGGATGCTGCTTATCAAATGCTCAACTACTTATGAAGCTCATGGTCGGGCAGCAGCGAGGACCATCTCACTACAATAGTTCAACCAGTTTCCTCGAGGTCTCAAATGGAAGTCAGTTCCCTAATAAAAACTCAATATCTGAGCCTACATAGCAACTGGGTTCCCTACTTTGCACGGTTGGGATTCCAGTGAAGTCGTCTGCATGGAAAAGCCCAATCCCAACTGGGACTCGAACCTGGGACCCTCAGACCTCAAGGCCTTTTTTTAACTGAGCTACTTGGATTCTGTTTAACCAATGCACAATGGCTCACAGCAGAGCAGCAGTGTGGTCCAACCTCGTTACATATACAAAACTACAGTGTCTAAGCAAGTACACTGAAAACCCTCCAGATCTTTGAACTCGTCAGATTGAGGACCTATAGTCGTCAGAAGAGGTACAGACAGGGGGCAGCACCTGACAGGGAGTAAAATGCCTCAGTCCACCTCTCCTAAGTATGAGTCTATAGCATTATGCTGACAATATGTAACAAACTCACAAGGTGGCAGGTATGTGCCACTCATGTTTGATGATCAGGTCTTCAATTTTCAACTGAAGGTCTTTACCGCTGAGGACTTTAGGTGCTCACATTGACGATACCCAAATCTACAACTTAGGGTAGTCAGATTGAGGACCCAAGGTAGTCAGCACGAAGGTTGTCGCTCTAACAACCTTATGTAATCAGTTTGACTACCTTGGGTGAGCGTGTTGACCTAAACTGATCAGGTGGACTACCCTGGGTGCTCAATCTGATGACCTAAGGTTGTAGATTTGGGTATCGTCAGTCTGACGACCTTGGGGCTTTCAGTGTACCATAAATTCCCTAGTATCAGCCCTGCCTCATGTGGGAACCCAACCCAGGAGGTCGGAGGTCGGTAGGGGTCAGATATGACATTGGTATATCCAATATATTCCTAACTGTTCCAACATCACAGGGAGACCCTAGGATCCCATAGCCTTCAGAATTTTGAAGATCCATTCTTAGGAAAAAAGTAATAACATTTTGAAATTTTTAGAATATTCCACAAACTCAGGCAGCGGCTTATACAAGGGAATTTATGGTACCCTGGTAACTGTTTCTCACCTCTGAATGTTTGTCGGTCCGCGCAGCGTTTGCCGGCTAGTACCAGCAGGTCCTTGGGTACATCATTGAGTTGAAATACCTTGGTATATTCCTGTATACACTGCTCTAACAGTGCATTACTCTGCTGCTGTTGGGACAGCTGTTCCAAACTCTGCGCCCGGCCATACTGCGCCCGCGGTGACTGAGGGTACGACAGCAGCAGATCCTCATAGGCCCTTAGAGCTTCACTCAATGCACCCTGCCAAGGAATAGATAAATATTCTTAGGGCACTACAAAAAAAAAATCGCCATTTGAGATATTTGTGGAAAAATGTATTAAAAAATGAACAAACATAGTCAATTTTGGTATCAAATGAAAACTTATGGTCCTGGGTCCTGGGAATGCAACTGGCTATTATTAATAGACATTGTCACACTTTTACAATGCTAATGATAACACGTGACTGATTGCGATGTGCCTGCGATGCATAGATATCAGGCGCTTATGAACTGCTTAGTGAAAAATTAAAATCCTTCCTCCCCACTTTTTTCACGAGTTGGTGATGAGAAACACATTTTTTAGAATGGCATTAATGTGACAGTTTCATGACAAAAACAGAAGATTTAAAACTGCTCTGAGAACCAGCTCTATATGGGCTCAGTGAGACCCTGAGCCCATAAATATTACCCCAGTACATAATGTAGGAATATAGCTTACCGGTAGTTATAAAGGGACTTGAAAAACAAAACCAAAGAATGATATTCTATATGGATTGGGGTTAAAAGACACATAGGCACTCTATATCATCGCCTTAGTGCAAGAAGGTTGTAACAGCATCTGGGTCAACAAGGTAAAAGGTACCTCCATGAGGAGCCTCACAGAGATACCTGTTACCTTGATGATACAGATGCAGTTACAACCTTCTTGCATTAAGGCAACGATGCAGTAGATAGTACTGTAGAGATTCAGTTGTAGAATATCTGTAACTCTGGGGACGAAAATTAAAAACATCCACGCCTCTACACTACTACCTTGCTTCTACTGGCACCGTTGGCATGCTCGCCTCACCTCATCCACTTCTGTTGATAGGGTGGTCTCCAAGGCGATCATTGTCATCAATAAACAATAATCTATCATCACCATGGCACCACAGACTTCCTGTGGGGCCCCAGGGTCCTGGAATTGGATCAATCTCCAGGCCTAGGTGCTAAACTCCAAACAGATGTTTGGGGTCCACTGTCAGTTTGACAGTGGGGGTAGAAAATTGGGCGTTGTGCATTGAAGCACAGAAGGCTCAGGGTAGGTACCATAAAACCCTCTATCAACCCTGTAGGGTCACAGGAATCAGCACTTGCGAAATATTGACTAATTACTTACAAATAGAGACTATTATCTATACATGTACTGACACCAGTCTGGCATAATCTTCTCTTACTAACCCCCTTGGACCGCTGGCCCCCTAGTGTGCTGGCCCTCATAAATCTAGCCCCCGGACACCTGGCCCCCCCCTGGAAACCTAGCCACCTCGCTCCCAAATCCCTCCCTCATAAATCTATTCACTTGAGCAAGTCAAATGTTAATTCACCAGGAGTTTGTGACTTTTCTCTCTTTATTCTTATATCATTGAACATTTATAAGCGTCTCGCATTTAGATGCTTTTGTTTAATCTATGTAAGAATAAAGAGAGAAAAGTCGGGCTAGGACCTAAGCCTATAGGGAAGTGGATTGGAGAATCCTTCAAAAGTGATCTAATTTTTTTTTTAAATAATCATGGTAAATAGATGAGTGCATGTTTAGTTGTTTTTTCTTGCATGAATATACAGACAAATATATGAACTAATTGCCTATAACAATTTTATTAATGTATAACTTTTATTTCCTATAGAAAATGTAAACTGAAAAATGGACTTTTGTTTATTTTTTAACTCCACCACCTTCCCGGCTGTATAGACTCAGGGTGGTCCCTGAGCCAAAAAAGACAAGGTTTCGACTATATAAGTCTCATCAGGTGTATTATAGGTTTGACAAGGCATGTAACATTGTCACAGTTATCATCCCAATAAAAATATATTAATGTTTTTTTTTTCTTAAATTCAATATATAATTCCAAGATCGTTGTCTGTCCTGAATTTATCATTAAATTTTTTAGAAAGGAGACTGGAAATATCTTTTGTCTAATCAGTGACTAGGTCATATATTTCTTAATTTTGGTAAGATACACCACCAGTTATATAAGAATTCCATTGGGGCACTGATCTGGGATAAAAATTTATTAAACCCTTTCATCTGAGTGTGGGTCCCTAGGGTTGTCATTGGCAACCTTGATTGTTATCTACCCGGTAATCATAGGTTTCCTCAACAGAGCTTAAGGGTAGAGGACCAGGGGTTGTGTGGTGTATCCCTGATCTAATAATTTGGTGCATCGATTAGATTCAGTCCAAAAGGGACTTGGGTACGTAATTTTAGTATCCAGTTCCTTTCAAGTTTATTGCAGAGTTTTTCTGCATAATCTGAGTGTGGATTCTTGTTTATGAATTCCACATCGTAGAGGCCTTGGTGTTCATCATAGTTAAAGTGGGAACCCATGTCGGTTCCCATCCTTTTCCTCGTGATGTTACCAATGTTTTTACAGGAAATACAATAAATGACATTGGAGCTCAAGCATGTGATGTTGGTCTTAGCTGTATATGTCTGTTTGGTGTGGCCTGATGTAATTTGGCCACTTTTGTTTAACAGGGGGCAACACTGACACGTTGGAGTGTTGCATTCTTTGCCACTGATGGCTGCCCTGTGTTTCCCAGCCAGTTCTGGGTGGTAGTTGCCCTTAGCCCTCAGCAAAGGATTCCTTAGGCAGGGTGGTCTGCGTAGACCGACAATGATACATGAATCAAGTCCATTAATACACTGTTCTAAATGGTAGAGGGTGCTAATAAAATATTTTTTTGCCAACTCTTGTTTTGCCCATATAAGATTTATTTGGTACCTGGTGGACCCACTACCAAAATCGAATAAACCATGTAAGACCCAATACACCTGAGTATGTGGGCACCGCTTGTTTAACATATGCCGAAAAATCCAGTATTTTTCAGTTTTTTATTTTAAACTCAAATACAGCCTGAGGATTCACATGATGAAACCGCCTCCCCCTCATTTCTAAGCCCCACTAGGGACTTGGAAACCACCTCTCCCCATCAACAACCCGGATTTGTTGATCTCTTGAGGTAACCATGTTACCAGGTATCCATGCTACCTGATGACATCACGTCGCCATGACAGAGCTGGGGTGCACTATAAAACTGCCAAACTTTTTGAAAGCAGTTCATACGCGGTAGCTGTTGAGTGGAGTGAACATGGTGTAGCAACGTCTCCCATCATGATACATGAATCATGTAGGTGTTTTGTTCTTGCTGATGTTGCCAGCATATCCCAATTAGTTTTAACGATTTTTTGTAGGTCAATGAAACAGGGATGGAAGGTGGTTACCAAAATGCACATGTCTTTTTGGGAACCACCTTCTTTGGTCACCTTATAGTTAAGAGGATTGGGTCTGGGTTTTGCAAGGGCTCTCACCATGGACTCTGCTATTAGTCTCTTTGGGTATCCCCTACACAATGTGATGCCTTTATCAAACTTTGTCTGATAAAGTCATCCATGTTCGTACAGATTCTCCAGATTCTGAGAAATTGTCCATACGGAATCCCATTTTTGCAGTGCCATGGGTGTGATGAATGGTAATGGAGGTAATTGTAAGCATCAGTCACTTTGTTATGTAGGTCCATGACCAATTTGTTATCCACTATCTTCACACAGGTGTCTAGGAAGGCAATTTCCCTTCTGGGTATTTCATGAGTGAACTTTATGGTGTCATGTACCTCATTTAGGTATTTTATAAATTTTTTTTCTCTGAAAAAAATCTTGTCTATGGATTTCGCTCGCTTCAGTTTCTACAAGTTTTCTCTTTGTGATGTTTGGCAAAATTAAAAAATTTGTTCGCTCGCCTCAATTTCCCAGCAAGGAATCCATTAGACGCTAAAAAATTCTTTAAAAAAAAAAGAAATTCGCCTGCTTGCACTATTTTTTCAAAACCAAAATCCGTAGACCAACTTATTTTATTGGTGTGGCCTTAGACAATTTTTCTTCTCCGTAGTCCCAGAGAAGGAAAATGTCATCGATAAATCTAACACATAGTGTTGGTTGGAATGGGTATTCGTAGACGAATCTCTCTTCGAAATCTGCCATAAATAAGTTTGCAAATGTAGGGGCTACCCGAGTTCCCATGGTAGTCCTACCCACTTGTATATAATGGTCTCCATTGAATTCAAAATTATTGAATTCTAGGATCATTTTCAGTAGATTTGGACACTGGAGTTTGTTGGTTCTCCAGGTTGGAGTCTAAAAAAAAATCAAAAAAAAATCTCCAACTCTAAGCAAACAAAATGACATACATAGATATTTTGGAGATTGCTTGATTTAAAGTTTTTGTCATCAATTCATGTGTCAGAGTAGACATACCTTTTTCAATTTGGCGTCAGCTTCATCAAGCCTAGACTGTATTTTCTTGTCATATGCGTTTGTAATGCCTGCCTTGCTGTAGGGCTTCTTCTTCGTCTTCGAGGGCAATGGCTTCTCAGCCGGCGGTGGTTTCTCGGCAGGCGGAGGTTTAGCCGTGGTGGTAGGTTTGTTTACCATTGGTGGTGTAGGCGCTGACTCTGCTGTATTACTGGGTGCCGGTGTTACAGTAACGGGATCTGATGGTGCCTCCTCCCCCGCAGATCTTGCTCTCGGTGGTGATTTGGGAACTTCTTTTGAATGAGGCGCAACGATTTTGGACAACCGCGTATGTAGTGTATCTGAGTAAAAAAAAGTAGTGCTTAGTTGATAAAAGTATCCACTTACATTATTAGATATTGACCCTTTATGGGCCACTTATGCATTAATGCATCATGATGATCCTACAGGGTGGATACAGCCCCAGGGTCGGTATGATGCTCCAATGAAGTGCTGGCGAGCAGTCTTGTAAGCACTTCATTGGTGCATCATGATGACCAATGGGCATGATGCACTCCTGCATTAGCGGCCCTTAAAGGGTTAAAAAACACATCAACGATGGAGTGTAATCTTGGTAAACCCTTTGTGGAATCTACTTTATAGCCTTGGTTCATGAGTAGCATCTGATGCACACAAAAGATGGACGTCATAAATGGACCTACCGTAAATTCTCTCGTATAAGCCGCGTCTTATACCAGAATCTAAATCAAAATTAGGCTTATAAGATTAGCCCAAAGTCTGGGTGCGGGTTATACGAGGGTATTCAGCACTATGGAACAGAAGTAAACCACCAAATTTCAGGCCTCATATATGCAGCTTACAACATTCTCATAAAGTCAGGGGGCGGCTTATATGAGGGAGGCAGCTTATATGAGGGAGTTTACGGTAGTACATTAAAGCATAACGTGTACCTACATCCTGTAAAATATCAACACCTGTCATGGTTACCAGTACAAGTAAAACTTAGTGTCTGGGTGATAAGTGTATTTAAGTACCTCGATACATCTAACCTAGAACAGTAGGGCCTAAATAAAGAAAGGGTTTGTTTCCAATCGCTCAACTGACCCTAGTAAAACAGGGTCACCCTGGAATTTTTTTTCCTTTTATCATTATTATTTTGAGAAGTTCTGGAAATTCTTAGGATCTTGTTGTTGTTGTGATTTTCATAGTTTTTCATCCACTTTTTTGGTGCGGAACAACTATTGGTATACAGTAACTAGCTTAGTTTTCATACGTTTTACATGTTTTTAAGGTGTTTTATTGGGTCTAGAAGAACAATAACAAAGAAATTGTCCCCCTCCTAGCAACCTTGCATTAAGGTCTTTAAGCTAGGTTCCGTTAAATATCTTACAGATGCTTACACATACATTTTAATATATCTGTAGAGGACGTTGAAAATATCTAGGATCACCGGGACTCGAACCCGGATCTCTGGCATGACATTCCAGCATGCTAACCATTACACCACGATCCCTTGCCTGATATTTCCACCTTCCAACTACACCTGGATCGGTATGATACACACTAGGGGAGCAGTGATTACCAAGTAACTGGCCCCTGAGGGTCAATCTACCGGGGACAGGGATTTCTGGTCCCCTACAAATGAATATATCAATGACGACCTCCAGTTGTTGGAATACTCTTTTTAGGCCATTTAGTAACCTAAATTGAATAACACAACTTTGGATGACTCGGGTATTGAGGGTGGGGGGGGGGGTTGATGAGATTAGATGTTCTTCACGTTTTTCATATGTTTTTCATATATTACCGTAAAAGCAAAGAATCTGACATGTCTGCCCATACTTTTCTATACAAAATGAAAAAAAAAGAAAAAAGTCTGACCTACCGAACCCAGATTTTTGAGCCATGTTCCTGGAGACACACAAGACTTTTTTTTTGTCTAATTATCAAACGTGATGATATGTGTATAAGTACCTAGAGCCTGTGACATGTCCCCAAAGTTGTACAAGTAGACGCCCCCTGTAACCGCTATCAGCAGAATGAGGAGGGACACCCATAGCACCGGGCTGATACCTGACTTCCCCTCCGACTCGGACGACTTCCGCGATAACCGCTCCGGTTTCTCTGAAAGGGCAGACAAATATATCAGATATTTAACAAATATAATCAAATATACTACCATAATGGCCCTTTTAAGCGCCAGTGTCTCAAATAAGTGCCGGTCTCAAATAGGCGCCGGGGATCTAGGGGTATTCAAATGACTCTTAAGCACTAAAACAAGTATTCAAATAAGCGTCTGTCTCGTATAAGCGCCAGGGGTACAGGGGTATTGAAATTAATGAACGCCCGGGCGCTTACTACGGTAGTCCAACTTGTGAACAACAATAAAAATTAAACAACTGGTTGAAAAACTCAGCCCACGCATTAAGGATCAATTAGAGTGAAAAGAGAATAAATACAAAATGTGAAATATATTCACATGTTTCAAACATATTGAGCTACATCATTTTCTTATCTTGATATGTGAAAAGATAACAGCAAGGAGGTGTTCTTAGTAGCTTATGTTGCCTAAATGATTTAACTATTTAAATGATCCTTAGAAACAAGTGTATTGCTCCAGAGAAAGCATGCAGGTGGAGGGAAACTGCATTTGACCCTTTAAAGGCCACTGATGCACGAGTGCATCATGCCCATTGGTCATCATGATGCACCACTGAAGTGCTGGCGAGACTACTCACCAGCACTTCATTGGAACATCATACCGACCCTCCCGGGTTAATACATATGTAAGGGTTTGTGGCCTTACGGACCTGGGGGGTTCGGGTCTTACGATTCAGAAAGAAAGAGTAAGACAGTATTCCAAGTGTATGCCAACGGTTAGGTTTATTACTTAATGCACACTCACGGCTGCCGGATGATATCAAAGAGGCAGCTAATATTAAAAGACAGTGGTTTACATAGTGTGGAGGCCAGAAGGGCCTCTGACGTAGCGGCTGAGCCCTGGGCTTTATATACGGACCCAGGTGTTCGTCGTCAGATGTCCCCACAGACCCGGATCGGTGCTGCCACCTATCCGGAACCTGAGGAACGTCCGACGACTCGACTCACCCGCCACGTCAGACGGTACCCAACTCCTATGGTTTAGTAAAGTGTACCTCTACACCACTCCCCCAGACATTTAGGAGGGTGTTATACATATAATATTACTAGGATAACATTTCTACATGTCTAAACCTTTAGTAATAGAGGTACAACCATAGGTATAACATTAACACTAAATAAATTGTGAACCAGATGTCATATATATATATTCGATAGTGAAATTTAGTTACATATAACGATTAGGATGTTGAAATATTATACGAATTACTTGAAGAAGAGACAGTTATGTGAAACGGAACTGTCTATTTAATTATTATACCACATAATATTGTATTATATTTCAGGTATAATTAATAAGATAAGTAATATGAATCGTATACATGTGATGATGACAGCTATATGTAACGGAACTGTCGATAATAAAACATATCACATAATAACATCCGTATGTGTGTTTGTAGTCATTGACACCACATTTGAATATGTAGTCTTAAAGAAGACTGTTATAGTAACATCACTATCTAATGACATGTCGTATATTAATATTATACGAATCCGTTAAGGATTCCGTGAGTAGTACGAATAGGATTATTTATAACATACACTTGAAAAAAAAGAAAAAAATATCACGGTGTGGTAATGAATATAATAATATATTATCACCGTGTACCTAATAACCTTTATAGCACCAGATCATTATACTTATTATATAATTTTGTCTCGCAGGACAATAATATGTGTTATCTGGTGAAGTTTAACGGATCTTATAATATAAATACTAATAGTGATTAGAGATCCGTATCAGGAAATGTCTATGTACCCGTATTATAATATGTATCTAGTGGATATGTACATACATATAATATTATAGAAAAATAGAAATATGACATTATATACAATATACAGGAATTATAAATGCTGCTGGAGTCTTCTGCTGTATCCTCCGGGTACTAGTAGGTAGGTGTGGTCAGCTAACCACGGGATGGACGTGCTAAAGTTTATAGTTTCCTTATACTGAGTGAACACGGTAGTTGATTTGGGGCAGCTACCCACAATCCTCTAGTAGTGCTAAAGTTTATAATATATCCGAATGGTGTAGATTTGTAGAATAATAGTCCGGATGTGTCAACTGTGTAGAGAACGTAATCCTTTTTAAGTTTAGTTGACATAAGTAAAATAATAGTCCGATATAGGTTGATCCGGAAGTAATAGTAGTAGTTGATATAAGTCCATTCGGGAGTACAGATGAGTTGTAGAGGTAAATCGTAAAGTCCATCCTAGTAATTGGTTAGCACGGGTAACAGCAGGAGTCTGGAACTGGCATCCGGATACGTCTCACAGCAGCAAGTCTACTATCGGATTGTTCATGGATGAAATTATAAATCCGAATAGGCTATTCAGGGTGTAATAAATGTTATACAACCTGAATAATAGACTGGTCAAAGGAACCCGGAACACATAGCATAGGTGTTCATGCACTAGAAAAAACATTCGCAGACCTATAGGGTTCCGCAAAGACTATATCTGGTCATTTGGTGTTGGAAAAAAAATTATGGAAGAAATAACCCTAGCATGCTTTAAACGGATTTCTTAGCATGCTTCTTCTTCAGAAGAGCTAAAGCCGACTCGGGAGTGCCGTCCCACTCGTCCAAGTCGACTCCGAACACCCTCATGAACTTAGTGTTCAGGTTGGTGTTCCGAGTGATCTCCTCCTTTACACGCTTTTCCAACACGTGTACATCCATAGCTGCCTTTTCTTGAGCAGCTGAGGCAGCCTCCTCCTGGGCCTTCACATCGTCCCGGATGAGAGTCTCGAGACGTTGCTTTTCAGCGTCGCCCACCTGTTTCATACACAACAGAGTTTCGTTTAGGAGACCCTGATGAAACTCGATCGCTTTCTCACGAACGCTCTTCTCCCAATGGGTGTAGATGGCCTTCTGGACATCTGCCTCCCCTTGGCGAGATTTCTCAAACCAAACTTCCGCATTACCAGTTTTAATGGTAATGGCGTCCTTTGGTTTCTCAGGTGCCGCGACAGCCTTGGGAGGAGTCGAGGCGGCCTGTGGACCACTTCCGGGTTTAGGACTCCCGGACACACCTGTCGTTGGTACACAGAAGGCAGGTGGTACATTCTGTTTCAGTCCCATTTGCAGGTACATGTTTAACTGCTCCTGGGTAAAGGTAACTGGTGGGGCGGCTGGAGCGGATGCAGATCCGGCGGCAGCAGATGCGGTGGTCTTCTTTGGCATAAGGCGACCATCCTTTCCTACCACCAAGGTCTGGCTCTCAGGTCCAGGTCCCTGGTTTAAGGACGGAAAGTTTCGAGAACTCACTTTCCCAGGTTTAGATACGGCTCCAGCGTATCCGGCAGGTTCAGGCTTCTTGAACACCGGAGTGCCCTGAGCCTGTTCTGCGGGGTGCCTTGCCAGAGGGGACCTGGAACGGTCCTCTGCTCTGACCTTCGGTTTTGTCGTGCTCTGACCATTACCGTTGCCGCCACGGTTCTGGTCTCTCCTGCTCCTTTCACGAGCTCTCTTTGCATCCTTTCCGGATTCCTCGCATTTCTGCCAGAGAGACTCGTGCATGTCCAGTTTACCCTTTCCAGGAGTCAGGACTATCTTTGCTCGGAGTTTCGAATCCTTGGTCTTCGGAACTTCGCAGAGGACTTGGTCCCCTGGTCGGATCTTAGACCAAGCATCCTCGCTCAGGCTATCGAACTCCTTCATGAGTTCCTGATGAAGCTCCATGATGCGCTTCCGGGCCCCGTCCAAACCTTCTGCGTGGCATTTCTTCTGGTGTCTAGCCAGATCACTACGTCGGTTGTATTGCACCTTCGTAGTACACTTCTTGCCCTTCTTACCATAACTCGGATCACAAATGTAAACCGGGTGATGGTGGAAGTGGGCCTCTACCAGATGCCTTTGGAACCGGGCTGGAGTACTCCAGGTCCGGATCGAGACATCACTCGCATCCTGGCAGATAGAGAAGGGACAGGACTTTTGATCGTCGCCGTACCACTTCTCTAAAGCCCAACGCAGCTTCCTCCTCTGGGTATAAGTGTAATACCCTTCGGTGTGGTTTAGCATAAGCCACATCTTTCGATAGGCTTTGCTCGGATTGGGGTCCTCGTCCGAAAGGCGCATCCAATCTTCATCATCCGACTCATCGTTCTTATTGATTGAGTCTGGACAGGCATAGAGGGTAGAGCCGTCCTTCTTAACTCCGTACGCACAGTCGGAGAAACACGTCGGGATCCGGGTTTTGAATCCGGATTTGGCGTTAGCCCAACGTTCGGCCTCGGTTTGAGTTGATGGAGTGGCCTTCTCATCATACTCAACTGAGGATTCGTGCACCGACTCCTCGTCAGACGACTCAACCTCCATGGCAGTACTACCAGTGGTTGAGGTGCTGGGTTTCGGCTCGGCTCTCGCAGAATCCGGGAGATTCTTGAGCTTCCGAGCAGCGGATCGTCGGTTCTTACTGACCTTCCAGTCTTCCTCCGGTTCCTGGGTTCCGGATGTGCTGGAGGTCGTGGCTTCTACTGGAGTAGTAGTGCTGCCGGTAGCTGATGTAGCACTGGCGGAGCTTCTGGTGGCAAGCTTCAGGTCGGGGATAGGAGGTGCGGGTGCTTCCGCGGCCCTCTTAGCCTCTTCCTGTGCCTCCTGTTCGGCAGTCATACGGCGGACAATAACCGTCCGAAGGGCTGCAGCTCGGTCCAATCCGATTAGTGAATTGTTCTGGACATCCACCAATTCCTGTTCGGTTATGTAGTAACCGTCGTCCCACTGCTCGAAGTTAGCAGCGGCCTCCCGGAATTCCTTAGTGGTCCGGCACGGCGTCCGGATAGCACTAGGGCGTGGGTAGGTCTGGCCATCGGTATCCCAGACACAGCCTACCCAGTTAATGTTCGTAGCCTTGACGTTCCACAGGGACTTGTCAGGCTTCGGATACGCTCCGAGCTCGAAGGCTCGGTTAGCTGCGTACACGGTTTCACGGAAACCAGCGTCCACCATAAGTCCCCGTTGGAACCACGGCCAGTCTCGAAGCCACTCGGGAGGCATCCTGGTCAGCTGTTCGGGAGCCATGACGCCCTCGATAGCTATCCTGACTTTCGGGTCCATCCTGACTGGTGTCCCGTCCGCGTAGGTCACTTGTGCCTGCAGTTCCGGGTGGACATACAGGTAGCGACCATCACAGCTAGCTGGAAAAGGCTCCGCCACTGCTGGCTTCCACTCATCCTTCTGTCCGTCAACTTGGGTAGTTTCGGACTCTGTCGCTGCGGGTTCAGCACTCGCAGTCGCTCCGGATCCCTCTGCCGGGAGTGGAGATAGTAGTTTCTCTGGCTCATTGAGTGAGAATGAAGCCAGCTTCTCCTCGAACGAGCGATCCGTGGGTTCCTCCACGTCCATCATCTCGCTCTCTTCCTGTGTAACAGGCGACAAAGCTTCCGGAAAAGCTTCTGCGGACGGAGTCAGCTTATCCGGGTCACCGGATAGCTTGGCTGCAGCTACGGATTCCTCAGCCATGACTGGGGAATCGCCCACGGGAGTAAACTACTCCTTTTTCCGGCTTTTACGGCGCCGGGGCCGACACTAGCGGAGTCTGCCTGCTGAGAGACAGACTCTGAGGGCGCACAAGGGGTTTGCTAGATGGTAGAATTCAAGAGAGAAGGGGTGACCCGACTGTCTCAAACACTACCAAAAAACAATATGGCGACGGGCCAGCTTTCGTGACGTCATTTCCCCGCGGTCCGCGAGGTCACGAGAGGTCAGCCGAGACTGGACACGGTGACGTCATGCGGAAACGCACGTGCTACAGGCGGTACATCAACAAACTGATTGTTTTTAGGTAATTATCGCTCACCCCGATGACTCGACTGGGGATTTAAGTGGAGATTATGGAAAGCTTAAGCAAATCCACCGGATTATCCGTCCACTACCCATTGGTACATCATGCGGGGGCGACAAATAAGCCTTTAGGGTCAGTTGTCATCCGTTCCTCTAAATGTAAACATTACACTCGTTGTGTATACAGGTTAGGTCACTGCAGTTCTCTGGGCAGTTCGGGGGCTGCGGCGAACGTATCTCCCCTTCTCGGATAGTTCTTTATCGGACCTGACAGTCTGAAGAGCTTTCTCTAGGTGCTTCTTAGCCTTAGAAACACCTTTCCTCTTCTTTCTGTCTTCACCTGCCGAGACTTTTTTAACTCCCCCACGCTTAATCGGTGTTGGCGTGGGTGTCACTGATTCGGAACACTTTTTGGGTCTACCATGACCACGCTTCGCTGTAGTGTTCTTTACCTGGTCTATTATGCGATTCTGATTCAGGATCCTTTCGGAACCTTCACCATACATTTCTGTGGAGGTCTCCCTCCCAGACCATCTCCTTAATCTAGCCACATTTGACTTATAGAGTCGACCAAGGTCAGATTTAATAATTACGGTACAATCACTGATAATTTGTGTTATAGTAAAGGGACCGTCCCAATTAGACGCTAATTTTATGTGTCTAAGTGGTTCATGTAATCTGAGGACTCTGTCTCCGGATTGGAATTTCCGATGTTTTAGATCGGTATCGTATCCTACTTTCTGCCATTTGGCACTTTTCTCCAAATCAATTCGGACAGACTCATATGCTTTTCTAAATCTGTCTCTTAAACATTCCACAAAAACTACATGGCAAGGTAGTTCAGGGTCCATTCCTACGACTCCAAAAACTAGGTCAGCAGGCATTATCAAATCCTCTCCGAATACTAAAAGGTTCGGAGAACAATTTGTACTTGAATGTACCGTACTATTATAAGCATGTGTCACAAAATGACATTGCTCATCCCAGTCATCCATATGTTCATTAACGAGTGACTTTAGGACTTGGATGAGGGTTCTATTGAACCTTTCCACCAATCCGTCGCTTTGTGGTCTATACGGATTGGTTCTAGTCTTGCAAATAGCCAAGTATTCGCACATACCCTGCCAGAGATTTGATTCGAACTCTCTGCCTTGGTCACTGTGTAACATTAATGGTACACCGAAGCTTAGTACCCAACCTTTTACAAAAGCTTCGGCACAAGTAATTGCTTTGTGGTCCGGTAGTGGAAATACTTTAGTGTATTTCGTATAATAATCACACACTACCATCATACAGGTATTATCATTAGCGGTTGTATTAAATCCACTAATAATATCTACCCCGATTCTTGCGAATCTAACTCCGAAAAGTTCTTGGGATAGGGGAAGTTTGCCCATCCCGGGTCCGGGTTTGTTTTTACAACAATCCGGACAGGTGGTTACCCATCTTTGCAAGTCCCGTGTCATGCCAGGCCAATAGTATTTCTTGGAAAGTCGTGTTAGCGAGCGTTTCCTTCCGAAATGACCACTGGTCCGATGTCCATGACAGAAGTACATAACGTCATGTCTCATGGCATGTGGTATCACCACTTGCATGATTCTATCACCATTATTACATGGCTTCCAACGGTATAACACGCCTTTCCGGACTTCAAGCTCGGTCCATTGAGCAAGAAACCTTCTCATTTCTCGATTTTCCAGAGAGACCTCTGGTCTAGCTGGACGTATACCCTTTGGTACTAATTGCAGTAGCTGTGCAGTTATCGAGTCAGCTTCCTGGAAATGTCGTATGTGATCCATAGACCAATCCAGTATACTGGCAACTAGGGGTACGAATGGTCTTCGAATCCCTGCTAACACTGCCTTATGAGCTCCACAATCAGTACAATCCGGATTATCACATTTCCGGATTGGTATTCGAGACAAAGCATCAGCATTTAAATGCTTAACTCCGGGTCTATGCTGAATCTGTTGATGTTCAAGCCCATATTCGGATAAATGGGCTAGCCATCGGCCTAACATGCCTTCAGCATCTCGGAAGTTCAGTAGCCACCTTAAAGAGGAATGATCCGTACGCAAAGTAAAGTTCGTTCCCCATAGAAAGTGTTTGAACTTCTTGGTATATACGACTACTGCTAACAACTCTCTTTTGGTTGTGCAGTAATTGCGCTGAGTCTTGCTCAGTGTGTTGCTGGCAAAGGCAATTGGCACTTCTCTCCCATTTTGGACTTGCGAGAGAGCTGCACCAATGCTATCATTACTAGCATCAGTATCCAGTATGAAATGATCCGTTTCATTCGGATATTGCAATACGGGAGTACTCGTGAACAGATCTTTTAGCTTTTGGAAAGCGGTTTCCTGTTCATGCGTCCAAGGAAATTTTTCCTTGGTACTTCCTGGAGTCCAGTTAGCTATTGCTTGTAATGGGTAACTGACTCTAGAATAATTCGGAATAAATTCCCTGTAATAGGAACAGAATCCTAAAAAGGACCTCACTTCTTTGGGTGTTTTAGGTCTATTCCAATTCGTAACTGATTCGATTTTTTCCGGATCAGCCTTTATTCCTTCATCACTGATGATGCGGCCCAAATAATTTATGGACTTTCTAAACATGTGGCATTTCTTAGGTTTCAATTTGAGACCATTAGAGATAATACGTTCTAGTACCATTTTTAGGTTATTAGAACATTCTTCGAATGTTTTTCCGAAGACAATGACATCGTCTAGATATACAAGACATCTTTTCCACAATAAATCACTTAGAATTGTTTCCATCATTGCTTCAAATGTTGCTGGTGCATTGCACAATCCAAACGGCATTACATTATATTGGAATAATCCAATATGACTTGAAAATGCAGTTTTCTCCATATCTGAGGGGTTCATTCCCACTTGCCAGTAGCCTGATTGCAAGTCTAGGGTACAAAACCAACTGTTTCCTCCTAAGGAGTCAATGGTTTCATCTATTCTCGGTAATGGATACGAATTTTTTTTCGTTATTCCATTCAACTTCCTGTAGTCTATGCAGAAACGGATAGTACCGTCTTTTTTTGTTACCATACACACAGGACTACTCCATGGACTATTGGAAGGGACTATTACATCCTGTTCCAACATCTTATTTATTTCATCCTCAGCTACTCTCTTTTTTGCTAAGGGTAACCGTCTATACGGTATCTTAAAGGGTTCGGCATCTCCAGTATCTATTTTATGTAATACTTTATTTGTCGTACCTAGTTTTTCACCAGGTTTGGCAAAGGCAGTATGATACTGACAGAGCATATCATAGAACTCTTTCCGGTGTTCCGGATCCTCTAATGAAGTTTCTTCATACAACTTAAATAAGTCTTCCGAAATTTCGTCATCCCCTGTTACCTTCTGTAAGCTTAGCTTACTATCCGTTACAGTTTCCGAAAGGGTCACGTTTCCAAAAACTTGTCCCTTTTTCAAGTAGATAGTCGTGTTTCCAGTATTGGAGACAGGTACTACCGACCAGGATGCATTCGCTACTATCGTGTCTACAGAATTTAATCCAATACCTGACAAAGTAACTACATCCGGTTCTATCACTGCAGGTTTGTTACGCATTGCAGGATCACTTCTTACAAGCACATCACAGGCTACTCCCGGAGGGATTCGCACAGTGTGTGCCACACTAGCCATACTGCTCACTTGTCTCAGTGCACATCTAGCCTTCACGGGGTACGGGTATCTCACACTCAACACTCCTGTTTGGGGTTCCAATACAGCACCATACAGGGATGCGAAATCCAACCCGAGTATCCCCTCATCTGCTATATCCGCAACGGTGGCGCTCATGACATAGTCATGTATACCATCTAACTGTAGTCTCACACAAGTTCTACCATACGTTTGCAAGGTACTGCCGTCGGCCGTCTGAGCACTTCCTCCCGATTTGAGAGTATCATGTTCATCCGGTATAAGGTCGTAGAACCCCCTGGAGATACAAGAGTGGCTAGCTCCCGTATCCACAAGGAATTCGGCAGACCTTCCGTTAACAGTAAGGCAAACATACCACCGCCTTCCGTTTAGAACAGAGGGCATGTCCGTGACAATCGGAACGTCATTTTTCACACCAGGAGTCAATCCACATCCTTTCAAGAATTCCAGACAAGGATGACCCGGGGGCAGGTGGGCACCACAGACCTTGGCTAACGAATAGCCGCCTGCCTCGTTACTGATATTGGGTTTCCCCTGTGCTCCCATAGCACCTGTTATATCAGCTTCCCTAACCTTCCGGGTGTCTACAACCACCTCGGTGTTAGGCGATCTTGTTACTTCATGCGAACTATCATCACGGATGGTGATATCATGGCAAGATTTGTCACTGGGATCCCCTTCTTTGCCCCTCGGGAGACCCCTCCTTAGTTTTCCTCTGTACTTACTCCAGAGACACTCTCCTGTCTACGAGGGACAGGTTTCTCAGCCATACATTCTGGAGCATAATGCCCCAGTTTCTGGCATCTGAAACATCTCCTCTGAGATTTGTCAACTCTCGGTCTCTTTAGAGCTTCTGTTAATCCGGCTAATAATGTTTCCATCATGTTAGTCGGAGCAACAGTGGCTGCTACAGTTGGGTTCGCCGTAGAGGCTACACTGCCAGGTTGAGTTGATCCGGAAGCTGTTTTACCAGCAACAGATCCTCCTCTCCCTCTCGAATGTACTTTCCTATACCGCTTTTGTCGGTAATACTTTCCAGCTACATGGACTGAACCAATATAATCTCCGTTTTCATCGGAGACATATTCATCTTTCTCATCAACTTCATTCGATTCAACCGGAGCTAATTGGGAAGTATCGTATACCGGAGCAGGTGTACCTCCATATTGGAATGGAGCTGCTCTTATTGGATTAGGTCCGAGACCTACCAAACGTTTCTTCATGTCATGTCCATCGATTGCTATGAACAGATCACTGAAGGAAGTGTCATCTTTCCAAGAGTCCCAGACCACTTGCTTGTGATCCGGATCACGCAATCCACTGTAGAATTGTATAAACAATTCTTGTAGATAACAATCATCATCATGAGCCCAATTTGGACGTGCTTTCGAAAGCAAGTCCTGTAGCTCCAAACCAAAGACTTTGTGTGATTCTTTAGGTTTTTGTGTCCTCTTCTTGAAGCTTACCCACGGATCTTCTCTAACGATTGATCCAAACAGGTATGCGGCACATTCGACCAATTGATCATAAGTACCGTATATTCCGTAAGCTGCTCTCCATTGGTTGAGGGCTACTTTTCCGCCTTTATTTAACCAACAGATCAAATATGGCAGAGCTTCTTCTTTTGTCCAGCCACTACAATTGACTTCGTCAACAAAAGCTTGATACCTGTCCTTCCATGGATCATTAGAATCATATGGAGGGGGTATCCGTGCCTGCCTACGTGCCGGATTATTACATCCGCGTAGTCTATCTGCTTCTCGCATGCTCCAGTTCATGACTTCCATGCCGTCTGCTCCCTTTCGGTAGCAGTCAATGCCAAGGTTTTGTATACATTGGCTTCTATCAAAGATGGTTTGCATCCCTGCAGGCATAGAAGTTCTCCTGTTAGGTTTCCTGCCATCTCCTCCTGATCCTGATCCTCCGAATCCGGATCCTCCGGGGCCGCCTGGAGGGTTTCCTCCTGGTGGACCATTATTATTATAGCCTCCAGATGAACCACCAGGGCATCCACTATTGTGACCGGTGTTTCCAGAAGAAGCGTGTCTAGGGTAAGAATCATTTTGATTCCATCCCTGGTTATAGCTATTACCATTCTGATAATTGCCACTTCCCGATGGATTATAATTATTTCTATATCCATAGGAAGATGTTCTCGGTTGATACGTACCGCCATTGATATTGTTTTGTGGCGGATTTGGTCTCGGAAAACGCCCATCAGTAGGACCATTACCAGAACCTGGGGGTGGATTCGGTAATCTTGGTACTGCTGGTGTACTGTGGCCGGGTTGGGGGAAATATGAAGGTGGTGTCAACATATGTCTCATTGGTCCGGGTGCTCTTGGTTGTGCCACGGGTGAATTATTATTATTCCCTGTAGCACCATCGTGAGTCGCTTTGATTTTGTGACTCAAATCTGGTATGGGTGGTGCTGGACCTATCGTATCCAGCATTGGAATTACTGGTTTAGATGCGGTTCCATTTACTGCAGCATTATCCGGTTTCTTATAGATTCCGGATACCACATTCTTGTCAGCCCCATCATCAACGAATGGGCTGTATCTAATTGGGGTTGCATCTTTAGATGTCTTTCCCAACATTGTAGATACCACAGCTGGGTCTATATTACCTATAGTTAACTGGGCTGCTTCTACATATTTATCTAGAGTTATTGCAGTGGCCTGCAATTCCTGAAGCTCATTCGTGAGTTTCTGTCTATCCTCCTCCAGTTGTTTGTTGTAAGCTATGATGCCTACCCGGATGGTTTCATTGTCTTCAGCTTGTTTACTGCACTGAAGTTTCAATTTATCCAACTCATCCTGATAATGGCGAATTTCGGATTCGAATTTTGTCTTATCAAGGTTTAGTTGGTCGTTCGTATCTATATATGTTTGGATACGAATGTGCCTATTATCATATTCTTTATTGAATGATTCTCTCATAGATTGAAGTTTTAGTTCTTCATTCTCGAGTTCTTTCATGTACTCGCTCCTTCTGGCTTCGAATTCATTTCGCATGCCAGTTAGGTCCTCTTCCAGCTGAAGTTTTTCATGGAATACTTCATCCTTAGCTTTGACCAAGGTATTTAAATTCTCGTTCAAAGTTACATAAGTTTCATTCAACAACAGGACATCCGGTCGTTTTAATTCTTCACCTTCCGGTACCGCATAGGTTAAGTCGCCATCTATAGCGCTATAATCTAATATTGGTAATTCGGGCCTGGGTAACCTATAAGGTAGTTCTCCGAATGTTACCCTTTTTCGCATTGGTGCCGGATGTTCTGGGTTAGTACTACCACCGACTTCGAACATCGAATCACATAATTCGTCAACAATTGAATGCTGGCCTATTAAGTTACTATGTCTCTGTATGGACTGTTCGCGTCGTACAGAGTCTGGCAGATTCTCTTCACTATCATTATAGTGGGGTCCGGGATCTCTCCAAGATGCTGATTCCGCATCTTGTGAGTCCGAATGGGCTTGGAGCATTAGCGATCCATTTCCATTCTCTTGGGCAAGTGATTGCCCTGCTGGGTTAGCTTCCCTAAGGGTGTCTAACCCATGTACTAGCCGTTCGGACGTTATAACGTCCGGGCTATACACCAGAATTAACTGGTCACGGCACCAGTGTAAGGGTTTGTGGCCTTACGGACCTGGGGGGTTCGGGTCTTACGATTCGGAAAGAAAGAGTAAGACAGTATTCCAAGTGTATGCCAACGGTTAGGTTTATTACTTAATGCACACTCACGGCTGCCGGATGATATCAAAGAGGCAGCTAATATTAAAAGACAGTGGTTTACATAGTGTGGAGGCCAGAAGGGCCTCTGACGTAGCGGCTGAGCCCTGGGCTTTATATACGGACCCAGGTGTTCGTCGTCAGATGTCCCCACAGACCCGGATCGGTGCTGCCACCTATCCGGAACCTGAGGAACGTCCGACGACTCGACTCACCCGCCACGTCAGACGGTACCCAACTCCTATGGTTTAGTAAAGTGTACCTCAACACATATACTCCCAGAGGGTCAGCATGATGCTCCGATAAAGTGCTAGCGAGAAATCAACTCAAAAAAACAGCCAAAACAACTATTTTTCTTCAAAATTGGAGAAAAAAAACTACTTTTGGCCCTGTTTTGCTAGGTAGGGTCGGGTTACCTGAAACAAACTATTTATTTAATTTTTGGCCTGATGCATGAATGCAGTCCTGGTGAGTTACATTCATGCATCATTCTGACCCTACAGGGTTGATTCATTGGTGCATCATGACGGCCAATGTACTTGATACATTAATGCATCAGTGGCCTTTAAAGCAGAGATGCCAGTTGGGTAGGGGCTCAACCTATGAAAATGTTTGGGTGTTAGCACAGCACCCATTCCCCCCAATGTATTGTGCTAAAAGCACCCATCTTGTCTTCATTTCAACCTGTTCCCCTCACTCAAAACCATTAAAATCATCTCTAGAATAGATGGTCATAGAAAGAGAATTATGAACACTGCATCAGAATTTCAGTCAATCAGCAGCCAGCTTAGATGCATGTCCTCTGAAATGAGATTTCAGAGGTCCTCTGATCTCTTAAAGGTGGTTTGTAGAGAAAAGGCTAGAGGACAGCACAAGGCATGCTTAATTCCACCTGCTGAAACCTGGACTATGCGCAGCCTTTAAGGCTCGCTAGAAGTAGATAGGGGAGGTTGTAAGTGTATCTATGATTATTGTAATTCTCTCTATCCAAATTATGACCTATTGGAAGAAGCCTCTAAGATGTCTGATTTTTAGGAAAGTTTGAACATCTAAAAAATAGACGGACCTCTGAAGGTCTGACAACTCTGTTAAAGGGTTAACACAAACCCCTTGTAGTAGAGTTAGAACAGGTCAGTGAAAACTGTACAAACATAACAATTACCGGGTATGGTTTAGGTTCAATCTGCACCACAAACAACAGTTTAAACATAGAATTTTAATTGTTTTATTCGGACCATTTTTACTGTAAACCAATGCCTATGAAGCCAACCCTAAAAAAAGTGTTGTGTTCAGGCAATGCTACCTACCCTATTTTTTTGGGCCATACTTAACGCTTTTTATGGGCCTTTGGGGGGGGGAATATGATTTTTTGGCACTCTTTTTAACGACCCCACACATCAAATTTGCATCGCGAATTTTCTTTTGACCCTGTTGCCTGAACTCAACATTTTATTGTTAGGCCTATGTTAAGCTCGTATAGGCAGGGTTTTGCAGTCAACCATATAAGCTGTCCATATTCTCAGTGTACTGGCCAATGGACAAGAATGTCCACAAACCTGTATTACAGGCATTAAAACCAAAGTCTTTTCATTTCTATCAAAACACAAATAAATGTTAGTTGGGACAGTGAACAAATACCAAGATTATTCAGGAAGAATTGCCCTTGAGGATGGATTCATGCTGCAATTCACACCACAAAACTGCTGTATGTTCAGCATTCACCCTTTAAGGGCCACTGATGCATTAATGCATCATGCCCATTGGTCGTCATGATACACCAATGAAGTGCTGGCCAGCAGTCTCACCAACACTTCATTGGAGCATCATGCCGACCCTCCGGGAGTTTATGTATCAACCCCTTAGGGTCAGCATGATGCTCCAATGAAGTGCTGGTGAGCAGTCTCCCCAGCACTTCATTGGTGCATCATGACGGCCAATCGACATGATGCACTCCTGCATCAGCCGCATGTTCAGCATTAATTCACCAGTAATAACCGGAGGTGAACACTCAGTGTCGGAGAAGTCAAAGTCTGACCCGGACAGCTCGCCGCCAGAGTCGAACTCGGCTTGACGCCTCCGCCTTGACTTCCGCTTCCTACTTTGACGACCAGCTGAAATAGGAACTTTATTTGTGAAATTTCTTGTCCATCTCAATTGATTTTAATCCCTGTGGAGAGTAAAGTCTTAACCTTTAGAGGCCGCTGATGCCACATGCATTCCTGCATCAGCAGTCCTTTAAGAGGAAGTTCTAAGATACATGCTGAAAATGGCACTAAGACTTTTGCATACTGCCTAACACTGTGAATGATGGCTGATTCTTTAGTTAATCCATTACACATATTTAAATGAAATGAACATTTTAGTGACTATTGTTTGTCAGCCTATACGACCCTTTCACCAGCTTTGATACAGCAGATGGCGCTAGTGGCAGCCATGCCACTTTGCTACTCTACAGGGGCATGGCTGGTTTTGACTCCAGCACCTGTAATAGCCCCAAATGTTTGTAATGGTCTGCATTATGTCTGGCTCCATATTTCCTTTAGATATCTAGAGTGAATATAACCAAACTATTTGTCTGCATGTAGGTTTGATTTCTAAGACCTGGAGCTCTATTTTACATTGCAAAATGGCATTTCAGTGAGTGGTGTCTGTGCAACAAGGGTAAACCTATGGAGCCCTGGGAGTAAATGATGGGCATGCCGATGTAAGCAGTGGGGCTCCTGGAGCGCTACCTAGTGTATTAACCTGGTGAAACAAATGTATTAAATGTTCTGAATCGTTTTTATGACACAATCAGGGAGAATCGTCTGGTTGGGGCTCAGTGATTCTGCAATGTTATGCTGCTATTCCATTTGGACTGTACCGTAAATAATTCACTTGTACAGTGGCGGATCGTGGGTTTGGAAAAGGTGGGGGCGCGGTCCAATAGGAGGGGGCGCACCCTCTAGATTTTAGCATTTTTTTGGGTACAATATTCAAATAAACTCCTAAGTACAGGCAAAAAGGAGGGGGCGTGCGCCCCCTCTAAATCCGCCACTGTCGTATAAGCCATGGCTTTAGATGAGCAGAGCCTCATATAGGAGGTTCCCAAGTCAGGGTGTGGCTTATACGAGGCTATTTGACACTATAGGACAGTATTGGACTGCAGGTTTTCAAGACCTAGGTGTGGCTTATGGCTTAATCACAAACTCAGGGTGTGGCTTATATGAGGGAATTCGCTATAGTATCGAGTACCTGGCGTATACACGCTGCAGCTTAAATATGTGATTGATCGGAATCTGAGGCTTACTCACAACACTTCATCTATATATCATAGAAAATACACTCTTCTCAAATATTTAATTTCAAATACTGTATTCGACATAATAATTAGCACACAGTTCCCTTATAAATATCTAAAATGTAGGTCTAGTAGATAGGAGTTTAATTGGGCTTCGAAAACGGGGGAAAAAGTGGTTAATTCAGATTTATCTATAGTCGAAAATATGGGCAATAAGAGGGTGTGTGCGCTCATTCTCTCTATATAAATTTATCCAATTATTCATTATTAAAGAGCAGGTACCAGTAGTCAGATTTCTGTATGACGGAGTGGCCTAGTTTCTGTGTAAATGATGTATGATGACCAGTGGTGAACGTGCTCCACTGTGTATTATATAAACATACAACCTGGGAGGTAACGCCTCTATACTCCCTCCAACAACTCCTGCTTGATACTACGCTTACTTTAACTGCAGATCATGCACAAACTGTAGGTAAGGTCAGTGGTTGTCAAACTAAACTATAGGTCAGGGATGTAAGTCAGGGTGCATGAAAAATTCTAAATACTTGTATATACATAAAAATTCTGAATTTATCCTAAAACACTACAAAAAATTGATTTGAGTACAGAAATTTGATTAAATCTAAAGGCATCTCCAACTCTGAAAATTCTGAAATCAGACAAAATTCTGAATTGCATTCCTGTATAGGTTAGGTCAGTGGTTGCCATAGTAACTGCAGATCATGTACTAACTATAGGTTATGTGGGTGTCATAGTAACTACAGATCATGTACTAACTATGGGTTATGTGGTTGTCATAGTAACTGCAGATCATGGACTAACTATAGGTTATGTGGTTGTCATAGTAACTGCAGATCATGTACTAACTATAGGTTAGGTCAGTGGTTGCCATAGTAACTGCAGATCATGTACTAACTATAGGTTAGATCAGTGGTTGCCATAGTAACTGCAGATCATGGACTAACTATAGGTTATGTGGGTGTCATAGTAACTACAGATCATGTACTAACTATGGGTTATGTGGTTGTCATAGTAACTGCAGATCATGGACTAACTATAGGTTATGTGGTTGTCATAGTAACTGCAGATCATGTACTAACTATAGGTTATGTGGTTGTCATAGTAACTGCAGATCATGGACTAACTATAGGTTATGTGGTTGTCATAGTAACTGCAGATCATGGACTAACTATAGGTTATGTGGTTGTCATAGTAACTGCAGATCATGTACTAACTATAGGTTATGTGGTTGTCATAGTAACTGCAGATCATGGACTAACTATAGGTTATGTGGTTGTCATAGTAACTGCAGATCATGTACTAACTATAGGTTATGTGGTTGTCATAGTAACTGCAGATCATGGACTAACTATAGGTTATGTGGTTGTCATAGTAACTGCAGATCATGGACTAACTATAGGTTATGTGGTTGTCATAGTAACTGCAGATCATGGACTAACTATAGGTTATGTGGTTGTCATAGTAACTGCAGATCATGGACTAACTATAGGTTATGTGGTTGTCATAGTAACTGCAGATCATGTACTAACTATAGGTTAGATCAGTGGTTGTCATAGTAACTGCAGATCATGGACTAACTAGAGGTTATGTGGTTCTCATAATAACTGCAGATCATGTACTAACTATAGGTTAGATCAGTGGTTGTCATAGTAACTGCAGATCATGGACTAACTATAGGTTATGTGGTTGTCATAGTAACTGCAGATCATGGACTAACTATAGGTTATGTGGTTGTCATAGTAACTGCAGATCATGGACTAACTAGAAGTTGTGTGGTTGTCATAGTAACTGCAGATCATGGACTAACTATAGGTTAGGTCAGTGGTTGCCATAGTAACTGCAGATCATGTACTAACTATAGGTTAGATCAGTGGTTGTCATAGTAACTGCAGATCATGGACTAACTATAGGTTATGTGGTTGTCATAGTAACTGCAGATCATGTACTAACTAGAGGTTATGTGGTTGTCATAGTAACTACAGATCATGGACTAACTATAGGTTAGGTCAGTGGCTGTCAAAACAAGTCAAAGATGGATGAGTTTATGTGTGTGCTGACCTCTGGCGGCCTGTGGTGGAACAGCCTCAGGCTGTTAGTCCAGAGCCAAATGTGCAAACGATGCTTAGTAAAGAGGTGCTAGGCATTTTCGGGTAGAAATGTTTTCAGAGTTGAATAAGGGTAATTTGAGTGTGCCAAATTCAAATCTGCCGTATGCCCACACCTAATCCTTTGGCATATGCCCCAAATCCAAGAAGGCCGCCACCGAGGCATATTTTCCCTTCAGATTCTAGGATTCTTCATGGGAAATATGCCTTGGTGGCAGCCATCTTGGATTTGGGGCATATGCCAAAGGATTAGGTGTGGGCTTTAGGGCTAGTCATGGCCTGTTATTTCTTTCACTGACAAGAAAAAAAAGAGCAGAGCTACTTTGTACAAAGATTGTGATTGCATTAGTTTGGTTTGGTTGATTTAACCTCCACTAATAGTAATTAAAATTTAGCAGAGAGACCAGGGTTCTCTGCAGAATGTAAAATCACACCATAAATTCCTGCAGTGAGCTGGCGTAAAATTTCATTTGGTAACATCCTAAGCCATATGGTAGGCTAAATTTGGTTGTTTAGTCTCATTCATGACAGTGTGGGGATTACAGATGGGAATTTAACAAAGAAATTGAAAGTATTTTCATAAATATGGCCATAACTTCTGTTCTAATTGGCCGATTTGCAAAATTCAAAAACCTATATGAAGCTAAAATGACACCAGCGGTGATTCTGAGATGAAATCACACTGGCGGTAGTTAAAAAACACGCCGGCAGCCCACCGGCGTCATTACAGTGTGAGGAGAACCCTGGAGACTGTGATTGCATTAAAATCATCCTCAATATAGACTTTCACAGATGCTCTTCTTTTAACCCTTTAAGGGCGGCTGATGCATTAATGCACCACGATGCATTGATACACCATGTGCATTGGGCGTCATGATGCATGAATGTAGAACTGGTGAGTAACTCGACAGGGGGTTGATACAGTCCCAGAGGGCCGGCATGATGTTCCAATGAAGTGCTGGCGAGCAGTATCATGACGACGGATGGTCACAGTACCCTTAAAGGGTTAAAGAGATTGACTTAAGAAATCAAATGAATGTTCAATGTTCCTCAAACATTGTTGCCGAAAACTTGTTATCAATGCTTGGCAAATTGGCCTGTGTCTTGTCACCATATGCAGGCCATTTCCCCCTCACGCAGTCCATACGAACAGCGATATTCTAAACTTCTTTGTAACTAAAAAGAATTAAGAAAATGTTCCTATAAAACAAATTCACCAAAATTGTCCTATCTCTTGTTCTAATACTAATAGGCTGATTTGAAAAATTCTTCCACCATTAGAAAGCTGAGACCTCCGTCCAAAGGCCTTACACTGGCCATTGAAATTCTGAGCCGGCTTTTGCCAGCTTCATTCGGCAACACTGCTCAAAGCCTCAAGGTGATGGGGAGGCTTCAAGTAAAGAGAACACATATTTACCAGTATCATTCTTCCTCGACATTCACCGTGGTTCATGTAGCCCTGGTCGGGAGCCTCAGTGAGTAGCTTGGCAGTACAACTTTGGTGCATCATGCCCACACCATCCTATCATCTATTACACGGTAGGCCACTAATGGCTAGTTCTATGCTAGCTAGCACTTAGATTTAGTGTCAGTGATGATTATTCTAAACAACAACGGGGGTGAAGGGTGGAGGTGGGCAGGGCGTTTGTTCGACCGAGCGGGCACCACATTTTGGCCCCTGGGGGTGCAAAATGTCACCTTTTTGCTTTTTGTGATGCAAATGTTGAATAGGTATCTTCCTGATTTCATATTAGGGGCTGTGTAAAAATGACGTCATGTTTTTTTGGACCATTTTTGACCCCCTTGTCATGCTTTTTGCCAATTTTGCAAATCTGATAGGTAATATGGAAAATTAATTCCGTCATGCCAGGCCTAACCCCCCCCCCCTCCAGCATTAGGTCTTTTGTACACAGCCCCTTACGGTACTTTTAAAGTAATTTGGATCCTATTTTATATTAAAGGGGTTTATAACACCCTTTTCTACACATCTTCATCATAAGATTCTATGTTTTCAATCCCTTAAATCTAAAATGTGATAACAGATTCATGCTGCCCCGGCTTACGATGGTCATGACAAGAAAGAAAATAATAAAAAAATCATTAACAAAAATTGTCTGTACTTTATCTATTTATTAAGGGAGTGGTCATTTTTTAACAACGGGGGGGGGGGGGGTTGGGGGGTTTGGGGGGGGACAAACAAATTTCAAGCCCCTCTTAGACTTATTCCAATTCATAGGTTTTTAAATCAAGTTGATACTCCTAATACAAGCATTTCTATGCTCCTTTATATATATATTGGAAATGGGAAAATCTTTTCTGCACCACAGATTTCTGCCCAAATCAGTAGATAAGACAGACCATTAAACATGCACTGTGCGTGGTGTATTAGGTCATCACTCTAGTTAATCACTGATAAAATTTGAGTGGAAAGGCCCATCTACTAACCAACAAGAAATGCGGTTGTGACCGCGTAAAAAACCCCTCCCGCCATTAATGTCGGTATACCAGTGTTTGATGACATGTCTCATTAAAGGCTAAGACTTAGGGGACCAGTAACCAGATATTAAAACACTAACAATACAGAATACATACTTATGAATACGATTCATCATGTCATGACATCATTTAATTATAGTGTAACTGTAAGAGGATCGCCCCTTTTGAGCGAAAAAGCCCGTGTGTGGCTATAGAATAAAAAGGGGGGGGACAGAAAAATTTCAGACCCCTCAGAGGGGGAGTCGGAAAAATTTTCGCCAACCCCCTCCTGTTGTTAAAAAATGACCACTCCCTAAGAATATTGCCTTTATAAATTGACTCTTTCCTTTCTCTTTAAATCAATTTTATTTTTAGCACATGCACCAAGTGTTTATTTCTCCTCAGAATAATATTTTAGCCAAAGCTACAGCCAAAGTCAGGATTTTAATGCTGTGGACCATGTATGACGTCAGCTTCTTGCCAAACTTTCTGAGTTTCTCCTCCAAAATCAGCTATCCTTCATCAATCAACTCCTTGAAATCTTGAGTTGTCAGAAGACTGACACTCTGCTGCTCAGTCAATGCCAAGTTTTTCTTCTGTCCATGTTGTCAATGCCACTATAGTATCTACCAGACCGGATAAAACAATGCTCCCCGGTTTCTGACTGAAATCACAGCCACACATTTTGATGTAAAACTAAAAGAAGAGAAAGATGATGAGATGGGGAATGAACCAGTCACACTCACCGGCCCCGGGTCTGCCATTTTGGCTGGCAGCCTGTCGTTTTCTGGTGCCCATGACTGTAGTTTTTGAAGTATTAGAGGCGTTGATGACGTAGCAGGGGTGATTCTAGATGATCATAGTTGGAGTGGGGTTGTGTTCCGCAGTTTTGGGGTGTGTAGCAAAGTGTGTATTTACCTGACAAGCGTCACGCCGTCACTGGTTGTGTGTTGGCACAGTTTGATGTGCTCTACTGATAAACTAGGTCACGCCGACCTAGATTTTTTCGTGACCTCGATTTCAACAGTTTGATCCCATGACTATTCACCAAAATATTTATACTTGGGAAGCATTGCAACTACTTCTACATGAAAAAAATGCCTGATAGCTAGGAATATACCGAAATTAGAGCATATTAGGATAAAAGTTGGGACCGGCGACCTAGATCTACATAATATTTGACCCAAAAAATGCTATATTCCTCCGCAGCCCCATCTTGTTTCTCAGGCTCTTAGGAGAGATAATTTTAGACTCATGTTTCAGTTATACACCGTTCATATTTATTAATGGATATAAATAGCATAATCCAACAATATTAGGATGATTTGCACTCACATAAGTGTGCTTATAATCGGGACTATTTTATTAGGTTTCGCTAGCGGATGCACATATCAATATATCTCGAGCGGTTGGGCTTGTAAAACTGTTGGAGCTTTTGTTCGTCCAGTCCAAGATAGGAGTAGAGCTCAGTCCGATGACACATTTTAACAGATCTGGAATTCCAAGATGAGTTGCTGCACGGGAAGGTGTTTCCTGGTTACGATATGTCTTCTACAATTGGTGAGTAGCTTTCAAATACACAAAAATCAGTGAGTTTTTGACCCGTCAAAGTGGCCGTCGCCTCTGCTTGCAGTGCTTGGAGTTGGAAGGGGAGGGGGGAGAGCGAGGTGGGGGGACAGACTGGGATTCATTCAAGACTATTTTGATTGATGGATTCTTGGGTTATGATTCACAGAGAGACCGTTGGTTCTTGTATCTTTAATAAAGAAGCCAGTAGATTCCCATTTGGGGTATACATGTAGGCTATTTCAGGCAGTTTTTGAGTTGTTTCTAGCATCAAACTGTATTCTGTGCACAAGTCAAGTCTAGAGTCTCGAGTAGTCAGATTTGTGACATCAAATATCTGTCTCTGACAGAACTGTCTGTGTATGTGTATTCCAGCTAAACCTTCTAAATGCAATTATAGGGAGCAGCAGCGACGTCATAGCAACCAGAGCAGTCCATAGGCTTATCAGGCTTAACTCCCTACTAAAAAGATTCCTCATGAAGGGTCAAATTGAATAGGAACCTACTACCTAGCACTGTAGCAGGATATAATATTGACCAATGAGAAAATTCCTTTTATTCAGTGCCGACTTTTCAGGGTGCATTACGTAACACCTGGTACCCATCAGCTCACTGTTATCAGTCCTTATCTCGCAAAGTATCAGCTTCAGCAGGGGTCAGCCCACTTAGGGAGTGGTCATTATTTATCAACAGGGGGGGTGGTGGGTTTGAGGGGGGGGGTGTAAAATTTTTAGACCCCTCCCAAGGGGGGGGGCTAAAAAAATTTTGACCCCTCTTTTGGGGGGCTTACAAATTCACCCTCTTTTTAGCAAAAAAAAACCAGCGCGCTACTATAGATCAAAGAGTGGCGCGAAAACTGTCCGTGCCTCCGTGGGGGGGGGCACAAAAAAATTTGACTGCAGTTGGAAGGGGGGCGTAAAAAAATTCCGCGCGTCCCTGCGAAAACCCACCACGACCCCCCCCCCTGTTGATAAATAATGACCACTCCCTAAGCCTAAGGAATCCACTAAGCAGGAATAGAAAATCCGAAATGTACTAGAATAAGGTGTTAAAACCCTTATCACTGATAATATCAGAAAAGATCTAGACCACCTACGGCAAAATGCATTACAAATTCTGAAGGATATTTTAAATTCACATCACATACTAGATGCATTATATTCTAACCCGAGTATTAGAAAAGAAATCAGCAAAAAGGTGATTTTTTCTAGTACATTGCCTATGTAATTTGACCCTTTGCCAGGTCCCTAGCAACAAGAGTTCTGCTCCCTAAAATGCCAATAGTTATTATAGTAAACTGTTAAAGGAATCCTCCTGAAAATAGCATGCGAACGCGCCTTTTTAACCTATAGTAACGCGCAGGCTTTTTCGCTGAAAACAGGTGAAATTATTTTGACCCCCTAGTCAAGGGGTTGAAAAAATTCTGGCCCCCCCTGTTGTTAAAAAAATTATCACTCCCTTGCACTAGACAAGAGCGACACTCAATTTATGTATGCACCAAGGTCCAAGTGCAGAGGCATAGGAAGCAAATCTTCATTGGGGGGGCCTGGCGAGGGCACCATTGCGACCACCTTGAATTGTCGGCTGATGCGTGATGCCGTCTATATAATGCGTATATAGATTTAATATAGAAAAGTAATTTTTGGTAAATTTTGGATCTGACTTTAGGCTCAGACGCCCATTTTCCCTATGACATCACCATAATAATCTAATTTGATATATAAAGTTTTAGCTTCTTTTCCACTGTGTTTATGTGTTCTTGGAAAATATTGGGGGGGCCCAGACATACTCAGGCCCCACCTCCTTCATGATTGGGGGGGCCCAGGCCCCCCTGGCCCCCCCTTTTCCTACGCCCCTGAAGTGTTACAACTTTGAATTTTGTTTTTGTGTCAAGCAGAGTTTTTAATATCATTTCATTTACAGTCGAAATTGCGAAAGTGACTATTCCAGGAAGCCCTCCGCCCATGATGTTGGTTTTAGTTATATAAAAAATCTCATATCCTGGTTTGAAACACAGAATGAGAAGATCCTCCTACACTATAAATGATGTCATGACATGATGAATCGTATTCATAAGTATGTATTCTGTATTGTTAGTGTTTTAATATCTGGTTACTGGTACCGGTGTCTCAAGGATGCAGGCATTCTTTAATTTTGATTCCAGATCTCCCCTGGATCTTCTATTGTGTGTTTCACTACTTCTGATTTACATCCAAATCTAATACCATTAAGGCTTAACTTAAATAGGTTGAGCTATAAATATCAATGTTATCATCACTTTGTGTGAGTTATTAATGTCATTTCACTTACAGACGAAATTACCAAAGTGACTATTCCAGGAAGCCCTCCGCCCATGTTGGTTTTAGTTATATAATATCATCCTGCTTTGAAACACAGAATGAGAAGATCCTCCTACACTATAAATGATGTCAGGTTTAACCCTTTAAGGACTGCTGATGCAAGAGTGCATCATGCTCGTTGGTCGTCATGATGCACCAATGAAGTGCTGGTGAGTCTGCTCACCAGCACTTCATTGGAGCATCATGACGACCCCCCGGGAATGTATCAACCCTTCAGAGTCTGCATTCATGTGTCATGACGAGCAATGGGCATGATGCATTAATACATCAGCGGCCCTTATTAAAAGGGTTTAATACATGTACACAGTCTTCTATAGGACTGTGTGACAATGTGCCCTTATATAGTCACATAGTACACATACTGTACTGGGGTTAGCGCTAATGTCACAGCAAATAGATTAATGATGATCCAAGCTCTTAGTCTTTCAACGTAAAAATACTGAGGATAGGCAATCATTGTAGGCTACAAGACAGTGTACTTGTTACATATCAACAATCACATAAATGACCACAGTCTATACCGGAACTGTAACCGCTATCAAAGCCTTTATAATTTTCGCTTTATTTATAGTCATCATCATAACATATTCTAAACAGGAGCATAGCCATTAGACTGAAGTCCTTACATCGACCTTCTGTCTCAACCCCACCCACCACTACTGCACATACCAGTGGAAGGGGACCAGAATAAAGGAGCACCTGTCCACCACTACTGCACATACCAGTAGAAGGGGACCAGAATAAAGGAGCACCTGTCCACCACTACTGCACATACCAGTGGAAGGGGACCAGAATAAAGGAGCACCTGTCCCACCACTACTGCACATACCAGTGGAAGGGGACCAGAATAAAGGAGCACCTGTCCACCACTACTGCACATACCAGTAGAAGGGGACCAGAATAAAGGAGCACCTGTCCACCACTACTGCACATACCAGTGGAAGGGGACCAGAATAAAGGAGCACCTGTCCCACCACTACTGCACATACCAGTGGAAGGGGACCAGAATAAAGGAGCACCTGTCCCACCACTACTGCACATACCAGTGGAAGGGGACCAGAATAAAGGAGCACCTGTCCACCACTACTGCACATACCAGTGGAAGGGGACCAGAATAAAGGAGCACCTGTCCACCACTACTGCACATACCAGTGGAAGGGGACCAGAATAAAGGAGCATCTGTCCACCACTACTGCACATACCAGTGGAAGGGGACCAGAATAAAGGAGCACCTGTCCACCACTACTGCACATACCAGTGGAAGGGGACCAGAATAAAGGAGCACCTGTCCCTGCTGTATTAAAGGGCAGGTGGAGATCTAAGTTATTTACATAGTTAAAACTTGCATACTACCGTAAACTCCTGCGTATAAAACGCGTCCTCTACGCCAAACAAATGCCTGGGGGGTCTTATAGGATTTTTTCAAGTTTGGGGTGCGTCTTATCCGAGGGGTAATTTTACTATAGAAATGTACTAATCTTACAAATTTTAGTCTTAAAATGTGCGTCTTATACACGAAAATGCATGTGCTGAGTTTGGGGTGCGTCTTATATGCGCAGCGCGTCTTCTACGCGGGAGTTTACGGTAGTGATTCGATATACCGAGGTAGCGGATTGTTCAATGGTTAAAACTGGTTACCAGCAGTTATCACTGATAACAGTTATCACATTGATACCACCTGCTCATTGAGAGGCCCACAGTGAATATCTGTGGCTGTGATTATTTCATTGGCTGATAATTAATCCCGCTAAGTGGGTATACCCTGTTACCTGAACACAATCTTTTTTTTAGGCCTTAGCGTCCAAGATGTACGGTGTATTAATGTGTTGATACATGTTATTGAATGAATATGGCAGTGATATAAAGCTCTAGGGCTGGAATCAATATTGTATATAATGAGCAGGAGCCAAGTCGTTTAAAAAAGAAAAGAAGACAGATTAAAGATTATTTGGAAAGGGGGAAAAACTGACACCACCATAGAATGATAGATCCCTGGTTGAATGCTGTGTGGTTGTTAATCATGAATGTGCCTCAGTTAGGCAAAAAAAAAAAAAAAAAAGATTTGGTGTCAGGTAACATGCTGGTAAAAATGAGTACCGGGTATGGGTAGGTCAGTTTTTCATTTATATTTTGTAAAATCTTTTTAACTGCCATGAAGACATTGAATAAAAAGAAATAACCCAAAAATGTATAATTTCCTGAAAAATGAAGAAGAAAAAGATTATAGGGTCGGCCCTGTTTTGCTAGATAGTGTTGGATGACCTGAAAGAATCCAATTCTTTTTGGCCTTAGCCTGTGAGGGCAGGTGCTTATGTGAATGTGTGCATGAGTGTGTGTGTGTGTGGGGGGACGGTAGAGTTTGCGTGTTGAGACCCTCAGACCGTGTATTAGCGTACCGATTACCGACTGAACCAGTTTGTAAAAACCTCCTCACATGTGAACACGTTTTAAATGTTTATACAAATAGAGAAGTCATGTAGTAGGGAAGTGGTTTTGGGGAGCAATGATGAATGTAAAATTTCTAGCGAAGTGAAATGAAAAGTTACGTTGGAAAATGTATATGTATATGATTGTGAGTGAGTCTACACATTGATTTAAACATAGAAATAGTTACATATACCGGAAATGTCATTACGGTAGTACCTACCCAGTAGTTCCTCTTTTAAAGAAATGAGATGGTCCCAAGAGATTTGAACTGAAAAAAGCTGCATGTATGTGTGTGTGCTGTTTGATCAATAAATCATATAAATCAAGTAGGCACCCTTATTTATTGTATGTCAACAGGTGCCGCTATCACTGTTCCAATATATGATATCAAGGCCTTTAGTCTTCACACTATCTGCGTAAAGCTGTATGGGAGCAAATAAAGATAAGATGTCTAGTGAGTGTAAGTAGTACAGTAATATAGGATTATAAATATAGAGCAAACAAATGTGTTCTCCACCTTCCTTGTTGTTGTAAGGGGCTTATGGAGAAATCCCACTTGTACGCGATTACCGTAAATTCTCGTGTATAAGCTGCGGATAATACCAACACCCCCTTACGGTACTTTTAAAGTAATTTGGATCCTATTTTATATTAAAGGGGTTAATAACACCCTTTTCTACACATATCTTCTTCGACAACTAAGGTTATACTCATGGCGAGAAGCACCGTAATCTCCCGCGTACAAGGAGCAACCTGCGTATACCGAGGTTGCAAGTGTACCAGTGGGTGCTAGTTCCATGCTGGTAGGGTATGCCGGTGTGCTCTTACTGCAGTCACCAGCTCAGGCCTAATTAACATGCATTCTCGCGAGATTTGTAGCTTCCAGGGGTCAGAATCCACTCTACATTTTCTTCTAGTATAGATGAGGGGTATGTAGGGGCGTCCTATATGTGAGCATTTATGGTAGGAATCTATGTAGATGTAGGGGCGTCCTATATGTGAGCATTTATGGTAGTAATCTATGTAGATGTAGGGTATGTAGGGGCGTCCTATATGTGAGCATTTATGGTAGGAATCTATGTAGATGTAGGGGCGTCCTATATGTGAGCATTTATGGTAGTAATCTATGTAGATGTAGGATATGTAGGGGCGTCCTATATGTGAGCATTTATGGTAGGAATCTATGTAGATGTAGGGGCGTCCTATATGTGAGCATTTATGGTAGGAATCTATGTAGATGTAGGATATGTAGGGGCGTCCTATATGTGAGCATTTACGGTAGTAATCTATGTAGATGTAGGGGCGTCCTATATGTGAGCATTTACGGTAGTAGTCTACCATATATCCTCGATTAGAAGCCCAGGCTTATAATGATTTCAAGTGGCAAATTGACCAGGCATATATTCGAGGCAGGCTTATATTTGAGGCCAGGCTTATATTCGAGGAAATTCGGTATATGCATGTATCGGGTATGTAGGGCGTACAGGTACAGCGGGGTATCAGTGATAGGTGTACTGCCCTCATACCTGCATCTTGTCACCCCCATATCTACATACCAACAGGACGCACCGACTCTAATACCTGTAGCCCCTTCTACTAGATGGGATAGCATTTATATACATGTTTTCACCTTTAGCTAGGGGGAAAACTGAGTGCTTTGAGTTCGCGGGAAAGCTACAAGCTGAACAGGCGGCAAGGTAGTATGGAAAATCGGAAAATCGCTCGTATGAGGACACCCCCACCCCACGCCAGTGACATAGGCCACAGCTTACAGGCTGGGGCTTGCATTTAAAAACAAAATTTGTTGGGGGAATTTGAATTTAACCGTGTTCACTTTGTGTATTGGACTTGTGTTGTCCATCATACCCAGATACATGAACTGTACGAGTATGGTATAAAATATCCCGCATATGGTTGGTTTAGCCTGAATGTAAATTCTAGCTAATAACTGTAATATAAGGAGGGTTGTAATATCAAACCTTCCCAAACCACCACCGTACTGCTTTAAGTGCCGTAAATTCACTTGTATAAGCTGCGGCCAGTACCGTAAAACCCCGGTCATAAGCCGGCCCCGGTCATAAGCCAGGGGGTGAGTTTCTCTTTTCTTCTATAGTAAAAAAAAAAAAAAAAAAAAATAGGTCATAAGCCGGGGATAGACTTTGGGAGAAATTTAGAAGCCGGTTTGGACAAAAATAGAAAAAAAAATCTGGCTTATGGCCAGGGTTTTACGCTACCAGGACCCAAATCAAAATGCAGCTTATATGATCAGCCCATAGTGGGGGTGCGGCTTATGGGATGGTTATTTAACCCTATTGAACTGTGCTAAAGAATACCTTATAGCCCTTTGGTGCAATAAACCGTGCATCCTGTAGCTTCCTCTTTAACTCAGAGTGCAGCTTATACGAGGATTTACGGTACATGTAACCAGAGGAGACTGGGAATTTGGTAGAGTGCTGGAGGCGGGGGGCTTGGGTACGTTAGACTCACGTACAGACAGACCATTATGACGTCATACATGTCAGTGTGACGTCACAAGTGGGACGCTCACTCCGCCCTGACCTGTGTAAATCAGATACTCCCAGGGAGGACGTGGGGTGGGGGAGGGGGGGGGGCTCTAACCAGCTTGTGCACTGTAACTGCTTGACCCAGAATATTCGGGTGCCTGGTCGTTCTCCAAACCCACTGATAGCTGTACATAGACTGATAGCCTGGTCCATGGTTTGATATTCAACTCTCTTCTGGCAATTTCACAAAGCTAGATTCTTTACTAGGGGGGGTGACAATAATTTTCGAACCCTTTTTTTTTTTTGTCGGGGGGGGGGATTTTGCAATCCCTCCGGGGGTGGGCAATTTTACCTGTGTTCAGTGAAAAATTCCTCACTATAGCTTAAAAGGGTGCATTAACATGCATTGGGCAGGGGCAAAATATTTTCAAGGGGGTGGGGCAAAACTTTTGCTCGTGTCTGTGGAAATCCGTCGCCCCCCCCCCCCCCCCCCCCGGGTGATTCTCCACCGTGGATGTATATCCTTTGTTCCAGAAGACAAATGCTAAGGGGGGATAGGACACAAGTGTATAAGTGTTGAGTGTAACCCTGTGCCCTGACCTGACCTAGCAGTAGGCTGGGTGTGTATGTCCAAAGGTCACCTCCATATTCCACCTTTACACAAGTACAGAGCGGACCTCATGTCATTTGGCACACCTCCAGGTCTCTACCTGTTCCAGTACTACCATAATCTTTGGCGTATAAGGGCGCACCCTGGGTATAAGGGTGCATCCTGTGTATAAGGGCGCATCCTATGTATAAGGGTGCATCCTGTGTATAAGGGTGCATCCTGTGTATAAGGGCGCATCCTGTGTATAAGGGTGCATCCTGTGTATAGGGCGCATCCTGTGTATAGGGCACACCCTGCGTATATGGGCGCACCCTGGGTATAAAGGCGCACCCTGGGTATAAGGGTGCACCCTGGGTATAAGGGCGCATCCTGTGTATAAGGGCACACCCTGGGTATAAGGGCGCACCCTGGATATAAGGGTGCATCCTGTGTATAAGGGTGCATCCTGTGTATAAGGGTGCACCCTGGGTATAAGGGCGCACCCTGCGTATAAGGGTGCATCCTGCGTATAAGGGTGCACCCTGGGTATAAGGGCGCATCCTGTGTATAAGGGCACACCCTGGGTATAAGGGCGCACCCTGGGTATAAGGGTGCATCCTGCGTATAAGGGTGCATCCTGTGTATAAGGGTGCACCCTGGGTATAAGGGCACACCCTGCGTATAAGGCCGCACCCTGGGTATAAGGGCGCACCCTGGATATAAAGGCGCACCCTGCGTATAAGGGCGCACCCTGCGTATAAGGGTGCACCCTGCGTATAAGGCGCACCCTGCGTATAAGGGCGCACCCTGCGTATAAGGGCGCACCCTGTGTATAAGGCACACCCTGCGTATAGGGCGCACCCTGCGTATAAGGGTGAACCTGCATATAAGGCACACTATTGCAGCATCATGCCCACCCTGTGGGCCAGGCCTGCGGGACTGATACAACCCCACAGAGTTGGTATGATACATGAATGTAACCCGGGCTAGTTACTCGCCGTTGCGGTAATGCAAAAAAGCGGCCCTTAAAGGGTAAACAGGGTCGCTTCACTCGTCGACATGCTACATCAATGCAGTGTTTGAGAGTTACTCTGACAGGAGTCCCAATATACCTAGACAAAGGATGAAGCTAAAAATAGCTGCACAATTTATGATATACTACCGTAATCTCCCGCGTATAAGGCGCATCCCGCGTATAAGGCGCACCCAGAGTTTCAGAATATGGTCAAAAAAATAAAAAATTCATAACTTTTGTTCTTATGAATGGATTTTCAAAATTCAAAAAGCTATGTACTGTTTGGACCCCCGTGACCCTCCTGGACCCCAAATGCAGCAGATGAGCTTTTATGGTAGTGTAACATATCAAAAGAAAGGTCTTGGTGTCCCCCTTGTGGATCCAATTAGAACTAAAACCCCCCGTATAAGACGCGCCTTATACGCGGGAGATTACGGTACCCTGGATTTCCAATGCTATTACCCCTGTACCCCATCCCATTCCAGTATGTCTCCCATTCCAGTGTTGGGGTGCTGTTCTCACGGCGTGACACGACTCAGTGGTAACTGCTACTAGAGACCACCCTAATACCCCCTCATATAACAGCCTCCTATTATATATAATATACCGTAAACTCCCACGTAGAAGACGCGCTGCGCGTATAAGATGCACCCCAAACTCAGCACATGCATTTTCGCGTATAAGACGCACATTTTAAGGCTGAAATTTGTAAGATTAGTACATTTCTATATTAAAATTACCCCTCGTATAAGACACACCCCAAACTTAAGGAAATCCTATAAGACGCAGTAGGGATTTGTTTGGCATAGAGGACGCGTCTTATACGCGGGAGTTTACGGTAGTTGTTGGAGTGCTACCTCTACTGTACTGCACCTACCCAGGTTTTTTTTAATTTTTATGTCATGCCTGCGACCACGGCTACCGTAAATTCTCTCGTATAAGCCACGGCAGCACTTCATTGATGCATCATGCCGACCATTGGGCATGATGCATTAATGCATTAACGGCCCTTAAAGCATAAAAAGGGTCTGGATGCTGCCCCATTATATCATAGTGAATAGTGGTCGTGAGTAGACTCGTCAGCACTTCAGTGGTGCATCATGATGACCAATGACAAGGCAGGTGTCGACAAATCAGTTTTGGATCAATATAAGGCCTAAAAAAGCTGTTGTGTTCAGGTAACGGGGTCGAAAAAAATTAGGGTAGGTAGGTAGGGAATTTTTTTTTCTTTTTGAAAATCTTTTTTGAGGGCGGCTGTAAATTTGATGTGCGATATCATAAAAAATAACTTCCAAGTCTAGGTAAGTGCCAATATATCAGATTTTCCCCAAGTTACAGAGACGTCAGACCCTCAGAGGTGCATCTATTTTCAGAGGCCCCTCAAATTTAGACTTTAGAGCAGATTTATATGTTGAGAAATCCCTCATATGTGAAATGTTCAGGGGCCCTAAAATGTTCAGAGGTTAGACTGACACTTCTGAATACATAACCATGGCTTGGCAGTTGTGTCCAAAAAAAAATTCTGTGTCCTGGGTACTGGATTCAGGGATTAATCGAGCCATGCGGCTTTGAAAGGGTTAGTATTAAAAAAAATCTGAACAATAAGATAAAGAAATAAGTGTCTAGTCGATGACAGGGTGGCGGCTGTCGCTGTCTGTTAGCGCTGTTGTTATAGCTGTATCTATGACTATACTGTATGCCTGAGCGATTGGTGAATCATCTTAGGAAACGTTTCCCCAAATAATCTACACACATGTTATCTGCCAATGTATATACATGTACCCTAGGGATGTCATTGACATCCACTTTTTATCGATGGCGATTTCTGGTGTCAACAGGGATATTTTTTTTAGATATATTTATATAAGAGAGTAGAACTGATGAAAAAAATGCAGGTATTTTCAATTTTTGAAGGCCAGTTAATCTCTTAACTACCGCGTATAAGGCGCAGTGGGCATAAATGGTTCATGTATAAGACGCCTCTTATACAAGATTAGGCCAAAAAACAAACCCAAATCGTTTGTTCAGGTAACATACTGAAAAAAATTAGGTATGGTAGGTCGGATTTTTTTTTTCTTTTTGTGCTACAAAGACACCCAATGAGTCTTATCGACTGACAATGACTCATGAAAAACTAAATTGACTAATAATTTGCCAAAAAAATGTATAATTTCTTCAAAAAAAAAAAAAAAAAATTAGGGTCGGCCCTGTATTGCTAGATAGGGTCGGGTGACCTGAAACGAACAATCAATTTTTTTTGGCCTTGCGGTACAATTCATACATTTGAGTTATTTTTTTAAGCTTACTGTACGGTTATTACATCACATACTGTATCGTAGATCTTGTGAGAAACCTGTCACCGGTCAGTGTACCTGTATGGGCCGAGGATAGCAATCTGCTCTATATGAGAAGTGACACTATGTGTTGGCAGGGATATGGTTGGTTCCACTCACTTCCCAAACAAACAGTGCTGCCTTCCTGGAAGTCGTTAGCTGTGTCAGGTAGGGTGAGTGAGTAATGGATGTTTAACGCCCTTTCAACTGCTAAGGTCATTATTTATGACGAGAAAACTACATTACACAATTTCACAGATGAATGTGTCAGATCCCCTGCATATGTGCACCAGACACACCGAGGAGACAGGAAAAAGGAGAAATAAGACCCTTTAAATACTTTAAGGGCTGCTGGTGCATTAATGCATCATGCCGATTGGTCGTCATGATGCACCAATGAAGTGCTGGCGAGGCTGCTCGCCAGCACTTCATTGGAGCATCATACCGACTCTCCAGGAGTTATCAACCCTGTAGGGTCTGCATGATGCTCCAATGAAGGCTGGCGAGCTCTCTCACCAGCACTTCATTGGTGCATCATGGTGACCAATGGGATTGATGCATCAATGCATCAGCGGCCCTTTAAGGGTTAAGTGGCTAGGGCAGCCCAATGTCAGGCATAGTCTTCTACCTGTACTGGGTCATGATGTGTGACACAACCTTAGTCACTAAAAAGGGGAAATCCAAATCACAACACCACAGGTAAACTCAGATCATGTACCCTCTCAGTGTATGGCAGTAGGTCTACCGTAAATTCTCTTGGATAAACCGCGGCTACTGTAAATTCTTTCGTATATACCGCAGCTTCTACCAGATCCCAAATGAAAACGAGGCTTATAGGTGCAATACAAAGAAGGGGTGCGGCTTATAGGAGGGGTTTTTACACCATAGAACAGTACTAAAATGGCAGTTTTCAAACTGCAGATGTGGCTTATAACCTTCTCTCAAACTCATGGTGCGGCTTATACGCGGGAGATTACGGTAGTACCAGAACCCAAATCAAAGTGTGGCCTTGAGGAGAGACCCAAAGTCAGGGTGCGGCTTTCATGAAGGTATGTCTCACTATAGAACAGTACCGAACTGCCAATTTTCAAGCCTTGGCTGTAGCTTATTGATTGTCCGAAATTCGGGTGAGCCTTATACAAGAGAATTGACGATATATCCGTCACAGTAAATCTGATCTTTTACCCGAACCTACCGGATACTTGTGACAGTGGTTCTGTTTTCTGTCACTATGACAGCAGATTTTGTCTGACAGTGGGACGATTTCTTTCTGTCTATGTGCATATAGGTTATGTCTGTGACAGTGAGTCTGTTTTCTAAATTCAAAATTTCTTTTAAATTGATTACTGACAACAAAACATCCTACTTGTTCAAGATGGCATCGGACATCATTAGCTAAACATCATCATAATTGTTCTGCATAAAATGTACCGAGTATATAGGAAAGGTTGTCAGGCCTGCATGATACCAGACACTATGTCCACACACAAAATTCCCCAGGGCCAAAAATAGCTCTTGGTATACACTTATAGAGGAATCTGGGGAACATCCAAAGTTGGGAGGGAGTGGGGCTGAGATACAAAGAGATGGTGGGTAAGGGTGTATTGATTAAGGATGGATATGCATTAATGCATCATGCCCATCGGTCGTCATGATGCATGAATGCAGCCGCGGCAAGTAACTCAACGCCAGGGCTGCCGCTATGGCATTGATACACTCCGGGAGGGTCGGCATGATGCACCGATTGTCATGATGCACTCCTACATCAGCGGCCCTTAAAGGGTTAAGGGAACTGTGAGGGACAGCAGGAAGGGGGTGGGATTATACAGGATCTTTGGTACGTCATTATTATACCTACATGCAGATGGTGATTTCTGTGAGTTTGGGGTGGGTGGGGGCTGAGGGGTGCTATAGTGACAAGTACCGTAAACTCCCGTGTATAAGACGCGTCCTCTACGCCAAACAAATCCCTACTGCGTCTTATAGGATTTCCTGAAGTTTGGGGTGCGTCTTATACGAGGGGTAATTTTTCTATAGAAATGTACTAATCTTACAAATTTCAGCCTTAAAATGTGTGTCTTATACGCGAAAATGCATGTGCTGAGTTTGGGGTGCGTCTTATACGCGCACCGCGTCTTCTACGCGGGAGATTACGGTAAATAAGATGGTGTGGAATGTAAAGTGCAAGAGGACATCTGTTGGTAAAGGATGACATATGGACGCTGCTTGCACCATTAGCTGTAGGAGCCGTGTCTAGGCCACATCGTCACCTTAGTGTATCTAAATATTTCAAGTTTTGCAGGAGAGGCAAAAGAAGTGCTACAATTACTATAGCACCAAGTGAACACAACCATATTGACTGGGGTCTGTAGGCACACATATAATAGGGCTTCAGTAGTACTTTCATAGTGACTGGGGTCTGTAGGCACACGTATAATAGGGCTTCAGTAGTACTTTCATATTGACTGGGGTCTGTAGGCACACATATAATAGGGCTTCAGTAGTACTTTCATAGTGACTGGGGTCTGTAGGCACACATATAATAGGGCTTCAGTAGTACTTTCATAGTGACTGGGGTCTGTAGGCACACGTATAATAGGGCTTCAGTAGTACTTTCATAGTGACTGGGGTCTGTAGGCACACGTATAATAGGGCTTCAGTAGTACTTTCATATTGACTGGGGTCTGTAGGCACACATATAATAGGGCTTCAGTAGTACTTTCATAGTGACTGGGGTCTGTAGGCACACGTATAATAGGGCTTCAGTAGTACTTTCATATTGACTGGGGTCTGTAGGCACACGTATGTCTGAGTTCCTCGATGGCCCCCGGACGTAAAACTAAACAAACAAACAAACAAACACGTATAATAGGGCTTCAGTAGTACTTTCATAGTGACTGGGGTCTGTAGGCACACATATAATAGGGCTTCAGTAGTACTTTCATAGTGACTGGGGTCTGTAGGCACACATATAATAGGGCTTCAGTAGTACTTTCATAGTGACTGGGGTCTGTAGGCACACATATAATAGGGCTTCAGTAGTACTTTCATATTGACTGGGGTCTGTAGGCACACGTATAATAGGGCTTCAGTAGTACTTTCATAGTGACTGGGGTCTGTAGGCACACGTATAATAGGGCTTCAGTAGTACTTTCATATTGACTGGGGTCTGTAGGCACACGTATGTCTGAGTTCCTCGATGGCCCCCGGACGTAAAACTAAACAAACAAACAAACAAACACGTATAATAGGGCTTCAGTAGTACTTTCATAGTGACTGGGGTCTGTAGGCACACATATAATAGGGCTTCAGTAGTACTTTCATAGTGACTGGGGTCTGTAGGCACACATATAATAGGGCTTCAGTAGTACTTTCATAGTGACTGGGGTCTGTAGGCACACATATAATAGGGCTTCAGTAGTACTTTCATAGTATGTAGGTAAGGGTTAATTGATGTATATGCAGAAGTCAATTTTGCCAAAATGTCAGTTACAACCTCAGGTGACGAACTCGGTCTGTGTACTGTAGAAGGATGGGTGTCTGGATCTCAGGTGTTTAGGGTGGGGGGGGGGGGTCACTCAGGGAAGGTATGTGTCCTCCATGAAGCAGTGGTTCTGGCCGCCTGTAATGAGTGAGTTACCTGTATTAGTACACTGAGGTCTACCTGTGTGCTCCTTACCTGTATTAGTACACTGAGGTCTACCTGTGTGATCCTTACCTGTATTAGCACACTGAGGTCTACCTGTGTGCTCCTTACCTGTATTAGCACACTGAGGTCTACCTGTGTGCTCCTTACCTGTATTAGCACACTGAGGTCTACCTGTGTGATCCTTACCTGTATTAGCACACTGAGGTCTACCTGTGTGATCCTTACCTGTATTAGCACACTGAGGTCTACCTGTGTGATCCTTACCTGTATTAGCACACTGAGGTCTACCTGTGTGCTCCTTACCTGTATTAGCACACTGAGGTCTACCTGTGTGATCCTTACCTGTATTAGCACACTGAGGTCTACCTGTGTGATCCTTACCTGTATTAGCACACTGAGGTCTACCTGTGTGCTCCTTACCTGTATTAGCACACTGAGGTCTACCTGTGTGATCCTTACCTGTATTAGCACACTGAGGTCTACCTGTGTGCTCCTTACCTGTATTAGCACACTGAGGTCTACCTGTGTGCTCCTTACCTGTATTAGCACACTGAGGTCTACCTGTGTGATCCTTACCTGTATTAGCACACTGAGGTCTACCTGTGTGCTCCTTACCTGTATTAGTACACTGGGGTCTACCTGTGTGCTCCTTACCTGTATTAGTACACTGAGGTCTACCTGTGTGATCCTTACCTGTATTAGTACACTGAGTTCTACCTGTGTGACCCTTACCTGTATTAGCACACTGAGGTCTACCTGTGTGCTCCTTACCTGACCCAGATACAGCTACTATAGTGGGTGGGTTGAGTAAGGGAGGGCTGGATGAATGGGCTAAACTTGGTACAGAAGTGGCGGACCTCTATAGATCTATACGCATGTGTATACATAGATTAGAATTGAAGGATACTTAACCCTTTAAAGGCTGCTGATGTAGGAGTCCATCATGACCATTGGTTATCATATAAGCCGCAGCTTAAACACAAGGATTTACAGTATACATTGGTTTTACCAGTTTGATACACTAGATGGCGCTCCAGTAGCCCTGTTGCTTACATGGGCAGGTCCAGCATCCACTCACAGGGCTCCATAGGCTTACCATTGGTGCAGAGACACCCCTCACCAAAATGCCCATTTGCAATATACAATAGAGCACCATGTCTTAGAAATCAAAGTTGTACACAGAGAAATAGTGTGGCTATACTTACTATCAATATTTAAAGAAAATTGTGAGCCAAACATATATAAGGAAGACCATTACAAACATGTGGGCCCATTACAGGTACTGAAGTCTAATCCAGACATGCCCCTTTAGGAGTGGCAAAGTAGCATAGATGCCACTAGCGCCATCTGTTGTATCAAATCTGATGAAATGGTCATATAAGAACTGAGACAGCGCACTCCCCCTCCCCCCCCACACACACCCTATACAAGAGCCTGTGCCAGACCTGACAAATCAGCCAGTGTATTATGAGTGTATAGGAAATGACTACCTATGGCAGTTCTCTGTACAATCTATGACTGATACTTGGTATGTGTATGTGCCAAATACCATTTACTGTGTAGATGACTGTATACAGGGTAGTACATGTACCCTGAATGCATAACGCCAATAGTCCCAGTATTACTCACACAACAACTAAAAACGTTACACTGCCAAATGTGGGGCAGACAGACAGAAGGCTGACAGACTCACCATATCATCCCTCTAAAGGCCAACATACATACATACCCCTTCCTCCTCTACTATACCGACTAAGCAGGGTTAATCATCAGCCAATCAAAGAATCCCAAATGTTCACTGCAGGCCTCTGGGGGGAGGGCACATGGTACCCATCTGATAACTATTATCAGTGATAACCACTAGTAACCAGCTCCAGCAATGGCCGTGCCCATCGGACAATCCGCTACCTTGGTATACCGTTGTAGTGCGAGAGATTTTTGAGTTGTTTGCCAACAATGCATGTACAATGCAGAGCTATGGTGGAGAGAATGATGTGACTCACAGAAATACCACCTTGGTGACCTTGCTAAGTTCATGGGTTCATACACATCTGATTTAGGAAATCCTCAGGCATTAGAGATAGCATTAGAAGTCACTTACCATGCATACATCAGAGTTGAGACATTTAGTAAAAAAAAAAATATTGATTAAAATAGTGCAAATCAAATTGGCATATATCATGTCAACTTCTACTATTAAGGAATAAAGGATCAAGAAATGGTTTGACACTGATCATGAGGCCCTTCCAAACTACTGTGGAAACCCCACGTACAAGCCACACCCACATATAAGCCACACCCACATATAAGCCACACCCACATATAAGCCACATCCTGAGGGCTATAAGCCACACCAGAAGTCTGGAAATGCTCCCATTCCTTCCGATAGTCTATATGAATAAAAGCCAGCGTATATATAAGCCGCACCCTGCGTTCCTGGAGGAGTTATAAGCTGCAGGAGGCGCGTGAAATGGTGTAAAGGCCGCGGCTTATAGACATGGTTTTAGGGTACTCAGAATGGCAATAAAGATGAGACTGGTCAACCCCACCCTACCCCCACAACCATCAGCTCCACCTCTCTCCCTTCTCATCGCTATGCACTCACCCCCCCCCCCCCGCTATCCCGCTATTAACCGTTTCATGGCCACCGATGCATCATGCCCAGTGGTCGTGGTGATGCATCAATGGAGTGCTGTCTAGTCTGCTTATCAGCACCTCATTGGTGCATCATGCCGAACCTCTAGGACTGAATCAACCCCGTAGGGTCGGCATGATGCTTGAATGCAGCCTGGGCGAGTTACTCGCCAGGGCTGCATTCATGCATCATGGCATGATGCACTCCTGCATTAGCGGCGCTGACAGGGTTAACACATAATGAAGCAGTGACAGGCTGATAGAGTGAATCATGTAACAGTATATAACCTCCCCTGTGGCCGATATTATACATCTACCAGAAAGTCTCTGGTATAAGCCTCTTCTTCTCTTCTTGTTTCACTCTGTTCCTTCATTTCTGGTGAATCGCTATGTTGCTGTTCATGTCTTGCCTCAGTTTTCTTTCAATATACATGTACTGTAATCTCCCGTGTAGAAGACGCGCTGTGCGTATAAGACGCACCCCAAACTTAGCAAATACTTTTTAGCATATAAGACGCACATTTTAAGGCTCAAATTTGTAAATTCAATACATTTCTATAGTAAAATTACCCCTCGTATAAGACGCACCCCCAATTTCAGTACATCCTATAAGACTCCCCAGCATTTTGTTTGGCGTAGAGGACGCGTCTTATATGCGGGAGATTACGGTAGTAGCAGAACCCAAATGAAATGAAGGATTAAAGGTTCGGCCCAAAGTCAGCGTGTCACTTATATGGGGGTATTTAACCTCATAGAACTGTATAAAGCCATCAGTATAAAACCTTCATTTCTCAAGCCTTGGGTGCGGCTTATAGCTTCTCCCAAAGTCAGGCGTGCGGTTTATACGAGGCTGCTGTGGCTTATACGAGAGACTCTACGGTAATACATGTATCTATTATGACTTATGTCGGCCACCCCTCAGGGGTAGGAATGCTACTCAGAGAGTACTTAGGCCTTTACTGTTTTATCAGATAACAGTGTTGCTCTTAATCATCAAGAACAGAAGAGTGCATCCCTATTTTGGTAGATTTGGCTCTTTTGATGCCCATTTTTATGCCCATTGATCGTCATGATGCACCAATGAAGTGCTCGTAAATCTGCTTGCCAGCACTTCATTGGAGCATCATGCCGACCGTCCGGGAGTTTGTGTCAATCCCATAGGGTTGGCATGGTGCATGAATGTAGCACTGGTGAGTTTCACGGAGCCCTGCGAGAACCGACAGGGACCTGTCTACCCTGAATTACTCATATATAAATCAGGGATTTGAACTGCTCTGTATCGGCTCTGAGTTGCTCATGTTGTAGCGTTGAGTTACTGGCACTTTCTGTGATATAACTCTACCACATTGTGTACGTGTCCCATGGTCCATATCAGTATTTAGATATCACTGGTCCACATCACGCCGCATCACGGCTCCTGACGTATATAGAACAGCACAGTGCATATACCAAATCAATAATACGTAATGTGGTGCCCCCCCCCCCAATTACCTCGGTGGGGGCAGACTCTCACTATAAATAGCAGGCCATATAATTATGATCGTAAATTGTCCATTTGTGTGCACTTGTCTCAAGGGAGAGCAGGTCTCAGTAAGTGCAGGGCTCTGAACGTACCTCTTGGAAATCTTGAAAAAAGAAAACTCTTTTCTGGTGCACGACCAGAGTAGACATGATTCACCATGGCGGTGGAGGTGGTGACCTCTGTATGACCTCTGTGTACCTACCCCTGGTGTTGTACTGACAAGTCTGACATCAGCAGGTATCTACATGGGTGTTGTACCAGGGTGGTGGAATGGTACAAGACTAAGTCTAGTCTCCTCTGCCTACCTCTACCCATTCCCTCTCCTCTCCACCAATGTAGTCGCCCTCACTCCTTTCCTATACCCCCCACCCACCCACACTTGCTTTTATGCCCTATCAGGGCTTGACAAATCAAGTCAGAGATGGTGTGCCCATGGGCACGGCCCTGCTTGTAAGCCATATCTAACCCATAAAATGACATCCCAACTAGGAGTATATAAAGTCCTATGACGTTGTAGCCATCTTATTACGTGATGTCGGGGACATCTTATGGTGCTAAATCGGGAGAAAACTGGTTCCCGGGAACCGCAGGCTGATATCAGGGATTTCCGGTTCTGATCTTGCACTAAGCTTGTTCCTTTCATGTCAGACAGTTCAGAGGTAGGTATTGCGAGAGATTCCAACTATGGGAAATCATATTACATTGGGGATATATTATAACTAAAAAAGCCTCAATAGATATAAGCCAGCGTATAAGGTGCAGCCCATACATCAGGTTTTGTAGTACCGTAAATTATATCGTATAAGCTGCACCCCCGACTTTAGATGGAGCCACTCTTGCTTGAAAATTGTAGGCTTAGGACTGTGCCAAATACCCTCATATAAGCCGCATCCCTTCCTGATCTTATAAGCCGCAGGGAGTGTATTGGCCACTAGCTGGTCTGGAGCTGGTTCTGGCGACACCTACTGATAAGATGGGACCAGCATGTCCCTGGAAGTGGGTGTTAACTAGGGACAAGGTACCCATCATGGTATGTGTTATCAGTGGGTATTACCTCAACCAGCGAAATCCAATATGGTGGCTCCACTAGGCCTCCATACTGAGTCCTATTAAGCCGCGCCGTATACAAGAGAATTTACGGGTAGTGCACCTACAGTCCAAGCAGCAGCCCAATACCCAGTACAGGGTGGGGCAGTCAGTGAGTCCTGGCAGTCAGTGACATTTTGGAAAGTAAAAGGCCAACACCGTAGTTAGCTACTGTAAATTCCCCCTTAAAAGCCGCACCATTGTATAAGCCATACCCTAAGTCAGTTGGTGAGCGAGCTATAAGCCACACATAGGACTTGGTTATTGGTATTTTAGTACCTTCTCGTGTCAAATACCCTTCTACCGTAATCTCCCGCGTATAAGGCGCATCCCGCGTATAAGGCGCACCCAGAGTTTCAGAATATGGTCAAAAAAAATAAAAAATTCATAACTTTTGTTCTAATGAATGGATTTTCAAAATTCAAAAAGCTATGTGCTGTTTGGACCCCCGTGACCCTCCTGGACCCCAAATACAGCAGATGAGCTTATATGGTAGTGTAACATATCAAAAGAAAGATCTTGGTGTCCCCCTTGTGGATCCAATTAGAACTAAAACCCCCCGTATAAGACGCGCCTTATACGCGGGAGATTACGGTATTTATAAGCCGCACCCTGACTTTGGGCTGACCCTGTAAGCTACGCTTTGATTTGGGTTCTGGTGCTAGCCGTAGCTTATACGAGAGAATTCACGGTGCCGTGTGGGCTGGTGCAGCATGAGGGGAAATGGTGGAAATTAAAGAGCTCCAGTAGTTATTGGTACATGGGCAGCACTTCTATGGTGCAGCCACCAGTCTGACATTAGGGGCCAAATGGAGTTTGGGAGAGGTAGATTTGCTCATGGCTTAAATAATTGATTGTATGTTTAGAGCATATAACTTACAAAGGATTTTTTTTTTGGAGGTTTTTGAGTTAATTGCCATTACACATATTTAAAAGTGATATTGCGGTTCGAATTGTTTCCCCCTGTGAAGTGGGGACCTTCATGTGAGGGCATGGAGGAGCAGAATAACTTCATTGGGAGTCCACGAAGGAGGAGTCCTCCTTCCATTCTACCAGTGGCCATACCAGATTCGTAAAAGGCGACAAACTTGGGGTTTCTTGTGGCATGGGGTGAGCATGTGGGCAACTGGTGTCCATATGTGTGAGCCCGGGCGTACATGCTTTCCTCTTGCCATGGGATTCCCCCTCAGTGAACCACGTCTGAGTGAACAAAGGCCGTGGTTTGTCTGGCCCTGCCTATGGGACCAGGCAAATAAAAGAACACTTGCTATCCTTCGAAAAGAGTAGGGGAATGAAGCCCCGGTTTTCCCCCTCAACCCTCCTCATAGATGTGGTCATTCATCTCATAGATTCTGTCATTCATAGATTCGGTCACTGCTGTGTCAGGCAAGCAGCATATACCTGTCTAGCTGTTTGGACAAGCAGCTTTTAAAAATCTGTCCAAAAAGAAAAGAAAGGACTTTATGTCCGTGAACCACAGAAATGTCTGCTAACTTTTAAGTACTATTAGTGGACGTAAAATCAACCAAACCAAACCAAACCAATTGATTGATATGTTTGGATGAAATGCTTCATGTTACCATTGAACGCCTGATATTTTCATTTGTAACAATGGAAAGAAATACTGATGCAGGGTTTGTGATGTCTAGATAATGATTGGTGGGGAATGGAATATGTGAGGGGAGGGGGTGTATTGACGGGGTGTACAAATCAGGGTGGGGGGGGGGTGCATTTCTAAGCAGCTCTGTTGAATCCCCAGTGTGGTCTATTTTTAGCCCCTCTCCCAGGGGTGTGCCAGTCAGTCACAATGAGGAATGAATAGAACAGACCTGAATGTATAAGGATGAGGCAAGGCACTGTAAATAGAACAGGGAATATCCTTTCTTAGGGTGAAAATTTTGCAGTGTTTTACAGTGAATTCGGAATTTCTATGTGCTCTTTGAAAATGTCCATAGATTCTGACTTACATCGCTGAAAAGAGAAGACAGGTGGGATTTGATAGTTGTATTTACTATAGGGACGAATATAATATGACTTTATTCCAAGGAGGTGAGGATTAAATGCCATATTTAGCTAAAATGTAGCAAAATAAAAAGATGAAATAGAAACCATAGAAGAGAACTACATGTATATTGAAAGAAAACTGAGGCAAGATATGAACAGCAACATAGCGATTCACCAGAAATGAAGGAACAGAGTGAAACAAGAAGAGAAAAAGAGGACACTAACAGATAGAGTACCTTAAATTCTCTCGTATTAGTCGCGTATTCATATAAGCTGCACCCCTGACTTTGGAAGAAGCTTAAAGTCAAAGCCAAGGCTTGAATATTGCCAGTTCAGTAATGTTTTATAGTGTGAAATACCCTCATATAAACCAAACCTCGACTTTGGGCGATTCCTTTAAGCCACATCTTTAATTGGGTTCTGGTACTAGCTGTGTCTTATACAAGAAAACTGACGGTAGGACAAGATTACAAAGTGGTTCCATATTACTGTGGCATGTTGTGGCGGTGTGTGTCTGGGTGTGAGAGTCTATATATGTCACATTGCCTCATGTTAACCCTCCACGTACCATTATGGTGCCTATATATGTCACATTGCCTCATGTTAACCCTCCACGTACCATTATGGTGCCTGTATATGTCACATTGCCTCATATTAACCCTCCATGTACCATTATGGTGCCTATATATGTCACATTGCCTCATGTTAACCCTCCATGTACCATTATGGTGCTTATATATGTCACATTGCCTCATGTTAACCCTCCACGTACCATTATGTTGCCTGTATATGTCACATTGCCTCATATTAACCCTCCATGTACCATTATGGTGCCTTTATACCGGTATGTCACATTGCCTCAAGTTAACCCTCCATGTACCATTATGGTGCCTTTATACCGGTATGTCACATTGCCTCATGTTAACCCTCCATGTACCATTATGGTGCCTTTATACCGGTATGTCACATTGCCTCATGTTAACCCTCCATGTACCATTATGGTGCCTTTATACGGGTATGTCACATTGCCTCAAGTTAACCCTCCATGTACCATTATGGTGCCTTTATACCGGTATGTCACATTGCCTCATGTTAACCCTCCATGTACCATTATGGTGCCTTTATACCGGTATGTCACATTGCCTCATGTTTACCCTCCATGTACCATTATGGTGCCTTTATACCGGTATGTCACATTGCCTCAAGTTAACCCTCCATGTACCATTATGGTGCCTTTATACCGGTATGTCACATTGCCTCATGTTAACCCCTCGTGTATCACGATGGTGCCTCCAAGCCTTGTCTGTGATGATATAGAGGCGCTGCCATCCCTTCTAAATCAGCATGTTGCATTCATATAAGAGGAAAATGTACAAATGGCAACACACTGCCTTTGCTGACACCTGCCCCCCCCCCCCCAGTACCTATACAATTTTGCCACCTCCTGTTGAAATGATCACTCCCTAATAAGGTTTTTAGCTCGTGTCGTGATGACCTGACGTGATGAGCATACTCGTGACATGAGATCACTGTATAGTACATCTACAGGCTCTTCGTGCTACATGGTACAAACATGTACCATAAACACAGTAATAATAGGAACTTAGGCACCACAGCGCAGTCTACACACAAAAATTACTTTGGTCATTTCTTTTTTAACCAAAGTGATACATACATGTTGGAGTTGTAAAACCTCGCCTATAAGACAGACCCAGACTTTGGGATGGTTCTATAAGGTGCAGAAGGTCTCTCTGATTCATGCATAAGACGGTGGGCATCTTATTCCAACCTAGCGGGATAGGGGTGGCGCCGTAGTGTCTAGCTGAAGCTGGTCACCAGCATGTGCCTTACACTGGTTTCAGGGGTCAATTAATAATGTAATACCTGGTGGGAATCCACTCTGCCCCACCCCACATAAAAACATACTTCTAGGACTCATAAAGTAGCTCATACTGGCTATATAATATATAATTACAACTTCAAAGGTATGGTTAGTATAGCCTATCACTTATGACACCTCCAGGTTTGGAGTCTTCACACCTACAGGTGTGGAAACCCACCCTATGTACAGAGTGGATTCTGACCCCTGAAGCTGCAGATCTCGCAAGAATGCATGTTAATTAGGCCTTAGCTGGTGGCTGCAGTGGAGTCACACCCCCATGCCCAGCCTGTATGGTACTAGCACCCAGGTAAACATGTGTAGGGGCTCATGGAGCGTTGTATATAGTGTTTGCTCCCTATTCGAGAGGGCAGGTCGATCGGTGCGGTTGCCACCGGTGGGACCAGAGGTCGCTTCGATCTCTGGCCACTACGGGGTGGCGGCAGCACTTGTCTTCGCTGCTCCAGTCCCTACCTGGGACCGCATAGGGAGCTCAGTTGGTTTCTGGCTGCGGCCAGGACAACACCTGAAGAGAACCGAGCTATCTAGCGCCACCTCAAACTTATGTAATCCTGAAATAAACATGTGCCGGTTGCACTAACCCGAGCTAACTTGTCTGGTTTTACTTGACATTGACATATCTCAAACTGAACCGAAGTTATATAAGAACTCGGACCATTACACATGCAACGTCGGTATTGGCCACTAGCTTGTCGGGACCTGGTTCTGGCGACACACACTGATAAGAACCGATAAGATGGGACCAGCATGTCCCTGGAAGTGGGTGTTAACCAGGAACAAGGTACCCATCATGGTATGTCTTTATCAGTGGGTTTTAGCTCAACCAGTGAGATTCAAGATGGTGGCTCCACTAGGTCTCCATACTGAGTCCTATATGCGAGAGATCACGGTAGTAAGGTGTCCATGACACTGATGCTGGCCTGGCTGGAGGTGATTGATCCAACCTAACCCTATAATAGTAAACACAAACAGGACACTGGTTGTAATGATAAGTCATTGTGTGGTCAATCTGTGATAGGGTCCTTGTGTGTCAATGGGTGCATGGCTGATAAGCACTGCTGATGTCAATACTAGGATGATATGGGATTTACTGACGTTATCGGTGTTAGTATCTGGTTATCAAGAACGCATTACCCTGAATCTCCTGTTTGACATACTCTTTTGTAATCTCCGCGTGTGAGGCGCATCCCTCATATAAATCCCATCCTAAGTTGATGAGAAAGCTACATGTATAAGGCACACCTACTACCTGAAGATTTAGTACTGTTATATAGTAGAAGTACCCCTCCTATAAGACACACCTACAGTTTCAGTTGATTCTTTATGTCATGGCAGCTACGATCGTTACTATAGAACAGTTTTCAATGGGTAGGATGGAATACAATGTAGCCGTATTCAATGGGTGTCCGCCATCTTGGATTTTGAACAGATCTGAGCTGTTTTTCTTTATTAAAAAGCAAAGTAACCCCCTAGGCTGTGATATAAATGCAAATGTCCACTTCCATGGGATTTTTAACATCGTATTCCCCTCTGTGGGACTGGTCATAGCCCACTCAGCCATATAATGGCTTTGTGGGATACGCCAGTCCCGCCTCGGGGAATATAATGTAAAAATCTCCCATGGTCGTGGACATTTGCTTATATAAGGCGCAGGAGATGCAGCTTATATGTGGGAGATCACAGTGGATGGCGGTCAGAAAAAAGACACACCCTTCAAAATTGTGTTGGTTAATTTAGCCTCAGTCCAAACCAAACAATCACAGCAAACCCAACAATACCCAGTTTGAAATAAATGGCGGTTTCTGCTGCTGCTGCTTGTGTTGGTCGTTTCCTGTGTTTTCCATGTTTAGAACTTGCAGTATTTACTTGTGCCTTGTCCGGCCGGGTTAATGAAACACGCCCAGGTAATGAGCCTTCACAAAGTGGACGCGGCGACAAGAAAGACACAAAGAGAGAACAAAGACGGTTAAACCGTCTCACCCGGGGGGGGCACTTCCCTATGAGCTGGATAACGACTGCAGCCTGACTCAAGGGCGGTGGATTTCCCACTTGAGCCCAAAAAAAAAGGAGGGGGGGGGTAGGTTGATTCCCTTCAGGTCACAAATAGCAGGGCGGTGGATTTCTATTAGATCCACAAAAGAGTATTATTTATATACTATGTATATGAAGGCATAAAAAATAAAATATGATATAAAAAATAATGTAGTGGTCAGCGGAAAATGTCATGGACAAACCGGGACTCGAACCCACGACCCTCCAACTGAGCTACTTCCCCTGGCCTGACATTCTCTACCTTCCAACTACACCTGGATCGGTATGATACACACACTAGGGGGCAGTGATTACCTGGTACCGAGCTCTCTAGAGATCCCCCTCGCGAGGCGGGACCACTTGGTGCTGGGCAATAAAAACTTGTTTCACAGCTTAGCGAAGGGCGGAGGCTTGGAGGGCTGGGTGGTCCATGCACCATGTGGGATTTGTGGAAGAAGGGGGACGGTCAGTATTCAGCTTAAACACTCACATAGGGCTGTCAGATTCCACTATCACTGAGAGCCAGGGTGAAAGGGCGGCAGTTGATAATAACCGTTATAGAGTGAGTGCCCCCCCCCCCCCCAGGCCTCTCACCTCTGGCTCATTAATACAGAAGGAGCAATATGGTCAGCTGTTAAAAGGATTTTGATGGAGTTTCTGTTTTTACGTGAAAATATTTATTTTCAGCAAGAAGTTTAAAAATGAGACAAGACCATGTCGTCTGGAGTTATTAATGGAGTGAGTGTCTTTGACTGTCATGTTTCTGAGGGAGATGAGAGGAAAAAAATTGCCCCAAATGAAATAGAAAATTACACAGCATTGTGTGCCAGAGAAAAGGAAGGCATGGAAAGAAATGAGGTTGAGTCCAGTCCTTAACCTTTAAGGGCAGCACACAACTCTCATTGATAATGTCCTGTAGTCTTCATACTTTATTACTTGATTGACTAGACGTCAATCAAGTATTTACATCTATCTAAACCTTACCATATTTTGCTGATACAGTGTCTCCATGAGCATTGCAAAGCTGTTACCTTATAGGACAGGGACCCTGTATAAATCTATTGTGCTGACAAGGCATATTAAAAGGGCTACCAGCAGATTATTTACACATGGGAATAGAGTATTGATGTTGTCACACCTCTGGGTAATCCTTAACCCTTTAACAGGCCACCTACATATATGTACAACCACACAAAGGCCTTATTACCCTAAGCCTAAGGTACACTGCAAAAATGGTGTTTAGATCCTAAACACAATTCTGAACATATTCTTGCAACGTTTTTGTAATCACATTAATTTCCTAAACATGTTTAGCCAAACAATGTGCTTAGCTCAAGTGTTTAGAAATCTAGGTATTTAGGTTCAAAATTTGTGTTTAGATATCAATGAAATTTTGCATTTAGATGTTTATGAATTTTTGTGTTTAGATGTCTAAGTGATTTAGTGGGAAGTGAGGGTTTGCAGACATGTATCAATTAAAAAAAATAAAGGAGTATCTTTTGTTTGTTTTCTCATTTACTGGAGGACATCAGCAGGTATTTACACTGCAAAGTCTCCCAAGGTGTCAGCCACAGCTATTTACACATATATATGTACACACTGCATTAGAATAGGAGACTTGAGGAAGTACAGCAGGTTGGCAGGAAGGACATTGCTTCATACTTTACAAAATAATATGATATAGGTGTAAGTCATGGAGCTCATTGATTATTCTATGGTAATGATGGTGGTGTCAGTTGAATTCAGTTAATTTTCTATTGTTGTTTATATTTTCATAACATTCAATGAAACAACACTATGATAAACAAGGAGTTTGGGGATATTTGTCACAACAATTGACTATAACTGTGTGCAGATAGTCCATTCAGAGGTAGTGCTGCTACCTGGTGTGGATTTGACATGCAAGTATCTAAACATATTGATGTTTAAATCTAAACACCTAATATTCAACTGTTTAAACTCTAAACGTCTGAACATGTTTAGCAAAAATGTTTATGTATTTAGAATAAAAGTGTTCTTTTCCTAAATGTGTAGTCGATGATACACCTAACTGATGTCTATGTTTAGACTTTAAACATGTTTAGGCCTAAACATGTTTAAAATCTAAACACCATTTTTGCAGTGTAGGTATGATGCACTAACACTCTGTGTCCCTTGAGGTACTCAACTAATTCTGCTCTAGCTAATCTCAAAACACCACTACAAGAGTGTTGTTCAGTCCCCACTGCCACTCTTACAGGCACTCTCAGACTCAGTCTGCCATAGACAGAGGTACCCTGTCCTGGGGCTCCTCCCGTACAGAGTGATCTTGAGCAAACTACCATGCCTGCCCAGGCGCCTCTCTGAAGGGAACCTTTAAACATTGCACACATGCATCACTGACTTTTAGCCCTTTAAAAACAGGATCACTTACACACTTTTATTATCTGATTGACTAGACGTTAATGTCTAACATTGCAGCCCTGGTGAGTTATGGCCATAATACATGATAGTCAATCATACTTGTGCCTGTGGCACAGCCTTAGACATTTTGGTATGCTTACTCCCAACCATAATATCTCGTGTATGAGACGCGTCTGCATATGAGACGCATCTCATACACGTGGTTATATGGCTTTCCATGGATTCGCAAGTATCTCGCCAGATCTGCATTTATGCATCATGTCGACCATACAGGCTTGATTCACTCCTGGAGGGTCGGCATGATGCACCAGTGAAGTGCTGGTGAGCAGTCTCACCCCCTTCATTGGTGCATCATGCTTGCTAATGGGCATGATGCACTCCTGTGCTAGCGGTCCTTTAAGGGTTTATTAATTGTGGATGGACAACCCCAAGCTCCTTCCTAAAATTTCTTTTCCTTTCTTCCTCTGCTCATGTTTTTCCATCTTGTATCCCGATAAATAATAATTGTCCTACTAAGATTTCATCTGGTGCGCCCCCTAGTGAGTACCCCCGGCAGTGACTCACCAACTCTCATTCTCCTAGCTGATAGTTTACTACTCTAATAGCCCACTCTACAGGGTAACTAAACCACCCCAAACATCGGCGTGGAGAGCAGGTCTCCTTTCTTTTTTGGGGGTACTTTGAAGATAGCTTCATTTGACCACAGTTTTGAAACCAGTAAAATGCGGCTCTGAAAGGTGATCAAATGGATAGACACTCCTCGGAGACCAGTGAGTAAAGGTTACATGGACGTAAATACTGCCCTCTCGTGAGTCATACAGTTGGTGGTCAGTCGGGAGTAGTTTTCAGAAGATCAGAGATAAGAAATGATTTCCTGTAAATTTTTCTTCTAAATTGTCAATGATTTTGTGACTTTGAGAAATTTCTCTCTCATTTCCTATTACCCAGAGGTTTAAAGCCCCCTGCCTCTGCCCGCGTGACCCTCCCGGCTGGGGAGGTTTCAAAAACAACTGACCTAGGCCTGCATACGGTATTCAGGCCTGCACTGAAGGTGATCTGCGTGCTGATTGGCTTAGAAATCATATGCAAGAAATATTGGTAAAATTATGAAAAAAGTCGCAAGTGACCCAAAATAGTTCATGATGGAACAGTAGATGAGTTTTTATATTATGCCCGGGTTTGGAGATTTTATCAGGTCTCCAAATGTTAATCTGGCCAATGGAGGTTTTGAGGCCCAAAATAGGATAGAATGGCACTTGCTGTATGTACCCTTAGTTAAAATTTTCAGGGTTAATCCTATCCTATATTTTAACACATTGTGTGTTAGAGATGGTTTAATCTTGCTACAACCGAAAATATTACCAATGTACACTACAGGGGGCTGTTTTTATGTGTTATGCTATATAGAAACATAGAGGATATGGAATTAGTTCTACGTGACCTATATGTCGAAAATGTACATTTTCAAAATGCTGCAAGATAATGTAAACTTCTCCCCCTTGACTGGTGCATGGTGTTAATGCATTATTATGCCCATTTGTCATGATGTATGCAGCCTTAGGCTTAGTGAGTCGAACTCACCAGTGCTGTATTTGTGTTGTATACCAACCCTGGGATTGGTCGTCAGCATGACTTTTAAATTAATTCCTAAGAAAAAAAACAATTGAAAGGTATGATTTCTTCAGAAATGAAGAAAAAACTATCATGTCGGCCCCGTATTGATAGGTAAGTTTGGGTGAAACAAACAATTCATTTTCTTCTTTTTTTTTTTTTTGGTTCGAGGTAGCCGCCGTAAAGGGTTTGGTGTCCACCCTTGGCCCTACACCCCCTTAGTCTGCCTACCGTATTGTCCCGCGTAGAAGACGCGTTGCGCATATAAGACGCACCCCAAACTCATCACATGCATTTTCGCATATAAGACGCACATTTTAATGCTGATATTTGTAAGATGAGTACATTTCTATAGTAAAAGTACCCCTCGTATAAGACGCACCCCCAACTTGAGAGAAAGCTATAAGACTCCCCAGCATTTTGTTTGGCCTAGAGGACGCTTCTTATACGCGGGAGATTACGGTACTGAATACTCTGTAGCAGCGGTATAATTCAAAGCCAATCAGGACCCAGTTTACTGCGTGTAGAGGGACTTGTCAGGCTGGACATGAGTGGATGTGTACTGCTGAAATCTCATCCCCAGTCCGCCCCGCCACAGAAACACATACACCATGGTCAAACCCTGCAGAGAACTGCTTAGTTTGTGTTCCAACTAGAGGCAGAACACAGCCTGGTTACAGTCTGTTACACTATGCTGGCTGCCATGTTGAACCCTAGATGGATGGCCTGGACCAATTACTTTTTTTATATTAACCCTTTAAGGGCCGCTGATGCAGGAGTGCATCATGCCCATTGGTCGCCATGATGCCTGATGCACCAATGAAGTGGTCGCCACCACTTCATTAAGGTAGTTACTAGTAGCCGTCCCCCAGACTGTCAAAGACCCAATAAATGTTTTGTCAGCCCCTGGTGGCTGTACAACATAACTAACTACAACGTGGGGAATATAATCCCTGAAGAGTTGTGGGGGGAAACTTCTAGCAGATCCTTTGTGATGTGCTTTACAGTGGTACAGGCCATGTGATGGGGGGAGAGTGGAGTGGTGTGGTGCTGTTGGGATGTCGAGTTGGGCAACAAACATGATCAGTTGATCTGATTTTACTTTTAGCCCAGCCCAACCCAAACCCTCCCGGGGAATTAGGCAGGGAATGGTGAGAAAGGATGTCTACTTGGGAAAAGGGTCAGGGCTTTCATGGATCGCCAGATTTAAAATATACACAATAGGCCTACTGCTAAACCACGCGCATAAATCACAATGTCTTGTAAGCTGCGCCTTGACATTGGGAGAATGCTGTAAGTAGGACCTGAGGCCTGAAATGGTTGTGAGTCCTTACTCTGATCGATATGGTTAAATTCCTTGTATAAGCCGCGCCCTGAGTTCAGGGGAATCCCATAAGCTGCACCAAGAGCCTGAAATGGTCTATAAGCCATATCCTGACTTCAGGGGAATCCTGTAAGTGGCACCAAGAGCCTGAAATGGTCTATAAGCCGCCCCCTGAGTTCAGGGGAATCCCATAAGCTGCACCAAGAGCCTGAAATGGTCTATAAGCCACCCCCTGACTTCAGGGGAATCCCATAAGTGGCACCAATACCCTGAAATGGTCAGCTGCGCCCTGAGTTCAGGGGAATCCCGTAAGTCACACCAAGAGCCTGAAATGGTCTATAAGCCACATCCTGACTTCAGGGGAATCCCATAAGTGGCACCAAGAGCCTGAAATGGTCTATAAGCCGCCCCCTGAGTTCAGGGGAATCCCATAAGCCGCACCAAGAGCCCGAAATGGTCTATAAGCCCCGCCCTGAGTTCAGGGGAATCCCATAAGCCGCACCAAGAGCCCGAAATGGTCTATAAGCCGCGCCCTGAGTTCAGGGGAATCCCATAAGCCGCACCAAGAGCCTGAAATGGTCTATAAGCCCCGCCCTGATTTCAGGGGAATCCCATAAGTCGCACCAAGAGCCTGAAATGGTCTATAAGCCCCGCCCTGATTTCAGGGGAATCCCATAAGCCGCACCAAGAGCCTGAAATGGTCTATAAGCCGCGCCCTGAGTTCAGGGGAATCCCATAAGCCGCACCAAGAGCCTGAAATGGTCTATATGCCCCGCCCTGATTTCAGGGGAATCCCATAAGCCGCACCAAGAGCCTGAAATGGTCTATAAGTCCCGCCTTGAGTTCAGGGGAATCCCATAAGCCGCACCAAGAGCCTGAAATGGTCTATAAGCTGCCCCCTGAGTTCAGGGGAATCCCATAAGCCGCACCAAGAGCCTGAAAATGGTCTATAAGCCGCCCCCTGAGTTCAGGGGAATCCCATAAGCCGCACCAAGAGCCTGAAATGGTCTATCAGCCGCGGCTTATACACGAGGTTCTAGGGTATGATGGACAATCAGCCATGATGTTCTGTGTAGCATAGCTACCATTCTGTGACTTATATCTGGGTAGCACCAGTACATACAGGGGCCCTTGATGCTGGGGGGGGGGGGCTGTCCCATGTCGATTTGAAGAAATGGCAATGTCACCATGTCGATTTTAAGAAAATGTCACTAGGCCAAAAAAATGCTCATGTCACCATGTTGATTTTAAGGGCCTAGAGCCGCCATGTGGTCCAAACTATTGTACTGGTAGATCAAAATACTGACTATAGTAGACCTGCATTAGACAGTGAAAGTCCTCACGAGCCGCAAAGACTGAGGCAGTGGGATTAGTGCCTAGTATGGCTATAGGGACGGATACTGAGGTATTTATGTCAGTTAATAGCAGGATTTGTACAGATTATCATCACAGCCCTGCCTAAGCTGGTATCCATATTGCAAGGGGACAAATTCCCAGTACCAGATATAGTAAAACTGCTAAAAGCTGCACCCACATACCATATAGTTGTGTTTAAGCGGCGGGATTTGAATGAGCGCTGCCCAGGGAGCGCTGGTTCCTAATAGGCGGTAGGGTGACAGGGGTCATGAAATTTATCTTAATACACACATAAACAAGACTCGAATGAGCGCTTGTCTTGTATAAGGCCCCCTCCAAATCTATAAGCGCCAGGGCTGTTATTCACGATACAGAATAAGCACCCCCATCCTGCATATGGGTCTGGATATTTCAGACTTGTATATTTTTGTGTGTGAAATCTTTGCACAATACACGTCTATAAGCTGCACCCTCAGTTTGACTGACATAAGCTGTGGCTTATACGCAGGAGTTGACGTTTTCATGTATTGCCACAAAGACCACTATATTCTCTTGAAAAAGAGTCAGGAAAAGATACAATTAGCATTATCGGTACTACCAAAATTGAATTACCAGTACATTTTCTATTCATGTTTTGAAAGAAATTTTATCACATTAGTCCTTTGCTGAGGGTCTATTGGGAGTTGTTGTAAATTTAGTAGCGTCCTAGACATTAATCAGTCAGATCGTGCTATTTGTACAAAGTAAGTTTCTTGGGCGTATCACGGGTGATTTACAATACCGTAAATTACTCTGTATAAGCCATGTCCTCATATAAGCCACACCCTGAGTTTGGGGATAAGCTATAAGCCGCACCGAGGTCTTAAAAATTGGCAGTTTAACCCTTTAAGGACCGCTGATGCTTTAATGCATCATGCATAACTCGCCACGGCTACATTCACGCATCATGACCACCCTACGGGATCGATTCACTACTGCGGAGAGCACTCCCACTAACTCCCGGAGGATAGGCATGATGCTCCAATGAAGTGCTGGCGAGCAGTCTCGCCATGACAGCCAATGGGCATGATGCACTCCTGCATCTGCGGCCCTTAAAGGGTTTTAATACTTTACTTTAGTGTCACATACCAGCATATAAGCCGCACCCCGACTCTGGGAACCTCCTATAAGCCGCAATAAGCATCTTGTTAACTCGGAAAGAGTTATAGGCACCACCATGGATTAAAACGCTTTTGGGGGTTCCCTAAAAGAGGCAGATATGGTCAGACTTTGTGTAAATACAGTATCAAAGAAGTGTAATTGTATAAAAATATATTTATATATTGATAGATTTATATGTTGAGATCATCAATATTGTGATTAATGAGTGAATAAATCTGTGATGTTTGTACAATTAATGGGTTACAAAATGCTGTCTACAAACAACAAAGAGGCGACCCTTTGGGTCTCCAATGCTGAAGGATACACATTCCATTGGGAAACCTTTTTTCCCGCCCTTTATGGGTGTTGTGTTAACCAGAGATGCTGATGTCATTAGATGTGGTAGCCTCTGGCCCACTCTCCATGCAGATTCCCCATTCACTCCTCCTCCATACATGTATCATAGAGTCTGTGCTGGGAGAGTGACTCTGGGATATTTGAAAGTTTATCAAGTGAGAACCAAATAACCAAAGCAGTTATAAAAGTAAAGGGTCTTTCCGAGTTAACAGTGTTTTAACGCTTTCCTCTAGTTCTCCCATGAGTCGCAGCTTACACAAGACAATTCACGGTTTGTCCTGGAAGACTTGAACAGTTGTGGAAAAGTCACAAAGACTTGCCTGACTGCATGCTGTTTGTGGACATTATTCATGAGAACCTGGAAATAAAGTCGTGAATATTTCATTTTTAACTGGTTGTTGGTGCGTGAGAGGACAGGCGTGAGTTTGTATCGTGTTTGTAGCACTGGAGTAGCATACAGCTTAACATTTCAAGGTTGCTTTCAAGGTCACATGCTAGTGGAGGATTTTCCCTTGTGAGCCTTTTGGTCAGTTAAAAGTCGATAAATATCAGGTAGAAGTAAGTTAAAATCATGACCAATAAATAGATGGAAGTCTTATAAAGCTTGGTCTATGAGACTCAACCAAATCCATCCCCACCCCACCCTGGATGTATTCATGCTTTAAAGGCCGCTGATGCATTAATGCATCATGCCCATTGGTCATCATGATGCACCAGCGAGACTGCTCGCCAGCACTTCATTGGAGCATCCGGGTGTATACTTCAGAGATGCTACCCTTCCTAACTTTCTAGCAATTCCGAATTTTTGGTTTTCATTCCTATGGGTATTTCCTATTGGAAATTCATAAAATCAGGAGGATTTCCGAAATTTTGGTGATCAGTGAGTGGCATCCCTGTATATGTATCAACCCTGTACGGTCAGCATGATGCTCCAATGATGTGCTGGTGAGCAGTCTCGTCAGCAGTTCCGGGCTTCCCTAGCCCACTTAAAAGGGTCTATATCTCCTCTTTCCTATCCCCTCAGGATGTGTGTGGTGCACATATGCGCGGGCACTGACACATTCCTCTGTTAAATTATCAACCTGTGAAGCACGGGATAGCCACTTAGTGCCGCTAAAGTGCTGTAAAACACAAATCAATCAATCAATCGTCAGCAGTTCATCGGTGCATCATGCCGACCAATGGGCATGATGCACTCCTACAGCAGCGGCCGTTAAAGGGTTAGGGCACCATAGTCATGTCTTGTAGACTGGGTTCCCCGCACTGTGAATGGACCTTAGCGGTACAAGGAGGTGCCTTTTTGTCAAGTCAACACCTGGATGTTTGCACTGCCTTCTGAATCAAGAAAATAAAATGAAAAATAAAATGAATAAAGAAGCAATAAATAGGAATAAATTTGCCTGAACTTGTACACAGTTGTATATGGAAGTGAAAATGAAATGTCGTACCCAAGATTTCCCTCTATGTTACGTAAAACCTTGTATAAAAACTGTATCTCACGTCTTCTTAGTTTCTTCATCTTCATCCTCCGCTTTTGATAGATTAATGACAGAAAAACTTCAGAAAAATCACTCAAAAAAGTTTGACAACCTACCCTAATTTTCTTCGACCCTGTTACCTGAACACAACTTTTATTTTAGCCCTAGTGTTGTCCCCCAATAACCAATTCCTTAGGGAAAACTACAAGTGTGCCATACCAACCCCATGTATCTCACCCTCGGGCATCCTGTTTCCTGTTTTGCTAATCTGATTTCACATAGAGACTGACTGCAACCCGGGGGAGGCACTCAGACTCTGTTTGGGTACCAACTGTGGTATCGACCCTGAGTAGCTGTCGATTAAATGGAAGTTTGCAAGCAGGGGGGGTTGGATATTGTTAAATGTTAACACTTACATAGTTGATGAAAATGACACTCACATTTCATAGTGTTATTTCAGTGCTGGAAAATGTTTTAATGATATTACTAAAACCCTTATTCCAAGTGAAAGAGTGCCTCAAAAACACTGGTGTTTTATGGGGGGCTGTCAAGTGGCTAGATTTAAATGGGGCCGTAGTTTCTCAGAGCCCCCCCCCCCTCCTTTCGGACCGACCTCTTCCTGTGGCCATCTGAAGCACAGTGAAAATATGGATTAAGGCAGTGACAGTGATCATTATTTAACATGGGGTGGGGGAGTGGTGGGTTTTCAGAGGAGGGGTTCGACCCTTCCGCGGGGGGGGGGGGGGGGCAAAATAATTTGGCCTGTTTTAGGTGAAAAACCCTGCGGTTAAAAGGGAGTTTTCGCCTACGATTCCCCCCCCCCCCCATCCCCTTGCTACAAATTGATCACTCTCTAAGGATTTACGTTGTGGATTTGCAATTTGGCAGTTAATAAGAGTGGTCGTGAATGAAAATGCAACACGATACATGGGGCGTGATGGGCGGTGTTGTGAGTGATATTCAATCCGGCCCAGGTAATTTAGGGCAGTGGAAGGTGAACAGGCTTGGTTACACCAAACAGATTAAAATACTCGTAGGTTACATACAGCACTCTGGTATTGAGACACTACACTGGGAATTGAAACCATATCTTTCCCCTCCTCCTTTCCATATCTCAGGGGATTCAATCCCCTCTCCTCCCCACCTAACTCCTCACTCCCGGCCTTCCTCCCTTGCCCCCCCCCCCTCACCATCTCTGCCCTTCCCTTGCCAACTTAGAAGGGTGTATATCTCCTCTTTCCTATCCCCTCGGTATGTCTGTTCCACCAACACCCCCCCCCCAACCATCCTTTCGCATTGCCGTCAATGACGACCTTCCCTGTAGTACCACAGGATGTGTACATTTCCCATGTGACTAATACAGGACAGATTTCACAAAAATGTTGCATTTAATCTCTTATCAACACGCCATCGCAATACACAGATTGAAATATGGATTAAACCACAACTACCGGGTAGCGGAACACGACCAGTGGGGAAGAGCCGTGTAATTAAATTACCATTTTAAGGAAGGTGTAATTAAATTGACATGGTAGTTATTTAGTGCTGTTGTCTTCAGTGTGTGTTGAATGGGCAGGATAATTACTGTAAAACCCTATGTATAAAGCACAACTTATAATACGTGAGGATAGGCCCATAGTTCGCCCTATAGTATGGGAAAGAGCTGAAGCTAAAATTCCCAGATGATTTAGAAAATCCATCGATTAGAACAAAGGATATTCCGTTTTAAAATTTTCTAGCGGAAGCTTGAAGTCTTGGTGCATATAGGGTGTGTCTTATATGCAAGATATTCCGGTAATCAGTGATAAAAATACTGTAAGGCGTCCTATACGGGCTTCACTACACACGTAAGACGCTTTGCCTTATGCATCACCTGGGGCTTCATCCCAGTTTAGGTCTGACTTAAAGTGAAATATTTCTCTAATTAAACCCCACTCAGACTTGGGGAATACACTATGTTCCCTGTGGTAAGCTCCTGGTTCCCACGTCATGGAATGTCATGGAATTCCAGGAAATTTCAACATGTGTGGAAAGATAGGAAATGAGAAAAAATGGATATACATGTATTATTAGCAAAATTCTTTGATTACCAATCCCCCCCCCCCTCGACTGATGCAATGTATCGTGTGCATGGGTCAGCATGATGCACCAATGACTTATGAAGTGGAGCATCATGCTGACCCACGGGTCGTGTATCAACCCTGTAGGGGCAGCATCATGCATAACTGCAGCCCTGGAGAGTTACTCACCAGGGCTGCAGTAGGGAGGCAAAATCTCAAAAAGAGGTGTAGAAATCACTTTATGAGGGACGGAATGTTAGGGGGTGGCATCCATGCCAGACTTGAAGTATGGTCCATACTGATCAACTTTGGGGTGGATGCCACGCGCACAAATCGTTTTCCCCTGAAATAGGGCCTGATAAAGGCAGCCATTACCAAAATTTCTTGTTTTTGCCATAACATTGCAGCCAAAGATGCTAGGCATTCATTTGAAGTGTCTAAGAGCACATTTTCAGAGGTCTAGGAACTCATTGGAGACATCCTTATCTTTCTCAGATGCATGCTAAGCCTAATTTAGGCCTGTTTAAGGTCGCCATTAAAAGAAGTCTATTGCAAAATCAGTGAACATTCCGTCCCTCATTTCACGATTTTGCCTCCCTACCACTTTATTTATGCATTATGACGACCAATGGGCATGACGCGGGGGGGGGGGGGGGTATGTTCCATGAAAATCCAGTTCCATGTCCACGGCACCAATTTGCACCAGAGTTGGTACATGTATACATATCCAATGTAAAAGGGTATAACATTGTGGTGTGGATTTCGGTCAGTGCGTGAGTTTCCGTGGGTGTGGTTCCCATAGTTACCCGTACACATTATAACATCGTGATATACATACAAGGATGATTCTGGGAATACCCTGCAACAAACATGCAACATATGAATCTACACTCTCCAAGCTGAAATCTGTTTTACAACCTTTAATACAGCCGTAGATAAATAAGTATGGTACATCGACAAGTCAGATTGTTGGCATGGTGATTAGTCTATAGCGATTAAACTTTTCAGGGCTGCATGCATTAATGCTTCATACCCATTGGTTGTCATGATGCATGAATGCTACATACCCATTGGTCGTCATGATGCATGAATGCTTCATACCCATTGGTCGTCATGATGCATGAATGCTTCATACCCATTGGTCGTCATGATGCATGAATGCTTCATACCCATTGGTCGTCATGATGCATTAATGCTTCATACCCATTGGTCGTCATGATGCATGAATGCTTCATACCCATTGGTCGTCATGATGCATTAATGCTACATACCCATTGGTCGTCATGATGCATTAATGCTTCACACCCATTGGTCGTCACGATGCATTAATGCTTCACACCCATTGGTTGTCACGATGCATTAATGCTTCACACCCATTGGTTGTCACGATGCATTAATGCTTCATACTCATTGGTTGTCATGATGCATTAATGCTTCACAAACTCCCGGAGGGTCGGCATGATGCTTCAATGAAGTGCTGGCAAGCAGATTTTTTTCCAAAAATATGGAGAGGGCGATCCGTAGACCAACTAATTTTTTTGGTGTGGCCTTAAGAATGTGCCCCTAGGCTCACAATCCTAGTGATAGTTATGTTAGTCGCATGATGGTTACCAGTATATATGTTTCCACATATTTCAACTTATCATACACATGTAAATATATGGCGCCGCCACATATAAGGTTCACCCTGACTTGACTGAACGACCATAAGGAACACATGTGGCTTTGAGTTGCACCATGGCTCTGATTAATGTATGCCCTTCTCGCTCATATCTGCGCATGTCTGTGGTCATATATTGATATATACCAGTAGCATTGAGCCATGAGTAAAATAAATCCTCGCGTATAAGACGCAACTTATACACCAGAATTACGTCATGTGTGTCCTGTATGATTTAGCCCAATTCACGGTGCATCTTATATGCAAGGAATTCACACTGTAGTTCAGTACTGGAATGACCAAAATTTGACCCCCATATGCATCATATAGGATCTAGCCTAACCTATGTTCCTGGGTGGTCTGGCCTGGTGCACTATATACTTTTAAAGCGACAAGCAATGTGATACTAAGGAATGTTTTAGTTTATTTATTGCTCTCATATTGATATTAACACTGAAACCAGATAATGACAGAACAATTAAGATGGTTTCCTACAGCTCTCTGAGTTGAGCTTCGCTTCATTTGGACATGTGGCGCCTTCTCAGTGTCTGGCCTCTATATACGAGTACATAGCCTACCACCTAGTTTCTTGTGTATGGTGTCATAACCTCACTCCTTGTTTAAGGTAAAGCCTGTATAACGCAGGATATAATCCTCCGTCTGTAAATTGATCTCTTAATTGGGCTTGTCATGTCTTGTTCTCCTGTCACCTGTAATGTACAATGTATTGTTAAAGTATTGTCGGATTAATTCGATATTTTGTTACACATTACCTATTTATTTATCTTATATTATTTGAAGCACAAAGGCTATGATGTATATGTGCCAAATTGAATTTAAGTTACCGCAGAATCTGGTGTTCTTTGCTTCAAGCACCGCTGGTTTACTTTGGGTTGACCAGTATAACTGATCATTGTAAAACCAGGACCAAATAAACAGTTTCAAAAAAAAAAAAGTGTGCATCCTATACACAAGGATTTATGCTCTGATTAATGGGTTGACAAGGGATCCCTTCACAATTATGAATGTATACCCTTTCCCTATACCTGCATGTTTCTGTGATATCTGTGTATTATATTGCTCAATAACTATGATTAACCTGTATTCTCTTTTCCTATACCTACAGGTTTCTGTAATAGAGCGGTTGGTGTTTGACTTCCTCGGGTTTATGTGGGCACCCATCATCGGTAACTTCCTACACATCACATTCGTCATCATCGGCTTCTTCGGGGCCTATCAGTACCGCCCAAAAATAGTTATCGTAGTAAGTATTCTTACTCTAATTAAGACCTTTTAGGAACATAAGTTCTATACCTGTTGCATTATTGAAAATGATAAAAGGTTTTTACTTGGATTCAAACTGGCTTATGATATGAAACGGGCAGAAAATGAGGTTCCAGGTAATCCAGTTGAAGATGTTGAAGTTGAAGTTTTTTTGCGGCCATAAAATTATGACAATGATTACGCTTACAGCCAAAGTATAAACAACGTGACAGTATAAAACCAAAATATCGGGGATAAACATATATATATATATATATATATATATATATATATATATATATATATATATATATATATATATATATATATATATATATATATATACATATACACACTCATAGCGGCACTATCCCGCTATCGTAAGACCTCATGTACTACTGTACATTGTACATGTACCGGTAATTCATTTGCATACTTATGCTGTATGCAAGAATTGATGCTGTTACATTATCTTTTTTTCGGTTTCAGTATACCGTGTGGTCGTTAATATGGCTAGGGTGGAATATCTTTATAATCTGCTTCTACTTAGAAGTCGGCATACTACAAAGAGTGAGTATACTTAAGCATTTAAGGGCTACTGATGCATTAATGCATCATGCCCATTAGTCGTCATGATGCATTAATGCATCATGCCCATTAGTCGTCATGACGACCCTACCAGGATTGACAGTTTATCTCAAGTTGAATACTGAAGTTCCATAGGTTTATCCTTGGAGCCCTGTATTTCACACCCCCATGCAATAACCCTACCCCGTATTTCATTACCATTTGCAGCACACTAAATGTCATAATAACTGTGGTTTAATCAATAGTTTGTGTCAAATGAAGGAAAATCGGAACATACCTCACTAAAACAACATGAGATAAATGTAAAGGCTCCGCCTCGTGAGATAACCCTCACTTAGACCAATCCTCGTGAACCTTTACCATTATCCCGGAGGGTCATGATGCAACAAGTTTCACCGGCATTTCATTGGTGCATCTTGCCAACCGATGGGCATGATGCACACCTTCATTAATGGCCCTTAAAGGATAACACTATAGATACCGGGTATTAGTCAAGTACAATTTAACATACATACTGTACTTTCTTTCCACCTACTTCTGCAAATATAAGATTGTTATAGATGTTAAAAGATATCGTCCAACATAATATAAAAACAGAAAAACGCGTCCTCTATTAATTTTTTCATCTCTTTTCTCAATTAACAGAACATATTTTTATCTCATTCCAGGATAGTCCAATTTTGAATATTGGGACAGATAACAAGTCATGGTGGTTTGTTAACGGCATAGGGTGTCGAGTAACGAACGACTCGTGGGAGAACCACAGTGGGACGCCCGACGTCATGTCGCGACCTGTTCCTCCTGAGCACCTGGTGGAGGGGTGCATACTAAGTTACCCCTATGTGGAGATCATACACGCGGGCGTGCAGATCATACTAGCTGTAAGTTACACTTAGATTTCCTCGCCTTAGTGCAAGAACTTAGTGATGAAAAATTGTGAAAATTACTGGAAAAATGCTTAAAAATTTCCCAAAAATGTAAAAAAGTCCCAAAATTAAAATTCTAGGGTCGGCCCTGTTTTGCTCGGGTCGGTCGGGTAACTGGAAACAAACCTTTTCTTTTAGGCCATCCTATAGCACCAATTGGATACAACAATATTGCACTGGGGCCTGTTGGCACATATATCATAGACAGAGCATCAGTACTTCTCAAAGTAGGTAGATAAGAGTCAATAGATGTTAAAACAGAAGAAAACTTAATTTTGCAAAATATCAGATACAACCTTCTTGCACTAAGGTGACAATTTCATCTGAAATTTACCATATCATCGCAAAAAAAAACAAAACCAACCCAGGTTGTGAATGAGCGCCTGTCTCAAATAAGTGCTGGGGGTAAAAATAGACCTCGAATAAGCGCCCGTCTTGTATTATACAGTATAAGCGCCGGGGGTAAATGCCATGTTACCGGAAAAGTTTGGGAGCATTGAAATTTTTTTTTTTTTTCATTGTAATAAAACCCCCGGTCATAAGCCGGGGGTAGACTTTAAGCAAATATTAGAAGCCAATTTTGGTCAGAAAGCACAAAATAAAACCGACTTGTACCCGGGGTTTTAAGGTAATTGAATTAAATATCCTTGATGTAAGGAAATTATTTGGTGTAATTATATTTGATACTCTGTTGATACTCACTGGTGTTTACTCCGGCATTCTGTTTTTCTAGTTGATGGGATTCTGTGTAGCGTGCTATGTCATTTATCTATTTACGGAGGAGGACGATAGCTGTAAGTATACTCACCAGGTGGCACCACCTCCATCACCGTTTAACCTCTACCTGATCTTGACACTGCACACAAAATGGCCGCCGCCGTCTCTGGCCACATACCCGGAGACTCACCCTTTACGCATAGTGTTCACTAACCTTTAGATATCATATTTTCACATGACTAATGCATAACGATGAATACATTTTGTAGTTAACATTAATTAACATTCCGGTGAAGGGAGCTCACTGCGCTCACACACATCCCACCTTTTTTTAAATAATTGCAGTATATACTAATAATCAAAAACAAAATTGTAGTATTCATGGTGAACCGGTTTATTCTTTTTGTTGTTCTTAATCAAGCCACAAACAAGGCCCTAACCAAAATTAACTCAAAATAGATCCAGTGGCAATTTGGCATGATGATGCAAAGTTTGTTTATTACAATATTTTTGAGTGCGTAAATGGTCATTTACGCAGGAGTAAAAACATTCACATTTTCTCTGTTATATTTTAGCAACCAGATAGTCAACATTCCCAAGCTATGTTTTATGTAAAGCTGAAAAGTTGCTGCCATGTTTTAAAATACATAAACCACAACCAGACATTTTTGCCTTTCCAACAGAGTTACTATAATTGTCCATAGAGAAGAAAGTAGTTCACCGTTTGATTCACCCGATACAAATGTGTTAGTACTATAGTATTGATGATAGAAATCATGGAACCTGGTGACTAGCCAATGTGGTATACCCCCAGTACACAGACTGCGGAAATTCACATTCAGCCTAATCATAAAGTATAGTGAGTGAGCATTAAATATTGGAATGAAAACAAAAAGAACTTCAAATATATTTTGGTTTCTGTGAGTGTATAAGGACAATGGGACTTTAATATTTTCCAAATTTACACAAAGTATCTTTCATAATTTAAATGGTTTGCAGTGAAGTGTTGTACATTTCTAGAAAACTATTTGTGTGTTGTTTTGGATAATTGATGAGTTTATGGGTGTTAAGCCCCAGGAAATGCAACTAAATTGCCATTTTGTATCTAAAACTAGAAGAAGTTGGGTTGGAGTAGTTTAACACTTCACTCATTTGGTAACTGTTGTGTATTTCTAAGTATATATGCCATATTTCATTCATCTATGGATGTGTTATTTTAGTATTATGTATATTTATGAATGCTTCCTTATTCTAGATATCTGCAGTCTATAACAATCAGTGAACTATATTATTATACAATTATTATTCTTATACTATCGCCTTTTCTTAGAATAACAAGCTCGACTCTTGTAGATTTCGCTTTTTTCATTATTCTGTGTTTTTCACCAAGCGGTACTGTACATGTGGGGGCCTGGTTATGGTTCTATATTTCATCTAACGTGTTTTGACACCTTTGTCCTTGGGTTGACCTTCATATGACCTTCAAACTGATGCGCGTTTTGCTTTGCTTCTCCACAGACTGGCAATGTGAGTGAAGCGGCCGGCGAATATGCACCCTTTGTGACCACGGTTTGAACAGTCACAGGGCGTGCTACCTATTTATCCTTCACCTATTATAGAAAACTTCTCCCCTATAATTAACCCATCCTCTCTCTGTCCACTACTAGGCCTATGTTGCTTCAGACAAGGAGAAACAAGTGACCATTATCTCCGTCTACTTGTTCCTCGTTGTCAGTGCCCCTCGTACTAAGTAGTCTCCCCGTGTGGCCCGTGTCCCGCCGTGCTAGGGGCTTCTTGTGGAGTGGACATTGACTGGTTTCGATTCCAATTCTGTGCCCGTGCTCCTCACCCCTCATATTGCAGTGGTGTACTAAAATAATATAGCTTCCTCCGATACGGCGGGTATGAAGATTACTGGCTTGTTATATGGGATCACGGTATTAAATAGATGCAGTTTAGCAAGCAGTTCTAATAGCCATGCAAGTATAACCAGAGCTCAGGGTAAAAAGTGGCTTTAGAAATAACATTTGTAACAGAGCAGCACGCTGAAATAGTATCTAGTATTAACTACGACTCATGTAGAAGAAATTCAAAATTCAGGTTCTGTAAAAAAAAAAAATGTAATTTATCAGGCACAGTAATATGTTTCATGTGATTTGAACATAATAGTCAAGAATGGCCATTGCTTAAATAATAAATTTCACTTATATGTTTTGTCGAATGAATTAAAAACCTTTCAAACGTATATCTTGCCAGAAGTAAACAATCTGGAACCTCTATAGGAAAAGGGCTCGGGGAGAGGGGAAACCCCTTTTTGTTGGAGAAATATCTTTTCTGAAAAAAAAAAGATTATCTTTCGAGCTCGGGAGACGGCTGTTTGCACCTCCTAACCTCGACACTACCTTGATGCTACATGGAAAAAAAAGATTATCTTTCGAGGAAACCAATATTTATTTATTTTCAAATGCAATATTTATCTGGTAGCAATGTGCGGCCACAGATTAGATTTAGGGTTGGGGTTAGATATTGGGGTAGCAGCTGCAGGGAGTAGCTTGTTGGGCTGTGTGTTTGGTTGGAGTGAGTGGTGAGATACAGGAGAGGCCTGCATGAGTGCAGTTGTACCGAGTGAATGATGCACGAGTTCCAACAATACTAACCAGAAGATGAACACACAGAAACTAACAAATAAAAACACTGCCCAAAATAAGATGAACAGTATTTGATCAAATTAGGTTTAAGATTTAATATCAACAAAAGGAGTCATTAAATGGGAATCTTGCTTTTTTTTTTCTTTTTTTTTATCATTTTAGGCCGTTTTATTCTGATAACTTGGATCACGGATCCGGCAACGAGTTTTTTTTTTTTTTTACCTCTAACCGACGGATTTTTCGACATTCAGGGGTAAAAAAATAAAAAAATGTCCATGGGGTTGAACAAATATCAAGTTTTGACCTTCATATCCAACATACAATTGTAAAAAACCTACCTTTTGTTGGCTAAAATGCACATTTGGTGTCCAAAAACGCGACTTTACATAGCCTTTTTTTCTTGCTCTAGCCAATGGGATTTTTGGGCTCTATTTTCGGATTTTTAAAAAAAAAATAAATTTTTTTGCCCCTGGCCGACCAAAATGAATTACCCTGGTACCAAAAAGTCTGTAATTCAAGTTATTATAATTACACGGCCTTATGTATGTCAAATCAATTAGAAAAGCTATTAATGCTGCAACTCCTATGAATTTCCGTTAAAATCAAACTATATATAAGGTGTGAAAAATGATTATTGATAGGAAATAAGCATAGTGAAATGCTTTGAATACCTGAGAGCATTCTAAGCATTTTTAGTGTGGCAAGACCAAAAGGATGATTTACGAAGTAGTTTCTAGAATTTAAGCAAGCATATCTAGTTAACTGTACTAATATGCTTCTATCATAAGTTAAATGATTTTGCCTCTTTTTTATTTGGGCATTAATTGACAGATCCGGGGGAGCCTTATGCGCTGAGCTGAAGCGTAACTTTTGGCAGGGCGGACAGCCTGAGACCTGGGTAAATCACCACTCAGTTTACCCTGTTATCTTAGTCCCTGCCTTCAGGTTACAGTCTTAAATCTTTATTGAGGTTTCTATATCGTCTTTATGGTGGTGGGAACCACAGGTGCAATATTCAGTTTGTTGAGTTAGATTCCCACTCTTTTCTTACCTAAATATTTTTTTGACTTTCATCAGTTATTCATTTCCTAGATAAGCACAGGTGTAGGTTAAGTGTTCTTTTTATCATTCAAAGGAAAGGTGTTATTCTATCAGTAAAATGGCAAAATAAGTGAAATAAATGATAGGAAGGGTGATGAAATGAAAAGTAATTCATTAAAAGGGAATAAGAGAAGAACAATTAACAGATTTTGTAATGGGAACACTTTCTCTTTTAGTATCAAACTTTGATCACATAACTTACAGGAGGTTCATCACATGACCACAACACAAAATAGAAATCTATCACATTGCCACACATCATGTAAATATTACTAGGTTTGATACACTACATAGATATGACACCTATTTTGACCCTTTAAAGGCCGCTGATGCATTAATGCATCATGCCCATTGGTCGTCATGATACACCAATGAAGTGCTGGCGAGCAGACTCGCCAGCACTTCATTGGGGCATCATGCCGACCCTCTGGGACAGTATCACCCCTGTAGGGTCGGCATGATGTGATGCAGCCCTGGTGAATAACTTGCCAGGGTTGCTGCATTCGTGCATCATGAAGACCAATGGGCATGATGCACTCCTGCATCAGCAGCCCTTGAAGTGTTCGGCTAGTGGTGCTGTTCAGACCTAACATGTCTCCTTGGTCAGCTGCCCAGATCCAAACCCAGCTTATCCATCATCTACATCCATTTGTTATTTCCTGAATCCCTGTAAATAACATCACTCCCTCCCCCATTTTTACCACCATCTTCAATTGGCTTGATTTTGTCATTGCGGAACTTCTTATTTCTGTCCTCCTCATATAAAACACGCACAAAGAGTTCAATGGAGCCAATTACCCTGCTTCTGTTGCCTCGCGGGTCTGTCAACCAGACTGATAAAATGGGAACCGGTAAACCCATCTCAACCCAAATCGACTTTCAGCTAGAACAACCTCAGTTTCAGGTCATAGAAAAAGAAAATCTAATTCAGAGCTCATTGAACAGTGGCCTCCCCCTAATAGGGTTGGTCACTGATTCAGAGCATCCTCAACCATGGCCCTTAGACCTGGGTTGTCTGTTAGCTTGGACCCACCCTAAACTGACCCCCATGGGTCATCAGTTAGCTCAGAACCTCTTGAATATTATCTGTAGATATTGGTTTTCTTGATTAAAGCCCTTCTTTCTGCGCCTGCTTTATCGTATTCTGCGTGTAGGTGCGAAATGCGCCAATGAATGCAGAAATCTGTTCAGACAACTCAGAAACGGGTGTCAACCTTCTTGCCCCAGTCCCAAATCTACCCTCTAACATTTGCATTGTCTACCATGGTTTTTAACAACTAGAAGAATTAACCGCACTTTGTTTGTATGGCCTAACAATAGCCGCATCGAGACTAGTGCCTAGTGGTGGTGCAAATTGAAGATTAACACAAAAATAACAAAATTGGACTAATCTTAGCTTAAATTTCACCAAGCTTCTCTACACTGGGTTTCTGCTTGCTACTTTTGCACTTCTCTGCAAATATTTTGCTTCTACTCTTCTCTTCCGTTTCATCACAATTGCTTATTATTTTCACCTATTTAATTGCTATATTATTCGCTATGATTTGTGCACAGATATTATGTTACAGTCACCGTCATAGTTGATTTGAAGAACTAATCAGTGCAAAACTGATGACAGTACAGCATCAGGATAGACAAGTACCATATCAGTATTTACATTGATGTTGTTCATAATATAGTCGAAAAGATACTAAATCAGATGTTGAAACTTTTTTATGTTAACCATACAATTTCTAAGGTATATCAGAGATAAGTAGGTGTTCTAGTATCAAGCTTCTTGCCCCTCGGCCATAGTGCTCCTTGTTCATAGTTGGATCACTGACTTCGGTCCTGACAATTATCAATGGGCAATAATTGTTTGTTTACCATGATATCACGAGCAAGTCATCCTAGTTCCGAGGTCACTGCCAACTTGAGCTTTCTTTGTTGTACGCTGAAAAGATTTAATCCCCTTGCCATTCCACCAATTCATTAACCTAGGAGTTAGAAGAAATAACCTGGCAAAATTCTGGTCTACAATGCAAATGACCTTCAACACCTTTTTACCTTCACCTCCCTATGTCCTCCCCTGTGACCTTGACCTCAACCCCTCAGGCTCGGCATGATGCATGCAGTCATGCATCAAAACGACCATTGACCTGATGTTAACCCTTCCCACCCAGAGCTACACTTCACATGTGACCCTGAACAATGTCAACTTTGGATCATACATTCAGGTCAAATTGGATGATGACCTTGGCTCTGAACCAATGACATGACTTTTCCTCACCCTCAACCCCTTGAATCCCTACACCCTTTTGCTTCTGGCTTCGAACTCACACCACATCCTAATTGGCAAATTTTGTGCGTGTTTTCATTTCAGTCGACTTTATCGGTGGGTTTGACACGTACTCGGCCTATCAGTCCCCAGCAAAGAGCTCTCACATGCAGCTGCAGCCTGTCTACGTGTACGTATAATAACATGTACTTAGGGTCAGCTTGACTCTCACTACTGTCACATATACATGACTATATGTGAAACATTTACCAGGACGTGCACACAGCTTCTACAGCCTCACACTAAACGACAAACCACACTAATCATAATGTAGCGCACCCTGATGCACATCCGGCCTCTCAGGTGTATTGTACATACATTGTAAATACCTTTATATGTTATGGTGTCGCTTTAAGTGCTGGTCACTAAAGAGATTGCTTTTAAAGAGTTAAATTTAGAAATGAAGTATTACACAACATACATTATTTAAGCCAAGCAATTATTGTTTATATGACAATGAAGAATGCTGAAGCACCGTAACAATTTCTTTTGAAATGTAAAATAGTCAGAAAAATGCTTGCAATAATTTGCCCTAGTTTCAATATGAGTACCTGTATATGATTTAAGGCTTTAGCACTTTAAAGCAGTAAGAAGGAAAAATTAATGGAACCAAAGACAGCTTTTGAGGTAAAGGTCCTCATAGATTTGATTTCCCCCCCAAAAAAATAAATTCAAAGTGAACGGTCATGAAAGAATGATAAAAAAGTCAATAGATTGGACTAGAATAATAATCATCTGCAGAACTTATAACAATTCGCTGTAATCTGCAGTTGAACATATGATTAAAGTAGCCATGACAACCTCCTGGGGTTAGATGAGTAAAATGTTTCCCTTGTTTGTTCAGTCGTGAATTAGAGTGACTTATCTGGCTAATTGTCTAACGCTCAGTGACAAGGCAGGTACGTGGTTTATACCTCGCTCACAGACGGTTTGTCAAGAGTCGCGTGACTTCACGTCTTGTCGTTACTTCCCCCACCATTTACACCAAAAATCTTCTTAATTCAGTCTTGGTTCTCACCATTTTGCATTTCTCTGAATGTAGTTGAGATTGCTGTTTGGTTTGAATGTCTTTGCGCCCATACCTGTATTTATAAGGAAGGTAGTGCGCTTCATAGCAAAAAACAAACACAGAGAAGAGAAAGGCATCAATATTAGTTTGAGAGAGAATGTAACATCAGGGAATTTTTTTTTTATCTGTGTGACTATGGTATGTTTTTGAGAGAGAAACAAACATGTACTGTTGTATAAATAGGTGAATGTATGGAATAATTGTGTGCTGACAATCTCCATGAGATAAAGAATGAATGTGGTTGGTAGATGTTAAATTGGGTGTACTGTGTTGATGTGTACGAGAGTGTAACGTTGAACGCATGTGGTTGAAAGTCTGGTATGCGTATTTCAGAGATAGGTCAGAGCTGGGTACTATGGGGATTCACCAAGATCACGAGTAGCATATGTAGGGACTAGGTAACCATAGCAACACGCTGCGCCCGTCCCCTATGCCAGGTACGCGGCACACCAAGCAACCACCGTCCCCTCCTCACTCCCACTTTCCAGCACCCAGCGATGTGCACAGCCCAAACCTTGTGGTGACTATATCACTGGATATAAAATAATGATAAAACTCAAGTTTTTTTTCAGATTTAATGAAATACATTCTATATTTTTATGTTTCTAATCTGGCTCCTCTGTGCTGATCAAGTGTTGTAAAAGACAAGTGATTTTTTTTGTGATCCTAAATAATTGTTCTAAGGATTAGTTAAGAAAAGGACATGCACACTTCCTAAAATCCAGTTTGTTTAAACAATTGTATTCATCTCATCCCTTCTAGTTGTCTACTATTAACATTTTTCACATATTCTTAAGAAAACTGGGGGACAAGGAAAGAGATTTGATATGAATCAAAGCCTGAAAGAAGGGAACTGAATGAAAATCAATTATTCCAAAAGGTGTCAAATATAACTAAGTATATTTTCTATCATATATGTATGAAGCACAGCAAACCATTTTTACGTTACTACTAAGGTTGGGGGTGTAATCCATTGGTGAGCAAGGAAGCGGCGGGAAGGAGAAAGGGGCGTGGGTTGCCCTGGAGCCTACTTGTTATTTTGTTGTTGTTAGCACAGCCGAGTCGCAACCAGTCAGTTCCTTTTCTCACTGTTGTCTGTCAATGCACCACTGTAGTTTAGTTATGACATCTGCCTCTTTTCTCCCTACCATGCACCCTCTCCCATCCCCTGCCATACAAGTATTATAGTACGAGAATGCTTGTAGACTTCATGCATACCCCAGCCAATCCTTATTGGGAGGCAGCAGTTTCTTTTTCAAAAGCAGTCTAAAGATTATCATACATTTATTGTCTGCCTTTTTGTTGCCATGACAATATATGGGGAGGGGATTATATAATGTGTGTAATTGTATTGACACATAGAAAGTATTACTTTTTGCATGACATGAAAGGGATGGAAAAATATCGAAATTAATGGTGATGGATATCTAGAAATTTGGAAAGAAAAAAAGTCACAGAATTTTAATAACATTTGGTTAAGTATAGCCAATACCTTGAGCTTAGGTGAATGTGATGTTTCTTTAGTTAAGGACTTTTCATCTACCGTAGTTAGTTCTTGGTTTGTGGGATATTCACATATTCAGCTGCAAAATACACTTTAAATTTATGCATGGCCAAGTTACAAATGGGCTTTCATTCTAGATGTGACCCAGAATAATTCTGTTTAGTGCCAGCTCTGGCATGCTATATTTCCCTTAATTTTTTTGATACCTTCAAGTTTAGCTATTCTTTAAGTTGTAATGTTTAATTTACAAGCATATACCGGTGTAGATTGGAGTAGGTGTTTAGACAAGTTTGATATATGTAGTATTGTCATAAGAGAGGTAAGTACATTGTAAGGAGTCAGCTATTCACATGTCTTATATATGATATATTCCTCAAAGTATTTTAAAACCATTCACATATCCTACAGTAAACTCCAGCGTATAAGGCGCACCTCACGTATAAGGCGCAGCCCGAGTTGAAGGAAACCCTATAAGACTCATTTGGGGGCTGACTTTTGAATGTTTACTACTGTTCTATAGTAAAATTACCCCGCCTATAAGGCGCACCCAGACTTTTGGCTGATCATAGAAGGCACAGGGGGGCTCTGATTCACGTATAAGACGCGCCTTATACGCGGGAGATTACAGTATTTTATTTTCCATAAAAGTATTATGGAATATACCATGATACTTCCGGTTCATAAACAAAGATATTGGAACCAAGCACTCAAATATTGTATCCTTCAGTGTACAGTCAATATCTTGTCCTCTTTTTAGAATGAAAGTATACATTTTTTTTTAGAATTCATCTTGCACTAATTTTGTTCTGAAAGTATAAACCATTTTGTAAAATTCACCTTATACTGTATTCTTTTTTTTATGAATTAATTTTTACAATGCATATCTTCCAAACAAAATTGTGTACCTTAGTAACTTCTTCCTGTTTATTCAAAACAAATGACTCAACAGTTTTTTTTATTTTCACAGCTCAACCGGTCCACGATGAGTTAGAATACATCAAGATGCGCTATAAGTCACCAGCTCGCAGCAGTTTCCGTGACAACAAGACGTATGAGACTCTCACCACACGCTCCACCTACAGCACAGTGGATCGTGGGGTGGATGGTCCCAACGGGCCCAACTACAGTGATGACTCCATCATGGACTACCCTCAAAAAGAAAAGCAGTCCTCATGTGAGAAGAAGGGCAAGGACAAGAGTTGGAAGAAACACAATAGTAGTATAAGCACCCCATTGGAGGGTAAAAAGGGTATAGTAGGAAATTATGGTTATGACCAAAAGAGTGAGAACTACTTGTACAACATCATAGGACAGACACAAGGGGTGACTGTCATCTAGAACTGTTATTAAAAGGAGGAGGATTAGCTGTAAATGTGGAGCAGAGGAAAATGAGTAACTGATGTTGGTTCAGCTACTGGGAGTCATGTGTGTTGACGGAGGGGACTGCCTTGCGACTAGCCCACTTAAATTTCTCCAGGTTCTGAGTATCATTCAGACCATAGCCTTCCCTTTTATTCCATATTTTTTAGATTTGTTTTACCATAAGTACCCTTATTAAATGTCCTAAATGCAAGTATTATATCAGGGTATAGAGTCATACATATGACACACAAACAAGCCAGAGAAGAACACGTTGCCTAGTTATGTTACATGTATTACTCGGTGATCGTCGTATTACAAACAAATACATTGTTATTGTCGAAACTTTCATAGTCACAGCTGGTGGTTTGATGTTGAAACATGTTGTGACAGAAGTCAGTGTTTTAGAGGTAGATATCTTTTAGAATCATGTTGACGGAATCAATATAAACATTGAGTTAGCATATGTCCTTAACAAGTCATGGATGCATGATTTCATATTATATTGAAGTAACAAACATGCCAATATGTTTGATTCCTATTCATGCATAATAATGGGAATGATGATAATCCGTCGTCGTTTTCCCAACGCTGTCCCAATAGTAATAAACATTGTGATATATCGGTTAAGAAAATGAAGTGCTGGACTATGCCAGCTAATCATACACAGCCTTAGGATCATGCAAGTATTTTGTTTGAGAAGAAAATTCAGGGAGAAGATAAAGGGTGTAAATCTGAAGTGTCGTAGTGAAATTAGATAATATTGGGTGTGCTTGTGCCGTTGAAAGGTATCTAGACATACATATAGCGCCACTGTTCCTAGACGGCTGGGTTTCACAATGAGAGACAAAAATGCTTCTTTTAAGTGTAGGTATATTAAACAATGTATAATTATAAACTGTTAAGAGGAGACTGTAAATAACAAATATTTTAGAGGAATGGAACAGTAGCATGCATAGTATGTTTTATGTGTGAGGCCAAATTTTGCCACTTGTACATAAGAGTTTTGTTTTTGTATCCTCATCTTTCTTTCCCTAGTGGGTAGGTTCTGTGAACTTTACCTGTTACCATATCCATAAGATGAGTTTTACGGCTGAAATTTATACAAGAGTGGAAAATATTTGAGCAGTAAAAGCTCAATACCTAAATAGGCTCTACCCAGTCTTTTGTGTGAGCAACCAGATCAAGAACAGAATAGGCAAATTGCAACATAAAAGACCTATGAACGAAATAATCTTCTAGTCAAAAAAAGACAAATGTATGTGTGGTCATATGGGAGCCTATCGGTCACATGCTGTTCCCTGGTTTAATTCCTGCCATTGTATAAACCATGGGATGAGAAAAAGGGATGGATCTGCCTAAAAACACTAATTATGAGATTTTTCCCTTTTGTTACCTTGTACCATTGAAGCTGCTGATGTATATGTAAAGAAGTATTTAAGACATCACTCATGTTTTGACGTGGCATTGCTCTTGCCATGGAGATTTAAACAACAGCATTGGATATGAAAAGTGGCATGGCTTCAGCTGAGCTATTTGAAAGCTATTAAGTAATCGAGTAGGAAACCATTTCTTCTACAGTGCTGATCTGGGCATTGCTGTTCCACACAAAACTTCACTGCTTCCCTTTTTGCAGTGCACCTTCTGACATTTAAGTTAACCTAATACTAATCTGTATGTATCTTCATTGTTTGCTAAGAAGCAAGACTCCCCTTTCCTCTTACTCTGTTCACCTTCCAGTGTGTCTTGATAACATTCAAAGTGGTGAACTATCAGAGGCATATCGAACAAGTCGTGTTACAAGGCATTTCCATAAGTTTCTGTTTTAAGTGGATGATGTATTGGGATATGTTTTATCAGGGTGACAACCTTAACATCACTCCATTGTGCGTTAGGCAGAATAGTGTGCATGTGTGTTGACACATTTATTGTTACATTTTAAATGGTGCTCCCCCAGGCGTATTGTGCTGCTTCCTATCAGAAGCATGCTTCTTATTTTGAATCTCGTCTACAAAACAATGTTATCTTAGCTTTATCACTCCAAAGCATTATATTGTGTCAATGAGTTAAAGGGCCATGGCTCAGCATTGGTTTAAAAGATCTGGCTTATATATTTTTATTTGGCAGCGCTATGTAAGGGAATCTTCAATCATTTTATCATTTCTGGGTTTGCAGTTTTGGTTGCCGCAATGGCCTTTTGAAGAATGTACTATATTACCTTGACTGCTTACCAGAAGGAATGAATGCTTGCTCATAGTATCATTATAGGAATTTCTCTCTTGTGAATACTGGAGTTATTGTACACGGTTGAGTTTCCCGTGATGCCGTGTGATCATGCTCCCCAATGGTAACTTGAGCATAGGGGATGTAGATACTTCAAGATGGCCTATTTACTTAGACTGTCCTTTGTGTATTTCTGTTTTTTATGCTGTAGGTGTACAAATAATAGAATAGTGTGCATTTTGTTTTCATGTAATATCAAATTATGAACAATGGCACGGGGGAAAGAGTTGCATGAAGTATTCAAACTTAGTTGGTCATGAAATATATAAGTGTGAATATAAGTGTGTAATAAAATGTGAATAAGTAAAAAAAGAGATGACCAACAAATAAAAGTATATCAGGCCTTTGATATATGTTGCAAGGGTTGCAATTGTGTTAACTTGGCCCTGTACTATGATGTCCCAGTGCGTACCGTAATTTATGTTGGTTCGTGTACATACATTGTTTATAATCTGACTAGCCAGCGTGCTCATGAGATGAGCCTCTGTGATTGTATACTATAAAGTCAACAGAAATAAAGAAAATAATCTTTTGTACAAAATAGAGTGTCATTAACTACTTTTTTCGCCATAAGTTAGTTTTACCATATTTATCAGTTCCAATGAGACTAAGTGCACAGGTAAGGTTTGGGGTTGGGTTCAAATAGGGCTGTAGCAGCTGCAGAGAGTAGGTTGTTTGGTTGGAGTAATTGGTGTTATACCACGATTTGTGGGTTACACAGTGCTTTTTGGTGTCTATTCCCATCCACATATCTGTCGATATTGCACACCCTATAGGCTGTAACATCAATTTTGTAAGGCGTGCGGTTATCAATGTAAGGCGTGCGGTTATCCAGGATAACCGCATGCCTTTCATGTCCTCCCATGTCATATGTTACATGTTAAAACCCATGATAAACTTGACCAGGACAGGGCTCGAACCTGCAGCCTCAGATCCCTAGTCCAACCCCCTATGCAGTGCGCCACAGGGACTGACGAGAAGTGGTTGGCTTGAACTAAACCAATCAAAGGAATCCTAGCCGGGCGCCAAGGCGTGTGTACCGATCGTGTATTATACACAAACATAACAGCAAGACGCAGCTTTTTTCGCTGTGTGCGCTGTAGCTGTCCGCTGCCGGGTGCAGAGGTGTATTCTACACAAACATAACAGCGAGAAGCATCTTTTTTCGCCGTGTGCGCTGTCGCTGTCCGCTGCCGGGCGCAGAAGGAGGAGACGCGGTGGTCTAGCGGTTAGCACGTTGCGCTCCCGGGGAGGGGGAATAATTTTTGTTTTCAACTTGAATTTATTGGTATTATATTGATTATTTATTGGTTTCGTGGTATAAAATAAGTAGTCAATGGATAACTCATGACGAGTGGGGGTTATCGACGGATAATAACACGAGGTCGTAGGCCGAGTTATTATCGTCATGAGTTATACATTGGTTACTTGTTCAATATAAAGGGGAGGCTTACATGAGTGCTATGCAGTTGTACTGAGTAAATGATGCAGGAGATCCAACTATACTTACCACAATATGAACACACAGAAACTAACAAAATAACACATTGCCCAAAAATACACAAACAGTATTTGTTCATATTAGGTTTAAGTTTATAGTTAAAAGGAGTTGTCAAATCTTTTATCTTTTTATGCATGTCAAATCAGTTAAAAAAAGGTAAGACATAGCTCCTATGCATTTTCCTTACGGTAAAAACAAAATAAATAAGGTGTGAAAATTGGTTATTGAATAGGAAATAAGGAAAGTGAAATGCTTTGAATACCTCAGCATTTTTGGCATGGCGGGACGGACGGTCAGAGACTTAGGTAACTCATAACTCTGTAACCCTGTTATCTTAATCGCAGCCTCCAGGTTTAAGTTTAAAGTGACTAATGAATAAGATAGGAAAGGTTATAAGATGAAAAGTAATTCATAAAAATATAAAACTGATCACATAACTATAGGAAGTCCACATCACAAAAAAGAAATCCATCACATTGTCACAAATCAGGTATATATTACTAGGTTTGATACATTGCAGAGATCTGGCACCTATTTTAAACCTTTAAAGGTCGCAGATGCATTTATGCATCATGCCCATTGGTCATCATGATGCACCAATGAAGTGCTGGTGAGTTTCCTCGCTTATACTCCATTGGAGCGTCATGCCGACACATTGGGACAGTATCAATCGTGTAGGGACGGCATGATGGTTAAATGCAGCTCTAGTGAGTTACTTGCAGGGCTGCATTCATGCATCATGATGACTAATAGGCATGATACACTCCTGCATCAGTGGCCCTTAAAGTGTTAAGCTTGTGGTGCCAGTCAGACCTAACATGTGTCCTTGGTCAGACCGCCCAGATCCAAACCCATCTTATCCATCATCTTCAATCAACTGTTATTTCCTGAATCCCTGTAAATAACATCGCTCTCTCAACTGTTTTTACCACAACCTTCAATTGGCTTGATTTTGTCATTGATGAACTATTCTTATTTCTGTCCTCCTCATATAAAACATGCACAAAGAGTTCAATGGAGCCAATTCCCCTGCTTTTAGTGCCTTGCGGGTCTGTCAACCAGAGTGTAATTCGCTATAATTTGTACACAGATATTACGTTACAGTCACCTTCATAGTTGATTTGAAGAACTAATCAGTGCGAAACTGATAACAGTACTGCATCAGAATAGACAAGTACCATATCATGAAATTGTTCATTAAGTCAAGCCTCGATATATCCGTCTTCAATAAGTCGGTTGATTCACTTATCAGCCACCTATCAGTCCTTACGGATTTGATTACAGCCATTGAAATCTATAGTAATTATGATTTATAAAACCAGCAGATTTAGTATCCAGCCAAATTTTATCTCAAACCAAGGTGGCCGGTTTATTGAGACATGACTGTAATATAGTCGAAAAGATACTAAAACAGATGTTGACACTTTTTTATGTTAACCGTACAATTTCTACGATATCATAAGAGATAAGTAGGTGTTTTAGTATCAAGCTTCTAGCTCACTGGCCATAGTGATCCTTCTTCAATGTAGAGATGGATCACTGACTTCGCTCCTGACAATTATCAATGAGCGATAATTGTTGACCATATCATGAGAGAGTCATCCTAGTTCTGAGGTCACTGCCAACTCAAGCTTTCTATGTTCGCTGAATAGATTTAATCCCCTTGCCATTCCACCAGTTCATCAACTTAGAACGGTGTGTTTCATGAGATCAGTGCAATGTCACCTTTCTGACCCGTCAGAAAGGTGACAGTTTAATTTATATTTTCTAAATAAAAAAGGTCCAGAGATATTCCTTTTATACTCAGGCATCATGCCATAAATCCTTTCTTAAATATGGAACCTCTTAATATTGTAATGTACCAAAGTTGACCGTTTCTAACACTAAACAGAACAACTAACTCAACATGGGCATGATGCATCAATGCATTAGTGGCATTTAAATGGTTAACCTTATGTAAAACCCAAACCTACACATCATTTCCTGTGTAACGAATTACTATACTCAGACAGGAGCTACATGTCTCAAAATGGACAGTAATCTGTATGAACAGACAGGGAATACACAGGAATAGACAGGAATGCCGAAATATCTCTCACAAGTGAGTGTGCATCGAGGAAAACAAAAGCACAGCGCACAGGAGTCCCACGGTAGCGAAGTCAGCCAAACCACGGAACCTGTGAGTCATATCTGCCGCTACGCAACCTTATATGAGTAAACATCAGCGATAATGGGGAAACCTCGCAGAAGGGCCCGTATCAAAAATTTGTCAAACAAAGCTACAGTAAAAGACCTTATTGAAGCTGTAAATAACCTACAGGAAAGGCTAATAGAACTTGAAAGTGATCATGATTCAACCACTGTAAATACTGTTTTGCTCCAAGAAGACTATGAAACTCTTGAAAAGCGAGTGGCTGAAAATGAAAAAAATGCTAGAACTACGAGTGACATTCTTAAGGCCCTCACAGATAGACTAGATATTGCTCAGCCTATGGCCAATGAGGCTATCCAAAAGGTTGACAACATGAAAGAAAGAGTTGATTGTATGTCTACTTCGCTAAATACTGCAAATAGACTTACCAAATCACTTCTGAAAACTACTCAAAAATTTGAGGAAGATGACAGGAAAAAAACTCTACTTATGGAAGGGTTCCCAGAAAATCACAAAGAAGACCTTCGCAAAGTCTGTGACACATTATTTGAAGATTTAGGGTTCAAATATGGCAATGAAAGAGTAGACTCCATATATAGATTGGGGAAGTATGATCCTACACAAACCAGGCCGAGAACTATAGTCTTCAAATTGGCACATCGAGGCATTAAAGCAGATGTATATAGGAAAATCTCAAATTCGAAAGATTTACCTGCTTGGAAAGGTGTGTCATTGATGGACGAGCTCACAAAAACTGAAACAAAACAGTACAATGATCTCAGGGCTCTCTTCTTTCTAGCTAAAAGGAAAGGGATAACTGATGTCAAACTTCGTCAAAGAGTGCTGATTATTGAAAAAAAATCATACTCACACCATGATATCACTGCCCTACCATATGGCTTAAATTTGCTAGAAGCCTACACGATCAAAACTCAAGATGGTATAGCCTTCAAAGGACCCCACCACATCCTGAGTAACTTGTATACATGTGACATCACATACAAAGGTCAAACATATAGTTCAGTTGAACAGGCAATACAGCATACCAAGGCCCTAAGTGTTGATGACAAAAAAGCAGCTAGTGATATTCTACACACTGATGATCCCTTCGAGATGATGGAAATAGGAAAACAGATCAAGCCAACTACAGAATGGTCTAAGAATGCTACTTGACTCATTTATGAATGCCTTCAGTCAAAGTTTAAAGTTGACAAGTGTAGCAAATATCTTCAGGAGACCATAGGAAACCTGTATAAATGCACCTATCACCCTATCTATGGGGTAGGTAGGCACATGGGAAATGTTGCTAGCCTATGCGAAAATGACGTTCAAGGTGGTAATATTCTAGGGAAACTTCTGGCTAAAGTTAGGGCAGAAAAACTTGCACAACCTACAAAGCCTGTGACAACATCAACGCCAACACCAACTACTGGGTCTCTGCCATTCCCTACTCCAACACCAGCTCCAGCACCAGCTCCAACACCAGCTCCAACACTTGATTCTGAAAAACTTCCAATACCACCAACACCCTGTGGAAAAACTCAAGACCTGCCACCATTACCAGCTATGGCAACTGGCACCCGAGAGCTACTACCAACACAGGATGTACGTCCTAAAATCTATCCACCACCAATTTCTCCAGAAGACAATACTAATGGTCAATGTATTTTACATCTTAATGCCCAAAGTATTAGAAATAAGATTGTTGACCTACGCATTGAATTACAAAATCAAGGTATAGATTTTATACTTTTCTCTGAGACTTGGTTGACCGATACTGATAAAAGCGACAACTATATTTTTAATAATTACAACCTCTATAGATTTGATAGAGTACGCGATAAAGCGGGAGGAGGTTTATGTGCATATATTAAAGAAGGTATAACGTGTTCCAGTCAAAAATTTTCAAATTTTAATGTAAGCAATATCGATGTGGAAATACAATGGCTAAATATATCGAGAGAGCACTCCAAATCAATGGTGATAGCTAATATTTATAGACCACCGGAAGGGAACAAGTACAATTTTGTGAATATATTAAAAGACACATTGACAAAAATTGAAAATCTTGAAAACTGTGAAGTATTTTTGATTGGAGACTTTAACATCAACATGTTTGAAAATACTCTGTCAAAAGATTACTTGCTTTCCACTTTACAAGATTTTGGACTACTGCAATTAATTAATCAATCCACAAAAAATAAGGGACAAATGTCATGTATTGATCTTATTTTTACAAACTCTACTATAGTTGAAAAATCTGGAGTAGCCACTTTAAATCAAAGCGATCACTTACCTGTGTATGTCAGCCTCAAGAGACCAAGTATACAGAGAAAACAAAGAACTTTTAGTGGACGGTCATACAAATTATTCGATGAAAATATTTTTAAACAGAACTTTATCGAAATGTCTTGGGAAAATTTTGATGCCTGCAATGACATTGAATCCTGCTGGCAGATTTTTGAAGATAATATTAACAGTATTCTCAATGATTTATGCCCAATTAGGAATTTCAATATTAAATTCAAGGAAGAACCATGGCTAACACCAGAACTTATTTCAGAAATCATTGAGAAAAATAATGCACTGAGAAAAGCTAAGCGAACAAATAATATTTTGGATTGGCATAATGCCAAAATCTTGAAAAACAATTGCAGTACAAACTTAAAAAGGGCAAAACAAGCTTTTATTGTTTCCGAACTCAATAAAAATGTTAAAGATGCAAGAAAATTCTGGGCAGCCATGAAAAACCTTATACCGGGTAAAAGTAAAAGTTCTTCCATTGACCTTATTGATGATCAAGGTAACGGTATTAAAGAAGATAAGACAGCTAATTTTATAAATGAGTTTTTTACAAACATAGGTCCAAACTTAGCTAACAAAATAAATACCCCATGGAATTTTACAGGTCAGGTTTGTGACAAAGTGATGAATGATTTTATTATTACTGATGAAAATGTACTAAATGCTTTGAATACGATGAATAAGAACAAATCCTCTGTCTTAGAAAATATATCATCTAATGTTTTCATATTAGCGGTGAAAACCCAGATAACACGCTTCACCCGATTGTTGAATTTAATAACTAACAATTGTTATATACCCAAATCATGGAAGGCAGCCAAGGTCACTCCGTTACCTAAATCAGGTGACTTATCAGATGTATCGAATTACAGACCTATAAGTCAACTTCCAATACCGGGTAAGGTCCTTGAAAGGATTCTACACACCCAATTAGAAAACCACCTGGAAACAAACAAAATACTTACAAAAATTCAAGGAGGATATAGGAAAAAAAGATCCACAGTAGATACTATTAGTACTTTGACAAATGATATATTATGGAATAGAAACGAAGGTCATGTGACCCTGGCTGCTTTCATAGATACAAAAAAGGCTTTCGATTGCGTTGATCACTTTATTTTGAAAAAAAAAACTTGAAAAATATGGTATTAAAGGAAAAAATCTATTATTAATAAGTGAATACCTGAGCGATAGAACCCAAAAGTCTTAGCAAATGGGTACGTATCAACTGGTTTAACTATAACATATGGTGTACCACAGGGTAGTATTTTAGGCCCTCTTCTTTTTTTAATATATATTAACGACATATATGTAGATAATAACAATGTGAAGACTTTATTGTATGCTGATGATACAGTTTTGTATGTAAGTGGGAACAATATACTAGAAGTGTCACCATACCTACAAGATGGTTTGTTATCTTATGCCCATTGGTCAGCAGCCAACAAATTAACAATGAATGAAAAAAAAAAAAAAAATTAATGCTTTTTACAAGTGATCAGAAATATAAAAAACTTAAATTACAGGACGTCCAAATTAAAGTAAATGGTGAACGCTTACACTTTGTTCCTTCTTTCAAATATTTAGGTGTGACTTTAGACTATGATCTCACTTTTAAACAACATATTTCAGAGATGATTAAGTCCATATCTTTTAAGTCCTATCTATTATACAGAATAAAATCTTATGTGCCCACTAAATACATGCTACAAATCTATAAATCCTATATTATACCAGTAATTGATTACGCAGATGTATTATACCATAAATCAAATGATACTGTCTTGAACTTGATACAAACCATACAAAACAGATGTTTAAAGTACTGCTTAAAATTGCCTGTATTATCATCAACTGATTTTATCCATCAAGAAGCTTGCCTTCCCTATATTGTAAACAGAAGATTACATCATTTGAGAATTTTAGATTTCAAAAGAACTAAGACAAAGGAATTTTGTAAACCACTTACGAGAAATACTAGATTACAGCAATATCCTGTACTAAAATATAATATCATAAATACAGCTGCTTACGAGAGATCGATTGAAGTTATGACAGCACAATTATGGAATGAAATGGATATAACTTTAAAAGAAATTGAAATTTTGAAAGATTTCAAATGTAAAAGCAAACTGTCCATGGTCAAAACTATACCAGTAAATGTAAGAAACATATATACTTAAGGGTAGACTTGTGAAGCTGCCCTTGGGGCATATGTTTCTGTACTGTCAAATCTTGAAAGATTTCAAATGTAAAAGTAAGCTGTCTATGTTCAAAACTATACCAGTAAATGTAAGAAACTTATATAATTAAGGGTAGACTTGTGAAGCTGCCCTTAAAATATATGATTCTATGCTGTTAAATGAATGCTTTGATAGTATCTATGTGTTATTTCATTGACCAATTGTAAAAGAAGATACAAGTAATTCTGAAAAAGTTTCAGGGATTTTCAATATTTGAGGTCCACCCTCTGACTGTACATGTACATTTATTATATAGAGTGCGTACAACTGATAGTAATAGTCTACGATTTCCAAAAATCTTCAAATAGAAATCTCCTTTGTCTCCAAATCACATGTTATCATTTGATTAATTACTAATCAATTTTGATTATATTTTATCTAAAATACTAACAAGGGGGACTCATAACATCAGTTCCACTGAAGTGTCCTCCTAACTTATTTGGCACAGTACAAATGAATAAAACCCTGAGGTGTTTGACTTTTCTAATGTTGTGATAAAATACATATTTACAGCAATGTACTTATGTAAATACACTTTGTAAAAACTGTGATACACTATTAATTAAATATTTATTGTAATTATCATTATAAATGTATGGACCAACCCGACAGAATGTCGAAGAGAATTTATGTAATTTCATCATACCTGAACAAATGCCAAATAAAGTTAAATTGTTCCTTAAAAAAAAAAGAAAATTTCCTGACCTGATGTTAACCCTTCCCACCTAGAGCTACAATTCAGATATGACCCTGATTAATGTCAACTTTGGATCATACATTCAGATTATGACCTTGGCTCTGAACCAATGACATGACTTTTCCTCACCCTCAACCCCTTGAATCCCCACGCCCTTTCGCTTCTGGCTTGGAACTGACACCACATCCTAATTGGCAAATTTTGTGCATGTTTTCATTTCAGTCGACTTTATCGGTGGGTTTGACACCTACTTGGCCTATTAGTACCCAGCCAAGACCTCTCACATACAGCTGCAGCCTGTCTACGTGTACGTATAATAAGATGTACTTAGGGTCAGCTTGACTCTCACTACTGGCACATGCACACGACTATATGACAAAATCCAGCGAAAGTGATGCAGATCTGAAGTGAGCGTATACGGCAGGAGCAGACACGGGACAGATGTTTTTTTCCATTATTTACCTTTGGTAGCCACATGTTTTGAATATATTGGACAGATGTGGTTAAGTGAAATTGTGTGAGACCATATATACCCCATGGATAAAAAGATGTGGTGGTAATAGGCTAAAAACCTGATGAGGTGCTCCATAAATGAGCAGATGCCGGACAAGCAAATGAACAGACACGGAACATCATAGTAAATTCATTTAAAACTCTCTTTTTCTGGATACTACAAACCTGAAACTAATTATTTGATACAATCAAAGGCAGAGTGTATTTCACAATACCATATGTGTCCCATATGTTCAAAATATGTGGTAATGATAGGCAAATAATAGAAACATATCTATCCTGTGTCTGCTCGTACTGCATCTGCTTGTCCCACATCTGCTCACTTCAGACCTGCATCATTTTCGCTGGACTTGGTCTCTACCAGGACATGCACACAGTTTCTATAGCCTCACACTAAATGACAAACCACACTAATCATAATGTAGCGCAGGTGTATTGTACATACATTGTAAATACCATCATATGTTATGGTGTCGCTTTAAGTGCTGGTCACTAAAAGAGATCGCTTTTCAAGAGTTAAATTTAGAAATGAAGTATTACACAATATATATTATTTTTAGCCAGGCAATTATTGTTTATATGACAATGAAGAATGCTGAATCACCGTAACAATTTCTTTTTAAATGTAAAATAGTCAGAAAAATGCTTGCAATAATTTGCCCTAGTTTCAATATGAGTACCTGTATATGATTTAAGGCTTTAGCACTTTAAAGCAGTAAGAAGGAGAATTAAAGGAACCAAAGACAGCTTTTGAGGTGAAGGTCCTCATAGATTTGATTTCCCCCAAAAAAAATTCAAAATGAACGGTCATGAAAGAATGATAAAAAAGTAAAATGTTCCCCATGTTTGTTCAGTCGTGAATTAGAGTGACTTATCTGGCCAATTGTCTAATGCTCAGTGACAAGGCAGGTATGTGGTTTATACCTCACTCACAGACGGTTTGTCAAGAGTCGCATGACTTCACATCTTGTTGTTCCTTCCCCCACCATTCAAATCTTCTTTAATTCAGTCTTGGTTCTCACTTTTTTGCATTTCTCTGAATGTAGTTGAGATTGCTGTTTGGTTTGAATGTCTTTGCGCCCATACCCGTATAAGGAAGGTAGTGCGCTTCATACCAAAAAAACAAACACAGAAAAGAGAAAGGCATCAATATTAGTTTGAGGAAGAAGTTAATGTAATATTAGGGAAATGTTTTGTGTGACTATGGTATGTTTTTGAGAGAGAAGCAAACATGACTTGTACTGATGTATAAATAGGTGGATGCATGGAATAATTGTGTGCTGACAATTTCATAAGATGAAGAATAAATGTGGATGGTAGGATGTTAAATTGGGTGTACTGTGTTGATGTGTATGAGAGTGTAACCTTGAACGCATGTGGTTGAAAGTCTGGTATGCATATTTCAGAGATAGGTCAGAGCTGGGTACTATGGGGATTCACCAAGATCACAAGTAGCATATGTAGGGACTAGGTAACCATAGCAACACGCTGCGCCCATTCCCTATGCCAGGTACGCGGCACACCAAGTAACCACCGTCCCCTCCTTACTCCCACTTTCCAGCACCCAGCGATGTGACAACCCAAACCTTGTGGTGACTATATCACTGGATCTAAAATAATCATAAAACTCAAGTTTTTTTAAGGGAAATGAGATACATTCAATATTTTCATGTTTCTATTCTGATTCTTCTGTGCTGATCAAGTGTTGTAAAAGACAAGTGACTTCTTTTGTGATCCTAAATAGTTGTTTTAAGGATTAGTTAAGAAAAGGACATGCACACTTCCTAAAATCCAGTTTATTTAAACAATTGTATTTATCTCATCCCTTCTAGTTGTCTACTATTAATATTTTGCACATATTCTTAAGAAAACTGGGGGACAAGGAAAGAGATTTGATATAAAGCCTGAAAGAAGGGAACTGAATGAAAATGAATTATTTCTGAAGGTGTCAAATATAACTAAGTATAATTTTTATCATATATGTATGAAAAGTGGGTTGCCCTGGAGCCTACTTGTTATTTTGTTGTTGTTAGCACAGCCGAGTCGCAACCAGTCAATTCCTTTTCTCACTGTCATCTGTCAATGCACCACTGTAGTTTAGTTATGACGTCTGTCTCTTCTCTCCCTACCATGCACCCTCTCCCATCCCCTGCCATACAAGTATTATAGTATGAGAATGCTTGTAGACTTCATGCATACCCCAGCCAATCCTTATTGGGAGGCAGCAGTTTCTTTTTCAAAAGCAGTCTAAAGATTATCATACATTTATTGTCTGCCTTTTTGTTGCCATGACTTTATATGGGGGGGGGATTATATAATGTGTGTAATTGTATTGACACATAGAAAGTATTACTTTTTGCATGACATGAAAGGGATGGGAAAATATCGAAATTAATGGTGATGGATATCTAGAAATTTGGAGAGAAAAAAATGTCACAGAATATTAATTACATTTGGTTAAGTATAGCCATTACCGTGAGCTTAGGTGAATGTGATGTTTCTTTAGTTAAGGACTTTTCATCTACCGTAGTTGGTTCTTGGTTTGTGGGATATTCACATATTCAGCTGCAAAATACACTTTAAATTTATGTATGGCCAAGTTACAAATGGGCTTTCATTCTAGATGTGACCCAGAATAATTCTGTTTAGTGCCAGCTCTGGCATGCTATATTTCCCTTAATTTTTTTGATACCTACAAGTTTAGCTATTCTTTAAGTTGTAATGTTTAATTTACAAGCATATACCGGTGTAGATTGGAGTAGGTGTTTAGACAAGTTTGATATATGTAGTATTGTCATAAGAGAGGTAAGTACATTGTAAGGAGTCAGCTATTCACATGTCTTATATATGATATATTCCTCAAAGTATTTTAAAACCATTCACATATCCTACAGTAAACTCCAGCGTATAAGGCGCACCTCACGTATAAGGCGCAGCCCGAGTTGAAGGAAACCCTATAAGACTCATTTGGGGGCTGACTTTTGAATGTTTACTACTGTTCTATAGTAAAATTACCCCGCCTATAAGGCGCACCCAGACTTTTGGCTGATCATAGAAGGCACAGGGGGGCTCTGATTCACGTATAAGATGCGCCTTATACGCGGGAGATTACAGTATTTTATTTTCCATAAAAGTATTATGGAATATACCATGATACTTCCGGTTCATAAACAAAGATATTGGAACCAAGCACTCAAATATTGTATCCTTCAGTGTACAGTCAATATCTTATGCTCTTTTTAGAATGAAAGTATACATTTTTTTTTAGAATTCATCTTGCACTAATTTTGTTCTGAAAGTATAAACCATTTTGTAAAATTCATCTTATACTGTATTCTTTTTTTTTATGAATTAATTTTTACAATGCATATCTTCCAAACAAAATTGTGTACCTTAGTAACTTCTTCCTGTTTATTCTAAACAAATGACTCAACAGTGTTTTTTATTTTCACAGCTCAACCGGTCCACGATGAGTTAGAATACATCAAGATGCGCTATAAGTCACCAGCTCGCAGCAGTTTCTGTGACAACAAGACGTATGAGACTCTCACCACACGCTCCACCTACAGCACAGTGGATCGTGGGGTGGATGGTCCCAACGGGCCCAACTACAGTGATGACTCCATCATGGACTACCCTCAAAAAGAAAAGCAGTCCTCATGTGAGAAGAAGGGCAAGGACAAGAGTTGGAAGAAACACAATAGTAGTATAAGCACCCCATTGGAGGGTAAAAAGGGTATAGTAGGAAATTATGGTTATGACCAAAAGAGTGAGAACTACTTGTACAACATCATAGGACAGACACAAGGGGTGACTGTCATCTAGAACTGTTATTAAAAGGAGGAGGATTAGCTGTAAATGTGGAGCAGAGGAAAATGAGTAACTGATGTTGGTTCAGCTACTGGGAGTCATGTGTGTTGACGGAGGGGACTGCCTTGCGACTAGCCCACATAAATTTCTCCAGGTTCTGAGTATCATTCAGACCATAGCCTTCCCTTTTATTCCATATTTTTTAGATTTGTTTTACCATAAGTACCCTTATTAAATGTCCTAAATGCAAGTATTATATCAGGGTATAGAGTCATACATATGACACACAAACAAGCCAGAGAAGAACACGTTGCCTAGTTATGTTACATGTATTACTCGGTGATCGTCGTATTACAAACAAATACATTGTTATTGTCGAAACTTTCATAGTCACAGCTGGTGGTTTGATGTTGAAACATGTTGTGACAGAAGTCAGTGTTTTAGAGGTAGATATCTTTTAGAATCATGTTGACGGAATCAATATAAACATTGAGTTAGCATATGTCCTTGACAAGTCATGGATGCATGATTTCATATTATATTGAAGTAACAAACATGCCAATATGTTTGATTCCTATTCATGCATAATAATGGGAATGATGATAATCCGTCGTCGTTTTCCCAACGCTGTCCCAATAGTAATAAACATTGTGATATATCGGTTAAGAAAATGAAGTGCTGGACTATGCCAGCTAATCATACACAGCCTTAGGATCATGCAAGTATTTTGTTTGAGAAGAAAATTCAGGGAGAAGATAAAGGGTGTAAATCTGAAGTGTTGTAGTGAAATTAGATAATATTGGGTGTGCTTGTGCCGTTGAAAGGTATCTAGACATACATATAGCGCCACTGTTCCTAGACGGCTGGGTTTCACAATGAGAGACAAAAATGCTTCTTTTAAGTGTAGGTATATTAAACAATGTATAATTATAAACTGTTAAGAGGAGACTGTAAATAACAAATATTTTAGAGGAATGGAACAGTAGCATGCATAGTATGTTTTATGTGTGAGGCCAAATTTTGCCACTTGTACATAAGAGTTTTGTTTTTGTATCCTCATCTTTCTTTCCCTAGTGGGTAGGTTCTGTGAACTTTACCTGTTACCATATCCATAAGATGAGTTTTATGGCTGAAATTTATACAAGAGTGGAAAATATTTGAGCAGTAAAAGCTCAATACCTAAATAGGCTCTACCCAGTCCTTTGTGTGAGCAACCAGATCAAGAACAGAATAGGCAAATTGCAACATAAAAGACCTACGAACGAAATAATCTTCTAGTCAAAAAAAGACAAATGTATGTGTGGTCATATGGGAGCCTATCGGTCACATGCTGTTCCCTGGTTTAATTCCTGCCATTGTATAAACCATGGGATGAGAAAAAGGGAAGGATCTGCCTAAAAACACTAATTATGAGATTTTTTTCCTTTTGTTACCTTGTACCATTGAAGCTGCTGATGTATATGTAAAGAAGTATTTAAGACATCACTCATGATTTTGACGTGGCATTGCTCTTGCCATGGAGATTTAAACAACAGCATTGGATATGAAAAGTGGCATGGCTTCAGCTGAGCTATTTGAAAGCTATTAAGTAATCGAGTAGGAAACCATTTCTTCTACAGTGCTGATCTGGGCATTGCTATTCCACACAAAACTTCACTTCTTCCCTTTTTGCAGTGCACCTTCTGACATTTAAGTTAACTTATACTAATCTGTATGTATCTTCATTGTTTGCTAAGAAGCAAGACTCCCCTTTCCTCTTACTCTGTTCACCTTCCAGTGTGTCTTGATAACATTCAAAGTGGTGAACTCAGAGGCATATCGAACAAGTCGTGTTACAAGGCATTTCCATAAGTTTCTGTTTTAAGTGGATGACGTATTGGGATATGTTTTATCAGGGTGACAACCTTAACATCACTCCATTGTGCGTTAGGCAGAATAGTGTGCATGTGTGTTGACACATTTATTGTTACATTTTAAATGGTGCTCCCCGAGGCGTATTGTGCTGCTTCCTATCAGAAGCATGCTTCTTATTTTGAATCTCGTCTACAAAACAATGTTATCTTAGCTTTATCACTCCCAAGCATTATATTGTGTCAATGAGTTAAAGGGCCATGGCTCACCATTGGTTTAAAAGATCTGGCTTATATATTTTTATTTGGCAGCGCTATGTAAGGGAATCTTCAATCATTTTATCATTTCTGGGTTTGCAGTTTTGGTTGCCGCAATGGCCTTTTGAAGAATGTACTATATTACCTTGACTGCTTACCAGAAGGAATGAATGCTTGCTCGTAGTATCATTATAGGAATTTCTCTCTTGTGAATACTGGAGTTATTGTACACGGTTGAGTTTCCCGTGATGCCGTGTGATCATGCTCCCCAATGGAAACTTGAGCATAGGGGATGTAGATACTTCAAGATGGCCTATTTACTTAGACTGTCCTTTATGTATTTCTGTTTTTTATGCTGTAGGTGTACAAATAATAGAATAGTGTGCATTTTGTTTTCATGTAATATCAAATTATGAACAATGGCACGGGGGAAAGATTTGCATGAAGTATTCAAACTTAGTTGGTCATGAAATATATAAGTGTGAATATAAGTGTGTAATAAAATGTGAATAAGTAAAAAGAGAGATGACCAACAAATAATAGTATATCAGGCCTTTGATATATGTTGCAAGGGTTGCAATTGTGTTAACTTGGCCCTGTACTATGATGTCCCAGTGCGTACCGTAATTTATGTTGGTTCGTGTACATACATTGTTTATAATCTGACTAGCCAGCGTGCTCATGAGATGAGCCTCTGTGATTGTATACTATAAAGTCAACAGAAATAAAGAAAATAATCTTTTGTACAAAATAGAGTGTCATTAACTACTTTTTTCGCCATAAGTTAGTTTTACCATATTTATCAGATCCAATGAGACTAAGTGCACAGGTAAGGTTTGGGGTTGGGTTCAAATAGGGCTGTAGCAGCTGCAGAGAGTAGGTTGTTTGGTTGGAGTAATTGGTGTTATACCACGATTTGTGGGTTACACAGTGCTTTTTGGTGTCTATTCCCATCCACATATCTGTCGATATTGCACACCCTATAGGCTGTAACATCAATTTTGTAAGGCGTGCGTTTATCAATGTAAGGCGTGTGGTTATCCAGGATAACCGCATGCCTTTCATGTCCTCCCATGTCATATGTTACATGTTAAAACCCATGATAAACTTGACCAGGACAGGGCTCGAACCTGCAGCCTCAGATCCCTAGTCCAACCCCCTATGCAGTGCGCCACAGGGACTGACGAGAAGTGGTTGGCTTGAACTAAACCAAACAAAGGAATCCTAGCCGGGCGCCAAGGCGTGTGTACCGATCGTGTATTATACACAAACATAACAGCGAGACGCAGCTTTTTTCGCCGTGTGCGCTGTAGCTGTCCACTGCCGGGCGCAGAGGTGTATTCTACACAAACATAACAGCGAGAAGCATCTTTTTTCGCTGTGTGCGCTGTCGCTGTCCGCTGCCGGGCGCAGAAGGAGGAGACGCGGTGGTCTAGCGGTCAGCAAGTTGCGCTCAGCCGTGAGAGGTCCGCGGATCGAATCCCGGCCCGGGCGCATGTTTTTTCGCCGTGTGCGCTGTCGCTGTCCGCTGCCGGGCGAGGAGGTGTATTATACACAAACATAACAGCGAGACACATCTTTTTTCGCCGCTAGAACTAAACCAACCAAAGGAGGCCTAGCCGGGCTCCGAGGCATGTGTACCGATTGTGTACAAACACTATTTTTTCGCCGTGTGCCGCTGCCAAGGCTAGCCGAGACCAGGGCTGTCGCTGTCCGCTGCCGGGCGCCGAGGTGCATGTACCGATCGTGTACACACAATGGCTGGGTTATCGACGATAATAACACTCGGCCTACGGCCTCGTGTTATTATCCGTCGATAACCCCAACTCGTCATGAGTTATACATTGGTTACTTGTTCAATATAAAGGAGAGGCTTACATGAGTGCTATGCAGTTGTACTGAGTAAATGATGCAGGAGATCCAACTATACTTACCACAATATGAACACACAGAAACTAACAAAATAACACATTGCCCAAAAATACACAAACAGTATTTGTTCATATTAGGTTTAAGTTTATAGTTAAAAGGAGTTGTCAAATCTTTTTTCTTTTTATGCATGTCAAATCAGTTAAAAAAAGGTAAGACATAGCTCCTATGCATTTTCCTTAAGGTAAAAACAAAATAAATAAGGTGTGAAAATTGGTTATTGAATAGGAAATAAGGAAAGTGAAATGCTTTGAATACCTCAGCATTTTTGGCATGGCGGGACGGACGGTCAGAGACTTAGGTAACTCATAACTCTGTAACCCTGTTATCTTAATCGCAGCCTCCAGGTTTAAGTTTAAAGTGACTAATGAATAAGATAGGAAAGGTTATAAGATGAAAAGTAATTCATAAAAATATAAAACTGATCACATAACTATAGGAAGTCCACATCACAAAAAAGAAACCCATCACATTGTCACAAATCAGGTATATATTACTAGGTTTGATACATTGCAGAGATCTGGCACCTATTTTAAACCTTCAAAGGTCGCAGATGCATTTATGCATCATGCCCATTGGTCATCATGATGCACCAATGAAGTGCTGGTGAGTTTCCTCGCTTATACTCCATTGGAGCGTCATGCCGACACATTGGGACAGTATCAATCATGTAGGGACGGCATGATGGTTGAATGCAGCTCTAGTGAGTTACTTGCAGGGCTGTTTTCATGCATCATGATGACTAATAGGCATGATACACTCCTGCATCAGTGGCCCTTAAAGTGCTAAGCTTGTGGTGCCAGTCAGACCTAACATGTGTCCTTGGTCAGACCGCCCAGATCCAAACCCATCTTATCCATCATCTTCAATCAACTGTTATTTCCTGAATCCCTGTAAATAACATCGCTCTCTCAACTGTTTTTACCACAACCTTCAATTGGCTTGATTTTGTCATTGATGAACTATTTTTATTTCTGTCCTCCTCATATAAAACATGCACAAAGAGTTCAATGGAGCCAATTCCCCTGCTTTTAGTGCCTTGCGGGTCTGTCAACCAGAGTGTAATTCGCTATAATTTGTACACAGATATTACGTTACAGTCACCTTCATAGTTGATTTGAAGAACTAATCAGTGCGAAACTGATAACAGTACTGCATCAGAATAGACAAGTACCATATCATGAAATTGTTCATTAAGTCAAGCCTCGATATATCCGTCTTCAATAAGTCGGTTGATTCACTTATCAGCCACCTATCAGTCCTTACGGATTTGATTACAGCCATTGAAATCTATAGTAATTATGATTTATAAAACCAGCAGATTTAGTATCCAGCCAAATTTTATCTCAAACCAAGGTGGCCGGTTTATTGAGACATGACTGTAATATAGTCAAAAAGATACTAAAACAGATGTTGACACTTTTTTATGTTAACCGTACAATTTCTACGATATCATAAGAGATAAGTAGGTGTTTTAGTATCAAGCTTTTAGCTCACTGGCCATAGTGATCCTTCTTCAATGTAGAGATGGATCACTGACTTCGCCCCTGACAATTATCAAAGAGCGATAATTGTTGACCATATCATGAGAGAGTCATCCTAGTTCTGAGGTCACTGCACACTCAAGCTTTCTATGTTCGCTGAATAGATTTAATCCCCTTGCCATTCCACCAGTTCATCAACTTAGAACGGTGTGTTTCATGAGATCAGTGCAATGTCACCTTTCTGACCAGTCAGAAAGGTGACAGTTTAATTTATATTTTCTAAATAAAAAAGGTCCAGAGATATTCCTTTTATACTCAGGCATCATGCCATAAATCTTTTCTTAAATATGGAACCTCTTCATATTGTAATGTACCAAAGTTGACCGTTTCTAACACTAAACAGAACAACTAACTCAACATGGGCATGATGCATCAATGCATTAGTGGCATTTAAATGGTTAACCTTATGTAAAACCCAAACCTACACATCATTTCCTGTGTAACGAATTACTATACTCAGACAGGAGCTACATGTCTCAAAATGGACAGTAATCTGTATGAACAGACAGGGAATACACAGGAATAGACAGGAATGCCGAAATATCTCTCACAAGTGAGTGTGCATCGAGGAAAACAAAATCACAGCGCACAGGAGTCCCACGGTAGCGAAGTCAGCCAAACCACGGAACCTGTGAGTCATATCTGCCGCTACGCAACCTTATATGAGTAAACATCAGCGATAATGGGGAAACCTCGCAGAAGGGCCCGTATCAAAAATTTGTCAAACAAAGCTACAGTAAAAGACCTTATTGAAGCTGTAAATAACCTACAGGAAAGGCTAATAGAACTTGAAAGTGATCATGATTCAACCACTGTAAATACTGTTTTGCTCCAAGAAGACTATGAAACTCTTGAAAAGCGAGTGGCTGAAAATGAAAAAAATGCTAGAACTACGAGTGACATTCTTAAGGCCCTCACAGATAGACTAGATATTGCTCAGCCTATGGCCAATGAGGCTATCCAAAAGGTTGACAACATGAAAGAAAGAGTTGATTGTATGTCTACTTCGCTAAATACTGCAAATAGACTTACCAAATCACTTCTGAAAACTACTCAAAAATTCGAGGAAGATGACAGGAAAAAAACTCTACTTATGGAAGGGTTCCCAGAAAATCACAAAGAAGACCTTCGCAAAGTCTGTGACACATTATTTGAAGATTTAGGGTTCAAATATGGCAATGAAAGAGTAGACTCCATATATAGATTGGGGAAGTATGATCCTACACAAACCAGGCCGAGAACTATAGTCTTCAAATTGGCACATCGAGGCATTAAAGCAGATGTATATAGGAAAATCTCAAATTCGAAAGATTTACCTGCTTGGAAAGGTGTGTCATTGATGGACGAGCTCACAAAAACTGAAACAAAACAGTACAATGATCTCAGGGCTCTCTTCTTTCTAGCTAAAAGGAAAGGGATAACTGATGTCAAACTTCGTCAAAGAGTGCTGATTATTGAAAAAAAATCATACTCACACCATGATATCACTGCCCTACCATATGGCTTAAATTTGCTAGAAGCCTACACGATCAAAACTCAAGATGGTATAGCCTTCAAAGGACCCCACCACATCCTGAGTAACTTGTATACATGTGACATCACATACAAAGGTCAAACATATAGTTCAGTTGAACAGGCAATACAGCATACCAAGGCCCTAAGTGTTGATGACAAAAAAGCAGCTAGTGATATTCTACACACTGATGATCCCTTCGAGATGATGGAAATAGGAAAACAGATCAAGCCAACTACAGAATGGTCTAAGAATGCTACTTGACTCATTTATGAATGCCTTCAGTCAAAGTTTAAAGTTGACAAGTGTAGCAAATATCTTCAGGAGACCATAGGAAACCTGTATAAATGCACCTATCACCCTATCTATGGGGTAGGTAGGCACATGGGAAATGTTGCTAGCCTATGCGAAAATGACGTTCAAGGTGGTAATATTCTAGGGAAACTTCTGGCTAAAGTTAGGGCAGAAAAACTTGCACAACCTACAAAGCCTGTGACAACATCAACGCCAACACCAACTACTGGGTCTCTGCCATTCCCTACTCCAACACCAGCTCCAGCACCAGCTCCAACACCAGCTCCAACACTTGATTCTGAAAAACTTCCAATACCACCAACACCCTGTGGAAAAACTCAAGACCTGCCACCATTACCAGCTATGGCAACTGGCACCCGAGAGCTACTACCAACACAGGATGTACGTCCTAAAATCTATCCACCACCAATTTCTCCAGAAGACAAGAAGAAAAAATCTGAAAAAAAATCAGAAACTGACCAATTGCATACAAAAAAATGTGAAAAAAACTCAACTCACGACGAGTCTGATAATGATGAACTGAATGAAGACCACTCGGTAGTAGATATTGACAGTGAGGACTCAAAAGCTGATCCCAACGACTCCATCACTTCCACTAATTTGTAGAAACACAGAATCACAAACTGTGTAAAAATGTATATAAGATTCTTGATTTGACTGTTGATCTAAAAATATATTGCTATTGATTTTCCATGTTCCAAATAATAATACTTTGTTATTTTAGTAACATGTCTGAATCTTGGAGACTTGAGCTAAATGTACATAGAGCATAGATACCACCGCATGCTATCTTGTACTGCTAATCAACAATTGGTATGGACTGTCATAAAGACGAAGGTCCACTACCTATGAGAAAAATAGACTGTCATAGAATGGTATTAATGAACGGTTGTATTGGGGAGACTAAGGGTGGTCTTACATGTTGTTGTTATAAGAATACCTGTACTGTATAATTACATACCATCTCTTATAAATACTAATGGTCAATGTATTTTACATCTTAATGCCCAAAGTATTAGAAATAAGATTGTTGACCTACGCATTGAATTACAAAATCAAGGTATAGATTTTATACTTTTCTCTGAGACTTGGTTGACCGATACTGATAAAAGCGACAACTATATTTTTAATAATTACAACCTCTATAGATTTGATAGAGTACGCGATAAAGCGGGAGGAGGTTTATGTGCATATATTAAAGAAGGTATAACGTGTTCCAGTCAAAAATTTTCAAATTTTAATGTAAGCAATATCGATGTGGAAATACAATGGCTAAATATATCGAGAGAGCACTCCAAATCAATGGTGATAGCTAATATTTATAGACCACCGGAAGGGAACAAGTACAATTTTGTGAAAATATTAAAAGACACATTGACAAAAATTGAAAATCTTGAAAACTGTGAAGTTTTTTTGATTGGAGACTTTAACATCAACATGTTTGAAAATACTCTGTCAAAAGATTACTTGCTTTCCACTTTACAAGATTTTGGACTACTGCAATTTATTAATCAATCCACAAAAAATAAGGGACAAATGTCATGTATTGATCTTATTTTTACAAACTCTACTATAGTTGAAAAATCTGGAGTAGCCACTTTAAATCAAAGCGATCACTTACCTGTGTATGTCAGCCTCAAGAGACCAAGTATACAGAGAAAACAAAGAACTTTTAGTGGACGGTCATACAAATTATTCGATGAAAATATTTTTAAACAGAACTTTATCAAAATGTCTTGGGAAAATTTTGATGCCTGCGATGACATTGAATCCTGCTGGCAGATTTTTGAAGATAATATTAACAGTATTCTCAATGTTCTATGCCCAATTAGGAATTTCAATATTAAATTCAAGGAAGAACCATGGCTAACACCAGAACTTATTTCAGAAATCATTGAGAAAAATAATGCACTGAGAAAAGCTAAGCGAACAAATAATATTTTGGATTGGCATAATGCCAAAATCTTGAAAAACAATTGCAGTACAAACTTAAAAAGGGCAAAACAAGCTTTTATTGTTTCCGAACTCAATAAAAATGTTAAAGATGCAAGAAAATTCTGGGCAGCCATGAAAAACCTTATACCGGGTAAAAGTAAAAGTTCTTCCATTGACCTTATTGATGATCAAGGTAACGGTATTAAAGAAGATAAGACAGCTAATTTTATAAATGAGTTTTTTACAAACATAGGTCCAAACTTAGCTAACAAAATAAATACCCCATGGAATTTTACAGGTCAGGTTTGTGACAAAGTGATGAATGATTTTATTATTACTGATGAAAATGTACTAAATGCTTTGAATACGATGAATAAGAACAAATCCTCTGTCTTAGAAAATATATCATCTAATGTTTTCATATTAGCGGTGAAAACCCAGATAACACGCTTCACCCGATTGTTGAATTTAATAACTAACAATTGTTATATACCCAAATCATGGAAGGCAGCCAAGGTCACTCCGTTACCTAAATCAGGTGACTTATCAGATGTATCGAATTACAGACCTATAAGTCAACTTCCAATACCGGGTAAGGTCCTTGAAAGGATTCTACACACCCAATTAGAAAACCACCTGGAAACAAACAAAATACTTACAAAAATTCAAGGAGGATATAGGAAAAAAAGATCCACAGTAGATACTATTAGTACTTTGACAAATGATATATTATGGAATAGAAACGAAGGTCATGTGACCCTGGCTGCTTTCATAGATACAAAAAAGGCTTTCGATTGCGTTGATCACTTTATTTTGAAAAAAAAAACTTGAAAAATATGGTATTAAAGGAAAAAATCTATTATTAATAAGTGAATACCTGAGCGATAGAACCCAAAAGTCTTAGCAAATGGGTACGTATCAACTGGTTTAACTATAACATATGGTGTACCACAGGGTAGTATTTTAGGCCCTCTTCTTTTTTTAATATATATTAACGACATATATGTAGATAATAACAATGTGAAGACTTTATTGTATGCTGATGATACAGTTTTGTATGTAAGTGGGAACAATATACTAGAAGTGTCACCATACCTACAAGATGGTTTGTTATCTTATGCCCATTGGTCAGCAGCCAGCAAATTAACAATGAATGAAAAAAAAACAAAATTAATGCTTTTTACAAGTGATCAGAAATATAAAAAACTTAAATTACAGGACGTCCAAATTAAAGTAAATGGTTAACGCTTACACTTTGTTCCTTCTTTCAAATATTTAGGTGTGACTTTAGACTATGATCTCACTTTTAAACAACATATTTCAGAGATGATTAAGTCCATATCTTTTAAGTCCTATCTATTATACAGAATAAAATCTTATGTGCCCACTAAATACATGCTACAAATCTATAAATCCTATATTATACCAGTAATTGATTACGCAGATGTATTATACCATAAATCAAATGATACTGTCTTGAACTTGATACAAACCATACAAAACAGATGTTTAAAGTACTGCTTAAAATTGCCTGTATTATCATCAACTGATTTTATCCATCAAGAAGCTTGCCTTCCCTATATTGTAAACAGAAGATTACATCATTTGAGAATTTTAGATTTCAAAAGAACTAAGACAAAGGAATTTTGTAAACCACTTACGAGAAATACTAGATTACAGCAATATCCTGTACTAAAATATAATATCATAAATACAGCTGCTTACGAGAGATCGATTGAAGTTATGACAGCACAATTATGGAATGAAATGGATATAACTTTAAAAGAAATTGAAATTTTGAAAGATTTCAAATGTAAAAGCAAACTGTCCATGGTCAAAACTATACCAGTAAATGTAAGAAACATATATACTTAAGGGTAGACTTGTGAAGCTGCCCTTGGGGCATATGTTTCTGTACTGTCAAATCTTGAAAGATTTCAAATGTAAAAGTAAGCTGTCTATGTTCAAAACTATACCAGTAAATGTAAGAAACTTATATATTTAAGGGTAGACTTGTGAAGCTGCCCTTAAAATATATGATTCTATGCTGTTAAATGAATGCTTTGATAGTATCTATGTGTTATTTCATTGACCAATTGTAAAAGAAGATACAAGTAATTCTGAAAAAGTTTCAGGGATTTTCAATATTTGAGGTCCACCCTCTGACTGTACATGTACATTTATTATATAGAGTGCGTACAACCGATAGTAATAGTCTACGATTTCCAAAAATCTTCAAATAGAAATCTCCTTTGTCTCCAAATCACATGTTATCATTTGATTAATTACTAATCAATTTTGATTATATTTTATCTAAAATACTAACAAGGGGGACTCATAACATCAGTTCCACTGAAGTGTCCTCCTAACTTATTTGGCACAGTACAAATGAATAAAACCCTGAGGTGTTTGACTTTTCTAATGTTGTGATAAAATACATATTTACAGCAATGTACTTATGTAAATACACTTTGTAAAAACTGTGATACACTATTAATTAAATATTTATTGTAATTATCATTATAAATGTATGGACCAACCCCACAGAATGTCGAAGAGAATTTATGTAATTTCATCATACCTGAACAAATGCCAAATAAAGTTAAATTGTTCCTTAAAAAAAAAAGAAAATTTCCTGACCTGATGTTAACCCTTCCCACCTAGAGCTACAATTCAGATATGACCCTGATTAATGTCAACTTTGGATCATACATTCAGATTATGACCTTGGCTCTGAACCAATGACATGACTTTTCCTCACCCTCAACCCCTTGAATCCCCACGCCCTTTCGCTTCTGGCTTGGAACTGACACCACATCCTAATTGGCAAATTTTGTGCATGTTTTCATTTCAGTCGACTTTATCGTGGGTTTGACACCTACTTGGCCTATTAGTACCCAGCCAAGACCTCTCACATACAGCTGCAGCCTGTCTACGTGTACGTATAATAAGATGTACTTAGGGTCAGCTTGACTCTCACTACTGGCACATGCACACGACTATATGACAAAATCCAGCGAAAGTGATGCAGATCTGAAGTGAGCGGATACGGCAGGAGCAGACACGGGACAGATGTTTTTTTCCATTATTTACCTTTGGTAGCCACATGTTTTGAATATATTGGACAGATGTGGTTAAGTGAAATTGTGTGAGACCATATATACCCCATGGATAAAAAGATGTGGTGGTAATAGGCTAAAAACCTGATGAGGTGCTCCATAAATGAGCAGATGCCGGACAAGCAAATGAACAGACATGGAACATCATAGTAAATTCATTTAAAACTCTCTTTTTCTGGACACTACAAACCTGAAACTAATTATTTGATACAATCAAAGGCAGAGTGTATTTCACAATACCATATGTGTCCCATATGTTCAAAATATGTGGTAATGATAGGCAAATAATAGAAACATATCTATCCTGTGTCTGCTCGTCCTGCATCTGCTTGTCCCACGTCTGCTCACTTCAGACCTGCATCATTTTCGCTGGACTTGGTCTCTACCAGGACATGCACACAGTTTCTATAGCCTCACACTAAATGACAAACCACACTAATCATAATGTAGCGCAGGTGTATTGTACATACATTGTAAATACCATCATATGTTATGGTGTCGCTTTAAGTGCTGGTCACTAAAAGAGATCGCTTTTCAAGAGTTAAATTTAGAAATGAAGTATTACACAATATATATTATTTTTAGCCAGGCAATTATTGTTTATATGACAATGAAGAATGCTGAATCACCGTAACAATTTCTTTTTAAATGTAAAATAGTCAGAAAAATGCTTGCAATAATTTGCCCTAGTTTCAATATGAGTACCTGTATATGATTTAAGGCTTTAGCACTTTAAAGCAGTAAGAAGGAGAATTAAAGGAACCAAAGACAGCTTTTGAGGTGAAGGTCCTCATAGATTTGATTTCCCCCCAAAAAAATTCAAAATGAACGGTCATGAAAGAATGATAAAAAAGTAAAATGTTCCCCATGTTTGTTCAGTCGTGAATTAGAGTGACTTATCTGGCCAATTGTCTAATGCTCAGTGACAAGGCAGGTATGTGGTTTATACCTCACTCACAGACGGTTTGTCAAGAGTCGCATGACTTCACATCTTGTTGTTCCTTCCCCCACCATTCAAATCTTCTTTAATTCAGTCTTGGTTCTCACTATTTTGCATTTCTCTGAATGTAGTTGAGATTGCTGTTTGGTTTGAATGTCTTTGCGCCCATACCCGTATAAGGAAGGTAGTGCGCTTCATACCAAAAAAACAAACACAGAAAAGAGAAAGGCATCAATATTAGTTTGAGGAAGAAGTTAATGTAATATTAGGGAAATGTTTTGTGTGACTATGGTATGTTTTTGAGAGAGAAGCAAACATGACTTGTACTGATGTATAAATAGGTGGATGCATGGAATAATTGTGTGCTGACAATTTCATAAGATGAAGAATAAATGTGGATGGTAGGATGTTAAATTGGGTGTACTGTGTTGATGTGTATGAGAGTGTAACCTTGAACGCATGTGGTTGAAAGTCTGGTATGCATATTTCAGAGATAGGTCAGAGCTGGGTACTATGGGGATTCACCAAGATCACAAGTAGCATATGTAGGGACTAGGTAACCATAGCAACACGCTGCGCCCATTCCCTATGCCAGGTACGCGGCACACCAAGTAACCACCGTCCCCTCCTTACTCCCACTTTCCAGCACCCAGCGATGTGACAACCCAAACCTTGTGGTGACTATATTGTCATACTAGTTATTGTGCATGATCAAGTTGTCATATGAGAAATATCATAAGACTAGTGGTATATAGTGTAATTATCTCAAGGCTCTTATAAATAGTGTTATTTCCAGTTATCACTGGTTTATTCAGCTTTAGGCAACATGTAAGAAATATCAATCATACAGTAGTTAGTATGTAGGTAATTTGTACATACAGTAAACATACAGTAATTTATAAAGTACAATGTTCAGTTCCACTCCACCTGTGAGGTAATAATAAGACAATGTCCAGCATAGTTCTAGGTGGGTTCCCACACCTAGCTCCTGGCCTGCTGCTTAGAGGAATAATGTAATAATGAATAACTTTACCCTCTGGTGGATGTCTTGAGGAAGATAGCCTCTGGCCACTAATGATGGAAACCAATGCCTGTCTAGCATAGTTTCACCATAGTGCAGTGGTATAGCAGGTAGCAGGAGATGACTGGAGATGTTACCTCTGGAGTGGTTCTTGGTGATCTGTCCTCCTGGAGGTGCAGACAGGCTATTTGTAGCAAATCTTGGAAAAGCACCTCCAGACTGACTGGAGCCAGCAGCATCTGCCTAACTCTACAATTGTTTGAGGGGAGTCTTTCATGTGTCACAGGGGGACAAAGGACCCCCATGGGCGCCGCTGTGTCCCCCATTGTCTTGGTCGGTTCTGCAACTTCAGACCCTCATATCTCGGTCGTTTATGCGTTTATAACCGCCATTTCGCGCATGCGCAGAGTTGAATATGTCAAGTTTATAATGCCCGTTGGATAGGCGCGTAACTCCCGCCGGTTTGTCTGTAGGGAACTCGGAGCTCCTTTCAGTCTCCATGGCATAACTTCCTTGATCTTGGGCTCATTTTGACCGTCTAATTATGGGCTTTCCATAAATGCTTTGATATTTGACCTAGCTCGCTCAGGAGCGACGCTAGAGCGACCGGAAGGTTATGGCGTCGTGCTTATGTAACCCATTGTTCAGTCATTAGAGTGCTCAGACACTCATGACGGCGTCAGCGGTGCTCAGGCACCCGTGACGGCCGGTTGCATTCACTTACAAGTTATTAATTTGTGCATTGAACCATGAGGACGCACACTGAGACCCTCATTTTTATTATATTGTGCAGTGAACCATTAGGTCGGAGCCTTTGATGTCAGAGAGAGTGTTTGTAACTGACCTGGCTGGTGTGCAGTGGGGCATGAACGCTCTTATGTAAAGTTTGAGCGCTCTTATAGCTCTTAGAACCAACCTATGTATTAATTTCATAGATATCCTTTGATTAATACAAAATATGTTACGATTTATGGAATAATAAAATGGTATATCATAGAATACTCCCTCTCCCCCGAGAGAATGCGAAACTCCGTCATTTCGCCGAGGGAATGTACAATTTATACAATTTTTACCTTATTTTTGGAGTTATATACTGTTTGTAAGAGGATTTGAAGTAATGGGGAGTGCTTCAAATGCAATTTTTGTGGTAGAGCTTTGTCAGTATAAACAATTTTCTCCTGGGTATAAGTACATTTCCGAGTTTCTATATCTTACCATACCTGAGCTTATTTGCTTATGTAACATCAATTTTGGGTACAGTTTTCCATTTTTATGTACAGCATACAATTTGGCAAATAGTGTGCCATTTTGGCATTCAATGTTCAATTTAGCGTGCAAATTGAAAATAAATGACAATTTTTAGTGTGCAAATTTACAATTTCGCGTGTAATTGCGTTCAATTGACAATTTCAGTATGCAAATATATAATTTTTGCGTACATTTGGCAATTTAAGTGTGCAAATATATAATTTTCGCGTATATTTGACAATTTTAGTGTGCAAATATATAATTTTCGCGTACATTTGACAATTTTAGTGTGCAAATATATAATTTCGCGTACATTTGGCAATTTTAGTGTGCAAATATATAATTTCGCGTGCATTTGGCAATTTTGGTATGCAAATATATAATTTCGCGTGTATTTGGCAATTTTTGGTGTACAAATATATAATTTTTGCATACATTTGACAGTTTTAGTATGCCAATATATAATTTTGCGTTCAATTGATAGTTTCTGTATGTACATATATAATTTTGCGTACAGCTTGGATACACATAGAAATGTTGATTTCTAAAAAAAAAAAATCTGATTTCAGTGTATGAATTGGGTACAGACATACCGTATAATGTGCAACATACAATTCAAGTGTGTAAATTGGATACAAACTTACAATCTAGTGTGCAAACATACAATTTTAGTGTGCAAATTGGGTACAAGCGTACAATCTGGTGTGCAAACATACAATTTTAGTGTGCAAATTGGGTACAAGCGTACAATCTGGTGTGCAAACATACAATTTTAGTGTGCAAATTGGGTACGAGCGTACAATCTAGTTTACACTATACAATTTTTGGGATTTGAGACAAATTTTTCCGAGGGCCGGAAAAACAAAGTACTTCATGTACAATAGGCTTGTTTGTCTCTGAGTTACTCATTGATTTTGCTATATGGGTGTATTAGTTGGCAATTTCGGCAGTGGGCCGCTGCTTAATAGACTTTTCCCTAGCCTTCTTGAGTATGTGTCCCTGGAAGAGATTATTTGGTGAGTATCTTAAGTAAACATGTTTTATGTCAACCATTTTCTCAACAATTTTTTTTTTTTTTTTCATTCATTTTTCCAACAATTTTCTTGGGTACCTAAAGTGTGTTACTTTAAGTAAACCTTGGTATAGTATACAAGTGCTAGTGGGTACAAAAACTTGTTTTAGTTATCTACCTGCATTCATGTATATTAATGTTAGATTTGTACAATTTACAATTTGTAATTTGCAATTTCGCAATTCTGCGCGTACATGCGCGCATTAATCATCGACTTTGTGAGAATACCATAGATTTTCATATTATACATCAACAAGTGGCTGTGTATTTTTTTTTTCTAATACTTTGATAATTTCATTGACAGTGGAGGTGTGTCAGGAGTGAGATGTGAGTCTCCCCCTGGTGTGCTCATGCAGTGGTGGCACTTGAGGTGTTAGGTGCCAGATTCTGGCATGTGTCTGTGGCAGTGCCTAGCTTGGTGTCAGTGGACAGTTCAGGGTGGGGGGGGGGTGTGTGTGTCCATTTAAGGAGTGTGTGGCTGGTATTGGAGTATCAGTTCCTCTCTGGAAATCACTGCTGTAGTACCATGGCCCATCTACAAGCTCTCTTTGCTTTGCCTGTCCCCCAGGTGATGGAGGTGGGGAGTCCAGTTAGGGCCCTGGTTGAGTCTAACCAGACTAATTACTCCTGCCACTATTTCTTAGGCTCAGCCTTGCGTCGGGGGGCCACTGTGGCCCTTCTGACTAGGGCCTTGGGTAATATGGGTTTCTGGCCCATGGACTATAACTTAGGGCCGCGGGAGCGAGTGCTATGGGATTATCTGTTGGCGGCGTCCCTCCTCGATCTTGCGGCATCCGGGGATCCATCCACGGCTGCCGAGTATGGACTGGGGATGCTGGAGGCCCGGCTCGTTGAGTGGGAGCAGGATCACGGCCATATGTATGGCTCGGACTCGGACTCGGACTCTCCCATTGATGTTGAACCCGAGGATCTGTGGTAGGATCCCGACTGACTGAAACCTAGGGTGTAAAAACCCGCCACCCCAAAGGCCCTTTTCAGGGCCGGCAAATTGTCCGAAAAGTTCTGAATACTGTCTCTGATGTGTTGTCTCCTGGTGGTGGACTGGGGGCAGCCTAGGCTGTGGGCAGTCTAGGCTGTTTCCACAGTCACCGGGGAGGGCTGGTGGTTTAGAAAATTAGCAATAGTCTGCATGTTTGACCTTGCGGTCTCCTCCTGTTGTTCGTCAATAATTATATCTGTTGTATTTTCCAGTGCTGTCATGGTCACCGGGCTGGTGCCACAATCATTCTGGAGAAGCATGGAGTAGTACAGTCCTTTGTTTTTAAGGGCTGGTATAGTACTGAACCTAGTGCGCCAAGGTAGGTGTATCACCTGAGGGAGGTGATAAGCAAATTCTCCTCTCTGTGTTGTTATAACTGCTGGTCCATTCCAGGTAAATATAGCCTTAGGTAGTGGGAAGGTTTTAACCACTATATCCTTATAGGTAGGGGCAGCTGCTGACTTAATCTCATCAAATTCATGTGGTATTGGCCTCAAGGGTAGCGCGAAGTTTGAGTCTCCACAATATATTTTAAAATATATTGTGGGGTTTGTGCGCTTGGCCACATTTTTCTTGCCACAGTGTGTCTGTGCAAATTTCTTAAGGTACTTCATTATTCTGTAGGCTGAGTAGATGGTCAGGGTGAATAATATAGCAATTATCAGGGTGTGGGTTTCCTGAATTGTGAGGAAAGGGGTGTGGGTTTCCTCTGTAGGGGTTAATTTGGTAGGATTCTTATCTGGGAGCAATTTGTGTAGGGGCAGCTCGGTGACTAGTCTGAATGCTTTGGCTGTAGGCAGGTAGGCTACAGTCCCTCCTAGTCTGTATAATTTGAGTAGTATGTATACTATAAAAATGTGAGCTGATATCCCTAGGATGAGTGCTAAGCTTTGGAAGATTGGATGCTCTGTAACTCGACGTAGGTATGATTCCTCGTAGCGCGTTTCCATTTCCTTATTAAGGTTGGAGGCATCTTTTAATACTGTTTTGGCAAAGGGCTCTAAATTTAGTTGAGTAATATCATCCATGATTGGATTTTCCTGTAGTTTTTCTAAGGTTCTAGAAAGGTTCACTACTGGGAAATTTGGAAGATTCTCTCTTTCATCTGGTTTGGTTTCAGAAATTTTGTTAAGTGCTGCCATGAATGGTAAATTAATTGTCTTGAGAATGTAATGAAATGATAAGGTTGAGTTACAGGGCAACCTTGTGTTCGGAAGAGAAAATTCTCCTACACTGATCGTGCACCCACAGGGTACACCTATGATCGAGTAGGACTGGGCTTTTCGAGTTTCAGACGTTTTACCATGGCAGTTGATAAAGTAATTGGGTTCATTAGTAGTGACCAGATACTCATCTTCAGAAATGGAAATAGCATGGGTGGTAGGTGCTTGCAGTGGTGAAACTGTAAACTTGCAATGTTCCTTAATCTGTTGAGCCTGGTTAGTAAAAATGGCTACAGGGCATGTAGGCCTGTGTTTATAGATTCTACCATTTACATCTCTGCATACCTTTACTGTAGTACCTTCACATGCCTGCATATCTGCTGAGTCCAATTCGATAAATAATGATTCATCGTAAGATACTGCTAGAAACTCAGTCGTGGTTTGTAATTTGGTGACTCCTCTGGTGGGGGTCTCCTGTGTGTCTATAGGCATGGGTGATGTAATCATTTGGTACAGTTTGAAGGTTGAGGTGGTAGATTGAATTATAATGTCCAGATGAATATATATATGGTGAGCTGAGTAAGTGTATGAGGTCAGCTTCTGTGAATAATAGAAATCTAAGTCATTAATTGCGACTTGTGCTCCAGGGTGTGTGATCCTAAGTTTGTTATTAATGTCAATTAAGTATCTAGCAAGGTCTGAGGGTGGTACTATATCAGGGGTTAGGATTCCTGATGATAGCATCCTCAGGGCTGCATTTGTCCTTTGCAGTGATTGAACTGTATTCATTCTTGCTGCTATGATAATTAGTGCATCATTTAATACTTGCATTTTCTCCCTTTGAGTTTTCTCGTGCCTTGAATATGAGTCAAGTGACCTGGACATGTTAGAGGCCCACAGGTTGACGGTGTCACCTATGGTGTTGATTGTGCTGTCCAGTACCTTCTTATCTTGGATGTATGCTTTAACAAACTTATCTTGTCTGTCTGTGATCTTTTCAATGAGACTAGCTGCTTCCTGATCTTGTTTAGCAAATTTTCTTAGTATTTCATCTATGTTCTTGAGCTGTCCCATTACTTGGTTTACATCTTCTACTGTGGCTAGACCTAGCACACCGCGAAACAGGGGTGCTAGAAAACCCAGTATGGCCTCTCTTTTGGCCTTGTCCAATGTGTTTATGGGGTTGGATAGGAACAATTTGATGGAGGCTAGTGTTTCATTTATCTCCTTGTCTGCAATTTCCAGCAAGGTGTCTAGCTCCTTAGCTTGTTGGATAATTTGGCCAGAGGTATGATCTTGTAGAGTAGGAGTGGTCAAATGGAGTATTCTATCCCTTATGGATCCTTGGGTAACGGGTGCCCGAGGTATCTTGTAGGGGATAGCTAACAATAGTGTTGTGGTTGTATGTCCATTGACCAATGGTTGAGGGCTAGGTTTGAATACTACTCCTATGTTTTGTCTCACCACAGGTGTATAACCTGCAGTAAGTGGTTCTATAGTATATAATAACAGCATAGTTAGCAGTATGGGTGAAACTCTCAGTCTCCCCATGGTGCTTGTGTAAAGCAAGTTTGCTGTTTAAAGTCTTGTCAAATTTGTAGTGATTTGGTGCTGGTAAAGTCTAAGTGTATGGTGCAACACTTTAAATGAAGTGGTTCAAACTGTACCTTTGCAAGATTGAGCTGTCTTGGCAATATGTCCGGTGAGTCTATAGAGATTGACCAGTAAATGGTAAGGTCAGGTTGAAGGTGAAGTAGGTGTGTTCTTTATCCTAGTGCAGTCTCTCCTAATGGAGAAGTGGGCTGGCTAATTCCCAAGTGGGGTCCTGTAGACTTGTGTTCCAGACTGCAGCTGGATGAAGACTGATGGTGGGCTATGGTCCACAGTGCTTCTTATGTAGCCTACCCTACCCACATCCATTGTGGGCCTGGTATTGTTTCTCTGGAGCAGGTGCACCTAATCTCCAGTGTCTGCTACTGTGGGGGTCTATTGTGTAATCTGTGTACTGGTAATTAGCTCCTCCTGTCATCCAGGACAGCCATTCATGACCGTCTAGACAGTTGTCTGAGGGTAGCTTATAAGGTCAATTGATCTCTATAGACTGCTGTGTTGGCATAGCGCGCTCTTTCATGTGGGGATTAGGCTTTAGACACTCCATTGTGTTACCCTTACTCTTCTTAGACTTCATGTCTTTGACCCTTTCAGAGGCAATAACCTACTGATATATTTACAAATTTGATTGGCTTTATATACATATAAGTAATTCATTATCAGTCACACATGTCTTATGTGTGGATGAAGAGAATTTGTAATATATTTTGAAAATCTTATGTTCTTTTGGTATCTCAATCTTGTTTCTAATTTCTTGAAACTGCACCACACCTAGATGTCTTTCTTAGTATGTGGTGTGCAGGCCTAGGCTTGATAGGGCCTATGCCTGTGGTTTCTCTTGTAAGGGTGATATCATTTTTGTTCCTTACAATTTTGCTGTAGTATTTGGCCTCATGTGGAATAAGCCTGTGTGCAAATTCATTGTTTCTGACGGCCATAACCTTTTTCAGTCTGTCTATGTGCACTGGTCTGGCCACCAATAGATTGGTGTCCAAGTTTTTGAGTTTGGCACTTGTCAAACTAGGTCTGTCTACTACAACATATGGTCCCATAAAAAGGGGTTGAAGTTTCTTACACTCTGTGTCGGTCAGGATTCTTGGTATGTTTAGGTACATCATGTCGGTGACCTTGATTTCCTGTGGTGTAAGTTTCTTATCATATCTATCCTTCCTTTCCTTTTGTAGCTTGGCGACCCTTTCTATAGCTTTCCTCCTAGAGGTATCTTGATTTGTTATCATGTTAGCTACATGGTCTGCTACTGTGGATATGTCTTCCTGTATTCCCAGCCCTAAGTCCATTGGGGTGGGCTTGTAGAGAGATTCAATGCTAGCATAGGCACAGCGGAAATAGAATCATCAACCAAGGCCAGACATACACCTTGGTAAATGGTACATTAGTCCATATATGCCCCATAAATTGGAGAAAAACCAATACTGTACCACTTCAAATTGTTATACCACAGCATCCTACTAGAACCAAGATGGCCGCCGGTAGGTGAGTCATGGAAATTCTATTTCCGCTGTGCCTATGCTAGCATTGAATCTCTCTACAAGCCCATTTGATTGTGGCCTGTATGGTGAGGAGAATTTATGTTTGATCTTGAGGTGTTTAGTTAACTTTGTGAACTTTGCACCTGTATAACATGTCCCATTGTCTGTTTGAAGAGTGGCTGGTGTTCCATGATGACAAATTATATTCTTGTAGAACTCTGCTGCTGTTGTTTCAGCTTTTAAGTCAGTAGTAGCCCAAGCTGTTGCATATCTGGTAGCATAATCTATGCAGACTTGTATATGTTTGTTTCCCCTGGCAGTTGTGGGAAGTGGTCCCACCGCGTCTAGGTTTAGGAACTTCATTGGTGAAGTCATGTACTCTCTCACTGTCATTGGTGTTTTGTGTGAGTGTACTTGCCTTTTTGCTGTGAGGCATGTGTGGCAGGTGGAAACATATTTTGTTGTGTCTGCTAGCATAGACTTCCAATATACCCTAGGTCGGAGTGCTGACAGCATCCTACTAGAACCAAGATGGCCGCCGGTAGGTGAGTCATGGAAATACTGTAGTGTACTTGTTACCCATTGCTGTGGTATAACAATTTGAAGTGGTACAGTATTGGTTTTTCTCCAATTTATGGGGCATATATGGACTAATGTACCATTTACCAAGGTGTATGTCTGGCCTTGGTTGATGATTCTATTTCCTTGTGCTTTTGGTGCAGGCAAGGTCCCATCCTCAAGATATTGTATGAGGGGCAATAGGTCCTTGTCTTTCCTTTGTTCCAAGCCAAGGTTTGTACCTGAGATGGATGTGTCGGGAATCTGATCCAGTAGTTGATTTATATCTAGCACATGTTGTTTTATTCTGTCTCTTTCTTTTTCTTTTTCATCGACTATTGGCCTATCTTGTGCCTTTTGTTGGGGTGTGTCACTCTTGTTTTGGTGTGTAGGCTCCTTTGGAGGGCCTATTCTCGCCCTGGTGGGAGTGGCAACCTTTTTCTTTAAAGGCACAATTTGCTTTTTGTCATTCTTCTTTGTCTCAGAGTTCTTTGACTTAGTAGATGCAGTGTCTTTTGTGACATTTTTCCTGGCAGGTGGGGTTTTGGTAGGTTTGCTTGCTGTGACCTTTTTCTCATTTAGAATAGTTTGTGATTGTGTGGGGGGTTTTGGTGTGCCCTCCTGAATCATTTCTCTAGTCTTTGAGCGTGTGGTCATAGGACACAAATGGTTTGATGCTTCCTCTCCCTGCATTGGTTCAAAGAATCTGACTGATTTAGAAGTTGCTTGAGTAATAGCATATATTGTGTCTTCTGGATCTTCATCGTCCGAGTCAGGTGGGGTGAAGGGTGGCTCCTTTGGAGTTGCCTTCAGCATCTGATTGAGTGATGAGAATTCAATAGGCTCGAAGTCATTATCTGGAAAGAGTTGTGAGTATTCTCTCTCACAGTGGCAAAACACATAGTGTGTAGATTGCTTCAAGATACCCCTAATGGGTGTCTCTGGCCTTTCAATGGTGTTGGGTGGATCATCCCTTTTGAATGGTACTTTCTTTGTTACTTTTGCAAACTTGGTTCTACTGGCTGCTCTAACTCTCCTTGGTGGGGGTGGAGGGTTAGTCATGGGTCCAGAATCTGGGTATTCTCTTCTAGACATAGCATCTGGTGGTATGTTATCATCACCTTTCACATGTTGGATGGTGAATGAAAATTGTTGTATGTCTAGAGCCCATCTGGCCCATCTATGTGTGAGTCCTGTATTGGTTAATAGTGGGATTAGGGCTGCATGGTCTGTATATAATTGGAAGTGTCTGGTCTCTAGATAGTGTCTGAAGTGTAATACTCCATACACTACTCCCAGTAGTTCTCTCTCTGTGGTATTGTAATTTCTCTCATGTTTGGAGAGGGTTCTACCTGCAAAGGCTACTGGTCTGAGCACTCCTTCATTATCTCTCTGTGAGAGTACAGCTCCTAAACTCACATTGGAAGCATCAGTTGCCAAACTGAACTCTTTCTCATAGTTTGGATATCTGAGAAGAGCATTGGTACAGAGGGCATGCTTTAATGTTTTGAAAGCATTATCTGCCTCTTCTGTCCAGACAAATGCTTTGAGATGTGTCTGTAGATCATACAATGGTCTAGCAATTTGGGCATAACCTTTGATAAACTTTTTGAAGTATTGGCATAGGCCTGTGAAGGATCTGACATTTTTGACTGATTTTGGTGTTGGGAAGGTTTTGATTGATTCCACCTTTGTGGGAGATGGTTGCAGTCCCATGGGTGTGACTCTCATTCCCAAGAAGTCTATTCTGTCTATGAAGTATTCACATTTTGATTTCTTCAGTTTGAGTTTACCAACTCTTAGGCTGTTGAACACATCTTCCAGGTCATGGAAGTGTTGTTCGATTGATGGTGATAATACCAATATGTCATCTAGGTATGGTAGGGCACATTTGTACTTGAGTTTGTTCAGAATTAATGTGACTAGATGGCAGAATCCCGCCGGTGCCGTCGCTAAACCCATCGGCATCCTTTCATAGACATATTTTTTGTCATTTGCTATGAATGCGGTTTTATGCTGATCCTCCTGTCTTATAGGAATTTGAAAAAATCCCTGTTGGGCATCTAGCTTACTGAATACTCTTGGTCTGAGTGACCCTATCATGTCTAGAGTGTCATCGGCCCGGGGTGTAGATAAGGCTTGATTTATCGTGTTTTGGTTCAAATAACGAAAATCTGTGACGAGCCTATGGCCTCCCGATGATTTTTGTACTAAAAAGGATCTGGAAGCCCAGGGGCCTTCAGCACATTCTCTCAGAATGCCCTGTTGTACTAGCCTTTCACACTCTTCCCCTATTGCGGCCTGTTTTTCTGGTGTTTGTCTATATGGTAGGAAATGACATGGTACTGCCTCAGGTTTTACATGTATTGAGTGTGTATACAGGTGTGTGGCACCAATGTCTCCATCTTTTCCTACAAATACATCATCATACTTGGTCAGCAGTGATCCTAATCTATCATGCTGATCTTTGGATGTGAGCACAGGTTTTGGTGGAACATTCTCTTCCAATTCTGGCTCGAGGTCATGTGCCTCACTATGTATAGCAGCTATTTCAGAGAGTCTGATTGAGTTGGGTTCAGGGTCAGCATATGTGGACTCACAGTCTGAGTCTGTGTCACTGAATTGAGTTATATCCTCAGGCCGTATGGCTGAGATGGATTGATCAGTGTGTGGGGTTGTGTCTGACACCTGTTGAGGTTTTTCTAAATCAGATTCCTTGACTTCCTGAAATAGAGCTATGATGGCACCCTTTTTGATTTTATGTGGGCGCCTGCTGGTGTTGAGTAACACTAGGGGATGTTTGTTATTTTCCCTGGGGGTTACTGCTGCCCTTTGAACTAGATATAGGGCATTGTTATTTCTTTGGAGGTTATCTACTACTCCAGTTTTGCCTTGCAGTGATTGAGTAGATGTGACTTTACCCAGTACTGCAAGTTCAGAGAACGGAGGGATGGTAAAATCCCTCACTGCCCTAATGGGTTTGAGAATTTGTTCAGGATCAACATTAAATTCAATTTGAGATTTTGTAGTGCTTAAGAAATCTGTGCCGAGAGCAACGGGCTGTGTGAGGTTGGGAATTACAGCAAATTGGTATTGGAATCTGACACCTTGGATTCTAAAGTTCAGCATAGCTGAATGTCTAACATGACACACCGATCCATCTGCCAAATGGATGTTGATTTTAGATTTCCTCAGTTGGATATGGAATCTCTTTTGGAGATCCATGAGGAATGATTGTCTGACACAGGTGATAGTAGCACCTGTATCAACCAAACATTGTACATCTGAAACATCATATAGGTTTGCATTGATACAGCCATTTTGAAGAAGTACAATAGAAAGCTTGGTACTCTCACCTGTATCCTTTGATGATGAATCTGGTGGGGTGATGTGTATCACTGATGGACGTCTCTGTCTGTTAGATGGTAGATTGGCACTAGCAATTGTCTCTGGTTGGATCTTTGTTAATCCTGATTGATTGTTTGTATTGGGGTGTCACAGTGCACTGGCCCATCGGCACTGTGACATCCTGGTTTTCCTGGTTCTGTGGGGTGGTTGAGATGCTTGCCACCAGGAGCTTGGAGATCTGATCCATTACATGAGGTGGTATTTGTAGCAAATCTTGGAAAAGCACCTCCAGACTGACTGGAGCCAGCAGCATCTGCCTAACTCTACAATTGTTTGAGGGGAGTCTTTCATGTGTCACAGGGGGACAAAGGACCCCCATGGGCGCCGCTGTGTCCCCCATTGTCTTGGTCGGTTCTGCAACTTCAGACCCTCATATCTCGGTCGTTTATGCGTTTATAACCGCCATTTCGCGCATGCGCAGAGTTGAATATGTCAAGTTTATAATGCCCGTTGGATAGGCGCTGTAACGTATGCGCTTGGCGCCATCTTGCGTGTAGAATGTTGGGGACCGGAAGTTGAGTGATATTAGGGAATAAACGTTAGTCTAGCACGAGGCACCGAATTGTAAGGTCTTGGTTCTTCCTTCAACACATTACATGGTTGTCAGAAGTGGTTCTACAGCTCTAGAAGAGAAAGCAAACCCACCTGGTAATGCCAATTGATGAATTGATGTATAAGCTTACCAGGAGATGTCATTTTGTGAAGGAATTGAATCCAGGAAATTGTGAGTAGACCAAAGTGTCCAGCCTGGATCTCAAGAACCCTGAAAGTGAAGCCACATGTTGGTGCTTGGTTGAACTCTGCTAGTATACTGTGAATTTGTGTGCTACATGGGCATTTTAATAATTTGCTCCAGCCAATCCCATATTGAACTGACTTTGTGCCATTTGCTTGTTGAGGCCTATTCTAGCTGGTCAAGTGTGTTAGTTTCTAACATTGATTTAGTGGTGCTGGCAGCTAGTTGTGAACATCTACAGTGATTTAAAGGCTCAAAATAGTAAAATGGCTGAGAAAAATATTCCATCCATGGATTGGGATGCCTCAGACCTGGTTAGAGAATGGAAACGGTTTAAACAACACTGTGTTTTCCACTTTGGTGGTCCATTGGCTGGCAAAAGCGAAGTAGAAAAAGTGAATTATTTGATGACATTCATTGGTAACAAAGGTCGCGAATTGTATGATACCTTCCCTTGGGAGCCTGCAGATGGGGATGATGCGGCAGCAGAAAATGAAGTTCTTGAGTCAGTATTCAAAAAGTATGAGGACTATGTCAAACCCTTTAGAGATGAAATCAGGGCTACAGCTAGGTTTTTGCGTCGTAGGCAGAAGCCTGATGAGAAATTTGATGACTTTGTGACTTCTCTGCGTGTACTGGTAAAGGACTGTGGATATGGTACACATGAGGACCGCATGCTCAGAGACATGATAGTTATTGGGTCCCGCCATGCAAAGGTCAAGGAGAAGTGCTTCGACAAAGGGGAGGAACTCACCCTCAAAGAGGCCATCACATTTGGTCGAAGCTATGAATCCTCCAAAGAGACATTACAGGAGGTGAATTGGGAGGAGGATGACACTGTTAAGGTAGTTAAGAAACAGGAGCCACCCAAAATAAGAAAAAAGCCCTCGACATCTAAAGAGAAACCACCTAAGTTAGAGCTATGTGACAAGTGTGGCTACGATGCCACACATGAATATTGCCCTGCCCGTGGTGTGACCTGTAACTACTGTAAAAGTAAAGGCCATTTCGCAGCAGTCTGTTATAAAGCAAAGAGAAAAGTCAAAAGTAGGTCTCAGAAAGGTGCACATGCGGTCGACGAGCAATCCGAGGACAGTGGTGACGAGTCAGGTAGTGATGATGGGCTTGCTCACCTGGTCAATACTGTGCAACAGCCAAAGGATCCTCAGAGTGAGTGGTGGGAAAAACTGATGATTGGTGGTGTCAAGGTTCGGATTCAGCTCGACACTGGTGCAGCCAAGTCTTTCATGTCAGTGAAGACTTATAATCGGATGGTGGATAAACCTCTGATTCATCCAACCAAGCGTGTTTATCAATCCTATACCCAGCACCCAATCCCACTACTTGGCACTGCAGTATTCCCAGTCATATGGAAGTCTCATGAAATAAACGTTAAGTTTTACATCACAGAGCAGGACCAAACTCCACTCCTATCAGGGTCAGCATGCACACAATTAGGTCTCCTGAAGCGTATCCACACAGTCGATCAAGGCATAGATCAATACCCAGAGCTGAAGAAATTGACAGGAACTCTTCCAGGGATCTACTCTCTCAAGATAGATCCAACCGTAAAGCCAGTTGTGCATGGAGCCCGACGTCAACCCCATGCTCTGCGTGAGAAGATTGTGGTAAAACTGAAAGAAATGGAGGAGGATGGTCACATCACCAAAGTCACAGAACCCACAGACTGGGTAAGTTCCATGGTGGTGGTCCAGAAGAATGATAAAATAAGAATTTGCCTTGATCCACGAGATCTAAACACAGCGATTAGACGGGAACATTACCCAACCCCGACCATTGAGGACATTGTTGCATCCATGGGAGATGCCAAAGTATTCACTGTTATTGATGCAAAATCCGGTTTCTTGCAAATTAAGATGGATTATGAGTCAAGTCTATTGACAACATTCAACACACCGGTTGGAAGGTATCGGTGGCTGAGGCTACCCTTTGGGGTGAAATCCGCACCTGAAATCTACCAGAGGATAATGGATGACATGCTTCAGGATATCTCGGGTGCATATGCAGTGATGGATGACATTCTGATAGCAGGGAGAGACACAACCCACCAGGATGCTATTATGAAAAGAGTAGTTGAACGAGCTACAGAGTGGAACTTGAAGTTGAACTTCGGAAAGTGTCAGGTCAGGAAATCTAGCGTCAAGTATGTTGGTCATATTGTCTCGTCAGAAGGTCTAAAGGTTGACCCAGACAAAGTCAAGGCTGTGAGAGAGATGCCGACACCTCAGACAAAGGAATGTGTACGTCGCTTTCTGGGGTTTGTTCAGTATATCTCAAAGTTCATCCCTAACCTCAGTGAGATTGCAGCACCTCTACGTGCACTCACAAAGAAAGACTCAGAGTTTGTGTGGGAAGAGCCTGAGCAGTGCAGCTTCGAGAAGCTGAAAGACCTGTGTTGCAATGCCCCAGTACTGGCATACTATGATGTGCGGAAACCAGTCAAGATTCAGTGTGATGCATCCAGCTATGCACTAGGAGGTGTGTTGCTCCAAAATGACAAACCAGTGGCATATACCTCAAGGGCCCTGACAAGTACAGAACGAGGATATGCTCAGATAGAGAAAGAGACGCTAGCTATTGTCCACTGTTGCAAGAAATTTCATCACTATGTCTTTGGCAAAGAAGTGGTTGTGCAGTCAGACCATAAACCACTTCAATCGATCTTCACGAAACCTATCTTAGCAGCGCCAATGAGACTCCAGACGATGATGCTACGCCTTCAGCCCTATGACCTAAATGTCTGCTATGTTCCAGGAAAGGATATTCCTATGGGAGATGCACTGAGCCGGGCAAACCTGCCAGAAGCAGAAGAAGACATAGAACATATTACAGTTAACATGGTTAACTTTATCGCTGTTACTCCAACCCGGTATCGCAGTTTCCAAGAAACAACAGCTGATGAGATGAATGAGCTGTACAGCATCATACTCAAAGGTTGGCCAGATACAAAAGAACAAGTGCCACACAGCATAAGGGAGTACTGGTCCATTAGAGATGAGCTTGCAGTTTCGGATGGCATTGTATATAAAGGGATGAGGATTGTGGTGCCACCTAGTCTTCGAGAAGAGATGCTCACCCAGGTTCATGGATCCCACCTTGGCATCACAAAGTGTAAACAGAGAGCGAGGGAAGCACTGTACTGGCCAGGGATGAGCCAAAGAATCGAAGAACTGGTCAGTGATTGTGCAACCTGTAATACTTATCAGAATAAGCAGCCATCAGAGACCCTACGTCCAACCCCAACACCCCAACGCCCCTGGCAGGAGGTGGCTAGTGATATATTTGAGTGGAAAGGACAAAACTATTTGCTGACTGTAGACTATATGACTAAATTTATTGAAGTAGACAAACTGCATGACATGTCATCGGCAACTACACAAGAGACTCTGATGCGCCAACTAGCAGTTCATGGCCTACCAGAGACTCTTAGGACAGATAATGGACCTCAGTTCTCCAGTCAGGATTTTAAACGATTTTGTGTTATAAGACACATTACACATGTCACATCATCTCCAAACTACCCTCAATCTAATGGGGAGGCCGAAAGAGCAGTGCAAACAGTGAAAAGACTTTGGGCCAAAGCCAGTGACAAATATATGGCACTGCTAGATCATAGAACAACACCGATGGAGAGTTGTGGCCTGTCACCAGCACAGCTGAGTATGGGCAGAAGGCCACGTAACACAATTCCAATAGCTACAGAGTTACTAAACCCAAAACAGATAGACATTAAGGATGTGAGAAAGGCCTTGGACCAATCTAAAAGGTCACAGAAATATTATCATGATGCCAAGCACCCAAGTGACCTACCACCACTTAAAGTAGGTGATCCAGTAAGGATGTCACCATTCCCAGGATCTAAGAAATGGGTGCCAGGGACTGTTGTGAGACATCATGAGGAGCCAAGGTCTTATGTGGTGGAGCGTGAAGGGCGAAAGTATCGGAGAAACCGTCAGCATATACGATTGGCAACACATGAGGCCAACAAAAATGCTAACAATAACTGTGCTCCTGAAATAACTAGGGCTACTGTGGCCCAGAGAACAACTGTGAACATACCACCTATCGATATAATACCGCAAACACCTGCTGACTTACCATCTCCACCTAAGCCACTCTCGCCACAGAAATCACCTCACCCAACTGTTACTGTTAGTTGCCCAAGAGAAGTGCCTCCAACTCCTACTTGCAGAAAAGACTCTGCTCAAGGTGATGGGGCTCCATATCGCACCAGTAGTGGCAGGTTGAGCAAACCACCCAAAAAGCTCGATCTTTGAAACATTTATGTTATCTTCAAAGGACTGTTCAGTTAGTCATTGTGACATTAACTATAAGTGATCCAAAGGGATTTGATATTATGGTATTTTGCATCGTTTTATCATGAGACTGTTCAAGAAAAGAAGACAGACACTTGATTTTTTTTGTTTTGTTTTCTTCACATCAAAGTAGCCGTTGCTATATTGAAGACTGGTTGAGTCATGTTCATTAGTGCAGGTTGTGCTATATAGTAACTTCTCTTTTTTTAAAAAAAAAAATAAATAAAATAAAGAGAAAAAGGGAGATGTAACGTATGCGCTTGGCGCCATCTTGCGTGTAGAATGTTGGGGACCGGAAGTTGAGTGATATTAGGGAATAAACGTTAGTCTAGCACGAGGCACCGAATTGTAAGGTCTTGGTTCTTCCTTCAACACATTACAGGCGCGTAACTCCCGCCGGTTTGTCTGTAGGGAACTCGGAGCTCCTTTCAGTCTCCATGGCATAACTTCCTTAATAATGGGAGTTCCGCCTTGATCTTGGGCTCATTTTGACCGTCTAATTATGGGCTTTCCATAAATGCTTTGATAATTGACCTAGCTTGCTCAGGAGCGACGCTAGAGCGACCGGAAGGTTATGGCGTCGTGCTTATGTAACCCATTGTTCAGTCATTAGAGTGCTCAGACACTCATGACGGCGTCAGCGGTGCTCAGGCACCCGTGACGGCCGGTTGCATTCACTTACAAGTTATTAATTTGTGCATTGAACCATGAGGTCGCACACTGAGACCCTCATTTTTATTATATTGTGCAGTGAACCATTAGGTCGGAGCCTTTGATGTCAGAGAGAGTGTTTGTAACTGACCTGGCTGGTGTGCAGTGGGGCATGAACGCTCTTATGTAAAGTTTGAGCGCTCTTATAGCTCTTAGAACCAACCTATGTATTAATTTCATAGATATCCTTTGATTAATACAAAATATGTTACGATTTATGGAATAATAAAATGGTATATCATAATATCACTGGATCTAAAATAATCATAAAACTCAAGTTTTTTTAAGGGAAATGAGATACATTCAATATTTTCATGTTTCTATTCTGATTCTTCTGTGCTGATCAAGTGTTGTAAAAGACAAGTGACTTCTTTTGTGATCCTAAATAGTTGTTTTAAGGATTAGTTAAGAAAAGGACATGCACACTTCCTAAAATCCAGTTTATTTAAACAATTGTATTTATCTCATCCCTTCTAGTTGTCTACTATTAATATTTTAAGAAAACTGGGGGACAAGGAAAGAGATTTGATATAAAGCCTGAAAGAAGGGAACTGAATGAAAATGAATTATTTCTGAAGGTGTCAAATATAACTAAGTATAATTTTTATCATATATGTATGAAAAGTGGGTTGCCCTGGAGCCTACTTGTTATTTTGTTGTTGTTAGCACAGCCGAGTCGCAACCAGTCAATTCCTTTTCTCACTGTCATCTGTCAATGCACCACTGTAGTTTAGTTATGACGTCTGTCTCTTCTCTCCCTACCATGCACCCTCTCCCATCCCCTGCCATACAAGTATTATAGTATGAGAATGCTTGTAGACTTCATGCATACCCCAGCCAATCCTTATTGGGAGGCAGCAGTTTCTTTTTCAAAAGCAGTCTAAAGATTATCATACATTTATTGTCTGCCTTTTTGTTGCCATGACTTTATATGGGGAGGGGATTATATAATGTGTGTAATTGTATTGACACATAGAAAGTATTACTTTTTGCATGACATGAAAGGGATGGGAAAATATCGAAATTAATGGTGATGGATATCTAGAAATTTGGAGAGAAAAAAATGTCACAGAATATTAATTACATTTGGTTAAGTATAGCCATTACCTTGAGCTTAGGTGAATGTGATGTTTCTTTAGTTAAGGACTTTTCATCTACCGTAGTTAGTTCTTGGTTTGTGGGATATTCACATATTCAGCTGCAAAATACACTTTAAATTTATGCATGGCCAAGTTGTAAATGGGCTTTTATTCTAGATGTTACCCAGAACAATTCTGTTTAGTGCCAGCTCTGGCATGCTATATTTCCCTTAATTTCTTTTATATCTACTAGTTTAGCTTTAAGTTGTAATGTTTAATTTACATTCATTTACCAGTGTAGATTGGAGTAGGTTTTAGACAAGTTTGATCAAGGTAGTATTGTCATAGGAGAGGTAAGTACATTGTTAGGAGTCAGCTGTTCACATGTCTTATATATGATATATTCCTCAAAATATTTTAAAACCATTTACATATCCTATTTGATTTTCCATAAAAGCATTATAGAATATACCATGGTACTTCCGGTTCATAAACAAAGATATCGGAACCAAGCACTCAAATATTGTATCCTTCAGTGGACAGTCAATATGCTATTTTTAGAATGAAAGTATACATATTTTTTTTTACAATTCCCTGAGTTGGGGGTGTGCCTTCTATGCGGGCTGCACCTTCTGCGCAAGAGATTACCGTATGTAAAGAAGTACTTAATTGAGACATCACTCATGATTTCGATGTGGCATTGCTCTTGCTATGGAGATCTAAACAACAGCATTGGAAATTAAAAGTGGCATTGCTTCAGCTGAGCTATTTGAAAGATATTAAGTGTGACATATCAAAATAAAGCTCTTGGTGTCCCCCTTGTGGATCCAGGAAGAACCAAAACCCCTCGTATAAGGCGTGTAAGTCTCGCCTTATACGCGGGAGATTACGGTACTTATCTGGGCATTGCCAGTCCACACAAAACTTCACTGCTTCCCTTTTTGCAGTGCGCCTTCTGACATTTAGTTAACCCATACTAATTTGTATGTAACTTCATTGTTAGATAAGAAGCAAACTCCTATTTCCTCTTACTCTCTTCACCTTCCAGTGTCTCTTGATAACATTCAAAGTGGTGAACTATCACTAAGGCATATCGAACAAGTCGTGTTACAAGGCATTTCCTTGAGTTTCTGTTCTTAGTGGATGACATATTTGGATATGTTTTATCAGGGTGACAACCTTAACATCAACCCACTGTGCACTTGGCAGAATAGTGTGCGTGTGTGTTGACACATTTATTGTTACATTCTAATTGGTGCTCCCCGGGACATATTGCACTGCTTCCTATCAGAAGCATGCTTCTTATGTTGAATCTCGTCTGCAAAACAATGTTATCTTAGCTTTATCACTCCAAAGCATTATATTATATCAATGAGTTTAAGGGCCATGGCTCACCTTTGGTTTAAAAGATCTGGCTTACTGTGGTCGTAGATATTTTCACTGGTACAAATTTTCGTGGAAAGAGTAATAAACTACTTTCTAATAAGGAAAATTGATGCACTAAACAAACATTCTATTAACAATCTCTAGTTGAGTGGCTATTTGTATATTAATGTTCCATTACATTTTTGCTAATGGTATTAAGTCAACCCAAAGAGCTGTAAAATTTGGGGTCCCTTAGGGGTCCACTTTGGACCCCTTACTGTGCCAGTGTTGATGAATGGTTGTATGGGATTTATATAAAAGATTATTCCTTGATGCCATATCTTTAATCCAATGTTGCCATTTTCCCTATCTTAATGACATATATTAGTCCAATTTGAGAGGTGAGCTGTGGGAACAGACATATTCAGGCCCCACCTCCTCTGTGATTTGGGGGGGGGGCTGGGCCCCCTGGCCCCCACCTTTTCCTACGCCCCTGTTAAATAATCATATTGCAAAGGTTAAGTAAAACCTAGGTAATGAGTTATATGAGTGTTCACCAATCTCATTTAGCACAGCAAGCAGTTTATCCCTAAGCCAGCAGGGGGTGCACCACTCACCCTCTAGTTCTGCCGCCTCCCACCAGTCAGCGCACCGTCCGGTAACCACTAGGTAACACATGACTTGTTGATAGGGTGCTATATAATAATAGCTTTTATTGACAACAAAAAGTGAGGTCATTGCTGACCTATGTGTCATAAAGTAAGTCCACTTCAATAATGTATATGCTCTATGTTCTACAAACTACATGCGTAGTATACAGTACTACAGAACTAAATCTATGAAAACAGATACTTCTGTATAACACAGATTACTCACACAATCACTAACACATTCACACACACAAGCATGCTTCCAAGGTATCATGTAGGCAAAAAATCCCTACAGAGATACACAAATACAGACACGGCATACATAACCTAGGTGGGTCAACTGTACCATACCTATAACTGACTATATTTATATACATTACATTTTATGAATGTGATGATATAATACTAGGTGAAACCATACAATATACATAGCACCTAGAATAATAGTTGGATTACACAGAGGGTAGTTTAAAGCTGCTGCTGCCTCTGCATAAATGCAGTATACACAAACTTTGCAAGTGCATTTATTATACTAGGGTCATTTTCTTTCATAACCGTAACAAACTTATCCATATTCTTATACATATCCTGGTAATTACAGATTTTACCATCTTTATGATTTTCAAGAGTTGTTCGACCTGCCTTATGTAGTTCACATGTCAGAAAATGCACCTTATCATCAATAGCACCAGTTGAGCAGTATAGACATACTCTGTTACATTCAGGTTTGGGGGGCCTACAATGCCTCCCTATCTCAATACCAAGATTATGGGAACTAAGTCTGTATTGCACTAATGCAGTCCTGTGATTTTGATTGCTAATCTTAAGTAGATAGTCTTTGAGCCTGAACTCGCTCTTGAATTTTTTTAATGTTCTTAATTTTTACCCTCCCCAGCAAGCGCAATCTCATTCATAATTTTTTCAGAATATTTATTAAAAATTGTTTCAGTTGCACTAGCTATAATGTTAGAATTATTAGATGTCAACTGGTTTTCCCAAAGCTGACTATATCGTCTACCAAGCGAATACAGCAAACGTTTAACATTTGTACACCAGTTATCATGTCCTTGCTGGTCAAGATGGTGCAGTTTCATGCAACATCTATGGAGAATATTCGATTCCTCAAAGTTAAATACCCTTTCCCAATATTTTATTATATTATATTTTATATCACATTATATTTTATACTTCCCAGAGGCACTCTACCTGTATTCGCATATACTGAAGCTGAAGTTGTCTGCTTCCTTACACCAAGCATAGACTTCAGGTATTTAAGATGGATCAGTTAAAAAAAAATCTAGTTTTCTACCTTTATTCAGGCCCCGTAACTCGCATCCATAGTCAAGGCATGGTTGTATTTAGGTGTCAAAGAGCTTAAGGGATAGTATAGGATTTGGTAACCTGTCAATTTGTTTTTGAAGTTCCTCTGATGAGGTAGCACGTAATACCAAGTCGTCTGCATACAAAAGATATGCAAGGCTGAACCATGCATTTATGTTTACTCCACTCTCAGCAACCAGGTATTCATATCATTAATATAAGGGCACAAATTGACGAGAACACATCTCCTGCATTGAAATTTTTAATTTGTCCGAGCTACCTTTAAGATTATTTTGACCCCCCTCTGAGAACAAATTTTGACCTCCCTCGGGCAAGGGGTCGAAAAAATTCGGATCCTCCCCCTCAAACTCACCAACCACTTCCCACCTGTTGTGGAAAAAAACACTCCCTAAGGGAGTGATCAAAGAGAGGCGTGAAAATCTTCTTGTTGATAAACAATGACCACTTCCTTAGGTTGTCATCAGGGATGTCAGTCACTTATCACCAAAAAAGTTTTCTCAATTTCTACTAGGAAATACCAGTACAAATGGAACGGATCTATGCTGCATGACGATTGTCCTTTTCCCCTGTCCTGTGTAGCGAAATGTTTTTTTTTTTAAAAGGTTTTATTTGGTCTAAAGTTAAATACCAGAATTCGGTCTGGCCGTTCTGCCATCTGGGCCCACATTTCAGCCTCCTATGTTGACAATTGGTACGGCGGCGAGTAATAATATTCTCTTCAGTGGACCATAAAGCAGAGAAAATAGCTTCTAACAATTGTATTCACACATGATAGATCAGAAAAATCAGAAAAGTTCAAGACTCCAGGCACTCACATTATAGTATTGGTGAAACCACTCAGTGGTCTTGGGGAAGGGGAGGGGGGGTGGGGGGTGAGGGATGAAGGAAGATTGAAAAAGTGGAAGGAGTTTTGTATTTTGTCATAGTGTGATATTTTACATCCTGAACTATAATACCTGCAGACTTCAGTACACTTAGGTTTGGCTCGATCAGTGCCATAAAATCTACATATATATGTATATATATATTGCTGTTGGCACAGTTAAATCAACATAGAAACAGAGATAGAGGAGAGCAAAAGAAAATTATCATGAGGAAATGATCTAGTACTGTGCCTGGATAATTCAACTTAGTATATGGTATTTTGAAAAATAAGATAAGTATAGTGCAATGATATGTAAGTGTGCATAGTATGAATATCTGCCAAAAAAACCTCTTATCGTAGGAGAAAAGCCCATATCAATCTTGAGCATAAATGTAGGTTCACCATAATGACTGTGGTAATACCACATGTCATACCCTAGGATGAAAATAGAATGCAATATTAAGGACATAGACATAGATATGGATAAACAGAAAAACAGTGATAATATCATAGATAATACAGCATGAAAAGACATAGATAATGACACAATGAGCAGTGGTAAATACCAGCTGCTGCAGTGGCAAATTATAAGATTATTGTCTAGAAGTGGTAATACCAGCTACTAGACTTACCTGAACCAGTCTGTATCAATGGTATAATAAAACAATTTGGAAAATCTTTTTGGATTGTGTTTTTAAATAATTCTTTCTCCAGAATATTAGTGTATTTTGCACAAAGGTTATTCCAGCAGTTTATCGCTCTAAACCTGGCTGATTTTCCATATACAGGATGTTTGATACGAGTGTAACAGTACCTTGTAACGTCGAAACGCCTGGTTGGTAAATCCCTGTTGTCAATGAGATCAACATTAATTTTTAGATCATAGGCATAGTAAATTAGGTGAATATACCTTCTCTCTCTCAGACTTTTGACATTGGCCCTATCATGAGTTTGTCTTGTGGTCATGCTTGGGTTAGGTCCAAGCCTGACATTATATACTATTCTCAACGCCTTGTTTTGAAGGAGCTGCAAGTCTTTGAGTTGGTCTTTACAATTATCATCATAGATTACATCACAATAATCATAATGAATGGTGATGGTATAGATATTTAGAGCAGTATTAACATCTGTATATTTTCTTATTCTAGCTAACTGTATAACCTTGGAGTCTACCCTATCATAGAGAGTACTAATATGCTTATTGAAGGATAGGTTATTATCTAAAATTACACCCAAATATTTGAAGGCTTGTACTTCTTCCAGTTGTACTCCCCTAAAATAGAAATTGGGATGTATGGCCGGTGGTGGGCCTATGAACATCCATTGTGTTTTTTCCAATTTATCGTAAGACTGTTCATAATACACCAACTTGACAACTTGTTTAAAGCAACTTGTAGTTCTCTCGGATCATTGGAGGAAATCACAGCATCATCAGCATAAAGAACTATATTATAGTTTCCTACCTGCTTCACCAGGTCATTTATATAGATAATGAACAAAATAGGACCTGCTGTTGAGCCTTGTGGCACTCCATATGTTATAGGTAAGGTCTTAGAAAATTTGTTATTCACACCAACTTCCTGAGTCCTATTTGTCAAGTAGGACTTAAACCAATCACATGTATTGGCACCAAGTCCATAATCAGATAATTTTTGTATTAGTATAGGGTGAGAAACAGTATCAAATGTTTTTTTATAGTCAATGAAGATAGAGAAGGTAGTCTTTCTATTGTTAAAGTTTTCATAGACCATATCCAAGTAAGCACTGACAGCAGATAATGTAGAGTGATTTTTCCTGAAACCATGTTGGGCACAAGTGATATAATTTTTGCCTTCCATATAATTTTTAAGCCTTGTAATAACTAATTTTTCAAGAATTTTGCCAGGTAGTGGGAGTTGGCTTATGGGCCTTAGATCGTTCACAGATTTGCTATTGGGTTTCTTTGGTATGGGGGTGACAATGGCATGTTTCCACACATCAGGAAAACTTGCATCTAATAGGGATTTATTAAAGATCATCCTAAGCTTACTACAGTCTCGAAGTAATAACTGCTTAATGACAGAGGATTTCACATTTGTAATAGCAGATGACTTAGTGACATCAATTTCAACAATAGCTTTTTTTTATCTCATCTTCATCAAACAGAGTAAACAGTAGGTCATGCTTTACACGTATTTGTGGTATATTGCTCCTATATAATACCTTGGGTAAAACATCTGCAAGTTTTTTTACAATTTTAGTGAAAAATTAATTAATATAATCAGGGATTTGAGCAGGACCATATTTGTGCCCAGTCTCATCATCAATAAGTTGATTTATACAGTCGCCTCTATATTTAGGGTGCAAATTTTCTAACACCTCTCCAGAATTCACGAGGATCAGTTTTATGCTTATCCAGTAGCTTGCTCAGGGTATTCTTTTTATTAACAGCAATAGCAATATCAACTCTCTTGGCAAATGTATCAGCGACAGCCCAGTCACCTGGGTTATTGTACAGCTTGGCTTGTTTATAAGCATTGTCACGGAGCCTCATTACACCTATAATCTCATTTGTTAACCATTCTAGCTTATCTATTGACACATAAGTCCTCCTCAAAGGGGATGTGGTACTTAATGCTTTAAGGAAATTAGCCATATAGGTCGAACATAATCCATTAACATTGTAAGGGTTTGTGGCCTTACGGACCTGGGGGGTTCGGGTCTTACGGTTCGGAAAGAAAGAGTAAGACAGTATTCCAAGTGTATGCCAACGGTTAGGTTTATTACTTAACGCACACTCACGGCTGCCGGATGATATCAAGGAGGCAGCTAATATTAAAAGACAATGGTTTACATGGTGTGGAGGCCAGAAGGGCCTCTGACGTAGCGGCTGAGCCCTGGGCTTTATATAAGGACCCAGGTGTTCGTCGTCAGATGTCCCCACAGACCCGGATCGGTGCTGCCACCTATCCGGAACCTGAGGAACGTCCGACGACTCGACTCACCCGCCACGTCAGACAGTACCCAACTCCTATGGTTTAATAACGTGTACCTCTACACCACTCCCCCAGACATTTAGGAGGGTGTTATACATATAATATTACTAGGATAACATTTCTACATGTCTAAACCTTTAGTAATAGAGGTACAACCATAGGTATAACATTAACACCAAATAAATTATGAACCGAATGTCATATATATATTCGATAGTGAAATGTAGTTACAAATAACGATTAGGATGTTGAAATATTATACGAATTACTTGAACAAGAGACAGTTATGTGAAACGGAACTGTCTATTAAATTATTATACCACATAATATTATATTATATTTAAGGTATAACTAATAAGACAAGTAATATGAATCGTATTCATGTGATGATGACAGCTATGTGTAACGGAACTGTCGATAATAAAATATATCACATAATAACATCCGTATGTGTGTTTGTAGTTATTAACACCACATTTGAATATGTAGTCTTAAAGAAGACTGTTATAGTAACATCACTATATAATGACATGTCCTATATTATTATCATACGAATCCGTTAAAGATTCCGTGAGTAGTACGAATAGGGTTATTTATACCATACACTCGAAAAAAAGAAAAAAATTCACGGTGTGGTAATGAATATAATAATGATATATTATCACCGTGTACCTAATAACCTTTATAGCACCAGATCAATATACTTATTATACAATTTGTCTCGCAGGACAATAATATGTGTTTTCTGGTGAGGTTTAACGGATCTTATAATATGAATACTAATAATAATCAGAGATCCGCTTCAAGAAAATGTCTATGTACCCGTATCATAATATGTATCTAGTGGATATGCACATACATATAATATTATAGAAAAATAGAAATATGACATTATATACAATATACAGGAATTATAAATGCTGCTGAAGTCTTCTGCTGTATCCTCCGGGTACTAGTAGGTAGGTGTGGTCAGCTAACCACGGGATGGACGTGCTAAAGTTTATAGTTTCCTTATATAGAGTGAACACGGTAGTTGATTTTGGGGCAGCTACCCACAATCCTCTAGTAGTGCTAAAGTTTGTAGTATATCCGAATGGTGTAGATTTGTAGAATAATAGTCCGGATGTGTCAACTATGTAGAGAACGTAATCCTTTTTAAGCTTAGTTGACATAAGTAAATAATAGTCCGATATAGGTTGATCCGGAAGTAATAGTAGTATTTGATATAAGTCCATTCGGGAGTACAGATGAGTTGTAGAGGTAAATCGTAAAGTCCATCCTAGTAAGTGGTTAGCACGGGTAACAGCAGGAGTCTGGAACTGGCATCCGGATACGTCTCACAGCAGCAAGTCTACTATCGGATTGTTCATGGATCAAGTTATAAATCCGAATAGACTATTCAGGGTGCAATAAAGTTATACAACCTGAATTATACAATAGACTGGTCATAAGGAACCCAGAACACATACCATAGGTGTTCATACACTAGTGAATAAAACATTCGCAGACCTATAGGGTTCCGCAAAGACTATATCTGGTCATTTAAAAAAAATTATAGAAGAAATAACCCTAGCATGCTTAAACGGATTTCTTAGCATGCTTCTTCTTCAGAAGAGCTAAAGCCGACTCGGGAGTGCCGTCCCACTCGTCCAAGTCGACTCCGAACACCCTCATGAACTTAGTGTTCAGATTGGTGTTCCGAGTGATCTCCTCTTTTACACGCTTCTCCAACACGTGTACATCCATAGCTGCCTTTTCTTGGGCAGCTGCGGCAGCCTCCTCCTGGGCCTTCACATCGTCCCGGATGAGGGTCTCGAGGCGTTGCTTTTCGGCGTCGCCCACCTGCTTCAAGCACATCAGGGTGTCATTTAGGAGACCCTGATGAAACTCGATCGCTTTTTTACGAACACACTTCTCCCAATGGGTGTAGATGGCCTTCTGGACATCTGCCTCCCCTTGGCGAGACTTCTCGAACCAAACTTCCGCATTACCGGTTTTAATGGTAATAGCGTCCTTTGGTTTCTCAGGTGCAGCGACAGCCTTGGGAGGACTCGAGGCGGCCTGTGGACCACTTCCGGGTTTAGGACTTCCGGACACACCTGTCGTTGGTACACAGAAGGCAGGTGGTACATTCTGTTTCAGTCCCATTTGCAGGTACATGTTTAACTGCTCCTGGGTAAAGGTAACTGGTGTGGCGGCTGGAGCGGATGCAGATCCGGCGGCAGCAGATGCGGTGGTCTTCTTTGGCATAAGGCGACCATCCTTTCCTACCACCAAGGTCTGGCTCTCAGGTCCAGGTCCCTGGTTTAAGGACGGAAAGTTTCGAGAACTCACTTTCCCAGGTTTAGATACGGCTCCAGCGTATCCGGCAGGTTCGGGCTTCTTGAACACCGGAGTGCCCTGAGCCTGCTCTGCGGGGTGCCTTGCCAGAGGGGACCTGGAACGGTCCTCTGCTCTGACTTTCGGTTTAGTCGTGCTCTGACCATTACCGTTGCCGCCACGGTTCTGATCTCTCCTGCTCCTTTCGCGAGCTCTCTTTGCATCCTTTCCGGATTCCTCGCATTTCTGCCAGAGAGACTCGTGCATGTCCAGTTTACCCTTTCCAGGAGTCAGGACTATCTTTGCTCGGAGTTTCGAATCCTTGGTCTTCGGAACTTCGCAGAGGACTTGGTTTTTTGGTTCAAAAAAACGTTCGGCCTCGGTTTGAGTTGATGGAGTGGCCTTCTCATCATACTCAACCGAGGATTCGTGCACCGACTCCTCGTCAGACGACTCAACCTCCATGGCAGTACTACCAGTGGTTGAGGTGCTGGGTTTCGGCTCGGCTCTAGCAGAATCCGGGAGATTCTTGAGCTTCCGAGCAGCGGATCATCGGTTCTTACTGACCTTCCAGTCTTCCTCCGGTTCCTGGGTTCCGGATGTGCTGGAGGTCGTGGCTTCTACTGGGGTAGTAGTGCTGCCGGTAGCTGATGTAGCACTGGCGGAGCTTCTGGTGGCAAGCTTCAGGTCGGGGATAGGAGGTGCGGGTGCTTCCGCGGCCCTCTTAGCCTCTTCCTGGGCCTCCTGTTCGGCAGTCATACGGCGGACAATAACCGTCCGAAGGGCTGCAGCTCGGTCCAATCCCATTAGTGAATTGTTCTGGACATCCACCAATTCCTGTTCGGTTATGTAGTAACCGTCATCCCACTGCTCGAAGTTAGCAGCGGCCTCCCTGAATTCCTTAGTGGTCCGGCACGGCGTCCGGGTAGCACTAGGGCGTGGGTAGGTCTGTCCATCGGTATCCCAGACACAGCCTACCCAGTTGATGTTCGTAGCCTTGACGTTCCACAGGGATTTGTCAGGCTTCGGATACGCTCCGAGCTCGAAGGCTCGGTTAGCTGCATACACGGTTTCACGGAAACCAGCGTCCACCATAAGTCCCCGTTGGAACCACGGCCAGTCTCGAAGCCACTCGGGAGGCGTCCTGGTCAGCTGTTCGGGAGCCATGACGCCCTCGATAGCTATCCTGACTTTCGGGTCCATCCTGACTGGTGTCCCGTCCGCGTAGGTCACTTGTGCCTGCAGTTCCGGGTGGACATACAGGTAGCGACCATCGTAGCTAGCTGGAAAAGGTTCCGCCACTGCTGGCTTCCACTCATCCTTCTGTCCGTCAACTTGGGTAGTTTCGGACTCAGTTGCTGGGGGTTCAGCACTCGCAGCCCCTCCGGATCCTTCGGCCGGGAGTGGAGATAACAGTTTCTCTGGCTCATTTAGTGAGAATGAAGCCAGCTTCTCCTCGAACGAGCGATCCGTGGGTTCCTCCACGTCCATCATCTCGCTCTCTTCCTGTGTAACAGGTGACAAAGCTTCCGGAAAAGCTTCTGCGGACGGAGTCAGCTTATCCGGGTCACCGGATAGCTTGACTGCAGCTACGGATTCCTCAGCCATGACCGGGGAATCACCTACGGGAGTAAAATACTCCCTTTTCCGGCTTTTACGGCGCCGGGGCCGACACAAGCGGAGTCTGCCTGCTGAGAGACAGACTCTGAGGGCGCACAAGGGGTTTGCTAGATGGTAGAATTTAAGAGAGAAGGGGTGACCCGACTGTCCTTAACGCTACCAAAAAACAATATGGCGACAGGCCAGCTTTCGTGACGTCATTTCCCCACATCCCGCGAGGTCACGAGAGGTCAGCCGAGACTGGACACGGTGACGTCATGCGGAAACGCACGTGCTACAGGCGGTACATCAACAAACTGATTGTTTTTAGGTAATTATCGCTCACCCCAATGACTCGTCTGGGGATTTAAGTGGAGATTATGGAAAGCTTAAGCAAATCCACCGGATTATCCGTCCACTACCCATTGGTACATCATGCGGCGGCGACAAATAAGCCTTTAGGGTCAGTTGTCATCTGTTCCTCTAAATGTAAACATTACACTCGTTGTGTATACAGGTTAGGTCACTGCAGTCCTCTGGGCAATTCGGGGGCTGCGGCGAACGTATCTCCCCTTCTCGGATAGTTCTTTATCGGACCTGACAGTCTGAAGAGCTTTCTCTAGGTGCTTCTTAGCCTTAGAAACACCTTTCCTCCTCTTTTTGTCTTCACCTGCCGAGACTTTTTTAACTCCCCCACGCTTAATCGGTGTTGGCGTGGGTGTCACTGATTCGGAACACTTCTTGGGTCTACCACGACCGCGCTTCACTGTAGTGTTCTCTACCTGGTCTATTATGCGATTCTGGTTCAGGATCTTTCCGGAACCTTCACCATACATTTCTGTGGAGGTCTCCCTCCCAGACCATTTCCTTAATCTAGCCACATTTGACTTATAAAGTCGACCAAGGTCAGATTTAATAATTACGGTACAATCACTGATAACTTGTGTTATAGTAAAGGGACCGTCCCAATTAGACGCTAATTTTATGTGTCTAAGCGGTTCATGTAATCTGAGAACTCTGTCTCCGGATTGGAATTTCCGATGCTTTAGATCGGTATCGTATCCTACTTTCTGCCATTTGGCACTTTTCTCCAAATCAATTCGGACAGACTCATATGCTTTTCTAAATCTGTCTCTTAAACATTCCACAAAAACTACATGGCAAGGTAGTTCAGGGTCCATCCCTACGACTCCAAAAACTAGGTCAGCAGGCATTATCAAATCCTCTCCGAATACTAAAAGGTTCGGAGAACAATTTGTACTTGAATGTACCGTACTGTTATAAGCATGTGTCACAAAATGACATTGCTCATCCCAGTCATCCATATGTTCATTAACGAGTAACATTAGAACTTGGATGAGGGTTCTATTGAACCTTTCCACCAATCCGTCGCTTTGTGGCCTATACGGATTGGTTCTAGTCTTGCAAATAGCTAAGTATTCGCACATACCCTGCCAGAGATTTGATTCGAATTCTCTGCCTTGGTCACTGTGTAACATTAATGGTACACCGAAGCTTAGTACCCAACCTTTTACAAAAGCTTCGGCACAAGTAATTGCTTTGTGGTTCGGTAGTGGAAATACTTTAGTGTATTTCGTATAATAATCACACACTACCATCATACAGGTATTATCATTAGCGGTTGTATTAAATCCACTAATAATATCTACCCCGATTCTTGCGAATCTAACTCCGAAAAGTTCTTGGGATAGGGGAAGTTTGGCCATCCCGGGTCCGGGTTTGTTTTTACAACAATCCGGACAGGTGGTTACCCATCTTTGCAAGTCCCGTGTCATGCCAGGCCAATAGTATTTCTTGGAAAGTCGTGCTAGCGAGCGTTTCCTTCCGAAATGACCACTGGTCCGATGCCCATGACAGAAGTACATAATGTCATGTCTCATAGCATGTGGTATCACCACTTGCATGATTCTCTCACCATTATTACATGGCTTCCAACGGTATAACACGCCTTTCCGGACTTCAAGCTCGGTCCATTGAGCAAGAAACCTTCTCATTTCTCGATTTTCCAGAGAGACCTCTGGTCTAACTGGACGTATACCCTTTGGTACTAATTGCAGTAGCTGCGCAGTTATCGAGTCAGCTTCCTGGAAATGTCGTATGTGATCCATAGACCAATCCAGTATACTGGCAACTAGGGGTACGAATGGTCTTCGAATCCCTGCTAACACTGCCCTATGAGCTCCACAATCAGTACAATCCGGATTATCACATTTCCGGATTGGTATTCGAGACAAAGCATCAGCATTTAAATGCTTAACTCCGGGTCTATGCTGAATCTGTTGATGTTCAAGCCCATATTCGGATAAATGGGCTAGCCATCGGCCTAACATGCCTTCAGCATCTCGGAAGTTCAGTAGCCACCTTAAAGAGGAATGATCCGTACGTAAAGTAAAGTTCGTTCCCCATAGAAAATGTTTGAACTTCTTGGTATATACGACTACTGCTAACAACTCTCTTTTGGTTGTGCAGTAATTGCGCTGAGTCTTGCTCAGTGTGTTGCTGGCAAAGGCAATCGGTACTTCTCTCCCATTTTGGACTTGCGAGAGAGCTGCACCAATGCTATCATTACTAGCATCAGTATCCAGTATGAAATGATCCGTTTTATTCAGATATTGCAATACGGGAGTACTCGTGAACAGGTCTTTTAGCTTTTGAAAAGCGGTTTCCTGTTCATGCGTCCAAGGAAATTTTTCCTTGGTACTTCCTGGAGTCCAGTTAGCTATTGCTTGTAATGGGTAACTGACTCTAGAATAATTCGGAATAAATTCCCTGTAATAGGAACAGAATCCTAAAAAGGACCTCACTTCCTTGGGTGTTTTAGGTCTATTCCAATTCGTAACTGATTCGATTTTTTCCGGATCAGCCTTTATTCCTTCATCACTGATGATGCGGCCCAAATAATTTATGGACTTTCTAAACATGTGGCATTTCTTAGGTTTCAATTTGAGACCATTAGAAATAATACGTTCTAGTACCATTTTCAGGTTATTAGAACACTCTTCGAATGTTTTTCCGAAGACAATGACATCGTCTAGATATACAAGACATCTTTTCCACAATAAATCACTTAGAATTGTTTCCATCATTGCTTCAAATGTTGCAGGTGCATTGCACAGTCCAAACGGCATTACATTATATTGGAATAATCCAATATGACTCGAAAATGCAGTTTTCTCCATATCTGAAGGGTTCATTCCCACTTGCCAGTAGCCTGATTGCAAGTCTAGGGTACAAAACCAGCTGTTTCCTCCTAAGGAGTCAATGGTTTCATCTATTCTCGGTAATGGATACGAATTCTTTTTCGTTATTCCATTCAACTTCCTGTAGTCTATGCAGAAACGGATAGTACCGTCTTTCTTTGTTACCATACACACAGGACTACTCCATGGACTATTGGAAGGGACTATTACATCCTGTTCCAACATCTTGTTTATTTCATCCTCAGCTACTCTCTTTTTTGCTAAAGGTAACCGTCTATACGGTATCTTAAAGGGTTCGGCATCTCCAGTATCTATTTTATGTAATACTTTATTTGTCGTACCTAGTTTTTCACCAGGTTTGGCAAAGGCAGTATGATACTGACAGAGCATATCATAGAACTCTTTCCGGTGTTCCGGATCTTCTAATGAAGTTTCTTCATACAACTTAAGTAAGTCTTCCGAAATTTCATCATCCCCTGTTACCTTCTGTAAGCTTAGCTTACTATCCGTTACAGTTTCCGAAAGGGTCACATTTCCAAAAACTTGTCCCTTTTTCAAGTAGATAGTAGTGTTTCCAGTATTGGAGACAGGTACTACCGACCAGGATGCATTCGCTACTATCGTGTCTACAGAATTTAATCCGATACTTGATAACGTAACTACATCTGGTTCTATCACTGCAGGCTTATTACGCATTGCAGGATCACTTCTTACAAGCACATCACAGGCTACTCCCGGAGGGATTCGCACAGTGTGTGCCACACTAGCCATACTGCTCACTTGTCTCAGTACACATCTAACCTTTACGGGATACGGGTATCTCACACTCAACACTCCTGTTTGAGGTTCTAACACAGCACCATACAGGGATGCGAAATCCAACCCAAGTATACCCTCATCTGCTATATCCGCAACGGTGGTGCTCATGACATAGTCATGGATACCATCCAACTGTAGTTTCACACAAGTTTTACCGTACGTTTGCAAGGTACTGCCGTCGGCCGTCTGAGCACTTCCTCCTGATTTGAGAGTCTCATGTTCATCCGGTATAAGATCGTAGAACCCCCTGGAGATACAAGAGTGGCTAGCTCCCGTATCCACAAGGAATTCGGCAGATCTTCCGTTAACAGTGAGGCAAACATACCACCGCCTTCCGTTTAGAACAGAGGGTATGTCCGTGACAATCGGAACGTCATTTTTCACACCAGGAGTCGATCCACATCTTTTCAGGAATTCAAGACAAGGATGACCCGGGGGCAGGTGGGCACCACAGACCTTGGCTAATTCATAGCCGCCTGCCTCGTTACTGATATTGGGTTTCCCCTGTGCGCCCGTGGCACCTGTTATATCAGCTTCCCTAACCTTCCGGGTGTCTACAACCACCTCGGTGTTAGGCGATCTTGTTACTAAATGCGAACCATCGTCACGGATGGTGATATTATGGCAAGATTTGTCACTGGGATCCCCTTCTTTGCCCCTCGGGAGATCCCTTTCTAGTTTTCCTCTGTACTTATCCCAGAGACACTCTCCTGTTTACGCGGAACAGGCTTCTCAGCCATACATTCGGGAGCAAAATGCCCCAGTTTCTGACATCTGAAACATCTCCTTTGAGATTTATCAACTCTTGGTCTCCTTAGAGCTTCTGTTAATTCGGCTATTAATGTTTCCATCATGTTAGTCGGAGCAACAGTGGCTGCTACAGTTGAGTTCGCCGTAGAGGCTACACTGCCATGTTGAGTTGATCCGGAAGCTGTTTTACCAGCAACAGATCCTCCTCTCCCTCTCGAATGTACTTTCCTATACCGCTTTTGTCGGTAATACTTTCCAGCCACCTGGACTGAACCAATATATTCTCCGTTTTCATCGGAGACATATTCATCTTCCTCATCAACTTCATTCGATTCAACCGGAGCTAATTGGGAAGTATCATATACCGGAGCAGGTGTACCTCCGTATTGGAAAGAAGCTGCTCTTACTGGACTAGGTCCAAGACCTACCAAACGTTTCTTCATGTCATGTCCATCAATTGCTATGAACAGATCACTGAAGGAAGTGTCATCTTTCCAGGAGTCCCACACCACTTGCTTATGATCCGGATCTCGCAATCCACTATAGAATTGTATGAACAATTCTTGTAGATAACAATCATCGTCATGAGCCCAATTTGGACGTGCTTTCGAAAGCAAGTCCTGTAGCTCCAAACCAAAGACTTTGTGTGATTCTTTAGGTTTTTGTGTTCTCTTCTTAAAGCTTACCCACGGATCTTCTCTAACGATTGATCCGAAAAGGTATGCGGCACATTCGACCAATTGATCATAGGTACCGTATATTCCGTAAGCTGCTCTCCATTGGTTGAGAGCTACTTTTCCGCCTTTATTTAACCAACAAATCAAATATGGCAGAGCTTCTTCTTTTGTCCATCCACTACAATTGACTTCGTCGACAAAAGCTTGATACCTGTCCTTCCATGGATCATTAGAATCATATGGAGGGGGTATCCGTGCCTGCCTACGTGCCGGATTATTACATCCGCGTAGTCTATCTGCTTCTCGCATGCTCCAGTTCATGACTTCCATGCCGTCCGCTCCCTTTCGGTAGCAGTCAATGCCAAGGTTTTGGATACATTGGCTCCTATCAAAGATGGTTTGCATCCCTGCAGGCATAGAAGTTCTCCTGTTTGGTTTCCTGCCATCTCCTCCTGATCCTGATCCTCCGGATCCGGATCCTCCTGGGCCGCCTGGAGGGTTTCCTCCTGGTGGACCATTATTATTATAGCTTCCGGATGAACCACCAGGGCATCCGCCATTGTAACCGGTGTTTCCAGAAGACGCATATCTAGGGTAAGAATCATTTTGATTCCATCCCTGGTTATAGCTATTACCATTTTGATAATTACCACTTCCTGATGGATTATAATTATTTCTATATCCATAGGAAGATGTTCTTGGTTGATACGTACCGCCATTAATATTGTTTTGTGGCGGGTTTGGTCTCGGAAAACGTCCATCAGTAGGACCATTACCAGAACCTGGGGTTGGATTCGGTAATCTTGGTACTGCTGGTGTACTGTGGCCGGGTTGGGGGAAATATGAAGGTGGTGTCAACATATGCCTCATTGGTCCGGGTGCTCTTGGTTGTGCCACGGGTGTATTATTATTATTCCCTGTAGCACCATCGTGAGTCGCTTTGATTTTATGACTCAAATCTGGTATGGGTGGTGCCGGACCTATCGTATCCAGCATGGGAATTACTGGTTTAGATGTGGTTCCATTTACTGCAGCATTATTCGGTTTCTTGTAGATTCCGGATACCACATTCTTGTCAGCCCCATCATCAACGAATGGGCTGTATCTAATTGGGGTTGCATCTTTAGATGTCTTTCCCAACATTGTAGATACCACAGCTGGATCTATATTACCTATAGTTAACTGGGCTGCTTCTACATATTTATCTAGAGTTATTGCAGTAGTCTGCAATTCCTGAAGCTCATTTGTGAGTTTCTGTCTATCCTCCTCCAGTTGTTTGTTGTAAGCTATGGTGCCTACCCGGATGGTTTCATTGTCTTCAGCTTGTTTACTACACTGAAGTTTCAATTTATCCAACTCGTCCTGATAATGGCGAATTTCGGATTCGAATTTTGCCTTATCAAGGTTTAGTTGGTCGTTCGTATCTATGTATGTTTGGATACGAATGTGCCTATTATCATATTCTTTGTTGAATGATTCTCTCATTGATTGAAGTTTTAGTTCTTCATTCTCGAGTTCTTTCATGTACTCGCTCCTTCTGGCTTCGAATTCTTTTCGCATGCCAGTTAGGTCCTCTTCCATCTGAAGTTTTTCATGGAATACTTCATCCTTAGCTTTGACCAAGGTATTTAAATTCTCGTTCAAAGTTACATAAGTTTCATTCAACAACAGGACATCCGGTCGTTTTAATTCCTCACCTTCCGGTACCGCATAGGTTAAGTCGCCATCTATAGCGCTATAATCTAATATTGGTAATTCGGGCCTGGGTAACCTATAAGGTAGTTCTCCGAATGTTACCCTTTTTCGCATTGGTGCCGGATGTTCTGGGTTAGTACTACCACTAACTTCGAACATCGAATCACTTAATTCGTCAACAAGCGATTGTTGGCCTATTAAGTTACTATGTCTCTGTATAGACTGTTCGCGTCGTACAGAGTCTGGCAGATTCTCCTCACTATCATTATAGTGGGGTCCGGGATCTCTCCAAGATGCTGATTCCGCATCTTGCGAGTCCGAATGGGCTTGGAGCATTAATGATCCATTTCCATTCTCTTGGGCAAGTGATTGCCCTGCTGGGTTAGCTTCCCTAAGGGTGTCTAACCCATGTACTAGCCGTTCGGACGTTATAACGTCCTGGCTATACACCAGAATTAACTGGTCACGGCACCAGTGTAAGGGTTTGTGGCCTTACGGACCTGGGGGGTTCGGGTCTTACGGTTCGGAAAGAAAGAGTAAGACAGTATTCCAAGTGTATGCCAACGGTTAGGTTTATTACTTAACGCACACTCACGGCTGCCGGATGATATCAAGGAGGCAGCTAATATTAAAAGACAATGGTTTACATGGTGTGGAGGCCAGAAGGGCCTCTGACGTAGCGGCTGAGCCCTGGGCTTTATATACGGACCCAGGTGTTCGTCGTCAGATGTCCCCACAGACCCGGATCGGTGCTGCCACCTATCCGGAACCTGAGGAACGTCCGACGACTCGACTCACCCGCCACGTCAGACGGTACCCAACTCCTATGGTTTAATAACGTGTACCTCTACAACATCTTGATGACAGATGTAGTCATCCCAATTGCTATTGCAAAAGTCATGGTGAAAGACATTAATATCAAAATTTCTGTACACCCTAATGGTTTTTAATTCCTTAGGAATTTTGTTTCTTTCACGTTTTAAGATTAGAAACACCGGCATGTGATCACTTAGGCGAATATTAACTGTACCATGGTGACTTACATAATCACAGTTTGTATACATATGGTCAATAAGGGTTTTGGATAAACCTTTTACTCTTGTTGGGATCGTAATATACTGCTTAAGACCATTGACATTAGTAATTCTCTTAATACTTTTTTCATCTATGTCAGACAGTGTAAGTAAATCAATATTAAAATCTCCTATAATTAAAATCTTTCGAGTGGGTACAGCTTTATCAAGTAGATTAATCAAGTAGTCAATAACATGTTGATTTCCTTCCTCAGGGGGCTTGTAGACTAGAATAACCTTATATATAGCTTTATGGATCTCAAGGTCAATAGTCAAAACTTCATAATTTGGAGTTATTGCTGACTCAAGTGGTAACATGTCATCAATTTATAAATAGGAACAAAATTTATAAATAGGAATAAAATATTTCATTCAAAGACAAAACGCTCATAAATTACTTCAGAAATGCATAATTAAGAGTAATCACAACTATTTAACTGAGTGAAAAGGCCAGGGACTTTCAGGGAGATTATTCTTGTTTGATCATAACCAGTAGAACAGTAAGAGGAATTGCGGGATGATTACAGTTTTTATAGGCAATTAGGAGTGGAGAGCGGGGGGGGGGGCAAAAATCAAGTTGTATTTCAATAACCCTTAGGTTGACTAAATAGGGATGTCATGAATATTTACAATATCTAGATATTAGTAATGTGGCGAAGTTGAATATTGTATCGACATAACCATAATGTCGATATATTCTGATTATCGGCATGCAGGGACCTATTATTGTCATATTTAAGGGGGCACAATAGGGAGTTTTAAACAGAACACTTTAGCCTGAATGATTTAGAAGAAATGTTTCATACCCATGCATATCATACACCATTATGACCGTCTAAATAGTTTTATAAATTTTTTCCCATATCGATATGTTTCCATGGTTACAGAGCCAAAATGGAATGAAAACATTCTTTTTTGGGGTTATTTGGCTTTAAACAGCACTATGACATGGAATTATTGCATTTTTCCAAGATTTGATGAATTAAGTTCTAAAAGAAGTCATTTCAGAGGGTGCTTTTTTTTCGTTAGCAGATACTCCAATTATTAAGGTCTACAGAGCCAATTGAATTTCCATATTTACCAAAAAATTGGAAAAAAATCCAAAAAGTCACTGTTTTTTTGGTAACTATGGAAATTCAAACGGCTCTGTAGACCTTAATAATTAGAGTAGCAGATACTGTAGCCCTTAGTAATTAGAGTATCAGATAATGAAAAAAAAGCACCCTAGAAAATGACTTCTTTTTCAATTCTAATTCATCAAATCTCAGAAATATATGGAAATTCCTTCTCATAGTGCTGTTCAAAGAGGCCAAAAAAGAACGTTTTTGTTCCATTCTGGCTCTGTAACCATGGAAACACATCATTATGAGAAAAGATTTACAAAACTATTTTAGACGGTCATATTGTCTTTATAAAACATTGTACATTTCATTCCAATCAGAATTTGTGGTCGTTAATTATGATATATTAGAAATTGTGTTACAAGTATAAATTTAGGTGGTGCTCGTTAATTTTTCATGTTCTTTAATACATTATTTATATCCAGTTATTTCTATAGAAATTGTTAGGTGTTTCATAACTGATCGTTTATATATTTGTGGTGTTCTTTAATATTGATTTGGTGCCCATAAAAGAGTTTATACAGTGTTACATGGCTAGAAGTTATATGTACTTACAATGGGGTACTAACTTTTTTTAAATTGTAAAAAATATCTTTTCATAATTTTTCACATATAGGGGAGAACTATATATCATCAATAAGTATTTCCCCCTGTGGAGTGGGGACCTTCATTTGAGGGCATGGAGGAGCAGAATAACTTCATTGGGAGTCCATGAAGGAGGAATTCTCCTTCCAGTCTACCAGTGGGCATACTAGATTCGTAAAAGGCGACAAACTTGGGGTTTCTTGTGGCTTGGGGTGAGCATGTGGGCAGCTGGTGTCCATATGCGCGGCCCCGGGCCCACATCCTTGTCATTTACCATGGGATTCCCCCTCAGTGAACCACGTCTGAGTGATCAAAGGCTGTGGTTTGTCTGGCCCTGCCTATTGGACCAGGCAAATAAAAGAACACTTGCTATCCTTCGAAAAGAGTAGGGGAATGAAGCCCCGGTAGCGGTTTTTCCCCTAGCCACTCCTCATAGATTCGGTCATTCATCTCATAGATTCGGTCATTCATAGATTCGGTCACTGCTGTGTCGGGCAAGCAGCATATAAATACCTGTCCAAAAAGAAAAGAAAGGACTTAATGTCCGAGAACCCTTGAATGTCTGAGTTCCTCTATGGCCCCTGGACGTAAAACTAAACAAACAAACAAAATCAATAAGTATTGGAATGCACTTTATTAGGTCTGCATTGTCATATATTAGGCTATGAAAGTCTTCCTTGAATGTGCTGACTATTTGGTGTTCATTATTTTTTAAATATTATTATCATGGTATAGTGTTTTGGTTTTATCTTCAACTGCATAAGGGGGTCATTTAACAGAATTTATTTGTTCTAAAGGCCTTTTTGGTATTCGTTAATTAAATTATTTTCAATTATTTCATGTGGGATTTTCATTTATTTCCTATGTGTTATGTGGCCTTCCAGTGACGTAGTACACAAATATGTGCACTTTACCATGTGCCTGACAACTACTTTATGAATACAACATTTAATTACCATGAAATTAATTAAAGAGCATGAAATTAATGATCATGAATGTATTTGGTATTCGTTTGGATGAGTACACATAATGAAACAGTTATTTTCTAATTCACCTTCATGATCGTAATTTTGATAATCTTTTCACTTACGAATACAAATTTACGAGCATATCTTGTGTAACAGATCCCTGGTGTGCACTACACTCCTATAATGAACTCAAGGTCACTTCTACCGTGCAGCAGAGCACTGCCAGCCGTTTTATAAATCAGGTTAATGGCATTCACATTCGGTAAAAAGGTGTAAGCAGAACTAAAGGTTTGCCTCTTCTGTTGATGTAATGGATACAGAAACTACTGAATATTGCCAGGGTGTCCGTCATTAGCCCCTCCCCTTAATGGAAACTTCATGTACATGTAATTACATACTGCATCAACAATGTATGTAGATAACAGGTAGCCTTGTTAAACATTACTACCCATGTAGAACATTGTCCAGGTGAGCATGCTATCATTGATTTAACTTGAATTAGTCTTTATTAAAGCCCCATCATGTCACTCAAAACCTGATAGAGGACTTAGCTATGCTGCTAGCAGCCACAACCTTCTTTGAGATGGCACCATCTAGATTTTCAAATTTATCATAATATATTTCATTTCCGAACTGCCTGTCTAGTATCTAACGGTAGGGAGAAGGTTGATGGGACTGGCCTAAGGGCTATAGAGGGGATCGAGGGGCATTTCATCAGAGCACACAGAATGCATCTTCTTTCCTCAAAATGCACCTTTCATTGCCACATCTATGGATGCAATATGTCAAATATGTTTTCGCATTCCACCCCCCCCCATCAATGGGGAGGGGGTTCATGGCCAGTGCCTGACCCTTGCCCCCCCCCCGACTTTCAAATGGTTCCGCCACCCCGGGTGTATCTGCCACTATATACTCTAAAATGCATCAAAATATTAAAATAAATCGCAATATCGCGACCAAAAATCATTATTATCATCATTGGAAAAAAAGTTGATGTCAATGATATCCCTAAATACGGGGGAAATCATTTAAGGGGGCACACTAGGGTGGTTGGAGCAGAACACTTTAGCGGTAATGGTTTATGTTATGTGGAAATTTTCATACCCATGCACATCATTCTCTAATCATATCTAATATTCTATCGGGAATTATGTCATATAATGATAGAGTTCAGGATGTGGTCCTTTTATTTAGGACAAAGTTTATGAATGAGGATGGCTATCTATTAGGTCAGTGAACTGTCCGCTATTAGGGAGTGATCATTTTTTAACAACAGGGGGGGGCTGGTGGGTTTGCGCGTGGACGCGCGAAAAAAATTTCAACCCCCCCCTCTCGAGGGGGTAAAATCTTTTCGACCCCCCCCATAAGGGACAAAAATCGCGCGCGAACGTCCCCTTTTAGCCTATAGTAACACGCGGGGTTTTCCACTGAAAACAGGTGAAATTATTTTGACCCCCCCATCAGAGGTATTGAAAAAATTCTGACCCCCCCCGGTCAAGGGGTTGAAAAAATTCTGACCCCCCCCTCAAACCCACCGGCCCCCCCCTGTTGTTAAAAAATGATCACTCCCTTAGGTACATGTGTCCACTATTAGTATTAGTATTAAGACTTGATCAGCCATCTACCTAATGAGCTATTCAGAGATACACCTTAACTGTCCGCCCATTGGGTCCTTTACTCCATTGATCTGTCCCGTCAGAGAAAAATTTAGAAAATTTTGGGCTAAATTGGTGCATTTCGGCGAGCTCTACAACCACAATTGGATCATACAAATTGGATCATGTGTTGGATTTAAATTGTAGGCCCTCTGAATTGATATTGGGATTGGTTTGGAATGTCACAATTTTCTGCAAAAGGTTGGGGGGGGGGGTCATAGTCTTGCCCCCAACAGGAAAGTTGAGGGGCATGTGCTCCCCTGCATCCCCTTCCAAAAAAAAGGAGAAGAAATTGCCGCCCCTGCTGTACACTGCCGTGAATTTCCTGTGACTTGAACCCGTGCATGTGTTCTCGGTTCCAGTGGTGGATCTACTGCTGCGTGCTCCCGGTGTGTGCTGCTGCGACAAAGTACCTGATAAAACTATGGAACAAATATGTACCAGGTAAGCAAATACAGTGGGGGGGGGGGGTCATCTATAAATCAAGTTGTTGCCTCAGTTATAGCACCCATTTAAAACATGAGGGATAGAATATGGGTAGAATATATATCTATTCAATCACTTCACAGACGTTTTTACATTAGTCTACTTACATTTCTGTAGCTATTAAGATCAAGCTAGCCATCCTAGACAATTGGCTGGCAACCTGCCTGTATATTGGAGACATGATACAAGAAGTTACCAGTCAATCATCCCCTGTTTTTGCCCTAACTCACAAGGGACACCCTATCACCCCAATGCTTCACTGTCTGTCCTATAAAGATATTTGAAATATAAAGTTTGATTGGAGATATCAAACTCCCATCTAGTGGAAATCAAGTGAACTATTCAGGATCTGGGTGAAAATACCCCCCCCCCCATCTCTAAATTCAGCTGTCATGAAGTAAAACATTCCATCTTGGGAGTATGAATGCATGGGATAAATAAATAAATAACAATAACACCCCTCACATCCTCCAAACACACATTTACTACCTTGTTCTATTGTGTTATTGTGGCCAAAAATTTCACACAACTAGACTGATTTTCTGGGATGGAGCTGCTCTCTTAACTAAGCCAGACTCTTACTGATCACTTCAGAATCATAATACTGTAGGTTTACTTTAAAAAATTATCTGTCCTTTGAGGTCTGTTCAATGATCCTAGCACTCATCATCCCCAGTAAGGGTAAGTAAGCCTGAAGTTCCTATCCAGATCTTTATTCTATTTGAACAATGCTCATGACTATGCCCTTTACCATCAAGGTTCCTTTTCTCAACCTACGCTACTATTAAGAACTGTATGTTGCAATTCATCCCTGAGGCGAGACCATACACTTATCTGTGACTATCTGCATAGATTTGGACATGGGGTTCTATGAAAAGCTGCAGTTGCTAGGCAACCACATGACATTGCAATTATTTCTACCTATGTTCATACTATGTGATGTGCACAAGGGAGCTATATGCAATTTGAAATCAGTGAACTATGTCCTTGAGGGGAGACTATGCACTACAGGTATGAATCTAGACATTGTTGCTATGCAAAACTGCTATTGCTAGGCCACCACACAACCTAGCAATCTTTTATCACATATATTCCTAGTCTTTGATAGAAATCACAGAATAGTTATATACAAGTTTACATCAGGGGAGTATGTTGTTGAAAGGAAACCATGCAGATATGAGCATTCAACCCTATTTTCAGGCTTGGTTGCTATGCAAAGCTGCTGTTGCTAGGCAACCACACCACTTAGCAACAAAAAAATTCAGCACTACTAAGCTGATTTATAGGGGGTAGGACCCACCAGATATTTTGTAGACCACACATTTATGTAATTCAAAGTGACATCTGAATCTGTTGTCGGCCTTTTTGAATTTCAGCCATATACAGCCTCACCATTAAATTTTATCAAGTAGAAACATGCATATTCTCAATCAGCACTCTTTTTGACATAAGAATCAGGAGAATTGATAAAGATTTAGCATGGAAAAACATCCATTTACATAAAGAGGGAGATTATTGAAATGGAACAGCATCGTATTGGCTCAAGGTAGTGTCTTTGCGTCCAAGGCAATAAAATGTGTCATAGTCATCAAGGAATTCTGAAAAATGTCTCATATTACTCAGAAATGTTTGTCCTACATAAATCTTAGATATTGTGCTTAGATGGGGATAAGGGCAAATTTTATACATGTATCTGGAGTGCATTTAAGATTTTCAGTAAAACAAATGAACTTTGTAATTTCAATCTTCCGTCTTTCCGACTGTCTGGAACACTCAAATCTGAACTTAAAAACATGGCTTAATGAAAATCTTATTATGTCTTCTTTCCAACAAGACCAATAGCTTCAGGATCCAGACAAGGTAAGATAGTCTTAGAGCTTGGGGATTGAGCATATCCCTTGAATAACATGTTACCAAAATTGACCCAAAAGTGGTCTGAACCCGCAAATGGATAATGAGCCGAAGCCGGTAGTGCATCCCAAAATAATCAATGTTAACATTTTGAATCTTGTTCAGGGGACCCTAAGGATCGAAAAAATACCTGTCGCGTTGGGATGTGGGGGGATTCATGGTGGGCCCTATCAGCCCCCAGCCTAATGCCCTCCCTTGCCATGGTGCACATGCAGGTCAGAACACACAGACGCCTACAGCACATTACACACAGACAGCCAGCGACGTGGTGTAGACCGGGGTGTAGTAGGTTGAGGCCACCGCCGACTCAACCTCACGGTTGAATGTGGCAATGAATGCACCATCTGAGTATGCAAATACTGATGTGGATGGTCTAAGGACTGATCATGGGGACCTGCTACCTGACACCCTTCAACCAGCCAGTAACAGTCACGGAAATTGAGACAGCAGTAAAGAGACTAAAAAATGGGAAAGCTGCGGGGAATGATTCCATTATCAATGACTTTATGAAAAACAGTCCTCGCTCTCTCTTAACTATGATCTGCGGTTATTTTAATCTGGTTCTAAATACTGGTATTGTCCCTGTGAGCTGGTCTCTTGATGTAATAGTACCTATATATAAGAAAAAGAGGTATAATTTTACTTAGTTGTACGGGAAAGTTGTTCACTATGTTACTAGATTTACGCCTACACACTTACTTGGAATATAACAATATGCTAGGAGAGGAGCAAGCAGGATTTAGAGAAGGTTACTCCATGCTTGATCACATATTTAACTTGCACTGATATTGATGGTAAGGTGCTAACTGTAATTAAGAACATGTACAAGGCTGCAAAATCTTGTGTTCGGGTTGACAACTGCCTTTCTAAGTATTTCAGCTGCAACATTGGAGTAAGGCAAGGGGAGAATCTTTCCCCACTACTTTTCGCGATTTACTTGAATGATCTAGAAATTCATTTTCAAAATCAGGGCAAAGGTATCACCTCCTTAGGTACTGACCCTCAATCTCAAGTGCTTCTGAAGCTTTATATTTTTCTGTATGCCGATGACACGATTCTACTTAGTGAGTTGGCTCAGGATCTGCAAACATGCTTCATGTGCTGCAGAAGTATTGCTGTGATTGGAAACTTGATGTAAATATTTAAAAAACAAAAGTAGTCATTTTCTCTAGGGGAAAGGTAAAGAAACTACCAAAACTGTTTTACCAGAGCGAGAAACTCGAAGTGCAATATAGCTACACATATCTTGGTATAGAATTCAATTTTAATGGAAAATTCACCCAAGCTATAAAGAAGCAAGTTACACAGGCTAAGCGAGCCTTGTTCAGCCTACTATCAAACTCAAGGAAACTTCAACTACCAGTTGACATACAGTGCCACCTATTTGATACTTGCATTGTCCCAATACTTTTGTATGGCTGTGAAGTATGGGGTTTCTCAGAATTAAGTGAGATTGAACATGTTCAGAGCTATTTTTGTAAATTTATTCTAAAATTGAATGGCTGCACAGCCAATTGTATTGCACTAGGAGAGCTTGGTCGCTCCAAACTAAGTTGCTTGGTAAAACAGAGGGTAAATAATTTTTGGCACAAGATTGTTACAGGAAAAACAAGCAAGATATCTCATGTATTGTATACAATTGTGCATGATAAGCAGACTAATGGTAGCCTACAGTCACAGTGGCTCACATATGTTCAGAAGTGTATGAATCAAAATGGACTTGGTAATCTTCTTGGGCATGCGGCTACTAATATACCACATAACCTGTTAAGAGCCAAAGTTAAAAGAAGAATCACTGACATAGAATATCAGGATTGGCACAGTAGTGTAATGGGCTCTGGACACTGTTACAATTACAGAATCTTCAAAACTGAGCTCAATCTTAAACCATATCTGCTTAACCTTAATCAAAAGTATTCAGTCCACTTGTGTAGATTTCGGTGTGGAAATCACCATCTCCCAGTTGTAACTGGGAGATACACTGGTATTGAGTATTCCCAAAGAAAGTGCCCCCTATGCAAGAGTGATGACATTGGGGAGGAATTTCATTACATTTTTCATTGTCAAGCTTTTGCCCATGACCGAGCATTACTTCTTGCCGGTAACATACCACCACATCCAAGTAAGGTGGCTATGGTGGATCTTTTTAATAACAAAAATGCTATCGTTCTAACACACTTATCCAAATTTTGTGCAATTGTCATGGGAAAATTCAGACCCACAAAGAGGATAGCCCCAGCTAAAAAGAACAATAAAAAACGAGCAAGAAGGAAAAAAATGCAATAATAGCCCACAGCATAATGTAACTGTTTCATCGCATAGTGACCTGCCAATCTTGCCATGTTGGATAGTTTTAAGTTGAATAGCTAGGGTTGAGTGTTGTACTTCATATTGTCATTAGGATACTAGTCAAATTAGATAGTTAGTTTGGTGCTCCTATATCTCATACTGTCTTCACACCCTATACTAGTCAACATGGTGCTCATTGGTGTTGAAAGACAGAATCTCAACTTATTTATTGGTGCTGCCAGATTTGCCTGGCCCTTGCATCCGGTGGATGAAGTATTACCAGTAGTACTTTTGTGTTTCACTACAAATGTACATAGTCAGGCATTAAGTTGATCTTTTTCTATTTTTAAAATTTTGCATTCACTTATGTGTAAACTTATTATCACACTTGTAATGTTATGTAATGATACACTTGTAATCCAGTGAAGCCATTGTAACTGTCGGCTAGAGCTGATTTCTTCTCTTATCTTCTTTCCTTTACCTCTGATGAGGATGAGAATAAACTAAATTGTAAATTGGTAGCGATAGGCTGTCTCTGTCTGGCCTAGGGTGTAGCCCTTCTTGTAGCAGCAAACCCCTGAAATGTGCACAAAAAAACAATGCCAGGTGTTCAAAGCACACTTGTAGTGGTGATGCACATAGTCCCAATCTTATTACATGTACATAGTGACATTTCCAGCATATACTACATATAATATACTATAGTGAAAACTCACCTTTTACATTGTGTCACACTGCCTGCTTCCATTCAAACAGGCTGCCATGCTGGCCAAGGGAGCAGGGGGATCCAACACGGAAGATCTGGCGGTCGGACAGGGTGTAAGTTTTATAGCCAAATATGCAAATGAGGAGGTAGCTGGGAGTGGGCAAGCACAGGTAATAAGCTGACACAAGCGCAAATAGCGTGTCCGACACCTATCCACTTGCGATCCAACAATGCAATATAGAGGACATCTAGTGGCAAATTCAAGAACTAATACCAGCATGTCTGGGTCCAGCTGCTCGGCCAGGGAAATCCCATAATGCAAATATACTACCAAATATGACAATCATTCAATGATACATCTACCTCAAAAACACTTTGGGCTTTGCGTTGGCTGCATTTAATGGGTTTGCCATTGTGTAAGAAGGAAGAAATTTATCCTATCTGGCTTACTTTAAGTTCTTCTGAAAACCTAGAATTGACCAAATTTGTAAATTCTTCATAAATCATTGAGTTGAGTTCCAACATAAAGACCATTGGTCAGATCTATATCAGTATGAAATGTACAAGAGAGTACAGTAGAAAACATTAGATACCCACTTCTAGTGGGTGAAAAATATTCCTAAAAGAACCACTATTTTGGAGTCTGTGAAGTCAATCTGGTATAGAGCTGAATGGCGGACAATGAAAACTAGTTCCCACATTACTCACACCATGTCTCCACTGTGCTGTATTTTCACCAGTAACACACTGGCTAACTCTGGATAGATAGGGTAGTTCTTTAATTAGACACCTGGTGGCAGGTAGCGGTTGACTCTCCCCCTGCCAAGGGAGTTACAACGGAGAGGCTGGTTTCTGCAGGGTTGAGCCTGTGGGTCTGTCACCAGTGAAATTAGACTCTTCAAAGTGGAGGAGTAGGGAAAGTGCAGAGGACCATCTGTGGCACAGGGGGCCAGTACAATTTGGTCAGGGTGCTGGCAAATTAGTTCTGTCAAACCTGAAGGTGGCTCCAAAATAACAAGTGGCAAACAAACATCTGCCCAGGCCCTCATCTTGATAGAGGGGCTGGGCTCGAGGCTGTATGCATCCTGAGGAGCCTCTGCAGTGAGTGGGGGCCTACATGTGCTATACTAAAGGTACACACAGAGGAGTATTTGGGAGCACAGGAGGGATCAGTCTTACTATAAAATGCCGAGATTTTCTTGTTCAATCATTTTGGTCTTTGGACAGGAGATTCTTGAGACACAAAACATTCAAATGTACCCCGCTGCATTTCCATTTTCCTAGGCAATAAGGCCCGGGTAATACGGGTGTTCTGGCACTTCTTATAACAGATTCTGCTGTAGCTTTGCTGTTTGTGCTCTGATTAAAATGCAACACAGATGGTAATGTAGACCTATATCATAGCTGGTGAATGCATTCAACCCTGGATTAATTTGCCTTGTGTTTTTGGGGAGCCATCAATTTCCACTGCCAAAGTGCATGCCTCCCCAGGCAGCTCAAAGTCATCACTTCTCTCTTACTCATTCATATAAAACAATGATTTTACTATTATAAACCTTTTGGACAAAGTCAATGGCATGTATGTGCAGTATGAAACCACAGCTTTCCATTTAGTATACATCTTCATGTTGTTGAAGGTAAATGCCCATAAATAGAAGATTAGTCTGAGGAGAGAGCAAAATAGCTAAATGTCTGTGCCCTGTTAGCGCGGAATGAACACCCTAGTCAACATTGTGCAGCCCTGAAAGCACATACACTATTATTAAAGGAGTAATGCAAGGCTATTCTGAATATATAGTTAGTATAGAACTCACTGCAGAGGCTGCTCAGGGTGCACACACAGGGCCCTCCCCACATTCACAGAAACTTGGCCAGAAGTCTAGACCACTCTCTAAAAACCTTTCTTTTGGTAGGAAAGGTTCTTTTACAAAGGCACTAGTGATGTTAGAATTACAATTCCTTCAGTTTTGTATTCCTCAGGATCCCCTTCATCCATTCAGGTTGAAAATGAAAGTTTTTCTTCATTTTCTAAAACAAAGACTGAACACCCTATACATATGGCCGTATCTAACACAGTTAAGGTAGCTCACTCCCTTGCAAATTAGGCCCATTGCGCAGGTTTCTGAGCATATGCATTTTGTGGTTCATTTACAATCCACTCTGAGCTGCCCGGTGCTGTTAGTATCCCCAGAATGACATGCCAAGTCAAGGCAAGTAAAACCTGGACCTGGCCGAGTCTTGAACACCCAGCCTTCAGATAAGAAGACGAACAACTTACCGCTACACCACCCAGCCATGTGTAGGAGTTTACTGTTAAAGGTTCTACATGTAGACCTCTCAGCACTATTTACTACTTAAAAAAAAAAAACATGCCAAAAACCTTTAAAATATGCCTGGGACCATATGTTCAAAATACCCTATTTAGACCATTAACATTATAAGCTACATTCTGGGTGACTTACAGAAAAATTTAGTTACTTTCTCTAAACATTTGTGCCAACACCATCAAATCCTATGACAAGATCACTCAAACTTCAAGATGAAATATCTTTGAAACTAGCCTGGGTACCCCCCGTCTTTTCTTTTCATCAGTCAAATACGCATGTAAAGAAGGGCACATGGTGAAAGATTGGTAAAGATTTAGTTACTCTTGGACCATGGGAGCGACCTACCTAAAAACTGGAGATTCAATTGGTGATGGTGGCATTAGGTACCAGATGAGAAATTAGATAATAAGATCAAGGCTATTACTTTCAGGTTGGATAAGGACAGCTTCATCAGAAGAGAACTAAAAACCAGGGAGAGAGTCGGCTGAGATGGATCAGTGTAGCTTTTCCACTGCCTCACCTGTGTGGAGTATGATAGAAGGACCTCAGACCATTGCCATATTAAAAGAATTGCCGGATTAGAGTAGATTTCATGCTAGCGGAATAACTGCTTTAAAAATCTCAACGTTAGTACCCTTTTTGCATTCAATCATTAGGAACGTCTCCATGTAAATTATATATATATGTAGTGGTCAGTGAAAACGTCTCTGGAGACACCAGGATTGGAACCCGGGTCTCTCACTTGCAAGTCGAGTGCTCTACCTCTGAGCTACATCCCCTGGCCTGACATACCCTGTCACCAACACGGCCCCACTGACATTTCCACCTTCCAACTACCCTGGATCGGTATTGTATACATAGGGGGAGTGACACAACCAAGTGAACAGTCCCTCTGAAGGCTCTGCGCATCCGACGGGGGAACGAACCCCTACACTCCTCCCAACCAGCTTCAACCGTATCCCGCCAGAACAGGTCCTCCAGTCCAGTCTGAATGGCACCAGTACTGAGTCACACACAGCCCATCTGTTTCCAAGTCCCTCAGGACTAGCAAGTTGAAGCGCTTGTCTATACCATACCGGCCCAGGTACCAAGCTCTCTAAAGGTCCCCCTTGCGAGGCAGGACCACTCGGTGTCTCCACCACTGTAGTGGTCAGTGAAAACGTCTCTGGAGACACTGGGATTCGAACCCGGGTCTCTCGCTTGCAAGTCGAGTGCTCTACCGCTGAGCTACATCCCATGGCCTGACATACCCTGTCACCAACACGGCCCCACTGACATTTCCACCTTCCAACTACCCTGGATCGGTATGGTATACATAGGGGGAGTGACACAACCAAGTGAACAGTCCCTCTGAAGGCTCTGCACACCCGACGGGGAAACGAACCCCTACATATATATAATCCTGATATATCCTGAATTTTCCTATATTGTCCAACCACTGAAATACTGCTGTAGTGCATACAGCAGGATCCACATCAGGTCATTGGTTTTGTACCTACAGCAGCTACTACTGTATTTCAGAATAAGAAGAACTCTACTGTAAAACCCTCGTGCCGGGCTGACAGTGTACTTTGATAAAGCCTCGCTGACACACAGTGAATAACAATGGAGGACACAGAATCACCCAGGTCCCGTATGCTGAAGGGATACTTATCCACAATCGGCTCCATAGTGTGTGGTTCACTATCCACTTGCTGCACCCAGGCTTTGGCTGGTGCCATGCCAGACTTTGAGTTGTCTGTTGCACGGGCCTTGGTGCAACTCGTGTTCTACATCATTGGTGGCATGTTAGCTGGCTGTGATTTTGTTGTCAATCCTATGCATATTTCCAACCTTATTTACCGTGGAGCAGCTTATGTGCTGTTTAAATTTTGGAGTGTTTGGAGCGTCAGCTGATATACCATTAGTCAAAACTGTTGGTACGGTAATGCTTAGCATGATCAAGATTGAAATTTAATAAGGACAAAGCGAAGAGTAGTGTGATATCAGCCATACTCTGTGCTGTTGGCATTATACTGGCCTCGCAACCTGCATGGTTATTCCCAAAACAAATGGAAAACATTGAAAACAGGCCAATTATATCCTGCAATGATATTTCAGAGAACTCCACCAACCTGAACTTTTCTGCTGCATGCTTTAATGATGTCAAGAGTTATGGAGGTGATGTGGGTTATGTATTGGGATTCATTGGAGGCAGTGGTTTTGGATTGACGTATGATATCGGTGGTATAAAGCGTTGGTTCCACAGCCATACAATCGGTCGGAATAGCCCTAATCCGACGATTTATAATATATCAAAAGTATAGAAAAAAGTCGGATTAGTGCTAATCCGACCGATTTAGGTCTGTGGAACCAGCGCTTAATGCTCAAAGATGTAAAACCAATTTCCAAGGCTGTGTATGCAGCATTGTTCTGTGCATTATTCTCTGTGGTATTAATGTTTTACATGGAAGAGCCTGTGTTATCACTTAATGTAACCCAGTGGATGCTTGTGTTGGGACATGCTGTGCTGTCAGTAGGGAGCTCTTTTCTTATCTTGAAAACCGGATATTTAAATCTCCCATCGAGACAAAAGACGTTGCTGTTGTGTCACTTTCACTCTGTTCCAAACCCCATATATAAGCCCTGCCGTATATGCAGTGTTCTACGGTATAGGTATCAGACATTTTATTTTAGGTTTAAAGATAAATTCAATTGCCCATTTAAAAAATACAGATAGGTGGTGCATGATATACAATTGGTAATACAGTTCCAATATGGCTTTGTCATTTACAAGCTTGAAAAAAAAAAGATAAAAAGAAATAAATAATCAATAGGATGTGTGAAGAATGTAATAATGATTAATGATTCGTGGACAGGATAAAACCACAAGAGGACTGACCACTGAACATCCTAAGTAACCTTACTGCAAACTCCAAACATCAAAATAAACAATGTGCAGATTGCACTAAACCGATCTTCTCTGACATAGTTTCTAACTAAGATCGAAATGTCAAACCATTACATTGTTATTGATGATTAATATTTTTTTTCATCTCTACCTTGGCAGTTTAACTTAATCTTGTGTGTCGAGTCATGTATACAGTGGCGGATTCAGGGGGTGACCCAGGGGGCCTCCCCCCCAAAAAAGAAGAAAAAAACCCTCAAAAACCCTCAAAATCTTCTTGGAGGCATGCCCCTATCCCCCAACCACAGTCTTACTACTGTGCATTGATGGGCCCCGTGCACCACAAGAACCTTCCAGTCACCCTTCAGCCTTCACACCTTGATTTAGCTGTGAAGGCTGAGGGGTGACTGGAAGGTTCTGAGTGAGTCTAGTGAAGTATATTAACTTTATACAGCCAGGGAAAGGAGCACTTATTAGAATGAATATTTGAGGCTTGTTTTAGAAGTCAAAATAATTTTCTAAGCGGCCAGGGCGTTTAGTAGATCATGAAAATTGGGCAAAAAAAACACACTGTACTACCCAACCTATACCTGCGTGAAAATATGATTGCGCAAAAAGGTCTTGCTATGCCTTGTGCGCGAAAAATTAGCTGCGCGAAAATATCTACGTTTACAGTAACTGCCACTCAAGCCCCTGAGCTTATCCAGGACCTGCTCTCACTTGATACCATTTAACAAGACTCTTTGTATGAGAGGTGGTAACCCTACGCTCAAATGACACCAGCGCTCATTTGAGACCCCTGAACTTAAATGAACAATTAGAGTACATACAAATCTGAAAAATCAATTCGATTTTGAAGAGCTAGGAGGTTTGTCCATCTTGGCACATTTCAAAGAAAAACAATGTGGTTTCTTCCTGACCATCGGACAAAGTTATTTTAAAATCATTTGAGACTTACCTGTTTGTTGAGGTATATGTAATGTTATACCCAGGGAACCTAGTGGTTTGGGGAATATGCAATCAATGTATTTTATCAATCACTCTAATCCCTAACTTCAGTACCAATACTTTTATCATTGACATGTCTTAATAGTGCCAAACATACTCTGCCCACGCTTTACATTGAAGATCCTGTAATCACCATTATTAAACACATAACTAGGGTAGTCAAAGTTCATATTGTTTGCCAATAGTAAATTAACAGCTGCCTGATCAAACCTATGGCAGTGTGCTGGATGGCGATTGAAGGGGTCCCCATTGAAGCTGCAGCCGGTGGAGGAACCAAGAGGTGCAATACACGCCTCATGGAGGGAACACAAGTACACCCACTTTAAGACACCCTCAAACACACCCTTGGTGTTCACTATTAACATACTGTTTGCTTCATATTGCAGAGCCGTTTTCTGCTTCTCCTTGTTTGTAGGAAAGTATTGGTACATCCCAGGATGTGTAACTGCATAGTTGGAGTGACCTGTGTAGGCCATTAGTTTAAGTGGAGAGTTGTGGAGATTGAGAGTGTGTGGAAGTGCTTTTTCGAGGTAGATTGATGAGTCCAACCAGAATAAGGCATTGTGTGTTTCCAATACCTCCTGTTGTATGAAATAAAAGGATTACTTTTTTTTAAAAACATTTTCAGGGCCACAAAATATTGCATCAATTTGATTGGTTGTCATAATGCATAAATGCATAAAGGCGTGTCATTAATTTTGCCAAGGCTGCATTCTATCATCTTGCTGACCCTACTGGGTTGACATTCTCTTGAGGGAAGACATAATGCACCAATGAAGTGCTGGTGAAAAGACTTGCCAGCACTTCATTTGTGTATCATGAAAACCAATGGGCACGTTGCACTCCAATGACAGCGGCCTTTTTTTTATTGCTGCGGTTGATAGGGTCAGCTGATCCAGGTGGCTGACCGAGTTGAGAGAAGTCAAATGTGTTTGATCATACAGACTCAATCGGGTGAGTGTTTGCAGCAGACACACAGGAGGATCTTGGCAAAAATAAAATGAGAACCAAAAAATTAAATGTGCCATTTTTGTATTGCATAATATTTTTTCTCAATCTTGCTGAGCTGAAACATGCACGTTTCTTACTATAGTTGACAGTGTTTCCATACATTCTACTGTAAAACTATTTGGCAATAATGGGAAAATTTATGTGATAGGCCATGCACTTTTCTATCAGTTCTGTCTGAAAAATATTTAAGAGGATTTTCCTCTTTATCTTTTGGCAAGACCCTCCTGAGATTCCCTAGACCCTGATCAAGTTGGACCTAAATCAGAATGCATTTAGAGCATTAGTTATTATTAGAGGCATGAGTGCAAAGCATCAGTCTCTGCAGCATCAGTTCATACCATACACATCAACACAAAACAATCTAAGTAATAACCTAACTTATAAATAAAGTAAACAGTTAGATCATTGTTGTATTGTATTATGTTTGTAATTTCTTACCTTAACAATCAGGAACTTCCAGGCATAGGTTTTTAATTTCTTCACATGGTTTGGATACTTGGTAAAGTTAAATGTCCTAAACTGAACCTGGCATGGTGTCCCCTTAGCACGACTCTTTACCTGTAACAATTAATACATAATTAGGAAAACAATCTTGTTTCTTCTTCATAAAAAGTCTCCTTTAGTTGTTTTGTTTTATAAGTGAGGCCAAAGGTTCTTTTTTCAAGTCAAGACTTTAGCACTCTCAAATTTATATGGAATGGGAGAATAATAGAATTCAGCACTAGACTTTCAACTTTTCTTTACAAGCAAAGAATCCTGGAGGTTTCAGATGGTCATTAAAGATGCCTCTATATGGGTACCAAAATTCTTGAGGTGTGTTGATTCTTATGTTTCCAAGTTTACTTTCATCAATCAGGATGAAGATGTTTCAATCACAAAACCAGAAAAGGATGAATTTCAGTTTATCAGTTAATTGCTATCAGTTACTAAATCCCTCTGTCACCCCTATCAGTTTTTATCTGAGTATGTCTGGATCTTTCATTCAAAATTAAAAAAAAACAAAAAAAAAACAACATAAAAACACCCAGCATTGTGTTTTTAAGAATCTAATGTTGCCAGTGTCAAATTTTACCCATGTATAGGCACTTGGAGGTTAACCTACCTTCTGTTCCAATTCACCATCATTCCCCAGGTCATAGACAAGCAGGGTGTGGGTTGGGAAGTAAAGCTGGGTTCCAGCAATCACTGCCATGGCGCCATTGTAAAAACCATCACTAGCTGCTGTCACTAGAACAAGCCGATCTCTGATGTCATCTGGGACCTGTTTCATAATTAAATGTTTGAGTGGAGTAAGGGGAGGTAAATACCACCTATTGCAGTGCATAAGTAGGCAGATACCTTTGTCTAAAAAGATGCAAAAATGTTTAAGTGTGCAAGGTCATTAGCTCAATACTCGAAACTAATACCCTAAATCCTCACGTATTTATAATGTTTTATAGACCCATTTTGACCCAGGAGGTAGGGTGGTACTAAAATCATCCCCATCGTTTTCCCCATATTTTACAGGGTGTATGATGGGTTCAGTGGGCCATTTGTTGCAAGTGGGGTTTTAAATTTTAAAAATCCATGAAGGAGAATAAAGGTTGTATCATTTTACAAATCTGGATGAAGCCCACAAACTCAGGGTGCTTCCTGCATGCAAAGTGAGTCCTATACGCGAGGATTTAGGGTAGTTGAAATAATATTCTTTCATTTTTTTCGACAGGCAACTTCTTAATTTAATCTAGATAATGTACTGTGAATCAGCCGCTCAGAATGCAGCATTGAGGATAATGCAATGTGACTTTGCCCAGCCGTGTTTTGAAATAGGGCACAGCAGTACCTGTTTCAGGGTCCTGACAGTGTCTAACTGGAAGTGACGTAGCTGTGCGCCAGAGAAGGGGAAAGCCTGTCCATGTATAGACTGGTTATATGGTAGCCTGTACTGGGGATGGGCCTCAACCTCCAGCTGTAAATGGTGAATTAAAAGATCATTGACATTATAAGGGGACCAGCACCTTTGGTGCTGGGAGAGTGGGTTCCAAAATATAAGCTCAAAGCATCAAAGCTACACATTGTTAATCAACTATATAACTTTGGCTGAATCCTCAGTTGCATCATACTTAAGATAATGATGCATGGTGGGACTGCCTCAATGAGTGCACACTGAAAATCTACAGGATTTAAAACTCGTCAATACTGATGACTTTAGGTCCTCAGGTTGATGATACCTAAATCTACAGCTTTAGGTCATCATGGGGTAGTCATAGGTGACGACTTTGGGTCGTCACTGATGACCTAAAGTCGTCACTTTGGGTGCCCTTTTACAGCCATATCGTCCTATGCAGTAGTTACATACATCCAAATTTTGTTCCTAACAATTAACAAATAGTGTTGCCGTTGTTTTTTTAGGGGGGGGGGTTCTTTCTGTAACTTAGATATCCTATCCCCTCACCCATCAATCAGCATTTATTCTTCTGAACCTACTATCATGGGTAATTTGAAAATGATGTAGTGCTGTGTGAGTACACACATCTACTATGTAATAGACAGGAAAATCTTCATCAAATGGTCCTTATTTTTTTCATTTTTCATAGCAACAATACAATAAGCACATTGTATATTTAAGAGCCTATATACAACTCACTATACATCATTAGTATCACAGAAATGCATGGTAGAGACCTCTTATGGCAAGCACCCAAACTAGTAGTATAGCCTAGGTGATCAGAATGATGACTTGGGGTAGTCATGAAGGCCTGACCACCCTCTGACCACCCTAAACTCGTCATATATGACGACCTTCCAGTAGCGGTGGGTTTTCAGTGCAGTGGGCGACATGGGCTTTGAGTTGAAACCAAAAACGGAAGACAAAAAGAGAGTAATTCAAAGAAAAGGGTTTAAAAAAATCCACAATGGAAGTGAGCAGCTTTCTTTAAAGACAGGGGTTTCTGGGAAGGGGCTAAAAGTGAATAAATCAGAGATACGAAGGGAAAGACAATCTAGTCTGTGCGTGATGGACAGACAGACGCATCCCCCAGTCTCGTGGACTGCCATCGGTGACAGGGTAGGTTTGATAGGAGAAAGGTGTAATTACAGCACTTAGATTGCTTAATGCTTTAATGTGTTCCATTGTGCATTAAGGGAGTGGTTTTTTTTGGGGACTGGTGGATTTTAGTGCATCAACACCAACTGTATTTCTGTCCATCCAGAGGGATCTGAAACTTTCCGATCCCCTATTTGTGGCCCAACACACAAGAACACGCCTCCGGGACGGGGGGATTTTTTTGTACTGGTTTCGGCCACCAGGGGGCAGTATATGAGTAAAACACTGAAAAATATGCTAAAAAAAGGCTTTAGACCAACTTTTGATAAGGAATCCAGTGGTATGCTTAAAATCATTCCATCTCCACTGAAAATGTTCCGTATTTGGAATGTTGGTTGCCATGGAAACATAGAAAATTGGTAGATAAGGCAATTTCTGGTTGCCATAGAAACCACTCCCCCTTTCCTTCATGGTCGTGTTACATAAAAGCTAACAAAAAAAGATGATTTTTTAGCCTAAACAATGATAAAAATAACGACAAATATTTTTTATTGCATTACTATTATCCACTGTTTGATCGTGGATTTTTGTCTTTCTTTTATTTGTCTTTGTATTGCCTTATTTATTGTTGTTTATCTCACAAACAATGATGGAAGAAGTAGCTAGGTACATGGTAAATGACCTGTGATTGGTCAGTTCAGGGGTCAAACCCAGGTCACACCAGTACTTCCGGTTTTCAACAACTATGTAAATCTGATCTTATAATAATAGTTCCATATTTTAATCAAGCTAAAACTTGGGTATTTTCCTTCAAACAGGGCATTGATGATCAATGTCATTTGAGATCTTTCCCAGTAAAAGAAAAAAAAAATGTTGGGAAACCTTTCATAATGTTTAGAACTACACATTTCAGTTGCAAAAAAGTTTGATTCTACAACATTATTTCAAAGTGTGTAAGTATAGACAAAGTAATGGGTAGAAGATTTGAGTGCATGAGATTTGCCTTCAGTCAGTTGAACGACTCATCAGATTTATAATCTTTTGTTACTGTTAATAGGGAGGTTAAAAGACCACCTTTTTTCATGATGACTTTGTTTGATAGGTTTTGTATTGAATGGAAATACTGTGGCATACATAGTATCATATCTACTATCATAGAGCCAGGAAGCAGGCCCATCTGGTGCATTGTATGACATCACAATTGGTCAAATGCATCAAAATATTGACTGCATGACACTGCCCATTTAGAGGTAATGGGTGTATGTGACATTACTCTCTTATTTCCTTTAATAATCAGCGTTTTATATTAGGTTATTATGAGGATGATGATGTGCATTTAAGTGATATAATCATGGACATGGTTGCAACAGCCTCCGGGCCTAAACAATACACCACTTGCTACTTCTATTAGACCATGTCTCACCCGGTTGTGTATAGCAGACACCAAAATTTTGTTGCCTTATGTGCTGTGTTGACTCGATCAGTTGCTAGTTATTTTTTATAAGTTAGTAGCTAATGTAATATTTACGATATAATCAAGGGAAAAGAGCTTTTGATTTTGTCATAGCCCCCGATGGTGAAGACTCAACTTTTTTATATGCCTTTCTCACAGAATTGAGTGCGGTAACATACAATTATCTTTTTTAATTCTTACTTGCTTATACCCATAACTAATGTAATGTACACACCTCATTTATTGAGTTGAATACTGTCGTTGATGAGAAAACAACGATGAAAAGAGCCAAAAACACATGATTTTCACATTGTATTACATTTGGAATTACCACTCAAAGAGTATTCACTGCAAGAAGTAGCTGGAGATATCATGTTAAAGCCGAAAAATTGGGCTTGACTCTCAGGGAAGTAACAAGTGCCAAAGCCATTAAATAGTGCTCTGAGATGAATTGTGGTTATAGTTTTTTTTTATTAAAGGCTGGACCATTTTTCTCCAGCCATTAAGGGGACCTTAAAGACAAAAATCAACGACAAAAAACAAAGACAAATGTCTTTTTGAACCTAATTGTAAGAGGATTTGTGGTTGTTTGAAAATAGTCGTTGTATGGCTTCTTAATTAACAGGTTTGGTCGTTGTTCGGCCTTTTCATCGTTGTTTGTCTTTATGTAAAGCCCCCCAGGAACCCAGAACCAAAACCAGAGCTCACAAATTCCCTCTAGAACCAATTTTATGACAAAAATATCACATTTCTTTGGTTATTTTTCCACAAAACTGTATTTTTTGCATCATTAGTGTTTATGATAGAATATAATGCATTTAGAGCTTATTTCCTATTTTCAGTTGTACACACCAACCTATGGGGATACTTTAGCTCAGGATATCTCATTTTAAAGCCGGTGACTTAAACCTTAAAAGCCATTTCCCCCCGGGAGGCATGTTTTCCCTCACCTGGCCACATTTATTCTATTGTACCATGCATGCTTTTTCACAAGAATTCATGATATGTAGTGATATTTAGTTAAAAGGTGTCTTCAGGACTCACTTTGGTATAGTAGGGAGATCTTTCTTGATATTCTGCAACTTCATTGTCATGTTTTCTTGATAATTGTACATTTGGCTCTCGCTTTCTTTGTGGTAACAAGGGCTTGTTTCTGGACTCTGTGTGGAGATTTTGTGGAGAGTAGATTGCCAAGAACACCAATAAACAGGAACATGACACGGACACCCACAGGAACACTAACATTAGCCGGTACCACCGTACCATCTGTAAAAATGAAATATTTCTGTCTCATATTTAGGTACTGACCTCATCATGGCAAGAAAGGGTAATAGGTTTTTGGACCTAACCTGTTAAGATCCTTGTCAGACCTGTCATCTAATGCCCATTATCTAAGAGCTAATTGTCTTGTGGATCCCTTGGTGCAAGTTACCTACAGATGTGGTAAATACAAGCAAGATTATGAGCATTCCACCAAAATTAACCTTTAGAAACACAACTTTATTCATGAAAAGATCACCCTTTCCTTCTGCATTGTTTATAGGGGCCCTTTAATGTTATAAAGGTACAGACTGCACTAATGCATCATGTAGATTGCTCATGATGATGATTAAATAGAGCCCTGATGACAACCAATGGGCATGGTATACTTCTGCATTAGTGGTGTTTACAGCCTCAATCATGACCTTAACCCTTCAGGGACCACTGGTGCATTAATGCATCATGCCCATTGGTTGTCATGATGCAGCAATGAAGTACTGGCAAGACTTGCTTCATTGGAGCATCATGCCTACCCTCAAGGAGTTTGTGTATCAATTCTGTCGTGTCGGCATAATGCATAAATGCAGCCCTGGGGAGTAACTTTGCCAGGGATGCATTCATGCATAATGACAAACACTAGGCACGATGCATTAATGCATGGATTTTTTTTTGCTGGATATTCCCATGCACATACCTGTCGATATTGCACACCCTGTAGGTTGTAACATCAATCTTGTAAGGTGTGCGGTTATCCATGGATAACCCGCATGCCTCTCATGTCCTTCCATGTCATATGTTACATGTTAAAACCTACGGAATATTTCATTGCCATGGTAGGGGTCGAACCTGCAGTCTCAGGTCCTTAGTCCAACTCCCTATGCACTGCGCCACAGGGACTGATGTGTGATGGTCTGGGTTTGCTTGGTAAGCTTGCAGAGGTAGGTGGGACGAGTCCCGGTCCGGGCGTATATTTTTGTTCCCTAGTGTCAGCAATCAAAGATAGCCAAGCCGAGACGGCCGCTGAAGGAGGCCGGTGGTCTAGTGGTTAGTGCATTGCGTGGGTCGAGTCCCGGTCCGGGCGCATTTTTTTTGCCGTGTGCGCTATATCTGTCCGCTGCCGGGCGACGAGGTGTATTTAGTACACAAACATAACCGCGAGACGCATTCAAAGCTTTAGCTGTCCGCTGCCGGGCGACAAGGTGTATTATACACAAACATAACCGTGAGATGCATTCAAAGCATTAGCTGTGTGGCGCTGCCAAGCCGAGCCGAGACGGGCGCTGTCGCTGTCCGCTGCCGGGCAACGAGTTGTATGTACCGACCATGTACACACAATGGCTGACTTCGAGTCCCGCGGAAGGGGAATAATTTTTGTTTTCAACTTGAATTTATTGGTATTTTATTGATTATCTATTGGTTTCGTGGAAAAAAAAATAAGTAGTCAATGGATAATTCATAACTTGTGTGTGTTGGTAAGTTAATACCTGCTGGTTCAATACGATTCACCATTATTCATCGTTTCAAATCCTTCTAGGTAGGAAGCAATATCATTCAGGCTGCATATAATTATATGGTGAACTCTTATGTATCTGTTTGAGATATTGTGTTTCTAGGGCTCTCCTGGAAACTGCACATTAGAAAATAACTGTTGAATCTAGCAGGGACCTCGTGAAACTGAGCTACCGTAATCGAATGGCATTGAAATAGTATAGATTTTACAAGAAGCCCCAGGTGTAGGGTGGTACACAAATCTACAAGGAGTCTTTGTGAAAATAATGATGAATCTCTGGCAACTTTGGGATGCATATTGCGCTGTTATTTCGATGACTTTTTTTACAGTCTACCAAAATGGGTCAGCTGACCATCATAAGAGCAGCAGTAGTGCTTGGCAGCAGCTGCCTGGGCATAATAGCCCTATGGAACTATATTTCATACACAAAGATGGCACCACTTCCCCTTGGGAATAAATTCTTTCATCATACTATCAATTTGAGGGAGGATCAGAAAGATTTTGATCAGTCTTACCAAATTCGTGAGCCAAGGGACCAAAAATTCAGTGATTCAGCTGAGGATTTGAAGAAAGATCTTGAGCCAAACAGTGGAGAGTACAGCAATTCAAAAGAGAATTTGAGACATTTCAATAAATTTGGCCAAATCACTTTTGAGTCAAAGGACAGACAAGTTACCACACATCGTAAAGGCAACCAAAAACAGATTTTAAGGGGGAAGTTCAGTATAGCCATCGGGATGGGAATCACTTCAAAAAGGTATGGATGGACATGGCAAAGCCAACGTTTTGGACCAAATGCCTCTGTTTCATGAACTCTTTCCCTCATATTGTGCAACAGCGAGTCATGGCCACAGATACCACTTTTACTTTGGTTATGATAACAATGATACATTTTTCAATGATGAAATAACACAGCGCCTCTGGAGGCAATGGATAATATCCGTCCAAATGACAAAGGCTTGTCAGCAATTAGGTCAGATCGACATCAACAGCTGATCAACTTGGTCAGATGTAAACATTCAGGGTGGCCAGCATGGGCTCAGAATGATGCCATGATGGCAGCGTATAAAGACGGCCATGACTTCTTCTACCGAGTAAATGATGATACCATCATGATCACAGAAAACTGGACTGATATCTTCATCGATGAGCTCAGTAAGATGAAACTACCATTTGTTAGAGTCGTTGGACCAAACCACACTGGACCCAGCAAATTGTCGTGAGTCCTTGTCAACCTGTGTGAAGTGGCTGTGTGAAGTGACATGTCGCTAGATGAAACACGACGTCGTTATAGCACAAGATCACCAGGAATAGCAATTGCTATGCCACGTGAGTCTAACACACAGTGGCGAAAGATGACGGAATGAGTTATCACTCAAAAAGGAGTCACCATTGATGACCAATCATGGCGACAGATGACGACAATTTGCTGGGGAGGTCTAACCTTTATTCTAACATATGACTTTGTACACAGGACTCATATTGATATTTTTGGTTATTATTATCCACATGAATTTGCTTGGTGGAATGCAGATACTTGGATGACACTCGTTTACAAACCCGGGCGCTCTCTACAGGTATGTAAGGTCCAAAATCAATTTAATTCAATTTAGCATTTTACTATACTGAACAAACAGTCTGTAAATCCTTTTTACAATTGCACAAATATAGTTATCAATTGTATGCTCAGTTTGTTAGACAAATTAAAAAAATCATTAAACCATAGCCCCATATTTTGGTTTTTAACTTGATAAATATCACCTTTTAGCTCTTCACAATGATAGAGTTAAAAGATTCTATGGAATGAAGAGATGGGATAAGGCATGTATTTTGTGTATCATTGAGGTGCAGTGCTGATGCCCAGCCTCTTAGGTCCAGAGTCCATGAGACTAAGAATAACTCTCTGCTGTTGTCTTAATTTTAACATTAGTTTAAATTCATCTTTTACACTTCTATTAGAACACTAACAACATGCCCCAGTTTGTCTTCAGTCTTCTTGATTTTGCTGGGGCAGATAACCAAGAAAACCTTGAAAATTGGACACCTACAAGCTTGAAAGTCAGAATCATGGGCCCTTATGATTTATTTAAAAGTCAGAAAATTTGTCCATACCACAGTTTGCCTTTGTTTTGCCATGGCTACTATTCCTCATTGCTATATCCAATAATCAATAAGCCCTTTAGTAATGAGCATTAATGAGACATTATAAAGAATATCAAAATGCTTATCCTCTTATATTCACCCTTAGGAAGTGATCATTTTTTAACAACAGGGGGGGGGGGGCTGGTTGGTTTGAGGGGGAGGTCAGAAAGTTTTCGTCCCCTTGACCAGGTGGGGGGGGGGGGCAAAATAAGTTCACCTGTTTTCAGCCAATCATATGGGGTCTTGTGTTGGTGTTAGGGCTTTCACCCTGACATAAAACTTGGAGCACAAAGGCCGGTTCCTTCACATGTGTGGTTGCTCCAGGCAGTGGTGCGGGCCTCCCCAGCCCCAGGCCATCTTTAAAAGGGGTCTATGTCTTGCTTTTCTATCCTCTCTGAATGTGGGTGGTGTCCATATGCACGGGCACTGGCACATATTCGTTCCTTGAATCTCCTCTTTCCTGTCCCCTCTTTCTTACATGTGTCTGGTGTCCATATGCACGGGCACAGGCACATGTATTCCTTTGTGACGTAGTGTCTAATGTACTTGTTCCGCCATGAATATGACCTTAGCTGTCGGCTTGGCGTTAAACAACCATTACTCACTCACTCACTCACTCCAGGCAGTGGTAGCAACTCAGGAAGCCTTATCTCACATACCTGTTTTCAGTGAAAGGGCCTGTGTGTTACCTTAGGTTAAAAGGATGCATTTGCACGCAATTTTCGGCCCTTGGGGAGGGGGGGGGGCAAACCCACCAGCCCCCCCCCCGTTGTTAAAAAATGATCACTCCCTTAGGTGAATAATGAATGTCAACCTCAAAATGCTGCTTGAATTGGGAGTTACCTAACAACAGTAATTTTGATGGTTTATTTCCCTAGGAACACACATTTCTATGGTCCCTAACCCAGTTCCAAAAATGAACACTAAGGCCTCTAATGCTATTCTTTGTTGCTAAGACACATGGTTGCAGAGGTCATGGTGACAGCAACATGAATTTGTAATGTACTTAGCTCAATGTTCTGACCTTTACCCAATGAAAATTGTTACATCTTGAAAGTGGCCTGTGCCTGTTAATCAAAACCTTCATAGGCAAAAACTAACTTTGTTAGTGTCCTAAATTAGTAATGCTTAAAATGAATAAATAGGGAAAGAAAATATGTGGCTACATGTATGCTTTTGTGTCGATTTCACAGGTTGAATATATGGGTAGAGAAAGTTCGTGAGACTTGACTATTTGTTCCCCTCCTACCTCCAGGTGCCCAATATGAGACTGAGACACTCCATGTCAATAAACATGAGGTACAATGTTGACTTTGTCAGACCTAGTTATCTGGTTACAGAGGTTATAAGTAAATCTAAACTCAAACTCAACAGGTACGTTCTGACATTATGATCTCAGCAGTCCTTAATACAAGTACCATACAAAGCATGCCAGTTATTCTCTTTCATGTTCAGATTGAGGGAGTGATAATTTCTTTAACAACATGGGGGTGGTGGGTCAGAAAAATGTTGCTCTCTCCCTCTTGAGGCTCAACATCCAGGCCTTTTCACTAAAAAGGTGTAAAATTACTTTGCCTTCCCTTAGAGGGGTTGAAGAAGATTTGCCCTCTCCCCTGGTCAGAGGGTCAACAGGTTATGCCCCTGCCTTCAACCCCCTCCCCAACTCCTGGTGTTAGAAATTGTCACACCCTATCTATTACTGACATGTATGAGACAACTCATTCTCCAAGTTGGCACAGATATCCTGTTCTCAGCATCCACTAATCAGTCACCAAAACAGCTTCAAACCCTTCATCAAAATGTGATTTCTGAGGATTCATACAAAGATAATATAAAAAAGTTATGTACTTCATGACAGGCAGACAAGGTGGGCAGGTAATGCGGGAACATGACTGTCACTCAATAAGGGTGAATCCAGACTCATATTATTTTCTTGTTAAATGAATTTTTATTCTTTTATATGTGTTTTTTTGGTGGTCCCATGGCAATTTTGATGCAACTCTAGAGTAGAACTGTTTATTTTTACATTCATAGGAAAATACATAGTACATGTTTCTCCACATCAGATTGATCTACAGTTTAGCAATATCTCTGGTTGATGCAAACTGTGTACAAACTTTGTTTTTGTTTTCAGATATCTTGGTAGGAATACCACTGTGGTGCCATAAAGTCCTATAAAAGCACTGTTTGACTAGCTCTAAGACATATTCAACCATCACTGTTAGATATTGTTTTTAGGGTAAGGGGTTGGGGTATTTGTAAGATATTATTGACTGGAATGCTGTCAGCATGTAGTGCAGTGGCAATTCCTACCGTAAAACCCTGTATATAAGCCACGGTTTTAGACTATTTCCATACTAAGGAATTGCAACCAGGCTTATAGCATCTTCCCAAAGTAAGGCTGCGGCTGTAGCCCATGCCCAGTCACAGTAATCATTTTTCATGACAATTCACTCCTTGACCCATTTACCCACATCTGCCACTCTTGTCACTCATTAATCTTAATCCAGGATCTAGTTCTATATAGGAATTAAACTGCCCCCATGCTGGTGCCATTCTACATAACTAAGCCCTTTAATGGCAGCATGGCTCTTTTATCATCATAACAAATTAACCCTTTAAGGGCCACTAACAGTTATAATCATGATACATGAATGCAGCCCTGGTGAGTAACCATAGTGACCCTACAGGTTTGAGTAACCATAGTGACCCTACAGGTTTGAGTGACCATAGTGACCCTACAGGTTTGAGTAACCATAGTGACCCTACAGGTTTGAGTAACCATAGTGACCTTACAGGTTTGAGTAACCATAGTGACCCTATAGGTTTGAGTGACCATAGTGACCTTACATGTTTGAGTAACCATAGTGACCCTATAGGTTTGAGTAACCATAGTGACCCTACAAGTTTGAGTGACCATAGTGACCCTATAGGTTTGAGAAACCATAGTGACCCTACAGGTTTGAGTGACCATAGTGACCCTTCAGGTTTGAGTAACCATAGTGACCCTACAGGTTTGAGTGACCATAGTGACCTTACAGGTTTGAGTGACCATAGTGACCTTACAGGTTTGAGTAACCATAGTGACCCTACAGATTTGAGTAACCATAGTGACCCTATAGGTTTGAGTGACCATAGTGACCTTACAGGTTTGAGTGACCGTAGTGACCCTACAGGTTTGAGTAACCATAGTGACCCTACGGGTTTGAGTGACCATAGTGACCCTTCAGGTTTGAGTAACCATAGTGACCCTACAGGTTTGAGTAACCATAGTGACCCTACAAGTTTGAGTGACCATAGTGACCCTATAGGTTTGAGAAACCATAGTGACCCTATAGGTTTGAGTGACCATAGTGACCTTACAGGTTTGAGTGACCATAGTGACCCTATAGGTTTGAGTGACCATAGTGACCTTACATGTTTGAGTGACCATAGTGACCCTATAGGTTTGAGTAACCATAGTGACCCTACAAGTTTGAGTGACCATAGTGACCCTATAGGTTTGAGAAACCATGGTGACCCTACAGGTTTGAGTGACCATAGTGACCCTTCAGGTTTGAGTAACCATAGTGACCCTACAGGTTTGAGTGACCATAGTGACCTTACAGGTTTGAGTGACCATAGTGACCCTACAGGTTTGAGTAACCATAGTGACCCTACAGGTTTGAGTAACCATAGTGACCCTATAGGTTTGAGTGACCATAGTGACCTTACAGGTTTGAGTGACCATAGTGACCCTACAGGTTTGAGTAACCATAGTGACCCTACGGGTTTGAGTGACCATAGTGACCCTTCAGGTTTGAGTAACCATAGTGACCCTACAGGTTTGAGTAACCATAGTGACCCTACAAGTTTGAGTGACCATAGTGACCCTATAGGTTTGAGAAACCATAGTGACCCTATAGGTTTGAGTGAACATAGTGACCTTACAGGTTTGAGTGACCATAGTGACCCTATAGGTTTGAGTGACCATAGTGACCCTACAGGTTTGAGTAACCATAGTGACCCTACAGGTTTGAGTGACCATAGTGACCCTATAGGTTTGAGTGACCATAGTGACCCTACAGGTTTGAGTGACCATAGTAACCCTACAGGTTTGAGTAACCATAGTGACCCTACGGGTTTGAGTGACCATAGTGACCCTACAGGTTTGAGTGACAATAGTGACCCTACAGGTTTGAGTGACCATAGTGACCCTACAGGTTTGAGTGACCATAGTGACCCTATAGGTTTGAGTGACCATAGTGACCCTATAGGTTTGAGTGACCATAGTGACCCTACAGGTTTGAGTAACCATAGTGACCCTATAGGTTTGAGTAACCATACTGACCCTACAGGTTTGAGTAACCATAGTGACCCTACAGGTTTGAGTAACCATAGTGACCCTACAGGTTTGAGTGACCATAGTGACCCTTCAGGTTTGAGTGACCATAATGACCCTACAGGTTTGAGTAACCATAGTGACCCTACAGGTTTGACACCCCCCTGAAGGGTTGCCATGATGCACCAATGAAGTGCTGGCAAGCAGACTAACAAGCATGGGTGCATCATACCACCAATGGGTATGATGCACTCCTGCATCAGCGGCCCTTAATGGGTTAACTGAAATGAGCGGGTAACTCACAGCACATCTATGGATCATGATGATCTTATTTGGTCAGGCAACTGTCACTGCAACTGGATATTTTTTTGGGTGAAGTTTTACCTTGTCTCACCCGCTTACCTGTCTTCCGCAAAATAGTCTGCATTTAACCATAGTTCTTAGGAGAGTGTCAACTCAATTTAATAATGATAGACAAAATGCTACCTACCTTGGTACCTGGTAGTTGATAAGTAACACAGCAGGTGGGAAAGTGTCAAGGGTTTGCCTGCCAATGCTAACCTAACGCTCAATGTTCATATGGATATCCAGGTAAGATATTCCTCCTATGCTTTAAGATATGTACATCAGGTGCCAACTGAACATGTCTACATATATCTATGTTGGTACCAAGATCTATGTCAAATGTCGGTCACATATATGCAGGTTGTTTGGTATCTGAGGTCCTGTGTGTATAATATTATGACCTATACAGGAGGTCATTTCTTGATATGCCACAACCACAATACCCAATATTATTACCAAACAAAAGTAATGTTTCACTTCTCCAAATGATTTGAAATATATTTTTTTCATCCTACAAAGGACGCTAGGAGATGATTCCCTAAGGTGCTATGATAAGGGCTGCATCCACTGCGACGGATGGACCATCCGTCTCCCTTCATCCGTGTTTTGCTCCATAGAAAACAATGATAAAATCGACGGATGCATCCACTGCCGACGGATGGGCCATCTATAGTGCACTGTCCTACGACAGCAAATACCTGTGGTTCTTCTATCCGATTTTTTGTATGATTTGAATGGTTCAGTCATAGTACATTACGAAATGGCCCCACAACCCCTTGACCAACATCCCCTGCTCTGGTATCAGTTCAGTTCTTATCTCTCTATAGCTCAACAGAACAAGTTGGGAACCCGAATGTGAACCTTTAGTTTTGGAGGCAGCTGTGCATGTAAAATGTCTGTATTCAAGGGACCTTTTTGCATATGCTGCAGAAGACAAGTCTTGTGTATGATTCAGGAAAAACTATCTTTTGGGTTTTCAACTTGCTTCATCGAGCTATAAGTCTATGTTAGTTACTAAGGTTCATTCATCCAGAGCTGCTACTAATTCTTTCTTTTTTTTTGTCTTTTTTCTTTCCTTTCCTCCCTTTTTTGGCAGTACCTAGGCTGATGATTAGAGACCTGCCTTAGTCATGTGACCACACTTTAAACCTTTAGGTACTACTGATGAAAAGAAGCGTATTGTCCATCTGTCATTATGATGCATCAGCGACACGCTGGTCAGTCTGCTTTGATACAAGCACTTCATTAAGCCCAGCTTTCTAGTGTATTGTAGTGGGCCGTTTGAGTGCACCTGCACTGATTAATTTCAGCCTATGAAGTGCCCTGCGCTTATATTAGACCTACGTTTATTTGCAGCACAAAAATGTATGGAATTCAAAAACCCACCGGGGTTGGTGTAATGCACCCATGAAGTGCTGGTGAGGAGACTAGTCAGCTTTCCATTTGTTCATCATGTTAACCAATAGATATGATGCACCATGTAAAAAGTGGTCAAGAAAATATGACCTTTCAAAGAAGCTTTTGACAAAATTTTGCACTTGCTGGCAGGAATGTGATAGTGAAATCATAATCTTGCAATGAAGCATATCATGATGGCCTGTATAAGCACCCGGCACTCATTAATTTCAAGTAGGCTCTACCCCCGGTGCTCATTCAAGACCGGTGCTCATTCAAGTCTTAGATTAAAGTGTGTTTTGAAATTTCAATACCCCTGTACCCCGGCGCTTATTTAAGACCGGTGCTTATACAGGACCATCATTTGAAAGTCAATTGTCTTGTGAAACTCCTAATGTGAGGTATTGAAGGCAATTAATTTTAACAAACACTCTGTCAAAACTGTTGCTAACTTTTCCTCTAAAAAGTCACCCTTTCTTGATGCATGGGTCTATAGTGGTATTTAAGGGATTAATGTGGCACTTGATGATAGAAAGCTCAGCCTCTTGGAGACAAATATGTACAAGATGTGTACTTAACCCAGATAGACTCCCTACAGGAGCACTGATAACAAAGTTCATGATACCAGCTGGCTGATAATCTACACTCAAGACACATAATGAGGGGCTATATGTATGGTCAGTAAACATATACTTGTGCAGATCTATGGAGGATTATGCATGCAGGTAGATCTGGACATGCAGTGGCATACATTAGCAGGGAGGAGGGGGAGGACAATGGATGGGACCGCTGGTCGTAATTCTGAATGAGTCAGCTTAGTGCAAGTGTAACAAAGGCTTATTGCCACCTAATGTAACAAAGGCTTATTGCCTGTGTTAATAAAGACAAGCTGTTGGCTGAGTTTGATGTTATACTTATTCAGTCCTCTAGATAGAGGAGGGCTGGCTTCCAGAGTTTGTGTGTGGATCCCTAAAACAGGGATCAACCTCCAGCTCAGAGAAAGAGAGAGAAAGACAGGGTAGGTGCCAATACAACCTTCCTCTGTCACCAGCCAAGTAACTCTCCACCCACTCCTAGTCGGGTGTCTGTATATTTCTCTCTCCTCCCGTGGGTTGTGGTCACACTTGGATGGTTATAGCAAACCACTAGCCAGCACCTCCATGGATACATGTATGTGGATTTGCATATATTCTAAACTTGCACTGGGCTGCTATAGCATAGTAGGTCTACATATAACTATGTGATATCAAACTTAATCCTAATCATAATAATAGCTACAATAATGATGATGCAATTAGGGTATAATTATGGTAGGTGATAATAGTATAGGCAATAATTATGTATCATATCAGATGTGATTATATGTGGGATAGATGATTAATAAGCAAAATAGATAATTAATTTATCTAAAAAAATTAAGGGGGTCTAATTAAGGATGGGGCTTAATTAATGATGGTATAATTGGCCCATTTTGTTACACAAGGTTGCGAGCGTCTTTAAGAAAGAAAATAGCATCAGTGCAATGTTTATACAATGACATTTTTAAAATATACTGGTGTAGGGATAGTATCATTAGGGTTGTTGTTTTTTCAAATTCTATAAGAGCTTGGAGTATGTTATCATGGTTTGTACAGTCTTACTTATCTTGTTCGGGATTAATGTTCGATCATGTGTCCACGGTGAGTGGGACAACGTGACTACGAGGACTCCTTGATGGCATATGCATATTAGGCAGGATATCCATTATACAGGATAACCATTATGTATGATAACCATTATGCAGGGCTATCCCATAGTGAGGCCCATAGACCAGTTCATTCCAGTATGAACCAGACCTAGCAAGCCCATGGACCAGGATATCCATATCCCCACAGGATATCCATATCCCCACAGTAGAACCAGTAGCAGCCCTGACTGTCATCCAGCTCAAACATAGGTTGTGCAGCACCACCTTCTGGTATACAATATCATAGCCATGCAGCATCATGTGCTGTACTTAATGGATTAACTAATATACAGGCATGCCTTGAACCATAGAATTCCTATGGTAACACTGGAGTGCATGATGGAGATCATCACCACGGGATGGAAGGACTTATTTATTATATTGTAAGTTGAGTATGGAATCTCTCACAATGGAAATGTGTATTGTCTCATTAGCCAAGCGAGAAGTATTGTTCATGATGAATCATCAATTGTTGAGCCTAATCAATAAAGATATATAAATTGTATCTACTGAGATCACTGGCATGCAGAAGGCAATCAAGGCTGGAATGGCTATCTGGAGCATGTTGGGAGACCTATCGTGAGGTCGCACATTGGGTCAGTTGATGCTTAGACATGGTTCTGTGCAGACTGGACCAGTCTCTCTAGCAGAGTCGGCTATAGAAACGATGTGGCTGATCTCTATATACTCGTGATTTATTTTATATGTCAGTTTGCTGTAAACCAAAGAAAGACAATACATGGGTGCTTTTTTCCCTTACTTTAATTATTGGCTGCTCAGAGTGCGATAAACAGTAGAGACTATTATATTCTAATTGACCAAAGACAGTGGTATTGATTCTACCTCTTAAAATGATTGACCATGGTCCACAGGAGTAATGTCAAACCCTCTAACAAGAGTATTACAATCCCTATCCAATCTTCTGCCCAGAAAAAAATTTGACATCAACAGTGTTATAGCAATTTTTTCTGTCCTGTGAATTATTGATATCTCATCATTCAAGGGATGTTGATAGTGCTCTATCAAGCTCTCTAAGCCTGTATTGATGCATCATGACGACCAGTGGGCATTATGCAATGATGCAATAGTGGCCCTCAAAGGGTTAACAGAACCTGTACAGTGTTCCTGCATGGTCCTTAGGGAGTGTTCATTTTTTAACAACAGGGGGGAGTTGGGTGGCGAAAAATATTTTAATCCTTCTTGAGGGGTGGCGTAAATTTTTTAGACCCTTCTCTATGAAGTGCAAATTGTCGCAACTTGCTGCGAAAACCCGCATTTTATAAAGTGGTGGGTATAACTTCTCAAGATATTACTTATTACACTATATATAAAAATGCCCTCCTAGGTCGCTGGTTAGAAATGTGCAATATATGACTGCTTCAGCCTACAGTACCCTTGGGGTACCAGATGAAGCAAAATTTCCAGGCTGTGAAGCAATTAGGAAAGAGCCAGCTAACTCGACATGGTGTACAGGAATTTCAGCAAAAATGTTGGAAGCTGTAATTTCCGCCATCTTGGATCACAATTCAAAGAAATCAGCTCTCATCCCGATTTCATTTATCAAGTAAACTGTTCACCAATTGTAGATCTAGTTTCCCCTTACAATTCTCTTTAATTTAATATCTCATATGTAAAGATCTTATGAGTAGTTCCAGAGTAATTCACTAAAATAAACCTCCAAGAGAATCTGCTGGGAGAGTGCTTAATTGTTTGATGTTGCTATGAAACACATTGTTGCTAAGTTAAGCTCTGCTAAGATAAGCTCTTTTACTGTAAGACACCAGGGGGCTCTGGTGGTCAGTAGGTAGAATTTGCAGTGATCAGTAGGCCCCTCAGCAGAATTTGCCATGATCTGTAGGCAGAATTTGTCTATTGGCCATTGCCCCCACTATCTAGTGGCGAAGCCACTAGTGTAAGGAAAAAAGATATAGGCCTAAATGCATCAGCATGTACCTTCTTTTTTAAATTTCAAAACATTTTCAAAGGAATGGGGACGAAAATGTATTGATAAATGTATCTATGATCATGGGGTGAAAAAACCTTTGGCTCAGGTGGAGTATGTGCTCCCCACACCATCCAGTCATATCGTAAAACCCCACTTATAAGCCAACCCCACATATAAGCGGCACCCCAGCTTTGGGAGAATGCTATAAGCCACACAATGGGTCCGAAATGGTCTTCATTCCTTATGGTAGTCTATATGAGTAAAACTCCTCATATAAGCTACATCCTGAGTTCAGGAAGACTATAAGGCACAGAAGGCATCTGAAATGGTCTATAGCTTCAGTTTATACATGGGGGTTTACAGCACTTGAAGTTTCCTCATTTCTTTTTCAGTTATTTCAAGACCTTCCATGGTCAATCATGTGATTTGTCCAAATCCAATAAGATTCATCATTGATATATTGGGGTTGTCTTTGAAAAAATTTCATCTGAGGGTTTTAGCTATCCTGAAAATGCACCAGGCAGCACCAGTTGAGAAAAGGATTTCAGCAGCATTGGATATGAATCAAATCTTTATTGGGGTTGCAGCCAAGGGGGACCAAGCTAAACCATCTCGGATCATCTGCTTTTGCAAGGTGATGCCCGTTTGTTTCTTTAGATAGACAACACTTTGAAGACTGACTGACGACCCTCTCTGACTTTTTTTCCCTATCTCACTACCGCAATTGTCTAACCTTAGGGATATTGTTTGGCATTTTTATACATTTTATCATCAGGTCATAACAAAATGAGTGGGGGGGGGGGAAGGTTAGCTATATATCTTTTTAATTTTCTCAGCAGTGGGTATATCTACTCAAGAAATATTTTCTAGAGATTTTTATATCCATATGGGTAAACTTTTAAACTGAGTATGTCAGTCATTTTCAAAAATGATCATATTGCACAAATTTGGCCTCTAGTTTTGCAACATGTCTAAGCCCCTGGTGGGATGTCTCCTCAGACCCCTGTGCTTAGATTCTCCAAGCCCCTTTTCAAACAAAAAGGGTTAGATTTTATAGGCCTAAGTTTTTTTTATCATTTGGTGTTGGCAGATATGCAATGCTCTTAGAAAATGAGGGAAAGTTTCATTTTGAGAACATAGATACAGGCCCTCACAGGTAAAAATACTGTTTTGTCCAAAAGTGATGTACAAGGCACATCCCGCATATAAGGTGCCGAGTTGAGAGACATGCTATGAGGCACAGCTGGGACTTGATTTTTCAAGGTTTCATACTGTTCTATAGTAAAGGGACCCAGCCTATAAGATGCCTAGACTTTGGGCTGATTCTACAAGGTAAAGGGGCCTTCATATTTGTGTAAAAGACATGCCTTACACATGGGAAATGTCAGTAGGTATAGGAAAAATGAAGGGGTGCCCCTGCATCCCTGGCTAAATCTGCCTATCAAATGTACATATTGTCCATTTTTTCACATTTTGTCCACAAAGGCCCAGTGTACTGTCCACAGACTATATTTACAGAGTGTCCATAAAATGAATTTTGTCCATAACCAACAATATCATGGTATCCGCAAAATACACTCTGTCCACAATCTATATCACAAAGTATCCATCAAATATGGTTTGTCCACATACCTTTGTCACAATATGTCCAAAAAAACTATTAGTACACAAGATTTTACCACAAAGCATCCACAAAAAACACACTGTCCACATTCAACTTGAGCAAGGTGTCCACAAATTACAAATTGTCCACAATCTATCCATCCAAATTGATCACAAAGTATCCACAAAATACCTTTAATCCACCAGATATATCAACAAAGTGTCCACAAATTACATTTTGTTCACAAGGAATATGTGTTCTGTGGATATCTGGTAACACATTCTGTGGTTTTGTGTGGGAAAGGGTATTTTTAACATTACACTCTAGATGCCTATCTGCTATGCAGACAACTTGGCCTCACCATGAAGGAAACACTGTGTGTTAACTGAAGAATTTGATGAAAAATCCTAATAACAAATGCAAATGATGCCAGCATCTATGGGGATTTATGTAAAATTTGATTTTTGAAAATGGTTACAACAAAAAGCAAATGATGGATCTGAATGTGTGTAGCTCTAGGCAAGGTCAAAAGAACTAGTTCAAAGGCTTGAACAAATAGATCAGGTGTATTAAGGCTACAGACATGGGTATTACTGGCATGGGGGATATTACTGGTACCCTAGCATTGTGAAGCTGATTTAGCAATATGCAAATGAGTTTATATATATTTTTTTTTGCTTCAAGCCCATTCCGTAGACCTTTCTCTCCCAGCCTATGTGCAGAAAAGTGAGAAAATCAGGTTTGTAGGTCATTTCCCATTGATTTTGCAGTTACTGATTCACCAATCAGCAGAAATGAGGTTTTATGGCTTTTGCTAAGTTTGTGCTCAACTTGATGCCAATGTTTACTACATTCACATTGAGTCTCACAACAACCTCAGGGATATTTCCCATACCTAAGAATGTTATTTGCCTCCCAAAACAGTCAATTTGAAATTAATGTAAAAAATGGTGGATTTGATATAGGGTGGCAGTAATAACAACAGATCTGCTTAGCCGTTGGTATTAATGGCGCCTTATCATTCAGCTGTGTACTTGATATTGTTTCAGGGTATGTACTGCATGTTTTCTCTCCATTTATCACTGGACGGTACCTGTTTCATAGCAACTTCTTCGGCGACCTAGTTTGGTGAGCAAACTAAGCCTTCTCCCCTAGGTTACAATTTTGACCAAAAATTGCCTTATTCATACACCGCTGGTGTTGGACCTACTTTGCACTGAAAGCCCCAAGGTCGTCAGACTGACGATACCCAAATCTACAACCTTAGGTGATCAGATTGAGTACCCAGGGTATTCAACCTGATGGGTTTAGGTCCACATACTCACCCATGGTAGTCAAGCTGATTACATAATGTTGTAAGGTTGACAACCTTGGTGCTGACTACCTTAGGTCCTCAATCTGACTACCCAAAGCTGTAGATTTGGGTATCGTCAACTTGAGCACCTAAAGTCCTCAGCGGTGAAGACCTTCAGTTGAAAACTGAAGGCTTGATCATAAAACATGAGTGGCACATACCTGCCACCTTGTGAGTTTGATACATATTGTCAACAGAATGCCATAGACTCAAACTGGGGAGAGGTAGACTGAAGGATTTCACTCTTTGTAAGGTGCTGCCCCCTGTCTGTACCTCTTCTGACGACTATAGGTCCTCAGTCTGACGAGTTTAAAGATCTGCAGGGTTTTCAGTGTGACCCCAATACTGGGTGCTTGTGGGAACCAGCATTCGCTGGTATCCATCTGCCAGCAATAAAAAATCCCTGTCCAACCACATCTCTCATCACTATAATTAGGTTTCAAAAAGTGCAAGTTTCATATTATATGGACATGATTTCATTAGTACAACAGCACTTTCCTGAATCCTAAGATATGCATAAACATGGAAAAGCAAGTTGTAGCCATTAGTAATGACCCTGCATTAAATCACTTCTGAGGCAGCTTCTGGTACTCCCACAAAGTCAAGTCTGGGAAAAACATTTCTGTTATTCCCCTCATGCTATAGTCATTATTTGCTTAGAAACAGGCATTCTTTTATTTTATCTGCCTGGCATGGCTAAATCCATGGGCTTAGGTCCTATATCAACTAATTGCAGCAGGGGTAAAGGTGAAACCATTGTGTAGAGTGATGTTCCTTGGGCACACAGTTAGAGAGGAGGTGAGGTCACTTATCCATCCAAGGTGGAGGTAGGGAGAGAGTGGACAGCAACGAAGAGCATGTCTAAGGTCGGCAGTTTCTTGTGCCTAGCTGTTGTGTAATGGTCAACCCTAGGTTAGCAATAAATTGATTACTTTACTTGACTATTCTATACATCAGGTTAACATATAACTAGAGACAGAGAAAGTGAAACAGAATACGGTGTATAATCAAGATGTCCAAAAAAAAGTGGATAAGTGGTGTGTCGTGTCTTATTTCGAAAGTGAAAGAAAGTACTTACATCACCTGCTTTCTTCATGTTCATACATCGTGTTTCCATAAAAGTATAGAGAGAGAAAGCAAAAGATCATACGGTGTAGAAGCAAACAGTTTGGGTCACAGTCTAGAAACACCCCCCTAACATCCAGATGTAATGAAGGAAACTTGACAGTCTTTTGACACTAATGAGGGATCATTAATTTTTTGAGGTTTAACCCTTTGGTCCCCAGAAATGTTTTGAGAAAAATGATTTTTTCAACATTATTTATAGGGTGCAGACCTATTCATGTACCAGATTGAAAATAATAACTACTCAAAGTTGATTTAAAAGGGACATTAAAAGGGACTGGATGTGGGGTTGAAGTAGCTATTAAAAAATGTAATATGAAAGATATGTCAGAACAATTCACTTATGGACATGAAGGTATAAGGGTCTAGGAGAGTAGCGGGGTCTGATTTTGATAGGATGACAGAGGTTTATCATTTTTATCAACAAAGGATATTTGTAGCAAGTAAACTTGCTACCCTGGCATTCAAAATGAGAATATTCTCATGGAAGTAGGAGATAATCAATACTGCAACCAAAACCAATTCATGTGTGGTTTTGTGGATTTTCTTCAATCAAGCCTTACCTGGGTATAATCTAAGTGGGAAAAAGAGCAATACTCATGTGGATGCGGGAGCTGTGAGATGACTTCCGGTCGGCGCCATTTTGTTTATATTACGGTTACAGGGCCAGCTTGGTTTAAGTTTTTTTTTTTTTTATATACTTTATTGAATGATGCCGGTCAATTTGGCCTTATTCAAGCCCAACTTGTGTGTCAAGTGTTTGTTTTATTATTATACTGTATGTATCTATTACATTGTGCTTTCAGTGCTAATTGATGTTAGGTAGCATTCGATTATCTACATGTCAAGAGCGCGCACCTTTGTGTTGCATTCAAACCATTAAATTACATATAGAGATTTACCATTGAATACCACTTTATAGTACCATAATGTATTTGGTACCATTAGAAAGCCCGTCTCGTGCTGAGTCCAGCACTTTTTGAATGATCCTAATCCTACAATTAGGAAACCCTGGGTAGCCCTTTGAACATATATAGAGGCTTAGAGCACACTTTCTTAAATCTGGGCATGATAGATTTAACATTCAACATTAAGATATGCAAGGTCAAGCAGATAAGTGTCGTGTCCCTATGTGCTATTTATAACATGGCATCCCCAAGGAGAAGATTTAAAGGTATCATGTGTACTTAAAATCTCCCCTGGAAGTGCGTTTTCCCCCATTGGCCCACATATTCCTACAGTGGAAACTAAGAATGTGCTTGGTTTCTTGAATAGATGCCCAGCAGCTGTGTTATAAACACAGCTATGAGTAGGTTGGTATGCAATTGATTCTGTATTAGAACCTAACCCCCTTCGTGATTGAGATTATGGCTATTTTATATATGCAGGCTGATTAATGTAACTCAAAAGCTGCTATAATTGATCATTGTCCTCAATGTATGTATCTTGCATTGGTCTCATGAAATTAGTTGTAGGAAGATGAATTTTGATCTTGGCAGTTTCCAGAATATTCAACAACTACTAGTACCTTTGGATGGCATTAGTGGCTGTTTTTAAAAATATTTGGACTACCTTTATCTCAATCTAGATATGAAAATAGATTGGCGGATCCTCTTTATGGTAGTTATGCACAGGTGCCTCATAAAATGGCATTACAATGGCTAAGGTTAGGGGTGCCAGTAATATATTTATCTATGCCAGTAATGATCAACTAATTAAATATATTGCTGTCAATTTTCTCTTATACCCCATGGGTAATGTGTAAAAGACCCTCCTTTGTCAACATGTAAAAAGAAATTTGAAAAATATATTTATTGTAAAGCCACCCAGGATGAAATGCCCTTAAGGTGCCACGACTATTCTAGCTTCATAGTAAAACTGGCTATAAAGCATATGGTCAATGGGCACAGCTTGTCGGGATTTGGGCTGTATGGGACCAAAAAATAAATATGATAGCACAGAAAAAAAACCTGCAGATCTTTAAACTCGTCAGACTGAGGACCTATAGTCGTCAGAAGAGGTACAGACAGGTGGCAGCACCTTACAGAGAGTGAAATCCCTCAGTCTAACTCTCCCCAGTTTGAGTCTATGGCATTCTGTTGACAATGTAACAAACTCACAAGGTGGCAGGTATGTGCCACTCATGTTTGATGAGCAGGCCTTCAGTCTTTAACTGAAGGTCTTCACCGCTGAGGACTTTAGGTGCTCATGTTGACGATACCCAAATCTACAGCTTTGGTTAGTCAGATTGAGGACTCAAGGTAGTCAGCACCAAGGTTGTCACCCTAACAACATTATGTAATCAGTTTGACTACCATGGGTGAGTATATGGACCTAACCCCATCAGGTTGAATACCCTGGGTACTCAATCTGATCACCTAAGGTTGTAGATTTGGGTATCGTCAGTCTGACGACTTTGGGGCTCAGTGAGCATATGTACAAAAATTCATGGGTGTATACTTTAGATGATATGCAGTATTGCTAGGGCATTAGACGAATCTCCCAGGCATTAGATGAATCTCCCTCACATTATGATAGGTATACCTCTGGACTGGGTGGCAGTAGGAAAACGCCATTCACAGGTATTATTCCTTTTATATATAGGTACCTAAGCATCATAAAGAGGATAGTTAAATATGATATACCTGGTAGTTAAAAGGCCTGAAAAAAATAGGGTGTTAGACGAATCTCCTGGGGGTTAGATGAATCCCCCATCCATTATAATAGGTATATCTCTGGCCAAGGAAGTAGTAGGAAAACGCCATTCACAGGTATTATACCTTTCTTATATAGGTACTTGGGGATGATAATTAAGATAGTTAAATATAAAAATCCTATCTGTCATATTTGAATATATATGTGCAAACCAATTTTTGCTAACAGTAAAACGATAAATCAGTCTATACATGTCCAGATGGTCTTAAGAAAATTATAAATTATTGCTAAACATACCTAGAAATATATATTTGCCTTCCTACATTTCTTTCTCTTTTTATTTCTCTTCAAATGTGCACATTTAGATTTTAAGATTAAAAAACAAGTCTTTTGGGATGGTTTGAGACCCCTCTATCCCAAAATATTGCTCAAACATAGGTAAAACCAGGGTTCCCCATTTAGCTCTAACCCAGGACAATCAGAATAAATGATAATAACATATATGAGTTCCATTTTGACTGATCTATTCAGCACAGAAGTCAAAACTACCAAATCACGGCAAGTGGTGCCCATTGACCATATATTGTTATTTATTACACAATTCCTGTGATTCTGAGTGCTTTTCCTGGATTCCCATGCACATACCTGTCGATATTGCATGGCATGATGCATGCATCATGACTTTTGTAAGGTGTGCGGCTATCCAAGGATAACAGGCACCCAGTGCAGTTATCTATGGATAACATGAACACCTTACATGTTACATGTTAAAACCTACAAAATTTTCATTGCCAGGGTAGGGGTCGAACCTGCAGTCTCCTGATCCCAAATCCAACTCCCTATTCAGTGTGCCACAGGGACTGATGAGAAACGGTGTGTGTTTGCCTGGTTAGAATGCCACCAGTAGCTGTCCGCATTCTCGCCAACCCCTCCCCAGCACTACTGCTACTGCTCCCATAACCGCGATGACTGTGAGACGCGTTCAGACCAAACCAACGGCTGCCAGGCGCCACAGGGACTGACGAGAAAGTGTGGGTGTTTACCTGTATATGTATAATGCCATAGCCCCTACCTGGATAGTAGCGACCCCAGCAACTCTCACATGCACAAGGTTAGAATAGCATTATAATTATAGAGGACTGCTGGATGTGTTCAAACCAAGCCAGCAGCTGCCGGGCGCCAAGGTGTGTGAACCCATGGTCTAGTGGGTAGCGCATTGTGCTCAGCCTCTACAGGTATGCGGGACGAGTCCTGTTTTTTTTAGATGCATGTACACACACTATGGCAGGCTTCGAGTCCAGGGGAAGGGGAACGATTTTTGTTTTCAAATTATATTTATTGATTTTCTATTGAATATATATTGATTAATCATGTAATAAAATAAGTAGTTAATGGATATGTCATGACTTGTGACTGGGGGGCGAAACTTGTTCAATATATATCGACTTATGAAGCTTTCCCTCGTCTTCAACTTAAGTTTTCAATAGATCTTTCCTTAACATTTCAGACATCCCATAATTGTTCAACAGAGACTTCTGACATAAAGTTCAGTATAGACATTTTAAAATTGGTCCATCAAACTTTGTTGAAAATCTTGGTATTTTGGATAATTCTGGCATGATAGTGTCTTCTCTCAGGTAGCAAAAGTAACATGATGTATAGAATCTGTAGAAGTTAATACAGGTGTTTCAGGTAAAGGTAAAATTATTAAGTTTTATAAATTCTAAGTAAAATATCATTTGGTACATAGATTTTTTTTCAATAATTGCTTTTCAGTGTAAACACACCTTTTCCAAGACTAATTACCCAGAATGCTAAGTAATTTTATCCTAATCATCTACCACATATGCAAATGCTTGCCTCTCTAGTAATTCTCAGAGGCTGAGAAATCAAATGTGAATGTTGGTCGTTTTGGGATCACTAGCGAATAGTGTGGATGCTTTCTGAAAGTATTATTTTTTTCAGGGTCCTGAGGAACTGGTTCCATTTATGCTGGTTGGGGAATTCTTTGCTAATTCAACAATTTTTATGTGGAACATAATCTATTATATGTGTATTAGTGGAGGTACCGGTTAACCTACTCCTCCTGCACCTCACCTATGTGTGCTGGTGCTGCCCCCTGGGTGTCAATCATGTCTCCCCCTTGATGGTTACCTAGTGTTGTGGTTACTCCTCCACCAACACCCAACACCAACACAACTTGTCTTGCTGTATGTGCGCTGGGCAGTGTGAATGTCTATGTTCCATTCACATTCCATAGACACCAAAATGTTACAGGGTGGAAGGAAATTGATAAAGGCACTAATTATGCTTCTAACCACGACATAATATGTGCAGGTTTGATGTGTTTTACACTTATTTTTCATGAAAAATGCGCCCATCACCGGTTGTCACTAGAGGTCCTCACGACCCCTGGTCGCTGCAGGGTGGTGGCAGCACTGTTTGTCTCGCTCCAGCTCCTACCTGGGGCCGGGGAAGGCGTCAGTCTGGGTCTGTCCAAGATCAGAGTCGGACCACTTTTCTCTGAGCTATTTCTTCTACTAAGTGCTTAACTTCGAGGTGGATGTAAACCTTCACAGAAATAAATACGTGCCTGTTGCACTAATCCGAGATACCTTGTTTTACTTCGAACCATACAAGTTAATTATTCGAACCATCACATATATATACACCAGGGACAAGGTTCTATCACAACCCTGCTAGCACAACTCATCCAAATGATGTCTTTTTTACGTAAATAAGATGGGGTTTCACGTAAAAATGATGTAAGTTACAAGAGTAGTGCTAGCTGGGAATGTATCACGTTTCATGGAAAATTGTATGTAAGTTTGTATTCACTGTATATGATGTGGAATTGTATTTAATGATGTGTAAATATAAATATGACATTTATAACAAATAAAAAAGTGGAAATGTGTGATGCGGTTTCTATTGTATTTCTTACCTTATTATGTAAGTTTTTTTTCCAATAGACCCGCCCCTACCCCAAGGGGTCGGTCTTTGGTTAAAATAGTTAACCCCCCTAAAAAAGGGCCCCCCCAACCCCCACCCCAAAAGGCCCCCCAACCCAAGGGTTTTTCCCCATATATTCTTTTTTTTTTATTCATAAAAAATATCTCACTATAAGTCACACTCTCATCTACATAATACCTCTTTATGCTAATAAGATCGCGTAACTACTTCTACTACTACTACGCCTACTACTACTACTTGCTGCATACAGCTGATGGTATGACGTGTGGATGGACAGCTAACCAATTAGAGGTCTCTATTTTGGTAGAAAATTTGAAATAAAAAAAGTCGCGTCACCAAATTTCAAATTTCCCACCAAAATGCCAACATCTGATTGGACCATTCAAATTAGGGTCATGTGACCTTATTTGCATAATAGAGGTCAGGTGACCTAAACAGCCAGCCAATCAGAGGGCACCATTTTGTGGATCGCTCATTGATTAAACAGTACTGTTAAGTTAGGGCCCCAGAAGGAGGGGGGGTCTCATGTCACTTGTCCATTATAAGAACTAAGAATGTCACCTGTCCCTAGCATAAATCACTTGTCCTTTGCCACTACATAATAATCATTGTGGGGGGGGGGAGTCATTTAAATAAAGAGGAAAGGGTGTTGATGAATATGACAGGGGAACTTTTTTACCACTCAGGGAGTGGTCATTTCTTAACAACGGGGCGGGGGAATTTCAGACCTGTCTTGGGGGGGGGGTTTAAAGAATTTCTGCCTTTTGAGCGAAAAAGCCTGCACGCTTTTAATATCGAAAATATTCCAAGGTTATTAATGCTGTAGGTAGATCTATGCTGCATGTCCTGGTTTCCTGCATCTACACAGTTGGGAGAATGACTACCATGTGAAGGCAAATCCATAGTATTAATGAGATTCTAAGGAGATGCATCTACTAGCAGTGTTCATGTGATTTTAGATCACATATTTGTAATGTAACGAAATATAATCATATGCTTCAACTTTGCACAGATAAATGAACCAATCACTGGTAGGCCTTTTGAAATGAATCCGATAGAGACTATCTTTACAGACAGTCAGGAATCACCCTGGGGGCATATGTGAGGGTATGATGGACCTTTCAGAGACACATCTTCATCAGAATCTGAAGTATAGTGGAACCAAGTAGGCATCAGATGTGGAGGGTCTGGGGTTTGAGACTTCACCTTGATGCACCTTTTATCATAAATATTTTCTTTTTTTTTTTTTTTTTTTTCTTTGGTAGGAAAACAATGTAGAAAAACATATTTCTGATCTAGAACATAACTAAACATTAACATTTAAACGTCCACATACATTACCAATTAAAACTATGTAGTTGGCACCGAAATTCTACATCCATATACCTCTCTCCAACATTCATCTAGGATTATTGTTTACTGGGGTAGGAAGAAAATGGAAAAATGGACTCCAGCAAATTTTGAAAAAAAATGATCTTAAATAGTGCGATTTTGGGAATGTTCTATAGATCTTAATCTACTAGGAATATCTTTTAGTTTTAGATAGCCCATAATGCAGTGCATTTAGCCAAAGCAACCGATTGCATGAGGAATGCACCAATTTGTCACTAAGCTGCCTGGAAGCACTGTGTCACTTGTCCCCCCAAGAAATGCCATTTGTCCCTTGTCACTTTACCCCCATGTCCCTTGTTGATTTTAAGAAGTGGCCTTGTTCCCTTGTTGATTCTAAGATAGGGGGCAGCCAGGCCGTTGGTCCACTTTCTGTTGATCCCAGATGCACAAGGAATAGTGTACCCTGGGTACACAAGAAATTGACCAATCAGGGGGCAGCATCTGCTGCAGCAGAAACATCTGTTCTGCTTCAATATTGCAGACAATTGGACAACCAATTCAAGTTGTTTTATGATGGAAAATGCTATTCTATGATATTTGAAAGGATAAATAAATGTGGCATCTTGATTGCGGTGCCTATGTAAATGGTCAAACGAAGTTTTATTGCAAGCCTAGGAAAAAAATTACATACCATAAGGGGGCAGGCTGCTTCCATACCCAGGATATACAAGTGACCACTTCTGTACTTAGGATACACAAGGGATTGTGTACCTGGGATACACAAGACACTGCTTGTGTACCTGGGATACACAAGGGCTTCTGTACCTGGGATATACAAGCGCTTGCTGTGTACCTGGGATACACAAGGGAATGGTTCTGTACCCCAGGTACACAAGCATGCTTGTGTACCTGGGTTGCACAAGGTACTGCTTGTATACCTGGGATACACATGGTCTTGTGTACCTGGGGTACACAAGGGGCTTCCTTGTGCACCCAAGGTGCACAAGGCGCTGCCTGTATACCTGGGATACACATGGCCCTGTGTACCTGGGGTACACAAGTGGCTGCAGACATAAACTCAAAGTCCTGTATGGTGTAGGTCAGCAGAGAGTAAAACCTAGAAAAAATTAAAAATTATATGGAATGGGACAATTTCTCATTTCACTTAATTTCTATCCATTCTGTCAACATCCTCGTAAAAATACAAGGTCTAACTCTGAAAAATAAGAACTGAAAGGAGCATATTTTCCCCTGAGGTGGAGTGTGGAAGAGATCCACTATCTTGGAAGCAGCAGATGCATCTGCTGAGCAGGTGCTTGCTTCTGATTGGTCCATTTCTAGTATATCTGGGATACACTTCTGCTTGTGTACCTGGGATCAACAGAAAGCAGACTAACGGCCCCGCTGCAGATAGGGGCTTGTCCCCTTGTCGACTTTACCCGTCAGGGGCCCTAAAGTTAGGGATTCAGGTTGGGTTAAGTGTGAAACATGTGCTTGGAATCTGTCTGTCCAACTGCATCCTGTGCTAGGAGAGTGACGTGCGGCACACATGAAATTTAGGCTGCGACAGGTGGTACTACTTTTAATTTAGGCTGTGACAGGTGGTACTACTTTTAATACAATCCATACGCACAGCATGCGGGATGCACTGGGGCCATAGTCCATGACAAGTACACATGTTGTGTCCTGCGAAATAGGTGATGAAATGCACTACCCTTTTATATGTCCTGCTTTTGATCAAGAAGTTTGCAACTTTCTAACACCCCCCACAATTAATGAGACCGGGGGCTGACCTGATTATCTCTGAATTGTTCAAAAGTGCAGACCAGACGAAACTACAAAAACTGTCACAGTTTGTCCAGCGCATAATTGTCAAACTTCATGAAAGCGATGTGACATCACCCACAATAAGTGTCCAAATCTATACTTAGTCCAGGGAATAGGAAAGTCAATTATTAGCATCTGTCTTATCACATTTCTCATGTCAGCATCATAAAACAAATGTCAACATCTACCTCTTTAACTGCATGGTGCTCCTAAAACTGATTGTATTTAATCAAAATCCTCAAGCATTAATTACAGAACCTCACATAAATATTTTGTTAGTCTAGTAGAACAAGTAATTTCACTATTAAGATGAAAATGATGCTGCTGAAAACACTCTGATGGACCAGCAAATTAACATTATGTTTTACTGTATATTTACTGTATATAATATATATATATATATATATATATATATATATATATATATATATATATATATCTTTTATAGCCATCACTGCTACCCCACTGAATATCCTGTACATGTGTATCTCTCTGAGGTTTAGAGAATAAAAATCACTGTCATTGTCAATCATTGTCATTGCCCATCTGTAAAAGAGAGTCACCACCTAGTGGGGAAAGGAGGAACTAATATTCTGTCACAGGATGAGCTGCGGCAAACAAAAGTATCCCTGAATAAAGTCAAAGAGACACTTACCACCAGGGAGGCCAAGTTAGCATCATTTGATACATTCCAGGCTGCCCACTCCCTGCTGCGTGATGAGCTTGAAAGTGTGAGTAACAATGATGTCATCTACTTCAGAGGGTGGAAGAATATACTCTCCACCCACTACCCATGCCATTTGACAGACAAGGGCCTGTCATTTAAATCACAGGAGCATCTGTACTGCTTCAACAAGCTGAAGCAGCATGGGCTCGATGACGAAGCTGAAGAAATGAGGAAGCTAAAACATGCTGGCATGGCAAAGGCGTACACACAAAAAAAGGTACCCAAGCCTTCCAGTGATTGGGACAACATGAAAGGGGAAGTCATGTTGCACATAGGAACAATTCGGGCACAGCAGTCACGGGAGTACTATGACACCCTCCAGGCCACTGGTACCAGCCAACTCATCCACAACATGGAGACAGACTCATGCTGGGGATTTGGCAGAGATGGTAAAGGGGTAAACCTCATGGGAGTCACTCTCCAGAACGTCAGGGAAGAGATTCAAAAGACCAGCCTCATCCCCCCTGCTGCCCCTACAGCCGGCACAACCCAAACAACTGCAGCTCACACAAGTGCACAAAGGTGGTGCTCTCAGGAATACTCCATCGCTATGACAAGGCGCACCTGAACCTTAATGACTGTATTGACAACTTCAATGATTTCTTGGAGTCACTGCATTCGGAGCGGGTGTGTTTTGTGGACCACAATTCCACTTTCAAATACCTGACCAGTAGGCTTAAGAAGGACAAATTGCATCTTCGTCAGCCAGGTTTGAAGCAAGTAGCAACTAATCTGAAGATTGTGATCTCAGGAGAGGAGGCAGCAAATAACCCAGTGACAGTGGCCCATCAGAAAATGGCCCGCCAAGTCCCTGCTGGAGGAAATGGCTGGTCAGCCCCTGTGCACAATAAACTAAAGGGTGGCCAAAACTCACAGAATCACCCAAGGGCTGTCCCGATACTGGTCAGCAATAGATTCTCAGAACTAGAATCTGAAGAGGATGTTACTGGTCCCAGTAATAAGGGTGCCTATCCAAAGCAACCCAGTCGAGGGCAGGCCAAGGCCAAGAAGGTCCCTCAGGCCTCTACCCCACAACCATCTCCATCCGTGGCCTTTGAAAAGCAAATGAGCATGGATGAGTTGCAACAACTCATGAAAGAAACATTTGTACGCCTAAAAGATGAGGAGGAGCCACAAGCTCAGGTCCAAGCCCCCCAGACACGCACAATCGACCAGAAGTCGTCCGACAAGGACAAGGATGGGGATAGTAACGACCCTAGCCCTGCCCTACATCAAGTGCCACAAGCTCAGGCCCAAGCCTCCCAGCCAAACCAGAGCAACCAGGGAACGGCAACCAAGGACAAGGATAGTAATACTTCTAGCTCTACCCTACCACAAGTCCAGGCCCAAATCTTGCAGCCAACCTTTACTGGGGTTACGGGGCTTACACAAGTACTGCCCTATGTCCAACCACCAAACCTAGGTCAGATGACCTACTCGCAAATGCCTTTTGCTCAGCTACAGAGTGGGTTCGGTCAATTATCACCTAGTACCCCTGCTCGACCTGGCATTGTCTATAATGTTGGGCTACAGCCGTCCCACCCCAGCTGGCAGGCGATGGTGCCGTTAACATCACCCCATGGGCATGGTTTCTCTAAAACCCCACCCTCAAACAGTTTCTGCAGAGCTCCAGGAGCTGAGCCACATCCACTCTTGTTAGTCAGCCCAGAGGTTATTTTCAATGTGGATATCAAATGTCAAGTCCAACACCTGAGAATCCTAGGACTGAACGTCTGTGGCCTTATCTCAAAGCTTAACTATGCAGTACTAGAAGAATATATTTATGATAACTTTGATGTCATTAGCCTATCAGAGACAAAGCTTGATGCTCTTGATGAGGCAAATATAGACATAGAAGGTTTTACCCCGTTTTATCATCATAGGGAGAAATTCTCGAGGAAGTCAGGGGGCATAGCTACATTTATCAAAAATGAAATAGCAAGATATGTTAGCCCCGTCAAACCTAGTGAGAATGAATTTGTCCAGTGGTTAAGACTAGAACCAATAATCTTAGGATATAACCTCATTTTAGGAACCGTTTACATTCCCCCCTCAGACTCCCCCTACAGCACAAGTGAGGAGTTTGAAAGCATACTGTCTGACCTTATCAATATACAGAGTCTTGACTCTGATTGTGAAATATGTCTGGTCGGTGACTTTAATGCAAGGACTGGAAGTGCACATGACTTTACAGAACCAGGTAAACATGTACAACATGAAACAGGTTTGGAGGACATTGCAAGTGAAATCTACTTAGACACTACTGCTATGAGGAGGCTGGGTATAGAAGTAGAAAGGATGTGGACTGACCAGAAGCTTGACTTAAATGGTAAGAAGCTTATTGACCTCTACATAAGTGCCGCCTCCTCCTTGTAAACGGTAGATTTTGCAAAAGATCAGCTGAATTTACGTGTAAAGGTGCGAGCACTATAGACTACGCTGTTGCAACTGCATCATTGTTTCCCTCTATAAACACCTTCTCTGTTGGTACTTTTGACTCCTGCCTGTCAGATGTACATTCCCCTATCATTTTAGAGCTCTCTGCATCAAGTCCACCTGTGGTAACACAGAATGAGCCTTGTACTCGGGATATTGGCCTTCAAGTGCCTTCCACTAGGGTATGTTGGAAAGTTGGTAAGGGTCCAGTGTTTAAAGAATCGTTTGATCTGGATATTGTTTGGAATATAAATGCACTTATCAGAAACATGCAAGAGTCAGGTACCGAAGTAGTCCAGGCAGACATTGACCACATATCCAAGTTGGTCACCCAGCTGTACATGGAGAGTGGTAAGCATACCGGTGTTATTAAAACTCTACCCCACAGAAGAGCTACAAATAATTGCACAGGTGCATACCGGAAACGCATAATGCCCAGAAAACCCTGGTTCACTGAGGAGTGTGAGAAAGCCCGAAAAGAAGTGTTCAAGATAAAAAATCGCTATGCCATGGGCAAGGACCCTGCAGATAAGTTTTTGTTAAAACAGTTAAACAAGAAATACAAGAAAACCATAAGGCTTGCCATATCTAACTACCACAGTAAGTTGACTACAAAGCTACGGGGTGTAAAAAGTACAAACCCTAAAGAATACTGGAAGATCATTAACAATGCCCAGGGTTAGAAAAGCAAGAGTGCCCTAATCTCTCTTGACTCTTTCAAGACCCACTTTGAAAGCCTGAATGTGGTAACGAATGCACCTTCTGAGTATGCAAATACTGACAGTGATGGTTTAAGGACTGATCATGGGGGCCTGCTGCCTGAGGCTAGTAATTTATCCTTCAACAAGCCAGTAACAGTCGCAGAAATTGAGGCAGCGGTAAAGAGACTAAAAAATGGGAAAGCGGCGGGAAATGACTCCATTATTAATGAGTTTTTGAAAAACAGTCCTCGTTCTCTTTTAACTGTGATCTGTGGCTATTTTAATCTGGTGCTAGATACTGGTATTGTCCCCGAGAGCTGGTCTGTTATAGTGTTATAGTACCTATATATAAGAATAAGGGTAATATTAACGATCCTGACAACTACAGAGGTATAACTCTACTTAGTTGCATGGGAAAGTTGTTCACTATGTTACTAGATTTACGCCTACGCACTTACTTGGAATATAACAATATGTTAGGAGAAGAGCAAGCAGGATTTAGAGAAGGTTACTCCACGCTTGATCACATATTTAACTTGTACTGTATAATTGAACTATTTCTTTCCCAGAAAAAAAGGTTATTTTGTGCCTTTGTTGACTATAGGAAGGCATTTGATACTGTGGACAGGTCATCATTGTGGTTGAAACTCCTTAAAACTAATATTGATGGCAAGGTACTTACTGTTATTAAGAACATGTACAAGGCTGCAAAATCTTGCATCCGGGTTGACAACTGCCTATCTGAGTATTTTAGCTGCAACATTGGAGTAAGACAAGGGGAGAATCTTTCCCCACTCCTTTTCGCAATTTACTTGAATGATCTGGAAATTCATTTTCAAAATCACTGCAAAGGTATTAGCTCCTTAGGTACTGATCCTGAATCTCAAGCGCTTCTGAAGCTTTATATCTTATTGTATGCCGATGACACAATTCTACTTAGTGAGTCAGCCCAGGATCTGCAAGACATGCTTCATGTGCTGCAGAAGTATTGCCATGATTGGAAACTTGATGTAAATACCTCAAAAACAAAAGTAGTGATTTTCTCTAGGGGAAAGGTAAAGAAACTACCCAAACTGTTTTACCAGAACGAGCAGCTTGAAGTACAATATAGTTACACATATCTGGGTATAGAATTCAATTTTAATGGAAAATTCACCCAAGCTATAAAGAAGCAAGTCACACAGGCTAAGCGAGCCTTGTTCAGCCTACTATCAAAGTCAAGAAAACTTCAACTACCAGTTGACATACAGTGCCACCTATTTGATTCTTGCATTGTCCCAATACTATTGTATGGCTGTGAAGTATGGGGTTTCTCAGACTTAAGTGAGATTGAACGTGTCCAGAGCTATTTTTGTAAATTTATTCTAAAATTGAATGGCCGCACAGCCAACTGTGTTGCACTAGGAGAGCTTGGTCGCTCCAGGCTAAGTTGCTTGGTAAAACAGAGGGTAATTAATTTCTGGCACAAGATTGTTACAGGGAAAACAAGCAAGATATCTCTTATATTGTATAATATTGTGCATGGTAAGCAGACTAATGGTAGCCTACAGTCACAGTGGCTCACATATGTCCAGAAATGTATGGATCAAAATGGACTTGGCAGTCTTCTTGGGCATGCTGCTACTAATATACCACATAACTTGTTAAAAGCCAAAGTTAAAAGACGACTCAATGACATAGAATATCAGGATTGGCACAATAGTGTAATGGGCTCTGGACACTGTTACAATTACAGAATTTTCAAAACTGAGCTCAATCTTGAACCATATCTGTTTAAACTTAATCAAAAGTATTCAATCCCCTTGTGTAGATTCCGGTGTGGAAATCACCGTCTTCCGGTGGTAACTGGGAGATACGCTGGTATTGAGTATTCCAAAAGAAAGTGCCCCCTATGCAAGAGTGATGACATTGGGGATGAATTCCATTACGTTTTCCATTGTCCAGCTTTTGACCATGATCGAGCATTACTTCTTGCCAATAATATACCACCACGACCAAGTACGGTGGCTATGGTGGATCTTTTTAATAACAAAAACCCCTTTGTTCTTACACACTTATCCAAATTTTGTGCAATTGTCATGGAAAAATTCAGACCCACGAAGAGGATAGCCCCAGCAAAAAAGAACAATAAAAAGCGAGCAAGAAGGAAAAAGTCTATGCAATAATAGCCCACAGCATAGTGTCATTAGGACACACTAGTCAAATTATGTAGTTTGTGTGGTGCTCCTATACCTCATACCGTCTTCACACCGTATACTAGTCAACATGGTGCTCATCGGTGCTGGAGACCGAGAATCTCAACTTATTTTATTGGTACTGCCAGATTTGCCTGGCCCTCACATCGGCTGGATGAAGTATTATCAGTAGTACTTTTGTGTCCTACTACAAATGTACATAGTCAGGTACTAAGTTGATCTTTTTCTGTTTCAAGTATTTGCATTCATTTATATGTAAACTTATTATCACACTTGTAATGTTTATACACTTGTAACTCAGTGAAGCCATTGTAACTATCGGCTAGAGCTGATTTCTTTTCTTATTTTCTTTCCTTTACCTCTGATGAGGATGTGAATAAATAAAATTGTCAATAAAATTGTCAATTGTCAATTGTCTGTCACAGCAGATGGATGGTGCTGCCACCTACAGTACTGCTGAGTAGTTTCACCACATTAACCACCTAAATGTTTGCAGTTCATAGCTTTTTGAATCAAGTTGATACTCCTTCTAGAACCATTGTTATTCCACTTTACAAATCGGAAAGCTGAAAATCTTTCTGTCATGCTTCTGATCACCTTACATTTTCCACAGAGAAGACCGACAATAAAACATACGCTGCATTCACAGTATTTGGCCATTATTTACATAATTAATGATAACTTTGGATTGAAAAGGTCAATCTACTAGCAGAGTGCACCTGCTTGTAGCTGGAAGTTTATAGATTGACATACCAATGTGAGATCATATTACTAGGGGGACAAGTATTTTAAAATTCAAGTCAAATTCAGAAATAAAATCATTTTTTTCTTGAATATTTTAGTTTAACACCTTCCGTAGATTAAAGATAGCTAAAAAGTAGCTCATGTGTACATATTATAGCCCATGGTATTCTAGCCTAAAAAATGCCAGAGAATAAGCCTGTTTGCATGTTTGACCTGCTTGGCAAAACACTATTTCCATAGGTTATTTCCCAGTAAACGCACATACGTAATTTGTACGTAATTTGAGAACGTTCTCTGAACGTAAAAATGTAAGGGTTTTTTCATGTTACTGGACATAATACAACACAAATTTACGTTCACAGAACGTTCTCTGAACATTTTCTGTACGTATTATTTACGTAAAGTATTTACATCATTTAACATAAAATCATATCATTTGCCTTTTTGGTTGCAGATTCAGTAAGCATCATTTGAACCTTCATCTACATAAATTCTTTCCGTGCCTAAATGTAAATTTATGTAATTTGAGTACTATGAGGAACATGATTTGAAGGAAAGGGTTTTTGCCAAAATCATGGGCCCTTGAGGGCCTTGATTAAAAGTCATTTAAAGGTAAAATTACGAAATTTGTCTATCTATTGTGAATCAATTTCCCCCCTGTTAAAAAGACTGATATGCTTCCCTTAAAATAAGCAACATGGGATAGAGAGACAGACAGAGGGATAAGGATAGCAAGGCAGATAGAGGGAGGCTGAGAGTGATATTCATTTCCCAAAACAAGGGGTATTTGTTTGACCTAGTCTCTTGACATAAAGTGAGAATATCAATTTAGTTGATCATAGTTTTTACAGCCTCTGACCTCCATGCAGTATTGGAATATACCTGCTGGGGCAGCACTTGACTTTTGATCACCATGCCCAACTGATCCCACCCTGCTTACTACCTGTGCCATGTAGTGAAGGGCCTGGTCACAGCTGAGTGCACAATACTCCAATAGCCAAACCAAAGGGGGTGTCATTGTGCACCACCAAAGGCAATTTATCATGACACTGCTTATAATAGCCCTTGGTGTTAGGGCTAGGACACAGACATTAAAAAGACTCCCATACCTCTGCTGTTATTCAGCAGGTCGACACAGCTATATGAGAATATAAGTGCTTCTGTCCTTGGTACTTCTCAGGTGGCCACCACTGTGTATGCTGCTGAGTAGTAAAGTATGTATCAGCATACCATTCCACAGTAAATATGCCTCCTTGTACTGCCCTTGCATGGGCGTGGAAAGCAGGGGGGACAGGGGGGACATGGCCCCCCCACTTTTGGCCAACTCCTAAAAAAGTCAAAACTAAAAGGTCAAGCAAAGGGAGGTCAAAAATTGCAGAAAACCCCCCTGGTCCCACCCACTCTGAAACTGCTTCTCATGCCCCTGCCATGGCTGCCGAAACATGATGGAAATGTGCCAATTCTACACTATTTCAATGGCAAGACATCCATCCCAACCAAATCGAAGGGGCCTATGGGTCACATTGTAAGAATTTGCCATACACATTTTGTATCAGGTATGTATTGAATACATTGGTAGTCATCATTTTATAATAGAAGACAGGGGATGTGGTGGCAAATTTATGCCTTCGGTTTCCATATAGGGGGTACTGTGGCAGTCTGAGACATAGGGCGGGTACCGTGGCAGTCTGGGAGACATATTAACCAGAAACAGCATGGCATGGGCATCCGCATACCCATAAGCCCACTGTAAACCTACAATTGGCTTTATAAGCCATATAGGTGTTAAAGCAGCAGTTTGCGAGACATTTAGGGGTTACGGCGGCAGTCTGTAAGACATATAGGGGACACAATGGTAGGGTGATGGCTACAGTGTACAAATCCTCTAGGGATACTGCAACAGTCTGTGGGATATATGAGTTGAGGCGGCAGTCAGCGATGTATTTCAGCAGTTAGCAAGACATACGGGGTAAGGAAGCAGTCTGTGAGTCCTCCAATGGGTACTGTGACAGTCTGTGAGACATATTGCTGTTACATCAGCAGGTATCTAATGGGTTCTGTGTCAGTCTGCGAGACATAAAGTGGTTACAGCAGTCTAGGGGACGTAAAGGGGTTACAGTGGCAGCATGGAAGATATATGTGGATCAACATGGTAAAAGGTATGCCCACGCACCCCCTCGCGGGCGTACCTTTTACCATGTTGATCCACATATAGTGGTTTTATGGTGGCAGTTTACAAATCCTCTAGAGGTACTGCAGCAGTCGGTCCAACACATAGGGGTTACAGTGGCAGTCTGCGAGACATGATTATATATATAGGGGGACTTGTAAACTGCCACAGCACCCATAAGAGAACACGCAGACCTCCGTTATAACCCGTATATGTCTCGCAGACTGCTACAGTACCCATTAGAGGATTGAAGACTGCCAATGTAACCCTTATATTTCTCTCAGACTGCCACAGTACCCATTAAAGGTCTCACACACTCATGCTGTAACTCGTATATGTCTCATAGACTGCTGTAGTCCCCATTAGAGGACTCACAGTCTGCCACCGTAACCCATGCATGTCTCACAGACTGCTGCTGTAACCCGTACATATCTCTGGCAGACTGTCACAGTACCCATTAGAGGACTCGCTGACCTCTGCCATAACTCAAATATTTCTACAAGACTTCTGCAGTACCCATTAGAGGATTGAAGACTGCCTTAACCCATATGTCTTGCAAAGTGTAGCAATACCTCCTAGAGGACTCATAAACTGCCACCAATACCCCTATTTGTCTCACAGACTGCTACTGTAACCCCCTGTATGTCTCGCAGACTGCCGCAATACCCATCAGTTGTTTAGCGGACTGGCATTGTAACCTGTATATGTCTCGCAGACTGTCACCATAAATCCTATATGTCTCGCAGACTGCTGCAGTAACCTTGATATGTCTTACTGCTCTACATTTCTTGCAAACTTCTACAGTACCCATTACAGGACTCGCAGTCTGCCGTCATAACCAGTATATGTCTAGCAGACCACTGCCATAATCCCTATAATGTCTGGAAGACTGCCACCTTATGTCAAGGTGAATATCGTAGTTCCATAGACAAAGCACTGAACCCCCGTATTGCACCCCTGCGTTAAATAACCCGCGGAAAATCCGCACGATGACGTCATAGGTCCACCGCGCATGCGCATCATTTTTGAAACGTAAACACGCAAAATGGCAGCGGTTGAAGATGGGTAAATAGGAGTTAATTATGAATTATATTGATGAAATATCGATTAATTATCAACCCAAACACCTTGACATAAATGTAAAGATGAACTCTGACCAGTTTGAGCTTCCTGTTTCTTCACTCACGTGTCCGGCCCGCTCCGCACGAGGCCAGTAGAACAGGCCAGACACACTTGTGAAGAAACGGTCAGCTCAAACTGATCATCGTTCACCTTTACTATTATACCCCTATGTCACTCACACACTACTGCCAGATCCCCTATGTCACAGGCACCCTGTCACCATACCCCTTAGGTCACACCCCACTGTTGCGGGCCCACCTAGTTCACTCGCATACTATTGCCGTACCCCGTAGGTCATTGGCACACTGCTGCTAGAACCCCTAGGTCACTAACACATTGTGATCATACCCTCTAGGTCATTTGCACACTGTTGCTGGCTCTCCTAGTTCACTGGCACACTGCTGCCAGATCTCCTAAGTCACTTGCACACTGCCACTGATTACAGTGGAATCATGTATATATGCAAAGCCATGTAATTATTTGAGAAATTTGAGGACTCTTTTGGACATGATAAAAATTTACTGAGCACTTAGGATTCTGCAGATGACATGAAAAAAACTCCCCCACCCATGATAGGTACCTGTGTGTTACCAAAACCACACCTATAACATAAGGATAAGCATTGTACATGATAGTTGGTTATTGCTAAGGGGGTACCCAAGTTGGTCAGCTAAATTTAGTACATTGGGTGCAGGCAAATAACCTCTGGTATAGACTTACAGGACAAGGCATTTTGTGACATGGGGAGGCTGCAGCAATTTGGCTGTGGCTATTAGATCTATCTGTAAAGGAGTATAAAAATCAATCACAACAAAGAGATACATATTGCAATGAGTGTATCAGGATTGTGCACAAGTTTGCCTGTGATAAGGGTAGTGGTTTTGCTGAATTCTGCTCACTGATAAGGGTGCAACCTTTGGAACAGTGTTTTGGAAAACTATATAAAAGAGAAAGGGAGTCACTCCCAGTACATCATGACACCTCTTCAAAGCTGTGACTTGATAGTTGGCCTTTTTCACCCTCCTTGATAAATATGGCAGGTTCTGCATCTAACTTCCTCAAATGTGGCAACCCCTAAATGAGATAGGGTCCTGTTCAGTGCCTATATATGCCACCAGCAGTTTTGAAACTCCATCATTGTTTACCTGACAAAACCTGTATAGTTGACAAACTGTGCTAGTCCTAGCTGATGTAGACCTCTATATGCAATGTTGGTAAATGTAACTTACTGTCACAGTATGAGATAGATGTCAAACAAATGGAAACACGCCCCCACCAGCCCCATACATAATGACCACTCCCAGCACCAATACTACCAGTCTGGACAACACTGCCCACACTTAACAGTCTCCTGCATATGCCAGACTGCTATACCAACCAATACAGTGTAAGTATATATCTGATCTTTTTCACCATTCCCTCATCCTTGTATGTTAATTTCTGCATTTTAATAGTGCATTGTTAACAAAGACTGTCACAAACATATATAAGGTATTTAGCTAGTATTTCATGACTTGTGTGGTTATATCTCAGGTTGGTATCTCTGCTACCAGTATGCCCTGTTAGCTGCAATATTGAACAATCTTTTTGAATAGTACTTCTATCACAAGCCCTATTACATTTATCCACGAGGAATAATGCCATTTACTGGATCATTATTTCCACTGTACATTATCACAATTCTCCATTCCTTTCCATTAAGTATCATGGTATATACACCTGAAGATATGATTAGAACCCTATACTTGTGTGGTCACTGTGTTTAAAAATAGCCCTCCCACTGTAGTTGCATACTTCTACCAGGGTGAGCCCATGTCATGTTGTGTGTCCAGTTTAGGTGAACTCTGTAGGTGTATTAACCCTTGTGCAACCACTATCTTAATCAATAACTGCTAACTGTAGTTCTGCAGCTAATGTTAAACCATCTAACCACTATATATAGCTTTGTAAAAAGAAAACTATCTTTGTCAAAAAGGAATACAAATTGGGTCAAAACTGGTGATTCTTGGTCAAAATAGGTCAAATTTGGCCAACATGGGTCAAATGGCCAGAGATAGGGCAAAATGAGCCTGGTAGACCCAATTTGGACAAATTGGGTCAAAAGCGGTATAACTTACTCAGTGTGTGTAAATTAACCCAGGATGGCCCAAATTGAGTGGTATTAACCAAAATGGGTATATTGGGTCGAATCCTCTGCAAAAGGGTTGAATTGGCCAAAGATGTCAGGTAGGTCTAAAATGTGTAAATTGGGTCTAAACAGCTCTACTTGACCCATGCAACCTATTGTGTCTGATATTGAACTGATTTGACCAAATTTTCCCAACTTAAGTCAATCTTACTAGTCGGCCCAAGGTTTTCCCATCTTGGGCCAACTTTGTCCACATATATTGGGTTGATTTGAACTGATTGTCCCACATTAACCCAATTTAGCCAAATCTCTGGCCTTTTTTTTCTGCAGCCACTTAAACTACATTTAGTTTCCTTTCTCAACTTTTCATGTTGGTAAATGGAATAAGCACTTGCCTATTTTGTATTATTCATGACAGTACATTCATTCTATTCTATTTTATATTTAATCTAGTAACCACTCAAAATGCAAAGCCAAGGTTGTCCAGGTGGTGAGGAATACCCAAAGGATCACACATGAATTGACTAATGCCAAAGGTGCAGTAAAATTGATTATGTGTATTTGAATCAAGCCCTTTCGGCCTACAGCTATTGAATCAAAGTCCCTAGAAATTGTAATGGTTCGTTTCGACTTATATGTTGGGTGGCTCGTTGGCTCGCTTATCACTAGAGATACCAACACAACACAAGTAGTTCGGGTTGGGCAAAGCCCCGGATACCCCTACCTCTCGGGTAGGACTTTATTCAATTTGTCAATAGATTATATTGAGCGTCTTGACTGGACCAGGTCCAGTCCCCTTCTGCCGCTCGTCCGGCTTCTTAGTAGAAGCTGGACGCGAGGCATGGTGCTGCCCCCTCTTGTACCAACGGGGTATCGCAAAGCGACACCTAGCTGGCATAGAAGGAACAAGCACCACACGAACACGTCTCTCGGATGAACGGCACTAATATATATACAACGATGCCGGCCCCTACACCACCCCCACTAGACTATACCTAGGGTTGGGTGTAATTAACAAATACCTATTGTTAACTTTATACAATAATAAATAATACACGAATAGGTATGTCTATACATAAGTGTTCGTATAGAAAATAGAACATTAAGGGGCATTATAAATAATATGTACATGATGAGGCATCGTCGCATATAACCCGAAGTAACTAATAATAACAACTAGGAAGTGGCGCCTTATGCACCATCGACCTAGGGTGGTAGATAGTAACAATGTTACAGTGTTATTATAGTATAAGAGACGCGATAAAAAGTTGTAGACATGTAGTGAAATGGTATGAATAATATTTTACAGTAGTAACTAACTGACCCGAGGTGGGGTAAATAACCCGAGAAAAATTTTGTTTGTTTTAATTATAAGAATATAAATATTATATAAAAATAGCTTTACACAAAATATTAATACTGATAATTATAGGCGTCCTACCAGGGTAGCAGGATCGCCCTTACAAAATACCGGACTTCCGGCGAATCTGGAACGACTGGTTTCTGCAGCTCCACCCGGCGACATGTATGTGGTGGCAAGCCACGTTGCTGTTATGTTGTGCCCTGATGAAGATGGGAAGATGGAGCCCCGGTTAGGTGTAGTAATCCTTTTGGTGTTTCGGGTTAGCGTCCATCTTCACTGCAGGTTCTGTCCCACATCAGCAAGTCCAGTGTAAGGATCAGTACCTCTGGCATGATAAATGCTTTTACCCTCGGGTACAAAAGACACCGTCAGATGGACACTTAAAGATCTTCCGGATCCATGTCCATCTTCTCAGCCGACTCCGCCGAGGCAAACGGAGCCGAGCTGCTGCAACTGCTTATGGAGAGCAGCGCGGAAGCCTCGCTGGGTGTGTCGCTCCCCAAGCTCAGGGCGCTCATCACCGCAGACGGACTGTCCATTGCCTCGGATGCAGGTAGAGCAACCGGGGCGGCTGGAGCAGCCGGGGCGGGAGGAGCAGCCGGAACTGGTGGAGCCGCCGGAACCGGCGGAGCAGCCGGGACCGGTGGAGCAGCAGGGACTGGTGGAGCATCCGGGATGAAGATTAGGGACGACGGAAGGCCGTCCCACTCTTCTAAGTGCTTCCCGAATGCGAGGAAGAACTTGAGGTCAGCCTCCTTGTACCTGTGGATGTACCCGGCGTTCTCAGCACGGTGGAACTCCTTAAGCTTTTCAGCTTCCATCTGCTGGCGCCGGCAGGATTCGAGTGCCTCCTCGACATTCTTCCTTTCCTGCAGTCGAATTTTCTCTTCCTCCCTCTTCTGGATCTCGTAGACCAGGTTGAAGGTGGCTTCAGTCATCACACGCCAGTAGTCGACTGACTTCTGGCGATGCAATGCCTGCCATTCCGCCATCAGGTCATTCTGGATCCGAGCCGTTTGGACATCGCGGTGGTCAACAAACGTGTTCGGATCCTCAAGACCTGACAGAGTTCCGGAGATAAGCTCCATAACGGGCACCCGAGGGGCCGTTGGTGGAACTATAACTGGTGGGGGTGCGGCGGCCTCCACTGAGGCAGGTGGAGCGCCTGCTGGAGGGAGAGACGGGCCCTCAACCGTAATACCTCCCCGACCTCGGCCACCGCCCGGGGGAAGCTCGGGTGGACTCCATTCCACCACGGCCTCTACCACGGGGTTTAGACCGGCCTAGGGAGGTTAGGACCTGAGATTCGGGTCCCGCTGGTCCCATAGAAGGGAACTTCGCCGCGTACTCACTATACGTGGGGCGCTTGCCGGAAGATCCCTCTCCAGCCCACCAAGATGTATACCCGGATGGGGGAGCGAAGAGTTCGCCCCCATCATCCTGGCTGCCAGAGGCTTCGCCCGGGCGTTGTTCCGCGGGTGCAGGTGTGGAAGATGTGGCCGGGGTGGCCGCCTGGCTAACCGCCCTACGGGTTTGGTTGCTGGGCATATCCAGGGCCGAGACCTGTTGTCCCGACTCACGACGATCAGCTGGGTTGGCTGGTCTGGGCTGGTCCTTGTTACCCGAAGGGCTTACGGACGGGTCTGCTCGGGTCCTTTTGGAAGCACCGGTAGCCGTGGCTGTGCCTCCGTTAGGACCCTTCAAACGGGCTTTGGCCTTCTCCCGCTTATCATCTCCCCTCCACTTCTTCACTTTCAGGTGCACCTCACTGGGCATCCCGAACTTTGTGGAGGAGAAGTTGATTTGGAAGAAGGCCAACAAGTTGCCACTCTTCCACGAGCAGAATCCGGTCTCGAATGCCTGCTCCTTGACGTCCTTCACACTCAACGAGGCCCAGTTAGCCAGGAGCTCGTTGAAGCACTTGATGGCCCGTTTCCTCGTTTTCTCCAGGCCGGTGCCATGGGCTTTCTGCAAGTGCAGAGCCATGTCCCGACGCCGGTGAGTGTTGAACGAACCATCACATAGTTTGCTCGGACGGTCTCCGAGCACACACATCATCACGGGCTTGTGGTGCATGTGATTCTCCACTATGTGCCGAGCGAAGCGGGGCTTCGTCTCGAACACCTTCTCTCCCGTGAGAGCCAGCTGACACGACTCGAATGGGCACCTCCGGCGGTTGCCAGATGGCCCCCATTGGGTCATCGCCCACTGGACTTTCGTCCGGGCTTCATAGCTGTAAATCGACCCCAATTTGGATTTGAGCTGGTCAATCCAAATGAGGTAGAATTTACCCACTGGCGTATCCGAGGGGCCGGATTTCATCCACTCCTCGTCGTCGCTATCACCGTCTTTATTGACAGCGCCCGGACACATGTAGTGGACTGTGTCATAGGCACAGTCCGCGAAGCAGCGGGGAGTCCATTCCTTGAACCCCTCGGCTTCATTCTTCCACATCCACTTCTGATTGTCATCCTTTGGGACATCCGTGGTCATTTCTTCCCACGTTGTCACGGACTCCAAATCAGATTTGGCTGACTCGGGCAGCTCTGGGTCGCTTTCGCTTCCCTCGCTGTCCGTGTAAATGCCTTCTCCCCTACGGCCGGCTCGCAGTTGGTAGTAGTACCAGACGAAGCCTTGGTAGAGGACTTGGCGCTTGCCCCGCTGGTGCTGGCAGTGGAAGCTGCAGTAACCGAGGTGGCTACTGTGGTTGCTGGCGTCTTGGAGGCGGGCGTCTTCGGGTCGCCCTTACCCCTCGGCTTGGTGGGGGGCGTGGGCTCCGCCGGAGACGCTTTCGCTCCATTTTTCTTCTTCTGGCGCACAACCTTAGGTGGCTGCGCTGGCACCTCAGGACTGGAATCCGACTCCCGTGGATCTCTGTCCTTCGAACGAGGGCTTCTCCTACTACTGACCGGATCGTCAGAGTCGGAGGAAGCCTTCGCCTTACTTTGGGCCTGTTGTTTCCGGTGGGCCCGACGAGCTGCGGTGAGCTGCTTCTGCTGTTTGGCGAGCTAAGCTCGCTTGGCTTCAACAGCAGCCTGCTGACGGGAGATGTCCTCTTCCGAGATCTCGCCAGGCGCCTCCGGAATGTCGGCCCCAGGTTCCGTCTCGGTTGTGGACCTCTCGATGGCGATCCTTACGTCTTCAGCCTCCAGGTCACTCTCGGTGAGAGGACCCTTTGGCGCAGGCATGTGGGTCAATCGCTTGACCCGGTCGGTTTCCACCGAGGAGAGTGTGACTGTAGAGTCTGTGTCCATGTCGGACTCAGACTCTCTTAACTCCGCGGCCTTTCGGGTGATGCCTTCGGAGATCAGCACTGCTCGGGCCAAGCTCTCGTTTACCGCCATCTTCTCCCCCAACTTTTGGTAGTTGCGGAGCCAAGAGACTGGCATACTGTCAGCCAACTCGTCGCTGCACGAGTCCATAACCAGAGTCTTGAAGTCGTCTGGTATGGCCTCGGGCACGCCTGGTTTCACTGCCAACGGTCCGTATCCGAACATGGAGGCGTGCATGGGGATATAAGTCCCCCAGGAGGTGTATATAACACCGGCCTCGCAATCGACGTGTGCCATACGCTCGATGCGAGTCTTGAATCCCGGAGGATACATGGGAATGTCCAAGACATCAATGCTGCCACCCGAAGCTGCTGCCGTAGACGCGGGCTCCGGGCGCGGTGGTGGTGGAGGTGGCATCCTCTCCCGGTCGGTGGCCTCGGCCATCGCCGAGAGCGTCCGGGCTGCCTCCTCAGTCGAAGAGTCCATAGACTCCTCGACCCGAGACAGGACCTTCGGGTCCTCGCCTTGCTCCAACAGAATGTTGGCAGTTTGACGCGCGGCGTCAATCGTCCCCTGTGCCATGGCACTGAGGGCGACTTCCAATTTAATTGGCAAATGTGTTGGGACTCCTCCCGAAGGATTCGTCCAACAAAGGTGTTTTCGTTAGGACAAGCTAACACGACAGCTAGAGGCTGTATACCGCCAACACTAACCAGAGCGAAAACGGGTGGCGTCCTACCACCACGAGTCCGCTCTAGTTATGAACAATATGACGTCAGACCTCTCATCTCGCAAGATCCCGCCATGGCTATCCGGTGACCTAGTTCTGTGCTTTCCTGCCGCACCCGCGGCGCCACCTAGGGAACTAGATCCGAACTAACATTCGACTCGATATGCGAGACGCGGCCTACCACCCGAGTGCTATCATCTGGAGCTTGGCGGTGTATACAACGCTTCAAAGCGAATGTACCGGTTAATCCGACCGCCACTCACGGGATACAGCTACCCGGGGAGGGCGCGTTCGGCATCTCCAGCCGTGGAACGTATGTTAACCGCCTACGGCGGACAACACGCAGCAGCTCGTTGTGTACTGAGTTAGGTTACAGCAGACCTTCGGTTAGCCTCTTATTTTTCCCGGCTTTACGTACGGCCTTTTCTGGGTTCCGCTTAGCCACTGCGGGACCTTTCCCATACGTAATGCCTTCACTCAGCGAGACATTTTTCCTTTTCTTACGATTAGGTCATTTCCTGGCCTCCGTCTTCTTTTTCACCATTACCTCGTCTTCCGGCATTTTTCTCGGCCGGCCTCTAGGGCGCTTCATTGGTACTACCACGCTCGGTCCGCTAGGGACAGATTCAGGTGGTTTGTAACCGAACTCCCTCTCCGCCTCTTCGCGTCCCTTCCAGGGCCGAAGTTTTCCGACATTTGTCTTCCATTTCCTACCAGTTAGGCAGTCTTCCATCATCACCGTAGACTCGGAGATGACGCGAATAATTTTAAACGGACCTTCCCAAGGCGTTACGAGCTTCAGCCGTTCTAGCGGCTCGTAGTACCTTAGTACTTTGTCCCCAACATTAAAACGTATTCGTTTGGCATTGGTGTCATAACCCACCTTTTGCCACTTCGCACTCTTCAGCAGCTCTTTCCGAACGGCCTCGTATGCCTGTTTGAACCTATCCCTTAATGACTCCACAAACAACATGGTGCAGGGCGCCTCCGGGTCTATCCCAACCACTCCATACACTAAGTCGGCGGGCATTATGATGTCCTCGCCGAACACTAGCATGTTTGGAGTGCAATTAGTAGATGAATGGACAGTGTTGTTGTAGGCATGTACTACAAACTCGCACTGTTCATCCCAGTCGTCCTGGTGGGTATTGACCAGGGGCTTTAGCACTTGTATCAGGGTTCTGTTGAACCGCTCTACCTGCCCATCCGACTGTGGTCGGTATGGGTTTGTTCGGGTCTTACAAATGGCTAGGTAATGGCACATTTCCTGCCAAAGCTCCGACTCGAACTCTCTTCCTTGGTCGCTGTGCATCATAAGGGGAACACCCAAATGCAGCACCCAGCCTTTCACAAACGCTTCCGCGCATGTGGCGGCTTTGTGATTAGGAAGAGGGAACACCCGAGTGTACTTGGTATAATAGTCCGTTACGACCATCATGCAAGTATTGTCTCGGGGCGTTGTCTTGATTCCGCTGATGATGTCTATCGCCAGTCGAGCGAATCTGACACCAAACAATTCCTGGGATAAGGGTTGCTTCCCCAGGCCGGGTCCCGGCTTGTTTTTACAACAATCCGGGCAAGTGGCGATCCACCGGAGCAGGTCGCCTCTCATTCCAGGCCAGTAGTAACGCCTTTGTAGGCGCTCTATTGACCTCTTCTTACCGAAATGGCCGCTTGTTTGGTGACCATGGCAATAATACATGATATCCCTCCTCATCGGGGCGGGTATCACTATTTGCAACAGCCTACTGTTGGTGGGAGTTGTCTTCCACCTACATAGTATGCCATCTCGGATCTCTAGCTCGGTCCATTGGGCTAGCAATCGCCTCGCTTCCCTATCTTCTAGGGATACTAGCGGCCTTGCCGGTTTAATACCTGACCGTAGGTATTCCATTATGCGCGCAGTGGTGGGATCCGACTGTTGGAACTTCTTGATGGTCTCCGGGGACCAATCGAGATAGCTACATACAGCCTCCTCCCAGGGGATACGGGGGGTGGTATAATTAAATACCAACCCGGCTACCACAGCATTGTGGGCTCCGCAGTCTTCACAAGTGGCATTTTGGCACCTTCGGATAGGTCGCCTCGACAAGGCATCCGCATTGATGTGTTTAGCACCGGGTCGGTGCTCTATTTGTTTATGCTCCAATCCAAACTCGGATAGATGAGCTAACCATCGTCCAATCATCCCCTCGGCGTCCTTAAAGTTAAGGAGCCACCTAAGAGACGAATGGTCTGTTCTTAAAGTGAAGTCACTTCCCCAGAGGAAATGCTTAAACTTCTTCGTATACACCACCACCGCGAGGAGTTCCCGCTTGGTGGTACAGTAATTACGCTGGGTCTTGCTTAGCGTGTTGCTAGCGAATGCTATTGGGACTTCGACTCCCTCCTGGACCTGAGAGAGAGCTGCCCCAATTGCATCATTATAATAAAAATTACATTAAAACACAGCAGTGTGGAGGAGTTCATGTGTGTGCCCTCAGGCTGCTTGCAGAGTTCCACCTAAGGTCAGGTGTGTGTGTAGAGTCCAGCTATGTGTATATATAGTGAGTGGTAGGTGGGTGAGTTAGGGCCTACTGCCCTGTATCAATATGTTGACCAGAGGTCGTACACAAAAAATTAAGGTGATTTTTTTCCCACGCTCACCTGAACCTTCATGGTTAAAGTGGGTATTAGCGTCTTATAGTTTTCTAAATGTTCATACATATACATACATATTTCCATACCCACCAATAACCTGTTTCCTACAACAAGAGTCAGAGAAAAACTTAAAAACAGAAGCCAGAAGCTATGACTCTTTATGATCCAAACTACACTTCAGTGCACGGTGCCCAAGACTGTTAGTCAACATGACACTCTGTCTCTATGGTCAGAACCACTATGTGAGACAGACTATACATTGGATAAATAGGAAAAGGTGCACAAGAATTGGTCAGCACTGAAGGTAATCACATGGGCAAAGCTGAATGTGATAATCCCCCATGCACCTTTGTCTATAAATCTCAAGTTAATCTAGTCAGATATGTTCAAAATTCCATTCAGTTGGCACTAGAAATGATTTTATTATCAGTTAGTTGACCATTTTGGATGTTTTTCCTGGTAGTGTAATACTGGGGAGGGTTATCACACTGAGGGTTCTTGGTTAAATGGGGCTGGCATATTTAATTTGAGATAAAATGATAAACTCACCATAGGGGTATAAAAAAACAAGTTTTAAATATCCCTGGTATTACACCTGTGGAGGCCATGAGAAGGCTGAAACACTCCGTAGATACCAAACAAAGCATGAGAGTAGTATATAATGTATCGGAACAGGACTATAGCTAACTACAGGATATTACTCACTCCAGATGCAGCCAATCAGAGGCCTCCATTTGGTCACATGACCTGGACCCCCTGTGGTGCAGGCCCATATATGCAGGTGGGGATTTGACTGGTGTCCGGGCAGGGTGTGCTTGGTCACATTACACCTCGATATGTAGTAGTTGAATGGCCCGAACTGCAGATCGACGACACAATTATTGTGAGTATCGACCACCTCGTTGTCGACTATCACCTGCTTGATACTCATTTCTGCTTTGGTTATCTTGATCCAAAACTCTTGGTCGGCCCCTTGCATCATGTAAATTTTGGGATCGTTCTTCTCAAAGATGAACTTTATTTCACTCAGTTCTGTGTACAGGGCAGTGGCTTCGACATTAAGTCGAAACTTTCCGCGTGTGCAGTGAGTGCATTTTTGGGGCTTTGGTTTGATTGTTGATGATATCCTTCTGAGTAATAGGCAGAATGTGAAGGTCCAACTCCCCCTGGGCGCACATCCGACTCTTAGGGTGTATGAGACTCATCTTTTCACTCTATAGATTTAAAACAGAGTCCCGCGTCCTTTTGCTGCTTTCTCCTCTTTGGTGCACGGCCTTTACCTACACTGGTTGCATGTCATTTGGCTGGGGTGGGCAGAGAAAGCATATTTATGTACCCCTTGGCTGTTGTGTTGGCCCTCTTCAGAAGTTGTTGACCTGTCAGCTACCGAAAGACGACAACAGAGGAACAGCACTTCGAAAAAGTCCCGATATGATAGAGCCTAGCCTGTGGCCTTTCTGCCTGACTACTCCTCTGTAGGCCGGTGCTAAACCTTATCTGAACTGAAATGTGGTGTAGTACTGCGCATACTACCCTCTGGGCGCTTTGAAAGGTGGTGGTCCGTAGTAGTGATGCATGACGGTTTCAAGCTTGCAGAGGTCAGAAAGCAAGTACCACCATCACTTGCCCGCGTTCGAATGGGATGGGTTGCCCGGTGTTGTCCCTTAAGTAGATTCCTATTTGCCTGAAGGTCCTCTTGTCAACGGGGAGGTAGTTCAAGTTGTGGAAGAATTTCACAAATGTTTCTGAGTGCAATATCACTTTGGATAGTTTTATTTTACTAACCTTCTTTACCTAAAGCTTTTCCAAACGTTTTCAAACAAGTTTTTGCCATTTGGGGATGTGCCCTCAGCAGTAAGTCATGTGCACTTGAATATCCTGCATTCAAAGATACATGAAAAGGGATATATAATAATCTTACTAAGCTTTAAACAAATATACCGATGTAGCCTGTATAAGCGCCTAGGCGCTCATTAATTTCTTTCCCACTGTACCCCTGGCGCTAATAAAAGACAGGCCCTTATTTGAAATCTGTTTCCAGTGTTTAAGATCAATTTCAATACCCCTGGACCCCTGGTGTTTATTCAAGACCGGTTCTTATTTGAGACCTTGGCGTTTAAAAGGACCATTACGGTATGTATACCCCGAGCATTTGCCAATTGCCACATTTGCCCATTGTCCATTCTCTTGTAATGAAATTAAGGAAAATACAGGAAAATGAAGTATTATAGTGGAACAGTTTGGTTTCAGTTTGACCCAGAGAGATATTTTTAGTGGGTAGGTATTTAGAAATGAGGATGCATGCCTTTCTGGGGCAACTTTTGAATATAGCTGAGGTAGATTAACTATTGAATTCCAGCAACAAAATGGCGGGGGTTTGGGCTTCATCACACATAAGTTAGAGCTTAAATGAGGTGTATGCCCCAACCCTGATTACACCATAACCCGTATTGATCTGCCTTCTCTACCTCCCTCCAACTTGCTTTTCTGCTCCAACCCTCACTTGATTAGGGTCCCAACATGTGAATGAAATATGAAGTATCATAAAATGATGTGTGGCACACACTGCCGCACAGTAGAAGTGACATTGCATGCATTATAACATTGCAATGCATTTAGAAGACCAAGATCACAGTACCGTAACTAGGTTGTATATATCATGGCACCTGATCTAGATATGAGACAGGTCTTACACACTTTCCCAGCAGTACCTGAACCTCTGCCACAAGCTAATTCCATTGTGGTATGGCATAATGTTTTTTAACATGTATTTTGAAACATAAATACAGATCAAAATGTTAGGAAAAACTTGGAAATATCTTTTTTAAGGATAATATTGAATAATTTAGATCGTTAGCTAGCATTTTGTCCTAGGCATGCTATATCCCATTGGATATATTGGCTATGGACTTATTTTTCATCTCATATCTCGCGTCCCGACGTACTGTTTGCCCACACTTTTAAACATGCTCGCTCATGAAGGTCTTGATGTGTGTGCGTTGTGGGCAAAAAGAAAGTCTAATCGTGGAGAATTTCATTGCCGATTCTCTATCTCATTAAAATTACAGTTAAGCCATGACTAATCACATGGTTATAAAAGCATACAAACATATTCCCTAGGACCAAAAGCCTTAAACACAGTGTTTCCAACAAACATACTTATAATCAACAAGTCATTTAAATTAATCAAACTGGTCATACCGATATTTTGTATTCCAATTATATCTCCGTTCACTTTAATAAGGTAACATGTAGCAATGCGTCCCCCTTGCAATAAAGAATAAAGCTTTAAAATCAGCTGAATGTAGAGAAGGTTGGATGCTACACAGCCAGGACACTTGATATGCCCCAGTGGACACTTAGTCGTAGATGCAGAGTTAGCCAACTAGATCCATTGAGAGGAGCTAGATTTTATAAGACCTCACATTTTCAGAATATACACATCAGTAGAGTTGCATAAGGCACTGTGGCCTCGACATTCGTTCTCAGGTATTTCTCTTGTAGTGTATTATTAATATGACTTTTCTGCTCCAACCCTCACCTTGATTAGGGTCCCAACATGTGAATGAAATATGAAGTATCATAAAATGATGTGTGGCACACACTGCCGCACAGTAGAAGTGACGTTGCATGCATTATAACATTGCAATGCATTTAGGAGACCAAGATCACAGTACAGTAACTAGGTTGTATATATTATGGCACCTGATCTAGATATGAGACAGGTCTTACACACTTTCCCAGCAGTACCTGAACCTCTGCCACAAGCTAATTCCATTGTGGTATGGCATAATGTTTTTTTAACATGTATTTTGAAACATAAAGCCAGATCAAAATGTTAGGAAAATGTTAGGAAAAACTTGGAAATATCTTTTTGAAGGATACATATCGAATAATTGAGATCATTAGCTAGCATTTTTGTCTAGGCATGCTATATCCCATTGGATATATTGGCTATGGACTTATTTTTCATCTCATTTCTCGCATCATGACATTCTGTTTGTCCATAGATAAACACACTTTTAAACATGGTCACTCATGAAGGTCTTGATGTGTGTGCATTGTGGGCAAATAGAAAGTCTAATCGTGGAGAATTTCATTGCCTATTCTCTATCTAATTAAAATAACAGTTAAGCCATGACTAATCACATGGTTATAATAGCAAACAAACATATTTCCTAGGACCAAAAGCCTTAAACCCAGTGTTTCCAACAAACATACTTATAATCAGAGGGAACACAGACGTACTTCCTTGAAACATACTTATAATCAACAAGTCATTTAAATTAATCAAACTGGTCATACCGATATTTTGTATTCCAATTATATCACTGTTCTCTTTAATAAGGTAACATGTAGCAATGTGTCCCCCTTGCAATACAGAAAAAAGCTTTAAATTCAACTGAATGTGGAGAAGGTTGGATGCTACACAGCCAGGACACCACACCCTGTTATACATAAGGGAAACGCCTTATCTTGTTCACTTTGAACAGGTTTAAAGTAGTGTACAACAAATGACATTAGTAGTATATAGGGGCAACTCAGCGCATAGGAACAGCTACTGAAATTGGTTTGACCTACTTATGAACCGAAGTGACCTAGTTTTGAGAATGAAAGTGACCATATATATGGGCATGTGATCTACTTTCTCGAGCTACTTTCTCGAGCGCAATGTTGACCTGGTTCAGAACTAGGGTCAGTGTGCTTACGAAGCATGTTTAGGGTTTCGGAGTTTTAGTACATTGGTCACTGGAAAAAAATTCCCAGGTAGTGTCTTTGTGTCTGTGGGTGGTTTTTTCAACACAGCGGTGATGTTGCCAGTTTTCATTCCTAGTTCATGTGATAGTCTGTCAGCGACTGAAGGACGACAAAAGAGGAACAGCACTTCGAAAAAGTCCCTATATGAAAGAGCTTAGCCCTTGGCCTCTCTGTCTGCCTACTGCTCCGTAGGCCGGTGCTAAACCATATCTAAACTGAGACTTGGTGTCGTACTGCGCATACTGCCCTCTAGGCACTTTGTAAGCCGGCGGTCCGTAGTAGTGATGCATGACGGTTTCAAGCTTGTAGAGGTCGGACAGCAAGTAGATTCCTATTTGGCTGAAGATCCTCTTGTTGACAGGGAAGTAGTTCAAGTTCTGGAAGCTTAACATATATGCGGGTCACCCATCATGGGATCCACAGCGAAAGACAGGTGCTTTTTTGTCGCCTACTAGACTGTGTTTCACTATGTCCGAGTAGAAGTAGATTTGAAGCGCCACGTAGGGACTCTGCGTTTCTCCACTCAAAAACATGCTACCCTCGAAACCCGCATTGTACAAAATAGTGGGACAGGACATTTCTTGAAGTGCACACTCCAAGGGTGAAGGTATTTGGATGTATTTGGCCAGCAAAGTGTTGTACATGGGCAGAGTGCTGTCTGGAAACACGCTCATAGAAGAGTTGCTGGGTAGGGTCATGGTGAGCGCCATGCCCGCACGTTCTTGGCCGGCTCCCAGGTGTTGAACTTGTCTCTGTTTTTCTTTCTACTTGATCAGGGCCTCTCTCTTTTTGCCTTTGCCCCTGTATTTTAGCACCTTCTCGATGGCGTACCTCTTGCCAGGATGATCGACCACCTTCTGAACTTCGGGTTGGTAAAAGCGACCTCTTATTTCTTCTCCTAGGAGGCCCTTGAAGACGTAGCCTCTGACTCCACCAAGACTGGCAACAAGTCCAACCATTTGTAGTTGTTGTATTGTGTGAAAGCTCACCACATCTAGTTGAAGCGTTCTGCTAGAGCTAGAGCCTTCCTCTTCACAGTGTTTCTTGAAGCCTTTGTTCATGTATTCTTAACCTTTGTCGGTCTGGATCTGTTTAGGTTGCCTTTGTTGGGTCATTTTCCTGAAGGTGGCCAGTACGTCTTCAGCTCTTTTGCTCTTGACGTGTTGGGCAAATCTGTATCTGGTTTAGACGTCTATCCCAACTAAAATATACTGATGACCTCTGTTCTCCTTGGCGTTTTCTTAGATACCTATCAGGTCCAGTTGCCATTGTTTATGTATGCCTCAGGTCTGTGTCTTGTGTCTGGGGAAGCGTCTCTTGTAGAGTCTGGTGTAATATTCTACCCCCTCTAAGACTTGTTATAAGATGTTTTTCCTTTAGGTTTTCTTGAGGTGTTGGCGTTGTAGTTTAGACATGCTCGTGAAACTTGCTGGTTGTTTAGGATCGGTGTACAACTTGAGCGCTTCTTTTGTCGTTGTCAGTGTCGTCGTCACTGTTGTTGTTCTGCTGGTTCTGCTCATTCCTGTCTTCATTCTGAAATGATGTTCGAGGTCTCGTTCTTCTCATAGCCGTTGTGAACGGTGAAAATTTTTTACCTGTGGCCTTGGCTTTTTTCATGAGGATAGAGGACTTCACCATGAGTTGGTTGTATCTCCATAGTCTCTCTTTAGCTTTAAGGCTAGAGTCTTGAGCCTTTCTCTGAAGGTGCGTCAACACCTGTAAGACTCCCGCCTTTAGTTGAAGACATTTTTTCAAGAGGTGCTTTTCGTAGTATCGATCTTGGGCAGCAACAGCAGGAGCTCGGGCAGGAGCAGGAGCAGTGGTGGTGGCGGGAGGTGAATCAATGTCGGGTGGTAACAAGTCTGCTCTCACTAGAGCCATCCTTCGGCGATGGGTGGTGGCAGAAACTATGTCAGAAATGAAGGTATGGCTAAACCTAAAAGGGTATCTGAAAATCCCCCTTCTTGCTCAAACACTTTCCTCTCTTGTTTAAAGGGTGTGTTAGGTTTAGGGACAGCTTTCAGTTCTTTCTTGTATGTTTGACTGCCTACTCTTCGTCTCGCAGTAGGTTTTTGTTTTTGCATCACTTTAATGCAAATTTGACCATGATCACATCATCACTTAACCCTTTGATGAGGTGAATGCAGTTGCACATGGAACAATCAGAAATGTGCTTCAACAAGCTGTAGTGTTTTCTCAGGAGCACTCACCGCTTCTTTTAGACCAATTAGCACTGCTCATTTTCGCTTGTTCTTGACGTCCTTCTTGGGTATGAAAACTAAGGTTTTCCAAGGGTGGTTATGCTGTTTCTCGCTCTGAGAGCATCAGGTGTAGCTTGCCTAAAGTCCAGCACTATGTATGAATGTTTTTCAGCTTTATATACCTGAGTCAGAAAAGATTTTTGCCCGGGAAAGGCCTGTTTGCCAATGTAGGATATTTGACTCATGTCGTGAGGGTTATTATATTTTTGTAAACAAACTAAACAAAATTTTTCTCGGGTTATTTACCCCACCTCGGGTCGGTTACTTACTATTGTATAATAATGTTATTACCATATAACTACCTATCCATTACTTCTATCACGTCTTTAAACTAAAATAACACTGTAACATTGTTACCATTTACCACCTTAGGTCGATGGTGCATAAGGCACCACTTCCTAACTGTTATTATTAGTTACTTCGGGTTATATGCGACGATGCCTTACTATGTAAATATTATTTATAATGCCCCTTTAATGTTGTATATCCTATACGAACACTTGTGTATAGACTTACCTATGTAAATATAACTTGTTATTGTATAAAGTTAACAATAGGTATTTGTTAATACACCCAACCCTAGGTATAGTCTAGTGGGGGTGGTGTAGGGGCCGGCATCGTTGTATATATACTAGCGCGGTTCATCCGAGAGACGTGTTCATGTGGTGCTCGTTCCTTCTATGCCAACTAGGTGTCGCTTTGCGATACCCGGCTGGTACAAGAGGGGGCGGCACCATGCCTCGCGTCCAGCTTCTACTAAGAAGCCAGACGAGCCGCAGAAGAGGACTGGACGTAGTCCAGTCAAGACGTTTAACTATAAGCAGCTGAGAAGTGAATAAAGTCCTACCCGATAGGTAGGGGTATCCGGGGCTTTGCCCAACCCGAATCACTCGTGTTGTGTTGTATCTTTAGTGATAAGGAGCCAACGAGCCACCCAACATATAAGTCGATACGCACCATTACACCGTCTAATATTGCATTTCAGACAAACTCTAAGAGCTCTATTTTGCAGTCGTTGTAATGCCGCAAGACCATCCTCATTACAACTAGTACTTATAAATGAACAATATTCTATAATTGGTCTGATTGTACAACAGTATATCTTTACACCTTGCTCTTGTGTAAAAACTTTCTTAACTTTCTTAACTTAGCAAACCTAAATAGTTTATTGCATACATTTCTTTTAATAATTATAATCTGTTAATCAAAACCGTAGCGAGTCCTTATGACTTGTACCAGTTCAAAGTCCCCGTTGGCACCACTCGCAGATCCGGGCCCAGATCCCGCGGCAGCCTCAGTGTTTTAGAATACTCTCGGAGTGCTACAGGCCCTGTGTAATCCCCATGCCACGGCATCCCCTCCTCAGTCATCTCCGCCACTCTGTCTCCACCGGCCGCCGATACCTCCGCCCCTGGTCAACTCACTGCCTCAATGTGCACTACTCCCTGGGTGGAGGCTACCCGGCCTTCTTTCATCTCCCCAACGGAAGCACCAGTAACTACTAGGACCCTGTCCTTATCTGCGAGAGGCGGTGGTTCACTGTCGTCTAGTCCTCCTACATGGGTGTCTCCCCCTTCAGGCACCAACACCACCGCCTTCCCCCCTACTTCCCCTCCGAGTTCAACTTGTAACAAGAACTCCCCTCTCGGGGAGCACAGCACCAGCCCGTCTAGCCCCACTTTAACAGTCCTTGGGTACCGGTCCAGATTAGGTAAGGCAACCATAGTGGTTGTTCTATCGCCGCCCGCCGGAGTAGGGGTCGTTGTGAGGGCATCCCCGACTCTTACAGTCTGTCGTTTGTTTGCTAGTCAATTGGCGGCCTACTCCGTCGTACCAGGCCCCGCCTGTTGTTTCTGCCCCTTAGCCTGGCTCTCTGCGTCGGCCTCTAGCAGGAGGGCCTCCAGGCTGTGCTTCTTCGTAGTCTTGCCCTTCCCTTTATTTTTAGGTGACTTTTTCGGGGTGATTTCCTTTCTCTGCCCCTTCCTATCCCGTTCCTCCTGTTTCAGCCTTTTTTGCTCTGCCTCTTTGCACTCATCCTCCAGCCTCTTTTCCTCTGCCTCTCAAAGCTCCTTCTCCAGTCTTCGCTCCTCCGCCTCTTTCTGCTGTTTCTTCCTTTCCTCTCTCTCTTGCCTCTTTGACTGGCTTTGCTAAACCCCCTTCCTCCGAGGGATCCTGTTTGTCAGGGCCCCTGTCCTCCTCTTTCTCTGGCGACCTAGGTGTCACAATGGTCACTGTCTTGATAATAGCAGGCTTCGGCTTATTTATTAGTTCATATGGACCCACTTTCTCGGGAGATGAGTCCAGACCGTTGCCCCCTAGACCTAGGCTCTCCCCGTCTTCCCTGCTAGCGGCAGACACATCCTCATACCTGGTAGTAGACACCTCCTTTTTGGTTTCCTTCTCTAGCCTCGATACTGACCGTACCTGGGGGAAGGTCCCGCTGCATGCGGAGGAGAGTTTTCGTCGGGGTCTCCCCCTTTTGTCCATATTTTACTACTAGAAGTCCTATAACGAATTTCAATTTGGCCGCTACTTCGTCATCTATCTTTAATTCACCTGCCTCCAGAGCCGGTGCCAGGGCTATAAGGCTCTGGGCTGGGGGGTACTAGGAACAGCTTCTCCTGTGGCTGTCCCCGCCGCCTCACCTACTGTCTTCCTAGCCCTCTTTCCCACCGACCCCCTTACTCCCTCTGCCTCCTGCTCATATATCCTCTTAACTCCTTGTCCCCCGGAACCCTGTGTGGACCGGGTGGATACACCGCTTTACGGAGTAGCCCCACCCTCCTAGTACCCCATTAACTGTTTTAGATACTTCGAGGCGGTGGCGGCTTCTGCCTTCTCCAGTAACGAGATTCCCGGGGAGGTAGCCGAGGAGAATGTTGACCCCTGCGGGCTACCCTGGTCGGCTGCTGAGGTGCTGGGCTTGGACTGTTCCCCCTTGGGGCTGCTTAGTCTGGTTGTCTGTGCCTTGGTGCCCCGCCCGCCGCTTCCTCCTCTCTTTTTCTTAGGTAGTTTGGCGGGGGTCTCCTTCTGCTCATCTACTGGCTTTTCCACTTTTTCAGGGAAATGTCGGCGGATGTGCTGGCAGTGCCCTCCTCTGCTTCCGCCGCTTTCCCCAAGGGTAGCCTTAAACACTCATCCGGGAGGGTCCAGTTCTCTATCTCGGGGTGCCTGTGGCTAATGTGCCGTCTTAAGTCATCCACCCTATCTTTGGCCACCATGTGCTCGCACTGAGTCCCCGGGCACTTGTATCCCTGCGTCTCGGCATGCGTCCGTAAGTGTCTATTTAGGCCATCCGATCTCATGAAGAACCACTGCTTCCCGGCCTTCCCTTTTCTGCAGACCTCACAACAATAGTGGGGTACCTCCTCCCCCTCCACCACCTCCATGGGCACAGGCTTGTGTTCTTTGTTCCTAAATACAGGCATGATTACCTCTGGCGTAGTCCAGAAACTAACCGGATTTACTGTGACGGAGGATGCTTGCCCCTTATATCCCTCCCGGGAGCTGTCAGGTCCCCGCCCCCCTCCAGCAGTCGACCAATCACAACCCGGGCAGGTCCTCGGCCGTGGTGGCTGTCCTTGTCTCCCCCACTGTGGGAAGTTTTCGCTTTCCCACGCTCTCCGTCTCGGCCATCTACGTTGTTACTCTCCAACCGCCGGCTCCTGCTGGACCCGTAATCTTCCTCATAATCTGGGAGGACTCCTCCTCCTCCGTTAGCCTCTCCACTAGTTATCTCCAGTGGACCTCCTTTTATTACATCATTATTGTTTACTAAGTTGCTAGGTGACTCCCGCCGCCCGCCTGCCCCTCCGCTGCTAGAGGGCACTAACAACCTACCCCCCGCGTGGTTGACCCTGTCGCTGCCAGGCGGCGCCACTACCTGGCGAGCTCCAGCCTCATGTCTGGCTTCCCTTTCCTCATTCTCTTGGTTATCACAGATGGCCTTGTCAATCATCTTGAATATTCTACATCTTTCCTCGTGTTTGGCCCGTATCTTACGCCTTTTTGGGTCTTTGGCCCTCCTAGCCTTCTCCTCCCGGATCCCGATATTCTGGAGGTGATTCCGTCTCCGCCTGGCCAAGTCCTCCTCATCTGACCGTCCCATCTCGTCCAAGGACCACTCTTCGTATGGGGGCTCATCCTCTGGCTCCACCCCTCTGCAGTGGGACATCTCCGCCTCTTTTTTTAACCATTTCTCCTGTTCTATCCATCTTCCACACCATTCTTGGCTTTCTCTCGACATCTTTCCTATGCCTGCAAAGACCCTGGATTTATGCCGTGCACCCCGTTTTGGCACCAACAGGACTGCTCATATGATGCTGGTTCCCCCGTGTCCGCCTCGTCTTCTGAGTCATCCTCAGTCGCCTCTGAAAGGCTGAGCTCTCCTTCCTCTGATGCCTCCTCCATGCTCCCCTCCCCAAATTGGGGACCAGGAACCGCTTTAAGTGCATCATAGTGGGCCACTCTACTCGTCCTTCCCTTCTTGATCTTGTATACTGCCTCCCCTAGCCTCTTAACCACCTCCCACGGCCCAGTCCAATAACTCTGCATCTTTCCTATGCCTGCAAAGACCCTGGATTTATGCCGTGCACCCCGTTTTGGCGCCAACAGGACTGCTCATATGATGCTGGTTCCCCCGTGTCCGCCTCGTCTTCTGAGTCATCCTCAGTCGCCTCTGAAAGGCTGAGCTCTCCTTCCTCTGATGCCTCCTCCATGCTCCCCTCCCCGAATTGGGGACCAGGAACCGCTTTAAGTGCATCATAGTGGGCCACTCTACTCGTCCTTCCCTTCTTGATCTTGTATACTGCCTCCCCTAGCCTCTTAACCACCTCCCACGGCCCAGTCCAATAACTCTGCATCTTTCCTATGCCTGCAAAGACCCTGGATTTATGCCGTGCACCCCGTTTTGGCGCCAACAGGACTGCTCATATGATGCTGGTTCCCCCGTGTCCGCCTCGTCTTCTGAGTCATCCTCAGTCGCCTCTGAAAGGCTGAGCTCTCCTTCCTCTGATGCCTCCTCCATGCTCCCCTCCCCGAATTGGGGACCAGGAACCGCTTTAAGTGCATCATAGTGGGCCACTCTACTCGTCCTTCCCTTCTTGATCTTGTATACTGCCTCCCCTAGCCTCTTAACCACCTCCCACGGCCCAGTCCAATAACTCTGCAGTTTTGGGGTCAGGCCTTTCCTCCGCCGGGGGTAATAGTAGACGTAGCTCCCCACCAGGAACTCCGCCACAGCTGCCCTTGCATCGATTTACCTAGAGCCCCTCTCGCCGCGGAATAGGTGCCAGCCATATGAGATTACAGTTCCACCACATATCCCCATCCTCCTACTTTGTTAGGCGCCAATGGATATACCAGCTGTAGAGGAACCACTGTCTCCCGACCTAACATCAACATGTTAGGAGATAGCCCTGTGGAGGAGTGGGCGGAGGAACGGTACGCCGCCATCACAAACAGCAGCCGCCGGTCCCAATCCCGCTAGTCCTCTGCCACCACCGTGGCCAAGAGCATCTCAATGTTGCGGTTAGCCCTTTCCACCAACCCATCGCTCTGTGGTCAAAAAGCACATGTCCGCGTCTGCCTGACTTCCAGGAGCGCTACCATTTCACGATACAGTCCTGACTGAAAGGTTTTACCCTGGTCGGTGTGCAACTCCGCCGGGGCCCCAAACCGACAGATGAACTCCTCTACCACTATCCTCGCCACGTTAGGTGCCTCCTGGTTAGGCATCGCATAGGCCTCCGTCCACTTGGTAAAGTAGTCAGCTGCTACCAGAATATACTGATTCCCCGCTGAGGAGAGGGGCAGCGGGCCCATAACATCCAGGGCTACCCTCTGCAGGGGTAAACCCACTCCCACATGCCTCATTGGAGCCCTATGTGGGGGTGGGGCCGTTTTCCTCCTCAAGCATTGCATGCAGCTGGCACTCCGTGTCACACAGTAATTCCTCTCCGGTTTGCTCAGTGTACGGCTACCATAGGCCAAAACCCTTTCTGCTTCGTCTTGCTCCTGAGCCAGCACCACCCCAAGTCCTGTATCACTGGAGTCAGTGTCCATTACCAACTGCCCGTTCACCCTGGGAAATGCCAGGATGGGTGCCTCAGTTAGGCGATCCCTAAGATCTTGGAACGCCTCCGCACACTCCTCCGTCCACCAGAATACGCGCCCCTTCTCCGCCAGGGCGCTCAGGGGTTTGGCATGGGTAGAGAACTCGGGAACGAAAGTCCTGTATAGTAGCCGGCCAGGCCCAAGAAGCTCCGCACCTCCATCACGGTTTTAGGCGTAGGCCAAGACTGCACAGCCTCTATTTTCTCCAGGTCTGTCTCCACCCCTTCCTGGCTGACCTGGTGCCCCAGGAAGAGGACCCTTCTCATGGCTAGCTGGCACTTGGACGGCTTGATTTTTAACCCCGCCTCCTCCAACCTCTGCAGCACCTCCCCCAGGCGAAGCAGGTGTTCCTCAAAGGAGGCGGAGAAGACAACAATGTCGTCCAGATAAACAAGGCATGTCTTCCACTGAAGTCCCCTCATGGCCACCTCCATGACCCTTTCAAAGGTGCCAGGAGCATTACACAGCCCGAAGGGCATCCCCCTGAACTGGTACAGGCCCTTGTGCGTCGTGAACGCCGTTTTCCTTCGGTCCTCCTCCTCTATATCCAACTGCCAAAACCCACTGGCCAGGTCTACAGAAGAAATCCAGGAGGCCCCGGCCATGGTGTCCAAACAGTCTTCTACCCTGGGCAAGGGGTAAGCGTCTTTGACTGTGGAGGCATTCAACCTCTGGTAGTCCATGCAGAATCGAGTTGTCCCATCCTTCTTCTTGACTAGGACCACCGGAGAGGCCCACGGGCTGGTGGAGGTTTCAATCACGCCGGCCTCCAGCATCCTGTCTACCTCCACCTCTACTGCTTCCCTCCTATGGGGTGCCAATCTCCTGGGCAGCTGCTTGACTGGTGGATGATCCCCCGTCTCGATCTTGTGTTTTGCCAGCGTGGCATGTCCCTTATCTCCCTTATGACACTGGAATGCTGCAATGTGACGCCGCAGTAACTCTGCCAGCTGCCCCCGCCGGTGGGACTCCGTCCCCTGCACCAACTCGTTCACCAGGGCCTTGAGGTCCGCCTCTCCAAACGTCTCCGCCACCTGACACCAGTTCCCCTTTTCTCCTTTCTGACGCTTTGCCCACTTTCTGGATTGCACCCAGCGTCATGTCTCGATAAATAACTATTGGTTCAGGCCCTGGGTTGAGCACTCGCACCCAGGTCTCCCTCCCCTCCGGCTGCACCAAACCCCGGCCTACCAAAAACTTCGGCTCCCCTTTGTGCCCTGCCATGCCTTCCACCACTCCGTCATTCCCTGTCCGCCACGGCCATTTTATTGTGCCCTCCACCAGGGAATCTTGCCCCGAGCCCAAGATGGCCGGGCGGGTGCTCACAATTCGGCAAGCCTCCTCCCATTCTGTCCAGACTAACCGTCCTCTTGCGACGTCTACCATCAAGTGATGGGTGCGGAGGAAGGCTGCCCCTAGGATTCCCTCCGTGCCCGTGTCGCTGACTACAAAGTCCGCCTCTATCACTTTATGGCCCAGCTGTAGATTGGTCTTGCCGTTTCCCGGAGTGCCCCTTCTCTGCCGTGTCGATCCCACCATCCCTCCGATACTAGATTCAAGGAGGCCCCCGTATCCACTAGTAATTGGATAGTCGCTCCGGCTAGTTGGCCCTCTACTATCAATCCTCCGCCGCCTCTCTCTCTGTATTTGTTGGCCCATTTCCTCCGACCTGTACCCGGCCCTCGGTATAGGTCGATTCTAGTTTCCCGCCGCCGAAGGTGCCTGCTCCTCCGACCTCTGGCCCCCTTCCTTGGGCTTGCTATTGGGACACTCTCTTTTGAAGTGCCCTTCTTGCCCGCACCCAAAACACGCCGTGCTGCTCTGCCTCTTTTTCTTTCCTACCGCCGCCGGCTCGTCCAACCTCTTTACCAGCCTCTCTCCATCCGTTCACTTTCACGCACAGGTCGAAGTGGTTGAGATAGTCGGCCAGGTCTGTCGTCCCATTGTACTTAGTGGGCTTCACCACTGGTTTATTCTTACCACCTCCTTCTCTGTCGGCTCCCCCTCTGGGAACATCCTCCCTTGCTTCCTTCGCAGCCTCAGCACCACTCTCCGCCTCTAGCCGTGCCTCGCCTTCCTCCTTGACAGTCTTTCTGTCGAGGAGTGTTTCTTCCTCTGCCTCGACCTCCTCCCCTTTTCTCCTCCGACCCGCCACCCGTGGCTTGTTTATCTCAGCCCACTGCCCCTCCATCCACCACACGTTCTGGGGTCCCGTGTCTCCTCCTGGGACGTACCCTGGCCATCCATCTTTGCCTGGCACCTTCCATCTGGGCCGCCCCGCCTTCTCCTTCCTGTCCTCCGTCTCCCACAGCCACCGGTAAGTATCATCTTCTTTCTGCCAGTCTTCCCGGACCTGGGGCTCATCGGCTAATCTTTTGGGTTCCCTGTCGGCGGGCTCTGCCTGCCTCTCTGGGTGGTCCTCCGCCTGGCGGGCCACCCCTCCCCTTCTTAGCGTCACCTCCTCATCAACTATCTCCAGGAGAGTTCCTTTATCCTCCCTATCTCCCGCCAACTCAATCTTGACATTGTCCTTGTCTGTTGAATAGTTTGCAGCTGCCGCCATCCTTCTTCCGTGGATCCTTCAAACACCGCTGTCACCAATGTAGCGTTCGCCTACTCCGTCTGAATAAAGGATGACACCACTCCGCCAACTTGATTTCAACTGTTTGTACTTTATTACCTGGCAGTCTTCGCCACACCATCTAAGTCCAATACTTGTAGGTGAATACTGGAGGCCAGCCCTGGAGAACGTCCCCGACAAGCTCGTAACTCGAACTCTCGACGGTGAATTGTCTCCCGGTTTATATACACTAGCCAATCCTCCAAGGCTGGCATGGAGAACCACCAAGCCAGTGTCGGGGGACTTACTCCGCCAACATGTAGACATCGTTGGCCTCTGACATGACTCCGAGCTTAACGGCCTCACCCCCCCACGCTAGGGTGGCTCCAGCTCCTCGGCCAAGCCCTCGGTCTACGCCACAATATTCTTAAATGTGTAGTAGTAGAACAGCTCTATTCTATTCCAAATCAGTTGCCCTGCGGGGCAACCTTTTGTCCTGTACCATTTCATATATGGTATAGAATTATATACATCTATGCATGTATAGATACATAGAGAGAGAAAAGGAATATATGGCTGGAAATATGAAATGATGCTTAGTTAGTAGTGTAAACCATCTAATATTATTTGATTAGTGAAAATTCTACACTATAAATGCATATTGTTCAGGGACCCTATTCCTGGTCATAATTAGTTGGCAATAGCCTTCACTCATAGACTATAGTGACCCTGCTCCTAGTTTCTTGAGTTGAAAGCATACTACTGAAACAAATGTCAAACAAATTACTTCCAATCTATAGAAATTACCCGATTATCTCTATTTTCTGTATGTATAAAGACAAATATGCGGGGCAACCTTTTGTCCTGTACCATTTCATATATGGTATAGAATTATATACATCTATGCATGTACAGATACATAGAGAGAGAATATGAACATATGGCCGGAAATATGAAATGATGCTTAGTTAGTAGTGTAACCTATATAATATTATTTGTTAGTTAGAATTCTACACTATAAATGAAATAATAGTATAGAATAGAAGCTTGCCTCGAAGGGCTACTAATATGGGTTAGAATCAAATATTTGTTTCTACAATTGTCGCTAAGTAAGCAATCAGCATTTTCAGACAAAGCACCTAGTTTCATACGGGGGGTAGATGGGGGGGGGGTTGGCCTTCACTATAGGACTGTATGGACTGACCCATCCTATACTGTACGATCCCTGTCAATGGTATTATGTGAGCAACGTAGTAGAAACGTAGGTGCAACCAGGTCCCTTTGATTTTCTTTTTTTTTTGCTGTAGCAGACATCCATGGTGACTATAAAAAAATAAACGAGGGTTCTTAGTGTTGCACACCGACCACATGGTTGGTTTGTTGTGATCACGTGATCATCATGTGATGATGTCATAGCTCTCAGCCAATCAGAGCTCGAGAAAGTAGGTCACATGCCCATTTAAGGTCACTTCCGGTCTCAAAACTTCCAGTTTGTAAGTAGATCAAATCGATTTCAGTAGCTGTTGCTATGCACTGAGTTTGCCCTATATACTACTGACGTTTGTCCTACGTGCAACATGACATGGTGTCCTGGTTGCTCTACCGGTTTAATTTCCTGTTCCTGTGACTTAAAGAGGTACATGATGGTAGTTATATATAGTCTACCCCAACTATGCCTTGCTGCTTCCTCTATGGTGGTACTCTAAGGGCTTATACCTTGGGGCACCAGAGTACCATGGATGTAACTAAGTATGACATGTTGACATGTTGCCCATAATGCACATATATCAAAACCTTGTGTTATAAGCAAACAGAATGGTGAGATGTGTAGAATGAGCTGTCCATTGTCTTTATAAAATGATAATTCAGATGAACTTGCCTCAAAATCAAAAAGCTCTTCAATTTTGATACTCCCCAGGAAGTCCTGTGTTGGGATACATTGTAGCTAGCTTATATCAGGTTTAGGCCTAGATGCTAGCTGTCGTCCTCAATTAGTCAATACCCATTCTTCAAACAGATATCTTCAAGTGGAACACTGCTATGATAATAAGCATTTTTCCTAACAGCAAATTTCATAACATTTTGATGTGGTTTTTTGTTTCATAATACTTTGTTTTAAATTTCCTTTCAACAGGTCAAAATCCCTGTCGAAAAATATGCATTATGAGAGGTAGAGGTACTGGTGGGAAAGTGTATGAGAACTCCCTCAGATCTGGATTAGGGGTCATGACAATTACAATATCTCATTTTATGACATTTCATATTGCAGTCACATGTTGGGGCAATCTTCAAGGTGAGGGTTGGAACAATAAAAGTCATATTGGTAATGAGCTACAAGAGGAATAACAGAAAAAAAATATTATGGTAACTCTATGTATAAATGTGAAAGGTAAGGTAAGGTTTGATAAACTCTAGCTCCTACCAATGGTTCCAGATGGCTAACTCTGCACCTAAGACCAAGAGTCTACAGGGGAGGGGGGGGGACATTGTGTCTATACTCTAAGATCTAAGGTCTAATAAACTCACACTGATGGATCCATTTGGCCTACTCTGCACCTAGGACCATGAGTCCACTTGGTTCCATCAATCAGCAGCTCAGTGGATTTTTGGTATTAGACATAGTTATTTTTCTTGAAAAGTAATACCCCTTGCTTTTCATTCTGATAAATAGGTCTGAGCAACTGGTTAGAAGATAGGACCCCCTGTGTTCACTAGTGCATCCTCATTGTCAGGGGTGCCCACATCCCCCAACCACTAGTCCCCAGCCCTAGCTTTACCTGTTATTTTTCACGGCTTTCCCTCATAGTCCATACAGGGCAGTTAGATGAAGTAGAGAGGGGGCAGTTAGTTTGTCCTGCCATATCATAGCAGCATGAGTGCATTGGGACATGGTAATGACTGGGTATGGCCGTGATAGGGCCTCCATGTTGCTATAAGTAAACTCAATATGTCACTGTTATTCCAGATAGGGTACCTTAGATCTTGCAGATATGACTAGCCGAGATTTGTATCTAGCAGTTCATATCAGTGAAATGTTTATAAACTTGAACACAACAATCATATTTCAGCTACAGTTTTCATAGTCATTTTATGACAGTGAGAAATGAGGACGCTTTCGTGACACAGTACCCAGAGAGTCCAGGAAGCCATTTCTTAAGGCACTCCAACTGCACAACGTCATTACAATTTGAAAACCCACAACTTAGTGTCAACAATTGTAGGTAGTGCCCTACGACTACTCTGTATGATCAGCACTTATATAGTAATCACATAGCATTTGGTAGGGCAGTCATAGTACTGCAGGCACTACATGGCCAATACCATTTGGTTATAATTGCACTAAATCAAGGGTCCTCACTACAACTTGAAGGTGAGCAGTCGTAGTGTGTTAAGAAATGGCCTCCTGAACTTGCCCACAAAGCTAGCCTCATTGTATGAGGCCGCTTTTGACGGGACCCAATAAACTCTTAGTGTCTTACAGGTCTGGCAAGAACTCTGGGTGTGCTTTATACACAAAGTGTGCCTTTTAGTTTGTTGTGAGGTGTTACTATGCATTTGCTAGTGTAATTATTATTAAGAGTTGGTATTGTAAAGACAGCATCCACCCTTGTATGATACAGGAGTAGATACGAGGAATTTCATGTATGTTTATATCTAAGAAAATCCATTGGCAAAGCTGAACTTTTAAATGATGTTAAATCATGGGCGTTTACCTAAAGTCATGGGTCCTAGTCCAATAAAACTTGTTTTGACCAGGATCTCTAGATTGTGAAAGAGAGCGAATGGACACGCTTCTATGAATACCCTGTTGCTCAAGGAACAGTTATTAAAGCAAGATGGGGAGAGTGTAGAGAAGAGATATGATTTTGTATTTGTATTTATGGCAATCTTCTGGCTCCTATAGCCTGACATAAACATTGGGTTGGACGGAGTGTGGATCTAAATACAAGCAACTGGACAAGTGAGTGCTGTGTGTACTGTGTGTACCTGGTGACAGCCACAGCTGGTAACTGCGGTGACTAGAGAGGGAGGGAAGGAGGGGGGGGGGGAAGTGTGTGGTGGTGAGTGGGCTGTGTAATACCACTTCACAATATATTTGTATATTATATTCTTTGCTAATAGCCCTACTGGGTAATGCCCAAAATGATGAATAATTACCAACTAATAATGACCGGGAATAGGGTCCCTGCACAATATGCATGGGTATTATGGGTTAATCTACTTAATGAGCATAATATATATATATATGTCTCTTAACAAAAATTGCTACTCCTGGTCCTACTCACTATCAGCTGGTAATATTTACGGCGAATATTCACGAGTATTGTACAACCTCCGTGGACACCCTTTCTGTGGTAGTTACTCTGGGTGTAGTATATAAAGGCTGGAGCACTAATTCTCCTATATATGCTTCTTGTCTATCCAATGTATAGATAAGATATAGACTAGAATTCTAGAGAAATTTCTGGAGTTACATATTGTAGCGTTCGCCTACTCCGTCTGAATAAAGGATGACACCACTCCGCCAACTTGATTTCAACTGTTTGTACTTTATTACCTAACAGTCTTCGCCACACCATCTAAGTCCAATGCTTGTAGGTGAATACTGGAGGCCAGCCCTGGAGAACGTCCCCGACCAGCTCGTAACTCGAACTCTCCACGGTGGATCGTCTCCCGGTTTATATACACTAGCCGATCCTCCAATGCTGGCATGGAGAACCACCAAGCCAGCGTCGGGGGACTTACTCCGCCAGCATGTAGACATCGTTGGCCTCTGACATGACTCTGAGCTTAACAGACTCACTGCCTCCATGCCAGGGTGGCTCCAGGTCCTCCGCCAACTAATTAACAACATTACGGGGAAGAGTGTTACCAATTTCTCTTGGTTGTCGCCCTCCGCCGCCGCACCTTCCTCCGCCTCCCCTGTAGCCCCGCTAGGCGTTGGTTTGGTGGGCCACCTCTGTCCACAACGACCGCAGCAACCTGTCCTGTCCCCTTGACCGTTTTTTTTTTTTTTTTTTTTGGACTTGCTCATTGCATTAATGAACTGCTATGTTCATTTAAATAATGCTATAGAGCAGACCAAGTTTTATTGATTTTTCAAAGGAAAGTCACAAATGAAACAGTACAATAACTTCATGGATCTTGACAAATGTCAATATGAACACAATCAGCAGATGGAAAATAAGGACTGGCAATATTCACTCAATAGGTTATTAACATAGAAAGTACAGACAAACAAATCAAAAGCAAAAAGAGGTAGATAGTAAATAATATGTCATACATAGAGATTTGTGTGTCTACACATTATTTCAGTACATTATGATTACAGCTAAATACACCTTGTCCTTAGTTCAAATAAGTGATAATTAGAGTTGGTAGTATATGCTGTTATATGCATATGGGAACATCAGCAATATTAATATGGATTTTAACATGAAAAAGGATATGAATGTGAGTATGAATATGAATATGAAGCGGCGCAGTTTCCACACCTGCTTCTCATTATCAATTATAACCCAATTTCAAGTTCAACCTTATATTTTCTATCTTCATCACACCCGCTTTGAATTTTACCTTTGTCGTAGCTTTCTGAATCTCCTCAGGTAGAGTATTCCAGAGAGCCACCCCTCTGTACCATGGCAATCTTTTATAGTGTCTAGTAATAACCCTAGGTAGTTCAAAAACAATCTTCTTTTGAGACCTTGTATTATAAGGTTGTGGTCTATTTAACACAGTCATTGATTTCTTATACATTAAGCATGAAATAACATGTCAAATCTCTTCTCTAACACTGGAACCTTACAAATTTCATGCAACTTCTTCACACTATACCGTCTGTAGGGGCCGGCATCGTTGTATATATACTAGTGCGGTTCATCCGAGAGACGTGTTCGTGTGGTGCTCGTTCCTTCTATGCCAACTAGGTGTCGCTTTGCGATACCTGGCTGGTACAAGAGGGGGCAGCACCATGCCTCGCGTCCAGCTTCTACTAAGAAGCCGGATGAGCCGCAGAAGGGGACTGGACGTAGTCCAGTCAAGACATTTAACTATAAGCAGCTGAGAAGTGAATAAAGTCCTACCCGAGAGGTAGGGGTATCCGGGGCTTTGCCCAACCCGAATCACTCGTGTTGTGTTGGTATCTTTAGTGATAAGCGTGCCAACGAGCCACCCAACATATAAGTCGATACGAACCATTACACTGGTGCCATGACCAGTTGGTTCGGGGGTGGAGCGTGGCCACATTGGCCGAAAGCCTCGGGAAACCCGATGCGGGTCCCTCCAGCCCTGGGCTAGAGGGATTCGAAGAGGATGGCTTCACATCCCAGCATCTGTTGTTAGACTGGAAACCGGGTCAACAACATATGTTCAACCCGGAGGGTGTCTAGACTGTCTTCTCGACACCCGGTCTAACAGACGGTGCCACCAGAAATGGAGATGGCATTGTTAAGTTGTATCCGGGCACACCTCAAATGGTAGCCCCAGATACAGGATTGTTTAGGGGGGTACTGAGACCCCCAACCTTGAACTTGAGCGATTGGTCCCAAGTTATAACTAGCAGACGCCAGCTGGGACCTATCATTCCGGCAGGCTCGGCTAGCACCTTGGGTACACCAATAGCCCAGAGCCCTATACAGCGTACCGCGACCCCTACGGGCGCGGTACCAGAGGGGGCAACCGGGGTAGCCCCACTAATGACGTTGTCTGATCATGATAGCGACGATGGCAAAGCTGTAAAGGACCCGAAGGTTCATACAGCAACCCTGAAGACTGTGCCTCGGGAGACCTTGCCGAGAAGCTTGGAAAGGCACTCCCTAGGCCTTTCTTTAGATGAAGGCTTGTCGGACTCCATGTTTAACACTGGAGGCAGCTGCAAGTCGATATACGGACGTCGGATGGGCCCCGGGTATAAAACTACTTCAGCATATTTGAAAGCCAAAGAGCAGGTAGAGCTACAGGCTAAGAGGCAGCATGATCAATTCATGGCAGCCCAAGCGAAGATAGAGGAAGAGACAAAAGCTCGGATCGGTAAGCTCCGTTCCGTTGAACAGGAGGCGATTCTTAAGGAATCCGACCTCAAATATCGTTTATCCTCTGTAGCCCACCGATTGGAGCGAAAGGAGAAAGACGAGAAAGAAAAGGATAAAAAGTTGGCTGAGCTGGAGCTCGAGGAAGCCAATAGACTCAGAGCAATCGAGAAGGCTAGAGCCGAGGAAGTTGCTAAGGCCCGGGATGTAAGCAAGTTACAATCCGAGTTGCATGCCATGGAGGAAAAGTTAAAGAAACTTCAGCTCCGTAAAGCGGAGACAGAAGCCAGGTTAGTCTCGGAACAAGCCGAGATCCGGAGGGAGACCAGTGAATATCAGCGGTCTCAAAAGGAAAAAGGTGAAAAGTATCGTCTAACCAAGGGGTCTATTAAAGGATACTTTTAAGCGGGAGGCAGTAGCCGCCCAAGAAGAGCGTAACCGAGCTGTTGCAGATAATGAGAAGATTCGATCCGAGATCTTGTCAGAAAATGCACAGCTAAGGGAGGAGCAGCGAAACCTTACTACGGATGTAGCTACCCTCACAATAAATAAGTCTGCTATGGAGAGTTATTTACAGGAACAGGAGCGAACATATGGAGGCGAGTGGCTGCACTGGGGGAGAGGAAGGATGGATCAAGGATTCGGGAGACTTTCACCAGTTTACCAGCAACCCCTCTCCTTTAGGGGGGAGACGGTGGTATGTACCCATATCTGTGGAAGGCCGGGTAGGAGAATTCTTGGTGGATACTGGAGCCAGCCACTCCTGTGTGTCCAAAAGATTCTTCGAGGCCAGGTTCAATAAACCCCTAAACCCTGTTAGTAAGCATCCTTTGGATGAAGAATTTCAGAAACTGATTGAACAATCAGATTTACAGAATACGGAGGATAAGGAATGCCTAGCGAGACTCCTATGGAGGTACGAGAGTGCTTTCGGTAGGGAAGGAGGACCAGTAGGCAGATCCGATAAGGTGTTGCACACTATAGATGTGGGCGACGAGAAACCTTTTAAAATCCTGTATCGCAGACTTCCTCTTAAGAAGAAGTTAATCTGTGAACAGGAAATACAAAAACAATTGGACCTAGGGGTCATCGTGCCGAGCTCGAGTCCCTGGTCCAGCCCTGTTTGTATGACCACTAAGAAAGACGGTACAATCCGCTTTCGTGTAGATTACCGAAAATTGAACAGTATGACAAAGAAGAACTCGTATCCTCTGCCTAGGATAGACGAGACATTAGATAGCTTGGGTGGGAACCAATGGTTCTGTACCTTGGATTTGCAATCTGGGTATTGGCAGATACCGATGCACCCCAATGACATAGAGAAAACCGCGTTCTCTAGTCATATGGGGCTATTCGAGTATAATGTCTTGCCCTTTGGATTGTGTAACGCCCCTGCTACATTCGAGGCCATGATGGAATCCTTGTTAAGCGACCTTTTGTGGAAGAAATGCTTGGTCTACTTGGACGACGTTGTCGTGTTCGGCAAGTCGTTTAAGGAATGCCATGCAAATCTGCAATTGGTACTCAACCGGATACTATCCAACGGTCTAAAACTTAAACCCAAGAAATGTAATATGTTTAAGAAAACAATTACATATCTGGGAAGGATCATCACCCCTAACGGAGTGAGTGCAGATCCGGAGAAAATAGAAGCTGTAGAGAATTGGGAACGACCCACGAGTGCTAAGGATTTTTAGGATTTTGTTTCTACTACCGTGATTTCATACCGAATTACTCTCGTGTCAGTTTTCCAATGCAGTGCTTAGCTCACTGGACCCCGGGTAGGGCACGGGTCCCATTCCCATGGACCAGTGAGCAAGAAGAATCTTTTAATAAAATAAAGGATTTGTTTAGAAGTACACCCGTATTGAAATATCCCACTCCCGAGGGACATTTCATATTAGACACAGATGTGAGCAATGATGCAATCGGGGCGGCTCTCTCTCAGGTCCAGGATGGAGTCGAGGTCCCAATAGCATTCGCTAGCAACACATTAAGCAAGACCCAGCATAATTATTGTACCACTAAACGAGAACTGCTCGCGGTAGTGGTGTATACGAAGAAGTTTAAGCATTTCCTTTGGGGAACTGACTTTACTTTACGAACCGACCATTCATCTCTAAGGTGGCTCCTTAACTTTAAGGACGCCGAGGGGATGATTGGACGATGGTTAGCTCATTTATCCGAGTTCGGATTGGAGCACAAACAAATAGAGCACCGGCCCGGTGCTAAACATATCAATGCGGATGCCTTGTCGAGGCTACCCGTCCGAAAGTGCCAGAATGCCACTTGTGAAGACTGCGGGGCCCACAATGCTGTGGTAGCTGGGTTAGTATTTAATTATACCACCCCCCGCATCCCCTGGGAGGAGGCTGTATGTAGCTATCTCGATCGGTCCCCGGAGACCATCAAGAAGTTCCAACAGTCGGATCCCACCACTGCGCGCATAATGGAACACCTACGGACAGGTATTAAACCGGCAAGGCCGTTGTTATCCCTAGAAGATAGGGAAACGAGGCGATTGCTAGCTCAATGGACCAAGCTAGAGATCCGAGACGGCATACTGTGCAGGTGGAAGACTACTTCTACCAATGGTAGGCTGTTACAAATAGTGATTTCCACCCCGATGAGGAGGAATATCATGTATTATTGCCATGGCCACCAAACTAGTGGTCATTTCGGTAAGAAGAGGTCGATAGAGCGTCTACAAAGACGTTGCTACTGGCCCGGAAGGAGAGGTGACCTACTTCGGTGGATCGCCACTTGCCCGGATTGTTGTAAAAACAAGCCGGGACCCGGCCTGGGAAAGCAACCCTTATCCCAGGAATTGTTTGGTGTCAGGTTCGCTCGAGTAGCGATAGACATCATCAGCGGAATCAAAACGACGCCCAGAGATAATACTTGCATGATGGTCGTAACCGACTATTATACAAAGTACACTCAGGTGTTTCCTTTTCCCAATCACAAAGCCGCCACATGCGCTGAGGCGTTTGTAAAAGGCTGGGTGCTTCATTTGGATGTCCCCCTTATGATGCAGAGTGACCAAGGGAGAGAGTTCGAGTCAGAGCTATGGCAGGAAATGTGCCATTACCTAGCCATTTGCAAGACCCGAACCAACCCATACCGATCACAGTTGGATGGACAGGTAGAACGGTTCAATAGAACCTTGATACAAGTGCTAAAGCCCCTGGTTAATACCCACCAGGACGACTGGGATGAACTGTGTGAGTTTGTAGTACACGCCTACAACAACACTGTCCATTCATCTACTAATTGTACTCCAAACATGCTAGTGTTCGGCGAGGACATCATAATGCCCGCCGACTTAGTGTATGGAGTGGTTGGGATAGACCCGGAGGCGCCCTGCACCGTGTTGTTTGTAGATTTGTTAAGGGATAGATTCAAACAGGCATACGAGGCCGTTCGGAAAGAACTGCTGAAGAGTGCGAAATGGCAGAAGGGTTATGACACCAATGCCAAAAGAATTCGTTTTAATGTTGGGGACAAAGTACTAAGGTATTACGAGCCGCTGGAATGGTTAAAGCTCATAACGCCTTGGGAAGGTCCATTTAAAATTATTCGCATCATCTCCGAGTCCACGGTGATGATGGAGGACTGCCTAACTGGTAGGAAATGGAAGACAAATGTCGGAAAACTTCGGCCCTGGAAGGGACGCGAAGAGGCGGAGAGGGAGTTCGGTTACCATCCACCTGAGCCTGCGCCTAGCAAGCCCAACGTGGTGGTACCCGGGAAACGCCCTAGAGGCCGGCCGAGGAAAGTGTCGGAAGCTGGAGGAGTAGTAAAAAAGAAGACAAAGGCCAGGAAATGACCTAATCGTAAGAAACGGAAAAATGTCTCGCTGAGTGAGGGCATTATGTATGGGAAAGGTCTCGCCATGGCTAAGCGGAGAAGGCCGAACGTAAAGCCGGGAAGAATAAAATGCTAACCAAAGGCGTTAGACGCAGTTCCCGGTTGAGGTCTGCTGTAACCTAACTCAGTACACAACGAGCTGCTGCGTGTTGTTCGCCATAGGCGAACAACATACGTTCCACGGCTAGGGATGCCGAACGCGCCCTCCCCGGGTAGCTGTATCCCGTGAGCGGCGGTCGGTACATTTGCTTTGAAGCGTTGTATACACCGCCAAGCTCCAGACAATAGCACTCGGGTAGTAGGCCGCGTCTCGCATGTCGAGTCGAATGTTAGTTCGGATCTAGTTCCCTAGGTGGCGCCGCGGGTGCGGCGGGAAAGCGCAGAACTAGGTCACTGGATAGCCCTTGCGGGATCTCGCGAGACGAGAGGTCTGACGTCATATTGTTCATAACTAGAGCGGACTCGTGGCAGTAAGACGCCACCTGTTTCGCTCCGGTTATTGTTTGGCGTTCGGCAGCCGGTAGCTGTGTGGTTAGCTCTGCTACACCTTCCCCCCTTTGTTGGACGAATCCTTCGCCAATTTTTAAATTGGAAGTCGCCCTCAGTGCCATGGCACAGGGGATGATTGACGCCGCGCGTCAAACCGCCAACGTCCAGTTGGAGGCAGGCGAGGACCCGACGGTCTCAACGGCGGTCCCTGCAAGGGGATCCGAAGTCGAGGAAGCGGCCCTCACGCTCTCTGGAATGGCCGAGGTCAGCGACAGGGAGAGGATGCCACCTCCACCTCCATCGCGCCCGGAGCCGACGTCTACAGCAATGGCTTCGGGTGATAACCTTGATGTCCTGGACATTCCGCTGTATCCTCCGGGATACAGAACATGCACCGAGCGAATGGCCCACGTGGACGTGGAGACCGGTGTCGTGTACACCTCTTGGGGGACCTACATCCCCATGCATCCTTCTATGTTCGGATGCGGTCCCCTGGCGGAAACACCCGGCCAGGCCGACACCGTGCCAGACGACTTCAAGACTCTGGTGATGGACTCGTGTACCGACGAGTTAGCAGAAAACATGCCTGTTTCCTGGCTCCGCAACTATAAACAGTTGGCGGAGGAGATGGCGGTCAACGAGAGCTTGGCCCGAGCTGTGCTGCTTTCCGAAGGCATTACCCGGAAGGCCGCTCAGCTAAGAGAGTCTGAATCCGACCTGGATACAGACTCCACCGTCACACAGTCGTCGGTGGAAACCGGACGGGTCAAGCGATTGAGCCGTAAGCCAGCACCAAAGGGTCCTCTCACCGAGAGTGACCTGGAGTTGGAGGATATCAGGATCGCCATCGAGAGGTCCACGACTGAGCAGGAACCGGGCGCCAACATACCGGAGGCGGCCGGTGAGATCTCAGAAGAGGACATCTCACCGCAACAGGCTGCTGTTGAGGCCAAGCGAGCCGAGCTGGCTAAACAGCAGAAGGAGCTAACTGCTACCCGTTGGGCCCACCGGAAACAACTGGCCCAGAGTAAGGCGAAGGCCGCCTCCGGCTCTGACTCCCCGGTCAGTGGCAGGAGGAGCCCCCGTTCACGGGACAAGGATCCACGTCAGTCGGATTCTAGTCCAAAAGTCCCGCGCAGCCACCCAAGGTCGTGCGCCGCAAGAAGAAAAATGGAGCGAAAGCGTCTCCGGCGGAGCCCGCATCCCCCACCAAGCCGAGGGGTAAGGGCGACCCGAAGACGCCTGTCTCCAGTGCCCCAACAACAACCACGGTAGCCACTTCGGATACTGCAGCATCCTCTGCTAGCACCAGCGGGACGAGCGCCAAAACCTCTACCAAGGCTTCGACTGGTACTACTACCACCAGCTGAGCCGGCCGTAAAGGGGAGGGCATCTACACGGACAGTGAGGGAAGAGCAAGCGACCCAGAGCTGCCCGAGTCAGCCAAATTTGGAGTCTGTGACGACGTGGGAAGAAATGACCACGGACATCCCCAAAGACGAAAATCAGAAATGGATGTGGAAGAATGCAGCTGAGGGGTTCAAGGAACGGACTCCCCGCTGCTTCGCGGACTGTGCTTACGACACAGTCCACTACATGTGCCCGGGCGCCGTCAATAAAGATGGTGATAGCGATGACGAGGAGTGGATGAAGTCCGGCCCCTCGGATACGCCAGTAGGAAAATTCTACCTCATTTGGATTGACCAGCTCAAATCCAAATTGGGGTCGATATATAACTATGAGGCCCGGTTGAAAGTTCAATGGGCTATGACACAATGGGGACCAACCAGCAACCGCCGCAAGTGCCCATTCGAGTCGTGCCAGCTTGCCCTCACAGGAGAGAAGATGTTTGAGATGAAGCCTCGCTTCGCTCGCCATATCGTGGAGCACCATATGCACCACAAGCCCCTACTTCAGTGCGTACCCGGAGACCGTCCGGGTAAGCTTTGTGACGGCTCGTTTTCGACCAACTGGCGTCGGGACATGGCTCTGCATCTGCAGAAAGCACATGGTACCGGCCTGGAGAAAACTCGGAAGCAGGCTGTAAAGTGCTTCAACTAGCTCCTGGCTAACTGGGCTTCGTTGAGTGTGAAGGATGTTAAGGAACAGGCATTCGAGACCGGATTCTGTTCATGGAGGAGTGGCAACCTCTTGGCTTACTTCGCCATTAACTTCTCGCCTACCAAGTTCGGGATGCCCACCGAGGTACACCTGAAGGTGAAGAAGTGGCGAGGGGACGATAAGCGGGAGAAGGGCAAGGCCCGCTCGAAGGGACCTAATGGAGGCTCAGCTACGGCTACTGGTGCTTCCAAGAGGACCCGCGCAGACCAATTAGTAAACCCCTTCGGGTAACAAGGATCAGCCCAGACCAGCCAACCCAGCTGATCATCGCCAGTCGGGACAACAAGTCTCGGCTCTGGATATGCCTGGCAACCAGACCCATAAGGTGGTTAGCCAGGCGGCCACTCCAGCCCCAATACCAACAACACCCAAAGAGCACCCCCGGAGTGAAGCCACTGGCAGTCCGGATGACTGGAGCACCTTCTTTGGTGCCCCATCCGGACACAGAGCATGGTGGGCCGGTGAAGGGTCATCCGGCAAGCGCCCCACGTATAGTGAGTACGCGGCGAAGTTCCCTGCAATGGGACCAGCGGGACCCGAATCTCAGGTCCTAACCCCCTTGGGCCGGTCCAAGCCCCGGGGTAGAGGCCGTGGTGGCATGGAGTCCACCCGAGCTCCCCCGGGTGGCGGCCGAGGCCGGGGAGGTACGACAGTTGAGGGTCCCTCGGTCCCTCCAGCAGGCGCTTCGTCTGTCACTGTGGAGGCCGCCGCGCCCCCACCGGTTATAGTCCCACTAGCGGCCCCTCGGGTGCCCGTTATGGGACTTATTGCGAGTACGCTGTCAGGTCTTCAGGATCCGAACACGTTCGTTGTTCACCGCGACGTTCAGACGGTGGTAATCCAGAACGACCTGATGGCGGAATGACAGGCATTGCATCGCCAAAAGTCAGTCGACTATTGGCGGAGCATGACTGAAGCCACCTTCAACCTGGTCTTTGAAGTCCAGAAGAGGGAGGAAGAGAAGATCCGGGCACAGGAGAGGAAGAATGTCGAGGAGGCAATCCAATCCTGCCGGCGCCAGCAGTTGGAAGCTGAAAAGCTTAAGGAGTTCCACCGTGCTGAGAACGCTGGGTACATTCACAAGTACAAGGAGGCCGACCTCAAGTTCTTCCTCTGCTTTGGGAAGCACCTGGACGAGTGGGACGGCTCTGCGTCGTCCCTTTCCCTCGCTCCGGGTGCACCACCCGAGCCCGAGGCAGTTGACAGTCCGTCCGAGGGGATGGGCGCGCTGAGCTTGCGCAGCGAGTCTGTCAGCGAAACCCCAGTGCTGCTCTCTATGAGCAGTTGCAGCAGCTCGGCTCCGGCTGCCCACCCGGAGTCGGCTGAGAAGATGGACACTGATCCCGAGGATCTTTAAGTGTCCATCTGAAGGAGCCTATGGTACCCGAGGGTAAAGGCATTTACCATGCCAGAGGTTCTTTTCCTTATGCTGGACTCGCCGATCTGGAACATACCTGCAGCGGAGGTGGACGCTACCCGAAACACAAACGGATTACCACACCAAACCGGGGCTCCATCTTCCCATCTTCATCAGGGCACATCACAACAGCAACGTGGCTTGCCACCACACATATGTCGCCGGGTGGAGCTGCAGTCACCAGTTATTCCAGATTCGCCGGAAGTTCGGTATTTTGTAAGGGCGATCCTACTACCCTGGTAGGACGCCTATTTTGTCAGTATTAAAATTTTGTGTAAAGCTATTTTTATATACTATATTATATTTTTGTAAACAAACTAAACAAAATTTTTCTCGGGTTATTTACCCCACCTCGGGTCGGTTACTTACTATTGTATAATAATGTTATTACCATATAACTACATATCCATTACTTCTATCAGGTCTTTAAACTATAATAACACTGTAACATTGTTACCATTTACCACCTTAGGTCAATGGTGCATAAGGCACCACTTCCTAACTGTTATTATTAGTTACTTCGGGTTATATGCGACGATGCCTTACTATGTAAATATTATTTATAATGCCCCTTTAATGTTGTATATCCTATACGAACACTTGTGTATAGACTTACCTATGTAAATATAACTTATTATTGTATAAAGTTAACAATAGGTATTTGTTAATACACCCAACCCTAGGTATAGTCTAGTGGGGGTGGTGTAGGGGCCGGCATCGTTGTATATATACTAGTGCGGTTCATCCGAGAGACGTGTTCGTGTGGTGCTCGTTCCTTCTATGCCAACTAGGTGTCGCTTTGCGATACCCGGCTGGTACAAGAGGGGGCAGCACCATGCCTCGCGTCCAGCTTCTACTAAGAAGCCAGACAAGCCGCAGAAGGGGACTGGATGTAGTCCAGTCAAGACGTTTAACTATAAGCAGCTGAGAAGTGAATAAAGTCCTACCCGAGAGGTAGGGGTATCCGGGGCTTTGCCCAACCCGAATCACTCGTGTTGTGTTGGTATCTTTAGTGATAAGGAGCCAACGAGCCACCCAACATATAAGTCGATACGCACCATTACACCGTCTAATATTGCATTTCAGACAAACTCTAAGAGCTCTATTTTGCAGTCGTTGTAATGCCGCAAGACCATCCTCATTACAACTAGTACTTATAAATGAACAATATTCTATAATTGGTCTGATTGTACAACAGTATATCTTTACACCTTGCTCTTGTGTTAAAAACTTTCTTAACTTAGCAAACCTAAATAGTTTATTGCATACATTTCTTTTAATAATTTTAATCTGTTTATCAAAACCGTAGCGAGTCCTTATGACTTGTACCAGTTCAAAGTCCCTGTTGGCACCACTCGCAGATCCGGGCCCAGATCCAGGCCCATATATGCAGGTGGGGATTTGACTGGTGTCCGGGCAGGGTGTGCTTGGTCACATTACACCTCGATATGTAGTAGTTGAATGGCCCGAACTGCAGATCGACGACACAATTATTGTGAGTATCGACCACCTCGTTGTCGACTATCACCTGCTTGATACTCATTTCTGCTTTGGTTATCTTGATCCAAAACTCTTGGTCGGCCCCTTGCATCATGTAAATTTTGGGATCGTTCTTCTCAAAGATGAACTTTATTTCACTCAGGTCTGTGTACAGGGCAGTGGCTTCGACATAAAGTCGAAACTTTCCGCGTGTGCAGTGAGTGCATTTTTGGGGCTTTGGTTTGATTGTTGATGATATCCTTCTGAGTAATAGGCAGAATGTGAAGGTCCAACTCCCCCTGGGCGCACATCCGACTCTTAGGGTGTATGAGACTCATCTTTTCACTCTATTTGTTTAAAACAGAGTCCCGCGTCCTTTTGCTGCTTTCTCCTCTTTGGTGCACGGCCTTTACCTACACTGGTTGCATGTCATTTGGCTGGGGTGGGCAGAGAAAGCATATTTATGTACCCCTTGGCTGTTGTGTTAGCCCTCTTCAGAAGTTGTTGACCTGTCAGCTACCGAAAGACGACAACAGAGGAACAGCACTTCGAAAAAGTCCCGATATGATAGAGCCTAGCCTGTGGCCTTTCTGCCTGACTACTCCTCTGTAGGCCGGTGCTAAACCTTATCTGAACTGAAATGTGGTGTAGTACTGCGCATACTACCCTCTGGGCGCTTTGAAAGGTGGTGGTCCGTAGTAGTGATGCATGACGGTTTCAAGCTTGCAGAGGTCAGAAAGCAAGTACCACCATCACTTGCCTGCGTTCGAATGGGATGGGTTGCCCGGTGTTGTCCCTTAAGTAGATTCCTATTTGCCTGAAGGTCCTCTTGTCAACGGGGAGGTAGTTCAAGTTGTGGAAGAATTTCACAAATGTTTCTGAGTGCAATATCACTTTGGATAGTTTTATTTTACTAACCTTCTTTACCTAAAGCTTTTCCAAACGTTTTCAAACAAGTTTTTGCCATTTGGGGATGTGCCCTCAGCAGTAAGTCATGTGCACTTGAATATCCTGCATTCAAAGATACATGAAAAGGGATATATAATAATCTTACTAAGCTTTAAACAAATATACCGATGTAGCCTGTATAAGCGCCTAGGCACTCATTAATTTCATTCCCACTGTACCCCTGGCGCTAATAAAAGACAGGCCCTTATTTGAAATCTGTTTCCAGTGTTTAAGATCAATTTCAATACCCCTGGACCCCTGGTGTTTATTCAAGACCGGTTCTTATTTGAGACCTTGGTGTTTAAAAGGACCATTACGGTATGTATACCCCGAGCATTTGCCAATTGCCACATTTGCCCATTGTCCATTCTCTTGTAATGAAATTAAGGAAAATACAGGAAAATGAAGTATTATAGTGGAACAGTTTGGTTTCAGTTTGACCCAGAGAGATATTTTTAGTGGGTAGGTATTTAGAAATGAGGATGCATGCCTTTCTGGGGCAACTTTTGAATATAGCTGAGATAGATTAACTATTGAATTCCAGCAACAAAATGGCGGGGGTTTGGGCTTCATCACACATAAGTTAGAGCTTAAATGAGGTGTATGCCCCAACCCTGATTACACCATAACCCGTATTGATCTGCCTTCTCTACCTCCCTCCAACTTGCTTTTCTGCTCCAACCCTCACTTGATTAGGGTCCCAACATGTGAATGAAATATGAAGTATCATAAAATGATGTGTGGCACACACTGCTGCACAGTAGAAGTGACATTGCATGCATTATAACATTGCAATGCATTTAGAAGACCAAGATCACAGTACCGTAACTAGGTTGTATATATCATGGCACCTGATCTAGATATGAGACAGGTCTTACACACTTTCCCAGCAGTACCTGAACCTCTGCCACAAGCTAATTCCATTGTGGTATGGCATAATGTTTTTTAACATGTATTTTGAAACATAAATACAGATCAAAATGTTAGGAAAAACTTGGAAATATCTTTTTTAAGGATAATATTGAATAATTTAGATCGTTAGCTAGCATTTTGTCCTAGGCATGCTATATCCCATTGGATATATTGGCTATGGACTTATTTTTCATCTCATATCTCGCGTCCCGACGTACTGTTTGCCCACACTTTTAAACATGCTCGCTCATGAAGGTCTTGATGTGTGTGCGTTGTGGGCAAAAAGAAAGTCTAATCGTGGAGAATTTCATTGCCGATTCTCTATCTCATTAAAATTACAGTTAAGCCATGACTAATCACATGGTTATAAAAGCATACAAACATATTCCCTAGGACCAAAAGCCTTAAACACAGTGTTTCCAACAAACATACTTATAATCAACAAGTCATTTAAATTAATCAAACTGGTCATACCGATATTTTGTATTCCAATTATATCTCCGTTCACTTTAATAAGGTATTATGTAGCAATGCGTCCCCCTTGCAATAAAGAATAAAGCTTTAAAATCAGCTGAATGTAGAGAAGGTTGGATGCTACACAGCCAGGACACTTGATATGCCCCAGTGGACACTTAGTCGTAGATGCAGAGTTAGCCAACTAGATCCATTGAGAGGAGCTAGATTTTATAAGACCTCACATTTTCAGAATATACACATCAGTAGAGTTGCATAAGGCACTGTGGCCTCGACATTCGTTCTCAGGTATTTCTCTTGTAGTGTATTATTAATATGACTTTTCTGCTCCAACCCTCACCTTGATTAGGGTCCCAACATGTGAATGAAATATGAAGTATCATAAAATGATGTGTGGCACACACTGCCGCACAGTAGAAGTGACGTTGCATGCATTATAACATTGCAATGCATTTAGGAGACCAAGATCACAGTACAGTAACTAGGTTGTATATATTATGGCACCTGATCTAGATATGAGACAGGTCTTACACACTTTCCCAGCAGTACCTGAACCTCTGCCACAAGCTAATTCCATTGTGGTATGGCATAATGTTTTTTTAACATGTATTTTGAAACATAAAGCCAGATCAAAATGTTAGGAAAATGTTAGGAAAAACTTGGAAATATCTTTTTGAAGGATACATATCGAATAATTGAGATCATTAGCTAGCATTTTTGTCTAGGCATGCTATATCCCATTGGATATATTGGCTATGGACTTATTTTTCATCTCATTTCTCGCATCATGACATTCTGTTTGTCCATAGATAAACACACTTTTAAACATGGTCACTCATGAAGGTCTTGATGTGTGTGCATTGTGGGCAAATAGAAAGTCTAATCGTGGAGAATTTCATTGCCTATTCTCTATCTAATTAAAATAACAGTTAAGCCATGACTAATCACATGGTTATAATAGCAAACAAACATATTTCCTAGGACCAAAAGCCTTAAACCCAGTGTTTCCAACAAACATACTTATAATCAGAGGGAACACAGACGTACTTCCTTGAAACATACTTATAATCAACAAGTCATTTAAATTAATCAAACTGGTCATACCGATATTTTGTATTCCAATTATATCACTGTTCTCTTTAATAAGGTAACATGTAGCAATGCGTCCCCCTTGCAATACAGAAAAAAGCTTTAAATTCAACTGAATGTGGAGAAGGTTGGATGCTACACAGCCAGGACACCACACCCTGTTATACATAAGGGAAACGCCTTATCTTGTTCACTTTGAACAGGTTTAAAGTAGTGTACAACAAATGACATTAGTAGTATATAGGGGCAACTCAGCGCATAGGAACAGCTACTGAAATTGGTTTGACCTACTTATGAACCGAAGTGACCTAGTTTTGAGAATGAAAGTGACCATATATATGGGCATGTGATCTACTTTCTCGAGCTACTTTCTCGAGCGCAATGTTGACCTGGTTCAGAACTAGGGTCAGTGTGCTTACGAAGCATGTTTAGGGTTTCGGAGTTTTAGTACATTGGTCACTGGAAAAAAATTCCCAGGTAGTGTCTTTGTGTCTGTGGGTGGTTTTTTCAACACAGCGGTGATGTTGCCAGTTTTCATTCCTAGTTCATGTGATAGTCTGTCACCGGTAGGCAGTCAGCTGTGAGTTGGATGTTGTCGTCGTAGAAGGAACACAGGATGGACGAAATGGCACAGGTGGTAGGAGTAGTGAACCTGAGTGATATGCTTAGTTTTCCTTGTTTGATAAGGTTGATGCGAGAATCTTCACCTCGTCGGTAGCTGCCAGATGGGTAGTTCCGATTCCAGGTACAGTTCGGCTTTACTTAGGTCTATGTACAGAACGTTAAGTTGAAACTTTCCGCGTATGCAGTGAGCAAGTTGTTTGGGGCTTTGGTGATGGTTTGATTTTTGATGATGTCCTTCTGAGTAATAGGCAGAATGTGAAGGTCCAACTCTCAGAGGGCGCACACCTGGCTCTTAGGGTGAATGAAACTCATCTTTTCGCTCTATATATTTAAAACAAAGTCCAGCGTCCCTTTTGCTGCTTGCTCCTCTTTGGGGCACATCCTTTACCTACACTGGTCGCACATCGTTTGGCCAGAGTGGGCAGAGAAAGCATATTTTTGTATCCCTTGGCTGTTGTGTTGGCCCTCTTCAGAAGTTGTTGATCTGTCAGCGACTGAAGGACGACAAAAGAGGAACAGCACTTCGAAAAAGTCCCTATATGAAAGAGCTTAGCCCGTGGCCTCTCTGTCTGCCTACTGCTCCGTAGGCCGGTGCTAAACCATATCCAAACTGAGACTTGGTGTCGTACTGCGCATACTGCCCTCTAGGCACTTTGTAAGCCGGCGGTCCGTAGTAGTGATGCACGACGGTTTCAAGCTTGTAGAGGTCGGACAGCAAGTAGATTCCTATTTGGCTGAAGATCCTCTTGTTGACAGGGAAGTAGTTCAAGTTCTGGAAGCTTAACATATATGCGGGTCACCCATCATGGGATCCACAGCGAAAGACAGGTGCTTTTTTGTCGCCTACTAGACTGTGTTTCACTATGTCCGAGTAGAAGTAGATTTGAAGCGCCACGTAGGGACTCTGCGTTTCTCCACTCAAAAACATGCTACCCTCGAAACCCGCATTGTACAAAATAGTGGGACAGGACATTTCTTGAAGTGCACACTCCAAGGGTGAAGGTATTTGGATGTATTTGGCCAGCAAAGTGTTGTACATGGGCAGAGTGCTGTCTGGAAACACGCTCATAGAAGAGTTGCTGGGTAGGGTCATGGTGAGCGCCATGCCCGCACGTTCTTGGCCGGCTCCCAGGTGTTGAACTTGTCTCTGTTTTTCTTTCTACTTGATCAGGGCCTCTCTCTTTTTGCCTTTGCCCCTGTATTTTAGCACCTTCTCGATGGCGTACCTCTTGCCAGGATGATCGACCACCTTCTGAACTTCGGGTTGGTAAAAGCGACCTCTTATTTCTTCTCCTAGGAGGCCCTTGAAGACGTAGCCTCTGACTCCACCAAGACTGGCAATAAGTCCAACCATTTGTAGTTGTTGTATTGTGTGAAAGCTCACCTAATCTAGTTGAAGCGTTCTGCTAGAGCTAGAGCCTTCCTCTTCGCAGTGTTTCTTGAAGCCTTTGTTCATGTATTCTTAACCTTTGTCGGTCTGGATCTGTTTAGGTTGCCTTTGTTGGGTCATTTTCGTGAAGGTGGCCAGTACGTCTTCAGCTCTTTTGCTCTTGACGTGTTGGGCAAATCTGTATCTAGTTTAGACGTCTATCCCAACTAAAATATACTGATGACCTCTGTTCTCCTTGGCGTTTTCTTAGATACCTATCAGGTCCAGTTGCCATTGTTTATGTATGCCTCAGGTCTGTGTCTTGTGTCTGGGGAAGCGTCTCTTGTAGAGTCTGGTGTAATATTCTACCCCCTCTAAGACTTGTTATAAGATGTTTTTCCTTTAGGTTTTCTTGAGGTGTTGGCGTTGTAGTTTAGACATGCTCGTGAAACTTGCTGGTTGTTTAGGATCGGTGTACAACTTGAGCGCTTCTTTTGTCGTTGTCAGTGTCGTCGTCACTGTTGTTGTTCTGCTGGTTCTGCTCATTCCTGTCTTCATTCTGAAATGATGTTCGAGGTCTCGTTCTTCACATAGCCGTTGTGAACGGTGAAAATTTTTTACCTGTGGCCTTGGCTTTTTTCATGAGGATAGAGGACTTCACCATGAGTTGGTTGTATCTCCATAGTCTCTCTTTAGCTTTAAGGCTAGAGTCTTGAGCCTTTCTCTGAAGGTGCGTCAACACCTGTAAGACTCCCGCCTTTAGTTGAAGACATTTTTTCAAGAGGTGCTTTTCGTAGTATCAATCTTGGGCAGCAACAGCAGGAGCTCGGGCAGGAGCAGGAGCAGTGGTGGTGGCGGGAGGTGAATCAATGTCGGGTGGTAACAAGTCTGCTCTCACTAGAGCCATCCTTCGGCGATGGGTGGTGGCAGAAACTATGTCAGAAATGAAGGTATGGCTAAACCTAAAAGGGTATCTGAAAATCCCCCTTCTTGCTCAAACACTTTCCTCTCTTGTTTAAAGGGTGTGTTAGGTTTAGGGACAGCTTTCAGTTCTTTCTTGTACGTTTGACTGCCTACTCTTCGTCTCGCAGTAGGTTTTTGTTTTTGCATCACTTTAATGCAAATTTGACCATGATCACATCATCACTTAACCCTTTGATGAGGTGAATGCAGTTGCACATGGAACAATCAGAAATGTGCTTCAACAAGCTGTAGTGTTTTCTCAGGAGCACTCACCGCTTCTTTTAGACCAATTAGCACTGCTCATTTTCGCTTGTTCTTGACGTCCTTCTTGGGTATGAAAACTAAGGTTTTCCAAGGGTGGTTATGCTGTTTCTCGCTCTGAGAGCATCAGGTGTAGCTTGCCTAAAGTCCAGCACTATGTATGAATGTTTTTCAGCTTTATATACCTGAGTCAGAAAAGATTTTTGCCCGGGAAAGGCCTGTTTGCCAATGTAGGATATTTGACTCATGTCGTGAGGGTTATTATATTTTTGTAAACAAACTAAACAAAATTTTTCTCGGGTTATTTACCCCACCTCGGGTCGGTTACTTACTATTGTATAATAATGTTATTACCATATAACTACCTATCCATTACTTCTATCACGTCTTTAAACTATAATAACACTGTAACATTGTTACCATTTACCACCTTAGGTCGATGGTGCATAAGGCACCACTTCCTAACTGTTATTATTAGTTACTTCGGGTTATATGCGACGATGCCTTACTATGTAAATATTATTTATAATGCCCCTTTAATGTTGTATATCCTATACGAACACTTGTGTATAGACTTACCTATGTAAATATAACTTGTTATTGTATAAAGTTAACAATAGGTATTTGTTAATACACCCAACCCTAGGTATAGTCTAGTGGGGGTGGTGTAGGGGCCGGCATCATTGTATATATACTAGCGCGGTTCATCCGAGAGACGTGTTCGTGTGGTGCTCGTTCCTTCTATGCCAACTAGGTGTCGCTTTGCGATACCCGGCTGGTACAAGAGGGGGCAGCACCATGCCTCGCGTCCAGCTTCTACTAAGAAGCCGGACGAGCCGCAGAAGAGGACTGGACGTAGTCCAGTCAAGACGTTTAACTATAAGCAGCTGAGAAGTGAATAAAGTCCTACCCGATAGGTAGGGGTATCCGGGGCTTTGCCCAACCCGAATCACTCGTGTTGTGTTGTATCTTTAGTGATAAGGAGCCAACGAGCCACCCAACATATAAGTCGATACGCACCATTACACCGTCTAATATTGCATTTCAGACAAACTCTAAGAGCTCTATTTTGCAGTCGTTGTAATGCCGCAAGACCATCCTCATTACAACTAGTACTTATAAATGAACAATATTCTATAATTGGTCTGATTGTACAACAGTATATCTTTACACCTTGCTCTTGTGTAAAAACTTTCTTAACTTTCTTAACTTAGCAAACCTAAATAGTTTATTGCATACATTTCTTTTAATAATTATAATCTGTTAATCAAAACCGTAGCGAGTCCTTATGACTTGTACCAGTTCAAAGTCCCCGTTGGCACCACTCGCAGATCCGGGCCCAGATCCCGCGGCAGCCTCAGTGTTTTAGAATACTCTCGGAGTGCTACAGGCCCTGTGTAATCCCCATGCCACGGCATCCCCTCCTCAGTCATCTCCGCCACTCTGTCTCCACCGGCCGCCGATACCTCCGCCCCTGGTCGACTCACTGCCTCAATGTGCACTACTCCCTGGGTGGAGGCTACCCGGCCTTCTTTCATCTCCCCAACGGAAGCACCAGTAAGTACTAGGACCCTGTCCTTATCTATGAGAGGCGGTGGTTCACTGTCGTCTAGTCCTCCTACATGGGTGTCTCCCCCTTCAGGCACCAACACCACCGCCTTCCCCCCTACTTCCCCTCCGAGTTCAACTTGTAAAAAGAACTCCCCTCTCGGGGAGCACAGCACCAGCCCGTCTAGCCCCACTTTAACAGTCCTTGGGTACCGGTCCAGATTAGGTAAGGCAACCATAGTGGTTGTTCTATCGCCACCCGCCGGAGTAGGGGTCGTTGTGAGGGTATCCCCGACTCTTACAGTCTGTCGTTTGTTTGCTAGTCGATTGGCGGCCTACTCCGTCGTACCAGGCCCCGCCTGTTGTTTCTGCCCCTTAGCCTGGCTCTCTGCGTCGGCCTCTAGCAGGAGGGCCTCCAGGCTGTGCTTCTTCGTAGTCTTGCCCTTCCCTTTATTTTTAGGTGACTTTTTCAGGGTGATTTCCTTTCTCTGCCCCTTCCTATCCCGTTCCTCCTGTTTCAGCCTTTTTTCCTCTGCCTCTTTGCGCTCATCCTCCAGCCTCTTTTCCTCTGCCTCTCTAAGCTCCTTCTCCAGTCTCCGCTCCTCCGCCTCTTTCTGCTGTTTCTTCCTTTCCTCTCTCTCTTGCCTCTTTGACTGGCTTTGCTGATTGGTGTCATCTAGGACTGCTAGGAACTAGGCCTTCAGTTTGGGGCATCATTCCATGCGGTCCCAATCCAAAGAGCCAAGAGCATCTCAATGTTGCGGTTAGCCCTTTCCACCAACCCATCGCTCTGTGGTCAAAAAGCACATGTCCGCATCTGCCTGACTTCCAGGAGCGCTACCATTTCACGGAACAGTCCTGACTGAAAGGTTTTACCCTGGTCGGTGTGCAACTCCGCCGGGGCCCCAAACCGACAGATGAACTCCTCTACCACTATCCTCGCCACGTTAGGTGCCTCCTGGTTAGGCATCGCATAGGCCTCCGTCCACTTGGTAAAGTAGTCAGCTGCTACCAGAATATACTGATTCCCCGCTGAGGAGAGGGGCAGCGGGCCCATAACATCCAGGGCTACCCTCTGCAGGGGTAAACCCACTCCCACATGCCTCATTGGAGCCCTATGTGGGGGTGGGGCCGTTTTCCTCCTCAAGCATTGCATGCAGCTGGCACACCACGCCGCCACATCCTTCCTGAAGTCAGGCCAGTAGTACCCCCCTTGAAGGCGGCGGATGGTCCTATTCCTCCCCAAGTGGCCAGCTAGGGGTTCCGGGTGCACCTCTTGGAGCACCCTTCTCCGGCTGGCCTCTGGCACTGCTATCTGAAAGTGTTTTGCCCCTGCTAGATCTTCCCACCATCATCCCAGCACCCCTTTTTCTTCACATAGCCTGTTCAGCTGAGTTCGCCACGCCCTCATTTCGTACCCCCAAGTTCTTTGCTCCCCCTCCGGCGGTGTTCCTCCTCCACTCACCCAGCCCCGTACTGTTGCCAGTGTAGGGTCCTCCTCCTGCAAAGTTTGCCAAGCAGTCCCTTCTGGCGGAGTGGGCCCCACCGCCGCTGGCACAGGACCTCCCTCCATCTCTTTCCTCTCAGCTCGGGTGAAGACACGGCAGTGCAGCAACTCCGCCTTGTCCTCCCTTCCGCATTGCCTGCATGGTCGGCGGGACAACCAGTCGGCGTTGCCATGCAGCTTTCCTGGACGGTGTTGGATGACTATGTTATAGGTGCTTATCACCTGTAACCATCTGGCCAACTGCCCTTTGGGCTCCTTGAAGTCCAGTAGCCATCGCAGGGATGCATGATCTGTCCTTACCACTACAGGGCGCCCTATTAAATAATGCTTGAACTTCCTTAGCCCAAACACACACAGTAATTCCTCTCCGGTTTGCTCAGTGTACGGCTACCATAGGCCAAAACCCTTTCTGCTTCGTCTTGCTCCTGAGCCAGCACCACCCCAAGTCCTGTATCACTGGTGTCAGTGTCCATTACCAACTGCCTGTTCGCCCTGGGAAATGCCAGGATGGGTGCCTCAGTTAGGCGATCCTTCAGATCTTGGAACGCCTCCGCACACTCCTCCGTCCACCAGAATACTTGCCCCTTCTCTGGCAGGGCGCTCAGGGGTTTGGCACGGGTAGAGAACTCGGGAACGAACGTCCTGTAGTAGCCGGCCAGGCCCAAGAAGCTCCGCACCTCCATCACGGTTTTAGGCGTAGGCCAAGACTGCACAGCCTCTATTTTCTCCGGGTCTGTCTCCACCCCTTCCTGGCTGACCTGGTGCCCCAGGAAGAGGACCCTTCTCCTGGCTAGCTGGCACTTGGACGGCTTGATTTTTAACCCCGCCTCCTCCAACCTCTGCAGCACCTCCCCCAGGCGAAGCAGGTGTTCCTCAAAGGAGGCGGAGAAGACAACAATGTCGTCCAGATAAACAAGGCATGTCTTCCACTGAAGTCCCCTCATGGCCACCTCCATGACCCTTTCAAAGGTGCCAGGAGCATTACACAGCCCGAAGGGCATCCGCCTGAACTGGTACAGGCCCTTGTGCATCGTGAACGCCGTTTTCCTTCGGTCCTCCTCCTCTATATCCAACTGCCAAAACCCACTGGCCAGGTCTAGAGAAGAAAACCAGGAGGCCCCGGCCATGGTGTCCAAACAGTCTTCTACCCTGGGCAAGGGGTAAGCGTCTTTGACTGTGGCAGCATTCAACCTCTGGTAGTCCATGCAGAATCGAGTTGTCCCATCCTTCTTCTTGACTAGGACCACCGGAGAGGCCCACGGGCTGGTGGAGGTTTCAATCACGCCGGCCTCCAGCATCCTGTCTACCTCCACCTCCACTGCTTCCCTCCTATGGGGTGCCAATCTCCTGGGCAGCTGCTTGACTGGTGGATGATCCCCCGTCTCGATCTTGTGTTTTGCCAGCATGGTGTGTCCCTTATCTCCCTTATGACACTGGAATGCTGCAATGTGACGCCGCAGTAACTCCGCCAGCTGCCCCCGCCAGTGGTCCCCTGCACCAACTCGTTCACCAGGGCCTTGAGGTCCGCCTCTCTGAACGTCTCCGCCACCTGACACCAGTTCCCCTTTTCTCCTGACTCCTCTGACGCTTTGCCCACTTTCTGGATTGCCTCCTCCCATTCTGTCTAGACTAACCGTCCTCTTGCGACGTCTACCATCAAGTGATGGGTGCGGAGGAAGGCTGCCCCTAGGATTCCCTCCGTGCCTGTGTCGCTGACTACAAAGTCCGCCTCTATCACTTTATGGCCCAGCTGTAGATTGGTGTCTGTAGTCCGAGCACCCGCCTCCAGATAGGCCAATCTGGTATATTTCATCAGATCTTCTTGCAGCTCCTGCAGCCTTTCTCCTTTCCTCCGCACTCTGGTCCCCAGGAAGGCTTTATACGTCTCTTCCTGGTTGGTGGGCTCGAACCGCTTGACTAGAGCTTTCCGCAACTCCGCATAACCCTCTGGCGTAGCTGGCCTCCGCCCCGCCAGCAGTCGCCTTGCGGCACCCGACAGGCTAAGCCCCAAGAACATCCCCGCCTCCGCCAGGCTCCATCCGTTCACTTTCACGCACAGGTCGAAGTGGTTGAGATAGTCGGCCAGGTCTGTCGTCCCATCGTACTTAGTGGGCTTCACCACTGGTTTATTCTTACCACCTCCTTCTCCGTCGGCACCCCCTCTGGGAACATCCTCCCTTGCTTCCTTCGCAGCCTCAGCACCACTCTCCACCTCTAGCCGTGCCTCGCCTTCCTCCTTGACAGACTTTCTGTCGAGGAGTGTTTCTTCCTCCGCCTCGACCTCCTTCCCTTTTCTCCTCCGACCCTCCACCCGTGGCTTGTTTATCTCAGCCCACTGCCCCTCCATCCACCACATGTTCTGGGGTCCCGTGTCTCCTCCTGGGACGTACCCTGGCCATCCATCTTTGCCTGGCACCTTCCATCTGGGCCGCCCCGCCTTCTCCTTCCTGTCCTCCGTCTCCCACAGCCACCGGTAAGTATCATCTTCTTTCTGCCGGTCTTCCCGGACCTGGGGCTCATCGGCTAGTCTTTTGGGTTCCCTGTCGGCGGACTCTGCCTGCCTCTCTGGGTGGTCCTCCGCCTGGCGGGCCACCCCTCCCCTTCTTAGCGTCACCTCCTCATCAACTATCTCCAGGAGAGTTCCTTTATCCTCCCTATCTCCCTCCAACTCAATCTTGACATTGTCCTTGTCTGTTGAATAGTTTGCAGCTGCCACCATCCTTCTTCCGTGGATCCTTCAAACACCGCTGTCACCAATGTAGCGTTCGCCTACTCCGTCTGAATAAAGGATGACACCACTCCGCCAACTTCAACTGTTTGTACTTTATTACCTGGCAGTCTTTGCCACACCATCTAAGTCCAATACTTGTAGGTGAATACTGGAGGCCAGCCCTGGAGAACGTCCCCGACAAGCTCGTAACTCGAACTCTCGACGGTGAATTGTCTCCCGGTTTATATACACTAGCCAATCCTCCAAGGGTGGGATGGAGAACCACCAAGCCAGCGTCGGGGGACTTACCCCGCCAACATGTAGACATCGTTGGCCTCTGACATGACTCTGAGCTTAACGGCCTGACCACCCCCACGCCAGGGTGGCTCCAGCTCCTCGGCCAAGCCCTCGGTCTACGCCACAATATTCTTAAATGTGTAGTAGTAGAACAGCTCTATTCTATTCCAAATCAGTTGCCCTGTGGGGCAACCTTTTGTCCTGTACCATTTCATATATGGTATAGAATTATATACATCTATGCATGTATAGATACATAGATAGAGAAAAGGAATATATGGCTGGAAATATGAAATGATGCTTAGTTAGTAGTGTAAACCATCTATTATTATTTGATTAGTGAAAATTCTACACTATAAATGCATATTGTTCAGGGACCCTGTTCCTGGTCATAAGTAGTTGGCAATAGCCTTCACTCATAGACTATAGTGACCCTGCTCCTAGTTTCTTGAATTGAAAGCATACTACTGAAACAAATGTCAAACAAATTACTTCCAATCTATAGAAATGACCCGGTTATCTCTATTTTCTGTATGTATAAAGACAAATATGCGGGGCAACCTTTTGTCCTGTACCATTTCATATATGGTATAGAATTATATACATCTATGCATGTACAGATACATAGAGAGAGAATATGAATATATGGCCGGAAATATGAAATGATGCTTAGTTAGTAGTGTAACCTATCTGATATTATTTGTTAGTTAGAATTCTACACTATAAATGAAATAATAGTATAGAATTGAAGCTTGCCTCGCAGGACTACTAATATGGGTTAGAATCAAATATTTGTTTCTACAATTGTCGCTAAGTAAGCAATCAGCATTTTCAGACAAAGCACCTAGTTTCATACGGGGGGTAGAGGGGGGGGTTGGCCTTCACTATAGGACTGTATGGACTGACCTATCCTATACTGTACGATCCCTGTCAATGGTATTATGTGAGCAACGTAGTAGAAACGTAGGTGCAACCAGGTCCCTTTGATTATCTTTTTTTTTTGCTGTAGCACACATCCATGGTGACTATAAAAAAATAAACGAGGGTTCTTAGTGTTACACACCGACCACATGGTTGGTTTGTTGTGATCACGTGATCATCACGTGATGATGTCATAGCTCTCAGCCAATCAGAGCTCGAGAAAGTAGGTCACATGCCAATATATGGTCACTTCCGGTCTCAAAACTTCCAGTTTGTAAGTAGATCAAATCGATTTCAGTAGCTGCTGCTATGCACTGAGTTTGCCCAATATACTACTGACGTTTGTCCTACGTGCAACATGACATGGTGTCCTGGTTGCTCTACCATATGTGTTTACTTGTACCATATGATGAAACTAGTAGCACCAGCATGGCCCTCGACCGGCCAATATTGAGCACATGTTTCACACTGCAAAAATGCAACCTATGCCCCAAGACTGAGCAGTATTCCCGGTTTAATTTCCTGTTCCTGTGACTTAAAGAGGTACATGATGGTAGTTATATATAGTCTACCCCCAACTATGCCTTGCTGCTTCCTCTATGGTGGTACTCTAAGGGTTTATACCTTGGGGCACCAGAGTACCATGGATGTAACTAAGTATGACATGTTGACATGTTGCCCATAATGCACATATATCAAAACCTTGTGTTATAAGCAAACAGAATGGTGAGATGTGTAGAATGAGCTGTCCATTGTCTTTATAAAATGATAATTCAGATGAACTTGCCTCAAAATCAAAAAGCTCTTCAATTTTGATACTCCCCAGGAAGTCCTGTGTTGGGATACATTGTAGCCAGCTTATATCAGGTTTAGGCCTAGATGCTAGCTATCATCCTCAATTAGTCAATACCCATTCTTCAAACAGATATCTTCAAGTGGAACACTGCTATGATAATAAGCATTTTTCCTAACAGCAAATTTCATAACATTTTGATGTGGTTTTATGTTTCATAATACTTTGTTTTAAATTTCCTGTCAACAGGTCAACATCCCCGTCGAAAAATATGCATTATGAGAGGTAGAGGTACTGTTGGGAAAGTATATGAGAACTCCCTCAGATCTGGATTAGGGGCCATGACAATTACAATATCTCATTTTATGACATTTCATATTGCAGTCACATGTTGGGGCAATCATCAAGGTGAGTTGGAACAATAAAAGTCATATTGGTAATGAGCTACAAGAGGAATAACAGAAAAAAAATATCATGGTAACTACATGTATAAATGTGAAAGGTAAGGTAAGGTCTGATAAACTCTAGCTCCTACCAATGGTTCCAGATGGCTAACTCTGCACCTAAGACCAAGAGTCTACAGGGGAGGGGGGGGGACATTGTGTCTATACTCTGAAAATCTAAGGTCTAATAAACTCACACTGATGGATCCATTTGGCCTACTCTGCACCTAGGACCATGAGTCCACTTGGTTCAATAAATTAGCAGCTCAGTGGATTTTTGGTATTAGACATAGTTATCTTTCTTGAAAAGTAATACCCCTTGCTTTTCATTCTGATAAATAGGTCTGAGCAACTGGTTAGAAGATAGGACCCCCTGTGTTCACTAGTGCATCCTCATTGTCAGGAGGCCATTTCACCGCGTTTATTATAAAGCTATTAAACATGGACCTCTAACATGGACCCAACCATGGACTGTAATTTTTTTTTTCTTCAAAACGTTTCTTTTGTCATTCCGTTATGCCCTCCGGGTTTTCATAATAAACGCGGACCCTTTCTAATAAACGCGGATCCTTTATTTTAAACACGGACCTGGGAACACGGACGTCCGTGTTCTACCCTCCGCCTTTATTTAATTTTTTTTAAATTTAGCGGCAAATCCGTGTTTTACTTTCGGGGAACCCCGGGCTTTCCCCTGTGACGTCATGAATTATGGGATATCTATGGCCGCCGTCACCTTCCGGAATGCGGATTTCTTTGTCGACGAGGGAGTGAAAAAGGTCCAAAAATGCCTAAAGCGATGGATAAGGTAAGCTTAACCATGAAAAGATGTTTCTGTCTTACGAAGTAGGTCACGTAGCATAAAAATTAGGATGTAATTCGAAGTTTGATAGTCTTTGTCGACGAAAAAGCAAGGTGTTTAGGTCAGTGTCAGTTGAGTGATTTCATTCTCGTTGTCAAATGACCAAGTTAACAGAGTCGATGAAACTTCCCCTCTTAACTGTGTCACTTACGTTATTGTTCTTTCATATCCTCTTACCCAGAAAGCCCGTGAAGGGGAAGAATATGACGAAAACGAGGGCTACTATGAAGAAGAAGATTTGGAGTATGAGGAATATGTTCCGGAGGAGGAGGAATACGATGAATCATTGAAACCTTCTGATTTTCCCGGAGCTGGCGGCGGCACCCAAGACATTAACTATATGGTGTACTTATATAGAAATTCTCTAGAAAAGAGGTTACATGATGAAGAACTATAAAAAAAAAGACAGCGTGGCAAGCCCCCAAGCAGGGAACATCCTATGCATTATGGCATACCCATTAGGAGGTCTGCCTTTCCACCTCCTCCTGAAGATGACCTTTCAAGAGATCCTTCTTACGTTCCTGACGAAGAATTCACTGCTCCATTTAGCCCAAGGGGTCGAGGCAGGGGGGAAAGAGGAAGCCGTGGATCAGGTGCCAGCAGGCCTAGGGGGAGGCCCCGAGGATCTGGTATTGGTGGAAGGGGTGCCTCTCGAGGTACCTCCCGTGGAGCCCGTGGAGCCCGGGGAGCCAGGGGAGCCCGGGGAGCCCGTGGAGCCCGGGGTTCTGTCCGAGGACGTGGGGGTAACACATCTAGAAACACATCCATTTCATCCTCTTCTGACGTGCAGTTGAAACATTGGAATAAGGCTGAACTGAAGGCACTTATATATGGTGCCAACCACCTTAAGCCTGTACTGAAAGGCAAATTTAAGTCAAGCAGCGACGGTACTGTCATGAAGAAATTAGGGTGGGAGGAGTTGTCAGGTAAGTCTTTATGTTTATTTTAACTGTATTCTGCATGTCAACTCATTGTCTCGAAACAAGGATTTCCTTCCTAAAATTTATATATGCTTTATTCAAAAATAAGAACTGTACTGTCTTTAAAATATTAAAGGAAAACATTATATGATCATGAATAACCCCAAATTTTGAAACGTTGAGATGATATCAAAATACTTCTACTATAACAAAAATAACTTTACTCCACGTCTCTTGTCCTTGTTGTCCCTGTTATTTAATAATTATATAATATAATAAAATGAAGATAAATAAAACTTTTCTCATCTTTCACGGAATATGTGGAGTCAATGGGTAAGAGAGAATGGTCGTCTAAGCAGTGTAAGGACAAGTTATTATACTTCGGACAAGACGCAAAGAAAAAGGTAGGTTACATAGCTAGCTTTCTATTTTTCCACACATTGCTCATAGTGGTAAAAGAATGCAGAAGTAGGTCAACATATACGGGCTCCCATGTTATTTGTTTTTAAAGTGGTGAAATACCATATCCCCTACCTTCTTGTGGTCCATTCTTTTATTTTTTGTGTCCGACTTGGATTTTTTTTCCCTTTTTTCATTATGTTAAGTGTAATAAAGACTTGTGTTTAAACTTTTCCAGAGGCAATATATAGACAGCAAATACAGGTCAGGGAGTGGACAGAGGAAGCCAGAGGATTATCTCACAGATCTAGAGCAAGGTATACTGGATTGGTGTGGAGAGGACGTCGTCTTGGGTGAGTTTTTAAAAAAAAATGGTGATATTGTATAATTTCCTTTTTTAATGGCCGACTGCTTTCAAAACCACATGCAGAGTTCAATGAAGTTCAATTTTCTTCATACAATGGCAGTTCTTTTTATTTCATCTCACAGCTCCTTTCAGCTAATATATATCTCTGTATCCCTCCTTTCAATATAATAATCAGAATCATTTTTTGGTATTAATATATATTGCAGGAATACCTGGCATGCAGCCCCCTAACCTCAAGGGAGGAGGCAGGACAGAGGAACCATGGTCGTGCTATAACCCTGACAGACCAGAGCGGGAGAATTATGCTGCTTTGGAAATGCCCAGCGACGCCATGAAAGCAGTTGTAGACGGGAATTTACTTGCGGTCGATGAAGACGGAGGTAAGCGAACTGTCCCCTATGTCTCAAATAAATTTTTACATTATTTAATCAAGAGGAATTTCCATATTAAACCCAAAGGAAAAAGGAGAATGCCTAGAGAAATAAAAGCGTAAAATAATCTGGTGCAATGTTAGTTTTGGACTATGCCAATATATATATCACATGAATGTTTTCTTCACTTTGTCTTTCTTAATAGGACAAGAATATCAACAATAAATATTTTTTTTATTTTTTCAGATCCTATGATGGATGAGGCCGAGTACAATGAGCTGCCTGACCAGGCCGACGTCGAGGAAGAGCACGATCCCACCAACGCAGTAGACCACTACATGCATCAGCAGGAGGAGGAGGAGGAGGGGGGGGGAAAAGAACCAGAGAGTCTTCCTGGCAAGGCCAACGAATCTCTTCCAGATGACAATGATCTCCGTAGTCCACCTCATAAAAGTGTAACCAAGGTGACCATGTTAAAATTTAACAAACGTGAAAATGATAAAAAGTTGGGAATAGCCCATAAAAAGAAGGAGAACAAGGAGGACGAGGCTTTGTCTCCTCGCGCCAGAGAGAGGGCCGAGAGGAAGAAGTTGCTTTTAGAGGCAGCAAGAAAGGTGGTAGAAAGGAACACTCCCAAAAAAACCCCCGCAAAAAAACCTTTTCCTCAGCCTCAGCCTCCTGTTATAGAGAAGGCTACCACCTCTTTGAAAAGAAAGAAAGTTGTAACGGCGAAACCTGTGGTCAAAGAGAAGGTCCCTGAGCATGAACTTCCTGATACTTTACCTGACATTAAAGCTGGCCCATCTAAACATATCACAGAGGACGTTCTGGACACTGAACCTGCCACCAAGCGAAAGAGAACCCGAGCTCCATCTTTTTCAAGTATTATAGACGACATTAACATTTCAGGAGTAGAGGAGAACGATGAATCTTCTGTTTTTATTACCAGTACACCTGCTTCTGTATTAAATAAAAAGGTGCAGGAGACAGCAGCTAACAGTAAGCGGACAGTTAAAAAGAATACCTCCCTTCTTTCAGATCGTGATAGTTCTCACAGTAAAAGGAGGAAACTGTTTGATGGACTAGGTGACGGGTGGAAGGCAGAAATGGAAGCTGCTACTCGGTCTTTGCTGGAGCAGAACACAGAAATAATATTGGAGCAAAATAAAAAAATATGTGACTCTCTTCAAAAACATCAAGACGAACTTGCTCAAAATACTCAGGAGATCGCGTCTATAATGGTCAAGGCTCTGAAAGGGGTGACCCAAGGGTTGACAAAGTCTTTAAGTGAACATTTAAATGAAACACAACAGTGCCTAATGTCTCAGAGGGACACAATGCTTGAGCTACAAAGGAAAGCATTAGACCTACGTAAGGAAGAAGCTGAGGAAGATAGTGTAGCGCTTGCAAACGTCCACACAGAATTGACAAACCAGATAGTGGGGAAACAAGTGCAGACAGTAAAAGCGCTAGATAAGTTGAGTGACATAATGACCGAGAACAGTCAAAAATTGACAGATGCCCAAACTAAGATGAATGTGGGTTTCATAGGGATGCAGGATTGTGTCTTATCTTTGTCCAAGTCATTTAATGCTATGACTATCAATGCTGACCATCTACAAAAGCGGTGTGACACTGGTCTCCAAACTGCAGCCACTGCTGACAACATTCTCCAAAAAATAGTTGAAACAATGGAAAAGCTGAATGAGGCCGTGACACACTCTGTCGACCTATACATATCAAATCGTGAGTAAATATGGAAATATTTTCTTTTCTTTTCTTTTTAAAAGATATCTCCAATTTAATATGAAGGTGTACTTTGGTCATCAGGCTTCCAATAACATTTATTTTACCTGTATATCCTTAGCTCACAGTTAATAAAAACGGACCTCTGTGTTCTGTCAATTATCTGTCTATGAAAGTGCTGTACTTAAAAACCTAAGTCCAGCCATTTCACCGCGTTTATTATAAAGCTATTAAAGACGGACCTCGAACATGGACCCTAGAGGAGGAAAACACACTAAAAGGAAATGGTATGTTTCGTGCAGCTGATAATATTAATTATTTCAATGTTTATTTAAATATATTCAAATAGGTAGAAACCTTGTATTTGTAGGCATGCAGACTGCACCGCCTGTCCAAGAAGTTAACCATGATCAACGACAAGCCGGAACACCTGAACCACACCCGCCATCAGAGACAGCTGAACCAGACACTCCTGAACCTACCCTACATGCACCAGATCAACGAGACACGGACGATAAAAAAGCGAAAGAGGACAGGTACAAGCCTGCAGTCTTGACCCTCCATCCTTCTAACGTGGCCGCTTTCCTCACTCACCCAGAAACTCACGGAGGTACATAATTTCAGGATTTTTTGTTTTCGTTTTTAACTTTGGACAGAATATGTATGTCACTAAAAACCTATCTGTGTTATTCCTTGGTACATAATGAACCAAAATTTGACACGATTCTTCATAAAAAAAATCTTTATATAATATTGTCATCTTTCTTTTGTAGATATTGGTTCCACATACCACACCACAGAGCAGCCGTTCAATGACGTTGGAGGGGGCAATACTTTGCTTATCCCGGGATCTGGTAAATATAAAAAGCTCTCATAAAAAATAAACTGCTTTCATGGAAAATTTATTTCATATAATTCCTTTGGCATACTATCTGTTGAGTGAGACTATTTTGACACTAAATCGGATTTAATATGTCAGAAAAGGAACCCATGACTGCTGCTGGTTTAATTAAACATTAAAAAGTTGGACGTATCGACTCCAGCGGGTAAAATAGAAGAAAGCAAGTTAACTTAGTAAACTTTTTTTGGTTTTTAACAGCTATTTGTCGAGAGGCCAGTGAAAGTAACGATGGAACAGGTTTGCCTTCGTACTTGGTCAGACACAAAGACGAATTCACCATAGTCCAGAACACAGGGGAGGTACCTGATGGACCCATACCTGGCACAGGTCATAACCAATTATCTCAGGCAAATACAGAAGGATTAGGTTATCAGGGGGTGGCGGAGAACTGTGCCCTAGGAGAAGTAGTAGTTGACAGTGTGGCAGCACAAGAGACTGAGGCACCACGAGAGACTCAGGCACCACAAGAGAATGAGGAAGCACAACATACGGAGCCAGAACAAGACGAGGACGACGCTAAGTGTACAGGAGATGACCATGGTGCAGGGTCTGAGGCAGGCTCCGTGTCTGACAGAGATGACATGCCTAAGTGGTCAGAAAGGCTTTGTAAGAAAGTTATCTTCAAGGGCTATATCGTGTAAAAGGTGTATAAATGAAAAGGAAACACTTGTTGTTTAAGGTTCATGTTAAAGACAGGTTCTGCTTTTTATTGTGTTTAACCATAAAATCATTTAAGGTGCTATGTTACAAGCAGAAATTGTAAGTGATCACAGACGATAATAACAGTGTAAAAATACATAAAACTTGGGGCATTTATTAGTTGTTATACCTTCTTGTTTGTACACGTAAAGAAAAAGTGGGTATTAATAAGTAGTACCTCTCAGTTATATGCTGCATCATCCAAAGTACACAGATGTAAGAAGAGTTCTCTCTATGATATCTTTATTTTACTGAGGTACATACATGCACTCTTTTTAATATAAGGGATACGGCATGTCCACTAATTTTTATTCTGTTTCATGATGACTTTTTCAACAAAGTTTTATCTCATGGTATACTTTTCATCTTAAGCTGTTTCCACGGTGGGAAAAAGATGGAAATAGGTGTAACATTTCACTTTATTTTAAGACTGGGTTAAGCCCATACTACAGCCGATGACTTCTCCTTTGTCTGATTATAACATGTCGGTTTTAACAAATATTTCTTAATAAAAGTTCATTTTTGTTCAGCTAAATATATTTGATTTAAACTTAAATGTCAGAGAATTATTATTATGTCATAGGGAATAAAAGAAAACAAAGCTCCAAGTCAATTTCGAGTTGTGTAGTTAACGACGGGCATGGGGACCAAACTTGGCTTGGATATATTCCTCCCGCAAATTCTTGAAAGCCACACGGGGCTTGGGACCAAGATTGTCTGGTTGCACGATCGGTGGGTACTTTCTTTTGAAGCTGTCCTTGGAGGGAAAGTCGCGCAGAAGCTGTATCTTGGCTATCCGCGCCACATTGTGCAGACACACGCACGACTCAATAATGCAGACACCTGAAGCAAAAGAAAAGAACCAAAAATAAATTAATTTTGTAAGGAGGACATATTTTCTGGTCTTTGCTATTGACATAAATGAGTTTTTAGTGATATATAAATAAATTCTTTCCCAAAAATTAATGTGAAAATATGGAAACTTACCGCCATCTCTGTTTGAGGACACCGATGGCCCTTTCCACCTTCGACCTCGTCTTTTTATGCCACTTATTGTATTTGGCATCCTCATCAGTTACTTCGGGGTTGACTGGGGTGTAGAGGTAGTCAGTGAGAGTGTACCTGGACCAACAAAAAAAATATTCCATATCTTAAAACAAATAGAACAAAAACTTGAAGGAGAGGGGCATTTAAAAGGGACCTTACTTTGCTTCATGTTTAAAAAAAGGTGGAGAAAGGTACAATGACACATAGATAAATAGAACTTTTATAACAGAGCAATATTTATTTATTTAGCTATCTTACCCCCCGTCTCCAAGCAGGAAGAATCCAGAGAAGTCCCCCCTCTCTCCTAGGAATTTCACCTGGCTCCCGTTCATCACATACACGTCGTTACACGACCCGGGGTTGCTGGCGTTCACATGGAATATCAGCATATCCCAGTCACAGATGATCTGAAAAAATAACCTTAGGCATTAGAATACAGTAAAATAAACATCCAGCTGTCTTGTACCTGAAAAGAAATAAATTAATTAATAAAACTGAGCATGGGGGCTTCTTAGTGTAACAGAATAACTCTAGACTCACAATGGTGTTAATGGAGTAGTACCCCTTGTAGCAGTAATACTGATTTTCATCAGCCACCACTCCTTTAGGACAGGCTATGGGGATGTGGGTACCGTCTATCAGCCCGAAAACCCCCGGCTTCCTCTTCTCCCTCAAGAACAAGACTGACTTGTTGTTTTTCTCGATGTCAGAGTCTGGCCAAACGACATAATCTTCCAGGCGGTGGTGAAAATAGTCGCTTATTTCTCCCACAGACCTGCACACCGTAGATATTGAGACCCCATGACAGTCTGCTATGGTGGAGTAGCTTGCACCAGTGGCAAAGTATCTCACAGCAATGCAGAACTGAAAAAAAAGAAAGAGAAAATAATAATTAGACATTATTTCATTTTTACATACGTGGAGGTCACAGGGAAATTAAGGAGAAAAATTATAGGACAGGGGGATCTAAGAATGCTTTGAGAGTCTGTTTTCCATCCGGGGTTACTGGCATGAGGGTCTCAGATAGAAGGCAGAGGAAGAGAACAGAGATAAACACACAGTGTACTCACTCTGATCCTGTGAGGGACAGCATGTACTCCCCTCAGAACACGCCTTTTAGGTGGAAGATAAGCCAAGTAGTTCTTAATAAGTTTTCGTGTGACTCCCTTGGTGAGTCTGTAGCGCTGCAAGAACTTCTTGTCTGTGTAAAATGACAGGGGATCCCTCCTGCGATAGTATTCCCTCTTGGTGCACAGAATGTAGTACCGACCCATGTTTACTTCTGTCTTGAATATGGCGGGTCACTAGTGAGGGAGAAGGGTCAAGGTCACTAGGTCAACCTGGAAGAAAATAAACGTAGAGGGGTAAAATCAAACACGGACCCTTAAAACCATTAAAAGACAGCCAAAAAGGGTCCGTGTTCGAACACCTAGTGGTCCCCTACCCCACCGTATTCATGGTATTAAACGCGGAGTTATGACAGACTTTAATAGGGTCCGCATTCTGAGCAGAAACGGTCAAAAGTCCGTGTTTGCAGGCGGACCTCCGTCTTTGAAAGCGGAGGTCCGCGTTCGGGGGAAAAAAAATATTTTTAAACGCGGTGAAACGTTTTTTTTTAAACACGGACTCCGTATATTAAAAGCGGATATCCGCATTTAATAAAATAAACGCGGTGAAATGGCCTCCTGGGGTGAGCCCTAGCTTTACCTGTTATTTTTCACGGCTTTCCCTCATAGTCCATACAGGGCAGTTAGATGAAGTAGAGAGGGGGCAGTTAGTTTGTCCTGCCATATCATAGCAGCATGAGTGCATTGGGACATGGTAATGACTGGGTATGGCCGTGATAGGGCCTCCATGTTGCTATAAGTAAACTCAATATGTCACTGTTATTCCAGATAGGGTACCTTAGATCTTGCAGATATGACTAGCCGAGATTTGTATCTAGCAGTTCATATCAGTGAAATGTTTATAAACTTGAATATTTCAGGTACATTTTTCATAGTCATTTTATGACAGTGAGAAATGAGGACGCTTTTGTGACACAGTACCCAGAGAGTGCAGGAAGCCATTTCTTAAGGCACTACAATTGCACAGAGTCATTACAATTTGAAAACCCACAACTTAGTGTCAGCAACCGTAGGTAGTGCCCTATGACTACTTTGTATGATCAGCACTTATGTAATAATCACATAGCATTTGGTAGGGCAGTCGTAGTACTGCAGGCACTACATGGCCAATACCATTTGGTTATAATGGCACTGAATCCAGGGTCTTCACTACAACTTGAAGGTGAGCAGTCGTAGTGTGTTAAGAAATGGCCTCCTGGACTTGCCCACATAGCTAGCTTCATCGTATGAGGCCGCTGTTAATGGGACCCAATTAACTCTTGGCATCTTACAGGTCTGGCAATAACTCTGGGTGTGCTTTATACACAAAGTGTGCCTTTTAGTTTGTTGTGAGGTGTTACTATACATTTGCTAGTATAATTATTATTAAGAGTTGGTATTGTAAAGACAGCATCCACTCTTGTATGATACAGGAGTAGATACTAAATTCATGTATGTTTATATCTAAGAAAATCCATTGGCAAAACTGAATTTTTAAATGATGTTAAATCATGGGCATTTACCTAAAGTCATGGGTCCCAGTCCAGTAAAACTTGTTTTGACCAGGATCTATAGACTGTGAAAGAGAGCACATGGACACGCTTCTATGAATAGCCTGTTGCTCAAGGGACAGTTATTAAAGCAAGATGGGGAGAGTGTAGAGAAGAGATATGATTTTGTATTTGTATTTATGGCAATCTTCTGGCTCCTATCGCCTGACATAAACATTGGGTTGGACGGAGTGTGGATCTAAATACAAGCAACTGGACAAGTGAGTGCTGTGTGTACTGTGTGTAGCTGGTGACAGCCACAGCTGGTAACTGAGGTGACTAGTGAGGGAGGGAAGGAGGGGGGGGGAAGTGTCTGGTGATGAGTGGGCTGTGTAATACCACTTCACAACATATTTGTATATCATATTCTTTGCTAATAGCCCTACTGGGTAATGCCCAAAATGATAAATAATTACAAACTAATAATGACCGGGAATAGGGTCCCTGCACAATATGCATGGGTATTATTGGTTACTCTACTTAATAAGCAAATATTGCTACTCCTGGCCCTAATCCCTATCAGCTGGTAATGTTTACAGTGAATATTCACAAGTATTGTACAACCTCTGTGGAACCCTTTCTGTGGCAGTTACTCTGGTTGTAGTATATAAAGGCTGGAACACTAATTCTTCTATATATGCTTCTTGTCTATCCAATGTATAGATAAGATATAGACTAGAATTCTAGGGCAATTTCTGGAGTTACATATTCTTAAATGTGTAATAGTAGAACAGCTCTATTCTATTCCAAATCAGTTGCCCTGAGGGGCAACCTTTTGTCCTGTACCATTTCATATATGGTATAGAATTATATACAAGATTCAAGATTCAAGAAGAATTTATTTGTCATATTCAAATCATACATCATTTACAGTTTAGATTTCATAGCATTGTACATTATAATAATATTATACAATAATATATTGAAACGAGTAGTATATATGACAAAAGGGTTGCCGCTTAATAAATTAGTTTTAGTTGGCCACCTATATTCAACACTTTTAGGTATTAAAGGTGAATATGATACATAAAACTAGATTACAGGACTAACAGGACAATACAATGAGGAAAATGGTTATGTATTTGTAAAGGAGGTGCAAATGTATTATAAATTATTTCAGGTAACTTGATAAATATTATATAATATTATGAGCAACATTTATAAATCTAACAGCAATTAGCACAACCATAATCTCATACAAACAATACTCTTTAAATCAAGTAATTCAAAACTATTATATAGCAAGTAATTTAGTTGTAGAATATATATTATATCATATGTAATAAGTATATCAATTGTTAAATCAATTGTTTGTATCTATGTAACACCATTTATTTGTGGAATAAGCTGTTTCAATTCTCTTTTTAAAAGAGATTTGAAGAATCTTATTTCAGTGTAATTTCTTTTGTTTTCAGATAACTTATTCCAAGCAATTGAAACCTTGTATTGTACACTTCTTTTATATGCTTCACATTTTGGAATACTATTATTCAATAATTTTCCTTTAGTAGTTCTCAATATTACATTAACATGTCTTATGTTATTATCATTTTTACATCTTTTAAAACCTTCTAGCAGTAAATGTGAATTTCTTCTATGACACAAGAAATTCATTCTTGATAAAGAATGAATATATGTTGTACTTGTTTTAATATCTAATTTTAAACAGATTTTAATTGCTCTATTCTGCATTCTTTGTAATTTATCCAAACAAGTATTATTCCCTTTATCATACAAAATATCTCCATAATCAAACAATGGTAGTATATATTGTAGCGTTTTCCGACTCTATGGTTAATAAAGAATTACACAACTCCGACAGCTTGACTTCAGTGTCTTTTATTTCCTGGCAGTCTTCGCCACACCATCTAAGTCTTGTATCGTATATAGATTAACCCGGAGGTAAGCCTTTTAAGTTCTGCTCCTCTCTGTCTGCAACCCGGAACTAACTGATCGGAGTAACAACTCCCTTATATATACATAGGCAGATACTCCGACCCCGGCCTGCTCCACGGCAGGCCAGCGTCGGAGGATCTCCTCCGCCGACTACTATTGCCGACGTAACCGCGTTACTTCAGGACCGCTGGCCTCGCCGCCCCCACACCAGGATGGTTTCGGCTCCGCCAACGGCCCCTCCGTCTCCGCCACACTCTCCCCAACTAATCTATAGCCTTACCGGGAGAAAGAGTGTGATATTACCCTCCTGCAGATGGGTTTCCAATTTTGAATAATCCTGTCACGCCATGGCCCCTGGGCGTTTAAGTAAATAGCTACACATATCATACACATAGTAAATCCTACTTAAACCTCCTCTATAGGCGGCATTAACTACTAAGTAAACTGAATCCGCCGTCCCCTATGCGGAGTATAGCCATAACAACAACTTTTATACAATAATACGGCGTCAGTTCGTCTGGATCCGGCAGACATCCTCCGCCTCCCCCTTCTCCGCCGCCCTCCGGATCGCCTCAGGATGTCTTGTCGCCGCCCTCGTTGGTTCCAGCCTTGGTCATCCGCGCCGCCAACGTCCTCGGCCACCGCTGTCCGCAGCGGCTGCAGCATCCCTTCTTATCACGGCCATAACGGGTCCAGGTAACATGGACCAGTTCAATATCTCCATTGGGGAGGGTGTGAATGGAGGAAGATTGCAGTCCCCCGGGTATAACCCTCATCTCAGGTCCTAGGGTCCGAGGCTGCCCCAGTCGTCTAGAGTGTTCCTTGAGGGCCTCCGGCCCGGTAAAATCCGAATGCCATGGCATAGCCCCATCCTCCTCCGCCTCCTCGTCCCTATTGTCACCCGCTTTATCTCCTTGTTGATCTAGCGGTAGGCGGTGCACCTCCTCTACCCCCACCAACCCCTCGGTGCTGGCGATTCCCCCTTCTCCCATATATCCTATAGGTAATCCGGTTACTACCATCACTCGGTCTGTCTCAGTGTTGGGTAGGGGCGCCGGGTCCCCAAGCCCTCCGACCACCGTCTCAACCCCCTCCGGCACCATTACCATGGTCTCCGCCCGTCCACTCTCACCACCCCACTTCTACTTGCAGCAAGAATTCTCCCATGGGCGAGCAAAGGACTAGCCCGTCCAACGCCACAGTCACGGTTCGGGGGTACTTGTCCAACCTGGGTAGAGCCACTAAGGTCCCCGGCTCTACGGGGGGGGGGGGGGGTCTTTGGTACCTTCTCCACCTGTCCTTTCTCCTTCACTGGTGTCCCTACGGAACCCGATTGAAATTTGCTCATTACTTGGGCGGTACCCTCCTCCATGGATCGGTTTTGTATGGCCTCTTCCTCCGCTTCTTTTAACACTCCCTCCAGGCTCAACTTCCTCGTAGACTTTCCCGCTCCTTTTCCTTTAGGGCTTTTACTTTTAGTCTCCATCTCTTTCCTCAGTCTTTCTTTCTCCGCCTCTTTGGCCTTCCTCTCCTCCTCCTCCTTTCTCCGCTGTTCCTCCTCCGCCCTCCGGCGCTCCTCAGCCTCTCTGGCCTTCCTCTCCGCCTCCTCTCTCTCTTTCCGTTTAATTTCTCTTTTCCTAAGAACTGGGCTTTCAGTTTAGGGCAGGATTGGACGTACGCCGGGATGGCCACCTCCTCCGACTCCTCGCTGGTTTCATCCTCCCCTTCCACCTCCTCCGCCTCGTCACCCCCCCCACCCCCTCCACCTCATCCTTCTCCGGCAACTCAGGCGTCACGATTGTAACTGTCTTCAGGATGGGTTTCGGTTTGTTAGGGGACGGTTTACTCATATCCTCATAGGAGGGCAACGTCTCGGAGCTGGCCCCGGAGAGAGTGGGTTTGGGCTTGTTGACTAGTTCGTAAGGGGGCTGCTTCTCGGGGCTAGAGTCCAGCCCATTTCCCCCTAGTCCCAAGCTCTCTCCGTCCTCCCCACTCGTGGTGGAGATGTCCTCGTAGGCAGCCGACTTGATGGAGGTTCGGGAGGTCGGAGTGTCCTTCCTGGTTTCCTCGTATTCTGCCTCCAGGGCCCTCACATTGACCTCCCCTAGAGGCACCTCCCGTTGCATTCGTAACAGAGTCTTGGTGGGGGTCTCCCCCGACTGTCCATATCTCTCTACCAGCAATCCTATGACGAACTTCAGCTTCCCCGCCATTTCTTCGTCTATTTCCACCTCCCCCCCGCTCAGTAGAGGTGTCAGGTCGGGTATCCCCGTGGTCAGTGGCGGGGTGGAGGGTGCCGCTTCCTCCTCCGCCTGCCGCTCCTTACCCCGTGGGGATTGTCTCTTCCTCTTTTCCACCGATTCCTCCCCCTCCTCCGGCTCGAAGGCCCTTTTGACCCCCTTTCCTGACGTACTCCGGGTGGACCTGACGGAGAGACAACTCTGGGGGGTGCTGGTCCCCTCCACGCGGAATCCCAGCAATTGTTCCAAGTATTTGGAGGCGACAGCAGCCTCCGTCTCCTCCTCCAACGTTATCCCCGGCGACGCCATGCCGCTGAAGGTAGATCCACTTGGGCTGTCCCCCGCACCCCTTCCACCCGCCGAGGTGCCCTGCTGTGGCGGGGGGACCACGGGCTTGGAGGCGGCTTTTACTGGTTTCTTTTTCTTGGCCAGCGCACTCCCCCTCTTCCTCTTTGTGGTGGTGGACTTGACAGTTTCCTCCGGGCTAGTTGGGGCGGCCACGAGGCTACTGTCCGCCGAGGATCCTCCCGCCTCCGTTGCCCGGCCCACCGGTAGCATCCTGCACTCCTCCGGCGGCTGCCAGTCCTCCAGCTCGGGGTGAATACGCGTAATGTGTCGCCGGAGATCATCTAGCCGGATCTTGGCGACCATGTACTCACACTTAGGGCACTGGTAGCCCTCTTGCATCTCGTCGTGAGTGCGGAGATGGCGGTTCATCCCATCGGATCTCATGAAGTACCACTGCTTGGAGTCCCCCCTTTTCCGGCAGATCTCGCACCGATACTTCGGCAGCTCCACCCCGTCCACCCACTCCATGGGGACAGGCTTCTGGTCTCTGTTTTTGAAGACAGGTATTACTAGTTGTGGCGTTGTCCATAGGCTAACAGGAATTGAACGATGAGGCGGATAACGCTCCCTTATATTCCCCCCGGTGGTCACGCCCCCTCCTCCTCCTCCTCCAATCACCGTCCCCTGGGTCAGGCCACCCTCCGTCACCACGCCGTGGGAAACCCCCGGTTGCATCATAGCCCTACTCCGCACACTGTTGTCGCCAGTGGCGCCTCCGCTCTCACGTGGCCGCTGTGAACCGTGGGAACGCGATCCGCGGTCAGCCGAGGACCTCCGCCTACGATAGCTCCCACTCCGACTCCGGCTCTCCGAGTCCCTTCTCCCATATCTGGCTGCCTCCGTCCGGGCAGACACTCCGTCCCTTCTGTGGCCACTAGTGGAGCGGCTAGAGGAGGAGTGGCCGGAGAATCTTTCTTTCTCCCTCCTCCTCCGCCGACTCTCCCTGTGTTTTGAGCGTGTGGGGCCCTCCCGGGAGTGGCTGGACACTGTAGAAGACACTTTCTTTGACCCTCCACCAGCATCTTTGCCTCGACTCGATTCACCCTCGGGCCCTGTCCCTCTTAGAACCACCAACCGTGTGTCATCTCCGGCCCGCATTGTAGATTGACCGTTAACGGCCCTTCCCCCGCCTTTTATTGGGGAGACCTTGTTATGAGGGTTGCTTAGCGACTCCCGCCTCTCCGGCCCTACTCCGCTAGGCGGCGCTCCGGCCGCCGGCCGGCCGGCCTCACCGCCCGCCGTCGAGGAATTTGGAGCCTGGCCTCCCGACCTCCCCTTCGTCATGGCTGCTCTGCAGCGTCCGACCCTCCTGACTTCCCTCTCTTCGTTTTCATGGTTGTTGTAGATGGCTTCCTCGATCATTTCGTAAATAAACCATCTTTCCCTATGCTTCTCTCTGATTCTCCTCCGGCCAGGATCCGCCGCCCTCCTTAGTCTTTCTGCCCTGATTTCTTCGTTTTGGCCATGGTTCCGCCTTCTGCGGGCCAACTCACTCTCATCACTCACCCCCTCTTCATCCGACTCGCCCATCTCGGGGAGGGACCATTCCTCGTAGGGAGGGTCCTCCTCTGGTTCTACCCCCCTCCAATGTGACATTTCAGCTTCTTTCTTCGACCTTCTTTCCTTTTCCAGCCATACATCGCACCAGTCACGGCTTTCTTGACTCATCTTGCTTTTGCAGCTCCTCCACTCCGCCCCAAGGTAAGTATCCAGTTGAGGCGCCAGTCTGACGGCCCGGGCTACGCTGGTTCCGGCAGGCTTCGGTGCACTCCTCCGCAGACCTTCTTTCCGATTTCCTTTATCCGCTGCCCCTCCCTTACTGTTTTCCATTATTTGATGTCTCTGTTTCTCTTTGCAGGTCAGCAGTTTCGCCTCCAGGTCAGTTCTAGTCTCCGAGGTCACCTGAACCAGCCGGATGGTGCCCCCTCTGGATCCTTCTCCCTCCTCGTCTGAATTGTCAGAAGATAGGGGCTCGGCCTCCCTTGTTTCATCTTCCACGGGAACATCCTCCGCTGTGGCCCGCGCCGGGGCCAATTTTAGGGCGTCGTAATGGACTACCCTGGTAGTTTTACCCTTTTTGATTTTATACACCGCCTCCCCTACGCGCCCCACTATCTCCCATGGGCCTGTCCAATAGCTCTGGAGTTTAGGTGTCAGGCCCCTCTTCCGGAGAGGGTGGTAGTAGAAGACCCTGCCCCCGACAGGGAATTCGCCTGCCGAGGCTCTCGCGTCATAGTTCCTCTGTTGCCTGCAGAGTATGCTTTTGCCATGGTAGTTTGTAATTCGGCCACATAACCGACCCCTCCCCCTACATTGGGCTCCAGAGGGTAAACCAAATCCAGGGGAATGACTGTTTCCCGCCCCAACATCAGAAGATTGGGGGACAACCCCGTGGAGGCGTGTGCGGAGGAGCGATACGCCGCCATCACAAATGGCAGTTGCCGGTCCCAGTCCCGTTGGTCCTCCGCCACCACGGTCGCCAGCAGTATTTCAATCGTTCTGTTGGCCCGCTCCACCATCCCATCGCTTTGGGGCCTAAAGGAACAGGTCCTGGTCTGCCTGACTTCCAGTAAGGCCACCATTTCCCTGAACAGTCCCGACTGGAAGTTCTTGCCCTGATCTGTGTGCACCTCCACCGGAGCTCCAAATCTACAGATGAACTCCTCCACCACAGCCCTGGCCACCGTGGGTGCCTCCTGGTTGTGTAAAGCGTACGCTTCCGTCCATTTAGTGAAGTAGTCCGCCGCCACCAAAATATATTGGTTCCCGGCGGAGGACAAGGGCAATGGACCCATCACGTCTAGAGCCATCCTCTGTAGGGGTAGTCCAGCACCCACGTGTCCCATTGGTGCCCGATGCGGAGGTGGAGCCGCCTTCCTCCGGACGCAAGGTTCACAGCTGGCGCACCACAGGGTCACATCCCTCCTGAAGTCAGGCCAGTAGTAACCTGTCTGGAGGCGCCGGATGGTTTTATTGCGGCCCAGATGCCCCGCCAAGGGTTCTCCGTGGACCTCCCGGAGCACATCATTCCTGCTCCGGGCGGGTACAGCAATTTGGAAACATCGTTCCCCCGCCGCGCCTTCCCACCACCGGCCCAGTATCCCTTTTCCAATACTCATGCGCCCCAATTGGGCATGCCAGGCCCTCAGCTCATAGCCCCAGGTCCGTCTTTCCTCCTCTGTGGTGGTCGCCTCCCCGTTCACCCATGCTCTGACCCGAGTCAGCACAGTGTCCTCCGCTTGGAGCGTGCCCCACTCTCTCCCTGCCGGCGGAGTGGAGTCCTCCGCCGCCGGAGGCGCCCCCCGAACCATCTCCTGGCATTGAGACCTTGTGAAAACCCGGCAATGCAGCAGCTCCTCCTCATCCTCTCGTCCACATTGCTTGCAGGGCTTCCTGGACAGCCCATCCGCATTTCCATGTAGTTTCCCCGGCCTATGCTGCACCACTATGTCGTAAGTACTTATAATCTGCAGCCATCGAGCCAGCTGGCCCTCTGGCTCCTTGAACTCCAACAGCCACCGCAGGGAGGCATGATCTGTCCGGACTACCACCCTCCTCCCTATTAGGTAATGCTTGAATTTCCTGAGGCCAAAGACTATAGCCAGCAGCTCCCTCCTTGTAACGCAATAGTTACGCTCCGGCCTGCTGAGAGTGCGGCTGCCATAGGCTAGGACCCTGTCTACCCCCGTCTGCTCCTGGGACAGTACCACTCCGAGGCCTGTGTCACTGGCGTCGGTGTCTAAGGTAAGCTGTCCCTCCGCCTGGGGAAAAGCTAGGATAGGGGCCTCGGTTAATCTTCTTTTTAGGTCTTGGAATGATGCCTCGCATTCCTCCGACCACCGGAACGTCCTCCCTTTCTCGGCCAGCGCACTCAGTGGTTTAGCCCTCGTAGAGAACTCGGGAACGAAGGTCCTGTAGTAGCCGGCTAGCCCCAGAAAACTCCGGACCTCCGTCACCGTGGTCGGAGTGGGCCACGACTGCACCGCCACTATCTTTTCCGGATCTGTCTCTACTCCCGCCTCACTCACTTGGTGGCCCAGGAATAACACTCTGCGGCGAGCCAACTGGCATTTGGAGGGCTTGATTTTAAGTCCAGCATCCTCCAGCCTTTGAAGTACCTCCCCAAGCCGCTCCATATGTTCCTCGAAGGTGGCGGAGAATACGACTATGTCGTCTAGATAGACCAAACAAGTTTTCCACTGTAGTCCCCTCATGGCCACTTCCATCACCCTCTCAAAGGTGCCTGGCGCATTGCACAAACCGAAGGGCATTCTCCGAAATTGGAACAGCCCCCGGTGTGTCGTGAATGCTGTCTTCTCTTTATCCCCCTCCTCTATATCCAACTGCCAGTAGCCGCTGGCCAGATCCACTGACGAAAACCAAGCGGCCCCCGCCATGGTATCGAGACAATCTTCCACTCTAGGTAGGGGATAAGCATCCTTCACGGTGGCGGCGTTGAGCCTCCGGTAGTCCACACAGAAGCGAGTGGTACCATCTTTTTTTCTTACTAGGACCACCGGAGAAGCCCACGGGCTAGTGGATGGCTCGATCACTCCGGCTTCCAACATCTTCTCCACCTCCTCTTCTACAGCCTCTCGTCTATGGGGTGCCAATCGTCTCGGCGGTTGTTTGATAGGTGGATGTACCCCCGTATCAATCCTATGCTTGGCCAATTGAGTGTGCCCTTTGTCGCCCTTATGCCTCTGAAATGCCCCCAGGTGTTTCCTTATAAGCCGTGCAAGCTCCTTCCTACGGTGAGCCTCCGTCCCGCTGACTAGCCCGTCCACCAAGCTCTTTAGCTCCTCCGGCTCACCTCTCTCCACCACCCGGCACCATCCCTCTCCGGCCGTTGCCTCGCCTCCGCCTCTGCACTCCACTCGTTGAATGGCCCCGAGAGTCATGTCTTTATATATCACCACTGGCTCAGGACCGGGATTGAGCACCCTGACCCAAGTTGCCCTCCCCTTGGGGCACACCAGCCCCCGCCCCACCAGGAAACTCGGTTCACCCTTGTGTCCGGCCATCCCTTCAATCATCCCGTCGTCCCCTTGTTGCCAGGGTCCGGCTAGAGTTCCCTCTAGCATGGCCTCCTGTCCGGATCCCAGCACCGCCGCCCGGCTGCTGACGATTCGGCATACAGAATCCTCCTCTGTCCACACTAGGCACCCTTTTGCTACGTCGACCATTAGTTTGTTGGTGCGGAGGAACTCCGCCCCCAGGATTCCCTCCGTCCCGGTGTCGCTGACTACGAAACGCACATTGATAGTACGCCTCCCGATTTCCAGCTCTGTGTACACTTCCCCTTTTATGTCCATAGGCCGCCCATCGACGGAGTAGATCTTCTCCGCCGTTTCCCCCAGGCGTTCCCGTCCGCCCCACCTGCTCCACCATCCTTCGGAGACCAGATTAAGTGACGCACCAGTGTCCACCAGCAATTGGATGGGGGCCCCTGCCAGCCGACCCTCTACTATCAATCCTCCTCCGCCCCTCTCTCGGCGGCCCTGTATCACATTGATAGGCCCACTTCCCTCGACCTGTACTTGGCCTTTAGTATAGGTCGATTCTAGTTTCCCGCCGCCGGAGTAGCCTGTTCGCTCACCGGCTTGGATGCCTCCTTGGCCTTGATATTTGGGCATTCTCGCTTGAAATGGCCTTCCTGTCCGCATCCGAAGCAAGCACCATTGCTTGGCTTTTTCTTCCTCCCCACTGCCGCCGGATCATCCAGCCTTTGAACTAACCGCTCCATCAACTCCGCCATTTTGCTCATTTCCTCCTTATTGGACTTTAGGTGTTCATTTACTGACGCATCCGCCGCCCGCACTTTGTGGATATTCTCCTGCTCCACTTTTAGGTACGCCTCCGCTCCCACCGCCGTCATTACTGCGGATTGTAAATCTTTCGGCGTTGACTGATACACCCACTGCCTGAGTGGATTGTCGAGGCACAATAGGAATCTGTCGAGAGCTAAGGTGTCTGTCGTCCGGGCGTCCGCCTCCGGATATGCTAACTTAGTGTACTTTTTCAGTTCTTCTTGTAACTCTTGCAGTCCCTCTCCCTTTCGCCGGACCCTAGTGCGGAGGAACGCTTTGTAGATCTCTTCCTGATTAGTAGGCTCAAACCTTTCCACGAGTGCCCTTCTCAACTCCTCATACCCCTCCGGCGTGGCTGGTTTCCTTCCCGTCAACAATCTCCGGGCTGCCCCCGACAGACTCAGGCCTAGGAACATACCCGCCTCCTCCGGCTTCCATCCATTCACTTTGACGCACAGGTCGAAGTGGTTGAGGTAGTCAGATAGGTCTGTGGTGCCATCATATTTAGAGGGTTTCACCACTGGCTTACCCTTTGCCTCCTTCTCCCCATCGGCACCTCCTCTCCAGCCGCTCTCCGGACGACCCACAACTCCTCTGCCCTGCCGGGGATCTCCACCTTCCCCCTTTTCGTCCTTATCCGCCTCCTCCGCACATTTCCCGGTTTCGGGGCGAACCTCGGACGGTGCCCGCTTGCTCCCCTTCCCTGGGTTATTCACCTCCGCCTGCTCCTCCGGCCACCAAAGCACCTTTCCGCCATCGTCCCTTCCCGGGTTGAACCCCAGCCAGGCATCTGCATCACCCATTTTTCCTTTAGGGTGCCTCAGCCTTCGGGCCGCCGGTTTCTCCTCCCTCTCCCATGGCCACAGGTAGGGCTCCCTTTCTTTAATGCGTGGTTCCTCATACCCCGCCTCCGGCACCTCCTCCCGGGGTGCTCTATCGGCGGGTTCTGCTTGTCTCTCCGGGTTCATCTCTTCCGGCCTCACCACCCCTCTCTGCCGTAGCATCACTTCCTCGTCCACCACTTCCAGCAGAACCCCTTTTTCCCGCTTAATCTCCTCCGCATTCCTCTTCTCCACAGGTAAGTTTATCGTTTCTGAAGCCTCCGCCATCTTTCTTCTCTCGTGAGTCTTCAGACACCGCTGTCACCAATGTAGCGTTTTCCGACTCTATGGTTAATAAAGAATTACACAACTCCGACAGCTTGACTTCAGTGTCTTTTATTTCCTGGCAGTCTTCGCCACACCATCTAAGTCTTGTATCGTATAGAGATTAACCCGGAGGTAAGCCTTTTAAGTTCTGCTCCTCTCTGTCTGCAACCCGGAACTAACTGATCGGAGTAACAACTCCCTTATATATACATAGGCAGATACTCCGACCCCGGCCTGCTCCACGGCAGGCCAGCGTCGGAGGATCTCCTCCGCCGACTACTATTGCCGACGTAACCGCGTTACTTCAGGACCGCTGGCCTCGCCGCCCCCACACCAGGATGGTTTCGGCTCCGCCAACGGCCCCTCCGTCTCCGCCACAATATGTTTTATATATTTTTAACAGATTTTCTTTACTCAGAAACCTAGCTATTTTTGATAATTGATATGATCTATAAGCAATATTTCTCATTTGAATTCTCATATGCAAACTGTAATTTAGAAGAGGATCTAAATTAATACCTAAATATTTATAGAATGGAACTCTTTTAATTTCTTTGGCATCAATGTATAATCTAGTATTTTTGAAACCTTTTTTATTGCCAAAAGCCATATATTTTGTTTTACTAATATTAACCGTTAATTTGTTAATTTTACACCAATTAACAAATAGTTCAATATCAGATTGCATATTCTGCTCTGCCTCTTTCTCTAATAAATTAGAGGTATAAATAACCGTGTCATCAGCAAACATACGAATATTTGAGAATTTGCAGACATTCTGTAAATCATTTATATATATTAAAAACAATAGTGGACCTAATATAGATCCTTGTGGTATCCCACATCCTATATCAATCTCTTTTGACTCTAGATTATTTACCAAGGTGAATTGTTTTCTATTACTTAGGTAATCCTTTAGCCAATTTAAGACTCTCCCATTAATACCGAGAAGCTTCATTTTTTTAATTAAAATTTTATGATTAACTGTATCAAAGGCTTTTTTTAGGTCAAAGAATGTTGCAATTGAATTCTTCCCTAAATTTTTATTAATAAGAATGTCATCAGTAAGTTTACTCACAGAGTCAATTGTTGGCATATTTTTCCTATAACCATATTGGTAATCAGAAAGTAAGTTATTATTTTCTAGGTAATTTAATAGATATTTATGTACAATTTTTTCTAAAATTTTACTAGGCAATGAGAGTAAAGATATTGGTCTTAAACTTTCTACTAAGCTGTCATCACCACCTTTGGGAATAGGAACAACTTTTGCTATTTTCCAACAATTAGGTACTACTCCATATTGTATAGATACATGAAAAATGTGTTTCAATTGAGGTATAGTTTTCAAAAATATTGATTTTAATATATTTGAATTAATACCCGTCACTGAGGAAGATTTTGTTACATTAATTTCCTCTATAAACTTTATGATGTCTTCATCAGTAACCCCTATTTCACTTATAGTAACTTCTGAAACACATTTTCCATTGTATGACCAAACATCCTTTAATTTCTTTGCAAGATTTTTACCTATATTACCAAAATAATTATTTATGTAATTTGGTATATCAGTATTATCAATAAATGTGCCATCATCTTGTGCAAGTTGTATGGGATTTTTATTCTTTTTTGATGGTAATAGTTTCGAAACTTCTCGCCAAAATCTTTTAGAGTCTTTTTTACACTCCTCTGTTAGAGTCATAATATGATTTTGTCTTGTATCATATATCTTCTGACTAATATCTTATCTTGCTTCCTTAGCTATTCTTTTATCTTTTTCATTTTTTGTTTTGTATGATCTTGCTAAAAGTCAATCTTTTATTTGTATTTCTTCAAGAAGTTCTGAATTAATCCAATCTTCTTTTTGTTTTTTGATTTTGAAAGTTTTGAAAGGGCACATTTCATCCAAAATACTTTGCAAATTACTTATATAATAAGACCATAACCAATCAGGGTTAACGTTATTGTAAAATATTTCCCAATTTAGATTAAAAAAATTATTAAGGATTCACTCAACATTGTTTTCCTTCATGGATCTACATACATGTTCTGTAGTATCATAAACCTTTTGTCTCAATGAAATTATACCATATATAATATGATGGTCACTAATATCAAAAGGTATTACATCAGAATTCTCTATCATATCAATATTGGTGAATAACAAATCCAAGCATGAATCTTTCTGATATTCTGGTGTACGTGTGGGTTTTTTTTTATACAATTTAGAAGACCATATTGCATCATTGTATTTATAAGCATGTCACTTAAATTTTGTAATTTAACATCAAATAAATCAATATTAAAGTCACCGATCAAAATTAAGTTGTTCATGTGGTTATTTGTCAGTTCACCAATAACGTATTCAGGTTTATGAAAAAACTTTTCAATATCACCTTTTGGGGGTCTGTACACCGTACATACTATATTAGTTTCTTTAGTGCCCGTTATAGAAGCACATAGCATTTCTATATAACTTTCTGAGAAATTATATTTTTTATAGACCGATGTAGAACAATATAGAGAATCTTTGACATATATGCAAATTCCTCCTCCAGTTTTAACTCGTTTTATTTCATGAGAGTTTTCTTCATCATAGTGCCATTCTCTATCCTGTCTATACATCATATACCCGCCTAAGCTAAAGGTACTTATATTATCTGGCCTTAAATTCTTCAATTTTACCTTTTTTCTTCAAGCTTCGTACATTTAGGTGCAAAAACTTTTGACCTGACTTTTTTTGTAAGCTATCAATTGTATCAATAGACATTTTCAAAGTAGAAAAATCTACCCATTGTGAAATTTTCATATAATCCTTTCTCATAACTTTTGATTATTAAATTTGTCTTCCTCAACATAAATCATCTATGCATGTATAGATACATAGAGAATATGAATATATGGCTGGAAATATGAAAAGATGCTTAGTTAGTAGTGTAAACCATCTAATATTATTTGTTAGTGAAAATTATACACTATAAATGCATATTGTTCAGGGACCCTGTTCCTGGTCATAATTAATTGGTAATAGCCTTCACTCATAGACTATAGTGACCCTGCTCCTAGCTTCTTAAATTGAAAGTATACTACCGAAACAAATATCAAATATAAATGTCTTCCAATCCATAAAAATTACCCAATTATCCCTATTTTCTGTATGTATGAAGTCAAATATGATATTCCAAATCAGTTGCCCTGCAGGGCAACCTTTTGTCCTGTACCATTTCATATATGGTATAGAATTATATACATCTATGCATGTACAGATACATAGAGAGACAATATGAATATATGGCCGGAAATATGAAATGATGCTTAGTTAGTAGTGTAACCCATCTAATATTATTTGTTAGTTAGAATTCTACACTATAAATGAAATAATAGTATAGAATAGAAGCTTGCCTCGCAGGGCTACTAATATGGGTTAGAATCAAATATTTGTTTCTACAATTGTCACTAAATAAGCAGCAGCATTTTCAGTAGTACACTTTCAATTAAGGAAACTCCAGAAAATGCCTTTTCGTCTTCTCTGAATAAGGACATTATGCTTATTTAGTATTTCTGGTCATTATTAGTTGGTAATTATTCATCATTTTGGGCATTACCAACCAGAGCTATTAGAAAAGAATATATTGGTTGGTAATTTCGCCAACCATCACTAAATAAGCAGTAAACATGATGCCAAGGGATATATGAGCAGCTTCAGAAGTACACTTTCAATTTGTGAAACTCCATAAATTGCCCTGTTTTCTTTTCTGAATAAGGACATATATATGTGACAGGATCTGCAAAAAGGGCCCTTAGTGCCGGGTGCTATAAGGTCCCTATTCCCAGTCCATGTCACATATTATGCTTATTTATCCCACTGGGCACATCAATATTGATTCAGCGTTGAAACAATGTTTGCAATGTTTACATATCAACATTGATTTAGGGTTGAAATAGAGTTGAAATTGAAAGTTGAAACAACATACTCAAAATCAACTGTGATTCAACATCTAACCATCAGCGCTGATTCAATGTTTGTGTTTCTATGTTGACTCAACATTGTTTCAACAACGTTGAAACAACGTTGACAGTTGTTTTGTTGACATATCAACGTTGAATCAACATTGTATCAACATTGAAATCAATATTGTTGATTCAACATTGACAAATCAATGTTGAATCAACATTGAGTTGACAACAATATTTCAACATTGATATGTCTACTGTTGACTGGATGTTGAAATGGTGATGGTTGACAACGTTGAAATACAAATATTGAAAAAGTGTTGAAAACAGGTTGATCAACACCATCAACATAACATCAACTGGTTGTCAATGTTGATGCAACATTGTGTGCCCACTGGGTAGTAGAATACTCATACGTATTGTTCAGGGACCCTGTTCCTGGTCATGATTAGATGGTAATAGCCTTCACTCATAGACTATAGTGACCCGCTCCTAGTTTCTTGAATTGAAAGTATATAAACAAATATCAAACATAAATTTCTTCCAATCCATAGAAATTACCCGATTATCCCTATTTTCTGTATGTATGAAAACAAATATGAAGCAGTTTCAGTAGTACAGTTTTAATTTTAACTCAAGAAATTGTCCTTTTTCCATAAATAAGGACACATTTTGTCCATTTATCACCAAACAATTGAGGCTTTCTGGAGTCAAACAAACTGAAACTGCACTACTGAAACTGCTCACTTATTCCTTGGCATCATAATTATTTGTCTTGATTTGTACATAAAAGAGGACAATTAGGTAAATTTTATGGATTGGAATATATTTATGTTTGATATTTGTTTCAGTAATACACTTTCAATTAAAGAAACTCTAGAAATTGCTTGTTTTTCTCTAAATAAAGAAACATATGATACTTATTTAGTATTTAGAGAGCAAAATGGGCAATTTCTGCAGTTTCTTGAGGTGAAAGTATACACCAGTTGCTCAGACCCGTTAATTGGAATAGAAATGCAAAGTAATGTAAACACAGGGGAGACAGGGGACCCGGGACTGCTGACTGTCTATACTTCTAGAGGGGACTACACTGAGAATGTGGTAGAGACTAGTTTTCTGCCCATGCAGCCTGCTAGCTAGACTGTGACCAAGACTCCAAGCTCATGAGGCATCCAGCTGGGGTCCTCACTTGCGATTCACTCTGTCGATCATAGGGAAGATGAGATCTGAAGTCTTTTGGACAGGAAAGGAGGGAGGGTGTACAGAATATTACCAACTAAATGGTTATATCCTATGCACTAGTTAACTTTAGAATGGACCCACCAGGGCAGTGACAGAGGGGTATCTCTAGGCAACCTATAAGACATATAGCCTCTCAATTTGTAGCCTCTGCCTTTTAATTATACACTGAAAACCTGGAAGCTCCAAAACTAGTCAGTGGCGATAACTTTAGGTCCACAAGTTGACAAAACCTAAAAATACAACTTTAGGTCATCAAAATGATTATTTTAAGGCATCAAAATAGTGACCTAAGTCATCAGTATGACAATTCAGAGTCATCATAGTAATGACTTAGGTTGTCAGGATGACGAAATGACGACTTTAAGTTGTATTTTTAGGTATTGTCAACCTGATGAGGTAGACTCGTCACCACTGACTAGTTTTTGATCTTTCAGGTTTTCAGTGTAGTTGTTGCAGACATAAAAAAAAGTAAAAGTAAATGAAAATTTAAAGCTTTTGTCAAATCATGGATAAATAATTTATCACCAAGATCAAAGCGGCCTGCAGATGAAGATGAAGGTATGGCATTAAAATAATTTTCAATCTTGAAAAATATAGCAGCCCAGAGAATGTGCCTGGCTGAGAGGTATGATTGAGTTGCTCTAAACATATGTAGGCCTACAACAAAGTGTTGGTTGACCGTTATAGCCTACTTGAGGAAAAGGGTCGAAATATTACCTGCGATATATGTATACTGGACACTAATGCTTATCAAACCAGAATGTTAATTCTCAGTATCTTGTATAAGACACAGAGGTATCTCAGACAAAGTCACCATACTTTTGAGCATTGATAGTGTTTGCTTAAGCTGATGATTCATGATTGGTGTTTTTGGGCCCTCTTGCCTCCCCCAATCAAAGGTTGGTTACTATGCCTCTGCCTATGTATGGTAGATATATCATTGTTGAGATATTTCTCTTAATTCAATATATAATCAACATTGACTTTGATACTTTTGAATCAAAATTGATGTTTTTGCGGTTAGTTCAATTTTGAGATATCAACATGCAAGCAAGAGACAACCATTAATATTGAAACACTGTCAAATCAACACTGAAATCAATATAGGGCAATGTGTTGAATAAGGACCTTATTTCAATAGTTTGCCCGACTGGACACCCTAAAATCTTAGCCGGAGGTGTAAGTAATGGAAAACCTGCATGGAACTGCAGGATTTGCCACATAAGATGAGGAGATTTGGTGGCAAATCCTCTAGCTCCCAGTAGGTTTTCTTACTTATACTCCATCCAAAGGAGTTATAAATATTACAGTAAAACCAACAATATAAGCATATTTTGATATTTTTGAGGCTTAAAATAGGATTTGAATCATGTACACTGGCTGTGATACAAAGCTATGATTAATATATGGTGTTCCAGGCTGCAATCAGCAGCAATCTCAATAGTATGATGGTTAGCATGTTTGTCTTTGACTCACAGAATGTGGGTTCAAGACTGCATGGGAAATATGTTTTTAACATACACATACAAGGTAAAAGGGGTATTTGTATTTATAAAAATAAAATCACACAAGGAGGGGTTTGAACATGTGTGGTCATCATTCTAGTTCCAGGTCAAACTTTCAAAGTGAAATTACCAGTCTTGAGTCTGTGGACAATATTGAAGATTTATCATGGATAACTGATGCAGTATTCTTTAGGGTGAGTACATCCTTATCAGTGCTAATATTTTTTGATTATGTACACTGTTAGAATTTTTCCGTAGAAAAAAGAAAAATCATTGGCAACAATGGCTGGCAATCTTTCACTGTTTTTTTAACGGCCACTGTTTTTTCGATGTCACCGTGATTTCTACGGAATTTCACCATTATTTCTAAACAAAGACTAAGGGTAATTAATTACACATTGTTTTGGTTTAATCCCATACACCATTAATTTTTCATATAAATATTCAGCCTCTGGCTTGACATTTTAGAAATTCCACTTTAAATCCACAATGGACTAGGTTATCTTTATGATGGTTTGGTTGCATAATTTTTGTGGATCAACACGGTAAAAGGTACGCCCACGCACCCCCTTTTACCGTGTTGATCCACATATGCAGTTCATCTGGACATCCTAGTTTAAGGACATTGTAATCATTATGATTATAAATTAGTCATTGAGAGGCACATTGTGCCATTCATAACTTTGGAGTAACAATCTAAGATCATAGATTACTTCGGAATTGTGATGAATTGAAAACTGTAGGGGTATGCCTATGTATTTATTTCTATCACCACATAATGGGTGTTTATGACATCCCTGCTACTCTCCTTTGCCACACAAAGGTGGATTATTTTTTGATTATCTGAAATCGATGAAACAACAATGTAGACTTGCATTTTGATAACATGGTGCACAAACCAACATGGATACACTTTAAATTTTGTAAAAATTTGAGCTGTTTAAGGGTCATGGTTTTACCATCAAAGTTTTCTTTTATTCACATTCTAGACTGAGCGCAATAATTTCTGGACTGACCGCAATGATTTCCGGACTGACCACAACAATTTCCGGACTGACCGCAATGATTTCTTACCCCTAACAGAGCCCAGGGAGCAGATAGAGGCTGACCATACTTATAAGGAGACCTTGCTTTTATTTTATAAGGAACAAATTTAGTATTTTTAAGGTCCTTCTTATAATGAAGTTTTACTATACTATACTCTGTTCCTCAGAAAATATACAATATAGTGTGCACCCAATAAAGGACACACATTGGTTCAACCTCAGTCAAACCAGTATCAATTATCAATTATCAGCTTTGCAGGCACCACCCGCACCCTTCAAAGAGGGCCGCATAGAGCCTTTTATCTCCTTTTTTAAGTAAAAAGGGCAGCATCCATGAAAAGATCCAAGAAGAAAATGTGAAAATATCATAATCTCAGTCACTAATTAGTGTAGAAACATCTGTACCAATGAATTCACTGTAGACAGTAGCCCTTTTGGTATTGATGTATAGAAAATTATGAATGGGTATGGAGTAAACAGTAAAAAAGGGCAGCCCTCATTGCACAGAAATGGTATGAAAAATTTGAAAAAGAACTTTCCACCCTTTCCAACAAATTTCCAAAACTTCACATCGCAACTAAAGGTCCCCTTTTCTTTCCAATTAAAGAGGGAATGGTTAACCTAAAATACCTTGTCTCTTTTATTCAGATTCAATCAATTTGAATTTAAGGAGTGTCATGTTTGAAATAATCCTTTCAGGATACCATCAGACCGGCAGTTGTTTCCTCTGTCTAATATAATGCCTGGTGAGCCTCCAATACCTGCGGCCACATTCTTATTACAGTCTGATGAAGGACAAATCAAGATGGCATTATTTGGATGCATGGATGAATTGAGTGTGCTATATTGTGTTCCCTATATAATACACCGTAAAGGGAGTTATCAGTTGTTAGGTGGATACCCTGGCTTATGTTCTGGTTTACATTGTTACAGTAATGGCCCATTTAAACCCAGGGGTCTCAAATAAGCGCTGGTCTCGAATAACCACTGGGGAGTTCTTAAGCATTGAAAACAGTACTCAAATAAGTGCCTATCTCATATAAGCACCGGCGGTACAGTGGGGTTGAAATCAATGAGTGCCCCGATGCTTATACTGGTCACTACGGTAATTGGCATGCACCAGGTACCGATAATAACCCGTTAATACACCATGCCCATTGGTCATTATGATGCATGAATGCAGCCTTGCTGACCAACTTGCCAGGACTACATCCATGCATCATGCTGCCTCTGCACGGCTCTGCTGGATGGTCGTGTACGATAGACCAATAAACATTCTAACGAGCAGACTTGCAAGTATATCATGCTGACACATGTGCATAATACACTCCTGCATCAGTACAATTTGATAGAGGTGAAGACCTTGATGAAGATGTGTCACATTTTGATAGATACCAGGAGGGTAGGCCTATTGTTAAAGTTTGGCCCTGCTTTCCATATATCAAGCACACCCCACTTACTCCCTTAACACGACTCTCCTCCACCATAGAAATCTCCTACTTGGGAGGTGGAGAATAGCAGGGGTTACACTTGCCAACTCTGTATGAGTAGCACAATTGATGAGGGTGAACAATAATCAGTTTTCGCTGGCAGTTTCGTCACTTCAGTGTCACTTTTCTGACACTTGAGTGAAGAAAGAGGAGGTGAAAACTGGTGACATATCTGGTGTATTGATAAATTTCTTTCTAAACAGACTCATGCTTGTTAGACAGCACACCGCCTCTTGCATAGCCAACTTGAATGTTTTGATCATGTGACTTTGGGTTTGATGTTCCTCAAAGTGGTCCCTCTGGTCACTCCTGGAATGCTTACAGCTGTCATACTAGAGGTATGTGTATGATCAAGTTGTCATATGAGGAATATCATATGACTAGTGGCTATAGTGAGTAAGAATATCAAGCTCTTATTACGTATTCCAGTTATCACTGGTTTATTCAAGCTTAGGCAGTAGAACTTAAGTATCAGTAATACAAATGTCAATACACAGGTAATTCACACAGAGTAAATAATATGGGTATAAGTAAGTGTTCCACTCCTATGTGTAATAGTAATAATACATTGTCCAATATAGGTGCTAGGTGGGTTCTCAAAACCTAGCTCCTGGCCTGCTTGATAGAGGGATAATATAAATGTGTAACTTTACCCTCTTGTAGATAGATGGAAGAATATAGCCTCTGGCCACAAGTGGGGTGTAGTCCTATGTCTGTCTGACATAGTCTAACCTAGCAGAGTGTTCTTGTGGCAGATGCATAGCAGTCTACAGTAGAGCTGGACTGGAGATGAGGTGGTTCTCTGGATACTGCTTGAATGAAGGCCCGTGGTTTGGTTTAAGTAGCCAACCTTTAGCATCCTCCCCTAGACTAGCTGGAGCCAGTGGCGCCTCCATTGTCCCGGTCAGTTTAGCATGTTCAATGGCCTGTATCTCAATCGTTTTTACAACTGTGCCTATGTAACTGCGCATGTGGAGAGGAAAACATGTCAGTTCCCCTAACCCGCTGCGCATGCACGTAATTTGCACCGGTTTGTCTGTGGTAAACAGGGAGCTCAAAACACTCTCGGTGGCCTAATTTCCTTAATAATGGGACTTTTGACACTGGATTAAGACTATGAGATGTGCCTTGTCTGGGCGCATCCGGGCCATGTCCAGTATCTGGGCCATGACATCCATGAGATAATGTAAATGATGCCGGAAATTTATGACACAGTCAACTCTATAGCTATTGTTAGTGTCTGGTGCTCAGCGGCCTGCGACAGTGGTCTGGCTTGTCCTTAAATTATTATATACACCATTGTTCATGGTCAGTGAACCATGAGGTCAGACCTTTTGGTTCTTAAACAATTGTATACACTATTGTTCATGGTCAGTGGTCCATGAGGTCGTTTACTTTACATTATATGTTCACATGGCTGGTGATCAGTGAACTGTAAACGCTCATATGGAGTTATATGTATTAATGCCTCATTTTATATGCAAAAATACAATCATATGTTACAATTTATGGCATTATTAAAGTTTAAAAATGTTTTTTTGACATAAAATAAAAGAAAAGAAAAGATGTTTTTTATTTAGTTGAAAAACTTTAAAAATGTTTAAAAACGTTATTTTTTAACATGATAAACGTTTTTAAAAAATAAACATTTTTTATCCAAACCAAATAGAAATGTTTGCAAATGTTGAAAAAAAAACGTTTTTTTGCCAAGTGGGAATACTCTGAGAGAAAGAACATACTGTCTACTATTGCCTGATAACTGGGATTCAATAGAAGTCTTGCTCCAGGAGCCTAGTCTACTATGGGAGTCCAGCAAGATCCAGAGGTGAGGGAGAAGGCTAAAAAGATTTATCAATTCTGAGTTTACACAAACCTGATATATAGCTAAGAGGATATTGAACACTGAAGATCTTGTATACAAAGATATAGAAAGACACTGAAAATCTTCTTTTTTTTCAGATGACATTGTTTATTTGTCAGTTTTTGACAACTTCAGAGGAGGATGTTGTGTCAATATGAGATGTGTCAATAAACCTTTTGAAAAATATATGTGTGTGATCTAAAGATAAATTTCAGTTATTCATATATCGTTTAAAGTTTCCTACACCTTGGAAAACATTTCATAGCTATTTTTTCAAAACCAATCTGTTTTCATTACAGATCAATACACAGAGTTTTATTTTTATTCAACGAGCGAGACACCTGATCTGTGATGATAAACAATTCAAGCCCCCTGAAATAATACACCCTGACCTAACATTAACAGAAGGAAACAAGATAGTGTATGACCTATAGTTATACAAATTTCTCCACAAAGTTGGTAGCTAAATAGTTAGTCTTATTCATTGAATAATATAAACAAAAACAAAAATGATGTGAAAACTATGCCGGACCAAGAGAGAATGAGGGTTGGTGTACCTGTGTTCATATGCAGGTGAGGTAATTACCCAGTGCAGGGGTGGTGTAACCCTTATTACCCCATGCAGGGGTGGTGTAACCCTTATTACCCCATGCAGGGGTGGTGTAACCCTTATTACCCCATGCAGGGGTGGTGTAAGCCTTATTACCCCATGCAGGGGTGGTGTAAGCCTTATTATCCCGTGCAGGGGTGTTGTAACCCTTTAAAAGCCATGACTGGTAGACTTTACAGATATATAATAGGAATTGTATGTCAAATATAGAAATATATGTAACATTAGTCTGAGGACTATCACAAACTGGTGATATTGTAGGGGTTTGCTTCCTCCCCGGGTGCATCAGCTCCAGGGCGCTGCTTTGTCTGGTGGTTGCTCGCACTATTAATACCATGTAGCCTCCTACTTCCTCCTCCTCCCTTTTCCTTTCCCTTTTCCACCTCCTCCTCCACCGCCGCCATTACCGCCACCTTTACCGCCCCCTTTTTTTGTTGTTAATAGAATAGAATAAAACAATAGAGTTGAAAAGACAAGAAAAGTGGTGGGGCACTATCTAAGATTACTGGTACTAAGTTTTGATGTTTTTAAATCTTGGTGGATGAGTGCCATGATAGATGGCCTCCTGAAAGGCTAATAAAACTTAAGTCATAGAATGTGGAGGGATTTCCCCCAAAAAAAGAGTTCTTAGAAGGGGCCTATATAGAAAAAAACTGGGGCTTGGCTTTTTGGGGGGAAATGAAGGTTGTATTACTATAGAAAGAAAAATGCTGAGGAAAAAGTCTCTGCTTTTGTTGACACACACGCAGGAAACAAAAGCAGGGACTTTTTCTTCAATTTTGTTTTTACCTCATTTTCTAACTTACTTTCACAGGTTGTCCCTCTGTACTTCCTGACACATGTACAGGTGAATTCATTTATGCCGTCAACACATGTTCCACCATTTTGACATGGGTTTGGATTGCAGTCATCAATATTTGCTGGCAAAAAAATAGAAAATATTAGTTGTTGGATCCAAACTTGTGTTTGGTCATGCACATTCCTAAAATTGAACTGATGTATCTGTTTTATTATTTCATGTTACTTGTACAGAAACCCTTCCCCAAAAAACACTTTGTAGTAAAGGGTTGGAGCTTATTCTGATGCGGCATGGTACTGATTTGGGCCATGCAGAATGAACTTCAGCTTATGCATTCCCCTGTTAAGAATGAGATATCTTATACTATTCTATACCAAAGCAGGTCTTCCACCAAAGCTGATCTATTGCCGATATTGAATCTTTGATGCATTTCCACCCACTTCCGGTCAAATTTAAAAAAAAACTGCCAGAATTTAGGAAAAAATACATTGTGAAATTTGATTCATCATTTCTCTCAAGTCCGATTAAAATCTGGCCAATTTTTATCAGTCAGCTTCAGTGGAAAAACCTGCCAAAGGCTCATTCTCCTTATAAAATAGATTGAGACAACTGCAACATGTCACCACTAACATGACAAGATAGTGTAGCAATAACAATCACACCTTACTATGAACACAGTCATGTTAGACTAGCAAACAGAAGAAATAACCTGAAAAGTTAATTTTATGCAGACATACTTGCACAATTTTCTCCTGTGTATCCTGATGCACAAATACAACTGTACGTGTCACCATCCGTCATGCAGCATCCATTATTCTCACATGGCTGCGCTGCACACTGAGACGAAGCTGGAAACAGAAGATATTCTTGAAAACTAATGATTCATGGCCTTGGTTATTACATGAAAAGAAGGCTCAAAATATGAAACATGGATACTATGATATTTATGAATGCATACAGGGAAAATGTTTTATTTTTGATGGCTGCCTGTAAATTTCCACACATAATAGAAAATTAGGGTAGGTAGCATTACCTGGACACAACACTTTTTTCACCTGACCTTGGTCTGGAGCCACAGTGGGGCCACACTGTTACAAAACATTTTTTTAGCAATAAAGTGGAAAACCAAAAGGCGGCAAAAGTGATGGTGGAGTGTTTCTCCAGGGGGAAACTGCCAAAGTCTCCACAGTGACATCCCCAAAAGAAACAATGACCTAAAATAACCCTATTTATAGGAGGCACTGTTTGTGGCAGAAGATTCCACAGGTACTCACCATCATATATGGCTTGTATTCCTTTGCAGTCATCCCACTTTATTTCAGGAGTAACCGATGGGCCATAATATGCATACATAATGGCACTCTGGTCATTGGAATGGGACAATCCAAGGGAATGGCCATATTCATGGATGGCTACAACCTCTAAGTGTACTCCTACAAAAAGAAGTAGCATGTAAGGTAACTATGTCACATTGCTGATTCATGAACTAGTGGATGCTAATTATTAACCCTTTAAATGCTGTATTAATGCATCATGCCCAGTGATCATCATGAGGCATTAATGCAACCCTGGCAAGTGATCATTGCATTACATGCTAATTTCCATGCACATGAACAGGACATGATAAAAGCTATCTTCAATATACTGGAAATCTCAGACTGTTTAATCTCTTTAATCACATGAAGCAGTCTTTCCAATGCGACATACCTGAGCCAGATGGATAGGTTACCCATGCCTCGCCATCGTCAAAATGTGCATCACCACTAATGGCTCCTTGTTCTGGAAAATAGGCATGGGCTAGTACACCTCCTGGACCATCAAAGGCAGAACTATCACCGTGAGCACCTGAGGCAAAAAGATTCCTGATGTCCCCAGGGTCCACCACTTTTTCAAAGGATAGCTGCGAGGCGTCTTCCCATTGCTGGAATATATATATATATATACACATATATATATATATACATTTGTTCATGCATGTAAATATAAGGCATCTTTTATGGACAATAGTGGAAGACATCTGGTTTCAACCACACACTTACAAAACCTGCATAACCAAGCTGAGTATAACCCAACTGAGATTTCAATTTATTCTAAACATTATTCAACGTTTGGTTTTTCAACATGGTTTCAAAGTTGCTAATACATTTGTTACTTACATATTTGACAAAAAAATTGTGTTTTTCTAGTCTAGAATTAAAGATGTCTCATAGCCTGTTAGTTCTTGGAGTACACATTCTGGCATGTTTCTTTTCAAGTTTAAAACAAATGTTTGGAGGATTTAGAAACCTAAAAAGAATGTTCTTTTTTATGTGAATATCCCTAAAAGCATCAGTCAAAAGAAAACTATACCTTGAAAGCTCTTGCTATGATAGAATCAACTTCATTCGTGCTTAGATCAGGGGTATAGTTTATCATCGACCAGGTGAGGTCTGTCGTAGGCCACTTACTACCTACAGAGCAAAATAAGCAAATACAGTTATGGCAGGCCCGTATACACAAGTACAGTCAGTTATGGCAGGCCCATACACAAGTACAGTCAGTTATGGCAGGCCCACATACACATATGTACACAGTCAGTTATGGCAGGCCACCATATGCATGTACAGCCAGTTATGGCAGGCTCACACACATATGTACAGCCAGTTGTGGCAGGCCCACATACACATGTACAGCCAGTTATGGCAGGCCCATATATGGATATACAGCAAGTTATGGCTGGCCAACATATACATGTACAGCCAGTTTTGGCAGTCTCACATACACATGTACAGCCAGTTATGTCATGCCAACATACACATGTACAGCCAGTTAGAGCATGTCAACATAAACATGTACAGTCAGTTATGGCAGGCCTACATACACATGCACAGCTAGCTATGGCAGGCTCACATATACATGTACAGCCAGGTATGGAAGTCCTTCATACACATGTACAGTCAATTATGGCAGGCTCACATACACATGTACAGCCAGCTATGGCAGGCTCACATATACATGTACAGCCAGTTATGGCAGGCCTACATACACATGTACAGTCAATTATGGCAGGCTCACATACACATGTACATCCAGCTATGGCAGGCCTACATACACATGTACTGCCAGCTATGGCAGGCCCGCATATACATGTAGAGGTACGCATTGTTTAACCATAGAGTTGGGTACCGTCTGACGTGGCGGGTGAGTCGAGTCATCGGACGTTCCTCAGGTTCCGGATAGGTGGCAGCACCGATCCCGGTCTGTGGGGACATCTGACGACGAACACCTGGGTCCTTATATAAAGCCCAGGGCTCAGCCGCTACGTCAGAGGCCCTTCTGGCCTCCGCAGAATGTAGATCACTATTAACCATTATTAGCTGCCTCTTCTATACTATCCGGCAGCCGTGAGTGTGCATTAAGTAATAAATCTAACCGTTGGCATACACTTGAAATACTGTCTTACTCTTTCTTTCCGAATCGTAAGACCCGAGTCCCCAGGTCCATAAGGCCACAACCCCTTACACTGGTGCCGTGACCAGTTAATTCTGGTGTATAGCCCGGACGTTATAACGTCCAAACGGCTAGTACATGGGTTAGATAGCCTCGCGGAAGCTAACCCAGCAGGGCAATTAATTGCCCAGGAGAATGGAAATGGATCATTAGTGCTCCAAACCCATTCGAACTCCCAAGATGCGGAATCTGCATCTTGGAGAGATCCCGGACCCCACTATAATGATAGTGAGGAAAATCTACCAGACTCTGTACGACGCGAACAGTCTATACAGAGACAGGGTAACTTAATAGGCCAACAATCACTTGTTGACGAGTTAAGTAATTCGATGTTCGAAGTTGGTGGTAGTACTAATCCAGAACATCCGGCACCAATGCCAAAAAGGGTAACATTCGGAGAACTACCTTATAGATTACCCAGACCCGGACTACCAATATTAGATTACAGCGCTATAGATGGCGACTTAACCTATGCGGTACCGGAAGGTGAGGAATTTAAACTACCGGATGTCCTGTTGTTAAATGAAACTTATGTAACTTTGAACGAGAATCTAAATACCTTGGTCAAAGCTAAAGATGAAGTATTCCATGAAAAACTTCAGCTGGATGAAGATCTGACTGGCATGCGAAATGAATTCGAAGCCAGAAGGAGTGAGTACATGAAGGAACTCGAAAATGAAGAACTAAAACTTCAGGAGATGAGAAAGTCATTCAATAAAGAATATGACAATAGACACATTCGTATCCAAACATACATAGATACGAACGATCAATTAAGTCTCGATAAGGCAAAATTCGAATCCGAAATATGCCATTATCAGAGCGAGTTAGAGAAATTGAAAATTCAGTGTAGTAAACAAGCTGAAGACAATGAAACCATCCGGGTAGGCATTATAGCTTACAATAAACAACTGGAGGAAGATGGACAGAAACTCACGAATGAGCTTCAGGAATTGCAGACTACTGCAATAACCTTAGACAAATATGTAGAAGCCGCCCAGTTGACTATAGGTGATATAGATCCAGCTGTGGTGTCTACAATGTTGGGAAAAACATCCAAGGATGCAACTCCAACTAGATACAACCCATTCGTTGATGACGGGGCTGATAAGAATGTAGTATCCGGAATCTATAAGAAACCGGATAATACCGCAGGTAATGGAACCGTACCTACACCAGCAACTCCAGTACTGGATACAATAGGTCCGGCACCACCAATACCAGATTTGAGTCATAAAATTAAAGCGACTCACGATAGTGCTACTGGAGCTAACAATAATACACCCGTAGCACAACCGAGAGTACCGGGACCACCGAGACATATGTTAACACCACCTTCATATTTCTCTCAACCCGGCCACAGTACACCAGCAGGTCCAAGATTACCGAACCCACCTCCGGGTCAAGGTAATGGCCCTAATGATGGACGTGTTCCAAGACCAAACCCGCCACAAAACAATGTTAATGGCGGTACGTACCAACCAAGAACATCTTCCTATGGATATAGATATAATTATAATCCATCAGGAAGTAGTAATTACCAAAATGGCAATAACTATAACCAGGGATGGAATCAAAATAATTCTTACCCTAGGTATGCGTCTTCTGGAACAGCAGGAAATACCGGTTACAGTGGTGGATGCCCTAACGGTTCATCCGGACACTATCCTAACAACGGTCCACCAGGAGGGAACCCTCCAGGTGGCCCAGGAGGATCCGGATCCGGAGGATCAGGATCAGGAGGAGATGGCAGGAAGCCAAACAGAAGAACTTCCATGCCTGCAGGGATGCAAACCATCTTTGATAGAAGCCAATGTATCCAAAACCTTGGCATTGACTGCTACCGAAAGGGAGCAGATGGCATGGAAGTCACGAACTGGAGCATGCGAGAAGCAGATAGACTACGCGGATGTAATAATCCGGCACGTAGACAGGCACGGATACCCCCTCCATATGATTCTAATGATCCATGGAAGGATAGATACCAAGCTTTTGTCGACGAAGTCAACTGTAGTGGCTGGACAAAAGAAGAAGCTCTGCCGTATTTGATCTGTTGGTTGAATAAAGGTGGAAAAGTAGCCCTCAACCAATGGAGAGCAGCCTACGGATTATACGGCACCTATGATCAATTGGTCGAATGTGCCGCATACCTATTTGGATCAATCGTTAGAGAAGATCCATGGGTAAGCTTCAAGAAAAGGACACAGAAACCTAAAGAATCTCACAAGGTCTTTGGTTTGGAGCTACAGGACTTGCTATCAAAAGCGCGTCCGAATTGGGCTCATGACGATGACTGTTATCTACAAGAGTTGTTTATACAATTCTACAGTGGATTGCGGGATCCAGATCACAAACAAGTAGTTTGGGATTCTTGGAAGGATGACACTTCCTTCAGTGACTTGTTCATATCAATTGATGGACATGACATGAAGAAACGATTGGTAGGTCTAGGACCTAACCCAGTAAGAGCAGCTCCGTTTCAATACGAGAGTACACCTGCTCCGATATATGAAACTTCCCAATTAGCCCCGGTCGATTCGTATGAGGCTGATGAGGAGGATGAATATGTCTCCGATGAAAACGGAGAATATATTGGATCAGTCCAGATAGCTGGAAAGTATTACCGACAGAAACGGTATAGAAAGGTACATCCGAGAGGGAGGGGAGGATCCGTTGCTAGTAAAACAGCTTCCGGACCAACTCAATCTGGCAATGTAACCTCTACGGCGAAGCCAACTGTGGCAGCAACTGTTGCTCCTACTAATGTGATGGAAACATTAATAGCTGGATTAACAGAAGCTCTAAAGAGACCAAGAGTTGATAAATCTCAAAGGAGATGTTTCAGATGGTAGAAACTGGGGCACTATGCTCCCGAATGTATGGCTGAGAAACCTGTCCCTCGTAGACAGGAAGGTGTCTCTGGAATAAGTACAGAGAAAAACTAAGGAGGGGTCTCCCGATGGGCAAAGAAGGGGATCCCAGTGACAAATCTTGCCATGATATCACCATCCGTGATGATAGTTCGCATGTAGTAGCAAACTCGCCTAGCACCGAGGTGGTTGTAGACACCCGGAAGGTTAGGGAAGCTGATATAACAGGTGCCACGGGAGCACAGGGGAAACCCAATATCAGTAACGAGGCAGGCGGCTATGAGCTAGCCAGGGTTGGTAGTGCCCACCTGCCCCCGGGTCATCCTTGTCTGGAATACCTGAAAGGATGTGGATCGACTCCTGGTGTGAACAATGACGTTCCGATCCTCACGGATATGCCCTCTGTTCTAAACGGAAGGTGGTGGTATGTTTGCCTTACTGTTAACGGAAGATCTGCCGAGGTTCTATGATCTTATACCGGATGAACATGATACTCTCAAATCGGGAGGAAGTGCTCAGACGGCCGATGGCAGTACCTTGCAGATGTATGGTAGAACTTGTGTGAAGCTACAGTTGGATGGAGTACATGACTATGTCATGAGCGCCACCGTTGCGGATATAGCAGATGAGGGGATACTCGGGTTGGATTTTGCATCCCTGTATGGAGTTGTGTTGGAACCCCAATCAGGAGTGTTGAGTGTGAAATACCCGTATCCTGTAAAGGTTAGATGTGTACTGAGACAAGTGAGCAGTATGGCTAGTGTAGCACACACTGTGCGAATCCCTCCGGGAGTAGCCTGTGATGTGCTAGTAAGAAGTGATCCTGCAATGCGCAATAAGCCTGCAGTGATAGAACTGGATGTAGCTACTCTGTCAAGTATCGGATTAATATCTGCAGACACTATAGTAGCAAATGCGTCCTGGTCGGTAGTACCTGTCTCCAATACTGGAAACAGTACTATCTACTTGAAAAAGGGACAAGTTTTTGGAAACGTGACCCTTTCGGAAACTGTAACGGATAGTAAGTTAAACTTACAAAAGGTAACAGGAAATGATGAGATTTCGGAAGACTTACTCAAGTTGTATGAAGAAACCTCATTAGAAGATCCGGAATACCGGAAAGAGTTCTATAATTTGCTCTGTCAGTATAGGACTGCCTTTGCCAAACCTGGTGAGAAACTAGGCACGACAAATAAGGTAGTACATAAAATAGATACTGGAGATGCCGAACCCTTTAAAATACAGTATAGGCGGTTACCTTTAGCGAAAAAGAGAGTAGCTGAAGAGGAAATAAACAAGATGTTGGAACAGGATGTAATAGTCCCTTCCAATAGTCCATGGAGTAGTCCTGTGTGTATGGTAACAAAGAAAGACGGTACTATCCGCTTTTGCATAGACTACAGGAAGTTGAATGGAGTAACGAAAAAGAATTCTGTTGGTTTTGTACCCTAGACTTGCAATCAGGTTACTGGCAAGTGGGAATGAATCCTTCAGATATGGAGAAAACTGCATTTTCGAGTCATATTGGGCTATTCCAATATAACGTAATGCCGTTTGGTTTGTGCAATGCACCAGCAACATTTGAAGCAATGATGGAAACAATCCTAAGTGATTTATTGTGGAAAAGATGTCTTGTATACCTTGACGATTTCATAGTCTTCGGAAAAACATTCGAAGAGTGTTCTAATAACCTAAAAATGGTACTAGAACGTATTATCTCTAATGGTCTCAAATTGAAACCTAAGAAATGCCACATGTTTAGAAAGTCCATAAATTATTTGGGCCGCATCATTAGTGATGAAGGAATAAAAGCTGATCCGGAGAAAATCGAATCAGTTACGAATTGGAATAGACCTAAAACACCCAAAGAAGTGAGGTCCTTTTTAGGATTCTGTTCCTATTATAGGGAATTTATTCTGAATTATTCTAGAGTCAGTTATCCATTACAAGCAATAGCTAACTGGACTCCAGGAATGCCTTTGCCAGCAATACACTGAGCAAAACTCAGCGCAATTACTGCACAACCAAAAGAGAGTTGTTAGCAGTAGTCGTATATACCAAGAAGTTCAAACATTTTCTATGGGAAACGAACTTTACATTACGTACGGATCATTCTTCTTTAAGATGGCTACTGAACTTCCGAGATGCTGAAGGAATGTTAGGCCGATGGTTAGCCCATCTATCAGAATATGGGCTTGAACATCACCAGATTCAGCATAGACCTGGAGTGAAGCATTTAAATGCTGATGCCTTGTCTCGAATACCAATCCGGAAATGTGATAATCCGGATTGTACTGATTGTGGAGCTCATAGGGCAGTGTTAGCAGGGATTCGAAGACCATTCGAACCCCTAGTTGCCAGTATACTGGATTGGTCTATGGATCACATACGACGTTTCCAGGAAGCTGACTCGATAACTGCGCAGCTATTGCAATTAGTACCAAAGGGTATACGTCCAGTTAGACCCGAGGTCTCTCTGGAAAATCGAGAAATGAGAAGGTTTCTTGCTCAATGGACCGAGCTTGAAGTCCGGAAAGGCGTGTTATACCGTTGGAAGCCATGTAATAATGGTGAGAAAATCATGCAAGTGGTAATACCACATGCCATGAGACATGACATTATGTACTTCTGTCATGGACATCGGACCAGTGGTCATTTCGGAAGGAAACGCTCGTTGGCACGACTTTCCAAAAAATACTACTGGCCTGGCATGACCAGAGACTTGCAAAGATGGGTAATCACCTGTCCGGATTGTTGCAAAAACAAACCCGGACCCGGGATGGGCAAACTTCCCCTATCCCAAGAACTTTTCGGAGTTAGATTCGCAAGAATCGGGGTAGATATCATTAGTGGATTGAATACAACCGCTAATGATAATACCTGTATGATGGTAGTGTGTGATTATTACACAAAATACACTAAAGTATTTCCACTACCGGATCACAAAGCAATTACTTGTGCCGAAGCCTTTGTAAAAGGCTGGGTGCTAAGTTTCGGTGTACCATTAATGCTACACAGTGACCAAGGCAGAGAATTCGAATCAAATCTCTGGCAGGGTATGTGTGAATACTTAGCTATTTGTAAGACTAGAACCAACCCGTATAGGCCACAAAGCGACGGATTGGTAGAAAGGTTCAATAGAACCCTCATCCAAGTTCTAAAGTCACTCGTCAATGAACATATGGACGACTGGGATGAGCAATGTCATTTTGTGACACATGCTTATAACAGTACGGTACATTCAAGTACAAATTGTACTCCGAACCTCTTAGTATTCGGAGAGGATCTGATAATGCCTGCCGACTTAGTATTTGGAGTCGTAGGGATGGACCCGGAACTACCTTGCCATGTAGTTTTCGTGGAATGTTTAAGAGACAGATTTAAAAAAGCATACGAGTCTGTCCGAATTGATTTGGAGAAAAGTGCCTAATGGCAGAAAGCTGGATATGATACCGATCTAAAGCATCGGAAATTCCAATCCGGAGACAGAGTTCTCAGATTACATGAACCACTTAGACACATAAAATTAGTGTCTAATTGGGATGGTCCCTTCACGGTAACACAAGTTATCAGTGATTGTACCGTAATTATTAAATCTGACCTTGAAGCGAGGCCGTGGTAGGTCTAAAAAGTGTTCCGAATCAGTGGCACCCACGCCAACACCAATTAAGCGTGGGGGAGTTAAAAAAGTCTTGGCAGGTGAAGACAAAAAGAAGAGGAAAGGTGTCTCTAAGGCTAAGAAACACCTAGAAAAGGCTCTTCAGACTGTCAGGTCCAATAAAGAACTATCTGAGAAGGGGAGATACGTTCGTCGCAGCCCTCGAATTGCCCAGAGGACTGCAGTGACCTAACCTGTATACACAACGGGTGTAATGTTTACATTTAGAGGAACGGATGACAACTGACCCGAAAGGCTTATTTGTCGCCGCCGCATGATGTACCAATGGGTAGTGGACGGATAATCCGGTGGATTTGCTTAAGCTTTCCATAATCTCCACTTAAATCCCCAGACGAGTCATCGGCGTGAGCGATAATTACCTAAAAACAATCAGTTTGTTGATGTTCCGCTTGTAGCACGTGCGTTTCCGCATGACGTCACAGTGTCCAGTCTCGGCTGACCTCTCGTGACCCCGCAAGCCATGGGGAAATGACGTCAAGAACGCTGGCCTGTCGCCATATTGTTTTTCGGTAACGTTCAAGACGGTCGAGCTCGCTCCCTTCTTCGATTTTACCGGCTAGCAACCTCCTCGCTGCTCCTCCAGAGTCTGTCTCCTGGTAGACAGACTCCATTTGTGTCGGCCCCGGCGCCGTAAAAGCCGGAAAAAGGAGTAGTTTACTCCCGTGGGTGATTCCCCAGTCATGGCTGAGGAATCCGTAGCTGCAGCCAAGCTATCCGGTGACCCGGATAAGCTGACTCCGTCCGCAGAAGCTTTTCCGGAAGCTTTGTCACCTGTAACACAGGAAGAGAGCGAGATGATGGACGTGGAGGAACCCACGGACTGCTCGTTCGAGGAGAAGCTGGCTTCATTTTCACTAAATGAGCCGGAGGGGCTACGAGTGTTGAACCCGCAGCGACTGGGTCCGAGACCGCACAGGTCGACGGGCCGAAGGACCAGTGGAAGCCGGCAGTGGCTGACCCATTCCCAATAGAATATGACGGTCGCTACCTGTACGTCCACCCGGAACTACAGGCACAAGTGACCTATGCTGACGGTACACCAGTTAGGTTGGACCCGAAGGTGAGGATAGCTGTCGAGGGCATCATGGTTCCCGAACAGCTGGACAGGACGCCTCCCGAATGGCTCCGAGACTGGCCGTGGTTCCAACGGGGACGCTGTTTTTCGCGAGACAGTGTACGAAGCCAACAGAGCTTTCCAGCTCGGAGCGTATCCGAAGCCGGATAAGACTCTGTGGAACGTCAAGGCGACGAATATTGATTGGGTAGGCTGCGTCTCGGAACCCGAGGGGCAGACTTACCCACGTCCTTGTGCCACATGGCCCCAGTACCGGACCGTCAAGGAGTTTCGGGAAGCCGCTGCCAACTTTGAACAGTGGGACGACGGTTATTACATAACCGAGCAGGAGCTAGTGGATGTTCAAAACAATTCACTAACCGGCATGAACCGAGGTGCAGCCCTTCGGACGGTTCTCGTCCACCGAATGACTGCCGAACATGAGGCCCAGGAAGAGGCTAAGAGGGCAGCGGAAGTACCCGCACCTCCTATCCCCGACCTGAAGCTTGCCACCCGAAGCACAGCCGGTTCTGCATCAGCCACCGGCAGTACTACCACCCCGGTAGAAGCCTCGACCTCCAGCGCATCCGGAACCCAGGAACCGGAAGAAGACTGGAAGGTCAGTAAGAACAGGAGGTCTGCTGCTCGGAAGCTCAAGAATCTCCCGGATTCTGCTAGAGCCGAGCCGAAAGCCAGCACCTCAGCCACTGGTAGTACTGCCATGGAGGTTGAGTCGTCAGATGAGGAGTCGGTGCACGAATCCTCGGTTGAGTATGATGAGAAGGCCACTCCATCAACTCGAACCGGGGCCGAGCGATGGGCTAACGCCAAATCCGGATTCAAAACCCGGATTCCGACGTGTTTCTCCGACTGCGCCTACGGAGTAAAGAAGGACGGCTCTACCCTATATGCCTGCCCGGACTCAGTCAATAAAAATAATGAGTCAGATGATGAAGATTGGATGCGTCTTTCGGACGAAGATCCCAATCCGAGCAAAGCCTATCGAAAGATGTGGCTTATGCTAAACCACACCGAAGGGTATTACACTTATACCCAGAGGAGAAAGCTGCGTTGGGCTCTAGAGAAGTGGTACGGTGACGACCAAAAGTCCTGTCCCTTCTCTATCTGCCAGGATGCAAGTGATGTCTGGGTCCGGACCTGGAGTACTCCACCCCGGTTCCAAAGGCATCTGGTAGAGGCCCACTTCCACCATCACCCGGTTTACATTTGTGATCCGAGTTATGGTAAGAAGGGTAAGAAGTGTACTACGAAGGTTCAATATAGCCGACGTAGTGATCTGGCGAGACACCAGAAGAAATGCCACGCAGAAGGTTTGGATGGGGCTCGAAAGCGTATCATGGAGCTTCATCAGGAACTCATGAAGGAGTTTGATAGTCTGAGCGAGGATGCTTGGTCTAAGATCCGACCAGGGGACCAAGTCCTCTGCGAGGTTCCGAAGACCAAAGATTCGAAACTCCGCGCAAAGATTGTCCTGACTCCTGGAAAGGGTAAGCTGGACATGCAGGAGTCTCTCTGGCAGAAATGCGAAGAATCCGGTAAGGAGGGAAAGAGAGCTCATGAAAGGAGCAGAAGGGATCAGAACCGTGGTGGTAACGGTAATGGTCAGACCACCACTAAAGTCAGAGCAGACGACCGCTCCAGGTCTCCTCTGGCTCGGCACCCCCACGAGCAGGTTCAGGGCACTCCGGTGTTCAAGAAACCCGAACCTGCCGGATACGCTGGCGCAGTATCAAAGCCTGGGAAAGTTAACTCGCGTAACTTTCCGTCCTTGACCCAGGGACCTGGACCTGAGAGCCAGACCCTGGTCGTTGGAAAAGGGGGTCGACTTATTCCCAAGAAGACCTCAGCACCTGCTGCCGCAGGATCCGCATCCGCTCCAGCCGCCCTCCCAACCAACTTCACCCAGGAGCAGTTAAGCCTCTACCTGCAAATGGGATTGAAGCCTCCTACCTACTGTATGCCAACAGCAGGTGTGTCCGGGAGCCCCACACCCGGAAGTGGTCCTCAGGCCGCATCGACTCCCCCCAAGGCTGTCGCTGCACCTGGGAAACCAAAGGACGCCATTACCATTAAAACCGGTAATGTGGAAGTTTGGTTCGAGAAGTCTCGCCAGGGGGAAGCAGATGTCCAGAAGGCCATCTACACCCACTGGGAGAAATGTGTCCGTGAGAAGGCAACAGAATTCCATCAGGGTCTTCTTAATGATACCCTGTTGTGTATGAAGGAGGTTGCGGATGCTGAAAAGCAGCGCCTCGAGACCCTCATTCGGGATGATGTAAAGTCCCAGGAGGAGGCTGCAGCAGCTGCCCAAGAAAAGGCAGCTATGGACGTACACGTCTTGGAGAAACGTGTAAAGGAGGAAATTACCCGGAATACCAACTTGAACACCAAGTTCATGAGGGTATTCGGAGTCGATCTCGACGAGTGGGACGGCACTCCCGAGTCGGCTCTAGCTCTTCTTAAGAAGAAGCATGCGAGGAAATCCGCCTAAGCATGCTACGGGTTATTTTCTAAAGTTTTTTCTCCCCACTAAAATAACCAGATATAGTCTTTGCGGAACCCTACAGGTCTGTGAATGTCTTTTTCATTAGTATATGAACACCTGTTCTTTGTGTTCCGGGTCCCTTTTTATGACCAGCATATTATATAATTCAGGCCGTATAATCCTTATTGTACCTTGAATAGTCTATTCGGATTCAGAACTTCACTTATAAACAATCGGATAGTAGACTTGCTGCTGTCAAACGTATCCGGATGCCGGTTCCAGACTTCTTCTGTTATCTGTGCTAACCACTTACTAGGATGGACTTTACAATTTACCTCTACAATTCACCTATACTCCCGAATGGACTTATACTACATGTTACTACTACTTCCGGACCAGCCTATATTGGACTTTTTACTTATGTCAACAATACTTAAACGGATTACGATTCTACACTGTTGACAAAACCGGATCTGCACTTTACTTCTACTCTACACCATTCGGATATACTTATGAACTATAGCACTTCCAGAGGATTGTGGGTAGCTGCCCCAAATTCATCTACCGTGTTCACTCTAATAACTATAGACTTTAGCACGTCCATTCCGTGGTTAGCTGACCACACTTACCGTCTAGTATCCGGAAAACTACAGCAGAAGACTCCAGCAGCATTTATCATTTTTTATATTGTACATATTATCATATGTCTATTTTTCTATAATGTTATTTGTATGTGCATATCCACTACACTGGTCATAACTTATTATATATTGTGATACGGGTATATTTATCTATTGGTACGGATCTCAAATTGCTGTTTATATTAATAATATAAGATCCGATAAACTACACCAGAACTTAAACATTTTTGTCCTGCGAGACATATTGTACTATAAATGTATTAATCTGGTGTTATAGAGGTTATTTGGTACACGGTGATATCATATATTATATTCATTACTATACCGTGATTTTTTTTCTTTTCAAGTGTATAATACAAATGGTTCTACTCGTACTACTCACGGAATCCTTAACGGATTCATATAATTATATGTCACTAGATAGTGTAGTTACTTTTAAAGTCTTTTTCAAGACTATATAATCAAATGTGTTATTAATAACTACAAACACATATGGATGTTATTATGTGATTTATTCGGTATGGGACAGTTCCGTTACATATAACTGTTGTTATCACATATATACGAATTATGGTACTTATCCTAATACTTATACCGTAAACATAGATTGTCACTATATGGTATAAAAAGTTAATCAACAGTTCCGCTACATATAACTGTTGCTCATTCAACTAATTCGTATCATATTAAAACATCCGGTCTGTTATTCTGTAACTATATACACTATCAAATTTGTAAAATTGACATTCGAATCATACTTAACATGGTGTTAACGTTATATCTATGGTTGTACCTCTATTACTAATGGTTTAGACATATAGATATGTTATCCTAGTAATATTACTATAACACCCTCCTAAATGTCTGGGGGAGTGGTGTAGAGGTACGCATTGTTTAACCATAGAGTTGGGTACCGTCTGATGTGGCGGGTGAGTCGAGTCGTCGGACGTTCCTCAGGTTCCGGATAGGTGGCAGCACCGATCCGGGTCTGTGGGGACATCTGACGACGAACACCTGGGTCCTTATATAAAGCCCAGGGCTCAGCCGCTACTTCAGAGGCCCTCCTGGCCTCCGCAGAATGTAGATCACTATTAACCATTATTAGCTGCCTCTTCTATACTATCCGGCAGCCGTGAGTGTGCATTAAGTAATAAATCTAACCGTTGGCATACACTTGAAATACTGTCTTACTCTTTCTTTCCGAATCGTAAGACCCGAACCCCCAGGTCCGTAAGGCCACAACCCCTTACATACATGTACAGCCAGTTATGGCAGGCCCACATACACATGTACAGCCAATTATGGCAGGCCCGGGCACTCATGTACAGCCAGTTATGGCAGACCTACCTACACATGTACAGCCATTTATGGCAGGTGCACATACACATGTACAGCCTGCTTTGGTTAAGGCTCAAATACACATGCACAGTCAGCGAGTTATGGAAGGCCCATATACACATTTTTATCTTTTTGTTTTTGTGGCAAAGTTCAGGACATATTTTGAGCAGCTTCTTTAAGAAATACCTAGGATCACTTATTTTTTGCCTACCTCCCGTCACATATCGTTTTTTCCTCCTTCCAGTCTCCTCTTGTATGATGTTTAAGTCATCAAGCTGACAACGAGGTGTGTTCATCAAATTACACGTCTCATCATTACGCTCACCAGTAACTTTCAGTTTATTAGTTCTGGAATAAAGAGAGCAGGAGATTTTAAACACATTAATTGATTGATTGACTGCCCTACTATGAGCTGCATAGGTAGTTGTGAATTGGTTAAGCAGCATGCCAGTAACCCAGTTGATAGTGCATTAATTGGCCTCGAGTTCTACATATTTGACATTTCATAGAAAAAATTGAAATGAAGAGTTCTCATACTGCCGTCTTGTATTTATTAGACTTTTCTACTTACGCCTGAAACCTGCGAACAGCAATCATAAGTCTTTGCTCTGGAGACTGCCCATTTGACTTCTTCGGGAGGTAGCCATACTTGTCAAGGTATGCCTGTTTAAAATACATCATGATCAGCGCTTTATCACTGAAATCTAGAGCTAATTCCTTTCCCAGGGAGACTCATACATGAACTTATACATGTAACTATTTTCAATGCATGCCACATTCTAGCTTTGTTCCATTCTGTGAAAGACAATGCTGTGAAAGACAATGACATGCATATGGTGGCCTGCCATAACTGGCTGTATCTGCATATGTTGGCATGCCATAACTGTGGGTGTTTGTGTGGTCACAAAGCTACTTAGGTGCTAATAGTGATCTGGTGATAAGAAGCAGTTGTTTGGCAAGTCAGTTGGACCTCAAGATATGAAACACATCTAATGTTCACCCAACGTAACTAAGCCATAAAATCTCTAAATGTCATAGGCCATTATTTACTATCCCCTTTGTATATTTATTCTATCTAAATACAACTTACTACTGGTATACAGATATGATTTTAAAGCATTTTATAATTAATCGTTCGGAAATGAACTGAAATCTGAGGACATTAGAAATAAATTCATAAAAAATTGTCTATTTATCACAGGCTCACAATGTAAAGTCTATGAAAAAATGACGTAACAATGATTTCACCTATTAAAGCATTTGAGACACTTCTCTGAAAGATCATTTTACAATTATGCTTCAAAAATGAAAATTTGAGTTGAGGGCAGGCACTTTTGACCTCCTGCCCATCATTTAGCAGACTTTATTCAGGAAAAAATAATCTATGAAAACATATTAATTCAAAGAAAAAATATAGCTGAGACTTCAGGATTAATTACAAACAGTTCACATTATTCTGTATAGAGTACAAGGCAAAATATGACCAAAATCGATCTGAGGACATGGGAAGATAGACTTAAGCTGGAATGAGCCTGCTTTCCCAAAGTGCCTCAAAATGCAGTGGCTAGTCACAACACAATGCACTTCATTGGACAACCCTTGACATTCCTGCTCACTTGAGTACCACCTGTTGGCTAGTGATCACCTAGAAAATTAGGATTGGCCATTCATCCACAGCATGCTGGTTCCCTCTATACGGACTTAGCTGGTTTGATTATCAGCCAATGAAATGACACCATCATTCACTGTGGTCTGCTCTGGGGCCCACTGGTACCCATCTGATAGGTATTATCAGTAGAACTAGCTGGTTACAAGCTCCAGCAATGGCAACACCCATGGGACAACCTGCTACCTTGGAATCATTTAATCTGATTTATCAATAGGACAGAAAAAAAAATACAGGGCAAAGGTCTTCTTTGTTTTGGAGCAGAAACATTTCATATAATAATTAGATGTTTTAACACATGGTTTAGAATGTTGTCTAGGTGGTGATTGATGAGAAACCCAAATTTTGTACAGTGGTAGCGGACATGCCAACTTCAATTCATTTAACTAGTTATATTATCATTATGCATTTAGTGCTTTTTTGTATTGTAGTTATGGAAGCAACTAATACATAGACTTATCATTGTGGTTGGATAATTTTGGGTCACTATAAAGTCTGGACCTTAGACATGTTTAATAACATAATAATATGGAACTTTGAGGAACTACATTTCATTCTCAGGTATCTCAGGATCTAATAGGGTGAGTAGTATAGTATGTATCGGAACGGGACTATATTTAAGTACTGTTTATTACTCACTCGACCTACAGCCAATCAGACGCCTCCCTTTTAGCGGGAAATTCAAATCAGCCAATCAGATGCCTCCCTTTTGGCGGGAAATTCAAATGTGGGGTAATGTGGCCTAGACCCCCCATGGTGTAACGGCGCCAAAATGGACCAATCGGAGCCCTTCCTTTTGGCGGGAAATTCAAAAAAGGTCATGTGACCCTTACCCCCTGTGGTTTCCCGCCAAAAAAGGTGCCCTCTGATTGGCTGGCGGGCTGACTGTTTAGGTCACATGACCTCTATTATGCAAATAAGGTTATGTGACCCCAATTTGAATGGACCAATCAGAGGTTAGCATTTTGGTTAGAAATTTGAAATTTGGTCACGTGACCTCATTAGCATAAAGAGGCATGGTGGTTTATGATGTAGATGAGACTGTGACTTATAGTGAGATATTTTTTCATAGATCAAGAAAGGCAAGCTGAAAGCTTTAAAAAAAAATTAACCAAAAGACCCTCCCCTTGAAACAGGGGCGGGTCTATTGGAAAAAAAAATTAAAAAAACTTACATGATAATGTAAGGAATACAACAGAAACCGCATTACACATTTTCACTTTTCTTTATTTCTTATAAATGTCATATTTTTATGTACACATTTCACTTTATTTGTTATTTTCATATTTTTCATTTCGTTCGATTACGATGACAAGTCGGGGAATTCAAGTTGACACTGTCTACATGTTATTAAATAGACGATTAACACAAACTTACATACAATTTTTCATGATGCGTTGAGATATACCAATATATATGTTGTGCCTCAGTTTTTATCTACTGTGTCCTCTCTTTCTCCATCCGAGTCTACGCATGCAAAAAGAGATCCGCAACTGGAAGTGGTGGGATAAGGAAAAAGTCTGACGTTGCTTTCCATCGATCTGCTGTGCACCGGTTTGATGAACTTTAACTCGTGCTCTTTCAGCTTTATTTTCTTCAGGATTTTCCAACCATCGGAGTTAGGTTCATAGCCTCCATGGCCAACGGACAGTTAAAAGAAAATCTGAAATGTTCCACGGCGACGTGATCGTCTTCTAACCACGTGTGTATGGTGACTCCACATTAGTAGCATTGAACATCGTCCTTACTTCCGATGTAAAAAAAATCTGTGGGCAGCGAGTTTCTCTGCCAAAGGTCGGTTCTTAGGCCACGTGAAATCATTGAAAGTGCTGAGTCTCTTGGATAAATCGGTGAAAATGTGTACTTGGGCACCATTTTCTTGACACACGAGGTATGTAGGTAGACTGTAGGTAGGTAGGTAGGTGACGATGGTGGTGATGCCTGTGTGTCGATTGTGGACATATACCAGTGCCGGGCAGATTTATATAGTGGTGTTTATTTCGCTTTCCAGCTGTTTACTCCGTGTTTTTTGTGTAGCAACTTAAGATTTAGACCCCCGTGGTGCACACCTCCTTTAATGTAAGCTTACCTCAAACTACAAAGAGCTTTCTCCACCTTGCCCTTGTACTGGTGGGTTTAGCTGCCCACTTCTTCAATACTTTGAAGGCGTGGAGCGATAGATCTTGTTCCAGTTGTTGAGCGATACTAGTTAGCTTATCAGAATCCACTTCTAAATACATACCCATATCTTGCCACTCCCTGGATAGAACTTCAGTCATGGACATGAAGTACTCCCCATTAGTAGTTGTAATCCAGGTTGTGCTCCTTGAAAAAGTTCTGCGTCCCATACAACAGGTCTAGTCAACGAACACTGACGTAGGTGTGGTGAAGTTGACCCCATCTGGCATGAGGCGAAGCTTTAGACTACCAAGCTTTGAACATCCCCATACACATGTCCTCCGACGTCTTGATGACGACCATCGACTCCAGTTTCAGAGGGAAGCTCCAAATAGATTCCCAATTTTTTCCAAGATACAACTAACTGCCTTCCTATTTCATGAAGCAAATCGTCGTCATATCCCAAAATGTTCTGGTACGGTCCCATAAAACAGTGGTCATCCCGTACACTCACTTCACATACGTGAAGAGAGGGAGCCGATGGGGAGGGTGGTTGAGTTTCAAGACTTATCTTGTCTGCAAAATCGTCGTAAGGGTCGGTTGGCAGGTAGGCAGACAGTGGTGGCTGGTAGTTGCATTAGTCAAAGTGGTCAGCAGTGATATGGTCTTTTCAAGAGAAATTGAGCTTCTTTATATAGGGTGATTTAATCCTATTTACAGTGGGATACTCCCACCGTCTTTTGGATCTGTTGACATGAAGCAGTAAGACACTGTCACAAGTGTATTTAGTCAGATTACTTTTAAAATCTCATTGAACAAGGGAAAAGGTGTTGTAATAATTACTGTAGGGGCTCGTGGAGCTTTGTATATAGTGTTTGCTCCCTATTTGAGCGGGCGGGTCGATCGGTGCGGTTGCCACTGGTGGGACCAGAGGTCGCTTCGATCTCTGGCCACTATGGGGTGGTGGCAGCACTAGTCTTCGCTGCTCCAGTCCCTACCTGGGACCGCGTAGGGAGCTCAGTTGGTCTTTGGCTACGGCCAGGACAACACCTGATCATAATCGAGTTATACGCATAGCACCACTCCGAACTTATGTAGATACTGAATAAACATGTGCCGGTTGCACTAACCCGAGCTAACTCTTCTGGTTTTACTTGACATTAATATCTCTCAAAGTCATGTAGCTACTACCACTAGTACTGCTACAGCTAAACTGATTACGGATAGGAAGTCACTCAAAGGCTTAAGTACATCCATATTTGATGTAGGTGGAAGCCAGAACCAAGAAGTGACTGCAAAAGAATACTTGCGACAGCAAGCGATCAATCGAGATGAGATGATGAGGCGTGACCAACAAAAGAAGTGGGAAAATTCTGAACGCAAGGTACTGCGTCTACGAAATCTCGAAAAACAATGCGAGAAATAAGATGAACAAAAGATCCTATTCTTCACTCTGAACAATCTTGAACAGAATGTAGAGAACAAGGAAGCTAGAAAAAAATCTCTGGAAAAGGAACATCTAGTGATCCAAAAAAAGCTCGAGCTGACCAAAGCCGAAAATGAGAAACCCGAATTCGAAATCGAATATGAACAATGGGAAGTTGATCAAGAAGATAAACGTAACCAATTGTTAGTCGAAGAAGATAAACTCCGAGAAAACATCAATCTCCGGAGAACCAACAACGAAAAATTAGTTCAGATTCGAAATGCTATGATCGAAGACAATGAACAGTTAATGCTGGAAATAAAGGATAACAATGAAGATTTGTTAGTCCACCAGCAGGAACTGTGTCTGCAAATAGCCCATCTTACTAAAAGGAAAAAGGCTCTTGACTGTTATGTAACAGGCTTAGAGAATACAGTGCCACCACCGAAGACGACATCAACAAGTCAACTTACCACAGAGGACACTTCAAACGAAGATAATGTCCACATCGATGTCGTAGAACACTCCTTTCATACGGTACAACTCCAGCTAGTTGTGATGTCACCTACCATTTGGATTCAGATGAACTTGGAGAACAGAAGAACATACCTTCTGACCAAACATTTGTCAAAGGCATGGCACCAATGACAACTACGACACCAGCGGAAGCCTTGGTGAGACAGAGGTTACCTGAATACGACCCATTCATCAATGATAATGCTAGGGTGAACGTTACCGGTGAGGGTATCTATCAACCTGGACACAAATCTGATGAGGGTGGAAATAAGAAATTGAGATTTAGTGTCGGAGATGTCCCCTTGGGAACCCACACTGATGAAAATGGACCTAGTCCGCACCAATAAGGGCGGGTCTTTCGACATTTCATATGAAGACGACTCCTCCCCCAAGATCTGGGAGCAGGTAATGACGGGAGCCAAGGCGCTACTGGCTGCACTTCGAATAACACCGGAGGAGCCCCCAGGCCCAACGGAGGAACGACAGGTGCTGCTGGAGGATCTTCTGGAAACAGGAGGCGATCTCGAGCCACCCTTGACAATTTGCTGAATTGATCTTCGAACACTTCCGGGAGTGCCCACAACGGAGAAACGATTTGTGATTGGAGCGTTGGCCAAGTGAGTAAACTGGTACAGACCAACAACACTGCCCGAAGAGTTGCCATCATTCCAAAGTCTTATGATGGGACTGTGACTTGGAGGGAATGGTTTTCGAACTTCACCGACGACATGCGCTGTAAAGCATGGTCTCCCGAGGAAGCACTGCCACACCTGGTTAGATGTTTGAAGGCCGGACCAGGGAAAATAGCAGTGGTTAAATGGAATGAAGTCTACAATGAACGTGGCACATTCACTGACTTAGTTAAATTCGCGAGTGTACTACTGTACAACTTGGTGACCGAGGACCTCATGATGGTTTTCAAGAAATGGACCCAAAAGCCTCATGAGACTTTCAGAGCTTTCAGATTCGAACTACAGACCTTATTGCATAAGGCCCACCCCAATGTTGGCCTAAATGAGGAATACTTCATTAACGACCTACTACCTCAGTTCTACAAGGACTCAGGGACGAGGAACAGCAACAGGCCGCCTTAGCCACGTGGAAAGGAAAGAACGTGGGGCTGGTCGACCTGTTTGAAGGAATAGACGACTTTAACAAGGTTCGAACCTTGATGGCAGAGAAAGTCCCCATGAAGGCGACTGCCGCTGCTATGGCCCGACCACTCCAGTCTCCTCCATGCATCAAGCTGATGGGGGTGACTCCGATATCGAAGTGATCGAGATCGAAGAGGAGGATGGAAGCATTTCTGCTGTCCAAATGAAACGAGACATGAAGAGGAAATATATACCTCGACGTATGTTTGGTAAAAAGACTCCTGGTCGGGATATCAGACTAAATGCTGAGCCCACCCCCAGGGAGGGAACAAACTCTCGAGGTTTGAGGCCCCCCTCAATACCTGCTTTGACAACATCCAACACTACTACCTCTGTTGCCACTCCGGCACAGATGGATGTTATGAAAATGATGGGAGAAATGATGAAAACATTCACTGAAGCTATGACCATGAGACGGCCTCGTCAGAGAGTGGACCGGTCTCGGTTAAGATGCTATCGATGCCAGGAAATGGGCCACTGTGCCCACGAATGTACAGTTCCGCATCAAGGGCAAACGTGATCCCTGAGAGGAACTGCCAGAATATCGGAAACGGCAAGATCGAACTATCCAACGAGCCAAATTCTCCTGGGAGTCTGGTAAGTGAGAAGGATCCTCTCACTCCAGTCGGGGCCAGGAGCTTTGATGTGATGGCGGGTCAGGGGACTCAGAGCCGGAAGGAGGTATCCTGCATCAAAGACGAGGAAGGGTGGGTCAGAGAGCTGGCCCGGGTGAGTGTAACACAGCTTCCCCCAGACCATCCATGCGTGGCCTTTTTAAAGGGCTTTGGATGGCAGCTTGGTGACTCGGAGGAACAGGTTCGATTTGCTGAGTATTCTTTCCCACTGGGAGGGAAAAGATGGTACGTTACTGTATCGGTGAAGGAACAGGTCAGGGAATTCTTGATAGACACTGGTGCCAGCCATTCGTGTGTCTCCAAGAAGTTCTTCGAACTGATTTCGGGCAAGCCCGATGCACTCCCTGTAGGTGTAAATGTTTGCACGGCGGACGGTAGCCGGATGCAGACTTTTGGTAAAACCTTCATACAGATCGGAATGGGTGGACATGACTTTGTCATGTGCCCCACCATTGCCAAAATAAGCGATGATGGGATTATTGGGCTGGACTTCGCTAGTCTGTATGGTGCAGTGTTGGATCCCCGGCATGGGTTGTTGAAAATTAGGCACCCATACAACTGCGAAGTCCGTTGTGTATTGAGACATGTGTCTTCCATGGCGACTGTAGTGCAGACCGTGAAGATCCCTCTGGGGACTAATTGTGATGTGCTGTGCTCCTCAAAATTCAGGGGAGCCAATGCAGTGTTTGAACCAAGTCCAGAAAGGTTAAGTTCCCTAAGATTGGAATCATCGACACCCTTGTCGGTAGTGGAGCTTGGGCCATTATTCCCATCACTAACCGAGGTCACAATGTTATTTACCTACAGAAAAACGAGCAAGTGGGACAGATGTCCCTCGCAGAGTGCACATCCGAAGTCCACTTCAAAAGTGAGGTTAATCTGAAGTTGGTGATGAAACTGACGGATGAGCTTGACAAGCTGGTCGACGATTCCTCGCTGACCGATGCTGATGAGAAAAGAAGGCTTCAAAACCTATTGACAACCTACTTCCCTGCCTTTGGCGAGGAAGGAGGTCCAGTGGGTAGGATCGACAAAGTCATACACGGCATTGACACCGGAGATGCCTAACCCTTCAAGATTCCATACCGGAGGTTACCTCTGAAAAAGAAGCTCGAAGCATAGAGGCAAATCATCAACCAATTGAAGAAGGGGGTAATCGTACCTAGTACTAGCCCTTGGTCTAGCCCTGTTTGCATGACTACAAAATAAGTCGGAACCATAAGGTTCTGTGTGGATTATCGGAAGCTCAACGGGGTAACTAAGAAGAATTCTTATCCCTTACCTCGGATAGATGAGACATTGGACTCCCTTGGGGGGAATAAGTATTTCACCCTAGACTTGCAGTCTGGGTATTGGCAGATTGGAATGAAACCCGAGGACATGGAACAGACAGCCTTTTCGAGCCATATGGGATTGTTCCAGTGCAACGTATTACCCTTTGGGTTATGTAATGCACCAGCCACGTTCGAAGCCATGATGGAGACCATGTTAAATGATCTATTATGGGAACGTTGCCTGGTATATCTTGACGACGTTGTCGTGTTCAGGAAAACGTTCGAGGATTGTGAAATGGTCTTAAAGCGAATCCAAGCCAATGGATTGAAGCTGAAACCTAGGAAGTCTAATTTATTTAAAACATCTATTACCTACTTAGGTAGGATCATAACACCCGATGGCATTCATGCCGACCCCGAGAAACTTCAATCAGTTTCCGAATGGGCTAAACCTGAAACTGCCAGGGAGATACGTTCTTTTCGGGGTTTTGCTCATACTACAGAGACTTTATCCTGAACTACTCCAAAGTAAGCTATCCTTTGCAGATACTTGCACATTGGACTCCAGGTCGGGCTAAAGAACGTTTCCCATGGGGTGACGAGCAAGACAAGTCTTTTCAAGCTATAAAAGACTTATTTGCGAATACGCCGGTGTTGAAATACCCAACTCTGGATGGGCATTTCATCCAGAGTTATTGGCTGTGGTGGTGTATACTAAAAAGTTTCAGCACTTTCTATGGGGTTCTGACTTCACGTTGAGGACAGACCACTCATCTTTGAAGTGGCTTTTGAACTTCAAAGACGCGGAAGGGATGATTTGGCGCTGGTTAGCTCATTTATCCGAGTTTGGAGCACAGCAAAATCCAACACCGAGCAGGGTTGAAGCATGTAAATGCCGAAAGTGTCAGAAGATTGACTGTAATGATTGTGGGGCACATAACGCTGTGTAAGCGGGGATTCGAACTTGAGGTAACACTAGGAAGATCGAACCATTACCAGACCTCTGTGTGGAAAACGTTGTTGAATGGTCCCCGGAGACCATCCAGCAGTTCCAACAGAGTGACCCTGCAATAAAACGAGTTATTCAACTACTTAAGAATAGTAAGAGGCCAGAAAGGCCAGCCATTTCTATTGAAGATCGAGAAACCCGTAATTTTCTAGCTCAATGGACCGAGCTGGAAATAATAGACGGGTTGCTTTGTCATTGGAAGACTTGTCCCACCAAGGACAAGATTTTGCAGATAGTGATCCCTATGGCAATGAGACGCGACATCATGTACTTCTGTCATGGCCACAAAACTAGTGGACATTTCGGAAAGAAGAGGTCACTCGAACGCCTCGCGAGACGCTATTACTGGCCTGGAATGAGCAGTGATATCACCAGATGGGTTATGACTTGTCCTGATTGTGGCAAGAACAAACCTGGGCCAGGTATGGGTAAAATGCTGCTGATGCAAGAACTGTTTGGGGTGAGATTCGCCCGGATAACCATTGACATCATAAGCGGACTCGAACCCACGCCTCGTGGAAACACCTGCATAATGGTAGTCTCGGACTCTTACACGAAGTATACTTGTGTATTCCCACTGCCAAACCACAAAGCTGCCACTTGTGCTAGTGCATTCGTCAAGGAATGGGTCCTACATTTAGGCGCACCACTGATGATGCACATCGATCAAGGGAGAGACTATGAGTCGAATTTATGGCAGGAAATGTGCCATTATTTGGCGATATGTAAAACTAGAACCAACCCGTACAGACCTCAATCAGATGGTCAAGTGGAAAGGTTCAATCGAACATTGATTCAAGTCCTGAAACCCTTGGTAAACTCATGCCAAGATGACTGGGACGAACAATGTGACTTTGTAGTACATGCTTATAATAGCACTGTACACACCTCAACAAACTGCTCTCCAAACCTCCTAGTGTTTGGGAAGGAAATAATTATGCCTGCAGACTTGGTGTATGGTATGGTAGGGATTAGTCCTGAAGCCCCCTGCACTGTACTGTTTGTAGAGTCATTAAGAGACCACTTCAAACAAGCTTACAAGCTAGTTCGAATTGAACTAATGAAGAATGCTCGATGGCAGAAAGTTGGTTATGATACCAATTTGAAACATCGACATTTCAATGTTGGTGATAGGGTATTCCGAATTCATGAACCCCTATCCTCTAAGAAATTAGTCTCAGGTTGGAATGGTCCCCATGTTGTGACGAAGATTATTTCCGAATCCATCGTCAACATATTGAGTCTACCAACTAGTAGGACCAATAAATCGAACGTGTGCAGACTACAACGGTGGAGAGGCAGAGAAGCAGCCAATGTCGAGTGTAAAGAATTGACAGAAAACAGGAATAAGGAGAAAGACGAGATCCTTATGAAACCTAAGAAGGTTAAGAGAGTCGATGTGAATCTAAAATCCGATCACAAGGAAAATGTCTCGCCGGGACACAGGAGTAGGGGTAGGAAGAGGACGCTGGTACCCTCTGATAAACCACCTCAAGTTCCTGGGTTGAAAAAGAAATATCGAGTAGGGGAGAGACGCAGCCCATGAATTGCCATAACGTCTGCCATTACTTAAGTCCTGGTACACAACGAGTGTCAATGTCCTGTATTGTGTAATGCTATTTGTTTTTGAAAGTTGACACCCCGTCCCAGCCACCGATTTGGAAGAAGCAATGGACACTTCGGAAGTCCTTGCTTCGACATCCACAAATCCTGATGGCTCCACGCCAGCCCCACCGACCCCTGAGGGACTAAGCCACTGTTCTTTTGAATGTAGGAACAGACTCCTGAGTGGAGATAGTGATGCCCGAACTGGCAGACACCATCCTCGAAGTGCCAGTCACAGTCCCCGGACTCGACACAGCACAGAGAGGATTTATTAACGTTACGAAGGGGTACATCCGTTCCGCTTCGGGACCGTTGGATTGCTCCACGGTTGCTTGGAGGCAGTGGTCTGCCACCCGACTGCATAGCTATGGACTTGCAGATGCGATTGGTTAAAGGCTTGTCCGATAACCACATCAACGATATCGGTAGGGATACCTACTGGTGCGACTACTTCAGCCTAGCTGAGGCCATGTGCACTTTGGACGCACTGACCCAAGTAGTCGACGAGATTGCGGAGGACGAGAGGATTCGAATGTCCCTTGATACGCCGCTGCTCTACGGACTGATGCCGATAGATGAGCGACTGCCCAGTATTTACCGCTTGGGCCAGAAGCACCCCCCGATTCAGAACCCAGAACGTACCTATGCATATCAGATGGCCAGCTCGCCAGTTCGACCATCCGAAGACAAGCTGTTGGAGGATGAGGAACTGGTGAAGGAGGATACTCGAATGGCGAAGGAGTCTTCTCGCGAAGACGCCAACGCCAAAGCCGTTCCGGATGCTGCTCGTCCCGATCCTCTCGAAGAGACCCTAGAGGACCTTGAGAAGAAACAGGCCAAGATGGAGAAACAGAGGAAAGAACTCCTGAAGAAAAAGACCGACTTGAGGAAAAACATCGAAAAACTCAAGAAGGAGAAAGATCAGAAAGAAGGTTTCAAAGAGGTCAAACCTCGACGAAACAAGAAACGACTTTCTAAGAAAGAATCAAAAGAAGATTCCGACAGCGAGGACTCTGGTGCATCAACCAGGTCTTGCCGAGCTCGGAATAGATCAGGCCCGAAAACAGCGGTCCCCGCCTTCGAAGTCACGGAGGAGGGTGAGATTTCCGACATGGAAGTCGATGGGAATGGCGACAAGGACAAGTCCTTGGAGTAAATGAACTGACAACTGTTGGAACACTTCGACGAAAATGATGAGCCCCTCGAGGATGCTCGAGAGCAGAAGGAGATCTGGTCTAACACCAGGTCTGGCTTCGAGACATTCACTCCGAGGTTCTTCTGTCACTGTGAACGATACGCCGACTCGTACTCGATCCCGCCTGCCAGGAATCGTCATGACTCGAGTGATGATGAGGACTGGATGAGAATGAGTACGGATGATCCAGTCTCTTTGAAGTTCTACCACATATGGGTAGCTAGTCTGAGTGATACCTCGAAAACCGCGAGGACCTATTACGGCTACGAACATAGGAGGAAGCTTGAATATGCTGCTTCGAACTATAGTAGCCGATGGAGAACTTACCCTTTCGAGGTATGTGTCAACCTCCATGAGACTGAGAAGAAGTGGTCCACTAAGGATCGCATCTACCGTCATCTCGTAGAGGCGCACATGCATCATGGGCCGATCTACCGATGTAGCAACGAGAGAAACGAGAGTAAGAAGTGCAATGGCTATGTCACCTGCGGGCGCAGACGCTTGACAGAGCACATTGTGAAGAAGCACTGGCTGAAAGCCAGGGAAGCTCTTTCTCGCATTCAGAAATTGCACGCCAAGCTCATGTCAGCTTGGTATGATATGAAGCAGAAAGAGCGAAACGAACTCGTTATGACTACCGAGTACTTCTGCCATGTTGCTGAGGGCAAACAAGACGCCTATTTCACGAGGAACGTCAAGTCCCATAGATTCGACATGACTCCCGAGATGCATTGGGAAGTGAAAGTCATGAGGAAAGACTGGGACACCCTGGATAGGCATGGCAAGGCGAAGCCCCACCCCGGGGTCGACCCTCGCCAAAAAGACAAGAAGCGTCAGAGATCTGAATCGCATTCACCTGCGCCACCAGATGCATCAGAGAGGAAGCGTTCCCTCACTCTCGAAGAGGTCAGGCCCTTGAGGTATGGAACAGGTTTCCCCACTGATGCGACAATAGAATGCTGGGGACTTCATGACCTGGCTTCGATCAGGGTCCGAATACAGCTACAATGACCGGGTTCAAGGCCGGGTGGATCAACCCCAGATACCCCCGACACCAATCACCGTAGGATTGAACGTGCATACTATTGCACAAGTTGTGAGGGGAGAATAGAAGAAAAATGACTTCCCTGCCCTGCAGACCGTGATGACCCCCGGTACAGAGTCTCAGGTATTGACTGCAGGAGGGAAAGTTCGAGGCTCGATGGGCCCTCATTCGAACCCAGCACCGAGCACTAAGGCCAAACGCTCCGGTCCTGGTAGGGAGGTGGCCATGAGAGACCCGAACCAACCACTACTTGTCCCAGGTGTGGCTGGTACTGTGCCAGCTGCCACAACGGCCAGCCAAGCTCCGAGTTCTGCAGCCGGTAGTTCGGCGCAGTCCAGCGAGGCCACTGGTGGAGAAGGTGCTCCTGCACCCCTGCCAAACACCAATGCTGGAATGTACTGGCGCCCTATCCTGCACCGAGTACGGAGTTCTACCGACCTGGACCTCAGGGACCCCGATGAATACATCAAGGAGCGATGCACTCAGTCAGTCGCGATACAGATGGAGGTGTTTGAAGCCTGGCAAGAACGCCACCTTAACCAGAGCGTGACGTACCTCTGCAGCATGACTGAAGGAGTTTTCGAATGCCTTCACGAAATCCAGCGGAGGGAAACTGAGCAGATCACAACTGAGGCTACCACCAAAGTTGATGAGGACCGTAGAACCGCAGAAAGGAATCTGAAAGAAGCTACCAACACAAAAGGCATGTGCGACCTGAAGCTTCGAAAGCTAAGGGAAGAAATGGACTCTATGGACGCTAAGTTCATGGGGGCGTTCGGGTGTCTATTCTCCGAGTGGGACGGTAACCCTGAAGCTACATTCCAGCTACTCATGAAGCGGCAATCGAGGAGCAGGCCCTCTCCATCGAGTTGTCCTAGTGCAGCAGCTGGATCCGCCGCCACTGCCACTCCCGATGTTCCCGAATCTTCGAAGTCAGACCAGGCTTGCGCCATGGAGACCACTGAGAAGTGAGTCGATTTGCTATCGACCCAACCTAGAGATCCAATAATCTTTCTCTAAGTTTGGATTCCTCCAGGCAGAGTAGCAGAGGCCTTGATGTCCGGACGGATGCAGACCCGAATCTCCATCCGAACCCGCTTCTTCCCATCTTCATCAGGGCACATCATAACAGCGACACGGCTTGCCACCGCCAAGTTCTACCGACCCACCAAGTGGATCTGCAGACAAGCAGTGATACGCAAAAGAAGACATTCGAAGTCTAATTATTATTGTATGGATGGACCCACTACACTGGTGGGCCATCTTTAATTACGATATCTATATATATATGTTTCTACTTATCTATTAAGTGTGTTCATACTCCCACACATTTTGTATCTATTTTGCTATGTTTAAATTAATCCATGAAAGTGACTACTACTGTATAAGAGTCAGGTCGCCAGAAAGCAGTAGATTTTGTGTTTTGGGTCATTTTGGACTTTTATGGCTCTGGAGAAAGAAGTTGTGAACTAATCTTGTCTTACATAGACTCATTTGATAGAGAACACTTAGGGTTATCAGAAAAATGTAAATTTGTGGTCATCCATCAAAAACCTTAGGACTTATAGCCTGCCGAAGTGAAAAAATGGCTAAATTTGTTCTTTTTTATACTTTTTGTAATTTTTACAAGTGTCCTGTATTGAATAAAGAACACTATAGAGTATCCCAAAGTTATTATTTGTATTGTATATGATCATAGGTATCATTTCCATGTGTTTTGGACATGTTACTAAGTGAGAATTTTTCATGATGTGTCTTTCAAAATGGAAATCTGTAATTTCTAACGTCCGGTACCTAAATCTAAATCGGTTATAAAACATGGAAAACATGAAGCTTCAAAATCTTTGTTATTACCCACATGAAGGGCCCTATCATCCCCTACTTTGGTGAAGAAATTGTGTGTCTAGCAGCATTTGTCTCCATATGAGAGCAGCTTATGTGAAATAATTCTGATAAAAGTACCGGACGTTACGTAACGTCCGGTACTTTTATCATCATGTAGGAGGCAGTCTGCTGTACATGCATAACTCAAATTTTGTTCCATTCTGTAATTGAAGTCAATAATAGACATATTGGACTTGTTATTTCATGTGTTTGTTATGCATATTGGGACATTCTTATATTACTGAGAGCAACTTCAATTACCTCCATATTTCATTATTTTGGTACCGGACGTTACATGACACAAAACAAGCAATAAAAATGGAACCGGATGGCCTAGATCAGTATTTTTTGGTCTTCTGAGCTGAGGAGATGTACCTTGACAATTTTGTTAAGGTTATATAAAGTAATTAGAAAATTAGTTTTTCAGGGCCTTCAAGGGCATAATCTTACACTTTCTGACGACCTGACCCATAATCATGTCTATATGAGTTGATCTCATATCATATAACACATGTATATTTTTAAACTACAGTATTTTGTACCTCATGATCTGTAAAACCACCTCGAAGAGTTGGTATCTATAACGTTACTATTATATTATTTTTCTAAAGTCATCAAAACTACACCGTCAGTGTTCTGTAGTTAAACATAGCTATATCTTAGTGTAAATAGGTACTTATATATTTATATAAAACTAAATCAGTTCGACGAACTGACCAAAAAAAATTATAAAATGTTAACTCATACGTGAGTTCCGAAATTTTTTTTCTTTCGGGTAATTGTGCTAATATGTTCTTGTAAAACTCAACATGTATCAGTCTTAAACAGGTGTAACATATATCTTATAACAAATGTTCTTCGAACTTTTGTTGTATAATTTAACTTTACCTAACCTCGAAGTTAGAAATTATTTCACTTCGAAGTAGTATATAATATTTACTACCTTGGGTTTGTTAATATAATAATGTTACTTAGTTCCTATATACTTTGCTCTACACTACCATTGTATAAATACTCACTTTGAGCCCTTATATAGTTTACTTTAGACTATTTCCTACAGGTTTTCTACCCTAGTCATATCCGATGGGGGTAGTGTAGGGGCTCGTGGAGCTTTGTATATGTGACCCATCCTTACAAAATGGTACGGAAGTTGCACATACAAAATGTTTAGCTACTGGCATATTCATTTACAGCTCATCAAGAGCTTTCATTTGGTATATAACACTTGCATATTTGAGCCAGGTGGTCCTCTAAGGATCTTCCGTTGGTAAATTTAGTTGGATGAATTAAAAATCGATTAAACTGAGATAATTGACATTTTAAACATACAGTGGGTCAGTGTCAGAATAAGTGTACAAAACCTGGATAACCATGGTTTTTGGCCTTTATGCAGCCATAGAATAAATTATGCTTATCCAATCTTGTCTTCCATGGTCTCATCTTACAGAAGACATTCTAGCCTTTCAGAAAAATATCCATTTGTGTCTGTCGGGTAAAAATTCTTTGAGTTAAAGTGACCCAAAGTCCCAAAATCACTAAAAATTCTGTTTTTTTTGCAGTTTATGTCATTTTGCACATGTCCTATTGTCCACTCAAACACTAGAAACCCATCCAAAACTGCCTGTGGTATTAGGCATATATTAGGCCTACACTATCTATGTCAGTTTAGGTGGATGTTGATTGAGAATTTTTTACTATGGTCACTCATGTGTGGAATTTTACTCTTCGAGGCGTCTGTGACAATAACTCTTAGCTCAGAATAACTCTGTCAATAATAGTGATATAATGTCTCTATTACATGTCACATAAAGAACTTATAAAGGGGTGAAGTTGGTATAAAGATTTTAGCCATCGCTCAAATGGTCCCTGATTTGTGGGTCAGAATGTCCATGTGGACTGGGTTTTCGTCACAGACGCCTCAACTAGATGTTATAATGTTGCTAATTTATTTAAGTATCTATTTGTGTTTCTTACATGTCATATCAACCATCACAGCCAGCTTATCAATTCTGACAAGCATTGGTAGGCTGTGGGCCTCCAGTGTAGCATTTTGAGTACCATTTCTCATATAGGGGGTTTTCGTCACAGACGCCTCACGATTTTGTTTGTTGCAAAGTCAGAATCATCTGCTGTTACCCATTGGAAGTCAATTACTTGGGAGAGCCTTGTTTTTGTCAAATAAGTGTTACAACTGGTTGTTTATCAAAGATTTTCTGAAGATTCTCTGCAGACTTTGACAAATTTTGCCATCAAAGTTTAGAAATCCGATCAAATTTCTTTCGCAGTCCAAAGATTATATCCCCTAGTACTTGCTGATGTGGTTAGATTTGGTTAATTTGGTCTTATTTTGATGAAAACAGTGATGAATCAGCAAGCCTCTTGGACTTGGCAGGTGGCTGCCATGTTGATTTTGGGCGATTTTTGATACAGACTCATATTCGTGAGGCGTCTGTGACGAAAACCCCTGTTGAACAAAATTCTCTCTGGCAAGCACCATATGCTGCCCTAAGGTCAAAAATGGATTGAAATGTGCAGAAATTATGTGCCCTAATTATTTTAGGGCATTTGCTACATGTTCTGTTGATTTTATTCAAGAGTTGGTGGGTCTAAAATTGTGTTTGACCTAAAATTGCCTCAAATTGCTCCAGAAATTCCTACCTGTATATGAAATGAGGGTATTCAATTGACTTTTCTGTGGTTGATATGATGTTTTGTACTCCTCTTCATCAGTTGTGTGTGTTATAATTAAAATCCCATTACTTATTTGGCCACAACAAGCACCAAAGCGCAGAAATGAGTTTTCGTCACAGACGCCTCCGACAGAAATTAAATTCTGTTCTTGTAATCTTGCAAAGCATCATATATACAATATTTATTCTTGGTAGACTGTGATACATTATTACTCAATGTCCTGACCTAAAATAATTACATTTCCAGCATATTTATCTAAATTTATTGCATTTTTAGTTTTCGTCACAGACGCCTCATTTCAACATTTCCCCCCCCCAAAAAATATTTTCAGTCCATATAACCAACTAATACTTTACCACAAGATGCCCCTAGCCTAAGTCCATTTTGGTACAGAGCAGCTTTGGTTTTAGTAAGGCTTCTACTGTTTTATTTTCCCCTAACTAGACATAATGAGGATTAGTTAGAGCAATTCTGGAGCTAATCAGGGCATTATTGGCAGAACTACAGTAAAGTTAGTGATTTGAAGATAAAATTGTCCAATTTTTCAATATTTTGATAATTATGTCCGGGCTCTCACAAAATTTTTTTAAAGATACAGTTTTGCATTCTTGTATGCTTAATCCAGTTAGTAATAGCTACTTGCAGCCCAAATTTCAAGTTGCTGTGATTGTCCTAACTTGTTTTAGAGCAATCCTAGAGTTTTCGTCACAGACGCCTCACAAAATTCGCTGATATCCAGTTGGCCATGAATAAAAACTGCAGTTCTTGGAGGAAGCCAGTCCACCAGGGGTTTTCATATGGCCAAGATGTTGCATTATCAATATAATACACTTTTGTAATGTTATCTTGACTTTTATCTTTCTGTACTGTGTGCACCAGATATGTGCACTTTTTCTGACATTCACCCATGTAATAATTTATGAATCCTATATAATTCCCATGTAATTCTATATAACCAAGAAAACTATAGCTATGTCTTCTAGGCATTTGGGGCTTAAATTCAGTTTAGTAGGCAAGGATTCTGAGAGATATCTACCCATAGTTTAGAAAAATGCTAAAATATCAATTTTAAAAAATATGATATTTTTGACACTATACCACTTGAGAAGCCTATATCTAGGTTCTAAGTATGCGACTTCAGTACCACTTTGTTAGGATGGGTCACATATAGCGTTTGCTCCCTATTCGAGAGGGCAGGTGCGGTTGCCACCGGTGGGACCAAAGGTCGCTTCGATCTCTGGCCACTGCGAGGTGGCGGCAGCACTAGTCTTCGCTGCTCCAGTCCCTACCTGGGACCGCGTAGGGAGCTCAGTTGGTCTTTGGCTACGGCCAGGACAACACCTGATCATAATCGAGCTATACTCATGGCACCACTCCGAACTTATGTAAATACTGAATAAACATGTGCCGGTTGCACTAACCTGAGCTAACTCGTCTGGTTTTACTTGACATTAATATCTCTCGAACTAGATCGAAGTTAATTAAGAACTCGAACCATTACACTACCCTAAGTCATTTTTACAGGTGTACGGCGCGGCCATTTAAGCCTATTTTCAGCTGGATACTCTCACCGTTGTGTAGCGACTTATCAGCGTGAGCCTTTGGATCTGTTGACATCAAACAGAAGGAGAAGACACTGTGACAAATGTGAACAAAAGGTGTAGTGATAGTATCTTAATCCGCTATTTTCTTACAGGTGTAAGGCAAGCGGGGGGCGGTCGCTCGTTAAGGTATTATGAGATTACCCTCCCCGGTGGTGTGTGTGTAAATGAGATAAGACACACTTTTTTTTTAAAGTTTTCTGATCCTGTTTAGACAAACAATCATTTGGATCCCCCTACGGTTTGGTTCACCTGTGGAGGGCAGGTGAAAATTAGATTTAAGGCTCTCTGTGATCATAGGGTTTTAAAGTTCTTTTCTAAAAGATATCAAAAAGCTTACTTTGATCTGGACCACCACCCCTTTGACGATCTAAGAGTGGAGTGAAGTTTTAATCTGGGTCCTCCTGTTGTTTTATTTTCCTTGTGAAGGGTTCCTTCCTTTGAGTAAGACCCTCTGTGACTATAGGATTAGAGACGTTAATTTTCCCTTTCATCTATTAAAACTGTAGTAAGAAGCTTATCTTCAGAGGCATATATAAGGAAGGGGGAAAATATCATTGACTCACACTTTCTCTACTTCCCTCACCTGAGTAGACGTACACCTTCTAAGCTCTAGCTTTCAACAAGGAAGACGACAAGAAGAACCCAGAGTTCTTTGTCTTCTACTGCTGCTGCTGCTGCTGATGTTTCGGGTGCTCCTGCTGCTGCTTCTGCGGGTGCTGCTGCTGCTTCTCCTGCTGCTACGGGTGCTACTACCCCTGTTGCTGCTGCTACTGCTGATTACGGTGTTGTTAGACTTGATGAGCAGGCTTCTTACTGGCTACCACCATTTTTATAACCCCGTTCCTACTGTTACCTCTACCGCTGCTGCTGCTGCTGGTGTTGGTGGTGTTGGTGGTGGTGTTAGTGTTAGTGGTGGTGGTGGTGGTGGTGGTGCTGGTGATGGTGCTGCGCCTGCTCCTGCTGCTGTTGCCACTACTGCGGAGGAGGAGGATGCGGAGGAGGAGGAGGAGGAGGAAAATAATTAGGCGGCGGCGGTGGTGGCGGTGGCGCTGGCGGAGGAGGTGGATGATGAGGAAACAGAAACAGAGGAGGAGGACGAGAAGGAGGAGGAGGATATGATGCTTTCTCCAGCGGTGGGTCAAAGATCACCCGATTTATTCACCACCGCTATCGCGAACTCTCTATCAACCAACGGGTACTGCTATCCACCAGCGGGCACCGATGTCGAGCAGAGTTGGAGCAAGTTTTTTTTTACCCCCTCAACTCTTACGACCCAGGACGTATGGTTATCTTCTTCTAAGAAGACACAAGATAGAGACGTGGGCCCTCCTCCTGTTGCTGGTTCTGCTGTTGATTCAGCTCTCCTCTTTATTCTTTGAAACACTCTACGGGTAAAAAGAGGAGGTTCACCAAAAGTCATAAGGACCAGACATCCAAGAAGAAAAATCGGTGGTGAAAAGTGAACTACCACCACCACTACCAATATTTCACCACGGTCCCAAATTGGAGTTCTTCGTCTACAGTTTGAAACTAGAGGTCTGGATCAAGAGGGTTAAACTGTCCAAGGAACGCTACAGCACAATAAAGGGCACCTCGACAGCCACCAGGGAAGTAAAGTTCACCCCTAGCGCACTGCTCAAGCTAATAACGACTGTCGCTGATGTTCAAGAGGAGGTACGGAAACGCGACAGAGCGGTCGCCCAAGGACGACACAATCACAACACATGATTCGTCGTCCTGGACGAGGAAAATGAGACATACATAGCGGTCAGCTACTACAAGGGTGAGAACGTCATCCATGTGCGCAGGTACAAAGGCACCGAGAAAACCCTGACACAGGACGGTGTGACTTTTTCCCCCAAGGGGCTAAAAGGAAATTATAGCGTTAGGTCAGAACCAGACTGTGTGTAGGTGTGTACTTACTTTGTGTAGATAAGATGTGTATATAGGTGTACAGGTAGATAGACACAGACGGGAAAGAAAGTAAGACTACAAACAGACACCTTGTTTCTCTTCACGTATAAGTAACTCAGTGAAAGTGGTTCAATATATGTGTAAAAAGTGTTTCAAAATTTTCAAGAGGGTGTTCAATTACGAGAGACACGTGGAAAGATGTAATGTTATTCCTAAATTTTGTCCTCTGTGGGGCGAAGGAAACTGCAAAAAAATCACCTGTCGACGGGAATCTCTGGACAGCGTGAGTATTCCTCCCATCATACGCGCTATACCACAGGGTGAGGAAATGTTCACCCGAAATTGGCCCACTATACAAACCAGAGTCAGGGCGCACGGGGCTCGCGTGAGCGTAACCGGTGAGTTGAGTGACGCTGTAGATACCATGTGTCAGATTCACATCGCGCAAAGATTCAGATACAAAGTGGGCTTGTCAGTAGGGTTAATATTACAACACAGGGAAAACAGAGACAAACTACGCTACTTTCATGCCTCCCAAAACAACGCAACTCTTTTACAACCCCTCCCCACCATAACTAATTCAGAAACTCTGAAAGACTTTCTCTCTCTCATAAAAAACACTATTACTACTGAAGAAGTACAGAAGTTTTGCGACTCTGACACCAAGTGGAAAGTTCTTTTTCCCATCAATGTGAACATTTGCATTTACATGGGGCCCAGAGAATTTCTCGAAGGGGGAGGGTTACCCAATCGGGTTGGCTGAAAAAAAGAGGGGGTGTGTTAGATTTTCCGGACAGGGACAAGTTATGGGTCTTTCACTGCATATCCTTTCACTTATACAAGACCGGCAAACACGCTTCGAAATTGTTATGTCAGTTCGATTCCACTGCAAAACCTAAAACCATTCCAGGTGTGACAATGAGTGACTTACCGACGTTAGAGAGTTTGTTCGACGTACAAATAGCGGTTTACACCACCCGTAAAGTGAGAGGTCAGAACCTGAAGAACTGAGTCGTCCTGATCAGACCACCTTTCAAAACTTTGACCACCCGAGGTAAAGTAAACCTTCACCTGTCTGCGAAACACGGTCTACACGTGTCCCTTGTGACGGATTTCAATGAATACGCCGGCATCTACGAATGTCCCCAGTGTAAGTCGGCCTTCACGATCAAGTTCTTACTGAAAAGACACAGGAACCAGCTTTCCAAATGCAGAGAAGTGACCTTGAAGTATGTAGGTCGAAGCTACCAGAATTCGAAAACGATTTTCCAAGCGCTAGCAGATTTTTCCTCCCGACTGTTGTTCAAGAATGTACCCAGACAAAATCTCCTTCGATTTTGAAGTTTTCTTCAGACCAACCCAACAACCGTCAATCAAACACGTGACAGTCCTGTGGGAACACACACCTCTGTCGGCTAGCGTCGCAACCGACTTTCCAGGACAAGAAGGTCCGGTGTGCTTCGTGAGAGAGTCTGACGCAACTTCTGACCCCTTGTTGAACAGAGTCTTGAATTACATCAACAACACCGCCAAGGTCATCGCCAAGGTCATCGGGGAAGAAACGCTTAAACTTTACCGACCAATGTTAGCAAAGTTAGACAAAGTTAACTTATCAAAGTACAGCTTCACTCGTTCTTCTCCTCCAAAGACCGAAAGGACAAAGAATTCAGCGTCATAAAGAGAAGTAACCAATACTTGGCGATTTATACTCGGCACACTGTTTTCTTGGACGTAGTAAACTATTTGGCACCTGGTTATAGCTAGGCGAATTATTTGCTAGCTTTCACTAAAGATGAGCACAAAGGTCACTTTCCATACGAATGGATGACATCTACCAGGAAACTGGAAAACAGAACTCTTCCACCGAGGTCTGCTTTCGACAGCAAACTGACCGGCACCAAGATGTCTGAATCTGACTACGCCAAATGTGAAAAAGTTTGGTCCGACGAAAAGATGGAAACTTTCAGAGATTACTTGATCTCCTACAACAACAAAGACGTGAAACCCTTCATAGAGGCACTGAATAATCACGCTAAATTTTTCAAGGATCGCAACATCGACATGTTCAAAAACCGCATCTCCCTTCCGGGTTTGACTTTGCGGTTCCTTTTTCAAAGCACAGAAACTCCGTTTGTAACCTTTCACCAGTTAGACTCTGACCTCCACTCTCTGATAAAAAAAATCTGGTAAAGGGACCTTCCATAATTTTCCATAGATTTCACGAAAAGGGTACCACGCTGATCAATAAGGGAACACAAGTACGGAAAAAAAGCGAGAACATGCGAGCACATCCTAGGTGTTGACGCTAACTCTCTGTACTTGCGTTGCATGAGCGAAGCACACTGCACGGGTTATTACATGGTGAGACAACCCGACACAGAGTTCAGACCGAAAATCAGACAAAGACAGTCTAAGAGCGTTTTAGAGTGGCTACGCTACGTGGAGCACGCCCGCCTCGTGAAACTTCGCCACGCTTTCAACGGAGGGGAGGTGTCCCTAGGTTCCCGAAAAATTTGCGTAGACAGGTTTCACCCACTCTATAATACCCTATTCCAATTTCACAGGTGTTGGTACCACGCTCACGAGTGCATACCACCGTGCAGATATTTGTGTGCTTCAGACAGGAACGAGAGTCCTGAGAGAACAGCTAGAGTAAGCGCTTACTTAAAGCAATAGGTCACAAGTCGATGTCGTATGGGAGTGTGAATGGAGGAAAATGAAACGTCAGGATCCGCAGGTTACGACTTCCGAACAACACTGGAGCTTCGACGACTTGAAAGTACATCAAAACCCCATGACAGAGCATGACATTAAATCCTCTGTGAAAAATGGAAAAATGTTCGGTTTGATTCAGGTGGACATTACCACCCCGCCTCACCTATGTGAGTACTTCGAGAAAATGACTCCTATATTCAAGAACGTAACCTTTTTGAAATTGGATATAGGAACTCACATGTCAGACCATGCGAACAAAGAAAACATGTTGAACACTCCTCGGAGATCCTTGATAGGTAGTTACCACGGAAAAAAATTCTCTTGGGAACACCTCTCCTTAAGTGGTATCTGGATCACGGTTTGATAGTCACCAAAGTGCACATGTTGATAGAATACTTTCCTAGACGACCCTTCGCCGATTTCACAGACAAAGTAACAGCGGCGCGAAGACGTGGAGATGTAAACACAGAGGAGCAAATTCTCTCAGACTGTTACAAGTTAATGGGGAACAGTGCGTACGGTAAAACAATTTGCAACAAAGAAAAACACACCACAGTTAAATACTCTAGCAGTCGAAACTTCAAATTATTGACCAATTTCTGGCAATTCAAAAAGGGTGCCGAGTTGACCCCAGATCTCTTTGAAGTCGAACTGCAACCAAAAACAGTCAAGAACAACCTCCCTCTTCAAATAGGGTTCATGGTGTACCAGTATGCCAAGTTGAAAATGTTAGAGATCTTGTTCAACTTTCTGGATAAATTCATCGATCGGCGCGATTACACTCTTTGTCAAATGGACACCGACAGTCTTTACATGCCTCTCAGCAGGAAAATGTTGGATGAACTTGTGAAACCCGACCTGAGAGAGTCATACTTCAGCGAGAAGCGAAACTGGATTCCGACAGTGGTGTGCAATGATCACTTAGACGCTTTCGTGAAAACGAAAACCGAAGGTGTGAAAGAATGGGTCCCCCTTGCTTGTTGTCAGAGTCGTTATGTTCATGACAAAAGAACTCCCGGTCTTTTCAAATCCGAGTGGGAGGGTGACGGAATTCTAAGTCTCAACTCCAAGACTTAAATTTGCTACGACAAAGACTCTTTTTTGTTGTTGTTTTTTTTGGACTTGCTCATTGCATTAATGAACTGCTATGTTCATTTAAATAATGCTATAGATCAGACCAAGTTTTATTGACTTTTCAAAGGAAAGTCACAATTGAAACAGTACAATAACTTCATAGATCTTGACAAATGTCAATATGAACACAATCAGTAGATGGAAAAATTGGTACGTGAAAGAAAAAATGGAGTGCTAAAGGTGTCATGAAAAAACAAAACGTTCAAGAACCCAAAGACTTCTTGGATGTTCTTTTAAATCGAAAACTATCCATACTCTTAACACAAATTTCAAAGTAATAGAAAACAAAATGCACACTTACACTATAGAGAAAAAGGGTCTGAGTTACTTATATGTGAAGCGTCGCGTACATTCTGACGTAGTAACGACGAGTCCATTGAAATTATGAAAAAAAAGAAAAAAAAATATAAAGAAAAAAAAGAAAAAGAAAAAAAGTAGACAAGCCAGTGAGATAATACCCTTTTATCGTTGTATTAATTGATATACTACGTCCACTGGCTTACTACTGCTACTGCTGCTGCTGCTGCTTCTGCTGCTACTATACAGTACGTCCTTGTGTATCGGTGTTGAAAAAAAAAACAACAACAAAACAATGTGTAGTTGCAATCCCATTTTCACTTGGGAATTAATAGATGCATCAGATGTGTTGTTCTTTAAGGCGCCGTTGTTAAACCAAGGTGTTCATAAAGTGTTCATTTCTAATCATGTTTTCGATTCATTGAGTGCGTGTTTCAAAGATGTATTTCAAAAAGTGGCTAGTACAGAACTATAGCGGTATATCAATTTCATGTTGAGAACACATGTGCTTTCGTGAAAAGACGCTATACGTTAGAGTCAGTTGATGCATTGTTTTCTGTTCTAGAAGAGAACTCAGACTTCTTTAGAAAGTTGTGTCATTGCTCAAAGGAAACATTCCACTCCTTTTGTCAAGAGTGTGCCGACCGAATGTTGTGTAGTGAAGCACCTTCATACCCCGGTGTAGAAGCTGCTGGACTGAGAAGTATCATGTCGAGACAAACTGAATGGAGTACTTGATATAGTTCTTCGGTGGATTTCACTTGTGATATCGATGAGATGTGGATGGGAAATATGGCTTACAACTATCCCTTATTTCAAAAGGACACTTGCTCCAAAGTTGTACAACAAGATTACACCATGTACAGTCTAAATTATGAGAAACAAAAGTTGAATGTACACATCTCAATGTGTAAGTTTTGTCGTGTTCCTCTCCGATATTCAACCGTGTTATGTAGAGAGTGTCAACTTGAATTCCCTAACTTGTCATCGTAATAGAACGCTTTTTCCAATAAACCCGCCCCTGTTTCAAGGGGCGGGTCTTTTGGTGAATTTTTTTTTCTAAATACCCCAAAGAGCCCCCCTCCCCTCCCCTCCCATACATTAGGGCCCCCCCAATATTTTTTCCCTTTCAGCTTGCCTTTTTTCATCTATGAAAAGTTATCTCACTATAAGTCACAGTCTCATCTACTTCATAAACCACCATGCCTCTTTATGCTAATGAGGTCACGTCACCAAATTTCAAATTTCCAACCAAAATGCTAACCTCTGATTGGTCCATTCAAATTAGAGTCACGTGACCTTATTTGCATAATAGAGGTCATGTGACCTAAACAGCGAGCCAGCCCGCCAGCCAATGAGAGGGCACCGTTTTTTGGCGGTAAACCATAGGGGGTAGGGGTCAAGTGACCATTATTGAATTTTCCGCCAAAAGGAAGGGCTGTGATTGGTCCATTTTGGTGTCGCCACACCAGGGGGGTCTAGGTCACATGACCCCACATTTGAATTTCCCGCCAAAAAGGAGCCCTCTCATTGGCTGCAGGTCGGGTCACGTGACCTGTGACGTCACAGGTCACCTGACCCCTATTTGAATTTCCTGCCAAAAGGGAGGCCTCTGATTGGCTGATTTGAATTTCCTGCCAAAAGGGAGGCCTCTGATTGGCTGATTTGAATTTCCCGCCAAAAGGGAAGCCTCTGATTGGCTGTAGGTCGAGTGAGTAATAAACAGTACTTAACTATAGTCCCATCCGATACATACTATACTACTAGGGTGGTTTGCTAATTAGATTCCTTTAATTTTCTTCTTATGACCTACTATAGGGTAACCGAATGATGGTTCCAATTACTAGGGCAGCTGATGCAGGAGTGCATCATACCTATAAGTTGGCACAATGCCCCAATTAAGTGCTGTAAAGCACATAATTGGAGCATTGGGGCGACCCTACCAAGACTGTATTGGTCCCGTAGGGTTGACGTGATGCTTAAATGTAGCTTTAGTGAGTTACTTGGCAGTGCTACATTGATGCATCATGATGATGGGCATGATGCATCAATGTATCCGGAGCCCTCAAAGGGCTATAGTCATACATACTGATTCAGGTTTTTGTCTGTTGTGGAATGGAAATTAAGAGATACTGTGTCCTCTAGTCTACTAGCTGTATGGTATTGTATAAGTGACATGTGGCACTTGGAAAATAGTACTTTTTAACATTTTTGGGAACATTTTGGGTACGAAAAGCTTGTGAAAAGTTTTTCTGTCTGTTGAAGAAAAATGTTTCCCAGACACTTTCATCAAAAGTTGATTGGCATTGATGGTGTTCATCTGTGACGTTTCCTTTACGTCTGAAATGATTGTTTGGATGACTTTTTTGCATGAGTCGGCTTTCAAAATTGTTTAAACCATATCTGATTATAGCAGATCTCCAAATGATATTACTGATAATTTGAATGTACCGAGTATGCCAACTCATGTAATAAAAAGTGAGGTGTCAATCTATGTGATTTAAAAAGAGTCATGATTGCAAAGGATTTTGTACAAAGGAACAACAGCATCAAGAAAATCAGAGGAAGTTCCTTTCATCACTGACTGATAATGAGTTAGTGACTGACTGACATTAATACACTAAGTATCTGATACATAAAACCTATGGGTAGCTGAGACGTCCCTTTATGGTCTAAAATCACTTTGGAATACATGGGAGAAATTTGGAAGTTTTTACCCTTAGCTTTTGTTAATCCTATAGGGCATATTCTTGTGTATAAGGCGCATCTTATAAGCGAGGATATGCCTTTATATAAGGCACACCCAGACTTAAGCAAAATGATATGAGTGTGCCTCGGCTACCCGTCATCATTCTTTGTCATACATACAACTTTAGAGCTTGTTTTACAAAATTAACAACTCTAGCTTCAAGTAGGAAGGGGAAGGGGGAAAAAGACAGTAAAATAATCTACCACCAAAATATCTAACTGAAAGTCAAATCAACTTGTCTTTAGGAAGGGTAAATGTGAGAGAGCAAACCCTGAGAATTAAGCCTCTAACCCTAATATTTTTTCTTTTTTTTTTCTGTGTTTCTAAGACCTATCTAAAAGGAATCACAAATTAAAGTCCCGCAGTCATATGTGAGTGATGCCTTCCCGTAATAGAAACTCTCTAACTAGTATAAACCTTTTTCTCCCAAATATTTTCTGAAGATTCACAGAATACATTTTTGCTTAGAGGAGCATCCAACCTCCAGAAACTGTGATGATGTGAGAAACTGCATAGGTACATCATGCTCGCTTTCCATCTAGAAAATTATAGCAAGTTTAAAGACACCCCTTATGTACTTTTTGAAAATTTTAGCAATTGTACCATCCCCCTTCTCCCCTCTAATCCCAGTGGAAGTGGTGGATGAGGCTTTTTGGATTTACCTGGTTTTTTTGCGAAAAAATCATGCCATTAAAGGCCAATTATTTTTCTCTCATCTTTCACCAAAGTGGAAGGAGAGGGAACTATAGTAGGGCCAGGCCAGGCCAATGAGAAAAAGAATACCATAAAGGGTTATAATGTGCCCTCAAATATATTTTGTAGGAATATTGTAGAAGACTTACCTCTGTCTTCTGATCATCCAAATTGCTACATGGATCATTGATCGGTGCCCCTTGTATGCCGACCACTAGTAGCAGCAGCAGCAGCTGTAGCGCCTGTGTGACCATGACTCCTCCAGTGATGTAGGCACACTGAGTAAAACTGCATTTGTAAGGGTAACTTAAGGTGGGCCAAAGGAGGAGTGCACCACATGATCAGCAGAGCATGGTACCAGCAGTCTACATCACACTACAAATATCCCTCAGAGCCTATATAGTGGGTTTATGTGGGTCATCAGACCAACGTATTGACCAGTCTTTATTTCTTAAAGCCTATATAGTTGCTCCAGGTATCACCTATGACTCATATATGACATCAAAACACAAATTTATGTCTTTATCTCTCAAGACCTATACCTTGGCTTTAGGTAACACAACAGAATGACATATTGACCAGTCTCCATCTCTCATAGCCTATTTAGTTGCTCCATGTATCACATATGACTGAGATAGATATCAAAACACAAACATCTTGGAAAGAATTTCTCTCAGTGGATGCAGAATTTCTACACTTTTTACATGAATTTTGGAATAAAAGCTACAATGCAAGCCTTTGCACATATTGCGGACAGGTCTGTAAAGCTGATGATTCTTTTAAAGTGGCGTAATAGTTCTTTTGTGAAAGAGTCTGTGCATAATTATAGATTTAAAAAGTGTATACCACATATGGGCTCCTCTAGGTGGGCAACAAAAATCGGGGTGCACTTATGACTGGGCAATATCAATCTAACTTTGAGACCATTTTTTACGCGGTCTAGACCATGTATCTTGCATAAGATGAAATATATGTTGTTGGACGATGTACCGCTCACTACCACAGGTAGAACAGACTGAAAAGCCCACCGCAGCTTAGAGTCATGCAGTAGTGCTCCTCTGTGATTGGTTTCCATATCCTTGTGACTGGCGATGATTCGCTGTCTTCATAGATATGGCGTTTTTCCCTGATGCCGCTCAAAATCTCTCCTTGTGATTGGATGTAATCTTGGGGTGACTTTAGAGATTACACACACTGTTGTTACAGTCCCTGCCTACTCTAGGTAGTGGAGGCAGTGTGTGGTTCCCTCCTGCTTTACTCTCCAGGTGGCAGAGTTGTGCAGTGCTGGGAGACATTGGATGTGTGTACCTCTTTCCTACACCACCAGGTGGCTGTAGTGAGTAGGTATGAGGCACTGTGTGTGGATTAAGTCCACCTACAGTGGAGGGAGGTGTATGCAGGAAAAAAAATGATGAAGGAAATAACTACATCAGGCACTGACCTCACATCCATTAGAATGAGTATAATAAAACTGCTGTCTTATTGGTTTTATTCTAATTTGAAAGGGAAAAAAGGTCTCCATCTGTGGTAAGTGTTGTTGTCTGAGTTTCAGCCTTCCAGGGGCCTCATCAGGTGAACCTTTTTTTTTGAAGTCGTTTACTGGGCAAAAACAAGATAAATAATAGAATGTAGGATGTTTAACCTAGCACCTACGCATAGTAGTGCTTACGCTAGGACCCTCTATATATCATAGATTCAATTCATAATACATGTTTTTAGTGAACAATAATAGCAGACACATTACACAGTTGCTTAACTTAGCCTACTAGGGTTATATTATTTGTAGACTAGTGTAGGGGCCAGCTCTGGCTGTGAGTCCATGGCGGTATGCTATCTGTCCCCGTTCCCCGGTTGCACCAGCCCCCAGGGGCTGGTCAGCCAGTGAACACTGCCCCCTTGTGTCATACCGATCCAGATGTAAGTGGAAGGTAGAGAACGTCAGGTCTGGGGAAGTAGCTCAGAGGAAGAGCTTCCGCTTCGAAGTTGGAGGGTCCCGGGTTCGAGTCCCGGTTTCTCCAAAGACGTTTTCCGCCGACCTCTACACTGGTGGAGAAACCGAGTTGGTCCTGACCCGTGTGAGGGGGGGACTAGAGAACTCGGTACCTGGACTGGTATGACACAGTTAACGCTTCAACCTGCTAGGGGTAAACTAGTCACCTGCTGGAGGTTGGGTTGGAGGAGTAGGGTTGGCTGAAGCTGGTGGGGAGGAGTGTAGGGGCCAGCTCTGGCTGTGAGTCCATGGCGGTATGCTATCTGTCCCCGTTCCCCGGTTGCACCAGCCCCCAGGGGCTGGTGCAACCGGGGAACGGGGAATCTGTTTACATCCCGGGCCTTAGCAACCTCTTCGGCTCTAGCCTTTTCGATTGCTCTAAGTCTATTGGCTTCTTCGAGTTCTAACTCGGCCAATCTTTTCTCTTTCTCGCGTTCGTCTCTCTCCTTCCTTTCCAAACGATGGGTTACCGAAGTTAGACGATATTTTAGGTCAGATTCTTTCAAAATCGCCTCCTGCTCATCGGACCGTAATTTTCCGATCCGAGACTTAGTTTCCTCTTCTATTTTTAATTGGGCTTCCATGAATTGTTCATGTTGCCTCTTAGCCTGTAACTCTACCTGTTCTTTGGCTTTCAAATAGGCCGGGGTAGTTTTATACCCGGGGCCCATCCGACGTCCGTATATAGACCTGCGGCTGCCTCCAGGATTAAACATGGAGTCAGACAAGCCTTCGTCTAGCGATCGGCCTAGGTGATGCCTTTCAGAGCTTTTCGGTTCAGTTCCCCTAGGCTTAATCTTCGCGTTCACTTCTGGGACTATTGCGTCCCTTATGGCTTTACCATCGTCGCTGTCATGGTCCGACGATGTCATTAATGGGGCTACCTCGTTTGCACCATCTGGTACTGCTTCTGGGGGGGTCGCAGTACGTTTTCCAGGGCTTTGTGCTACTGGCATACCCAAGTTACTAGCCGAGCCTGCTGGTACAATAGGACACAGCTGGCGTCTGCTAGTTATAGCTTGGGACCAATCACTCAGGTCTAAAGTTGGGGGTTTTATTACTCCCTTAAACAATCCCGTATCCGGTACTCCCATTTGTGGTGTACCCGGATACAAGTTTACGATACCATCACCCGTGGCACCGTCCATCAGACCGGGTGTCGAGAAAACAGTTCGGACACCCGCTGGATTATACATTTGTTGTTGACTGGGTTTCCAGTCTAACAACAGATGCTGGGATGTGAAGTCATCCTCTTCGAATCCCTCTAGCCCAGGGCTGGGGGGATCCGCTTCGGGTTTCCCGAGGCTTTCGGCCAATGTGGCCGCGCACCACCCCCGAACCAACTGGTCACGGCACCAGTGTAATGGTTCGTATTGACTTATATGTTGGGTGGCTCTTTGGCTCGCTTACCACTAGAAATACCAACACAACACGAGTAGTTCGGGTTGGGCAAAGCCCCAGAAACCCCTACCTCTCGGGTAGGACTTTATTCCACTCTAGTCTACAGGTTAAGCTGCGCGTCTGGACTGGACTAGATCCAGTCACCTTCTGCCGCTCGTCCGGCTCCTTAGTAGGAGCTGGACGCGAGGCATGGTGCCGCCCCCTCTTGTACCAACGGGGTATCACAAAGCGACACCTAGCTGGCATAGAAGGAACAGGCACCACACGAACACGTCTCTCGGATGAACGGCACTAATATATATACGACGATACCGGCCCCTACACTACCCTTAGTAACAGACTGATGTGAGAAGAACATATGCCTTTGGTTATAATGATAATGAGATGAAATGAACACATGAAATAAAATCATGGGTCTATTCCAAATATTCTTAGTTGTACAAAGCAATTTGGATATACATTCCTAACACTCTTTTTGAATTCATAGATATTGTTGATGACAGTATATTCTGGTTTTAACTGGTTCCATCTTATTATGGCTCTATAATAAGCACTACGTAATACAGTTGGCCTTAGGCTATGTGGAACTACTAATCTTTTACCCTGATGATATCATGTAGCTATATTCCTTCTATCTACCAGATTTACATTCTGGGCTAACATGAAACCATAAGATAACATGTGTAAGTCTCGTCTGACATAAAGTTCTGAGCAATTGCTCCGATATTGTATCTGTTTAGTAGTCATGATAGGATTTTCTTCTAATTTTACTTTATATACCATCCTTAAGGCTCTGTTCTGTAACATTTGTAGATCTCTATTTTCTCCTCTATAATCCCTATCCCATATGTAGTCACAATAATCAAATATGGGTAATATCATGGATTTAAATACAGTCAGTGAAGCATTTTCATCTAATATAGCTCTTACTTGACCCAATTGGAAGATTCTATGTCTAATATTTCGCATAGTATTTTCTCTATGTTTTACAAATTTCATCTCAGTGTCCAATCTTAAACCCAGATATGTAAAGTTGTCCACATTTTCCAGGATCGTATTATTCATTAAAAATTGAGGTCTATCATTGGGGTTAGTGTTGAAAGACATCCATTTGTTTTTTTGTACATTGATGGTAAGGGTATTATTTAGGCACCATGATACAATCTTCTGAATAACTTGGTTCATTTTATACGGTGAGTCCACTGATACAACAGCGTCATCTGCGTATAACGTAGTATTACAGTCTATAGCTTTGGCTAGGGAATTTACATATATAGAAAATAATACTGTGCCCAAAACTGAGCCCTGAGGAACCCCAAATGTAATGGGTTTCAATGATGAAACGATATCATTAGCTAAAGTACACTGTAGTCGATTTGCTAGATAATTTTTGAGAAATTCACACGTTCTGTTACTAAGTCCTAGAGCTTGTAATTTTTGAAATAATTTAGGGTGAGAGACTGTATCAAAAGCTTTTTTGAAATCAATATATAGACAATAATTTATAATTAAGTTGTCAATAATTGTTTTAAGATGTTCAGTGATAGCTGACTGCATAGAATGTCCTTTCCTATAGCCATGTTGCGTTGGGCACAATAGATTTTGTCTCTCCATATAGAGCTGTAGCCTTTTACAAACAATTTTGTCAAGTAGTTTTCCTGTGATAGGCAATAGACTAATAGGTCTCAAATCAACATGAATTTATAGAGTTAGCTTTTTTGGGTAGGGGTATAACAGCTTTTTTCCAGTCATCCGGGAAAATGACTGAGGCTAGACACTTATTATACAAAGACCTGAAGATATCTGGAATAGCAAACATAGAGTCCTTAATGACAAATGATTTACAATGTAATAAAGTTGATGGCTTCTTTATATCAATTGATTTGACTTATTTAATAAAGTCTATATAGGACAATTCAAAGAGAAGGTTGGTATCTGCCTCTATAGTACCGTACGGAGTGTTCATATTTTCATTACAATCGCCAGGTGAGAGTGCACTAGCCAGTTTTTCTCTTACACCAGTAAAGAAACTATTTATATATTCCGCACAATTCTCAGGAGGAATTACCAAATTTATTGTGTTATTTCTAAGTTTAATTAGAGAAGCACATGTTTTATTTGGTAGTAGCTTTTTGATCGCTTCCCAGTATTTTACCGGGTCATTTTTCATATATTCCAATAGATCCATCATTTCTTTTTTCTTATTGTTGAAAATTTCAGCCTGAACTCTCTGTTTATAAAAATTGGCTATTCTCGAATCATCTTCATTCATTGTATTTTTTTGCAGTCCTATATAGACTATCTCTAACTTTCATCAAGTCTAGTATATCTTCAGTCAACCATTATGGGGTATGTTCAGGTATAACAAACGTTCTGACAGGGCACATATCATCCAGAATATTATTTATCACCTTGAAAATACCTTTCCATACCTCGTTTGGACTCTCTTGTAATAATATTTCATTCCAGTTGTGGAGTACTAGGGCATTTTTTAAGGTCAGAAAATCATAGTTTCTGTATGATCTAGCTTTTACCCTCTTCTTTTTTATTTTATGTCGCTCACATTTAATTACTAGATATATAGGGGTGTGGTCAGAGATATAGTAATCTAAGGCACCATAATTAGAGGCATTGTGAACATTGGTATAAATATGATCTAACAGCGTGCCTGATCTTGGACGAGTAACCACATTAATTAATTAAAAAAAGATTATTTTCAGAACAAAAATCATCAACAGAGGAATCATTAACATCTTTTTTGTTGAACAGATTTACATTGAAGTCGCCCATAATAATTAATTTCCTATTTCTTGTTACAGTATTTTTCAATTCGCCAAGTTTGGTATATATTGCTTTCAGGTCATTGCTGTCTGGTGGTCTATAACACACAAACACTTTGTATTTGACAACATTGATCTCAACATCTACACATAATATTTCATAGTTCTCGGTTATAAAGGATGAGTTCAAATCAGGAAATGCAATAAAGTGGTCTCTTAAATATAACATTAAACCACCCGCTGACTTTTCTCTAAAAGGAAATCTATCTAGGTGAACATATTGATAGCCTGGTACATGCAGATCCGCGTCCAATACAGATAGGGAAAGCCATGTCTCCACAATTCCAGTTATATCTACCCCTTCTATTAATTTAAACACATCAGTCCTTTTTTTTATACATTGATCTAGTGTTGGTACAGATTATTTTCAGACCCTTCATAGGGGTTAGTTCATGTAAGTAAATCATTCAATATAGACAGACTTTTCAAAGTAAATGCAGGTGAAAGTGAAGGTGAGAAAGGAATGATACCTAATATGAAAAAGCATATACATTGGTTTGCAAGCATGGCAGTCATCATAGAAATGGGTTGGCTGGCGCCCTCCTGTCATATTATCATTACCTTTATCCTCCCGGTACAATTTAACATGAGATATGTATATTCCCAGCATTATAAGGAAAGTTTTGTATAACCAAGGACATAATACACATGTATGATGGTATCATAGTATTAAAGCAAAGTTATAAATACATCTTAGAAAAACACCGCATAAGAGTTGTATAGAATAATCAGCTGTTCAGGTATTTAGTAGGTCATAGTTCCATATGGTATTAATAGCGTCCTGAGGGTGGGAGTCGCTGTAGACTATACACTAGTACTTGCTATATTTGGACGCGAAAAAAATGGTCAATGATGTATGTCAGGTAGGTACAGTCATAAGGGAAAGCATTTGTATAATCCGATTCAATAACCTCCTAGGTATGCCTTACCAGCATAACATAGCGTGTATAGACAATCAACTATGCCGTGATTTTATCCAACACTTAAGGAATATTATCAATGAAAAATATCATATTAGTTAATAACCTGACTTATTTATAGTGTCTTTAATGTCTTATTTCTTTTTTGGAGAGAAAAAACCCATCATTTTCTGCATGGCAGTAGACTCATGGCTCCTCTCCACTCTGGGTACATCTTGTTTTTTCTTGCGTTGATGTCTCATTTTCTTGGTTTGGTCCGCTGAGGCACTACTAGCTGTTGTCATGATAGTGTTCTTAATAGAAGTAGTTGGTCCATGAACTGCCTGTAGATCCTTCATGGCTATAACATGTCTGGGAGTTGGTGTTACCTGTTGTGGGTCATGTTGTTGTTGTTGGTGCTGTTGTTCTTGTTGACGATATGGCCTTTGTGGCAGTGGAGTAGTATTTTGTCCATTTATTTGCCCAGTTACTATAGGATTTGGTGTTGGCTCAGGGTTTTCTGCTGTCTGCTGCTGTTTGGTTTCCTCTTCAACTCTTACAGGAGCATTTTGATTGTCTGGTAGAGGTCCATCTTCTATGCCTGCAGCAGCTCCTACGTATGGTGTGTATTTCTCCCTCAGCTGTCTCCTGGCTTGCATTAAGACTATACCCCCTCTATTTCAGCCTTTAAATTTTCCAGTTTTTACCACATATGAGTGAAGATTTGCAGCCGTTCCCCAATACATTGAGGATGTACATTCCAACAATTTCCTATTTCCTGTGCACAGTAGCATCTCTAGGAGGTCGTGATCCTGTTCAAACTTCAATAAGTTCAATTCAAGTAGCTCCTCCTCCTCTCTATCTGACCAACCTTGGCAGTCAAATTTACCCAATTTCTTGGCACCATAGGCAGTTTCAGCATCCAGTATGTGTTCAACTTTGTCAGGTCTTCCTGCAAAGATTGCCTTTCTGTAACAAAAGGCATGCTCCACACTCCTAAAATGTAGACCATTAGTAGTAATAGAGCAGGGGAAGAAATTTGACAGTGGGGCTAATTCACTGTGATAGCCAATGTATGTGTCCGTGACAACTGTCCTTGTGTTAGAGAGCCTTAATTCAGGGGGTAGATCACTTAGTGCGTGATGTGGGTAGTATCGACCATTAAATGAAACACCTCGACCCCTAGGCTTGATATCTAAACCAGCATCTTGACCCAGTCTGGCTATGGAGCTGGCTTCAGCTCTCTGTTTTTTGTTTTTTAGCCAAGGGTGAAGTGGGGAGGCTTGCAAGGTGTAAGCGAGTTGAGAGGAGTTATATAGTACCCCTGCACTGTCCAGCCTGCCATACTTTGAGAGGGGGCCTGGGGTGAATTGGGGTGGGGGGGGGGGCAAGGTAGTAAGGAGACGCTTGGTGGAGAAGCCTAATGGTGATGTTGCAAATTATAAATACATCAGACAATCCACATTAACAAAATTTCATTGTATCCAACTAGAGCAATCTAGAGTCATTTTGTCTAACCCCTAATGCAGTAAAGGAGACCAGGGAAAATACAGGGGGAGTGGGGGGCTGCTGTATTCAGAGGTTCCAGAACAGAGAAGGTAGACACCACTGTGCCCTCAAACAACCCCTGCCCATGAGCCGCCAAGAGATTTCATGGTAAGCCCCCCCCCACACTTACCTGCTGAGTGGTTGGAAATGAAGGCAGAGAAATGTCACTGGGGTGAGTGTTAATGCTAATCCGTCACATATATATACACCTAGTGGTTACACAGGGAGGTTGGGGGGTAGCAGCACCTTTGATCAGGGCCAAGTCTGGGGGCTGAGACTTCATAATTATAGTACATTATGACGGTTTCCTGCATAGAATTCGGACAAAAAGATGGAAAGATACATGATTAGAATTCATATATAAATTCTCAGATGAAAAGTTTAAAATATCGGAAAAAATTGAAAAAAAAAATCTTCAAAAAAAAAGGTGGGTCAGCTGACTGGAAACCTTTTTCTTTCTTTTTTGGCCTAATAGAATATAAATGAACATTTCAAGTCATAGTGTTCTATCATCGTGGCTGTTGCTTGGATAAATGCTAGGTATTTATGTATGGTAATAATGGTGCTAACAAAGTGCAAACAAGATGAGACCAGATTGAGGCATCGGCCTAATACATTAATGCCTTGATTTGTGAATCAACCTTCCAAACTAGGGTAGGGGCTGTGGGGTGGGGAGGGGAGGCTCCAGTGTAGTGCGTGAAGTAAACATTGCAGTGCCCACCAGGTCACCAATGACACCACTGTATATAAACCCTCTTTGAACTTGGAACACATCAAAACCACTAACAAACAGATGACCTCCCTGCTTCCTTTGATAAAGCAAGTGGAAAACTCAACAAACATGGTGAGATGTTATTTGACTTAATGAACAACTTATCATGTACAGTATAGTAGTGCAGTTCACAAGGCCCCTTAGACAGGGGCAAGTGCGCTAACATGCTTCAATCTCCAGGAGTATCTCTTTCAAGCAACCATCTTCAGTTATTGGTCTTCATTAGTTTTGCTGTCATCAACTGAATTAACAACAGACAGAGGGACATTTTTCAAAATCTTTTTTTCAAGAACAAAAGGGTGAGTAATCAATTAACCTTTCATTTGATCTCCATCTATTTGATAGAATAAAGTCTCCTATAATAAATCCCCGCGCATAGTATGCACCTTGCGTAAGGAACACATCCTGTGCACTTTCTGAACAAATTAAAATTTCAAAATTCAAAAAACGTTCATATAGCTTTGGCAGCTTTTAAATATCTGTCCAGACTTGAGAAACAAGGATTCAATGTCCACAAACTATTGGGGCAATCCAAAGGGGCCTTTGGGCATTTGGACGTTAACAAATCAATCAAATCACTTAGCTTCCCAAATGCCCTATCAGGCTTCGAGGGATACATTGGAGAGGTTTTTGGTGTCCCTCTTGGCTCTGAATGGGTCTATAAGCCGCATCTTATACTCAATGAATTATGGTAATAGTGGACAGTTATTGAATGTCACCCAAAAATTGTCAAAAAATCGAAGGTTTACAAGTAGAAGGCCAAGTTTGCAATGCTCTCATAGGGTTACAGGTTAATAACTATGATTATACACTTGGATTTCAGGTAAATTTAATGAAGCAACGAGTTCCACTAACTCCATTAGTACATAGCAGCTACCTCGCTGGGGCAAAAAAGGCAGGCAGCCCTACATGCACTTTAACCAAGACGTCTGATGAAGTATATGGTGAGTAGCATAGTCCCTATTTAGATATCAGTGTGCTTTAAGCATAAACCTTGACAAATTCATATGATCTACTGTAAAATTCCACTCATAAACTAATCTTTTTTCCTTTTATTTTGCTATCTATTTCAGCATCTATTTTTTTTTTGCCAAAGTCTACATCCGCTTATGACCAGGGTTTGATACAATAAGATTAAAGAGAAAATGATGCAATTTAACCACCAAAGTCGGCTTATAACATTCCCATGAACTCTCCCTCAGCTGATAAATGGGGTCAGCCCATATCAGTGCACCCTCTACCCACCCCTCACTGTACTCCGCCTAGAGCCCACATAAGGCCAGGGGCTTATTATTTCCAGTGCTCTTTTGAAACCGATGCATTGTTGCAATGGTGCAGTAGAAATTGGCATATGGCTTGGCTATACCTGCTATAAAACCGAGGTATGGCCTATATGAGGGGTTTTTACCTATATAGACTATATAGTAAGGAATAACAACCATATTTGGCCCCAGGCTTATGGCATTCTGTCTAAGTCAGGGTGCAGCTTATACGCAGCTGCATCTTATATGCAGGGTTTTAAGTAGCCACCCCCTGAGACATTCTGTGTGTTCCTGCCATGTGATACCTGCAATTATATGTGTTCCTCAGTTGTATATTGAATAATTTCAGATAGTTATGTAAATAGATATGTATTTCAATCACCAAACAAGATCATCTGCTCAATTTATTATATTCTGACCTACCTAACCACCCTTTTATATCAATGTGTCCTCTATTAGGTAATGTCCACAATTAGGAACCATTACTCTAAAGCGGAAGACAATTGTCAAATAGATTCAGAGATAAGAATTGTGATTTTTCAAACAGGTTTCATGACCCTGATATGTGAACAAGCCCTTTTATCCTCCGACCATGTTTAGAGTGGTCAGATATTCAAAACTCCATCTTTTATTTTTTAGGGCAGAGATGGAGCGAAAACCAGCCAAGAGAAAAACATGTCATGATTGTGGGGGTAACTTCTCAAGCAGACAGTATCTTAGACACAACAATGAAGCCTCCTGCAAAGCTGCTCCTATATTTACGAGTGAATCTGAGGAAGAAATAACAGATTCAACAGATCTATGGGAAGGTGACAACATTGATGTTGAGGAAGAGAGACACGTCAGCATTAATGTTGAAGATACAGCTCTTCATGATTTCTTTAGACAAGAATTTGCAAACCTTGAAGAAGAAGATCGTGTGTTCTTTGATACTCCAATGGCTCAAGATGGTAGCCTAACAGATGACACTGATGTGTCTGACATAGAGTCAGACGAAGGCTCAGATTCAGAAAGTGAATGTGAAAATGATCTTGATGTACTTGCGAAGTATATTGGTTCTTTTTTCCTCTTATGGCAGTCAATATATTGTGTGACAGACATAGCTCTTGACAAGGTGTTGAAATTCTTGAATGTTGTGTTCATTCTTTTGGGGAAGGTATCAAGCACTTGCAGATACATATCCACAAAGATACCTAATGGGATACACCAACTTCGTAACAAGTCAGGGGTAGAAGGCAAATACACCAAATTTGTAGTGTGTGTAAAGTGCAAGTCTCTTTATGACTTCAAAGATTGTTTTGAGATTGTTGAGGGGAAAAAGGTGCCTAAGTCCTGTCCATTTGTGGACTTTCCTAACCATTCTATGCCACACTTGCAAGGTGTTTGCAAAGAACCTTTACTGAAGGTTACTACTATCTGTGATGAGAATAATCAACCAAAACTTGTCCCTTTCAAATGTTATTACTATCAATCTGTCAAAGGTGCATTGGGAAGATTTGTTCAAAGACCTGGTTTTGAAGAGAAATGTGAGTTGTGGAGAACCCGGGAGCCTTAGGACAAAATGACTGAAATCTATGATGGGAGCATATGGAAGGAATTCAGTGATCCATCAAAACAGAACTTTCTAAATCACAAAAACAATTACGGTCTAATGCTAAATGTAGATTGGTTTCAGCCATTTAAACATATCAACTATTCAGTTGGGGCAGCATATCTGGTGGTATTGAATTTGCCAGCAGAAGAACGATTCAAGCAGGAAAATGTGATTCTTGTCGGACTAATTCCAAATTTTGAAAAGGAACCACCTACTTCATCATTTTTACAACCATTGGTAGACGAACTTTTAACAGCATGGCATGAGGGGTTTAGACTATTGAGCTACTCTTCCAAAAAGATACCCTTAGTGTTTAAACTGGCTTTGATATGATGTGGGTGCGACGTCCCAGCAGCTAGGAAGGTGTGTGGGTTCCTGGGACACATGGCAAATCTAGGCTGTCATAGGTGCCTCAAAGTATTTCCTGGAATGGTTGGGGAGAAATCATTCGGGGGATTCAACCGTGAGCAATGGGAGAGACGAGATAATGACAGCCACAGACAGAAAGTAGATATGATCAAGCAGGCAAAAACACGCACAGAAAAAAGAAAACTTGAAACTAAATATGGCGTTAGGCAGTCTGCCCTGCTGCAGTTGCCCTATTTTGACCCCGTTCGGATGACGATAATAGATCCCATGCATAACTTATTCCTAGGGACAGCAAAACATGTAGTTCACATCTGGAAGGACCTAGGCATTTTGACCAACAAGGCATTTGATAAGATACAAGCGAGGATCAATTCATTTGAATGCCCAACAGACATGGGCAATATCCCTCATAAAATTTCCTCTGGTTTTAGTTCATTTACTGCCCATCAGTGGAAAAACTGGACATTGCTCTTCTCAATGTTTGCACTGAGAGACATTTTGCCAAAGCCACATCTTATTTGTTGGCAGAAGTTTGTCCTTGCCTGTAAATGGCTCTGCACAAAAGTGGTTAATGAGCAGAATGTGAGAATAGCTGACAAACTACTTCTGTCATTTTGCCATGAATTTGAACGGCTATATGGGCCGCAGTATGTCACACCAAATATGCACTTGCACTGCCACATTGCAGAGTGCATTCGGGATTATGGCCCCATCTACGGGTTCTGGTTCTTTAGCTTCGAGAGGTACAATGGGACTTTGGGAACCTATCCCACAAACAAGAGAAACATAGAATCCCAATTGTTTAGAAGATTCATCAATGATGTCAATGTTCGGGGAATAGATAAGGATGGCGTTCTATTTGAGGAAATGGGAAGTATCTTCAATGATATGTATAGTGGTGCACAGAGGGGAAGTCTCTTAAGTCAGAGCAAGGGTCTCACTAATGCAGAGATGATATCATTATCAAGCTCAAGTTGTAATATTCAGCAGCAGAAGTGGTATTTTCCATCATCATTTTCTCAGTCTGTACATGGCAAAAGGTGTAGTACCTTGACTGACAGTGAATTGATATATTTGAAAGCAATGTACAAGTACATATATGGAGGGATATGTGATGATCAAGACAACTTTAGGTTGTGCCCATCATATTTAGAAACCAATACTTTGTACTTCATGGGCAATGTTCTTGGTTCACACAAGGGGAGGAGCAAGCGTTCTGCACTGATTAGTGCACATTGGTCTGATGAGGATGGGCGTATACATGAAATACAGGAAATGGGTGAAGCATCAAGGCCAGGAAAGGTCCAGAAGTTTCTGTTACATAAAGTTATCATTCACCATGTGGAAAAGCTGCATGTCCTTGCTAAGGTACATTGGTACATGGATCTGTCATACCAAATGAAAGAGCACATAGGGGATATTAGACCAGTGCAGGTATGGTCAGATATGCCAGTAGACCCTGGATCAGCTCTGTTCATCCCAGTACAGAGAATAAGGAGCAAAGCCATAAACTCTGTTGAGAAGGTGAAGGGAAAGAAGGTTTCATTTGTGTGCTTACGACAGCGTTATCTTGTTGAGTGATGCTATTATCCATTAAAGCACAGTGGGTCAGAATTTCCATCCACTAAAACGTTTTGGCAGAGGCTCATCATCATTAGTTGAGGTCTATTTGAAGTAACACTGAGGTTAGAAGACATCCACTCAGCCAAAATATGTCCTGTATTAAGGTGATATAGATGTGTTATATATCAATGGAAACTTTATCATATTGGGAGAAAAGTGAGACATGTGAGAAAATGAATGCAAAATTGTCATTATCCAATTATTGTTAAAATGATGACATGTATTCCATGAAGCCAGCAAAATTATTAGTGATGGCTTATATCAAGCATATTATGATAATTTTGAAATTTTGCTGAGCTCAGCCAAACATGTGTTATGACATAATGTGCGTTCTTTAAAAATTGGTCTCAAAATGATGATTTGACCTTAATCCTTTTTTTGTACATTCATGTGTATTGTGCTCAAAGGTAATTACAAATGCAAGTAAAAATGACTTGATTATTGTTGATTGTTATGTTTTTACTTATGGGGATCACAAAAATCTAAATAGTTTAATTAGGAATCTTTTGCTTAGGAATCTAAATGAAATGTATTTTAATTAAGATTGGCCTAAATTACATCCCTTCCCAATGAGTCAATGCTTTATAAATGTTATGTAAATTTAGATGGAAATGACAGAGCATTACCTAGGAATTACAGCTGGAGTAAATCCATTGTAAATGTGGATAGATATTACAGATATTTACATTGCCTTTACTTGAGAATTACAGATGGGGTAAATTCATTGTAAATGTTATGTAAATTTGGATCGGACTTACATAATTTTACATAGTCTTTATCTAAAAATTGCTAAAGAAGTAAATTCCTAGTAAATTCGATGTAAATGTATGGCAGAATTACAAAAGATTACATTGCATTTACCTCAGAATTACTGGTGGAGTAAATTCCTAGTAAATTCGATGTAAATGTATGGAAGAATTACAATGATTTACATTGCCTTTCTTGAGAATTAACCTTGGAGTAAATTCATTGCAAATGTGGAGTAAATGTTATTGGGAATTACATTGATTTTTATCACTTTTACATCATGATTACAGAAGGCGTAAATTCCATCATATTTTCAAGGTCGTAAATGCAAAGTAAATGTGTTGTAAACTTTGATCACGATCTTTGCGCAGGATATGGTCAAAAATTACAGACATTTGCATTTACTTTACATTTTGTAAATACCAAAACTCATGCAGTGATAGTACCAGTAACAGTAGCTAACCCAAATGATTTCCCCATCAAGATAAAAAGACACATGAACCTCGGTGTATTTAGACTTTTTAACATCAAAAAGGCTGTACCCATTGGCACACTCAATAGCGCCCACTCACTCAACAGTGTAACAGCAAAGGACTTATTTCCAACTCCCCAAAGGAAATGAACCCTTGAAGTATAAAATCTGTGAAAAGCTCTCTGAAATTCAAAGGCAACAGGTTAAAAATATTGTTGAGGCCAACAGGCAGGCCTTTGTCCTGAATGAGAGCGCTATAGGTCTCAATGTAGAAAATGAAGTTAAATTGGAATTAAAACCAGACTTCAAACCCTGCAACAGACCGTCGTATAGAATGTCCCCTCACAAAGAAATTTTTCAAAGGGAACTCCTGAAGAAACATTTAGAACAAGGGATAATAGAAGAGTGTACCAAACCCTGTGAGTGGAACTCACCTGCCTTTTTAGTGCCAAAACCACAAGGTGACAGGTCAGTAGCCTCTGGCTGGAGAATTGTAGTTGACTACAGATGGGTAAATGAGAATTTAAAAACCTTTTCTTACTCGTTCCCCAGAGCTGACGACCTCATGCAGCAGATAGGCAGAACAGGGGCCAAGTATTTTTCCAAATTGGACGTCTACAGCGCCTATCACCAGATTCCCCTAGCAGAAGAATCTAGGCCACTTACCACCTTCTCTGCCAATGGCACGAGATACATGGCCAAAGTTCTCCCTATGGGACTCAAAACTTCAGGCCTATCTTTCATGAATGTAATGAAACAACTCCTCATGAAATGCAAGTATAAAAATGCTGTAGCATATGTGGACGATGTAGCCATTTACAGCCCCACGTGGGAAAGGCACTTACAAGATCTAGACGAGGTTTTGAAACTTTTTATCAAAGGAAACATCAAACTGAAATCAGAAAAATGCGAATTTGGAACTACCAAAATGGAATTTTTGGGTTTCAATGTAGACCAGCATGGTTTGTCCCCATCCCCGGACAAAATAGACCTGTCAAAACTTTCCCCCCACCTAAAAACATCCATGATCTTAGATGTTTCAGTGGTATGGCGTAGTTTTACAAGAGGTTCATCAGAGGTTTTGCTCATGTCATGAAGCCCCTTTATGAAGCGACAAAAAGCACCTTTAAATGGACCACTGAATGTCAGAGAGCCTTTGAGAAAATTAAAGCTGCTATCTGCACTGAAGCTGTGCTGAAATTTCCGGACTATAACAGACCTTTTGTCATTTTTACTGACTCGAGCAACTACAGCTTAGGAGCTGTAATCACTCAGGTAGACGACTATGGTTTCTATAGACCGATTGAATTTGCAGGCAGAGGTTTGACACCTCAAGAGTCTAGGTATGGGATAACTGATAAAGAACTGTTGGGAATAGTCTTTGCAGTCAAAAAGTTCCACCATTATCTGGATGGAACTCACTTCAAAGTATACTCGGACCACACCGCCCTGGTTTCCCTTTTCAATAAAAAGGAAAATATAACCAATGGAAGGTTAGCCAGGTGGGTCGACACAGTCATGTCCTATGATTTTGAAGTCAGATACCTGCAAGGCAGAGCCAATATTGTGGCAGATTTTCTTTGCAGAAGGAAATACCTGCCCGGCTCTGATGACCCAATTCCCATCAGGTCTCAAGGTAAAATAATACTCCCTCCTAAATCAGTCAAATTCTCTAACATAACCATGACCAAAGTCTTCAAATCAAATGACCCAGTTCCCAAAAGTCCAGTCCTCATGGGACCACCTAGGTCCATACTAAAAGGAGGACAGATTTGGGGTAGCACCTCAAAGAAGCCAAAGGGTGTGATTGCCAAGAAAGGTAGCTCTAAGAGAGAAAAACTCAGCTCCATTCAAATTGAGCCCGAGCTGTGCATTTTAACTCGATCTAAAGCCAAGTTACCAGACCCGGCCACACCCCTTCAGCCCAGCAAATCAACCAGAAGTAAACAGACCCGCCCCCCAAGGTCAAGGCCGCCAAGACCAAACCAAGGGGCCGACCACCCAAATCCAGGTCACCCAGAGTATCAGTGAAATCAGTGAACACCAGAAGGGCTAAGCTATCACACAAAGTGCTACCCATGGCTGAGCGAGCGATAAGCCAGCTATGTAAACACCACTCCCTAACCCCATCCAGGGAGACACTGATACAGGCACAGCAGGAGGATGTTTTCTCAAACTCCATGTTATCATACATCAATAAGGGTGAATTACCAGAAGACCCCAGCCTTAGCAAACAGATACTGCTAAACCATGACCAGTTCATGATTTTAGACGAAGTTTTATTCAGGATCACCAAGTCAACCTATGGAGACAGTTTAGAGCCTACACTACAAATAGTGATGCCAGAAAAGTAGGCAGAGTCACTAATTGAGGCCACACACTGCTCGCCATTAGGAGGACACCTTGGTCCCACTAAAACATATGCAGCAATCAGATCCAGGTATTATTGACGTTCCATGTTCAAACATGTTTTTGACTACTGTGGCACTTGCCACACATGTCTCACAACAAAGAAAAGACCAAAACACTTGAGAACCCCAATGACCCTGAGAGACCCTGTTTTAACAGCCTACACTCACCTAACCATGGATACCATTGGTCCTTTCACACCTGCTGTGGATGGATCCTCATTTATTCATGTTGTCACAGATCATGCTACCAGGCACATCACTGTTTGGTCCACAAAGGATAACACCAGCGCCGAAGTAGCGCTAGGATTTTTCCAAAGGGTTATTTGTGTTTTTGGGACCCCATCAGTCCTGAACACAGATAACGCACAACAGTATGTGTCCAAATATTTCACATCTTTTTGTGAAAAATTCGGCATCAAACATGTGACAGGTTGGTCAAAATCACAAGGTCTATGTGAGCGTCAACATCAAATAATAGAATCTTCACTCAGAGCCTTTGTCTCCAAATCACAAAAACATTGGTCAACCTTCCTACAGGCTATAGCATTCAGCATAAACAACACTGTATGCAGCGTGCTAGGATACTCACCCAATCTTTTAGTATTCGGAAGGCAAACACATCTCCCAACTGAGTCCTCCCTCTCCTTGGTCCAACAAACTGAAGAGATCAAAGACAAGGAAAAATTGGTTACCGCCTTACTCAGTTCAAGAGATGACATCCAACTTAAGGCAGCTGAGAGCATGGTCAAACACCATAAAAAGATGAAAGCCAGATATGACGCCACTGCTTCTCCATGCACCTACGACACAGGTCAGCTTGTGTATTTACACATACCTAACCTGCTAGTCAAGCAAACGAGCAAGAAGCTGCAGCCCACCTACAGTGGACCATACATCATCATGAAAATGACTTCACCAGTAACTGCAAAGTTAAAAAGGCTACAGGATGGTAAAGTATTGAAGAAATCAATACATGTATCTAGATTAAGGAGACCAATCACCAAGGCTAGCGCCAAGGCTGCAGTCTGGGCCAGTTAGTTCCTTATATGACCCTGATCTAGATTTCACCCACATTGGTGAACCAGAATCCCCCGCAGTCAAAAAGAGAAGAGGACGACCTGCAAAGAAAGGACTTGTCACCTTTGCCCCTCCCCCAATAAAGAAGGCAAAGAAAAAGTCCAGGAAAAAGAAATAGATTTTCAGAAAACACACAATTTTTTTTTCTCCCCCCCCCACCTTACCCCCCCCCACACTCACACATACCTCTCTACCTTTTGCCCCCAACCAGTGGCAGCTTTGATCACGTGTTATTTAGTGCAATGATGTTTTTCCCCCCACAATTTTTTTTTCTCTCTTTCTCATCATTTATTACTTTATTATCAAAATCATATACCAACTCCCTTTAACATTCAAATTTCTACACAAACCCCAAAAGCTTTCTGGCTTATTTTTTACTGATGGGACATTGTCAAGAATTTTATCTAGAGTTTGAAACTCAGACAGTCATATAATGATTGATTAAGGTTGGCACGCCACATAAATTACCCAAGGTCACAGCGTATTCTCGGCTTGTGGATCCTAATTTCAGGAACACGCATGCGCCGGTTTGTTACAAGCACAGGGCTCCTCTATACCCTAAGGTATTACCAAATGACCGCCTATTGTAGGAGAGCAGCACCTAGACATCCTGATCCGTGTTTATGCCTCTGTTTACCATCAATACTGGAATGTTTGGTGAGACACTTAATCAAATAATTCAGCACGGTTCCCTGCTGTGTTATCACAACAGGAACAAGTGCACCCCTGGTAAGTTGACTAATCTCAGCGCCACAGCCATTACCCCCCCCCCCCCTAACTATACTGCAATATTCAGATCATCCTATCATCAACCGTACCTTGGCCAGGGTGCCCCCTCAATTTGCATATCACTGTACAGTTATATGCAAAACAACGAATAGCTAGGCCTCGTGCCATATATGGGTGAGACATACCTCATCGGGAGGCATGTAATAAGGAATTAGCCAACCTCATGAAGTGCTTATAAGCCTCATTCCACCACACATCTTAACCAGTCTCATTAAATACACCAAACTCACCACATCCAGCCACTATGGAGCAAGCATCCGGAGACCACAGGACCCAAGTGTCGGGACTGCCATGCAACAAGCCCAGGTAGGATTGGTCTTATGTGTCCATTAGTAGCGTCATCAATCGCTCTAGCATGACTATGATGGAATATACCATCATGTTGCCCAGATACCCATTACATGCCAATGGTAGTGTGCACCCAGAGTGCTTTGTAAAATGCAATAGTTGAATTTGCAGTCCTTTTTCAAAACCATGTATGGCAGCCTGGTTTTTTACACCTTTATTTATCAACCTCTTGACAAAACCCCCCATCAACCCATTCATCTACCTTAGTCTAACCACAAACCTATCGAACCATTTATTTACACAGCCTTAGAGCCCCAGAGATAAGACATTGAGTCAACTCAGGGTGGACCATCCACAGTCTTTTAGGCCCAAACGGCATCAAAAGTAAGGCCATGGATCTGTTCAAGATCAGAATAACTATCATGGAGCACAAAGACATGATCAAACGTATATCCAGCAACGACCTAGGTGTATACCTAAACAACAAAACAGTTCAAAAGGAGCTCACCCTACAAGACCCCATTGTATTATCGGCCACCAAGGCCATGATATTCGACCTATGCAAAGATTTCCCCACAGTCCCATTATGGGATAGATTCAGTGAGGAAACATCAACTACATTGCACTTCTATGTGCCAGAACTCTGATTACCTCACAAAAGCCACTGAACGAGCAACCAAGATATGAAACAGGTATTGGCAGATATAATGTCATAATCCAATCCACAAATCTTCAGACCAAGCTGGCAGCGTTTGAAATGGCCAAATACGCCCCTTACATAGTCAAAAGCTCTCAACCCTGAATTGACCCATTTCCCCCCCTACACATTCACAATGTGAAGAATCAATTACTTTCCTTCAATTCCTTTTTTCTCTTTCTTTTCTTATGTCAGTTATTTTTTCTTTTTCTTTTTTTATATGACTAAGCTAGAGACATCCTTGCTAGTTAAGATATCAGCCTAGCAACCTGATAACCTTTTAAGTAACACGCCCCAAAGCGCCACAATCACATTGCACACAACCAACATGACCCCCCCACACACATGTATAGGACGCCCAACGCGCAAACAACACAAACACACCTCACACAAAGCCAACTCCCCAACCCCAACCATACAGTCTTATCTCAGCCTTATTTGAACCACTTTCTCATAAGCTTATCTAAATTTCTATTTTTAGGATAGCAGCCTCCTTGGCAGCACTCTTCCTAATTACGTGCGCCCAGACCCAACAGTCAGGAGCACAGGATTTTGTAACCAAAAGAGAAACTATCTTCAGGCCGAATTATGGCGTTTTATTCACTAAAATGCCCCAGAAAATGATCTCAGGATATATGGATTACCCATTAGTTTTCGCTTTAGGCCTATCTTTTAATCAAACCTTGCAGCGACCCGACAAATTAACCTCCCTAATCAGCAGAAATGCCCCAAGCTTCATCTTAGAAACTGCCCAGTCTTTGGATCTAATTTTGGCAAACCTCTATCAGAAATCACAAAAATCCTTAGACCTCCTAATAAAACTTTTAGAGCATCCCCAAACCAGAATACCCAGAGGCGCCCCAGGACAGATCATAGGTGATATTTTGAGAGCATCAATTGGCTTGAGCACGCAACCTGAAGTAGATTTGTTAAATTCTGAAATGTCAGACTTGGAAAGAACCCTAGCTACCAAAATGCATGTGGTAGAATTAGCCACGCATTTTCTGCTGAACATTTCCGAGTTAAATTATCAATCTCTGAGCGCTAATGAATCTGCAAAATGATTTAGACACCCTTCTAGACTCACTAACCACTCTAATGGAAGGTGAGCTACCCCAAAATTAATTCCCCATAAAGTCATGGAAGATGGACTTAATAATCTATCAAGCGCCTTGTATGAAGCCCATAACGGTATCACAATTCTAAATGTACCCACCGGTTTTTACTACAAGAGGAGAGTGCATGTGCACTGGCAGAACCAAAACAAACTTTACATCACAATACCTATTCCCATAGGGCTAGGAGACAACATCTACTCCATATACAGGGCGGAAGCCTTCCCAGTCCCATTTGATACCACCAATGTAAACACTACTGGGTTTACACAAGTACAGCCTTTGCCTGATTACATAGCTGTGTCTGTGTCCCAGTCACACTACATTGAGCTCGACCACACCGACTTAGATCTATGTGATGTAAACGTTTTTATTACATGCAATCTGCCCCTGCCCATGTTATCTCCCAGGTACCCCACCTGCAGCTTATCTCTATTTTTAGACCTACCAGACGCTGTACAACACACCTGCAATTTCCAGGCCCACAGGACAGCACAAATTCCCAACATTGCTAAGCCCATCTCCCAAAGCTCCTATATGCTGATCACTAGCACTTCACCTTCAATAATGCAATGCTCGAACTCAGGCCAAATCAAAATCAAAAATGCAGCCTACTCTATTATTTCGGTGCCATGCCTCTGCTCACTTAAAATCAGAGGCATGATAATGATTAATTCCGATTTGTCCTGCACCCAAAACTTTACTTTAGAACCTATTGCCAAAGTGCCCATCAACTTGCCTCTATGGCGGCATTTTAGTAACCCGCCAAACAACATATCAGGAGTAACCATAGCAACCACCCCGACCCATTTAGACCTACCAAATTTTCAGCGCCTGAAGCACCTTCACAACCAAAAATTCCTACCCCTGTTCAAAGACATTCTAAACTTAAAAGGCGCTGCCACCAAAATTCATGATAAATCATCCATCCTGAGCACCAACTCACTTATACATCTAGGATATCACCTGGAGTTTTCCCCTTGGTTACACCTGTTGTCGCCAGCCATCGCCATCTTGTGCTGCTTAATCATGTGTCGTGTGCACATGCGCGTGGTGTACCTAGCCCAATTAATGACCATTCAGTCGAGCAACGATGGCTGACGCAGCGTCTTGGAACAAGCTAAAAGAAATGATCAAAAACACCAACTAAAATTGGCCTACGCGGACTACACCCCAGGAGATAACAACACCTGACTGGATTCAAATGCCAGGAAGGTATGACTCTATGATCGCCTTCCTAGGCATCATCCTCAGCTTGCTAGTCATCAGAGCCGCAGGGAAACGCTGTCTTAGGCATTGGCCCTACGGCAGACAGGACCCTGCCCCCGGCACCCCAAGATTTGTGCTGAAGATACACTCTGGAGGGCACACATATGCTTTTCCAGTGGGATAAATGGTGTATGGACGGAACCTTTGGCCAGCCTCCATCTTGGCACCAAAACTAGCACCACCCAGGTTAACTTTCCCTCTAGCCCGTCATCTTGATGCGCATTGGAAGTCAGAGGTCGGAATGATCATTGGTGGAAGACTGAGGACGGTGAAGCTGGAGAGGTACCCCAGTTGCCCTTTGCTCTGGCGCATTCCTCTCGCAATCGTCCTTAGATCCAGACCCCACACGGTCACCCTGGCCATTGTACAGGAAAACCAACCTGACTTCCAACTCACACCAAGTGATTATGAACTATCGGCCAGCTTCAAACCAGTGCCACCTATAACACGGAGAAAGGACCTACCCAGGCGGGAAGCCCCTAAAGCCTCCACCAGTGGGACAACTCCAGCAGAGATGGCCCTGCTACAATTCAGAGAAACCCAACCACCCAGCATCAGCACTCAGCATCCTCAGCGACCTCCACCGGCCACCCCCCGAGGTTCCTCCCATAATGGACTCTCCCCAGCGCCCACAAGCCTGAAGCGACAACACTGGACGGTACCACCACCCTTATGTGGGGATGGCAGGTGCTGAAGCAGCGTTGCATAGCAGACCGGATAGCCCTGGGACGCTGATGTGGGGATCCCCCTCCTATCCGCTGAGATCCCCGAGACCCCCCAAGGACCCCCCATAAGGCCCCAACCCGACCTAATACCTAAACCATGCCCACAAATCGCAATACCCCGCCGTTGTTTCTCTTTATACCTCACTAAACCTTATCAATGACGACGCAAAACCATTTTACAACCTGCGTCGCCATTTTTAAAAGGCTTTGTGATATGCAAATGTTGGTTAGTTTCGGTCACATGATCATTCTGACTTGATACACTAGCTGAAAACAACAACATCAACACGTGCAAACAACCTGAGCATCATGATAAAAGGGATTACTCACATTCTTCCTAAAAACCATTCACTGCCGGCACCTGAGGCGCCAGCAGTAGATAGGTGACCTGATGAATCCTGCAAGAAAACGAATCCAAAATTAAGTTACCAAAACTCCCAAACAAAATTCTCTTATTCAAAATCCCAAAGAAAATTCACACGGCCACTTGTTTAAAATTACTTACGTCCCATCCTCGTTGATGAAAACGGTAATCAGCAGGGCACGACCGTCTGGGAAATACAGGATGCCCTGCACGATATCCTTCTTGCATAACTATTGATAAGATAGCCGGCACCCATATCTTATATAGGGCCAAGGCTATAGGCATCAAAACTCAAAATTTAATTCAAAATTTCCAACCCTCACCTTTAGAGTTCAACTAACAAGTTTTATGCCAGAATGTCAAAACTCAAACCATTTTCGAAACTTTTCAACCAATTTCTGGAACTTTAGGCCGCTGTTTGAAATATTTTTCAGAATTTTTATCTGAATAATCAGGTTCGGCACGGTGAAGCGACAGCTCGGTACCGCCACCCAGCGTAATACAAATAAACCAACTGAGCTTGCTTAGTTACACTTACCGCGTTCTATTCTTACAATCAAATTGAGCTCTGTCAAGTTAATGTTATGTGTCAAATAGCAGAAATTTATTGCACTTATTGGTTATCCTGTATTGACAAGGCCACCAGCTGACCCAAGCAGGATTTTACACCTCTGTTAATGGTTTGTTTTCACGGCTCTCTTCCCTACAGACCCCTCCTCTGGAGACCTGGCAGTCCCACCATCTGTCGGCCCTCCAGCCCCGAAGTGCACAGACGGGCCGGGGCAATCATTGTCAAAGAGGGCAACAGAAGGAAGAAGCAGGAGGGAAGAGGACAAACAAAATCTAACCCCACCAGCCGCAGACCCCGAGCCCCAGCAGCAACCTCCACCAGCCAGTGGAGGGAGGCAGTTAGCAAGCCCCCTCTAACACCCAGGGGAACCTATGTGTCGGCACCCTGTAGGCCTGGCACACCTATGCCACCAACCTACAAGCACAACAACAACTACTGCCGCCACATCAATGGGCAGGTATCTGCTGCCAGACTGTGTATACCATGTTACCATCAACCAAATGGATTCCTATGCCCTTGTGCTTACGATGACAAACTTAAACCAAGCGGCAACAGACATGGACCTACACCCAAAACCATGTGGAAGCCCATGCCAGTTGAACCCACCACCACTCCAGAGTCTGAATCTAACTCAGACAGCGGTTCAGATATGGCCACAGCTGGTGACTTAGCATCAGTGTACTTGGACTTTTCTGACATTACGATCTCAAAATTCAGGCCCATCAGATCCAAGACCCATCATAAAGCTGAGGGCAGGTTCAAAAATTTCAACATCAAAGAACATCAAAACCTACCTCCCAACAGTATACACCCACATCGACATTTCAGGGGGCCGTTGCACAATCAGCGTGAAAACCGGTTTCCTCGTTCTGCTAGTGTCTAAGTGTTGCACAAATGTTTTCTCGCTCTGCCATTTGGGAAATTTAAAGTGTGACAACTACACTGTGTCAAAATGGATGTCCCAAGAGACAGTCTGGGAAGAAGAAAGCGAAAGTGCAAGAAAAGAGATACTCCCTTCACTTTATTCTCTGATGAAGAGTTTACAGCAAGGTACAGGCTCAGCAAGGAGGTAGTGATGGAGCTGTGCCAGGACTACAGGCTACACAGCAAGTTCAAGGGGAGCAAACGTGGGGGAGGCCTCTCCTGCATAGACAGGGTAAGCTGAAATACCTTCTTTTTTTTCTTTGTGGTCTGGATGGGGGGGGTCCCCCTTCTGACATCTCGACTCGATGAAATGGTCATGTCACATATCACTTGATGTCACATGTCACCTCTGTCATGGCCCAACATGTAAATTTTAATAATTTTATGTCAATAATTTTTTTATTCATGTCAGTAAATCCCATGTCACATGTCTGTTTCAAGAAATGAGCATGTCACCAGTAGAATTTTGTAGTCCACACCCATCACTAGACGACCTTTTATCAGGAAGAAAGAAATTTTCTTAATTTATTTATTTATTTCTCCCCTTTTCCTAATACTCTGACATTGATTTCCTTTTTTTTCTTTCAGTTCTGTTTAGTGTTACGGTATTTTGCCACTGGGAGTTTCTTCGTGCTGACTGGGGACTCCCAGAAGGTATCCAAGTCCGTAGTGTGTAATTCAGTGAAAGATGTCGCTCAATACTTCGTCAAGAACCGGCACAAGTATGTGAAGTGGCCCCACTCTTTTGAATCGAAACTGCTTGCGGCCTTGAAGTTATACCGCCACAAAGTCAAGAAGAAACCAAAGAGAGGTCGAACAAGAGACACCGTTTGTATTTGGATACGTGGATGGCACCCACATCCCAATCAAGTGCCCCTCCAGAAACGAGAGCGCATACGTCAACAGAAATCAGTATCACTCCATCAACACCACTGTGAGTTTTTCACCTTTTTCTTACCTTCTGTGGAGTCCTCTTTATTTTTGTTACCTTAATAAAATAAGGTTCATCTTCCTCTTTTTTTTGTCCTGCACCTCTAGAATTATAATGAAACATATCATCTATAACAGAATATGGTTAGATGGAATTTATTTCCCTTTTCCTGATTTTTATTTCTTTCTTGGTGCAGATTGTCTGTGACTATGACAAACGGATATTGTTCATAGACCCTCGCTTCCCAGGATCGGTGCATGATGCCTACTGTCTCGCGGCGAGCCCCGTTGGAGACGAGCTTGACCAGGAGATTTGGGGGGATTTTGTTCTCCTAGGAGACTCGGGGTGAGCTTCCTTTCTTAGTCTTTGTCTCTACTTTTCTTTCACAGCATGCAAAACACTATAACATGTGGTTATCTTCTACTTTTGGCAGATATGGGTTGCGTCGGCACCTCTTCACGCCCTATAAGGACGAGACTTCACCCAAGAAGACCGCATTCAACAAGTGGCATAAGAAGAGCCGGGTTCGAGTCGAGCAGTGCATCGGTATCCTGAAGCAGCGTTGGAGGTGAGTGTAACTCTTTCCCACTCATGAGAAAAAGAAAGGAACTAATTATCTGCGCTTTAACATATTACCTTCCAATATTTTTTTTCTGTGTCATCCTTTGTCCCTGTCTAAAGCTCCTTTTTTTCTTTTTTTTTTTGTCTTTCAGGATCTTGGACTCCTCCGCAGGTTACATGAGGCACGAGCCAAAGAGGTCTTCAGACATCATAACCAGTTGCGCCTGCCTTCACAACGTGGCCATGGATCATGGCATAAGGATTGTAGATGACCCTGCTGATCCCTGGACACCAGTCCGTCTTCCCCTTCCCCAACCAAGACAGCTTTCCCGAGAACAGGAAAAGGAGCGTATCAAGTGCTTCCGGGACGAGTACTGCAACAAATACTTCTGAAAAGTGTGGCACCTTGCATGCTTCAAGTTACAACGAAAGTACTTTGGCTCTTTGTCTGTGATACCTTATAATTAGGATGTGGTACACATGTATGTCACAAAGAGAGAGTTTCAGCTTGTCTGAGATATTTACCTTAATGTACATAAAGATGTACCTGGCGGACAGGCCTCACATGAAATATTTTTCTCTGACATTTTTTCCTGTTCCTTTTGTGAAAGAAAACTTGAACACGCGCCGTAAAAGAAAAAAAGTTTTATTTATGTACATATACATAATAAACTGTAAATAAACTGTATTTTTGTCAAACTTGTATAAGATTGTCCATTTCTCTTTATCATATATATCTTTGTCACATTTAATCCATACTTCATAACTGATTTTTGGCTTGCCTTCTCTGAGCTCTTATGGCTTCCCTCTCTGCCTTCCTCCTTTTCTTCTCCTCACACAGCTGCAGGTATTCGCTTCTGGTGCAAACCACAACTTTCTGCCCTTGTTTAGGTCTAACTTTGGGTAGAGCAGTCTTTGACTCGTCTTTCTTCCTCGCTGCTGCTTTCTGTTTGGATAAATTCTCCATTTTCTTCCTTAATACTGCTTCTTCTTTCTCCCTCTTTCTCTCCTCCTTCATCTTTGCCTCATGTTTCCTCCTTCTCTCCTCTTTCTTCTTTCTTTCTTCCTTCCTTCTCTCTTTGTCTTTATCTTTTGTTGGTACTTTAGTGGTCTTCATTTTGGTCTTAGCCTTGGAGAAGTCGGCAGTACCTGGTCTCCACAGATGGTTTTCTGTTATGCCTGACTGTGTCTTTGGTTTGGTAGGGTCCAGCTCCATGGGAGTAACTCCTGGAATACCTGAAAACATACAGATGTTTCCTGAGTCTCAAAAGTACATAATATTGTTTTTTTTCTCGCTGTGTTTGAAAAAAACATTAGATGTCTTTTATTCTAAACTCAATAAGAGGTTGAATAAGGTAGGGTACAGTGACTACGGTAGTCCATCCTCACCTCGAACTGCCTCTGGTTTCAGATATTCTAAAGCTTTCTGCTGGGTGTTGGACAAAAGCAACTTCTTTGCAGGTGGTCCGCTTCCTGTCTTTTTGATCTCCCTTCTTAGCGTATTGTACTGTAAGAAAATAGTTTAGCATAAAAATTTTGTTATTTTGCTTATTTCTCTTCACTAACTTTATTGTTATGTTGAAAAAGAAAAATTTCACTTCTCTCCTACCTTTTGCTTCATCTTTTGGGTGAAATCAGACGCCTTATCAGAGCACTGTCTGACAGTCCGGTGAGTGTGCGCTTCCGAGTTAACGTATACTGAAAGAATTAAGAAGAAAGTATTTAATTTATAAATTCTTTTTTTATGAAGTAACTTGCCTTGAAAAAAAAGGGGAAGATATAAGATTATTCTATCGAAGTAATAAACTTACATGCCACGTCTCTCCATGCTTGCCGCCTTATGTCCCTCCCTCCTCCTGTGCCGCTGAAGTGGAACTTTATAGCGTCCCGGTTTAAGTTAATTGCATCCATTAGGGCTTCGACTTCTTTCGTCTTCCACCTTTCTCTGGAGACAGGAAGGTCGTTTCGCATAGGGAGATCTTCTGCTTCACTTTCGGAGTCACTGGCGTTGGACTGATGGTCAGCATAAGAAGCTCCTACCAAGGTATCGTTTGCTTTCTTTTCTCGATGTGCATTTTCTGGCTGGTAAAGGACTGTAGAGGCCTCTGAGTCAACCGAGAAATCCTTATGCTTCAGTATCATTTGTGTTCTTTTCTTAGGTCTCTTATCAGGCTGACCCTGCTGTCATAACATGGAATAAAAAAATTATTTATTAGCCTTTGCCCACCGGTGTCACAACGAGAGAAGTAAGGGACAAAGCACAGCGACTATTGGCTAACTTTTAACGTTGTGCTACGTCGTACGTGACCCGCCATTATCCTCTTATAAAATTAACTTTGAGGCTCTTTTTTTATGCTCTGCATGCTCTCCTTTGTGTTCAGGACTTTCTCTGATATTCAGACTTGAAGTTGGTCAAGCTTTTTTACATACCTTGTGCTTCTTAGGAGGCATATCACCTGTAGATTTGGACATGTTGTTCCACGACGTTCTGTCAATTATGACGTCATAACATGAAATCGAGAGTGCTGCCCCCTACGCACAACGACCTTTCTTCTAAAAAGTCGTTGTGAAGGAGGGCATAGCATTAGAATAGATAAACAAAGCTTTTTCAGTCTTGTACTTCTTTAACTTCAAGCTAATATACTATTCAGTACGTTATCAGAGGAACAACAGGTCACACAGGCTTTCACTTCAAACTTTTTATTACATATCATGACCAGAAAGTGACTAGGAAAAGTGGACTTCAATAGTGTGGCCACTGTAGCACCTTATTTCTTTTCAAATGGTTTTGTGGTCGAGGAAAAGCCGATAACTGTTTCAAAGGCATAAAACTCTTAACTACACTGTACCTCATGACTTTTCAGACTACTTAGTGAAGGGGTGATGGTATAAGACATCAGTGACTTATTATGTTAGGAAGTATCTGTTTTTTTAAGCTTAAGTACTAGTAAAGTAAACCAAAGTGGGTGTTCTCTTTTGTTCACCCGAAAGAAATGTTCCCTACATGAAAATATGTCTGTCCACTCTCCAACCGCATCATGCATTACAGAAGGAGTCTCGTTGTGGCCAAATAAAAAGATTCCTCTATGTAGGTTGAAGTCATAAAACATACAGCGTCATAGTCAGTTTGTTTCTCTCTTGAAAAATTAGATTTTCTTAATCTGAAACCCTTGTATCATAACAAAGAGGAAAACGAACATGAATACTCTGACTGTGAAAGTCACATGAAAGTAACATTTTCTATTTCTTTTTCGATCCATTCTTTGGGCCCTTCCTTTTTTTCTTAGGCTGTCCTTTGGTAGCCTCTGCTACCCTTTTCCTGGTCGCAGGACCCGGCTTAGGATCAACAGCCAGGTGAAGGGAGTGGAGAGTTTCTGCCGCTGTGATCACCTCTTTGTCAGGTTCAGGCTCTGTAAGTTCCTCTAGAGGCTTCTCCTTCTTCAGTACCCCTTCTATGTTACTGCAGTCGAGCACTACTCCCCCCTGAGATATATCTATGTGGACCCTCTTGATTTTACGCGGAGGAGGGTGTGTTCTGGCACATGTAGAAAGAACCACACATAAACCAAGTCTTCCTTCTGGAACTTCATCGTCTACGTCTATGAGAGAAACCTCGAGGTCTTCTTTAGTCTGAATAGCGCCTTGCTGCAAATGTGGCTGTTCTTTTCCAGCCTCTTTTTGGGTGTCTTGTGCTACCTCTTTCACTGTCTCTTCACCTCCATCTTCTTTAAGTTTTGGACATGGTACTACTTCGCTGTCCTCTCCTGCCTCACAGCTTACAGTTTTATCTCCTTCTGCCGCCTCTTTCTGTAAGTCAGTTCCTCTGAGAGTTTGGCCATCTTGACCCCCATCCTCAAGGACATCATTCCCTCCCTGTTCTAGTCCTTCGTTATGAGCCTGCATGTCAGTGCTTCCCTCTTTCATAAGATCACTACCTCCCTGTGCTTCTATGTTAGAACCTGCATCACCCGCGTCACTATGGGAGTCTTTTCCAGGCTCTGAGAGGTCAGTATGCCCCTGATTGCCTTGCTCAATAAGCTCGTTATGCGGTACATTCAATGGCTGGGTGACCTGATTTTGAGGGTCATCACCTGGCGGAGAAGGAAGTTGAGTCCCTTCCTCTCCCTCCTCTTCATAAAGAACCTCTTGGTAAACAACCTCTCTGTTGACGTTGTTTCCCGCGTCTCCTTGATCGTGCTCTAGAGGCTCGCTTTTTACCACACAACCAGGATACGATCCTCCCTGCTGCTCTTCCTCTTCTTGGGCTGCAGGTTCCCCCGCTAAAACCAAAGTTAGAGGGGAAGCTTGGTTTACGGTGGGACCTGTGACTAGTTCTCCATTGCCATTGACGTGAAGGAGGTTTTGGGCCACTGTGGACTGGTCTGCAGAGGGATCGAGCGTCAAAACTGTGGAAAAACAAGGCAAAAACTTTTTTTGTGCTTTCTTCAGAACGAGAGTGATACAAAACTATACACAGGTGAGTTTCTCTGTCTTTACGGTGTTTTCTTTTATTCTGTTTTTCCAATAACTTACAACTTCCCAATCTTTTGGACTAACTATATGAAGAAGCACAGATAGGCCAGGAGGTCGTTGCACAAAGAGCGTGCCTTCGTTCTGCTTTTTTCTCTCGTCTGTACGAGATTCACAAAGAGACTTATTGGATAGGACAAGACACATTTAGACTATGAAAAAAAAAAAAAAAATACTTACCTTTCAAGGCACCTGAAGACGAAGGTTTAACAACAAGGGGAAAAATAGGAAACTCAGGAACAGGCGGGGTCTGCGTGGTTTCACACATCATCATGACAGGCCTCCTTTGGAGCCCGTCGGTCATGTGAATGACCTTACCAGAAACTGTAGGATATAAAAAGTTGAAACGAATAAAAAAAATTATGCCAACTGTATAAGTCACGCTGTGACGATCTGTCTCGTTGTGCAAACAAATAAATATAAGTATTTTTGTTGGTCAAGAAAAACTTCAGATGAGAGTGAAAATGAAATAAAAAAAGGAAATGCCAGACACCTAGACACTTACTGCTACACATATTTTTTTTCTCAATTTATGACATGTCCACCCAAATAATGCCTTACCGTTTATAAGTTGAGCCACATTACGGCTGCAAGTTGCCTGAGTGTCAATGATAGACTGCAAGTGACGGCTGGTAGTTTCCTGCGTTTTCACGATGGACTCCCTGTCTGACACTATCCTCTCAAGCACTGTTCCTAGCCTCTCATGCACCTCTGTGCATCGACTCAGGAAGGACATCATGTTATCCACGTTGTCCCGTCTGTGTACTTCCATAGTGGTCATAAAAGACTCGATATTGGCTAATCTGATTTCCTGGTTCTTAACCTGATTTGCTATTTCTTCTTCTTTACTCGAGGCATCTGTGGTTTTTGATTCAAAGTCTAATTTCTTTCCTCTGCCCCCAGAGTTTTTCTTCTCAAGAATCCGTGGACTACGCCGTACTTCCTTTTTGACTTCCGACTTTGGAGTAGAAGTGAGGGGGACTTCCTGTTGAATACCGGTCAAGTCCACTATGTCGGTGTCTGTTGACACAACGTCTACTTGCATGTCATCAGATCTGTCGTCTCCTGTCAAATCAACGTCAAAGGCAGCAGCGTTCCTGACTGCCCGAACACCTGGTTTCTTGAAAGGAGCCTTAGCGGTACCTCTTCGAGAGGGAGAAGGAGAAGGTTTAGCCTTCGCTTCCTTTGTATTTGCAGCAACTTTGGCCTTTGTCGCTTTCGGTGTGCCAGTGACCTTGGCCCCACCTGCTGCTGCTGCAGCCTTACCCGGTTTCTTGAAAGGCACCTTGACTGCCGGAGACACAGGTCCTTTCCCTTTCTTAGGCATGGGACACTGAAACTGTGCCAACAGCTCCTTCTCTGAAGGCACAACCAAAACTTTAAGGGGAGACGGAGCAGCACCTTTAGCTTTAACTCTAGACTGCACAGCAGGGGACTTCTTGGCCTGTTGCCTTCGTTTCTTTTCCTCTTCCACGGGATCCGTGTAGTAGACTATTTCCCCTCCTTGCCCTGAAAAAAAAAAAAAAATTCTATTGTTCAAGGGAAATTGTGGTCCAAGAATATACACATTGTCAAGAACAGAACAACGTGAGGTATCGCTATCGAGGAGAGAAAGAATAAGAAAATAGGTCAAAAGAACAAACAATGTTAGGTCTGCTGTGTTTTACTATGAATTTTGGGAAAGCGTAGACCCATCATAATATTGATGCATGTTTCTTGAAAACATTAATTTATTCAAAGGAAAAAAAATGCCTGTGCTGAAAACACAATAATCAATAAAAGTAAAATTCAGGACGCTCACAATAAGTTAAAGATAGGGCCTAGTTTGATTCTTAAAAGAAATTTCTTTCTGTCTTACCGGCAATTCTCTCGACTCCCTTATACTTCAACAACATCATGTCGGTCAAGGAGCATCCTTCACATGGTTTTCCTTTCTCTATCAGGTATAGATATTCCTCGTTCTGAAAAGCATGAGAAAATAATGAGGACAAGAAAATGAAAAATAAAGGGGAAGGAGGTGAGAAAGATAGAGAAGAAATAAGACATCCATTTAAGTTACACTAACTTATATTTTGAAAGGTGTAGCAAATCACGATGAAGAGTATAATATATTTTTTGTTCGCTCACCTTTGCCTTAAGCTTAGAGAAATAATCATTCACGTGATGCTGCATTTTGTCTAACTCCCGGTTCGCATTCTTGATGCTGTTGACTGTGGCTGCAAGAGATCAAAGGAGACATAGAATATCTGAGAAAAAGAACAGCTCTCTTCATGAAAAACACACAGAAGGCACTTAGTTCTGTTTAACTTTGAGGATAAGAGAAAAGATAAAGATTTTTTTCTGTCATAATGTCAAACTTAATAAAAAAAAACTCACCTAGAACTGTGTCCCAACCTTCTCTCCTCAGCTGTGCTCCATTCTTCCCCCTAGCCTTGATATACGGCTTCTGATTGAGGAGGGCAAAGAAGAGCGCTCTATGCTCAGCTTCAGTCCAGTATACGTCTCTGGCCCTCTCTGTCCCCCGGGAAGTTAAGTTCGTTTCAGGCCTGCTGGAGGGACCCGCCTTAGGTTGTTTTGCCTTAGCCTTTTTCACCTTACCCTTTCGAACAGGGCTATCTTCCTCTGAGAGTTCACTAGAATCCTCTAAAATGTATTCCTCTTCTTCCTCTCCTTGCTCTAGTGCTTCTTCCTCCTCGTCTGATCCTTCTGTTAGGGTGTTAGTTTTCAAAATTTCTGGTAACTCGAACGACCTGCTGCCCGCTTGGGTCGCAAGATCGTACTCCTCTTCCTCATCGTCTTCGTCGCTTGAAGACAAAGCATAACAACGGTCGTACTGAAAAAAGAAAATAAAGAATATTTATTTTCAGGAAAAAAGAAAATTAGGGGGGAGGAGAGGGGGACTTTTTTTCAGGTACTGTTAATTAAGAAAAAATGAATCTAAGAATGTCTGAATAACTCGATTTTTTCTCTTCTTTGAAGTAAAATTCGAAGAGAGGGAGAAAAAAAAAGAAAATGAAAAGAAATAACAAGACAGAGAGAGAGACACGCTCAAAAGACGTTAGAGCGAACCAAATTACCCTATTATCGCCCGACCCGGCATAGAAAGAAAGCTAACAGAACGACGGAAAAGGAATAACAGTCTAAGAACAGCATGTCATTGTCTTCTTATGAACAAGATCTACCTTATAGAACACTATTTTAAAAGAAAACTTACTTCTGAAGCGTAGTGAGACATGATATATCCCTGTGTTTCGTTGATCGAAGCCGGCCTCTTGTTGACATCAGCGCGGGCACCGGAAGTGACGTTCTGCCTAACTGGGTCAAAATACGCGGGTGCCCTGTCGTTTTTTCTCGCTCTGCTAGAGTCTCGCTGCAGCAGCGAGGAAAGCACAGCGAGTCCTGTTTTTTTTGTCTCGCTGTCACAAAGACTCTCGTTGTGAAAAGGCAGAACATATTGTGCAACGGTCAGAAATAAGTCTCTTTGTGAATGTCGTACTAACGAGAGAGAAAAGCAGAACGAAGGCACGCTGTTTGTGCAACGACCCCCAGGACACATAAATAGACTTCTTACAGAATCAATTATTTTACAACCACGTTTTTGAATCCAAATCGCTGAGACACGATTGTAAACAGCCCCCCCCATGCATATACGTATTACTTGTTCTCTGAAAATGTAATTTTTTTTTTTTTTTTTATTGCATGTCGAATTCCTTTCACTGGATTCTTTAAAATCTGTTTTCCTTAGGCCAATGTATATATTAGTTTAAGATTTTTCTTTGATGAACCTTATGAGACACAAACCAAATGGCCTTGTGGTTTACCTCTCTAGGCGCTATAAAGTTCATCACCTTCACCACTGTTTTTCAAACACAGCTATGACATGTATTTATGAGTTTTAGTCAAATTAGTTATCTATAGCAATAAGTTCCATATATCCCATTTACGTATGTTCTCGTGGAAGTTACCATATCTCTGTCAAACTGAATACCACCTTGACTTATACCTTGTATCCAACTGTGTAAACAAACCCTACACAACTTCGGTTGTGAACCTTGGTAGTGTGGAGCCAAGAACTCATCACCTTTATGTTGGTTGTTGGCCCTACAGTACCAAGAGTTACCAAACTTAGCTAATTTTCACCTGGATATATCAATTGCATATTAGTGTATAAAACCAACTTTGTCATCAAACCAGAAAAATTTTCATTTCTCAACAATGGCAACAAATACATATATATTATAAGCATTAACATATCCCTGCATTTTATAACCTGTACATAGATTAAGTCACTTGATCCACACAAACCGTATTTTTGCAATTCCATAAAGGAACTATTTTATTTTTATACCGCATACAATGTCAAACTCATCAGGTTTTCACAAAAACCCGGTATTTGTATCATAATACCCATAATTGTCAATGGACTTGGCAAAAGCCTTATTTTTCTACTTAATTTTTTCTCCCTTTACACTCGTGCAGAGACGAGTAGGAATGTGGGGATTTGTCAATGGACCATTCTGGGTATTATAATTATTTTTCATGTTTACTAATTTCTTCGCCATATAAAACCTAGGCTCTGCTCTTGATCCACACTCAACAATCTCCTGTATTCCCCAACAGGAACCAGGATCCATAAGTTATCACGAACCCACTTCCTCCATGAGACTCTGTGACATAAGGTAGATGGATGTAATAACATTCCAATCATATCTACAGCCACACAGCCCCGCTGGAGGATGTGGGATCCACCTATGACACGTGTCTCTATTTTACTGAGCCACGTGTATAGAATATTTCACAACACTGTGAGCTGCTCAGGCCCTCTATATAAAAGGCAGTTTGAGCAGCTCCCAATCATCTCTCCCAACTTACACCTTACACCTATACCTAGAACCTACGACAGTTTGAGCTATAGGATCGGAGGCAGAGCTTAGATATTGGCGAGTGTTATCATTGTTACCACCTTTATGAAACTCATGATAACTCATGTCAGCTATGCAATAAAAGGATCAAATGAACTTCTCTGGATTCCGTGTACATTCACTTCACCACATGTATCCGTCCGTTGACAATATACCCAATCTACTGGCACTCAGTACCAGTAAGAAGCTTCAACCCACATATGCAGGACCCTATATGGTTACAGAATTGTGCTCACCACACACCATACACTTGAGATGTTTATCAGATGGCAAAACAACTCAGAAATCAATGAATATTGAACGTCTAAGAAAACCTTCAAGCTATGCTTCACAAAAAGCAATCTTAAAAACACTTGAAAGACCAGCATCCGTTTGCTGAAGGTATGGATTGGTCAAATATAGAGAATGATACGGTTGAATTCATTTGTTTGGAGAGGAAATCAACACAGAGGGTGGTAGTAGTAAGATAACCCCCTTATATTAACATCAAGTCATTTCCAGGAATCATATCAAGGTGTGAGTTGTAGATATTTACAGCAAAGAAAATCATTGATGTATGAAATGCAGATTTGCCTTCAGGAAACCATCTATGATGCATGCATTCGAGGAATTATTTATGTCTATCAACAACAAGGAATAAACTTATTCTAAATCCAGGAATACAATATATACACAATGGTGACAAGATTGTTATAGATTCCAGTAGTGATGCCTAGTAGATGATTGAACCAAAGTTCTTGATACTGTTGTCAGACAAGGACAGTACCACTATGGCCCATTTAATTGTATGTGGGCAATTCCACTATATCCCAGGCACTGGCATGAGGAAACTGATTACAAATCATTTCTAGTGCTTTGTACTTATCTCAACATGCTGTTCTCCTGTGGTTATTTGAGACCCTGATGCTTATACAGACAACTGCAGTAATGACCCCATGCAAAATATGTATACCTTTTTCCCAACATCTTATAGCATATTAATCAAAGGACTTAGTATTGAAAAATCAGATATTGTAAAAACAGTTTGCATTTGAGTTATACTTCTTATTAAAGGAACCTGGTGGCAGCTGAATCTAAATTCATGAGGGATAACCAATCTTCAGTTCTTTCTTAACCATAATATACAAAATACTAAATATCCATTTTGCGCTACAGGGATGCAATTTTCCTAACAATCTTTAGATATCTAGATATGAAGACTATGCATTTTCCATTTTCCTCTACCAGACTGTTTGACTGAACGCAGAATGACCGTTCATGAAGTTTCTTCTCCACTGACTGATATATATATATATATATATATATATATATATATATATATATATATATATATATATATATACATATATATATATAGTATGTTGACCACTGCAAAGTGGGGACTCCATTAAGAATATCCTATTCCATCTTAGGGAGCCGATGCAAACCAAAACCTCATTTCTACACTGGATCTCTGGTTCTCTGTGGCATGTCTTTACTATACAACAGTACTGCAAATGACACTCACAGTGACATATCTCAGCAACTGCTCAACCGATTTGCTCCATCTTGGGCTCAAAGACTCTAAATATAACTAAATGCCCAAGGAACATCAAACCTCAAACAGTTGATACTATAGCCATGCAGCTATGTTGTCAACTCCATCTGTTTTTTTTTTTGTTTTTTTTTTTGTTGTTTTTTTTTTTGTATGGGAAAACTGTAAAAAGGTATGTGGGAAATTGGAAATGTGCAGCTTGAAGTTATGAGAGGAGATTCTAAAATTTAGGGGACTATGCCTCTTTATCAATTTGAGGGTGTAGAATTCAATGGAAGAGGTCGATTTTGAGATTTTTTAGTTCCTGTTGCCATGGCAACCATCTCCCTTAGCTTCAAAAGAAAGTGGGCTTGTTCACTTCTGGCAGCTTTGCCATTTTCTACTGTCCCTAGGGAAAGTGGTTGCCACGACAACAGGAACTAAAACTTTTGAAAATCAACCTCTTCCATTGAATTCTACACCCTCAAATTGATGAAAGGGCATAGTCCCCTAAATTTTAGAATGAAATGCCCCTGGACCAAGGATATCAATCTCAACTACTATAGCCAAATCAAGATAAGATGCTAAGTGAAGAGGCGCTCAGCATTGTCTGTTAAAAGTGTTTCCAGAGATGAACTAGGGTATTTTGAGCATGCTGAGTTGAAATCTGCTATATGCCGATGCAAAATCCTTTGGCATATGTCCCTAATCTGCCATGTGAGCATATTTTCTCACCAAATTCGAGGTTTCTGCTCAGAAATTATCCCTCGATGGCAGCCATCTTGTCAGAGTCAAAGAATGAGTAATGCAGCAATATAGAGGACTTTATTACCTTCGATTTGAGCCCAAGATGAACAAATCTGTGGAGTGGTTGCCGAGATATGTCACTTTCAGTGATATTTGCAGCACTGTTGTATAGTAAAGACATGCCACAGAGAGCCAGTGGGCCAGTGTAGAAATGAGCTTAATATTCTGTGCTAAAACTATTGGTAAGAACTTTGGTGATTTGTTTCTAAGGAACCGTTAGTCACACAGACTTGGGACTTGGTGAGTTGCAAAGCTAATCTGCCTGGCTATCTTGTAGTTATTTCTTTAAGGCTGAGGCAGTGAGACATGTACCTCTACCAATCCTCTACCGTCATGCTCAAACACTGGGGCTCTTGGACATCTGCACCCCATAGCTCTGTTTGTATTGATCTCATAGCTTAGCAAATGTGCTTAGAGGTAAGCCCTTGCTTTTCTGAACAATTTAGTCCCCTCACCTGATTAAATAGGATGATAATTGGCTGAGATATAGCCTCTCTGGGGCAACAAAAGTAGTCCATGCTCTCCATGCCTGATAGCCAACCTGCAAAAGTCAAAATATCATTTGTCATGGCCACCTCACTGCAAAGTGCAGATAATATGTATAAAACACTGTGGGGACCAAAGTGGGGACTATGCAGAAACGTTTTTTCTGGGCTTCCCAAGTCAAAATAATCATTTGTCATGGCCCCCTCACTGAATAGTGCATATATCTATAGTTAGTTAGTTAGTGTTTTACGGCACGTCAGCTACTGGTGATGGCTATTTGTGTCTAAAGGTTTTATGGAAGAAAGTTTCTACTGTTTAAATTTGACTGTAGTATCCCAGGTTCTTGACATATGCAAGTATTGTATCCGGTCTGCAGGTATCAAATAACTCTTTCAGTGTTGTACATTGATGGTATTGTGCCCTCATGGGGCACTGGCTACATTCCACAAGGAAATGTTCCACCGTCAGGTGTTTTTGACACCTGTTGCAAAGCGGTCTGGGTTCTCTCTTCATGAGGTGTGAATGCGTTAGTCTGGTGTGGCCTATTCTTAGTCTGTTCATGACAATTTCTTCTCTTCTGCTCTTGCATTTGGCTTTCTTGGTTGTACCTATCTTGGGCTGTATTTTGTAGAGTTTATTGTCTCTTTCAGCGTCCCATGACTCTTGCCACTTTTGGTGGATGTATTTCCTGATTTTCCGTTTGAGGTCCTCTGATGGTAGAGGCATATCTATTGGAACTTGATTTGTTGCATCCTTGGCAGCAACGTCTGCTAGGTCATTGCCATGGATTCCTTCATGGCCTGGTACCCAAGCATACGCTATCTTCTTTCCAGCTAGAGCAAGACTATTGTGTCGTTCCAACACTCTTTTCACGAGAGGGTGTGTCCACTTGCTATGCTGCATTGCTGACAGTGATGATTTGGAGTCAGATACAATCAGGTAGTTGTTGCCTTCTGATGTCTCAATGTGATCTTGTGCTAGGTATAACGCATGTAGCTCTGCTGTGTAGATGGAGGCTTCGTCTGGCAGGCGTTCTTTGAAGGCATGGGGTCCTAGAACGGCTGCAGATGCTGTTTTGTCTGCCATATGTGATCCGTCGGTGTAGATTGGTACGTGATCTCTGTAACTATCACGCAGTTCATTGAATGCTGCTTGATATGTGGTGCTAGATGTTACCCCTTTCTTAAGCGCGGTAAGGTCCATTCTGACCGCATATATCTATATAGAGCAATGTGGAGAGCAAAGTGGGGCAACTTACCTTTGAGTGAGTTTAGTCAATTTTTCAAAACTTGTGTGTGGGGAGGAGAGGGGAAGACATTGATGCCCCACGGTACCTCTGGATTAGAGGGGGGGGGGGGCTGTCCACTATCTTTTTTGCAAATCTTTTTTTTTCTGAAAATGGGCTTTTGCATTTTTTTTTTGTGCAAGCCATATTAGGCCACTTGTTTCTTATCGCCGCCCTCATCATACTCATTTGAGTTTATTTTTGAGAATTTTCTAGCAGAAATCTAAAAGTTAACAGAATGAAAGTTCATGGTCTAGGAAATTTAGCCTTTTTGGCTAAATTGCCCTTGCTCTACTATAAATTAAAGAGCGGCATGAAAATTGTCCAGGGGTCCGGCATTTTTTTGTACACTTTTACCGGTATGACAGTTACGTGGATTATATTTAAACCTTAAACACAAAAACATTATTTGAGTGCTTGAAAGTAAGAAGGCAGATTGAGTAAACATTTTGTATGGGCAAAATAAAATTGACTTCCCCCCCCCACTCCTTGTTGATAAACAATGACCACATCCTAAATTTGAGGGATTGGAAACCTAGAATCGTGCACTGATAGACCAAAAAAGAAAAAATCACTTCAGAGTTCCTTAAAAAAAAAAAGAATTGGCTTCAAATGCCCCCCCTCCCCTCCCAAGTGTCTGAAGGAGGTCTGTAAGGAAATAGACTTCATGCTTTCATACTTCAATCCTAATTAATACAATTTCATTTGGAATTTTAAATATAAACAAAACAGTTTACCTGGTTTTCTCTTGCATCAGATATCTCTACTTTGGTTATGATTGTATAGCTAAATGAAGGTGTGTCAGGATATTTGTCTTCAAATAAAACATTATCCTGGGAAGTTCCTGTATTGAGGCATTATGTCCTTTCAGCTGTAGAGACTTTATAATCTGCAATATCAACCCAAACGATCTAAGTTATTTTTCAGTATGAAAATAGCTTTGATAAGCATAAAGTATATTGAACAAGTAATCAATGGATAACTCATGACGCGTGTGTGTTAGTGAAGGATAATGACACGAGGCCGTAGGCCGAGTGTTATTAGCCTTTGCTAACACACACAAGTCATGAGTTATCCATTGACTACTTATTTTATACCACGAAACCAATAAATAATCAATATTATACCAATAAATTCAAGTTGAAAACAAAAATTATTCCCCCTCCCCGGGACTCGATGCCAGCCATTGTGTGTACACGATCGGTACATACACCTCCTCCCCCGGCAGCGGACAGCGACAGCGCCCGTCTCAGCTCGGATTGGCAGCGGCACACGGCGAAAGATTTCAATGCGTCTCGCTGTTATGTTTGTGTATAATACACCTCCTTGCCCCGCAGCGGACAGCGACAGCACACACGGCGAAAAGAGATGCTTCGCGCGGTTATGTTTGTGTATAATACACCTCCTTGCCCGGCAGCGGACAGCGACAGCGCACACGGCGAAAAAAGATGCGTCCGGGCCGGGATTTGAACCATGTACCTCACGCGGCTGAGCGCAAAGCGCTAACCGCTAGACCACCGCGTCTCCTCCTCCTGCGGGCGTCTCGGCTTGGATTGATTTGAATGCGTCCCGTGGTTATGCACGATCGGTACACACGCCTCGGCGCCCGGCTAGGATTCCTTTGTTTGGTTTAGTTCTAGCCAGCCACCTCTCGTCTGTCACTGTGGTGCAATGCATAGGGGGTTGGACTAGGAATCTTAGGTTGCAGGTTCGAGCCCTACCATGGCAATGAAATAGTCTGTTGGTTTTAACATGTAACATATGACATGGGAGGACATGAGAGGCGTGTGGTTATCCTGGATAACCGCATGCCTTACATGGATAACCACACGCCTTACATGGATAACCGCACGCCTTACAAAATTGAAGTTACAGCCTATAGGGTGTGCAATATCGACAGATATGTGGATGGGAATAGCCACCAAAAAGCACTGGGTAACCCAGAAATCGTGGTATAAGTAATGATAATGGTAAAAGTACCCTTGGATATCATATCACGTTCTATGCAAAGCCATCTTGATATTCTGGGGCTTTGTAAATTACCCAATGTGTTGCATTTTATATGAACATATTCTATACTTTCCTAGCAGCAATGGTGTTTAGTTTGTGTTGTTGTAACAATGACTCAGACTCTGTGCTGGATGAAGGTAATGTCACACATACAAAACATTGTACTTTAAAAAAATGCAACTTCATCATATAGGCAAGAATATAGTTTTCTAATCCTTAAGTTAAATATACCTGTGAAAAATTCACATGCTATCTTAAATAAAGTATATACATGTGTGTATATAATTTTTGTACAAGTTACAGTACTTGACTTAGACTGGATATATCTGTTATGCTTATCTTGAAATTGGCTAACTCAATGACTTATAATATTGCAACAGTATAGAAGAAATTGGTTTGATTAGCAAGAATTTGCCTAACAGATGGCAGTAGAGCCAATGCTTAAGGCAGGAGTTTATTTGTCAGTATCTTGATGATTTGAGGCCTATGGTGTCATAAGGGTTATCAATATAATGTAGTGTCCGATCATAGTTCTCTAAAAATGACTATCCACCTACCCTTATCCTTGAGATGTATTACCAGAATATAACATTTTAGGCCAATTTAGAAAAAGGTTCTCTTGACTTACTAATTATTGTGCACAGTTCATGTCAAGTACAACCACCCAGAAATAATAACAAGATTATCATCAGAAACATATTCCAATTCCAACTGTCGTTTCTCTTGACCCCCATGTCAGAGTGAGTCACTCGTTGCTACACAATATGTGTCACACTATAATATACCTTCTCACTGAAGTACATGTGGACAGGTCTGAATGATTCATGAGAAGATCACAAAGACAAATAATGATATAGATCACGCTCAGTGCCTGTGTAGATATAAAAGCCATTTGTAACGTTTTGCTTTTCTATGTGTTTATCATTATTGATCATGCATGGGGATACAAGCCACCTAACATGTCTCCCAACAGTAAAAGCATGATGAAGGCAGAAGGTCTAAAACAGTCAAGAACGTATGACTTCATTTATTGACAACCCGACACGTCCCTTGGGGCCATATGATGCCTGTTGTACTCTATACACGTTCCACCAAAGTACATTTGAACCCTCCTGAATGATTCATAAGATGACCACAAGGGTAATTTGTAATATTGATCAAGCTCTGTGTTTGTGTAGAGTTAATGGCCATTTGTAAATCTTTGTAAATTTTCGTGTTTTGTTCTATTGTGTTTGTATTTATCATAAATGATCCATTATGTCAAGCCTACCCAGAAGAACAAAAGAGAAAGAATTGATGTGAAAACAAATTATTTTATTGCATTATTTTATATAAAATCCAGATAACCCTAATTATTATATTAGAATTTATATGAATTTAAACAGTTAAATCCCTTCAATGTTACATGGCAGATGAAGATGAATATTAAAGGTGTGGGAGGGTGGGGAAATTGGCGATGTTGTTTGAGGCAGGAGGATTTGAATATGGTGGTTATGCTGCAGGTAGGATTGTGGGTAGTTTGTTTAAAAGGGGCTGTAACACAGAGTGGTACTCTCCAACAATAAGTTTCAATCATGCAGATTCTAATAACTATTAGGTCAGAATCTTTTAGCAGAAACCTATGATTTCAGCTTATGTAGCACATCTGAGCTGTCTGCCTGTGCAAAGCACTAGTTCTAATAAAAGGACCATTGTAGATACAGATAGACATCCAATAGTGACTGTAAATAACAACCAGACGTGAGATGCCGATATCGGTTTGGTGCCTATCTCAACTTCACATTCTGACTTCAGGAAATGTCTCTTCTTCCATGCTTTTAATAGTCCATGTTCATCCAGAAGTATCATCCTGGAAAAAAGAGCATCTTTTTCACTTCAAAATGAGTGAGAATTCACAAGCTAGAAAATTTGAGTTATATTACAGGACAACTAGACTGAGCATTTGTGATACTTGTTTCTTAATGTTTGATGTGCTTAAAATGTATTAGGATATTCAGATAAACCCCTGTGCTCTGCTCACATATTACATGATATAAATTATATCTGAAAGCGTCATAGCATTTTTTACATTGAGTGGTATTTCCAGAGTGCACACTTTGATGATACTAGAGAACATCGCATTGTAAATGTTTGGAAAACTTTGGATGAAGTTATTAGAATGGAACATTTTCATTACATAAAAAAAAGTCTTAAAAATGTTATTAATCATGTTCTCGCATTAAAATGTAGTTTTGGAGAACAAACCTTGAAAGGAAGGTTTCTTGAGCATTTAGAAAATTTGGCAGTGTCTCTGGCATAGCTCTTTTCTGATAATAAATCCAGGGACTGATATTTCATATACTTACTGCTTTGAGAATAAGTCAGTGAAGGGAGATCCTTTTGGCAGACCGATACCATAACCTGATGGCATGAATTCTTCTGGGATAATCAGCATACTACAGAATTTACTTCTGAATAAGGTTTGCTCGAGACCTGTCTTGTCTGCTAAATGAGCGGAAAGTTCTGACCCATTGATTAGCTGTAATATCTTGGCAATGGAATCAGAATTAATGTTGTCTCCTGATTGCCAAAGTTTGGCAAATACTCCTTCCTTTGCATCCTATAAAAAAGTATTACCTCAGTAGAGTTCATAAAGACTATAGGGCGCGTAAGTCCCATCATTCCAAGTGTGAAAAGTAGCCTCGAAATTGAACAGGAAGTTCGGTAAGCCAAGCTGTGTGGCCATAGGTGCTGACAAAAGATATTAATCCTTCAAAACTGCTATTTTCTTATGAGATTCCCTTCATATGCTGGTGTGTTAGTGATATAGGCAACTGGTTATGATGGTCATTTACTCAAGAGATTTTTCTATGTAGAGGAGTTTTCCACCATTGAAAACCCCCTATACTTAAAGCATACCGCGTTGCGGGTTACATGCCCTATTGGTCAGCATGATACACTAATGAAGTACCAGTGCATCTGCCTGTAAGCACTTCATCGGACCCTGTACTGTTGGCATAATGCATGAATGAAGTGGTACAACCAAGCGTCATGATGACCAACTGGCTTGTTATGGTAACATCCTGGTTTTGATTACTATAGAACAACTTTCCTGACAAAAATGTTATCATTCATTTAATATAATTACTAGTATTCACTTATAGATATGAAATGATATGGTCACATTTATCAACATGTCATGACAATTTTGTACCAACCTGTAAAAGGGTCATCTGAACAGTTGACTGCGTTACGCTGAGAGAGTATGAGTCATCATCAGCAAGTTCCTGCAGGGTTCTGAATGGTAATTTGCTACCTTGTGTACTTAATGTGGCCACTAAGTTACCACTGTAGGATGTAGCCAGTATCAGGGATACAACCCAAAAGCTGATCCACATGGCCCGGGATGCTCTGGACACAATTACCCAATTCACACCTACCAACCAAGGGTATAATACTACATATAAACCTTATAAAATTTGGAGAAGTGAAGCAATAGAGAGCATGAAATGCCCAGATATAGCAAATCTCTCTAAAAATAAATTTCTTATCAATCAAGACCTTTGACTGTAAGAAGAAATCAACATTTGGTTTCAAAATATAATAATTCTATTAACATCTCCTGATGCAAATTTAATTGATTTCCTGATGTAATATCTATTGTAAGATTTTCTGATTTTTCTGATGCAAAGGCATTTTCTTGAAAGAAAAATGTCTGTGTATTCCATTAAACCATCTTTAACCTGTAACATTGACAAATTCTTGTTACATTTTTTAAACTGGTATCTATTGTATTTGGAACCAGACCCTTCATATAAGTACATTTAACACATTGGTGTGAGGCTTCAAAGGCAGTGATAGATGCAAATCTAAATCCACATACTTCTTAACAACATGGTTGATATCATAGTGAGAGTTATTTGGTTTATGTGAGGTATTCCTGTTGCAGTTCCAGAGGATCTTTTCAGGAAGTTGTAGCCATACTCAGATAGGGAGACACAGATAGTGGTGATAATAAGACAACTGACAACAGCTGCCCATACCTGTAAAGGACAAATAACGAGATCTATCAGGAACACATTCTACGATTTTATTCATTTTTTTATGTGTTTATTGCAACAATGAAGCGCAAGTTTTATTTAAATGTTGCCATAAAACATATCAATGAGAATTTGAAGTAACAATGACAAAAAATATATCAATATCAATTCTTTTATGGGATTTTAAAACCTAGTATCCCATGTATAAACTGCAACTTGTATATAAAGTTCACATATGACATGGAGAGGGGGACATTTCGAGTGCACCTTTGACTTGGTTTGGTCTGGTTTGATAGTAAGTTAATTTTTGAGCAAACAATTATCAAGTGAAGTTTGGAAAATGGACCCAAAGGATTGTCTGCTTACTTGCCACTGGAAAAACTTGAGGAAGTAGACCTCACTTTTATCCACACCTTTTACCATGATAGCACTGGTTTCAGTCCAGAAGGGGTAGGTGAAATCCACAACTTCGGACCTGTCTTTGCTTACTGTTATCCCTGCCATGATCATATCAACCTCCTGGGGGGAAATGTATAACTCTACCATATTAATCTGATATAAAAGTAAATATTTTCTCCAAATCTGATAGAGCTCATGATGCTCCCTGATGTGTGTTATGTCAGCCTTAGGGATGTATGATTTCTAGGGACTACAAATAGGGAGTTTTTTTCCTTTATGTTCAATGTCACTTCTTTAATTCAATGCACCAATCACTTGTCTAGTAGTTACCCGATTCAGTACCATTCCAACCATACCATCCCATTCTTGAGTTTCTTCATTCCTGCTACCATAGTTATCTCCAGGAGATGGCACTATTGTGAACCTAAAAAGGAATGTAGTGACAAATAAAACATTGAAATCTATTTCTTGCTTGCCCATATAGCAACTCCCAATTTGCATGAGTAATATTCAGGGCAAGAATGCTAAAACCATTTGGTGTTTTTAAGATTGATAAGCTCATTGTCAAACGCTTAAAAATGTTTCTATTTGGATCTCAATGACACTTTTTTTTTAGGTAATAATGGATAATAAATAATGGGTATAAGCTTTAAGACATAAAGTTATTAAAATGTTAAAAACACCTGAGATTGTCAACACTCACGTAAAGTTCAGATGGTCTGATAAGTAAGACAGAATCTCAGCACAATATCCTGTTATCCTAATTGTGGTATTGTCATTCAGCCATGAGACAAATGGAAAATACTGAGACAAATACAAAAAGCACACCATGAGATCCACATTTTAAACCAATTATGGTAAGTTAGCTATACAAGACTGATTCAATTACTAAGTGCCGCTAATGTTTGCGTGTATCATACCCGTTAACCATGCACCATGATGACCAATGGGAATGATCCATCTGGTTAACAAAAGAGGGCACCACCTACCTGTATGGACCTCAGTGTGTGACACACACACAACTTCATGCAGATGGCCACAACTTTGAACTTTATTGGTCATAGACGTATGAGTCAACGAGCAGACTATACAGTAAATTGATTGTACACAAATATTCATATATGAAGACCAATAGGTTCCTGGGTCGAGGCGTATCAAGAGATATTATTATGCCTCTCCCCATGGTATGTAACGTTACATATATAGATTTCTAGAAAAGTTTGACATTGAGTTTTGGTACATGGCGGTATATATAATTGTATTTAAACAATAACTGAGTATATTTAAAAAAGAAATTGTTATTTCTAATCACAGTCACAATGTTGCATCAAATATAATTGATCATTATCAAAGAGAATTATTACATTTTCTTATTTAGGGAATAGTATCCATTAAATCCATTTTCATCAGGTTTTTGAAAGTGCCTATCTCTTTTATATTTCTAGTATTTGTAGGTAGGGTATTCCAGAATTTTGCACATTTTACTTCTGGACCTTTTTCATAAGCTTTACAATTAATATTACTATAGAAAAGCACAGGTGCATCATGTAGGCGAGTCTGTCTATTTGCAACTCTAACATTAATACCTAGTCTCACCATTTTGTGAGCAAACATCTTACAATGGTATTGTCTTCTATAATTAAGTTTAGGAAGATTTGCTACATGATGAATCCTATCAGTTGATGTTAAAATGTTTAAACCAAGGCATGTCTTAATACATTTGTTCTGCAGTCGTTGAAGTTCTTCGAGTAGGGTTCCATTAGCAGTATCATAAAAGATATCAGCATAATCAATAATTGGTAATACATAGGTTTTATACACACGTAGGAGCACTGTATGTGATAGCATATGTCGTATTTTGTACAATAAGAATGATTTGTAGCGAACATTTTTCATTAATGTCTTCACATGTAGATTAAAGTTCATTTCCTGGTCTATCAGTACTCCTACGTAGATTTTCGTAGATTTTTGAGAGTTTGAGCTGAAGAAAAGGTCATAATTTTTGTTTTGCTCTCATTGATGGTTAATTTGTTCTTATTTGCCCAGGATATGAATTTGTTTAAAGCATGCTGAAGAGTTGTCTCTAGTATGTCAATGCTAGGTCCGGACACATATAATACACTATCATCAGCATATAACATAGTTTTGTGTATATAATCCCTATGTATGCAGTCATTAATATATAGTAAGAAAAATAATGGACCCAAAATTGATCCTTGGGGTACTCCACAGGTCAAGGGTAATTCTGCTGACTTAATATTATTAGCCATGGTACATTGTTTTCTATTAGTTAAATAATTTCTAATTAATTCCAAGTTTTTTCTCCTTATACCATAACGTTCTAGTTTTTGTAGTAATATCAAATAATTAACCGAGTCAAAGGCCTTTTTAATATCAATAAATGCAGCTAAGGTGATGTATCCTATATTTCGACCTCTTAATACGTCATTTACAAAGAAACTTATAGAGTCCGTGGTAGATTTGTCTTTCTGGTACCCTCCTTGGCGTTCAGTTAATATTAAGTTAGCAGTTAGGTGCTGGGAGATAGCATTATGTATTAACCTTTCAAAAATTTTACCTGGTACAGGAAGCACACTGATTGGACGATAGTTAGATACATTTGAATTGTCTCCACCCTTAGGTAGGGGGGTGACTACAGCAATTTTCCAACTATTTGGAATTTTACTAGTTTCTATACATAATTTGATAATTTTTTCAAATTTTTCAATCATACACAGAGCTGCCTCCTTAAATATATATGTAGGTATATAATTAAGGCAAGAAGATTTTGATGCATCGATATCATTCAAACACTTTATAATTTCATATTTAGATACTTCAAAGTCAGGCATATCGGTTATACATGTAGTACCATCAAATGACCATGGGTCAGTGTGTTTACTAGCTAGATTCGGTCCAATATTAACAAAAAATTCATTAATAAATGAGGCAGTGTCAGATAACTCTACTGAGTCTTTATTTTCATTTATCAAATTTATTATACTATTGCTCGACTGCTTTGATGGAATAACTTTCTTTATACTACGCCAAAATGCTTTGGTTTCTTTGATGTTATCATCGCATTCTTTTTTAAAGAAATTTTGCATTGCAGTCTCTTTCTCCATATTGACTTGGTTTCTAATGGTTCTAGCTCTATGCCAGTCGAGTACAGACCCAGACTTTCTAGCAGTTTTTAGCATTTCATTTTTATCATTGATCCGTTCTAATAAATAATTAGTCATCCAAGGCGAGCTTTTGTCTTTAATTTTAAATTCTCTGATGGGGCACATGCCTTCTAGAGTATTGTATAGATTTTTTTCAAAAATATTCCAACAGGCTTCGGAGGTTTGTGAATTTTCAAAGTCAGTCCAGTCCATATTCTTAATTTTATCTAGAAAAGCAATACTGTTATAATTTTTATAGGACCTTCCTGTGAAGTATCTATGACCAGCTTTAACTGTAGCATTTTTTCGTATAATATAGATAGGAAGATGGTCACTTAAATGAATGTTCAGTGGACCATAAGATAAGACATTGTTACAGTTTGTGAAGATAAGGTCTATGCATGTATTATAGCCTGCAGTAGTAGTAACACAATTTATGAGCTGAGTAAGGTTGAAATTTTCCATCATTTCATATAGCATGGTTTTGTCGTTATCTTCTACAAGTATGTCGACATTAAAATCACCTATACAAATAATATCAAATTCATCAAAATTCTCAATCTGTAGTAGGGTTGCGAGCATAGTATCACAGAAAGCAGTTAGATTACCATTTGGTGGTCTGTATACGTTACAAACTAAGGTTTTCTTTGCCATGCCCTTTTGTATAAGAAGCCATTGAGTCTCTATATTTGGGTTTCCTCTGTTTAAGTGTTGGTATGCAGTGGCCGAGCATGTAACAGTGTCCAGTATGTGGGCTATCAGGCCACCTCCTCTAAATTCACTTATTCTGTCATGTCTATACATGTTATACCTGGATAATCTATACAATTCATCTTCATCAGTATCATTTAGGAAAGTTTCAGAGAATAATAATACATCAATGTTTTTATTATCTAACTCGTCTTTCAAACCAGCTGGTTTGTTTCTTATGGATCTAGCATTGAGGTGAACTACAGAAAAACCTGATTTAAAATTGGGAGTATTATACAGGTTTATGTTAGGTATTGTAGTTCGACACATTTGTAATAGATTTTACCTGTATCAGTTGATACCATGTATACATGTTTAAGTGCAACATATATGATGAGAAATAGAAAATAAAAATAATAATAAAGAAAAAGAAAAAAAAACAACGGGGCATACAGCTCTGGTGGCCACCCTGGGGTGGGAATAACTACTAGATTAAGGTTGGAGCACTCCAGTTATAGTGACGTTAATATGTTTACATTATTTTGTACAGATAAATGCTTTGAGGCAGTTACAATCAGTTTTTGTGTATTGAGGAGTTTATAGCTGTGGTTGAACAGGTAGCGGGTCAACGTTAGGATGCTGGTCAGCGACTTGCCCTATATCACGTGTGGGAGTTGTAGGTTGTGTGTTTGTCAAGGTATGCCTAATTCGCATCAGTAGCTTTCCCTGTACATTTTCACCTCTTAGGTTGTTGATACGGCATAAGTTTGCTTGGCCTAGGTGGTAACCTGTACCATACACTGGATAAAAATTTCCTTCATACAAGTTGAGGTTACCAGTTGAGATCAGGTATTCCTTAAGTTCAGGTGTGGCGAATTTAATGGTATTGAGTCTATACATGATCTTCTCAGCCTCCTTACCCCATTTGGGGGTTTGCTTTAGGGACTTGGTCTCTGACATCATGTCGTATGGACTGGATAGTTCCATGATACGAGCTGCTTTCTCCGGGCTGTCGCATAGGATGGCCTTGTGGTATTGAAATCCCTGTTCAACACATGAGAATACATTTTCTCCATCATCTATTTCTACTGGGTAGAGGTTTGACAATTTATGATGGTTGGATCGATACATAAGTCCATCTGGTGTTCTGGCTTCATTAGCTTTTTCTAGTGTCAATTCGTGTGGTAGATTGTTCAGGTTCTTATGGCCATAGGTTTTCCCCTCAATTATCACTGAGCGCTGTCGTAGTTTGGCGTCTATTTTGTTTGCACGACATAGGAAGAATACTGACCGTAGATCAATGAAGTTTCTAGTTTCCTTCTCATTTAGTTCATCGCCTACTGATACATGGTCCCACGTCCTGTTATGCTTTAGGTGTTTAAGGCCTTTCATGAGTTCAGTTTTACATTGAAAATTGAGAAATGTAAGCCTAACCGGTCGATGTTTACCTTCTTCGACGCCATGTTGGTTTTGTCTCCGTAGTTTCGGACCATCCCATCTTACAGAGGCTATCATTTCTTGGCTCCATTCTAGTTTCGTATCATGGAATAACTGACCCATCTTCTCGTACAGATTTTCTCCTTCTATTTCTTCAACCCCTTGTATGATGACTACTTTCTGGGACTCTAGTTTGTCCATTTTTTCTAGTTTGCTTTGATGGGTTTGAATGATACGAGTTGAGGCCGCTGCGTTTGCTGTCAAACTTGACAGTGTGTCCTTGACTCCATTGACTACCGCTGAATTTTCTGCTAATTTGATGTTGACTTCTTCCAGGGTATCATTTACCTTTGTATTTGAAGAGGTACATTCTTTTATGCTGGTCTGGATGTTCATCAGGGTTTGTAGTGTAGTTGAAGCTAGTGTTTCTTGTGCAGTCATTCGTTTTCCTAATAAATTGACAGCGTGTATAATCTCCCCAAGGGTGGCTTCTTGACTCAGCAATGGCGGGTCGCCTAGCTCTAGGCTTGGCGGTACGGGTGTTGGATCTTTTTTTCGCCTTCCTTTACCTCTATTGGAGTCAGTTTGGGCTGCCATGGCTATAACACGTAGTCGATATATTTAGACGACCGAAAACATATACCAAGCAATGTACTTAGTTCGACTGTGGTGATAAACTCGCAAAGTTGTGGAGTGCTCCAAATCTAGCGTCTTAACCTGTTGCCGCCATGACACTCACTATATATACAGTATGCAGTTGAAATATTTGGATTTAGAAGTAAACTTACAAATTTATTGGGATTAATTTCATGGTTAGCTATCGAAAAATAATGCTCTTATATGATATGGATCTCTAAACCTCAGCTGTTGTTATCCTAAGATGAATCCCGTTCAATGCTTCGGTCGATTTGATTACATTTGTAGATTTAGCCTCAAAGGCACAGAATTTAGAAATTTCTCCCACTTCTGTTCGGGTTGATGCTTCCTTCTGCAGAACACTGACACTGCTCTGTACACAACACTCCTGGCACTGTGATACCTGTAGATCAATGATATTTATCTTCATGAGAACAGAAGGGTACACTGTAAAAAATGTCTTCAAAATAACGACGGAATCCTCATACAAAAATTGCCAGAGAGCTGTCATTATTTTTACAGAGTTTCCTTGCACATTTGTTTACCGAATTCCGTTTTTACCAAGTTTACATCAGGGGGGATATTGCCAGTAATGGACTAGCATGACTCGTATTTGGCTTATGGCTCGAGAGGCATATGACCTTTATACTTCATCACCATCAGAAGACAATATTTTACCTATTCTACTCTATTTTAATGTTGTATTGGCCGTTGTGATGTTAAATTAGCAATATTTTAATATTAGATCAGTGAAAATTGTCACCATTATCCTGTTACATTATCAGGAACATGCTGCGTTCTGATTGGTCAATGCAAATGAAGTGGGTGTAGCTAATTCAAATTGCTGGTTTCTGATTTGTTTAGAGCTCAGAAAAGCATACCAGACAACTGTTTGGTATGCTCTGACGTACCAGACAATTATATAAATAACCTAGATTCTATTAATTCTATAAAATCACAGGAAAGTCAGATTTGAAGTGTTTGTTAGTGTAATAATGGGGGTTATATAAAGCATCCTGTTATGATGAAATTTTTAATTATAAGTTATGACCTCAACATCCATGTGTGTGGCAGTTGGGGTTGTGAGCATTGGTCAAAGGGGTCAGGCATGTATCGGGGTTTCCCTACCAACCTACTTGGCTCTTTCTGAAATGTAGGTACAGGAGATCTTGCTTCATTTTTTCTCTTGCAATTTAAAAGCACTCACCTCGCTCTGAGTCCCCTCATTATTTCCAATATCAGTAATGAATACAAAAGTGTGAAAAAGGCTGCTGTTACTGATCAAGTTGGCGTATGGTCGTAAATTTGTCTTGTCTTCAAATAAAATTATGTTAATTCTTGGGAGTTCTAGGATTGAAGCACTATATCTATCTGTGTTGAGAGACCTTAATATCTGAAAAGTTAATTCAGATCACAATCAATACATGTAGAATCAAGAGAGTTTCAGCATCAGCATCAGTGCTTTGCACAATATTTGTTACTATATATAAAAAAAGATTGATCATTATACCACTACTTACATGCTACTGTTCATGCTATTATTAGTCTAAGGTTGATCAGTAGTCACCTTTTCAGTTTGTTTATTATTACAGTCTATAGCTATATTGCTGTAGACATCTGTACCAAGGATGGCTTTTAAATCCTGAAGTGATTTTACGTGGCGTGGAAAATCACAATTCAGTTGTTTTAGTCTTGATAATGTCAGGTTGGCATGAAATGTCCACTCTGGGCTGTATTCATCTTTATCATCTGTTAAGATGTCACAAGAGGTGGTAGGTATTTCACAAGGATATCAATCTTGATAATTTTGAAATGCATTTCTGTTGTTGTTATATTATATCATATTCAAGGTGGGTAGGGGGATATTTTTTTTTCTTTTATATATCTTAAGTTTATGATTAAACAAACCATTTCAAAAGCTAAGCTGAAGTCTACAGAACGTCATGTTCAATCTACCAGGTTCTTTTTTAGAACATACAATATCTTTGGAATACTTATAATTCATGTGCTGAAAACTTCAATCTAAAATTCTGTGAATATAGGTTTACCTTACCTGTTAAAAACAACTGGACCCTGTCCAACTGCAGCATTTTGCCAGCAGTACTCAAAGTATTAAGTCCACCTTGTGTTAGTGACATCACATCTGAAATAAAGGTGGAAAAAGGGTTGTGAGACCTGTCAAACAGGTGTTCGGTTGCTTTGTCCCAAACATACAATATGCAGAGAATATTGAACCATGAACACTAATTCTATGTGAATAGATCGTCTGAATGTGATGAATATGACAATGCTTTTAGCTTTTCCCCTTGAAATGTCTACAGCAGATTATATAACTTAAGAAATAAGGACTCAATATATTGGTGAACTTATGACTACTTTAACAATTGATCATGAGTCACTTTAGAATTCTTTGATGTGACAAAATATCACAGGGTTGCAAACCTATTCAAGATTAGCAATACAATTCCATAAAATGTTTTTCCATGGTGAATAAGTAGAAGAGATGATTGGAAATTTATAGTGACTTACTTTTCTTTTGGGCTTCACTGCTGACTAACGACTGTTGAATAGCCATCAGGATTAGGATGCTCCACTTACACCTGTTACTTTTCATACTGAGCTTTCTTGAACGAGACTCTAGATGCTATAAGAAGTTTCTCTGCCTCTGCTCTCTAAGTAAATGCTGCAGGAGTGCGGTCGCCTTACTGCACCTGTCACTGTAACTCGAAACCTGGATTCATCTGAAACTAAAGCCTTTTTTTTTCTTCTTTGTAAACAAATTTTTTTTTTGTTAGCAGTCAATATGTATCAATATGGTAAAACCTTGCATTTCATAAGCCGCACCTCATATACCATTTCAAGGGTCTAACGCAGTTCGTAGAGTCTTCCTAAGGGTGTAGTTTATACATAGGCTTTTCTAAACAGAACCATTTAAGACCCTTGCTGTGGCCCAAAGCATTATTCTTATGACAGGGTGTTGCTTATAGGTGAGTGTGGATTACATGCTGGGTTTTGCGATGGCTCATTTCGATTGTTATAAATAATTGAAAGATTCTAGCCCAGCATTTGTGTAAACTAGGAAATTTATCCTTTTTATTGGATGCATGTAGTGTACAAGGCAATGTGTAATCTACGCATTAACACATGGGGTTGGGGTGTAGGTTAGGTCAGGGCCATGTGGTTCCAGCATTCTCTTTCATAATGAATGAAAATTTCCCAGGTAGTCTCTGACTCAGGAGTAAATCTTCCATAACCACAAATCTCCTACTGCAAATTCAGTGATCTATATGCAGCAATCTAGATGTAGGCTGATTTAATGCAGTACCTGAAAAGTAGAGGGCTAAAACAGGTAAGTCAGAACACATTTGACTATTGTATTTGCAATTAGGAATTACAAGGGATTAGATTCACCTTTACACAGCCTTTTGAATAGGAATGCCAAGAGTCAATATACCAAATTATTGTATACTAGATCCAGTATTTGTACTATTAATATTTGTAATGACTATAGGTGTACCACTATGTAGTAGGTGCTGGCCAGGGAATTTGAGCCTTAACTACAACTGGATATCTGAGTAAAGGGTTATCACTCTGTACTGTGGTGTTAAGAATACACTTAATAAAGGAATTTTATATATCTATAGGGATCCTTATAAAACCGAACAGCAGTTTATACAATGCAGCCTCAGGTGGCAGTAGGGTGGTACAACAACCCGGTGGAAATATAATGATGGATGTCTGGCAACTTCTGGACAAGCACTTCACTGTCATCTTGACAAAATTGGTTTTTACAGTGTACCCTATCTCCACTATCCACCTCTGCTCTGGTTCTGATTAGAAAAAGAGCACTGGTGATCCTTTTTCTGTTTATTTTGACTGTTGTGCCAAATGAATTTCAAGAAACCCGGTTTTTAAAATATTTTGAAAACAAGGTCACAGCGTTTTGTGAATCCCTATAATTGTATTTAACTACTCAACAGCCGAGGTTACTAGGGAGAAGATTTGCCAAGGCTGGATTGGTGTCTCATGGTTATAATGCATTAATTTACTATTAGGCCTTTAAAGGGTTAACAGTATCGGGCAGTGTACACGCTGCATTCCAAATAGCATCCATCTAAAACTGCCTTACAAAAACTCTAGACACAAGAGGCCTAGTCAGTCATGGGTGGTTCTAGGGTAAACAAATGGAGATGTCTGTATTGTGTACGACTGCTTGTTTCTTTACATCTATGTATATCTGCATAAGGTGCACAAAGGCAGTGCAACATAACAGGTCAAGTCTTAAGCCCACAATGCACAGCGGTGGCCGTAGTGGCTGCGGTGTTGAGAGTTGAGTGCAGCATTGTTGAAATGTTACTGGTTTGTTTTGAAACAGAGGGGACTGGCACCATAAAATTGGGGAAAAAAATTGGCAAATAAATAAATGCCCAAAGCCCAGATAGTTGTGAGTCAGTAAAGGGTTTAGTGTGCTGGATGTGCTTATAACTGGAGAAAGAAATGTGCAGATCCTAAAGTCCTTGTAATTTTTTAAGCTGTGCGCAGGTTAGGTGCAAGAGTTCAGTGCAGTGACAGAAGATAGTGGTGATATTTTGAGCCCCAGACCAAAGCAAAGTGTTGTTGTGCAGGAGTCAATTGGCAACAGTGATGCAGTAAATATGGTTTAAAATCAAACACCAGGTGGTGATTTGGAGTGGCTTGGAGTGCCAGCCACTATCCTCCTTTTGGTGTGTAACCAGGTGTGTGTCAGATTTTCAGGACTGACAGACTTGTGGCTGTCAGTGGTGCCAAGCACATGGATATCTCCAAGTTGAACTTGATAACTTTTTTACAAACGGTCACTAGATGGGTGATCACTTAGCGGTTCTGCCAAGTGTAGTATAAGAAACCCAACTATCTAAAACTGATAAAACTGGCCCTAACTAAGCTAAAATGGATAAAACAAAATCTGAATATGTCCTCCTGGTGCTGCAGCTGATTTAAAAGGGACCCACGCGGCCGTGGTTCGGTGCTGTCAAATGGCTAGAATATTGCAAAAGTTAGTTCCGGAAACGCCGGAGGTTGGCGCCAGTGGTGCTGTTGTTGTGTTCCTGCCCTGGGTGCCGTAGGCCGATGTAGCAGCTCTCGCATCCGGATGCATTAAATGCAATGATGCATCATTCCAGTCAATGCCTAGACTAAAGAAAAAAGCATGAGGATTCAGATTGAGCTGCATTGGTCTCCTCTAATAAGGGTATTGGTCTACAGATGTTTTATAATCATTGGACATTGGTTTTCTGAAACACCTTAAATCGCTTACAGGAAGTAGATTTGAAGTAGATTTGCAGGGCTACCATGGCAGCCCCATTAAGAGTGCTAGTGCTTATAGACTCATTAATTTATTTTATGTGAATAACTTCTTCCGGTAGAGATAGCATTGCGCGGCCGATCGCCACACCCCCAGTGGCGTAACGTGTGTCGATCCACCACAGTGGCCGATCCAGTACCGTAGCCTTGTTCTGGGTGCGTGTAAACATTCAAAATGGCGGACCGCCACTTGGACGGGGCAATATGGTAACGGATTTTGTTAATTTTCAGTTGATTAAATACTCTAAAAACATAAAATAAATATAGAACTAAACTCCCCTGGTGTCCTCGGTGGCCGATCCACCCCTTCGGGAGACCCCCCCTCGTGGTGGATCGGCCACCTCGTACACCACGGTCGTTTAGTTCTATCTATGTACCTCTACCCCTGACCCTCATAAGAGACAAGCATTTTTTTAATACTAGTTGATTTACCCGCCGTGCTGTTTCAGGACGGGTGTTTATTTGATACCTGGGTGCATATTAATAGTCCACTGCAGCATGGGTTTTATCATTCCTGCATGCTTGTTACAAGATGTCATGACATTAACATTATAGATCATGAAAGTCTGTATTTCTTTGTACCTTTGCACCCCTTTATCCCAGTACAGAGTATGATTCCTGATAGTAAAAGGATGCCCATAGTGAGGGTAAATAACAACCAAACATGGGAAATAGAGATAGGTTTGGAGCTGTGTTTTGAAGTGATACAATGAGGCTGCAGAAAATGCTTTTTTTTGCCATTTTAAAAACAGTCCTCGCTCCGCCACCACCATCAACCTGAAACATAGAATGAAATATGTTTTGCATTGAGACAAACTGAAAGTGCATTTATAGATAAATCTGTAAGATAACATTATAAACTATTGCTTATTCTTATGAGTAACAAGACGAAACATAATGAACAATTTATTGGCCATTTTGCAAAATCAGCTTCATTTTTGGGGGAGTCATGATAACCTTTACTACATTGATGGGGTGTCGAAAATGTTGATGGCTCATGAAAATCCATCTTATTCACTGCCCTGTTGACAACTTGCTGCTTCCATATATGATGGTTCCATCTTGGACAGAAAAAGGACATTAATATCAGAAATGTTGCCCATAATCAAGCTGAATGTGCCAACAAATTGGGAGAATTCTTGATGAAAATAAGATATAGACACACAGGTGAACAACCCCTCCCAACTGCTGAGGAAATTCGTCTTCAAGATGCAGCAAGTCAACAACAAAATAATCCCTAATTTATCTGTATATTTCTGTACCAACACCTACGAAATCCTGGGCTAAAAGTCAAACACCTGTAATAAAAGCCTATCAAGTTTAATAGCACTACCAGTATACGGGGCTGCATAAAGGCAGAAGTTCCTATATTGGTCAAGTATCTATATTGGTTAATTATCATAGTGGAGCATATTTTGGGTTAATTTCTATGTAATCCATCTACTGTACTAATAGAGAGAAAATGGAAAGATTAAAGAAACCAACTCAATGTATTATATGTATTATACAAATATAAAGAAAATTGAAGACTCCAAAGGTCTACGTATTTTGCACCTAAACGCAAGAAGTATCAAGGCAAATTATGCATCTATATGTGCTGAAATCTACCCGTCAAACCTTGAAATTTTCACATTCTCTGAGACGTGGTTCAAGTGTGAAGACGATGAATCTAACTATCAATTTTACGGTTATACTAGATATAGACTAGACAGGCAAACCCTTGACAAGAAAGGAAAAATTAAAACAGGGGGGGGGGTATATGTGTCTATGTAAAACATGGTATCAAGCATGACATACAGAAATATGAATATCTAAACAAATCTGATGGTACAATTGAAATCCAATGTATGTGCATACTTAAAGATCATATGAAACCAATCTTATTGCTAAATGTATATAGACCACCTGACGGGGACAAAAATCTTTTTGTTAACATCCTATCGGACATACTTTCGAATTTAGAAAATACAAACACACTCGAAATTATAGCTTTGGGGGATTTTAATTTTAATATCAATGAAGACACCGATATAGTCAATAATTTACTTAATAGAATGAAACACCATGGAATGAACCAAGAAATTAAAAATGCTACGAGGAAAAAGGCAACACTTGATTTAATATTTACAAATCTCAGACCTAATCTTATTGTATCAGGTATATGTAACAACTATATTTCTGACCATCTCCCAATATTCTTAATAAGGAAAAAAATGAAACATGTACAAGAAAAGGTTTATATAACAGGTCGTTCTTATTCAAAGCTATCCGATGAAATCCTCTTATCTGAATTTGATAAAGTAAATTGGGACAACTTTAATAATACAACAGATGTCAATATTGCATGGTCATTACTCGAATCAGCTATACGTGGCATTCTGGATAGATTTTGTCCGGTACATAAATTCCTTGTGCATAGATATAGAGATCCTTGGATGTCTCAGAATGTGTATGAAATTATAAGGGAAAAAAATAGAAAACTATGGAGAGCCAGACGTTCTGGTAGAGAAGAAGATTGGGAAAGCTCAAGAATTTTTAGAAATAATGCAAACAAGGTAATAGATAAAGCTAGAAAAAATTTCTTTAAAGAACAACTGGAAAACCACAAAAATGATCATAGAAAATTCTGGAGAGTCATTAATAATTTGATACCAGGGCACCCCCATCGTGCGAAAGATATATCATTACTCGATCATGACAATAACACTATGCCTATTGACAAAGAAAATGTTCCTGCTTTTATAAATCAATATTTTGCAAATATTGGACCTACTCTTGCCAAAGATTTATATTTACCTTGGAAACCCTATGATGAATATGTTGTAAATGAAATGGATCCGATTGTTACTAATTTGCAAGAGGTTAGGAAACTGGTTCATGATATTAATGTTAATAAATCCTCAGCAATATCAGATATATCTACCAATGTACTAAAGAAAATTTTCTCTCATGCCCCTGACAAACTTGTCAAAATATTTAATTTGTCCTTTTCCTCAAACACGGTACCAGACGACTGGAAACTCTCCAACGTAACCCCAATACCTAAAGCTGGTAATGATAAATTGGTGAATAACTACCGACCAATATCACTGCTACCCCTACCATGTAAATTAATTGAAAAAATTGTACACAATAGAATATATGGTTTTTTGATGAAAGAAAAAATATTAACACCACACCAGGGAGGATTCAGATCGGGTTTTAGCACTATAGATACTTTGGCAAAATTCACAGATGATATTAAAAGAAATTTAAATGTGGGTAACTCTACGATAGCGGCATTTATAGATCTAAGGAAAGCTTTTGATACAGTCGATCATTCTGTACTGCTATTAAAACTAAATCATTATGGTATAAGATCTGACAATTATCATTGGTTTGAAAGTTATCTTACGAATAGACACCAAATAACAATAGCTAATGGTAGAACGTCTGGTAGAAACCATATAATGTGTGGTGTTCCCCAGGGGTCCATTTTGGGTCCGCTATTATTTCTAATTTATGTGAATGATGTAATAAATTGTGTAAAAAATTGTAACATTTAATTGTATGCTGATGATACTGTTATATATTCGGCACATCACTCTTATATGTCAGCTAAAATTGATCTCCAGAATGATCTTGAAATGTACGAAACATGGTGTATTCAAAACAAATTATCTATAAATGTGACTAAAACCAAAATAATGATTTTCTCCACAAGTACAAAAAAACTCAATACACTTAAAGCTGATATTCATTTAGGAGATCAGCTACTGCAAGTGGTACCAAGTTATAAATACCTTGGGGTTACCCTCGATCCTCTACTGTACTATAATCTACATCTAGCGAACCAAGTAAAAACTATTGCATACAAAACTTACAAATTATGTCAATTAAGAAGATATCTTGATGTGAATTTAGCCATAAGAATATACAAAAGTACTATCTTACCGTATATGGAATATGCTGATATTTGTTTTGCCACCACATTTGATAAATATTTGGATCCACTCCAATATGCTCAGAATCGCTGTATAAAAATATGCCTTGGTGTACCCCACCTGACAAATACCAACTATATACACAACGTAACAAAAATTAATAAGCTTTTTGATAGAAGACATATCCATTTATTAAACTACATGTATAATAGAGCACAAGATGACAATTATAAAGACAATAGAAGAATTGTTACTAGATTACATGATGCACCTACTTTGAAAATTACGACTCCAAATGGTATGGCATATGCAAAGAGCGTAGAATATAATGGAGCCTTCATATGGAATGCTTTACCTACCGAAAGGAGACTAGCTATTAACCTGAATCAATTCAAAAAAGAATCCAAAAAATCATTAAAGTCTCTTATTCCGTATGTAAATGCATAATACATTCCGAAAATTTATACAACAATATCAACCTTATTGTCAATCTCTCTTCCTTATGTTAAAGAAGCCTCCAATGTGTTCAATGGATTGCTGATCTATCTCTATGACTCCTTCTATGTATATTTCATTATTAATCTATTAATTTATGTGCCAAAGTTTTCGTACTTATTTTGGGAAGATAGGTAGGACCAGAATTATCAACCTAACACTGCTAAGTGGGGATGAGGTCCTCTACCTTCTGCTTGACTCATGCTATCGATCGTAATACATGGAAATTTTGTGCATTTCTTCAAGTAAACATTGTATTTTTTCATGTTAAGCTACGATATTCCAAAAATATTTGAGATGTCAATGTAAACTTGATCTCTGTACTGCTATAAGTTATGCTCGATATAGTTAGTCAATAAAGTAAATTCAAATAAAATGTTTCTTTGAAGTATATGAGTTTTTACTTTATCATGAGGAACTCTTAATTTTAGGAGGCCTCTGAATTTAAGGGTGTGTCCTGTTGTCAAATTCTAACTATAAATCATACTAACTCTTTTGAGAAGAGTTTTGTGTTGCCATACAGCCTTTGTGAGACCTATACCAAAACCTACAGGCAGGAACCCCTCTGACATGGCCATCATGTCACAAGTCTTTTTTCTGTGATAATATTGTTCCATCTTAGTCTTGTCCGCTGTGAGCGCACCTGGTTCGGGGCCTGAGATTAGTTGAGACAATCTACTCTCTAATTCAGAATCAGTTATTACTGAGTTATGAGCTTCAATCTTCTTCCACGGTTTAGCAAAGACTCCTCCCTTGCTCCCTTCATAAAAATATGAAATCAACAAAGTGTTATTAATAAGCAAGTTCTATATCTTATCAGAGTGTTAGGAAAATATTTTGCATATTTTTACATGAATTACTTAGCAACACCCTCCCAACGGGCGAAGCACAAAAAGACTAGCTCTGGTAGTTCTATAATAACAATACCAGGCTTCATCTGAACTGTCACTATTTATTAAGAACCCCCCGCAGCCTCTACCTCTGCAACCACAACGTCCACTGGCAATAACACCACCACCAATCCACCCTCACCAAGGTTTACCAACAACAATGTTGCTTGGCCCCAGGTACGCAGCAGGCCGGCCCCCAGTGCCCCCCCCACTCCCCCCAGGCCGGCTGCTCTAGTTGGGATGAGGTAGCTCTGGATGAATGGCTAGATCCATCTGGCCCATCTTCTAATGCTGCCCCTAAATCCAACACCATTCCCACTAAGGGCAAGGGCAAATCCAAGGGCAAAGGTAAGAATAAAAGGAGCAGCAACCGCTCCCCCTCTGCCCCCAGTGCTAAGGAGAGGAGGGCCGGCTCCGCTTCTCCATCAGCACCCCTGAATTTTCAGGCTCCCCGCTTTGCCCAGGGCTCCAACGCCCAGGGGGTTGGCAGCACTATGTTGTCTGTTAGGAACCATTCCATGAATAACTCTTATGATGACCCTGTTGTTAATTTTAAGAATAAAATTTGTGACATTTCAGAACTGTACTCAACAAATGTTGTGAATCTGTCCGGCCACTCCCTAACCCAAAGTGAGAAATCACTGTTGGAGAGGGGCATCAATTTCTGTCCAACACCAGGAGAACCCCACATGGGGGACCTACATAGAGACTTGGAAGAATTCCACCGCAGGTTAAAAATCAAAGCATTCTTTGACCCCAATAATTCAGTGTGGTATGACCCTGGAAGTACTCCTGCCATTGAAAACTCCCAATCCAACAATGATAACCCACATTTGGTTGCCATTGAACGATCAAAAGTTATCAAACAAGACAGCAAGTGGCAACCTCCAGCCACACCTGTACACCAAAAGCATTTATTTTGGCAAATGAGACCGACTTGAACAAACTAATTGTCAAGTCACCCTTTAACCAAAATATCTGTAAATCAGAAAGAAATCTCCTTAAAAGGTTTAGTGAAAAATCGCAAGATAATGAATAAACCAGCTGATAAGGGGGGTTCTATAGTCATCCAAGATAGAAGTGACTATGTGAATGAAGGTCTCAAACACCTTTCAGACACTAAATGCTACAAAGAAGTCCCCATGGATTTAACTGAAACTCACAATGACTATATAAATGACCATATTAGTAGGCTCCTGAAGCTTAAAGAAATGTCTTTTTCTTTCTCTGAGAAATTACGAACCAAAAAACCAAGAACGGCCCAGTTGTATCTGCTGCCGAAGATACACAAAGGTAAAACACCACCACCAGGCAGGCCCATGGTCTCAGCAAATGGTTGTCCCACAGAAAAAAAATCTCATGTTTAGTGGGCCACTATTTAAGACCTTTTCTACCACAGACAAGGTCTTACCTCCAAGACACAACTGACCTACTTATAAAATTACAATCACTGGGCACACTATGATATACCATTTTATTATTCCATAAATTCTAACATACTTTGTATTAATCAAAGAATATCTATGAAATTAATACATAGGTTGGTTCTAAGAGCTATAAGAGCGCTCAAACTTTGTATAAGAGCGTTCATGCCCCACTGCACACCAGCCAGAGTCAGTTAGACAGAGTTTGTGACATCAAAGGGTCCGACCTAATGGTCCACTGCACAATATAATAAAAAATGAGGGTCTCAGTGTGCGACCTCATGGTTCAGTGCACAAACTAATAAGTTGTAAGTGAATGCAACCGGCCGTCACGGGTGCCTGAGCACCGCTGACGCCGTCATGAGTGTCTGAGCACTCTAAAAACTGAACAATGGGTTACATAAGCACGACGCCATAACCGTCCGGTCCCTCTAGCGTCGCTCCTGAGCAAGCTAGGTCAAATATCAAAGCATCTATGGAAAGCCCATAATTAGACGGTCAAAATGAGCCCAAGATCAAGGCGGAACTCCCATTATTAAGGAAGTTACGCCATGGAGACTGAATCAACCTCCGAGTGCACTACAGACGAACCGGCGCGAGTTACGCGCCTATCCAGCAGGCATTATAAACTTGGCATATTCAACACCGCGCATGCGCAAAATGGCGGTTGTAGCTGCGTAAACGACTGAGTTATGAGGGTTTGAAGTTACAGAACCGACCAAGAAAATGGGGGACACAGCGGCGCCCATGGGGGTCCTTTGTGCACCCAGTGACACATGAAAGGCTCCCCTCTAACAATTGTAGAGTTAGGCAGATGCTACTGGCCCCAGTCAGTCTGGAGGTGCTTTTCCAAGATTTGCTACAAATAGCCTGTCTGCACCTCCAGGAAGACAGATCACCAAGAACCGCTCTAGAGGTAACATCTCCAGTCATCTCCTGCTACCTGCTATACCACTGCACTATGGTGAAACTATGCTAGACAGGCATTGGTTTCTATCATTAGTGGCCAGGGGCTATCTCCTTCAAGACTTCCACCAGAGGGTAAAGTTATTCATTATTACATTATTCCTCTAAGCAGCAGGTCAGGAGCTAGGTGTGGGAACCCACCTAGAACTATGCTGGACATTGTATTATTATTACCTCACAGGTGGAGTGGAACAGAACATTATACTTTATAAAATTACTGTATATTTACTGTATGTACAAACTACCTACATACTAACCACTGTATGATTGATATTTCCTACATGTTGCCTAAAGCTGAATAAACCAGTGACAACTGGAGATAACACTATTTATAAGAGCCTTGAGATAATTACACTATATACCACTAGTCTTATGATATTTCTCATATGACAACTTGATCATGCCAATAACTAGTATGACAAAGTGGTGGAAAACATCCTACTAAGATCCCAAATTACCCAATGCTCTCTAAAAATTAAGCTGACAACATTACTGAAAACAATCATACACACAGTAAACCCCACTCCACCCACCCAGTGACCTTGACACCATGCCCACCAAGGTCACCAGTGGGAGCTCCCACATACCAGTGAGATCTTCCACATACCAGTGAGATCTCCCACATACCAGTGAGATCTCCCACACATCAATGAGGTCTCCCACACATCAATGAGATCTCCCACACGACAGTGAGATCTCCCCACATATCAGTAAGATCTCCCACATATCAATGAGATCTCCCACACATCAGTGAGATCTCCCACACATCAATGAGATCTCCCACACATCAGTGAGATCCCCCACACATCAATGAGATCTCCCACACATCAGTGAGATCCCCCACACATCAATGAGATCTCCCACACATCAATGAGATCTCCCACACATCAGTGAGATCTCCAACATATCAATGAGATCTCCCACACATCAATGAGATCTCACACACATCAATGAGATCTCTCACACAACAGTAAGATCTCCCACATATCAGTGAGATCTCCCACACATCAATGAGATCTCCCACACGATCAGTGAGATCTCCCACACGTCAGTGAGGTCTCCCACACGTCAGTGAGGTCTCCCACACGTCAGTGAGGTCTCCCACACGTCAGTGAGGTCTCCCAAACGTCAGTGCGGTCTCCCAAATGTCAGTGAGGTCTCCCACACGTCAGTGAGGTCTCCCACACGTCAGTGAGGTCTCCCACACGTCAGTGAGGTCTCCCAAACGTCAGTGAGGTCTCCCAAAATGTCAGTGAGGTCTCCCACACGTCAGTGAGGTCTCCCACACGTCAGTGAGGTCTCCCACACGTCAGTGAGGTCTCCCACACGTCAGTGAGGTCTCCCACACGTCAGTGAGGTCTCCCACACGTCAGTGAGGTCTCCCACACATCAGTGAGGTCTCCCAAACATCAGTTAGGTCTCCCCAATGACATTCTCAGTTTGATCTCCAACATGTCAGTGATACCTACAACACACCAGTGATCCCACACCTTCCACCATGGCCGACACTGAAGAAGGTCCTCAACCCAATCAGGCAGCTGAAAGGATAAGGGCCTACGAAAAGACCATCCAAGATGCAGTTACTGCCCTAGAAGCAAACAAAGCCCAACATGATGCTCATGCCCTTGCCTCAAAGGAAAGGGAGAGGATCCTCAGTCAACAATTAGATGACCATCGGAAGGCCCTAGAACAGGCACAACAACAGATATCAGATCTCATGAAGCTGGTATCAACTCAGACCTCACAGCCTCCCACACCCACCACAACACCTATTGTCACACCATCTGCCTCTGGATCCAAGGAGGATGTCATGATCTCCATGATGTCCAACATGACCAGGATCCTAGACAGACAACAACACGACGACAGGAAGATCAGGCAACACGAGGTAACCAAACCCAAAACTTTTTCTCACCCATCACCACTCATGTCAACAGCACTATTTATTGATCACAAATTCCCAGAGTATCTGAAGGACAGGTACAAATTAACAGACAGTGACACCATGGTAACATATTTACCCAAGTACCTTGAAGGACAAGCATTGGCTTGGTTTGAAACCTTCAAGGAAAGTGCCACACCTGATAAGTTGACATGGTCCAATGTAGTACATGAACTAAAAGAGTATTTTGCTACTCAAGACAATATTATCTCCAGGACTGCACTCCGTGCACAAGAGATAGATGAACCTGTATCTGATTATGCAATGTATCTCAGAAAGGCGTGTAATGCCCAATGCCTAAAGGACGACACCTTATTTAAAACATTCACCCAAGGCATGAGGCCCTGGATCTCTGTAGCTCTTGAGAACAAGAAAATAGACTCTTTTAACCAAGCCCTAGACCTAGCCTTAGAGGTTGAGACCCAAGAAAGATCTAGGAAAACAAGGGATGCAGAGTCTAACCCACAGCCTACTAAGAAAAAGGTCCAGGAAATCACCACTAGTTCAGATGAAGATGTTAACCTAATGTCTAGTGCCCATGTAAGGCAACAGGAAGCTAAGGCTATATCCAAAGACCCTACCGGTAGATATAGAGGAAATAACTATGACCCCAACTACCAATCCAATAGAGGTAGAGGTAGGGGGGGCAACAGCAACAACCGGGGGGGTCACAACAGTAGGAAAGACAACAGCTCTTCCAACTCCAACAATGGTAACTCTTCATACAGTGATAGGAGAGACAGAACCCCAAGTAATGGCAGATCCTATAATAATCAGGGATCCAACAGTAGGAGCCATAGTCCACATAGGAACTACAACTCTGGATCCTACAACAACAATGGTTCCTACAACAACAGCCAGGGTTCAAACAACTCTGGATCCTATAATCAAGGATCCAACAGTAGGAGCCACAGTCCACATAGGAACTACAACAGTGGATCCTACAACAACAACGGTGCCTACAACAATCAGGGATCCAACAACTCCGGATCCTACAGCAACCAGGGTTCTAATAACTCTGGACAATACAGCAACTCTGGTCATTATAACCAGGGTTTCAACCCACATCAGGAGGATCACAAACCTAACACAAGAGGCTACCAGGGGAACCAACACAGTAACCCCCAAACAATACCTCAAGTGATGGATCAACTCTCCAAGCTCCTGGTCGCAAGCATCGCAACCAGCCCACAGAACCAGGAAAACTAGGATGTCACAGTGCCGATGGGCCAGTGCACTGTGACACCCCAAAAACAAACAATCAATCAGGATCAACAAGGATCCAACCAGAGACAATTGCTAGTGCCAATCTACCATCTAACAGACAGAGACGTCCATCAGTGATACACATCACCCCACCAGATTCATCATCAAAGGATACAGGTGAGAGTACCATGCTTTCTATTGTACTTCTTCAAAATGGCTGTATCAATGCAAATCTATATGATGTTTCAGATGTACAATGTTTGGTTGATACAGGTGCTACTATCACCTGTGTCAGACAATCATTCCTCATGGACCTCCAAAAGAGATTCCATATCCAACTGAGGAAATCTAAAATCAACATCCATTTGGCAGATGGATCGGTGTGTCATGTTAGACATTCAGCTATGCTGAACTTTAGAATCCAAGGTGTCAGATTCCAATACCAATTTGCTGTAATACCCAACCTCACACAGCCCGTTGTACTCGGCACAGATTTCTTAAGCACTACAAAATCTCAAATTGAATTTAATGTTGATCCTGAACAAATTCTCAAACCCATTAGGGCAGTGAGGGATTTTACCATCCCTCCATTCTCTGAACTTGCAGTATTGGGCAAGGTCACATCTACTCAATCACTGCAAGGCAAAACTGGAGTAGTAGATAACCTCCAAAGAAATAACAATGCCCCATATCTAGTTCAAAGGGCAGCAGTAACCCCCAGGGAAAATAACAAACATCCCCTAGTGTTACTCAACACCAGCAGGCGCCCACATAAAATCAAAAAGGGTGCCATCATAGCTCTATTTCAGGAAGTCAAGGAATCTGATTTAGAAAAACCTCAACAGGTGTCAGACACTACCCCACACACTGATCAATCCATCTCAGCCATACGGCCTGAGGATGTAACTCAATTCAGTGACACAGACTCAGACTGTGAGTCCACATACGCTGACCCTGAACCCAACTCAATCAGACTCTCTGAAATAGCTGCTATACATAGTGAGGCACATGACCTCGAGCCAGAATTGGAAGAGAATGTTCCACCAAAATCTGTGCTCACATCCAAAGATCAGCATGATAGATTAGAATCACTGCTGACCAAGTATGATGATATATTTGTAGGAAAAGATGGAGACATTGGTGCCACACACCTGTATACACACTCAATACATGTAAAACCTGAGGCAGTACCATGTCATTTCCTACCATATAGACAAACACCAGAAAAACAGGCCGCAATAGGGGAAGAGTGTGAAAGGCTAGTACAACAGGGCATTCTGAGAGAATGTGCTGAGGGCCCCTGGGCTTCCAGATCCTTTTTAGTAAAAAAATCATCGGGAGGCCATAGGCTCGTCACAGATTTTCGTTATTTGAACCAGAACACGATAAATCAAGCCTTATCTACACCCCGGGCCGATGACACTCTAGACATGATAGGGTCACTCAGACCAAGAGTATTCAGTAAGCTAGATGCCCAACAGGGATTTTCTCAAATTCCTATAAGACAGGAAGACCAGCATAAAACCGCATTCATAGCAAATGACAAAAAATATGTCTACGAAAGGATGCCGATGGGTTTAGCGACCGCACCTGCGGGATTCTGCCATCTAGTCACATTAATTTTGAACAAACTCAAATACAAATGTGCCCTACCATACCTAGATGACATATTGGTATTATCACCGTCAATCGAACAACACTTCCATGACCTGGAAGATGTGTTCAACAGCCTAAGAGTTGGTAAACTCAAACTGAAGAAATCAAAATGTGAATACTTCATAGACAGAATAGACTTCTTGGGAATGAGAGTCACACCCAAGGGACTGCAACCATCTCCCACAAAGGTGGAATCAATCAAAACCTTCCCAACACCAAAATCAGTCAAAAATGTCAGATCCTTCACAGGCCTATGCCAATACTTCAAAAAGTTTATCAAAGGTTATGCCCAAATTGCTAGACCATTGTATGATCTACAGACACATCTCAAAGCATTTGTCTGGACAGAAGAGGCAGATAATGCTTTCAAAACACTAAAGCATGCCCTCTGTACCAATGCTCTTCTCAGATATCCAAACTATGAGAAAGAGTTCAGTTTGGCAACTGATGCTTCCAACGTGAGTTTAGGAGCTGTACTCTCACAGAGAGATAATGAAGGAGTGCTCAGACCAGTAGCCTTTGCAGGTAGAACCCTCTCCAAACATGAGAGAAATTACAATACCACAGAGAGAGAACTACTGGGAGTAGTGTACAGAGTATTACACTTCAGACACTATCTAGAGACTAGACACTTCCAATTATACACAGACCATGCAGCCCTAATCCCACTATTAACCAATACAGGACTCACACATAGATGGGCCAGATGGGCTCTAGACATACAGCAATTTTCATTCACCATCCAACATGTGAAAGGTGATGATAACATACCTCCAGATGCTATGTCTAGAAGAGAATACCCAGACTCTGGACCCATGACTAACCCTCCACCCCCACCAAGGAGAGTTAGAGCAGCCAGTAGAACCAAGTTTGCAAAAGTAACAAAGAAAGTACCATTCAAAAGGGATGATCCACCCAACACCATTGAAAGGCCAGAGACACCCATTAGGGGTATCTTAAAGCAATCTACACATTATGTGTTTTGCCACTGTGAGAGAGAATACTCACAACTCTTTCCAGATAATGACTTCCAGCCTATTGAATTCTCATCACTCAATCAGATGGTGAAGGCAACTCCTAAGGAGCCACCCTTCACCCCACCTGACTCAGATGATGAAGATTCAGAAGACACACTATATGCTATTACTCAAGCAACTTCCAAATCAGTCAGATTCTTTGAATCAATGCAGGGAGAGGAAACATCAAACCATTTGTGTCCTATGACCACACGCTCAAAGACTAGAGAAATGATTCAGGAGGGCACACCAAAACCCCCCACACAATCACAAACTATTCTAAATGAGAAAAAGGTCACAGGAAACAAACCTACCAAAACCCCACCTGCCAGGAAAAATGTCACAAAAGACACTGCATCTACTAAGTCAAAGAACTCCGAGACAAAGAAGATTGACAAAAAGCAAATTGTGCCTTTAAAGAAAAAGGTTGCCACTCCCATCAAGGCGAGAATAGGCCCTCCAAAGGAGCCTACACACCAAAACAAGAGTGACACACCCCAACAAAAGGCACAAGATAGGCCAATAGTCAATGAAAAAGAAAAAGAAAGAGACAGAATAAAACAACATGTGCTAGATATAAATCAACTACTGGATCAGATTCCCGACACATCCATCTCAGGTACAAACCTTGGCTTGGAACAAAGGAAGGACAAGGACCTGTTGCCCCTCATACAATATCTTGAGGATGGGACCTTGCCTGCACCAAAAGCACAAGGAAATAGAATCATCAACCAAGGCCAGACATACACCTTGGTAAATGGTACATTAGTCCATATATGCCCCATAAATTGGAGAAAAACCAATACTGTACCACTTCAAATTGTTATACCACAGCAATGGGTAACAAGTACACTACAGTATTTCCATGACTCACCTACCGGCGGCCATCTTGGTTCAAGTAGGATGCTGTCAGCACTCCGACCTAGGGTATATTGGAAGTCTATGCTAGCAGACACAACAAAATATGTTTCCACCTGCCACACCTGCCTCACAGCAAAAAGGCAAGTACACTCACACAAAACACCAATGACAGTGAGAGAGTACATGGCTTCACCAATGAAGTTCCTAAACCTCGACGCGGTGGGACCACTTCCCACAACTGCCAGGGGAAACAAACATATACAGGTCTGCATAGACTATGCCACCAGATATGCAACAGCTTGGGCTACTACTGACTTAAAAGCTGAAACAACAGCAGCAGAGTTCTACAAGAATATAATTTGTCATCATGGAACACCAGCCACTCTTCAAACAGACAATGGAACATGTTATACAGGTGCAAAGTTCACAAAGTTAACTAAACACCTCAAGATCAAACATAAATTCTCCTCACCATACAGGCCACAATCAAATGGGCTTGTAGAGAGATTCAATGCTAGCATAGGCACAGCGCTCAGAGCATTCTGCTCAAAGCACCAAAACAATTGGGATTCATTTATTGAACCCATAACCTTTGCATTAAACAACACTGAATCCCAAACCACAGGATTCACCCCTTTCTTCCTACTTCATGGAAGAAACCCAGCCACTCCAATGGACTTAGGGCTGGGAATACAGGAAGACATATCCACCGTAGCAGACCATGTAGCTAACATGATAACAAATCAAGATACCTCTAGGAGGAAAGCTATAGAAAGGGTCGCCAAGCTACAAAAGGAAAGAAAGGATAGATATGATAGGAAACTTACACCACAGGAAATCAAGGTCACCGACATGGTGTACCTAAACATACCAAGAGTCCTGACCAATACAGAGTGTAAGAAACTTCAACCCCTTTTTATGGGACCATATGTTGTAGTAGATAGACCTAGTTTGACAAGTGCCAAACTCAAAAACTTGGACACCAATCTATTGGTGGCCAGACCAGTGCACATAGACAGACTGAAAAAGGTTGTGGCTGTCAGGAACAATGAATTTGCACACAGGCTTATTCCACATGAAGCCAAATACTACAACAAAATTGTAAGGAACAAAAATGATATCACCCTTACAAGAGAAACCACAGGCATAGGCCCTATCAGGCCTAGGCCTGCACACCACATACTAAGAAAAACATCTAGGTGTGGTGCAGTTTCAAGAAATTAGAAACAGATTGAGATACAAAAGAACATAAGATTTTCAAAATGTATTACAAATTCTCTTCATCCACACATAAGACATGTGTGACTGATAATGAATTACTTATATGTATATAAAGCCAATCAAATTTGTAAATATATCAGTAGGTTATTGCCTCTGAATGGTCAAAGACTGGGACCCTCCAAGTAAAGCAGACATGAAGTCTAAGAAGAGTAAGGGTAACACAATGGAGTGTCTAAAGCCTAATCCCCACATGAAAAAGCGCGCTATGCCAACACAGCAGTCTATAGAGATCAATTGACCTTATAAGCTACCCTCAGACAACTGTCTAGACGGTCATGAATGGCTGTCCTGGATGACAGGAGGAGCTAATTACCAGTACACAGAGTATACAATAGAGCCCCACAGTTGCAGACACTGGAGATTAGGTGCACTGACTCCAGAGAAACAATACCATGCCCACAATGGATGTGGGTAGGGTAGGCTACATAAGAAGCACTGTGGACCATAGCCCACCATCAGTCTTCATCCAGCTGCAGTCTGGAACTCAAGTCTACAGGACCCCACTTGGGAATTAGCCAGCCCACTTCTCCATTAGGAGAGACTGCACTAGGATAAAGAACACACCTACTTCACCTTCAACCTGACCTTACCATTTACTGGTCAATCTCTATAGACTCACCGGACATATTGCCAAGACAGCTCAATCTTGCAAAGGTACAGTTTGAACCACTTCATTTAAAGTGTTACACCATACACTTAGACTTTACCAGCACCAAATCACTACAAATTTGACAAGACTTTAAAACAGCAAACTTGCTTTACACAAGCACCATGGGGAGACTGAGAGTTTCACCCATACTGCTAACTATGCTGTTATTATATACTATAGAACCACTTACTGCAGGTTATACACCTGTGGTGAGACAAAACATAGGAGTAGTATTCAAACCTAGCCCTCAACCATTGGTCAATGGACATACAACCACAACACTGTTGTTAGCTATCCCCTACAAGATACCTCGGGCACCCGTTACCCAAGGATCCATAAGGGATAGAATACTCCATTTGACCACTCCTACTCTACAAGATCATACCTCTGGTCAAATTATCCAACAAGCCAAAGAGCTTGACACCTTGCTGGAAATTGCAGACAAGGAGATAAATGAAACATTAGCCTCCATCAAATTGTTCCTATCCAACCCCATAAACACATTGGACAAGGCCAAAAGAGAGGCCATACTGGGTTTTCTAGCACCCCTGTTTCGCGGTGTGCTAGGTCTAGCCACAGTAGAAGATGTAAACCAAGTAATGGGACAGCTCAAGAACATAGATGAAATACTAAGGAAATTTGCTAAACAAGATCAGGAAGCAGCTAGTCTCATTGAAAAGATCACAGACAGACAAGATAAGTTTGTTAAAGCATACATCCAAGATAAGAAGGTACTGGACAGCACAATCAACACCATAGGTGACACCGTCAACCTGTGGGCCTCTAACATGTCCAGGTCACTTGACTCATATTCAAGGCACGAGAAAACTCAAAGGGAAAAGATGCAAGTATTAAATGATGCATTAATTATCATAGCAGCAAGAATTAATACAGTTCAATCACTGCAAAGGACAAATGCAGCCCTGAGGATGCTATCATCAGGAATCCTAACCCCTGATATAGTGCCACCCTCAGACCTTGCTAGATACTTAATTGACATTAATAACAAACTTAGGATTACACACCCTGGAGCACAAGTCGCAATTAACGACTTAGATTTCTATTATTCACAGAAGCTGACCTCATACACTTACTCAGCTCACCATATATATATTCATCTGGACATTATAATTCAATCTACCACCTCTACCTTCAAACTCTACCAAATGATTACATCACCCATGCCTATAGACACACAGGAGACCCCCACCAGAGGAGTCACCAAATTGCAAACCACAACTGAGTTTCTAGCAGTATCTTACGACGAATCATTATTCATCGAATTGGACTCAGCAGATATGCAGGCATGTGAAGGTACTACAGTAAAGGTATGCAGAGATGTAAATGGTAGAATTTATAAACACAGGCCTACATGCCCTGTAGCCATTTTTACTAACCAGGCTCAACAGATTCAGGAACATTGCAAGTTTACAGTTTCACCACTGCAAACACCTACCACCCATGCTATTTCCATTTCTGAAGATGAGTATCTGGTCACTACTAATGAACCCCATTACTTTATCAACTGCCATGGTAAAACGTCTGAAACTCGAAAAGCCCAGTCCTACTCAATCATAGGTGTACCCTGTGGGTGCACAATCAGTGTAGGAGAATTTTCTCTTCCAAACACAAGGTTGCCCTGTAACTCAACCTTATCATTTCACTACATTCTCAAGACAATTAATTTACCATTCATGGCAGCACTTAACCAGATTTCTGAAACCAAACCAGATGAAAGAGAGAATCTTCCACATTTCCCAGTAGTAAACCTTTATAGAACCTTAGAAAAACTACAGGAAAATCCAATCATGGATGATATTACTCAACTAAATTTAGAGCCCTTTGCCAAAACATTATTAAAAGATGCCTCCAACCTTGATAAGGCAATGGAAACGTGCTACGTGGAATCATACCTACGTCGAGTTACAGAGCATCCAATCTTCCAAAGCTTAGGACTCATCCTAGGGATATCAGCTCACATTTTTATAGTATACATACTACTCAAATTATACAGACTAGGAGGGACTGTAGCCTACCTGCCTACAGCCAAAGCCTTCAGACTAGTCACCGAGCTGCCCCTACACAAATTGCTCCCAGATAAGAATCCTACCAAATTAACCCCTACAGAGGAAACTCACACCCCTTTCCTCACGATTCAGGAAACTCACACCCTGATAATTGCTATATTATTCACCCTGACCATCTACTCAGCCTACAGAATAATGAAGTACCTTAAGAAATTTGCACAGACACACTGTGGCAAGAAAAATGTGGCCAAGCGCACAAATCACACAATATATTTTAAAATATACTGTGGAGACTCAAACTTCGCGCTACCCTTGAGGCCAATACCACATGAATTTGATGAGATTAAATCAGCAGCTGCCCTGACCTATAAGGATATAGTGGTTAAAACCTTCCCACTACCTAAGGCTATATTTACCTGGAATGGACCAGCAGTTATAACAACACAGAGAGGAGAATTTGCTTATCACCTCCCTCAGGTGATACACCTACCTTGGCGCACTAGGTTCAGTACCATACCAGCCCTTAAAAACAAAGAACTGTACTACTCCATGCTTCTCCAGAATGATTGTGGCACCAGCCCGGTGACCATGACAGCACTGGAAAATACAACAGATATAATTATTGACGAACACCAGGAGGAGACCGCAAGGTCAAACATGCAGAGTATTGCAAATTTTCTAAACCACCAGCCCTCCCCGGTGACTGTGGAAACAGCCTAGGCTGCCCACAGCCTAGACTGCTCACACACATCTCACACATGACACACACCTCCACTGTCAATGAAATTATCAAAGTATTGAAAAATTGATTTAGAAAAAAAATATACACAGCCACTTGTTGATGTATAATATGAAAATCTATGGTATTCTCACAAAATCGATGATTAATGCGCGCATATACGCGCAAAATTGCGAAATTGCAAATTACAAATTGTAAATTGTACAAATCTAACATTAATATACATGAATGCAGGTAGATAACTAAGACAGTTCTTGTACCCACTAGCACTTGTATACTATACCAAGGTTTACTTAAGGTAACACACTTTAGGTATCCAAGAAAATTGTTGGAAAAATGAATGAAAAAAAAAAAAAATTGTTGAGAAAAATTGTTTACATGAATAATGTTTACTTAAGATACTCACCAAATAATCTCTTTCAGGGACACATACTCAAAAAGGCTAGGGAAAAGTCAATTAAGCAGCGGCCCACTGCCGAAATTGCCAATTAATACACCCATATAGCAAAATCAAAGAGTAACTCAGAGACAAACAAGCCTACTGTACATGAAGTACTTTGTTTTTCAGGTCCTCGGAAAAATTTGTCTCAAATCCCAAAAATTGTATAGTGTAAACTAGATTGTACGCTTCTACCCAATTTGCACACTAAAATTGTATGTTTGCACACCAGATTGTACGCTTGTACCCAATTTGCACACTTAAATTGTATGTTTGCACACCAGATTGTACACTTGTACCCAATTTGCACACTAAAATTGTATGTTTGCACACTAGATTGTAAGTTTGTACCCAATTTGCACACTTGAATTGTATGTTGCACATTTTACTGTATGTCTGTACCCAATTCATACACTAAAATCAGATTTTTCTTTAAAAATCAACATTTTTTATGTGTAACCAAGCTGTACGCAAAATTATATATGTACATACAGAAATTATCAATTGAACGCAAAATTATATATTGGCATACTAAAAATTGCCAAATGTACGCGAAAATTATATATTTGCATACTAAAATTGTCAATTGAACGCAATTACACGCGAAATTGTTAATTTGCACACTAAATTGTCATTTATGTTCAATTTGCACGCTAAATTGAACATTGGATGCCAAAATTGCACACTATTTGCCAAATTGTATGTTGTACATGAAAATGGAAAATTGTACCCAAAATTGATGTTACATAAGCAAACACGCTCAGGTATGGTAAGATATAGAAACTCGGAAATGTACTTATACCCAGGAGAAAATTGTTTATACTGACAAAGCTCTACCACAAAATTGCATTTGAAGCACTCCCCATTACTTCAAATCCTCTTACAAACAGTATACAACTCCAAAATAAGGTAAAAATTGTATAAATTGTACATTCCCTCGGCGAAATGACGGAGTTTCGCATTCTCTCGGGGGAGAGGGAGTATTCTATGATATACCATTTTATTATTCCATAAATTCTAACATATTTTGTATTAATCAAAGAATATCTATGAAATTAATACATAGGTTGGTTCTAAGAGCTATAAGAGCGCTCAAACTTTGTATAAGAGCGTTCATGCCCCACTGCACACCAGCCAGAGTCAGTTAGACAGAGTTTGTGACATCAAAGGGTCTGACCTAATGGTCCACTGCACAATATAATAAAAATGAGGGTCTCAGTGTGCGACCTCATGGTTCAGTGCACAAACTAATAAGTTGTAAGTGAATGCAACCGGCTGTCACGGGTGCCTGAGCACCGCTGACGCCGTCATGAGTGTCTGAGCACTCTAATAACTGAACAATGGGTTACATAAGCACGACGCCATAACCGTCCGGTCGCTCTAGCGTCGCTCCTGAGCAAGCTAGGTCAAATATCAAAGCATCTATGGAAAGCCCATAATTAGACGGTCAAAATGAGCCAAAGATCAAGGCGGAACTCCCATTATTAAGGAAGTTACGCCATGGAGACTGAATCAACCTCCGAGTGCACTACAGACGAACCGGCGCAAGTTACGCGCCTATCCAGCGGGCATTATAAACTTGGCATATTCAACTCCGCGCATGCGCAAAAAAGCGGTTGTAGCTGCGTAAACGACCGAGTTATGAGGGTTTGAAGTTACAGAACCGACCAAGACAATGGGGGACACAGCGGCGCCCATGGGGGTCCTTTGTGCACCCAGTGACACATGAAAGGCTCCCCTCTAACAATTGTAGAGTTAGGCAGATGCTACTGGCCCCAGTCAGTCTGGAGGTGCTTTTCCAAGATTTGCTACAAATAGCCTGTCTGCACCTCCAGGAAGACAGATCACCAAGAACCGCTCTAGAGGTAACATCTCCAGTCATCTCCTGCTACCTGCTATACCACTGCACTATGGTGAAACTATGCTAGACAGGCATTGGTTTCTATCATTAGTGGCCAGGGGCTATCTCCTTCAAGACTTCCACCAGAGGGTAAAGTTATTCATTATTACATTATTCCTCTAAGCAGCAGGTCAGGAGCTAGGTGTGGGAACCCACCTAGAACTATGCTGGACATTGTAATATTATTACCTCACAGGTGGAGTGGAACAGAACATTATACTTTATAAAATTACTGTATATTTACTGTATGTACAAACTACCTACATACTAACCACTGTATGATTGATATTTCCTACATGTTGCCTAAAGCTGAATAAACCAGTGACAACTGGAGATAACACTATTTATAAGAGCCTTGAGATAATTACACTATATACCACTAGTCTTATGATATTTCTCATATGACAACTTGATCATGCCAATAACTAGTATGACAACACTACCCAATGACTGTATCCTAGGTGACCCTTGATGTAACCTCACTGTACACCAACATCCCTAATGAAGAAGGCGCTATGTCCATTTACAAGCACCTATACTACAATAGGGTACCCAAAGAAGTTGAATTGTCTAATGAGGCAATATACACCCTGCTGTATATTGTCCTCACTAAACTCTCTATCTGAATAGAATCCATGACTCTATAAAATTCACTGTGGTGACATCCACCACCAGGGTGGATTTTCCGTTTTGGACACATCCATTCTCCTAGACAGTGAGGGGAAGATCACCACTGATCTTTATACCAAACCCACAGATAGCTGCTCATACCTAAACTGAGAAAATATTGTTACTCACATGAGTCTAGATCCAGACTCAGGCAATGATGCAAAATGAGTATGATTTGATACTCAGCCTGATCCTTGGATGATACTCAGGCAGATCCTAAGACTGATCCTTGGATGATACTCTGGCTTTGCCTGAGTATCATCCAAGGTTCAGGCTGAGTCTCAAATCATACTCATTTTGGAGACATTGCCTGAGCCTGGATCTAGACTCATGTGAGTAACAATATTTTTTCAGTGTACATTTCAAGTCTGCCCATACCAGACACACCAAGTTATGCCATATGCTCAATTCCTTCGAATTAGACGTATTTGTTCCGATGACACCAAGTTCTTAGAACATTGCATCCACAGAGGCAAACATTTTGTAAGATGTGGATATCCCGCTTTCATTGCTGAATACTTTCATAAAGCCAGTCAAATGGACTGTGTTTCCCATTTAAAGCCCAAACCCACTAAAGCCATAGCTGAGAAAGAACCATCCTATTTGGTCTATACCTACAGCCCTGGCTTTAATGGATTACACAGGTTGGCCCAAAGGAATTGGGATCTGCTAGGGAGATCCTGCAGTACTCGCCAAATCCATCTGGGAGGCTTTAAGATGTCACATTGATGTCCTAAAGGTCTAAAGGACCTACTTGTCAAATCAAAATTGGATCCTGAGGAACCCTTAGTTCCTAAACCCAATAAAAACAGGTGCCTGTCCTGGCCAAAATGCAACTATTGTCCCCAGTTGAACAAAAGTGGCAAAATTAAGTGCACAGTCACAGGCAGGACATACACAAGTAAATACAATGTGTGCTGCTCCAGTACCAATTTAAATTACTGTATCACTTGCAAAATTTGTGGCATGCCTGAAAATTAGGAGAATAGAGTTCTGCCGTAGCAAGGTTTCTCGCCACATGAACTCTTGCTTTAAAAGAGGTAAAGACACCAAACACAGGGACATGGCCATCACTGTGGTGGATTTTATCCCTGCTCTTCCAAAATCTAAGAAGGCCAAAAATCTCCGGAATTCTATTGAGTACAACTGGATCCAGAGGATACACACTAATGCCCCCCAAGGCATGAATGTGAGTGACCCTCTGATCCATTGATGACACACCAGGGAAGAGGAGGGGATGATTGAGTGGTTGCCACATACACTAAACCAAATTTTCCTGAAAAGGAATATAATCTCATGACTCTCGTCCACCTATTTAAATAGTGCTATGGCCACAGCTCCATAGACAAATTGACATGTTTACGAAAAATCATTTTGTGATTTTTCATGATGACCCTAGAATGACAACCCAGTGTCAAAAATAAAATTTATGAAAATTAACCTAATTTATTTTCTGGTCACAATAAAATTATTATCGATCACATGACCAATAATTTAATTTTTTGTGCATTCTGGAATTATTTTGACACCCAAAACACAGTTTTTGAAGTCAATAAAAATTCCCCAATCTGTCCCTAAGACAGTGGTACCGCTCAATTATTTTTTGATTTTTAGATCTACTCTACATACCCATAATAATTTTATTTCAATACAGTCTGAAGATCCCCACAGGTGAAACTGCCAGTTATTCATATTAACACACTGTTGTTAGGGTAAACATTTCCCCGGTAACCATTCCACCATGGTAACCAATGAAATGACAACAAATCCGAAGCAGCCCAGCACAGCTCCTGATTGATCAATACAGGTCACATGTCAACCACTATAAAAGGGCACAAACCTTTTAAAAGCCCTCATTCAAGCGGTAACTGCCACACCAGTAGGAACCCCGTACAAACCCAGAATCAGTTATTACTGATTTATGAGCTTCAATCTTCTTCCATGTTTTAGCAAAGACTCCTCCCTTTGCTCCCTTCATAAAAATATGAAATCAACAAAGTGTTATTAATAAGCAAGTTCTATATCTTATCGGAGTATTAGGAAAATATTTTGCGTTTTTTTACATGAATTACTTAGGAAACAAACAAAAGAGAAACATATGTTGACATGCTATAAGCTTGACCAACATTCTATCACATTAACTAGTCTCACTATATTTTGCCCACCACAGTTTGACATTATTTGATGCATCAAGAAAATCAGGTAATTCAAAGCTTATTAAAGGATGCAGTAGGAAAACTGACGCCTACCTGGAGTATGCTTCTTTGTACACTGACATCCACAACAGTGAGTGAGTACATGTGTCATCATCAGCAAGTTCCTGCAGGTTTCTGAATGGTTGATTGGCACCTTATATGCTTAGTGTGGCCACCAAGTTACCAGTGTACGATATAGCCACTACAAGCGACATCATCAGATTGTCATCCAAACTGCCTCAGCTGCACGTGCCTTTATCAAGTTGTCTGCACCTAAACAAGTAAAGTTCATCATTCAGAAAGTGATCTGTAGGGTATTTCGACCTATACAAGAGCACTATGAGCAATTTTTACTGCCTCCATTATAATCGGATGGCAAAGATCAAAGCCATAGCCTTGCTCTACTTATTCATGGTCCTGCAAGTATGTATTAAATATATGGTGATATTGGAGCCTTCTGATGGTAGTAGCTTGGACTGATCATCTGTTGAACTGAAATATCTTTGAGTTCTATACTGATTGTAATGGGAAAAATCTTAACTCTTGGGTTGGCAGATGCTTTAAAAAAATTAAACATATTTATTTGCATCTTAAGTCAATAACTGACAATTACCTTTTAGTAACAGCGCAGAAATCACTGTTAGTGAAATATGTTTGACATGTAAACTGACGGTAGGTTGATGTGGAGACTTGGTCAGCCAATTATGTCCACATTCAAAAAGTAAATTAGTTATGATAGTGATTGACATACAACTGACGACAATGATCCATACCTAGTAAAAAGCAAAATCACATCCTTTGATTTGCAACAGAAAAATTACATTTTATATGTGCAAATGAAATCTGATATTGCTTACACACAAGGAATAATAAAGAGGGCATAATGTTAGAATATCCGTATCTAGTTTCAGTCATTTTATAAATGGGTTATTGTGAAAAACCATTTCCCCAGAAAATGAAGATAACAAAGTGAAGCATAAGGCCTAAAACATTGTGTTTAGGAAATTCTCCGCACCCTTTTTTGTGAACTTAAATCTAATCAGTATGGGTCTTTGTGAATATTTAACGAGCGATGTAATAACCCATTTTTATATGTAGTGTAAAAAAGGCTTTTAACACTTATTGAGATAAATGGGGGGGAAATCAAATATGATCCCGCCCTCCAAATGTATGAAAATTTGCAATTTTCCTCTAATTTTTACCCATTTTCCTCTAAAAACTTACAATTTTTTAGTAACTATGCAACTTCCGAAAGCTCTCCTGACCTTGATAATTGGAGTATTAACACAATTCAAAAAACCTCCTCAGGCAATGACGTCAAGATAATTTCCCAGTCATCAGAACTTATACTCATACGGAATTTCTATCCCATAATTCGGTTCAAAGGAAGATAAGCTAAAAAGGAAAGTTTTTGTTCCATTTTCTTTCCGTGCCACCCAACGCCTTATAAAATGGATCTTATTTGATGGAGACATCAATTCCAGTCACAGTGGTGTAAAATGCATATAGTTTTATCATCCCTGTAACAAATTATGCATTAGAATATGTTCAGTCTAACAAACCTGGAATGCTGCCTTAATCCTACTTTATGTACATCATTGTTGACCTAGTGACAAGTAAAGCATTAATGACTTCACCTTTCTGATCACCATTCCCACTATTCCATTCCACTCCTTGCTTCTCATATCCCAATTGCCATATACACCACCCGGGGATGGCAGTAATGTGTATCTGCTGTCATATAGAGCAGAGGCTGGATGAATTTTGACAAAATAATTACTCCAATTCATTGTACATTTTAGGGTGCAACTGGTGCTAATCATGATAGATGTGATTAACGCCTATCTCACTAATATATTGAATCAAGCAATAGATTTTTATTGGGATTTGAGGTGTCTTTGAAAGTTGTAAGTCTCAAGGAAAGCGGATTTAAAGTGTAGGAAACCTGGCTGAACATAGTGTATATAGTTTAGCATGTCTGGCTCTTACATACATGTATGACGAGTGGGTAACATGATTCACAAAAATGTCATTGAATAAAGGCAATTACACACTTACGTGAAATTTAGATGGTGCGCTAAGTGTTCCAGAAGCTCAGCACAGTATCCTTTTATCCAAACTCTATTATTTGAGTTAAGCCACAGTGCAAATGGAAAACACTGGGGAGAAAATGATTATAAGCCAAGAGTGTTATCACAAAATTGTTGTTTTCTCAGAACAATGTAGGTTAATTCAGATTTCAATTGGCTGAATATGTCAGCATCATATCGCTGATTCCCATTTTACTTCATGAAGCATTTCTTAATCAAAAAATGACCTGACAGAGTCAATGATGAAGCCATGTATGGATACAGACAGAACCAGCCTATATGGCAGAGACAGGTACAGCTTCCTAAATGGCCATATAACTAGGATTAAAACAATTATTCAGTAAATGAAATTTCGGACTGATGTAACATTGAATGAATGCAAGGGGTGACTCGACTCTTCTCATTAAGTTCCACATTGTGAGAAAATCCTCAGTTAGTTCAAATTCTTGCAAACCTTTACCTATATATTTCATCATACACACCTCAGTTGTCGCTATTCTAAAATGAATTCCATTTAACACATCAGTTGACTTTATCGAGTATGTAGATTTGGGTTTAAAGGTGTTCAACTAATGTTGGCGCTGCTTCACCACTGTGTATAATGCTAACATTAGCATGCAGACAGCATTCATTACATGGGGATTCCTGAAAATCAATCACATTAATTCACAGACGGATGGTATGCACTGCAGGTATGTTGTCAAAACATTCAATATCAGGTCAGAGGCAAATGTTGACTCATTCAGGGTTCAATTCCCCAACTGTCTCCTAAAAATATGTTCTTTGAGCATAGCATGAGCATGTAACATTTATTGTCATCATTCAACAGTTACTTGAAACTGCTCATATCATGATCCTTGTCATTTACCTTTAGTAATGGTTATATACAACTTTCTTATACAAAAGGTAAGGTCCTAAACAGAACAATGTTCTAGATTTGAGATTGATATCATAAATACACACCAGATTTTCATTTCCATTAGTTGTTACAGTTATTACAATGGTAAAGCTTATGTGAAGGAGACTGCCAATACTGGTGAGGTGACAATTTGATGCCAAAAGATAGTCTCGAAATAAAAGGATGTTGATTCTTGGTAGTTCTAGGACTGATGGATTATATTTATCTCATTGCAGGAACCTAAAAATCGTTGGACGAAGAGAGAAGGTTGTGCTTACCCATGTTATATTCTCTTATTTTGAATTAAATGCAGCCTGCGATCTGATAATTTTGTCTTTTATATCCATGTTATCAATTCAAGTAGTTTTATAATAAGACAGGATCTGATGTAACTTAAAATACTTGCCATAATACCTCACTTATAAGGCAAGGCTTGTACATGTATCTCATAAAGCTTATTAAAAAAAGGAAACCCATTATAGGTAGGGCAAATTTAAATTAGTTTAGTATCTAAGGCCAGAAATAAGACCCAGGTGCAACTCGGGGTGTGTTCTATACGCAAGAGTGCCTTATACGTGAATTATACAGTATATAGCCAGCAGAAATAAAATGTCCATCTATAAAATCTAGCAGGGCCACTAGATTCTCATTTCAAATTGATGATTGTTTATCATGATCTAAGAAGAAACAGGATGATTCTATGAACAAACAGGTTTGCTTTTAAAGGACTTCAAAATATCCACTTTACCTCAGAAAAAAACCAGTATGAAGCTAAGGAGCTATGGGATATATCTAAGGAACAACAGTGTTAATTAACATGAGTTAGTCTTCATGTCTAAAAGTTGATCATCAGGCCTAGATGACTGATCATACCCGAAAGTCTAAATCACTGCATTTTGATCGCTGCATTTGTAGTCCAATTTTAGTGGTTCTTGTAGGTGTAGACTTATGTATTTCCAAATTAACTAGAAATTCTTTTTTTCATTATGAAAGACAATGATAGAACCAGATTTACACTCAACCCTGGGCTGACCAACACCCCAACCTCATGTGTAAATGAATATATATTACACATTGCTTTGTACACTACAAAGGATTAATTTCCTACCCCATGTTCACACAAATGATTGCCTAAAATCTCTCCATAATTTATGACAATGCAAATGAGCCATTGTAAATGCGGTGTATGAGCCACACGTTTAACCACAGTAAGGGTGTGAAACGGTACCATTCCTTACTTAAGTCTATGTAAAACGCCACACGTATATAAGCCACCACTTGAACTTGGAAATGCTCTATAAGCTGCAGTATCCCCTTGAAATGGTCTATATGTCGTGGCATATATATACAGGGTTTTACAGTACTGATTGTCTTGAGCTTTTGTGCCATTAATGCTAATAAAGATTTTTTTGTTTGTAAAAAGAAAGCGATGAACACCAACATGAAACACCACTGGAGGACCAACTGAGAAAAGACCTGGCAACCTCAAGCTCGGATGAATCTTCCTCAAGTTCCTGCTCAAGTTCTCAGGAAGAAGGTGAGCTGTCTGACAGAAAAATCTGCATCATGGATGCCACAAAACGTAAAAATTCTTACGAAAGCAGGACCCCATCACCAATCCCACAGAAAAAAAGAAAGGAAGACACAAAAAAGGTCAACTCGGCAGTCAGAAAAGTGACACCAATCAAAAGTAAGAGCCCAAAAGTAAAACACCGACATAGCAATGATCACTACTCGAGGCGTTTGGGCAGCGGTTTTCTTACATTTTGCAGTGCATTGTGGGTGGGGGTGACCTCGAACGCTAACTACACCACCTTAGCTGGTTTCCTCCATCCCCTTCCCCCCCAGCCAGGTCTGGCTAGGTACCAGTCCCTAACTATGCTTGTGAGGGTAGTAAGTTGACTCAGGGATCAACATTGACCTACATGGGGAGGACCAATGGGGGATGGCCTTACAAACCAGCATTGATCCCTCGGTCGTACTCCGAACGCCTCGAATACAAAAGAAACAATGACCGATCCTACTACCATGAGAGATCTCACTATGAGGAAAGATCCCGATACGAAGAAAATTCTCACTACGATAGACACAATGACAAAACCAACAAAAGCACCATGCTCAAAAGCTCCACTTTGTTTTATTGTTGGGAAATGGTAGAAAAGGTCGATACAAAAGAGGCTGATGACTTATACTACTCACTACAAAAGAAAAATTACCTGAAATAAGAAACCACATATGCTTGCATACCGTTTTTTTTTTATAAACCTGACGACAAAAATTAACTCGATTTTGGATACTTCATCCCATTTATTGTTATAGTTCTATTGAAACTTTAAAATATATTGCATGAATTAAGCTTATCAAAATTAACAAGCAGTGTAAAATTAAATCTTCACCTCAAGACCTGGGACCTGCGGCCACGTATCCACTAAAACCTTGAGCTTACAACAAGAAGAAACTACCAAAATCATGATCTTTTTCATGATGACCTAGATAAAACTAGGTCACCAACCCAACTTGACCTACTTAGCTTGACCTACTTCAACATTTGGAACATTTTGAACAATCAATTTGTGCACTTATATGTAACTTTTCTGGTAAAATAACATAATCTGCCTGTAGAAGCTGTATTAACTACACCGAAACGTAGAAAAGATCATCATGTGATCGTTATGTTACAACTAAAAATGTCTACAAGAATAAAAACCACTTGAATAGAAAATTCTATTGTTTGATTTTGTGTGCTTACCATCCTATTAACTAAATAGAAAAATGAGAAGGCTACAGTATCAGATTAATCAGGGTTCAGAGTTATAGTGACAGGTGTTGTCAGCTCACCTCACGTGCAACATTTGCTCAGCGAATAGAGACCTGGAAACATCTCATCTGGGAAGATCTTGGACCCTCAATATTCTCAAGTTTGGGGGTCGATTTATAGGTGAGATTTTACTTTTGGCTATTATGGTTCTTTATAGTTGAATCTTTGGCTCAAAGATGGGGGCTCAACGCATAGGTGAGGTTGACTTATAGGTGAGGTGAGCACACAAATTATAAATATCCCAAAAATAGTGTTTGTTCTAAAATGAGAAGCTGCTAGATTTGACAGATCATCCTGTAGACTTCAGCTTAACTTTTGTAATAATATGATTAATCATTAACTGAAAATTTACAAAATGAAAATATCTACCTTCAATATTATATGGGCGATTCTTCCCAAATGTCCCACCCTTGTGGGTCAGAGGGTCAAGATGACAAACTCAGCATTACACTTTAAGACTTTATTTTATTTACAGCCCTATATCTTGCCTTTATGAAAAGGTTCATTCAAGTCATTAACTCCCAGGGGGTCAGTTTCTATCGCAGCCGCCGTAAAATCACAAAATTGATTCATCATGCGCCTTACACATAACTTAAACAACACACAACACCTTCAATAATCACCCTATCATTACTAAATTACAAATTAGTACAATACCCTAGTATGTGTATTCAAAAAATTATAACTGTGGCTTGAAAACTTCCGAAATTGTCCAAGATTGAGATTTTTCTAAATCTTTTTGCAAGCAATATTAACTTTGGTCTCAAAGACTCTAAACCTGTAGGATAAGCATAAATATCAATTTATTACATCTTCAACATGTACACTTCTTGTAACAATCATCATTTACCACTTATTTAGTACTTGCTCTGTATGGTTCACTCTCAAAATGACCCTCCTCACTCTGTAAGGTGCATGATGAATCGTCTACACATTTTAATATCACGGCCACTGTGCCAATATAACCAAACCCAGCAGCAATCTTACACACTACAACAATGAGAAATACATAGAGGATGTATTATAACCACAGAAAAAAAACATTTAAATATTGAATAATTGGCCTAAAATCGATGGCGAAAGATTGAAAACGAGGGTGGGGCTGCAGAAAGAGTGCTTTGCAGGGGCTGGGGAGTAGCAGAAGTACTGGGGGTGCGCTATAAATGCTTAAAATCAACGCCGGGCCTTATTCTATCATATAAACCACAGATGTGCATGCATTTGGGCGTAGCAGAGAAGCTTTATGGGACCAGAAGTCATTTCATCTTATGCTTTACATCTGGCAAGCAACTCTGGTTTGGGGCAACCAAGGCATGTAGAGACTCATTTCTTTTTTTAAATGGCACCTCATCAATAGATATATGCCATATGATAAGCCAGAAATCATTAACACAGGCTGTACATACACAAGTGCTGTTTAAGGGGGGTTAGGGTTGACTTGAAAAATACTTGAATGTGTATTACCCACAAAGGGTGCATAGTATGCAAACAATTATTTTACCAAAAAATCCCCTATACATACCTCCTTGATGGTGATAAATAGGAAGTCTGAGGATAATATATTTATAACTGATCTAATGCCATAAACAATTCATCACGCGCATTACATCACTACTTTCAAGTCAGAAAAATGGCTAGGGTAAAAGAAATTTGAGACATATCACCTCCAAACCACATGGAAATGTTTGATAGGATCCCAACTTAGGAATAAGTAAAATTATAGGGGTCTCTTACTCCTTGGCTTGATAATATACAGGGTTGAATGGGCAGGAAATTTTTAAAAAAATGCTATTTTTGGCCATTTTTCAGCTATGGGCCATCATATCTCAAAAAAGTTGTGGTCCGACATACGTAAATTTAATCTTTTTTTTTATCCCCAGGATGTTTTTTTTTTTTCAAATAACACCTAAAAAAGGAAGAATGGTTAAATAGTCTTTATTCTGCAGCCCCCAACCCCAAAAATACCCAAAAAACAGAAAGTCGGAGCTTTGGCAGGAATCACCCATATGATAAAACAACAACAGAAATTAATTTTTAAATGTTAACAGTTGTTGTTGTTCTGGAATACCCTCTAGTTCTAGTAACATATTCAGGTGACAAAGGAGAACACAGCCCACAGTGGAAATTTCCTGCCAAGCCGATATCATAAAGACACAAACAACTGAATTGTGATGTGCTGACCAGGGTAGAATCACTTCAGAATTTAAAGTTCATCCTTGGTGCACATGTCTACAGTAATATAGCGATAGACTGCACTGAAAAACAAACTGAAAAGATGACTACTGGGAGACCATAGATTAATAGCATATTTCTAGTTATATTAATCTTCATCAACATTTAGATGACATATTGATCTATTGGTATATTGCTCAAATTTCTTTTATGTATGCAGTAACAATTGTCCAACCCACTGAGTCAATATCCTGATGATGAAATACACCTGATTTTATTTTGATTGTGATCTGAATTCACTTTTCAGATATTAAGGACTCTCGACACAGCTAGATAGAATGCTCAAATCCTAGAACTCCCAAGAATTAACATCATTTTATTTGAAGACAAGACAAATTTATTACGATACTGTGACTTGATCAGTAACGGCAGCCTTGTTGACATTTTTGTATTCATCTTTTGATATTGGAACTACTGAGGGAAGTCTGAACAAGGTGAGTGTTATTGATTCGCATGAAAAGAAATGAATCTAGAACTCCTATTAAGACCTAAATTTCAGTTAGAGCCAGGTGGGTCGGTAGGGAAACACTGACACACGCCCTGACCCCTTTGTTCTATGTTCACAGCCCCTACTGCCACAGACATAGATATTGAGGTGAAAACATATGAGTGAAATTTTATTATAAAGGATGCTTTATATAACCACCAAAGACCCCCATGACATATACTTGGTAGTAAAGAAATTCGGTAAACACATGTACAAGGAGTCTCTGTGAAAATAACAAAAGATCTCCAGACGATGATTACGTCGTTATTTTGACATATTTTTTTATAGTGTACCCTTCTGTTTTCATGAAGATAAATATCATTGATTTACAGGTATCACAGTGCCATAAGTGTTGTGTACAGAGCAGTGTCAGTGTTGAACAGAAGGGTGCATTGACGCCAACCAGTGTGGGAGAAATATCTCAATTCTGTATATTTGAACCTAAATCTACATATGAAATCAAATTGACTGGGGCATTGAACGGGATTTATCTTAGGATAACAACAGCTGAGGTCTGGAGATCAATATCATATTAGAACATTACTTTTCAATAGTTAACCATGTAATAGATATTTAATGAGAAAAATGCTAGGTCCATACAGGCAGGTGGTGCCCTCTTTTGTTAACCAAAAGAATCATGCCTATTTGTCATCAAGATGTACAAATGCATTGACCAATGGGTATGATGCACTTAAACATGAGTGGCACTTGAAGGTTTAATACTTGAATCAGTCTCATATAACTGATTTACAATAATTATTTAAAAATGTGGATCTTGTGCTGTGCTTTTTGTATTTGTCTCAGTATTTTCCATTTGTCTCATGGCTTGATGACAATACCACAATTAGGATAACAGGATATTGTGCTGAGATTTTGAATTACCTATCACACCATCTGAACTTTACGTAAGTGTTAATAGTCTTAGGTCTTTGATATATTCTTTAAGGTTATACCCATTATACACAGGGACAACTGGGGCCTAGCCCCTTTAGTTCACACACAATGGCCCCACTTCTAGCTAAAGGGAGCGGGCAGATCCCACCAGAATGGTATGGGGGCTGTACGAAAATGATCAATATATATTGAATACAAGTGCTTAGACCATCAAAATTGGTAGGAATCAATGAAGAGCTCATCATAATATCCTTAATTGTACAATAACTTCAAGTGGTAGCCCTAGGATGTCAAATATCTAGCTAAAAAGAGCGAGATCAGGTACTGAGGCTGGAGCTGATCATGTGACCTCCTTTAGGTCAATCAGAGATGAGCTTTCACCAGCAGCACATGCCAGACGTGCAAAGTAGCAGAAATGGCTGCTGCAAAGATAGCACCCTCTGGTGTGTATTGCTAGTTGTTCCCTAGTATTCAACAACAGAATCTACCTTCACCCTTTAAAGTCATCTGAATGCATGAATGCAGCAGTTGAGTTGCTCACCAGGGCTATATTCATGCACCATGCGGACCCTACAGAATTAATACACCCCAGAGGGGTGGCTTGACGCTCGAGTGAATTGCTGGTGTGCAGTCCCTTCATTGGTGCATCATGCTGACAAATCGTCCAACCAAAAAAGAGTCATTTTCGAAATCAGTGATTGGTGTAAGGATATGCACACAATACATAAAGGAAGTGACATTGAATTAAAAATAAATCTCTTCAACTTACTTATTGGAGTACCTAGAAATCATACATGCCTAACACTGGTATAACATACAAATTAGATTAGAGAGCGTCATGACTTATATGGGGGGGATTCAACTTATGATGTATTTGGCCCTTTTTGGCTTCTGGGAGCTACAGCAAAAATATTTAAAGCACCATTCTTCTTTATTCTAATCCTATTTGATAGAAAACATATGGGGCTTCAAAAAAAGGGCAAATTTGCGTATGTCGGCCTACTATTTTGAGAGATATTTCCTTTTCCTCTATGTTCAAGGTCATGTATTATATAATAAGTCATTTCTAGGACATCCTAATTTATTTTTTCCATAAGGGGTACCTATTAGCTAATATTTCAATGTCTCTCGGAGTAGATTGATTTCGAAAATTTTCCGCGGGAGGGCCTACTATGAAAAAAGTCAGGTTTTATGCAAACTAGGTATATAATAAAAGTACATTGGGTAGCCTGCTAAAATGCTACCTTTATTCTTATAAATATCCACCATGAAATGGGTCCTTATAGGGGTCTATTGGGCAGAAAAAAATTGGCGCTACCTCAGAACCCGACATCACCACAGCCATCAACGTAATTTTAAATTCCGAGAGTGTGACCAATGCTGAACGGTCATTTTCCTCAATTAATCAACAAATACTGGTCATTTCTATAATTATTCCACCCAAACTGCATCAAAACCTGTATTTTCTCACCATAGAAGTAAAAAAACAAAGAAAGGTTTCACAGGCTGGCCATAAGGGGGGGTTCTTCGTTTGCTTCAGCGTTGGTCACACTTTCGTGCTGAAATCAGCACAGGGAAGAAAAACGACTTCCTGTTACCAGCAGAAATGACCTACATCCGGGTCTCAGAGGAGCCCAAGCTGTGAAACCAGAGCGGTTTTCTGCTATTTCTCCTCAACTTTCGGGTGAAAAATCCCCACAAAGGTAAGGAAATTCAATGAAATTCTCATGAATCATTGTTGAGAGATTGCTTTTGGTGTACCAAAACGATGTATTTTGGACGCTAGGGGGTAAAACCGATCGGTGAGTGAAGTTTCCAACCGGCTGCGGCCATAGGCTTGCCTGGGTAGAGCAACCCGGTCCTTCTCCCCGGCAGCTTCAGCGTTGGTCACATTTTGCTCGCAATGCCGAGAACGGTCGAAATTGGTGGAATTTAGTAAGGATTCACTGTAAATGAAGGTTATATGTGTACATTAGGCTGTGTACCATATGTTTGAATGCTTGAGGAACCTCTTCTCCCATTTTTGACCATCCCCTGTTGCCTCCAAATGCTGGGGTGGTGAAAATCTGCGGAAAAAATTGCATGTGTTTATGCCCAAAACTCGCTATTTTTTCAAGATTCCATGGTTTTTGCATGTTACAATCCTGAACCCCCCCATCATTTTATGCTATTTTGCTCATGTTTGTATGGCCAGGTTTCCCTCAGTGCAAGCCTTAAGGTATTTACCCCGAAAATGTGACCAACGCTGAAGCCGAGTCAAGTTCGGCCCACGACATTCCCCACAGATGTTTGCCTTAGTAAATTTCAGTCATCATTACTTAGGACTAGTACCTAAGCTCTTGGCCACATATTTTCACTATTTGACATTTCCCCCTTCTTTATGGCACATTTATGAAAGTGTGACCAACGCTGAATCGATAAATTTAAGTCTATAAGGTGTGTATGGTACTCTTACAGCCCACATAGGTCATTCATATTTGGCCAGAAGGTGGCCCTATGGTTCCCTAACTTATAGAAGTACCAACAAGTGCATCCTGAATACTTCATTTAAAAAAAAAAGTTCTAGTGGTTATAGTTTTGGATTTTCGCAAGGTGTTCGGTCAGTATTTTTCTGTGTCATGTCTATATGCTCTCATTTTTTTTTCTAATACCTATAGGCCATCACTAACATCATATAAATGCCCCATAATGTGTGTTTTTTGTAATTTGTCACTAATTATTTACATTTTCCCTTTGGTACCAAAATTCTCAAAATCTTTTAAAAATGTCATGATGGGGACCCTATATATTCATGAAATCTGTATATTTATGCTCTATTTAATGAAAGAAGAGGTTCTGTGCCTTAGAATGTAACAGGGATGTAATCCAATAAGTTATATTGAGTGTATGGTGGAGTAATCAATATGTTGTATCAATATGTTGTCATTGCTTCAGCATTGGTCACGTTTTCGGGAGTTTGCGAGGGTTCAGTGAAGGCCAAAATAAGCTGCTGGAGTTAATTATTGATGGCCAAGGGTCCTTTTTCTGTTTAAAAGACCTTCTTAAGATAAAGCAGCGTAATTTTCAAGAGAATATGAACTGAGGGTAAAGTTAGAATTGTGGATCGATTTTCACCAAATTTTACACCTCGCGCTATATTACAGAAGACCTGTAAATCCAAAAGTTTAGATCCCTGGTTTTTGATTTTTGGTCAACTTAAACTACTATATTGTAGTATTATTGAGACAGCATTTGGTAACAATCCAAGCATTACTCAGTGTAGTTTTGATGCGCTGAACGATTTTCTAAGGGTTTTATGCCGTGGGCTATAAAAACTGAACCCCTGGGAGTTGAATCCTTGAATGAACCTTTCTGATATGCTATAGGGCTTTCAATAAAATAAAGTGTTATTAAGTAATACTGAGTTTGTAAGTCCATCAGTCCTGAGCCAGATATGCATAAAAGGTTGAATTCTCCCATATATGAAAAACAGATTTGGAACAAATAAACATTTTGTCATCAGAATGTTATACTTATTCAACTGTGTTTTTCCCCTCTAGATTTGCATCAATCATAATGTATGGCTTTAAAGTCTTAGACAATTGTATTGAAGAAGCTTTCACGAGTTTGGTTTATACATGAAAAAAAAACACCATTTTGAAAAAGGGACAGAATTTTCAAAGTTTACAAGTTAGAGATGGCTTAATGGAATACAAACATAGTTCCTCTAAAATGCATTTTGCAGGTGATTAGAATCTTACTATAAAACATTCATATTAGGAAAACACTTTTAAAAACTTGCACTAGGAGAACAAAAAAGAAAAACTCCCACATGAAACTATTTCTTTCTTACAGTCAAAGGTCTTGATCCATAAGAAATCTTTTATAAGAGAGATATACTATATCTTGGCTTTTCTAATTCGTTTTTTTCAAATTTACACCAGGTCCATATGTAGTATTATACCCTTGGTTGCCAGGTGTGAATTGGGTAAATGTGTCCAGAGCATCCTGGGCCTTGTGGATCAGCTTTTGGGTTGTCTCCCTTATAGCGGCCATGTCATACATTGGTAATTTGGTGATGATGCCAATTGGTCATCATGATGCATCAATGCAGCCCTGGTCAGTTTCTCATCATGGCTGCATTCCGCGCACCATGCATTATGCTGAATCTATTGGTCCAATGAAGTACTACCGTAAATCCCCGGTCATAAGCCGGATTGTTTTTTTTTCTATTTTGGGCCCAAACCAGCTTCTAAATTTTTCCCAAAGTCCACCCCTGGCTTATGACCGTTTTTTTTTTTACTATAGAATAAAGAGAAAATGGGAAAAATTTGACACCAAAACCGGCTTATATGATTTCCCTAAACTCACCCCCTGGCTTATGACCGGGGCCGGCTTATGACCAGGGATTTACAGTAGTAAGAAGACCTCTAGTCCTTGCTTACAGAGGTAATGCATGTATATTTCTTAAAGGATGCAAAGGATGGAGTATTTGCCGAACTTTAGCAGAAAGTCCATTCAAAGGACAACATTATTTCTGATTCCACTGCCAAGATATTACTTAGAGAATAGACAACGATCTTCTTCACATCAAGACTGTCTGTTGTCAGGCAGCCAAGATGTGAAGAAGGAGTTGTCTTTTGTCTTTATAAAACATTGTTCATTAAATATAACTTTCATTCCAATCAATCAAGTACCCAATCAAGGTATTTTTAGACCAATTAATGGTATTTGACTGGTCTATAGCTATGATGACCTTGCTCAGGTGTGTACTGTACTCCTTTAATGCACTCAAGGTCACTTCTACCGTGCAGCAGAGCACCTCCAGCCATTTTATTTATAAAGTCTATCAATGGATGAGAACTTTCTGCTCATGTAGCTGACAAGACAGATCTTGAGCAAATCTTATTTAAAAGTAAATCCTGCAATATGGTGAATATCCCAGAGGAGTTCATGCCATTGGGTTATGGTATTGGTCTGCCAAAAGGATCTCCCTTCACTGACTTATTCTCAAAGGAGTAAGTGTATGAAATATCAGTCCCTGGATATGTTATCAGAAAAGAGCTATGCCATAAGCACTGCCCGGTAAGCAAAAAGAATTCTTTTCAGATTTGTGTTCTCCAAATGCTTTTTCTTTCAAATCTATAAACACATTTAAACATATATTTTTTTAGACACTCTATAAAACCTTTCTCAGGTTAAAAAGAGCAAATGATTTTGACATATAAATCATAACCAACAAACATTATGAATGTTGTGAAATGTTCTCATCAAATTTTATTTAGCCAAACCTATTCAAAATGTCTGCAAATGTTAGAAATGTTGCAAAGTGGTTGCCATGACCTAGGCCATTAACACTTTTAGGTAGAATATTCAATATTCTCTTGTGACCTTACAGTGTGCAATCTGGACGAGGCACATATGATACTTCTTTCAGATATAAGGAATATTATGAAATATGTGTTGCTATAGAGTGTAGGGGTCAAAGCAAGTATAATCTATCTGAATATCCTAGTACACTTTAAGTACATCAAACATTGAGCTACAATTGTCAAAAATACTCAATCTAGTAGTCCTGTCTCTTTGATATAACTCTCAAAAATCTTCTAGCTTTTTTAAGTGAAAATGATGCTCTAATTTCTGGAATGATCCTCCTGGGTGAAAATGGATTACTAACAGCATGGCAGAAGAGACATCTCCTGAAGTCAGAATGCAAAGTTAAGAGAGGCTCTAAACCGATATCGACCTCTTGGATCTCTATTTCCCATGCCACATGGCATCATTTATGGATGGCCCCTTATGATCAATAAGGATAAACACACAGACAAAAAACAACAATTTACAAATGGCTTATGTAGCTACACAGATGTTGAATGTGATCAATATCACTGTTTGTCTTGATGTTTTGATGAATAATTCAGACCTGTCCAAATGTACTTCGATGGAAAGGTGTATATATATATAGAGTGTGACACGCATAGTGTAGCAATGAGTGACTCGCTGTTATGTTGGGGTCATGAGAAATGACAGGTGGTATTCGAATATGTTTCCAATGATGATCTTGTCATTATTTCTGGGTGGTTGTACTGGACAGGAGCAGTGCACAATAATTGGTAAGTCATTTCTCAGGAGGACCTTTTACTAAATGGGCTCATAGAGATGTTATATTCTAAACTTCAATATGTGACATGTACTGCAAAGAGGGATCTTAGTACCCCCTGCACTAAGCCCCCTTTTCGCAGATTGTGTCACATATACAGATTTGTTACATAATGAAATTCGGGTTCCCAATTCATCAGGAAACTCACTTAGGTCAGTACTGATCATAGTCTGATAATGAACTTAGTGCATGCAATGCTACACCCGGTCCACCTTTCTGATAATGACCTAAACCCCATTGTTCAGGCAAATTCTTGCTAATCGGACTGATTTTGAAATATCATATATCAGATGATTACTGAAAATAAGCCTGACTGACAGCAGTGGAACCACCGTTTTAGGGAGGAATCTCTAATGACAGCAGGCACGACAACCGCTACAGGCTGACCAATGTCAGATCTTCTATTGATACTCTCAGTATTAGTTTGATATATATAGAAGAGGAAATGCAAAGAAATCCCAATTATTTTTATATATGACCACTTACTCAAAAATGCTTTAACTATAGAAATTAATGGGAAAAACATTTTTTTCATATTTTGCATCATAGTGAATGGCCTATTCATTCATCTATTCATCTCTGAATAATTATATCAAGGACTTCTTTACAAACATTTTAAAAGAGGAAAAATGGTGGAGGGGATTACAGTTAAAATGAAAAAGTTGGCATATAAATATATTTAATGTATCTATAGTAATCAGAAATGAACTGAAATAAATATGTACAGGTAAAGAAATCCAGTTGGGGTGAGAAATCTCATTAAAATAATCTAAGTGATGAGTTCTGGTGTCTGCCACCAGGTGGCTCCTGTGTACTGGGTAGCGTTTGTCTTTAATGAAATGATGCATAATGTTTTATCAGGTTTGAGTAGTATAACAATGGCCTTTGAGTAAATTTCTTTTGCACATGGCTATACTTGAAATCTCTGATTTCAGAGGCTGAGTCATTTTCACAACAACACAGACTGAACACCTTTGCTGCTGTTGGGAGGATTTTAAAGCTTCATACATTACAATATATAGGAAAGTAGAAAATACATTTTATATAAAATGCCACGCATCTAATCATTTACTTAACCACCAGAAATATTAAAATGGCTTTGGATAAAATGATGCATATATGGGATATAAGATATACAAGGATACTTTTCCTGTGATTATTACATACTTCATAATTCTCTAACTAAATTCCTCTCAGAAACTTATTTCATCTGCATAAAATATCCAATTTTATTGAGTACAATTTTAACATTTATCTTGATATCATTACCCAGGTGATGAAAATGAGAGCAGGCAAGGATTGTCATTTGCATCAAAAGTGAACATATTTAAACACAAACAACTGAATTGCAATACCCTTCTAAGCTCCATCTCACTTGCAGAATTTAAGTTATATCTTGGATTAGATATCTTCAGCAACATTGTAATTGACTGCACCATCGAGAAGACAGAAAAGGTAAAAGTCTCATATTAGATGCACATGAAAAGGTAAACATCTCAGAATTATTTGATGTACATGAAAAGGTAGAAATTTCATATTACATCTATATTTCCTAAGGTAGTGTTAATGACATTAATGTAGATTGACTTTAAAGGGCATAAATTGAGTTCTTCAACTCACATCTAAAAGGTGATGCACTTTTTTTATATTACTTAACTTGCATACTCTATCAGTTTGTAAACCAAATTAGGAGTTTCTGGGGTGTATGTATACATGTGTAATAAACCCTTTATCACTGACTAAAACTGTCCAAGGGACAGGAAAAATGGTTTGTCACTGTTGCACATTTATAAGATTGGAAGTTAAAAAATGTTATTCTGAGTTTCATTATTTGTGACTCCTAAGGGAGATATGTAGGTCTCAGGAATATCTTGCCCATGAAGCCAATATCTATATTATTTCTCCACTACGGCTTGTGAGGCTGTATCAAATTAAAGTGAGAAATAAATCAGTACTAAGAGATTCACCTTACATGCAGGGTTTTTGATAATGTAGCAGATTTTGACTCTTTGTTGCCCAAAATGAATGGCCATAGCCCCAATATTCTTAGGTCAGGATGTCATATCAAGTCTTGTCAGGATTTTATATACTTTATACCTGCCAGAAGGTGTGATGAGATCTTTCATTGTAAAAATTAACTTAGATATTTTGGGTCGATATTGCAGATTATAAAGTCTCTTCAGCTGAACAGACATAATGCCTTGATACTAGAACTTCCCAGGATCAATGCAATTTTATTTGAAGACAAATATCCTGACACACATCCATTTACAAGTGACCTTATTCACAGCTATACAATTATAACCAATGTAGAGAAATCTGATACTAGAGAAAACCAGGTAAATCTGTGTTAATTAGCATTGAAGTAGTTTGCATGAAAGAATCATTTATTTATATACATCCTCATGATTGGTCCAACATATAGTAATTTTCTAGCAGCGGATATTCTGCATCTTATTTTTATCTATTCATTTTATATAATACTTATGAGGTACTTTTGTTTGACCAAAGTTTTTTAGGGTAATCTCAGGCCAATGCATTATATCTTTTGGTGAGAAAAACACCCTTTGGTTATGCCTTTTAGTTTGGACCTAAAATTTACATCAGACAACGTTAATCTAGTCAATAAAGATTGATCACACAAATTCCAACAATTATTGATTTCATTCTTTGTCTTGCACACAATTGAAAGATACTGAAACTGCTAAACCCTACTCAAAGTATGACTGAGAGGTATGATTAGTATTTTATTGCTCATTATCTTTTAGACATCACTATGTGAGGAGTGTTGTATACAGAGTAGTGTCAGAGTCCTACAAAGGGGTACACTCACACCAACAGTATTCGGAGAAATAAGCGAACGATGCACCTTTGAAGCTAAATCATCATTCTCGCTGAAACCATCTGATGGACTGAATGGACTCAATCTAAGAATAGCAACAGCAGAGGTTTGCAATTTCTACTAATTTCTCATGGTGTAGCATGCGCGTGCATTTTTACATTCTCTACAGTAAAGATAGGGTCCAAAATCTTACAAAAAATGTGAAGCAACTAGGATCTCCACAGTGAGTTGCATGAAGTTAACAAGTTGAAGGCTATCAAATTACCTTTGCATTTAAAGTTATAAATTTTACTGTATGCAGTGAGGTGAGAGGCCTGAATATAGGCATAAATTAAGAAATGCTGCGTCTTCAAATCAAAACCCCAGGCTTTGCATAATCAATGATCTTGTATAAGTGGTTGTTTGGTAAAGATATTATAAATGAAGCTTCTATAACACTTAAGCACTAAAAATAAATACCGTAAATCCCCGGTCATAAGCCAGATTTTTTTTTCCATTTGGGCCCAAACCAGCTTCTAAATTTTGCCCAAAGTCCCCCCCCCCCGGCTTATGACCGTTTTTTTTTACTATAGAATAAAGAGAAAATGGTAAAAATTTGACCCAAAAACCGGCTATTATTTTTTTCCTGAACTCACCCCCAGGCTTATGACCGGGGCCGGCTTGTGACTGGGAATTTACGGTATTGAAACTGTTAGTGTCGTATTTAGTTACACATGTGATGCACTTCTGCTCTGAGTAACTGTGAATTCTGTTTTTTCCCCAGTACTTCCCATTTGTTATTTTTGTGAAAAGTCCTGATAAAGTTATAATAAAAGGATATTGTGCTGAGATTCTGGAATATTTATCACAACATCTCAACTTTACGTATGTTAACAGTTACTCTTACAAATTCATGAATACAGTTTACTTATCTAGAGATATCCTAGACATAAGTTTTATATAGAGGATTCTATTAATACTACTGTACTTTTATACTGTACATTTTTAAATATTACGGTATGTTCACTGCAGACTTAGAGACAGACCCATTCTATACACAAAAAAAATTACACTAGGATCACCAAAGTGAGTTAAATAAAAACTAACAAGTTGAAACTGTCAAATCTCCTTTGTGGGCCCTTGACCTTGTTTCAATAGTGTCCACGACAGGACACCCACAGATTGTAGTTGGAAGTGTATGAAATGGCTTCATAGCAATGACTACATAGTGAGCTACAAAATGTATTCAACTGCTGGCTTCATACAGACCACTATGAAGTCATAGGACCCAGTCGTACAGGCCAGGCACCCATACTAAATGGCTAAATAGTGCCCAGTCGTACCTCCCCCATAGTATGGTTTGTACTCTACTGTTCAAATGAGCATAGGGCTACAGTATCTATATAGAGGTGATCCCACCTGCTTACAAGGGCGCACACATGGTCAATATATGAAAATGGATCATACTGTTAAAGGTGGTCAAATATACCTACAAATATCATAATTGTAAAGAAAGCTTCTATTTGGCAGCAGGTCCCTCCACCTTCAACGTGAGGTTGAAGATACATAGCCTCCTCAACACCTTGCTCTATATATAGTAAGACCCATCGACCTCTATGAGTGGCCTGAGATCAGGGCACTAGTCTGTGTATAGAGTACATACATGGTTACAGAGAAAAGAGTACAGGTGGGGTGCATTTGAGCATAGGAGTGCAGATAGCAGGAGCTACGACTACCCACTATGTATTCACATAGAGGGTTGTCATACCAGGGTCCCTTATTGAGTCACTGCTCTGGTGGCAATTTAGCCAGCAGGCAGTACCATCAGCCAGTAATGTAGTCAGCTATTTAGTCACTATAGCCAAAGTCCTAAGATCACCTGGTAAGATTTGGCCCTTCTCAAGTCGTAGGGGCCTGAACCTGTCGTAGACACTATTGAAACAAGCTCCTGGTACAGATTCTACTTCTTGACGACTTTAGATGGCCTGGGCATATGGCCCTACCTGATTGCCTTTGGATGAAAAACCCTGAAGTTGTCAGCATGAAATAGAAGTTGTCAACCAATGTAAAGAGTCTCTGTCAGGTGTACAAAATCAAATTTGATAAGTTGCACCTCTCTCATTTTATGCTACTCACTTTGAAGACCCAATCCCTTCCAGTTTGCATTTAGTGTAGCTCAATAGGCAATATGACATGCTGAGGCCAGGAGGTTAATTCAAAAGATCCTGGGATCACAACCTCTGCAATCTTAGGAATTATTCTGCCTTATCATATTAAGCAATCTTAAGATTAGACTACGTTCATTTTTCCTAGCCAGCACTAAGATCGCATTGATCTTAGCCTCAGCCCTCCTACACTATTCCAAGAAGTACTAACTGGGCAAAATAAAGGAATAGCTGTGGAGTCACTCTTCTTCACAACAGTGTTTATACCATCGTTTCCCATCCCCATATGGGCTAACAAAAGAGCACAGGGTGCAGTTGACCCCATACGGTATTCAAGAGTTGTTCCTATGAATGTATGATTTATGCTTGCCTATTAGAAGCATTGTGCCCCCCCCCAGGACAAAGAGAAGAGAAGAATTACCTTACAGAGCACTTAACGCATGAGTAGCCCTGAGAGCCCTCAAGGACACTCTGCAAACGTCCTCCCTCCCCTCTATATGTATGCAGCACACAGAGAAAATATTGTTACTCACATGAGTCTAGATCCAGACTCAGGCAATGTCGCCAAAATGAGTATGGTTTGAGACTCAGCTTGATCCTTGGATGATACTCAGGCAGATCCTGAGACTGATCCTTGGATGATACTCTGGCTTTGCCTGAGTATTGTCAATGGACCATTCTGGGTATAATTCATTATTTTACACATTTATTTTACAACCCCCCCCCCCCCAGTGTGTACAGTGAGCTACTCTTACATCATCCATACCAGGATGTTATGAGAGCCGGACCCATTCCATTTCTGGGCACTGACTCACTGGGAGTATCACAACATACCGACATACCTGTGGACGCGTTTCTAGGATGCAGGGAATCCACAATCTCCCTTCACCCTGATTGGTCCACATATAAATAGAATCATTACCGGGTATGACGGCGCGTCAGATCTGACCAGATCCAACCAGACCTGACCAGATCTGACCTGCATCTACCGGTACATTTCATCACCCTGTGTCCTGCTCACCTAGGTATATAACACCCGGTGAGCAGCTCCCAGTTATCTATTCTGAGCTCTCTTTTCTACTTACATTATCCCACGCACAACCTCCCTAGTATCTAGGACCTACGACAGGTTAAGCTACGAGCTTAGGGGCAGAGCCTGCGTGCTGGCAAGTGTATCATTGTTACCACCTATATGTACACTCTGTCATCATGCAATAAACAAGGATCAATGAACTTCTCTGGATTCAGTGTTCATTACAACATCGACTTGTAACGGTTCGTTGACAGTATCATCCAAGGATCAGGCTGAGTCTCAAGCCACACTCATTTTGGCGACATTGCCTGAGTCAGGAGTGTTCCCTGTAAGTGCTCTTGTACTCAGGTTAAACCACTATGCAATTCTTTCACTAAGATCGCAGTGTGATCTTAGCGCTGGAAAAGGAATAGTGAAGTGATCTCAGGAGTTGCTATTCCTGACAGGCCTGCAATCACTGCATTAGATAGGGTAGACTGGCCAGGTCTTATGATATGTGCCTACACTAAGATCGCAGGGTAGAAATCCCAGGATCTTTTGAATTAACCTCCTGTTCTGCTATGGATGCTCTCCTATAGATTGTCTCTTCAGATCATACCAAAATCAAATGTCCACCAATCTCTATCTGAAAAATAACCCATTTTGACTCCTTTATTTAGGTATTCAGTACTTCCATCTCTGGATGGTCTCTATGGTAGTAAAAACCAAATTACCCAAGAGTGGGATGGGATAGTAGGAATGGTGGTTAAAAAGGTACATGTTTATTTTTGTTGTGTTATAATTATCATGCATGTTAAATGTTATAACTGGATATGGGTAGTGATGTCTACTCATACAGGACTCAGTCCTTCTGGTCTCCTCACTTGGGGACAGATGAGACCTACTCTCATCAGATCTCACCTGTTCAGGAGCCATTACAGCACAAAGGTGCTCAATCCTATGAGGTAGTTATACCACTGTTTATCTTTTGTGTGTTACTAAATAAGTTAAGGCTGTTAGGAGAACCAATTGTGGCAAACTAGTGATCCAATTCCATGTTGCCAGTAAAGTAAAATAGCATTATAACAATCTCTTACACATTGGGTTTATTAACAAATATATCTAAAATACATTTCTAGCAGGCTGACATGATCATAGCAGGAATAACAATAAGCAAAGATAGATTGGAAGCCGTGGACTTCACCTTTCCTTTCTGGACTGAAACCTCAGCATTCAGGGTTAAAAGTGTGGACGAAAGAGAATTTTACATCATTAAGTCATTTCACTGGAAGGTATTGAAGTTTCATTTATTTATTTGATCTTTTTTAGTATTGATTCTTTAAGGTCCGAGAATATTTCTACTAGTCAAGAGCTTAGGTGTACTCATCATATACAATATCTATATAGTCATACCCTGATATCCAGTATATATATGGCACACCCAAAACCTGAGTGAGACCTCCAGGTCACACCCCTCACTTGATTTGGACTAGTTTATAGCTAAGTTCTAATTTAATGTATAATATATCTATCAATCATCCCTGACGTGCCATACTTGGTAAGGCTTATTAGGGGTTCAGACGAGCCTTCCTGTATATACAGGGTATCATATTGGTCATGGAAAAGGGAAATTATCTTCTCTCAATTCATCTCCAGAATTATAGGTTTTTATGTTTCCCTGTGCTGCTTTTACAGGTGTGGATAGCTGTTTTCAGCTGCATGGCAATCAGTGTTATAATTATTTGTCTGTTTGAATTTGGATACAATTGGCTGACTGAGTCCCCTTTAAAGTCTACAACTATGTTGGTTGTTAGCCAAATATTATTCACAGTGGTGTCAACCATGTACTTAAAAGGTAAGATAAATATATATGCTCATACCCAGTGTCAAAAAAGGAACCTGTGCATGTATTTTACCGTCTGGCAAAAGAAGAAGTACTACAATATTTCGGGAGCATTAAAAATGTTTTAGATGTTGGTAGTGGGCACTCTACATCTATACATACACAGTTTTAGATGTCTTTTGAATGTTCAGATAGTCACCATTTTCAAAACCTGTTCAACTGTCACCTTATTTCTCGTTTATGTCTAAAAACACTTCTTTAACACAAGAATGATGTGCTTTCTTAACTTAAAAAGAGACAATACCATACATTTCCCCCCTTAATGAAATAAAGGTAAGCTCACTAAGTGGGTATAATTTATACTTTTCTGAGGGGGGTGACTGTCATTTAAAAGTTGTATCTTTAAAAGGATCCCAAAGAAGGAGAAGGAAAGGAACGCTGTTTCTATTGGTAAAGAGTCCATATTTGGTCCATTGATTTAATTGGGCTGATGTTTCAAATAAATTGACAAAACCTCATTTTCAGTCCTCTTGAATCTGAAGTCCCTGTAATTTCCTTGTTGTATAGGTGCAGACAAGTTAGTGAAGACGCGTGCATCCCGTACCCTGTGGGTTGCATTCTGGATGGTCTCGCTAGTAGTGGCTACATCTTACACTGGTAACTTGGTGGCCACCCTGAGCACACAATGTACGAAGCTACCATTCAGAACCCTGCAAGAACTGGCCGATGATGACTCATACTCCCTAACTATCACACAGTCAAGTGTCCAGATGAGCCTTTTGCAGGTTGAATTATCCTCTTCACCACTCTTTATATCACTGTGGTCACTGATGCATTAATGCATCATGCCCATTAGTCTTCATAATGCATGAAGGCAGCCCTAGCGAGCAACTCACCAGGGCTACATTCATGAAGTGCTGGCAAGCAGTCCCGCCAGTACATTCCTGGAATCAGCGGTCTGTAAAGGGTTAAGTTATTGTTTATGCTTAGTCATCCTGGTCACAGTATTACTATAGTCTCATCTGCTTTTATATGTCAGTATCTAAAAGAGTGGACTCATACTTATTGATAGGAAATGGAATTGTGAGGAATCTTTTCAGTTCCTTTGAAGCCTGAATGAACTCATGTTCTTTACTTCATCTATAGCAGGCAGAAGGAGGGGTCTTTGCCCAACTGTGGCAGAAGATTCAATCGAGAAACACCACCATAACACCTGAAACTGCAGTACACGAGAGGTATATGGACCTTATCAATGGATCGGAGCCTGGAGCCCATTTTGGAGATAGGACTTCAATGGAACAATATTTCTATCAAAAAAATATATGTACCATATTGACAATTCCAGAAGAAGTTTTCCCATCAGGATTTGGTATAGGGCTACCAAAGGATTCCCCTTACACTAAGCTTCTCTCAAAAAGGTAGGTGCATGTTTCCGAGGGCCTTGTTACAATAAAGCTGACGTTCTGAAACTTTATGTTTTTCTGGTTCAAATTTCGATACAGCTGAAGACAACATAGGCCTAATATTGTCAAAGCAACCCAGTTTTTGCCACTCATAGTGACCTGCACTAGTACACAGGAGTTGGTAAACTACTCTTAGCACTGCATACACTGACCCTTTGAGGGCCGCTGATGCATTAATGCATCATGCCCATTGGTCAGCATGATGCATTAATGAATTCATTGGAGTATTGTGAAGAACCTCTGGGAGTTTATGTATCAATCTCGTAGGGTCAGCATGATGCGCCAATGAAGTGCTGGTGAGCAGCTGGAGGCTATTGCGAAAAGAATCAGAATCAGATTCTCACTGACGTAACTCACCTTCCAGTTCCTGGCTGTTCTGCTGCTCAGAACCAACTTCTTACCTTACACAGAGAATCAATCCTCTTAATGTGAGTCATACTGGAAAGCATTCCCCAATTCATGAAAAATTAAGAATCAATTCTATAACCTATTACCTTGCTGCAAAACAGGGGAGAAGTCATTGCTTAGGGGTAGTCAGTTCCCATTTGCGAATAGCACCTCTGACAGAATTGAATTCCTGTCCTTTCGCAACACCCTCCAGGCTTGCCAGCACTCCACTGGGACATCATGACCACCAATGAGCATGATGCACCCCTGCACCAGTGGCCTTTACAGGGTTAATGTAGTTCTCTATGATCAGCACATTGTGAGTTCCTTGATGACAGGAGGCATATGTTGTTATCAGGGATGTTGAAATGAGCCTCAGGTCTTTTGCGGCACAATGATTGTCAAATATCCGTCTATTATAAATCAGTATATAAACGTTATCATTAGATATCAGCAGTCGTTTTCTTTTTCAATTCCATGACCAATCGAATGTGTTCTATATATAGTCAATGCTATTCAATTGTTTGGTTGAGCCGGTTACAATTATTTAACATAACTCCATATGAACCTGCTGTCTTCATTTCATATGAAAACATTGACTAGATGAGTTTCTATATATCTGAAAGCATGTTATACAGATGAAATAAATGCTCGGTTCTCTCTTGTTTATCAGGCTAATGGTAATGGAAGAAAATGGACTCTTTGTTAAGTGGAAGATGATGCACTTTTTAAAGTCTAAGTGTAAGACATTGCACCATGCCAAACCTATCTCTACATCCCATGTTTGGCTGTTACTAACTGTCACCGTGGGTTGTCTATTGGTATCAATCTTAGTCATCTGTGTTGAGCTTACAATAACTTCTGTTAGAAAGTAAGATAGAGGACCTGGATACAGGGAGAAAATAATGACTACTTGTAAAAGTAAAAGAAAAAGTTATTTAAGAAAGACATAATGTTATAGTGCTGACTCGGGACCGGACTGGGTCCCGAGTTTAGCACGTGCACACTGAAATAAGTGACTTGCAGTTCTGATCTTACACAAGACTTATTCCTGGCACGTCATGCAACTTGCAAGTATGGTACCTACTTGATCTTGTGAGAGATTCCGTGGACAGAACTCTCATGACTGCACACACAACATAAATAAGAAACCTCGCTATAGCTACACATGAGCTGACGACCAAGCCCTGGTTGTGCTTGGGACAGGTTGGGCTGGTGTCAGGTTGTACATTTCAGTCAGTCGTCTGACTGACTGCACACCCTCTTGATGCAAGACTGCGTGGTTGATAAAATCAGGGAACTACCTACTGTTAAAGATATGATCATGTCTTTGTATGTATACTAGATATCAGAATTCCATTAAAGTGATCATATCAAAGTATCAATTCTGGGGTTTCCATCCATCATCATGAAGGCAACATTCAAAACCATGTGTCAAAATGTCTAACTATGGTATGAAATAATATATCTACTCCAAATCTATGTCCTCTGTTTATTCCAATAAATCAGGTAAGTCTGATGTCCAATAGAGGCAGCCTGTGTGCTGTGGATAAATGGGCATGTGACCTATTTTCTCGAGCTCTGATTGGCTGAGAGCTATGACGTCATCATGTGTGACCTAGTTTTTTGGGACAACTGGGTAACAACTGGGCTCAACCTCTTATGTGACAGAATGGAGGTCCATCAACTAAATGAAGCATTCAGTAGATCAAAACAGAACAAGTATAGAGATCATAGAAATTTACATACTAGAGCTTGGGATGGACCAATTCTAAAGTACCATACACCTAATAGAGCCTTCTATACAAGGACCTTGGAATTCTAATTAGGTTTTCTTTGGAAGAATTTAAACTCACAAACTAGAAATATTGAAACTCTTGACAAATTTTAAAAAAAAATTCTAAAGGGATTCTAGCAATAAGATCTCCAAAACCACCAGAGGCCTAACCCGCCAATCCAACAGCCCCCAGTGAAAATTCAATTTGTATTACTAACCATTACTAACCACTTGTAATCATAAATTAAATAGATATATATTTTACAAGACAACTTTCTAAATATACCTTATTGTAAAACCAAAAGCAAGCACCTTATAAAGGGTGACACTGCGTCTCACAAATGTACACTCTACATACAATGTAGGGTTGTATAAATTAATTAGCTCCTACCCACTGAGCTAAAGATACAACCTTTCTGTTATTCATTACCAAATGTGATTTCAATATTATGTATGACAACAATGGAATATATGAACAAAATGGATATTAAACATGTACAAATATTATGCTGCCGAGAACACCAACTTTAATGAATAAAGATTAATCAAACTCAACTCAACACCCACTTCACTGGAGATACTAGTGGGTCAACAGCTAGACAGGGACCCACTGTGGCTGAAAATGGTCAGGACAAAATCCCTTCTGGACAAAGATCAAGCAGCCAGACAAACCAGATGTTATTGGAAGCAAGCATGGTTTTGGACCAACTGTTAAAGGATCTTACTAACTCTGCAGCACTAGGTGAGTAGCCGGACAGTGGTGGCAAGTACATGGCCACCCATTAGTTGGATTTACTGGCAGCAAAACAAGTGGGGCACAGGGTTATAGACAACCCTCTGGGGTGACATGAACAAGTCACCAGTTGACAGAACAGCTTAAACAATGGAACCCATATAACACAACGGAAAAAAATAATGACAAATCAACATGGTAAATACTGTCGCACCACCTGTGCCATATGTTCCAAGATCAAAGAAAGGAGTTACTCAACATAACATTTTCTCCACCACAGTGTTAAAAAAATAAACTCATATGACCATGTACAAATTAGAAGTTTACATGCTGTTTACATGTTACACTCTGTTCACAACCATCTGTGCTACATCCTCTAGGATCAAAGACATCAGCAGCAGCAGCAACACTCCCAATGGTACCTGTGTTCCAGGATCAAAGCCAGTCGTCGGATTTTCCCCCTATCATAACATTCTTTCACCACAATGTTAATTCTATGGTCCCCACTGCATATTCAAACCCTATGTTAACTCTATGGTATTAACTCCATACTGGATGCTATGGTACGTTTATGGCAACCACTCAAAAGGAATTTCCTCAAATGTACAGTGGAGTAGATGTAATTGAAGTCCCAAAGCCTGTATGTTGTAGCCTTCTTTATTAAATCCTGAATGGATTAAGCATGAGGTAGTAGATACAGTATATGATGGATGGTCAGAGAACTCAGTGTGTAGAGTGGAGAGCCAGTGTGAGAAGAACTGCTGGAACCTTTGGTTAAATACGGTTTCGGTCACATGGTATCTAAATTCCATGTGACTGGTCTGTGTAAGGAGAGTGATTAATACTAGGGGAGATGTGTTCAGATAGCAATGGCTGAGACAGTTTGGTGAATAAAACACCGTAATTAGGTTTAAAGAAAGTCCCATGGTTGTAAATGCGATCCTATGAGTCAGAGTGTTGTATGTGCACCATGAAGATGAAAATGAGTGTGACCAAAGGGACTACTGCCCCTATATTTTGAAAATATGAAAAAGGTGAAATATAAGTTTCAAGTATGGGTCCTCGTATGGGTCCTCATACCAAAAAAATTCCTCTTGACACTTTCTGTGTCTGTTTCTGACGATTGACCATGGCAAGGCTGTTATGGCTGTGTTGAGGATAAGGTGTTGACAATAACCCTGTTTTCCATGAACATGTGGTTCCGAATAAGCAAATGCTCATGTCGATCACATCATTAGGTATAAGCATGTAGCTACAATGAGTGTAAAGGTAGTCTGTGTCAATCAAGCTGCAATTTAATCCCTTTAAAAGCAAATTTGTATTAATCTGAGCAGCAGCAGCAACTGGTTATTGTGTGACAACTGATTATAACGTGACAACCTGTGGTTATCCTGTGACAGACAACCTGTCTATTCCAGAAGTTACAATTTTACATGCTGTTTACCTGTGTGGTGGTCCCGGGTCATCCTCGAGGTACCTTCGTGGTCCTCGTGGGCGACATCGAGAGCACCTCTCTTACCCGACGCCTTGGGGTGCTGGAGTCCAGCGCCACGTCACCACATGGTCATGTGGCCCTCGACTCTGGTGTATATAAGGCCGTTGTACGGCCTTCCTCAGGGTCAGTCCAGTCGTGACGGACCATCGTGAGCGATGGTTGGCGGCTGCCCGACTACCATATTGTGATACTTCTCTGTGCTGTTGCACAGAGAAGGTAAATGTGGGTTAATAACTGCAGACACTAGAAGGCTGTGCTAGTCGTCTAGTGTCGAGGGTGCCTTAGAGTTCAAACTCTACCAACTGTAACTGTCATCGAAAACGGCTGATGCCTATGCGTTATTGACAATAAAGTTTAACTGGAACCTGAATAGTTGTTCATCGTTGTTTATCGAAGGATTCGATTAACCTCGAGGGGTAGAACGCTACACTGGTGCCATGACCAGGATGTTAACTTTAGTCCGCATAGGTACTGCGAGCTCAAGTTCGACATGCAGGGCCACTTGGATGAAGGTGATGACCCCAATCACCAACATCAAGCGGCTGCAGGTCCATTAGTGGATATGAACGATCCACTAATTGGTGGTGGTTTGAACCACTCACTGATATTAGGTTCATCGACTGACCCGTTGGGCCTGTATCAAAGGAGTCGACTACTCAACTGGCGAGTGTCGACTCAACTCGCTCCGGCTGCTGAGAATTTCTTAAGGACACAGAGTTTGTCCTATGTAGAAAGAACAGCATCACCCGTACGAACTCCAATGGGCCTTGGTAGTTGGTCTTTCGAGGGTCCTTCACCTGTTTCTATACCAGGAAGTATAGACAGTGGCAAAGGACTCAACGAAGAGTTGTTGCAAGAGCAAGAACACCAACTACGACAGGGTCGTCAACAGTTGGATGCTCTCACGAGTAATACCACGAAGGCTCGGGAGAAGAGTACAGAAATAGAGCTGAGGTTGGAACAGCTTAGGCAGCAAGCGCTGGAGACTTCAAACAAGACTCAGATCATGAATAGAGAGCTTGTTGATCTTCAAGAGAAGGTCAAACAACTCTCTAGCGAAAAAGAGTCCTTGCTTACAACAAAGTCTGAAATCAAGAGTACCCGATTGACAGCAATGGAATGTCAACCACTAAAGGCAAAGATCGACCGCCTTTCAACAAGCCACCGAGAATGCGTCGAGAAAGCTCGAAACGATTTTCGGGATGCCCAACACGATCAGACGTCCCTTAAACATAAGTTGAAAATACAAGAAGTAGAAAAAACTATGTTGGAGGAACGACTGCAAGAGTTGCGGCATGAGCTGAACCAAAAATCAGCAGAGCATACTGAAGAAGTAGCTGAGCACCTAACAACTTATGAAAAGCAGGTCGAACAGCTACGTCAGGAACGAGAATCGTTACTCTGTCAGATGCAAGCTGACAAGAATGCTCGAGCCAGGGACGAGGCAGAAGTGCGTCGTCGCTGTGAGGAGCGAATCGAACATGCAGATAAGATGGCCGAATATCAGATTTTGATGGAACGTAAAGCGAGACATGAAGCCGAGCTTAATTCCCTAAAATCTGAAACCTTAGTAGCTCAATCTCTGAGGAATCAGAAGGATTCGGATGCTTTGGGAGCCATGCGTGGAGAAATTGACAAACTCCGACGAGAGATGTCGTCTCGTAGAGAGGCTGATGAAGCCAGGGTCAATCAAGAAGTTCGTAATGAACTCGCACTTGAAGAACGTCTGCAGGAGCAAACAGACTTGAAAGTGCGTGCCGCTAGACCTCGAGAGAAGCAACAAAGTAGTGAATGCAGCACTGCGAAGGTTGCTACTCAAGGGGATCTGGTCGAGAATCCTGACTACAAGGAGTGGCTTAACCGTGCTATGAAGGAGGTTAACTCTTTGCCCTTAGAGAGCAGCAAGATCTCTCGAAAGCAGAACATAGCCGACTGGAATTCCTAGTATCGGAATTAAGACAGGCGGAACGTTCAAAACAGCAGTCGGAGATCGATAGAATGGTAGGGGCTTTCGACGACATCTCGAAAGTAGAATCGAGGTCACGTCGAACCCAACCCATTTCTTCGTTGCTGCATACTGATGGTCTAAGTGATGTGATCGGACAATTTTCGACCCCTACCACTGCCCTACAACATGTTGATCCCCCTAAGTATAGGGATATCAGGTTCGAGGCTTCACATTTGAGTGAGGCCGGGTCTGGTAACCCTTGGAGGATGAATCATAGTCATGCAGACACCACTATGAGAAACATGGGGATGGACCATCAAATACCTAGAAGAGGTACAACGTTCGCCCTTGATCAGGTCAGAAGATCAAGTAGGATGTTCGATAATACTTCTCACGGGCACGAACCTGCCTGGACTAGGTCAGTCGAGTGTCCTGCATTTACATGGAAGGACGATTGGCTCCGTTGGTACCACGGACTCAATCATGTCCGTCGAGTGAATGTATGGACCTCGAGTATGGCATTGGCTCAACTCCTCATGCTACTCCAGAATGGCCCCGCAGCTGATACTGTATGGTTGTGGGAGGAGCATGGAGATGGGACCCTTGAGGGGCTGGTCGACATGGTAACAGAAGCCATGACCTCTAGCCTGCAGGACCCCATTGTCACTATGGAGAAGAGACGCCAGGGCAAGAACGAAAGCATCAGAGCTTATGGCTTTGCTTTAAGATGGCTTGCCAGCGATCCCTACCCAGGTGTGGACTTCTCGGTGGAATGGCTAATAACCAAAGTCAACCAGTTGTTCATAGGAGGATTATATGACACTGATTTACAACAAGACGTGCTTCGGGAGTGGCGCACTTACATGTCCCTCAGGGATATCATGGACTTGGCAGATGAGTTGTTGAGAAAACGACAACTACTGCCGAAATTGGTGAATCCTACTTCGACAAATGCAATGTCGGCATTGGCCGACATTGCATTTGCAGAAAGCTGCTGGTAAATCGAAGGTGCCAAATAAGGCCTCCAAACCCAAGGTGCAGGAACAAACCTTCTCGCTGAGTCAATTAAAGAATTTGCTCAGGGTGATCGAGGGAGGGGATGTTCCTGTTACTAACTCGGAGAAGCAGAGTACCCCTCCATCCGACGCCAAGTGTTGGAACTGCAAGAGGCAAGGGCATTTTGCGCGAACTTGCCCCAAGCCTATTAAAGGTCTACCACCTGATGCGACGGAAAACTGAGGTGGGCGGCTCGACGTGGCAATCGAGCTGCCCGACCATCGAAAAGCCAAGGTATCAGCACCTCTGGCACTCCTGATCAAACGACAGTAGATTCGAAGGAACTAGGTAAGGTCCCGGTAGGGCCGTCCAAGCCCTCTACCACAGTGGCACCGGTTGATCACCGGTCGGGTTCCCAAGATGTCGGTATAGAAAAAGCCTCAATGACCAAAGAACAGGGCGCTGGCAGCCCGAAGTCTGAGGTCGAGGGTTCGACTGAATTGAAAGTGAGAGTCGACGCTGGGAGAGAAGCCCTGATGCAGCAGCTGGCCAGAGCTTCCCTCGGATGATCCCTGTCTCTCTTTTCTTAAGAAGAGAGGGATCGATCTGAGTACTGATGTGGGATTGAGAATGCTAGCAGGCACCGCCCCCTTGTCCGGGAAACGATGGTACCTGTCCGCAGAGATTCGAGGGCGTCCTTTAGACTTCCTGATAGATACTGGTGCCAGCCATACCATTGTCTCTCGGGAACTCGCGAGAACGTTAGTGGTGCCGTCAGATAATCTCTACGAGGGAATAACGGCATGCACTGCGTCTGGAGCCGAAATACGGACCTATGGTCGATTGGTTCTACCTCTGAAGGTCGCATCGACCCACTATGTGTTTAGCCCAATAGTGGCCGATGTGGCTGACGATGGCATTCTGGGACTCGACTTTGCGGCTTTATACGTCATGATCCTTAACCCGAGGACAGGTCAATTGGTTATGACCGAGCCGAAAAAAGAGCACCATCAGTGTAAACTGAAAAGAATATCATCGGTTGTCTCAGTAGCACAGACCACTAGGATACCAGCTACACATCGATGCGATGTCCTGGTAAAATCCGAGGGTCTGGAAAGAGATCAACAGGGCATAGTCGAACCTGATCTAAAAAAATTCTGAGAAGTTTCCGGTTGGTTGGTGAGGCTGCCCTTGTCAGCAATGTCCGTCGAACAGTATTTCCCGTCTGTAATCCACTGAATCGAGACATTGTCCTGGAGAAAGGCCAGGTGGTCGGTACCGTACAGTACGCTGACAGGAACGGTGAATTCTCTTCACCGGAGGTAGGATCTGTAATGATGTGTCTCGAGCAAGAAGCTGCAGACATCGAGACAGCAGAAATTGCGAGCACCCACACGGGGGAGCTCCCTACCTGGTTGTTAGATATGTATGGTGACACCCACCTGACCCAACCAGAAGAAAGACTGAAACTGTCCGCCTTACTGCGTAAGCACGTGGATGTCTTTAAGAGTCCAGATGAACCGTTCGCACCAATCGATGTCTGCATAACATTGACACTGGTGATGCACAACCTATCCGAGTCCCTTACAGGAGGATTCCTCTCAGCAAGAAAGCTGCTGCGGATGAACAACTTAAGGAGATGTTGGATACGGGGGTGGCTAGGCTGGTCCAGTCCCATCCAGATGGTGATGAAGAAGGATGGGACCATGAGATTCTGCATCGATTACCGATGTCTGAATGGTGTGACTAAGAAAAATGCCTATCCTCTTCCGCGCATCGACGAATGCTTAGATGCCTTGGGAGGAAATAAGTGGTTTAGTTGTCTCGATCTCCAATCTGGATATTGGCAGATCGGGATGAATCCCGACGATGTCGAGAAAACCGCTTTTTCTTACCAGAGGGGGCTCTACGAATTCGATCGAATGGCGTTTGTGTAGTTTGTGTAATGCTCCCGCCACATTCGAGCGAATGATGGAGGAGATGTTGAGGGGTTTAATGACGTAATGACTTGGGCTAGGCCCACCTCAGTGAAGGAAATTCGTTCCTTCATTGGTTTTTGTTCCTACTACCGAGAGTTCATCCCAGGGTTTGCGGAACTAGTAGGTCCTCTGCAGGACTTAGTGATCCAAAAACCTAAAGGTAGTAGAGGTCGTTACGAGGCATTCGCATAGACAGAAAGAGCTGAACATGCCTTTGCCAAGTTAAAACAAAGTTTCAGGGAGACTCCTGTGCTTCGATTCCCCACACCCGACGGTCGTTTTATCTTAGACACTGATGCTAGCAATACGCCACAAGTTATGGGAGGCCGATTATGGGAGGCCGACGCCGACGGAAATGGGCTAATAACCCGGTCGGCTGCACAATACTAAGCAGCAGCTTTACTAACCTGTTTTTTTTTAATAAGGATTTAAATAACGGGTGCCGTTCTTGGGTAAAGCTGTCTGTGGACGTGAAGCCGACGGTGAATAAAAAATTACAGAAACGAGAAGTCATGAGATTGCCTCTTTAATTTGAGACAATCCGACACTGGAAACATGGAAAGCATGGGCCCCCTTGTTTAATCGGACTGTGTGGATGGGTTCCCAGCATAGGCTGATGGATTCTGCCTGACTGGCAGGTCCATATTGGGACGATTTTTAATCCCGGTAGTCTGGTGGAACAGGGGTGCCTTTGATTGCCATGTTGACAGTGTTGGAGCCCCATAGACCGCATAGAATTAACGGCATATGCAAACAATGCGACTGGAGAACCAGAGCGTGACGGTGTGAGGAGAGTGAGTCGTTCCATTTTTGGAGCATTACCTTATTTGGTCATGGCGTGATGCGCTGTGGACCAATAGGGATCGCCCGCCTCAGTCACGTACGCCGTTCCTCCAATCAGAGACGCGCGCCACAGGGATAAAAGGCCGTGTCGCACACCCCGGAGGTCACATTTGCGCCCTTCTCGTGAGAGTCGGACGCAGATCAGCTGGACTAAGCCTAGCTTAGCTCAGCTAGTACACCTCTGCGTGGGGACTTCCTACCTGAGTGTAGGAGGTCACCCACATCTTAGTGTCGAGAGACACGACCTGCCTGTGTGCAGGTTCGTGTTCTCTCGAAACCACTGGTCTTCGGTCTTTCAAGCCACCTGAGTGCGGTTCGGAGTACATCGAAGGCCCTTCGAGGCTTCGAGTGCGGATCGAAACCCCTCAAAGATCTCTTCGACGTCTCGATCCGTCTGAGAACGGTTTGAGGCCCGGAGTCTTTTCTTCCGCTAAGTCCATCATTCAAGAAGAACCATGGGGTCCTCATCCGACGAGCAGTCTGGGTACAGCTCTTCGGCGAGTCACCAGAAGAAGAAGAAGAAGAAGAAGAAGAAGAAGAAGAAGAAGAAGAAGAAGAAGAAGAAGAAGAAGAAGAAGAAGAAGAAGATGCAGATCGAGGATGCACAGAAAGCCTTGGCAGAGTCCCAGGAGAGAGAGAAGGAGCTCCGTTGAAAGGCGAAAGAGGCCGCTAAGCAGCAGAAGCGCGACTTGAAGGTCGCGGCTGCTGCAGCCTCAAGAGACTCCTCCCCCTATGAGATGGAGGTCGACGAGCCAGCTACATCGAAAAGTGCCACCCCTTCCGGTTCAAAGAGCAAGAAAGCGACTGAATCGAAGGCATCTAAAGGGACCTTGAAAGACTTCAAGATCCCGAAGGTGCCTAAGAAGGAGGGTGGCAAGAAGGAATCCGCAGCCAAGAAGGCTCCAGCCCGAGAGAAGAGCAGTGAGTCCACTGCTCCCCCGGAGCCTGGAACCAAGCCATCGGAGGTTGAGGCAGGTGCCGTGGAGAGCAGCGTATCCTCATCCCCGGACAAGGCCAAGGCTGTCGACGAGTGGAGGCGGCTGTCAGGGATCACTGCCAAGTGACGTACCGAGTATGTCGACGACAGGCCCTTGACCAAGCTTCAGGACTACCGCAAGAACAGTCAAGTGGTACTCCCCAGTCTCGTCGGGAAGGATGGAAGCGATGACAAGGAGTGGTATTCGGATGATACACATGCCATCGACTGGTATGTCTCGATGATCGAGAACATCACGAATGCCTCAGACTCGTCGGGGGTGTCGCTGCCTGAAAGACAGCGGATTGGTTTTGCGTGGCGCATCTTCAATCGTGGGCAGCAGTGTGCTTTTGAGAACTGCACACGTAAGGGGTTCCCCCCTCGCGTGTATGCGACTGATGGCAGGTATGCTCGACACTTGGTGGAAGAGCATCGAGCCATCCATCCACAGTTCGGGTGTGTTAAGGTGGAAAAGACAATTCCATGTTATCAGGACCCCGATGACCCGACCTCTCCTCCTTTCGTGACTGCACGAAGAGGCTTGATGGCGCGTCAGTCATATAAGCAGCCCCACAAGTACAATGCCGAGGGCGCTATCCAGCTAGTAGAGACACTAGTAGGCAAGTGTGAGCGGAACGAGAAAACAGCCGCGCCGACTAGACACTGGATGCGGATGGCTCCCGCACCTCTGTCTATCAAGCACCTGTATATCAGACCGGAGCTCATGCCCACTTTCTACGGTGCCTACCCGGAATTCAGGGTAGAGCAACACAAGAAGCGGGAGGCCAGTAGTCCTCGGGACCCAGCACCGACAGCCTCTATGAGTGGGAACAAGAGGACCCACTCTACCGACGCTATAAAGTCGGCTGGTTCAACTGAACCTAAGAAGCCGAAGCCGCAAGTGGCCCCTTCGAAGCCCGTACAGGCATCGAAGTCCACTCCGGCCCAGGCTCCTAAAAAGTCGAACACTGCTTCGACTGGTTCAGCTAAAACCAGTACCAACGGTGCTAAGCCGGGAGGCAAGGCGGTGGAACCTCGGAGTGGTCGTGATCGACAACCCAAGGTCACCACCAACTCGTCCCCTCCTGTCAAGCCACCTACAGCGGCAAAAGACGGCACCCCAGCTGTCACACCGCGTGTTCACGTGGGTGGTGCGACACTAACCACGGGAGCAGGAGCTGCCTTCTCCAACGTCGTGTCAGGCGCCTACACCCCAACAGCAACCTTGCGTTGGGAGTTGGCTCAGCCTGCATACGGCGATGGCGTCGAACGTGGAGTCCCCAAGTCGTTCGTGGAACGATGCAAGGGGCTTCTACAGATGACGGGGAGCCCTGCCATCGATCACTTCGGTGAGGCATTCGGCGAGGAAGCGAGTGCCTACTTGTTCGGCCTGTTTGACAGAACAAACACAGCCATCCGTAACGAGCTCCTCCCGGCTCTTAGGGAAGAGGCGCGTCAGACCGTGCAGATGGAGATGGACTCTCGTCTGACCGATGTCTGCACGCGACTCAATAACTTCGAGTGACAAGCTCAATATGATATCACCAAGAGGGATGCTATCATAGAAAGCTGGGAGGAAAAGGACCGCGAATTCTTTAGAGTCTTCGGGGTCCAACTCTTGGAATGGATGAAGGACAAGCACCATGACATCAGAACTCTGAAACCTGTCCGCACCGAGCCCTCTCGTGAAGCGCAGAGGTACCTCGTCGAAGGTGGAGTCGTTCCCGACGTCAGGACGCTGGTGGCACAGGCTAATCCTCTGAGAGAGTTATCTCCGAGGATAGATAGTCTGAGCTCGGCTATGACCATGTTGGGTCGAGAGCAGGTGGTGCAGGAAAAGCCTGACACCCCTGGAATGTCTCTCGGCCCTTCTGTCTAGCAACCAGCCATCGCGCCTTCCTCATCGGCTACCCTGGTTGACCTCTCGGGAGCCACTGAGCCTGTTCCGCCGGCTGTTCAGAGGGTGGTGTTGCCGAGGATCCATCCGGATCTTCATGGCATCAAGCCTCTGAATACCGCAGGAGCAGCCGTCTGCCCGGACCAATCGGCGTCCACCAGTGTCGAGAGAGCGACGACGGCAACGAGAGCGACTCTGCAGACTCGGCAGTCCTCCACTCAGATGCTGAGGGAGACTCCCGAGAAGCACCCGAGACCTCTAACGAGGCTTGGGGGACGACAATGGACCGCGAGGCTCCATTGCCCGAGTCGCCGAAGTTTTCTGGCCAGTTAGCCACCAGTGCCTCACGTGATGATGATCGCACTGACGGAGAACAGGCCGAAATCGATGCCGCTACTGGGTCCATCTCGGAGGAGCAGTAGTATGATACTGCTGTTCCTCCCCTCCAGTTTGGACCGCTGACATCGAACAGAGTCTCGATGACAGCATGGAACCCCCGGGAACTGTTCCCAGATGACGGTGTACCCTCCACGAGTGGGGGTACCTTTCCTGTCCCCGGACCTCCCTGCGAAGCTGTGTGGATCCGACGCCACCCTGGTTCTAGGAACCCAGTGGTGCCACACATCCTCGGCCTCACGGTCGAAGGACCATCGTAGTTGTACTGTACACTACCGATGGGCTTCCTACGATGGAAGGAGCTTCTCAACAAGACAGGGAGGAAACGACACGACCCCGGTTACCATACCCGGTCGTGCCTCCCTCGGATCGACCAGGAACCGGTCGTGAAGCAGTGTTTCGACACTGGTCTCCAACGTTGGATGGAGCAGCGCCATTAACTAACTGTGATAATAATTTTTTTCTACAGTACAGTAGAAACCTAATATTTCTATATATTCCCCTACTGTGTCTGTCGACTATATCGTCGGATACAGTAGTTTAAATTATTACCTTTTTGTTTAGACTGATCCGGGATCTCTGAAACTTTTCAGAGACCTCGTTTCAGTCTAGTAGGGGGTGGTGTGGTGGTCCCGGGTCATCCTCGAGGTACCTTTGTGGTCCTCGTGGGCGACATCGAGAGCACCTCTCTTACCCGACGCCTTGGGGGCGCTGGAGTCCAGCGCCACGTCACCACATGGTCACGTGGCCCTCGACTCTGGTGTATATAAGGCCGCTGTAGGTGGCTTGACAGGAGGGTCAGTCCAGTCGCGACGGACCATCGTGAGCGATGGTTGGCGGCTGCCCGACTACCATATTGTGATACTTCTCTGTGCTGTTGCACAGAGAAGGTAAATGTGGGTTAATAACTGCAGACACTAGAAGGCTGTGCTAGTTGTCTAGTGTCGAGGTTGCCTTAGAGTTCAAACTCTACCAACTGTAACTGTCATCGAGAACGGCTGATGCCTATGCGTTATTGACAATAAAGTTTTAACTGGAACCTGAATAGTTGTTCTTCGTTGTTTATCGAAGGATTCGATTAACCTCGAGGGGTAGAACGCTACACCTGTTACACTCTGTTAACATTCATCTGTGTTACATTCTCCAGGATGAAAAGACAACGCCACTTTCAATGGTACTAGTGTTCCAGGATTAATGTCAGTCATTAAAATTTACCCCTACCTACCTACCTACCTACCTACTTATGCATGTGTTAAAGATGAAGTAAGCACTTTTAACCTTGGACATTTTAAGAAAAAATCTCTCTTTTCTTTTTTTTTGTACATAGCAATATCTTGTGTGTAAAAGTAAAATTTTTGTAATGATTTTCATGACATTTTGGTAAGTTTTGTCAAATTTTACAAAAGTTTTGCAACATTTCAGTAAAATTTTACATTTCTTCATTTTGTGAAAAAATACATCTATAGATAGATTAAAACCATTTTTAAACATGGATTCAGTGTTGTACATTGCAAATAATTGTTAACTTTTTCAGAGACATGCTTGGCGTCAAACCCATTACTCCCCGGTGAAGGCGAAAAAAGTCATTTTTCATTCGAGCTAAATTTCAAGGAAGGCTACCTTTCAGGGCTTTTAGCTTCAGTAAAAAGCAACTCCATCTATTTTCTGGCTCAGGCATTGTTTGAACCTGCTATTGCAAACATAGCAAGAATTGGTAACACATGTTATTTTAATACCTGGCCTAAAACTCTTCCTAACCACAAGGGGGCTCCACTATACCCAGCTATAAGTAGTCCCAATAATATCCACTAGGTGTCAGGCGTAAAGGCATCACTAATTTTTTTAACCACAAGGGGGCTCCACTAAACCCCGCTATGAGCAGTTCCAATAATATCCACTAGGTGTCAGGCGTAATGGCACCACTAGTTTTCCTTTAACCACAAGAGGGCTCCTTGGGCAAGACTCCGTTTGTTTTTGTGTACGTTTCCTGGCGTGATCATGTAATCATCATGTGATGACATCATAGCTTTCAGCTAAAAAACTAGGTCACATGCCCATATATGGTCATGGACGTGGCTTCCAGTCAAATGCTGGATTCTGATTGGTCGAGAGTTCAAGTCAAAAGGTCACTTCCGGTTCGTAAGTAGGTGAAATCGATTTCAGTAGCTGTTCTTATAAGCTGAGTTTGCCCCTATATACTACTCTTGTCCTGCAAATTCTGTTTAACCTAATGATATGAAAGGTAACGCATCCAATATGAAACTATGTTTCTTATCTTGCTTAGATATAAAATTTGGTCACCAGAAAGGTGACATTGCATGGATTTCATGAGACACACCCATATTCAGTCCTAAGACAACAAATGCCATCAGAAATTATACCAATGCTTTACAACCTTACCCCCTTCCCCTTGTGCAAAACTAAAGCTCTTTAATAGTAATCTTAGAATATTAGAGTTTTATGAAACCCATACAGGTGTGAAAAGCGTAGACTGTGTGACAATCAGAGAGGCTTTCTTTTTGGGTCTATGTATGGTCTGCTGTCATACACATCCCCCTGGAACCAGTCTATACCATGGTAAATGCAAACCCACTCTCACATTGTATGCACATTCTCTCACCAAAAGAATAGAAATTATTCAGAATGCCTGCACATCCCCAGTTTAACTTTTGTATAAAATTCCTGTCATCATAAAGCGACTTATAGTGTTCTGAATGACATTTTACTTTCATTATAATAAGAAAATTATTATTCATAAATTGCATACTATAAATGGCTGCTACCTACCTTATCTAGAATGATTGTATTTGAGGCCCCTGACCTCATAAATAACTGTAATGTGTGCCTTAGATAAGATTCTTAACGTCATAAAATCAAGAAATAAAGAAATATACAGCCGTCAGAATTGCTGCAGTGCCAACAGACATTCCCTAACTGCGGGACTTTAGAAATGCCTTGGGCTACATTTCAATTGTGAAGGCATCCAAATTTGACTATCATGAAATACTTTTCAGTCTACAATAAAGTCATCACCATTTTGGAAGGCTTTCTGATAATATATAGTGAGCTCATTTTTTATTTTGCTTATTTTTTCCCTTATTTCATTCCTGGCAAAAAGAATCAATCAGCACTGGCAAAACCGGATGGCTCAAATGTTGTAAACCTTTGGTACAGATCGCTTACAGCAATTAGTCCTCATGATGATTAACATGTCATGCTCACCCTTCAGAATGCCTTTAACGCAAATTATCCATATAGCTTATGAGTCGAGAATTTTTGAAGTGACAATCATGCATAGTGAACCTGATAATGATCTTGAGGTTATTTTAGTTGCATAATTGAGCTTAGTCATGACCTTGACTTCTGTATCATTTCATGAGACCAAGTTTGGAGACTAATGTACAAAACACTTTTTTATGTGCTATAAAATAGGCATTTATTTTTACCGCACATAGGTGATTTTATGTTACAATATGAACTCAGGATATCAAAAGGAAATATTTCTGGATTAGATAAAAAATATCCGAGAGAAAGTAAAGTATTCTGGTTATTCCAGTAAAGTACTTTATAGTGTATTTGATGCTATTTCTAGGAGGTTACAATGTCTGTGTTTGCGTATGGTTACATGCGATTTGATAACATAATGCCATTCTTATCACATCCTAGAGAGATTGCAAATCACCTGCCTGCCACATTGAGGCCATTTCTATAGACAATATGAACAAGGATGAAATTATTTTACATTTCATAATAATATACAGCCAGATTTCGCTTTGAGTAGTAATAGGTGACCTTGCTCTAGAGAGTTTTAAATCATAGAGCTTATGTCTGTGATGAGAGAATCCTGAGTAACAGCCTCCATATTTTCTGCTTGCATGGCACATCTGAACTGTCTACCAGTGCAAAGTTCAAATAAGAGGACTATAGTGGATCCTAATAGACTCACAAAAGTGACCGTAAATAACAACCAAATATCAGAGGTTGATATCGGTTTAGCGCCTCTCTTAACTCTGCATTCAGACTGCGTTGAGAAATATATCTTCTTCCATATTGCCAATAATCCATGTTCACCAAGAAGGATCATCCTAGAAAATAGAACATCATTTTTACTTCAGAATTTAAAAGCAAGAATTTACAACCTAGAAAATTTGAGAGGTCTATCAAAATGAAAAAAGGAATTATAGGGGGTTATGATGATAGACCTTTTAATGAACAGAATGGTGTACAAAATTATGTTGTAAGAATGAAGATTTATGCCTGAACTGTCACTCTAATAGTGCATACTAGTAGTCGATTCAGATGGGATGAAAGCACTGGTACCCTCTCCTTTAGACCGCAAAATTATTTCAGGCAGTACACCCCCTACTTTTAGGCCATGCCTTTTCTAAATCCTGGACACACTACTGATATGCTTTGTAAAATTCTGATGCTAATGTCCATGGCATGCCTGTTCTCAGACCATGTTATTATGGACTGATGATTTCTGCACTTACTGCTTTGAAAATAGGTCAGTGAAGGGAGATCCTTTGGGCAGACCAATACCATAACCTGACAGCATGAATTCCTCTGGGATAGTCAACATGCTGCATGATTTACTTTTAAATAAAGTTTGCTCAAGGCCTGACTTTCCACCAATATGGGCAGAAAGTTTTGATCCATTAATAAGCTGTGATATCTCAACAACAAAATCAGGAATAATGTTGTTTCCAGATTGGACTTTCTTCCAAAGCTTGGCAAATACTCCTTCCTTTGCATCCTTCAAGAAATAGCAAAATACAATATAATACATGTATACCATCAATAAGTACATTTTCACCACCATTTAGTAAACAATGTAAGAGATCTTTCCAAACAGAGGGTAATAATGTGATTAGTAACTCATATTGATTGCTTAGAAAAATTCAAGCATGTGTAAGGGGTTGTGGCCTTACGGACCTGGGGGTTCGGGTCTTACGATTCGGAAAGAAAGAGTAAGACAGTATTTCAAGTGTATGCCAACGGTTAGATTTATTACTTAATGCACACTCACGGCTGCCGGATAGTATAGAAGAGGCAGCTAATAATGGTTAATAGTGATCTACATTCTGCGGAGGCCAGAAGGGCCTCTGACGTAGCGGCTGAGCCCTGGGCTTTATATAAGGACCCAGGTGTTCGTCGTCAGATGTCCCCACAGACCCGGATCGGTGCTGCCACCTATCCGGAACCTGAGGAACGTCCGATGACTCGACTCACCCGCCACGTCAGACGGTACCCAACTCTATGGTTAAACAATGCGTACCTCTTCACCACTCCCCCAGACATTTAGGAGGGTGTTATAGTTATAGTAATATTACTAGGATAACATATCTATATGTCTAAACCATTAGTAATAGAGGTACAACCATAGATATAACGTTAACACCATGTTAAGTATGATTCGAATGTCAATTTTACAAATTTGATAGTGTATATAGTTACAGAATAATAGACCGGATGTTGTAATATGATACGAATTAGTTGAATGAGCAACAGTTATGTGTAGCGGAACTGTTGATTAACCTTTTATACCATATAGTGACAATCTATGTTTACGGTATAAGTAATAGGATAAGTACCATAATTCGTATATATGTGATAACAACAGTTATATGTAACGGAACTGTCCAATATCGAATAAATCACATAATAACATCCATATGTGTTTGTAGTTATTAATAACACATTTGATTATATAGTCTTGAAAAAGACTTTAAAAGTAACTACACTATCTATTGACATATAATCATATGAATCCGTTAAGGATTCCGTGAGTAGTACGAGTAGAACCATTTGTATTATACACTTGAAAAGAAAAAAATCACGGTGTATGAATGAATATAATAATATATGATATCACCGTGTACCAAATAACCTCTATAACACCAGATTAATACATTTATAGTACAATATGTCTCACAGGACAAAAATGTTTACGTTCTGGTGTAGTTTATCGGATCTTATATTATTAATATGAACAGTAATTTGAGATCCGTACCAATAGATATATATATACCCGTATCACAATATATAATAAGTTATGACCAGTGTAGTGGATATGCACATACAAATAACATTATAGAAAAATAGACATATGATAATATGTACAATATAAAAAAAATGATAAATGCTGCTGGAGTCTTCTGCTGTAGTTTTCCGGATACTAGACGGTAAGTGTGGTCAGCTAACCACGGGATGGACGTGCTAAAGTCTATAGTTATTAGAGTGAACACGGTAGATGAATTTGGGGCAGCTACCCACAATCCTCTGGAAGTGCTATAGTTCATAAGTATATCCGAATGGTGTAGAGTAGAAGTAAAGTGTAGATCCGGTTTTGTCAACAGTGTAGAATCGTAATCCGTTTAAGTATTGTTGACATAAGTAAAAAGTCCAATATGGCTGGTCCGGAAGTAGTAGTAACATGTAGTATAAGTCCATTCGGGAGTATAGGTGAATTGTAGAGGTAAATCGTAAAGTCCATCCTAGTAAGTGGTTAGCACAGATAGCAGCAGAAGTCTGGAACCGGCATCCGGATAGGTTTGACAGCAGCAAGTCTACTATGGGATTGTTTATAAGTGAAGTTCTGAATCCGAATAGACTATTCAGGGTACAATAAGGATTATACGGCCTGAATTATACAATAAGCTGGTCATAAAAGGAACCCGGAACACATAGAACAGGTGTTCATATACTAATGAAAAAGACATTCGCAGACCTGTAGGGTTCCACAAAGACTATATCTGGTTATTTAGTGGGGAGAAAAAACTTTAGAAAATAACCCGTAGCATGCTTAGGCGGATTTCTTCGCATGCTTCTTCTTAAGAAGAGCTAGAGCCGACTCGAGAGTGCCGTCCCACTCGTCGAGATCGACTCCGAATACCCTCATGAACTTGGTGTTCAAGTTGGTATTCCGGGTAATTTCCTCTTTTAAACGTTTCTCCAAGACGTGTACGTCCATAGCTGCCTTTTCTTGGGCAGCTGCGGCAGCCTCCTCCTGGGACTTTACATCGTCCCGAATGAGGGTCTCGAGGCCCTGCTTTTCAGCATCTGCAACCTCCTTCATACACAACAGGGTATCATTAAGAAGACCCTGATGGAATTCTGTTGCCTTCTCACGGACACATTTCTCCCAGTGGGTGTAGATGGCCTTCTGGACATCTGCTTCCCCCTGGCGAGACTTCTCGAACCAAACTTCCGCATTACCGGTTTTAATGGTAATGGCGTCTTTTGGTTTCGCAGGTGCAGCGACAGACTTGGGGGGAGTCGATGCGGCCTGAGGACCACTTCCGGGTGTGGGGCTCCCGGACACACCTGCTGTTGGCATACAGTAGGTAGGAGGCTGGCTCTGCTTCAATCCCATTTGCAGGTAAAGGCTTAACTGCTCCTGGGTGAAGTTGGTTGGGAGGGCGGCTGGAGCGGATGCGGATCCGGCGGCAGCAGGTGCTGAGGTCTTCTTGGGAACAAGTCGACCACCCTTTCCAACGACCAGGGTCTGGCTCTCAGGTCCAGGTCCCTGGGTCAAGGACGGAAAGTTACGCGGGTTAACTTTCCCAGGCTTAGATACTGCGCCAGCGTATCCGGCAGGTTCGGGTTTCTTGAACACCGGAGTGCCCTGAACCTGCTCGTGGGGGTGCCGAGCCAGAGGAGACCTGGAGCGGTCGTCTGCTCTGACTTTAGTGGTGGTCTGACCATTACCGTTACCACCACGGATCCCTTCTGCTCCTTTCACGAGCTCTCTTTCCCTCCTTGCCGGATTCCTCGCATTTCTGCCAGAGAGACTCGTGCATGTCCAGCTTACCCTTTCCAGGAGTCAGGACAATCTTTGCGCGGAGTTTCGAATCCTTGGTCTTCGGAACCTCGCAGAGGACTTGGTCCCCTGGTTGGATCTTAGACCAAGCATCCTCGCTCAGACTATCGAACTCCTTCATGAGTTCCTGATGAAGCTCCATGATACGCTTTCGAGCCCCATCCAAACCTTCTGCGTGGCATTTCTTCTGGTGCCTCGCCAGATCGCTACGTCGGCTATATTGAACCTTCGTAGTGCACTTCTTACCCTTCTTACCATAACTCGGATCACAAATGTAAACCGGGTGATGGTGGAAGTGGGCCTCTACCAGATGCCTTTGGAACCGGGCTGGAGTACTCCAGGTTCGGACCGAGACATCACTCGCATCCTGGCAGATAGAGAAGGGACAGGACTTTTGGTCGTCACCGTACCACTTCTCTAGAGCCCAACGCAGCTTTCTCCTCTGGGTATAAGTGTAATACCCTTCGGTGTGGTTTAGCATAAGCCACATCTTTCGATAGGCTTTGCTCGGATTGGGATCTTCATCCGAAAGACGCATCCAATCTTCATCATCTGACTCATTATTTTTATTAACTGAGTCCGGCCAGGCATATAGGGTAGAGCCGTCCTTCTTTACTCCGTAGGCACAGTCGGAGAAACACGTTGGAATCCGGGTTTTGAATCCGGATTTGGCGTTAGCCCATCGCTCGGCCTCGGTTTGAGTTGATGGAGTGGCCTTCTCATCATACTCAACCGAGGATTCATGCACCGACTCCTCGTCTGACGACTCAACCTCCATGGCAGTACTACCAGTGGCTGAGGTGCTGGCTTTCCGCTCGGCTCTAGCAGAATCCGGGAGATTCTTGAGCTTCCGAGCAGCGGACCTCCTGTTCTTACTGACCTTCCAGTCTTCCTCCGGTTCCTGGGTTCCGGATGCGCTGGAGGTCGAGGCTTCTACCGGGGTGGTAGTACTGCCGGTGGCTGATGCAGAACCGGCTGTGCTTCGGGTGGCAAGCTTCAGGTCGGGGATAGGAGGTGCGGGTACTTCCGCTGCCCTCTTAGCCTCTTCCTGGGCCTCCTGTTCTGCAGTCATTCGGCGGACGAGAACCGTCCGAAGGGCTGCACCTCAGTTCATGCCGGTTAGTGAATTGTTTTGAACATCCACTAGCTCCTGCTCGGTTATGTAATAACCGTCGTCCCACTGTTCAAAGTTGGCAGCGGCTTCCCGAAACTCCTTGACGGTCCGGTACTGGGGCCGGGTGGCACAAGGACGTGGGTAAGTCTGCCCCTCGGGTTCCGAGACGCAGCCTACCCAATCAATGTTCGTCGCCTTGACGTTCCACAGAGTCTTATCCGGCTTTGGATACGCTCCGAGCTGGAAAGCTCTGTTGGCTTCATACACTGTCTCGCGAAAAACAGCGTCCACCATGAGTCCCCGTTGGAACCACAGCCAGTCTCGGAGCCATTCGGGAGGCGTCCTGTCCAGCTGTTCGGGAACCATGACGCCCTCGACAGCTATCCTCACCTTCGGGTCCAACCTAACTGGTGTACCGTCAGCATAGGTCACTTGTGCCTGTAGTTCCGGGTGGACGTACAGGTAGCGACCATCATATTCTATTGGGAACGGGTCACCCACTGCTGGCTTCCACTGGTCCTTCGGCCCGTCGACCTGTGCGGTCTCGGACCCAGTCGCTGCGGGTTCAACACTCGTAGCCCCTCCGGATCCCTCGGGTGGGAGCGGAGACAACATTTTCTCTGGCTCATTCAGTGAAAATGAGGCCAGCTTCTCCTTGAACGAGCGGTCCGTGGGTTCCTCCACGTCCATTATCTCGCTCTCTTCCTGTGTAACAGGCGACAAAGCTTCTGGAAAAGCTTCTGCGGACGGAGTCAGCTTATCCGGGTCACCGGATAGCTTGGCTACAGCTATGGATTCCTCAGCCATGACTGGGGAATCACCCACGGGAGTAAACTACTCCTTTTTCCGGCTTTTACGGCGCCGGGGCTGACACAAACGGAGTCTGTCTACCAGGAGACAGACTCTGGAGGAGCAGCGAGGAGGTTGCTAGCCGGTAAAATCCAAGAAGGGAGCGAGCTCGACCGTCTTGAACGTTACCGAAAAACAATATGGCGACAGGCCAGCGTTCGTGACGTCATTTCCCCGCGGCTCGCGGGGTCACGAGAGGTCAGCCGAGACTGGACACCGTGACGTCATGCGGAAACGCACGTGCTACAAGCGGAACATCAACAAACTGATTGTTTTTAGGTAATTATCGCTCACGCCGATGACTCGTCTGGGGATTTAAGTGGAGATTATGGAAAGCTTAAGCAAATCCACCGGATTATCCGTCCACTACCCATTGGTACATCATGCGGCGGCGACAAATAAGCCTTTCGGGTCAGTTGTCATCCGTTCCTCTAAATGTTAACATTACACCCGTTGTGTATACAGGTTAGGTCACTGCAGTCCTCTGGGCAATTCGAGGGCTGCGACGAACGTATCTCCCCTTCTCGGATAGTTCTTTATCGGACCTGACAGTCTGAAGAGCCTTTTCTAGGTGTTTCTTAGCCTTCGAGACACCTTTCCTCTTCTTTTTGTCTTCACCTGCCGAGACTTTTTTAACTCCCCCACGCTTAATCGGTGTTGGCGTGGGTGCCACTGATTCGGAACACTCTTTAGGCCTACCACGGCCTCGCTTCACTGTAGTGTTCTTTACCTGGTCTATTATGCGATTCTGGTTCAGGATCTTTCCGGAACCTTCACCATACATTTCTGTGGAGGTCTCCCTCCCAGACCATTTCCTTTATCTAGCCACATTTGACTTATAAAGTCGACCAAGGTCAGATTTAATAATTACGGTACAATCACTGATAACTTGTGTTACCGTGAAGGGACCATCCCAATTAGACGCTAATTTTATGTGTCTAAGTGGTTCATGTAATCTGAGAACTCTGTCTCCGGATTGGAATTTCCGATGCTTTAGATCGGTATCATATCCAGCTTTCTGCCATTTGGCACTTTTCTCCAAATCAATTCGGACAGACTCTTTTGCTTTTTTTAAATCTGTCTCTTAAACATTCCACAAAAACTACATGGCAAGGTAGTTCCAGGTCCATCCCTACGACTCCAAATACTAAGTCGGCAGGCATTATCAGATCCTCTCCGAATACTAAGAGGTTCGGAGTACAATTTGTACTTGAATGTACCGTACTGTTATAAGCATGTGTCACAAAATGACATTGCTCATCCCAGTCGTCCATATGTTCATTGACGAGTGACTTTAGAACTTGGATAAGGGTGCTATCCCTGCTAGCACAACTCATCCAAATGATGTCTTTTTTACATAAATCACATGAGTTTTCACATAAGAATGATGTAAATTGCACGAGTTGTGCTAGCTGGGATTGAACCTTTCTACCAATCCGTCGCTTTGTGGCCTATACGGGTTGGTTCTAGTCTTACAAATAGCTAAGTATTCGCACATACCCTGCCAGAGATTTGATTCGAATTCTCTGCCTTGGTCACTGTGTAGCATTAATGGTACACCGAAACTTAGTACCCAGCCTTTTACAAAGGCTTCGGCACAAGTAACTGCTTTGTGGTCCGGTAGTGGAAATACTTTAGTGTATTTTGTGTAATAATCACACACTACCATCATACAGGTATTATCATTAGCGGTTGTATTCAATCCACTAATATCTACCCCGATTCTTGCGAATCTAACTCCGAAAAGTTCTTGGGATAGGGGAAGTTTGCCCATCCCGGGTCCGGGTTTGTTTTTACAACAATCCGGACAGGTGATTACCCATCTTTGCAAGTCTCTGGTCATGCCAGGCCAGTAGTATTTTTTGGAAAGTCGTGCCAACGAGCGTTTCCTTCCGAAATGACCACTGGTCCGATGTCCATGACAGAAGTACATAATGTCATGTCTCATGGCATGTGGTATTACCACTTGCATGATTTTCTCACCATTATTACATGGCTTCCAACGGTATAACACACCTTTCCGGACTTCAAGCTCGGTCCATTGAGCAAGAAACCTTCTCATTTCTCGATTTTCCAGAGAGACCTCAGGTCTAACTGGACGTATACCCTTTGTACTAATTGCAATAGCTGTGCAGTTATCGAGTCAGCTTCCTGGAAACGTCGTATGTGATCCATAGACCAATCCAGTATACTGGCAACTAGGGGTTCGAATGGTCTTCGAATCCCTGCTAACACTGCCCTATGAGCTCCACAATCAGTACAATCCGGATTATCACATTTCCGGATTGGTATTCGAGACAAGGCATCAGCATTTAAATGCTTCACTCCAGGTCTATGCTGAATCTGGTGATGTTCAAGCCCATATTCTGATAGATGGGCTAACCATCGGCCTAACATTCCTTCAGCATCTCGGAAGTTCAGTAGCCATCTTAAAGAGGAATGATCCGTACGTAATGTAAAGTTCGTTCCCCATAGAAAATGTTTGAACTTCTTGGTATATACGACTACTGCTAACAACTCTCTTTTGGTTGTGCAGTAATTGCGCTGAGTTTTGCTCAGTGTATTGCTGGCAAAGGCAATTGGTACCTCTCTCCCATTTTGGACTTGCGAGAGAGCTGCACCAATGCTATTATTACTAGCATCAGTATCCAGTATGAAATGATCCGTTTCATTCAGATATTGTAATACCGGAGTACTCGTGAACAGGTCTTTTAGCTTTTGAAAAGCAGATTCCTGTTCATGCGTCCAAGGAAATTTTTCCTTGGTACTTCCTGGAGTCCAGTTAGCTATTGCTTGTAATGGATAACTGACTCTAGAATAATTCGGAATAAATTCCCTATAATAGGAACAGAATCCTAAAAAGGACCTCACTTCTTTGGGTGTTTTAGGTCTATTCCAATTTGTAACTGATTCGATTTTCTCCGGATCAGCTTTTATTCCTTCATTACTAATGATGCGGCCCAAATAATTTATGGACTTTCTAAACATGTGGCATTTCTTAGGTTTCAATTTGAGACCATTAGAGATAATACGTTCTAGTACCATTTTTAGGTTATTAGAACACTCTTCGAATGTTTTTCCGAAGACTATGACATCGTCAAGGTATACAAGACATCTTTTCCACAATAAATCACTTAGGATTGTTTCCATCATTGCTTCAAATGTTGCTGGTGCATTGCACAAACCAAACGGCATTACGTTATATTGGAATAGCCCAATATGACTCGAAAATGCAGTTTTCTCCATATCTGAAGGATTCATCCCCACTTGCCAGTAACCTGATTGCAAGTCTAGGGTACAAAACCAACTGTTTCCTCCTAAGGAGTCAATGGTTTCGTCTATTCTCGGTAATGGATACGAATTCTTTTTCGTTACTCCATTCAACTTCCTGTAGTCGATGCAAAAGCGGATAGTACCGTCTTTCTTTGTTACCATACACACAGGACTACTCCATGGACTATTGGAAGGGACTATTACATCCTGTTCCAACATTTATTTCCTCTTCAGCTACTCTCTTTGCAGGCTTATTGCGCATCACTTCTTACTAGCACATCACAGGCTACTCCCGGAGGGATTCGCACAGTGTGTGCCACACTAGCCATACTGCTCACTTGTCTCAGTACACATCTAACCTTTACAGGATACGGGTATTTCACACTCAACACTCCTGATTGGGGTTCCAACACAACTCCATACAGGGATGCGAAATCCAACCCGAGTATCCCCTCATCTGCTATATCCGCAACGGTGGCGCTCATGACATAGTCATGTACTCCATTCAACTGTACCTTCACACAAGTTCTACCATACGTCTGCAAGGTACTGCCATCGGCCGTCTGAGCACTTCCTCCCGATTTGAGAGTATCATGTTCATCCGGTATAAGATCATAGAACCTCTTGGAGATACAGGAGTGGCTAGCTCCCGTATCCATAAGAAATTCGGCAGATCTTCCGTTAACAGTAAGGCAAACATACCACCGCCTTCCGTTTAGAACAGAGGGCATATCCGTGAGGATCGGAATGTCATTGTTCACACCAGGAGTCGATCCACATCCTTTCAGGTATTCCAGAAAAGGATGACCCGGGGGCAGGTGGGCACTACCAACCCTGGCTAGCTCATAGCCGCCTGCCTCATTACTGATATTGGGTTTCCCCTGTGCTCCCGTGGCACCTGTTATATCAGCTTCCCTAACCTTCCGGGTGTCTACAACCACCTCGGTGCTAGGCGAGTTTGCTACTACATGCGAACTATCATCACGGATGGTGATATCATGGCAAGATTTGTCACTGGGATCCCCTTCTTTGCCCGTCGGGAGACCCCTCCTTAGTTTTCCTCTGTACTTATTCCAGAGACACCTTCCTGTCTACGAGGGACAGGTTTCTCAGCCATACATTCGGGAGCATAGTGCCCCAGTTTCTGGCATCTGAAACATCTCCTTTGAGATTTATCAACTCTCGGTCTCTTTAGAGCTTCTGTTAATCTGGCTATTAATGTTTCCATCACATTAGTAGGAGCAACAGTGGCTGCCACAGTTGGCTTCGCCGTAGAGGTTACATTGCCAGATTGAGTTGGTCCGGAAGCTGTTTTACCAGCAACGGATCCTCCCCTCCCTCTCGAATGTACCTTCCTATACCGTTTCTGTCGGTAATACTTTCCAGCTACCTGGACTGATCCAATATATTCTCCGTTTTCATCGGAGACATATTCATCCTCCTCATCAGCCTCATACGAATCGACCGGGGCTAATTGGGAAGTTTCATATATCGGAGCAGGTGTACTTTCGTATTGAAACGGAGCTGCTCTTACCGGGTTAGGTCCTAGACCTACCAATCGTTTTTTCATGTCATGTCCATCAATTGATATGAACAGGTCACTGAAGGAAGTGTCATCCTTCCAAGAATCCCAAACTACTTGTTTGTGATCCGGATCCCGCAATCCATTGTAGAATTGTATAAACAACTCTTGTAGATAACAGTCATCGTCATGAGCCCAATTCGGACGCGCTTTTGATAGCAAGTCCTGTAGCTCCAAACCAAAGACCTTGTGAGATTCTTTAGGTTTTTGTGTCCTTTTCTTGAAGCTTACCCATGGATCTTCTCTAACGATTGATCCAAATAGGTATGCGGCACATTCGACCAATTGATCATAGGTGCCGTATAATCCGTAGGCTGCTCTCCATTGGTTGAGGGCTACTTTTCCACCCTTATTCAACCAACAGATCAAATACGGCAGAGCTTCTTCTTTTGTCCAGCCACTACAATTGACTTCGTCGACAAAAGCTTGGTACCTATCCTTCCATGGATCATTAGAATCATATGGAGGGGGTATCCGTGCCTGTCTACGTGCCGGATTATTACATCCGCGTAGTCTATCTGCTTCTCGCATGCTCCAGTTCATGACTTCCATGCCATCTGCTCCCTTTCGGTAGCAGTCAATGCCAAGGTTTTGGATACATTGGCTTCTATCAAAGATGGTTTGCATCCCTGCAGGCATGGAAGTTCTTCTGTTTGGCTTCCTGCCATCTCCTCCTGATCCTGATCCTCCGGATCTGGATCCTCCTGGGCCGCCTGGAGGGTTCCCTCCTGGTGGACCATTGTTAGGATAGTGTCCGGATGAACCGCTAGGGCATCCACCACTGTAACCGGCATTTCCTGCTGTTCCAGAAGACACATACCTAGGGTAAGAATTATTTTGATTCCATCCCTGGTTATAGTTATTACCATTTTGATAATTACTACTTCCTGATGGATTATAATTATATCTATATCCATAGGAAGATGTTCTTGGTTGGTACGTACCGCCATTAACATTGTTTTGTGGCGGGTTTGGTCTTGGAAAACGTCCATCATTAGGGCCATTACCTTGACCCGGAGGTGGGTTCGGTAATCTTGGACCTGCTGGTGTACTGTGGCCGGGTTGGGAGAAATATGAAGGTGGTGTTAACATATGTCTTGGTGGTCCCGGTACTCTCGGTTGTGCTACGGGTGTATTATTGTTAGCTCCAGTAGCACTATCGTGAGTCGCTTTAATTTTATGACTCAAATCTGGTATTGGTGGTGCCGGACCTATTGTATCCAGCACAGGAGTTGCTGGTGTAGGTGCGGTTCCATTATCTGCGGTATTATCCGGTTTCTTATAGATTCCGGATACTACATTCTTATCAGCCCGTCATCAATGAATGGGTTGTATCTAGTTGGAGTTGCATCCTTGGATGTTTTTCCCAACATTGTAGACACCACAGCTGGATCTATATCACCTATAGTCAACTGAGCGGCTTCTACATATTTGTCTAAGGTTATTGCAGTAGTCTGCAATTCCTGAAGCTCATTCGTGAGTTTCTGTCTATCTTCCTCCAGTTGTTTATTGTAAGCTATAATGCCTACCCGGATGGTTTCATTGTCTTCAGCTTGTTTACTACACTGAATTTTCAATTTCTCTAACTCGCTCTGATTATGGCATATTTCGGATTCGAATTTTGCCTTATCGAGACTTAATTGATCGTTCGTATCTATGTATGTTTGGATACGAATGTGTCTATTGTCATATTCTTTATTGAATGACTTTCTCATCTCCTGAAGTTTTAGTTCTTCATTTTCGAGTTCCTTCATGTACTCACTCCTTCTGGCTTCAAATTCATTTCGCATGCCAGTCCGGTCTTCTTCCAGCTGAAGTTTTTCATGGAATACTTCATCTTTAGCTTTGACCAAGGTATTTAGATTCTCGTTCAAAGTTACATAAGTTTCATTTAACAACAGGACATCCGGTCATTTAAATTCCTCACCTTCCGGTACCGCATAGGTTAAGTCGCCATCTATAGCGCTGTAATCTAATATTGGTAGTCCGGGTCTGGGTAATCTATAAGGTAGTTCTCCGAATGTTACCCTTTTTGGCATCGGTGCCGGATGTTCTGGATTAGTACTACCACCAACTTCGAACATCGAATTAGTTAACTCGTCAACAAGTGATTGTTGGCCTATTAAGTTACCCTGTCTCTGTATAGACTGTTCACGTCGTACAGAGTCTGGTAGATTTTCCTCACTATCATTATAGTGGGGTTCGGGATCTCTCCAAGATGCAGATTCCGCATCTTGGGAGTTCGAATGTAAGGGAGGGGTTGTGGCCTTACGGACCTGGGGGTTCGGGTCTTACGATTCGGAAAGAAAGAGTAAGACAGTATTTCAAGTGTATGCCAACGGTTAGATTTATTACTTAATGCACACTCACGGCTGCCGGATAGTATAGAAGAGGCAGGTAATAATGGTTAATAGTGATCTACATTCTGCGGAGGCCAGAAGGGCCTCTGACGTAGCGGCTGAGCCCTGGGCTTTATATAAGGACCCAGGTGTTCGTTGTCAGATGTCCCCACAGACCCGGATCGGTGCTGCCACCTATCCGGAACCTGAGGAACGTCCGACGACTCGACTCACCCGCCACGTCAGATGGTACCCAACTCTATGGTTAAACAATGCGTACCTCTACACATGCATGCATTGGCCCATTCATCATTAAACTTTGACAAGCAGTTTTCAATAAGAGGTTCAAAATGAACAGTACAAGGAAACTGATGCTATTCAAGTCTTGCTCATCTTAATGTGTTGAGAAAAGTATTTTTACCAACCCGCAAAATACTCATATGAAAACTTGACTCAATGACAGTGAGAGAGTATGAGTCATCTTCGGCGAATTCCTGCAGGGTTCTGAATGGTTGTTTGGCACCTTGTGTGCTTAATGTGGCCACCAAGTTACCACTGTAGGATGTAGCCACTATGAGTGAGACCACCCAGAAGACAATCCACATGACCCAGGAGGCTTTGGTCACAATTACCCAATTTGCACCTGTTAAGGAACAACAAATGGATTGACATAATGTATTCATGAATTAGATGTTCTTCAAATCATGCAGCAAAATACATCATGAAAGATGCTAGATGTATCAACATGTTTTTTAACTAGCCTTCTAATTGATGAAATCCCTTGACTATCAGACGAGATTTCTTTCAGTACAGCTGACCAAGACTTTATAAAGGACTATGGAGGTAGATGTACATCTAGAAATGACAAACCTTTTAACAACATGGTTGATATCAGTGTAAGGGGAATTTGGTGCATGATGGGAAGAGCTGTAGCAGATCCAGAAGATCCTGTCAGGGTGATGTACCCATACTCAAAAAGGTAAACGGAAATGATGGCAATGACAAGACAACTGACAACAGCTGCCCATACCTGTATGTGTAGAGTGTAAGCGTATATTTAAACAAGGGGTATATCAGCAGCAAGTGATTCCAAGTGGGCACGCTTCTAATGAACCAAAGTTGATTTAAATATTGATGTTTGCCTTTCAGTAGTTGATACAAGATTCTCTGATTCAATATCTACATATCAGTGGGGGGGGGAAGTTAGCAAAAAATGTTTGCAGTACCCTGCCTAAAAGATGGTACTCATCATGAGAAACAAGAATCTGACTTCTGTTTTTGATTTTGAGACCTCTAACCCCCCTCCCCCTATGTGCCCTCCAAAGATAAAACCTCGGAAATGTTTAATTAATTCAATGTTTAATTATATCTCTTAATCCTACAAGGTCAAAATCATATGAAACACACATGAAAACACCCAGGGGTGCTATATAAAATTACTCTGCACCAAACTGAGGCATTTAGAGTGTTCCGAAAAAAAACAAGATGGCCACCATAGGGCAAAAATAGTGCTTTTAGTCCTATTACATAACTTAAAACATAGTGACCTATCAAATACACACAGGGAACATGTGACCAGGCAAGCAAAAACACCCCTCTGCAGGGAAATTCATTATCAAAGTTCATCTGAAGATCTTTAAAATGAGACATCATTGGCTTAAATATTCCTAGTAGTTATTTCAGAACCCCTCCTTGAACAAAGGTCTTTATTCAAATCTGAAATTGATGATTAAGCTCTAAATGGATTATATAACATCTAAAAACACACTCTTCTTTTACCGAACGCGTATTTTTGCGAGTAAAAATACGCGTTTGGTACCCTCTTTCTCCCTCGATTTTCAGAGAAATCTTCCACTTTTCTCAGATATCGCTGTATGGTATGTGGTCTCTACACGTCTCAAACCATTCATATCTACTTTTTTTTTGCTGAGATATGGTGAGCTGCTAAACATGGTAGAAAATTAAGAAAGGTTTGGGCCAATTCTAATGAGTATTTATGGCAAAAAATCTTAAAAAATGAAAAATAATTTCATTTTTCTCATGAAAACCTACTCTGGGCAGTTTTTTTATGAAACAAGATTTTTTTCCAAGATACTGGAAAAGTGCTATTGATAAGTGATTGGTTAGACATAGTGGTTACTCTATCAGGTATAAAGGTAAGGCAGTCTTTTATTATCATGGATGAAATATTGTCTAGTGCTAATGGTTTACTTACTTCTATTGATTTAACCAAGAAGCTTAGATACTATAGGAGGGGTCACTGAGAGCATAGTCTATGGGCAGAGTGTGACAGGCCAACCCCCTCTCCCCCCCCTATGAAACTAGGTGCCCCTGTGTCTTCTTTGTTGATTTCTGTAGAGGATTAGGTGGTTTATGCAGCTGTGGGTTTTATTTATCAGGGTGATACTAAAGGGGAAGAAAGAACCACCCAGACCAGAAAATCCTGATGAATCCAAATTTTCTGATCATGATTCTCAGAAGTTGACTAAAATTTCCCATAATGAGGTTTGATGAAGAAAATATTTTAAAGATGTACAAGAATAATATTCAAAATGATGAGAAGTCTTTATAGACACAATATGTAAACCAGAGTTAGTACCTCAATGCACATATCCAAAGGTCTGCCTATCTCCCAATTTGACAAGTATTCTAACTGTGCATTACTCTGCCTATCTCACATACTGCCTATCCTTTAGTCTACCTATCACTCATACTGCCTATCTCTTAAATCCAAAGTATGTTAAGGCTATCTCCCAAAAGACCTAGATACTAAAGCTTACTCCTTACGCTTATCTTCTCTGGTCCTAGTTTCTGATGGTATACCTATCCGCAATCTGCCTATCATTCATTTTACCTATTCCTCATGGTGACTATCCCTAAGACCACCATGTTTTAACTGTATTGTTCATCTGTTTATTTAGGCCCTAATGGTTAACAGTACATTGCTTATCATGTCTATCATTTTGATCCTACCTATCCTTGATGATGCCTATCATAAAGCCTACCTATCCTTCATTATACCTATCCCCCAACTCTGCATACCCCTCATATTTAACTTGCACATCTGTCGCTAGCACCCATGTTTTCTTGATTTATATTTGCTCATCTTACAAGGTACTCTCTGTGCCTATCCCTCAAACTAGATATTGCATATGCTACCTATCCCCCTTGTTACCTATCCCTGCCTATCCCTCATGCTCTCCATATGTTTTCTTACCATGTCAGCTCAGTCAGTCTAACCCACTCTCTCTGTACATACCTCAGCTTGTGTATAATTTCTTCCACCTGTCTCCAGGTCTATGCCTTGTGAGATATATATACCTATGTCCCATTATGCCTATCCTCCATTCAAATTACTGTATAGGTAAACTGAAGGATATGCAGCATGGATGATAGGTAGATGTATGAATAAGGTGGACTGTATGTTAGGTGATGGGGTGACTAAGAAATGGTCATCATAATAAAGGTTGGTTGTGACATAGGTAGGTAAAGAGAGGTGAAATGGGTAAGAGAGCTGTATAGAGAGCATGGGGGGGGGTAGGTAAGGATAGGTTGCAAGAGGGATAGGCAGTATGAGCAATTAGCAATTTGAGGAATAGGCACAGAGTACCTTGTAAGATGAGCAAACATAAAAAAAAAAACATGCATCCTAGGGACAGATATGCAAGTCAAAAATGAGGGATTGATAGGCTAGATGATAGGCATTATCAGGGATAGGTAAAATTGAAATAGTAGACATGGTAAGGAATGTACAATTAAACAATAAAGGCTTATATAGCAGACAAACAGCACAGATTAAACATAATGGTCTGAGGGATAGTCACCATGAGGGATAGGTAAAATGAATGATAGGCAGATTGAGGATAGGTAGACTAAAGCAAAGAAGGAACAAATGAGATAAGGTAAGGTGAGGGGTAAGCATTATAAGTTAGGCCTTTTAAGAGATAACCAGGAGGTTAATTCAAAACATCCTGGGATCGCAACCTCAGCGATCTTAGGAATTATTCTACCTTATCCTATTAAGCGATCTTAAGATAAGACTGCGTTCACATTTCCTAGCCAGCACTAAGATTGCATTGATCTTAGCCTCAGCCTTCCTACACTATTCCAAGAAGTACTGCCAGGGCACAGGGGTAAGAGTCCCAAAATAAATAAATAGCTGTGGAGCCACTCTTCTTCACAACAGTGTTTATACCATCGTTCCCCATCCCCATATTGGCTAACAAAAGAGCACAGGGTGCAGTTGACCCCCGTACTGTATTCAAGAGTTGTTACCATGAATGTATGATTGATGCTTGCCTATTAGAAGCATTGTGCCCTCCCCCAGGACAAAGAGAGAGAAGGGAAGAATTACCTTACAGTGCACTTAACACATGAGTAGCCCTAACAGCCCTCAAGGACATTCAGCAAATGTCCTGCCTCCCCTCTTTATGTATGCAGCAGGCTATTCACTCTTTTCATCAGGAGTGTTCCCTGTAAGTGCTCTTGTACTCAGGTAAAGCCACTGTGCAATTCTTTCACTATGATCACAGTGATCTTAGTGCTGGAAAAGGAATAGTGAAGTGATCCCAGGACTTGCTATTCCTGACAGGCCTGCAACCACTGCATTAGATAGGGTAGACCGGCCAGGTCTTATAATATGTGCCTACACTAAGATCGCTGGGGTTGTGATCACAGGATGTTTTGAATTAAGCTCCAGATTGAACTGTAGGATTTTTGTACATTTTCAAAATATTTCCCTCATCAAACATCATTTTTGGGTACTTTTGGTCAAATTCTGATAATAAAGACCATCATTTTTTATTTCAGCAGGTTTTTTTGACTTAGATGGTCTCTTCATTTCATTTAGTAATCCCTTTCATGAAGATACATGATAGCTCCATAAATGCCCTTATCCTACATAGGGCCCAATACTGAACACACAAAATCACCTAGTTTTATGGGGGGGGGGGTAAAGGGGGGTTGGCTTGCACTATAGGACTGTATGGACCAACCTATCCTATACTGTACAATCCTTGATTTAACTGCCAAAATAACTTCGTCCCTGGTTAATGTTAACATTATCTATCTTGATCTGACTAAGTCTGCCTGAATAATTCCAAGGTTAATTGAAATTATGAGCCAGTTTTGGTCCAATCTTGGCAAAATATGTGTTATAATAATCAGCTACTCCTTGTGTAGCAAATTGTGAGTTTGTATCTTTATCTATAAGATGAATAATAGGCTTTCCCATATTTTTAGTTAAAAGAGGTTCCATACTTTTCCAGAAATCTTTAGGATCTTCATTCTCTTTACTTTTGATAAAAGCCACTTTAGCATTACATAAGAGGTTATGAGTCCTGCTCTTAGGTCTATTTGAGGTTAGAATATCATTTTGGTCGTTGGTTAATTTGGACTTTTTGCAAGCATTGTCATTTGCAATAATTTGCCCCAAAATATTGTCTGTGAGCCAGGGTTTCTTTTTAGCTTTAATTTGGTGATTTCTAAATGGACTATGGGTATTTAGAAAACTTAAAATAAAATTCAGTATTATTGACAATGATGTATCTGGGTTATTGTTATTTTCTAAGTCTGACCAGTCACAGTTTGAAAGGAAATCCTTTTAATCGTCGGGATTGTAATTTTTGTATGATCTACCTTTAAATTGAATAATCAGGGTCTTTTCTGAAATCTTCTTCTGTGTCAGGAGTATAGGACAATGATCGCTTAAGTAATAATGAACAACTTGGGAATCAAGTATAAAACGACAATTTGTAAAGGCCAAATCTAATAAAGCATTTTCCCTTGTTGCCTCTGATATAAACTGATGTAAGCCAGTTTCTTCTTCAAACTGAGCAACCCTTTCTATCTTTGGTGTATCCGGTAATAAATAATCAACATTAAAGTCACCCAAGACAATAAGTTCAGCGTCAAAGTCATTTTTAATATTCTTTATAATATTCTACAAAGCCACCATTCAATCAACCATCTGGGGGTCTATATATAACACCAATAATGATATCCTTTTGTTCATGACCAATAAGCCTAACCCATGTACATTCAAGAACTGCCTGATCTCTGTTGTGTTGTAATAAGTCACACTGAGTATAAGGTATGGTGTTTGAGATATACATTCCCACTCCTCCACCTACCTTGATCTTACCATCCAGTAGTCTCACAGCCCTATCTATCCTTATTAAACCAATATTATCTACTTCAAGTAGATTTGCATCAAAGTCAGTTGTTATCCATGATTCAGAAAAGCTATATACGCTAGCTCCACTATTGGAGACATAAAGGAGTGCATCCTGTAATTTACCCTTCATGGACCTAAAATTATGATGTACAATGTGCAAACCCCGGCCCTCTACCCTTAAGGTAGCAGGAGCTCTGAGTTGGTGTAAAGCATTTCAGTAATGCCATTTCTATAGGCACTAACCTGGAGATACCCCCCCTCTCCCCCTGTCTGCCCCCCTACCCCCTTCTTGTCGATCACTGCGTATTGCATGGAACGTATGTATTTGAAGAAATGCACAGCTTCACCCTTGAGGGATTTGTACACCAACCAGACCAATTCTCATCGTTTCAAATAATTCAAGACGGCAGACATTAGTGAAAGTGATGTACATTTTTGTGAGGAAAAAAAAAGGGAAAAAAAGAACTTTGGTATTTGAAAGGGAGAATATGCCATCCCTAATATTAGATTAGAGGGCACAGATAAGGCTTGCTCTCCTAAAGCCATCAGGTGAGACCTACAAATGCATGAATGGCTCCCTCTAAGGGTTATTAACTCTCAATGTTGACAAATCCAGTGAATTTGTTATATATAATTACGGTCAGAAATGTTCAGTCAGAGGATTATTAAATCTAATGTGATTTCCTCATACTTATGTGAACAGTTATTATTTCATAGAGATCTGAGATGTGGAGGTTCTGGGTAACACATCTGATGTCTTTCATACTCATCATGAAATACACAGGCTTTGGAAATAGTTACATCTCACAATTACTAATGGAACACATGTCAATAAAAAAAGAAGCATTGATGTGGACCTCCCCATGAATGATATTTATGCCTAACTGCTTAACAAAAAGGTTTTAAGTTAATGTGGTAAATGATGTGTATGTATGTGTGACAGCGGAACATTATGCTGCTTCAGAACATGACTTGAGTAAACAAAGGGTATTAATAAGGATGCAGCCATCCATTGATGGTCAGTGGAGACGCCTTCTTGCTTCACTGTGCAGCTATTAGGGTAGAGATGGGAGAAAACCTATGGACGGTGTAAGGATCTATGTATCCATTCTCTGCCCCCTTGTTCCTCTGTGCTGATGTAGGAGTGGAAAAGGTCAGAGGTACTTCAGGACCTATGACAGGGCATCTCACACCACCTCCATCATCCTCTATGCAGCTGTAGAGTAGGGGGGGGGGGGTCTAATGGAAGCCAACGGAGGTGTCTCCACCTACCTGGCTCTCTCTGTAGGGGGAAGTCAAGATGCAAGGAAAGCCTGAATCCGAAATTGAGATTGTTTAATTCAATCTGAAATATGCACACTTATACCAATAATAAATTGTGGATCTACACAGTAAAAGGTATGCCCGGTAGGGGGTGTAAGGGTGTACCTTTTACCGTGGTGATCCACCCATATTTTTCTTCTGAGCGCATCACTCTAAGGGACATTCATTACTATTGATGTTTATGGAAAAACCGGAGATCACTATAACAAAGTCTAGATGATAGTATGAATCCACTGCATTGAGACCTTGACAATTTAGTCCCTCCTGCTACAGACGAAAAAAAAACAACACTGGAAGTCACTGATAGGCCATTAATGTAGATCCGACTAACCTTCCGTGATAATATTCCCACACAAGAGAGGCAGATTGTTGTATGCCAGACTATAAGAGGACCTTTTTAAACTATAACAGCTCAGTTTGTTGCAAACTAAGTGTCAACACTATCGAAATATTTTCTGTCTGTATCTAACTTGTAATTGTGCTAACGAGCCAAAATCAGATATTCCGCTAATGTAGTCCATCTTGGATTTTTCAAAAGTGCTGAGGATAGCTTTACCAACTAACTTTATATACCCCTCCAAAGAGCTTCCTGTGATTGTTTTATTGGAAATAAACAGAATAAAAAAACGAATCCATAGGTGTCATTGGTTTGCCACTAAAGTTTGTGGTTGCCTAGCAATGGCATTACTGCATAGCAACAGACTGGTAACCTTGCCAGGAAAGGCATGTATGTGATCAGACATCAGATTTCTTGACTAGAGAAGTAAATTCAAATTATGCCCAACCTCCATTAACAGGAAACAAGGAGTCCAATGGGATCATTGGTTTGTTGCTAGATCTGTTGGTTGCCTAGCAAACATCACTTCCGCATAGGATCAGACATACTTTACCTGAAAAAGAGGGTATGTGGCTTGCCATCAGAATTCTGAACTAGAGGAGTGACTACTAATAACTGAACCTACTAAAAGGCAACAATAACTAGCAATTGGATTGCTAGATTAGCAATTACCTAGAAGCAGCACTTTTATATGGCAAAATATGGATAACCTCCCCTGTTAAGTGGTGTATGGGAGTTAGCCATTAGAATACTGGACGAAATGCAGTGAATTCCAAAGCACACATACATGTTTCATAGAATCTTTGTTTTTGTTACTAGGACTATAGATTGCCTAGCAACCACATTTTTGCATAGCAACAAAATTAAGAAGGATATGTAGCTACCTATCACACTGTTTGACAAGTCTAAGGATACTTGAATGCAAACATAGTCTGCCGTGGCGTGGCCGCGACTAACCCCGCAGTCTTAGGGGCAATGTTGGCGGGTGGAGGGGATCCCGGGAGCCTTATGGCTTGAGATCATGAAAAGGGCATCTATTTAGCCATCTGAAAAACAAATTGAAGGATTCAATTTTAATGCACCTAATCACCTTAAGACATGATATCATCAATACATTGAGTCGATTCAGTGTGATGACTAAATTTGCTCAAATATAAACAGGACATTTGCATACCAATAGCCAGGTAATTTGATGTGTGAGGAGAGGACGGCAGCTACTTATCAGAATATCCAATCAGAGCAATGAATGATAATATCATTGCTATGATTCCCAGACCAAAAATGGTGTCTAGCAGCTTATCTTTTGCTTAACAGCAAACTGAGGGTTTTGCTAATGAGTATGGTATCATCTTATCTTTTAGCATATAAAACCAAAAAGATTCTAATGACACTTCATATAATAGAATCTCTGTTTTTCTTTATATCAATACTGCTAGTAGTTAACAGTGGTGCAATATATGGCATATAAGCTGCAGCCTATATATGCAGAGTTTTCCAGAAACAATAGCTTATAGCTATGCCTCAATTTGAAGACTTGAAATAGGGACTGCTATGTTGCTAACCTATCAAGCACATTTGATAAATCATGTGCATAATTTTGTTTTGTGGTGGATTTTGACTGCTGAAATATTTCCAAACGCAGGTTTCAGTTGTACCCCTTACTCTCACATATATCATATGTACTATCTTAGAGATGCTATAACTCATTATAAATAATCTTCTTGATAGCATTAGTCATCAAACAGGATCAATTCTTGTCAGTTTTCTGATATTCACTAATGATTCCCCATGAATTTCCATGAAGAATATTTGTTGAGCACAATTATTGACACGTGGATATGGGAAAGATTTTCTTTGTACTGTATTACTGAATTTATGAATGTCTAGCTATTATTTTATCCACTGAAAAGGTAACAAGTCTATTGTCCAATGGGCACAGAACATGAATCAACATTGAAATAATGTTGATCATGGTTAATCAAATATTAATTCAATGTTCTGTTTCCACTGGGTTCTATTCAATATTTGTTGTTTCTAAGTATATTCAAGGCTGATGATAAATCAATATTGATCAAGAAATTTATATTATTATGTTCAGTGGGAGATGGTATGAATAAAAATGATTCCCTTAGTTCAGTTTCACAATGCTAGATACATGAATTGTTACTCAGCACTTTTAATTCTTCTCTGTGCAACAGCATGGCTGGTAAGTACTTTCTATTCTGAGCAAAGCATTATCCTTTTCCTGTTTAGCTAGTTTAGGCATCTTTATAATTCACTCCTGCAGTCTATGATCTTGATGGCTAGCCACTTTGCTGGTCTCCAGCTATGTTAGCAGTTTGTTACTGGTCAGCCACAAGTGCTAGCAACAAACCAAATGGCACTGATAGATTCTTTGTTTCCTGTTTAATTGGTTAATGTATCATAGAAATTGACTACTCTAGACCAGGATTCTGAGGTCATGCCATCTCTTCCAAGGCCACCAGTCAGTTGCAATGCAAAAGTTATGTTACTAGGGAACTGCTAATTGCAGCAACAATCTGATGGCACCAATAATTTCTTAGTTGCCTCTTTAGGGGTCCATGGATATTCGCGTCTCTAGTCCAGGATTCTGATGACAAGCCACACATGGTCACGTTGAGTTTGCAAGTCTGTTGCTATGCAAAAGAGATATTACCTGGCAGTTATCAGATCTAGCAACAAGCTAGTGACTACAATGGACTCCTTGTTTGCTGTTAGGTATGAATTCACTTCTCATGTCAAGGAATATGGTGGCTGGGCGCAAGGTTATCAGTCTGTTGCTATGCAGAAAATGCTAGACAACCACAAGATTTAGCAACATTGGATTGTTTTTTCTCCCTCTTTAGTGGGTTAGATACTAGTGGAATTCACACCTCTGGCTAATCTGATCGCTAGTCAATTGAATGCAAAGCGATTCCTTGTACCCAATTCATGGGGATAGGAATCGTTCAAATTTTGGGAATGTCAAAACACATGGCATGGGGAGTGGATATCTAATATTTTGGCAGCCATCTTTGATATTGACCCCCTGTTCATGCTTGGAAAAATTGGTAACATAAAAATTCAGAATCGGCAGAACTTTTGGGTCCTAATCAGCCATGTTGCCAAAACTCTTCCCAAAAACGATTTCCACCTACACAACCCTGTACACTACATTGTTGAAATGACATTGTTAATAGTTATTAAGTGTTCCAAAGTAGACACATCAATATTAAATCAATAATAAAAAGGTAGTGTTTCAATAGTGACTAAATCATCAATAGTGACTAAATCAACACAAGTGCAATGTTAGATAGGTCCTCTGCAAAATCGTTGGCCTTATTTTACAATCTAGACATATTGGTCATAAGCGATTGTCTCTCCAAGAAATATCCAGCAGGCTAGTCATGATATTGAATATGAATTTTTCAATTCCCAATATTGGATGTTTGTGCACAGTTCTTACCCAATTTTCCATCATTCGGGTGGAAGATACATGTTACAACATGTACATACGAGGATGAAAAACTAGAATATAAACAGGCTTCACTTACTTGCCAGTGGAAGGAGTTAAAGAAGTAAAATTCTCTATTATCCACACTTTTCACAACGATAATACTGGGATCTATCCAGAAGGGGTAGGTATAATCCATAACTTCAGACCTGTCTTTGCTTACTGTAATCGCAGCCAAGATCATATCAACCTCCTGAGGGAATAAAGTAGAATTGCATTGTTCATAACAGTCTTAATGTTAAATGTAGAAAGCATCTTAGCATCTGTTGTATCTACTAGGGGTCCTTGTACAACTGAACATAGAACCACTGTAATGGTATCCCAAGGAAGCAGTGTATTTTTTACAAATACACTAAAGCCCCAGCTACCAGCACATGGTCCAAGGGAGCTCTATGAACATAATGGTAGACTGGCAATTTTGGGAAAAAGATTTCCCCATTATTTCAGCGAAATTTTTTCTATTATTGTCTGGGGTTGTTCTTTTTTACAGGACCTTTGACGTCTGAGTGTAATGTGTAATGTAGGCTAAAACTGTTGCTAGCATACACCAGTCTTTGGCAAGACAACTACACAGGTAGACAGGTAGGTGATTTATTTACATTACCATGCTCTGTGAATGGGCTCTGAGAGTCTGAAATTTATACTGTGATGTTACTAGTTTTGTGGGACAACCAGTTCAAATTAAAATATGACCACCCCAGCCATTCAAGTCACTTACCCTGTAAACATAATTACGTATCATAGAGGAAGATTTTTATTTGTGAAATAAGCATAAATTTGCTACTTTTTTAAAACTTCAAATGGGAAGGTTTAATTTCCGCCAATAGATATTTTGGTTTAGATTAAAACCTCATTCCAACCAAAAAAGAGGTAGGAATTCCATGTTAATCTGACATTAGAATACATGCAATATGCAGTCAAGTTGCTACGTAAATCCACCTCAAATAAGCATAATTCAATTTGGCAAAATAATCCAAACCAACAAAATGTTTTCTTTGGTGTTCTTTTTGTGAAAGTGTAGCATATATAATCTAATTATAAATACATAAACCATCTTTCCTTAGTTTCGTGATTCAGGAGCTTGCACGTCTTGTGATTGTACAGTAGCTTAAAACAATCCTAATACATATAATTTGTGATAGCCAAGGAAGGGGTATTTAAAGAATCCAAAAAGGAAGGGGTATTTAAACAAATGCCTATGCAAATAGCAAATAGAATTAGATATTTCATCATAACATGTTGTGACATCATAATGTTGGCAATGAAATATGTTACCCTAATAAAAACGTATAAGGGCTAATAACATGCGAGAGCTTTTTAATTTAATCCAGCCATAAGCTACACTGACAACTGTTGCCAACATCTGCATACATTTACATCAATGTTCATTTACCTCAGTTTGCAACCATAAGTAACCAATCCAATTAAAACTTAGAAGGAACGTTTTTTATCACTGATTGCAATAATATTAATAAAAATGACTATGAATATGTATTCGAAATTATTGTAATGCTTCAATTCATATTGATTTCATCTCTGTTTTCTGTGTTAACAATCCTTTCACTTTCAATTGAGTCAATACTTCAACCAAAAGTATGTTCCAACTCTGTGATATGTTAATATCCAAAGATAGTGTATTCCAAAATCTACATGAGTTATTCTTAGTTGCTATCAGCACCATGGTTGGCCTCTCAGTATTTCTTGGGCGGGAAAATGTAGTACTAGAGAGCAGATCACATGAGAGGCACTGACCAATGAAATTGAAGTAGGTCACAACTGTTATCTAGGCTGCCATCTTTGAATATGCCATAAATTTCATCATGGGTAGGTAGGATTTGCTCTATGATTATTATGTTTGAATAGCGAATAACTGATAGACAATGTAAACAGTAGGCTACTGTATATGGAATATGAAAAAAAAACAACAAATAGTTCCCATCAGTAGTAGCATCACCAAGCAAAACAAATTCCATTGAAATCGAATTGGTACACAAGTCAGTGTTTCAAACTCCCACTCCACTTGCATGAGACTCATTTTGACTAATTCTCATGCATGCATAATGCATCCTCGTGTACTAATGACATTATAGCCTTTCCAATTATTTCTCAGGTATTCCTATTAAAACCAGAGTTATGATCATTCCCTGTAGCCTACTATATTAAATTTTTGTCAACGTTTTGAAATGTTGATATGATTTTCATATCAGCATTTCAAACTTCTCTACGATTCAAATCAATGTACTATTTGGAAGTTTGCTCTCTCTTTTTCGTCTAAGAAGTTTGCAACCCTGTATCATAGTTTATTATGTAAACATCTGGTCAGAAATCGAAAATACAAGACACACTACCTAGTACCATTAGTATGTGTATTAGCCTGTGTATTTTTATTAAAGCATTATTTATCATTCCAGGTTGAAAATGGCTACCATGAGTGGTATTGAATCCTATGACGAGTCTGACGAGTCAGACTCATCCTTATCAATTCTAGCAACAACTGTCCAAACAGCCCAAGCACATCCAGCCAAGACACCAGTGTCAGACAGAAGGTGAATTACCATACCATTATTTATTTGAGACTGCTTAAATTGTGACTAAAAAACTGAGACACTTGTGTGATGTTTCAATATCAATTTTAGCTGTTTGTTTTTTCCGACTGATATTTCCTGTCCATAGTATGCATACAAATTGCTCATGATTTCTGACTTGTAACTTCACCTATTAAACAGTTTGATTTTCTGCAATGGTGTTAGGTATGTTAACTTGATTTCTAATACACTACATCTACTTTTATCACATTACAGAAGGCGAAAAGGAAAACTAAGAAGAGCAGTTCTAAAGGTGAGTTAATATTCAGTTAATGCCACACACCTGTTCATCATTTGTCCATTTTTTGAGTTTTCTGTTACAGTGGAAAATAGGATTTCTTGAAATTGTCCATATTTTGTCCATCTTAATTCTTTTCAGTTTTAGCTCAAATCAACCTCTAATGAATTGATTTTCACTAAATTGCACTAGTTTATAGATCCAAAAAGAGAACTTGGGAGTAAATATATGAAGGAATATACTGAAAAATTGTCAAATTAAGATAAAAAATCTCAAGTTAAAACCAGTATTAGCTATAATAGCTGGAATAATTCCGTTTTGCTTCATCAGTCATGAACTGCAATATGTTAGATGGGTCAATTGTAACATTTGACTGAGAATTACTGAAAATATTTAGGTTACATTGTAGTATGCCCAAGTATGTCCTGCATGAGCAATTGTCTTTACATTTAAGAAAATATATTTACTCAACCACTAAGCGTACAGTAAAACAACCAACATATTCCGAATCTCCAGCAGTTTATTATGGTGACAGAGAGGGGCTCATGGGGATGAGTGCTGGGGTGTTATCTTGACAATCAACCCAATAGTCTATTCTGTGTGTCCATTCTGGATAGGTATTACAACAATGTTGTCTGTTTGCTACTTTCAGATGAGAAAGTGATCGAGATGCTGAAAAGCATGGAGGAAAAGATGGACCAGAAGATGACAGAAATGCGTGCTCAAATTAATGAGCTGAGTGCCAAGCGTCGACGTGCAGCTGCAACTGTAACATCAAACACACTTAGAGTAAGCCTTTATGTTATCTAGTCGTTATCCTCACAGAACCCCATGATTTCTGCCATCCACAGGAAGGTTTTCAGACATTAAAGTTTCATATTTTCTAGCAATGAAACATAAACATTTCCAATGTCAACATCATTTGAGATCTTTCTAACTGTCATTGTTAGGAAGCTCAAATGCTTGATAATTATCCCCAATCCAAAAAAAAAACATTGCAAATCATTTTAGAATGTTTTCCTATGGTTCCTTATCATGTTTAAAATGGAGTTTTTATGTTAAATACCGTTCTTTTGTTCAGTGGGTCAGAATTCTTTATAGACATTCATGTTATGATACCCTGTGCCTTTTAAAGAAAGATGAGGAAATCTATCTAACCCTCAATCTGTTGTGAGTATTATTGTGAATAGACATGTTCAAAATTCAATACTTTTGCTTTGGGACTTCCCCATCACCAACGTGACCATTTTATGTTTGCTTAAAAGATTATAATTGTCATCATATTACAATCAAAACTACCTTAACCTTTTTCACAGTCCTAATCATTTTCATTATTCTGTTTTAAGGAACTAGTTCGTGGTTGCTATGCATCAGGTGTCGATCAGGGGATGTCTTGGAATTTTGGAGGCAAAAGGAGGTAAGGTTTTATTCTCTGTCCATTCATATGAGTAGATTTCCATATCAAATGTATTTACTGATCCATATATTATGTGGCATAATTGGTATCCTACTGATAATATACAAGAATGAGGCAAATTTATTTCAATTCTATGTGGTGAGTGCAGACACTTAGGATAAGGGACAAAAGAATATTTTATAGACCAAAAGTGATAAGTGGATCATTTTGGTTTATGTCTTACCCTAAAACATCAAATTAATCATGCACAGGTACACAAACCAAGATAACATGGAGCTGACTCAGTACATCAGGAAATCTGTCATCGGCCAGACCAGTGATGTCCCACAAACCCAGATAGCCTGTGAGTAATCTTTTATAAAGTTTTGCTGCAGATTTTGTAACACATGACATTGAAGCTATTTAATAATTACTATTTTGACATTAGCATAAATTCTCTTATATAAGCCACAGCTTCTACTAGAATACAGATACTTATTGCAGCTTACAGTTTCTAAAGTCTTGACTGCATTTATATGAGGGTATACACCAAATCAGTACTGAACTGCCAATTTTCAAGCCTTCGGTGAGGCCTATAACAAGTTGATGATATGATTTATACAAGAGTGCAGCTAATAGGAGAAAACATTTGTTAACCCTTGTATTTCTTTTCACAGAGGCTACGCACAGATACTACCGTTCCAAACGTGATGAGTGGAAAAGAGACAATGACAAACACCGTAATACTTCCAAACTGTACCAGAGGAGATACCAGGTGAGTAATTGTGAAAAGTGTACTGTTGCATCTCATCAATATATCCATCAGGAAAATACAAGAGGAATGAATGTACACTTCTATATATAATGTCTAATTGTAATTCAATAGAATATGGTGTAAGAGTATGAATCGAGAACTAGTGTTATCATTTGGTGCATTGTTAATTACCAGGGGTGTGATGTATTTTACTGAGGACCTTACATTGTTTCAGAAAGCACAGCGCAGGTTAAAAGCACTTGAGACGAAGGACTTTTCTGAGGAGAAGAAAGAGAAATCACGGGCTGTCATGGAAGCTGCCTACATGAGCAGTGAAGATGAAGAGGATGGCATCAGGATAGTGAGACCATTGGCATGGGAGTCAACAAAGCTACGGAAGCTAAAGAAGAAGCTTGACAAGCAATATCTAACCATGGCGAACAAGAAGTCCAAAGTACAACTGAGGGAAAGGAGGCGGGGAGAGGTATCAGCCAGAGCTGCTCCAGAAGTGTCAGACAAGCTCAGTTGGATCCTGCAGTAGACTATTTATTTAAAGACAATGACTGTTTTTACATATATTTCATACTAGTATGTTGATGTCTTGTTCCTTGACGTTTGATTTGAATTTTGTGGAATGTAAATGCTGCAGTTATGATGTTAGTTTATTGTGTGAGCATAAGTATTATATGTGAAGTGTTTTGATATTTTGAGGATATGTGTGCAGGTACAGGTATATATATATATATATATATATATATATATATATATATATATATATATACATATTATTTATTTATTTATTTATTTATTTCTGTATTATGAAATATTTATGAGATTTTTAAGGTATGATTTGTGAAAATGCAAGAAGCGTTGTGCATGAATGATTCATCCATTGTATATATTTATGGCTTTAATGTGTTTTTGAAATAAAAATGTTAAAAATAAACCATTGTCTTCAATGTTATCAATATATATCAGTTATATATGGTATATGGATGAATGCTCAGACCTAGCCTCCAGGCGCCTCCCCTAGTAACATAATGCCCCCTCGAAAAAAGTGATGAAATTGATGAAATAAACACTCCCTCCTCACAATTTATAAAACATTGCCCTTATTGTACTCTGAATACTCTGAATGTCATTTGATGAGTAAAACTAAATATGACAGTAGTGCCATATAAATATCATGTAAATAGCATCAAGAATGTCTCTAAATTTGCTTAAATGTCATTCACTAAAAGCCAGTATCTGGGCCTTGGTATGACATTTAAGCAACTTTAATCATCATCTTTCCATGACATTTAAGCAACTATATTCATCATCTTTCCGTGACATTTAAGCAACTATACTCTGCTTAAATATTTTCTTAAATAGTCACTTTAAGCGAGCTAAAGTAAGCTTAAATTTTGAGATTTTGACATTTAAGCATTGCTGGAAATGCTGTTTAAAGGCCTGAAAACTTACTTAAATATCCTAAAATGTTGCCAAAATGTCATTCTTAAAGGTGCTTAAATCAGTAGTTTCATGCAGTGTAAATCTAAAAGTGAACCTATGTACACATTTTATGAATACTTACACCGATCACTGATATATCAAGCAATCTAATGTTTACCTACCCTTTTTACTACCATTCCAACCATTCCATTCCACTCTTGAGTTACTTCATCCCTGCTACCATATCTATCACCAGGGGATGGCACTAATGTGTAACTGTAATGGTGTGTGAGGGGAAAAACATTTCTTGAATTTCTTGCTTACATTTATGGCAATGCGGATTTTAGTCAAGTTATACTTAGCCATAGTACTCGAAGAACATCATAAACTGCTTTTTTAATCTTGTAAATACCTAAGAACAATATGCATTTGATTTGGAACAGTGATTAAGAGTGTTAAACAATGGAGAGTGTGAAACAATGGAACAATTGATTATGGCTGAAGAAAGAGTTGTCATTGTAGAATGGGTAAAACCTTAAAGGGAGTAAACCATTGAAATGTTTAAAAGACCTAAGATTATCAATACTTACGTAAAGTTCAGATGGACGGACAAGTAATTCAGAATTTCAGCACAGTATCCTGTTATCCTAATTGTGCCATTGTCATTCAGCCATGAGACAAATGGAAAATACTGAGACAGAAACAACATCTTAAGTTACACATTTTAACAACTAAGATAGGACAAACAGAACTGTGACAGGCTTTGTATTGAGAAGTAATTGTGTTCTGGGTTTGCAAACAATCATCCAAGTTATAGGAAAATATCATATGGCCAAATATCAAAAAGTGAATCTAAACACCAAACCTCAGCTGTTGTTATCCTAAGGTGAAGCCCATTCAATGCATCAGTAGACTTCATTACGTATACAGATTTAGGCTCAGATATACAGAATTCAGAAATTTCTCCCAGAGTGGTTGGTGTCACTGCACGCTTCTGTTGAACACTGACACTGCTCCGTACACAACACTCCTGGTACTGTGATGTCTGTAAATCAATGATATAACTCTACACCCACCATGAACTTAAAAGATGATACAGGTACAATGGTAAATACCAGACTATTACCAGATTATATAAATGATTACTATATAAATATAGGCTCGGAGCTGGCAAAAAGGTTCGCGATTATAGCATATGTCAATGATGGAACAATATGTGACAATATAGTTACTCTGGAAAACTGTACAATAGAGACTTGTAATAAAATCCTAAAAACAATTGATGTAAACAAAAGTTCATGTATTGAAAACGTACCTTGTTGTATAGTAAAAGATTTTCTTTTAAGTAAGAATATGTTATTACCGACTTTTGCAAACAAAACTTTTGAAAGCGGCAATATACCAAGTGTACTAAAAATAGGACATGTTGTACCTTTACCAAAGGATGGGTCATTAAGTGATGTATCAAATTGGAGACCGATAACAATGACTAATGTTTTCTCAAAACTTATTGAAAAATGTGTACATAAACAAATAATGAATCACTTGTTGGAAAATAATATTATAAATAAACATCAATTTGGTTTTATGCCAGGTCGGTCGACTGCAGATGCTATTTTTAAGCTGGTACAATACTTACTAGAAGCTTTTAATAGAGGGGAATACTCGCTGATACTATTCCTGGATCTAAATAAAGCATTCAATACCGTAAATCTGGATATATTGATAGCAAAACTACAAAATGTAAACTGTGATGAAAAATGTATAAAATGGTTAAAAAATTTCCTAATTGATAGATACCAGATTACTAAGGTCAATGGCATGTTTTCTAGTAAAAAAGTTATGGACTGTGGTGTGGCTCAGGGTACAGTGTTGGGCCCATTGATGTTCAACATCTACCTGAACAGTATTGTTAGCAGAGTAGTAAATTGTGAGTGTTTCCTGTATGCTGACGATGTAGCGTTAATAATAAATGGGAAAGATCCCGTAATAATGTCCTCACTAATGCAGAATGATGTAACTGAAATTGAAAACTGGTGTAGATTGAGTGTTCTCACAGTGAATGTTAAAAAAACAAAAACCATATGGTGCAGCTCTATATGACAACATATACACAGAAGTAATATCACTATGAAGGGTACCGTATTAGCGAATGTAGATAAATTCAACTACCAGGGGGTGATAATTGATAGTGACCTAAATTTCAAACAGCATTGTAAGAAAATAGATGGGATGGGTACATCAAAATTGAAACAATTGCGTAATATTGTAAAGTACTTAGATGTCGAAAATTCTTTAAGAATATATAAACAAATGATTGTACCTATTTTATAATATTGTAGTTTTATCCATGAGTCAGGACCCAAAACAATAGTGGACCATATTTACATAGTACAAAACCACTGCCTGCATGCATGTTTGAAGATTAGAAATGCCCAAGATGTCCATATAGTAGACCTCTTAGTGCGATGTAAAGTTGAATCACTCAGTATTAGACGTAAAAAGGCACTAGCCTGTTATATGTATAAATATGCTCAATGTGAAGAACATGTTGTGGTTCCCACCAGAGAATTACGGGGTCATGATAAGAGAAAGCTTAAGGTAAGCAGACCCAAGAAGGATATATATAGAAGTAGTCCATTATATCGTGGAAACCAAATATGGGAAATATTACCTGTTGGAAGTCAATTGAAACCTAATATGGGTGGCTTCAAATTGAGCTTAAGAGGTGAAATATTAATGGTACTAGGCACATTATGAACTGTAATTGGTAATATATGTGTTATGACAAACTTGATGATGCGATAAGTTCATGGAAACCACCTGTATATCATAGATTATACCCTGTACCTGGAATATGTGATACCTTTCGTAAATGGCGACTGAATGTAACAACTACTTAGGTAGTGCTTCCATTAGCCAATAAACAGTGTTAAAACTTCTATTAGGGCACAAAATGTAAACAGTAAAGAGATAATGTGACATTGGTTAGTCCATGGGCATTACATCAGATCCAGGCCTGCTGTCTACTTGGCAGCTTGGATCACCCAAATTTTCTCAAAAAGAAATCCCTTTACAAGTGTCAGAGAATGTTTCCATTGATGCATCATAGCTCCTGAAATATATCATTCCCCCCCCCCCCAGATGTGGCATATATGCAAAACACATTTCCCTAGAATCCACCATTCCTGGCAAGAGGTATAGTCCCGATGGTTATATAAAGCATTTATCAAATTTGAATATAGTACCTTATTTCATTAACTTTTTTACACCAAAAGTACTTACCTGATTCAGAGTCTGACCCGTTGTTCCAATACTAGTAATGAATACGAAATTGTGAACAAGACTGCTGCTACTGATCAAGTCAGAGTATGGTGATAAACGTGCATGGTCTTCCAATAAGATAATGTTAATTCTTGGAAGTTCTAGGATAGAAGCAGTATATCTCTCTGAATCAAGTGACCTTAATATCTGAAACATGAATTCAGATCACAATTAAGGTACTATAAAATGTATTTTATGATCAATATATCATTTCTGTACACAGAACATCATAGCATTGTAATGATATTTAAGGTACTGGTATTCATGTGTCAAAATACAAGTTCTCCTTAGACAAATAGACATATTCAATCTATAGATCTAAAGGCATCCAACAGTCACCTTTTCAGTTTGTTCCTCATTGCATTGTATAGCTATATTGCTGTAAATATTGGATCCAAGGAAGGACTTTATTTCTTGAAGTGATTTTATGCTTGGTAGAATATCACAATCCAGTTGATTGTGCAAGGCTGATGACAGATTGGCAGGAAATGTCCATGTTGTCCAATCCATATCTTTACAACCTGTGAAGATGGTGCAAGAACTGTTACTTTCTTGTACAATTTACAAGATAGGAAATGTTAACTTTAAGATTCTAGTAAATCTACGCTGAAGTTCATGACTTTTATTTTAGGTAATCCTATTGATGAAACAATATTTATTAAATATTTGTTTTTAAGATATAAAAAGGTAACTCTAAGATTGTCTGACTAAATGCTCACTGCACCTTCTGTAATGAGCTGGACATTATTCAACTGCAGCATTTTGCTAGCAGTGCTCAAAGTATTAAGTTTGCATTGTGCCATTGATATTACATCTGAAATAAAAATGTTTCTGAGTACATGTATGATCAGTGTAAAATATGATGTTAAGTTATGTTTTCCCACACCTATTGTTTGTACAGAATATTGACCCATGCACAACAATGACTTGTGAATAAATTGTCAGAAAATGATGATGATGACAATCTCTTTGTAAGAGAATTTTTCACAGCAGATATAACCAAAAGGATAAGAACCAACCCTTAACCTGGTTTTTGTTTTACTTTGGTTTGAATATTCATAATTTGTCAATTCCTATTATTTTATTGACTGACATTATCAATTATTATATAAATTCTAGGTAACTTAGTTTAGGGTTTCCTGATAAAACAGTTTTTTGTACATATCTCACAGTGACTGAGTAGAAAATAAAAATAATGTTTACTAACTCACCAGTCTTTGTGCACACATTATGTACTACATTGCTGGCCAATGACTGATGTACAGCAATCAGCAGTAGGATATTCCACCTATACCTGTCACTTCTCATACTGAACCTGTCTGAGTGCATTTTGAAGGGTCCTGAGGTTCCTCTGCCTCTGCTCTGTATAATAGCTGCAGGTATGATTTGGAACAATATATCACCTGTCACCATTACCCTTTCAAATACATGATTTCTTTTTTTTCATGGTCACATGACCTTTTAATGCGGGCATGTTGTTCTTGTTCTTCAATTTTTTATTTCATCTCCTTTTAGGGAAGAGTCTCACCGAAATGTTTTCACTGGAATAGCACATGCATGCGGGAAAGACTCAAGACAATCAATACCTCATTTGGATTGTCATGAATTATTGATGGACTGAAAAATAGCATAGTTATTCTAGCCAGGCATCTGAATAAACATGTAAGAGTCCTTTGTCCATATTACTGTAATAAAATTCTACTTTTAGGTTTTGGCTAGGGGCTCAATAGAAGAAAAAAAATAAGTATGTATGGTAGATACTGTTTGGCAAGGTTGATAATTAAGAAAACAATGAAATTTCACTTTAGGTGTTGAGAGCTTTTTAGTTTGCACTCATAAAATGAGTTATGGTGTGATAGAGGCTTAGAAGACACTGACACCAAACAGAGACAGGGCTGCACAGTCAGTGATGTAAGTTTTATTCGCTCTACTTGGTAGAACTACACGGCATACTCTGGTACAGCAAAATTGTTTTTATACACGATATTGACCTGTGTAAGTGCTGAGTCTTTGAGTCAAAGTACAACAGGAGTACCAACCCAAAGATCATTGGTAAACTCACAGGAACCAGCGGAGTGCCCTGATTGGTCAATGGGTGGTCACATGACCTTTTAATGCGGGCATGCATTTGCCGTGCCAGGACCCCTTCAAAATGTACTATAATCTAAGTCATGAATAACCGCTGGTCTTGATTCAGCGCTGGGGTAGTGCCTTATTGAAATCTATGAGTGCCCTGGGGCTTATACAGGCCAATTTCAAGCCTAATATGCTCCCTTTTTTCGGCTTTTCAAAGGTCAAAAGGTAAGTGTCATAACAACCTTGCATGCTCCTTTTTTGGCAAAGAGAGTACACTATAAATCATGAGTAAATCTATCAATCATATATACATACATCCATAGAACACGAATAAGTATGAACTGTATGAACTGAGACACTCATGACGCCGTCATGAGTGTCTCAGCACCCAAACACTGAACAATAGGTTACATAAGTCATGACGCCATAACCTTCCGGTCGCTCTAGCGTCGCTCCCGAGCAAGCTAGGTCAAATATCATAGCATTTATGGAAAGGCCCTAATTAGACGGTCAAAATGAGCCCAAGATCAAGGCTCTACTCCCATTATTAAGGAAGTTACGCCATGTAGACTAATTCAACCTCCAAATGCACCACAGACGAACCAGCGCAAGTTAAGCGCACAAAAAGCGGGCATTGACAACTTTACATATTCAAGTCCGCGCAGGTGCAAAATGGCGGTTGTAACGGCGTAATTGACCGAGTTATGAGGGTCAGAACATGCCACAGCGATCAAGACAATGGGGGCCATAGCGGCGTCCATGGGGGTCCTTTGTGCACCCAGTGACACATGAAAGACTCCCCTCAAACAATTGCAGAGTTAGGCAGATGCCACTGGCCCCAGTCAGTCTGAGGTGCAAAGCCAAGAAATGGTACAAATAGCCTGGCTGCTCCTCCTAGAAGGCAGAATCTCCAGAACCACTCCAGAGGTAACATCTCCAGTCATCTCCTGCTACCTGCTATACCTCTACACTATGGTTAAACTATGCTAGACAGGCATAGGGTTCAACCATTAGTGGCCAGAGGCTATCTCCTACAAGACATCCACCAGAGGGTAAAGTTATACATTATTACATTTGTGGTGGTCCCGCGTCGTCTTCGAGGTACCTTCGTGGTCCTCGTGGGCGACATCGAGAGCACCTCTATTACCCGACGCCTGGGGGCGCTGGAGTCCAGCGCCACGTCACCACTTGGTCACGTGGCCCTCGACTCCGGTGTATATAAGGCCGTTGTACGGCCTTCCTCAGGGTCAGTCCAGCCCCGACTGACCATCGTGAGCGATGGTTGGCGGCTGCCCGGCTACCATATTCTAATACTCCTCTGTGCTGCTGCACAGAGGAGGTATATGTGGAATATCAACTGTAGACACTAGAAGGCCTAGTGTCGAACTTGTTATAGAGTTCAAACTCTGCCACCTGTAACTGTGATCGAGAACGGCTGATGCCTATGTGTTATTAGACAATAAAGTTTTAACTGGAACCTGAATAGTTGTTCTTCGTTGTTTATCTAAAGATTCGATTGAACATCGAGGGGTAGAACACTACACTGGTGCCGTGACCAGTTGTTAACTTTAGTCCGCATAGGTACTGCGAGCTTAAGTTCGACATGCAGGGTCACTTGGATGAAGGTGATGACCCCAATCACCAACATCAAGCGACTGCAGGCCCGTTAGTGGATATGAACGATCCACTAATCGGTGGTGGTTTGAACCACTCTCTGATAATAGGTCCATTGTCTGACCTGTTGGGCCTGTATCAAAGGAGCTGGCTACTCAATTGGCGAGTGTCGACTCAACTCTCTCCGGCTGCTGAGAATTTCTTGAGGGCACAGAGTTTGTCCTATGTAGAAAAATCAGCCTCGCCCGTGGGAACTCCAATGGGCCTTGGCAGTTGGTCCTTCGAGGGTCCCTCGCCCCTGTCGATACAAGGAAGTATGGACAGCGGCAGGGGACTCAACGAGGAGTTGCTGCAAGAGCAGCAATGCCAACTGCACCAGGGTCGCCAGCAGTTGGATGCTCTCGCGAGTAACACCACGAAAGCTCAGGAGAAGAGTACAGAAATAGAGCTGAAATTGGAACAGCTTAGGCAGCAAGCGCTAGAGGCTTCGAATAAGACTCAGATTGCGAATAGAGAACTTGCTGATCTTCAAGAGAAGGTCAAGCAGCTCTCTAGCGAAAAAGAGTCCTTACTTGCAACGAAATTGGAGATCGAGCGTAGTCGGTTGACAGCAATGGATTGTCAATCACTAAAAGCGAAGATCGACCGCCTTGCTACTAGCCGCCGAGAATGTGTCGAGAGAGCTCGAAACGATTTTCGGGATGCCCAGCACGAGCAGACGTCCCTTAAACATAAGTTGAAACTACAAGAAGTAGAAAAGACTATGTTGGAGGAACAGCTGCAAAAGTTGCGGCATGAGTTGAACCAACAATCAGCCGAGCATACTGAAGAAGTAGCTGAGCACCTAACAGCTTATGAAAAGCAGATCCAACAGCTACGTCAGGAACGGGAGTCGTTACTCTGTCAGATGCAAGCTGACGAGGATGCTCGAGCCAGGGACGAGGCAGAAATTCGTCGTCGCTGTGAGGAACGAATCGAACACACAAACAAGATGGCGGAATATCAGATTCTAATGGAACAAAAAGCGAGGCACGAAGCCGAGCTTAATTCCTTGAAATCTGAATCCCTAGTAGCCCAATCACTGAAGGATCAGAAGGATTCGGATACTCTGGGAGCCATGCTAGGAGAAATCGATAAGCTCCGACGAGAGATATCGTCTTGCAGGGAGGCTGACGAAGCCAGGCTGAATAAAGAAGTTCGTGATGAACTTGCACTCGAGGAACGTCTGAAGGAGCAGACGGAATCGAAAGTGCGTGCCGCTAGACTTCGAGAGAGGCAACAAAGTAGTGAATGCAGCACTACTAGGGTTGCCACTCAAGAGGACCTAGTCGAAAACCCTGACTACAGGGAGTGGCTTGACCGTGCCATGAAGGAGGTTAAGCAACTCTTTGCCCTCGGTGAACAACGAGATCTCTCGAAGCCCGAACATGACCGCCTGGAATTCCTAGTATCGGAATTAAGACAGGCGGAACGTTCAAAACAGCAGGCAGAGATAAACAGAATGGTGGGGACTATTGACAATATCTCGAATACAGATTCGAGATCACGTCGAGCCCGACCTGTTCCTTCGATGCCCCACACCGATGGTCTAAGTGGAGTGATCGGGCAGTTCTCGACCCCTACCACGGCCCAACAATATGTCGATCCACCCAAGTATAGGGATATCAGGTTCGAGGCTTCAAATTTGAGTGAGACCGAGACCGGTAACCCTTGGGGGATGAATCATAGTCGTGCAGACACGACTATGAGGAACATGGAAATGGACCATCAGATACCTAGAAGAGGTACAACATTCGCTCTTGATCAGGTCAGAAGATCAAGCAGAATGTTTGAAAATACCTCTATCGGGCATGAACCAGCCCGAACTAGGTCAGTCGAGTGCCCTCCATTTACATGGAAGGATGATTGGCTCCGTTGGTACCACGGATTCAATCACGTCCGTCGAGTAAATGTGTGGACCTCGAGTATGGCATTAGCTCAACTCCTCATGTTACTCCAGAATGGCCCCACAGCTGATACTGTGTGGCTATGGGAGGAGCATGGAGATGGGACTTTGGATGGACTGGTCGACATGGTAACAGAAGCCATGACTTCTAGCCTACAAGATCCCATTGTCACAATGGAGAAGAGACGCCAGGGCAAGAAGGAAAGCATTAGAGCCTATGGCTTTGCTTTGAGACGTCTTGCCGGCGATGCCTATCCAGGTGTGGACTTCTCGGTTGAATGGCTCATAACCAAAGTCAACCAGTTGTTCATAGGAGGATTGTATGACGTTGATTTACAACAAGACGTGCTTCGGGAATGGCGCACTTACATGTCTCTCAAGGATCTCATGAGTTGTTGCGGAAACGACAACTCCTGCCGAAGTTGGTGAATCCTACCTCGACAAATGCATTGTCGGTGTTGGCCGACGCCGCTTTGATCGAGAAGGGGCAGGGGAGGTGTCCTCATACACGAAGCCCGTGGCGGAGAGTAAGACTAAGAAAAGTCAGAAATCCGCTGGTAAATCGAAACCACCAAACAAGGCCTCCAAACCCAAGGTACAGGAACAGACCTTCTCGCTGAGTAAATTGAAGAATTTACTCAGGGTTATCGAGGGAGGGGATGTCCCTGTTACTGACTCGGAGAAGCCGAGTACCCCTCCGTCTGACGCCAAGTGTTGGAACTGCAAGAAGCAGGGGCATTTCGCACGAACTTGCCCTGAGCCGATTAAAGGACTACCACTTGACGCGACGGAAAACTGAGGCGGCTCTACGTGGCAATCGAGCTGCCCGACCATCGAAAAGCCAAGGTATCAGCACCTCTGGCACTCCTGATCAGACGACAGTAGATTCGAGGGAACTAGGTAAGGTCCCGGTAGGGCCGTCCCAGCCCTTTACCACAGCGGCACCGGTTGATCACCGGTCGGGTTCCAAAGATGTCGGTGTAGAAAAAGCCTCAATGGCCAAGGAACAGGGCACTGGCAGCCCGAACTCCGAGGTCGAGGGTTCGACTGGATCGAAAGTGAAAGTCGACGCCAGGAGAGAAGCCCTGATGCGGCAGCTGGCCAGAGTCTGCGTAACAGAGCTTCCCTCAGATGATCCCTGTCTCTCTTTTCTGAAGAAGAGAGGGATCGATCTGAGTACTGACGTAGGGTTGAGAATGCTAGCAGGAACCGCCCCCTTGTCGGGGAAACGATGGTACCTGTCTGCAGAGATTCGAGGGCGTTCTCTGGACTTCCTGATAGATACTGGTGCCAGCCACACCATTGTCTCTCGGGAACTCGCGGAAACGTTAGTAGTGCCGTCAGATAATCTCTATGAGGGAATAACGGCGTGCACTGCATATGGAGCCGAAATGCGGACCTATGGTCGATTGGTCGACCCACTATGTGTTTAGCCCAATAGTGGCCGATGTGGCTGACGATGGCATTCTGGGGCTCCACTTCGCGGCATTATACGGTATGATCCTGAACCCAAGGACGGGTCAGTTGGTCATGACCGAGCCGGTAGAAGAGCAGCATCAGTGTAAACTGAAGAGAGTGTCATCGATTGCCTCAGTAGCACAGACCATGAGGATACCCGCCAGACATCGGTGCGATGTACTGGTGAAATCCGAAGGTCTGGAAAGAGATCGACAGGGCATAGTCGAACCCGACCCGAAGACTCTGAGAAGTTTTGGGTTGGTTGGTGAGGCTGCCCTTGTCAGCAATGTCCGTCGAACAGTGTTTCCTGTCTGTAATCCACTGAATCGAGACATTGTCCTGGAAAAAGGCCAGGTGGTCGTTACCATACAGTACGCTGACAGAAACGGTGAATTCTCTTCACCGGAGGTAGGATCTGTGATGACGTGTCTCGAGCAAGAAGCTGCAGACATCGAGACGGCAGAAATCGCGAGCACCCACACGGGGGAGCTCCCTACCTGGCTGTTAGACATGTATGGTGACACCCACCTGACCCAGCCAGAAGAAAGACTGAAGCTGTCTGCCTTACTACGTAAGCATGTGGATGTCTTTAAATCCCCAGATGAACTGTTAGGGCGCACCGATCGATGTCTGCATAACATCGACACTGGTGACGCACAACCTATCCGAGTCCCTTACAGGAGGATTCCGCTCAGCAAGAAAGCTGCTGCAGATGAACAACTTAAGGAGATGTTGGATACAGGGGTGGTTAGGCCAAGTACTAGTCCCTGGTCCAGTCCCGTCCAGATGGTGACGAAGAAGGATGGGACCATGAGATTCTGCGTCGATTATCGATGTCTGAATGGAGTGACTAAGAAAAATGCCTACCCTCTCCCGCGCATCGACGAATCCTTAGATGCCCTAGGAGGAAACAAGTGGTTTAGTTGTCTCGATCTCCAATCTGGATATTGGCAGATCGGGATGAATCCCGACGACGTCGAGAAAACCGCTTTTTCCTACCAGAGGGGGCTCTACGAGTTCGATCGAATGGCGTTTAGTTTGTGTAACGCCCCCACCACATTCGAGCGAATGATGGAGGAGATGTTGAGGGGTTTGCTGGGTAAAATTTGCCTGGTTTACCTCGATGATATCATCGTCTTCGGCAAAAGGACGGATGAAGCAATGGCGAATCTGGCAGAAGTTTCAACAGGATTCGAGCATGGGGGCTGAAGTTGAAGCCTAAAAAGTGTCAGCTTTTTAGGACTTCGGTCGAGTACCTAGGCCGAACAGGGTATAGAAGCCAACCCGGGGAAAATTAGCGATGTAATGACTTGGGCTAGGCCCACTACAGTGAAGGAAATCCGATCCTTCATTGGTTTTTGTTCCTACTACCGAGAGTTCATCCCGGGGTTCGCGGAACTCGTGAGTCCTTTGCAGGACTTAGTGATCCAAAAACCTAAAGGTAGTAGAGGTCGTTACGAGGCATTCGCATGGACGGAGAGAGCTGAACATGCTTTTGTCGAGTTAAAACGAAGTTTCAAGGAGACACCTGTACTTCGATTCCCCACACCCGACGGTCGTTTTATCTTGGACACTGACGCTAGCAATACCGCGATCGGGGCTGTTCTATCCCAAGAGCAGGATGGAATGGAGGTCCCGATCTCATTTGCTAGCAACACTCTAAGTAAAACACAACGAAACTACTGCACCACCAAAAGAGAACTGTTGGCAGTCGTCGTGTACACCAGGAAGTTTAGGCACTACCTCTATGGTGGTAACTTCACTATCCGCACCGATCATTCGTCTTTGAAATGGCTCCTGAATTTCAAAGAAGCTGAAGGGATGATGGGTAGGTGGCTGGCCCACCTTTCGGAGTTCGGTCTCGAAAACTCTAAGATCGAACATCGAAGTGGGGCCAAGCATCTAAACGCCGATGGTCTTAGTCGTATCCCTGTGCGGCTATGCCAGAGGTCAGATTGCACAGACTGCGGCAGTCACAATGCTGTTTTGGCAGCTGTAGGTAGTTAAGTAGACAGCCGGGTGGGTGTTGCATTTTGGTATATCGATGAACTCATTGATGCTCAGAAAGCAGACGCTGACATCAAACGGGTTGCTGAATGGCTAGTTAAGGGGGCTAAACCCACTAGGCCTGATGTATCAATCGAGAGCGCCGAGGTACGGAAATTAATAGGGCAATGGCCTCTATTAACTTTCCATGAAGGTTTGTTGTGTCGTTGGAAAGTCGAGGCGGGTCGAGCTAGACGCACGATTCAAGTAGTGATACCACGCCACCTGAGGGGCGAGGTACTCTCCTTTTGCCATGGACACCGAACAGCAGCACATTTTGGTCGAAAACGAACGCTCGAAAAGGTGAAAAGGAGATATTACTGGCCTGGAATGGGGAAGGACATAGGTCGTTGGGTTCGACATTGTCCTACCTGTTGTCTGGTAAAGCCCGGTGAGGGCATAGGTAAATCCCCTTTACACCAGGAGCTGTTCGGGGTGAGATTCGGGAGGATAGCTATGGATATCATCTCGGGATTTGCACCCATGCCAAACAAAAATACTTGCATGTTAGTAATCCAGGATTACTTCACCAAGTATGTACGCGCTATTCCCCTACCAAATCACACAGCAGAGACCTGTGCAGAAGCTTTCAGGGACGAATGGGTTTTGACCTTTGGTGTCCCGTTGCTTCTGCATTCCGACCAAGGTCGAGAATTCGAGTCTCGACTCTTCTCTGAGATGTGTGAATATTTGACAATTGTAAAACAGAGGACCAATCCATACAGGCCACAAAGTGATGGCCAGGTGGAGAGGTTCAACAGAACATTGATTCAGAGTCTGACTATATTGGTAGACAAACATATGGACGACTGGGATGAACAGGCTAAATATGTGGTGTCCGCATATAACAGCTCTGAACACAGTTCTACTGGATGCAGTCCAAATATGATGGTATTCGGGGAAGAAATTCTCATGTGATTTTCGAGAACTGCACACGTAAGGGGTTCCCCCCTCGCGTATACGCGACAGACGGCAGACAAGCAGCCCCATAAGTACAACGCCGAGGGCGCTATCCAACTAGTGGAGACGCTGGTTGGAAAGTGTGAACGGAATGAGAAAACAGGCGCGCCGACTAGACACTGGATGCGGATGGCACCCGCACCCCCATCTACAAAGCGCCTGTATATCAGACAGGTGGTGCAGGACAAGCCTGACACCCCGGGTAGGTCTCTCGGTGCCTCCATCTACCCACCAGCAGCCACGCCTTCCTCATCGTCTCCCTTGATAACCCTCTCGGGAGCCACCGAGCCTACACCGCCACCGGTTCAGAGAGTGGTGTCACCGAAGATCCATCCGGATCTTCATGGCATCACACCTCTGGTCCCCACGAGTGTAGCCGTCTGCCCGGACCCGTCGGCTTCCGCCCAAGCAGTAGAACCTGCCGAGGTGGAACAGTCGATGGATATAGACGGGGACGTCGGTCAATCTCCAACGGCTCCCCCTGACCAGGGAGACAAGGACGACCTTGAAGGTCGGGAGAGCGACGATGACGACGGAAGGGACTCAGCAGACTCGGCAGTCCTCCACTCAGATGCTGAGGGAGACTCCCGGGATGCACCCGAGACCTCTAACGAGGCTTGGAGTATGACAATGGACCGTGTGGCCCCATTGCCGGAGTCGCCGATGTTTTCAGGCCAGCTAGCCGCCAGTGCTTCACATGAGGATGAGCGCACTGACGGAGAGCAGGCTGAAATCGACGCCGCTACAGGGTCCATCTCGGAGGATCAGTAGTATGATACTACTGCTCCTCCTCTTCAGCTTGGATCGCTGACATCGAACAGAGTCTCGATGTCAGCATGGAACCCCCGGGAACTCGTTCCAGGACGACGGTGTACCCTCCGCGAGTGGGGGTACCTTTCCTGTCCCCAGACCTCCCTGCGAAGCTGTGTGGATCCAACGCCACCCCGGCCTTAGGGCCCGGTGGTGCCACACATCCTCGGCCTCACGGTCAAAGGACCATCATAGTGGTACTGTACACTATCGATGGGCTTCCTACGCTGGAAGGAGCTTCTCAACGAGACAGGGAGGAAACGACACAAACGGATGCTCTGGAGGTACACCTCCTGGTATGTTCACTGTACAAGTATTAATTATTGACATACAAATGCTATGTCCAAAGAGATATTCTGGCATCCACTGTTTTAATGTGCTCTTGTTCTGTAAACAATTCAATTTTAAATAACCCACCTAATCATAATTTTGGAACCAGTCACTGTAGATACTCATTGAGCTTGATTTTAACTTGATTTTCGTTTACTCTGTAGAGTCCTCAATTACATATTTTTCTACCACACAGGTGACTCAATGGATTATCAAAATGAACAGTTATTTAGCACCGTGGGCCAAGATAATGATAATGCCACAGGATCCTGTGCCCGGGAGAAACATGCAGACTGTTAGAATCTTAATGAGCCACATGGCAGTACTGATCATGAGCAGTATAAGGGCTTAAACTGGTATAAGTGGAAGGGGTATTCAGTGTCCATGAAGACAACCCAAAAGATGGTGAAGAAGATGCACTGAGCCTTTAGATTACACCTCATGTAGTCAATGCGAAAAACCCTCAGGACCCTAACCATAGCTATCAAAATTGCTGCAGTGCCAGCAGAGATTCCCTGACTGCCGGTCTTTAGAAATACCTGTAAATTTCTATTATGAAGGCATCCAAAATTGACCATAATAAATGTTTTTACAGTCTAAAATAAACATCATTACCATTTGGTAAGGTTACCTCAGAAGTTTAGCATTCTAAATTAGTCATGATGATGATAGTGAGTTCATTTTTCATTTTCCTAATTTTTATCCCCTGATTTCTTTCCTGATGAAAAAGAAGTCATTTGATCCCAGCAAAATCTGGAGCTTAATTCAAAACATCCTGGGATAGCAACCCCAGCGATCTTAGTGTAGGCACATATCATAAGACCTGGCCGGTCTTCCCTATCTAATGCAGTGGTTGCAGGCCTGTCAAGAATAGCAAGTCCTGGGATCACTTCACTATTCCTTTTCCAGCACTAAGATCACTGCGATCTTAGTGAAAGAATTGAATAGTGGTTTCACCTGAGTACAAGAGCACTAACAGGGAACACTCCTGATCGAAAGAGTGAATAGCCTGCTGCATACATATAGAGGGGAGGGAGGATGTTTGTTGAGTGTCCTTGAGGGCTCTTAGGGCTACTCATGCATTACGTGCACTGTAAGGTAATTCTTCCCTTCTCTCTCTTTGTCCTGTAGGGGGGGGGGCACAATGCTTCTAATAGGCAAGCATAAATCATACATTCATGGGAACAACTCTTGAATACTGTATGGGGGTCAACTGCACGCTGTGCTCTTTTGTTAGCCCATATAGGGACGGGGAACGATAGTATAAACACTGTTATTAAGAAGAGTGGCTCCACAGCTATTCTTTATTTTGGGACTTTTACCCCTGTGCCCAGTCAGTTCTTCTTGGAATAGTGTAGAAGGGCTGAGGCTAAGATCGATGCGATCTTAGTGCTGGCTAGGAAATGTGAATGCAGTCTAATCATAAGATCTCCTAATAGGATAAGGGAGAATAATTCCTCAGATCGCTGAGGTTGCGATCCCAGGATGTTTTGAATTAACCTCCAGTGCAAACACAATGAAAAACAGGACAGGATGGCTGCAGGACATGATGTCTTAAATGGTTAAAACCTTTTGTATAGATCGCTTTTAGCAATTAGTCCTCATGATGCTTATGATAAGTAACATGACATGCTCACCCTTCAGAATACCCCTAACCCAAAATATCCATATAGTTTATGAACCGGGAACTTTTAAAGTGACAATGATCTTAAGGTTATTTCACTTGCATTGTGGAGCCTAGCATTAACCTTGACCTTTTCTGTCATTTAATGAGACCAAGATAGGAGCTCATTGTAAAGAGTAGAACCTTTTTATGTCATATGAAATAGGCATTTATTGTTACCTGTTACCGGGTAATTTTCTGATATAATATGGATAGAGGATATATCCAACTTTGGATACAATTGTTTTTGGAATAGATAAAAAATGCCTTACAGAAAGTAGAGTATTCTAGTAATCCCGGAAAAGTACTATAGAGTGTATACATTTAATGTTATTTCTATAAGAGTACAAAGTCTATGTTTGTGTATGGTAACATGCGATTTGATAGCATAATGCCATTCTTATCATTTCCTACAGAGATTGCAGCTTTACCTGCCTGCCAATTTCAGAACATTTCTATGGACAATATAAACAGGGAGGAAAATAATTACATTTGATATTATAAACAGGCTAACACAATCATATTTTGCTTTGAGTAGTAATAGGTGACTTCAATCTAGAGAGAGTTTCAAATTGTAGAGCAATGGTGGGTGATGACAGAATTTTCTGCTTGCATGGCACATCTGAATGGTCTACCAGTGCAAAGTTCAAATGAGAGGACCATAGTGGATACTGATAGACTCCCGTAGTACTATAGCACTGTATTTAGGAAACACAGGGATGGAAAGGGTTAAGGCTGGGAGATTATTGTTCTTGAAATGTGCATACAGCCTATACTTGGTTTGCCCATGGACCCATATTCTCCAAAATATGTGATAGATCTGATGGAATTATTACACAAAGTGGTCAGCACTGACACTGCACTGTGCACAAGACAATGCCACATTGGTCAATACCATTGTGTTTTTTCAATACCTCATAGGATAGGTGGAAGGGGGCTAAACTCACACCTCAGTAGCACATACACAGTTATATCAACTCATGTTCTGCTTGGATGCACACCACGGTTTGACCGGCCTGTGCTCGGAGAGTGACAGTAAAGTAATATAACAGTACAGGGAGAGAAGCTAACCGTTAGCTGGCAACCTGCTGCAACTCTCATACTCGGGACAGGCTTGTGTCAGTCTAATTTCCCATCCTCTAGATGGCGCAACATACAGTATTTCTATGTAGACACCAGATGGCAGTGCAAGATGAGGCAAACATATTACAACAATAAGGGCTGAGTCATTTATTACCAGTGGGGGGGGGGCATTTGGAAAAGAACCCTTTCAGTGGGGCAAAATCCCAAACAGGATGTACTGCCTGTTGGCAAACCCAAACCATGTACAGCTTCAGGATTTGCTAACATGAACATCATTGGTACGCATGCAGAAACGCGTAATCGATGCGGGTACCGGTACCCTTGTTTTTGTATACGGTACCAGCTAGTACCCGGTAACAGTAGACCAACATTTTAAAGGGGGCTTTGAAAATCGCCATGCTAGCCCTCTTTCAGTAGTAGTAAACTAAAAGTCATATATATTCTGTGCTCCTTACAAGTCATAGATTTTGTAGGCAAAAGTCTCCCCCCTCCCACTTGCGCAGGTCAGTCACGATAAAAACAACTGTAGACTGGTCCAACCCATAAGGTGACCGCAGACGGGCCCGACTGGGTCGACATCCTGACGATCGGAAGCGTCTGCGTGGACGTCCGATCCAGTTGGTCAATATCAAACAAGTTTGATCTTCCCGATCGGATTGGGTCTGTACTCCCTGGTTACCGATTGAATCTGGCCCGTCTGTGGTCGCCTATAACCTAATTTTGGGTAGGGGGGGGCTTGTTTTGCAAAATCAGTTCTAAGTGAGGGCCGGTAAAAGAATCTGGATGCTGTTAGGTAGTTTTCCCACATCCATGAAAACCCACCACCTCCCCTCTTATACATATAATGACCACCTCATTATACACAACACAAAAGCCATGTGCTTTTGTGTGGACAAAGGAGAGTGGGGACTAGAAACTTTTTTTTCCAACAGCACAAACATACAATTTGTGGCCTAGTGTTGTCATATTTTGGTCCAAAATAACCAAAACAGGCTTGATTCGGTAAAAATATATTGGTTTTCTGGGTGAACAAAGGAGAGTTGGGACTAAATTAGTTCCTCATGCACACACCAGGGGCACCCTTCACATGCTCTTACTCACTACCCCCTTTCCTTTTCCGGCCCAAATACCGGAACAGGAAACAGCGCGTGATGCACACCAGCACAGGATGGTCATGGCCCACTGATCACAGGCAAGCAGGGTTTGAAATGGCCCTGGGTATACTTCTGATGCTGTCTACAGATGTATTCATGTTGATACTCTTGAGTACAGGGTATGTTCTAAGTCTGGGTCTTCTTCTCAGCCTCCTCTCAGACCTGTTAAATGTCATCTGTCAACATATGACATTGATACATAATATTTGTGGTGTGAATATAGAACACTGTATAGCTACCTTTTGTGATAATGTTACCTAACTTGTCTCTTGTTGGGGGTAGTGTAGTGGCCAAACCATAAGTGCTGCCACTGTTTGGTATGTTCTATATTGGTTCTTATGTGTTATTGGTTCTATGTATTGACCAGTATGTTATGTACAAAGGTACTTATCAGTACCGACCGGTAATCTATGTCTATCACACCTCAACAGTACTGAGTACTGACACTAAATTATGTAAACGTATTAAATTTCCAGCCCATTAGCTAGTAACCTCATGCCTTTACTAATTACACACACACACATATAAATATATATATATATATATATTTATATATATATATATATGTATTATTGCTAACTTCAGTTGTAAAGCTAACGCTAAGTACCTTGTGTTGTTGTCTCCTGTATTTTAGTGTCATATCAACAATTAACCCAAAGGACATAACAACTGATGGCCAGACGGTTACAAGTCAAAAACAACAACTGGGTGAAAGATTTATTCTCATGTAGCACTGGACAATTTGATGAATTATCACACATAAAAGCTGTTTAGTGTTGAATATGCCATGCCTTTACATACAATCAGTGATTTGGTGAGATTCCATGAGAACCAATCTTTATTTCTACACACAATGTTGTGGTAGACAGCAAAATACAGCCTCAAGCAACTATCAATAACAACCAAACGTGGAAGGTGGAGATAGGTTTGGCATGATGCTTTGTGTCACATTTAGATTTCAGGAAATATGTCCTCTCCCAGTTTACAAAGAGACCACCTTCCGCCATTGCCATTAATCTGCAGTATAAATCATTCAAATTAATTACTCTTCTTGTATTTTCAACATTGGGCACAACTATCTAGGTAAATAAGGCCTTTTCATATGTTTTTATACTTTCTGATATCAAAAGGAGTAATCATTTTTCCAATGCTGATCAACAATAGATGGCTATGCAGTAATTTGTTGATTTTATTGCAATAAGTCAGAAACGTCAATACCGTATTGGCGTGTATAAACACCCAGGTAATAATTGATTTCAAGTAAGCTCTACCCCTGGCACTTATTCCAGACTTGGATCATAATGAATTAGGAAAATTGCAACACCCATATACCCCTTGTGCTCATTCAAGACTGCTGCTCATTCAAGAACCAGCACCTACACTGGGCAATAGGGTAATCACCTGATTCTCATCCAATACATACACAATAAAGGAAAGCATGCTCTTTACTTACTCTTTTGAAAAAAGTCCTGTATATGGAGAACCTTTTGGTAACCCAATACCAAAACCTGATGGAAGAATTTCTTCTGGAATTGTCAACAATGCACAAGCTTTCCTTCTGTACAAATATTGCTCCGTACCTGTTTTGTCTCCAAAATGAGCACCGGGGTCAGAGCCGTAGATGAGCTGTGTCATTCGGCCCTCAAATGCAGAATCTAGAAGTACATTGTTTCCTGACTGAACCTTCTGCCAAAGCTTGGCATAAACCCCTTTCCTTGCCTCCTGAAGCAAACCAAAGTACATATTCTTAGGTCAGGCATATTCATGTTTATAATCATATCTTTATTTTTAATCAATTTTACTGAATATTAGTCATTTTCTGGTTGTAACTTTCAGGGGACCAAATACCAATCTACAAATCAGTGTTGATAGAATATTGATTATAAAAACAAAACATCTCTAATGCAGTGCAGTTGCTTCCAGATTTAGCAAGGTGAAAAATATCTTTTAGTCATATATTCCAAAGTCAATGGTAGCAAGATGAAGAAGTTTCTTCTTAGATAATAAGAAATGAATTCTTTGCCAACCTGCAAAAGACTCATTGTTACGCTTGATTGTAAAACAGACAATGAATATGTGTTATCATCAGCAAGTTCCTGCAGGGTTTTGAATGGTTGTTTGGCACCTTGTGTGCTTAATGTGGCCACCAAGTTACCACTGTAGGATGTAGCCACTACAAGTGAGACCACCCAGAAGCTAATCCAGATGGCATGAGATGCTCTGGCAATGATGACCAAATTTGCACCTGTTAGGAACGACCCAATGCATGTATATTAGATATTCATGAGGTAGTTTTTTTGCAAATTAAAGGTCTTTGACTTTTGATTGAAATTCTTTCAATACAATGATGTGAGACTTTATGAGGTGTCTTTGATAGTGGATAGTAGTATATAGGGGTAAAGTCAGCTACAGCTACTGATATCCGTTTGAACTAATTACGAACTGGAATTGACCTAATATTGAAGGCGGGAAATTTGAAATCTCGAGCTCTGATTTGTTGCGAGGCTGGTAGTGACATCACGACCTAGTTTCTTGAGTTCTGATTGGTTGAGAGTTTAAAATGCGGGAAATTTGAAATTTTGTAATTGAAGGCAGGAGAGAGGCTTGCCATGACAACAACAAAACATAAACAAATGTGTTGTTGTCATGGCAACCTTGACCTAGACAATGCCAATTTTTTGACCTGACACCTAGTGGAAATTATCGGAACTATTTATAGCTGTGTTTAGTGGAGCACCCTGACACCAAGAGGATATTATTGGAACTGCTTTTAGCTGCCTGTGCTTTTTTTTGTGGTAAAAATAAGTCCTAGTGTTTCTTCACACCTGACACCTAGTGGATATTATTGGAACTGCTCCTATAGCTGGACTTAGTGAACTGCCCCTTTTGTGACTAGTAGCGACCACCTTTTCTTGAATTTGTGCAGTGCAGTTTGTTAACCCATTTTGCAATGCGGCACAAGGATTTTGCACTGCAACGGTGTACCAACTCAGCGAGCTGTAAACTGTTGCCACCTCCGACGCAACCGTCGCCACCAGGTGGCCGCATTAGAGACGCCAACCGCCTTAGCACATAGCATCGCTACTTTTTTTTTTTTTTAAGGAAAAAAATGTAAAAAAGCAGCTAACAGACCCTATTTTCGATTTCAAAATAAAATCCACAACTCTTTAAATTTGTAGCAATAGAATGAATTTGACAAAATTTTATTTTTATTTTCACACTTTGATTTGGACACCTCAGTCGTGCATTCTACATAGACAAGGGTTATATAAGCATGCTTCACCCCAACAGATATCGAGGAGGTCCGTACCCCATCTGCTACGGGCTGCAGTTCAGTACCCATTCTATCTCTGTTGCATGTGCCTTGTCCCACTGGCAGACTTAGCTCTTTCCTCTGCTTCACTAGCCTCCTCTGGAGTCTATGAAGACATAAGCTGTCAGCTGTTGCTGCCTGTGCCGTTGCGAGCGCAAATTTGCTACAGGCTCTGTCACTGTGTGTCGGTTCACCTCTGCCGTCAAAGTCAGACCTGGTATCAGAAAAGAAAGCCAGTGCATCTCTCTCTCGCTCTCTCTCATGCCTCGCACTGAAAAGCTCATTGAGGTCACTAAGTGTTCTCTTGCTTCACTTCTCCCTTCACTTGGTGACTCGTGGCTTACCCTCATTGGTGACGGATGTCCCAGCAGGTGGCACTCCTGGTGTTGTGTTCAGTATGTTGTTCAATCAGTCCTTCAGTCCTTTTTACCCGTTCCTGCACTCAAAACAAAAAAAAATGGGTACCCCTTGACCTCATCTTTTAAGCAGCAATGTTTTTTTTTTTTTTAAATCAAATCCACTACGATGTCCATTATTCTTTTTTCGTGCAATGCCTTTTCCACTACTTTCTCTGCATAACAACTTGCCTTTTTCAAGTTGAGTCCTTGTAGGACGTCCACTAAAATAGAAGGCTGCAATATATTTTTGTATTTCCATATCCTCAACACTTCATAAGCTTTACGACCTTCAGGTAGTCATGAGACGGGTGTGGTCAAAGCGACAAGTTCCGCGTCAGCCAACACAAGCCGCTTTCCCAACACTTTCCAGTGTGGTCCTACGCAAGCCGCTGTCATGCTGATGAAATCCTTTTTCTCTCTGGTCTTTTTTCAACTACCTTCTTTTCTTCCCCCTGCCCCTATTACTTAAGGGGTGCCCCCCACCCCATACTTTACCCCTACCCCACCCTACCCTACCCTACTCCTTTGTACACCTACCTACCCTACATAATTTTTTTCCGCCTCCTTTACTCTAGCTTGATCATCAAAAGAAAATTATTTTATTTGTCCGCTTGCGGTGGTGGGGGCAGGCTTGCCCTCCCCAACCCTTTACACGCCATGTCCCAGGTGAGCTAGTTTTCCCAGCAAATGTTTTACATAGGGAGTGACTTAACATCAGCTGTGAGAGTAAATACACATTCCAGATCAAATTTTAGATTCTTGTCTAAGGTGGGTCCCTCTGACTGTGAGTGATTAACATGTTTATTAGCGGGAGATGATGTGCACTGGAGGATGGGGGAGGCGGCCATCCTCTTCCCTTTGACCATAAAACTTTAGACCTGAAGTATGTGGTTTCCCTCCTGTAAATTTGGAGGAATGGTGTCAAAGTGTATTTGCTTGAAACCACTGACCACAGTTATAAGACTTCCACTGAGAAACCATTAATAAGGAGCTTTGTCATCCTCGCCAGGTTCTGGTGGTCAACCTTTTACAGATGTACTTGAGTTTCAATAGCAGCTGACCGAGGGTGCGGAGGGGATGGTGGCACTGCTGGTGGGGAAAATGTTATGATGAGGGTATGTGGCTCATGGTAGGGTGCAACATGTAAAACCTCTTTGTTTTTATATTGGAACACAGGTACCATAGGGTGTGATGCCGTTGCCTTTTTATCCTTTTGAAGCATGTAGCACAGCGTGAAAAATGCTAATTTGCACATGACGATATACAAAATGCAGGGGTAGTGAAACCATATGTTTCATCTGTCTACAACGCACTTTGGTACTTTCAGCTTTAAACTTGGTTGGGGAAAAAAGTTATTTTTCATTTGAGCTAAATTTCAAGGAAGGATACCTTTCAGGACTTTTAGCGTCAGTGAAAAACAACTCTGCCTACTTTCTGACTCAGACATTGATTAAAAACTGGTATTGCAAACATAGCTAAAATCAGTGGCACATGTTACTATACCTGGAATAAAATCTTAAAGTTGATGCATTGGACAAGAGTAAAATAACTACCCGCAAACAGCTCTTTCTGTCGCATATGTACAAAACCTGCTAATGGTAAAATCACATGTATTTGTTCTTTTGTCATATTATTTACAAGTTGGGAAATGTTAACTTCATGATTGAATATAACAGAAAATCTAAGGTGAAGTTTATGACATTTGCAACTTTTATTTTAGGTAATCATATTGATAAAACAATATCTATTGAAGATTTGTGTTTGAAATACAAAAGGTAAGTCCTAAATGACTGTGTTTGAATGTTCACTGCACCTTCTATAATGAGCAGCACTTTATTCAACTGCAGCATTCTGCCAGCAGTGCTCAATGTGTTAAGTTTACGTTGTGACATTGATGTCACATCTGCAATAAAAGGGGGATAGGAAATGTTTCTGATTATTTGTGATCATGGTGAAGTATGATGTTCAGATATGTTTCCCCACACCTATTTTTTGTACAGAATATTGAACCGTGCACAAACTTTACATGTCAATAAATTGTTGATGACGCTGACAATCTCTTCAGAAGAGAATTGTCTACAGAATTGTCTACAGCAGATATATTAAAGATTATGAATCAACATGTCTATTTACAAGAATATCCATGATATAACAACTTAAATATTTCCTTGTTTGGCATAATATATAAACTCAAGGTAACTTATTTTAGGCACATAAATAAAACAGTTTTTGTACAGATCTCACAATGAATAGATAGAAGATGAAAATAATTTTTATTGACTCACCCCTCTTTGTGCACACATCCTGAACTATATTGCTGGCTAATGACTGCTGTACAGCAATCGGCAGTAGGATATTCCACCTTTATGCCATGGCGAATATTGACGACACTATAGATTAGTACTACTTACGCCGTATTCAATGGGGGGGTGGAATACGATCCTCGCATATTCTGCGGCGCCATTTTGAAATTTATACAGAGTTAACTAGTTTCGTATTTAGGTATGGTTATTAGAAGTTTTACGCAAAAAAGAATGATTGAAATAGTTAAATAATATGTTATGAATTGTTTAACGTATATCTTAGTGTTAGCGCCATGTTAAAAAAGAATCTATTGCCCTGTGCAAGGAACATTCATATCGAAACTAAAAGTAGCGGCTAGCTCCGTATCACGTGACCTACTTCGTCGAACAAGGTGTCATGGCGGATGAAAACAAACCGGGACGAGTCTATGCCTTCAAAACCAGTAAATATTGTTGAAATCCTTTAATTAAAAGCATTTTAAACCCGTGGGCCATGGCATAAATGCAAATGTCAACTCACAGTGAATCATTTAGGCTCGTATAAGGCCTCGTTGAATACGGGCAGAAGCACCTCTGGGAATACGAGCCTAAATTATTCACTGATCGTTGACATTTGCTTATATACCTCTCACTTCTCATACCGGAGCTGCCTGAGCTAGAATTGAGATGCGCCATATTGCTCTGTGTCTGCTCTGTGTAAATTCCACATGTACAGGTGTGATTAGGCATACATCACCTGTCACTTTGGCTTGAATTAATCTGAAACTCGTTTACCAACACTGCTTCCCCAGATCTGAGCATGGTCAATGGTTGTTGAGTTCCAACATGCTGGCCACTATTGGAACTAACCACCACCATGAAACTGACACAACCACTGCATGAAGGTCCTTTGCTTAAATGTCATAATTATATAAGCAGATTTTATGACCTTTAGACAACATTGATAGGAGTGCTTAAATGTCAAAACTTCAACATTTAAGCACATGTTGGCATGCTGAAAGTGGCTATTTAACCAAATATTTAAGCAGAATGAAGTGGCTTAAATGTCATGGCAAGGTCATGATTAAAGTTGCTTCAATGTCGTGGCAAGGTCATGATTAAAGTTGCTTAAAAGTCATGGCAACATCCTGATTAATGTTGCTTTAATGTCATTGTAAGATTTAGAGACTGGCCTTTATAAAATGACATTTAAGCAACTTCAATGGAATTTATAATGCAATTTACATGATTTTTACGTAATTTGAATGTAGTCTTTGCTATTTAAATTTCATAAAATGTATTTGCCTACATTTTTAGTGCAGCTGAGGAACATTTTATTTCATCAATTTCATCACTTGATAGCCTTGGGAGGCTGGGGGCGGCCCTGAGAGGCCGGGGACAGCCCTGGGAGGCCATGCGCGGCAACTTGGAGGCAGGGGCGACAACTGGGAGGCCTGGGGCCAGGCCCCTTGTGGTCAAATAAAACAAATATAAACCTTGAAAACTAAAACTTGTAATGATTTCAATGAAGTATCAACATTTATAATATGTGTAATAATATAGGTAAAATCTTTACTTCATCTATACAGCCCCTGTAGCAAACTATTGAAAGAGTATTTATAATAGAGGTTGCCTTTAGATAATGTATATCATAAATGCATGTAACCCTATATTTGATATTGGTTTCAATATAATTGTCAAATGTAAATGTGTATTAAGAGTAATATTTTAACTATATGTATATAGTCATACAACTAGTGGTTATAGAGAGTAAGAATGTCAAGCTCTTATTAGTGTTATTCCAGTTATCACTGGTTTAATCAGCTTAGTCAGAACATGTCATGTAACAGTAGTACAATGTTAATATAAAGGTAATTTCCGCACACAGTAATTATAATGTGTATTAAGAGTAATATTTTAACTATATGTATATAGTCATATAACTAGTGGTTATAGAGAGTAAGAATATCAAGCTCTTATTAGTGTTATTCCAGTTATCACTGGTTTATTCAGCTTAGTCAGAACATGTTATGTAACAGTAGTACAATGTTAATATACAGGTAATTTCCACACACAGTAATTATAATGTTGGTTATAAAATAATGTTCCACTCCACCTGTGTTATTATGATGGGACTATATACTCCCAGGTATATATATATAATTAATGAGTGATACGTTGGTACTACTTTGTCTGGGCGCATGATTTTCTATGACGTCACACATAACATTTTCCTCCAGTATATAAGCTACAGCAGTTGAACTAACCGTCAATTGGCTTCATATACGCGGACAGCATACACCAGGCTGGGTGGTGCTGGAAATTTTAAACGGTTTTAGGAATATAGCCAATTCGAGGAATTCGAGCAGTGTGAGATCCAATGGGGGTGGTCAAGGACCATCTTCCCCAACTGCTACAGGGGGTTCATTGGATTCACCCGTTGACCAGACATCTATTGGGGAGTTGGAAAAACGTACTGCTCGTATGGAACAGCAGCTAGTGGATATCAAGTTCCTATTGGAGGGGCAGGCGGTTAGACGTACATCTACTGCAGCAGCGGGTGGCGAGACGGAGACGGTTCGGACACGTGGCGGTGTTGATAAACATTCCATTGACAACGCAGTAACCAAGCAACGGGGGCGTGGCCGGCAGCGCTCGTCTGACTACCGGGGTCTCCACGGTGACAAGAAGGGACGTCGCCATCTTGGATCTTCGAGCAGGTCGTCTTCATACTGTAGTAAGGATTCATCGGTTTCTATTAGGTCTATCTCTTCAAAGAACGGTCGTCGACATACACCAAAGTCTAGAGGTATGTTTGATCAGAGAAATTTCTTGAAGAATGGTGAAAAATTAGATAGTATCGACAAACTACTACTCGTTAACGTAAGAATGATGAAACAGTTGATAGAGGAGGGTGAAGATGTCTTCGATGTAGTTAAACATATAGAAGTATTAGTGGAGAAATCCTCTACTAAAATATACACTCTGAAGGCTCTCGTAGCATACGACTCGTCGGTTAAGAACAGGGTGAATTGTGAAGGTGTGGAATCTTTTGGTGATGTTAAAAGTGAGGATTTCCTTAGGCATTTATCCTATGACGGAACGGTACAGGCTCAGAAGGCGGGTGTGGTTAAAGTCTTTCAAGGCTAAGCAGTCCAACCGAACCTGTTATGCTTTCAACAGGGCTGAGGGTTGCAGGGAAGACCCGTGCAGGTATCGTCACGCTTGTGATGTTTGTGGTATGTCAAATCATGGCAAAGACAAATGCCAGAAAAACAAGAAAGATTAGGATTTTCTTCTTAGGCAAGGTCCTATGTTAGAATCTGATATTTTGATGCCTGTTTACTGTGGAGTGTGTTAATAGACCCAGCATCAGGGTCTATGATAGTTGTGTCAATGGTATTTGTGATTGTGAGCATTTCATTTATGGTAGGAAAGCTCAAATTTTACCATGCAGACTGGTGAGTTTTTTGAGACAGTCAAATATTATTAATATAAACCAGGTAGAATCTGATTTTCTATGGTGTGGTTTTACTGAGGGGTTCAAAATAGTTGACCCAGGTTGTGATACTACGTATGATTGTAAAAGTTATAAATCTATTTTAGAAGGTAGATTTTATTCCGAGTTAGCAAGTCGCCCCATGGGCGCCGCCATTACTGGAGCTTGTTACCAGCGAGTTCTACTGATAAGACATATCAGATGGGTACCAGTCGGCCCCCGAGAGGACCGCAATGAATCGTTGGGGTTATCTCATTGGCTAATAAATAATCCTGCTAAGTCCTTATAGGCAGATGTGTGATATTATTAAGGATGAATTAGCTCAGGGCTTGGTTACAAAGACAGTCGATAAGCCTAGGTGTATTCATTCTTTAGGTGGTGTGGAGAAATCTGATGGTAAATTGAGACCTATCACGGATTGTAGCATGCCAGCAGAGATATCTATTAATAACTTTATGAACACCACATCTAAAAGTTTCTCCTACAACTCTATTAACACTGTTACTTGTCAACTAGATAGGAACGACTACATGTGTGTGGTGGATTTGAAGTCTGCTTACAGGAGTATTAGTGTGTATGGTCCACATGTGGGTTATCAGGGTTTCAGTTGGAATTTTGGTGGTGGAGATGAATTTTTCAAGAGTAACCGGTTGACATTTGGGTTAAAGTGTGCTCCATATATATTTAATAGGATATCTGATTTTTTGACTGCTGTAGCTTAATTTTATGGTGTTGATAGGATAGTTAATTATCTAGCCGATTTTATTGTCATAGCCCAAAGTGAAGAGGAGTGTTCACGTAAGAGGAACATCATTATTGAGTGTATGGAATATATGGGTTTCATTGTATCAAAGGAAAAAGTGACTGAGCCCAGTCAAGTGTGTGTATTCCTAGGTATAACCATTGATTCAACCTGTATGGAGCTGTCTCTACCACAAAAGAAATTAGATAAAATGAGTCTAGCAATAGATGAATGTTTGGGTAAAAAATTTGTATCTAAGAAGACTCTCCAGAAGATTGGTGGTTTAATGTCTTTCTGCGCCCAGGTAGTACGTGGTGGAAGAACTTTTAGCAGGAGATTGTTTGATCTTTGTGCAAAGGCTAGAAATAGAGGTGTTATTAGGTTAAATGAGGAAACTCGGAAGGACCTATTGTGGTGGAGGGATTTTTGTAGGATTTTTAACTGCAAAAATATCATTTTGAATGATAATGCATGTACCCCTATGTATTCCGATTCATCTATACAGGGCTTTGGTGCCTGGTTTGGTAAAGACTATTTGTATGGGACTTGGAATGATTCTAATCCTATGTTAGACTGTGTGGATCATTTTGTTCAGGCCCCTAAACTTGATAATCTCAAGATTCATCACAGAAATATCAATGTATACGAGCTCTACCCTGTTATGGTGGGCCTGAAACGCTGGGTGAAGGAGTTTAGTAACACTAGAGTTCATTGTATCACGGACAACATGCAGGTCTTGGCCATGTTAAATACCGGTAGATCCAAGAATAAATTGTGCATGTCTTGGTTGAGAGAAATTTTTTGGCTATGCTTTGTTCATAATATTGAAATATATTCCATGTATATTAGGTCTGAGGAAAACATTTTAGCTGACCATTTGTCTAGGCTAAATTACAGGGGTGTTCCAAAGAAATGTAAAGATGTTTTGACTGAATATAACATGTGCTGTTATGATTGCAGACCTCAAGGATTTGGAGAGGAGAAGGAAAAAGATCTTGTATAAGGGTGTGGCTGAATCCACTCGTAAAACTCGTAGACAGCAACTTAGCAACAAGAGGTTTAATTTTAACCTTTTTCCTTGTTCTCCTTCTCAAGCTTCTTTGTATTGTGTGTACCTGTCGGATTTTATGAAACCTATTTCAGTCAGGAATCATTTGTCTGCTGTGTGGTATTACCAAAAATTAAAAGGTTATATGGATTATAGTAATAACTTTGTGGTTAAAAAGACCCTTGATGGGATAGAGAGGCTGTGTAAGGGGTCTGGTAGTACAACCTACCCTCTGAGTCCTAGAGATATGGTGCAAATTAAATCTAAACTTGACTTCAGTCTTGTGGAAGATGTGGTATTTTGGTCTGCTATATTGCTATGTTACAGGGGTGTGTTCAGGATTGGACATGTAGTCCAGTCGCCTCAAAACTTATTAAGAAGGAATGTTAAAGTGTCTTCTGATTGTATAGAGATCAGAGTTATTTCTTCTAAAACAGACCAGTTTGGCAAGTCTCCATATGTTGTGTATCTAAGAAGAGATGATAGTTCTGACTTGTGCCCGGCTAGGTATATTAACATGTGTGTTAGAGCCTGTAAACATAACAGGTTTCTATTTTCTTTTCAATCTAGACCGTTGCAATATAACTATGTGAATACGAGGTTAAAATCTATTGCTTTTCAATGTGGTTTGTCTGTTAAAGTTTCAAGTCATTCGCTTAGGCACGGTGGTGCTACTCTGTTGAAAAATGCAGGCTTGAGTGTTCAGGATATTATGAGGCGAGCGAACTGGAAATCTAATGCTGTTTTTAAATATCTACATGAGTCTAAGGATAGCTTGCTGGCTTTAGATGTAATGTTTTTACTATGGAATGTGTTACATTGTGTTTGGCGGTTGTTGGCATGTATAGGATTGGTATTGACAAAATCAATTCTCACCAAACCCAATGTCTCTTTATTATTCCATATTTATTATTATAACATGTCTATTAATATAACGATATAGTTATTATTATTACCAGTACTTCGGATGAACACATTAACTTATGGGACTATATACTCCCAGGTATATATATATAATTAATGAGTGATACATTGGTACTACTTTGTCTGGGCGCATGATTTTCTATGACGTCACACATAACATTTTCCTCCAGTATATAAGCTCCAGCAGTTGAACTAACCGTCAATTGGCTTCATATACGCGGACAGCATACACCACGCTGGGTGGTGCTGGAAATTTTAAACTTTACTGTGATATTGTATTATCTGTATATTACTATTATATTGTATTATATTGTTATTCTATATATTGCTATTTATTGTATCATATTGTAAATTATTGTCTTATTTTAATAAAGGCATGTATAGGATTGGTATTGACAAAATCAATTCTCACCAAACCCAATTTCTCTTTATTATTCCATATTTATTATTATAACATGTCTATTAATATAACGATATAGTTATTATTACCGGTACTTCAGATCAACACATTAATTTATAATAATAATAATAATAATAATAATAATAATAATAATAATAATAATAATAATAACAACAACACTGTCCAATATAGTTCTTGGTGGGTTCCCACAACCTAGCTCCTGGCCTGCTGCTTAGAGGGATAATGTAAATGTGTAACTTTACCCTCTGGTGGATGGATGGTAGAAGATAGCCTCTGGCCACAAGTGGGGTGTAGTCCTATGCCTGTCTGGCATAGTCTAACCCAACAGAGTGCAGAGGCATAGCAGGCTTGCAGGAGAGCTGACACATGTTCTGCCTAAACCTTGAATAAACCAGTGATAACTGGAATAACACTAATAAGAGCTGGATATTCTTACTCTCTATAACCACTAGTCATATAATATTTCTCATATGACAACTTATATTCCATGCCCTAGACTCCAGGCCACCCTAACATCCCTCCTATTGGCCACTAGCTGGTCTGAAGCTGGTTCTGGTGACACACACTGATAAGAACTGATAGGATGGGACCAGCGTATCTCTGGAAGTGGTTGTTAACCAGGGGCAAGGTATCCATCATGGTATGTGTTATCAGTGGGTTTCACCTCAACCAGCGAAATTCAAAATGGTGGCTCCACTAGGCCTCCATACTGAGTCCTATACCTCTCCTCCTATGTCTCAACCCCCAAAGGCCGTCCCTACCTCCCTGTTCACTCCTCCTACCATTCCTCCCGTGTCTCAACCCCTATAGAGGCCATCCCTACCTCCCTCCCCAGTCTCCCTGACTCTCCTGGTTATCATAATTATTCCATACCAATTTTCAGATGGAATTTGAAGAAACTTTCTGCTGTATCTAAATGTGCTTAAATCCCATATGAAATTTACCATAAAATTAAAGGTCATTTTATTTGCTAGTTACATTGCCATGACATTTAAGCAAAATTAAATTTGATTAAATCGGGGTTTTCATGCAGTGAACACTGACACTTACATGTGTCTTTCCGCTTGGCTAAAAAAAAATTTACATGGAAGAAAAACAATAGAAATTGTGCATTTATAACTTCTGAAAATTCACTTTAAATGTTGAGAATGTGCACTCATAAAACAATATAGCAAATAGTGGTGTGATAGAGGCTTACAGGACAAAATCTGTATATCATTGTGTATAGGTGTATAATATAGGACACACGCTGAATTTGGCTAAATGCTATTGGACACACCTAGAGTTAAATTAGTACTGTTCCAGAGTGAAAATCCTTGCATATAAGACACACCTAGAGTTGGGTCAAATCCTATAGGACCCAGATGGTGTGATCCCAGTGAATAAGCCGACTTGAGGATTTACGGTTTGTTACTGGTTACAAAAGGATATGGTATACATTGTCTCTACATCCTGTATCTGAGACAGATAAGACAATAAGTACACACTCGGTGCGCATCATTCACCATGGCAGCTCCTACTGTGTGTATGGTAATAGTCGTTGTACTTGGTATGACTGCCACCCTGCATGGTACAACAGTGAACAAGGTGGAGGGAAGCAGTCTCCCTGCCATACCCAATGTCAATGAGACTAGAAAAGAGAACCAGTGCTCCTCAGTACAGAGAAAGCAGGACCTATTAGACACCAGAATTACTGAAAGAGATGCAGATATAAACACACGGCTGAATGGTCTTGGTACACGCCTGGACAACTTACACACCACACTCAACACACTGCAGACTGAAGTAAACGATCGATTTAAACGGATGGACACCCGCCTTGATGGTATAGAGACAACCATTACTGTAAGTGATCTTCATAATAATTTTATATCCCTGGTGATTTTTTTATCACTGGTGACTCAATGTTAGAAATATTATATTCAATGACTTTACCTTCACAAATTTCATGCTTGAAAAATGTGTGAAATGCATAAAACATTTGAATGAAACAAAATTTGATGCAAGTATTTGCTGTATTTCACCCAGCAAATAAGCTTTAGCTTATACTGTTGTATCATTTGAATCTACTACTACAGAGGAGTAATGATAATATTATTCTGACCTCCTTATGTATCAGTGTATGACAGGCATCATTTACTGTGACCTGAATATTGAGTGTCATAGATTCATGGGGGTTATTTCAATATCCTTGATGGCAATATAGGCCCCATAGATGCTTTATAGCAACTATGTTATTGTTAGGGATATTGATGTAAGCCCCTGGTGCTTGACATCTACCTAAAGACTGTTGAGTGCGAGGCCCTCAATATAGGTGTAGAAGTTGGCAACATTAAGAGTCTGTGACAGTTTTGACAAGTTGAATAAACCATGATTTGCCAAGTAGTTTATTTTAGTACTGCTGACTTTTGGAGACCCTATTTTCTCAGTGTATACATTATATGGCACCATAGGAAGGGTCATATCAGCCATGTTTTTTTTATCATTAGATATCTTATCTACAGGACATGAAGACATACCTACAGCAGAGGATGAAGGGTATGGAAAGGAAGATGGAGTGGGCGATAACTGACACCAAACCACGACAGGGCTGCACAGTTAGTGATGTAAGTTTTATTTGCTGTACTTGGTAAAACTACACGGCATACTCTGGTACAGTAAAATGTGCAAATCTTTATTATGGCCCCCATTTAAGTGTATCTATCAATGACTGCTTTTGCACATCTATATGACATGCACAACACACACATATATGATATACAGGCCCAATGAGACTGGGGCTTGTTTAAGAGTTTTCGGTTATTAAGATTGATTTGATTTCCCTGCTATCCAGGCACTTGATCAAGACCAATGCTTATTTGAAACCCTAGCAATAAAATTGGACATTGCTGTAAGACACAGCTTCTATGTGAGGATTAGACAACAGCGGGCACATTAAGATGCATCCGTAATTCACTCTGGAACAAATTCAAATTGTTTTTATTTACGATATTGACCTGTGTAAGTGCTGAGTCTTTGAATGAGTGCCAGTCTTGAAGTGCCTGCGGTAAAGCGGTATTCAAATCTTAAAATGTACTATAATCTAAGTCTTGAATAACCGCTGGTCTTGATTTAGCACTGGGGTAGTGCCTAAATGAAATCTATGAGTGCCCTGGGGCTTATACAGGCCAATTTCAAGCCTAATATGCTCCTTTTTTTTCTGCATTTCAGAGGTCAAAAGGTAAGTGTCATAACAACCTTGCATGCTCCTTTTTTGGCAAAGAGAGTACACTATAAATCATGAGTAAATCTATCAATCATATATACATACATTCATAGAACACGAATAAGTATGAACTGTTACACTAATAACTGCAGAGGATTATCAAAGGTTCTATGTGAGTTCAATGCTGCTCCCACAAATTCAACAATGAGACCATGTAAGCTAAAATGAATGGCACTGGTGTCAAAGAAATTGTGGAATACATTATGGATATGTTTAATCCATTGTAGTGTACAGTAGCTGTGAGGAGGCCTTAGTACAAGGAGGGACTTGTTCCGGTGTCTATACGATAGCCATAGACTGTGACAACCCAATTGAGGTATACTGTGAACAGCGCTTGGATGGCGGCGGATGGATGGTGTGTGTTTCTATTGTCCTTACTGGACAAAACTTGAATAATTATAGAATCTAGATATTCTCCGTAAAGTTCTGTTCAATAGGAAGGCATCGAATTTTGAGATTTGATCTGTGAAAGATTCTAAACAATGATTTAAAAAAGAGAGAGAAAAACTCAGAATGGAATCTCTTTTTTTACTCATAAGTGTTTATTGTCTGCCCAACTACACAAGGAGGTGAAAAAACAGTCAATGAGTTTAAATAGAGCTGTAATATATGATAAAAAATATGCCTTATTCTAAAACTACCAACTGTAAAGTCAATTGCTGCAAAAGAAATTTCTAGCAAGTGTATATATTTGAAGCTATTAACAGGTAATGTCTTCAACACAGGTTTTCCAAATCCGATACAATGGAAGTGTTGACTTCTATCAGGACTGGCAAGCCTACAAGACTGGTTTTGGTGACTTAAGGGGTGAATTTTGGTTGGGGAATGACAATATTCATCAAATCACTAAATATAGAGACCATAAAGTAAAGATTGAACTGGTGAGTCCCGATGGGGAGGTGCAGTATGCAGACTACAGTACATTCCATGTAGCGGATGAGGCAGCCAAGTACAAACTGACTGTTACCGGATACTCTGGAGGTACACCCCCTGGTATGTTGACTGTACTAGTATTAGTTATTGACTCACAACTGTTATGTTTAATGAGGTATTACTGTTGCTTTCATGTAAGGGAATGAATAATATGATATCTAACATGCTCTTGATCTGTAAACAATATATTTTTGAATAACTGTTCTAATCAACACTTTGGAATGAGTCACTGTACATACTCATTCAGCATGATTTTTCACTTGATTTCCTTACTTTGTAGGGTCCAAAAATTTATCTTTTTTATTATACAGGTGACTCAATGGTTTATCAAAATGGACAGTTATTTAGCACCCTGGACCAAGATAACGATAAGGCCAAAGGATCCTGTGCCCAGGAGAAACATGCGGGCTGGTGGTATAATGCTTGTCAGAACTGTAATCTGAATGGGCCCTATGGCAGCACCGTGCAGTATAAGGGCTTGAACTGGTATAAGTGGAAGGGGTATTCAGTGTCCATGAAGGCAACCCGCATGATGGTGAAGAAGAGGCGCTAAACCTTTAGACTCCACCTTATAGACAATCAAAAAAATAAAAACACTTGACCATGGCTATAACCACTCACAGCCATCAGAATTGATTACTGCAATTAAAATAGGTCAAATTTCAAGACAGCTGGACTAGCTTGGATGCAATTCTTTTTCTGAAGGCATGGTATTTGGGGCATTATGAAGGATCTTACTGTGTAAAATAAAATAAAAAGGTATTACTGTTTTTAAGGTCTCCTCAGATGTTAGAACTGTAAATGAGTCAGAATAAATAGTTAAAGACTCATTCATCTGCCTTAACACCTCTACAGGACCAGACGGCTCACATGGTGAAAACCTTTTGCATTCATGAACTAGTTCTCATGATGCTCATGACACACTCACCCTCCAGAATACCCTTGGCCAAAACATCCATTGCATGGATATTTTTAAGTGACAATTGTGTCCAGTAAATCTTACAATAATCTTTTAAAATGTTGTTCTAGTTCTAGCCTTAACCTTGACCTTTATTACATTTTATGAGACCAACCAACATTGGGGCCTATTATACAGAGTAGAACTTTACTGTGGAGAGTTTTGAATTGTGTAGCCTCTGTGTTATGATAGAATCCTTAGCAGTAACCTCCAGATTTCAGCTTATGTGGCACATTGGAACTGTCTACCATTGCATACATTCTAATAAGAGGACTATAGTGGATACTAATAGACTTAAAACAGTGACAGTGAATAACAACCAAATATCAGTGGCCAAAATCAGTTTAGCACCTCTCCTAACTTTGCATCCCGACTTCAAGAAATGTCTCTTCTTCCATATGGTCCATATTGACCAAGAAGGATCATTCTAGAAAATAGAACACCATTCCTACTTCGGAATTTAATAGCAAGTATTTACAACCTAGAAAATTTGAGAGTTCTTTCAAACAGATAAATTTCTGGGGTTATAATTATATACCTTTTAACAACCAGAATGGGATACCATTGTATCTAGGGGCTGATAATTTATACACTTACTGCTTTGAGAATAAGTCAGTGAAAGGAGATTGTTTTGGCAGACCGATACCATAACCTGATGGCATAAATTCTTCTGGGATAGTCAGCATACTGCAGGATTTACTTTTGAATAAGATTTGCTCAAGAGCTAACTTGTCTCCTATATGGGCAGAATGGTCCTATCCATTGATAAGCTGTGATATTGAGCCAATGTAATCAGGAATACTGTTGTTTCCTGATTGAGCATTCTACCAAAGTTTGGCAAAGGCTCCTTCCTTTGCATCCTTCGAAAAATAGCAGAATACAGCATATAGGTGTACAGCATCAATTAGGTACATTTTCCACCACAATCTTTTAAACAATACCTCCTTTATTATATAGAAGATGTTTCTTGACAGAGTGTTATATTTGATTGATAACTTTGACATTGATACTAGAAATATATCCAAGCATGCATGCACTGGCCCCTTGGTCATTGATTGTTGAGAAGCAGCATTCACTGAGAGGTACAAAATGAACAGCAGAAGAAGACTGATACTAGTCTAGCTTTGCTTATCTAAATATGTCGAGAAATGTATTTTCACCAACCTGCAAAGTACTCATATGGATACTTGACTGAGTAACAGTGAAAGAGTATAAGCCATCATCAGCGAGTTCCTGCAGGGTTCTGAATGGTAGCTGCATACGTTGTGTGCTCAGGGTGGCCACCAAGTTACCAGTATAGGATGTAGCCACTACAAGTGAAACCACCCAGAAGCCACATGGTCCAGCAAGCTTTGGTCATATTTACCCAATTTGCATCTGTTAAGTAGCAACCACGGGATAGATGTCATGTATTCATAAATTTGATGTATTTCAAATTGTACAGGAAAATACGGCCTGAAAGCTAGAAGTATCAAGACTTTGTGAAGGGCTTATTATATATGAAAAGGCATTAGTTTGTTGCTGGTGGTGTATATAAAAAACTGACATACCATACATGCTAGATGTAAGTGTGAGAGGGATCTGGTCCATAATCGAAACAGCTAGAAGATCTTTTTATGAGAAATGTAAATGAAAATGATGGCAATGACCACACAACTGACAACAGCTGCCCATACATGTATGTGTAAAGTGTAAGGGTATATAAACAAGAGCCATATCAGAAAGTTTCTACCATAATCGGTTGTATTTGTAGGACTCATCTAGCACCCTTGTCATTTCAAGATATGAAATTTTGAAGACCAAATATTGGATTTTTGTAGACAGTTTTACCCTATTTTCATTCACTTGGAGTGAAAGAACTGTTTTAATAGCATGTAGGCCTGCCTAGGAGGGGAAAATAGAAAATGAACAGACTTCACTTACCTGCCAGTGGAAGGAGTTGAAAAAGTAAAATTCTCTGTTATCTACACTTTTCACAACAATAACACTGGATTCCATCCAGAAGGGGTAGGTATAATCCATAACTTCAGACATGTCTTTGCTGTAATCGCAGCCATGATCATATAAACCTCCTGAGGGAAAAAAGTAGAATTGCATCATAAACAGCAGTGTAATGTAGGCTAATAATCCTGTTCTTGGCATACACCAATCTTAGTAAATACAACTAAAGCAAACCGATCACTGATAAAGCAAACAATCTAATGTTTACCTACCCTCTTTACTACCATTCCAACCATTCCGTTCCACTCTTGAGTTAATTCATCCCTGCGACCATATCTATCACCAGGGAATGGCACTAATGTGTAACTGTAATGGCGTGTAATAGAGAAAGAACTTTTCTTCAATGTCTTGCTTACATTCATGGCAATGGTGATTTTACTCAAGTTATACTTATCCATAGTACTCCAAGAACATTAACAATTGCTTTTCAAATTGATATATCTATTCTTAAATACCTTAGAACAATATTGCAATGGTGTTTGATTTGAAACAGTCATTGGTAGTGGTAACAATAAACAATAGATCCATTGATTATGGCTGAAGGAAAAGCTTAAAGTAAACCATTAAAAGTTTGAACAAAGTGATATAAACAACACTTACGTAAAGTTCAGATGGCCTGATAACTAATTCAGAATTTCAGCTAACTATCCTGTTATCTTGATAGTGTCATTGTTACTCAGCCATATGACAAATGGAAAATACTGGGACAGAAACCACATATTACATTAGGCATTTAAACAATAAAGATATGACAAGTAGAAATGTGACAGACTCTTATCAGTAATGCAGGAATTACATGAATGTCATGGAAGTCCTAAGAGATTCTGGAAGCATATTAATGACATGTTTGAGAATAATAGCTCAGTTATTTATCCTGATATGAAACATCATATAACAGGGGTTGATATTGCTTCTAGTGAAGTATGTGAGTATGTGAATGACTATTTTTTGTAATATTGGCAAAGAATTACACATAGCAGCGGTTGGTGATGATCAATGCAAACTTGATAATAACTTAGTTATTGGTGATGTACTCATGAATGGGTTTTTTCTGAGATGAATATCAAAGTGAATAAATGGGATATTTATTTTGCTATTAGAGAAATAGATAAAAATAGATCATCTGGTATTGAAGGAATTAGAGGAGATATATTACAATGTGCATTGTTATGCCTAATATACCAGTTTACCCATCTAATTCAAATAAGTTTAGATAAAGGTATTTTTCCTATGGCCTGGGCCTCAGCTTTAGTAAAGCCACTTCCTAAAGATTTATCGAAAGTGAAAAATTGGAGACCAATCTCCCTCTTGCCTATGCCTTCTAAGATTATTGAGAAAATTATGTATTATCACATGAGTGAAAGTATGAAAAGAAAGGATACTTTTTGTGATAACCAGTATGGCTATAAAAAAGTACTTGAACAGGTGATGCTACTTTTGACCTTGTCAATGAGTGGTATGAGAATAGAAATAATGGGTTAATAACAGGGGCTCTATTAATTGATTTTACTAAAGCATTTGACAGTGTAATTTACTCAGAATTCGTCATTAAACTCAGTAAATTAGGTTTGAGTAAAGCAAACTTCATGTGGTTTAAAAGCTATTTAGAAAATAGACAACAGAGAAGGAAATATCAAAAGAGCAAAACATAAATTATGGTGTGCCACAATGCTCAATTTTAGGGCCCCTGCTATTTGTCTTATATAATGATGACGTTGTTAAAGTGTTACAGTCTTGTAAAATTAAATTGTATACTTATGACATAGTAATCTATTCTGCAGCAAAATATACTGGGACTGTTAATAATATGTTGTATGGTGATGTCCAGCTTTTCAAATCATGGGTATTAGAAAATAGATTGACAGTGAATCCTAATAAGACCAGATTTATGTGGCTATGTAGTGCCCATAAATTAAAACATTGCCCAGATTCAGAAATAGAATTTAATGGTAGCATTGTCCAAACGGTCACCCTTTTTCCATATTTAGGCGTCCATATAGACAGAAAATTGAGTTTTGATAAACAGATCAGAATTATTAAAAGAAATGTATATAATAAATTGTTTCGTTTTGCCAAGTTAAGAAAAACTTTGACACAAGAACAAAGTGTAAAAAAAAACAATTATTGAATATTGTTCCTTTATTTCAACAAGCTGCAATGAAGATGGTCTTAATGTATTACAAGGCCTACAAAAGGATTTGTTTAAGATGTAATATCAGGAAATACAGTGTCAATTAATTACATATGTTGCGTAAAGTATGTTTATTAGAAAAAAAGGTTTGAAATGCTTTTAATATATCTGATGTACAAGAAATCTAAAAATGTAAGGCAAAGGCCTGCAGTACATAACACCAGGTCACATAATGAAGTGGTTTTTGACCTACCCAGGACAATTTCACAGTGTTTCAAGGCACTACAAAAGATCACCTTGGTATAGGGGAGTTGCCCTTTGGAATGCCATTCTGAAGATATTCAAAAGGCCACCACAAAAGTTAAATTCAAATCTGAGGTAATGAAAATAAATAATTTGAGGCAGAAACTGAAAATAGGTTATAAATAATTAAGATCAAGCAGGTGTAGTTATTGCGCCGCTTCGAGTTCAAGAAAATACAAGTTCAATATGCTGGATCATGGTTGACAGCAACTACCACTGTTTTCCAAAAATAGAAACAATCTACTACAAAAGCCTTGCCCCTATCTGAGGGTATAGGTTCCAGGTGGGATCACCAAGCCTATATTTACAGTTATTGTGCCCTATGATCATTTGAACAGAAGAGTGCAAACCAGACCATGAGGGAGGTATGACTGGTCATTATGTAGCCAATAGTGGCCCCTATGATTGGGTGCTATGAATGTAATATATAATGATTAGACTTGAACAAGTTGACTTTAGGGGGTGATAAAAGCATGAGCCGGAGGTGAATGCTTTTATCAAACCCCTAAAGCCAATGAGTTCAAGTCTAATCATTACACATTGCATTTATAACATGGTTTCCACCATTAATTCTAAGCATTTACCTTTAAAGTTGACAGAATCCATTGTTTTCTGTTACGAGTGGATGAGATGGCCCTCCGCCATCTTGGTTTCATGTTGATATCCCTCCCGAGTGGACCGCCGAGATAAACACTCCATTTACACATGTTAGAGCGTGTGTAGCCTTCTCAAGGTATTAAAACAATTAAAATATATTCTATTTGATATTACCGACCTCCAATACATGATTTGAAGCCTATAATTGCTCAAAATGGCCAGAATATGATGAAATGTTCCGGTAGCACGTAGCAAATCCAAGCAGACGGTTAGTTCAAACACTACACATCAGGCGATGCTACAGGTACTGTTGACAGAGTGGTAAAGACTCACGGCCGCTCGCCTGCATCAAAACTTTCGAATTTTTTAATATCAAATACAGGCTTAATATCAAGGAATCTAACTGACAGGGAGTTAGAATAATGTTTCAAGGATGTTATGTCCAAACCATGTCTTTTCATTTGGTAGAAATGCTTCACAAATGAAGGACTTACATTGGTGTTAACCCGTTGTCAAGGTATGTCCGGTCCGCTGTCATTTTGGATTCTTGTATCCCAATATATGGGAACTCATTTTATCCACTTTAAGAACTCAAATCAGTGCCGAAACTCGATAACCATGTTATAAGACTGGTATGTATTGAGTCAGTAGTTGAATAAATAGCAGCTGCTATTTTGAGGTCTGTACTGTAGCTCACTATGTAGTCACTGGTATGGAGTCATTTCTTATACCTCCCACTACAATTTGAGGGCATCCTGTCATAGAAACTATTGACACACGATCCAGGACCTTGTTTCAATAGATTCTACGACAGGTTCAGCCAGCTATGACTTGAGATAGATCAAATCTTAATAGGTGATCTTAGGATTTTGGCCAGAGTGACTAAATAGCTGGCTACATTACTGGGTAATCGTACTGCCTGCTGGCTAAATAGCCACCACAGCAGTGATTCAATAAGGGGCCCTAGTTTGACAACCCCCTGTGTAAATAATTAGTGGGTAGTCTTAGCTGCTGCCCTCTGCACTCCTTTGCTCAAATGTACCCAATCTGGGCTCTTTACACTACTATCTGTAACCCTGTGACCTTTGGCCCTGGGAGTACAGGTACAGAGGCCAGGGGGGGGCTGGATTTGGTAAAAAGAGGATAAGGTATTCCTACACTGCCCAGTCCCGCTCCTTCACACTCTGCCCACCCTACGTCTGACTCAGGGACTACATCCTCGGTACCCGTACACCCTGCGTCTCACTCCTTGGGTGGGGGGGCAATTTTTTTCAACCCCAGGGGTGTGGGAATTATCTACCTGTTTTCAGACAAAGGCCCTCGTGTTACTATAGGTCAAAGTGGCAAACCCACAACCATTTTATTGTTTTCCCCCATTTTTGCCCTTTTTTTTACCTTTTTCGGCTATGTTTTTCCCCACAATATACAATGGGAAACCATGATTCCAAACATGGTGCCACCAAGCCTACATGTCAATCTTCATTTCACCCTGCACTAACATTGCGAGTTGATCCAGCAGCTAGGGGTATGATGTAAGATATTTACCTATAAGTGGGGGTAACCAGGTGGGATCACCTTTATATCAGTAGATAGTTACTGCAGCCCTATGCTCATTTGAACATAGGAGTGCAAACTAAACCATGAGGGAAGTATGACTGGTCACTATGTAGCCAATAGTGGCTCCTATGACCGGGTGCTATGACGTCATAGTGGTGGGTATTGAGTCAGTAGTTGAATACATAGCAGGTCCTATTTTGAGGTCTGTACTGTAGCTCACTATGTAGTCAGTGGTATGGAGTCATTTCTTATGCCTCCCACTACGATTTGAGGCTGTCCAGTCGTAGAAACTATTGAAACATGATCCAGATATTACATTCAACTTAGCAACACTATTTTTGCACGCAAACGCTTGATTAACTTAATAGAATCACAAAAAAATACCCTTTTTAGTCCAAAAAATGTCACAACATAAAAGGGGGGGTTATAAAGGTGAGAGAACATTCAAGTTGGGCCCCTCAGAATTATATATTAGAATTATGTCTGTCTAATAGATATGAGGCATAAATGATGCTAAGATATCCTAGTATATATTGTTTATATTGTGGAATTGATACATGGCAATATGTGGTTGTTTGATCCGGGATAAATGTATAACAATTAATGGCTATAAGAGCTGCTACTTACATCCAGATTTCCTAGATAATATTGAAAGCATCATTTTCTTATGTATACATTTGTGGCATGATTGATTTAGAATGTTTAACATGTATCAACATACAGCTTTGCAGCTCTATCACAATTTTTGACTATAACAAATGTCCTTCTCCTTAAGGTGGGTCGCTACTATTGGATTACATGTACCCTTAATGTCTACAAAAGAAATTTGGGGGGATTCTGATCAAAATTGTTCATTGTATGACCATTTTAAATTTTGGCATATTTACATCCAGATTTTTTCATCATTCTCTCAAATTCTTTGCCACCTTAGCATTATTGCTCTTACAATACCAATACAATGCTATAGAAGTGGTCGGCTATTTACAGTGAGCGAGGGCATATATAATGGAGTAATTTTATGCCAAGTATGTGTACACTTTACCCATTATGCAGTGCTTTGAACAGGGATTTTTGTCAGTTTTTCCAATACTTTTTTATTTCAAATGGCCAAAACTCCAAAATTATGCATGGGACCCCATATCAAAAGTACTTTTATCTAAAGGCATTTTAAAGCTACTTATATGCATGCATATAAGTGGTGATAAATGGGCAGTAGCAGCTCCCAATGTATTACTAGATGTCACCACTTCCATTCAGGTGTTATGTAACAGGTTCCTTCACTGGTGGCCCTTGTAGTCGGCCATATTGTCTAGCCCCAGGAAGGACCACCGGTTGCACATTGGAGATTTTTTTTCTGAATGTACCAATCATCATGACTAAATGTGTGACCTGCGATACTTCTTACCACGGTAATGCGGCCAAGTGCCCGAATTGTGGGGTGGCCAACCCGGGGAAACGTTATTCTTCGGAGGATTCGGAATTATTACCGGATTCAGCCAACCGTGACGAGCAGGGAGCAACCATTACCACGGAGGCTAGGCAGAGCGACCGGCCGCCTCGGGGGAAGGACCCAAGGCGGCCAACATGGTGAGCTTGAGAAGGACTCTACGGATTATTGGGGAGAAAATGCTGATTTGCTTCACGAAATTGAAGCTGAAAAAACTAGAAAAGCTGATATTGTTTGTATTTCCCAGCGTAGAGAATTAGAGCTAGAATTGGCAAGCATCAGAGCGGCAAATAAGAGATCATTGCGTGAATTAGAGGACGGTAAAAGAGCATGGAGAGGGGCAATTTTTGCCCTTGATGGTACCAGTAGTCCGGCAGGGTCTGTTAGACCCAATGCTGGACCTATGGGAAATGGGTCAAATGATCTATCCCTGGGCCACAATGCCACAGACTCCTTGTCACAGGGGCCAAATGTCCATTTTTCTGCTATGACCGGCCAATCACAAGCCAGCTCAATCCTTCACTGCGGAGGCCAAAATGGCCGCCCTGGACTTCCGGAAAGCCAGTTTTCGGCCGCAAGCAATGTTTTAAGGACTAATTCTAGTGTTATTGGACCCTCCGCAGGCCAATCTGGCCTTAAATCCAGTTTATTTATGTTTGATTTACCCAACTTGAGTAAAAAATTGCCTCCAGGAGACCGGAATACCCAAATTAACAAGTTGCTCACCCGCGAAAACAAGCCCCCTTCCCTGTACAATCACCCGGTCCCCCGGGAGAATCAACCGGAACATCCAGTGGGTGAAACACATTTCCAGGGTGAGTTACACAAGGATTATCAGGAATCCTTACTGTGGAAACAATGGAGAAATGGTGATATAGCTCCTAAAAACAATACTTCAGGCATTTCTGGTGGTATTGATCCACAATATCATGCAACTCAAGTCATTTATTCCTTCAATTCCTTTGATTTGATTAGTTGATTTACATTGCAATAGAGTTTCATGGCTACAAACAGGCAAGGTCCTGCCGCACCTTTGTGTAGCGCTAAAAGAAATAAACCCAATCTTGAATATGTGCATGATGCTTTCGCTTTGTATGATTTTAACCCTCCCCACCATTTTAAGCATTTTTGTCAAGACTGCAGTCATGAATCAGAAAAGCCACCTCGCTTATTTCATTAAAAATGGTGAAGCCCTTAAAGGGGTATCCCACTAAACACTGTTTGTGCAGTAGAGCATCTTGTTCATCAGTCAGAATGATACACCAATGTAGTGTTGGAGGGTCTATCTAGCAGCACTTAATCATGAGCACATCACGCCAACCCTTTCATCACTCCCATAGGGTCATTGTGGTGCGCTAATGTACCCCTGGTGAATTTTTCACCATTATTCCATGTTTGCAAACAGTCGTACATTAACTAACTACAGGAAAGGTAAAGTGTGGAGGAAGTTCCTACATCTGTCACACTTTGGCGAGGTCATGTGACCCGTAGCTGGTTGCATAGCTTACATAACTGACAGCAGATAACAAGTGTGTAACTGAAACAATATGGCAGTATCAGTGATATATCGGATCTTATTGGCAGCTGACGACCTGCTTTCCTTCTCAAAGGAAAAAAAGTGATAGCGTCTGTTACAAGAGGTAGTTCCTTATTAGGGATATATTCTTGCATCAGGACAACCAAAGGGCAGGGTATGTCTAATGCTAATGTAATAACATAAATTTGCCCCTCTGTGTTTTCCCCCTCTGTGTTTTTCACTGCAGCTGCGCACTAAGGTGTTTTAAGGTAGGTCTGACTGCTGCCTTGTCTACTGACTGCAGAAAGCACACCAGAGTCTCTGCTACTGACCCCTGCACTGTTATCATCATAGCTACCAGGGTTTGATGCAGAGAGTTCCCGATTGTCACTGATATTGCCTTGCTCGTGACTGATGCCATCATTTGCCATTCGTTCATTCTCGTTGCCATCGTTCCCCATATGTCCATTCTCGTTGACATCATTCCCCATTTGTCCATTACTGTTGTCATCATTCCCAGTTCGTCCATTCTCATTGCCATCATTCACTGTTTGTCCATTCTCATTGTCATCATTCACCATTCGTCCATTCTCACTGAACAGACTCAGGTGCAATGAGAGTGAATCAAACTGATGGGGATCAAATGTAATATCGGCACTTTCATTCACATACTTGCTCTCCACCGAGGCTTCCAACAATTGACTGAAATCAGGTGCACCAGCCGCTTCTGCCACAGCGCCCTTTTCCGTTTGACTTTCTGAGAAGACTGATGTGTATGAAGTTTTTAACTGTGACTCATTGCAAATGGGGTTCTCTCTACGGTTATCAGACAAAGGTGTGAATTTCCTGTGTGGATTTCGCTTTGGAAGTGGAGGAACTGCATTCAGGTTGCATTTGTTACTTTCAGTATCTGGAACGTTGATTACAAAAATGTTTGCTTCGTCATTTACGTCATCAGAGGCTATTCCTGAGTCATCTTGCTCAGTTTTTGTTCTGATGTTGGGTGTGCCTTCAACAGCTTCATCAGCTTGTTCATAGATTGGATCCCCACACAGAGATTTCTTCACACAAAGTTTCACCCAAGGTGGATGTTTGTAGATGATATAGACAGCAATGATGATTATGATCACCAGAAAAATGAGGATTACAGTCACGGCAACAATAACTGCAGTTCTCTCTCTCTCTCCTGGACCACAAAGTGATTGATTGTGGCATCTGGGGTCCTTTTCATCATTCACCATGCACCATTGGCAGCCATTCTTCATAGAGCAGAACCTGGAAAAAAAATCAATACCTTCTTATTGTAGATCTTCCCATGAAATACTATTCAATGCTATACCACAATTTGGCCCTTTTAGGTGCTTTCTTTATTTTGGATAATCTGAGTTATTTTATCATGGGATAGAGGCACTGAGTTCACACTGGAGCTAAATGATTATGGATGCTGACATTCAGTAGATTCCCTATATGTGACACCTTATTTATGTGACAGCTCAGGTGAGCCTCTACGGTACAAAAATCTACCTGTAAAAGCTAGCCGGTGATGTGAATAGAAGCCATCCCTGCAAGTAGGGGCCTGTGCGGAGCCCTTGTAATAGCAGGTAATACTAGATTTCCATGATACTTTCATATTTTGAATAAATAACTTCCAATCTACTGACCTTTCTGTTTTCATGTCATGACAGTTGCTCTTGAAACAAGGTTTAAGGGTAACATCAGCATTATTTGCAGGATGTTGCAGTATTACATCAAAATTAGTCCTCAGAATTGAACATGCTCCATTCTTTGCTCTGTGAAAAGATTGGCAGTGCTATATGATGTATTAAGTTATAGATAATAAAGATGTATCCATGATGAAGGACTAACGTCCGAAACTAGTAGGATCTTGATAACATCATAATCTCTTCTAAAGTCTCTTTATTGATATAATTTGGGAAACAAACTTAGTGGGGGTTTAGGGAATATTTACTACCCTTTTGCTAAACTCTATTACAGTATGAGGGAAACTAATTGATGAGTTAGCTACAGTGTGAATCCAATTCCTGATCATTTTGCAATGGCCTCCAGATAAACTTACTTCTCAGGCAGTGTGTTGTTGCACAGGTTGAACTTCAAGCTTTCAAAACATGGACATCTACACACAGCTCGGTAATGGTCTATGCACTCTGTGATATTCTGAAAGAACATCAATGAAATAGCATTGTTTTATCGAGTTGTATGCCGGCCTATAGTTTTGCACTATCCAAGTGTATGCCTCTGTTTAATGGAGGCAACTCTTATCTGAAATGTCAATGTATAAACTGGTATAAACCAATGAAGTGCTGACGAGCAGTCTCGCAAGCATGTCATTGGTGCATCGTGACAACCAATTGGGAGCCTAAGTCTCGCGATAAATTATGTCATAAAAAAATTTCTGATTTGGAACTAAAATGACCAATATTTGAATTGAACTGAAGGCACACCATATATGAAATTTTAAGGCTCAACTCTCATTCTTAAAAAAATTATGCTAGGCCTGAAATATTCCCCTATCCTTCAAGCCTGCAGGCGATAATATGCTGAGCTCAGAATCCGCCTGCACGTGACGTGACTTCGCCTCCCTATGGGCATGATGTGCTCCTGCATTAGCGGCCCTTAAAGGGTTAAGGTCAGCACACTCACCTGAGGTAGTCAAACTGTTTATGTAATATTGGTTGAGTGGCAACCTTGGTGTTGACTACCTTGGGTCCTCAACCTGACTACAAAAGCTGTAGATTTTGGTATCGTCAACTTTAGCGCCTAAAGCCCTCAACAGGGAAGACATTCATTTCAAAACTGAAAGCCTGATCTTCAGTCACTAGTGCCACATACATGCCACCTTAGGAGGTAGGTACATATCATCAACATCATGTCTACTAAACAGAGAGGGAAAGGTGCTGCCCCCTGTTTGTACCCTTCTGACACTGCCCGAGGACCTTACGTCCTCAACCTGACAAGTTCAAATATCCAGATGGCTGACTTATGTTGTGCTATTTAGTCAGAAGACCCTATAGTGACCCTACATTTTTCTAGTACAGCTTACCTCACAGTTACATGACATTCCATGGTTATCCCAGGTAATCCCTACATAGACATTAGTCCCGGGCACAGAGTGGAGTTCAAAGTGCGGTAAAACGGAGCTGACATACCAGTCTTTCAGCGCTATCTGGAAATCAGGATAGGGATATTTTTATACAAATACAGGGGTAGACACTAACGCTGGCCTGGGAGCCAATGGCCCATAGTTTTGGTTGTGGACCCATAGTTTTCTCAAGAATTGCCTTCCTGTGGGCCCGGGATGGCCCACAGGATTTGATAGAGAGAGCTCCATCAAACTTGACTTATCTGAATATAGGTATGTTATATACCATTGGAAAGATAAAATCGGTAAGAATGTGGTCATTCTGACTAAGTTATAGTGTGGATTGATGAAAGATACCTATAATTTTCTCTTTAAAACAAAGTAAATTAGTTGCTCTGGGCCCGCAGATTTAGCTCCGGGCCCATAGATCTCTTAATTTACAGGCCCGGGTGGCCAGTGGCCAAAATGGTTAGTGTTTACCCCTGCAAATATCATTGGAATGGTTTTCAAGAGACAACAATCTTTCATAAAAACCATTTTGAAGTATTGCATTCATTTTCTTTATTCATAGACATAAACCAAAAACTTCCATAGACATTAACTGACTGAAGTATTTCTAAATTCTCTCCTATTTACCCCTTTTTCATGGACTGTGTATCACATCACAACTCATGATGAAACAAGCCTTTGGAAAAGCTTAAAGCTTTACACAGTAATAATTGCTGGAGAGAATGTAATCATTTTACTTTATTGGTATATGTCACCCTTATTTACCTTCCAGTTGGATAAGGTCCTGTATTGGGAGAGGAAATCCAAACATTTCACTTGTACCATGTGTCCATTGTCTATCAGGTGATTGGCCATTGCTGGCTCCTAGAAAGGATATATAGACAGTGGTTTATAAGGATAACTTCAAGTTATTTCATTATTCAAAGTCGAGTAAAATAACCTTAGTTTTGCACTATCCCAGTGAATCCCTCTGTTTATTAGAGGTTACTCTTATCTGAAATGTCAATGTATACAGTCATGTCTCAATATATCGGTCTTCAAAAGGTCGGCTGATTCACAAACCAGCCACTTATCTTTGGGAACAGATTAAATCCTAACCATTGGATTCTATTGTAATTATGATTCAAAGAACCAGCCGATTCAGGAACCAGTCAATTTTCATCTGAAACGGAGGTGGCCGGTTAAGTGAGAAAGTGACCGTAAACTAAGTCATATACACATATATATATATATATATATATATATATATATATATATATATATATATATATATATATACCACACAGTAAGGAAATAATGCAGTTCTTTACTGTAATCTTTTCTGAAAAGCGTTCTCAAGATGGTACGACTAGACCCCTTCAAATTGTAAGTATTGTAGTGGGATCCCTTATTCTGATGCCATTACATCTTACATCTAGTGGTCACTAATGGTTGCACTGGAAAGACTGTCCCACCGAACCCTATGTAATTACTTCATTAAGTGCTGATTGCACAGAGCAAATTCTAAAGGTTTCAAAATGTAGTGGCTGTGTCTAGTCATTTTAGTTTGAATTCACTTTATTTGTCTTAATACTTGAATAGGTACATTTGTGAAGGTAGAAACAATATTATTCACAATCACAAATAGTTCGAGTTAAATAAACAGATACAGTTTGTTAATTTATATTTAGTCTAACAAAGAGCAATTGATAGATAATAATATTATAATAGGGGATTACATTAAGACAAAAAAGAAGGCAGAAGACCTCATCCCCACAAGAGTGTACGGGTTGGTACTTCTGGTCCTACCTGACTTATATAGATAGTTGAAACTTATGACACATTAATATATAGATATGATTTGGAGAAAAACAGGGGGGGGGTTAATCTGAGTAGAATAAAACGGTAACAGTGAGCTTTGCTAATACAGAGAAGTTATCATACACACATAGGCTAACAGTGTTTTGTCAGTCCTCATCATAGGGTAGTAACCTTTTCATGAAAATAATTGTATCATTTTTAAATTTGGTAATTTCATGTCATAGCATGTTGAGAAATGCCTTCCTTGGCTTCCCTGTCCAAATGACACTGTTTCACTGTATAACAAATGTGGTGATTCTTTGTGCAGTTTTACTGGGCTATTTCTTAGAGGGCAGTCATGCATTGTCCACTACCATAAAAAAGGAAGTCTTTACCATTGTCATGATATGAGAAGGGCGAACCTCTTCATTGCTGTAAAAACTGTGGGTAAGAATGTATCCACTTCCATCAACTACAAAACATCTACAAGTAAAATGAGTTATGATGATTAGAGTGACAAGATAAAATCAGCACAAAAAAAAAATCAAAAAAAGAAAATCAAAGGACTTGCAGCACTAAATGGTATTTCTTTTGAGGTCGGCATTGTATATCACTTTTAGAATATGTTGTGATAGACCTGTGACACTTTCTCAGGAAGCTCTTACCTAGCAGTCCAACAGGCTGGGTACACATCTTGTAGCATGTTATAGAGTATGGCAGGCCTGATCTCACCTCCAACTACACCAATAGGTACAGCAGCTGGGCTATATTAACAACAGTTAGAACTTTCGAGTTAACCATTTTAGACTATTCTAAAAAAAGTACAATATCAATAAATGTTAGAATATAAAGAGTGAATCATCAAATCATCAGTAATTAACCTTATGTGCCACTAAACATTACTTAATATTATTAATAGTGGTAAATTAGGTAGGTCTCAAACAAATGAAATACATATGAATTATATGAATGAATTATGGTTACCTGCTTTGAAGTATGGCTTGTGATAACATCACATTGAAACTATTTTGTTTTAAAACAGGGTTAACGTGAAGCCAGTCTCCCTTCAGAATAGCTTGTTTATACCTGGAAAATCGAGGACATCCAATATCAAAGTAATCTACATCTCATGATTTAAAAAAATTGGTCTTGTAAAATTTATGATAGATATGTCACATTTAATTGTGATGAATTCAATCCCTGAGAATTAGATTCCCATTTTATGTTTTGGATAATGTTTTCCATTTGATATGTTTTGTGTGTCACACGTGCTTCCTGAAGAAGAAAGGGATTAGAATTGGAAAAGGAATGAAGATTTCAATGAGCATCCAAAGATTAGTACTCACCATAGGAAACTACTTGGGTCATACTGTGTGTAGTTTGTACCAGGGTAAATCCTAATGACTCCACTGGTTGTCACCAGATGGCGCCACATGATGTGAACGCCATAATTTGTACTCGGTTCATCCATCCATATGGTATCTACAAGGCCTGAAAGCCTTACCCATCCTTGTGTAACTTTCTGGGGAGAAATAGAATGTATGTCATCACAATTCATACAAAGAAATGCTATACTCAAAATGGAACTATAGCTAGCTTTCACCCTTACAGAAACTTTGAGAAATCAAAAGGTCATAACAAAACTAACATCACAATTGTGATCATTTTCTTTTCAATAAGTGCATAAAAGTACAGTTTGGAAAAGGATTACCTTGAATTCTGGTGCCTGATCATATGCAGCATCCCGAACAAAGTTATTGTAACTTTGTTGCTGCGTGCTATTGTTTGGGTTGACACCAGCAGATAGAAATTTATATGCTGCACCACTGAACATAACCACAGATCCACCTGCAAATGTATGTTGTGGTAGCACTGCACTTTCATATATATATATATATATATATATATATATATATATATATATATATATATATATATATATATATATATATATATATATATATATATATATTTCACCCAAATCTCCTTACTGTGTAACTTTACATTTTCATAGTTAAGTATTTGGCATCCTTTGGCCCCTTATGGCTGAGGTCAAAAATATTTTTCAGGTGACTAATTGGTATGAAAACATGAAATTTGGTATGAAAACACAAAATTTGGCCTAGAGGTACTTTAAAACATACTGATCATTTTTAGAGGTTGACCCATTCTGGAAATGTCACTCCTTGGATACGGTTGCCATGGAAACCTATTTGAGTAAAATTTTTTCTCATAATTTAACAGGTTTATAGGGCCAAAAGTTCTTTGTATGGCACCAAATTTACCAATGAGTCTAATTTTGAAAGGGTAATTTATTTCTGCTTGAAATGTACATCTTAGCCTTAAAGATCTTGATATCCCCCAAAAGTAAGAGTCAGAATTACCAGTGGTTGCAGTTTGTCCATTGTGAAGGCACCTTTTTTGTTGTTCGATGTCACCATGTATCAGTGTGTACGGGTGGATATAGTTTATTTTCTTGTCTTTCCATTCATCGTGCTTTAGCTCCATTTCCACTTCCCTGTCTCTGTTTGTGAATACCATGCAGAGGGAGTAGTCTGTGCTTTGTACCTAGTGAGGCATGAGAGGAAGTAATTAGTGTACCTTTGCTTGTGTTTAAGTAGTAATTTTACTGTGATTTGAATAAGTTCCAGGGTGCAGGGCTCATGAATGTATATATATTAAAGTTGCCCGAGGACCTACGTCCACTGATGTTTGCACTGTGGCGGACATAGCTGATTCAGAGTTCCTTTAAGTACTAAAGCTAGATCTTGAGTAAGCGTCTATAGGGCAAGTAGGTAATAGAGCAGTTATTCATTACAATATGCTAATGCTTAAAGTGACATAGTCCGATTTTCTTTTCATTTTTTAAATCCTATTTAATGGGTGGACTTTTGGTGTGCTCTTCAAAACTAGGAAATTGGGTATGGATCTGATAATTCCTTCAGAAATGAGCTTTTTAATGGGTAAGGAGAGCAAATAAAGTATTTACCCTAGGAAGCATGATCATTGTGAACATCCTGGTTCATTTTTTGAGGAGACTATGCAACTTTAAACACTGCACCACTTGTTGTATAGTGCAGCGCTAAGTTTAAATTGATACATAAGCTTTTGTATGTGGCATCAGTACTGGAATACCTACAATTTTGGTGGAATACGACTCTTGAAAGACACGTTTCAAACTTGTATGTATGATAAAGTGATTGCTATATTTCTTACCTTGGTCCAGTGATACTCTGATACCAGAAACTGTCTGTCATAAATAAGCCCAAGACTTGGCTTCATTTTGGCATCCGAAAACCTACGACTTCCATTTCCGCCACTATTAATCAAGGACATGTTAGGTGATAAATCTATGTTCTCATAAGAAGTGATATTGTGATTATCTGGTATTGTATTTTGTTTGATTGAGAGACGTATATGGTATCCTGCAATTATACAAGCTTGCTTTTGTGCTTGTACATTGAATCTAGGTTTCCATCAACACCACAGTATCAGAAAAAAAGGGCAAAGGAAAGTACATGAGTCTAAACTTACCTTTTCATTGACTCTATGATTTTATCTATTCCTTTACCATTCTCTAGTGAGAGGATATTTATGAATTTAGGGTCTTCCCATCTTTCTGTAGGTTTTGGTAGCAGAGGATGCAATATGGTTCGACCTCGGCTATCTATGATGAAAGCGTAAGCATCTATTCCCTGGTGGTAGTGCATCACATCAAAGAAGATATCCTCAGTTTGAAAATCAACACATGTGACCCCTCGTAGTTTGCCGTCCAGATGAAGGGGTAAGCAGAGGGACATGACAAGACCTAACAATCAATTAATGTTCTCAATTACCTCATGTGTTTCCTCATACATTGGTCCATTTAAGCACTGGGGTCTCAAATGAGTACCGGTCTTGGTGGTGAGTGCCAGGGTTATTAATGGGTGTCTAAATTAATCATAAGAAGAAAAGGCAGTATCTCAAATAATAGAATGAAGTCTAATTATTATATAACAATGGCATATTGATAAAGATTAGGAAGTGGTCAACAGGGGGGGTTGTGGGTTTTGGGAGGACAAAAAAAGTTTTCAGACCTCTCTTAGGGTGGGGACAAAAAGATTTCAGACTTCAGACCCCTCTTAGGGGAGGACAAAAAAAATCACCCTTTTGAGCGAAAAAGCCTGCGCGTCACTAAAGAATAAAAGGAGGGGGACGAAAAAATTTCAGAGCCCTCCAGGGGGTGACGGGAGATTTTCGCCCCCCTGTTGTTAAAAAATGACCACTCCCTTAGGTTTGTTTCTATGTGTTTCACTCACCTAAACCAGAGAAGTCAAAATATGGTACTGTGGCAATGGGCTCTGTGATATTAGCTGAGTCAACAAAAATGCTGTAATAGGACTTGAGCTGAAGACGAAGCTGGTCTCCATGGTGTATATGAGTGAAGGTGCCAGCCTTAAATTTGATGGAAAAATGTGAAAGATATTGTAGCTGTATGATACATAGGTACACGGTAATTACGCTCTAGGTTTGTGTGCTCTTGGGACTCAGAGCAGGGTCTTCAGTGGCAGCGCCATATGTAACCAATCATGTAAGCCTCATAGATTGATGACATTCTTTGTATTCTTAACTGAATAGAGACTTCAGTTGCCTTACCCCAAAAAAAGTTCCTCTTTTCATTGTGCTTTGACCTAAATCCGATCCACTACAATATTATGATTTTACAGGTTTAAAAAACATTCAAAATGTCAGTACCACAATTGTGCATTTAGTTATGTCTAACAGGCAATGGAATATACAATCGAAGATATAACAATTAATTTCCTTCCTTCATTACTTACTTGGACCTTTTGAGATGATGTCTCGAAGCTTGTGCTTTCAGCAATCTTCAGAAGAATCTCCTTGGTGGAATTTGATACAGCTAATTTGGTTGAAGAAAAGTTATGCACACAAATGCAAGGATGTAAGTGAGAGTGGAAATTAAAATATAATCACATAGAGTCTGGATATGATAAGGGGTCACGTGAGAGCAAAATGATACAAATCAATAATCCCCCCTACAGGCATCCTATGTATTGAATGCACTATATGGAATAACTGTTGAATCTACCAGGGATCCTCATAGAACAGTGAACAAGCGTAGTTGTATAACATTGAACTAGTGTAGTTTTACCAAAAATAAACTCCAGGTGGCAGTATGGTGGTGTTATTAGATTATCAAATGTCAATGTTACAGCTTTAACATTATGCGTCTCAGTCCCATGTGAATGCATTTGCTAAAATGTGTCTGGCCACCCAACCTGAGGCAGGGGCGTGCCTCTATACTCACTTGAACCAAAAGCATAAGTTTGGATGACAACTTTTTGCTGCAGTCTAGCATTCAGGGCAGCTATATTTACGATCAAATCTTCTTCATCAGCTGGGTCACTGGCAATGAATATCACCAAAAGTTTCCCTGAGAAATAAAAAGAAACACATGTCTTGATTTCAGTTTCTAACCTTTTAAGGACTGCATAATGGACCATCCACCCTTAATTCTTTTTGTCATCATAATGCACCAACTATCCTTTCCTTTTGCCAGCATAATGCACCAATTATCCTTTCCTTTTGTCAGCATAATGCACCAATTATCCTTTCTTTTTGTCAGCATTATGCACCAACAATGCTTTCCTTTTTTTAACATAATGCACCAACCAGAATTGCATTTGGTCATTTTGATTTTCATTAATATAACCCCTAAGTATAAGCTGTATCCCTGTATAAGATGCATACAGAATTGACAAAACACTGCTGATAGGGCTTGTAAATTATTAATATTAATTCTATTCTATAGCATAAACAGGATTTTGTGATATGTTGTATTGGCATTTGCAATTGCACTGTGCAATGGAGATCTAACATCCCCACTATACCTAATTTGAATCTGCTGAATCTGAAAAAGAGGTTAAAAAATGCCTATTGGCTCTCAGTTTTGAGATATCCGTAGGGTGCCATATATTCTGAAAATAATCCGCTGGCCATAATGTTTCATTATGTTCGCCTATATATATAATGTAGTCCATTGAAGTACAACCACTTTCTCATTGTATTTACTACTTTTACTGCAAATTACAAAGACAAATAATGAGCAATTTATTAAATATAGCTTCCAAAATGGTAATGAAGGATGAATAAATCATATTCGATGTAAAATCTGTTGTTTATATAGTTTGCACTAAAATGAATTGTCTACCAAGCATGAAAATTGGAAATTCTAGGGTAATGTGGGTATCTCAACACTGAGAGCCAACAGCAAAGACCTGATGTTGTTTTTGAATTCCCCAAGTCAACATTCAAAAGCTCTGTTTTTTTTCGGAAAGTGTTGTTGAACAACAAAGGTACCCGGTATTTTAATGGTGAAATATAAACTATAGGAAATGGGATGGTGACCTACTTCTCTCAGTTTTATCATCAGCTCTTTTGAAGTAGTCAAAGGCTCTAGATAGGACAGGGTGAATTTTAACAGGACCGCGTGTGTTACTGTCCTTGCTGTTTATAAACTCCCTGAATATTCTGCTATTCTGTGGTGTTGCCAAAGCCAGGTTTTGGCTGAAACATGTTGAGTGGTCACTGGTACCAAGATATGGAGTGACTTCTTTCCCAAACTTTACCACTGTGATCTATAAGAGAGGTAAAATCATGATTATGTTAGATACATAAATATTATCAAAAGCTTAACAGAAGAGAGTAATTCTTGGCTTAGTGCAACCAGCACATGTTTATCCCCATGTTTATTGGGTAAAGTTACCATCAGTGGATAACAGTTCAAAGGCTGCCTATGGTGATTTGGGTTGTGTCTCACCTTGACGGTGGTCAAGGCTTGACTAACTCATCACCCAGCCTCTATGTAGGAGCTTTGAGACTGAAGCGACCTCTGGCCCTACCAGTGGTATTAAACCAGGCTCATATTGCCCTCTCGAGTAAGGGGCTCACTATATAACACCCTACAAGCTCCTGTTTTTAGAATGATTTTTGCCCTTTCAAGACACAGACCACCTGTGGTAAGCTTTTGCTTTTGAGTAATACTCAGTAGCACCTTTCAAGAGAGGACAATCTACCCACACGGTACGATTGATTCTCCCCCAGATAGTGTGCGACTGGTGGCTTATATACCTCACGTTCTGATACATGTCTTGAATGAATACCCCATTCCCTACCTATTCATACTCACCCTGTCATTGGGATTTGTTGTATCAAAAAGGATATCAAGAGCATTCATCATAATATTAGTCTCTGCTAGCTGGCCAGTACTCTCTACAGCAATCACAATGTCCTTAGGCACTGGTGCACTTGCCTCAGCATACCATGGTCTATGGAGTAGTAGTGGACAAATTACACTATCATTATTCAAATCAGACTTAGATCTAGGCATGACAATCATTTACCAGATAAAAAGGATTTCATTAGCCTTATCCACACAAACATTTAGAAATATCTTGATGAGTACTGTGGTCTATGAAACTGCACCCTAAGAATTCTACAGTGACTAATTGGAATCATTAGAACTACATTCAATATACCAAGGTTAACAGCCCAACTCAAATTCAACATTTCCAGTCTAGCAGAAGTATGATCAAATGCTTTATTATAGATAAGTAGTATAGTATGTATCGGAACAGGACTATAGCTAATCTAAGGATATTACTCACTGGGTATGCAGCCAATCAGAGGCCTCCATTTTGCGGGAAATTCAAATGTGGAGTCAAGTGACCTAGACCCCCATGGTGTGGTGCCAAAATGGACCAATCAGAACCCTCCCTTTTGGCGGGAAATTCAAAATTGTCACGTGACCCAAACCCAAACCCCCTGTGGTGTGCCACCATAATGGTGCCCTCTGATTGGCTGTGACCTCTATTATTCAAATAAGGTCACATGACCCTAATTTGAATGGACCAATCAGAGGTCGTCATTTTGCTGGGAAATTTGAAAAATTTGGTGACATGACTCTATTTTTTTTTTATTTTTTCCCAAAATGGGGACGTCTGATTGGTTGGCTGTCCACACGTCATACTGTCAGATGTTTGCAAGCAAGTAGTTATGTGACCTTATTAGCATAAAGAGGTGTGGTTTATTATGTAGATGAGGGTGTGACTATAGTGAGATATTTTTTATATAAATAAAAAAAAACAAAAAAAAACTAGGAAATATGTGCAGGTTTACTAAAGATAAAAACTTAACAAATAATTTTTCTTTTATTTTTTTTTATTTTGATAAATAATATTTACACTTTATTATTTACAAGTTGCTAAATACAAGTTCACACTCTCTACGTAACATAGTCGGATATAGGAGAGGAACATGACAGAACCCACACATTGAGATGTACACATTCAACTTTTGTTTGTCATAATTCAGACTGTATATAGTGTAATCTTGGTGTACAACGTCAGAGCAAGTACCCTCTTGAAATGAAGGATAGGTGTAAGCCATATTTCCCATCCACATCTCATTGATATTACAAGTGAAATCCACTGAAGTGCTATACCAAGTACTCCATTCAGTTTGTCTGGACATGATACTTCTCATTTGAGCAGCTGGTACACCAGGGTAAGGAACTTTGTGACACAACATTCGGTCGACACACTTTTGATAAAAAAGAGTCGAATGTTCCCTTTGAACAATGACACATCTTTCTCAAGAAGTCTGAGCTCTCTTCCAAAAGAGAAAGCAACGTGTTGATCGATTCTATCGTATATCGACTTTTGACGAAAGCACATGTGTTCTCGTTATGGAATTGATATATTCCTATAGCTCTATCTGTGGTGGTACCAACCACTCTTTGAAATGCATCTTTGAAACACCACTCAATGAATGAAATACAACATTAGAAATGAACACTTTATGAACACCTTGGTTTAACAATGGGGCCTTTAAGAAAAAAACATCTGATGCATCTTTTATTTCCCAAGTGAAAATGGGATCGCAAGTACACATTGTCTTTTTTTTTTCAACAGTGATACACGAGGTAAGTAGGTGGATGTAGTAGATGAAGTTAATATAACAAATGATATTATCTCACTGGCTTATCTACATCTACATTTTCTTTTTTTCCCCTTTACAGTTATTTAATTTTTTTTTTATTATATTTTTTTTTAATTTCATAACTCTAAAGGACTCGTCGTCACTCCGTCAGAATGTACGCGACGCTTCACATATAAGTAACTCAGTCCCTTTTTCTCTATCGTCTAAGTGTGCATTTTGTTTCTATTACTTTAAAAATTTGTATAAACAGTGTGGATAGTTTTTCGTTTCAAAAGAACATCCAAGAAGTCTTTGGGTTCTTGAACATTTTTTGTTTTTTTTATGACACCCTTTGCACTCCATTTCTTTGATTTTCTTTCACCTATCGAGTCTTTATCATAGCAAATATAAGTCTTGGAGTTGAGACTTAGCATTCCATCACCCTCCCACTCAGATTTGAAAAGACCCGGAGTTCTCTGATCGTGAACGTATCGTTTCTGACAACAAGTGAGGGGGTCCATTCTTTGACACCTTGGGTTTTTATCTTTACGGAGAGCTGGTCATTGCACACCGCTGTTGGAATCCAGTTTCATTTCTCTCTAAAGTATGGTTCTCTCAGGTCGGGTTTCACAAGTTGGTCCAACGATTCGCTGCTGAGAGCCATGTAAAGACTGTCAGTGTCCATTTGACAAAGAGCGTAATCGTGTCGATCAATAAAGTTATCCAAAAAGTCAAACATGAACTCTAACATTTTCAACTTGGCGTACTGGTACACCATGAATCCTATTTGAATAGGAAGATTGTTCCTGACTGTTTTCAGTTGCAGTTCGACTTCAAAGAGATCTGTGCTCAAATCTGTACCCTTTTTGAACCACCACGAATTGGTCAATAATTTGAAGGTTCAACCTCTAGTGTACTTCACAGTGGTGTGTTTTTCTTTGTTGCAAATTGTTTTACCGTACGTGGTGTTTCCCATCAACTTGTAACAGTCTGACAGAATTTTCTCATTCGCGTTTACATCACCACGTCTTCGCGCCACGGTTAATCCATCTGCAAAACCGGCGAAGGGTCATCTAGGAAAGTATTCTATAAACATCTGCACTTCGGTGACTATTAAACCATGATCCAAATACCACTTAAGAAGAGGTGTTCCCAAGAGAATCTTTTTTTTCCGTGGTAACTACCTATCAAGGATCTCTGAGGAGCGTTCATCAGGTTTTCGTTGTTCGCAAAGTCTGTCATGTGAGTTCCTATGTTGGATTTTGAAATGGTCACGTTCTTGAAAACAGGAGTCATTTCTTCGAAGTATTCACGTAGGTGAGGAGGAATAGTAATGTCCACCTGAATCAAACCAAACATTTTCCTGTCTTTCACAGAGGATATGATGTCACTCTCTGTCATGGGATTTCGAGCAGCTTTCAAGTCATCTACCTTCCAGTGTTGTTCGGATGCCATAACCTGCAGATCCTGGTGTTTCATCTTTCTCCATTCACACTCCCATACGATGATCAACTTGTGACCTAGAGCTTTAAAGTAAGCGGTTACTCTAGCTGTTCTGTCACGTTTCTCATCCCTGTCTGAAGCACACAGATATCTGCGCAGCGGTATGCACTCGTGAGCGTGGAACCAACACCCGTGAAATTGGAAAATGGTATTAGAGGGCGGGTGAAAACTGTCTACGCGAATTTTTTGCCAACCTAGAGATATCTTCCCTCCTTGAAAGCGTAGCGAAGTTTCACGCTGTGGGTGTGCTCCACGTAGCGGTCTTAGAGTGTCTTTGCCTAATTTTCGGTTTGAACTCGGTCTCGGGTCGTCTCACCAGGTAATAACCTGTGCAGTGTGCTTCGCTCATGCAGCGCAAGTACAGAGAGTTAGCGTCTACACCTAGGATGTGTTCGCACGTTCTCGCTTCTTCGGCATACTTGTGTTCCCTTATCAGCCTGGCACCCTTCTCGTGAAATCTATGGAAGATTATGGAAGGACCCCAGACCAAATTTTTTTGATCAGAGAGTGGAGGTGGGAGTCAAACTGGTGGAAGGTCATGAACGGAGTCTCTGTGGTTTGAAAAAGGAACCGTAAAGTCAAACCTGGAAGGGAGATGCCTTCTTTGAACATGTCGATGCTGCGCTCCCTGAAAAATTTAGCGAGATTATTCAGTGCCTCTATGAAGGGTTTCATGTCTTTGTTGTTGTAGTGGATCAAGTAATCTCTGAAAGTTTGCATGTTCTGTTCAGACCAAACTTTTTCACATTCGGCGTAGTCAGATTCAGACATCTTGGTGCCAGTCAGTTTGCTGTCATGTGACCTTAATTGCATAATAGAGGTCACATGACCTAAACAGCCAGCCAATCAGAGGGCGCCATTTTGGCGGCACACCACAGGGGGTTTGGGTCATGTGACCATTTTGAATTTCCCGCCAAAAGGGAGGGTTCTGATTGAGAAAATATTTGCGAAGGTTGTATGAGATCAATCCCTACCTGAGCCTTGGGTCATAATCAGTACATGAGCTGTCAATGCTTGTCGGATACTTGATAAAGAGTCCTTCCTCATTGCCATAGTATTGCCATCCTATATTAGGGATGTCATTTTTATTCCCTTTCATTACATCTAAGATGTTTTCGTCATAGGATACTGGTCCTAGACTGCTAGATGTATGTCTGTAGCACCACTGGTCAAGGTTGTCCTTCAAAATAAAATACAAAACTCTTACTTCACACTGTCAAAATTAACTGTTGAACCTGCCAGGTTTCCTCATAAAACTGAAGAGTGAATCACAGTAGTCATATTGCATTGAACTAGTGTAGTTTTTATAAGAAGCTCCAGGTGGCAGTGCTTTGATAAAGGAAATCTCTGAAAATAAAGACGGATCTCTGGTAACCTTGGGATGAGGATTCCACCATTATTCCAAAAATATTTCTTACAGTGGAGTAAGAATTAGACAGTAGTTTTACCACTAAAACTGAATAATCAAACAAGCCATCTCAGACATCCCTGAACATATCTTTCCTACTATAAACAATAGAGACTATGTTGGAAGAGTGAGCATAATTTCCAGTTCCTACTGACTGAAAGAGTGCATGATGGGAGATCTAATACTCACATGCACTGAGAATGACCAGCATGCACTGGGGTTTCTGTTACAGTGGTTCCCTGAGGCTTTACATAGAAAACCTCAGGGCACCAGAGTGGGAGTGAGTGAGTAATAGAGCACTAGAGTGTAACCAGTACACATAGCAGAGGTGCATAAAGTACATATCTGTATTCAAATTATGATGTTATAGTTAATGATAACTCACCGAAATATCACCTTTCAAGTGGGAATGCTGATCAAGCTCATTCAACATTATATCATATTATATGAAAGATGTAATTTGTATTGTAAACTTGGAAATCTCACCTGTGCCTGCGCTCTGCAGCATGGTGTGATGTTTAAAGCACCTTCTCTGGTGAGGTTCGCCGCTTGTTTCCTTAAACTATGGTGAAGCTTTATCACTGCATCGCTGTAGTTCTTGAAACGGTTACCAACCGATGCTGCAAGCTACAATGGAAACCCATATGTTATCACTTTAAAGAGCATCTAGCATGGCTGTTATTGATATCGGTACCTGCTCAAAGATCTTTAATAAATTCCCGGGAACAAGCAAAGAAATCCGGGCACGCTGATTGGTTATGGGGTGGTCATTTGACTTGCTGAGATGGGTTTAGCCATGCTAGATGCGCTTTAAAGGCTGATGTATCAATGGGTTATGCCCATATGTCCCCAGTGGGAACACTTATGTTGAAGCAATGTTATGATACAACATAGAGTTGATGCAAAGTTGAAATTTGGACTTGAACAACATGCTGATCAATATTCATGATGCAAGAAAAGACAGTGTCTTTAAAAGTTTATGCCATCACAAATCATAATCACAAAACTATACAACACCGAAGTAGCATATGGAGCTACTGAAGGTTTTATATGGAGTTCCAAATCATTCCTGAAATAATTAGAGGTTTTCATAATGGGAATTTGTGCAACATAACACACACATGTACATGTATAGACTGAGTCATTCACTTTTTACCATGTTTGGAACATTGGAATGCAGATGCCCCATAGGTTTAACCTAGGAGCTCAGTATCTCAAATGAGATAACCCTGCCCAATATCTCACGGCCAGTAACAGCACTCAAAATGGCCTTAAACATGTAAATATTCATCATTTCATGTCCTTTTAAATGATGTTTGAACATTTCTGACTGAGATAACATGAAATAAATACAAAAGGTCACTCGTAATAGGGTCTGACTTCACCTTGTGAGATAACCCTCAGTCAGAACAACAACTTGTAAACCTTTGTCTATGTTCTCAATATACTCACCACAGGCTGTGTCATACAGCATGGTTTCTGTACTGACTCATTGACCAATGAGGTCTATATCTGAACTTTTGCCAGTAGTGTGTGCTAACTGGACTACATCAGCTGTAGGTGATATATAGAATGTGTGAACCCTATTGTTCTACCTACATATCATGAATAAGCCCAAGGCTTGGTTTCTTTTTGACACCCGAAAATGTGTGACTCTTATAAAAAGCGATATGATATTGTGATTATCTGGTATTAAATTTTGTTTGATTTTGAGTGTCGCATTGTTTATGTATGCCCCTCGATTTTCGGCGAGTACTCGGTAACTTCCGGCACTTGCGGTTTGACGATCTCGAGCACAATTTTATCCTGATTCTACTCATCCTCTATTTGTCCAATAAAACATGAAACCCATAGCTATAAATGTCATCCTCATTTACTACTATGACATGGTGACAGGTAGTGGTTTGGACGAGGGTTTCACCTACCAAGAACATTTGAACTGTTGTAAATCCCAGTTCTGAGGTGAGACAGAAAGGGATGACTCCCAAATCCCCAATCATCACCCAGGGGAGGAAGATTGTCACTGTGCCTAAATTTTAAGAAAATGTCCAGAGTCCAAATTAAATGAATGCATCTGGAGACAAGTCCCCATACATTACAATTAATTGGTTGTGTTTTGGTTGTGTATTTCAGTGTGTGACATACTTACGAATCAGTGCCACAAGCCCCATTCAAAGACCAAGTACCAACCAACTATGGAAGCAGCACCAACCCCTCTGTCCCTAAGGGCAACCTCAGCGAAAATTGGAGGCACTGATACCAAAAATTTGGCTTCTATGTGATGTTCTGTGGTGATGATGTCAAACATGAAGCTTAGAAAGTGGGACTGTTGCTCTCTTTAAAATTTTGGTGATGATGCCTTAGACGTATTCGGAAAAACCCGCCTCAAATTGGATGATATAGCTACAGAAACATACTGCAACCCCCATAAGATGATTCTACTTGAGAGATTCACTTTCTGGCACCAAGAGCAAAATGAGTCAGAGACAATTGACCAGTTCGCCACTGAATTGCGCAAAATTTACAACAACCAGCTAGTATTTGGGGTCAGGGACCGCACTCTCCAAAAAAAGTTACTCAGCAAGAATGTGGACAAGCTGACCCTCCAAAAGACGCTGGCCTTGTGCCGGGCATCAGAGTCTACAGGCTGGCAAAATGGAGAAGCCGAAAGTTCACACGGAGACAAAGTCGCAAGGACTGAGAAAACCGGGTAACAAGTCCAAGAGTCAGGCACTTGCTGTGCATACAATCCTAGTTCGACTTCTCCGATGAACTATTTGTAGGGGCAATAAAATCCAATCATGAAAGTAAAGGGTGGTTTGTAAACCTACAGGTAGAGGGAAAGGCAGTAAAATTCAAACTTGATACTGGGGCTGAGGTCAATGTCTTGCTGTTAAATGTGTTTGACAAATTGTTCAATTCGCCAATTGATGAAACTCAGGTTAAATTTTCCTGTTATTCTGATCACAAAATCAAAGTTGTTGGTAAGGTGAGCTTCCCTTGCAATGTTAAAGGTGAAGAAGCTCACACAACCTTGAGTTTTTTGTTGCAGATGTTTATAACCCAACGGTGCTATAGGTGTGGCCACTTGCAAAATGCTCAATCTAGTAAAGAAAGTTCATGGTGTGGCTGTTGTTGTGAGCCACAAGAAGATTACAGTAAATAACAAATTATGTATTTCAGGGCTTAGGTGAAATGCCGGGAGAGTACCATATCTTGGTGGATACAGATGTTACCCCGGTCATTCACGCACAGCGTAAAGTCTCACATTCCCTTCATGATCATTTAGAAGCTAAACTTAAAGACATGGTAGATAGGGGTGTAATTGTTGGCATGGATGGGCCCACTGACTGGGTCAATAGCTTGGTAATTGTCGAGAAAAGTAATGGTGACCTCCGAGTGTGTTTGGATCCGCGAGACCTGAACCGAGCAATCAAGAGGGAGCACCACCCGACACCAATTCCGGAGGATATCGCTGCCAGACTTCATGGCAAGAAACTATTCTCAAAAATAGAACAGAAGGATGGGTACTGGCAAATCAAATTACCGTAATCTCCCGTGTATAAGGCGCATCTTATACGGGCTTTTTTAGTTCTCCCTGGATCCACAAGGGGGACACCAAGACCTTTCTTTTGATATGTGACACTCCCATGTAACCCAATCAGCAGCATATGGGGTCCAGGGGGTCCAAGAAACACACATCTTTTTAAATTTTGAAAATTCATTAAGTAGAAAAGAAGTTATGAATTTTTCATTTTTCTGGCCGAATCCTAAAACTCTAGGTGCACCTTATAGGCAGGGTGCGCCTTATATGCGGGAGATAACGGTACATTAAAGAAAGTTCAAAACTCTGCATGTTCAACACCCCGTTTGGATGTTACTGCTTCCTCCACATGCCATTTGGCATCAGCGCGGCAACAGAGGTGTTCCAACGCAAGAACGAACAGCTCTTTGGTGACATCTCCAACTGCTTCTGCATCTCAGACGACATTCTCCTAGCAGGCGCCGATGAGGAGGAGCACGACAAAATAGCATGCCTGGTGCTGGAAAGAGTAAGTCAGCACGGCATCAAATTCAACTGTAACTAACTGCAGTGGAAGATGCCTGAAGTTAATTACATGGGCAATATCATCTCAGCAGAGGGGATGACCGCAGACCCCAAGAAGGTGCAAGCCATCCAGGAGTGCATGCATCCAGCCAACAACTGTCACAGAATTACAGAGATTCCTGGGAATGGTAAATTACCTGGGACAGTTTGTCAAAGACCTGTCCACAATTTCGGCACCTCACGGCAGAGAAATTTAGGTACTACATCTACCGAAGATCTGTTTTGGTCCACTCCGACCACAAGCCACTTGAGAGCGTACTGAAGAAAAGCCTAACCAAAGCATCTCTGAGACTCCAGCGCATGCTCCTACGACTGCAGAAGTTCAAACTACAAAAAGGGCAAAGAGATGCACATAGCTGATGCATTATTAAGGGCAGATGCATTAGTAAGGGCATAAATAACAAATAGAGGTTTGCAAGAAATTTAGGTGATTCTAGTGGCAGATAAGAAGCATGAGGCCGTAGGCAGAGTGCTTCTTATCTGCCACTAGAATCACCTAAATTTCTCTGCCGTGAAGACGATAGGCAAAAGTTCTTTTTCAATTTGAGCATAACATGTTTCTGCTGAGATCATTCCTCTGGACGCGTATGCAACTGGTCGGCCTCCTTGGAGCAGGCAAGCTCATAGTGGCAGATAAGAACTATGGCCGAGTGCCTTCTTATCTGCCACTAGAATCACCTTGTGAACCTCTATTTGTTATCTGTGTCGTTTATACCAGGGTTTCCACCATAAAATTAAGTAAATACGTTAGAAATTGAAGAAATAAAAATCCAAGCGATCGTCATGTTCAAGCTCCTCCGCCATTTGGGTTTCTCGGCGAGACGACAGGACTGCCTGGATGCAAAGTGTTACGTCGGCGTGTGTCCTACAGGCATTTTCATAGAGCAACCGCTGGTAAGGAGTGCGTGCGACGGCCAGAATACCCTTAGAGCATATACCAACGTAACAACTTGTGTCTCGGCGCATTAAATGGAAGTAAAGGTCCATAACCTCGTACAAAGCCTTCCCATAAACACCAACAAGAAGGAAGAAATCAGAGAAGCCATCTGTGATGATGGAACCCTACAAGAACTTCAGAGGATGATCCAGAATGGCTGGCCAGAGACGAAAAAAGGTGTTCCACCATACCTGAAGCCCTATTGGGAATTCAAGGAAAGCATCTATGAAGTTATTTATAGAAAACAAGGTAATCATCCCAAGCCAGATGTCAAAGGGGATCCTTAGAATAGAGAAGACCCGGAACCAAGCCCGAGACATCCTATTCTGGCCCGGAATGTTCTGCGACATGGAAGCCCACATACAAAACTGCAGCAAGGGCGCGGAATTCTCACAAAAGCAGCAATGCAAGAAATTGATTCCACACAAAGTGCCTGAGAGACCAATGCAGAAGATTGGAGCTGACATATTCATGTATGGCAGAAGTGACTACCTCTACATAGTCGACTACTTTTCCAAATTTCAATTCGTCCGCTGGTTAAAGGACAAGATGGCAGGAACTATAGTGGCACATTCGAAGTCCATAGTGTGTGAACAGGGCATACCTGAAGAAGTCATCTCGGACAACATGACATTTTCATGTGCAGAATTCAAGAAACTTGCTAATGAATACAAGTTCACCTCAACTACCACAAGCCCATCATATGCACAGTCCAACGGGCAGATAGAGCGCACTATTGGAACAGTAAAGCAGATTCTGAGAAAGGCATACAACCCATGTCAAGGACTACTGGAGTACAGAGGTACAGAGGTACAAAGGTATGGACTACTCACCAGTACAGATGCTCAATAGCCGAAGACTGAGGTCAAAGGTCCCTATATCGAACACAGCACTTGAGCAAGAGCTGGCACGTGGCCAAGGAACAACTCGCCCAACGTCAAAAGGAGATGGTGGAGCATTACAACAAACATGCAATGGATGGTTCATATGCGAGAGAACAGCAGGTGGAGACCAGCAATGGTAGTAGCGGAACATCCAACCCACGGAAAAGAGCACGGTAGTCAGAAGAAACCGAAAGCACCTCCTAAAGGTAACCCCTGAATCCACAGTTTTCAGGCCAGCACCATCAGCAGTCAGGTTGCCAGTCAAGGAACCGACAGCAACACGTGTGGACAACCCCACACTGAGGAAAACGCTAGTTGCCAGAGAACTGGTACATGCAAAACCCAAACCACCATGCCAATCAGAGAAGGCTCTAACACGAGATCCAACACCCAATACGATCACCCGCTCAGGTCGCGCCTCCAAACCACTTAAAAAGCTGGATCTATAATCTCTGTGTCTCGCCACCCCAACAATTACACCAGTAGTACTAAACAAACACAGAGACACTGAAAACCAAAAGACATTGAGAGACTTTATTATAGACATCGATAGCAATCTGATAGTTGTACATGAGCGGAGTATGCATTATTTGTCATAAGTAATTCATTTTAACGATTGTTTGTATTTGTCCAATAAAAGATGAAACCCATAGCTACAAAGGTCATCCTCATTTACTACTGTAGCATTTCTGATATTGAGTTCTTTTGCACCACGCACGAAAGCCCAGAACTTACAGCGGTATGGTGGACCACGAGTAGCGCGCGCTGAGCACGGGTTCCCACAAAACTTCCTAATTAGTGGACTTATACTACAAGGAGTGTGATAAGCTTTGGACAGGATTATTATAAGCACAGAAGCTTCATACGGACACTGGAGACAGATTGTTAATATACTGGGTAAGTAGTATTTTTGTTCTTTTCTGTGTGGCACCCAGGGTTAGTGACAGTGACTGGTACAGTGTGCAGTGACAGTGACTGTTTGTAAACATGGCCAGTGGTGAACAGGTTGACAGGTGGATAAATGAGTTGAGGAATAGAAAGACACGCGCTACCACAAAAGATGTTGATGAGGGCTGGACTAAAATAGCAGACATATTACAGGCATTACAAACTACACTCCATGACACAAAGATAGAGGTTGGAGAGGTCAGGGGTGACATTGAAGAGAATAGAGATTTAAAGGAATCTCTCAATTTTGCCCATGATGAGATAAAGAGGCTCAGTAAGAATGACACTGAAAACAAAGGCAGACTAGATGCACAGGGTGACTACATAGATGACCTATCTAGAGAAGTCAACTTTACTAAGCATGACATTGCAAGTAATAAAGAGGCTATTATTACCCTGGATCATAATACAAAGAGCAAATGTAGTTATAGAAGGTGTAGACTACTCAAAACATGAGAACTGCCATGACATAGCTTTCGATATACTAGTTAAGGTTCATCAAAACCTAACATATACTAGTATTGATCTTGCATACAGAACCGGCCCTATTACATGGCGCAATAGGCCCATCACTGTGACCTTCGTAAGAGCGGAAGTTAGGGACAAAATCATGGCGTCCAAAAGCAGGCTTCAAAAGCTGCTCAATACCCAGAACATTTTCGTCTCAGAGGATACAAATCCCACTATAAAGGCACAGAAATCAGACATTAGAACGATTGGTAAACTAGCATCGATCGCTGGCAAACAAATTACGCCTAAGGGTCGTGGGCTTGTATATCAAGGTAGATTCTACCACCACAGTACTCTTTCTGACCTCCCTTATGATCTCAGACTGGATAATGCACGTACAAGAGTGGGGAATGACTTTGTTGCATACCATGGCCCACAGAGCCCATATTCAAACATGTTCAGTTGTCGACTGGAAATGGATGGTATAATTTATTGATCAGTAGAGCAAGCGCTGTGTGCAGAAAAGTGTAGAATGGTAGGGGCTACAGCTACGTTACAACAATTGCTCTCTTGTGCGGACCCTTTTGAGGTCAAGCACAAGGTGAAATCGATTACAATCCCTGATTGGCAAAACACAGCAGAGGACCTACTGTACAGGTATAACTTATGCAAGTTTGAACAGAACAAGGGCCTTAGGGCCGTTTTTATTATTTTGAGGTTTTCTGTGCTTTTAGCAGAAGATAGCCTCGAAGATCCTTGCTGGTGATTGGCTGAAACCGGTCAGCTGACCAGCCAGCCAGGAACCAGCAACCAGCCCCTATATAAGCAGCAGATGTGAGCTGCTCAGGCAGAACCTCCCTGTACAGGCAGAACTCCAGTAGTCTACCCAAGTGGCTACCCCTTTATTAAGAGTCATTTATTCAGAAACAGAGCCTACCCAAGCGTCTATGCCTTTAGTAAGAAACATCTATTCTGAAAGATAGCCTACCCAAGCAGCCATCCTTTTTTAAAGAATTCTCATAAATCATCTAAATTGGCAGCCTACCTGAGTGGCTGACCCTTCATTATTAAGTCATTATTTAACTGTTAACTTTAAGCACTCAATCATTTATTCATTCACAATATCAATATCTTATCTGTACATTTTTTTATCATACAATTTATATAATAAAGAGTTGAACTGTATTTGAATTGTTGTCATCTGTTCCTGCTAGTGTTAATACAATCCAGTGGTCAGAACCCTATAAAGTCACGAGTCACATTTAGAAACCAACGAGAACACAACAAGAAGTACCGCTACACTACTATGACAGCGAGAAGCATACGGTATGCTCTAATAAAAAAAAAAGCCTTATTCAAATGAAAATGCCCTACCCCTCACAATTATGCTACACTGTACAAAATGGTTGAATCTACCAGGGATCCTTGTAAAACTTAACAGTGTACCACTGTTATTGTATAGCATTGAACAAGTAACTCCCCAGGTGGCGGATGGTACACAGATGTACAAGGAATCTCTGTAAAAATAACGTCAGATCTGGCAACTTTGGGACGCAGTTGCACCGTTATTGTGACATTTTTTTTTACAGTGTACCAGGTGTGGTATAGATATCAGGAGGGCATTTCCCAAGATGGAATGACTACGATTTGAAACCCACAAAATCAGACTGGGTGATTGCAAGTAATGCACTACAACTGCTCTGTACGATCAGCACTTAATGTAGTAATTACATAGTGTTTGGTAGGGCAGTCATATCCGTGTAATCATTAGTGACCACTAGATGCAGAGTTGTGATGGGATCTGAGTGACGAAACCCACTAGATTAGAAAGGGTCTAGTCATACCATCTTGAGAAATGCCTTCCAGTATATCAATACTTTCCAAGTGTGGTATAATGAACTTAATAGTACTTACTTTGGTAACTATTGAATCACCAGTTGGGGCCTTAGCAGTAAAGGTAGCCTTCTTGTTGAATTCATCCTGTAAGTTGAAATATAATGTATCAAAATATCATGTATAAGAGCCACAGAAAACACTTTTTTTGGGTTTGAGGCTATTTTGATGACGTCAAAGTGGAGGAATGAATCCTGACTCACCTGAATCTTTGACCGCCCAATTCCATTTTCAGAGATGTCCTTCATCTTGGTTGCTAATTCAACCCCATGGATTTCAAGACATGTAGCACATGATAATGTCGATAACACGACAAGAAGTAGGAAGCCTTGGTACCTGTATACACTCATCTCTGTGGGGAAAGTGATGGCAGTGACATGTTTCATGGCCCTGGATAGGGTTGATCTGGTTTAGGGGCCTCATGTACTTAACCCTTTTTCATGCACCATGCACTTTGTTCATAAGGCAAAATAAAAAAAAATAGTTCCAGTCATCCAACTGACCTCAGCTCAAAGGGGCCGACCTCAGTATTTTTTCAAAAATTTCCAACTTTTTCTTATTTTTGCCGATTTCTTTTCTCAAAATTTTCCAATTTGTTTCTAAGGTTTTTACAGAGAAATACACAAATACTGATATCTATGTTTTTTATTTCAGAACCTTTATTTGAATTATACACATATTTCCCATCATTTCCTTAAATTTCATACAGAAAACGATCTGTCCTTAGAATAACCAGTGAAAAGAAAGAAAAATCTGATCTACCGATGTCAACATTTTTTTACCATGTTACCGGAAATCTTTTATTTTATCTTTGACCTAAGGGAGTGATCATTTTTTAACAACAGGGGGAGGGGCTGGTGGGTTTGAGGGGGGGTCAGAACTTTTTTCAACCCCTTGACCAGGGGGGGTCAGAATATTTTCGCCCCCTTGACTAGGGGGTGTCAAAATAATTTCACCTGTTTTCAGCGAAAAAGCCCTTCGTTACTATAGGTTAAAAGGGCACGTTCACACGCGATTTTTGCCTTCCAAGGGGGGTCGAAAAAATTTTGACCTGCCGAGAGGGGGGTAGAAAATCTTTTTGCGCGTCTGTGTGCAAACCCCCCCCCCCCCCTTGTTAAAAAATGATCACTCCCTAATACAGGAATTGATGTGCATTGAGGCGTCATGCTGGCTGTGTACCAGGTTAATACACACTCACCCATCATGTGCCAAAATGGTGTTGGTTAGCAGACTCACCAGCACTTCATTGGTGTATCATGATGACCTGAAATATCATGCCCATTGGTCGTCATGATGCACAAAAGGAGTGCTGGTGAGTCTGCTCACCGGCACTTCATTGGAGCATCATACCGACCTTATGGGGTTGGTACCTGTGCTCCCGGAGGGTCGCCATGATGCTCCCATAAAGTGCTGGTGAGCAGTCTCACCAGCACTTCATTGGTGCATCATGACTACCAATGGGCATGATGCACTAATGCATCAGCGGCCCTTAAAGGGTTCAAGGGGTTACATTTCATCAGCCACTAGGATCAGGTATTCTCATTATGTTTTCAACTATGTACTTTTATACTTCTTTTATCGTACTCAGTCTTCTTGTGGACTATAAAGCTTTTAAAAAAAATCTCCACAACATGAATGGTGAACCTCCTGAAACTCCATTTCTACACTTCCAAACTGACGTTCATTTTATGGTGCATCACAGAAATGATTATGGTATATCTGTGGGTGGTAATGCTTAAGTACACGAGGACCCAAAGCAGGTCAACCATATCTAGAAGAGCAAAATTAACATAATTGACACAGTGTACAGTACGTTGGGGATTCCCATATATGTATAGATAGAAGTCCTACCTGTCAAATTCATAAGCAGGACCTACATTGCCCTACTATTTCCTCTTCATTTTTACATTTTTTTTTTTTTTTTGGGGGGGGGGGTTGGGGGTCCATTTTGAGGGAAAAATCTATTTTCTGATTAAACCCTTTTTTCTAGTTATCAAAATTGGGATTTGAAGAAGGGCTATATTAAGCATTACGCAGTGCACCACACCTCTGAGATAGTACTTCCTGTGTGGATGTTCCCAGAGTATTTCCCAATCTATTTCAACCATAAGGGTAAGCATATCATGTCCCAATGCCTCATGAATACTGATCTATGGTATGCCAAAGAGACAATGCCCATCATGCCAATCTTAAAGAAGCTGAATGTTAGGCATTTAAGCATGTATATTCAATTAGCCATGTCCAGTAGCATATAAACCTTTCATGAAAGCCGCAGCTCAAAATTATTTCAAAGGTCCATTCCAGCTCCAGGAAGTATCGAGGGATATATTTATGTCATGGCTGATATGGACGTCACTATAGCTCAGTACTAGAACCGCCTTATTCAATGGGGGGATGGACAATCCTCGTGTATTCAATGCCACCATTTTGAAATTTATACAGAGCTAGTTAGTTTTGTATTTAGGTATGGTTATTAGAAGTTTTACGGTAAAAGAATGATCGAACTAGTTAAATAATTTAATGCTATGAATTGTTGATGTAAATAGATGGAAATGCCATGTTTAAACAGGAAAAATTCCCATGTGTAACACTAAATACAAAACTAAGGGCTTGACCTATGCGGCTAGCTCCTGACCAACCCGAGCAAGCCAAGATGGCGGATCAAAACAAACCGCAATGACTTGATGTCTTCAAAACTAGTAAATATCGTTGTCTTTCTTTATTTAAAAGCAAATTAACCCTGTAGGGCCATGCCATTTATAAATGCAAATGTCCACTCCCAGTGAATAATTTTGAATACAGACAGCCTCACCTCAGGGAATATGATGCAAAATTATTCACTGGGAGTGGATATTTGCTTATTTATTTCATGTTGGTAGTGGTGGAATACTGACTTCCCATAGGTTTAACTAAGGACCTCTATATCTCACACCCCATGAGATAACCCTAGCCCATATCTGACGGCCAGTAAGAGCTCCCTAAATGATAGTAAAATGCATAAATAATAATCTTTGTCTGACATTTTAAAATAATTTTGAACATTTCTGACCAAAATAACATAACTTGGCTTGGATATGACTAAGGGTAATTTCACCAGGCGAAGCTTAGTCAGATCTAACACTCATGAAACTTTGCCTACCTGCGTATACACCTGATACATAGACAAAGGTGCACGATAATTGGTGCCCACTGAGGGTTATCAGACGAGGCAAAGCCGAGTGTGATGACCCTCAGTGGGGACTAATTTGAGTGCTGCTTTGTATTTATCTCAAAGTTATTTTTGTCAGAAATGTTGAAAATTTAATTTATTTGGCATTAGTAATCATTTAATCATTAGTTATGTGACAATTTGCAATGATCTACCTGGCAGTTTGATACGGGGAAGGGTTATCACACTGGGGGGGGGGGTGTGTGATACAGAGGATCTTGATTAAACCTATGGGGCTGTCGTATTCTGGAGGTGTGGGGAGCTCCGGGCTACCCAACAGTTTTTAAATATTAGAAATTGATTGATCATAACAGAAGTTATATGATTTCAAGTTTGTCCATACACTGTAAAAAGAAAATGCCATAAAAATGACAGATTCCTTGTACTTTTGTGTACCACCATACTGCCATCTGGGGCTACTTTCTGCTATGAAATTAAGGCGGTCCATTGTTCAGTTCTACGAAGATCATGGGTAGATCCAACTGTTATTTTTACAGTGTAGTGTCTGAAACATGCCCATTTGAGTGAGTGAGTGAGTGAGTGAGTAATAGAGGTTTAACGCCATTTCGACAGCTAAGATCATATTCATGGCGAGAACTACATTACACAATATCACAGAGGAATGTAATGCATGGATGCAGTCATAGCTAACAAGGGTTGTAGCTATCTTTGCATCAGGCTGACCCTGAACATGAACATTATGGTTGGATCTGAGTTGTCGATATATTAGGGCATCATGGTTAGGGGCCATCCATAAATGAAAACATGCTTTTGGGCTCCCCCCCCCCCTTTTGTTGTGCTTTGTTTTAGAAATGTAAAAGAGGCTTACACCCCTTGTCACTTAGGCCACACCAAAAAGAATAAGTTGGTCTACGGATTTTCCTCTCCATATTTTCGGAAATACAACTTTTTTTTCTTTGAAAAAAATGTCTACGAATTTTGCTCGCTTCACTTTCTACAAGTTTTATCTTTGTGATTTTTGGGAAATTTTTCGCTCGCCTCACTTTTCCAGCAAGCAATCCATTGGACACCAAAAAAAATCTTAAAAATAAAAAATTTCGCTTGCTTGCACCATTTTTTCAAAACTAAAATCCGTAGACAAACTTATTTTTTTGGTGTGGCCTTACCATAGTTACTTCATGAATACGATAGTTACTTCAATGAGCCTGAGACATGAAACATTTGTAACAAAGTAGTTACCCCTCTAATTGGGAGCAATTAGAAGTGATTATATCCATATCTCAATTAGTCTAATATCCACATATATGAACTATATCATGGACATGGAGGTGAACTGGATCTTGAACTCTTAGGTCCTAATCAAAGAGGACAGGAGACATTGGACTGATAATTCCAAGAAATTAGATTATAAAGTTCACAAACAACTGATAAGATCCCATGGTGGAGACCATCAGGTGAAGAGGTGAAGTCAGGTGATGAGGTGACCAGGTAGTGACAGGACAGGGCCGGTTCAGGACAAGGGTAAACGAGGTTATCTGGAGATAGCCCGATTGGGACTGGTATTTAAGGGCTGGCAGGCAGGAGGCACAGACAGACCTGCACTGAGACTTGCTCAGACCACCAGAGACTGCACCACACCAGCCGAGGCACGACTGCCTGAGGGATGGGAGCCCTGCTGCTAGACTCTGCTGCCTGACCCTGCCATGCTGACTCCAGCCCTGTAGCCTGTACTGTGGTAGTCCTGGCCCTCACCTGACAACCACCAAGGCTCACGCTGAGCATCTGAGGAAAGCATGCATGGAATGGGAAATTCCCATTGATGAAAATGGCAGGACCTTGAGGAGGCCTGCATATGCTGTTCCTCCCGAGGAGTCTGACTCAGGGGACGAGTCTGAGTCAGAGGGAGAGAGTATGAGCGAAGATAATGTTCCCCTAGCAAGACTGGCCAAAAGAAAGCGCCAGGAAAGGGAAACATCATCTGATGAGGATGATATTCCTCTGATGGAGTTAGCTAGAAGAATGAGAGAGCGAGAGAAAAGGGAGGAGGGTAAGAATGAGATTGAAGACAGTGGTAGTGACACCACTTATGACGAAAAGAACATGGATGTGAATACCATTCATGAGAGAGTGGCTAAAGGGAAAAGAATGGAAGAGTACACTTCCCTGTGTAAGGAGATGCTTAAATGAATGTGTAAATTTGTGTAACCACATATTCTACTATTATCTCTAGGATTAGGTTAGGATTAGGAATAGTATCAATTTGTATCTTGGTTAGTTGTCTGTTGTGTAGTTATATCTTAGTTAGCTAGCGGTTGTATAGTCTGTTGTCAAAAAGGTTTCTTATTTAACATGATCATTAATTCATGTTGGTTTATTTTCACAGGGCACCATGCAGTGCCTGTGCTTTCTCATAGCTCTGACCATTGCAATTGGCCAAGCAGATACGCTCATTACACATGATAATGTGGTGTTCAGTAAGGTTAGCCAAATAACCACCACCCGCTCGAAGTGGCTGGTGACATTTGTGTTGGACTTGGCACCTTATGAACGGTTTTTAGAGAAGATTACAATAGACGTTGAGGACGCTGCTATCGCGGCAAATAGAATTGTGGAAAGATATGAGGAGCCCAGGAGACAGGGGTTCCTGAACTCCTTCACTGGTCTTAGAAGGGAGATTGAAGATTTAAAAGTTACTAGGACATATTTAGCCAGCACCTTTGCTGATTACAGAAGCTTGCGTAGATCGAAAAGCTCTCTTCTGCCTATAGTGGGAAAAGCCTTATCTCTAATTTTTGGAACCGTCTCAGATGAAGATCTGGAAAAGATAAAGTTAAATGTAAACCAACTTCAGCAGAATCAACGACAAATATCACATGTGGTTGAAGAAAGCATATCCATCCTTAACGTGTCAAGGGTACAGATATCCCAGAATAGACATGTGCTCAATGATCTACTGGTGAGTGTGGGAGAAATAGACAGGAAATTGGAAAACATAACTCAGGCTTTAGAAACTCGTTTGACCGAATTGGATCAATTCGTCCAGATCTATTTACAGTTGGACCTGATTGTAGCCGAATTACAACAGGCCACCCAAAAAGCAAAAGGATATTTGGAACATTTAGAGTTACAGCTCAATATGCTGTCACTTGGACATTTGTCACCAAGTACAATAACACCCTCTAATTTAAGGGCACTGTTATTAGATGTAAATTCGAGACTACCGCATTACCTTAAGCTGCCAGCTGATCCCAATAGGCAATTATGGGATTTTTATCGATTTCTCTCTTGCAGTACGGTACTAGACAATGACAAGATTTTAGTCATTATTTCCGTACCACTACTGGACTTTGATGGGGAGTTTGAGATATATCGAATATTCAATGTACCCTTCCCAGCCAAGAAACCATCAACTTTGATGGCTTATTATGATTTAGAATCATCGGCACTAGCTATAAATGCTGAAAGGACCAAGTATATGATACTGGGTCAACGGGAAACTGAGGCTTGTACCTCACCACTAACCTCCTTTTGCAATATCCGAAATCCAGTTTACCCAATTAATCTGAGTAACGCGTGTCATTGCTCTATTTATGCGCAATAGTGATAATGTTAAAAGAGACTGTACAACATTAGTCAAGACGGATATTAGCTCGCCAACCGCTATTTATTTGTTTGATGGCCTCTGGATAATCGCGTCCCAAAGGCGACAGCAATTTACGATCGTCTGCCAACGCTCACAATCAAGCACTGATACGCAGTATGTTAATCCACCCTTGGGGATATTAAAATTAGAAGTGGGTTGTTCAGCTACCAATAATTTCTTAACACTCTTACCCTATTATCATAAAGAAAGTCAATATGAGGTAACTGACCCACACCGTCAATTATTGGTGTTACATAATACCTCTAGAATCAAGATATGGGACCCAATCACAACCCAGTTCCCGAAGATTGCTGAGACCAAATTGCCTTCTAAATTAAAGTACATGAAAGAAATTCCAATGGGGCATCTTATCAATGAAATGAAGAAGATAAAGGAACAAGATGGAAGTGGCATGCTGCCTATACTTCCATCTTGGTCTCTGGGACCAATACTGATAGGAATGTTGATAGGGACAATAATTTCAGTTTGCTTAGTATATAGATATCGTAGAAGCTGCACGGCCATTGTAACAGGTGGAGATAGGAAAGACAGGTCACTTGCTCTGTTGGAGAATCGAGCAGTTGCAGCCCGAGCGAGGGGTGCAGACGGGGACCCAGATGACGAGTCTGCCCAGCCGATGCTGGCCTACACTAGCAGCTACAGACGGGAGGTGGGCCCCACGGAGGTGTCGCCAAGGACGGGGGGCGTGAGTAACGCTCCTAGGGAGAAGGACCCTGCACCACCGGTTGAAGTCCGTGGAGAGGACTTTGTACAAAAGATGTATCCGATGCTGGACCTGGCATCGGCGCCACCCAGGCGGGAGGTGAAGGGAGACGTCTCTTCAGAATGAACTTTGTGTATTTAACATGGTTCAAAGTGAACTAAATGACTGAGGAGATGAAGGCATATATCCTGTATCTCAGCCTGGACGTTGCCTATATGTATATATATCTGGTGTGGTTCTGAGGAACCTGAGCAGACATTTTATGTTGAGAAATGAAAATATATATATCATATTAAGAATATATATATATATATCTTTCTTTTTAAGGGGGGGGACGAGTGTAACAAAGTAGTTACCCCTCTAATTGGGAGCAATTAGAAGTGATTATATCCATATCTCAATTAGTCTAATATCCACATATATGAACTATATCATGGACATGGAGGTGAACTGGATCTTGAACTCTTAGGTCCTAATCAAAGAGGACAGGAGACATTGGACTGATAATTCCAAGAAATTAGATTATAAAGTTCACAAACAACTGATAAGATCCCATGGTGGAGACCATCAGGTGAAGAGGTGAAGTCAGGTGATGAGGTGACCAGGTAGTGACAGGACAGGGCCGGTTCAGGACAAGGGTAAACGAGGTTATCTGGAGATAGCCTGATTGGGACTGGTATTTAAGGGCTGGCAGGCAGGAGGCACAGACAGACCTGCACTGAGACTTGCTCAGACCACCAGAGACTGCACCACACCAGCCGAGGCACGACTGCCTGAGGGATGGGAGCCCTGCTGCTAGACTCTGCTGCCTGACCCTGCCATGCTGACTCCAGCCCTGTAGCCTGTACTGTGGTAGTCCTGGCCCTCACCTGACAAGATCCTGGTAACCCTTTCTAATCAATCACACACACAACGAGAAGTCTGTATTTATGATCACACATTAAAAGTTCATTTCAACAAAAGAGCGTCACTGTGTTATACATTTTTGGCAAACAATAAATAAAGACAATTATAAAGCTGACCTTGCATTGGCCAGCTGCTTATAACAAAGATGAAGCAGGTATTCCACTGCCATCAGTTGGGCGAATCTTTGCTAATCCGATTACTTTCAATATATCAAAAGTGTAGAAAATGTAGTGCCAAAATTCAGCCAACTGACAGCAGTGGAATACTCGCGTGAGCTGACCTTGTGTTGGCTCAATAAAGATGTTGTGAATAGACTTACCTGAATGGGATTGCTGGATAACCAAAAAGGTAGGAGAATAAGACCAGCATTAGACCAGTAAGAATCAAGTTGCGTCCTAAGCGGGTTCTTTAGAAATAGTTCATCTACTGTTTGGTGGGAAGTCAGGTGTCACTTGGGCTCATTTCAATATAACTCACAATCTGAAAATTCACTGATGATTTGGAGAGGCATACAGAGCATCAATGACACCTGTAACATCCTGTATGCAGGATTCAGATGAACTGTCTTAGCAGTTATATCCTAGCGGACGAGCCCCATCCCCCTTTGACTGTGGTCAAATTGTTTTGTTACCCCCGCACCAGAGAAGATTTTCGCAGTCTTTTTTTTGCTAAAAAAAAAGGACCAAAGTTCTTATGCCCCCAGCCTCAAGATTGGTCAAAAGATTTACATCCTTCCCCCTTAGGAGGGGTCAAATGGTTTAGAACCCTCATAACCCATACCCCCCTCTAATCTTTTAACTCACCCATAATGGATTTGTCCTCTGAGAAAACACACACACAAAGGATGCCATTCCTGTCCCTATATGTTGAAAAAGGAGCCATATACCTCCAAATCATTGTCCCGGTAGTGTTGGGGCTGAGAGATATACCAGTGGAAATACACTCCAGTATTATATTGGCACATTGACCCCCTTACCCACAGCCTCAAATATTGTGTATCTTAACCAAGCCTTCACTACATGACTCTAGCTATGCTCTGATAAGCACTAGAAGAGTGAGTCAGTTATGTGAGGCAGCTATGGTCATATATACATGGCGAAGAGAATACATTAGACACCGATTGATAGATGACTATGTGCACTGTAGAAAATAACTATTGAATCTTCCTGGGATCCTAGTAAATCTGAACAGTGGACCACTGTAATTGAAAAGCACTGAACCAATGTAGTTTTTACAAGAAGCCCCAGGTGGCAGTATGGTGGTTCACAAATGTACAAGGAATCTCTGTGAAAATAAAGACGGATCTCTGATAACTTTGGGACGAGGAATGCACCGTTACTTCAAGGACACTTTTTACAGTGAGTTAGTGCCCACACATATGTGCAGACTCACAGAGGTTACTTAAAATAGTGAGATCAAGACCCTGTAAAGATGGACTAGGGAAGCCCAGCCTGAATAAAACTATCTATACAAAGCCAAGAAGAACTTTCTGTAATGATTTTCTATTTTGATCAATTAATTTTAAGTAAAAAAACTAACGAATATTATAAAAAGTGTTATAAAAAATAAAGCAAGCCAAAAAAAAACAAAAAAAAAACCAAAACAAATTACGCCTTTACATGAAATGTTTTTTTTGAAAATGCAATATTTCTTTCCCCTTCTGTGTGGACCAGGGGTGTGCCTCATAATGAATTGAGTGAAATAAGAATGAAATGAGAAGTAGAATTTCCTTTAAAATGAAAGGACTATCATCCACCAATTTAGCTGGGTCATAGATTACTTAATGATTGAAATAACTTATGTTGGGGGAGCCTCCTAGCGCAGCAATAGGGCCTTATTTCACCTATTTCAAATTGAAACAACCGTTTATGGGATGGAAAAATGTCGAAATAAGTCTATTTCAAAATGAAGTTGAATTTATGGAACCCTACCCTGATACACATTAAACAGACAGGAGAGAGCAAACACTGGTGTTATTTTATGTATTCTAACCAAGGTCAGAATTGCGTTAGTACCCGGTAGTTATTTATATCAGGACAGTTTGTAACATAAAGTGAATGTAAATATTGATATCCTCCTTGCCAGGATCAAGACAGCCTACAGTAAGAAAAACCCTGATATTTGAAAACGCGCACATGATGCTCCAATGAAGTGTTGGTGTGAGCAGAAATATACATCACATATATGTGAAACCCTACATTCTAGTGGTATTATTCCATATATGTGAAACCCTACATTCTAGTGGTATTATTCCATATATGTGAAACCCTACATTCTAGTGGTATTATTCCATATATGTGAAACCCTACATTCTAGTGGTATTATTCCATATATGTGAAACCCTACATTCTAGTGGTATTATTCCATATATGTGAAACCCTACATTCTAGTGGTATTATTCCAGGGAAGAAAATCTAATTAAAAACTGTATGGAGCCTTTAACCTTTAAGGGCTGCTTCATTGGAGCATCATGCCTCTGGGCATATATCAATCCCATAGGGACAGAACGATGCATGGATGCAGCCCTGGTGACTAACCTGCCAGGGCTGCATTCATGCATTATGACGACCAATGGGCCTAATGCATTAATGCATCAGGGGCCCTTAAAGACTTACAGCGTTAAGTGAAACATGTAATCATCATTTCTGATCGTGCAGAATGTGTTGTTAAGCTATCAAAATAATCTTGACTATGTTTTCTATGCACTCTCAGCCCCAACTGTTGGTTGGCACTAACTACCCCTGTAAGTAGGTAGTAGAACCACCCAGAGCTACAGCAAAATATACATCCAGTATAGGCCTTCTTGTCCGGCGGGCGCTGACTCTTACCTGACGGGAGAGTCAGGCTTCCTGCATAGGGCTCATTTGTCAGGTGGCTGGAATTGTAGGACATCATTTTTTATGTCTATTTCCTCTTAAAGATGCCTTCCTAAGACATATTTGTTGCCATTTTGTGAGAAACCTTTAATACGGGGGCCGAGATTATTTGGTTCTCGCAAATCTGTTAGCGTTCATATCAAGTTTAGCTGCCACGGTCGGCCATGTTGGATGTGGTTTCAGGTCTCACAACAGAGGTGTTATTCATGAAATAATGTTATTCATAAGAATCTGCTTGGAGAGTGGAGATTGACTTCCTGTCTGGCAGAAAATGCACCTGCTAATAGATACCCGTTGCAACCCACACGGCATGTGCCAAATCTTGGAAAAGGGTGCGATCTAAAAGTTTCCAAAAAAAGATGCTCTTCCAACTCACAGACAGCAAAACTAAGGTGGTACTCTTGTCAATATCATAAGCTGATTGTTGGGGATTTATTTCTGTCAAATGTTATTCTTAGAAACTTGCCGTTTCTAGAGCACCTGAAAGTTTTAGGTATGCCAGTCCCAGCGACTCAGTCCTTAACTGAGTCGCACCCAGTGACTAAGGCCTTGATGCCTATACAAGGTAATACTGTAAGGCACAATATAAAGCGTTCCACTGTTTATTAACGTGGGCGGGCTAACAGTGTGGGTAAATTGGTGGAAATCTACAGACCAGGTAGTGGTGATAGCCCTTTAAGGGCCGCTGATGCTGGAGTGCATCATGATAACCAATGGGCAAGTACTCACGAGTCTGCTCACACCAACACTTCATTGTAGCATCAGGTGTGTGCTGCACATAGGTGTATCAATGAAGATGGTAGCTACTCTAAACAAGAGCACTAAAAAGAGAGTCACACAGTAGGGTATCTGCTTGTGCAAAACATTATTTTCAAACAAGGCAGTTGGCCTCTCAGTCTAATGTGGTGAGTACGAGTTAAGTGGTTGGGAAGAGCGTGACTTTTAACGTGAGAGTGTACATATTCAGTGCTCTCTTTACCTTGTGTGCAACAGCCTCCAGATCACTGGGAGTGAATCAACCCCCATAAGATCAAAATTGTGGCGAGTTACTCGCCAGCACTGCATTCATGCATCATGCCAACCAATGAGTATGTGTTAATGCATCAGCGGTACTTAAAGGGTCGATAAACATGCCGGTGGTACAGCCATGGAGTGTTTCATCAATTGTCATCAATTCTAGGCTTACGCCATTGATGTGCAGTTGCCTCAAAAAAAAGGAGGATTTTTTGCAGTGTCACAGGTCATGTAGGCTATACAGGACAGAGTCATTGCTAGTACCAAACAAATTTCCTAGGTGACTCATGTAGTCGGGGGCTAGATCAGCAGTTGGCCTCTTTGTACAGTTAAGTTTGGTTGGCCCTTCCTAATAATCTATATGAAGGAATGTTCTAAAATTTGGATAGCAAATACTTTAAACTTAAACAATATTAGCTTTATATAGACTTAGTACTTCAAACACACGAGAAATTAAACTTTAAAAGTTTTCTTAGATGGCACATATAATCCAGGCTGAGTAAACCAAGCCATTGTCTCCCTAAAAGGCTAATCCCCTCCATTTACACCTAAAACAATGGACAGGTACTTAAGGCGATTAAGATAGAGGCAGGGGCAGCTTTTCAATTCCCATTGTTTTCTGTAGGTGGAGGGGAAGATAAGAGATTACCCACAATCCTCTGCCAGATCCAAAATGGCCGTCGGGGGCCAGTTACATAACTAATTTCAAGATGTTCCCTATACATTGTGGAGTCTTTGTGTGGCTCTTTTCTCATAGCTCCTTGGTGGAAATCCCCAATTTTTCACATGACTCAGATGGCATTTATACATTTACAATACGCTAAACACCTTAAGGGCAGCTGATGCAGGAGCACATCATGAAAATTGGGGGGCATGATGCACCAATGAAGTAATTCATTGGAGCATTTTGCAACCCTGTGATCGTAGCCCTGACTAGATACTCACACGGCTCGATTTATGTGACATAGGAACCAATGGGCATGACGGCATTAGTAGCATCTAAAGGATATAATGCTGTATTAGGTGAACTTCATAGAACACTTTAAGGGTTAGTTGTGCATTAATTCATCTTGCCCATCATTATAAACACAGATTTCCTTTAAAACAGGATTGCGATTGTTCCGACTACCGGGGCAGCCAAACTATCACAACAAGACTGTATCACTCTTTGGGACTAGTGCGGGCATGACCCTCTACCCCCCATTCTGTCACTCTTCTGTTCTGAATAACCTAAAGGTTTCCAACTGGCTGATGCTGATTTAAAAGATGGATTCTAACCCCGTAAGTGCTGCTAATGCATTAATGCATCATTCCCATTAGTTATGGTGATGCACCAATGAAGACGCGCCAGCGCTTCATTGGTGCATGACGACCCTCCAGGACTGTATCAACCCTGTAAGGTTTTCATGATGCGTGAATGCAGCCCTGGCTACTTGCTCGCCAGGGCTGCATTCATGCATTTTGACAACCAATAGGCATGATGCACTCCTGCTTTAGGGGCCCTTAAAGGGTTATTATAGTAAATCAGTCCTCAAACCAAATGGGAGTGTTTCCGTACAAATAAAGTCAGCTACACATGTATGTTATGTACAAGTCTTTAATATTCCTATAAAATCCTCACAGAAAATTGCGATGAATACACTTTGATAAATGTATAAATCTTCTAAAATAAAACTTGATATCACAGTCGTTTTTTCCACTTCCAAGTCACCAATACATTATGTGTGTATGTACGTCAGGCCTGGACGGAAGAGAATCTGTAAAATAAACAAAGACAAAGACTATATCAAAATGAGCGCTGCTTAAGTAATCCTACCTTTAACCCTTTAAGGTCCATACAGTGCTTTAACCATTAAAGGACCGTTAATACGTCAAACCCATTGGTCGTCATGATGCATAAATTAAGCTTGGGGGTAACCTGCCAGGGATCTCGCCATGAATATGACCTTAGCAGTCGAAATGGCGTTAAACATCTATTACTCATTACTCCTGCCAGGACTGCATTCATGCATTATGATGACCCTACCTAGCTGATACAAAGCTGAAGTGGCGAGTTACTCACCAGGACTGCATTCATGCATCATGATGACCCTACCTAGCTGATACAAAGCTGAAGTGGCGAGTTACTCACCAGGACTGCATTCATGCATCATGATGACCCTACCTAGCTGATACATAGCTGAAGTGGCGAGTTACTCACCAGGACTGCATTCATGCATCATGATGACCCTACCTAGCTGATACAAAGCTGAAGTGGCGAGTTACTCACCAGGACTGCATTCATGCATCATGATGACCCTACCTAGCTGATACAAAGCTGAAGTGGCGAGTTACTCACCAGGACTGCATTCATGCATCATGATGACCCTACCTAGCTGATACAAAGATGAAGTGGCGAGTTACTCACCAGGACTGCATTCATGCATCATGATGACCCTACCTAGCTGATACAAAGCTGAAGTGGCGAGTTACTCACCAGGACTGCATTCATGCATCATGATGACCCTACCTAGCTGATACACAGCTGAAGTGGCGAGTTACTCACCAGGACTGCATTCATGCATCGTGATGACCAATGGGTTTGATGCATATAGATGTTCTATCAGCATTTAATGGGTTAACAACCAGTCAGCCATTGTGAGTGGCTGTAATCCCCGGTCATTGCTGCCAAAGTGCTACTGGACCGCCAAAATATTTTGATTATTGACGGTCAAAATCGCTGGCAAGTTCTTCGAGGTAATTGGCTATGTGCCACTTTGACATATTGTAAGGGTCTTTAATGTATTAAAAAATTCATGCATCACGACTATTGTTAGTCACGATGCATTGACGCAGAGAGACTCGTCAAAGCAGCATTCATGCATCATGCTGACCATACAGGCTTGATACATTCCTATAGGGCCTGCATGATGCACCAATGAAGCGCTGGTATGCAAACTTACCAGCACTTCATTGGTGCATCATGCTGACCAATGGCCATGATGTACTCCAGCATTAACGGCCCTCAAAGGCATAATTAGACTAGATGTACCCGGTAGATATTTTCTCAATCTTCTGGTTGTTCCCATATGAAAGAACACTGAGCATATTTTTTTTTATATTGATCCATAATGATTTCCTACTCAGAGAGTAAATTTGTTAACATCATTTGATAAAATATCAGATTCAGATTTAGATAGATCAATAGCCAACCACCACCTACCTAAACACTTGATCTAATCCTAATACTGGTAGCCTGGGTCATAGAATCAAGCACACTTTGGACGATTTAGATTTTTTATCCGGAGAGGCGTTATTGTCTTTGAGCAATGACGCTAACTTTTCGTCATTCTCTTTACGCTCCTCCAGTTGCGCCATCAGCTGTTTTTCCTTCTCGCGGAGGTTTGAAATCTCGTTATCCTTTTTACGCTGCTCCTCATAAAGCATCTGTGGAGGAATTTTCAAGTTAGATTAACAGGGAATAACTCAGATATAATTAATTCGTTTTGAGAGTTTTAAAGCTGATATGGTCTTTTAAACGGACAACTTATCCTTTGAAAGAAACATTTCTTATGAACAGTAATGTGAAATGCCCCAAACTATTGCTCCTGAATCAAATTGTACTATTGAGGACCTCTAGTTGATAATATCAAATTAAACCAAATCTATTTGAATATGGTAGCAACCGTAATTGGAAACATAGTTTACTGCCTTCTGATGTAGAGGAGTGTAGTCCTGCCGAGTACCTCACCAGGGCTACATTCATGCATCATGCCAACCCTCCAGGGTTGATACAGGCCCTGAGGGTTGGCATGATGCACCAATGAAATGCTGGCAACACTGCTCGCTGATACTTCATTGATGCATCATGATGACCATTGGGCATGATGCACTCCTACATTAGCGGCCCTTAAAGGGTTAAAAAACTCACCATACGAGTCCACTCCTGGATGTCGTTAGCGCGAAGAGGTCCCTGTACGCTTCCATCCCGCCTCACGTACACGTCCCCAGCCGGGGTCTGGTACAATTGTCCTGACGTACCCCGTAACACGCCCAGCTCCACCACCTTACGGTCAGCTGGTAATAACGGGTACAGTGAAATAATTTATGAGCTTTACAAGATAAAAGGGCACTGATAACTCATGTCAAAAAATATTTGGCTTTAGCACAGAAGTACTATCAAACCTTTCAGAAGCCAAGTGAAATAGATGATTGGGGAGTTACATACTCATACCGTAAATTCCCCCATATAAGCCGCACCCTCGTATACACACCCTGACTTTGGGAGAATAAGGCTTGAAAAATGAAGGTTTCAATTTTTTATAGTGTCGAATACCTTTGTATAAGCCGCACCCAAATTTAAGGCTGATCCTACATCTGGTTTCTGGTATAAGCTGCGGTTTATATGAGAGAATTTACGGTACATATAGACTAGTTGGCACCCTTTAGAGAGCAAACACTTCTTTACTTGACTTTTAATACCGTAAATTCTCGTATAAGCCGCAGCTTATAAGAGAACCATACCCTGTGGCTTATAGGATCAGTCCAAAGAAAGGATGTGGCTTATAGGAGGGTATTTGGCACCATAGAACAGTACTGAGCCTACAACTTTCAAGCGAAATGTGTGGCGTATAAAGTAGGGGTGCAGCTTATACAAGGCTGGGGCTTATACAAGAGCATTGCCAGTAGGATTCTTACCTAATGGTTGGTTGTGTGCATCAGTGACAGGCACAAACTCCAGGTGATACATGTTGGGGAACACACTCGGTGTTATACGCCTCATCGTAGAATCTATAGCAAGTCGTAACCGGTCCTCTAGTCCTCGATCTATGTCTACTCCCTTTACTTCTCCTGGACGAAACATGTTCACTGGCTCATTATCATTATGTACTTGAGAATTTAGCATAGAATTATTAATTTATTGGTTATACAGAAATGACCAAGTTTATTATTCATAACATTTTCATTCCATCAGTATTTACATGTTGATTGTTTTTTTTAAGAAGGAAGTCAGTAGAGTACTTGTTCAGGCGCCCTTGTTCAAATATCCAAAGTGCATTTTGTCGCAAGAAAATGACTCAAATATGTAAGATATTAAAGATCAATTTTATGAGCCAAAGAGTGAATCAAGATTAATTTTTGGAATCATAATGTATGACAGGGGCCATGGTGAGTAACTCGCAGTACTGCCTGAGAGCATCAGTCCATCCTGATACACTCTCTACACGTGCAGGTAAGGCGAGTTCCTCACTGAGGCTGCATATTGTAACACCATCATGCAGCTATTCAAGGTACAAGACTTTTCTGATTCATAGAGGAATAGGATTATACCGTAAATCCTCGCATATATGACAGACCTTAAGTTATACCAAATCCTATAGGACTCACCTGGGGTCAAACTTTTGGCATTACAGTACTGTTTTATAATGTAAAATCTTTATGTATAAGACGCACCCTGAGTTGAGGTAAATCCTTAACTTATAGGATGCTGGTCATGTAATCCTGGCATAGAAGCCGTCCTATACGCAAGGATTTACAGTAATGATAAAGAATTTAACTCACCATCATCATTGATGCCAACAAGTAGACTCCCGCCCTCCGTGTTTAAGAAGGCGCTTGTGTAGATAGCCACATGATCAGCCAGCTGTCGATGCACGTACATCCCCTGGCCGCGCTTAAACTCCAGCAGTCTGCTCTCATTTCCGAGTACCTCATCAAGCACATAGATCTCGCGGTGATAAAACGGCAGCTTATCCTGACTGTCCCAAGTACTTGTTGTAGCCTCGGCACTTATCTTTGCCTTATCAGCCACCTTTTTCAGCTCACTCATATCAAAGCTTTTCCCACTCTCCTGCAGCTTCGCTGCAGCAGCAAGTCTCTTTTTCCTCTGGTTTGTCTTTCGCTTGAATTTTTTAGAGTTTGGCATGATTATATCATCGTCTGAGTCTAATTCATCGTCCCCCTTTTCACCGTTACTAAACGTGCCTCCAGTCCCACCACCACGTAGTTTGACTTTGGGACTGTCAGCATCAGAATCGCTGAGACAATAATTGAGACGGTTTTTGAGTAGGGAGTCAAACATGGGTGCAGTTTTCTCACGTTTGACGTAATAATGGTTTTCAACTTCTGTCCGATTTGTGCCAACCACGGTGTATGTCTTACGTGCATCAGGTGCCATACCATGCTGACCACGGGGGGTAAGGTTTGGAAGCTGTGGGACGGTGCTCGTCTTGGTTTCATTGGGACTAGAATCATTAGTATTGCTATCACTCCTTTGCGAAGAAGCACCAAGACCGCTAGATTTCAAACTATGCTGTGGCCTCCCTAATAAATGACTATGTTGGTTACTATCCCTCCCGGAACCAACCAACTGCCAGCGGTCTAACCTCGGAGCCACCTTGAGCTTGCGACCAATTTTAACAATTCCGCTCAAATCTAGACTACTGACAATACTCTCTGTATTTAGCAAATCCAGGACAACCTCAGATTCATCCTGATTCGCTAGATTTATAAAAGCAAAGACAGAGTGGGATTTGTTGTGAACATCAATGGAGTGTTTCGTGATGTTAATACTGATTTGTTGGAGGAGGTGGATGATGCTCTGTTTGAGCGCACCCACTCGGACATCTCCCCGCAGGTTGCCCATGAAGACTGCATGGCTTGGTGCTCCACAAGCCGCCGCCATTATTGCTCCTGTTGTCACCTCATTCTGTTATATCTGAAATATGGAGTGAAAGCATAGAGATAGATATGATACTTCCATGGTGAAAGGAAATAATTCGAATTTTTGACTACCCGGTACTGGGGTCCCATACTAATACCTGATATATCTGATAAATATTCATTCAGAAACAAGAGAGTGTGCAAGAGCAATTGCAGATATCAAAAGTTGCTGATTTCAAAGAATGTTGTGACACATTACTCGGATGTCGTTTTGAAATTTGACTGTCATAGCAGGAGGTCCACTACTGGAGCCTTTTGTTTTGTGGCAATGTCTAGATCATCTCCCTCTGACTCTGCTCAACATTAGGTTAAATCAGTAAGACAAAATGATGGCATATCTGCCTGGCATATCTCTTAGGGTCTGGCAGAATCAAGGAGTGAATCCAGAAGGGATGGTCAGGGGGCATGGCCAGGAAAACAAGGTTGGGGGAGCACAGGCAGGGTCCCGGAGCAGATATCCTATAGGCTATACCGTACGGTAGTTACCGGTAACTGGTTAAGGGTTAAAGCTAGGTCCATTTTCAGGGGGGATTGGACTTAGGGGGCATATGCCTCCTAGGTCACCTTGGATGCGAACCCAGAACTTGAGCCCCCCCCCCCCCATTCCATTTTTTTTCTCATAACCATCGTCATGATCACTTCAAGTTGGCAAATAGAAATCTATCATGGAACCCCCTTAGGGAGTGATCATTTCTTTAACAACAAGGGGGGGTTGAGTTTGTGGGTTGGCGAACGGAAGCATGAAAAATTTTTGACCCCCCCTCTCGAGGGGGTAACATTTTTTTGGCTGCCCCATAAGGTACAAAAATCGCACGCGGACGTGCCCTTTTGACTGAAAACAGGTGAAATTATTTTGACCCCTCCACATCAGAGGGGCATCTGGGTGTGAACTGAAATCTCCAACCAGGCCAATGTTATGACGTCATGCTGGAGACAAATGTTCATGTCGACGTGGTTCCTTAGGGCACTGTCGGCACCATACTCATCTGAATCATGTCATTAACTAGCCTACTATTTTATATTTATATGCATGTGTTGCGGTGTTGTCACTCCATTCATCTTCATGATTCATCCACAGGTATTAAATAAAGGGGGTTTGATAATGGCCATAACTTATGCCGGGCATAAGCCTTGATAACTAATCAGATAAGGCAAAAAAGGTGTGACGTAATTTATGGACGGCCCCATACATATATAGAACTAAACGACCGTGGTGTACGAGGTGGCCGATCCACCACGACCCCCCCCCCCGAGGGGTGGATAGGCCACCGAGAACACCAGGGGAGTTTAGTTCTATATTTATTTTATGTTTTTAGAGGGTTTAAATAAGGAAATATTATCAACATCCGGTACCGTAGTTCCCCGTACGAGCGCCGGTCCGCCATTTTGAATGTTTACATTCAAAATACATTCAACTCTTATAATTGAGGACTTAACCTCTGAAGGCATCAGAAAGGCCTGTCCGGTAGAAGTGTTTTACTCTACAAGTTGCAAGTTTGCTCTGGGTATATCAAAATATGCAAGTACTACTCTTGCACTAGGCGAGTTAGGGAGATTTCCTATTGAATCCAAAATAATCGTACTGAACATTCTATATTGGCTGAGGCTTGAGCATGGATCGAAAAACCCTATTCTAAATGAGGCCTTCTCTACCATGAAGAGTGAAAACCACCAATGGCTTAAAGATATCCAATACCTCTTGTTTAAAATCGGTTGTAAGAATGTCTGGCTCGATCCTTATGTTTGGTCAAAGTCCTCACTTAAAAACAATATAAAGAGAAGGTTAAATGATGCACATATTCAGAAATACAACCAGTACATTGATAACCCAGAGAATACTAGCAAGTGTAGAATAATCAAGATGTGTAAAGATGATCTCAATGACATTTATGAAGAGCGTGAATACCTAACGCATACAGAATCACCTAAAATTAGAACCATTATTGCTAAACTCCGGACTGACAATAACTGTACACTTGACAGCCTGTCAAGAAGATATAGAGGAAAGAAACCTGTCAATTCTAAGTGCACATTCTGTAATGCTGTGCAAGATGTCAATCATGTCTTCTTACATTGTAACATGCCAGAGATGAGAAACGCACGGTCAGTGTTTGAAACAAAATACCTCAAGTTCGTTGATTACTATAAAAGACACGATGACACTAGGAAACTTTCTCAAATACTAGCAGTGGCCCCATATTGCAAATCATCTAAAAGGCCAGGGGCTGTGAACTGTATATACTCATATATAAAATCTGTCTACAACATTGTAAATGAAAACCTGGTGCTGACATAAGTGTACCTGTACATTAGTCAATAAAGCCATCTTGAATCTTGAATCTTGAAAAATCTTGAATCATGCACCCAGAACGAGGCTGCAGTGGTGGATCTGCCGCTGTGGTGGATCGACACACGTTACGCCACTGGGGGTGTGGCGATCGGCCGCGCAATGCTATCTCTACGGGAAGAAGTTATTCACATAAAATTATAGACGGAACCATCGCTAAAGGAGCGATGGTAAGCGGTGGCACTGGTGTTGTGGTGGTGGAACTTTCAGAGTAGTTTCCCAAGCCCCCAATGAAAACTGGGTCCCTAGTCTTAAGTGGGGTTGGTCTTTGATATCTTAACTCTAGGACCTACCTACTTGTTGTGTATTGTTTTGAAATGTAAAATCATATGCCATGCCTTTGCTTTTGTAACTTGATATCTGGGGCCCAGGAAGACTAGGCTGAGCCCTCTGCAGACTCAGTGGACATCAATTGCTGGGCCTCTGTCTCTGAATGAATATATCAGGGCCCGGTTAGCTGGGTAGGCCCCATACATGGCCTCTTGGTTCGAACCTTGGCTGGTTCAAACACCTGCGTGTAAAATTAAGCTTAGATCTACACTATATAACGCCAGATCATACGGTCTGTCTCGTCCTGCCAAGGCACGAGCTCCAAGCCCACCCACAGCAGGGAGCACTGCCATGACAATGTGGCCGCCGGTCAAAAAAAAAAAGCGTTCAAAACCTTCCATCATCTATTGTTTACAAGCCAAATCGAGCCCTGTCCCTTGTGTCCAACGTTCACCAATAACTCTATTTCGTGTGTACTCCATGCACGTCACTTGACTACCAAGGAATACTTACCCATTTTGGAAAGTTTGACATATCTTTCTCCTTTCATCACTTCATGTTTTGTTTACTCACGAGGTCAGTCCAGCTTCCGGTGAGGCTTCCTGTTTACTTCTATATGTAAGGTCAGAGGGTGAACCTGCGTTTGCTGGTTCCCTCAATTTTCTACCTGTGCATTGGCACCCCAGGTGGACAAAGGAGACTGGGGACAAGAGCTGGTTACTGAGGTACCCCTCTTTGATCCTAGGCCCTTCACGGGTGGCAAAGGAGACTGGGGACTAGAGCCTTCACTCCCTCTTACTACTACTATGCCTAGGATTGCCTCTGCTTGGCGACAGTCTCTCACACTCATCAATCCTTGGTGAAACCGTGTGTTTACTAGGGACCGGAAGTCAGATCTTTCACCTGGCGCCACCTAGCATAAACACAAACAACTAATTTTAGTAGTTCATTACTGAATGCGCCCCATGGTCCCCGCTTAGTACCAGTGATAAGACCGAGAGGTTTTAAAATAACCAATTTATTGATTGGATTATTAAAATATATATTAAGTACATACAGGTATGAAGTATAGGGTTAAAAAGGGTATGTACTTAATGGATAAATATAATGAGAAGGTTGTATTGAACCTATATGTCCATGAGGATGAATAATAATATGAGTGAGTTAAATAAATAAGTTAGACAGTATCACAATATATATATGATGTATGAAATGGTGAATAGTAGGTGAGAGCCCACATAATATAGAAAATACAAATTAAAGGTGTGGGTGGGTGGGAAATTGAGTGTTTGTAAGACGATGTATTGGAGCGAATTGAATAGTGTAATATGAATTTGAATAGTGTATAGGTGGCCCGTAGGTTGGCGCCACTGAGGAACTGGTATTTCCGCCGGGTAAGTGTTGCGCGCAGCAATGACCCATAATCCCGCCGTCGAGATTATAACACCATTACTGAATGCGCCCCATGGTCCCCGCTTAGTACCAGTGATAAGACCGAGAGGTTTTAAAATAACCAATTTATTGATTGGATTATTAAAATATATATTAAGTACATACAGGTATGAAGTATAGGGTTAAAAAGGGTATGTACTTAATGGATAAATATAATGAGAAGGTTGTATTGAACCTATATGTCCATGAGGATGAATAATAATATGAGTGAGTTAAATAAATAAGTTAGACAGTATCACAATATATATATGATGTATGAAATGGGCCAAGACCCAGACGTTCATGTTCATGTGGATTGTTCGATTGCTTGTACCAGCACCTTGTTAACTCGGAGAACGTCAGTTCTAGTGAGATATGTCTTATATGAGTTCGATGTCCAAGCCCCAAAGTGTTGGACTTGTAGCTCGGTACATCCGTGGTTGTACGCCGTAGTGGCTGTGGTTTTCCTTATGCTGTGCAGTGAATACTTCTTCACCGGGAATCCCAGTTTCTTCAAGGTCGAGTCCCACAACATGGTCACTTCCGTCAGTGGTACTGGGGCGGCTGTGCCCGGGTATGTGAACATTGCCTGAGATGGGCGGATCGTTGGAGACATCTTCAGGACCTTGTTTATGGTCTGTATGGGACAAAAGATGGCATTTGAGGCGGGGTGTAGTGTAACATGTTTTACCTGGCCCACCTTCTGCATGTTTTTCGCGTGCTTGACCCGTACCTGGACCACATCGGAGATCACCACGTCGTCCCTGGTGAGATGGTGCATGGGGTAGAACGTGCGTACGGAGTGTGGTGCCACCTCCGACTGTCGTAAACCCGCAAAGAAGATAGTCAGTAAGATTGCACGGATTGTGACTCCCAGTGGGTCCCTTGGCAGGTTGGACACCACCTGCTTTAACACATATAGTGGGATCTCCGGCTTCGCCCGGGGGACATATGTCTTGTCCCGCTCCACCGCGTCCAGGGCGCGGCGGACTGTGAAGTGGTTTATGCCGGACAGACCCCCGTCCGCGAGTTTCAAGAACTGGCGGACGTGAGATATCTTGTTTGCGATAGTGCCGGGTGCTAATTTTTTCAACATCTCGCTCTCGATGTACATGCAGATGTCCACCACCGTGGGGGCCAGGGCCTCGATGTTGAAGTCCAGGCAGAAGGCCACGTAGGCTTTGATGGTCGACCGGTGATTCCTGATGGTGGCGGCCGCCCGGGCCTGCTCGTGCCGTTTCTCCGCCAAGGCGGCCAGTGCGTTCCATCTGGAATCTGTATGTGAAAGATGGTTGGATATGTGTGAGGAAGTACAAGCATGGTCTAATTTCACAAAGGTTATGCTTGGTAATAAGGTTATCTGCTATGAGCCTGTTGTACTGAGACATGTGCGACCTACTGAGGGCATCTGCAATATTGTTATCTTTCGTAGAAATGTAATCAAAAGTTAAGTGTATCTGTAAGGACGCTTGTAGAGCCCAGACCGCGCGAGAAGATTGATTGAGGACTTCATTTCTCGCTCGGCCAAACTTTAATGCGGAGACCGCGCCCATATTGTCACAGTGCACCTTAATGTGCGATCCCCTCTTAGCCCTTGATATAAGTGAGTGCAGGGCAATGACGACGTTGGCAGACTCTAGCTCAGTAATAATGAACTGGCGGCCAGGAGGGGGGCGTATTTCTTGTCTGTACGCATGGCGAGAGTTTGCAGCGCCTATGCCCGTTAGGGAGGCGTCGACCCACATTTCATCATTTGGGAGCGGTGGGGGGATAATAGCCACGCCATTCCTACCTTAGCACAGTTCTTGTAGGACGCGTAGGTCAGCCCGCATGCGATGGGTGATAGGGGTTTTTTGGGAGGACATAGTCCTCAGTGCCTGTAGGAGGGTATGCAGGAAGGGTCTGGCTGGGCCTATGCACTTTCCGACATGGAGTAATTTACCGAGGAGAGACTGCAAGTCATGCTTTGAGATGGAGGTTGCACTAATTGCCTCTTCGACAGCCCGTCGTATTTCTTGCAACTTCGCCTCGGGGACCGAAATGGTCATGTTTTCTGCGTCCACCACGACACCGAGCCACTTGACGGCTCGTGCAGGTGTTTGGGCCTTGTCTAAAGCCTCCGGGAGGCCGAGTTCACTGAACAAGTGTTTTACCCTTGCATACTGGAATTGGGCCGTGTGTTCGTTTTGGGCCACGACGATGAGGTCATCCAGATACATAATGGCATGTATGCCCTCTTCGCGCAGGATGCCCACTATTGCTTCCGCGACCCGCTGCATATGGGCCGAGCTGCAGCGAGCGCCGAATGGCATAGCAACCTCGACGTAGGATGCCCCAATCCAATTGAGGGCTAATAGGGGCCAATCGAGGGGGTCAGATTTAAAATTCTTATAAGCGTTGGCCAAGTCTAGTGAAAACATGTGAGCATTGGGGCCGGCGTGAGCGAGGTAGTTAACCAGGTGGTCCACTGTTGGGAGACCGTGTTCCCTCACCTCCCCCATAGCAGTATTTTTAAGTATGTATGCGTTCACAGAGTCAGAATGGGGGAATGTCAAATCAGTAATGATCCTCCTTTCTGCAGGGTCGGCCTTCGGTCTCGACATGAGCGGGGCCGTGTGCGCCCACTCAACGAAAGGCTGACAGGGGAAAGGGCCGATGAGGGCCCCGAGGTCGAGTTCTTTTTCTATAAACTTGTCCACTTGGTCAGGGTACCTAGTTCCGCTCGGGTGGTTTTTGACATGCTGATTGTGTGACACTGGGCCTAGGTAACCAAGGGGGAAGCCAAAGTGCAGGTAATCTAGGAGTCGATAGTGCGCAGGGTTCCCCCCGAGGTATTTTCTCCAGGTTTGTAGATTAAGGTGGGTAGGCAATATGCGCCGTGCCGCCATACAGTTAGGGAGGCCAGATGCCCTGACACTGGCGTATATATCCGCCATGTTGGGTGTAAGACCACCGAGCATCTTCCAGTCGGGGGACGCATTGGGCCAGAGATCAATACGATGCTTGGCGAATGCGGCGGGTGAAATGTCAATGTCGTTTATGAAGAAGTCCAATTCGCACATGTGTCGGATTGCCTCAAAATCAGGGTATTGAGTATTGTATTGGTCAACTAGAACTGGGTGTGGTTGTGATTGCATGGCGCGGAGGTCATACATAGTATCAGTGTTTACTGTTGCCCGATCATGTGACATGTGCCCCTGCTTATCGACGGTAGAGGAGGCGTGGGATAGTTTATTTACTTCATCAGTACGTGTATGTGTGTAGGTGTTGTCTGGCGGCACGTGGTATGTGGCCGCCGCATTATATTGATTTTGCGCGATGGCATTTTGATGAGGACCCGCGCTTGTCTCTACAGACTTAATTTTAACACTGTCTACGGATCGATAAGATGGAGGCTCTATACCTTGGTCATGGGGGACCGAGAATGCATGATTATCAACCTCAACCCGATCTGCGAGTGACCCCGTGCCACCTCCATAACAGGGGGTACTCTTGTTTAGTTTTTTGATGGGAAGAAGGGAGGAGCCTGTGGCCTGAGTTGCATCTGCTGTGTTGGAGCTGTTTGTGTGTACATCTGTTGTGGTGCAGTGTGATGATGTGATGGTTGGCTGTGGGGCTGTGGAGCCCACTGTTGGTGGTATGCGGGCTGGTGCGTAGGGTGTGGGGCCTGGAGGTTCATATACTGTTGTTGGGCCTTAGCCCTGCATGTTGGTAGAGCATGATGGGAGAATTTCTTCCATCCCCCTGGGGCGCTGTGACAGTACGCGCAAAAATGTAGGAGTCTCAAGTTACCATTATTATGATGTTTGTTATGCTGGCAGCCTTTGACTGAGTTGAAGTCATGGCAATTGACCTCAGTACGGGACTCACTGTTTTGATTGTTATTGTTTGTGTTATTGTTGCTAGTGTGTGCAGGTTTTTGCTTACCACGAATGGCCGCGCGGAGGCGGTCATTTTGAAAGCGTCCCTGATAGTGTTCCCACCCAATGTTTTCTGCCTCCATTGTGTCAAATAGCCCCTGTGACCATGTCTGAGCGATGTCTGGTTCGACCATGGCGTCCTCAAGGACGTGCTCTAGGTGTAGTAGGTATTCGGGCCACAACGGTTCCAGCCCTGCTCGTGGGTCACGAATCATGCGAACATAACACGTGAGATATTCTATGATGCCCATAGAGTCCCTCTGGTCCAGTTTTTTGCGCATTGTGTGAACCCCAGGGCGGCGAATGTACATAAAGGGCTTAATCAATGCCTCGTTTATGAGTGGGTCTGATAATAGGTCATCCTTACCATTGTTGCGCTGGATAACCATGCGTTCCGCTCGGAGGGTGTTATCCACCACCTGCTCGCGGCTGACAGGTATCCTTCCAAGTTGTGCGGTGGTGTCCGTATGGTCCTGGTGCAGGTTATCCCGCGCACCCACATGAGGGGCGCTCGGGGATCGGCGTCTAGTAGTGTTGAGAGTGGGCTGACGTGCCTCGGTCCCTTCCTGTCGGTCTGTTGGTACGGCCATGTTGTCACGGCCGTGTTGGCGGAACTCCGGGCTAGGCTGCGCCGACAGCCGTGGAGGCTGTTTGGCCCGGCCTCGATGCGGCGTCGGGAAGTGAGAACGAGGTGTCGACTCATCATGGCGGCTGCCATGGCTGTTGTTTGGGCCGCCATCTTGGTTCTGTGCAATGCTGTGGCGGGAAGACTGGCCGCCATTTTGACTAGCAGAGTCACCCTTCATGAGGGACATGAATTGTTCAAAGCGCTCAGCCATTTTTTCTACCGTGGTTTCTAGGGCCTGTAGGCATGCATTTTCGGGCTTATCAGTTTTAGTAGAGGTCTTACCAGTGCCCTTTTTAGCGGAGTAAGTGGCCCCATAGCGGTTGGTCCACGAGGCTGGGTCCTTGCTGTCAAAGCGGCCGTCATCGTCGCTGGCAAAGTTGTAGTGTTGAGTTGAGTTGAGAGAATTATCCTGACGATACATGGTGATATTGCACAGTTCACAATGTAAGGAATATTGCTGCCATTTGTTGCCAGCGTAGTGAGAGAGTTTTGTAATCCACTCCTAGGTAAAATTGAGTGTTTGTAAGACGATGTATTGGAGCGAATTGAATAGCGTAATATGAATTTGAATAGTGTATAGGTGGCCCGTAGGTTGGCGCCACTGAGGAACTGGTATTTCCGCCGGGTAAGTGTTGCGCGCAGCAATGACCCATAATCCCGCCGTCGAGATTATAACACCTCTTTTAAGACAACAGATGACGGCACTAATGCAAAACTGCAAGCGTCTTTCTTGGACATGCACCACGCCCTGTCTTCCCGCCCTTCCTCACGCAAAAGGGTCACTTCTTGCAGAATTAACCTGGCCCTCCGTGGAGACGAATGTTGACGCCGCCGCGGTTCCCTCAAGGATATATGCCAGAACTCATCTGAATTTGAATTACATTCAGATAAGACCATCTGAAACTATATGGAAACTTAAATGGAAGATTATTATTCAGATGAGATCTCATCTGAAAACAGTTTATAGAAGTGTGTGACAGCAGTAGTATAATAGATGGTCTTTTCTGGATAATATCCAGAAAAGACCACCATATTTGGATTATCCAGAGAAGACCGGTGTTTTAAGATATCTATAGAAGACGGTATTCTCTGGATATTTTGGATTAGCCAGAGAAGACCAGTGTTTTAAGATATCTACAGAAGACCGTATGTTTAGGAATATCCAGAAAAGACCTGTATTTTTGAAAAAATGTAGATTGCAAGTAAAACGAGAAGTTATAATATTTTTATATTTTCTTTATTGTTCTTTTTGAGACATATTATATAGTCAGAGTTACAATAATAATGAATTGTTCTTTTTGAGACATATTATATAGTCAGAGTTACAATAACAATGAATAAGATAATTGGAATCTTTTAAGATGCTGAGTAGCTTTTCGTCCACTTTTGTTGTATAGTTGTTCATTGTTATTCTTTTTGATTATTTACTGACTTTTTAGATTATTACAAAGGTATTTTGTTTTTTGAAAGTAAATAAAAAGATACAACACAAAGAAAGGTTTCAACATTCTTTTTTTAGTTTCAATTCATATTACATAATGTACTGCTTTATTTATGTTCTTCCAGCCCAAAAAATGAAACATAAATTCATCATTGATGAAGAGAGAAGCATAGAATGAATTACATATGCGTTCTAGTAAACAATGAAATTCGCTTCTGTACATTAGTAGTATAATAGATGGTCTTTTCTGAATATTATCCAGAAAAGACCATCATATTTGGATTATCCAGAGAAGACCTCCTATTTTTAGATTATTTATAAAAGAGGTCGTTTATAGATATATTTAATTTATCTATAAAAGAGGTCGTTTATAGATATATTTAAATTATCTATAAAAGAGGTCGTTTATAGATATATTTAATTTATCTATAAAAGAGGTCGTTTATAGATATATTTAGAATCCAGAAAAGACCTGTATTTTTGAGAAAATGTAGATTGCAAGTGAAACGAGAAGTCATAATATTTTTATTTTTTCTTTATTGTTCTTTTTGAGACATATCATATAGTCAGACAATCCAACAGATAATCCAATTTATTCCTTTATCGTTTATGAATAGAGAGGCGGAGAATGAGTTACAATAACAATGAATAACATAATTGGAATCTTCATGAATAATGTGATTCATTGAACCAATACCATAGTAAATTTTCGTCACCTAGTTCTTTGTTAGAATCAACTTTAAGAATTCCTCTAAAGACATTAATTCATTTTCGGAGGGGTCGATTTCATGAGAACCTTTTTCATCGGTTGGTTCTTCTTCCGCCGAATAAAATTCTTGTTCTTCAGACGACGTTTCATCAGCTAAATGAGATTGTTCTATATCTGATTCTTCAGACGAGTCACTTTCTCCAGAATCACTTTCTTCATAGTCGTTTTTTTCTTTCAATGAAGCAGATATCTTTTTGCCTGATCCAAAACCATGATCATTTCTTTCGGTTTTATCAGGTGTATATACTTCTTCTAGCTCAGGGATGAGAATTTTTTCTAATATTATTTGAGCTATTTGATCTCCATGTTTTATTTCGAAGACCTCATTTCCAAAATTAAACAGCAAAACACCAATTTTTCCCCTGTAGTCTTCATCTATTACCCCTGCTCCTACATCGATGAAATGATTAAGAGCAAGTCCTGATTTTGGTGCTATGCGACCATAGCATCCTGCAGGTATGCAAAGTATTATATCAGTTTGTACCAATTTTTTTTCTTTAGCAGGAATAATATAATCATAAGCACTATATAAATCAAACCCTGCAGATTTTTTTGTGGATCTGGTTGGCTTCAATGCTTTTGTTGATGCTTTAACATAATGCATAATAGGTTGGAGAATAGGTGAGGCAGGCAGTAAAGCAGATTTTTTACATGTTGTTACTAACAGTGTATTTGGTTTGTCTTTTACAAGAGTAATATAGAAAGAATCTTGACAACGCGCCATTTTGCTGAACATTATTTCAGTTGTTTTGTTGTTTAATATAACGCTATTCACAGAGATGTTTTCTTTGTTTTAGTTCATTTAAGACGATCTTTGCTGTAATATTTAAGATTTTCATTGTAAATTTCTTCATATATTTTGCTGTAAGCTAATTGAGAGATTTTTTCACCTTTTTCAGTGTTTTCAAGCTTAGAACGTTCTTCTAATTTTATAGGATAAATTTTTTGTAAAACAAGTCGTGCAACAGCATCACCACTTTTTATTTTTAGGTCTTCTTCTCCGAAGTTAAATAAAACAATGGTAATATACCCTCTGTAATCTTCGTCTATTATTTTTTGGTTGATTAACACAAAGTTATGTTTTCTTGATTTGCATAGAGGTAAAATTATACCATAATAACCTTTAGGGATAGCAAGTTTAACTTCTGTTGTAATTGTACATGCTGTATTTTTAGGAACAGTATGGTCATATGAACTGTACATTTGAATCCCTATGTTATTTTCCTCTTCAGTAGGAGAGAAGGAACCTGCTATTTTACTGTATTTTAGAACAGACATTTTCGTTCAGTTTTATATGACATGATGTGATGCCTATTGTTATGATTCTCAAGTAAGTAAATAACCAAACAAACAAAATGAAATAATTTTTTATATGATTTTATTTTGATTGTCACATGTGTAAAGACAGTTTTTCATTTTCAGTTTGTTCCTGTTCTTTTATCGAATTCAAGGAATATCATGTTTAGCACATCATTTCTTTTCATGTCGTGTACTGCTTTCATCAGTTGATGAGTAGCACTGTACTTAGATCTTTGCCACATTTTTAAGACATTAAAGGTTAATTGAGCTATGTCTTGTTCGGGCTGGGACGATATTGTTCTTCTTTCGTCAGACGTGATATGTAGATATGTAGCTATGTCCTTCCAGTCTCTTGACATTTTTTCACTCAATAAGCTGAAATACATTTGCACGGAGGTCGATTCCACGTCATACTCTTCTAGTTTTTTTTCTTTGAAGAAATTTTCAGTGAATTCCACCAAGTCTATTCTGTGGTTTTCCTTTAAACTTGTCATCAGTTCTTCTGTTCGTAAGTAGTAAGGAACTTCTCTCCACCATTTATTCAGCATCTCTATGCCCATAGCAGTTGGAGTTTTCGTCTTGTTCATGCTTTCAAGTTTAGCATGAGGGATGTCAAGATATACTCCTAAGGTCATCCATTGACGTGCTAACGATACAGAGATTTTTTGAAGAAAGATATCTGAATATCCTAAATCATCTTGAAAGTAATAAGTAGGTAAAGGCATTTTTTACCTTCAAAGGATTAGAGTGACAATCAAAAGTAGGAAAAGAAATAAATCAAAAATACATATACCAATGATTTAAATAACACATGTACTTCCTCAACATATGTACTTATGAAGAACTTTAGATGCTCGTAACATGAGGATTATATCTTATCTCAAGGAAGTAAAATTAAGTTCCAGACTGTTACAAAACAGGTATATCGGGTAAATTTATATTAAGCATAAATAGACATAGAAGAAAAGAAAACAGGATAAAAAATTATAGCAGTTATTAATCCATGTATGAAATAGTATATAACGCTTATGAATCCATATGTAGCACAAAAGAAAAGAAACAATAACAAAAAAATTTCATATATTTTAAGACTACCTATATTTTTCATTTTAATCATTTTTTTTATTTAGATAAGTTGCAAGACAAAATATCTTTCCACGAAGACAGATATTCTTTCACTTTTTCTTTATCTTCTTCAGTATATCTTTCTAAGTATATTGGATTTATGTCCAAAAAATTGGTGATAGAAAGATCTCCGTCTAAAATACCATGAACATTTATTTCTTCTGGCTTCAGATCTCGTTCTACATGACAAGCTAACATGTCTATCACACTTTCAATTAAAGCATATTTTCTCATATTTCCTTCTCTGTAATATTGAGGATGATGATCATTGTTTTCATAGTGATGAAATAAAGCATTTTCCCAAGTTGTTTTTTCTTGAGAATTTTTTGGTCCATTTTTAGTATGGAACTTAAAGGTGTAACCTATGGCTTCTTTCATTGAAAACTTAGATAAGTCATGCACCATTATTCGTTCTGTTAAACACATTTTATCTTTTTTGTCAAATACGTTTTCTAAAAGGTAAAAAGTGAAACATATCATTTGTCTATGCCTTAAAACCTGTTCGAAATGTTGCAAGAGAAGTTTCAAGAAAGAATTGTTGCAAGTTATTTTTTCTTTTTTAGATTTTATGTATTTAATGGCTATATCGTCTTCCCAGTTTGTGTGTTTCAACAGTTTTTTTATTTTAAAAGTGTACTTTCCCATATCAGCGTAGTGTTCTGCTCATGAAGCCAGACAAAAGTTTCTCTTGTTTTTCTGTGATTCGTTGCACAAGAATATTATTTTTGTTTCCTAAAGATTTTATTATTTCTTGATTCTTTTTTCTCTCTGCTCTAAGAATGCGAAATTGGTTTTGTTGCCTTTTTCTTGTTTCTTCAAGGGTTTCTATCTTATGTATGCAATCAGGACACACCCCGTCTTCTAGCGAAGGCTTCCAATCAGAATAACTGTTCATGTTACTTTGACGCAGATCAGTGTTCACATAAAGTCTGTTTGTTCACTTATCTCATCTATGTTTTTATTTCTTAATCACTTTCATGTTTTTTTTCTGAATTTAAATGAAAAGCTTCAATTGGCTTATTCCTATAAGTCTCCATTAAAACATCAGAAGGCATAGAATCTGGCACATCACAAGTTTCACCGTCTGCTACAATTTTACTGCCTTCTTCTGAGTCATCACCGTCGGCTACTGTACGACCATACGGATAAGAACCTCTCCTGATGTTATATATTCTCTCTGCTTTAGCTAAGTTGTATGCCTTCCTGTGAGCCATTAAATTCATATTTTCATTTCGTGCTTCTCTTAATTGTAAAGTAAGATGGAGATTATTTTTTTCTTCCTCTTTTATGATATTAATGTGTTCACGTCTTTCTTCTTCTAACAGAGATATATAAGTGCCTTGATGTAAGCATATTTTTTCAAGTATTTCATTGCGCTTTACTTCAAAAATCATATTGTTCCCTTTTGTATCCATGATTAAGACTTGAGAAATAATCTTAATTTATATATTTTTTTTAGGTCTCACACGAGAAAGATGTTCATTCTTATAATTATTTGAGTATCTCAGGATCTTTTGTTTCTTCAGTGAATACATTTGAGTCGGGCAAATGTTCTTGATTTGCAATAGTAGTTAGTAATTGATTATTTTTTTCGTACATTATGTTATCAATATCTCGGTTTTCATTTATTTGAGTAGATTTTAAGTCATGGTTAGAAACAGAAGATCCTATGACAGGATATGTCCATGTTTTTCTGTGATTTACATTAGTTACAAAACAAGACAGGAAAGTTTGAGTTTTTTCATTGTTATGATAAATATTTCCGCTTTCTGTACAAGACAAAAATATTTCATCTCCTTTCTGTAAAGAAGGGGAGATAGATTGTTTACGCGTTTCTAAGATAATGACTACGATGCTTAAAATAAGAGTAAAAACTATTCCTCCTGCTCCTACTTTCCCGTTTGAAATCAAATTATTTATTTTGCTTAAACTTTTCATGCTTCCTTCTTTTGTTTTATGTTCGCTCATTTTTTTAAAAAAAATATCTTTTTATGATGATCAGTTCCAATAAATCGGCAAATAATTTCCAAGACAAGATGAAAAAGAAATAATACATTAATCTTTTTTTCTTTTTTGTGTTGTTCTTAGAAAATTATTTTTTGTAGAACAAATTTGTTTGTTACAAAACAAGGATTTCTTTTTGCTTCGATTATTTTGTTTTTTCTTTAAAAAGTATTGTTTTACTTTACTGTCATTCCAATCAGGATCTGAAGTGAAGCTAGATATAACTTGTTGCATTGTCTTATTCTCAGCTCGTTTTTCTAAAAAGAACAAGCAATATAAACCACAAGTCATAGAAAAAAGTCCTTGAATAGAATGAGAGGAATATTTATATTTTTTTGGCAAAGCTTTCAGAAAACTCTTTCGCATAGGACTGAAGCCATATGAATCGAAATATTCAGCTAGTTTACGTGGTTTTTCATAATAAAAAGCTACCCAATGTTCTCCGGGTAAGTTACTGTTGTCGGTGTTGACTACATAACCTGTAGGAAATGATTTCACTGCAGGTATAGTGTCAGCTAAATAAACACCATAATTTCCTCCTTTTTTTCTTTTAATTTTCTGCAAGAAAAAATTTATTTCCGCTCCATTCATTTTTAGGAATTATGCTGTTTCAGATTTTGCTCTTAATATATTGCTAGAATCTAATCTCAGGAGTTCATGATGTTCTAAATATACGATAGCTGCTACTCCATGGGTTAATTCTTCTTCTAGTTTTATGACAAATCCTAAAGAACCATTTTCTGAATATTCGAATGTGCCTGACGTTATTCCGTTTTTAGATATGTCAAAACAGTAAAGACAATGTCCTTTTTTGAATTCGTCGAAAGAAATATCTATCGTATCGTCTCTGAAAATTGAACCTGTAGACCGTATAAGAGCTAGGTAGGCCATATTGTATAAATCATTAGGGTAATCTAATTCATAGTGATAAAAAGGAGTTCCACCGTCGTTCACTTTCAGTTCTATTTCCTTAGCTTTGAAGTGCTCAAATTGAAACGGATTACGATTATGACTTCCTGTAAAGGCATCTAAATGAACTAACCCTATGATGACTCTTTTTGGAAGAGGAGTGTTGTTCACTATATGAGAGGCTTGCAAAATAGATTTCTGAGGACCAAAAGTGACGTATTTCATGTCTATTTTGTTCACAGGATAATCCCAATACGGAGTAACCATTCTAGCATCCATTATTTTTTTATGGAATTTTTCAGAAACTCTTATTCTTTTTATGAATAAATGTATGCCCTGTATGTCTATTATGTATTTTTGTGTTCCTAATTTAGACATCAAACAAAAGTCTTCGTCTGCTCTATCAAATTCTATAGTAAGAGGCAGATCTCCAGGTAACACTTTGACCTGAGCAAAAAGGTCATTATGAATTCGTCCTATGACTTCAAATAATTTCCCGTTTTTAGTTTTGTTATAATGTGCTTTCACTCCAGAATTATGATCGTCGCTGTTAACATTTGTTACTTCGTTGAAATCTTTATCGTCTTTGTAATACATAGCCAAAGCTCCCAAGTGTTTAGCAGTGGTTGGATCATAACTTAAAATATATTCCAGAATAGATCTATACCCGTGCAAATCATTGCTGTCTGATATTCGTATTCCTGCTATAGAAAGTTTCACATTTTTAAACATAGTAGAAGCAAAATAATTCACTGGAAAAACTTTAGCTTTATCGTTTATTGTCCCATCGTTAGCTGGAGCATCTGGATTTTGTTTGTCAGCTTTTAATATTTTGCCAGACACTCGAATAAAACTGTCGTGCAAAGAAATGAAATCTGTATGTTTAGATTTTAAAGTGAATTGAACTGTAGTGCTGTTAGGAGAAGCAGTGGGCTCAACTTTTTCATAATAAGTTTTAACTCTACTTATATCTGTTGGAGGAACATGAGTAAAATCAAATTCCGAGGCTACACAAAAACAAGGATCTTCGTCTAACAATGACATTTTTTTAAGGTGATGAACAAACTTCAAAAATATTTGTTTGTTTTTCTCTTCTTTTCAGTAATCTCAGGTTATTTTATGTTAACCAAAGATATCTTTTTTGAAATTTCTTCTAAATCTATTTCTTTTTTTATTTGTGATCGTTTTATTAACTTTTCTTTTCTTGGTTACATGTGAAATAACTTCTTTGCCTAAATCAGACAAAGTTTCTTGAGCTTCTCTTTTTAAAGCTCGTTTAAAGTTTTCACCTTTCATGACATTTTTTGCTACTTTAATTCCTCCTGTTAAGGCTCTTTTTCCTATTCCTTTTGCGGCTGATGCCACAACAGGTTTCACCAAAGGAATAACTGTCTTAAACAATCCTTTTAAAATACCACCTAGCCCATAACCTTTTTGATTTCTGCTTCCTATGAAGGGGGTTAAAGAATAGTATCCTTTTCCATACTGTACATCATAAGGATAAGATCGCTTAGTTAAAAAATGTTTATAATATATATCTTCAGGTGAATCGTTAGAATACATTTTGATGTATTTTTATTTATTTTTTTTGATTTATCTCAAAACAATTTATCTCTACCAGTCAGATGCCCATTCCTTAGAAGAATATCTTGGGTTTTTTTTGGTTCTTCTTCCAGATCGAGTAGAATAAGGTGACGGGTTTCCTGACAAATTTTTGTTTGTTTTAATTTTCCCGAAGACGTCTTCTTGTGGGCTTGGGTAAGATATTTTTACGTCTCTTTCTTTGCTGGGTTGCTTTTCTTCGAAAGGGAGAGGAGGGATATTTTTTATTGGAGTTTTCACTATGCCTCCGCTGGCTTCTCCTATTTTGTCTTCTTCATTTTCAGAAAGATAGTCGGTGTCGTTATTTTTATCTTCAGTGTCTTCTGTAGTTGTTTTTTTCAGAAGGGGCTTTTCTTTTTCTTGAAGAAGAGTTTCATCCAAATTGCCGTCTTCAGAAAATTCATCGTCTGTAGCATCTGTAGAATAATTGCTTTCATTTCTTTGTTTGTCTTCCATGTTTTGATCTTCTAAAGGATATTTTTTTATGATATAAGGACGATTGTTTTTTTTAGTTATTTTTGGCTTATTTAAAAACCACGATTTAGGAATATGATTAGATATATTAACCCAAAGTTCTTCTGTTCCTATAGGTTCTGTTTTTATGCTTGCATTTGAAAAGAATTTCATGATGCTTATCACATTAGAATTTCTGATTAGTTTACCTCTGATGATAATTTCACCATGTTCATTCCATAGATAGTTCAGTTCTATCATTTTTTTGAGAATTTCTTTTATGTAAGGAATTTGTGCTTGTCTTATGTTGGATAAGATCTCAAGTATTGATATACCTGGTATTATTTCTTGTTTTTTTTCTGTAGGAGCAGAATACATGAAAGCCGAGTCTTTAGCTATATTTTGATTTGTGCTTAATATCTTATACGGTTTCACGTTATACATTCTTTGCGCTAATAATTCTTGTTGCCTTTCGAGAGCAGGATTTTTTTCTTGGTCAGTGTTTTTTTCATTAGCATGATTTTTTGCTGAAGATAATTTTTTGTAAGTTGCTAAAGGTATAACGATACTTTTTTTGAAGCTAGCCATAATATTAATTTTTTGCACCTGCCAATCCTCCTATTAAGGACACTGCTAAAGGGAGGAGAAGAGAGAGAAATCCACCTTTTTGTTTTAAAACTGCTTTCCTTTTTTTGTTATTCACACGTCTATTAATAAGATATCTTAAAGTGTTCTTGTATTTTTTTAACTTTGAATAAGACACTGAATTTAATTTAATGTTTCCTGTAAGAACATTAAAAATGCACTGACATATAGAATCTAAATCTTCTTTATCTGCATATTCTATTAACAAATCTCTTTTTCTTTTGTTTTTTGTGTTTCCTAACATTGTCAAAAAAGCTAATCTTTTGACTGATCTGATGTTTGCTGCTTTCTTCTTGATTTTTCTTTTTGGTTGTTTGCAGCTAGTTCTTTTTTTTTCTTTTTGCTACAATTGATTTCTTTTTTATTGTTTTTTTGCCTTTTCTTTTAGAAACAGGCATTTTTTTCTTTAACGGTGGCATTCTTTCACACAAAAACTTTTATTTTTTTCATATATTTTATTCAATCTCATGAACTTTATGTTGGTTCATACATGTATAGTTGTTTCTGTTTTATGTTTTGTTAGGTATATACACCTCTTGTCCTATGTCAAATATGTTGCTCCTAAATCTGTATTCTTGAGGAGTTTTTTGATGACCATCTATTAAAAGATAGGAATGTGGTTTCCTAGTTGCTTCATTAAAAATATTAACGAAAGTTTTATAATTTTTAGGCAACAGTTTTCTCCCTAATGTTAGAGGGACAGTTTGATCTAAAGGTGAATTAAAAATAACTAAATACGTCGCATTTCTATTAACAGTTTGCCTTTCTTTTCCTTCAGAATAATAATTTTGTGAAATATATATAACATTTATCGATTCATGATGACATGTTTGAGTGAAAAGTTTTCCTATTTCAGGATTATTTCCGCATTCTTTCATTAAATCATCTAAAATAACAAGTCCATTAAGGTCAGGTTTTATATATTTATCAAAAGAAGAAGGAATACCGTTCAAAAATGTTATGCTTTTCCCCTCCATAAAGTCTTTTTTAGCAGGAGGGGTTTGACCATAACACCATATGACATAGTCTATTTTTTTTTCTATTATTCGCTCATTATTTTTTAATAGATCATACACAAAAGTAGTTTTTCCACTGTTGCTTGGTCCTGCTATGATCATAGAAAATGGAATTCTAATACATGCATTGAAAACAGGGAATTCTATGTCTTCCATTTTTTATTTTCCTTTTATTTTGTTTAATTCTTCTTTATAAAAACTACCACTCAATATTTCATTATTTTTGTCTGTTAACACATAAGTAGCAGGCCATGTTCTAAGAACATATGCTATTTGAAAAATTTCTTCTTTCCAATGAGAAGAATACCCTCTTCTGAAAGCAATCTTATATTTACTTATTCGTACTTTATCTCCTACTTTAAAAGGCAGTTTAATTCTTTTGCTGTACAAATATTTTCCGTATTGCTTTAACCATATTTTTTTTTCGTTTGATTTGGTTACTTCAGAAGGACTTATTCCTAATGTTCTATGTTTACTATGATTATAACTTTTAACTAAATCCTGTAGAACGTCTATATATCTCAGACTCTTTTTGAAAGAAAGATATTTATATATTTTGTCTTGTATGGTACGATTGAATCTTTCTACTATAGCACATTTAGTGTCTTGAGAAGTACTGAAAAATTTTATTTCATTTTCTTTTAAAAAATTTTGAAAAACACCTTTAAATTCACTTCCTTCATCTAATTGTATTAAGTTGGGCTTAACATTGCTTTTTAACAAAATTTTTTTGAAGCCGTCTAGAGTGACATATGCAGTTTTGTTCACTAAAGGTTCAACATAAGCATAACGTGAAAAACAATCTATACAGGCTAATAAATATTTTATTCCATTGTTTTGATCTTTAAGGTTAAAAATACTTATTAAATCAATTTGCCATTGATCGTTTATGCCTTTCACTATTGTTTTTCTTCGAAGAAATTTATATATTATTTTCTTATGTGAAGTATAAGTTCTAGTGTTACGGAGAAAATTTAGCACGTCCTTTCTCGTTATATTTTCATCTATTTTTTTAGCTGCTTCATATAATTTTTTCACAGAAGAAAAAGATGAAGGATGAGAAGGAGTGAAATAAATTTTTTTCAAAATATTTTCTTTGTCCATGTTTGAAAAATATTTGCTTATGAACATGAAAATAGAACCATCTCAGAGTAGTAGGTGATATAATTTTTGATGAATGAACGACATCTTTTGCAACAGCATTCAGACAAAACATTTTTCACAACATTTTTAAATAAATGAATGACACAACTTTTTTCGTGCACGCGAAACAAAATGGAAATCCGATACGCGTCCATTCCAAGAAAAAAAAGGTAGAGACATATTTTATCCCCTTATGAGTTGAGCAAGAGCACAAATTTCTCTTTCGAGATGTACTTTTTGCTGACACATAGGTTTTAAAATATATGTACCATAAAAAACTTGGCATTAGCGCAAGTTCCTCCATTGAGGTGTACTTTCTGCCAATGCATAAATTCACAGAATGGGGCATATTAGCACAGATTTTAACCCATTTTTACGCGTGAAAAAAGTCATTAAATGCAATGCAAGTTTCCGGATTTCCGTGAAAAAATGAAACAAAAAAATCTTTTTGCCTTATAAAAGAAATATTATTCTATAGCATAGATATTAGTGTATATAGGAATAAACCCATCAGGTATTCTAGTTTGGTTTTTGTTAGTTCCTATAGTTTTTTGTGCATGTTTTCTTACGTTTCCGGTTTTCTTCAACACAGTTTTACCTTTAGTGGAACAAATAGTTTTCTGTTTTTTTCCTTTCTTGACTTCTTTTTCTTCTTTCTCACTTTCTTCATCTTCTGTCATGCTAGTCCCTGCTTTTCTTTTATTTCTTTTTTTGCTTCGATTTTCATTTTCGTCTTCAGGCAAAGGAGAGGCTGTCAGGTTGTCTTTTCCTTCTGATTCTTCGGAGCTAGAGTTTTCTGTGTCGCTGATTTTTTCGTCGATAATTAGCTTCAATTTATTTTGAGCAGACTTAGCTTTGTTCCTCATTTTTTCTTTGAGATATTGTGTATGGCATGAATTACATCTCAAATGATTTTCGTCAGCAGAAAAATAATGGAGAGAATGAAAAGGTTTATGACACCTTATGCATTCTTGAACCATGCTTTTTTGACATTTTTCACAATATTTTTTATCTTGAACTATTCTCCCTTTTCTTCCACAATATTCACACTTAACAGGCATTTTATGTATATTTTTATCTAATTCAAAACAAAGATACTTTGACCGTAGATATCTTGTAATCTTTTTTGCTGTAGCTCTTATCTCACTAAGGTTTTCAATCGCTGTCACTGTCACTAGAGGCTATGTTATCGTCGCTGCTGCTGTCGCTATGAGACTTTGATTTTTCTTTCTTTTTCTTAGTGTTCTTAGTCTTTCCAGGCTTTTCTTCTTCACTCATTTTTTTAATTTTATCTATTTTTTTATCTATTTTATTCCTTAGTTCAAAGAGTAAATCATATTCTTCTTTAAGGAGAGAAATACTTTTGTCTTTTACCATATCATGAAAATGTAAGTATATTTTTCCTTTGAATTTATTTATGTCTATTCTTTTCCTTTTGCCAAAAGCTAAAGTAGGATATTTAGATGATTTACTCATTTTGTTTGTTTGCAGATAGTTTGCTATTGTATTTTTGTCTTTATCTCACAAACTTTTCTTCTTTTTGAATGAATATCTTCAAAAGGAATTTCTTTCATTTTTCTTTTTAAAGGGGGAATCTTATAATGACCATATGCGTAAGATTTAATTCCTCCTCTTCTCAAATATCTTTTATCTTCAAAAGGAGAAAGAGATATCTTTCTTTGAGACATAGTGTACACTTTGTGTTTTATGCTTCTTATGTTATCGAATTCTGCTTCTTTTATTCTATTTTGGACTAAAGTAAGCTTAAAGTCATTGTGCCTTATAGTTTCTATGCTACTTTTTTTTACTCCCTTTATTTTTTTCTCTTCTTCCCCCTTCTCAAACAAAATTGAATACATTTTTGGCCTGAGAGCAATAAATTCTTTTATTTTTTTCCCCCCTGCTTCATCTTTAAATTTACCTAAGACCTTTTTGTTCGTTTCATCATACAAAAAATGATCTTTAGGTAAATTAGAAAAATCAAAAAAATTATTTAGATCTTTTATTTTTTTAAGATAATTTGTATCTTTTATGTAATACACTAAAGAATCTGTGTCTGTATATAACAGTTGAATATGTACGTCTTTGAATTTAGGCAACATGATATTATAATGGAAATTAAACATCCATAGTTTAGATAACTCTAAAACAGAAAACCCAATGTAGATCGGTTTGTCTAGTAAAAGTTTTTCTTTGCTGCTTTGTATTCCTACAAAGTCCTTTTGAAATATATGAAGAGATTTAAAAGTAGGTTTTTTTATAAGATTTTCACTTTCTTTAGGGTCTGAAGTTAATTTCATGTTAGTTCTTTTCTTGACATTTTCCATTGTTTTACCAAATGCTGCATTATTTAATAACTTAAAGAATTCTTTTTCGAAAGCAGAGGTAGCCAAAGTTCGTTCTCTGTTATTGAACAAAATGTAAGATTTCATCCAATCTTTCTGATGAAAGCTTAAAACACGATGAATTTTATTTATCTTTAAACCTAATGCAAGGTATAATTTTAAATTACGATAATGCACTACATAATTCTTTTTGTCTTTTGAATTGCATATAAGCTTTTTTCCTCCTTTTTTATAGGACGTTTCAGTTTTTTTCAATATTTCTTTTGCATACGGAGATAATTCTTGTTCTTCTATTTCTATTTTTTGTGGAGCTAGAGGAAAATCGTTGTGCATGTCATGAAGACAGTCAGGGTAAGTTAAACTTACCTCCAGTATGTATCCTGTTTCATTATGATCTGAAATGCTTTCTATGTTCAGTTTTTGAATTTGATTTTGGGTTAGCCATTTGAAATTTGAGTGAGGCAAAAAATCTGCTAAACATTTGCCGTAAAGGTTATTGCAGTCTATGTAAAAGATGATTTCGTCGGAAAAATTAGCTTTCGCATACCTATGAGAAACATTAGTAATGCCACCCCTTATACCGCCTTCTATAAAATTATATATTTCGATGTCAGAAAGCAACTCTAGTTCAACTTCTGTATGTTTCAACATAGCTTGATAACTCAAACTAGGTGCCGTTAGAAAATGAGCAGGGTCTAAACCGTAATAACTTAAGGCCTTTTCTCTAAAAGATTCAAAAACATCACATAAAAGCAAAATGTCTATTTTCAAGTAGGCTTTCAAATAATCTTTTATGTTTCTACATTTTAATGCTTTAAACATATGAATAGCATGACAATAATCGTCCTCAGTTATATTTTTTTTGGTTAAAGTAGAATAAAATTTGTCTATAGGCGGCAATTTTTTTTCTTTCAAAACAGACCAAGAATCAATGTAATCATAGCACATGACACCTTTTCTTATCATATAAGGAATCATTTTTTTGTTTGAAGTATGTTTTTTTGTTTGAACGAAATCTTTTAAACCTTTCTCTTGCAAAAGTTCAACTAATTTTGAAAGGGACGTAGGTAAAAATTGGAAGGAATCTATAATTCTAAAATTTTCGAAACTTAAAGTAAGAAATTTTTCAGATGATTTAGCAATCACAGATATGGTGCTCTGGTTTATATATTTATATAATTTTTGGATGAGAAAATGAGTGTCATAATTCATGCTGTTGTGAATTATAATTGGTATCTTTAAATTGTCCATCCTAAGACTAGTGTAAGTAAGATTACATCTATTGCAAGCATAATTTAAATCTCTTCCTTTTCCTTCTTGTCCTATGTGAGCATGATCTAAAACTTTTCTTATACCTTTTTCGGTGAAAGATATCCCGCATATGTAACAATTTTTTTGCTTCACTATATGTGAAATATCGTCAGAAGACAAAGACAAAGGTTTTCTCTTATGATCTAAAATATATGAAATTTCAGCTCTTTTTTTATATAAGTAAGAAACAAATTTTTCTATAACATTTTTTCCTACGTATATAACAGGATCTTGACTGTATTTTTCATATTTCGAAATTAATATAGCTCCAAAGGCATTTAATTTGTGTTCTTTGGAGCAACACGATTTCCCTTTGTATATTTTGCTTATAGTGCGATTATAACATTCAAAATCTGCATATATCACAAAAGGACTTTTAACTTTAAATTTATGGTCAACGAATTTCAAGAAAGTCCCTTTCGATGGAGTAGAATAACCCTGACCACTGTATACATTAGTTTTGCAATTGTTGTTAACGTGCATTTCATATTTTTTTTTTGAGCAAAATGATATCAAACATTTGTAACAAAAGTACCTAGTTTTTTTCCAAAAGAATGGTCTGATAAATTTATGTAAATTTCTGATAAGATAATAGTGATCATTAAATAACAATAAATCAATATGTCTTCCTTCAGTAAGGGGAGAAGAAAGGACTGAAATATACATAGGGAAAGGCTGAAATTCTTTTTTTTCAGATACTAAAAGGCCAAAGACATTTACAGTAAGATTATTTTTCTTTTCGAACTTTGGAATTTCACTCAATTTCACAGGAAAAGAAAGAAAAGAAAGGTTTAATTTTTCTAAAAAAATATCGTACGACTTAGCCAAGTTTGCATTGTGCGGAATTTTATGTAATCCTGCTAAAACAGAGTATACGAAGCATTTTTTGCCGCTTCCTTTTATATTAAGAACTGATTTTTTTCTTTGAATAATGCTTTCTTTCCCTTTTTTCTCACCTCCAAAAGGATTATATTTAAAAACAGAGAGGCGTAACACTTTTATTTCTCTTAAAAACCATCCTGACCCCATGTGCAAAAAAGCATCGAAAAAACCTAATATCACAGAAAAGGAATTTCTTATTAATTCTTCTACGTTATGAGAATCAAAGTTTACTTGAACAGGACTTTGGAACCATGGTTGAATTTCAAAATATTCATTGTTTTCTAGATTATATTTTCCTAACACTGTGCATAACGATAATTGAAATTTAACCCCCCCTTCTTTTTTTTTTTTTCTTCAAAATTAATTTTTTAATCTTTTTGGTCTGATTAAGTAAAAATAAATCAGGATCATATTTGTGAAGAGCAGGAGTTAAATCATATTCTACGATTAAATTTCTGAAAGCTTTACTTTTTTTCATTTCTTATAGGTCTAAAATGAAGAACTAAAAAAACTGTTCCATATTCAAATTGAACCAACTTTCCCACATCGTCACATATAGTTATTTCGATTTCTTGTATTTCACTTTTTTTTACCTTTTTATAGTACGGAGAGACAAAAACTTCCTTTATATCGTCTCCGAATTTTTCACTGCAACGAATAGTTCTCAATAAAGGAATTTGAAGATCGCCTACAATTTCATTTGCAACTATATCAGTATAAATATAAATATTAGAAGAAACGTGATGCAAATTAGGAACACCTCCCGCATGAAAATATTTATAATGTTTGTATCTTAAAGTAGTGCTCATTAAAATCTGAAAATCTAATAAACTATTCAATGGAAGCCCTGAAAAAGTTATAACGTCACTGTTTTCGATCTCAGCTTCGTTGTCTATTTCTTCAGATATATCCAATCTCAGCACATTACTTAAATATTTAGACATAACAACTTTGTCTCCTCTCCCTACCTTTAAAATGGGTTTTAAATTTTGCAGCTCAGTTTTCACATATGGTTCTCTACTTTTTCGAAAAAATTCATCGTCAGGGTATGCGTCTATTTTTTTCAAGGCTGCATTTATGCTTTTTATTAAACTATCTAAAGAAGTATAATTTCCATATGGAATTTTTTGCACGACATATCTTTTTTTTATTTCTATTTCATCTAATGAAGTTATTTTATTCACGTCTTGCTTCAATCTGAAATCTTTTCTTTCTACTACCAAAGTCCTATTTCTTTCTGGAATTTCTGGGAAATTATACCAGGAAACTGGTATGTTTACTTCTACTAATCCCACTTCCCATTCTCCTTGTAAAATTAAAATAGAAGGTAATTTAACCCAAAATTTGCTTGTTTTGTTTTCTCGAGAGGGATGAATAGTATTAGAAGGTAAATTAATGTAAAAAGGAGAAGAAACATTCATTTTAAAAATATATCTTATTTTCAAACAATAAAATCTTTTCTTTGATAACTTTGAAAGTATTTCTTATCTCAGGGAGAAAAACCACTGGTGGCTCATATGAACAGGATATTTTCTGTTAACTGAAGACCTCTAGTGAGCATTCCTAAAATTATCTTAAACTATACCATATTTAGCAGTTTATAGAGGCTAGGACTGACATTACTTTACTAGATCAGCGAAGACCTCTAGTGAGAGTCACTGAAACTATGTGCATGGTTTTACACTGAAGACCTCTGGTGGCTGACATAAATTATGTGCATGGTTTTACACTGAAGACCTCTGGTGGCTTATAGAAGGCATTTTCTGCTTACTGAAGACCTCTAGTGAGCATTCCTGAAACTATCTTAAACTATACCATTTTTAGCACTCTATAGACCTCTAGAGGCTAGGACTAACATTACTTTACTAGATCAGCGGAGACCTCTAGTGTGAGTCACTGAAACTATGTGTATGGTTTTACACTGAAGACCTCTGGTGGTTGATATAAATTATGTGCATGGTTTTACACTGAAGACCTCTGGTGGCTGATATAAATTATGTCCATGGTTTTACACTGAAGACCTCTGGTGGCTTATAGAAGGCATTTTCTGCTTACTAAAGACCTCTAGTGAGCATTCCTAAAACTATCTTAAATTATACCATACTTAGCACACTGAAAACCTCTAGAGGCTATGACTAATATTTCTTAACTAGATAAGCGAAAAGCTACTTTTTTACTTTTGTGAGTTTGTTTGCTAATCCTTCCCATACAAGCATTGTTACAGTTAATTTTATCACAAATTGTATGTTTGTTACAGGAATTAATTAAGTTGAAATGAAACAAATTTAATTTTTAGCTCTCAATGAACAGTTGACTCAACAGCAATTTTTAATGAACTCACTGAAGTAAATGTTTAGCTTTACCTTTAAAGCATTAATCGCAATGCTTTTCCTGTAAAGAATTCCCTGTAGTCTGCGTCAAAAAAGTTCATCTGATTTCGCTGCCTCCTTCTTTCTCTTCTTTTCCTTATTCGTTCTCATATAACTTTGCTGCCTTATTGGTTAACTTCGTTGCATTATTCGTTATACTATATTACCTTAAGTTATTGTAGTTTTGTTTCTTTATTCTCAGAGACTTTTTGTTAGCTACTGCTGTATATGTTATGAAATATTTCATTTTTAGAAAGTAACATAAGACAAAAATATTTGTTTCAAACTTTTTATTTCTTATCAAATAAACAAACTTTTGTTTTTTTTTCTTGATTTAACAAGGAAGTGTCAGATGATTTTCTCATTAACCATAACAAACATTCATGACCAACCCATGGTTTTTCATGTACCCATTCAATGGAACAGTAAGGACATTTTATTGTTTCAGTCCTATGATACAAATTTGATGTTTGAATAAAATCATCAAAACATTTTTGATGTACTGGCTTATTGCAACAAATCATATAAGCAATGTTTCTAGTTTTGGTAGAAATAATCATTTCAGTGTTGCATAATTTACATAGCATGTATTCTAATGACATTTTATGCAATCTTTGTCTTGTTTTATTTCTCAATTTTTTTGTTATTTCTGATAAAACATATTCACTAGGATCTAAAGTGTCATCATGTTTTCTTTTTTTAGGTTTCATTAACGTTTCTACATGATAAATATATGGGATTTCGAGTAAGTCACAAGCAAAATTCATCATAGTAAAATAAAAATGTTGATAAGGCATTAATATGCAACACATTTTAAGGACTCGCGGTAAAAGCATAATATTTGATAAAACTAAATTGCCTATTTCATCCTGCAAATAAAAAGACAGGAAATAATCAGCGAAATATACAAGCGCCTCTACTTTGATTTTTTTTAACCGTGGCAAAGAATCAAAATAAGACAAAGCCGAAATAATTTGTTCAGCTTCCTTGACTGACATATAAGGCTGGGAAGGAAAACTGACATCTATTATATCCTTTTCGTTGTCTTTGAAATGTATTCTACCTTCGAAATAACTGATTCTATTTTTCAACAATTCATAGTTAATTTTCGTAATCATTTTTTTGATATGGTAATTCTGGAATATCAAGACAACAAAGCAATATCAAAACAACAAACAATAAGTCTTATGGCTTTTCCTTGATAAGACTAACACAAAATATATGAACAATCAAATAAAATCCCTGTTTTTGTACAGGAATAATAAAAAGGATTTTCCTTTTCTTGTAGGGATATTAGTCTATATATCTCAGAATAGTTAGTGGAGAATTCCAGCTCTCTAAGAAAAAAAAGATATTTGGTTTCGATAGTATTTTTTCATCATTAATTTAAATGTTTTCTTTTGCCACCTGATGAAGGTTTGAGCACCTAAAGGTTTGCCATTTACCCATTTCATACTGCAATTTGCACATTTAATTCCCTCTTTTCTTGGCTTAGTGTATGATTTAAGTCTGAAATTAGTGTAGCATTTATGATAACATGGACTGTCACAACATTCCGTACGATTAATATTTTTTTTCTTGTCTTTTCTGTTGGCGTCATGAAATTCTCCGCAACCTGCGCAAAGGTAACGTACAGGATAACAGTCTATATACATATCACGATAAGCATGTTTTATCTTTTTTGCTAATTTTTTTGTTTTGTAGCATTTAAACGAGCAATACAAATCTGTGCCATGAGTTTTACAATATACGTCTTTAAGAAGATCAAACAAAGGATATTTTTCACCGATCAAATCAGTACAAAAGTATAACAAAGAAATAGTGGTATCATGACAAACATTTCCTGTATATATACATACCTTTACAATCTTAGCTATTTCATTCAAGTGTTTTAAACTTCTTTCGTGTAAATATTTAAACAGAAAGTCACTTTGAAAGTAACAAGCAAAAAAAGCAATTGATTCTACGTCCTCTACAGCATCAAAACTAGCATATGATTCTTTCTTTGATTTTTCACATAAATTTACTATAAAAGAAAAACATTGAGCTACGGTAAGCAAAGAAAAAACAGGAATTTCTATATTAATTTTAGCTTTTTTTTTTTTTTTCTTTTCCTGGAAACTAAAATAGGATTTAAAATAGGAAATTCTTGAACATAAAAGTTTTTTGTTCAAAGAAATATTTCCCTCCATATAAACCAAAGAAATTTTTGAGCAGAAATCTCACTTAAGGTTTTAGAAAAAATCTTAAACAAAACCTTTAAATTTATTCAGTCCCCCCATGTTCATAAATGATATGTCTAGTGAGCTGCTCTTCTGATTTAAAGGAGCGGAAACAGAAACGACAGACGTACTGAGGTCTCTTTCGAGTAGTCAGGAGGAAAGAGCCTGCAAAATGAGCAGGCGTATCGCACCCTCCGCAAGCTCGAGAGAGACTGGATCTATGTTTGGCCAGCTCGCTAGGAGGCTGAACAAGTCTTGCCAACGCAGACTGTTCAAAGAAATATTTCCCCAATTCTTGTGACCCAAACAACCTTACGAATTCTTCCAAAGGAGCTCTGTTGCTCACAAGCGAACCATAGGTGGGTCTTACCACTCCAGTTGGAGCTGTGCTTGCAGGAACGCCTGTGGTATCAGGAGGACCTCTAGGAACGTTTGACGTCTGAAGTCCTGCGTCAATAGGAGGACCTCTAGGAACGCCTAACGTTTGAAGTCCTGCGTTATAAGACGCTCCTCCGACTGTATGAGAAGTCACCTGCTCTTTGGGAAGTGTCTGACTAGGAAGTTGGAAGCCAGCTCTTGTGCCTCTGTGGCTCTGTGAGAAGGTGCCGAAAGCTGATGGTTGGGGGAAGACGGCAAGAGAAGGAACAGAAACTTGTGGGAAACTTTGAGCAGGGTAGATGGAAGGAGCTTGCTGTGGAGACAAGCTCAGGGAGACTGGAGCCGAAACGTTTGGAGGAGGGAAGGCGTGAACAGATGCTTGAACTGGTGCCAAATGGTTTGGAGGAGGGAAGGCGGGAACAGATGCTTGCACTGGTAAGGAAGAGGAGGAGAAATCAAAAGATGATGCTGTTTCTCTCAATTTTCTCAGGGGGGAAGCAGGGTGATTGTTTTTCCTACTTTCATCTCCCTGGCTCTGGGGAAAAGGAGTAGAGGGACGGTTACTAAGAGGAGCAGGAGGGAGAGGATTTTGGAGTATGTCAGCAACCTCTTCGTCACTTTCTGGCTCAGATTTGATGTCAGGACAAGTACAATAAAAAGAAGAAGCTTCAGGGTGAGAAACAGATTTTCCAGGCAACGGTGCTAGGATAGCAGCTGTCAGAGCAGGAAATCTAGCAGAGGCAGTGGCTTGGAAAGGTGCAGGGGAAGGACCTGACAGAGAAGCAACAGGAACAGGAATAGAGGAGGCTTCAGAAAGAGGAAAAATGGAGGCTTTAGATGAAGTGGCTTCAGAGGAGGCTTTAGGAACGGAAGCTTTGGTTTCAGTAGCAGAACGAAGCTGCTTAGGAGAAGCAAAAGTGGAGGTCTTTGTCTTAGCAGAGGAAGGACAAGCAGAAGTAGAGGTCTTAGCCTTAGTAGAGGAGGTCTTACTCTTAGCAGCGGAAGTGGAGCCCTTAGACTCTGTAGAGGAAGGAAGCTGTTTAGAGGAAGGAGAAGAAGAGGGGGGTAGGGACAGTGAAGTTCCCTTGCTCTGAAAGAATTTGACGTGTTCTTCCTCGAAGGAAGATACGCCAGAATTTATTCTGAAAAGAGAAGCTGCAGCTTCAGCATTAGAAATAGATGGAGAGGAAGACGAGAGGTTTTGCGATTTGCTCTTTTGCAAGGCAGGCAATGAAGCTTCACTAGCAGAACGTTTAAGCGTCTGCGAAGAGGAGGTATTTTGCGAGCTGACAGACTGTGGAATAGAAACAGAAAGTGAAGCAGAAGAAGAAACGACAGACGTGGTTTGAATAGAAGCAAGTTGAGGAGGAGATGAGAGAACTGTGTCAGAAGAAGTGGAACCTGCAGAGGTAGAAGGTGCAGGTTCCACTGTAACAGGACGATGAGGTTGAATCTTAAATAATTTTGTTGGCAAGGGATGGGTAGCTTTCGGCATCTAGAGAAAAAATATATATATATATATATATATATAAACATATTATAAACAGTGGCATATATAAACAATTAGACTAACATATATCATTAATCATGCGAAATTTTAATTTTCTTTGGTTTAGGTATTTTTGGACCTCTTTTGTCTTTTGTGCTTTTCAGAACTGCATAAGAACAGTGCTGTGGACATCTCGCACACTTCTCTAAATTTTCAGGTAATATATTCGACGATAAGACTACAAGATGTTTTTGAAGACGCTCTATAACTTGAAAACAATATTCCAAGTTTGCCTGGCTTAGTTCCAATTTGTCTTTGAACAATGTTGCTAAAGGAGGAAAATTTTTAAGATGCTGAATTTTATCTTCTATTTGAACTTTCTTTTTCTCTAATTCTTTTTTGATTTTTGGGGAACAAATACTTTTTTGATTTTTTTCACTTTCTTCTTCGCTATCAGACAATGCGAGATCATCTTTCAGAAACATATATTCTGGATCACTAATTATGGCACTGTCTTCTGACTGACTTCTTGATAATTTACTCTTAGAATATTTTTCTGCTTTTTTTTCTTCTTCGCTGTCACTCATTCGAATAGGAGAAGTGCCAGCTTTAGGTTTATAAGATAAATCATCATTTTTTTCTTTGCTTTCATCTTCACTACTATCTGAGAAATTTTCTTCTTTAAAAAGATTGCTAGGCATAGAAAGTAAATTATCAGATTTCCTTTTTTTATTCAAGCTACTTTCTTTTTCATTTTTAACTCTGCTCTGTGAAGGAGAATATTCTGTTATTTTTTTCAAATCTTCATTCAAAAATAAATTTACAACCTTTGATCTAAAATTATATAAAGGATGAAAATCAGTGCTTTGATTTTTTGAAGCAAAATAAATATTTATTTTCAAAATTTCGCAAACACATTCTACCAAAATACTATGAGAAGACAGCAAATCTAATAAAATTTTAGCTTTGTTTTGAGTCATGCAATATCCATAATATGTGCTGTAAGCTTCGTCCTTTTTCATATAAAACATAAGAGAAGACCAAGCTTCATCTTTTAATATAGCAATAACTTTATCCCTTGGAATTTTTTTTCCTTTTTGCTGTTTGCTGATCAGTTGAGTAATGTAAAACAAACAGTGTGTGTCTTCTTGTTTCACTTTACTCCAGTATTCATGATTTTCTTTTTTGTCTTGACACAATATAGTAAACAAAACCAGAAGAAAATGTGAAATTATCTTAATTTCTTTCATTTTGATGAAGCTTGATTTTTCTCTTGATTTATTTCAAGCAATGCCTCCTTAATTTCAAAGCACAATTCGAAAAAAATTGATGTGTCTTTTACTATACAATTTCCTTTAAAATTATGACCTAAAGTAAAAGTAAGATATTTATTAGATACCCTAAAAGAAGAAAAATAATTCAATTTTTTGGTGACAGCTATTTTATGATCATACAAAAGCCAAGAAGATTCAAAAGAATTTGACTCTCTAATTTTGTAGATATATTTTTCAGGCAATCTAGAAAAAAGCTTTAAGAAAAGCTCATATAGCTTTGTTCCCTGATTATTTAAATTTATTTCTATACTTAATTGCACATTCAATAAATTAACTTTTATTTTCTGGTAATCTATCTCAGAATATTTTGAATAAAAATGCAAACAATATTTAACAACGAATTTATCTATTTTGTTTAATAAATAAGAAAAATTATTTTTCAAAAATATATAGCAAAATCCATTTCTTGTAAATTTCAAAGAAAAGTTTTTTCTTACAACATGTATAGATCCCCTGTACTTAGAAATACTTTTCTTTGGAGACCTAAAACTTTCTATATCTATTTTAGCACTAGGATTTGTAGTAACTATAAGAACAATATTATTTACTATGTATTGAATAGACATATAACTGCATAACAAATTAAAAGGCTACAACCTTGCTTGATAAATCAGCAAACTACGAAAGTCTCGTAAACTTTTGCAGCAGGAACTATCAACTGCCTTTGGAACTTTGACAGCTTCAAACTATAACGAAAAAAATCATATAAATTATTTCCTAGAAATATTTTCAAGCTCAAATATTTGTATTTTTCGTCACTGGGGTATAACATACAGCTTACACAGTAATATCAATTAAAGTATTCCTTAAAATAAATAAAATAGTCACTTATGATGTCTCAAAAAAATAAAATCATGCAAATAAACATTTCACAGCCGTTCTTGACTTTAATACTCATAATTTCAATTACTGCTGTCAATGTCTTCACAGAAATAATTCTCTAAAGATTTACAACGATCAATTTTTGCATGGAACATCAAGCTGCTAGTAAAAGTCATAAATTCCCTCACCAGGAGGCAGCACTGCACTGCGTTGTTTGAGTTGTCTGCTGCTATAATCTGCTCTCTGTTGCCAGCAGAATACGGGTATGGTTTCCTGCTCTGGAATAAATAAAGTTTTAAATTACACCCTCACAAAAAAATAAATTTTGCAAATAAAAGATTTTTCAGCCATCCTTATCCCTGTAATTTTAATTTCTACTATCAATTACTCTACTGAAAAGATTCTCTAAAAAATTATAGTTATCAGTTTTCATGTGGAACATCAAGTCTCCATATCAATTCTAAGAAAAGGTTATATCATTATCTATTTTTAAATATTGTTTGTGTCGCCTTATCTATTTCAAAAAACTTTTTCATGTTTCATGTTATTAAGCCTAAAATAACCTGTGTAGCCATATCGATTTCAGTAGTCTACACTAAACTATTCAACAATAAGCTGTTTATCACTTACCAGGAGGCTATGATGTGCAACAATGTATACTCGAGTAAGGCAGACAGTCAAAGTAGCTGCTGACGTATAGTACGCAGCTAGTGCAGCAATGTTTCTTAAAGTGTACCTAAAAAAATAAATTTTTAAGTTATAAAATCATATAAACAAAGGATCTCACTTCTGTTTTATATCCTATACACCGTAATTTTAATCACAGTCTTTAATGTCCACACAGAAATACTTCTCTTCAAAGTTACAGTAACCAACGTCCTATCAGCTCCTTACTATAATATTATCAAAAAACACTAAACAGCAGTAAAAGGATGTAACGTAGCTACTAACTAAATTTTTCAATCATGCATTAACAAGGCTAAAAAGCATAATCATTTATCACCCTTTAAGAAAATTTATACTATAGAGGGTATGGATAGGAGGTCTTCCATATTACATGTCACATGTCATTTAAATTCTCATGTCCATGTCACCTCTAAAAACCTTACATGTCCCATGTCGAATTTAAAAAGGATCTATGTCATGTTACTAATTCTTTACCTCATGTAACTAAAGCTCATGTCACATGTTGATTTTAAGGAATAATCATGTCATCATGTCGAATTTAGTAGTCCACACCCATACTATACTATAGCCTACCTTCATAAGATCCGCAGAATTTACTTCTCAGTTTTATCTCCAGAGGGCAGCTCTGTGTTATGCTATCCTAGTCACAAGCACAGTCCCTGCCTTGTACGTTGTTTCAGATTTCTGCTGCTCTGGAAACAGGGATATACGTTTAACCCTGAAACAAAAAAATGAAATCAGTTTCAAAACAATGTTTATTGCAGCAGAGAAAGCTAACAGTGTTGCTTTGCTGTAGCAGATGCAGCGCAGGAAATATCGCCAGTGTTACAGACTCTAAGTCATAAAAGAAAAAACACTTCAACGTCGAACGCCGACAGCAGGATTCGTACCCGCAACCTAGAGATATGTGAGCGAACGCGCTACCACTGCGCCATCCTGTCAGGCTAAGGACCGCGACTGTTTAGATATATTTATCTCCCTGGATTCTTTCTATGATGCTAAACAACAGAAATTCTATTTCTACACCTCGGTATCTAAAGTGTATGAGTCATAGGTTTATCTTCAGGCAAGCAAACTTTATCTGCAGGTCAAACATCTTCCTTTCCTCTATTGTTTTGTTTCTTTATCTCAAAGAGGGATATAATGTCTAAAAAGAGGGATTCAGCTGCAGCTATCTAACTAGGACGTTTATACTTTGCTTAATATCAGCATTCAACATGAAAACTCTGTGGCTCCTAGTTGGGTTTCTGCAAGTCTGTTATATGCAGACAGTGCAATACAATTGTCAATGTGCCTTCACAAGATCTACTTTGATATGTCATCAACATATTGAATGCATTCAAGCTATAACAGCTTCTCATCTTTCTTTTGTCACATCTTTCATAAAAAATCCAGGACATAGAAGGGAACAATACGGACGTTATTTCATACCATGAAAATGTTTTCCCTTTCCTAGAGAAACTCACGACAAACCATGGAATATATTATTGCGATGCTGGTTTATGCAGGTAAGAAAATGCTACACCAATTTGTTTCTATTTCAACTTAACCCATTAAGAACTGGCTGAAAGAGCCTTTTGGTAGGCTAGAGACCTAAATTTTGAGCAGAATATTTACCAGGGGCGAGACCTTGCTAACCAGCATACAGTCCCCATAACTTTGATCTTATTTTTGACATGATTCTATCGTCTGTATCACTCTAGACTCCTCAAATTTGAATTCCTCTTCCCTGAAATAGGTCTAAAAAATCATCAGACTAATAATAGCAGGTCAATTAAATCTATCTCACAATTCCAAACATGGCTACCGTATCAATATAGTAATGCCAATTATACTCAACATCAGGCCCTGCATAGTGTTGAGAATACTCAACATCAGGCCCTGCATGGATGTTAAGGATTCTCAACTTCAGGCCTCATTAGGTTAAGTTAAACAAATAGATTTTGTCGCATATCCCTTGTCTTCATATGAAACAACTATATTCCCACTATAGAGAGCCTACTTTGAACTAAATCTTTCTTTTGTCTTTTGATTCCAGATTGAAATACACTAAGCCAACAACTGCACGTCCTTCTTCTCCTGCTATACACTCTACGTCTAAACCAGGCTTAAATACGGCTATATCTACCACTACACGTCCTGCTACTACAGCTACTCATTCTATGCCTAAGCCGAGCTCAAACACTGCAACATCAACCTCTACACATCTTTCTTCTATTGCTACGCCTAAATCAAGCCTTCCTACATCAAATTATCCTTCAATGGCTACAAAACCTTACTCTACTTTCGGCCCTACTTCTTTTCCAAGGTAAGTTTAAAGGCTGATGTAAAAAAACCACACTATTACCATGTTCAGACCTCTGACACCAAAGGACATAAACCTTTCTTAAATCAGCAGGTAACATAGAGCTCAAAAACAAAAACCAAGAAAATACAATATAATATCTGGTTCAAACAATTCCCAAACTTAACATAAAGTTTCACTTTCAAAAATATCATGTAATAAAATACTATAACTTAAGAATATTTTTCATTTCTTTATTTTCAGATCAACGTTAGCTACTGAGACCAACCTGAAGCCTAAGAACCAAAAAATCCTATCTGTGGAGCACGTAACCCATCCTCCTCTCCTCTATGACATTAGCCCAGAGGCTTTGTCCACAGCCTTCACAGAGCATGATATGGATTCATCCACTGCTAATTCTACCAGATCTTCTACTTCTAAACCTCTCCTGCCGTCCTTCCTCACTCAAACTAGCTCTACTTCAAGAACAACGTCTATGATTTCTCATCCTGCTCTTACTTTTCCCACTAAGGAAATTCAGCAAGCAAAAGAAAAAATCAGCTTCTCTAAAGATAACAAGTATGCATAAAATTATTGTTATCTATTTCTAATAAAACAATGAAAATATTCAATCTGTATTTCATTTATAAAATATACATAAATCAGCTTAATTTTATGCTAGTGTAATTACCTGAAAATTATATTTCCCTTAACTTCATATCTAACACTGCATGAACCTTCAGATTTAAGCAATGTAAAGTTGATAAAATCTGGGTGTAAAGTTGCTTAAATGTGCTTGATAGCCTTCTTTAAGCATCTTTTATCCACTTAAAGCAAGTTAAAGCATTTCCCGCTTAAAGCTGATAAAAAGTGCAAAAAAACGATCATTTAACAGATTTAAGCAACTTTACATCCAGATTTGATCAACTTTAAACAATTATACACTGCTTAAATCTAAAGGTTCATACAATGTGATCAAATAATTGTTAAATTTTCATACAATTTCAGGAAAATACTTACCTCTGAAAAAGGTAGCAGGAAGGAAACCGTGTTTAACTCTCCCACTACCTTGGCATGGGAATCTTCTTTGAGAAGGAAACCAAATTCGCCTCCAACGTCAGGGACCAAAAGGAAAACTGTATCTGTCTCTCCAGACTCCTTACACGGAGGATCACCAAGCACCAAATCTATCGCGCCTTCAAGAACACTAACTTATATCACCCCTCAGACGATATGGGAGGGGCCAAACTCTACCTCTGTGAGCCCCTCTTCTCCCCCTGCGTCACTTAACCCCTCAAGGGGAAAATGGATGACTATTACAGGCATTGTAATAGGTAGTGCATTAACACCTTTGGTGATATGTGTATCAATAATCACAGCACTGTTAATTAAAAAACGTAAAAGGTCCGTAATATACAGACCTAATCAATCTACTCCTAGCACAGCTAGAGATGAAGTGGAAATGCAGCCACTCAGATCTTTTCAGGCTTAAGTATTTTCTTTTAAGCTACAGGCTTGAAAACGATAAAACACCATGAGATTAACATGTAACTATGCTAGTTGTCTACATATCATTATCTAGTTGAGACGCAATAGTCCATATATGGAAGTTTACTAAGACGTAGTTACTTCCATGTATGGACCTTAGTTAAGACGTAGTTACTTCCATATATGGATCTTAGTTAAGACGCAATTTCTTCCATATATAAATCTTCGCATAAAACATAACTACTTCTTTTTATACATCTTAGTTAAGACGCAGTTTCTTCCATATATAAATCTTCGCATAAAACATAGTTACTTCCATTTATACATCTTAGTTAAGACGCAGTAACTTCCATATATAAATCTTCGCATAAAAGGTAGTTGCTTCCATGTATAAATCTTCTGTTATAGATCTTTAAAGGTGACTACATTAATGCATAATGCTCTTGAGTTATAAAAATGCAGAAAATATATCCATAACGATTAATTTATCACCGTAACAGCTCTGCATTATAGTAACATTATTGTCTGTGAAACAAGCATAACAGTCAAATAAAACAAAAATGTTAACGGCTCTTTACAACAGCAGCATGATAGTCAAAGGGATAAAGCATAAAAACAAAAAAACTGAGGCTCTTAAAGAGTTAACTCTGCGCTATTTCCCTTTTTACAGATGTACCCCATATATATACATATATCTTTATTCAAGACGTAGTTCCCTGCTCTGCTTTTACTTGATACACAAGCAAGGTTTAAAAAAGCTAATGGGGTAAACCTTAGAAAGGATAGACAATAGGCACTGACCAAAAAAACCACGCAGCTTTTAATGAAGACAGATTAACGTAGACTAAAACAATAATACATACATAAAAACTAAAGCTTTAAATTTTCACCTATCTTAACAATTAAGATTTACTGTAGTTTCAGTAAAGTGATGAAATTGCTCTTAAAAAGTATACATAGTACTTACAATGCTTCAAGAGCATATCCAAAAAATGTGATCTGGAATAAGAAAGGTGTGGTTCTGTTTCAAAGGTTAAGGAGCCTCATGTGCTCAAGCCTCTCCAGCACTTAATCAAAACATGTTATTATAAAGTACAACGTAGTATTATATTAACTCAACAGCACTGCACCTGCTATGCTATAACTCGTAAAAAACCTACCACTCATGCTGTGCTTAACCCATTGAGGGCTAGCATCGACAACAGCAGATACCATGGTAGGTCTAGCGTCAACTATAGTGGATACCTTGGCAGGTCTATGGATGTCAATCCTAAAAAATTAATACGTATACTCATGAAATATTCTGCTAAACAGCGAAAAATCTCACCAGCGCAGTAAAGTGAGATTTATCTGTCTATGAAATAAAAAATCTTGGTAAAAAACAACACTCTATTGTCATGACTTTATCATTATATATCTATTCCTACTGTCTACCCTATTCCTGTGCGATAGACTGAAATAAAACTGGGCATTAACTTCTAAACACAAATGCGTAAAAAATATAAATTTCCACCTTTATTTACGACAAATAAAAAAGCAAATCAAAAAATAACTATGCAATACCTGATTCAAACATAGCTGCGCAGAAAGAAAAGGATTTCCCCCTTTTTACTGCAGATAAAAAGTTAGGTTAAAAACTAACTACGCAGTGCCTTATTCAACTTACTACGCAAAATACTACTTTTTACCACTAATAAAAAGCCAGATCAAAAACTAACTACGCAGTGCCTTATTCAACTAACTGCGCAAAATCCTACTTTTTACCACTGATAAAAAGCTAGATCAAAAACTAACTAGGCAGTGCCTTATTCAACTAACTGCGCAAATCCTACTTTTTACCACTGATAAAAAGCCAGATCAAAAACTAACTACGCAGTGCCTTATTCAACTAACTGCGCAAAATCCTACTTTTTACCACTGATAAAAAGCTAGATCAAAAACTAACTACGCAGTGCCTTATTCAACTGACTGCGCAAAATCCTACTTTTTACCACTGATAAAAAGCTAGATCAAAAACTAACTACGCAGTGCCTTATTCAACTAACTGCGCAAATCCTACTTTTTACCACTAATAAAAAGCCAGATCAAAAACTAACTACGCAGTGCCTTATTCAACTAACTGCGCAAAATCCTACTTTTTACCACTGATAAAAAGGTAGATCAAAAACTAACTACGCAGTGCCTTATTCAACTAACTGCGCAAAATCCTACTTTTTACCACTAATAAAAAAGCCAGATCAAAAACTAACTACGCAGTGCCTTATTCAACTAACTGCGCAAAATCCTACTTTTTACCACTGATAAAAAGCTAGATCAAAAACTAACTACGCAGTGCCTTATTCAACTAACTGCGCAAAATCCTACTTTTTACCACTGATAAAAAGCCAGGTTAAAAACTAACTACGCAGTGCCTTATTCAACCTAACTGCACAATGGCAATAACTTTTCCTGTCTGTTTAACTATAGCTACAGGGATTGGATGAAACAGACCCCTCCCTATTTACATAGCTCCTCCCTATTTCATAAAAAATGCTTTTACCCTTTATATGCTCAAACTAAACAGGAAAATGGCAAAGAACCAGAAAAATGGGGAAGGCTTACTCAATGCAGGATATTTTATTTCTATTTGCTCGGATTTTGAGCATTAAACTACCAGCCTTTAATAAGGTAAGTGTTCCAACAGGATTTAAAAGAAGGAAACAAGATTCATATTCTTTGTGTGATTGCTTAGATGGGAAACAAAATAAATGTGGAAAGCTATCTATAAAAAGCTACTGGACAGGGCAAAACTATATCAAAATGTGCCCATACCACAATTCTGTCTGTCATTATTCACATGAAATGTACAAAGAAGCCAGCCATAAAAGTTACATTTTCAAACACCAGCCCTCAAAAAAGTCATTATACGTAGCAATAGAAAGTGCTTTGCGTATTTTTCAGGCTATCTTTTTATTCAATTGCAAAATAGACAAAGGGCACAGCTTCTATTTGGCTCAATTACTGAGTCAAATAATAAATGAAAATGAAATGTTGGCCTGCTTTAGATCAAAAGATATCGCAAAATTGGCAAAAAAAGGATTTACCAAGAAAGACTTCATATTTTTCTTGGCTCAAATGTTCATGAAGGGAACATATTTTTCTCACAAAAAAAAATATGTAGGGAAATCATACTACATAAGAGATTTAGATGTTACCATGCTGATTATAAAAAACATAGAACAAAAAGGGCTGACTCAAGCAATCAAGAATTTTTCCTTCTTTCAGATCATCAGAAACACGATAGAAAATGAAAGCCTTCTCCAACTTCATTTGAAATAACTACAAAAGCAATGTATTCACCTGTCTCTGCATATTAAGCATGTAGGTATATGTATAAATAAGGAAGCTGTATTTTTATGCTTGATCCAGATCTGTTTAAAAATCTGCTTCTCAAATAATTAGGCTTTATGTTATCACTTGATCCAGATCGGGTGAAAATAAAAGCTAAAAACAAGGCATTCAATATCTTCATTTTATTCAACGTAGGTTAGGTAAAATGAAATATACAATATATGCCATTCATATGTATCTATATATCTACTTAGCTCATAAAGAGATAGGAAACATTGTTTTTGTTCCAAAATTTTTAACTTTAGGCCTTTATTTTTTCAAAATTATGTCAGTCATGTAGATCTACCTTCACGTGGTGACTGATGGATGTATATTTATACATATTAAACATGTGTAAATATATAACGAAAGATCTACTTTTTGTTAAAAATTGAGCAATATACTATACCTAACCTATAACAAAGAGCAGCTCAAATACTGTGTAAGCTTCTCACCATAACCATATCAACAGCTTGCCTTTTACAGCGAGCAGCTAAGACTCTATATAAGCTGCTCGCTGTAGTACAAACTCACTAACTGACTCACTAAGTGCTGTATAAGCTACAGCTTTTAAACCATTTTAAGTCTCTGCTGCAGCTTATAACACCTCAAGAAAGTCAAAGTGCGGCTTACATGCAGGGATTTACTTATATAAGATTTAGGAAGGAATAAGAAACTTTTTTTCAAACCCTGGGAAGGCTTCTAGCAAAGCTGTTAACTCAGGGTGCGGCTTATACGCGGGTGCGGCTTATACAGGGGATTTTATGGTAACTCACTAAAAGACTCGCTGATTTGTTTAAGGTAATTAAATACAAAGTTTTATAATAAAAACTAGTCTGTAATTACTCTGCCATAGGGAAGAACACAAAGACTTCATAATGCTGCACATATAGTCTAAAACCCTAAATAAAAAAGTGTGCCGAGCTGCTCCTACTTATACATATATGTATACACGTTTACACACACATCCAGCAGCAGGCCTAAGGCTCAGTGACTCACTGACCCAGTCACCAGTCACCACGAAGCAACACATAAATGGGAACCGTTATGCCTAAGGCAACACAGCACTTCATTTTAAAAACAGAGCATTGTGATAACACAAGTGAAAGGCTGGAAGACTGCCTGCCTGTCCCCCATCTGGAGGGATCTATAATAACTATAGCTGCATAGATAGTTTCTAAGCCACTGACTGTTTGCTTTCCCATCTGGCGGCATTTATAAGAACTATCAAAAGCACTAGGAGGAGTTAGTCTAAATATATCTCTATAAATAATGTACCAAAATTACTCCTATTCAAGTGTTAGCATTTATAAAAACAGCTCAAATTATCATTGCTTATAGGCTTTATTATAATCTACTCACTATGGCTTATAGCGAGCAGCTTAATCCCTTTTGCCTATAGCTTTATTATATAAGGCCATGGGAAGTTAGATCACAATTTACCGCTCAAGCCATTTTGAAAATTAATGAGGCTTTTTTCATTATTCATTATATGGGTACCAGTGGCTGGAAATGTCTAGGTTGTATGTAACATCATGTTATTAATACTCCTTGCACTGTAAGCTTTAATTTGATACCAAATATGGCTCCCTTTGCTCATTCCTTACCATGTCCAAATAGATTTTTGAAAAATTCTGCAGTTTTTTTAGATAATAAATAATGAAAATTTCCCATGCGGCCCCTTCAAAAGCATACAAGCGGTGGACAGTAAACTGCAATGTGAGTTCCATTGGTCTAAGCTACTAGCTGTGGTTACTCTGAACACTTCACTTTAAAGCAAAGCATCGTGATGACGCTGGTACTGCACGTACTCCCATCTGGAGGGATCTAAAAGAACTATGTAGTTCGCACTCCCATCTGGAGAGGTCTAAAAGAACTATAACTACATAGATCTATAGGTCATGTGGAACTAATTCCATTTCCTCTATGTTTCTATAGCAAAACATATACATTAACTGATCTCTTTTATAAATAATATAAATATATCTATAAACGACCTCTTTTATAGATAAATTAAATATATCTATAAACGACCTCTTTTATAGATAAATTAAATATATCTATAAACGACCTCTTTTATAGATAAATTAAATATATCTATAAACGACCTCTTTTATAAATAATCTAAAAATAGGAGGTCTTCTCTGGATAATCCAAATATGATGGTCTTTTCTGGATAATATTCAGAAAAGACCATCTATTATACTACTTACATTATTGTTTGATAATTTAGGTTAAAACTTGTAGATTTTAACAGTGTTACCACATTTTTATATTCTTTAGATTCAAGTACTGTATTTAATGTAGTAGCACTGTTAGGGTTTATTTTAACATAATCATTTCCATGGAATATTATTGATATATTGCTATGCCTTGAATTTTCTCGACTTTTCCATATGACTCCAAAATAATCAACTTCAAAACTTTTCAATAACTTATCGAATTCTTTTAAACTTTCTATTACCTTATTTAATAAGGGAGAAGATTGAATACTGTCGTTTTTCCATTTTTTTAAAAAGATTTCTGCAGTTTTATTTTTTAATATAAAAGTAATAACTTTAGTATTTTCATATGGAAAAATATTATTGTTTTTATATTGAAACGTATTATTTTGAGTTAAACAATAATCACATAAACAATCTTCTAAGGTGCTAAGTAAGTATAGATCCATGTTTGTATCGTATTCCATTTTGTTGCTTGTTTTGTATATGTTTTTATTCTGTTTATCACAACAATATTCTTGCTTAGTTTACTTTTTATTAGAATATTTTTTACATAGAAAGAGCGACTTCATGAATAATGTGATTCATTGAACCAATGCCATTGTAAATTTTCGTCACCTAGTTGTTTGTTAGAATCAACTTTAAGAATTCCTCTAAAGACATTAATTCATTTTTGGAGGGGTCGATTTCATCAGAACCTTTTTCATCAGTTGGTTCTTCTTCCGCCGAATAAAATTCTTGTTCTTCAGACGACGTTTCATCAGCTAAATGAGATTGTTCTATGTCTGATTCTTCAGACGAGTCACTTTCTCCAGAATCACTTTCTTCACAGTCTTTTTTTTCTTTCAATGAAGCAGATATCTTTTTGCCTGATCCAAAACCTTGATCATTTCTTTCGGTTTTATCAGGTGTACATACTTCTTCTAGCTCAGGGATGAGAATTTTTTCTAATATTATTTGAGCTATTTGATCTCCATGTTTTATTTCGAAGACTTCATTTCCAAAATTAAACAGCAAAACACCAATTTTTCCCCTGTAGTCTTCATCTATTACCCCTGCTCCTACATCGATGAAATGATTAAGAGCAAGTCCTGATTTTGGTGCTATGCGACCATAGCATCCTGTAGGTATGCAAAGTATTATATCAGTTTGTACCAATTTTTTTTCTTTAGCAGGAATAATATAATCATAAGCACTATATAAATCAAACCCTGCAGATTTTTTTGTGGATCTGGTTGGCTTCAATGCTTTTGTTGATGCTTTAACATAATGCATAATAGGTTGGAGAATAGGTGAGGCAGGTAGTAAAGCAGATTTTTGACATGTTGTTACTAACAGTGTATTTGGTTTGTCTTTTACAAGAGTTATATAGAAAGAATCTTGACAACGCGCCATTTTGCTGAACGTTATTTCAGTTGTTTTGTTGTTTAGTATAACGCTATTCACAGAGATGTTTTCTTTGTTTTAGTTCATTTAAGACGATCTTTGCTGTAATATTTAAGATTTTCATTGTAAATTTCTTCATATATTTTGCTGTAAGCTAATTGAGAGAGTTTTTCACCTTTTTCAGTGTTTTCAAGCTTAGAACGTTCTTCTAATTTTATAGGATAAATTTTTTGTAAAACAAGTCGCGCAACAGCATCACCACTTTTTATTTTTAGGTCTTCTTCTCCGAAGTTAAATAAAACAATGGTAATATACCCTCTGTAATCTTCGTCTATTATTTTTTGGTTGATTAACACAAAGTTATGTTTTCTTGATTTGCATAGAGGTAAAATTATACCATAATAACCTTTAGGGACAGCAACTTTAACTTCTGTTGTAATTGTACATGCTGTATTATTAGGAACAGTATGGTTATATGAACTGTACATTTGAATCCCTTTGTTATTTTCCTCTTCAGTAGGAGAGAAGGAACCTGCTATTTTACTGTATTTTAGAACAGACATTTTCGTTCAGTTTTATATGACATGATGTGATGCCTATTGTTATGATTCTCAAGTAAGTAAATAACCAAACAAACAAAATGAAATAATTTTTTATATGATTTTATTTTGATTGTCACATGTGTAAAGACAGTTTTTCATTTTCAGTTTGTTCCTGTTCTTTTATCAAATTCAAGGAATATCATGTTTAGCACATCATTTCTTTTCATGTCGTGTACTGCTTTCATCAGTTGATGAGTAGCACTGTACTTAGATCTTTGCCACATTTTTAAGACATTGAAGGTTAATTGAGCTATGTCTTGTTCGGGCTGGGACGATATTGTTCTTCTTTCGTCAGACGTGATATGTAGATATGTAGCTATGTCCTTCCAGTCTCTTGACATTTTTTCACTCAATAAGCTGAAATACATTTGCACGGAGGTCGATTCCACGTCATACTCTTCTAGTTTTTTTTCTTTGAAGAAATTTTCAGTGAATTCCACCAAGTCTATTCTGTGGTTTTCCTTTAAACTTGTCATCAGTTCTTCTGTTCGTAAGTAGTAAGGAACTTCTCTCCACCATTTATTCAGCATCTCTATGCCCATAGCAGTTGGAGTTTTCGTCTTGTTCATGCTTTCAAGTTTAGCATGAGGGATGCCAAGATATACTCCTAAGGTCATCCATTGACGTGCTAACGATACAGAGATTTTTTGAAGAAAGATATCTGAATATCCTAAATCATCTTGAAAGTAATAAGTAGGTAAAGGCATTTTTTACCTTCAAAGGATTAGAGTGACAATCAAAAGTAGGAAAAGAAATAAATCAAAAATACATAGACCAATGATTTAAATAACACATGTACTTCCTCAACATATGTACTTATGAAGAACTTTAGATGCTCTTAACATGAGGCTTATATTTTATCTCAAGGAAGTAAAATTTAGTTCCAGACTGTTACAAAAAAGGTATATCGGGTAAATGTATACTAAGCATAAATAGACATAGTGACATAGAAGAAAAGAAAACAGGATAAAAGATTATAGTAGTTATTAATCCATATATGAAATAGTATATAACGCTCATGAATCCATATGTAGTACAAAACAAAAGAAACAAAAACAAAAAAACTTTATATATTTTAAGACTATCAATATTTTTCTTTTTAATCATTTTTTTTTTATTTAGATAAGTTGCAAGACAAAATATCTTTCCACGAAGACAGATATTCTTTCACTTTTTCTTTATCTTCTTCAGTATATCTTTCTAAGTATATTGGATTTATGTCCAAAAAATTGGTGATAGAAAGATCTCCGTCTAAAATACCATGAACATTTATTTCTTCAGGCTTCAGATCTCGTTCTGCATGACAAGCTAACATGTCTATCACACTTTCAATTAAAGCATATTTTCTCATATTTCCTTCTCTGTAATATTCAGGATGATGATCATTGTTTTCATAGTGATGAAATAAAGCATTTTCCCAAGTTGTTTTTTCTTGGGAATTTTTTGGTCCATTTTTAGTATGGAACTTAAAGGTGTAACCTATGGCTTCTCTCATTGAAAACTTAGATAAGTCATGCACCATTATTCGTTCTGTTAAACACATTTTATCTTTTTTGTCAAATACGTTTTCTAAAAGGTAAAAAGTGAAACATATCATTTGTCTATGCCTTAAAACCTGTTCGAAATGTTGCAAGAGAAGTTTCAAGAAAGAATTGTTGCAAGTTATTTTTTCTTTTTTAGATTTTATGTATTTAATGGCTATATCGTCTTCCCAGTTTGCGTGTTTCAACAGTTTTTTTATTTTAAAAGTGTACTTTCCCATATCAGCGTAGTGTTCTGCTCATGAAGCCAGACAAAAGTTTCTCTTGTTTTTCTGTGATTCGTTGCACAAGAATATTATTTTTGTTTCCTAAAGATTTTATTATTTCTTGATTCTTTTTTCTCTCTGCTCTAAGAATGCGAAATTGGTTTTGTTGCCTTTTTCTTGTTTCTTCAAGGGTTTCTATCTTATGTATGCATCAGGACACACCCCGTCTTCTAGCGAAGGCTTCCAATCAGAATAACTGTTCATGTTACTTTGACGCAGATCAATGTTCACATAAAGTCTGTTTGTTCACTTATCGCATCTATGTTTTTATTTCTTAATCACTTTCATGTTTTTTTTCTGAATTTAAATGAAAAGCTTCGTTTGGCTTATTTCTATAAGTCTCCATTAAAACATCAGAAGGCATAGAATCTGGCACATCACAAGTTTCGCCGTCTGCTACAATTTTACTGCCTTCTTCTGAGTCATCACCGTCGGCTACTGTGCGACCATACGGATAAGAACCTCTCCTGATGTTATATATTCTCTCTGCTTTAGCTAAGTTGTATGCCTTCCTGTGAGCCATTAAATTCATATTTTCATTTCGTGCTTCTCTTAATTGTAAAGTAAGATGGAGATTATTTTTTTCTTCCTCTTTTATGATATTAATGTGTTCACGTCTTTCTTCTTCTAACAGAGATATATAAGTGCCTTGATGTAAGCATATTTTTTCAAGTATTTCATTGCGCTTTACTTCAAAAATCATATTGTTCCCTTTTGTATCCATGATTAAGACTTGAGAAATAATCTTAATTTATATATTTTTTTTAGGTCTCACACGAGAAAGATGTTCATTCTTATAATTATTTGAGTATCTCAGGATCTTTTGTTTCTTCAGTGAATACATTTGAGTCGGGCAAATGTTCTTGATTTGCAATGGTAGTTAGTAATTGATTATTTTTTTCGTACATTATGTTATTAATATCTCGGTTTTCATTTATTTGAGTAGATTTTAAGTCATGGTTAGAAACAGAAGATCCTATGACAGGATATGTCCATGTTTTTCTGTGATTTACATTAGTTACAAAACAAGACAGGAAAGTTTGAGTTTTTTCATTGTTATCATAAATATTTCCGCTTTCTGTACAAGACAAAAATATTTCATCTCCTTTCTGGAAAGAAGGGGAGATAGATTGTTTACGCGTTTCTAACATAATGACTACGATGCTTAAAATAAGAGTAAAAACTATTCCTCCTGCTCCTACTTTCCCGTTTGAAATCAAATTATTTATTTTGCTTAAACTTTTCATGCTTCCTTCTTTTGTTTTATGTTCGCTCATTTTTTTAAAAAAAATATCTTTTTATGATGATCAGTTCCAACAAATCGGCAAATAATTTCCAAGACAAGATGAAAAAGAAATAATACATTAATCTTTTTTTTCTTTTTTGTGTTGTTCTTAAAAAATTATTTTTTGTAGAACAAATTTGTTTGTTACAAAACAAGGATTTCTTTTTCCTTCGATTATTTTGTTTTTTCTTTAAAAAGTATTGTTTTACTTTACTGTCATTCCAATCAGGATCTGAAGTGAAGCTGGATATAACTTGTTGCATTGACTTATTCTCAGCTCGTTTTTCTAAAAAGAACAAGCAATATAAACCACAAGTCATAGAAAAAAGTCCTTGAATAGAATGAGAGGAATATTTATATTTTTTAGGCAAAGCTTTCAGAAAACTTTTTCGCATAGGACTGAAGCCATATGAATCGAAATATTCAGCTAGTTTATGAGGTTTTTCATAATAAAAAGCTACCCAATGTTGTCCGGGTAAGTTACTGTTGTCGGTGTTGACTACATAACCTGTAGGAAATGATTTCACTGCAGGTATAGTATCAGCTGAATAAACACCATAATTTCCTTCTTTTTTTCTTTTAATTTTCTGCAAGAAAAAATTTATTTCCTCTCCATTCATTTTTAGGAATTATGCTATTTCAGATTTTGCTCTTAATATATTGCTAGAATCTAATCTCAGGAGTTCATGATGTTCTAAATAAATGATAGCTGCTACTCCATGGGTTAATTCTTCTTCTAGTTTTATGACAAATCCTAAAGAACCATTTTCTGAATATTCGAATGTGCCTGACGTTATTCCATTTTTAGATATGTCAAAACAGTAAAGACAATGACCTTTCTTGAATTCATCAAAAGAAATATCTATCGTATCGTCTCTGAATATTGAACCTGTAGATCGTATAAGAGCTAGGTAGGCCATATTGTATAAATCATTAGGGTAATCTAATTCATAGTGATAAAAAGGAGTTCCACCGTCGTTCACTTTCAGTTCTATTTCCTTAGCTTTGAAGTGCTCAAATTGAAACGGATTACGATTATGACTTCCTGTAAAGGCATCTAAATGAACTAACCCTATGATGACTCTTTTTGGAAGAGGAGTGTTGTTTACTATATGAGAGGCTTGCAAAATTGATTTTTGAGGACCAAAAGTGACGTATTTCATGTCTATTTTGTTTACAGGATAATCCCAATACGGAGTAACCATTCTAGCATCCATTATTTTTTTATGGAATTTTTCAGACACTCTTATTCTTTTAATGAATAAATGTATGCCATGTATGTCTATTAGGTATTTTTGTGTACCTAATTTAGACATCAAACAAAAGTCTTCATCTGCTCTATCAAATTCTATAGTAAGAGGCAGATCTCCAGGTAACACTTTGACCTGTGCAAAAAGGTCATTATGAATTCGTCCTATCACTTCAAATAATTTCCCGTTTTTAGTTTTGTTATAACGTGCTTTCACTCCAGAATTATGATCGTCGCTGTTAACATTTGTTACTTCATTAAAATCTTTATCGTCTTTGTAATACATAGCCAAAGCTCCCAAGTGTTTAGCAGTGGTTGGATCATAACTTAATATATATTCCAGGATAGATCTATATCCGTGCAAATCATTGCTGTCTGATATTCGTATTCCTCCTATAGAAAGTTTCACATTTTTAAACATGGTAGAAGCAAAATAATTCACCGGAAAAACTTTAGCTTTATCGTTTATTGTCCCATCGTTAGCTGGGGCATCTGGATTTTGTTTGTCGGCTGAATTGAACTGTTGTGCTGTTAGGAGAAGCAGTGGGCTCAACTTTTTCATAATAAGTTTTAACTCTACTTATATCTGTTGGAGGAACATGAGTAAAATCAAACTCCGAGGCTACACAAAAACAAGGATCTTCGTCTAACAATGACATTTTTTAAGGGGATGAACAAACTTTAAAAATATTTGTTTGTTTTTCTCTTTTTTTCAGTAATCTCAGGTTATTTTATGTTAACCAAAGATATCTTTTTTGAAATTTCTTCTATTTCTATTTCTTTTTTTATTTCTGATCGTTTTATTAACTTTTCTTTTTTTGGTTACATGTGAAATAACTTCTTTGCCTAAATCAGACAAAGTTTCTTGAGCTTCTCTTTTTAAAGCTCGTTTAAAGTTTTCACCTTTCATGACATTTTTTGCTACTTTAATTCCTCCTGTTAAGGCTCTTTTTCCTATTCCTTTTGCGGCTGATGCCGCAACAGGTTTCACCAAAGGAATAACTGTCTTAAATAATCCTTTTAAAATACCACCTAGCCCATAACCTTTTTGATTTCTGCTTCCTATGAAGGGGGTTAAAGAATAGTATCCTTTTCCATACTGTACATCATAAGGATAAGATCGCTTAGTTAAAAAATGTTTATAATATATATCTTCAGGTGAATCGTTAGAATACATTTTGATGTTTTTTTATTTATTTTTTTTGATTTATCTCAAAACAATTTATATCTACCAGTCAGATGCCCATTCCTTAGAAAAATATTTTGGGTTGTTTTTGCTTCTTCTTCCAGATCGAGTTGAATAAGGTGATGGCTTTCCTGACAAATATTTATTTGTTTTAATTTTCCCGAAGACATCTTCTTGTGGGCTTGGGTAAGATACTTTTATGTTTTTTTCTTTCCTAGGTTGCTTTTCTTCATACGGGAGAGGAGGGATATTTTTTATTGGAGTTTTCACTATGCCTCCGCTGGCTTCTCCTATTTTGTCTTCTTCATTTGCAGAAAGATAGTCAGTGTCATTATTTTTATCTTCAGTATCTTTTGTAGTTGTTTTTTTCAAAAGGGGCTTTTCTTTTTCTTGAAGAAGTGTTTCATCGAAAATGCCGTCTTTAGAAAATTCATCGTCTGTAGCATCTGTAGAATAATTGCTTTCATTTCTTAGTTTGTCTTCCATGTTTTTATCTTCTAAAGGATATTTTTTTATTATATAAGGACGATTGTTTTTTCTAGCTTTTTTTGGCTTATTTAAAAACCACGATTTAGGAATATGATTAGATATATTGACCCAAAGTTCTTCTGTTCCTATAGGTTCTGTTTTTATGCTTGCATTTGAAAAGAATTTCATGATGCTTATCACATTAGAATTTCTTATTAGTTTACCTCTGATGATAATTTCTCCATGTTCATTCCATAAATAGTTCAGTTCTATCATTTTTTTGAGAATTTCTTTGATGTAAGGAATTTGTGCTTGTCTTATGTTGGATAAGATCTCAATTATTGATATACCTGGTTTTATTTCTTGTTTTTTTTCTGTAGGATTAGAATACATGAAAGCCGAGTCTTTAGCTATATTTTGATTTGTGCTTAATATTTTATATGGTTTCACGTCATACATTCTTTGCGCTAATAATTCTTGTTGCCTTTCGAGAGCAGGATTTTTTTCTTGGTTAGTGTTTATTTCTTTAGTATTATTTTTTGCTGAAGATAATTTTTTGTAAGTTGCTAAAGGTATAACTATACTTTTTTTGAAGCTAGCCATGATATTAATTTTTTGCACCTGCCAATCCTCCTATTAAGGACACTGCTAAAGGGAGGAGAAGAGAAAGAAATCCACCTTTTTGTTTTAAGACTGCTTTCCTTTTTTTATTATTCACACGCCTATTAATAAGATATCTTAAAGTGTTCTTGTATTTTTTTAACTTTGAATAAGACACTGAATTTAATTTAATGTTTCCTGTAAGAACATTAAAAATGCACTGACATATAGAATCGATGTCTTCTTTATCTGCATATTCTATTAATAAATCTCTTTTTCTTTTGTTTTTTGTGTTTCCTAACATTGTCAAAAAAGCTAATCTTTTGACTGATCTGATGTTTGCTGCTTTCTTCTTGATTTTTCTTTTTAGTCGTTTGCAGCTAGTTCTTTTTTTTCATTTTGCTACAACTGATTTCTTTTTTATTCTTTTTTTTCCTTTTCTTTTAGAGACATGCATTTTTTCTTTAACGGTGGCATTCTTATAAATGAACTATGACACAAAAACTTTTATTTTTTTGTTATATTTTATTCAATCTCACGAACTTTAATTTGATTCATACATGTATAGTTGTTTTCTGTTTTATATTTTATTAGGTATATACACCTCTTGTCCTATGTCAAATATGTTGCTCCTAAATCTGTATTCTTGAGGAGTTTTTTGATGACCATCTATTAAAAGATAGGAATGTGGTTTCCTAGTTGCTTCATTAAAAATATTAACAAAAGTTTTATAATTTTAGGCAACAGTTTTCTCCCTAATGTTTGAGGGACAGTTTGATCTAAAGGTGAATTAAAAATAACTAAATAAGTCGCATTTCTGTTAACAGTTTGCCTTTCTTTTCCTTCAGAGTAATAATTTTGTGAAATATATATAACATTTATCGATTCATGATGACATGTTTGAGTGAAAAGTTTTCCTATTTCAGGATTGTTTCCACATTCTTTCATTAAATCATCTAAAATAACAAGTCCATTAAGGTCAGGTTTTATATATTTATCAAAAGAAGAAGGAATACCGTTCAAAAATGTTATGCTTTTCCCCTCCATGAAGTCTTTTTTTGCAGGAGGGGTTTGACCATAACACCATATGATATAGTCTATTTTTTTTCTATTATTCGCTCATTATTTTTTAATAGATCATACACAAAAGTAGTTTTTCCACTGTTGCTTGGTCCTGCTATGATCATAGAAAATGGAATTCTAATACATGCATTAAAAACAGGGAATTCTATGTCTTCCATTTTTTATTTTTCTTTTATTTTGTTTAATTCCTCTTTGTAAAAACTACCACTCAACATTTCATTATTTTTATCTATTAACACATAAGTAGCAGGCCACGTTCTAAGAACATATGCTATTTGAAATATTTCTTCTTTCCAATGAGAAGAATACCCTCTCCTGAAAGCAGTCTTATATTTACTTATTCGTACTTTATCTCCTACTTTAAAAGGCAGTTTAATTCTTTTGCTGTACAAATATTTTCCGTATTGCTTTAACCATATTTTTTTTTTCGTTTGATTTGGTTACTTCAGAAGGACTTATTCCTAATGTTCTATGTTTACTATGATTATAACTTTTAACTAAATCCTGTAGAATGTCTATATATCTCAGACTCTTTTTGAAAGAAAGATATTTATATATTTTGTCTTGTATGGTACGATTGAATCTTTCTACTATAGCACATTTAGTGTCTTGAGAAGTACTGAAAAATTTTATTTCATTTTCTTTTAAAAATTTTTGAAAAACACCTTTAAATTCGCTTCCTTCATCTAATTGTATTAAGTTGGGCTTAACATTGCTTTTTAACAAAAATTTTTTGAAGCCGTCTAGAGTGACATATGCAGTTTTGTTCACTAAAGGTTCAACATAAGCATAACGTGAAAAACAATCTATACAGGCTAATAAATATTTTATTCCATTGTTTTGATCTTTAAGGTTAAAAATACTTATTAAATCAATTTGCCATTGATCGTTTATGCCTTTCACTATTGTTTTTCTTCGAAGAAATTTATATATTATTTTCTTATGTGAAGTATAAGTTCTAGTGTTACGGAGAAAATTTAGCATGTCCTTTCTCGTTATATTTTCATCTATTTTTTTAGCTGCTTCATATAATTTTTTCACAGAAGAAAAAGATGAAGGATGAGAAGGAGTGAAATAAATTTTTTTCAAAATATTTTCTTTGTCCATGTTTGAAAAATATTTGCTTATGAACATGAAAAGAGAACCATCTCAGAGTAGTAGGTGATATAATTTTTGATGAATGAATGACATCTTTTGCAACAGCATTCAGACAAAACATTTTTCACAACATTTTTATATAAATGAATGACACAACTTTTTTCGTGCACGCGAAACAAAATGGAAATCCGATACGCGTCCATTCCAAGAAAAAAAAGGTAGAGACATATTTTATCCCCTTATGAGTTGAGCAAGAGCACAAATTTCTCTTTCGAGATGTACTTTTTGCTGACACATAGGTTTTAAAATATATGTACCATAAAAAACTTGGCATTAGCGCAAGTTCCTCCTTTGAGGTGTACTTTCTGCCAATGCATAAATTCACAGAATGGGGCATATTAGCACAGATTTTAATCCATTTTTACGCGTGAAAAAAGTCATTAAAAGCAATGCAAGTTTCCGGATTTCCGTGAAAAAATGAAAAAAAAATCTTTTTGCCTTATAAAAGAAAAATTATTCTATAGCATAGATATTAGTGTATATAGGAATAAACCCATCAGGTATTCTAGTTTGGTTTGTGTTAGTTCCTATAGTTTTTTGTGCATGTTTTTTTACGTTTCCGGTTTTCTTCAACACAGTTTTACCTTTAGTGGAACAAATAGTTTTCTATTTTTTTCCTTTCTTGACTTCTTTTTCTTCTTTCTCACTTTCTTCATCTTCTGTCATGCTAGTCCCTGCTTTTCTTTTATTTCTTTTTTTGCTTCGATTTTCATTTTCGTCTTCAGGCAAAGGAGAGGCTGTCAGGTTGTCTTTTCCTTCTGATTCTTCGAAGCTAGAGTTTTCTGTGTCGCTGATTTTTTCGTCGATAATTAGCTTCAATTTATTTTGAGCAGACTTAGCTTTGTTCCTCATTTTTTCTTTGAGATATTGTGTATGGCATGAATTACATCTCAAATGATTTTTGTCAGCAGAAAAATAATGGAGAGAATGAAAAGGTTTATGACACCTTATGCATTCTTGAATCATGCTTTTTTGGCATTTTTCACAATATTTTTTATCTTGAACTATTCTCCCTTTTCTTCCACAATATTCACACTTAACAGGCATATTATGTATATTTTTATATAATTCAAAACAAAAATACTTTGACCGTAGATATGTTGTAATCTTTCTTGCTGTAGCTCTTATCTCAATAAGGTTTTCAATCGCTGTCACTGTTACTAGAGGCTATGTTATCGTCGCTGCTGCTGTCACTATGAGACTTTGATTTTTCTTTCTTTTTCTTAGTGTTTTTAGTCTTTCCAGGCTTTTCTTCTTCACTCATTTTTTAAATTTTATCTATTTTTTTGTCTATTTTATTCCTTAGTTCAAAGAGTAAATCATATTCTTCTTTAAGAAGAGAAATACTTTTGTCTTTTACCATATCATGAAAATGTAAATATATTTTTCCTTTGAATTTATTTATGTCTATTCTTTTCCTTTTGCCAAAAGCTAAAGTAGGATATTTAGATGATTTACTCATTTTGTTTGTTTGCAGATAGTTTGCTATTCTATTTTTGTCTTTATCTCACAAACTTTTCTTCTTTTTGAATGAATATCTTCAAAAGGAATTTCTGTCATTTTTCTTTTTAAAGGGGGAATCTTATAATGACCATATGCGTAAGATTTAATTCCTCCTCTTCTCAAATATCTTTTATCTTCAAAAGGAGAAAGAGATATCTTTTTTGAGACATAGTGTATACTTTGTGTTTTATGCTTCTTATGTTATCGAATTCTGCTTCTTTTATTCTATTTTGGACTAAGGTAAGCTTAAAGTCATTGTGCCTTATAGTTTCTATGCTACTTTTTTTGACTCCCTTTATTTTTTTCTCTTCTTCCCCCTTTTCAAATAAAATGGAATACATTTTTGGCCTGAGAGCAATAAATTCTTTTATTTTTTTCCCCCCTGCTTCATCTTTAAATTTACCTAAGACCTTTTTGTTCGTTTCATCATACAAAAAATGATTTTCAGGTAAATTAGAAAAATCAAAAAAATTATTTAGATCTTTTATTTTTTTAAGATAATTTATATCTTTTATGTAATACACTAAAGAATCTGTGTCTGTATATAACAGTTGAATATGTACGTCTTTGAATTTAGGCAGCATGATATTATAATGGAAATTAAACATCCATAGTTTAGATAACTCTAAAACAGAAAACCCAATATATATCGGTTTGTCTAGTAAAATTTTTTCTTTGCTGCTTTGTATTCCTACAAAGTCCTTTTGAAATATATGAAGAGATTTAAAAGTAGGTTTTTTAATAAGATTTTCACTTTCTTTAGGGTCTGAAGTTAATTTCATGCTAGTTCTTTTCTTAACATTTTCCATTGTTTTACCAAATGCTGCATTATTTAATAACTTAGAGAATTCTTTTTCAAAAGCAGAGGTAGCCAAAGTTCGTTCTCTGTTATTGAATAAAATGTAAGATCTCATCCAATCTTTCTGATGAAAGCTTAAAACCCGATGAATTTTTTTTATCTTTAAGCCTAATGCAAGGTATAATTTTAAATTACGGTAATGCACTACATAATTTTTTTTGTCTTTTAAATTGCATATAAGCTTTTTTTCCTCCTTTTTTGTAGGACGTTTCAGTTTTCTTCAATATTTCTTTTGCATATGGAGATAATTCTTGTTCTTCTATTTCTATTTTTTGTGGAGCTAGAGGAAAATCGTTGTGCATGTTATGAAGACAGTCAGGGTAAGTTAAACTTACCTCCAGTATGTATCCTGTTTCATTATGATCTGAAATGCTTTCTATGTTTAGTTTTTGAATTTGATTTTGGGTTAGCCATTTAAAATTTGAGTGAGGCAAAAAATCTGCTAAACATTTTCCATAAAGGTTATTGCAGTCTATGTAAAAGATGATTTCGTCGGAAGAATTAGCTTTCGCATACCTATGAGAAACATTAGTTATGCCACCCCTTATACCGCCTTCTATAAAATTATATTTTTCGATGTCAGAAAGCAACTCTAGTTCAACTTCTGTATGTTTTAACATAGCTTGATAACTCAAACTAGGTGCCGTTAGAAAATGAGCAGGGTCTAAACCGTAATAACTTAAGGCCTTTTCTCTGAAAGATTCAAAAACATCACATAAAAGCAAAACGTCTATTTTCAAGTAGGCTTTCAAATAATCTTTTATGTTTCTACATTTTAATGCTTTAAACATATGAATTGCATGACAGTAATCGTCCTCTGTTATATTTTTTTTGGTTAAAGTAGAATAAAATTTGTCTATAGGCGGTAATTTTTTTTCTTTCAAAACAGACCAAGAATCAATGTAATCATAGCACATGACACCTTTTCTTATCATATAAGGAATCATTTTTTTGTTTGAAGTATGTTTTTTTGTTTGAACGAAATCTTTTAAACCTTTCTCTTGCAAAAGTTCAGCTAATTTTGAAAGGGACGTAGGTAAAAATTGGAAGGAATCTATTATTCTAAAATTTTCGAAACTTAAAGTAAGAAATTTTTCAGATGATTTAGCAATTACAGATATGGTGCTCTGGTTTATATATTTATATAATTTTTGGATGAGAAAATGAGTGTCATAATTCATGCTGTTGTGAATAATAATAGGTATCTTTAAATTGTCCATCCTAAGACTAGTGTAAGTAAGATTACATCTATTGCAAGCATAATTTAAATCTCTTCCTTTTCCTTCTTGTCCTATGTGAGCATGATCTAAAACTTTTCTTATACCTTTTTCGGTGAAAGATATCCCGCATATGTAACAATTTTTTTGCTTCACTATATGTAAAATATCGTCAGAAAACAAAGACAAAGGTTTTCTCTTATGATCTAAAATATACGAAATTTCAGCTCTTTTTTTATATAAGTAAGAAACTAATTTTTCTATCACATTTTTTCCTACGTATATAACAGGATCTTGACTGTATTTTTCATATTTAGAAATTAATATAGCTCCAAAAGCATTTAATTTGTGGAACCATGGTTGAATTTCAAGATATTCATTGTCTTCTAGATTATATTTTCCTAACACTGTGCATAACGATAATTGAAATTTAACCCCCCCTTCTTTTTTTTTTTTTCTTCAAAATTAATTTTTTTATTTTTTTGGTCTGATTAAGTAAAAATAAATCAGGATCATATTTGTGAAGAGCAGGAGTTAAATCATATTCTACGATTAAATTTTTGAAAGCTTTACGTTTTTTCATTTCTTATAGGTCTGAAATGAAGAACTAAAAAAACTGTTCCATATTCAAATTGAACCAACTTTCCCACATCGTCACATATAGTTATTTCGATTTCTTGTATTTCACTTTTTTTTACCTTTTTATAGTACGGAGAGACAAAAACTTCCTTAATATCGTCTCCGAATTTTTCACTGCAACGAATAGTCCTCAATAAAGGAATTTGAAGATCGCCTACAATTTCATTAGCAACTATATCAGTATAAATATAAATATTAGAAGAAACGTGATGCAAATTAGGAACACCTCCCGCATGAAAATATTTATAATGTTTGTATCTTAAAGTAGTGCTTATTAAAATCTGAAAATCTAATAAACTATTCAATGGAAGCCCTGAAAAAGTTATAACGTCATCGTTTTCTATCTCAGCTTCGTTGTCTATTTCTTCAGATATATCCAATCTCAGTACGTTACTTAAATATTTAGACATAACAACTTTGTCTCCTCTCCCTACCTTTAAAATAGGTTTTAAATTTTGCAGCTCAGTTTTTACATATGGTTCTCTACTTTTTCGAAAAAATTCATCGTCAGGGTATGCGTCTATTTTTTTCAAGGCTGCATTTATGCTTTTTATTAAACTATCTAAAGAAGTATAATTTCCATATGGAATTTTTTGCACGACATATCTTTTTTTTATTTCTATTTGATCTAATGAAGTTATTTTATTCACGTCTTGCTTCAACCTGAAATCTTTTCTTTCTACTACCAAAGTCCTATTTCTTTCTGGAATTTCTGGGAAATTATACCAAGAAACTGGTATGTTTACTTCTACTAATCCCACTTCCCATTCTCCTTGTAAAATTAAAATAGAAGGTAACTTAACCCAAAATTTGCTTGTTTTATTTTCTCGGGAGGGATGAATAGTATTAGAAGGTAAATTTATGTAAAAAGGAGAAGAAACATTCATTTTAAAAATATATCTTATTTTTAAACAATAAAATCTTTTTTTGATAATTTTGAAAGTATTTCTTATCTCAGGGAAAAAAAAGACCACTGGTGGCTCATATGAACAGGATATTTTCTGTTCAGTGAAGACCTCTAGTGAGCATTCCTAAAATTATCTTAAACTATACCATATTTAGCACTCTATAGAACTCTAGAGGCTAGGACTGACATTATTTTACTAGATCAGCGGAGACCTCTAGTGTGAGTCACTAAAACTAGATCAGCGGAGACCTCTAGTGTGAGTCACTAAAACTATGTGCATGGTTTTACACTGAAGACCTCTGGTGGCTGATATAAATTATGTGCATGGTTTTACACTGAAGACCTCTGATGGCTTATAGAAGGCATTTTCTGCTTACTGAAGACCTCTAGTGAGCATTCCTAAAACTATCTTAAACTATACCATACTTAGCACACTGAAGACCTCTAGAGGCTATGACTAATATTTTTTTACTAGATAAGCGGAAAGCTACTTTTTTACTTATGTTAGTTTGTTGCGAATCGTTCCCATACAAGCATTGTAACAATTAATTTTACCACAAATTGTATGTATGTAACAGGAATTAATTATGTTAAAATGAAACAAATTTAAATTTTAGCTCTCAGTGAACAGTTGACTCAACAGCAATTTTTAATGAACTCACAAAAGCAAATCTTTAGCTTTACCTTTAAAGCATTAATCGCAATGCTTTTCCTGCAAAGAATTCTCCGTAGTCTGCGTCAGAAAAGTTCATCTGATTTCGCTGCCTCCTTCATTCACTTCATTACCTTATTCGTTGTCATATAACTTTGCTGCCTTATTGGTTAACTTCGTTGCCTTATTCGTTATACTATATTACCTTAAGTTATAGTAGTTTTGTGTCTTTATTCTCAGAGACTTTTTGTAAGCTACTGCTGTATATGTTATGAAATATTTGATATTTAAAATGTAACATAAGACAAAAATATTTGTTTCCAACTTTTTATTTCTTATCAAATAAACAAACTTTTGTTTTTTTTTCTTGATTTAACAAGGAAGTGTCAGATGATTTTCTCATTAACCATAACAAACATTCATGACCAACCCGTGGTTTTTCATGTATCCATTCTACAGAACAGTAAGGACATTTTATTGTTTCAGTCCTATGATACAAATTTGATTTTTGAGTGAAATCATCAAAACATTTTTGATGTACTGGCTTATTGCAACAAATCATATAAGCAATGTTTTTAGTTTTTGTAGAAATAATCATTTCAGTGTTGCATAATTTACAAAGCATGTATTCTAGTGACATTTTATGCAATTTTTGCCTTGTTTTATTTCTTAGTTCTTTTGATGTTTCTGATAATACATAATCGCTAGGATCTAAAGAGTAATCATATTTTCTTTTCTTAGGTTTCATTAACATTTCTACGTCGTAAACATATCTAACGTCAAGTAAGTCGCAAGCAAGATCCATCATAGTGAAATAAAAAGTTTGATATGGCATTAAAATACAACACATTTTAAGGACTCGTGGCAAAAGCATGATGTTACACAAAACTAAATTGCCTATTTCTTCCTGTAAAAAAAAAGACAAGAAAAAGTCGGCAAAAAATACAAGCGCTTCTACTTTAATTTTCTTAAGCCATGGCAAAGAATCAAAAACAGACAAAGCTAAAAAAATTTGACCAGCTTCCTTCACTGACATATAAGGCTGGGAAGGAAAACTAACATCTATTATATCCTTTTCGTTGTCTTTAAAATGTACCTTTCCTTCGAAATAAGCAATCCTGCTTTTCAATAAGTTTGAAGTTTCAACACTGTTTATTGGCTTCTCGAAACACTTAGACATAAGTTATTACAACAAGTCGCCATTTTGGATAATTAATACAATAGTTATACACAGGTTCCATTGAGTCATAATTGAAGTTCAGGTAGTTTCCATGAAACTATCATATGAAATTTCACTAGTCACATATAGAGTTCCTATAAATCAGACATTGCCCAAGGTGTTTAGTACATCTCCTTTTAAACATGCTCTGAAGTTGTTTAGAGTGTCCTTCTGTTGTACTTCACTCGTCAGTGTATCCCATAGACGATTACCTCTATATAATGGACTAACTCTGTATGATTCATAGACTGGCCTATTCACCTTTATCTTCTTTTTGTCATGTCCTCTTAATAACCTAGGAGGTACCAGTATATGATCAATATCTTGTGCATATTTATACATCAGGCATGTCAAGGACTTCCTTCTCCTTATATCTAGAGTGTCCACCTTACACTGCAGTAGTAAATCAGCTACATGCATATCCTGGGCATTTCTTACTTTTAGACAAGTCCTAAGGCAGTGATTTTGGATTACATCAATATGGTCTACAATGGTCTTAGGTCCACTATCTAGTATATAACTGCAATATTCTAAAGTTGGTACAATCATTTGTTTGTAGATACGCAGGGAATTTTCTTTATCAGTATACTTTACTATATTTCTCAATTGTTTCAGCTTAGTTGTACCCATCTTGTCTACTTTTTTGCAATGTGATTTAAAAGTTAAACCACTATCTATTAAGACACCGAGGTATGAAAAACTCTGTACAACAGCTAGTTTAGTACCTTGCATAAAGATATCCATGGATTTAATACGCTGTCTTGGTGAATGACACCATAATAATTTGGTCTTATTGACATTAACTGTAAGTATATTTGTCTTACACCATTCACCTATCCTATCAACATCGGACTGTAACAAACTTGTCATTATTTCAACATCAGTCCCATTTACTACCAATGCTACATCATCGGCATACAGAAAATATTGACAGTGTTCAATAACTGACACTATAGAATTTAAATACAGATTAAACATCAAAGGTCCCAGAACTGTGCCCTGAGCTACTCCACAATCCATAACCTTTGTGTCAGAAAAATTGTTATTAACCCTTGTTGATTGGAGTCTATTACATAGAAAGCTTTCAAACCACTTCAGACACATATCATCACAATTTATATATTTCAATTTCTTTAACATTATATTTAAATTTACAGTATTAAATGCCTTTTTTAAATCCAAAAACAGAATAACAGAGTATTCATTCCGATTCCTAGCTTCAAACAAGTATTGAATTAGTCCAAAAGTTGCATCAACAGTAGATTTACCAGGGATGAAACCATATTGGTTTCTACTTATTATATTATTTTCTGTGATAAAATTCATTAGCTGTCTGTGTATGTATTTCTCGATAAGTTTTGAGAAAACATTAGTCATAGTGATCGGTCTCCAATTAGATACATCACTTAGTAACCCATCCTTGGGTAAAGGAACCACATAACCTATTTTCAACAAGTCTGGGAATTTAGCCTCAGTAATGGATCTATTTATAAAATTTTCAAGTAACTCAGGTTTCATTAAAAGACATTCCTTTACCATATTACAAGGTATATTTGTAATACAAGAATTCTTACTCCAATCTATGGATTTTACTATGTCAGTACATATATCAATAGTACAATTTCTCAGTGTCATAATGTTCTCACACTGAGGTAATAAATCAGGATAGGGCTGGATAGTAAATGCCTTGGCGAGGTCACTACCAATATTGATATAAAAATCGTTTACATAATTTGCAAGTTGACCCATTGGTACCACATTGCCTTCTTTATCCACTAGGTTCATTGTCGGGGTCACTGCCTTGCCTTGCCATACCAGCTTTAATATTTTCCAAAAACTTTTTGGGTCCTTTCTATATTTATTAAGTAGTTGTAGCATAATAGTACGCTTTTTATATACCAGGCGTGTGGTTATAGCCCTTTTTAGTACCTTTACCCGATCCAACAATTCATTTCTAAAACCAGTGATACAGCGTTTGGCCCTTCTAAAGAGTCTTTTTTTTTTGGAGATCATTCTGCCAACCCTTTCATCAAAGAATATGTCATTCTCTCGTACTTTAAATTTTATTACAGGGTGATATTCATCCAGGTATGACTTCATACAATTGACTACTTTTCCATATATATTAACTGGGTTTGTGTCATTCTCTATGCAGTCTGTCCAGTCTTTACCGGATATGAACCTACAAAAGTTTTCTTTATTAAATAACTTCATGTTTCTAGTACTGATAATTTTAACTGGATTTTTAACAAGTTTCACTAATTTTCTAATTAGATAAACAGGTACATGATCACCACAGATGTCATTTAGTAGACCAACCTCCATTACATAGTCACAATTGGTATAATAGTGATCCAAGGTTGACTTCCCATAGGTATGGTAATATGTCTGGGCCGTTCTATAATATTTGAGACCGGTATCCTTCAAAAATGTAGACATTCTTCTGAATTTTATACAATTTCGACTGCGACTGTTCACATTCATATCACCCATGATCCATAACTCTTTCCCTCTACATTCAATATCATTTGCAATTAATCTTAGTTGATCATAGCACTCCAATACTTTACCCTTTGGGGGTCTGTAAACTACCACAATCACTTTCTCTCTATGTCCTGGGTATTTAAGTGATATACATAGTGTTTCAATGCTACGGTTCACCACTGTTAGGTCATTCAATATAGTTAAATACGGTACATATACATCTCTCACGTAGCAGCCTACTCCACCTCTTTTACCTCTCCTTCTATCATTTCTGTAAAGTGACATATTGTGGATACTAATTTGACTGCTCGGGGTTGATGGTTTTAACCAGGTTTCTGTTATACCAATAACATCAAAACCAACGAACTCCTTTGCCACATAGTTGTATTTATCATTTAAACTTTGTGCATTAAACAATAAAAATTTGAAACCACTGCCATGTACTATATCTCTTGGTTGTTTACCCATTTCTTTCAATACGACAGTTCCACCTATCTCCATTGACTCCATCCGAGTGTAATGCTACATCATATTTAATACCAAACATATATACAGGTGCAAGAATAGAATAGGCACTGAAACTTCCAGGGCCTTTTCTGAGAGTATCTGTTGCGGCTGACACTCTATACAGTGTATCCGTAATGTAAGGCTTAGGTATAACAGAACCTAAATACACCAAACATTGGTACACATAGTGAGACATTGTGACACCCATTCCCCTTATACATATATTATATCTTATTAAATTAACACATAAATAACCTACACCAATATCACATCAATTCATTAGTATACCCACTTACTATTAGATATGTCAATTCAACTATACCCAATACACCAATTTTATTAGTAAGGGGACCTTTTAATGAAATTATAGTCCCATATCAACAATACATATATTATATTGTACTTTGGTCTACATGTTCTGTCTTTTATTAACATTCAAACAATATAGTTCGTATGTTGAACACCTGTGGACGGTCCAAAATCCCTGTTAGTACCGTTCATTTTCTAAGTTTTTTATAGTACTGTTCTATATATCGACCAAACCGGCCATCGTACATCAGGCTTAGTGGTCAATTGCTTCCTATGTAGTTAACCTCTCTTCATGGAGTGTCTCCTCTACCAGCTTGACATCGGACTTCATGATGTATTCCTCTTGCAGCCTGGACCTTAACTCCTCCAGAAGTGTTCCTAGCATGTTTTCACCCCTATAACCATCCTCGTCTAGGCAGGGGTCATCATAGTCTGCTCCAGCGCTCCAGAACATATCCCGATCGCTATGGACTAGATACAGTTTGTTTGCTTTCCTCAGCAAGTCTTTCAACATACGATTCTGTATGAACTTTTTGCTTAAGCACAGTTTCATAACCTGTATTCTCATCTTCCTCCACCTCAATCCCTTCTTACATTTCCCTCCTTCATCTCTGGCTGCTATGGCTGTGGGGGCCTTTATCACCCTCTCTGCAGTCTCAAAGTCTTCCATTTCCACACAGCCAACCCATTGGAACATCTGTTCAGCAGATTGGAAAACTATGCCTTGGTGTTCAATCTTCACTTCATACAAGTTGCTCAGATAACACCTTTCCCCACAGAACACCACACTAGTATCTGTCTGCCTCATAAAGAGTCTACCTATTGGTAGTTCAGGGGATATTGGCATCAGTTGCTTGGTCTCCAAATTCTTGTGTATTGGAGTAGATGTCTCAAAGTCCTTTTTGGGATTGTCCTTATTTCTTGTACCTGTATGGGACTTTGGAGGTGTCTTTTTAAGGACAGTGAAGTTGCCTCTGTACTCCTTTTCAGCCAGTCTCTGGAGGCGTACACTGATGGGTGTTGTCTGGATATTGTTGGCCAGGTGTGTCTGTGAATGCCTCTCATCTGTCCTTCTCTCCATCTTTTTTGTCTGTGTAGGGGTAGTAGGTATAGTACCTCTTCTTACTACTTGATGTTGGTTGGCATTGGCATTCTTTGTTACATTTCCATCTGGTGGTCTGTAACTCGCTGGTATCAATTCTGGTTTGTAACCATCATACAATACATTGTTTATAAGTACTCGTGTACCTTTTGCCCATGCCTCACTTATATTCTGTTCCCGGCAGTATTTAGCTATCCTTCTCATGTGCCCCTTCACCTTCCTGACCTCAGGTTCTTCATCTGGATTAACATAGACCGTAGTATAGTCGCTTATCATAATTCGTAATTAATTTTCATTTTCCGAGGCTATCTTATAACACATCAATAGCAACTATTATAACATATCAATAGCAACTATTATAAGCTATTTTGTTTCAGTTGCTATTTACGCAGCTTAAACTATATGACATCCTGAATAGCAACTAAGTGCGCTTAACCAAATGATATAATCAATTTCGTATGACAGATATGATCCGATTTTCGTATGACAGATATGATCCGATAAATTCCAATTTCAGTTATGTTGAACTACATAAGGTTAAAAGACATTTACTGCTCTTAAGCAGTATGACGTTATTGTTTGCACATGAGTGAACCAAAGAACAATAAGTGTCCTTTGAAGTGTAGTAACACATTAAACATGGCATTCAATCCATCACGTCAACAACTGTTTTTTCAATGATATATCGCTTGACTCTGCATGCAGAACAAAAAAAATCCTGTTCTTTTCAGGTGGCGTAATTATGGTCGTCAGGACAACATCAGCATAAAAAAAGCAGTCGATCCATAGTAAATATAGGACTATGTTATCTTTCTCTGCGTTATAATTGATGCACAAGATATTTATGTCCGTGTGAGTGAATCATGAACACTTATGTTCTATCTCAAGGATATTTTGATGTAATACCTCATACACGTTCGTAAATCAGGATAAGGAGAAACAAAAACACATAGCAAATATAGCAAACACAATGTATATCAGTAAGTCAATACCGTCTTAAGAAGCTACATACATATTCGCGTTACTTAAAACATTCTTTATAGAAAGATATTTTTCTCTCGTAATATTTTTTTCTCATAGAAAGATATTTTTTTCTTTGCCATTTTAAAAATATTTTGCTCCCCGACGGATTTCCAGTTAACCATTTTGTTCTACAATCAAAACATTTAAAGCCTTTTCTTGTGTATGATTTAAATCGAAACTTTAAGAAACATGAACGATGGCTTGGACATCCACAACAAATTAAACGTTTAATTTTTTTGTTCAAAGGACGTTTTAAAGATTTATGTTGCCCTCCACAAGCTCCGCAAAGATAATAAAATGTTTTATCATATTCAATTTCTTTAGATGCTCTTTTAATTTTTTCCTTTAAAATTTTTTCTTTATAGCAAGAGTAACAACAATATTTATTTATATGATGACGCTGAAAATGTATGTCCACTAAGATATCATAAATAGAATATTTTTCTTTCATTAAAAAAAAAACAGAAATGAACTAAAGAAGCAGGAATTGAATGACATAGAATACCATTGTATGCATACATGATTAAAATTTTACTGATTTCCTTCAAATTTTCTTGAACTCTTAAATATAAATAATTCAACAAAAAATCACTTTGAAAAAAACAAGCAAAAAATGCTATTGATTCTACGTTTTCTTCTAAATCAAAAAAAGTATAACTGTCTTCAGTTTTTTCTATATTTAAATATTCTATGAAAGACAAACATTTTTCAGGAGTTATAAAAGTAAATAAAGGAACTTGAATTTCTACTATGTCTTTCTTTTTTCCTGCTTCTTTATAAAAACTATTGTAAGAATTAAAGTATTGACATCGTGAACATAAAAGACTAGTGTCAATGTGAACAGTGCTTTCCATCCTAAAAAAAATTTAATTTTACCCTCTTCTACTTAGAATCTATATGTCTGTGATGCCTTCTTCGAACCAAATTTTTACTTCAGCCCACCCTCATGAACAGAAATCATGTGGTTGATGCAATCATTGGGATGTTCAAAGATCGCATCACAGCATCTGCAGGAATACATCCCTTTTTTTCTGAAGTTGAGGAGAAAAGTCCCTGTAACGTTTAAGGGAGATTTGCAAGTGGGACAGATACGGTGCCTACACATGTGCTCTTTTTGCTGAGCACTTATTTCTAAACCCAACCTTTGAAGACAAAAGTCTTCGTAGTAGTACTGTCTGACCCTCGGTACTTTAAAAAGGTTCTTGATGTTAAGCTGCGGGTTCACATCGTTTTGATTCGGAGGAAGGTTCTGAGGCTGACTAACAGACGGAGGAGCCTGAGGGTTCACTGCCTGAGTGACCGTTCTCGCAGGTCCCTCTGACTGAGAAATGCTAGTCGATGCAACCGGAGGGGCCTGGGGGTACACAGTTTGGGTGACCGTCCTCGCAGGTCCCACTGACTGAGAAATGCGAGTCGATGCTACCGGAGGGGCCTGTGGATCAACTGTGGAGGTGATCGTCCTCGCAGGTCCCACTGACTGAGAAATGCGAGTCGATGCAATCGGAGGGGTCTGAGAGACCGTCTTCACAGGTCCTACTGAAGCAGAAAAGCGGGAAGTCGATGCTACGAGGGGGGTTAGGAAGTGAACTGACTGAGCATCTGCATACCCAGGTCCTGCTGACAGAGGTACGTAAGAAGGCTCTGCGGAAGGATCTATGCCCTGTCTAGGCTGAGTCGGCTGCGAGTCAGCCAGAGGCTGGATTACTGTAGGAGGGTTGTTAAAATGAGGAATTTGTGGACACTGCGGTGGACCATCTGGAGGAACTGTCGAAAGGTTGTTAAGAGGAAGAACTTGCACACACTGTGAACACTGCGGGGGACACTGTGGAGGGACTGTTGGAGGGTTGTTTTGTAGAGGAATTTGCGGAAGCTGTGAATACTCAGGAGGTGCAACAACAGACCGACATTGAAGATAGACAGGTTGAGTAGCCGTTTTATCAGTAACAGTTTTCTCAGGAGTCACCTCCTGCCTTGATACCTGTAAGTTCCCAGAAGCTCCTGTTCGCTGCTGGTTAGGAAAAGGAGCGGGAGGCGTTTCAGGACCTGATCTACGATATCTTTTACCTGGTTCTCTCGAAGCACGTCCTACTGCCAATCCTAATTCGTAGCCCTTATCGTAGATCTCATAGAGATCTCCGAGAGCAGACAAACCAGGGAATCCTACCGTTAGACCTGAAGATCCAGGGACCGACGGACGATCCTCAAGCATGGGCCGACGATCCTCAGGCACCGATCGACGATCCTCAGGCACCGGCCGACGATCCTCAGTCACCGGCCGACGATCCTCAGTCACCGGTCGACGATCCTCAGTCACCGGTCGACGATCCTCAGTCACCGGCTGACGATCCTCAAGTACTGCTCGACCATCTCTAGCAGTTTGTGAAGGACTTCCTGCGGCTGCTGCAGGTCGAGATCGTACTTCAGGTGCTTCACCTTTTCGAGCAGCTGCACGTTTGTTCAAAAATTGTTTGAAATTGTCAAGAAATTTAATGCTAGGCCGTTCTACTACCGAAGCCAAAGCTTTGGAGCAGAACGATCTTGAGTTGATCTTCTTGACTTCTTCGTCTTCTTTGTCTTTTTTCACAGGAGGGGAAGAAGCAAAAAAAGAAGAGAGGACAGGATGTTTTCTGCTGAGGGGGGAAGGAGAAGGACCCTCAGTCTTCACAGGGAAAGAAGAAGCAAGATTAGATCCAGAAGTAGAAACAGGTCTTGAAAGAGTCTCGACCTTCACCTTTGTCTCAGGAGAGATTGATATAGAAGTGTTAGTTTTCAAGGCTGAAGAAAAAGCAGAGACTGCAGTGTCAGCATTAGAAGGAGTCTCGACCTTCACTTTTGTTTCAGCAGAGGTCGAAGCAGTCTTAGTATCAAAGGTTGAAGTAGAAGGAGAGACTGTAGCGTTTCCTTTTGAAGGAGTCTCGACCTTCACCTTTGTTTCAGCAAAGGTCGAAGCAGTGTTAGTATCCAAGGTTGAAGTAGAAGCAGAGACTGCAGTTTTTACTTTGGAAAGAGATGAAGAGAGAGGTGTCAGTTTGACATAAGGATCAGGCAAAGATTGAAAGACAGAGCTATCTTCAAATTCCCCTTCTGTGCTAGAGCTATCACAAAAAGAGACAGCAGAAAACGGTATGTCTTCTGCGTCTAGATGGCCTAAATCAGGCAAATGAGAATCAGAAGAAGTTTTGGCAAATTTTGATTTCTTATTTTTTTGTGGCAAATTTCTTTTTTTAGGCATCTGTAGAGAAAAAAACATAATTTAAATTAATCATGAAAAACTTTAATTTTCTTAGCTCTAGGTGCTTTTGGTCCCCTTTTGTCCTTAGTTCCTTTTAAGACAGAACTAGAACAGTGCTGAGGGCACCTTAAACTTTTTTCTAAGTTTTCAGGCAAACAATTAGTTTCCATTACTTTTGCATGTTTTTTCATACGTTCTGTTATAGTAAAAAAATCTTTTACGTTCATTTCAGCTGCTTCCCTTTCATCTTTAAATAAATAAGCTAAAGATGGAAAATCTTTCAAAGCAGTCACATTATTTTCCACTTCTATTTCTTTTTTGGGCATAATTTTTTTTTCCTTTTTCTTAAAATGTTTTTCATCTTCGTCTTCAGTTTCTGATAAATGAAGATCCTCTTTCAAAAGAGAAAAATCTTCTTCACTAGAGCTATCTTTTTGACTTTTTTCTTTGCTTTCGTCTTCACTGCTGTCTGATAAATTTTCTTCATTAAAAAATGATTCATTTTCGCAACTTTTCTTTCTTTTCAAGTTAGTTCCTTTTTTTATTTTAATTTGACTCTCCGAAGGAGAACATTCTTTAAATTCATTTAAATCTTTGTTGAAAAAAATGCATATAGCTTTGCTCTTGAAATTATTTACAGGATGAAATTCAGTGCTTTGATTTTGAGTACTGAAATAAATATTTATTTTAAATATTTCAGAAATGCATTCAACCAAAATACTATGAGCAGACAGTAAATCTTGTAAAATTTTATCCTTGTTTTCATACATGCAATACGCATAGCATGCTCTGTAAGCTTCATCCTTTTTCATGTAAGATAAAAGTGAAGACCAAGCTTCATCTTTTAACAGAGAAATTACTTTGTCTCTTGGAATTTTTTTTTCTTTTTGTTTTTTCTTGATATATTCAGAGACAAAGAAAAAGCAATGTGCTTCTTCCTCGGTTACCTTTTTCCAATATTCATGGTTTTCACTTTTTTCTTGGCATAAAATAGTTAATATCAATAAAAGAAATTGAGTGATCAACTTATTTTCTTTCATTTCAGAAAATTTTATTTTTTTCTTCTGATATTTCAACCAAAGTGTCTTTTATCTCTGAGCACAAATCTAAAAACAATGTAGTGTCTTTTGTTATACAATTTCCCTTAAAGTTGTGACCTAAAGTTAAAGTAATATTTTTATTGCAAATTCTGAAAGAAGAAAAATAGGACAGTTCCTTGAAAACTGCAGTTTTATGATCATATAAAAGCCAAGAACTTTCAAAACAATTTGATTCCCTTATCTTAAAAAAATATTTTTCAGACAACTTTAAGTTTAATTTTAAAAAAAGTTCAGATATTTTAACTTTTTTTCCGTTCAAAAGAATTTCTATGCTAAGTTGAATATTCAACAACTTAACACATATCTTACTAAAGTTTATAAAAGAGTAGTTAGAAAAAAAATTGATGCAATGCAAAGTAACAAACTGTTTTATGTCATGCAAAATTCGAGAAAAATTATTTCTTATAAAAATATAACAATATCCGTTTCTTGTAAATTTCAAAGAAAACTCTTTGCTGGAAACAACTATAGATCCTCGGTACTTGCTTATATTTCTACGAGAACTTCGAAAGCTTTCTATGTCCAATTTAGCACAAGGATCAATTTTTACTATAAGGACTATATTGTTCAAAATATATTGTATAGACATCAATCATTTTAGCTTAAAATAATAAAAATCTTTTCATAGCAACCTTGAAGGGAGATCCTTTTGGGATCAGGAAAAGAAATGGATCAGAACGGTCTGCAAAGCTGGCTCAGGGGGTCTCTTTGCAGAGTAGAACCTCTACGATTTTCAGCACAAGGCAAAGGTTAAAATCTGAAAAATAAATTCCACTGTTACTTGTCAACGTCGTAATATATGGTATCTTGCAAACAAAGCATGTTTTTTTAGTTTTTAAGCCTAAATGAACTGGTAACTTCAATTACTGTTATCAATTTCCCTACAGGAATGAATCTCTCAAGCATTACGATGATCAGCGTCCTAGTAACTGACTGATGATCTGGTTACTTCTTTTCCTATGCTCAATCTCTCCGCAGAAATAATTCTATCAAGCATTTCAGTGATCAATGTCTATATGAAACATCTAGCCTCTTGTATAATTTATTAAATGACTCACCTGGAGACTGCTTTGTGCTGTGTAGCCTGTCTGTTGTCAGCTAAACAGATAGATCAAAACGCTCTGCAAAGCTGGCTTAGGATTCTTTTCGTAGAGTAGAACGCCTGCGATTTTCAGCACAAGGCAAACCTTAAAATCTGAAAAATATTTTGTATAGTAAGTCATCAACGTCATAAATATGGTATCTTGTGAACAAAGCATATTTTTTTTAACCTTTCATCCTAAATCCTCTAGTAAGTTCAATTACTGTTATCAATTTCCCTACAGGTATGATTCTCTCGAGCATTACGGTGATCAGTATCTACATGAAACAGCAAGTTCTTTATTCTCTCACCAGGGCGTGGCTATAAGCTATTTTGCCTGTCTGTTTGCGACCTTTTATTGAAGAATGGAGTATAGCTCACAAACTTCAGCATTTGTAGCTCTCTTAAAAGGAAAAAAATAAGACATTAACATGTCTGTTTATAACTGTAGTAGCTGAGCCGGGGATTGTACAATAGTCTAATCCATAGAATGATTCCCTTTCCGACAGCTCCATTCATACTGTTGCAGCTGCGTCAGGCATAATTCAAAAGTCTAATACGACTCGTTTTAGTTCTTACTTTTAACACTAGAGGACACATGTGAGCAACCAGAACATCGCTGATCGATATTTCTGCTCGTTCTTGCACATCAACGTAAAGCTGAGAACATATAACCTGCTAACGTCTAACAATTTAGCCTTCATACACACTAAGCATCTATCCTGTTTCAAAATAAATTCAACTGACATAGAACTATCTTAAAAGCAAACTAGATACATAATAACGTTCAGAAAAACGTGAAACCAAAGCGTTCACAGAGAAGTTGGGATTCGAACCCTCAACCTTGGCTGAGCGAAGCGAACGCTTTAACCCCTCGGCTATCCTGACTGACGTTCCTTCCGCCCACTTTCTGATAAATATCAATCAGCGATGCCCTGGTAGCTCACATGTGTCCTCTAGTGTTAAATGTAAGAACTAAAACGAGTCGTATTAGACGTTGTTTACCATGCTGCTCTCAACCTCTGCTTCATTATCTAGAAACAGGAATTTAATCTGTCTGCAAAAAAGTTTTATACTAAGAGCTATCTTTCTAGGGCACGCACGCTTCCCTCATATTCTCATTCAAGATGAAAACCTTAGGACTCTTGGCTGCTTTATTGTCTGTTTGCTACATGCAAACTATACGATACAACTGTCAATGTATTTTCGCAGAACCTTCGTTGACTTGCGAACCACATGTGAGGTGTATTCTTTCTCTTCCACCTACATATCAGTCTATTGTAACAACAGAGATAAAAATCAAGAAAAATGAAGGAGCAGAAAGGAAATTTATTCCTTACGATCAAAATGTTTTCCCTTTCTTGGAGAAATTAACTACAGAGCTGGGAATATATTCTTGCGATGCTGGACTTTGCAGGTAAAGAATTTTTCTTTGGCTTATTTTACCTTGTAAGCATAAAAGAATAATCCTAGCTTATTTTATCTCATGAACATGAAGCATTATCTCAACAAAATAAAATGTTTTTTTAGTCATTTAAATTTAAAAAAATTTCCGTTAACCTTTTTTCTTTGCAGGCTAAAGGATATATTGTCTACTACCTTCCACCCTACCAGTGAACCTATTGCCACGTCCTATACTACTACACGACCTCCTACAACTGCTTCTTGGGAGTCTAAGTCTACTTCTCTGCCTTCAACTACTTCTTTTGAGAAGCTTAGAGCATCTACACGGCTTTCAACTACTGCTTATTTGAAGGCTAGCTTAACTACTCCAACTTCAACTACTTCTTTAAAGCCTTCTGTCAAAACTGTTCCTGCCTCTACCTATCATCCAACAACGTCTACAAAAACCTTGCCTGAAAATGACATTACTCAACATGTCCTGTCCTATAGCCCTGCCTCTTCAACTGAAACCCTACAAGAGAACGTTTTGACTAAGCCTGAGGGAAGCTCTGAAGGGAAACCTACTGCTATATATAGCATGCCTCCTACCACTCTACTTACTGAATCTACCTCAGGACCTTTTCATACCAAGTCTGCTTTAAGGACGTCGAAAACATTTTCCTTTCCTACCCCTACCTCTCCAACAGAAATATCTCCCAACAAGGTTAATGTTCCTGAGACAAGCAAGTGAGCAGCATTTTCTCTCAATTATTTATATGTCTTAGATTTAACCAATACTTTGCAAATTTTAAGAGAACGAATAAAAGAGATCTCACTATACTAAACAGAGGCAGCTAAACATAAATTAGTTTGATAGAATTACAGTCTAAAAAATTCTTCAACCCTCGATTTCAAAATTAATAGGCTTTAAGCGATCGCCGTAATGTTCTCCTGCCTATCCTAACAAAGTAAACTAAATATTTAAAAAAAATAATTCTATCTACTTCTCTGAAACATGTGAACAGCATTTTATGTCAAAATCTCAAACATGTGAATTTTCATGAGATTACAGGAAAACACTTACCTCTGTGAAAAGCTTCAACTGGAAAACAGTCACTCAGTCCTATTTCAACTTGAAATCCACGTCCAAGTTGAACTGGAAATCAACGTCGTCTAACTTGAACTTGAAGCTGAGATCTACGCCATCCAACGTAGACTTAGGCTCAGGATCTTCGTCTTTTGACTTGAACACTAAATCTGAGAGAGCTGAGACAATTACTCCCTTCTCACAGAGCTCTCGAGTATATATAAGTCCTGTAACAAAAGGGGAGGGGCTCATCTCCTCCGCTGTGAGCCCCACCTCTCCCTCTTTTAACCCTTATGAGAAAACATGGCATATCGTAACAGGAGCTAGCATAAGCACTGTATTCATCATTTTTATGATATCAATATCCGTTATGGTAGTTCTCAAAAGAAAAAGAAATCAAAGGTCACCTATATATAGACCTAGCCATGCAACAGCTAGCACAGAAAGATATATGATAGAGCTTGAACCCTTAAGATCTTTCCGTCCTTAATCCCTGTTTTCACATACTTAAGCCATAAAAGACTAAACAAGATATCATAAATCATATATGGTGAAATGAATATTCATAACGTTCCAGAGTTTTCCTGAGCCTAATTCTAAGACGCATAAAGCCATATATGGTGAAATGAATATTCATAAGGTTCCAGAGTTTTCCTGAGCCTAATTCTAAGACGCATAAAGCCATATATGGTGAAATGAATATTCATAAGGTTCCAGAGTTTTCCTGAGCCTAATTCTAAGACGTAGAAAGCCAAATATGGAAATGTTAGAATAAAATATTCATGACGTCATGGAATTTTCCTCAGAGCTCAATATTAAGACGCATAAAGCCATATATGGTGAAATGAATATTCATAACGTTCCAGAGTTTTCCTGAGCCTAATTCTAAGACGTAGAAAGCCATATATGGGAATACTAGCATAAGATATTCATGACGTCATGGAATTTTTCCTAGAGCTCAATGTTAAGAGGCATAAAGCCATATATGGTGAAATGAATATTCATAACGTTCCAGAGTTTTCCTGGGCCTAATTCTAAGACGTAGAAAGCCAAATATGGAAATGTTATAATAAAATATTTATGACGTCATGGAATTTTCCTCAGAGCTCAATATTAAGACGCATAAAGCCATATATGGTGAAATGAATATTCATAACGTTCCAGAGTTTTCCTGAGCCTAATTCTAAGACGTAGAAAGCCATATATGGGAATACTAGCATAAGATATTCATGACGTCATGGAATTTTCCCTAGAGCTCAATGTTAAGAGGCATAAAGCCATATATGGTGAAATGAATATTCATAACGTTCCAGAGTTTTCCTGGGCCTAATTCTAAGACGTAGAAAGCCAAATATGGAAATGTTATAATAAAATATTCATGACGTCATGGAATTTTCCTCAGAGCTCAATATTAAGACGCATAAAGCCATATATGGTGAAATGAATATTCATAACGTTCCAGAGTTTTCCTGAGCCTAATTCTAAGACGTAGAAAGCCATATATGGGAATACTAGCATAAGATATTCATGACGTCATGGAATTTTCCTCAGAGCTTAATTCTAAGACGCATAAAGCCATATATGGTGAAATGAATATTCATAACGTTCCAGAGTTTTCCTGAGCCTAATTCTAAGACGTAGAAAGCCAAATATGGGAATGCTAGCATAAGATATTCATGACGTCATGGAATTTTCCTCAGAGCTCAATGTTAAGACAGATAAAGCCATATATGGTGAAATGAATATTCATAACGTTGCAGAGTTTTGATGAGTCTAAATCTAAGACGTAGAAAGTCAAACATAGTAGCATTAAACACATATCAAGGATCTTATCAACACATTATTTCATACGTGATGGAACTTTCTGAACACAAAAGTTAAAACGCAATAAGCCCAAAGTTTTTTTCACAAATGTGAGCCCTTTACCCTTAAAGGTTAAAGCAAAATCACTATCCTCGTCATATAACAAACTTATAATTCCTTAAAACAAATCTAAAGGTAAAGTCTACCTAGTTAATTCCAAGCCTATCATAAACTCGACTATATAATAACGACTGAAAAGCTAGCCTATCATAACGTCAACTATATAATAATGACTGAAGCTATCACTACGTCTATTACAGTCAAAGGCACTTTCTATGCTGGTCCTGAATAGGTTAAGCTATGTTCTTAGAAAAAAGGCAAGGCTAAAAAGGAAAATTTATGTGCACTGATGTAGTCCATGTCACCTGATGCCTGGTACAACGCTGTAACAGATATTAAACCCTTCAACTGCCTCAATGTACCAATAAGTCATGCTGGAAAACACGTCCAAAGCTGGAGTTTATTCCCGGCAAGATTTTTTAACAACGTCTATCAAAAGAGTACCTGCCCATGGAAAAAACCTCAACAAACAATTAATAACATTTCATAGGCTAACAACAACTCGGCTCAATCCATGTTATCTTATACGCCTTAGCTGCTATTTCACAACCGTAAGCAGTCATGATGCTTCAATGTAGTGCTGTTGCATCTATATAGTCCTAACAAAACTAGTGGTCTATAGGTTTAATGTACGTTATGTATACTGTCATAGAGGATGGTTTAACGTTTCAAAAATAGATAGCATGCAAATCATTTATTCCTTATTACAATCAATGAAATATTCGTCTGTAAACCTTAAAGTGTTTTAAGTCATATCTCTTGCGAACTATAGCAATGCTATTTTACAGTGTACATGTAGCTAGCTCTATGTCTGTACGTTCAAAAACTATCTTCCATATATTATCGTCTGTTCTCAGAGCAAAAACATAGAAAAAAAACCTTCATTTAAGGTCTATGAAATCTTCAATTTTACTACTATATAAGTAATTAACTTGAATGTATTACTTTTAAGGCAATGCTATGAATAGAATAGCTTAACATTTAAAGCTTTTAAGACCAGTAAAATCCTTAGCTTAGCCATCTTAAACTATCAACTTATGCATGCTAAATAACAAAGCAATGCTATAAATAAAATAGCTTAGTATATTATAACCTCACCTAATTTTTTTCATATAAGCCTCCCGTTACATGAATTATTAAATGCATGCCTGCTTACAATTCATATAAGCTAGGATCATTAACCTCCACGAGATAGAAGCTGAGAACAGTTTATAACTTACAAGCTTACCCTCTTACATAATCTACACTATCATATAATTATAATTACATGTTATCATGAAAAAATAAAAAATCTTTTATGAATTTGTTGTTGCTGCCCCATTATTCAATAAAAATATCCTCATAATAAGGGAGCTCATTAAAAATTTAAGCTATACAACAACTCTTCTTAAATCCCCTTCTCATAAAATCCTACTATTTAAACATGTAATAAAAAGGAAACTTCTGCTTTTATTTTACTACGCAATAAAATGGAAACTCTCACTCTAATTCAACTATACAATAGCACAATTCAACTGCGCAATAACATAAACTGCGCAACAGCATAGAAGTTTTCATGTTAAATGAACTGCGCAATAGCATGGAAATTTCCATGCCACTTAAACTGCGCAATAGCATGGAATTTTCCATGCAAGAGGGAGTGGCTAAAATAAACTCCTCCCTTTCCATGCTATTTAAACTGCGTAATAGCATAATGGAATTTTCCATACAATAAGGGGTGTGACTAAATAAACTCCTCCCTTCCCATGCTATTTAAATAAACTGCGCAGTAGCATGGAATTTTCCATACAATAAGGGGTGTGGCTAAATAAACTCCTCCCATACCCCTCCCTTTCCATCCTATTTTAAACTATGCAGTACAATGGAAATTTCCATGCTAATTAAAATGTGTAGTAGCATGGAATTTTCCATGCAAAAGGGAGTGGCTAAAATAAACTCCTCCCAAACTCTCACCCCTTTATATATAGTAAGGAAATAACATAGAAACCAAACCATGGAGAAGGTCTATTCCATGCAAGATATCTTATTTTTATTTGCTCACATTTTGAGCTTTAAATTACCATCTAGTTTCAAGGTAAGTGTTCCAACAGGATTTAAAAGAAAGAAACAATATTTATATAACTTGTGTGATTGCTTAGATGGGAAACGCAGTAAATGTGGAAAGCTATCTACAAAAAACTGCTGGACAGGACAAAGCTATATCAAAATGTGCTCGTACCACAATTCTGTGTCCTATTATTCTCGTGTATTGTACAAAGAAGCCGGCCATCGAAGTTATATTTTCAGACAACAGCCCTCAAAAAAGTCATTGTACATAGCTATAGAAAGTGCTTTACGTATTTTTCAAGCCATTTTTTTGTTTAACTGCAAAATAGACAAAGGGCACAGCTTTTATCTAGCTCAATTACTGAGTCAAATAATAAGTGAAAATGAAATGCTAGCATGCTTCAAATCAAAAGATATCACAAAATTACCTACAAAAAAATTATTTTCCAAAAAAGACTTCATTTTTTTCTTGACTCAAATGTTTGTAAGGGGGACATATTTTTCTCACAAAGAAAAATGTATAGGAAATTCATACTACATCAGAGATTTAGACTTTACTATGCTCGTTATAAAAAAATATAGAAAAAAAAGGGTTAAACCAAGCAATCAAAAATTTTTCCTTCTTTCAGATCATCAGAAACACTATAGAAAATGAAAGCCTTCTCCAACTTCATTTAAAATAGCTACAAAAGCAATGTGTTTGCCTGTCTCTACGTATAAAGCATGTAGGTATATATATATATATATATATATATATATATATATATATATATATATATATATATATATTCAAATAAGGAAGCTGTATTTTTATGCTTGATCCAGATCTGGTTAAAAATCTGCTTCTTAAATAATTAGGCTTCATGTTATCACTTGATCCAGATCGAGTGAAAACAAAAGCTAAAAAAAAAAAAAAAAAAAGCTTTTAATATCTTCATTTTATTCGACGTTGGTTAGATAAAATGAAATATACAATATAAGCCATTCATATATATCTATATATCTACTTAGCTCATAGAGAGACAGGAAACTTTGTTTTTGTTCCAAAATTTTCACTTTAGGCCTTTATTTTTTCAAAATTAAATCAGTCATGTAGATCTACCTTCACGTGGTGACTGATGGATGTATATTTATACAAACAAAATATGTGTAAATATATAACAAAAGATCTACTTTTGGTTAAAAATTAAGCAACTTACTATACCTTGCCTATTACAGAGAGCAGCTCAAACTCTGTATAAGCCGCTCGCTGTTACTTTACATAAACATCAAACACCTCGCTATTGCGAGCCTTTTACAGTGAGCAGCTGAGACTCTTCATAAGCTGCTCACTGCAACTTCAGGCTCACTAAATAACTCACTAACTGCTCACTGCAACTACAGGCTCACTAAATGACTCACTAAATGACTCACTGATTTGCTTACAGTGATTAAATATAAACTGCCCACTGTAACTACTCACTGTATGTAGTGAGCAACTCAAACAGATCATTTTGTTGCGTGTATGGACTAAATCTATGTGTAAAAAGTCAAAAGAGTAACTCATGCCGCTCCTCTCCTACTCATACAAACATACTAACATACATACACAGCAGGCTTGGAACCGAGTGACTCGGTGACATAGTCAGCATGGAGCTTCACATGAGAAACATAAATGGAACCGTTATGACTAATGCAACACCTATTGCTCTCCCATCTGGAGGCATTCATAAGAACTAATCGAATCTTGTCTATATATCTGTTTACATTATGACATGGAATCTAGTAACAAGGACACGGAAAAATGATCTGAGACATGATCTTATCCTAAATTGGTCATGTGACACGTAGATCAGTGTCAAAAACATGGGATAATAGTAATTTGACAACATATGACATGGAAAAATGACATGAGACATGATCTTATCCTAAATTCGTCATGTGACACGCAGATTAGTGTCAAAGACATGGGATAATAGTAATTTGACATGTGACATGGAACCTAGTGACAAGGATATGGAAAAATGACATGAGACATGATCTTATCCTAAATTCGCCATGTGACATGTAGATCAGTGTCAAAAACATGGGATAATAGTAATTTGACATGTGACATGGAACCTAGTGACAAGGATATGGAAAAATGACATGAGACATGATCTTATCCTAAATTCGCCATGTGACACATAGATCAGTGTCAAAAACATGGGATAATAGTAATTTGACAACATATGACATGGAAAAATGACATGAGACATGATCTTATCCTAAATTCGTCATGTGACACGCAGATTAGTGTCAAAGAGATGGGAAAAGCTAAGTACATAAATTATTTAGTTCCACATAACCTGGAACAGGACAAAGATAGTTCATATTATTCTCGGTAGAGGGAAACCCGAGAATGCGTTCTGCGCTCTAAATACGATGAAATCTATCGTCTCATTTGTAAGCTATGAGCAAATATTCTTTATTGATATCAATAAAATATATCAAACAATGAAAAGAAAGAGCTCTATACATGATTCATTCAAACTGTTCAAGAAAATACAAAGAAAAGAGCATTATACATGAAATAATTGAGTTCCACATAACCTACATCATGCTAGAAATAGTTCGTATTGTTCTCGGTAGAGGGGGACAAAAAATCCGCGTTTTGAATAAAAATCTATCGTTTCAATTTAAACTACCGCTGTAAATTCCTCTAATAACTCAGCAAATGTTCTTTGCTGATATCAATGAAATATATCAAAAAATAGAGGAGAAAAAACTCTGTCCCTAAATCACTCAAACTGATGAAAAAAATCTATATCTTCTTAAACTGAATGTCTATTTGTTCATAGACTTAAAAGTGTAACACCACATTTATGATTTCACTGCTGAGGTGGAGTATATAAGGAACGTAATGTCTGGGGTTAATTGGAGAGGTCCGGCCCTCATGTCACGAACCTCCACGTCTGTAGCTTCAGGTACTAGCTCCAGTGACAAAATCACAACAGTTCTTCCGACCTTGTCAACTTAGAACGGATGATGGTTGAAGCGTGTCTGCTCCCATCAGTTGGTTGAAGCAGAACGGTTGATGCTCCCATTGTTGGTTGATGCTCTCACTGTTGGTTGAAGCGTGTCTGCCACCGTTCCTTAGAGCGCTGATCTGGAATTGAATGTGTTCCACAATCCTCCTTCAATCCTCCTTCAATCCTCCTTCAATCCTCCTTCAATCCTCCTTCAATCCTCCTTGTTTCAATCCTCCTTCAATCCTTGGTACACTCAGTTCATTCCTCTGTACCGAAAGCTCAGCTAAGAACCTTGTGACATGAGAACCACTTGACCTCTCTTTTGTATTTAAAACCTAAAGTGATATAATTACTATTTCTAAAATAATCCTATTCTAAATATATCTATGAACGACCTCTTTTATGAATAATCTAAATATATCTATAAACGACCTCTTTTATAGATAAATTAAATATATCTATAAACGACCTCTTTTATAAATAATCTAAAAATAGGAGGTCTCTCTGGATAATTCAAATATGGTGGTCTTTTCTGGATATTATCCAGAAAAGACCAACTATTATACTACTGACAGCATTGACGTCATTCTACTTCCGGCCAGGTTAAAATCCCAAGAAGAGACCCAGATGCCTTTCTCACGAACCCATCATGGCCGGATAACATTGAAGCAGTCTGGCCTCTGAACCCATATACACACTGAACAAGACCTCCAGTCTGAGTCACTGAGTGTGACGGGGGTCCGATAGATGCATATGTCCCAAAATGATCAACCCCAAAAGCAAGGATACTAGAAACTATAATATTGGATGTCTCACTCCCGAGTCTCATTTCATATGGTCCTATATTTTTTCAGGTTTGAAAATAGTTTTTCTTTTCAGCTCCTCACTAATTACAGGTTCGTGGAGAATGAAGCACAAGGCAGCGTAGCTACATCAACATGGTCAACATTGTTCATTTAATTCGATTACAACTGAGTAGGCAAATAAACAATAATAGATTCAAGGTGCTAGCAAGCAAGGGACAGTCCATGGTAAGCCAGTAAGACTTGATGCATTGTCCTATATTAACTGTATTACTTATGTATGAGGGAGACTATGAATATGACTATGACTAATTTCCTACAATGATAACGATACAAAAACAGTACCTCACCACACAAAGTTTCTGCTAAATCAGACAAAGAACAATGTGGCGGGGTTAACTGTGTTAAACATAGACAACCATATTGTGTATAGTCAATGGCGGGAAACTGTTACCCAGTGGAAGTATATAGAGACCCCTAGTGGGCTTTTTGAATAAAGCACTCAGCTAGAGCGCCATGATGGCATCAGATGTGTTCCTGTGAGTTACTCCTAAAAATTCCAGATTTACCACGGCCACCAAGTGTGAGCAGGTTTCGCGTGATAACACGGAGTGTCAGCTTGAGCCACCATATGTCAATAGTCACGATATGTGACATTGTGACACATAGTGACTCATCTCCAAAAGTAATAGGATAATGCATATGCCAGTCTGTGTCAGTAGTCACATTGACTGACTCATGGTGACGCATTTCATGATTCGTGTGAGGTGAACCTTTGTGAGCATGCGCCAGACTGTGTCAGTAGTCACACAGAGTGACATTAGCTCACACATTTTGCTATTCGTGTGAGGTGACACTGCATGAGCAGGCACCAGTCCATACCAGTAGTCACACAGAGTGACTCATAGTGACACATACAGATATTTGTGTGAGGTGACAACATATGAGCATGTGTCAGTCTGTGTCAGTATTCACTCAATGCCACACATATTGACGCATTTATGAAGGCATGAAGTGACACATGTGTGAGAATGTGTAGGTCTGTGTCAGTAGTCACACTGGATAGCACATGGGAACACAGGTGTCAGGTCTGAGAGAACTTGTATGGATTCACTCTATGTGTGTACTTTGGGGCAGGGGGAAATCAGATAAATGCTGATTCAACTAATATTGCCTAATGAATCAATGTCTTTATAGGTGATATGCATTGATATACATGTAGGGAATCTAATGATACCTGAAAAGATGAATTTAAATTTGGCTTTGGCATATTAAAAGGTAGTTTCATTTGTCTATGGGACTTAACACTGAATTGGAATCATCAACATCTCATGTAGTATTGAGGCATAGATTTGTCTTGGTTTCAAAAATGATCAATAGTTTGATGCACAGTGATCAAGAAGGTGGCATGTATTCAAGAAACATGTGTAAGAACTCTTGATATAAGGACAATTAAGATTGTGCATTGAGTGATAATAGGGGCAATATGCTGCATTTGATCCAAACATGATAGGTTCTGACACATGTGTGAATATGTGTCACTCTGTGTCAGTACTCATGCATTATGACGCAAGCTGACTTACAGTGACACAACCTGGTATGGTGTGTGCGTGACCATGCATCACTCGATGTCAGTTCTCACACATTGTGACGCACACTTACTCACAATGACACATCCTACAAGTTCCATGAATTCTGATTGGTCAATTTCAAATTCTTAGCCCCATTTCAGATTTCCCTCCTTTTCTTAGTTCCTTTGTTTTCAGCATTTGTAACTTGGGTTTCACAACACACAGGCACAGGAGGCAGGGATACCACATACAAGGTGAGTAGTCTTACAGTCCTAGTACAGATTCTTATTGGAACTCCAGAAGACCTGCAGTTCTACAGAAGCATATCAGCACATATTGTCTTTTTCTTAATCTATAAATTCCTGGATGATAGCACATTTCATGTTGGTAATTTCCAGGCTGGATGGGTTGAGAATGCAATACATTTTACTCCATTTCTATCTCATGGCACATAAGAGAGTGATATTTTTATAACAACAGGGGGGCTGGTGGGTTTGACAGGGGGGTAAATCTTTTCAGCCTCTTGTCCGTGCATTACTATAGGCTAAATGGGCATGTTGGTGCATGGTTTTTCAAAAGAAATTCAACCCTTCTAGGGAGGGCAAAGTTATTTTACTTCTTTTCAGTGAAAAAGCCTGTGTGTCTCTTTAGGTTAAAATGGAGCAATTGCACACAATATTTAGGTCCTGGGGGGAAAAAATGTTGACCCTTTCAAGGGGTGGGGAATTTTTTTCAACCCTTTGAGGGGGAGGCAAAATAATTTACTTCTTTTCAGGGAATAAGCTTGTGCATTACTACTGAGGTTTAAAGGGTGTGTTAGTGCATGATTTTCCAGACGTGGGGGGGGTGGGGAGGGGGAATTTGACCCTCCTTGCTTCCGCATGAAAATCCACCACCCCCTGTTGTTAAAAGAAGGATCACTCTCTTCTGTGGGAGATTCAGGTGTGTAGAAATATGTGGTACTGAAAATGTGTTTATGCTATGATTTATTGAATGTTCATGTCTGTTGTCTGTTTTATATCTTGACAGGTATATGAAGAGCATCTCAAAGAATCAACCATGGAGAAAGGCCATGCAAGATACCCATACAAATCAAAAGGACATGGAAACAGGATGAATTGATGATATTTGATTTTGAATAAAAGAACCCCCTCCCCCATTCTAAAGGGATATTGAAATGCCAGTATGCGTGAGTGTGAATGAGTGTGTGTTATGGCGTGTGTGTCATTATGTGTGAGAATGTGTCATAACTCATGTGTCAGCTCTGGTGAGGTTGCGTTATAACACATGCGTCAACATGTGTGAGGCCGTGTCATAACACATGCGTCAGTATGGGTGAGGCCGTGAGTCATAACACATGTGTCAGTATGGGTTAGTGTGCGTTATGACACATGTGTCAGCATGGGTGGGGCTGCGCCATGACACATGTGTCAGTATGTGCCAGTCGGTGTCATCAATGACACAAGGTGGTTCAATTTTTTTCTGTAGAGCGCACGAGTTAGCACTCACACACATTGACTCAGAGCGAAACCAATTTGCTGGGATGATTACATGAATTTTCATGGTGACATGTCTCGCCATCCACCATGGCAGGCTGCGCCTTGCTGACCTAGTTTAGGCTGAGAGCATGACACACTTTTACATCCATACCATTTTCGCATGTCAACACGAAGCGATGGCATTCAGCAATTTTTTATTCTGACAAAAATCATTTATTCCTCCTTTATATCGAATGTTATTGAGGAAATTGGCATGGCACCACCATCCATGCATACTATATATGTTTCAAGATTAATGAATCAACATAACAAGATTAGATTCTATTCAAAATATGGTCGCATAGGCGAAGGGATGGCTGATGGGTAAGTCAAATCTAGCTTTTACTTTAGTTTTTAGTACCGCTCGGCATGGAGTAATGGATAGCGAGTCTGTCTATTGCCAGAGCAGTCAGGGTTCGCGCCCCGTAGGATCTGAACGTTTTTAACTAGAAATGTATGGATAGGTTGACTTTAAATATCTCTCATCATTTCTTAAATTCGAACCAAATGCCTCTTGGGCTAGAAATAAAGTTTTCAGAGTGCGGTTAGTAATGCAATAATGGTTGATATGGGAAGGACGAGGGCTGGATATCCTAAATATACCAGCCTGAGTCAAAAATCAAAAAAGAATATAATTAAGATTGATTATGAAACATTCACCAACCATCCCGAGACTCAAACCTACACCAAGGAGCAAAACTGCTAATCAGAGGCGCGATGTCTTGCTGACACGGCCTCAGGGACTAACTGGATTGTCTCCAATACCAAAGCTCTATGTACGATGACCGCGACAAACGCCAAATCCCACAATGCGAAAATGTCCATAAAATCCTTGTGATTTAGGCATGCACTGTTCCTTAGCCAATATTGGAGGATAATATCATTGAAGGAGGGCCTATAACGTCTAAGGAGCCTTGCCAAAGTCTTGATTTTTATAGAGTAGAACATATCAAAGATTTTTTATATTTTCTTAAGAAAAGGCCAGAAATCTCTGTGAATTTGTCTAATGTCATGATTTCCCAGCTTAAAGATGAATTTCACAATGATTTACTGACCAATTTCAACAATTGAATCAAAATCACAGAGATTGAGTGGTCAAAAGCAGCAATAGAATCAAAATCACAGGGATGTACTGCCCAATATCAGCTAGCAGTGAGATTTGGAGTAGGGAGTAGTGGGGTTAGAACCTTTGTGATTTAAGAAATTGACAAGAGTCCATGACTGCCAATATCCAGAATCACAAACATTTCAGACCCATTTTTCACGTAGTGGGATTTGACCTCAAGCCCCACCCGCCTGGTTCAATGCTAAAGGTTCCCAAGCTTCGAAAACAGTAGTAAGTCTGCTCACCCTGTGGCCTAGATAATAAGGCATAGGTCTTACTACCTAGAGATTGGCTGATCGAATCCCACCTTTGGCAATGCATTTCTGCTCAGTTTTAATACAAAAAAAAATGATAAGTGTTACACTTAGATAAAAATTTCTAACACTTAGAAGTACTGGTATATCCAAAAAAAGCACTCAAAATCGAAAATCGTGCGGGTATATCCTGGATAATGCATGCCTGATATCCTCAAAATCAGCCAGAAAGGCACTCAAAATGGCCAAAAAGCTGGATAATGCACGGGGGTTATGACCAAAAATGCACTGTAGAGGCCAGAATCGTGACAATGTTGCTCATGTAAAATATTGACTGGGCCATTTCTATAACATAAATGCGTACACAATGAGTATGGCCCTAGACCCCCCTCCCAATGTAGTCATATGTAAGCATTTGACTCGACCCACACACCCTGTTGATGCGTATAATTAATGGAAGCCCCCCAAACTGCTCAGTAAAAAGAAAATTTTACCTAAAGGCCAAATCCCACTACGCGAAAATGAGCATAAAATACTTGTGATTTGGGTATGCAGTGCTCCTTAGCCGATATTGGAAGCTAATGAAGGCCAATAACGGATAAGGAACATTGACAAACTAAGGAGTGACTTTTGGTCAGTGGTACACATCAAATCATTTAGATATTTTTTATCAAAGACACTTGAAATCTCTGTGATTTAGTTTTTCATTGCGATTCCTCTGCCTTACTGTTCATTTCATAGAGATTGAATGTGTAATAACGGCAATAGAATCAAGATCACAGCGATTTAGTTCCAACTATTGTTCATAGACTCAAAATTAAAGAGATGCAGTGCCCAATATTGGCTACCAGTGGGATTTGGATAGGACAAAGGTGGGTTGGTAAAGCTTGTGATTTACAATAATGGCAAGAGCTGAGATGCTGATATTTCAAATCACAAGGGTTTCATACCCATTTTTTGCATAGTGGGATTCAGCCTTAACAAAGCAAATTGGTAGATATCAAACGTTTAAATACTTAAAAAGTTATGTCTTGGTTCTGTGATGTCCTCTGCATGTTCCGTGCATGACCTTTGCCTGATCGTTAATGTGCATGAAACATGCTATATCTACCCACTTAGCAAATATACATATTTGTTAACGTTTGCAGATGTTTTTATTACGTTTGGGTAAAATACGTTTGTAAAAAAAATGTTTTTTTAATATTTCATCACAAAAAACATGTGATTTTTGGTGTATATATGCTTTGACGTGTTTTCTCTTTACATAATTTTCTTTTTTAACATTACAAAAACCTTTTCATACCAAGTAGTATATTCTGATTGTACTTTTGCTGACATATGTAGAATTGTCTTAAAAGTGTAGTCACATTTTTTTTGTGTTGCACCATAAATGTTGGACTGCCCTTCATTAACAGTACAGATCATCTATGAAACTGATGAACTTGTAAAATTGTCTGATGGTTACTACTCAAATAGAACGAACTGTACACATTGAGAAATGAAGTGGATGTACCAATACGTCATATATCTTTAATCTTTTTGTCCATTGGTCATCATAGTCATGGTGCAGATCGAATGCCTCCCTACAACACAATATTTCACTCAATGGAGCATTGAGGGGAAAATATACTGGCCTTTCAAAAGGACATTGTGCAGTCAGGCTGAGGGTAAGGGCTAGGGTTTATTTTTGGCCACTCAATGCCATGAACAGAATCCCATTAGGCCAAATCCCACTACACGAAAAATGGGTCTGAAATTTTTGTGATTCTGGATATCGGCAGCCTTGGACTCTTGCCAATTTCCTAAATCACAAAGGTTCTCACTGCACTTCTCTGCACTCCAAATCCAACTACAGCTGATAGTAGGAGGGGAATCTCTGTGATTTTCATTACTGCACGGACGCATTGTTATTATGATTCACAGGGATAGAGTATTTGATATCAAAAGCACAGTTGTCCCTGATTTTTTTTTCAGTTTGTAATGGTCTCCTGCATGGCATAAACAAAAGTAGCTCACATAAATCACAAGCAGAACCCCCTTATAAGTGTAGTATGTGCAACATGGCTCCTGATTTATCAAAGACATACCTCTTGTGATTTACTAGAAACTGTTTTCTTCTAAATCACAGGGATTTTTAGTTTATCACAGAGATTTCTGGCCATTTGTGAAGAAAATATCAAAAACTTTTGATGTATTTCACTCCCCAAATAGCAGCACTTTTGCACATTATAGGCCTTCCTTAGATGATATCACCACCCCAATGTCGGCTAAGCAACCACATATCCTATATCACAAGGATTTTCTGTCCATTTTCACATTGTGGGATTTGACCTATTGAGCAGTCAAGTTTCATTGGGTGGACAAATCTTATCCACTCAATGCTATATTGAACAGCAAAGCCCTTAACCCCGGGCCTTAACCACTCAATCATCTATTGGAAGAGGCAAGGTGCACACAGCTGGTCCTGTCCACGATCAATTTATTAACCACTAGTGGTAGCAGTGGGGAATGGGTTGTGTGGGTTAAATTATAATAGTAGTTGCCATTTGTGAGTGAGCTAACACAGCCTAAATGTATGTTTCCAAATAAACTCCAGGTCACAGCTGTGCTTTAAGGCCAAATCCCACAACGTGAAAATGGTCAGGAAATCGTTGTGAAATAGTATATGTGGGTGCTTAGCCGATATTGGGGTGGTAATATCGTCTAGGGAAGACCTAAAAAGGCTAAGAATCCCTGTCAAAGTGCTGGTATTTAGGGAGTATAAGGCCAAAACCCACTAAGTGAAAAATGGGTCTGAAATGTCTGTGATTCTGGATATCGGCAACATTGGACTCTTGCCAATTTCCTAAATCACAAGGGTACTCACTGCACTTCTTACCACTCCAAATCCGACCATAGCTGATAGTAGCAGGAGAATCTCTGTGATTTTCATTACTGCACAGATGAGTTGCTAGAATGATTCACAGAGATAGAGTATTTGATATTAAAATCACAGTTGTCTCTGACTATTTTCTGTGGTTTGCAATGGTCTCCTGCATAGCAAAACAAATGTAACTTGCATAAATCACAAGCAGAACCCCATTATGACTGAAGTATGTGGAACTTGGCTCCTGATTTATCAAAGACACATCTCTTCTGATTTCCTAGAAACTGTTGTTTTCCTCTAAATCACAGGGATTTTGAGTCTATCACAGAGATTTCAAGCCCTTTGTGAAGAAAATATCAAAAACGTTTGATGTAATATACTCCCTAAATACCAGCACTTTGACAGGGATTCTTAGCCTTTATAGGTCTTCCCTAGACGATATTACCACCCCAATATCGGCTAAGCACCCACATATCCTATTTCACAATGATATCCCGACCATTTTCACGTTGTGGGATTTGGCCTATAGTACATCAAAAGTTTTTGATATTTTCTTCACAAAGGGCTTGAAATCCCTGTGATTTAGAGGAAAACAACAGTTTCTAGGAAATCAGAAGAGGTGTGTCTTTGATAAATCAGGAGCCAAGTTCCACATACTACAGTCATAGTGGGGTTCTGCTTGTGATTTATGCAAGCTACATTTGTTTATGCTATGCAGGATACCATTGCAAAACACAAAAAATAGTCAGAGACAACTGTGATATTAATATCAAATACTCTATCTCTGTGAATCATTCTAGCAACTCATCTGTGCAGTTATGAAAATCACAGAGATTCCTCTGCTACTATCAGCTAAAGTCAGATTTGGAGTGGTAAGAAGTGCAGTGAGTACCCTTGTGATTTAGGAAATTGGCAAGAGTCCAATGTTGCCGATATCCAGAATCACAGACATTTCAGACCCATTTTTCATGTAGTGGGATTTGGCCTTTAGGTGCAAATTTTAGATGGGCAAGTTGTATTGTCTCCCCGCAGGAATTGAACCATGGAATGAGTGAGTGAGTAATAGATGTTTAACGTCATTTCAACAGTAAAAGTCATATTCATGGCGAGATTGAACCATGGAATAAAACACCCAAAGGCCAAATCCCACAACGCGAAAATAGTTAGAAAATCCTTGTAATGTAGGATATGTTGTTATTTAGCCAATATTTGGGGTGGTATTATCATCCAAGGAAGTCCAATAACAGCTAAGAACCCTTGCCAAAGTGTTGTTATTTCGGCCTATACATCAAAAGTTTTTGATATTTTTATCACAAGAGGCCAAAAATCTCTGTGATATAGGGAAATTCCCTGTGATTTAGAGGAAAACAAGAATCTTTAGTAAATCACAAGAGGTCTGTATATCTTTCATAAATCAGGACCCAAGTTCCACACACTTTAGCCATAAGAATGTTGTACATGTGAATCAAAGTAGTAACTAGTCAGTAGAGTGATCAATATCACAGACATTTCCCTTCCAATAGTGGCTAATAGTGGGGTTTGAGAAAGGCAGGGGTGGTATGGGAACCCTTGTGATTTTTGTTTTTGACAAGACTCCAAGGCTGCCGATGTCCAGAATCACAGGCGTTTTAGACCCATTTTTCGCGTAGTGGGAGTTGGCCTCAAGACAATAGTAGTCAAGTTTGATTTTATGTTTTGCCTGTTTAGTAAGTGAACAAGACTGAACACAACAGAGCACAACTAGAACAATATTTTATGAATACTACGAAAGAATATCTTGTTGGTTACTTGTAATTCTATTATCTGGTTAACTTAAAAGTAGCTTATCCATTAGTTCTCTACCGCTTTTCAATTCTTAGTGGTATTAATTTGCATGTATCATGCACTAGGTTTGCAGGTTTTGCCTACATCTGCCTCTGAATCAGTTTGTATTCTCTTACTATATTCTTGCTTATCTGCATGAAGTATGGCTATAAGAACATTATTGCAAATATCATAAACGCTGGGATGGTCTAACTACAATTAATATCATCTACCATTATAGGCCAAATTCCACTATAGGTCGAATCCCACATGGCGATTTAGGGCTCAAATATCTCTGCGATTTTGTCCCTTGCGATTTTGGGGTCTTCCTGGGCTCTCAGATTGCAAGGATTGTTCAACTTATACCGAATCCAACAGTGAATTGAGACCAATTAAGCAGTTATCCTTGCGATATAGGGGTTCAGGAAGGCCCCAAGAGTGCAAGGGACAAAATCGCAGAGATATTTGAGCCCTAAATCGCCATGTGGGATTCTGGAGAGGTAATATTGTCTAAGGAAGGCCTATAAAGGCTAAGGAGCCCTGCTAAAGGCCTGCTTTTTGTGCAATAAGGCCAAATCCCACAACGCGAAAAACGACCATATACACTTGTGATTTAGGAATGCAGTAGTCCTTAGCCAATATTGGAGGGGTAATATCAACTATGGAAGGCCTATAATGGCTAAGAGGCCTTGTCAAAGTGTTGTGATTTCAGGGGTAGATCACATCAAAAGTTTTTGATATTTTCTCCACAAGAGGCCAGAAATCTTTGTGATATACCGAAATCCCCTGTGATTTAGAGGAAAACAAGAATTTCTAGTACATCGCAAGAGGTCTGTTTTGGATAAATCAGGACCCAAGTTCCACACACTATAGTTATAAGAATGTTCTTCTTGTGGTTTGTGTGTGCCTCTTTACATGTATCGCACAGTCTATTTATAAATCTGAAGATGTAGACTATTGCAAGCATAAGAATTCAGTGATATACAACAGTGTTGTTGATATCAAACACTCCTTCTCTGTGAATCAAAGTAGCAAGTAGTCAGTAGAGTAATGAATTTCACAGAGATTTCCCCTACATTATCGGCTAACAGTGGGATTTGGCAAAGGTATGGGTGGTAGGGCAGACCTTGTGATTTAGGATATTGACAAGAGTACAAGGCTGCTGATATCCAAAATCACAAACATTTTAGACCCATTTTTCACATAGTGGGATTTGGCCTATAGGCCAACTCCCACTACGCGAAAAATGGGTCTAAAACACCTGTGATTCTGGATATCAACAGCCTTGGAGTCTTGTCAAAAACAAAATTCACAAGGGTTCCCATACCACTCCTACCTTTCTGAAACCTTACTATTAGCCACTATGGGAAGGGAAATGTCTGTGATATTCATCTCTGTACTGACTAGTTGCTACTTTGATTCACAAGTACAACATTCGTATGGCTATAGTGTGTGGAGCTTGGGTCCTGATTTATGAAAAATATACAGACCTCTTGTGATTTACTAAAGAGTCTTGTTTTCCTCTAAATCACAGGGAATTTCCCTATATCACAGAGATTTCTGGAGGTTTATTCAAAACATCCTGGGATCGCAACCCCAGCGATCTTAGGAATTATTCAACCTTATCCTATTAAGCGATCTTAAGATCAGACTGCGTTTACATTTCCTAGCCAGCACTAAGATCGCATCGATCTTAGCCTCAGCCCTCCTACACTATTCCAAGAAGTACTGACTAGGCACAGGGGTAAGAGTCCCAAAATAAAGGAATAGCTGTGGAGTCACTCTTCTTCACAAGAGTGCTTATACCATCGTTCCCCATCCCCATATGGGCAAAGAAATGTATTAGATTCCATCTGTAAATAAGGTAACTTTAATGCAAATGTTCAACCAGGATAAAATAAAAATATCTTACCTAAATAGAGAGAGACAGATGAAATTCCCTGAAGACAGAGTCTGGCTTGCAGCAAGAGGATACCAAAGGGAGTGGGGTAGGACTTCACTTCAAAACTTGAGAAGGAAGAATTACCTTAGAGTGCCCTTAACGCATGAGTAGGCCTAAGGGCCCTCAAGGACTCTCAGTAAACGTCCTCCCTCCCCTGTTTATGTATGCAGCAGGCTATTCACAAAGATTGCAGTGATCTTAGTGCTGGAAAAGGAATACTGAAGTGAGCCCAGGACTTACTATTCCTGACAGGCCTGCAACCCCTGCATTAGATAGGGTAGACTGGCCAGGTCTTATGATATGTGCCTACACTAAGATCGCTGGGGTTGCGATCCCAGGATGTTTTGAATTAAGCTCCTGGCCTCTTGTGAGAAAAATATCAAAAACTTTTGATGTATTCCACTCCTAAATAACAACACTTTGGCAAGGGTTCTTAGCTGTTATTGGACTTCCTTGGATGATAATACCACCCTAAATATCGGCTGAATAACAACATATCCTGCATCACAAGGATTTTCTAACTATTTTCGCGTTGTGGGATTTGGCCTAATAGTATACATCAAAACATTTAGATATTTTTTGTCACAAACCCTTCAAATTTCTGTGAATTACTTAGTTGTCACAATTCCTCAGCCAAACTGTGTAATTCACAGAGATTTACTGCCCAATAACGACAATAGAATCATATCCATAGGGGCGCAGTGCCCAATGTTGGCAATAGGATCAAAATCACAGATGCATTGCGAAACTTTCGCTACCCATTGGATTTGAGTATGGTAAAGAAGAGTAGGCTAACCATGTTAGTTACAATAACGATAAGACCTTTAGTTTGCTGATATTTCAAATCACAAGGAATTTATACTCATTTTTCGCGTAGTTGGATTTGGCCCTATGCCATGCAATGCTCATGATTAATCATATGTTTGTTTCCTCTATAAGTAAGTATTAAGACAGTTTCATTTATCTATTCATGTAATGCCACAATGTGAAAAAGACATTTAGGTTTCAACTCTAAACATGTCTAAATATTTTGGTGCATAAAATATTTAGTGAAACATCTGTTTAGAACTTTAGTAGACACCTTGCCATTTATGTTACATGTTCAGGCTCTCAGTAAATAAAAAGATATTTCGTTTAGAATACAAAGACCTAAGCTTTTAAATGTTTTTATAGTCTGACATATACCAGCTGGCAGCTGTATTTCTTGGTTGAGTGTATCTCCTCCATGTTTTAATGTAGTGTTAAATCTGATAAAGGCTTTTCATAAATCATGATTTATTCATAAGTGGATAAAGCATTCCATACGGGTCTTTTGCAATCGGTTCCTTTCAAAATTTGTGTGCAACATGAATCAGAGTAATGCAAATGTGAATAAGTCACAGTGATTTCGGTGTGATTTGGACAACAGATTTGTCACATAGAGATCTCATGACGTCTTCCAGATCTATGCTTTTGGACAGCAGATGAAGGAAATTTTGTTCAGGCCAGTGTCATCTGAAGTTCCCCTGCCTTCTACCTATGTCTTAAGTGGGCACACTGGCTGTCCTGATGAACAGTGAGCTTAGTTCAATCTGCCCCATCTCTGTCATCCACCATCTATCCAGCTGAGTCTACCTCCATCAGTCCTGCAACGTAGGTTAATGTCATTAGCCGTGGTGTCATCTGAAAATACACCCTGACACGACTCAGATCTAAAGTTGACACCGCTTACTGTCCCATCATTTGGGTGATATTTCCAGGCCCTCCAGGAACCTGTGTTATAAAAGAAAAGCAGGATAGTTTTTAACAACCTTTTCTTTGGTGGTCATAAAAAATTTGCAAAAAGAAAAATGTTTTTGTCATGTTTGGGAATGTTCAGAAAAGATTTGGGTAAAATACTTTGTAAAAGATGTTTTTAAACAACTATAAATGTTTCAAAAAAGCCTTTTTGCCTACCACCTAGCTTGGTAGCCACAGCACCTTTGGTATGTAATATATTATTTAAAGTTCGCACTTGAAGATATATATTGAGATATAAGTATAGCAGTACATATTAGCTTGCTGACAAGAAATTTCCCCATGAAAGAGCTTTATCATATAATTAAAACAAAGATTTGCTCTAATAAGGATATCTGACATGATGCTCCGAATGTAAAAAGATAAAAATCTTATAACATACCCAAGCTTGTTGTCTGGGATGTCCGGATTTTGCAATCAGTTCCGCGTACATTTTGGAGGATTCCCTGACCATTGAGGGGATCCAGATGTTCTAGAGTGACATCTTATCCCTAGTCTGTGAGCGAGTGTGTAACCAGAGTTACAGCTATAACGCACCCAAGAACCAACCTTATACTTCTGCTCAACCACCTGTAAGCAATCCATATTTCTTGATTTTAACAGTATCCAATCTCAGTGCAATGTTTGCCAAATATAATCATGAAACTCTATCACTGCCCTATTCTGCAAGTTTTTGGCAGTTGTAGAAATTAAAAAAGAAACAAAAACATCATGAATCTCTTCTCAACAGCCCATTAATCTTGATTACATTTCCAATGGGGGTCTTTTCTTTTGTGGATATTCTGATGATAAGCACCCATACAATATCACATTGCACAGTTACAAAGTAATGGGTGCAATTTTGGGAAGTGGTAGTGAATCACCATTTATATTGAAAAAATGGAACTTAAAATGTAGAGGACGTTGTGTCAGTGGACTATTCTATGTATTATAATTATTAACGACATATTCAAACCAAGCTGACCAAGCTTCCCCCTGTACAACCCAAGGCTCACCTATTTTTAACCTGACAGGGTGAGTGACTCACTCCCCCCGGTCTGACTCACTCACCCCCATCTTCCCCCAGTGAGCACCCCCAGGTCCCACCTGTGGATGATTCCCCACTGGAGGACATGATATCATATGCTACTTTTAGCCTCACCTGATATAGCTTGGTCAGACTGGCGAGTACTATACTGTGTACTGTATTGATTACTCTCATGCCAATCTTACAATAAAGCTGGATCATCAACTGAATTGTCTGGACTCCTGTAACCTCAGTTCATGACATGTAACGACCTGTTGACAATGGTGGAGGACCCTCACCGTAACAATCCCATTGCTTTCACCTAGCTCTCATGAGCCATGAACCAAAGTGAGACGACACCTAAAGATTTTGCTTCAGAACGCACCGTTACATCCCCAGGGCTAGACACGCCCCAACCAACAGCAGCAGCGGCTCCAGACACACACCGGCCTACCCAAACAGCTGATTCGTCACCTGACGCCTTTCTGTTGGATCCTATCCTGCCAGCATCATTATTAACACCTAAGCCAACACCTGTGAATAGGAACAAAACTTTCTGATCAACTATAGTTGATAGTAATACCGGTAATACCAGTACACCTAGTACATCACAGGCACCAGGCCTTAACTTGACTTTACCTGGTTTCTCAGATGCTGAGTCCCCAGCACTAAGACTTGCTGGTCTACCAAGTGAAATACAGTCTACACCTGTAATTAACTCTCCTGGTATCACGTTTTTTTACAGTTTTAAAGAAGATAGCTCATTCTGTCATAGATAAAGGGTATGGGGAAAAGAACTTTGTTGACAGATGGAGTCCAGCATGTTCAAACCCAAATTGTCTATGAAAGATCTACATTTCTGTGGTAGAATTACAAGTACAACTCTTTCCATTTCCTAAATCAAGATTTCTGTTCAGATATCAAGGTTTCTGACCGGTCAGAAACCTTGATTCTCAACAAATTAACCAATTATGACATAAATAGAAATCAAGGGAAAAGATTGTGACTTAAAGATGGAGTGAAAGCTCCCCCATCTCAATCATGGACCTGAAACGTCTTTCAGATCCGTGTCTCAATGGACAAAATTGACCCCTCCCATAGGGTAAAATACCATAATCTCCCGTGTATAAGGCACACCTCGCATATAAGATGCACCTAGAGTTGAAGAACATAAGAAATTCATAACTTTGGTTGTACGGAATGGATTTTCAATATTCAAAAAGCTATGTGTACCTAGGGCCCCCGGGACACCCTGGGAACCCCTGTCATTTCTTGAGTTAGGAGAAGTGTAACATACAAAAAGATAGTTCTTGGTGGCCCCCCCTCTTATGGATCCAGGAAGAACTAAAACCTTATGTATAAGATGCGCCTTATACATGGGAGATTACGATAGATAGGTCAACAATTAAAAAAAGCTTGCTTTTGTACTTTTATTTGAACCAAGCCTGTTGGTATATTTCTCCATAGAAAACATCAAATGTTGACACATACTTTGTAAATTGAACAACAGAATATATCACTTTTCTACTCATCAAACAGAAAACATGGAACACAAAAGACAAAAAGGGTCAGTTAGCTGTTTTACATGCAATGGTGATTTAGATAAGTATGAATGTGTAGTATATATATGAAAGTAAGCATGATGCATAATACTCTGGTGACCTGAGGGTTTAGAACTATATAAACTCAGGGAACCACAGTAACGGGAATCCTTATACATGCTGGTCATTCCCAGATCACACTGCTCATGGATCTCCAACTATACATCTTTTTCAGTCAGCTTGAACAGGGAATAATAATGCCCACCCTTTGAGTTGAGTTGGTATTTTTGTAGTAAAAGAGATATGCTTAGGGAGTGCAAACTGTAAGGCCATGCTCAGGGTGACTAGTGCCATTAAATGGTACTAGGGACTGTGTTTACAATGTCCAGTTATGAGATAATTGTCCACATTATATTGCAAGTAAAACGTTTTGTAATTCCCCTTTTTTGAAGAAGTGGTAGTGCATTATAGGCCTATTCATGAAAGAAGACCACACTTTTAGACTGAAGTAAGACTTCTATTAGAAAATGGAAGTGATACTGGTGCCACCGGGTTAGTTCTAGAGTCCTGCTACTAGCTATCTACAAGAAAAAAGGTTATTTCCCCATAGGAGATCACATTGTAGTATTGCTTCTATGGTGTATATATTGGTGTAACAACCTTTCATATCAAAACCTGGTTTGTGCACCCACATATCATCTACTGGCATATATATTTTCACAAATATTTCTTTCTCACATGACATTTTCATTAAAGTGTAGGCCTTAGTGTGACAGTAAGATGTATGATTCTTTAAAACTTTGGTCTCTGTATAAAGACAAGCACACTAAGATATGTATAACTCCTTTCACATACACACTGCATGACAAGTTTACATACTACATTTGTTCTCTGAAACAAGGCTATCTTGAACAGCCTTTTCTTATCTTAGGGAGTGATCATTTTTTAACAACAGGGGGGGCTGGTGGGTTTGCGCACGGACGCGCGAAAAAAATTTCAACCCCCCCCTCTCGAGGGAGTAAAATCTTTTCGACCCACCCCCCCATAAGGGACAAAAATCGCGCGCGAACGTCCCCTTTTAGCCTATAGTAACTCACGGGGTTTTCCACTGAAAACAGGTGAAATTATTTTGACCCCCCCATCAGAGGTATTCTGACCCCCCCGGTCAAGGGGTTGAAAAAATTCTGACCCCCCCCTCAAACCCACCGCCCCCCCCCCTGTTGTTAAAAAATGATCACTCCCTTATATCATTCAATATACATGTATTTAATATTGCGAATATCTTGAACATTGTGTGGAAGATTTTCATGTTGAAAAGAAGACATACCAATGTGATTGAGTTCTAAAAGGCACTTTTATCTTTTTTTAGAGTATCCTTATTGTATTTTAGACATAGATTTCGAAGGTCTTGTAAAACGATGACAACTGTTCAATATAACCTTGTTTAATCATACTCATGGACACATCTTAATATTTGAAAACACCACAAAGATATTTTTCTACTACCAATACACGTCTTTTAAAAAGAACACAACATCATGCTGCTAATTTACAAACATACACAATTAAACAGGACTTACAAATCTATACATATAGACCACCTGCTTTATTTGACACATCCATAAAATGTATAAATAGAAAATTTATGTATCATCTAACATTCAGTACTTAACCACAAACTGACACAACAAGGTCATACAGACAACCCCAGGTACATATTGTCACAGACATGTCCTACATACAGTGTATACATTAACCTAGACAGGGATTTGAACAGAGAGAAGAAAAGTAGTGAAGTAGTGAAGAAGCTTGTGTCCATGGAATGACTCATTTCGACAGATAGGTTTGATTGATTGATTGATTTGTGTTTTACAGCACTTTAGCGGCACTAAGTGGCTATCCCATGCTTCACAGGTTGATAATTTAACAGAGGAATGTGTCAGTGCCCGCGCATATGTGCACCACACACATCCTGAGGGGATAGGAAAGAGGAGATATAGACCCTTTTAAGTGGGCTAGGGAAGCCCGTCATCAAGTGTGTGCATCAAACTTGCATATCCCAATTCAGATTTCTAGATGACTGATTAAAAGAATACAATCAAAATGCCCTTGTTTGTGTCTAAATATGGTTGTTTCTTTCAGAGATAGCCATACTTAACATCAGTTAAGAAAATACGGTCTACAGATTTCAGTTAAATAAACAGGTGGTTGTAGTTCTTGTCTGTTAATTTTCTAAAAAGAAATATAAGGCATAAGCTGCTAGAGGACGAGAAAAATACCTGAAAGTGAAAGTAGTTTTATCAATGCAATGCATTGATAATTGATATGCATGTGTTAAAGAGGACAATATTTCAGCTCTACAACAAAGAAATCTCTCCCTTTAGATACTATGAAATAAATACCTATACATACATTCACAAGCACACCGGTTCTCCCCTTTGCTTGCAACCATACATCACAAAGACATACAATCTCTGAGCATGGCTATACATCTTCAATACCATAAAACCATACATTCTGCACCTATGTATAACCTGCATCTCCAAAAGAGAGTGTACAACTCCAACTCTATAAGCTGATCTGGCCCTTTTTAAGTCACTGCTTGTATGCTAGGTTTTACGGTACAAAAACATTCACTGAATCTGAAGTATATCCTTTCCGAAGAAAATCTTTGGTCATTTTCTCTTATCGCACACATCTATCTACAAGTAAATCTATCAAAGTGTATCTTTTGTATGGAGCTACTATTAAGTATATGGAAGACAATTCAATGTTCATCTCGGTCACTCAGGGCACTTGCAGATGACTGAATGTCTGTTCAGGTTCCGCGTAGATGAAAACCTCCGACCGCATTTGTCACAAGAGTATGGGGTTTCTCCAGTGTGCAGGCGGAGGTGATCCTTCAAGTAATTAGCTGAGGTGAAAACCTTTCCACAGATGTGGCATTCAGCCGGGCTCTTGGCTGGAGCATCGGCCAAACCGAAATGGAACATCATGTGATTATCCAAGTACTTCGGGTGTTTGAAAACCTTATCGCAGTACTGGCACTTAAGACCACCCTCCGCCGGTGGAGCAGAGTTCTCATTTGCACTTGATGGTGATTGGGGAACAGGTTTAGGCACACCTGAGCTGTGCTCTCTCTCATGTATATCAAGGGCACTCTCAGTTTGGAAATCCTGCCCACAATATTTGCATTCATAAGAGTTCTCGTTCACACTTGCCGATGGAGGTTGGGGAACAGGTTTAGGCACACCTGAGTTATGCTCCCTCTCATGTATATCAAGGGCACTCTCAGTTTGGAAATCCTGCCCACAATATTTGCATTCATAAGAGTTCTCGTTCACACTTGCCGATGGAGGTTGGGGAACAGGTTTAGGCACACCTGAGTTGTGCTCCCTCTCATGTATATCAAGGGCATTCTCAGTTTGGAAATCCTGCCCACAATATTTGCATTCGTAAGAGTTCTCATTTGCACTTGTCGATGGTGTTTGACAAGCAGGTTCAGGCACACCTGAGCTGTGTTCCCTCTCATGTATATCAAGGGCACTCTCAGTTTCGAAATCCTGCCCACAATATTTGCATTCGTAAAAAGTGTTTTCGTCCATCACTGTTCCAGCTGTGCTGCTGGGAGTGAGGTTATTACCCGACTTAAAGCTATTGAGGTTGACAATGTCTGGACTCCCATGTGGGTTGTAATTGTTCAAGACATGAGTTTGTTCATGGCGCTTTAACTGTGCAGGCCGGGCAAAGCTCATCCCACACACGCGGCACTGCCCTGGTCTCTCCTTAGGTACTGGATGTTGAACCTTAGGTGGTGTATATGTTGTTGGCACAGGATGATTCTGAAATTATTGGGCAAAAATATTGGACAGTTGGTTAATCAAGTAGAAAAAGGATAAATCATGTTCATTTCCTGTGTTGACAAGTTTGTTACTTCTATATACACCCAATTTCATTTCTTCCAATTTCTTAACACTTGACTATTATAACATGATACAATTTTGTCCAATGACATTACCATTATCTTTAAACTCCACCGTAAATTCTCATATATGTCGTGGCTCATACTAGGACCAAAAGCCAGGGTGCAGCTTATAAAATGTGCCCAAAGTCAGGGTATGGCTTACAAGGGGGTATTTAATCTTGTAGAACAGTATATAACGTTTTTAAGCTTTGTATGTGGCTTATATTCGGGGGTATAGCTTATAATTATGAGGATGAGGCTTATACGAGAATTTATGGAATCATAAACTATATAAACTAACTACAGCTACTTACAGGATATGAAGTGGTTGTATTTGGCACCATCCCATGTTTAGGAGTACCATGCTGTTTCATGTGTTCCTCGATGGCTCGTTTGTCTGACGTCTCATACGGACACGAGGCACAGCTGAAGGCAAAGGCACCCTGCATCGTTTTGTGTCTCATCCAATGGCGCGACAGGTCTGATGACTTCACGAAAGCCTTTCCACAGATTTCACACACAAAGCGTCCCTGGTGAGCCCGCTGATGCTGCTCCCAATTAGAATGGACGCTTGACACGTAATTACATGTTGTACATCTGTATATGGCTTCCCCAGACCTGGCCCGCTTTGGATGCTGACTGCCAGAATATATCGCCTGGCTCTGTGCCTTTCGCTTCTGCTCCAGAAGTTGATATGCTAGTATCTTATTTTGGTCCCTAATCCAAATATCTTCACCCTTCTTCATCATTGCTTCCTTCTCCCTCTCGGTCTGCTGGTTCTTAGGGCGATCCAAAATCTCCGGGATATGTGCAGGTAAGGATATGGTAGGTATTGTTTGGATACTCAGATCTGTCATATCTGTGAGCCCACTGAACAGCGTAATCTCATTTTGACCACTGACCTCGCATTTCAAGAACGAGGACCGAAGGAGGATATTGCCCTCAAACTTCTCGAACCTTGCACAGAATGTGTTATGGTCACTTTCCTTATGCAGAGTCAGGTTTTCCTTTGAGACAAACTTACCCCTACACATGTCGCATGGATAAACCTCGATTGGCTTTGGGCCTGCCTGTTTCGGGGAGGGTTTTTCTGTTGAACTAGGTGGCTTTCTTGCTGATGATGCAGTCTGAGGCGAGACCTGTCCACCGCATACATTTGAATTCTTCAAGTGTAGTTCCTCATGGCGTGCTAAGTCTGATGATCTCTCAAATGCCTTGTTGCAGTATTTGCAAGTCCTAGAACCCTTAGTATGAGCCAAGAGATGCTTCTCTAGTTGCCAAGGGTCCTTTGTAGAATAGTTGCAGATGCTACAGCAGAGGTTTCGAGAGTTAGACGAAGTGCTGGTGTTAACTAGAGCAGATGGATTTGGTATGTCTATGGACAATTCAGGCTGTAATGAGCTTGGTGGTGGTATCCTCCCAGCGATATGATGGGCCGTGCTGACATCAATCATCACAGGCCCACCCTGACCAGTTTGTCCATTGACATTTTGAGAACTTCGATCGTTTATTTTCTTAATTCTGTCTTTGATAACCTGTGCAGTAGTCCCAGTCTCTGCCATACCCTCCTGGTGGCTAGCTGCCCCTACATCCTGGGAGTCATCAGGGGCTATGACAATCTCCTTTCCGGGAATTATAACCGGCATAGAACCATTGTAAGGTTCAGGCTCTATATGGGTAGCCCACATGTCAGGTTTGCTCTCCTGCCATCCATAATCAACAGAGGGCTGCTGCACAGTTGCATCAAACTCCATAGGTCTGGGTGCAATGACCAATGGCTCAGCTGACTCGTACATAGGTTTATTAATGGACTGCTGATCTGGAAACTGTGAGTATACTTGCACTCCCTGGAAATCCCCATATGCAGATGATGGTGCTGGATAGCCTGGCATATTACCACCGTATTGTTGTGGTGCAGTGTCTGGTATATATGTGGCGCGGTAGTTTGGCGTATTGTTGTTCCACATGGAATTCCCACCGTAGTTTGAAGCATCATATGAAGCAGTTTCATAGGGGTGGAAACGGGCCTGAGGCTGCTTAGCAGATTTGACTTTGGGTACACCTGTATGAAGAAATACAAATTTAATTATGTAAGGTACACCAACTAAACTGTTTGAAATTGAAATCCTTGATAATCATAATAATGGAGTGAAGTAATGCTGAAAGGATTATATTAAACTTATCTGTTAATTTTAGGTTTCAAATCTAAAGGCTTTAAGATATTTTGAAAATGTAGGATTTCTGAAGTCTGTAGCCATTAAACAATAAAGATTGTGACAACAATTAAAATACACATTACCATAATATATTAAATATCAATTGTGTGTATGCATTATATCAATCAGGGTCATCATGAGGAAGTCATTAGCAAACTTGTTATGTTAGTGTCCAACTTTCTGAGATCAGTTATGCAAGTACCTTTCACATAGGCTGAGAACCTTTCTCTCTTTTTTTTTTTTTAATTTATGAGCACATTTGGTTTACAATTTTGCACCAAATAGATAGGGTCAGTTCATAAGAGAGATTCATATTCCAATCATATTGGTTAAAAAATCATTTAAATTGGTCATGATCAAAATTTAAATTGGGGGTTGGCATATAAGAAAGGTAGGCTTATGTAAGAGTTTTATGGTGAAGCACATGTTTAGTGGCCCTATTCTGCATTTCCACAACCCTTAGTGTGGGCAGCTGGTATTGGAAAGATAGGCACTTATAAGTCATCTTTAATGGTACTTTGTACCCACAAGACTTCTGCAGTAAATACCAATTCCATTGGTTAACAAAGTATGCTGCCAATCTGCTTTCAGTTGGCTTTTCTTTAGATTTCCTTTTTGGCAAGTGACTATGTAACAAGGTGATACAATTTGACAATACAAGGGTTTTCTTTTGCATTATTATCTATCCAAATGCACATTCATAACCAGATAACATGTCCATGTAGGTAGTCACAAGTGAATGAAAAGAATTATAAATAAATATGTACATATTGCTTGCCTTCCTTTCTCGGATGTGATGAAAACACCAACACCGATATACAAACCAAAGCCGCAATACTGTTATAATGGTGAAAGTATTTGTTAGTCTACTCTAGCTACTGTAATCTCCCGCGTAGAAGACGCGTTGAGCGTATAAGACGCACCCCAAACACAGCACATGCATTTTCGCGTATAAGACGCACATTTTAATGGTGATATTTGTAAGATAAGTACATTTCTATAGTAAAAGTACCCCTCGTATAAGACGCCCCCCCAACTTGAAGAAATCCTATAAGACGCACAAGGCATTTGTTTGGCATAGAGGACGCGTCTTATACGCGGGAGATTACGGTAGTTGGCTGCTAGTTCGCTGCTGTAACTGCAAGTAGGGGTAAGGGAATAAACTAAATTTTCATAACATTACAATTGATTATTAGTTTAGTAGATACAATCTGAGTTTCTATATCTCTTCTTTAGAGTACCTATTTCTACAATAATAATGTTGATTAGACTTTCCTAAAAGAGTGTGATTGTACTCCAATCTCTGCTTGTGAACACTCTTTGGGACAGACTATAAGATTATTTCTTTACCTATTGTTTATCTTTTGTACCACTCTGACAAATTTAGTATAATATAAAGAACCTTTATAGATCCCCAAAGTGGATTTTTAGATGAAATAGCTAGGAAATAAACAACTGGCCACACATCAAGTGGCAGGGTGGTATCCCGCAATTACGAATGCCTCAATTGTAATGCTATATCACTGTGTTAAGCACTGGGGTTTCGGTAAGCAGTCAAGAATTATCTTCTACCTATCTTCCATCTTCTATGAAGCACCCTAAAAAAAACCTTGAACAAATTTCTGAATAAGCACCAATTTTGAAAAATTCATGCACCGGGGCACTTAAACAGGCCATTACGGTAAGCTCTAGAGTATTTATTCACAGAGGTACAGTATTCAAAATTGGTAGGGACCTAATCCACATGCCTTTATCTTTGATGATCTTCTATCTCTAGAAATAAAACTGGAAATACCAAATTTCCTTCTATATAACTTCATGCAAATACTACATTCTACACTGCTGACTACTGCTAACTGACAAATTGGCAAGTTATAGGCCTAAATGTCAAATTTAAAGGACTTACTGTAACCTTTCATAACTTCAAAATCAATAGTCACAACACATATACTACAAGCTACATGACCTTATCTTTAAAATTAGTATCTCAACTGATGCAGCGGATTAATGTAAATCTCTGTATATGGTTATTTCTGTGTATATGATACATGGATAAATTTGACCTTTGGCATCCTGTAATATGGCTTATAACTGAGGTTGGTTTATGAGCAGGATTTTATGATCGGGCCATTTCTAAAATTGTAGGCATCAACAAATTCTAACTAGCCATGACAGCGGAGATATAAACTTCAGTTTGCGCTAAATAATAAGGAAAAGAATCTTCATTCATAATGAACTTTAATTCCTCTACAAAATTTTCATTCTAACTGAACTTTATTTTTAAGATGGAATTTCTGGTCTACATCAAAGCCAAGCTGTATAGAAATGTTATCCTACATCCTACATCAAAGGATATTTTAAAGCACACATAAATTAAAAAATGGAATACCATGGCATCTCGCATATATATAAGAATCTGAGGTGAAACATAATGCTTCAAGCCTTAAACTACCTACACTGCATATATGCAGTTCTATGGTTGGCCTACTAAATATATGAAATACATGTATTTAAAGGGTAAAGTGCAGCTGGGGCATGATTTTGAGCACTTTTGATTACTGTTCTATATAATTTCTATATAAAATCCACACACTACTTCATGCAGATTCTATAAGGCGCAGCAAGGGGTTACCTTGTGCATAAGCTGTTGTTATGTGCGAGACGCTACGGTAACTTTGCAATCGGTAACTTTGCAATAGGTGAGAAAACACTGACATCAAAATGTAGGAATTTGCTTGAACACATTTCTTAACAGCTGGTTTCATGATTTGACTAAAATCTGATGTTTCACTTAACAGATCTAAATGATAATGAACATATTATCAAAAATGTAAATTACATTTCTAAATCCCATTACACAAATGTAAAGATTTTCCTAAATTTCCCTCTTTGCAGTTTCATACAAAAAAAAGAAATAAATAAAATCTGAACTAAAAAATTACAAACAATGACTACTTTAAAACAGTGACTATGGCACGAAGGCCTACCTGCATCAACTGTATGACCTATGCCTGGCATCTTATCAGGGCCATTGTTGAGAATGCGCCTTATCTCCGCACTTGATTCTTTGTTGCTGCTGTGACGGGTGTCTATCATGTCGTGAGGATGCCCACCGTGACAGTGGACAGGCAGCCTACCTTGACTGGCTGATAAGCCATGCGGACCAGTCAACCCGAACATCTGGGACTCTAGGTCTCCATCACCAAGCAGCATTCTCAGATAGCTATAATTGTTTTGACCGCTCTGCGGAACCACCTCAGATTTCACCGGCCACACTGACTGAAGATATTGCTGTGGTTGGGGGTTAGTAGGTGTAGGCTGTTGGCTATTAACTCTGGTTACAGGGTGGTGGGGTGTGTTAATTGCACTCACGGTTGGAGCAAAAGGTACCTTAGCTGTAGCCATATTACCTTTAGCCCCTAAATTACCTGTCATCTGGTGCGGAGTGCTGGCAGTGCCAGCCATAGAAGTGTGATTTGTGTGCACTTGATGGTTGTTAGGGGAGGGGTGTGGTGAAGGGGGTATAGAAGTGTTACTGGAAGCGCTGGAAGGCCGAGAGTTAGTCTGCAATGCGTCCTTATACAAAGGCTTAACCGCTTCTTCCAAACCTTTTGGTCGAATACGAGCATGAGCATGGGCTATAGCATGTCGCTGCTGATCACATTTCTGCAGTCAAAAAAGGTTCATTTGAAATTATGCAAATAATGACAGGCCAATGACATTACTATTCTTCTTTTTTTAAAGAACCTAATGCACCAAAAGTAGCTCTTTACAAACTAAACTGCCCATCCCATTGTCAAAACGTTTTATGCTAAATTGACCCAAAAATTTACAGTTCAGTTGTTTTTTTCATTACTTTTTGTTTGTTTGTCTTTTTCAAATTATTGTATTACAAATCCCATTAACTTTTTCCTGTTTAATTGATAATGGTCTTATAGAAAAAGCATATCAATTTTGTGAAGCTTCATAAGCTTCATATTAGTTAGTCTAAAAACTGACATATCTGACTATACAAAATTTCCAACCTTGATAAATGCACGTCCGCATATATCACAACCAAATTTGCCTGAGATGTGGGCTCGGATGTGCTGTTCTATCTTGTCCAAGCGTGGGGAGCCATAAGCACACTTTTTGCAGTAATACTTCTTGTCCAAGTCAAGGAATACATAACTGTCCGGAGATACCTCTACATCCTCTGCCTGAAATCATTAAACAAAGTTAGATATAAGAAATTATCACAAATACTATTCAAAGAGATAACCTTTCATTAGGAGATGCAATACAAATAATGCATTTGACCCATTTAGCAGACATACCCTAATATGTTCCCACTGTGATTTCATTTTGACCAATGTGTAAGAAACTAGCTCAGGCAATATTGCAGCAGCTTGATTTGTATGTGATAGCCACAAAATATCAAGGTAAACCTCTCCCCCCATAAATACTATTTTAGAATAGATCTGGGTAGATCACAAGGGTCATCTTTCTGGGCCAAAAGTGTAGGTCCTGGGGTAGCATAGAATCTTACTAAGTGCAGCAGTAGGGGATTTGGGGTAGGAGCATACAATGTAGGTCCCTTACGGAATTTCACACCTTTGGCTTGGGGGGGAGGAGGCGATGTAGTGTACAGCACAAATGCAATTCACACCTGTAGGCATTGTAGACCAGGTAGGTGTGAAGACTGGGCCTAATGTAAGGTGTGTGAACACACTTTCAGAGCATTGTCCAGGTGAGAATACAGTATGTGGTATTTCACAAATACTGAGTTTGGTGGTTTTATCTAAAAATTTGAATAGTTTTATGGACCCCCTATTGCTATTTCATGGAACACAGTAATATATTTTCAGTGATTTAGCTACACCAGCATAAATAATATAGCAAATGATACCAGGAATTCCAAAATTTTCGAACCTACCGATTTAGGTCTGGTCGCAGGAGGGGTTGAGGAACTCATAAACCGCTTGACCGTCTGAAATGTAGCAATAGTATGCTTGATATTAGTCAGCCTGCATGAATTTCTGGGTGTCATTACTTGCAACAATCTATTGTGTTTCATTAAGGTTAAAGTAAGAAGCAATAATCTAATCTCATGCTATTTGATATGGCCAACCTGGCAATTCTTGTGCAAATTAAATGTCTCATCAATTTCACTTTACAGGATATACACTCCAGACTATCAATAAACCAATATAAAGATATCATCAAGGATTCAAATTGTACACCTCAAGAACTATTCTAGTGAGGTCGATGTTCCTGTATATAAATTAGGCCAGACTTATGTATTAGCCATGTTCAAAACACCAGTAACCCAAAGCTGAACAGTGAGAAGAGTGGTATAAATGCATCCTTATCTGTTAAAAGTAACTTCAATGTAACTGTAACTTCCATGTAAAACTAAAACAAGAAAAACTGAAACACCATTTTAGAGTACAACTTACCTCTTTTATTTCTTTACTTCAATACCAAATATTTCCTGACATATAGCAAATACACTTGTCATTGAGCCTCATTATATGATTCATTTCGATTCTATATAGTTTAGAATTAATACAAAAATGAAGAAAGGCATCTTGTTCTACTTTTCATTAAACCTAACTTGTCCTTAAGGTTACTGTCCTTATGGACTCTGGTGCATGTAGCTTGAACAAATTCTCACACGCACAATCATCAAGTCATTTATTTGTATGCCCTGCTGATGGGGGAGGGTCGCCTGGTAGATTTACCGTAATCTCCCGCGTATAAGACGCGTTGCGCGTATAAGACGCACCCCAAACTCAGCAAAGGCATTTTCGCGTATAAGACGCACATTTTAAGGCTGAAATTTGTAAGATTAGTACATTTCTATAGTAAAATTACCCCTCGTATAAGACGCACCCCCAAGCTGAGATTAATCTATAAGACACACCAGCCTTTTGTTTGGCGAATAAGACGCGTCTTATACGCGGGAGATTACGGTATGGAGCATAATTGAAGAAGAAACATGAAACAGATTTGGTGGCCCTTCATTTGTTCAACATGCATGCATGCATGATTTTTCAGTGTATAAGAATAGACATCGAGTCAAGTGGGGGGGGGGGGTCAAAATTTGGAGGCATTAGGAACTTCACAGGTCTTTCATACTCCTCCTCCATCTAGTATTAAATTGCTCTTAAGTGCTTATTGTCACACAAAGCAAGGTGAGTTTAGAAACACAAATAGACTTACGGGCAGCTACAAAAATGAAAAAAAGCACAATGCAGTGAATCTCTGCAAAAGCTGGATCTAGAGTTTCTGTCAGTGACTATTCAGACCCACATATTTATATTACAGTCATTATTGAAGAAAAAAAAACAGACAGCTCTCTCATTTACTTTATTTCACATCTTTTTGATAGCGGGCCTGGTTAGCTTTATCTTTTTTACACAAGACAAAATTGAGAGTACCGGTATTTACACTTCAACAATCATTTTACAAATTTCCAATACCATAAATTCTCTTGTATTAGCCACACCATTGTATAAGACGCGACCCGACTTTGGCAGAAGCTATAAGCCATAGCCAGGGCTTGAAAATTAGTAAAATACCCTCGTATAAGCCGCACCCTGACTTTAGGTTATTCCTAAAATCCTAAAGTTTATTTGGGTTCTGGTATCAGCCACAGCTTATATAAGAGAATTTATGGTATCATGACCACTACTTACCGCTGCCACATCCTCCTCCAACGATATCCCCTGTACCATTTTATCTGATGGTTTCTGATCCCTCTCTGACTTTTGCCTCTTCTCAGCCTCTATTGTTACAGCCGTGTCTGCCTGTGAAGTTTCTTCTGATGGCTTCTCTGCATCTTTTGATGCTGAGGGATTGCCAGTACTGGCATTGTCAGTCTTGTTGGCATTGTCAGTCTTGCTAATTTGCTCAACTGCACCATTCACAGATAGCTTTGTTTGATTCTGCTTCTGGGGTATGGGTGCTTCTTTTGGAGGCTGAGCAGTATTCTGCTCCTGGATTTTCTCATTGCTGCCATTATTGTGTATAGGATATGGTGGAGGTGGACTTGTCACCTGACCAGATGCATTGCCTTGGAAACCATTTGTTTGCACCATATTACTGGTAGGTGCAGGGGGCATCTGTGTTTGGTTATGGCTTTGAGCACCCCAATGATTATAAGATTGACGTTTGGTTGAATCAGGCGTTGCAGTTGCGGCTGTGGTGACGTTATCACCTAATTTTGGTGGGTACATATTGGCAGTGTTGCGGTAAACTGTGTTGTAAGGAAAGGGAGGTGGTGCAAAACCAGCTGCATGATATGGCATCTGCAACAAAACAAAGCAGACCATGAATGATTAGAATTTAATTGTAAGTGGGAGATGACCTTTGCCATTACACAATGGGGCAGAAAAGATTAGATTAAGTGCCTTAAAGCTGTACTAGGGTAGCCAACAATTGGCTTACAATCAACTGAAATACAAACTGACATTTGACCTTATATTTAGCATTTCCTTTATAACACTTTAATCTAAACTCTCAAGATGCCTTGATAACAATTGGGGTAATCATAAAACTACCCCACACTAGTTGGTTGATTTAATAGTTTCACATCTCATGAGAACTACTCAAGGTTGATTGGGTATCCAGATCTCTTTTTTTTTCTCAGCCTGGACAGATTTTTAAAATCTTCTTGTCTAAACAGGTATTTATATGCTACTTGTCCAGAACAGCAGTGATCACATTTATATGACTGACTGAAACCGCTACCAGGGCGTGTTCCCTAGGTACTCTTTCGCAAAGATCTATATGTCTGGTCCCATAGAAAGGGCTAGGTAATTGCAAACCATGACCTTTGAATGCCATATACAAAAGATGTGCATGTAGGCCTGGGCCATGCATAAGAAGCGCACACTGGAAAGTCATACACCAGCACTACATTGGTGCATCATGCCAAACCTTTAGACACACCCCAACACTGCTGAGAATGATGTATGTTTACTCATCATGTACAGTTACTCATAGGTCATAGCTTGTCATTCAGGATAGATGAATTTTCTTTTTGGAAGTTTTTACAAATATGTGAAATACAAGTGCCATTTTAAAGACACACCTTGGGTTAAGAGAAAAGCTATAAGGTACACATGGGGCATGTTTTGGGGCGGTTTAGTACTAATTTAATGAAATTGTACCCAGCCTATAAGGTGCATTCCACTTTTGGGCACAGTGGGCCTCAGATTTGTATATACATTCATGGTTCCCACAGGAATTTAAGATTGAAATTCCCTGACCGTCCCTGACCAAAAATGAAATTTTCCCTCACCAATTCCTAATGTGGCAGAATATCATATGGCATCGTTTAACCTCAAACCTATACCAAACGTCGTATTTACAACAGTTATTAACATTGTTAGTGCAAAATATAAATAGCATATCAAAACTTAAACTTTCTGAAAAAAAATGCAGTCTTCGAAAATAATACTTGAATGCCCTCTGTCTACAATCAAACACAAGTGATACATATTGGCAGATTTTGCCTGACTTTCCCTGACTCACAGCAGAATTTTGTCACTTTATTTTCCCTGAATTTCCATGACTTTCCCTGACCTGTTGGGACCCTGAAATTGTAGCACATATTCAGAATACTATGGTACTTTGAAAATTATAATAGGACTTTCCCGTATTAGGGCTGCTCATGACTAGCACTCTCCGAGTTGGAGGAAAAACTTTAAGGTGCAGCTAGGGCCTGAATTTTGAGGGTTAAGTACTTTTTAAACTACCATATATAAAATACCTCGGCTCTCGACTGCGGGCCACCGGAACTATCAAAACGGAAGTTGTAGCGTTGCTTGATTGCTGTTAGCTTAAAATCATTTGCAGTAAATCCCTATTCTTTCTTTATTTCTTCTTATCCTATGTCTGCGAGGGTTATTTTTATATCTTATTTCTATATATATGGTTATTCAGCTATGGCATTTTGAAATTGATTATTATTCAACAACACATTCTACAGAAAATAATCTCGTAGCCCTACCATTCTACCATGTTGGTTCCATCTCGTTGGTTCTGTACACAGTTTCGTACATAAGTCACAGCAGTCTTTTACAACCAAACTTCCTTTCCGTTATCTCATTTTCCCCTAATGTTAGTGCACTTTTTGTCCATTACCACAGCGCCGTAGGCACTGGTATATAGTAAAAATACCCTGCCTATATGACGCACCCTGACGACGGGCTCAGATTCACGTATAAGATGTGCTTTATACAGGGGGGAGTTTGCAGTAAGTATACATGTGTCTACCATGTGTGGGACAGCTTGTGGCTGCAGGGACATGCAGAACTAGGTCAGTGGATAACTAGGTCATGGAGGAGGTAGACAAGGGTAGGCATGTAGGTGTATAGTTAGGGTAAGTGTAGGGTGTGCTTAAAACCTGTATTGAAATAAGTGCCTATGTAAAAGCTGTGGCTTATATGCAAAATCATGGTCTCATGCAGCTTATAGAATCATACCAAACAATTACGCGGGGTGTGGCTTATGGGCAGGTATTTGGTGTAGCATAGCGCTCTTTCGAGAGTTGGGTGCGGCTCATACATGGGTGCCGTTTATATGGAGGATTGTACGGAGAGTGTACCTGGATGTGGTTTATAAATATGTGGGACTTTACACAAACAGGCACTTAATATCCTGGTTTAAAGTCCCATTGTGATATCAGTCTCATGTATCTGTATATCCTTTTTACTCTTTTGATACCTACACATGAGAATAGCTTTCTTATCAATAAACAGCAGAGATTTTAACCTACATAAGGTATGTTTGTATATAGGCCTCTATACTGTAGCTGTAATGTGTATATATATATATATATATATATATATATATATATATATATATATATATATATATATATATATATATATATATATATATATATACATCATACTACCATGATCAATAGTGTTGTCAATTGAGGCTTGAAGTAAGCATATTGCATACACGGTTATGTTTATGTGCATGAAGAGTCACACGGCTAAATGTATCGATAACAATGTTTGGCCTAACTTACCAATACTGAACAGGGCAAACTTGTACCGAATCAATGTTGTTCGACACCACGGGTGTACTATCTAAAATAATTTACCCGTTACTCCATATCATACGACTAGACACTTAGTACCACATAGAGTCACAATACGAGTATTGCTTTAGTATTCGCACTGTGATAGTATGTGAAACAAGGTCCTCGCGTCTAGGTGTGCGCTCAGCAAGGGTATGAAGTATGCTGACTGCAGGGTGGGAAATACTCCCAAACACAAGCCCAACCAGTCCCCTTTGACCTGGCGCTGTGCTAGTTTCTACGCCTGGCCTCCACACAGAGGTCACCGTACTCTCGTAGTGGGGAATGCGGCAACTGACTGTTAATAACAGGACTGTGTCATATACACTCTCCACCAGTATGTATTGACTCTCTGTGTATTTGATGTTAAATGCTTGCAGGACAGCAAGTGGCATTAAAGTGACATTTGTCATCATTATACGCTTAAGCAGCACTGACCGGTAACTTTCCAGTACTCCATCGGTGCATCTGGCTGACCTTTATGGCACAATACAGGATTTGGAAACGGTGCACCATCAATTTCGGCTAAAGTTTAAGAGTTTCATCTCCTCTTTTTGCCCCCAAATTTGTGCCTGTCCTTTTACCCTAAGTAGCAGTAGCCTCTCTACTTTCAAGCATGCATGTATGAACAATGATGAGGCCATTTCTTGAGTTCCGCGGTGAATACCGTAAAACTCCGGTCTTCAGCCAACCTCAGTCATAAGCCAGGGGTAGACTTTGGGAAAATGTTATAAGCCAAATTTAGAGCCAAATTTTCACCATTTCCTCTCTAATCTATTGTAATAAAACCCTGGTCATAAGCCTGGGATAGACTGCACTTCCCATAGTACCCCTTATATACGGCGTAATTACCGCACAGTGCATATAAAAAATAATTTCCTTCTCTAAAACATGAAACAAAAGTTCATTCTAAAAAAGTTCATTCTAAAAGGTGCACACCCTTTTCTCTCAATTTGGTGTGAGCCACTGACCCCAGCCTAGGCAGGACTTTGTTGCTTCCACCTCTTTAGATTCACTGATGCAGCACGTTTTGACAGCTTTGAGGTGGTCGGGCTATGCTGCATGTAGCAATTCACACCTACAGATGATATGGCCCATGCAGGTGTGAAGGTTGTACAGTGAGGTTTAAACTATAATGCAACACCTGGATACTTGCAGGTATTTAGGTTGTTCTGCCAACCTTTACATTCCCAAAGATGTACCCCCTTGGGCTCAAGAGGGGGATGTGGCCAGAAGATAGTGTCAACCAAATTGCTTTCAAATCTGTTTTCTTTTTCATACTCTAAAATCATGCATATCTATAAGCAGTGGCTTATATGCTAACCAGATGCCAGGTGTAGCTTATAAAATCAGAGAATAAGAGAAGGGGAGCACCTTATAGGCAGTTTTTTTAGAACTATAGAACAGTACGCCTACTTAACCTATAAATCTTTCAAGCGTGCAGACATGGCTTATGGCTTATACAACAGAGTCTATAGTACTGTAGGGGCCGGCATCGTTGTATATATATTAGTGTGCTTCATCCGAGAGACGCGCTTGTGTGGTGCTCGTTCCTTCTATGCCAACCAGGTGTCGCTTCGCGACACCCGTTTGGTACAAGGGGGGGCAGCACCATGCCTTGCGTCCAGCTTCTACTAAGAAGCCGGACGATCCGCAGAAGGAGACTGGACATAGTCCAGTCCAGACGTATGCTCTGAGATAGAAGCTAATAAAGTCCTACCCGAGCGGTAGGTAGTCTGGGGCTTTACCCAACCTGAACTACTTGTGTTGTGTTGGTATCTTTAGTGATAAGCGAGCCAATGAGCCACCCAACATATAAGTCGATACGAACCATTACACTGGTGCCGTGACCAGGAGGTTCGGGGGTGGAGCGCGGCCAAACGGCCGAAAGCCACAGGCTACTTAATGCGGGTCCCTCCAGCCCTGGGCTAGAGGGATTCGAAGAGGATGATTACTCATCCCAGCACTTGTTGTTAGACTGGAAACCGGGTCAACAACATGTGTTCAACCCGGAAGGTGTCCAGACAGTTTTCTTGACACCTAGTCTAACAGACGATCCTACCAGAATTGGAGATGGGATCGTAAGATTGTATCCGAACACACCTAGACAGGTTGCTTCGGATACAGGGTTATTCAGCGGGTTAATTAAACCTTCCAGGTTAGACTTGAGCGATTGGTCCCAAGTGCTAACTAGTAGGCGCCAGCTTGGGCTTAGGATCCCAGCGAGCGCTGCTGGTATCTTGGAGACCCCTAGGGCTCAAAGCCCAATCCAACAAACAGTGCCCCCTATGAGTGTTGAGGTAGATTGGGCAACCCGAGTGGCCCCATTGATGACATCGTCGGATCATGAAAGCGACGATGATAGGGGTAAAGAAGATCCGAAAGGATCATCGGGCACTAAGAGAGTTAGAACCTGAGAGACATTGCCGAGAAACGCGGAAATGCACTCTCTGGGCCTATCCTTAGACGAAGGTTTATGTGACTCCATGTTCAATCCGGGAGGCAGTCGTAAGTCAAGGTATGGACGTCGGATGGGCCCCGGGTATAAGACAACCTCGGCCTATTTGAAAGCCAAAGAACAGGTGGAGCAACAAGCTAAGAGACAGCATGAACAATTCATAGCTGCTCAGAAGAAAATTGAAGACGAGATAAAAGAACGGATCGGAAAGCTTCGTTCTGTCGAACAGGATGCGATTCTAAAAGAATCAGACCTCAAGTATCGTTTGTCCTCTCTAGTCCATCGGTTGGAATTAAAAGAGAAGGATGAGAAGGAAAGAGAAACCAAGTTGGCTGACCTAGAACATGAGGAAGCCAATAGACGAAGAGCGATTGACAAGGCTAGAGCCGAGGAAGTCGCCAAGGCTCGGGATGTAAACAAATTACAATCCGAATTGCATGCCATGGAGGAAAGATTAAAAAGACTTCAGCTCCGTAAGGCGGAGACAGAAGCTAAGTTGGTCTCGGAACAAGACGAGATCTGAAAAGAGACCACAGAGTAGCAAAGGTCTCAGAAGGAAAAAGGTGAGAAGTATCGTATACTAAAGGATACTTTGAAGGAGGCACTAGCTGCCCAAGATGAAAGGAACCGAGCTGTAGCGGACAATGAGAAGATCCGATCCGAGATCTTGTCAGAGAATGCACAGCTAAGAGAAGAACAGAGGAATTTGACCACTGATGTGGCAACCTTGACTATAAATAAGTCCGGGCACAAATAGCCATCACCAGTAGCTGACGTGCCGTAAAACACTAACTAACTATAAATAAGTCCGCAATGGAAAGGTACTTACAGGAACAGGAGCATGCGAACGTTCCGCCAAGGAGTAAGGACCAAAATCCAAACTCAACATTTGTCAAACAATGAGACCCAGTTTCCTGTTCGACTCCAAAGCATCCGGCATACAACCCATTTGTAAATAATAATGCGTCTCGGAATGTGGATCAAGGGAGTGTCTATGTTAGAACCCAAGATAAGAAGGGCCGGGCCAGCAGGGTTCGTATCAGTGAAGTCCCGATAGTCCATAATTTGGACCCGGACTTCGTACCGAGAGACTGTTCCGACACTAGTGCCGAAACAAGTGGATTCCACATACATGTGGATCAGACAGATAATGTAGGGTTGGATGCAGGTAACCCTAGCAACCAACATAATCCACAAAGTATTAGCAGCCAACAAGGACAGGCTGGTCAACTGCCTAATGACGGTAGTCAAGGTGGATCTACCAATCCAAACGGGCAAGTGGGTGATGGTGCTTCGGGTACCAACCCCAATACAGGGGGTGGAGGTTATACGAATTCCAATGGTTCTCAATGGACGTATAACCAACCACCACCACCACCACCAAACAATAGCAGTTTTGGTGGTATGGGAGGCAAGCGAACCTTGAATGAAACCAAGGCGATTGAATGGAGCAAACAACAATGTAGTAGATTGATGTATGCTCACAATTCAGCCCGAAGGGTCGCCGTCATTCCGAAGGAATACGACGGTACACGGCCATGGAAAGAATGGTTTGAAGACTTCATCGATGTGATGAATTGTAATGGATGGACCCCATACGAGGCCAACATCTAGTAAGATATCTAAAGGGTGGCCCGGGACACATGGCCGTCGAGCAATGGCGCACCTGGTATGGTCTCGCTGGGACTTTTTGAGCAGCTGGTTGAGTCTCCTAGTGGACTATTATGTAATATGGTCAAGGAGGATCCTATGGTTCGTTTTAAGAAACATACCCAAAAACCCACAGAAGCTTTCAGGGCATACGGTATGGAACTTCATGCCCTGTTAAGTAAAGCCAGACCCGGGACAGAGAACCAGGACTGGTATATGGACGACTTGATCACTCAATTCGTCAAGGGTCTAAGAGACCGAGACGAGCAAATCGCTGCTAGGGACGCCTGGAAAGAGGGCACTACCCTACACGGCATATTTAACGGTATAGATATGGCCGTGAAGAAACGAACGATGCTAGCTGGAGACATCCCGAACACTTCGGGATCCACTCCGGTAGCGTCTGTAAGTCAGCGATCCGAGGTAGAGAGTACCCCGGAAGACTTCGAATTGATAGACATCGAGCAGGAGGACGGTACCTTTTTCTCGATGCAGCTAAGGAAAAATAATTCTGGCAGAAAGTACATTCTGAGGAAGGTCTTCAATAAGCCAAATTATGCTAAAGCACCATCCGAAGTCAGGGGCGAAGCAAAAGCTAGTAGCAAAGCATATAAGCCCTCTGATAGCGCTGACAAAACGAGGGGTCAATCTCCTGATATGACCAAAATAATGGAGGAGATGTGTAAGAAAATTACAGATGCACTCCAAGCCAATCGGCAGAGACCCAGGGTGGATCGCCGAACAGTTAAGTGTTTAAGGTGCCAACGGATAGGGCACTATTCCTCTGAATGTACCGCTGCAAAGCTGGTAATGGCGGCTTATTATGAAGCCGAAGTTGAAGGCAAGGAAAGCCAGAATGTTATGGAATCTCCTGATACAGGGGGAAACTAGTGGGGGTTGTATCCACGGCATTGGGTATAACCCCAGCAGGGAACGAATGCCAAAAGGCTACCGGGGGTAATCCGGTGGAAGATTTCGAATCAAATTTACCTGGACGTCGGGTGACTGTGGATGCGCACCCCATCACCCTGACCGGGGCCAGGGACCCTAGTGCTAATGTGTACGGTGGCGAGTATTTGGAGGCGAGTGGCCGCACTGGGGGAGAGGAAGGATGGATCAAAGAGTTGATTCGAGTGTGTGGGACACGCCTTCCCCGAGGTCATCCGTGTCTGGAATTTCTGAGAGGACTCGGATTGAATCTTAGTGATTCGGGAGACTTTCAACAGTAACCCATCCCCTCTGGGAGGGAGACGGTGGTATGTACCCATATCTGTGGAAGGCCGGGTAGGAGAATTCTTGGTGGATACTGGAGCTAGCCATTCCTTTGGTCCAAAAGATTCTTCGCCTCAGTGGCCAGCAGTCATGAGAACCTCGACCGGGGGTAAATGCTTGCACGGCCGACGGAAGCAGTATGAGGACTTTTGGTAGGACGTTTATGCCTATCCGAATAGGAGGCAAAGAATTCGTTCTTTCGCCAACTATTGCAGAGGTTAGCGATGACGGAATCCTCGGATTGGATTTTGCAAGCTTATACGGGGCCGTCTTGGACCCGAGGGATGGAATGATGAGTATTCGGAATCCGTATGGCTTGCACAGTGCGTTTTGAGACAGGTGTCTTCAGTAGCTTCGGTTATACATACAGTGAAAATCCCTCCGGGCACCACTTGTGATGTCCTTTGTGGCGGATCAATGGCCCAGAAGGGTGAAACGGGAGTCTTTGAACCCGATACGGTATATTTATCGAGTATCGGGTTGGATTCAGTGGACACATTAGTGGCAAATGCAGCATGGTCTGTATTACCCATGACTAACCGAACCGGTTCAGTGGTTTACTTAAAGCGTAGCGACAGTGTAGGGGATATGAGTTCGGTAGAACACGTCGCCGAGGCCAAGTTTAATAAACCATTAAACCCTGTTAGTAAGCATCCATTGGATGAAGAATTCCAGAAACTGATTGATAAATCAGATTTACAGAATACGGAGGACAAACAATGCCTGGGGGACCTCCTGCGAAGGTATGAGAGTGCTTTCGGTAGGGAAGGAGGACCCGTATGTAGAACTGATAAGGTGTTGCACACCATAAATGTGGGCGACGAGAGACCTTTCATGATCCCGTATCGTAGACTTCCTCTTAAGAAGAAGTTAATATGCGAACAAGAAATACAAAAGCAACTGGAACTAGGGGTAATCCTGCCCAGCTCGAGCCCTTGGTCCAGCCCCGTTTGTATGACTACTAAGAAGGACGGTACAATCCGCTTTTGTGTCGATTACCGAAAATTAAACGGTATGACAAAGAAGAACTCGTATCCCCTTCCAAGGATAGACAAGACGTTAGATAGCTTGGGTGGGAACCAATGGTTCTGTACCTTGGACTTACAATCCGGGTATTGGCAGATACCGATGCACCCCGATGACATATGGGACTATTTGAGTATAATGTCTTGCCCTTCGGATTGTGTAACGCCCCGGCTACATTTGAGGCCATGATGGAATCCCTACTCAGCGACCTGCTGTGGAAGAAGTGTTTGGTCTACCTAGACGATGTTGTCGTATTCGGCAAGTCGTTTAAGGAATGCCACGCGAACCTGCAGCTGGTACTGGATCGGATTCTATCCAACAGTCTAAAACTCAAACCCAAGAAATGTAACCTGTTCAAGAAAACAATTACATACCTGGGAAGGATCATCACCCCTACCGGAGTGAGTGCAGATCCGGAGAAATTGGAAGCAGTTGAGAATTGGGAAAGGCCCACGAGTGCTAAGGAGGTTAGATCATTTTTAGGATTCTGTTCCTATTACTGTGATTTTATACCGAATTACTCCTGTGTAAGCTTTCCCATGCAATGCTTAGCTCACTGGACCCCGGGTAGGGCTCGGGAACCATTCCCATGGACCAGCAAGCAGGAAGAATCTTTTAAGGCCACTTCAAATTAAAAAATTGGTCTATGGATTTTCTGTTTTAGAAAAAGAGGCGGGAGGGCGAATTTTTTATTTTATTTTTCTAGGAAAATTTATCTGTCTATGGATTTTGCATGGACAAAATATGGAGAGGGCTAATTTATTTATTTTTTGTGGCATGGGGGTCCCTTGCTGAAAATGTTATTTTTTTCCACATGCAGAATAGGCCTATATAATGAAACCAGTGACATCTTTACCTATCCAATAAGTGGTCTGCCATTTCTGTACTTTAATTGATTGATCCTGTAAGCTCCTTGGTAAAAAAAAAAAAAAAAAAAAAATCTGCAATTTACCAGAAAATGATGCGGGCGGAATCTATAGACCAATAAATTTTCTTAAAAAATTAAAATTTGTATTTTTGAAACTAAGATGCGGGAAATCCATAGACGAATATTTTGATTTGGTTTGGCCTAATAAAATAAAAGATTTGTTTAGGAATACACCGGTATTGAAATATCCTACTCCCGAAGGGCATTTCATACTAGACACCGATGCGAGCAACGACGCTATAGGGGCAGCCCTCTCTCAGGTCCAGAATGGAGTCGAGGTCCCATTGGCATTTGCTAGCAACACGTTAAGCAAGACCCAGCGTAACTATTGTACCACTAAATGAGAACTCCTCACGGTAGTGGTGTACACGAAGAAGTTTAAGCATTTCCTTTGGGGAACCGACTTTACTTTGCGGACCGACCATTCGTCTCTAAGGTGGATTCTTAATTTCAATGACGCCGAAGGGATGATTGGGAGATGGTTAGCTCATTTATCCGAATTCGGATTGGAGCATAAACAGATCGAGCACCGACCAGGTGCAAAACATATTAATGCGGATGCCTTATCGAGGCAACCCGTCCAAAAGTGCCAGAATGCCACTTGTGAAGACTGCTGCGCCCACAATGCTGTGGTCGCAGCGTTGGTATATAACTATACCACCCCCCGTATCCCCTGGGAGGAGGCTGTATGCAGCTATCCCGATTGGTCCCTGGAGACCATCAAGAAGTTCCAACAATCGGCGAATAACATACGTACCACGGCTTGGGGTGTCGAACGCGCGTTCCTCGGGTAGCCGTATCCAGTGAGCGGTGGATGGATTAACCGGTACATTCGCTTTATAGCGATGTATATACCACCAAACTCCAGATGATAGCACTCGGGTAGCAACCTGCGTCTCGTATACCGAGCCGAATTTTAGTTCGGATCTAGTGTGCTAGGTGAGGCCACCGGTGTGGCGGGAAAGCACGGAACTAGGTCACCGGATAGCCCATAGCGGGATCTCGCAAGACGAGAGGTCAGGCGCCATGTTGTTCATAACTAGAGCGGAATCGTGGCGGTAAGACGTCACTGGTTTTGCTCCAGTTATTTTACACCCTCCGGCAGCATATAGCTGCATTTTTTTAGTTTATTTTGTTGGAGGAATCCTTCGGGAGGAGTCCAACACTACTGCCAATTTTTAAATTGGAAGATCGCCCCACTGTGATGGCACAGGGGACGATTGATGCTGCGCGTCAAACGGCCAACGTTGAGTTGGATGAAGGTGAGGACCCGACGGTCTCGTCTTGGGTAGAGGAGACCATGGAATCCTCTAACACTGGTCTCGAACGGGAACCAGAAGTGGAAGAGGCCGCCCAGACTCTCTCTGCCATGTCGACCAAGGTCGCAGACAGGGAGCGGATGCCTCCTCCTCCGAATCCGGATCCAGCACCCACGGTACCGGGTCCAGCGAACCCAATAGATGTCATGGACATTCCTCTGTATCCTCCGGGATACAGAACCCGCACCGAGCGCCTCGCCCATGTGGATGAGGAAGAAGGTGTGGTTTATACTAGCTGGGGGACGTACATCCCCATGCATCCCTCCATGTTTGGAGGCGGTCCCTTAGCGGAAGTGCCCGGCCAACCCGAGAATATCCCAGACGATTTCAAAACTCTGGTGATAGACTCGTGTACGGACGAGTTGGCCGAGAACATGCCGGTGTCGTGGCTCCGCAACTATAGACGGTTGGCGGGAGCTATGGCACTGGATGAGAACTTGGCTCGTGCTGTGCTTCTGTCCGAAGGGATAACCGGAAGGCAAGTCAGCTTAGGGAGTCCGAGTCCGATATGGACACAGACTCCACCGTCACACAGTCGTCAGTGGAATCCAGACGGATCAAGAAATTGAGCCGTAAGCCCACGCCGAAGGTACCACTTACCAAGTCTGATCTCGAAGTAGAGGACCTTTGAATAGCAATCGAAAGGTCCAAGTCCGAGAAGGAACCAGGCGCCAGTATACCTGAGGCGGCTGGTAGTATCTCGGACGAGGACATTTCTCGCCAGCAGGCTGCTGTTGAAGCCAAGCGTCGTGAGCTTGACGAACAGCAGAAGGAGTTAGCCGCTACCCGTCGGGCCCGCCGCAAGCAGCAGGCTCAACTCCAGGCGAGTGCCGCCTCCAGCACTGACTCACCGGTCAGTAGCAGGAGGAGCACTCGGGCTAAGGACAAGGATCCCCGCAAGTCGGATTCTAGTCCTGAAGCCCCGCCGCAGCCACCCAAGGCGAGCCGCAGGAACAAGAAGAATGGAGCAAATCGTCTCCGGCGGAGCCCGAACCCTCTACTACCAAGAAGAGGGGTAAGGGCGACCCGAAGTCTGCAGCCTCCATTTACCACTGAGTCCAGAACGAAAGTTCAGTGGGCTATGACTCAATGGGGACCGAGCGGCAGCCGCCGTAAATGCCCGTTCGAGTCATGTCAGCTCTCGCTCACCGGCGAGAAGACATTCGAGACGAAGCCTCGCTTTGCTCGGCATTTTGTGGAGCATCAATTGCACCACAAGCCTTTGATGCGGTGTATCTCTGGAGATCGCCCAGGCAAACTGTGTGACGGCACCTTCACCACCCACCGGCGCCGGGACCTGGCTCTGCACCTGCAGAAAGCCCACGGTACCGGCCTGGAGAAGACCCAGAAGCGTGCTGTCAAGTGTTTCAACGAGCTCCTTGCAAATTGGGCTACGTTGAGTACAAAGGAGATCAAGGAGCAGGCATTCGATCTCGAGTTCTGCTTCTGGAGGAGTGGCAACCTCATAGCTTATTTCGCCGTGAACTACTCCAGCACAAAGTTCGGGATGCCCACCGAGGTGCACCTGAAGGTGAAGAAGTGGTGAGGCGATGACAAACGAGAGAAAGGGAAATCTCGTTCGAAGGGAACCAATGGAGGTTCGGCTCCGGCCACCAGTACCTCCAAACGGACCCGCGCAGACCGATCCGTAAGCCCGACAGGCAATAAGGATCAGCCCAGACCAGCTAATCCAGCTGACCGTCGCCAGTCGGGACAACAGGTCTCGGCTCTCGACATGCCTGGCAACCAGACCCATCGGGTGGTTAGCCAGGCAACACCTCCAACCCCTACACCTCCTACACAGCACCCTTCGAGTGAAGCCACTGGTAGCCCGGATGATTGGAGCACCTTCTTCGGTGCCCCATCCGGCCACAGTGCATGGTGGGCCGGAGAAGGGTCTTCTGATAAGCGCCCGACTTATAGCGAGTACGCGGCAAAGTTCCCTGCCATGGGACCAGCGGGACCCGAATCACAGGTCCTGACCTCCTTTGGCAGAGCTAAAGCTCGGGGTAGAGGCCGTCGTGGACTCGAGTCCACCCGAGCGGCCCCGGGCTACGGCCGAGGCCGGGGAGGCACCACAGAACAGTTGGCCGAGAACCGTTTTACCACACCAAACCCGGGGCTCCATCTTCCCATCCTCACCAGGGCACAACACATAGCAATGTGGCTTGCCACCACTCGTTTGTCGCTGAATGGAGCTGCAGAATCCAGTCATTCCAGGTTCGCCGGATGATCAATTAGGGTGATCCTGCTACCCCGGTAGGACACCTCTTAAATTCATATTATATTATGTATAAATTATTTTTCTATAAAAAGTATATTTTTGTATAAATCAAACAGAAAACAAAATTCTTTTCTTCGGGTTACCTAGCCTCTCGGGTTACTTTACTTCGTATTGTATATACTACTACAAAAACTCCATATAACTTAACATATTTAAATACGTCTTAACTGTAATAACTCTGTAACACTGTTACACATATATACCACCATAGGTTGATGGTGCATAAGGCGCCACCTCCTATTTATGTTATTATTTAGTTACTTCGGGTTATATGCGACGATGCCTACTACTATGTACATATTATTTATAATGCCCCTTTAATGTTAAATATTCTATATAACATTGTTATAATAGACTTACCTGTGTGTATATATTGTTACATAACTTTAACAATAGGTAATTTTTAACACCTACCCTAGGTAAAGTCTAGGGGGGTGGTGTAGGGGCCGGCATCGTTGTATATATATTAGTGCGCTTCATCCGAGAGACGCGCTCGTGTGGTGCTCGTTCCTTCTATGCCAACCAGGTGTCGCTTCGCGATACCCATTTGGTACAAGGGGGGGCAGCACCATGCCTCGCGTCCAGCTTCTACTAAGAAGCCGGACAATCCGCAGAAGGAGACTGGACATAGTCCAGTCCAGACGTATGCTCTGAGATAGAGAGAAGCTAATAAAGTCCTACCCGAGCGGTAGGGAGTCTGGGGCTTTGCCCAACCCGTACTACTCGTGTTGTGTTGGTATCTTTAGTGATAAGCGAGCCAACGAGCCACCCAAAATATAAGTCGATACGAACCATTACAGTACTATGGTCATAGTTTCATAATATACCGGAAATTCCTGTGTAAGCTGCACCCACATATTAAGTGCACCCCCAAATTTATATAGCTAAGTAGGTCAGTAGTTATATATTACAGCCACACAGGTGCATATGTAAGTCTGTGTGGGTACATGGGTGACCGCAGTTTAGAGCAAGCACGGTAACATAGAGTATTTTATCCACCATGTTTAAGTTAACAGTGTTATCAATAGAGGCCTGTGAATGGCATATAGAGGTTATGTTTAGTGTGTGGATGAAATGGTGAAATGACGCATCACACGACTGATGTGCACGATAGGCCATATTTGGCAGAACCGACCAATACTGAATTGTACGCATGGCAAAACTGATCCGAACTATGGCCAGAAATGGTGGGCCTCTCATGTTTCCTGGATCGACAGACATACATTTTTCATAACATGCTAGCTAATATACAATGTAGTTGCCACACTGAAAACAAACCAATCGAAGATAGTGTCTATGGAGCAAATGCCAAAAGGAAAGTGATAAGGCCTGACCCTAAGACACCTACCTCCTAGACGCTGCGCTACCACGATACTGCTGTAGATGCCTAGCTGGCCTCCCCACATATTGAACATTGGCACTGTGCCAACTTGTGTGCTATTTCTGGTACCATCATGAGATCATCACCCAGCAGTTGAGGAAGCTCTTACTGGTACTCAGGGGTGGGCAGCTGTCGCAATGTCGCAAGAGAGCTTGAGAAATGTGACAGTGACATTGGAGATGATATGGGCTTTCTAAATCTAAAAGAATTTTGTAAATATTCCAACTAGAACCAAAGTTATGAGCTTTTTTTTATTATATGCCCAATACCCCCTAAAATATAAATATTTCCTCATAGTAGGCCCTATAATGTCTAATTGCCATTCTAAAAGGGAGAGGTCTGGGGAAAATATGGTGAAAAACACTTCAATTCAGTTAAGGATTGAACTGCTACTTTTCCTTGGGGCAGAGTATGCCACATCCCTTTAAAACACAAATTTAGTTATATAGAATCTTGATATTCCTGACTGTGATTTCGCCTTGGGGCCTAAATAGCTACCTAAATCACAGAACTTTCACTGTCAGCTTGGAGCAATATACACCTCATTTTCTCCCAAATCCTCTAGAATTGATACCTGTTCAGATCTAATAAAAGGAAGAAACTGAAAATTTTCTATGCCTCACAAATTCATATAAAAGGCAGTATCTGAAGATTTTCTCACAGCATATTGCCTCCAAAAACCCTTAGATCACACAAATTTTAAAGGCAGAATCTGAAGGTTTTCTTGCAGCAGTTTGCCACCTCAATCCCTATAGAGCACATGATTCTTTGAGGTACAATCTAAAAGATTTCTTGAGTAAGTTGGAGTTATTTGTCTCTATATCAGTTAGAACACCAATTTAGCTTTGCAGCAATCTAAAGAAACTGTAATTTATCTTGGAGCAATTTGCCCCAAAAATGCTGCAAATCCATTCATTTTAAATTTGAAACTTTTCTGACAGCAAATCACCAAAAAATGCTGATGTTTTAAGGTAAAATCTGGAAATTTTCTTGGTGTACACTCTCCTTAATCTTCTAAAACATAACCTATCTAAAGGCACAGGACCTGAAATGTTTTTTTGTTTTTTTTTTTTGGGGGGGGGGGGTAGGTGGGTATTATGCCTTTACAAACCCACCAAAATACACCAATTTTGACAAGTAGAAGCTGAAAATTTTCTCAGCAATATGCCCATGAATCTCATCACTACGATGATTTGTACCGTAAATCCCCGGTCATAAGCCTGATTTTTTTTTTCTATTTTGGGCCCAAACCGGCTTCTAAATTTTTCCCAAAGTCCCCCCCGGCTTATGACGGTTTTTTTTTTTTACTATAGAATAAAAAGAAAATGAGACCCCAAAACCGGCTTTTAGGATTTCCCTGAACTCACCCCCCCGGCTTATGACCAGGGCCGGCTTGTGACCGGGGATTTACGGTATATTTGCTCCAGCACTTTGTGTTATGCCCACCCCTGGTACTGTAAATTTTCTCCTATAAACTGTGGCTAGTACCAGAACCCAAATCAAAGTGTGGCTTATAAGATTGGCCAAAGTCGGGGTGCATCTTATATGAGGGTGTTTACACTGTAAAACAGTACTCAACCTCAAGCCTTGCCTATGGCTTACAGAGGCGTAGGAAGCAAATCTTCATTGGGGGGGCCCAACGAGGGCACCATCGCGACTACCTTGAATTGTAGGCTGATGCGTGATGGCGTCTATATATGCGTATTTAGAACTCATATAGAAAAGTGATTTTTGGTAAATTTTGGATCTGACTTTAGGCTCAGACCCCCATTCTCCCTATGACATCACCATAATAATCTAATTTGAGATGTAAAGTTTTATCTTCTTTTCCATTGTGTTTATGAGTTCTTGGAAAATATTGGGGGGGCCCAGACATACTCAGGCCCCACCTCCTTCATGATTGGGGGGGCCCAGGCCCCCCTGGCCCCCCCTTTTCCTACGCCCCTGGGCTTATAGCTTCTCCCAAATTCGAGGGTGCAGCTTATATGAGACTATGCTAACTTTCAAGCCTTGAGTGCCGCTTATAGATTCTCTCAAAGTCTGGGGCGTGGATGATACAATGGTGTGGCTTACATGAGTGAATTTACGGTAGTGGCACTAACTGTAGCAATAAACTCCTAACACATATTAAATCCCGCCCTACACAGTATATGGGAGCATATAGCATAAATTCCTGCATATATGGTGAATTGATTGATTGATTGATTTGTGTTTTACAGCACTTTAGCGGCACTAAGTGGCTATCCCGTGCTTCATAAGTTGATAATCTAACAGAGGAATGTGTCAGTGCCCGTGCATATGTGCACCACACACATCCTGAGGGGAGAGGAAAGAGGAGATATAGACCCTTTTAAGTGGGCTAGGGAAGCCCGCATATATGGTGAATACATGAACCAGAGGCCAGGTGCGGCTTATAGAATGAGCTAAAAAGGACTACAGTAAATTCTCTCATATAAGCCTTGGATCAGCCCAAGGAAGGGTGCAGGTTATGGAAGCGAATTTAGCACTTTAGAACAGTTCTAAACCTCCAATTTCAAGCCTCAGGTGCTGCTTCTATCTCATTCCAAAGTGAGAGGTGTGGCTTATAGGAAGGTGTACCTTATATGAGAGAATGTACTGTAAGTGATGTATGGTAAGTGATACTTTGGCATATGGATGCACTCAGCACTGACAGGTGTGCATCTAGCAGGCCAGCGGTCTGCGTCTCATGCCAATCTTTTGGCACTCATTCACTACCGTTTTATACAAAACAGGCGCTTAATCAAGATCTTTTTTCAGTGATTAAGAAATATTTTAACATCCCCTTACCAGCACTCATACAAGACCTTTGCTTCAAATCCCGGCGCTTAAACATGGCAATACGGTAACTTAGGTTGTGGAGTCTGCAGGATCCACAAATGCAGTCAGAAGAAAGTTTTGCACTCTGGCTGCATTCAGGCATCATAGCATCAAAAACTCAATGTGCATCAAGTTTGTGGCCTTACGGACCTGGGGGGTTCGGGTCTTACGATTCGGAAAGAAAGAGTAAGACAGTATTCCAAGTGTATGCCAACGGTTAGGTTTATTACTTAATGCACACTCACGGCTGCCGAATGATATCAAAGAGGCAGCTAATATTAAAAGACAGTGGTTTACATAGTGTGGAGGCCAGAAGGGCCTCTGACGTAGCGGCTGAGCCCTGGGCTTTATATACGGACCCAGGTGTTCGTCGTCAGATGTCCCCACAGACCCGGATCGGTGCTGCCACCTATCCGGAACCTGAGGAACGTCCGACGACTCGACTCACCCGCCACGTCAGACGGTACCCAACTCCTATGGTTTAGTAAAGTGTACCTCTACACCACTCCCCCAGACATTTAGGAGGGTGTTATACGTATAATATTACTAGGATAACATTTCTACATGTCTAAACCTTTAGTAATAGAGGTACAACCATAGGTATAACATTAGCACTAAATAAATTGTGAACCAGATGTCATATATATATATTCGATAGTGAATTTTAGTTACATATAACGATTAGGATGTTGAAATATTATACGAATTACTTGAAGAAGAGACAGTTATGTGAAACGGAACTGTCTATTTAATTATTATACCACATAATATTGTATTATATTTCAGGTATAATTAATAAGACAAGTAATATGAATCGTATACATGTGATGATGACAGCTATATGTAACGGAACTGTCGATAATAAAACATATCACAAAATAACATCCGTATGTGTGTTTGTAGTCATTGACAACACATTTGAATATGTAGTCTTAAAGAAGACTGTTATAGTAACATCACTATCTAATGACATGTCGTATATTAATATTATACGAATCCGTTAAGGATTCCGTGAGTAGTACGAATATGATTATTTATAACATACACTTGAAAAAAAACATCACGGTGTGGTAATGAATATAATAATATATTATCACCGTGTACCTAATAACCTTTATAGCACCAGATCATTATACTTATTATATATTTTGTCTCGCAGGACAATAATATGTGTTATCTGGTGGAGTTTAACGGATCTTATAATATAAATACTAATAGTGATTAGAGATCCGTATCAGGAAATGTCTATGTACCCGTATTATAATATGTATCTAGTGGATATGTACATACATATAATATTATAGAAAAATAGAAATATGACATTATATACAATATACAGGAATTATAAATGCTGCTGGAGTCTTCTGCTGTATCCTCCGGGTACTAGTAGGTAGGTGTGGTCAGCTAACCACGGGATGGACGTGCTAAAGTTTATAGTTTCCTTATATTGAGTGAACACGGTAGTTGATTTGGGGCAGCTACCCACAATCCTCTAGTAGTGCTAAAGTTTATAGTATATCCGAATGGTGTAGATTTGTAGAATATTAGTCCGGATGTGTCAACTGTGTAGAGAACGTAATCCTTTTTAAGTTTTAGTTGACATAAGTAAAATAATAGTCCGATATAGGTTGATCCGGAAGTAATAGTAGTAGAGATATAAGTCCATTCGGGAGTACAGATGAGTTGTAGAGGTAAATCGTAAAGTCCATCCTAGTAATTGGTTAGCACGGGTAACAGCAGGAGTCTGGAACTGGCATCCGGATACGTCTCACAGCAGCAAGTCTACTATCGGATTGTTCATGGATGAAATTATAAATCCGAATAGGCTATTCAGGGTGTAATAAATGTTATACAACCTGAATAATAGACTGGTCAAAGGAACCCGGAACACATAGCATAGGTGTTCATGCACTAGTAAAAGCATTCGCAGACCTTTAGGGTTCCGCAAAGACTATATCTGGTCATTTGGTGTTGGAAAAAAAAATTATGGAAGAAATAACCCTAGCATGCTTTAAACGGATTTCTTAGCATGCTTCTTCTTCAGAAGAGCTAAAGCCGACTCGGGAGTGCCGTCCCACTCGTCCAAGTCGACTCCGAACACCCTCATGAACTTAGTGTTCAGGTTGGTGTTCCGAGTGATCTCCTCCTTTACACGCTTTTCCAACACGTGTACATCCATAGCTGCTTTTTCTTGAGCAGCTGAGGCAGCCTCCTCCTGGGCCTTTACATCGTCCCGGATGAGAGTCTCGAGACGTTGCTTTTCAGCGTCGCCCACCTGTTTCATACACAACAGAGTTTCGTTTAGGAGACCCTGATGAAACTCGATCGCTTTCTCCCGAACGGTCTTCTCCCAATGGGTGTAGATGGCCTTCTGGACATCTGCCTCCCCTTGGCGAGACTTCTCAAACCAAACTTCCGCATTACCAGTTTTAATGGTAATGGCGTCCTTCGGTTTCTCAGGTGCCGCGACAGCCTTGGGAGGAGTCGAGGCGGCCTGTGGACCACTTCCGGGTTTAGGACTCCCGGACACACCTGTCGTTGGTACACAGAAGGCAGGTGGTACATTCTGTTTCAGTCCCATTTGCAGGTACATGTTTAACTGCTCCTGGGTAAAGGTAACTGGTGGGGCGGCTGGAGCGGATGCAGATCCGGCGGCAGCAGATGCGGTGGTCTTCTTTGGCATAAGGCGACCATCCTTTCCTACCACCAAGGTCTGGCTCTCAGGTCCAGGTCCCTGGTTTAAGGACGGAAAGTTTCGAGAACTCACTTTCCCAGGTTTAGATACGGCTCCAGCGTATCCGGCAGGTTCAGGCTTCTTGAACACCGGAGTGCCCTGAGCCTGTTCTGCGGGGTGCCTTGTCAGAGGGGACCTGGAACGGTCCTCTGCTCTGACCTTTGGTTTTGTCGTGCTCTGACCATTGCCGTTGCCGCCACGGTTCTGGTCTCTCCTGCTCCTTTCACGAGCTCTCTTTGCATCCTTTCCGGATTCCTCGCATTTCTGCCAGAGAGACTCGTGCATGTCCAATTTACCCTTTCCAGGAGTCAGGACTATCTTTGCTCGGAGTTTCGAATCCTTGGTCTTCGGAACTTCGCAGAGGACTTGGTCCCCTGGTCGGATCTTAGACCAAGCATCCTCGCTCAGGCTATCGAACTCCTTCATGAGTTCCTGATGAAGCTCCATGATGCGCTTCCGGGCCCCGTCCAAACCTTCTGCGTGGCATTTCTTCTGGTGTCTAGTCAGATCACTACGTCGGTTGTATTGCACCTTCGTAGTACACTTCTTGCCCTTCTTACCATAACTCGGATCACAAATGTAAACCGGGTGATGGTGGAAGTGGGCCTCTACCAGATGCCTTTGGAACCGGGCTGGAGTACTCCAGGTCCGGATCGAGACATCACTCGCATCCTGGCAGATAGAGAAGGGACAGGACTTTTGATCGTCACCGTACCACTTCTCTAAAGCCCAACGCAGCTTCCTCCTCTGGGTATAAGTGTAATACCCTTCGGTGTGGTTTAGCATAAGCCACATCTTTCGATAGGCTTTGCTCGGATTGGGGTCCTCGTCCGAAAGGCGCATCCAATCTTCATCATCCGACTCATCGTTCTTATTGATTGAGTCTGGACAGGCATAGAGGGTAGAGCCGTCCTTCTTAACTCCGTACGCACAGTCGGAGAAACACGTCGGGATCCGGGTTTTGAATCCGGATTTGGCGTTAGCCCAACGTTCGGCCTCGGTTTGAGTTGATGGAGTGGCCTTCTCATCATACTCAACCGAGGATTCGTGCACCGACTCCTCGTCAGACGACTCAACCTCCATGGCAGTACTACCAGTGGTTGAGGTGCTGGGTTTCGGCTCGGCTCTCGCAGAATCCGGGAGATTCTTGAGCTTCCGAGCAGCGGATCGTCGGTTCTTACTGACCTTCCAGTCTTCCTCCGGTTCCTGGGTTCCGGATGTGCTGGAGGTCGTGGCTTCTACTGGAGTAGTAGTGCTGCCGGTAGCTGATGTAGCACTGGCGGAGCTTCTGGTGGCAAGCTTCAGGTCGGGGATAGGAGGTGCGGGTGCTTCCGCGGCCCTCTTAGCCTCTTCCTGTGCCTCCTGTTCGGCAGTCATGCGGCGGACAATAACCGTCCGAAGGGCTGCAGCTCGGTCCAATCCGATTAGTGAATTGTTCTGGACATCCACCAATTCCTGTTCGGTTATGTAGTAACCGTCGTCCCACTGCTCGAAGTTAGCAGCGGCCTCCCGGAATTCCTTAGTGGTCCGGCACGGCGTCCGGATAGCACTAGGGCGTGGGTAGGTCTGGCCATCGGTATCCCAGACACAGCCTACCCAGTTAATGTTCGTAGCCTTGACGTTCCACAGGGACTTGTCAGGCTTCGGATACGCTCCGAGCTCGAAGGCTCGGTTAGCTGCGTACACGGTTTCACGGAAACCGGCGTCCACCATAAGTCCCCGTTGGAACCACGGCCAGTCTCGAAGCCACTCGGGAGGCATCCTGGTCAGCTGTTCGGGAGCCATGACGCCCTCGATAGCTATCCTGACTTTCGGGTCCATCCTGACTGGTGTCCCGTCCGCGTAGGTCACTTGTGCCTGCAGTTCCGGGTGGACATACAGGTAGCGACCATCATAACTAGCTGGAAAAGGCTCCGCCACTGCTGGCTTCCACTCATCCTTCTGTCCGTCAACTTGGGTAGTTTCGGACTCTGTCGCTGCGGGTTCAGCACTCGCAGTCGCTCCGGATCCCTCTGCTGGGAGTGGAGATAGCAGTTTCTCTGGCTCATTGAGTGAGAATGAAGCCAGCTTCTCCTCGAACGAGCGATCCGTGGGTTCCTCCACGTCCATCATCTCGCTCTCTTCCTGTGTAACAGGCGACAAAGCTTCCGGAAAAGCTTCTGCGGACGGAGTCAGCTTATCCGGGTCACCGGATAGCTTGGCTGCAGCTACGGATTCCTCAGCCATGACTGGGGAATCGACCACGGGAGTAAACTACTCCTTTTTCCGGCTTTTACGGCGCCGGGGCCGGCACAAACGGAGTCTGTCTACCAGGAGACAGACTCTGGAGGAGCAGCGGGGGGTTTGCTTAGCCGGTAAAATCCAAGAAGGGAGCGAGCTCGACCGTCTTGGACGTTACCGAAAACAAATATGGCGACAGGCCAGCTTTCGTGACGTCATTTCCCCGCGGTCCGCGAGGTCACGAGAGGTCAGCCGAGACTGGACACGGTGACGTCATGCGGAAACGCACGTGCTACAGGCGGTACATCAACAAACTGATTGTTTTTAGGTAATTATCGCTCACCCCGATGACTCGACTGGGGATTTAAGTGGAGATTATGGAAAGCTTAAGCAAATCCACCGGATTATCCGTCCACTACCCATTGGTACATCATGCGGGGGCGACAAATAAGCCTTTAGGGTCAGTTGTCATCCGTTCCTCTAAATGTAAACATTACACTCGTTGTGTATACAGGTTAGGTCACTGCAGTCCTCTGGGCAATTCGGGGGCTGCGGCGAACGTATCTCCCCTTCTCGGATAGTTCTTTATCGGACCTGACAGTCTGAAGAGCTTTCTCTAGGTGCTTCTTAGCCTTAGAAACACCTTTCCTCTTCTTTTTGTCTTCACCTGCCGAGACTTTTTTAACTCCCCCACGCTTAATCGGTGTTGGCGTGGGTGTTACTGATTCGGAACACTTTTTGGGTCTACCCTGACCACGCTTCACTGTAGTGTTCTTTACCTGGTCTATTATGCGATTCTGATTCAGGATCCTTTCGGAACCTTCACCATACATTTCTGTGGAGGTCTCCCTCCCAGACCATCTCCTTAATCTAGCCACATTTGACTTATAGAGTCGACCAAGGTCAGATTTAATAATTACGGTACAATCACTGATAATTTGTGTTATAGTAAAGGGACCGTCCCAATTAGACGCTAATTTTATGTGTCTAAGTGGTTCATGTAATCTAAGGACTCTGTCTCCGGATTGGAATTTCCGATGTTTTAGATCGGTATCGTATCCTACTTTCTGCCATTTGGCACTTTTCTCCAAATCAATTCGGACAGACTCATATGCTTTTCTAAATCTGTCTCTTAAACATTCCACAAAAACTACATGGCAAGGTAGTTCAGGGTCCATTCCTACGACTCCAAAAACTAGGTCAGCAGGCATTATCAAATCTTCTCCGAATACTAAAAGGTTCGGAGAACAATTTGTACTTGAATGTACTGTACTATTATAAGCATGTGTCACAAAATGACATTGCTCATCCCAGTCATCCATATGTTCATTAACGAGTGACTTTAGGACTTGGATGAGGGTTCTATTGAACCTTTCCACCAATCCGTCGCTTTGTGGTCTATACGGATTGGTTCTAGTCTTGCAAATAGCCAAGTACTCGCACATACCCTGCCAGAGATTTGATTCGAATTCTCTGCCTTGGTCACTGTGTAACATTAATGGTACACCGAAGCTTAGTACCCAACCTTTTACAAAAGCTTCGGCACAAGTAATTGCTTTGTGGTCCGGTAGTGGAAATACTTTAGTGTATTTCGTATAATAATCACACACTACCATCATACAGGTATTATCATTAGCGGTTGTATTAAATCCACTAATAATATCTACCCCGATTCTTGCGAATCTAACTCCGAAAAGTTCTTGGGATAGGGGAAGTTTGCCCATCCCGGGTCCGGGTTTGTTTTTACAACAATCCGGACAGGTGGTTACCCATCTTTGCAAGTCCCGTGTCATGCCAGGCCAATAGTATTTCTTGGAAAGTCGTGCTAGCGAGCGTTTCCTTCCGAAATGACCACTGCTCCGATGTCCATGACAGAAGTACATAATGTCATGTCTCATGGCATGTGGTATCACCACTTGCATGATTCTACCACCATTATTACATGGCTTCCAACGGTATAACACGCCTTTCCGGACTTCAAGCTCGGTCCATTGAGCAAGAAACCTTCTCATTTCTCGATTTTCCAGAGAGACCTCTGGTCTAACTGGACGTATACCCTTTGGTACTAATTGCAGTAGCTGTGCAGTTATCGAGTCAGCTTCCTGGAAATGTCGTATGTGATCCATAGACCAATCCAGTATACTGGCAACTAGGGGTACGAATGGTCTTCGAATCCCTGCTAACACTGCCTTATGAGCTCCACAATCAGTACAATCCGGATTATCACATTTCCGGATTGGTATTCGAGACAAAGCATCAGCATTTAAATGCTTAACTCCGGGTCTATGCTGAATCTGTTGATGTTCAAGCCCATATTCGGATAAATGGGCTAGCCATCGGCCTAACATGCCTTCAGCATCTCGGAAGTTCAGTAGCCACCTTAAAGAGGAATGATCCGTACGCAAAGTAAAGTTCGTTCCCCATAGAAAATGTTTGAACTTCTTGGTATATACGACTACTGCTAACAACTCTCTTTTGGTTGTGCAGTAATTGCGCTGGGTCTTGCTCAGTGTATTGCTGGCAAAGGCAATTGGCACTTCTCTCCCATTTTGGACTTGCGAGAGAGCTGCACCAATGCTATCATTACTAGCATCAGTATCCAGTATGAAATGATCCGTCTCATTCGGATATTGCAATACGGGAGTACTCGTGAACAGGTCTTTTAGCTTTTGGAAAGCGGTTTCCTGTTCATGCGTCCAAGGAAATTTTTCCTTGGTACTTCCTGGAGTCCAGTTAGCTATTGCTTGTAATGGGTAACTGACTCTAGAATAATTCGGAATAAATTCCCTGTAATAGGAACAGAATCCTAAAAAGGACCTCACTTCTTTGGGTGTTTTAGGTCTATTCCAATTCGTAACTGATTCGATTTTTTCCGGATCAGCCTTTATTCCTTCATCACTGATGATGCGGCCCAAATAATTTATGGACTTTCTAAACATGTGGCATTTCTTAGGTTTCAATTTGAGACCATTTGAAATAATACGTTCTAGTACCATTTTTAGGTTATTAGAACATTCTTCGAATGTTTTTCCGAAGACAATGACATCGTCTAGATATACAAGACATCTTTTCCACAATAAATCACTTAGAATTGTTTCCATCATTGCTTCAAATGTTGCAGGTGCATTGCACAATCCAAACGGCATTACATTATATTGGAATAATCCAATATGACTTGAAAATGCAGTTTTCTCCATATCTGAAGGGTTCATTCCCACTTGCCAATAGCCTGATTGCAAGTCTAGGGTACAAAACCAATTGTTCCCTCCTAAGGAGTCAATGGTTTCATCTATTCTCGGTAATGGATACGAATTCTTTTTCGTTATTCCATTCAACTTCCTGTAGTCTATGCAGAAACGGATAGTACCGTCTTTTTTTGTTACCATACACACAGGACTACTCCATGGACTATTAGAAGGGACTATTACATCCTGTTCCAACATCTTATTTATTTCATCCTCAGCTACTCTCTTTTTTGCTAAGGGTAACCGTCTATACGGTATCTTAAAGGGTTCGGCATCCCCAGTATCTATTTTATGTAATACCTTATTTGTCGTACCTAGTTTTTCAGCAGGTTTGGCAAAGGCAGTATGATACTGACAGAGCATATCATAGAACTCTTTCCGGTGTTCCGGATCTTCTAATGAAGTTTCTTCATACAACTTAAGTAAGTCTTCCGAAATTTCGGAAGACTTACTTAAGTTGTATGAAGAAACTTCATTAGAAGATCCGGAACACCGGAAAGAGTTCTATGATATGCTCTGTCAGTATCATACTGCCTTTGCCAAACCTGGTGAAAAACTAGGTACGACAAATAAGGTATTACATAAAATAGATACTGGGGATGCCGAACCCTTTAAGATACCGTATAGACGGTTACCCTTAGCAAAAAAGAGAGTAGCTGAGGATGAAATAAATAAGATGTTGGAACAGGATGTAATAGTCCCTTCTAATAGTCCATGGAGTAGTCCTGTGTGTATGGTAACAAAAAAAGACGGTACTATCCGTTTCTGCATAGACTACAGGAAGTTGAATGGAATAACGAAAAAGAATTTGTATCCATTACCGAGAATAGATGAAACCATTGACTCCTTAGGAGGAAACAGTTGGTTTTGTACCCTAGACTTGCAATCAGGCTATTGGCAAGTGGGAATGAACCCTTCAGATATGGAGAAAACTGCATTTTCAAGTCATATTGGATTATTCCAATATAATGTAATGCCGTTTGGATTGTGCAATGCACCTGCAACATTTGAAGCAATGATGGAAACAATTCTAAGTGATTTATTGTGGAAAAGATGTCTTGTATATCTAGACGATGTCATTGTCTTCGGAAAAACATTCGAAGAATGTTCTAATAACCTAAAAATGGTACTAGAACGTATTATTTCAAATGGTCTCAAATTGAAACCTAAGAAATGCCACATGTTTAGAAAGTCCATAAATTATTTGGGCCGCATCATCAGTGATGAAGGAATAAAGGCTGATCCGGAAAAAATCGAATCAGTTACGAATTGGAATAGACCTAAAACACCCAAAGAAGTGAGGTCCTTTTTAGGATTCTGTTCCTATTACAGGGAATTTATTCCGAATTATTCTAGAGTCAGTTACCCATTACAAGCAATAGCTAACTGGACTCCAGGAAGTACCAAGGAAAAATTTCCTTGGACGCATGAACAGGAAACCGCTTTCCAAAAGCTAAAAGACCTGTTCACGAGTACTCCCGTATTGCAATATCCGAATGAGACGGATCATTTCATACTGGATACTGATGCTAGTAATGATAGCATTGGTGCAGCTCTCTCGCAAGTCCAAAATGGGAGAGAAGTGCCAATTGCCTTTGCCAGCAATACACTGAGCAAGACCCAGCGCAATTACTGCACAACCAAAAGAGAGTTGTTAGCAGTAGTCGTATATACCAAGAAGTTCAAACATTTTCTATGGGGAACGAACTTTACTTTGCGTACGGATCATTCCTCTTTAAGGTGGCTACTGAACTTCCGAGATGCTGAAGGCATGTTAGGCCGATGGCTAGCCCATTTATCCGAATATGGGCTTGAACATCAACAGATTCAGCATAGACCCGGAGTTAAGCATTTAAATGCTGATGCTTTGTCTCGAATACCAATCCGGAAATGTGATAATCCGGATTGTACTGATTGTGGAGCTCATAAGGCAGTGTTAGCAGGGATTCGAAGACCATTCGTACCCCTAGTTGCCAGTATACTGGATTGGTCTATGGATCACATACGACATTTCCAGGAAGCTGACTCGATAACTGCACAGCTACTGCAATTAGTACCAAAGGGTATACGTCCAGTTAGACCAGAGGTCTCTCTGGAAAATCGAGAAATGAGAAGGTTTCTTGCTCAATGGACCGAGCTTGAAGTCCGGAAAGGCGTGTTATACCGTTGGAAGCCATGTAATAATGGTGGTAGAATCATGCAAGTGGTGATACCACATGCCATGAGACATGACATTATGTACTTCTGTCATGGACATCGGAGCAGTGGTCATTTCGGAAGGAAACGCTCGCTAGCACGACTTTCCAAGAAATACTATTGGCCTGGCATGACACGGGACTTGCAAAGATGGGTAACCACCTGTCCGGATTGTTGTAAAAACAAACCCGGACCCGGGATGGGCAAACTTCCCCTATCCCAAGAACTTTTCGGAGTTAGATTCGCAAGAATCGGGGTAGATATTATTAGTGGATTTAATACAACCGCTAATGATAATACCTGTATGATGGTAGTGTGTGATTATTATACGAAATACACTAAAGTATTTCCACTACCGGACCACAAAGCAATTACTTGTGCCGAAGCTTTTGTAAAAGGTTGGGTACTAAGCTTCGGTGTACCATTAATGTTACACAGTGACCAAGGCAGAGAATTCGAATCAAATCTCTGGCAGGGTATGTGCGAGTACTTGGCTATTTGCAAGACTAGAACCAATCCGTATAGACCACAAAGCGACGGATTGGTGGAAAGGTTCAATAGAACCCTCATCCAAGTCCTAAAGTCACTCGTTAATGAACATATGGATGACTGGGATGAGCAATGTCATTTTGTGACACATGCTTATAATAGTACAGTACATTCAAGTACAAATTGTTCTCCGAACCTTTTAGTATTCGGAGAAGATTTGATAATGCCTGCTGACCTAGTTTTTGGAGTCGTAGGAATGGACCCTGAACTACCTTGCCATGTAGTTTTTGTGGAATGTTTAAGAGACAGATTTAGAAAAGCATATGAGTCTGTCCGAATTGATTTGGAGAAAAGTGCCAAATGGCAGAAAGTAGGATACGATACCGATCTAAAACATCGGAAATTCCAATCCGGAGACAGAGTCCTTAGATTACATGAACCACTTAGACACATAAAATTAGCGTCTAATTGGGACGGTCCCTTTACTATAACACAAATTATCAGTGATTGTACCGTAATTATTAAATCTGACCTTGGTCGACTCTATAAGTCAAATGTGGCTAGATTAAGGAGATGGTCTGGGAGGGAGACCTCCACAGAAATGTATGGTGAAGGTTCCGAAAGGATCCTGAATCAGAATCGCATAATAGACCAGGTAAAGAACACTACAGTGAAGCGTGGTCAGGGTAGACCCAAAAAGTGTTCCGAATCAGTAACACCCACGCCAACACCGATTAAGCGTGGGGGAGTTAAAAAAGTCTCGGCAGGTGAAGACAAAAAGAAGAGGAAAGGTGTTTCTAAGGCTAAGAAGCACCTAGAGAAAGCTCTTCAGACTGTCAGGTCCGATAAAGAACTATCCGAGAGGTACACTTTACTAAACCATAGGAGTTGGGTACCGTCTGACGTGGCGGGTGAGTCGAGTCGTCGGACGTTCCTCACGTTCCGGATAGGTGGCAGCACCGATCCGGGTCTGTGGGGACATCTGACGACGAACACCTGGGTCCGTATATAAAGCCCAGGGCTCAGCCGCTACGTCAGAGGCCCTTCTGGCCTCCACACTATGTAAACCACTGTCTTTTAATATTAGCTGCCTCTTTGATATCATTCGGCAGCCGTGAGTGTGCATTAAGTAATAAACCTAACCGTTGGCATACACTTGGAATACTGTCTTACTCTTTCTTTCCGAATCGTAAGACCCGAACCCCCCAGGTCCGTAAGGCCACAAACCCTTACACTGGTGCCGTGACCAGTTAATTCTGGTGTATAGCCCGGACGTTATAACGTCCGAACGGCTAGTACATGGGTTAGACACCCTTAGGGAAGCTAACCCAGCAGGGCAATCACTTGCCCAAGAGAATGGAAATGGATCGCTAATGCTCCAAGCCCATTCGGACTCACAAGATGCAGAATCAGCATCCTGGAGAGATCCCGGACCCCACTATAATGATAGTGAAGAGAATCTGCCAGACTCTGTACGACGCGAACAGTCCATACAGAGACATAGTAACTTAATAGGCCAGCATTCAATTGTTGACGAATTATGTGATTCGATGTTCGAAGTCGGTGGTAGTACTAACCCAGAACATCCGGCACCAATGCGAAAAAGGGTAACATTCGGAGAACTACCTTATAGGTTACCCAGGCCCGAATTACCAATATTAGATTATAGCGCTATAGATGGCGACTTAACCTATGCGGTACCGGAAGGTGAAGAATTAAAACGACCGGATGTCCTGTTGTTGAATGAAACTTATGTAACTTTGAACGAGAATTTAAATACCTTGGTCAAAGCTAAGGATGAAGTATTGCATGAAAAACTTCAAATGGAAGAGGACCTAACTGGCATGCGAAAGGAATTCGAAGCCAGAAGGAGCGAGTACATGAAAGAACTCGAGAGTGAAGAACTAAAACTTCAATCTATGAGAGATTCATTCAATAAAGAATATGATAATAGGCACATTCGTATCCAAACATACATAGATACGAACGACCAACTAAACCTTGATAAGACAAAATTCGAATCCGAAATTCGCCATTATCAGGAGGAGTTGGATAAATTGAAACTTCAGTGCAGTAAACAAGCTGAAGATAATGAAACCATCCGGGTAGGCATCATAGCTTACAACAAACAACTGGAGGAAGATAGACAGAAACTCACGAATGAGCTTCAGGAATTGCAGGCCACTGCAATAACTCTAGATAAATATGTAGAAGCAGCCCAGTTAACTATAGGTAATATAGACCCAGCTGTGGTATCTACAATGTTGGGAAAGACATCTAAAGATGCAACCCCAATTAGATACAGCCCATTCGTTGATGATGGGGCTGACAAGAATGTGGTATCCGGAATCTATAAGAAACCGGATAATGCTGCAGTAAATGGAACCGCATCTAAACCAGTAGTTCCAATGCTGGATACGATAGGACCAGCACCACCCATACCAGATTTGAGTCACAAAATCAAAGCGACTCACGATGGTGCTACAGGGAATAATAATAATTCACCCGTGGCACAACCAAGAGCACCCGGACCAATGAGACATATGTTGACACCACCTTCATATTTCCCCCAACCCGGCCACAGTACACCAGCAGTACCAAGATTACCGAATCCACCCCCAGGTTCTGGTAATGGTCCTACTGATGGACGTTTTCCGAGACCAAATCCGCCACAAAACAATATCAACGGCGGTACGTACCAACCGAGAACATCTTCCTATGGATATAGAAATAATTATAATCCATCGGGAAGTGGCAATTATCAGAATGGTAATAGCTATAACCAGGGATGGAATCAAAATGATTCTTACCCTAGATATGCTTCTTCTGGAAACACCGGTCACAATAGTGGATACCCTGGTGGTTCATCTGGAGGCTATAATAATAATGGTCCACCAGGAGGAAACCCTCCAGGCGGCCCAGGAGGATCCGGATTCGGAGGATCAGGATCAGGAGGAGATGGCAGGAAACCTAACAGGAGAACTTCTATGCCTGCAGGGATGCAAACCATCTTTGATAGAAGCCAATGTATACAAAACCTTGGCATTGACTGCTACCGAAAGGGAGCAGACGGCATGGAAGTCATGAACTGGAGCATGCGAGAAGCAGATAGACTACGCGGATGTAATAATCCGGCACGTAGGCAGGCACGGATACCCCCTCCATATGATTCTAATGATCCATGGAAGGACAGGTATCAAGCTTTTGTTGACGAAGTCAATTGTAGTGGCTGGACAAAAGAAGAAGCTCTGCCATATTTGATTTGTTGGTTAAATAAAGGCGGAAAAGTAGCTCTCAACCAATGGAGAGCAGCTTACGGAATATATGGTACCTATGATCAATTGGTCGAATGTGCCGCATACCTTTTCGGATCAATCGTTAGAGAAGATCCGTGGGTAAGCTTTAAGAAGAGGACACAAAAACCTAAAGAATCACACAAAGTCTTTGGTTTGGAGCTACAGGACTTGCTTTCGAAAGCACGTCCAAATTGGGCTCATGATGATGATTGTTATCTACAAGAATTGTTTATACAATTCTACAGTGGATTGCGTGATCCGGATCACAAGCAAGTGGTCTGGGACTCTTGGAAAGATGACACTTCCTTCAGTGATCTGTTCATAGCAATCGATGGACATGACATGAAGAAACGTCTGGTAGGTCTCGGACCTAATCCAATAAGAGCAGCTCCATTCCAATACGGAGGTACACCTGCTCCGGTATACGATACTTCCCAATTAGCTCCGGTTGAATCGAATGAAGTTGATGAGAATGATGAATATGTCTCCGATGAAAACGGAGATTATATTGGTTCAGTGCATGTAGCTGGAAAATATTACCGACAAAAGCGGTATAGGAAAGTACATTCGAGAGGGAGAGGAGGATCAGTTGCTGGTAAAACAGCTTCCGGATCAACTCAACCTGGCAGTGTAGCCTCTACGGCGAACCCAACTGTAGCAGCCACTGTTGCTCCGACTAACATGATGGAAACATTATTAGCCGGATTAACAGAAGCTCTAAAGAGACCGAGAGTTGACAAATCCCAGAGGAGATGTTTCAGATGCCAGAAACTGGGGCATTATGCTCCAGAATGTATGGCTGAAAAACCTGTCCCTCGTAGACAGGAGAGTGTCTCTGGAGTAAGTACAGAGGAAAACTAAGGAGGGGTCTCCCGAGGGGCAAAGAAGGGGATCCCAGTGACAAATCTTGCCATGATATCACCATCCGTGATGATAGTTCACATGAAGTAACAAGATCGCCTAACACCGAGGTGGTTGTAGACACCCGGAAGGTTAGGGAAGCTGATATAACAGGTGCTATGGGAGCACAGGGGAAACCCAATATCAGTAACGAGGCAGGCGGCTATTCGTTAGCCAAGGTCTGTGGTGCCCACCTGCCCCCGGGTCATCCTTGTCTGGAATTCTTAAAAGGATGTGGATTGACTCCTGGTGTGAAAAATGACGTTCCGATTGTCACGGACATGCCCTCTGTTCTAAACGGAAGGTGGTGGTATGTTTGCCTTACTGTTAACGGAAGGTCTGCCGAATTCCTTGTGGATACGGGAGCTAGCCACTCTTGTATCTCCAAGGGGTTCTACGACCTTATACCGGATGAACATGATACTCTCAAATCGGGAGGAAGTGCTCAGACGGCCGACGGCAGTACCTTGCAAACGTATGGTAGAACTTGTGTGAGACTACAGTTAGATGGTATACATGACTATGTCATGAGCGCCACCGTTGCGGATATAGCAGATGAGGGGATACTCGGGTTAGATTTCGCATCCCTGTATGGTGCTGTATTGGAACCCCAAACAGGAGTGTTGAGTGTGAGATACCCGTACCCCGTGAAGGTTAGATGTGCACTGAGACAAGTGAGCAGTATGGCTAGTGTGGCACACACTGTGCGAATCCCTCCGGGAGTAGCCTGTGATGTGCTTGTAAGAAGTGATCCTGCAATGCGTAACAAACCTGCAGTGATAGAACCGGATGTAGTTACTTTGTCAGGTATTGGATTAAATTCTGTAGACACGATAGTAGCGAATGCATCCTGGTCGGTAGTACCTGTCTCCAATACTGGAAACACTACTATCTACTTGAAAAAGGGACAAGTTTTTGGAAACGTGACCCTTTCGGAAACTGTAACGGATAGCAAGCTAAGCTTACAGAAGGTAACAGGAGATGATGAAATTTCGGAAGACTTACTTAAGTTGTATGAAGAAACTTCATTAGAAGATCCGGAACACCGGAAAGAGTTCTATGATATGCTCTGTCAGTATCATACTGCCTTTGCCAAACCTGGTGAAAAACTAGGTACGACAAATAAGGTATTACATAAAATAGATACTGGGGATGCCGAACCCTTTAAGATACCGTATAGACGGTTACCCTTAGCAAAAAAGAGAGTAGCTGAGGATGAAATAAATAAGATGTTGGAACAGGATGTAATAGTCCCTTCTAATAGTCCATGGAGTAGTCCTGTGTGTATGGTAACAAAAAAAGACGGTACTATCCGTTTCTGCATAGACTACAGGAAGTTGAATGGAATAACGAAAAAGAATTCGTATCCATTACCGAGAATAGATGAAACCATTGACTCCTTAGGAGGAAACAGTTGGTTTTGTACCCTAGACTTGCAATCAGGCTATTGGCAAGTGGGAATGAACCCTTCAGATATGGAGAAAACTGCATTTTCAAGTCATATTGGATTATTCCAATATAATGTAATGCCGTTTGGATTGTGCAATGCACCTGCAACATTTGAAGCAATGATGGAAACAATTCTAAGTGATTTATTGTGGAAAAGATGTCTTGTATATCTAGACGATGTCATTGTCTTCGGAAAAACATTCGAAGAATGTTCTAATAACCTAAAAATGGTACTAGAACGTATTATTTCAAATGGTCTCAAATTGAAACCTAAGAAATGCCACATGTTTAGAAAGTCCATAAATTATTTGGGCCGCATCATCAGTGATGAAGGAATAAAGGCTGATCCGGAAAAAATCGAATCAGTTACGAATTGGAATAGACCTAAAACACCCAAAGAAGTGAGGTCCTTTTTAGGATTCTGTTCCTATTACAGGGAATTTATTCCGAATTATTCTAGAGTCAGTTACCCATTACAAGCAATAGCTAACTGGACTCCAGGAAGTACCAAGGAAAAATTTCCTTGGACGCATGAACAGGAAACCGCTTTCCAAAAGCTAAAAGACCTGTTCACGAGTACTCCCGTATTGCAATATCCGAATGAGACGGATCATTTCATACTGGATACTGATGCTAGTAATGATAGCATTAGTGCAGCTCTCTCGCAAGTCCAAAATGGGAGAGAAGTGCCAATTGCCTTTGCCAGCAATACACTGAGCAAGACCCAGCGCAATTACTGCACAACCAAAAGAGAGTTGTTAGCAGTAGTCGTATATACCAAGAAGTTCAAACATTTTCTATGGGGAACGAACTTTACTTTGCGTACGGATCATTCCTCTTTAAGGTGGCTACTGAACTTCCGAGATGCTGAAGGCATGTTAGGCCGATGGCTAGCCCATTTATCCGAATATGGGCTTGAACATCAACAGATTCAGCATAGACCCGGAGTTAAGCATTTAAATGCTGATGCTTTGTCTCGAATACCAATCCGGAAATGTGATAATCCGGATTGTACTGATTGTGGAGCTCATAAGGCAGTGTTAGCAGGGATTCGAAGACCATTCGTACCCCTAGTTGCCAGTATACTGGATTGGTCTATGGATCACATACGACATTTCCAGGAAGCTGACTCGATAACTGCACAGCTACTGCAATTAGTACCAAAGGGTATACGTCCAGTTAGACCAGAGGTCTCTCTGGAAAATCGAGAAATGAGAAGGTTTCTTGCTCAATGGACCGAGCTTGAAGTCCGGAAAGGCGTGTTATACCGTTGGAAGCCATGTAATAATGGTGGTAGAATCATGCAAGTGGTGATACCACATGCCATGAGACATGACATTATGTACTTCTGTCATGGACATCGGAGCAGTGGTCATTTCGGAAGGAAACGCTCGCTAGCACGACTTTCCAAGAAATACTATTGGCCTGGCATGACACGGGACTTGCAAAGATGGGTAACCACCTGTCCGGATTGTTGTAAAAACAAACCCGGACCCGGGATGGGCAAACTTCCCCTATCCCAAGAACTTTTCGGAGTTAGATTCGCAAGAATCGGGGTAGATATTATTAGTGGATTTAATACAACCGCTAATGATAATACCTGTATGATGGTAGTGTGTGATTATTATACGAAATACACTAAAGTATTTCCACTACCGGACCACAAAGCAATTACTTGTGCCGAAGCTTTTGTAAAAGGTTGGGTACTAAGCTTCGGTGTACCATTAATGTTACACAGTGACCAAGGCAGAGAATTCGAATCAAATCTCTGGCAGGGTATGTGCGAGTACTTGGCTATTTGCAAGACTAGAACCAATCCGTATAGACCACAAAGCGACGGATTGGTGGAAAGGTTCAATAGAACCCTCATCCAAGTCCTAAAGTCACTCGTTAATGAACATATGGATGACTGGGATGAGCAATGTCATTTTGTGACACATGCTTATAATAGTACAGTACATTCAAGTACAAATTGTTCTCCGAACCTTTTAGTATTCGGAGAAGATTTGATAATGCCTGCTGACCTAGTTTTTGGAGTCGTAGGAATGGACCCTGAACTACCTTGCCATGTAGTTTTTGTGGAATGTTTAAGAGACAGATTTAGAAAAGCATATGAGTCTGTCCGAATTGATTTGGAGAAAAGTGCCAAATGGCAGAAAGTAGGATACGATACCGATCTAAAACATCGGAAATTCCAATCCGGAGACAGAGTCCTTAGATTACATGAACCACTTAGACACATAAAATTAGCGTCTAATTGGGACGGTCCCTTTACTATAACACAAATTATCAGTGATTGTACCGTAATTATTAAATCTGACCTTGGTCGACTCTATAAGTCAAATGTGGCTAGATTAAGGAGATGGTCTGGGAGGGAGACCTCCACAGAAATGTATGGTGAAGGTTCCGAAAGGATCCTGAATCAGAATCGCATAATAGACCAGGTAAAGAACACTACAGTGAAGCGTGGTCAGGGTAGACCCAAAAAGTGTTCCGAATCAGTAACACCCACGCCAACACCGATTAAGCGTGGGGGAGTTAAAAAAGTCTCGGCAGGTGAAGACAAAAAGAAGAGGAAAGGTGTTTCTAAGGCTAAGAAGCACCTAGAGAAAGCTCTTCAGACTGTCAGGTCCGATAAAGAACTATCCGAGAAGGGGAGATACGTTCGCCGCAGCCCCCGAATTGCCCAGAGGACTGCAGTGACCTAACCTGTATACACAACGAGTGTAATGTTTACATTTAGAGGAACGGATGACAACTGACCCTAAAGGCTTATTTGTCGCCCCCGCATGATGTACCAATGGGTAGTGGACGGATAATCCGGTGGATTTGCTTAAGCTTTCCATAATCTCCACTTAAATCCCCAGTCGAGTCATCGGGGTGAGCGATAATTACCTAAAAACAATCAGTTTGTTGATGTACCGCCTGTAGCACGTGCGTTTCCGCATGACGTCACCGTGTCCAGTCTCGGCTGACCTCTCGTGACCTCGCGGACCGCGGGGAAATGACGTCACGAAAGCTGGCCTGTCGCCATATTTGTTTTCGGTAACGTCCAAGACGGTCGAGCTCGCTCCCTTCTTGGATTTTACCGGCTAAGCAAACCCCCCGCTGCTCCTCCAGAGTCTGTCTCCTGGTAGACAGACTCCGTTTGTGCCGGCCCCGGCGCCGTAAAAGCCGGAAAAAGGAGTAGTTTACTCCCGTGGTCGATTCCCCAGTCATGGCTGAGGAATCCGTAGCTGCAGCCAAGCTATCCGGTGACCCGGATAAGCTGACTCCGTCCGCAGAAGCTTTTCCGGAAGCTTTGTCGCCTGTTACACAGGAAGAGAGCGAGATGATGGACGTGGAGGAACCCACGGATCGCTCGTTCGAGGAGAAGCTGGCTTCATTCTAACTCAATGAGCCAGAGAAACTGCTATCTCCACTCCCAGCAGAGGGATCCGGAGCGACTGCGAGTGCTGAACCCGCAGCGACAGAGTCCGAAACTACCCAAGTTGACGGACAGAAGGATGAGTGGAAGCCAGCAGTGGCGGAGCCTTTTCCAGCTAGTTATGATGGTCGCTACCTGTATGTCCACCCGGAACTGCAGGCACAAGTGACCTACGCGGACGGGACACCAGTCAGGATGGACCCGAAAGTCAGGATAGCTATCGAGGGCGTCATGGCTCCCGAACAGCTGACCAGGATGCCTCCCGAGTGGCTTCGAGACTGGCCGTGGTTCCAACGGGGACTTATGGTGGACGCCGGTTTCCGTGAAACCGTGTACGCAGCTAACCGAGCCTTCGAGCTCGGAGCGTATCCGAAGCCTGACAAGTCCCTGTGGAACGTCAAGGCTACGAACATTAACTGGGTAGGCTGTGTCTGGGATACCGATGGCCAGACCTACCCACGCCCTAGTGCTATCCGGACGCCGTGCCGGACCACTAAGGAATTCCGGGAGGCCGCTGCTAACTTCGAGCAGTGGGACGACGGTTACTACATAACCGAACAGGAATTGGTGGATGTCCAGAACAATTCACTAATCGGATTGGACCGAGCTGCAGCCCTTCGGACGGTTATTGTCCGCCGCATGACTGCCGAACAGGAGGCACAGGAAGAGGCTAAGAGGGCCGCGGAAGCACCCGCACCTCCTATCCCCGACCTGAAGCTTGCCACCAGAAGCTCCGCCAGTGCTACATCAGCTACCGGCAGCACTACTACTCCAGTAGAAGCCACGACCTCCAGCACATCCGGAACCCAGGAACCGGAGGAAGACTGGAAGGTCAGTAAGAACCGACGATCCGCTGCTCGGAAGCTCAAGAATCTCCCGGATTCTGCGAGAGCCGAGCCGAAACCCAGCACCTCAACCACTGGTAGTACTGCCATGGAGGTTGAGTCGTCTGACGAGGAGTCGGTGCACGAATCCTCGGTTGAGTATGATGAGAAGGCCACTCCATCAACTCAAACCGAGGCCGAACGTTGGGCTAACGCCAAATCCGGATTCAAAACCCGGATCCCGACGTGTTTCTCCGACTGTGCGTACGGAGTTAAGAAGGACGGCTCTACCCTCTATGCCTGTCCAGACTCAATCAATAAGAACGATGAGTCGGATGATGAAGATTGGATGCGCCTTTCGGACGAGGACCCCAATCCGAGCAAAGCCTATCGAAAGATGTGGCTTATGCTAAACCACACCGAAGGGTATTACACTTATACCCAGAGGAGGAAGCTGCGTTGGGCTTTAGAGAAGTGGTACGGTGACGATCAAAAGTCCTGTCCCTTCTCTATCTGCCAGGATGCGAGTGATGTCTCGATCCGGACCTGGAGTACTCCAGCCCGGTTCCAAAGGCATCTGGTAGAGGCCCACTTCCACCATCACCCGGTTTACATTTGTGATCCGAGTTATGGTAAGAAGGGCAAGAAGTGTACTACGAAGGTGCAATACAACCGACGTAGTGATCTGACTAGACACCAGAAGAAATGCCACGCAGAAGGTTTGGACGGGGCCCGGAAGCGCATCATGGAGCTTCATCAGGAACTCATGAAGGAGTTCGATAGCCTGAGCGAGGATGCTTGGTCTAAGATCCGACCAGGGGACCAAGTCCTCTGCGAAGTTCCGAAGACCAAGGATTCGAAACTCCGAGCAAAGATAGTCCTGACTCCTGGAAAGGGTAAATTGGACATGCACGAGTCTCTCTGGCAGAAATGCGAGGAATCCGGAAAGGATGCAAAGAGAGCTCGTGAAAGGAGCAGGAGAGACCAGAACCGTGGCGGCAACGGCAATGGTCAGAGCACGACAAAACCAAAGGTCAGAGCAGAGGACCGTTCCAGGTCCCCTCTGACAAGGCACCCCGCAGAACAGGCTCAGGGCACTCCGGTGTTCAAGAAGCCTGAACCTGCCGGATACGCTGGAGCCGTATCTAAACCTGGGAAAGTGAGTTCTCGAAACTTTCCGTCCTTAAACCAGGGACCTGGACCTGAGAGCCAGACCTTGGTGGTAGGAAAGGATGGTCGCCTTATGCCAAAGAAGACCACCGCATCTGCTGCCGCCGGATCTGCATCCGCTCCAGCCGCCCCACCAGTTACCTTTACCCAGGAGCAGTTAAACATGTACCTGCAAATGGGACTGAAACAGAATGTACCACCTGCCTTCTGTGTACCAACGACAGGTGTGTCCGGGAGTCCTAAACCCGGAAGTGGTCCACAGGCCGCCTCGACTCCTCCCAAGGCTGTCGCGGCACCTGAGAAACCGAAGGACGCCATTACCATTAAAACTGGTAATGCGGAAGTTTGGTTTGAGAAGTCTCGCCAAGGGGAGGCAGATGTCCAGAAGGCCATCTACACCCATTGGGAGAAGACCGTTCGGGAGAAAGCGATCGAGTTTCATCAGGGTCTCCTAAACGAAACTCTGTTGTGTATGAAACAGGTGGGCGACGCTGAAAAGCAACGTCTCGAGACTCTCATCCGGGACGATGTAAAGGCCCAGGAGGAGGCTGCCTCAGCTGCTCAAGAAAAAGCAGCTATGGATGTACACGTGTTGGAAAAGCGTGTAAAGGAGGAGATCACTCGGAACACCAACCTGAACACTAAGTTCATGAGGGTGTTCGGAGTCGACTTGGACGAGTGGGACGGCACTCCCGAGTCGGCTTTAGCTCTTCTGAAGAAGAAGCATGCTAAGAAATCCGTTTAAAGCATGCTAGGGTTATTTCTTCCATAATTTTTTTTTCCAACACCAAATGACCAGATATAGTCTTTGCGGAACCCTAAAGGTCTGCGAATGCTTTTACTAGTGCATGAACACCTATGCTATGTGTTCCGGGTTCCTTTGACCAGTCTATTATTCAGGTTGTATAACATTTATTACACCCTGAATAGCCTATTCGGATTTATAATTTCATCCATGAACAATCCGATAGTAGACTTGCTGCTGTGAGACGTATCCGGATGCCAGTTCCAGACTCCTGCTGTTACCCGTGCTAACCAATTACTAGGATGGACTTTACGATTTACCTCTACAACTCATCTGTACTCCCGAATGGACTTATATCTCTACTACTATTACTTCCGGATCAACCTATATCGGACTATTATTTTACTTATGTCAACTAAAACTTAAAAAGGATTACGTTCTCTACACAGTTGACACATCCGGACTAATATTCTACAAATCTACACCATTCGGATATACTATAAACTTTAGCACTACTAGAGGATTGTGGGTAGCTGCCCCAAATCAACTACCGTGTTCACTCAATATAAGGAAACTATAAACTTTAGCACGTCCATCCCGTGGTTAGCTGACCACACCTACCTACTAGTACCCGGAGGATACAGCAGAAGACTCCAGCAGCATTTATAATTCCTGTATATTGTATATAATGTCATATTTCTATTTTTCTATAATATTATATGTATGTACATATCCACTAGATACATATTATAATACGGGTACATAGACATTTCCTGATACGGATCTCTAATCACTATTAGTATTTATATTATAAGATCCGTTAAACTCCACCAGATAACACATATTATTGTCCTGCGAGACAAAATATATAATAAGTATAATGATCTGGTGCTATAAAGGTTATTAGGTACACGGTGATAATATATTATTATATTCATTACCACACCGTGATGTTTTTTTTCAAGTGTATGTTATAAATAATCATATTCGTACTACTCACGGAATCCTTAACGGATTCGTATAATATTAATATACGACATGTCATTAGATAGTGATGTTACTATAACAGTCTTCTTTAAGACTACATATTCAAATGTGTTGTCAATGACTACAAACACACATACGGATGTTATTTTGTGATATGTTTTATTATCGACAGTTCCGTTACATATAGCTGTCATCATCACATGTATACGATTCATATTACTTGTCTTATTAATTATACCTGAAATATAATACAATATTATGTGGTATAATAATTAAATAGACAGTTCCGTTTCACATAACTGTCTCTTCTTCAAGTAATTCGTATAATATTTCAACATCCTAATCGTTATATGTAACTAAAATTCACTATCGAATATATATATATGACATCTGGTTCACAATTTATTTAGTGCTAATGTTATACCTATGGTTGTACCTCTATTACTAAAGGTTTAGACATGTAGAAATGTTATCCTAGTAATATTATACGTATAACACCCTCCTAAATGTCTGGGGGAGTGGTGTAGAGGTACACTTTACTAAACCATAGGAGTTGGGTACCGTCTGACGTGGCGGGTGAGTCGAGTCGTCGGACGTTCCTCAGGTTCCGGATAGGTGGCAGCACCGATCCGGGTCTGTGGGGACATCTGACGACGAACACCTGGGTCCGTATATAAAGCCCAGGGCTCAGCCGCTACGTCAGAGGCCCTTCTGGCCTCCACACTATGTAAACCACTGTCTTTTAATATTAGCTGCCTCTTTGATATCATTCGGCAGCCGTGAGTGTGCATTAAGTAATAAACCTAACCGTTGGCATACACTTGGAATACTGTCTTACTCTTTCTTTCCGAATCGTAAGACCCGAACCCCCCAGGTCCGTAAGGCCACAAACCCTTACACTGCATATTGAGAATCAATGAATACACATCACACATGGCTAGGGGTTTTCAAAGCACTAGTTGATTCCTGTCACATTCATGTTTTCCACTAGTTTAAGCAGAACATTTTAGTCTGTATGGTTGAGAAAAAATGTAATATACCCATGCATCATTATGACCGTCTTAAATAGTTTTATAAATCTTTTCCCGTATTGAGGTGTTTCCATGGTTACAGCATCAGAATGGTATAAAAAAAGTTCTTTTTTTTTTTTTGCTTCTTTGGCTTTGAACAGCACTATGAGATGGAATTTCTATATATTTCTGATTTGACGAATTAGAATTGAAAAAGGAGTCATTTCTGAGGGTGCTTTTTTTTTGTTAGCTGATACTCCCCCACCCCCCAGAAATGACTCCTTTTTCTATTCTAATTCATCAAATCTCAGAAGTATATAGAAATTCTATCTCATAGTACTGTCCAAAGCATAAGAAGCCAAAAAAGAATGTTTTCATTCCATTCTGACTCTGTAACCATGGAAACGCTCTCAATATGTGGAAAATTTATAAAGCTATTATAGACGGTCATTATGGTGTATGATATACATGGGTATGAAACATTTCTTCTAAACCATACTGGCTAAAGTGTTCTGCTTAAACTATCCTATTGTACCCCCTTAATTTGTAATGTACTGGTCATTCCTTGTGAAATTTCTTTTACACAACAAGGCTAAGTTTTGGCCCTTGGGGAACACCAGAAGCAACTCATCTAATCCAGTTGAAAGGCCATGAGCTTAGCTTTTCTGTGAATAGTAAAAATCTAACCAACCATTTATGTACGTTTTGGCTTTTCATGTCATAATCTTGTAAATTCCCATTGAATAAGTTGGACTGTGGAGTCAAACACCTTGCTCAAATCAATGAAGTAGAAGCAATCAGCATTTTCACACTCAGGACTTTTCCTGATATCAGAATTAGTGAAACTGGAGTGTTGGAGGGATAACCAAAATGCGGCTTCTAGCTCCTCCCAACATCAGGGATGCATCTTTAATTCAGGGGTGCCTTATTTGCAGGGGTGCACGTTTTATATAAGAGGAAATTGAGACTTAGAGAAGTGGCTATCTGGATTTTATGTGATTCACACTGTCTTCCCGTAAAAGATTAGTCACAAAATTTCAAAGTATTGTACAGGAAGGAATATGGAGTTGCAAATGGGTCTCAAAATCGTTTTAATGGGGTTTTCCATTTTCCCTTTTCCCTGCATTTGAGCCAAATTTTCATGTTCCCCGAGTTTCTCTGTATTTTCTTTTTGTTTTTCTTTCTTCTGTTTTTTTTTTGGTGGGGACCTTTAAATATATTTTTGCATGGAATGATGCTATAATAAATTATTTACCTGTGACTGGCCATGGTAGTCTGTGGGAGGGGGAGGAAAGTACATGGGTGCTATCTGCGTGGCCAGCATGGGCCGGGGCTGGTAGATGTGGTGTGTCATCATGTTGCCTTGGTAGAACGGGTTGTCCAGGCTGCTTGACATGCAATCCGTGCCTGGACTCGCTATCTGAAAATAATAGAAATTGAAATATTCCAGCATGAAAGTAGGGTTATCTCAGTAATTCAAGATAGGAATTCCTTTATAAAAGGGTGTTCAAACAAAGTCAATTCATTTCCAATTTTGAATCGGGGGTAAATCGGTAAATTTGACTAGAAGTGGGCAAAAATGCATTAGGAATTAATCATTAAAAAATTATGAAATTTCATCCTTTATTTTTCTTATATTGGGCCGATTTTCCTCAATCAGCTTCAGTGGAATACCTGCTGTATTCACTGACCATGATAATGCTTTTTTCGATGTTTTTATTCATATTGCTTGGAAAAGTTTCAGCAGCACATAGGGGTAGGGCAAGGGGCCATTTCAAATTAAAATTAAATGAAATCTAGAAAACAAATGATGCATTTCAGTGGGTTTATCATAATACATTAAATTTCAATTCCCTGGGTTTCTCAGGCCCACCATTAGATTTCTTGACTTTCTGTATTCACATACTTCCCCTAAATATTGCACTTGGAAAATTGATTGTATATGTATTCAATACAACTTGTATTACCATTGACAGTTTACTTCTAATTTCACCTTTTGTAAGAATATACAAAGCCATTTTGCATAAATCAATTCTTTTTGATAGTGTCTCTTTAAGTATATCTCTTCTAATAAAACTTTCATGCAGCTAGCATTGGAGATTTTGGTTTGTACTCTTCAACAGTCCTTTTATCTGAAATAATTGGAAATTTATATAAACTTCAAACTTCAAGTTTTCTTTTTCTTTCTATTTATCAACAATCCAATTGAATATTAAGGCACATGGATACATCTATCACCAGCCAATCGAAAATACATAACATGGATTACAATCCCCCCCCCTGGCTACTTTGGTCAACTATGTGTGTGCTGGATTAAGGGATTTCCAGGAGTGGGATGGAGAGCTAAATCCCTTAATACACCCCCAAACACTGGCAGTGTGCTGGTGGATCACTGTGAGGAGAGGGGATAGGGAGGCTGGTCATTATGATGTCATCTCACCACAACCTGTTAAACTTTACAACTTAATGCATTCTTTTCACCTTTCAAAACTTTCTGTCTCAATTCATGGCTATTTTCTATATTCATGGCCTCTATATTCATGGCCCTCACACCTCAAACAAGCTCATTGTAATCCATAAAAATTCATATTCTAAGACTAGGCTGTATTAAGTGATGAATTCGGATTTCAAAATACTTTCCAGTGATGGAAAATGAAATTCCCAATATCCCTTTCACTACCTGGAAAACGTGGACTACAATATATCACTTCTCCAGTCTTTCAAATTGTCCTGGACTCATTTCAAGCAAAAGATATTCCCTGCCATATAAATCTTAACATATCTTTCAATCATCTGTTGGTGCAATAAGTGAGTGCTAGAATCTGAAGGACTTGTTTATTCAAATCTATTAATGGACGTCAGGGAATCAAATAGTTAAGATTGATGACAGTGTTAGTTGGTGGCAAGCCAATCCCTCCGAGGTAACCAAATATCTAAACTTCGCGGTGTCCAACCACTTGACTCCTGTGGTCTTTACATCAATCTCCCAATGGCAATACACCTCCTTCAACTTAGTACAAACATTGAAATAATATCAAATAAATCTTTAAAGGAACACTTATTTATACACAGAAATGGGTAGGACTGACCTGAAAGCAAGGGGAATGACCAACGTGGAACCACCACATTGTTGTTAGTTGTCCCAAGAACACAGACTGAGAAAATTTCTTCTCTACACATCTCTGACTATTTGCCCTCAGTCTCGAGAAATATGATTGGTGCATGTGAGGGGGGCATTCGGAAATGGACCTAGGAGGTTCCTAAATGAGGCTATGTTCTGGCTGGTTTACTTAAGGAAATCAACATCTGGTTCTTTCATAGAACATGTGAATTTTGAACTATCAAATGTATGAACATAATTGCATATGTTCTATTATAATTTCTGGTAATTCTTCAAGCAATAACCACCTTTCAAGATTGGCATCACCACTAGTAATACAAGGAAGGTATCTGATAATATCTGAATGCGACCAGCAAACCTTATATGACCACAAATAAAAATAAATGTTTGGATATGCATCAAATATACCAAGGAGACATTTTTCTACAGTCAATCAAAAATACAGAACTGTTGGCAATGGTGGAGCTCAAGAGGGCAAACACCAATTCATCTGAACAATAATATTGAGACTACTCAAAAGAGTCATTCTAGGTGAAGCTGAATAGCCACCACCCTTTTCACAAGTGTCTGTCATATTTAGGGAGTTAAACATAATGGAAGAAATTTTCACACAAAATAAAGTCATATTATCTGTAAATTGTCTCTAAATATGTCAGGTAATAGGGTAGTTTACACATTCATGATGAAGTGCCTCTTAAGAGCAATCACTTCAGATATATAGCGCAAAGATAGGAGTTCCTCGTTAAATTCCCTTCGCGAATATAAAACGACTGTTTACTGTTCAAACCGCATCTGATCCATTTACAAATTTCAAGAAAACATAGATGTGTGCCTAACGGCTTGACTATGTACAAAAGGTTTAGCAAGCCGGTGCGAAATATGACGGCCGCAGGATATGGTGGTAACGTGATCGTCTGGGCCTCGTCAGCTACTTTGAATGGTCTGTTGTGCTAAGGATTGTCAGAGTCAACTTTAACTACATATAAGGGACTCTAATGACAAGTAGCATACTGGTGCTATGTTTAATCTTTCCATTTAGAGATTACAAAAAGAGGACAGCAGATGACAGCTATAGAATGAAGGGTTAGCCCTGATCTTTGAGTAAACAATTTCAAGTCACTAGACCAGCCCGGGTCAGCTCGGGTCCCACCGACATGAACTTTGGCAAACAGTCGGCACTGCAACCATGCCACAAAGTCAGTCGTGGTAGCGCGGCGCACTGCAAAGTACCATGACGCTTGAAAATAGAACACCAGCGAACGGCATGTTATTAAAGGAAGCATGGTGTAAACCAACATATTTAAAATTACAAAGTAGGCTCATTCAGAAAGGTACATTTTGTGTGATCAATTTACTTAACATTGAGAGAACAATGGACCTTTTTTTCATATACTAAATGTTGCTATAAACATGTGCATATCTAGGGAAAATCGCACAGCATAATATTCTATGCAAACCACATCAGAAGAACAATAACCCTCTTTTTATATTACAGCATTCTCATACCACATTCTATCAGAGATGACCAATGTTGGGTAGTCAATGCACAAATTGAGTAATACATTATAACTTGGGAATCGGGACTATAGCATTTCAAATAGTTAATGCCATAATAATGGTAAAATTTCCAGCCAACATCTGTCTGCAAACAGCTCAAATGCAAACACAGATATTTTGGGATACGAACCAGCTAGGCTCAGTCATTTTGCTTTTTAGGCCAATTTTTAAAATGAAATAGAAATATGACGGCTAGGTAATCTTTCTCATGTAACTTTTTTTTCATATTCAAGGAAGATCATGGGTCTGTATCAATAGTCACCAGCCAACGTTATTGCCCAGTATGCCTATCCTTGACAAGAATATAGAAGAGCAAATGTTTTAGGCTAGCTAGTACCTGTATCTGTGTAGGACACTAGCCATGGTAAAGGAAGAAAAAAAACCGTAGAAATTTCATGTAAAAAAAGACATTGCTATCCCTTTACATATTCACTGACTTTAACCGGCGCCAATGGTACAGGGTAACTAACAATGTCTTGTTACCATACATTCTCTCATGTAAGCTTCACCCTCGTATAAGCCGCACCTCCGACTTTGGAGGGGGTATGAGGTGCATCTGCTGTTTAAAAATTGAAGGTTTAGTACTACAGCCAAATACCCTCCTATAAGCCGCACTCCTTCTTTGGATTGAACCAATAAGCCTCACTTTCATTTAGGTTCTGGTATAAGCCGCAGCTTATATGAGAGAATTTACGGTAACCCCGGATTTAGGGACCTATAAGCCACTTCTGTAGCTTGACAATTGGACTTTCAGTACTGCTATATAGTGCCAAATACCCTCCTATAAGCCGCACCCCTTCTTTTCGCTGATACTATAAGCCTAATTTTGATTTGGATACCGATATTATCCACAGCTTATACCAAGGAATTTACAGTACTACTAATTAAAAGCCATACTCCCGTATTTATAAGCCGCACCCTAAGTTGGTGGCGATAATCTGCACTGGAAGGCTGAAATGGTTGCCATTCCTTGATATACTCTATAATGTGCATGCAGATTAGTACATCCTTGTGTTTAAGCTACTTGTGATCCCTTTAAGATCTTAGACCTCAGAAAAAAAAAGTTATAGATTCAATAGGCAGATCAAAACTATCTGCAAAAACGTTGGGCCAATACTTCTCTTAGGAATCCTTATCAATATGATTTGATAATCTTTTGATATACGCTCATTTTATTTTTTGAAAATGGTGGGGCCAGTATTTAAAGTAAAATTTCAATCTCTTTTCTACCTTAATATTACCTTGCATATTAAATTTCTCTGAGTCTGTCTCAGATGGATCTGATCCCCCCCGCCCCACAGAAGATATGACACCTTCAAACGGGTTAGATTCAATAGGAAATATCTATCATGCAAATTAAAAAAAAAATAAAAATAACAATTGAAACTTCTGAAAGATACCGATAATTGCAAACATGCTTCACAGTGATATGTGTTGCTTTGTATTCTGGTCTTATTATTTGAGAAGACAGCCAAAAAAAAGTGATTTTAGGGAAGGGAAAATTCCAAACCCCTCTTGGGGTTGGGGAGGAGTTTCTCTCCTTGGCAGGGGTGAGGTAAAACATATTTCACCCCTTTTCAGCAAAAAGCCAAAGCGTTACTAGATAGATCTAGATGTATAGAACCACGGACCTGAAACACAAGGAAACTCCTCTTTAAAAAATGATCACTCACTTACTCAAAATTTATTTAATTTTTAATTTATACCGGAGTTACAATGATCAGCCGATCAGACATCAGTCATTAAGAAAGAAATGTCCGGATTTCCATTGACAAAAGTCATTGGATCTGAAATCTTTGATCATCAATATCTCAGCAACCAGTGGGAATAATTTGTATACAATTCCAAAGGCAAATTGTATCTCGTCACTAAGTGCTTGCCCTTTACATATACATGGCCCATGGCCATGTCATGTGTAAAAAGGGATACTGTGATGCAGGGAGTTTAAGGATGAACATCCGTGATGCAGGGGTTTTTAAAAATTGACGGATGGTAACAATTTCCAACAGCTCCCAGTACATGTTATGCACCAAGTGACGGAATGACGCTCCGTCCTCCCTAATTTAATAGTAAGTAACATGGTGACAATCTGAAAATTTTGAGCACTTATAACATAAGGCATAGAAAAAAAATTTGTTGTGTTCAGGTAACGCTACTTACCCTAATTTTTTTTTGGTCCCCAATATAGCTATTTATGGGAATTTTGGGGGAAATCTGATATTTTTGGCACTTATTAATATAGAGACATGGAAGTTTATTTTCATGATCTCGCATATCAAATTCGCAACGCGTAGGCGCGCAAATTTACAGCCGGCTTAAAAAAATTCTCTAAAATAAAAAAATGTCCCTACATACCTACCCTAATTTTTTTCGACCTTGTTACCTGAACACGACAATTTTTTTAGGCCAAAGGCTAAGCCCAATTCAAATAGAATTCCCCCATTCGCCGTATTACGGTCCCCGAAAGTGTAGCACTTTCTCGCCTCCTTTCACGGAGTTGCCCAGTTTCCGGCCATGACTGTGGTATGACATGTTTGTTTTCACCAATGATTACACAGTAGCAGCACTTATGAGTCTTATCTACAATACCCTACCGGGTACTGCAGTTATAATTTGTTAAATTATGATCTCCTTAACAATATTGCCCCAAGTGTCTCATGTAGAAAGGGGACATTAAATTTTTAATAACAATTGCAAAGAGACATGTCATACCAGGGTGACAAGACTGGAAACTGGGCAACTCCGCGAAAGGAGGCGAGAAAGTGCTACGCTATCGGGAACCGTAAAATGGCGTAATACTATTTAGTATAATTTATATTATAGCATAGCCATAGGGTGAATGAATAATTCTCCATCAGATCTTTAAGGTGGATCACTTGGATTGGACAAAATGTGAAAAAATATCCCTAGATACAAAAGTATATATCAAAATCTGACCAAAACCTGTGCCAGACTGTGGCTATCACACTCACAACGTGTGTATCGACACTATTGTTATTGATGAACGATCTCTAAGGAGATTTATCACTACAAATCCCCAATTATCGCCCAATTCATGTTTCTGCTGGTATTACGGTCGCATAAAACCATCTTTGCTCAAGAAAACAAACTGATAATATCGGGAGGGATTCGGTAATTCCTACACTACCTGCGATGACGGATTGGATTCATTATTGACGTTGTTTTGATACTTTTCCACCCCTCCACCTTCCTCCCCAACCGCTGTCGCCATTTTGTTGGCATTTTCCGCGAAGCAGGCGTTGTTCTGTAGTGCGGCCTCAACTCACCAGATGGCGGGACAAAACGCGCACCTGCACAGATGCACGCGGGCACGGCCGCGTCTGCACTCTTGTCTGCATGCACCCATATCTTCATTTTGTCGGTCCTATTTAACGGTTTATACGGTGACGGCCATTTGTACTTCAGACACAGAGTGGAGGGTGAAATCGATAAACGGGGATAGAGTGAAGGAAGAGAAGGGCACCAGATGATCCCAGGGAAGGTTTGTAAAAGGGCGCATTCGCACAAAATTTTCGGTCCTTTCGCAGTTTCGGGGGGGGGGTAAAAAAAAATGTTGACACCTTGAGGCTCTAGACAGGGGGGTCTCAAGTCACTTGTCGATTTTAAGAAATGGCTCTATGCCCCTTGTCGATTTAAAAAAAAAAAAGGACTTGTCCCCTTGACAAATTTTAGTCCACGAGCCCAGAGGTAGGCCTATCTAAGTCCCGATCTAAGTGCCAATTTTGGGGGTCTAGACCCCTAAAATCGACAGTGTGACATGGCCTTTTCTTAAAATCGACAAGGGACATAGAGCTCTAGTGACAAGGACAGGGGAGAAAAAAAGATAATGACATGGGACATGGTCCTTTCTTAAAATCGACATGTGACATGGAGCTAAGTGACAAGGACAGAGGTAATTACAAATTTAGTGACATGTGACATGGGCTTTTCTTAAAATCGACAAGTGACATGGGGACCCCCCATCTAGACCCCCAATTTTACACAGCAAATCTAGCAATGCTTTTTGGATTGCTACATATCTGAAGGAACAAAATCACTTTGCTAGACATCTAGGTTTCCCAGCTTTGCCTAAATCTATAAGATAAGGAGCAGTATCAGAAATATGATAGGAACAGTGTTGGCATTAGTTTTGATTTCCAAAATCAGGTAGCATGCATCACCATACAGAGGGGTCTCTTGGTCAGCCATGTCCCCATAGAAATACCATTACCCCGTAGTCTATAACATACACCCCTAGCTAGGGAGCATTCATTATTTATGGCAGGGGTGGGGGTGAGCAAATTGAGGGGGGGGCATTTATTTTCAGGGTATTCTTAGGGGGGGCAAATATTTTCAGGGTATTCTTAGAGGGGGGGGCTGTTTGTTTTTTACCTATTCTTAGAGGGGGGGCCATTTATTCTTAGGGTATTTATCCAAAATGTCGCAAATTTCGTCACCATAAAATGTCTTTTAATGTATCAGAGACTCCTTTTGAAAGACTAAAGGTAATCAAATTGATCCAGTTCAGTGAAATCTAATTGGATGGAACTATATTCAGAGATCTTTTTCAATTGATCAATACCAATGTGCATTTCTTGTTGATGACTACCAGTACATGCAGCTACAGCTGATTTTTAACCTATTTCATCTAGAAGTAGCATATTCTAATAGAATCTGAGTCTCTCTTATGAACAACAAGACTATTCTACACAAAAAAATACCTTGTCTATAAGGTGTATCTGAGTTAAGACCAATTCTATCACCTATCCCTTGGAGTCTATTAACCCATTAAGGGCAGAAGGCACATAAGTTATCTGGCCATGGGGACAGCCTTTAAATTTCCTAGGAGTAAGGGCCTACCTTCTATTAAATGCACCTGCACTAATAAGCGCACCCCTCGCCATTTGGGTTGTAAGCACACACCACTTGTGTCAAATCATGCTGCTGTAAAAGTAAAGTTTTTTAGAGCAAATGATTTTTAGACTTTAGGGGTGTGCCTTTTGGAAATGATTTTTGTATTAAGGTTTCGACCATCTAATGATTAATTTTCAGCACCGGTGAGGTTATTAGAATGAATATGGTATTCACAGTCCCCACAAGATTCCTATATAAGGAGGCCTACATGGTGTCGACTATAGTTGATGCTCGACTTGAGACTAAGGCACAGGGGCATCCTACATTGTATATGACAAGACAAGGGTTGGATTCATGTAGAAGCCATGCCATTTACACAAGATTCTATGGTAGTATTAGGTACATAAGGAGTCCTTTCTTGTTACAGTTCCTATAGTTATAATCCTTGGTCGTTAATTTATTCTAATAATGTTGCTAAATATCACTCAAAAGAATTAATTGATAGGTAGATACATACTGGAAGCAAGGTATTTACCAAGCCTCAGATCACCCAGGATATTCTTTGTATGCTTTAGTATGAGAGTTTAAGATGGTGATTATGTCTTATGTATGATGGCATGTAACATCACATAGGGGCAATATTTAATTTTAGCCTTACCATTTTGGTGGGAGAGCTTTGATCATTATCAGTAGGTAATTTGAATCAGTCTGTATATTTGATATGACTTTGTATAGACAAGTATATGATTTGTGGTTGATTGGATCTATGGTTAATATAGCTCTTGATTGTGACTTGACTTGACATGTTAATGTTGGTAGCATTCCTTGACTTCTCCTTAACAGGTATGGAATGATACCACTGATAGTGGGCAATTAAGCACATGGGCTTTATGGCACACTTATTATAACAGCAATTACTAAGGTATGGCAGGTTACCAAATGACACCCAATGAAAAATTAAGATATCATCTGTGTTCTGAGACTCACATGAGATGCACATAAATCACAGACTGACCTGTCACCTTAACCCAATACATAAACTGCTTTCAATGATACTTTGCTGATGTTATCTTGGGCCAAATTAGTGACAGTTGATTTTGTATTTAAGTCTGCAGAACCTGTATGAAGCCCCTGTATAAGGTGTGGCTTATAGGTCATTTCAGGCTCTGGCTGCAGCTCAAAGTATATTACTTTGACTCAGGGTCCAACTTATAAATGGGAGTACCATACTATAGAATAATAGTAATCTGAATATTTGTAGGCCGCTAGGTATGGTTTATATTATTTTCCAAAATAGAAAAAGGAAATGAGTTGCTGGGTGATTTCCTTTTTTTTCTATGGGGACATTTTATGATGGGATCATATATTTCAAGCAAATATAGCTTACTAATATTTGAATCTCATCTCATTGGATCTACTTATACACATGTACATGAACTTGGGTATCACATGGTCCTTGGAATGTGGTTGGTTTACAAACAATACACTCATGATGTCTCTTGCCCAGCAATAGACATTCTTGCCCAGCAACAGACATCTTCAGTGAAACAAAAACTGTGATCACTAGAATACCTGGCAGATATCTTTTCATATCTGGAGCATCTGTGTGTCAGTTGGTAGGCTAATTGCTATGCAAAAGCTAGTACTTTCTAAACAATAAACAACTGCACAACTGTTAAATATAATTATTTCCTATTTTTTTTTTTTTTTTTGGGGGGGGGGGGGTATTTTGAGGTATAACTGTTTTCAAATACATTGAGTCCATGGATGCTTAATTCTCATCAAATCCAAATGTCTTTTTATGAATATACTTCTCAATTTTCTTAGGTTTGAAAAAGTGTTTATTTGAACTTCTCACAAAATTACAATGTGGATAATCGAAGTCCAGCATGCAGGAAAAATCTCAATATTACAATTAGTTCCAATTTAAACTATATAAACCATCACATCATCTGCTACTTGATATTCATTACGTCAAACAATAGAATTTTATATATGCACATAAGACACACAAGGACAATTAGGTATGTGAGTAGGCAATTATGACACAAGGGCATTGACATACAGACATAGACGACAGCCCAAGAAAGAGAAAATAAAATATAACAATCTAACACCATCAACCCCTGTTCCCAATATTTTATTCATTAAAGACCATGAAGCCTAAGCTCAAGAGAACTTATAATCGAAGAACAATATATTCATTCATCTGGTAACTTGTAGCTAGTTCATATGGACATGCAATATGCATTATGCATTATACATTATGTCAACATAGGTTGCTAAGTAAATTTGTTGTTTCTAGGCAATCAGCTACTCTAGGAGTAAAGTGAAAGCCTCAGATGTTTTTGAGGATATAAGACACACTACAATTATCCAGTAAACAATATTTTTCCAATAGAAGATAATGCTGAAGTTGCATGTTTTCATTATACTTGCTATATAATTTTTTTTCTATATTCCCTGATTAGCACTCTGTGTTTTGGTACAATATTGCATTTTCTTCAATGGCATGAACCTTGTTAATACCAAAATGAGAGGCAATAGTCATTCCTAGGAATGGTCTTTCTTTGTCTCGGAAAGGGTCCGTTGCTAGCTAAAATCAGCTGTTGCTAGGTAACCGCTTGTCCTAGCAACAAATGGTTAGCTGCAATGTATTTGTTGGGTCCAATTTAGGGGGTAGGTAACATTGGAATTGTTGTAAGATGAATATTAGTGCCAGAACAGGTAGACCAATGTGTATTTTAGCTCTTAAAAACGAGGCCAAAATTTCAAGAGATGGTTGTATAGAATTGCAGATTTCTCAGTGAATGCATGAGCTTTCATTGGTCAAACATCACTTTTCCATACCCAGAGACATTGTACAACATAAAAAAAAACAACTTATAGCTATCAGTAATCTTACGAATTAAATGACCCCAGAGGGCCCACTGTGCTGCTCCTCTAATGGTAGAACTTGTGTGAAATTGCAACTGGATGTAATGCATCATTATGGCATGAGTACCACTGTTGCAGACATATCAGATGAGGGGATACTTGGGTTGGATTTCGCCTCCCTGTATGGTGTGGTATTGGAACCACAATCAGGAGAGTTGAGTGTGAAATACCTGTATCCTGTAAAGGTGCGATGTGTACTGAGACGAATAAGTAGTATGGCAAGTGTGGCACACACTGTCCGAATCCCCGAAGGGGTAGCCTGTGACATGCTCTTAAGGAGTGATTCCGTAATGCGAAACAAGGCTGCAGTAATAGAACCGGATGTAGTTACCCTGTCTAGTATCGGATTAACTTCCGTGGACACTGTGGTAGCAAATGCATCCTGGGCAGTAGTACCGGTTTCCAATACGGGGACCACGGCTATCTACTTAAAGAAAGGATGTGTCTTTGGGAGTGTTACGCTTTCAGAAACACTTACGAATAGTAATTTGAAACTGCCTAAAGTAACGGATACAGAAAATATCTCAGATGACCTCCAGAAGTTATAGGAAGATACTCCGTTAGAAGATCCGGAACACTAGAAAGAACTTTTTGAATTTCTCCAGCAATATAAAACTGCCTTTGCCAAACCCGGTGAATCATTAGGTAAGACGACTAGGGTAGTGCATAGAATATATACTGGGGAAGCAGAACCGATTAAGATTCCCTATAGACGGTTACCTTTGGTAAGGAACCGAGTGGCTGAAGAAAAAATCAATAAGATGTTGGAACAGGACGTAATAGTCCCTTCTAATAGTCCATGAGGTAGTCCTGTATGTATGGTAACCAAGAAAGACGGTACCATCAGATTCTGTATAGATTACAGAAAGTTAAATGGGGTGACGAAAAAGAATTTGTATCCACTGCCTCGAATAGATGAGACAATAGACTCACTAGGAGGTAATAGTTGGTTTTGTACCCTCGACTTACAGTCGGGTTACTGGCAGGTAGGGATGAACCCTCCCAGTACCCGGATTGCAAATCTAGGGTACAAAACCATTTATTTCCCCCTAAAGAATCGATTGTTTCATCAATCCTCAGCAATGAATACGAATTTTTCTTTGTCAAACCATTTAATTTCCTATAGTCTATACAGAATCGAATAGACCCGTCCTTTTTAGTCACCATGCATACCGGAATACTCCAGGGACTGTTAGAGGGAATGATAACATCCTGCTCCAACATCTTAGCTATTTCGGCTTCAGCTACTTTTTTCTTCGGCAAAGGTAACCTCCGATACGGGATCTTAAATGAAGCCGCATCCCCAGTATCAATGGTATGCAATACCTTCATGGTTTTACCTAGGGGTTCACCCAGTACGGCAAACACTTTCTGAAATTTCATCAATAATTCAAGACGCGCATTCCTTTTTCGGAGGGTCCTCTAGTTTCTTATCCTCAAACAGTTTCTCCAAATCATCTGTCCATTTCTGTTCATTCCCTGTAGCCGGAAGGTTCAAGGAACAACTCGTTACTGTCTCAGACAATGTAACATTACCAAAAATGGATCCTTTTTCCAAATATATCGTCTCAGTACCCGGATTGGAAACTGGTGTGACTGACCAAGCACCATTGGCTACTATCGAGTCAACCAATTCCAATCCTATAGCGGCCAGCATAACTGTATCCAGTTCAATTACTGCAGCTTGATCCCTTAACTCAAAATTACTCCTGATCAGGACATCACATGCTACTCCCACAGGAATCTTTACAGTTTGGGCAACCGATGCCACACTTGCCTCAATACACACTATACTCTAACTGGATATGGATGCTTCACACTCAACACACCTGTCTGTGGGTCTAACACTTCCCCATACAGCGATGCAAAGTCCAATCCTAATATCCCTTCATCCGCTATACCGGCAATGGTTGTGGTTATCAGGTATTCGTGAGTACCTTCCAATTGCAATTTTACACACGTCCTACCATATGTTTGCATCTTACTACCGTCGGCCGTTTGTGCATTTCCTCCCATTAAGAGAGTATCGTGCACATCCGGTATAAGATCTGCTACCTTCCAAGAGACACACGAGTGGCTAGCTCCCGTATCCACTAGGAATTGAGCGGGTCTTCCATTGACCGTAAGTGAAACAAACCACCGCCTTCCCTGCAGCAGGGAAGGAATATCAGTGACTACAGAACCCTCATTGTTCACACCAGGGTTACATCCACATCCTTTTAGGTATTCCAGACAAGGATGACCCGGGGGTAGGTGAGCACTACCAACTCTGGCCAACAAATGACCTCCTACCTCTAATCCGGTACTGGGTTTCCCCTGTGCTCCCTGGGCACCTGTTATACCGGATTCCCCAATCTACTGAGTGGGCTCCCGAACCACCTCAGTATTAGGCAAATGTGCTACTTTATTCGGTTCTGTACCACTGTTGGTGATACCATAGCAAGTGACATTTCTGGGATCCTGTTGCTTGCCCATAATAGAATCCCCCTCTAGTTTTCCTTATCTTCTACTGTAGAAGAACTCATCCGCGACCTATATACAGGCTTCTCCGCAATACATTGACCGAATTCTTGGCATCGGGAACACCTTCTTTGAGATTTATCCACCCTTGGGCGTCTCAGGGCATCTGTTAACCGGGTAATCAAATCATAAAATCACCTTGAGCAGTAGATACTGCTACTTGGGTAGTTGAGAAGTTGGGTAGCTGCGGTACCGGTAGTTGAGATAGAGGTTTCTGAGGTACCGGTAACTGGGGTGCCGCCGGCACCCCAGTTAGGTTTAATAAAGTTAGTTTTCTTCTTCAAACCCACCTTCCAGTATCTTTTCTGCCGATAGTATTTACCGGCTATTTGAACTGATCCTATATGTTCTCCGTTATCATCAGAGACATATTCATAGTCGGAATCCAATATTTCGGATTCGACTGAAGCGGTGTATTCCGGTATAGGAATTTCACTTTCAACTGCCGAAGCTCTTGCAGGGGGTGCGTTGTATCATATACCATTTTATTATTCCAATAATCTTAACATATTACTGTATTAATCAAAGAATATATAAGAAATTAATACATTGAATGTCCATAAGAGCGTTCATGCTCCACTGAACACCAGCTATGTCAAATATACATAAGTTATAACACCAAAGGAACCTACCTCATGGTCAACTGCACAATATAATGATTTATACCACAATTTCTGGGTTACACAGTGCTTTTTGGTGGCTATTCCCATACACATATCTGTCGATATTGCACACCCTATAGGCTGTAACATCAATTTTGTAAGGCGTGTGGTTATCCATAGATAACCCGCACCCCGGCAGGGCTCGAACCCGCAGCCTAAGATTCCTAGTCCAACTCCCTATGCAGTGCACCACAGGGACTGACGTGTGATGGTCTGGGTTTGCTTGGTAAGCTTGTAGGTGTAGGCGGGACGAGTCCCGGTCCGGGCGTATATTTTTGTTCCCTACTGTCAAACATAGCCAAGCCGAGACGTGCGCTGAAGGAGGAGACGCGGTGGTCTAGCGGTTAGCGCTTTGCGCTCAGCCGTCAGAGGTCCGTGGCTCGAGCCCCGGTCCGGGCGCATCTTTTTTCGCCGTGTGCGCTGTCGCTGTCCGCTGCCGGGCGAGGAGGTGTATGTATCGATTGTACACAAACATAACCGCGAGACGCATTCAAAGCAAGCCAAGCCGAGACTGAGGTGTATTATACACAAACATAACAGCGAGACGCATCTTTTTTCGCCGTGTGTGCTGTAGCTGTCCGCTTGTACACAAACATAACCGCGAGATGCATTCAAATCAAGCCAAGCCGAGACCGGGGCTGTCTCTGTCCGCTGCCGGGTGCCGAGGTGTATGTACCGATCGTGTACACACAATGGCTGGCATCGAGTCCCGGGGAGGGGGAATAATTTTTGTTTTCAAATTGAATTTATTGGTATTCTATTGATTATTTATTGGTTTCGTGGTATAAAATAAGTAGACAATGGATAACTCATGACGAGTGTGTGTTAGTGAAGGATAATGCCACGAGGCCGTAGGCCGAGTGTTATTAGCCTTTGTTAACACACACCATTGGTTACTTGTTCATTAATGGTCAAAGCAGACCGACCTAATGGTTCACTGAACACAAACAATAGTGTATATAATGTTCTAAAGTGAATGCAACCGACTGTCATGGGTGGCTGAGCACCGCTGACGCCGTCATGGGTGTCTGAGCACCAAAGACTGAACAATGGGTTACATAAGTAATGAAGCCATAACCTTCCGGTCGCTCCAGAGCGACCCAGGTCAAATATGAAGTTATGTAATCGCCATAATTAGACGGTCAAAATGAGCCCAAGATCAAGGCCCAACTCCGATGATTAAGGAAGTTATGCAACCAGGACTGATTCGACCTCCGAATGTGCTACAGACAAACCAGCGCAAATTACGCGCCCGGAAAGCAAGGAGTGGAATTCTGACATATTCAACTCTGCGCATGCGCAATATGAAGGTTGTAGACGCAGAAACGATCGAGTTATGAGGGTCGGAACATGCCAAACCGACCGAGACAATGGGGAACGCAGCGGCGTCCATGGGGGTCCTTTGTGCGCTCACTGAGACATAAAAGACTCCCCTCTAACAACCAGAGACTAAGGCAGATGCCACTGGCTCCAATCAGTCTGAGGGGCCAAGCCAGGAAGTGATACTTATACACCTTGCAAGCACCTCTACAAATCAGAATCTCCAGAACCACCACTGAGGTAACATCTCCAGTCCTGCTATAGCTCTACACTATGCTGGGTTAGACTATGCCAGACAGGCATAGGACTACACCCCTCTAGTGGCCAGAGGCTATCATCCACCAGTCAACTACCAGAGGGTAAAGTTACACATTTATATTATCCCTCTAAGCATTATTACACAGGTGGAGTGGAACAGAACTTTAAACTTTATAACCAATTGTATAATTACTGTGTGTGGAAATTACCTGCATATTAACATTTGTATTACTGATACATAACATGTTCTGCCTAAGCTGAATAAACTAGTGATATCCGGAATAGCACTAATAAGAGCTTGATATTCTTACTCTCTATATACCACTAGTCATATGATATTTCTCATATGACAACTTGATCATGCACAATTACTAGTATGACAGTTGACACCTAATAATCGCTTCTTTCTGTCATAATTCTCTATAGCTAGGAACAAATCATTTAAAGAAGTATCATCTTTCCATTCATCCCAGGCTATTGTCTTATGTTCCGAGTCTCGGAGGCCGGCGATGAATTAAGTGAATAACTCCTGTATCCAACACTCATCATCCTACTCCCAATTCGGTCTAGCCTACTGAGCAAGTCTTGCAGCTCTAGCCCGAAAACCTTGTGGGATTCTTTGGGTTTCTGGGTCCGTCTCTTGAATGTAATCCAAGGATCTTCCCGGACGATGGAACTAAACAAATAACAGGCACACTCATCATAGGTGCCGTCGATTCCATATCCTTTTCACCACCGGTTGAGGGCTACTTTACCCCCTTTACTCAGCCAACAGACTAAATATGGTAATGCTTCATCTTTAGTCCATCCACTACAATTTACCTTGTCAAAAAAGATCTGGTAATTGTCTTTCAAAGGTTCATTCAGATCATATGGCAGAGGTATTCTAGCCATACTACGAGCAGGATTAGAGCAAACTATTAGGCGATTGGCTTCCCTTAAGCTCCAATCCATTACCTCTATACCGTCGGCACCTTTACAATAGCAATCGATGCCTAACCCTTGGTTCTACCATAGGCAGGAACAGAGGGCATCTTGATCCCATAGAGTTCAATGTTAACCAAAACGAGGCCAAAACTCGGATAATGCCCTGAGGATAATGCCCTCTCGGACCAATGATGTCATACTAACGATAATTCAAGTTAATATACTCAAAATAACCTATGGTAGAACCGAAATTGAGCCTGGTATGTCAGGCATTATCCCACAATCATGCCCAGCCCTTGGGCATGGCAAGGGGCTGCTGCGCAGCCTGACCTGGCCATGCCCTCGGGCTGGGCATGATTGTGGGATAATGCCCTCCACACCAGGCTCAATTTCTTAGATAAACCTACTTTTATCAAAGATTTCCTGCATCCCGGGAGACATGGATGAACGCCTTCCCCCATCTCCTTGACCTGCTCCATCCGGTGGATTATCCCCACCTCCGGATCCTCCAGGTGGGTTACCACCACCTTTGGATCCTCCAGATGGTTATCCACCACTACCGGATCCTCCTGATGGATAACCACCACTGCCGGATCCTCTAGGTGGGTATCCACCACCTCCGGATCCTCCTGATGTGTAACCACCACTACCGGATCCTCCTGATGGATAACCACCACTACCGGATCCTCTAGGTGGGTAACCACCACTTCCGGATCCTCCTGATGGGTAACCACCACTGCCAGATCCTTTAGGTGCATAACCACCACCTCCTGTTCCATCACCACTCCCATAGCTATGGCCGTAGGAACCTCTCGATCCAAAATAATTTGTATTCTGGGAGTAGTTATTACCAGTATATCTACTGCCATAGCCATAGCTATTTCCTTGGTTTCCGGTGAAACTCCGGGAGTCAGACCTCTGTGGCTGACTACCATTAGCATACGTTGAAGGGGGTGGTCTGTAGGCATTTTGTGATTTTGGTTGTGGATTATTATTAGTTTGTGGTCGATTCGGATATACCGGATATGACATGGGCGTGGAAAGCAGGGGGGACATGTCCCCCCCCCACTTTTGGCCAACTCCTCAAAAGGTCACAACTAAAAGGTCAAGCAAAGGGAGGTCAAAAATTGCAGAAAACTCCCCTGGTCCCACCCACTCTGAAACTGCTTCCCACGTCCCTGTATGATGGGGCACTATTGGGAGATGCATTTGGCATAGCATTCCGAAAAGGGGGGCGTGGGGTACTAGCTCCAGGACATGGGGGTTGATGCCCCAGGACAGATTTAGGTGGATCCGGGTGCTTCTGATCCTTGATCTGATGTTTATTCGGACCTCCTGAACCATCATTGGTTGGATCCCTGGGATCTCCGGCTCCACCAGCAGCTGTCCTTTGATCTGTTAAGAAAGTCAGGATCGTACTGGTGGTGCCTTTGCACTATCACTTGTACTTTTATTGGAAGTGGTCACATGGGGAGTACTTATGGGAGATGCAGTGGCACTGACAACCACAGTGTGTGCACCATTTCCATTAAAGTATGTACCTGGTTTATAAATACCCCCCTGTACGTGCTTATCAGCACCGTCAGTCACAAACGGATTGTATCGAGTAGGACCAGCTGCAAGTGCCGCTTTCTGTATTTTATTAGTAGTATTATCTTTCATATCAGCACTAGTCTGCAGACGATTCGCTAATTGTACTATTACCGTATCGTCCAAGGGACCAATAGCTTGCTGGGTTTGCTCAACATAATCTTTAAACGCAGCTGCTGTATTTTGTAAATCCTGCAACTCGAGTAGGTAGTCATCCCGATCACTCAACAACTGTTCATTATATCGGAAAATACCTATTCGGACAGTCTCATTGTCCTCGGCCTGTTGAACACAACATTGTTTCAGGCATTCATATTTAGTTTGCAGAGATTGTTTTGCATTTTGGAATTGTGTTTCCTCCTCATGCAGACGTTCTCTCAGGGTTTTTCTTTCATGTTCAAACTCTTCTATCATTTCACGGATATTTTGTAAAATATCTTCTTTCTCATCTTTTGCACTAGTAATTAGATTCAGCGTTTCATAGCCACATATTCCTGGTTCATTTCATCCGTTTCCCGATTATATCTATCATGATCTTGAACTGTGAAAGTAACATTCCCAGTGTTATTGCACTACAATCTAGTGGTGGCGATTGTCCTGGGATATCATAAGGAAGAGCACTAAAGGTTACCTTCGTTGGCATAGGCGCTGGATGATTTGGATCATGACTACCACCTGTCTCAAACAATGAATCTGCTAATTCGAGATTAACAGAATAATGCGAGTCAGGCCGTTCATTCCTATGTTTCACTAGGATTGAATCTGGGACGTATTCCTCGCTATCTATATAGTGAGGTTTTGTGTCTCTCCATTGCATTCTCCTGGGACTATCGGATTGGCATTATCCGCCAATCTTTTATCGGCCTGTTCAAACACTATGTGTTCGGGCTATACATCGAACCGAGCCCACTAGTCACGGCACCAGTGTAGTGGTCGCAAAAACGTCTCTGAAGACACCGGGATTCGTACCCGGGTCTCTCGCTTGCAAGTCGAGTGCTCTACCGCTGAGCTACATCCCATGGCCTGACATACCCTGTCACCAACACGGCCCCACTGACATTTCCACCTTCCACCTACCTCTGGATCGGTATGGTATACATAAGGGGAGTGACCTCCAAGTGAGCTGGCCTCTGGAGGCTCAACGCACCCAGGGAGGGAACGAACCCCATCACTCGTCCCAACCAGCTTCAATCGTATCCCGCCAGAACCGGTCCTCCAGTCCAGTCTGAACGGTACCAGTACTGAGTCACACACAGCAATTTAAGACTCCTGTTCCCAGGACTTACTGTGGGTGCCTTGTGTTTCCAAGTCTCCCAGCACTAGCAAGTTGAAGCGCTTGTTTATACCATACTGGCCCAGGTCCCGAGTATCTTAGTCCCCCTTGCAGGGCAGGACCACTTGGTGTCTCCACCAGTGTAGAGGTCGGCAAAAACGTCTCTAGAGACACAGGGATTCGAACCCGGGTCTCTCGCTTGCAAGTCAAGCGCTCTACCGCTGAGCTACATCCCCTGGTCTGACATACCCTGTCACCAACACGGCCCCACTGACATTTCCATGTTCCACCTACCTCTGGATCGGTATGGTATACATAAGGGGAGTGACCACCAAGTGAGCTGGCCTCTGAAGGCTCAACGCACCCATGGAGGGAACGAACCCCATCACTCGTCCCAACCAGCTTCAATCGTATCCCGCCAGAACTGGTCCTCCAGTCCAGTCTGAACAGTACCAGTACTGAGTCACACACAGCAATTTAAGACTCCTGTTCCCAGGACTTACTGTGGGTGCCTTGTGTTTCCAAGTCTCCCAGCACTAGCAAGTTGAAGCGCTTGTTTATACCATACCGGCCCAGGTCCCGAGTATCTTAGTCCCCCTTGCAGGGCAGGACCACTTGGTGTCTCCACCAGTGTAGAGGTCGGCGAAAACGTCTCTAGAGACACAGGGATTCGAACCCGGGTCTCTCACTTGCAAGTCAAGCGCTCTACCGCTGAGCTACATCCCCTGGTCTGACATACCCTGTCACCAACACGGCCCCACTGACATTTCCACGTTCCACCTACCTCTGGATCGGTATGGTATACATAGGGGGAGTGACCACCAAGTGAGCTGGCCTCTGGAGGCTCAACGCACCCGGGGAGTGAACGAACCCCTACATATTGTAACTCACGGTTCTCACCGGCATTTTCTCTATCCCAAATATAATCACAATAGTCAAAGACAGGTAGTATCATTGATTTAAATACACTTAGAGCGGCTGGTACATCAATGTATTTTCTTATACGTCCATATTGGACAATCTTGTTCCATAATTTTCTCATTGTTATAGCTCTACCTTGTATGAACTTAAGTTCAGTGTCCATTGTCAGACCTAAATATTGAAATTCATACACCCTTTCAAGTGGAATATTGTTAATTCTAAATATGTACGTATTTTTCGAATTTTCATTGAACATCATCCATTTAGTTTTCTTTTCATTTATCGTTAAACTATTGTCAGTACACCAGGTAGTAATCCGTCTTAAACAATTTAAAATCAGTGAACTATGTCCTTGAGGGGAGACTATGCACAAGACATAGTATTTGCCTAAAGGTATGAATCTAGGCATTGTTGCTATGCAAAACTGTTATTGCTAGGCCACCACACAACCTAGCAACCTTATATCACCTATATTCCTAGTCTATGATGGAAGTCACAGAAGAGTTATATGCAAGTTTACATCAGGGGAGTATATTGCTGAAGGGAAACCATGCAGATATGCACATTCGAGCATATTTTCAGGCTTGGTTGCTATGCAAAGCTACTGTTGCTAGGCAACCACACCACCTAGCAATAAAACAAAAGCACCACTGTATTATACTTAGTTGATTTATAGGGGGTAGGACCCACCAGATACTTTCTAGACTGCACATATATGTAATTCAAAGTGACATTTGAATCTATTGTCGGCCATTTTGATTTTCAGCTATATACAGCCTCGCCATTAAATTTTATGAAGTAGAAACACATATATTCTTGATCAGCACCCTTCTTTTTACATAAGTGTCAGGAGAATTGATAAAGATTTAGCATGGAAATATCATCCATATAAATGAAGAGGGAGATTATTGAAATGGAACAGCATCGTATTGGCTCAAGGTAGAGTCATCACTTCCAAGGCAATAACATGGGTCAGTCGACAAGGAATGCTGCAAAATGTCTCATATTACTCAGAAAGGTTTGGCCTGCATGAAGCATATTAGATATTGTGGAGTGCATTTAAAATTTTCTGGAGTGCATTTAAAATTTTCAGTTAAAAAAGGAACTTTGTGATTTCAATCTTCCGTCTTCCGGACTGTCTGGTACACTCAAATCTGAACTTAAAAACATGTATTAGGGCTTAATGAAAAGCTTATCATGTCTTCTTTCCCACAAGACCAATAGCCCCAGGATCCAGACAAGGTAAGGTAGTCTTAGAGCTTAGGGATTGAGTGTACCCCTTGAATAACATGGTAGCAAAATTGACTCAAAAGTGGTCTGAACCCGCACGTGGATAATGAGCAAAAACCGGTAGTGCATCCCAAGATAATCAATGTTAACATCTTGAATCTTGTTCAGGGGACCCTAAGGATCGAAAAAATACCTGGTGCGTTGGGATGTGGGGGGGTGCATGGTGGGCCCTATCAGCCCCCGGCCTATGGGACATGGAACCAAGGGGGTACATTCCAACCCACAAAAGAAACTAAATGTGTTGATAAAATATGTACCAGTAATATTGCACATGAAAATAGATAATTTTCACAAGCAAGCTCTAAGCATATCAGGTACTGGTTCGGGGAGGGGGGTTCTTGGATCTTGTTCAGACAAGCTGGGGGATTATGAAAATCGGAAAACCGTGAATTTAATTACATGCGAAAATGCATTTTAATGTGAATTCATGAAAATTTATACACACGAAAATATGTACGTTTACAGTATATTGATGTCATGAAAAGGTGTATACAGTCTGTCTTCACTTACCCAACCATTTAATTCCCTTAATTCCATTTCGTTAGACAGACGATATGTATTAAACTGTCTCAGTCCTTTCTACAATATTTGGATTAAAATCATGCTTCAACCAATTTCCCCCACATTTTCCAAGTCTGGAGAAGAGTGGGTTGACTGGATCTGCATATATGTATTGGAGCCCAGCATTTCGATAGGGTATGCGAAAGAATAAGGTTTAGAATAAATCCAAATGGAAAAAGTATAGTAATATTACTCTTAGGAAGCACTTTGTGTACACTTTGTGTACACATTGGGTTTTGAGCATTGACAGTGTATACAGTACAAAATCTGTACTTGGATATATGCCCTTTTGCGGTTCTGAACTTGGTGGCGTTTCTCACCTCCTCACACTGCACATGTTTCAAAACCTAAGGCCTCGTTGTGAAGTTTACTTTGATTGTTCATAGATAAATTACTAATCCAAAGTATGCTTTACCCTGTGCATATTTTGTAAATAAGGCATCCGCCTATCCAAATTTATTATGAATTCATCCAAATAGGAATCTACACTGATGAAAGGGTCACATGACCGGAACTCAACTTTGTGTGCCTGAGGAGGCAAGAAAGTGCTGTGCACATCTCAAACGGCCATATAGTATGAGTCATTGCTATTGTTTGTACATCAGTGTAGATTGCAAATATGAGTTTTAATAGCATTTTTCTTTTATTGACATTTACTTGACCCATATTATGTACAATGCATACATGGGACATAACATAGTCAAGCTGCAAAATATCATTCCAATAGACATCAAAGAACACAGAACCATGGAATCGCAGGGGGATTTACTACCACTGGATTGATAAGAATGCATTATATTATCATATTGATAAGAAGGCCCTTTATGAAATGATTGATCATGATAGATAACTGGCTTCTAAGAACATTTAAATCCTATACAATTCACCGCTTGATTAGGGCAACGGGTAATGAGCCAGTTGTTCTTGGTTAAACCAATCGTACCCAAAGGTGTCTTCTAACCAGAAGACAGTACAGTGGCTCCCTCTGCTGTTGTCCAGTCTCACCAATTATTAAAAATAGGTCACTGCCAGCACTCATCATTTACATTCACTTAAACAGGCTTGCCAAACCTATAATTCGGTTTCTGCATCATCTACAGTCCTCATTCTCTGAATAGGAAGTGTATAGATCAGGTTATCCCAGAAGTGGAAGCATCTTTGGACACAGGTAGCTGTACGCAAGTAGGTCCTCTCAGTAAGTCCGATGTCATCCATATCAAGATCAGTGCTCTTAATCGTTACAAGCTTACTGGTGCCTTCAAGAAGATCGAGTTCCATTGCCAGTGAGAATTCATACAGGCAGAGGCCGCTGGCTTTGTACGCTGGTGAGAAGAAGGCAAGTATCCTCTTGCTTTTGTTCACACACTCTGTGATGTTGGAAATTATCGATTGCCCTGCCAGAAAATGAACCGTATGGAAACAGACTTTGAAGCCTAGCTTTTCCAATTCAGGAATAAGATACTGACCAACATATGCTTCGTCGTCATTAGCATATGACACAAAGATGTCAAACTCTTTGTCTTCATCTTGAAACTCATTCCTGTCAAAGGGGTGCCATTGAGTCTTCTTGTATATCCATGTACGCTTCTTGAAAAGGTAAAGTACCATGACGAAAGCAATGAGTAGAACCCTTAGTACTGCAATCGGCACTCCAATCACCAAATACTTGAACATTTCAGAGCTGGGGCAAACAGTGGCTTCATCCATGGATATGGCTAATCTACCTGCAAACTTCATAGGAGACTGACATGTAATGGAAGCTCTGTCACTGATGACTTTGGCATGCGCTAACATCCAATTAACTATGTGGAGGACTTCACAGTTGCATTCCCATGGGTTGTTGCCAAGTCTGATGTCATGAGCACTCTGAAGAACACTGTTTTGTATGTCCTTAGGCATCCTTTCCAAGTTTTTATGATCAAGATGTATCCTCTTCATTTTCAGTAACAATGGGAAAACCCCAGTTGAAACTTCACTGATGTAGTTGTGGCTGAATATTGCCACTGATGTGTTAGAAAGATAACCTCTTGGGTGAATCATGATTAGTTCACCATTGCTGAAGTTGAGAGAATACGTATGGTCAGCTTTCTGCAATTTCGGTAAATGAGTGGGGAGGCTCGTCCAGTTGGCATTGTCACATGTAACATAGGGCCTTTGAAATGGCCACCTCTTCACAACTACAACCACTGGGACAGGATTCTGAGATAGGACATGATAATTCCTTCAAAGGTATATCCATAAGGGACCGGTTTCTGAATCGGAGACGCTGATCACAGAAAAGGTCCTTGTAGTAGAATGATGATGACTGATGAATGTATCTGTAGATTTCAAGTTCCTCACAATCACAAGCTAGTGGGTTTGATATCAATTGGAAATCCACCTTATCTAGGCACTGTGCTATAGTTTTTGGCGTTTTGGTATCTATGTTCCACCCTGCTAATATGTCCCTGAAATGCCTTATCTGATTGCCATCTAAGTACATAATGAGTCGTTTCATATCCTTGCAAGTTTTGAATTTCACTTCAGTAGAGTCTGTAAAACGTGAAATTGAATTATAGCTGAGATCAATGAAAAGAAGGGAACTGCTTTTTCCAAGACGAAGTGGCCAGGATGCAACTGTTAAAATGTTATTATGGGATAGAAAGACGCATTCCAGTGAACGAAGACGATGGCCATGGAGGAAAACATCAAACTCTATGACATTAATCTTGTTCCCAGCAAGATTAATTATATTCAGTTGTGGAAAATCATAAAGAGACCCGTTTGGAAGCACTTGAATTTTGTTGTTACTCAAGTCAATGTTTTCCAGTTTAGGGAGAGTTTTCTTTAAGCATTCCCAGGGTACTGTTCTTATGTTATTCCCCGTTAGCCCCAGGATGACTAACCTAGACCTGATTGGAAATGCCAAAACTGATGCACAAGGCACAGTTGACATCTTTGCATTGTTAACAAACAGGGCACGCAAATATCTGTCATATCTGAATGACTTAAAGGCACTCTGAATCGAGGACCTACGTCCGCCGACGTTAGCACTGTGGCGGACGTAGGCGATTCAGAGCTCCTTTAATCATAGTAATAAGTTCATCAGTAGGGTCTGATTGGCATTTTTCAATTCTCCTATCATATCTACACTGGCAAGGCATTGGACAAGCAGCAGGGTGTATTAGACCCTGCATATTGTCAATGGACGATTCTGGGTATAACAATTATTCGATATATATTTACCTTTCACCACTAGGCTTATCCACAGCTCTGCCTACAAGCCTAGTTCAAACCAAGGTCAACCTATTTTTAGCTTGGCAGGGTGAAGAGTTCACACCTGCCCTCCTCCAGTGGGAAATCCCCAGGCTCCCTCCTGTGGATCCCCCACTGGAGAACTCAACTATATTTAGATTCACCTAGCCAATAGGAGCAGCTCACCCCTCCTACCACAGATTGGGACTGAGCAGAACCACCGACTCAGCATATTTGAGTTGCTCCCTATACTAAAAATAGAAAGTACAGAAATAGACACGACGTCATCTGGGCTTGCTCCTGACTATATAACCTAGCCAGGATCAAGCCTCAGCATCTTATTTTGCTCACAGACCTAGAGGCTGCATCACCCTGTACTAAGGCATACATAGGCTTGGCTGGATAAGCTTGGTGAGTGATCATGCTGTACCATCTTATGATCACTCTGTACCAAACTGGAATAAACCTGGATCAACTGAAGACCTCTGAGCTTCTGTCTTCCCTCACTAATAGTCATTTAACGATCTATTGACACTGGTGGAGAACTTAATTAAAATCCCACTATTATTACCTCTTACAAGAACAATAGCAGGATTCTACCAACACCAGAATGCCAGCCAACAGCTCCCAGCCTCCAGCAGCCTACAGCCTATACATACATACTACTACTACTACTCACTGTAGCAGGCCTCCTCCTCCTGTAGCTCCTCCTGTGTGTTACTCCAACCACCAGCACTACCACCACCACAGGTAGTACCACCACCTACTCCACACATACACCAGAGTAGACCAGAGTACCAGAGACTATATGCCATATATACACCATGCTCTCAAATGGCACAAGGAGGATTCAATCCATACAGCAACACTTACATCCACCTGATGATTGGCACCAGCAACTTATGGGCACAAAGGTAGGAAGTCCACATTAATACTGACATAATTGCAAAACAGGTTCTGGTCACAGGTTACTATTTTGTCATGCGGGATCTCTTGTATAATACTCTATGATCTCTCCATGTACATGTAAAACCCTCTTATTAGCAACTCACTCACAGTGAACTGCTCCTGTCCCAGGTAAAAATACCTTCCTATTTCCCAAAAAGCCATCCCATATTAGTCCATGAGAAACCCTAACATTTTAGGCTCATTCTGACGACAATAACCATCCTGTATTAATCCATAAGAAACCCAACAATTTTAGGCCCATTTTGATATCACTTTTGAACCAACCCACCCCAATAACCTGATATGTGTCCCAGTATCTGAATTCAATAAGAAACTGCTACTGTGTATTTCCCTATAACCTATACCATCTGTGGTCAGTCCAGACCCCCCCCCCCCTCCCTCTCCCATATACCACCCCCTGGTCATCTCCATGACCTGAGTATGACCCCACCCCTCTCCCTCTTCTCCCCTTTCCCTCTTAGATAGTCAGCTGACTCCTGTCGTCATATAGAACCTATTTCTACAGAATAGTATGTTTTCATATTATCCAAAGCTTCATGTCAAAATTATATCATTGGTCTTTCACATTCATATTGGACTAAAATATAGTCTTTCTTCACGAAATTCAAACAAAATTCAAACCACTATTACACTTTTAGACTCATTCTTTTTGTAGTATACTTTGGGTTGAACCCTTTCTTTCACAGCAACTCATATGCTATCAAAGAAATCTTTGAACCCATTTGTATTCAAACATCCAAACATGAACCTTCACAAGTTTAGACCAACACTACACCCAGCTGATCAGCTGATCACACCATCAAATAGTGTATAGTCTACAGTCACCCTGTCAGGTCATCACTGAAAGCTAACACTTACCCCTCCCTCTACCCCCCCCCCCCATAGACCCACCCTACCAGCTGTTTCCAATACAGCTGACCACCAGGCCTCACACATAGCCTTACTCACCCCCCTCCCCCAACTCTCACCCCACTAAACTTCATCCATCCCTTACTGTACTTAGTGCTACACCATTACTGCAGCCTAGTAACATACCACATAAGCCCCACCTCATTGATTTGTCCATCATAAAACTCTCACACACAGCCAAGAACACTTCACATATTTATAATAATATCCCCTTCCCAATCCATAGCAGATATACCTTCAAAACTTTTACATCAAAGCTTTTACACCTATGTAGTCATAAATAATGTTAGTTTACCCCTCCCCCCCCATGTCACACACTAAATACTACCTTGGCAAGGTATTTTTATCCATACTGATAAAATCGTTTATAGTAATATTTTACCAAATGTACTATTTACATTGGTTATATTTATCAAAGCATGATTGTTTCGCATACTGCATCCTATACCAACAATGCATACCTTTCAAAATCATTTAACCAAATCACCTTACCATCCAGAACATGCAATCTTACACAAACTATACCATTACATCAAAGCTAACCACCATTTTACCCAACCCCATTTTCGGTCATTTACCCATTTTTCTTATAGTTTGCCTCCTGGCTTCAAATCTTCTAAACAAATCAATTGAAAGTCACCAGAACTTTAGATCCTTTTCCAAGCATCAATACAAAGATTTAATTTCCCTGACACTAGCTGGCCTCTCCCCACCCTTTCAGGAATAATTTATGTTAGACCCCCTAAGGTCTAAATCCTGTAAATTACTCTTAGATCAAAACCCTCACACCATCTGTATCTCCGTTTTTCCTCTTTTGTCCTCCAAAACACAAAACTTAACAAAATGATAACCATTACTGAAAGCGTATATGCGGACTGTCTTGTTCCAGTTATGGTTGGGTAGCCACATAAATTGCCCACGGCGGCAGTGTATCCTCTGGTACATGCTTTTCAAGCATGCATACACCGGCTAGATAGCTTTTCAGGGCTCCTATTTACCAGTATGGCATATTGCCAGTCGACACGCCTATTGTAGGAGTCTGTATTCCCCCATGCCCAATCCATGTTTGTACCTCTGTTTAGCACGAGGACGGTGATGCAGGTAGAACACCATATTTATGAGCTGTCAATTAAGAACAGCTCAGTACCCCCATGCATGATGTTTCTCACACACACATGAATTCATGGTCAGCAATGTTTAGACACGTACACTGACCCTCCCCACTCCCACCTTATCTCGAACCTGACCCCAGGAATTCCAATTATAAGCTTTATTACCGGGGCATAGGTTCCAAATTTGCATAAGGGACATATGCCCAAACTGCAGCCATCCAATAGAATCAGGCTCAGCCTTTTTAGGGCAAGACATACCAACATAGGGAGATCAAGAAGTGAGAAATAGCCACCCTCACGGACAGGTTTATAAGCCTTAGCCCACCCCCATCTTAGCCTTTTTCACAAATATTCTAAAATTCCAACCACATCACCGCAACCAGTGAGCAAGTGCCTGGATTAGGAGCCACATGGCGTCTACAGCGTGCAATAAGCCCAGGTAGGCCTGTCCTATGTGCCCATCTTTAGTACTAGACTATCAGTCGTTCTTATATCGTCAATGGCATAACCTGATGTCATGATACCCAGGTACCTCCATTAACCAATGGCAGTGTGAGTACTAGAATACCCGTAAAAAGTTCGACTGTTCACTTCACAACCCACAGCTAGTCCAACCTGTCTGCCCCTGTACCCCTTCAGATTGGTTTATCAAGAGATAGACTCAATATCATGGAACACCAATATTTGATTACCAATTAGCAACTGATGATTTACAAATTGTAAAGCACTAATTAGTGCTCCTAAACCGACTCCTAAGACCGGCAGAGAATGAACCTCCTAAGACCTGCTGAGTATTGAACCTCCTAAGTCGGGCTGAGAACTGTACAAATGAGCGCTCCAAAAACCGACTCCTAAGTCCGGCAGAGAATGAACCGCCTAAGACAGGCCGAAAACTGGCAATCCAGAGCATTGTCATCCTAATTTCATCACGAGGTATTTTGGAATCCACCCGTGAACCATACATATATTAGTCTCTATCTCCCCCCTAAAAGCCCTAGTGCTGATCTATTATAGCTAACATAAGCTAAAACCTTTTTATTTATTCTCTTTATTATTATTATTATTTATTTATTCATTTATTTGTTTTATTTTATTTTATTTTTTTTCTCTAAAACCCCAACCTCTTTTTCCACCTACTCTGAGCGCCAGCATGTCATCTTAAGTAACTATTAAAATTCAGACACACCATACAAATCTCCAATCCCCCTCCTCTTCCATATATTATCTTTTGTGTATCCTGAAATAGCTCAAGGCTTGTGTGGGGATGGACAGTTCTATGATCATATCCTTTTTTTTTCCTCACCCCCTTTTTTTTTATTCCTTCCCCCCCCTTCCCCCCCCCATTAACATCCCTTTCTTCACCTACAAATATTTCCAAGCTTGTTTGGGGATGAACATAATTGTTTCTTCTCCCTACAGCCCTCCCCCCCCCCCGAACTAAGAAAATTTGACATCATTAATACATTCCCCATTTTCTTTTTAGGCAACATTCAGTGGACAAATTAATTTTGAAAAATCTCCACCTTCGTGTGGGGATGGCATCCTCCCATCCTTGTGTGGGGATGGTATCTTCCCATCTTTGTGTGGGGATAGATTAACCATCCCATCCTAACCACCGATTTACCTAACCGCTACCTCAACATAAAAATTCAACACCCCGTTTTACTGAGTACTAGAGAGATCTCTGCCAAAATTGAGTTGATGTGCTGAGATCATCCTGAGTGATAAATTCTATGTAACCAAACATGTGACCCAAGGTTTTGATTGTGTCTACATTTTGTGACTTCCTGTATTGCCTCTGATAATGCTTGCTAATCCACTCTCTCTAATGTGCCTTTTTCCCAATGTATCCACCATCATCAAAATTAAGCGATTGCAGAGACAGTCCTTACTCTAAGAAGCAGACATGAAGGAGATTGCGGCACCTGACTCCCATTCAACTACGTCTAAGGGCTCCATCTTCCCATCTTCATCAGGGCACATCACAACAGCAACATGGCTTGCCACCACAAACCCTGTCGCCGAATGGAGCTGCAGAAACGAGTTGACCGCAACCTGCCAGAAGTCTAATTTTTTATGTACAGGCACACCTGATACATTAAACAGGATGTCTCTAAACCCTAAGCCCTTTATAAGCAACATGTTTGTCATATATCTGTAACAAGTGATTATTCAACTTAGATAGAAAATGCATGCATATTTTCAGTTTTACTCTGTTTGCTGTGCTATTTTTGGTTTGCCTGCCTTAAGGAAGACACTCCAAAAATATATTTAGTTTAGTTTAGAAATTAGATACTTGAACTTTGAGTTTTTCCCCCTCAGCAGTTAATCAAATCATTTCTGTACATCAGAGTGCTTAATATCAACATCAAACTTGCACAATACCTTTTGACCTTGACCCTTTTAACCCCTGCACTTCATACATTTAGTATTTTAGTGCTATATCTGTGCAGTGTAGGAGTTGAATAGTCAGTTCCATATAGCAATAACATCAATGTGTGTTGTGTGCACATGCAGAAGCGCATATGCATTGCACATGCATGTGTAGTTTGGCATGTGTATAGATCTACATACTTGAATGGCCTTGTGGGTACCAAACTTATCTATATGTTTATCATTATGCCAAAAAAAAAAAAAAAAAAAAAAAAAAAAAATTATGTGCATTAGTGCTCTCTTGCATTCACTCCATTATACTTTGCTTTATTTATCTTATCCTATCAATCTCAATGTACTGTTAGAACCCTTTTTGGTATACCACATTGTATATGAAAACCCTTTCGAAGTTGAGCCATATCACCAGTCATTGGTACATGAGGGTGCAAAGTTTTTGGATGAGAATGTATTTAACTCCATTGAAGTAGGGCAAATATCTCAGTCATCACACCCAAAGTACATGTTTTTCATTCCCATAGCCATGTTCAACCACAAAGCGCTCAAACTCAAACTTTCCTAATTCAAAAATTCATACAATCAAACATACCTTCACAACCCTTGAAACAATAGCATAATGTGCAAGATCACTATCAATGAAAGGCCATACCAATTAAGTCGTTCATGAGCCCCCTTCACCCCCCCCCCCAACAGACAGAGGGCTGTGCTTGATAAATTTTGCTCAGTGACTAAAGCATATAATGGCAACAAGCCAATACTCTGTCGACACAAAATCACACATCAGGCACACTGCACATACTCCCTGAAGGAAGGGGACCTGGATGCAAATTGCAGTCAGTTCAACTTTTTCTAAATGGTAGTATACCAAATGGCAACAAGGCCAATACTGTGCCAATATAAACATCAGACACACTGCACATATTTCCTGGATGAAGGGGACCTTGATGCACATTGCAGCTAGTTCACCTTTTTCTAAAATGGCAGTATTGAACAACCAAACAAGCAACAATCAGTCTGAGTGATATAAATTAAAAAAAAAAAAAGCAAGTATGCTCACATGTCACCAGAGCCCAGCATTTACTCATGCACACCTCATCTGTACCAAGAACCCCCTTCCCAACGATTTCCCCCTTTGGCCCCATGCCTCCATCCATAGTGATATCTCAAAAATGAACCAAACTTTTGATAATACTTACATTAATGAGAAACCGAATTTATATTGGTTTAAAAGCGCACAGTTGTTGAACGGGGATATATGGAATATTGGAAGTCTAGCATCAAACACTCCCTCTCCTAACAGGATTTGCATGCACCTGTCACTCATACGGAGCTGAGTGCTTGTGTGGGGATATCCTCACTCACTTCCATCATTATAAGAGAAACTTCTCAGGCCTTGCTCAGGTCAAAACACTTAATAGAAATGTTTTGAGTACACCCTGAGCTAGGGTTGGGAGTGTATTAGTCACTATCTTGTACTTGTACATTTTTCTTGAGCGCCTTTATGAAAGGACTCCGGAAAAATCAGTCATAAAGACAGCCTTAAAGCCCAGCTCCTAGGCTGATCCTTAAATTTCATACCTTTTCAAGCCCACAATGTCTTGTATTTATGGGTTTTAGTCAATTTAGTCAACATATAATTTGCATGTTTAAGCATCATTCAGCATTCAGTGTGTCTCCTTGATCAGACCCAATCCAAGCTACCTTGCAAATACTTTAGATACGAATCAGTGAAAGGTATAATTCAAACCCTTAATCAAAATCATATTCCTTAAAGGCTCCTTTTGACTCTACCCTCAATTTACTCATAACCTTATCCTACACTACAAACAAACCTTTAAAGACTTCGAACAATTAAAAACCCTGTGGCAATTGCCTACATACCGATCAAGATTACACAGATATTTCCTTCTGTAAATATGAAGTTGGTAAACCCAGAATCCTTACTCTTGTAAACCTATATTTTCCCTGCACTCATAGCGGAGATGAGTGGGAGTGTGGGGATATGTCAATGGACGATTCTGGGTATAACAATTATTCGATATATATTTACCTTTCACCACTAGGCTTATCCACAGCTCTGCCTACAAGCCTAGTTCAAACCAAGGTCAACCTATTTTTAGCTTGGCAGGGTGAAGAGTTCACACCTGCCCTCCTCCAGTGGGAAATCCCCAGGCTCCCTCCTGTGGATCCCCCACTGGAGAACTCAACTATATTTAGATTCACCTAGCCAATAGGAGCAGCTCACCCCTCCTACCACAGATTGGGACTGAGCAGAACCACCGACTCAGCATATTTGAGTTGCTCCCTATACTAAAAATAGAAAGTACAGAAATAGACACGACGTCATCTGGGCTTGCTCCTGACTATATAACCTAGCCAGGATCAAGCCTCAGCATCTTATTTTGCTCACAGACCTAGAGGCTGCATCACCCTGTACTAAGGCATACATAGGCTTGGCTGGATAAGCTTGGTGAGTGATCATGCTGTACCATCTTATGATCACTCTGTACCAAACTGGAATAAACCTGGATCAACTGAAGACCTCTGAGCTTCTGTCTTCCCTCACTAATAGTCATTTAACGATCTATTGACAATATGTATCAAATCAGCATATTTAATTCGAAAAGGTGAATCCCGTTTAAATTCATCAGTAATTTCCAGTTTCACATACCCTGCCATCAAAGACCTTGATCCATCCAGGATAGTTTCAGCCCTTGGCTGACGTGGAAATAAGGGTGGGTATGTAGGTTGCCATTGACATTCACACACACTGATTACAATGAGGATGAAAACGTTGACTCTTATCATTGTAGCCTCTTATCCCAGTAAGCAGCAAAGTGGAAAAAGTTCTGAAATATGAATAGAACGACAAAGAAAGTGAGCGTAATACACAGAACAAAATGACCATGGCATACATTGTGGTCGATCCACCCTGAGAGGGGGGGGGGGTGTCTGAGGGGGAGACTTCCCCTGTCTATGAGCAAAGTCCAATGTGGCTGTCATAGACAGGGGACGCCTATGGTATGCAGCAGGCCATAGCCTTGCTCATGAATAGTGCATGTTTCTTGTATTTCAAAAACCTATGTATTGGAGGGTAATAGTACTTGTTTGCAACATGCAAAGTAATTGTTGACAAAGGAAATGAGAAACACTTTTTTCATGATATTTCTCCTGTTAAAGTGTTCAGTCTGCTCTGTTATTTAAAACAACGACTGAAGGCAATGCTATGTTACATCACTTATGTTATAACTGCAATGAGTCTACAATTCAATTCTCGTTGTAGTGTAAAATAAGTTAATCCGTTGTTTCTAAAAAATAAAACAAGTTCTGTGGACGCGTTTCAGTGCAAATCTGAGAATGGCCACTGTGCTTCCAAGGTGGTGTCTGTTTCCCACAGATGTGGCATACAAATTCTGTGCACAGCATGTGTGGTATACACTGCATTGTACACCATACTGTGCATACAAGGTTCATAGTTATAGAGATAGGGATTTCATGTACTATTTGCTGCTTGGTATAACAATGCTATGCAATTGCCATATATATAATCATGGAAAAAATCATATGAAGGTAAAGATTCTCGAATGTAAGTTTGTGTAACTTTTATTGCAAGGGCAGTGTTGCAGCAACAGCACTGCAAGTGCAGTTACTCAGACTCAGACAAGTTCTCCTTTATCTCAAAGGGAATAGATACTCACAATATGCCTATGGAGTACTGAATGGTGTGTTGTATATGTGGCTGATGTGTACTCCTACTTTCTGCAAAGGTGAATTGATAAAGTGCTACAGGATGTCCTGTTCCAGCCCCGGGGCGTCCCATGTATTCCTTATGATATCAATGTGTAATATATCGAAAGCAGAATTTCCCCAGAATTGTATTACCCTCTATATCATTACCCTCAAACAAAATAGTAAGGAAAGGGAGAAATAAATAGAACATATTACATTTTTTTGGTTATCGGTGATGAGAAACCATGTTTTTTAAGTGACAGTGATTTGACCTTCACAATCAGCCCTGTAAAAAGAGTCGGTAATACATTTGTCCATTATGCTTATATACTGGCACACCATGATGTATGTCAGGAGGTCATCTGATGACAGGCTACCCTACCCCCTTCAAATCATAGTGGGAACCCTTTAGAGACGAGTCATCTATTGCTACCCGACCCCCCTCCACTATGAAAAAATGATTGCAACCCCCCCCCCCCACTAAGAACTGATTTTGCTAAATGATTGCCCCAAAAATCGGATACACTCATGGAATCACATGGCGTGATGGGTATTTGAATTGCCCATATTTAGTTTTGCCCCCCGCAAAGGGGCTCTTTTTCAAAATGCCCCCCCCCCATATCTAACAAGCCCCTCCCCACTTGGCAATAAATGACGCGTCACTCAATAGGGTGAGGAAAGAGCCATAAAAAGGCTACATACTCTTTACAAATAGCCACTTTGTGTATGCAGTACTTATTAAATCCTACATATATAGCAAAAACAAAAATTAGCGCTGATCATTGAACAGTTTTTTACTCAGGGTTGTCAGCCTGAGTCTATAGGAGCCAGCTTTCAGCAATGTTCTTCAAAATTTTGTCCATTTTATACCTTTTCTTTAATATACTCCCTTCTATAAGGCTCACCATCAATGATTCCTCTCAACAGACACCTGTACATCACTTAAGCCTAACTGTGCTTCTACAGTGTTTGGCTGTCAGTCTTGTGCAGTAAACAATGCTTTTTTGGATTGCTATATATCTAGGGAACTAAAATTACTTGGCTAGAAATTTGTGTCACTCAGTTTAGAATCAGTAGGAGGACATGTAATACAGCAGTACTATACATATGGAAGCCTAATTTGTGAGCTAGTAATCCTCTCTATTGATATGGTGCTGTCACCTGGTGTGATATATCTATACCACTACCAATTGTAGACATACATACCGGAGCGGTATTCATTAGCCGCACGCCAGCCACGCGGCGGGCGCCACAGGCGCACCTCCTCTCTAGCTGGAGTGCGAGCACGTTCAGGTCCGGGCGCGCGCCGATGGCTGGGCGTGCCGCCTATTGAATACCCCTCAGTTGAGGTAAGTCTCCATGCAGAGTCAGTGGAGACAAGGGTAGAAAAGCATGCATCACTTGAAGTCCCCTGTCGTCTTTCATCAATGGGTTTTGGGAAAAGCAACAAGTTGAAACATGCACTGAAAGATCTTATCCCTTCTATGATTTACAATCTTATAACTCCTCTTCCTGTCCAGTACACATGATTCAGCTGAACAGACCTATAATGTATAAATTTTCGCTTGCGACATATTTTCACGTATTTCGCACACATGCCTGCATACAGGAAAATATGATGTGCGTGAAATTTTCGTGAAAACTTTTGTAGGTATCAGTGAGGGTTAGTTTTCATAAAAAAAAATCAAACCCATGTAGTAGGGGTCTGCCCTCACATGACCTCTCTGTTAAATGCTTACACTTTCCCAAAGGATTGTTTAGGTCTATGACATTGTAGTAATTAACTTTGGGGGTTTGATTTCTATTAAGGCACTGACCTCCTCCCCCCATACAGGTCCCATACCTAAGCGCAAAGGCTAAGTGTCCTGTACAGCAAGCAATTTAGAATGACAACACCCATAATGCTAAACAATCGGAAGGAAGAGATTGACATTACATACACTTAAAGAAATACATGTGTAACTGTTGAATCTACTAGGGATCCTCTTAAAATTGAACAGTGAACCTCCGTAATAATGCAGTGAAGCAGTGTACTTTCTACAGTGAAGCCCCAGGTGGCAGAATTGTAGAGCACTATATCACAAGGGGTCTTTGTAAAAATAACGCTAAAATCTTTTCCCCGAAGTTGCTAGTCTCTAATGACTCCTTCCCCACTGATAGATCAGTTATATATGCTTGGCACTAGACGGAGCCCCTGGAGGGTTTTTCACCACATAACATATGGGGGCCATATGTGACATACGGCCCTCTATATATATATATGTCATATATGGACATTTTCTGTTTAATTTCTGTATCTTAATAGCCCACATACGGACGTCCGCAAGTGCATACAGAAATTTACCTGTTTCTGTCCAACATATGGAAATTGAAAATCACACATAATGGCCATATATATGCTTCTAAATACGGAGGGGTAAGGGGGTACCCTGTATGTTAAAAGTGTGAGGGTACTGGGATTTCTTGCCCACATATATACTAAGGAAAGTGCCGTGTGTGATGCAGAGAGTAAAGGAGGGGGGAAGAGGTCTAGTGGAAGGTCTTAGGGAGGGGGTAAATGGACAGAGACAGGATTTGCTACTAGAAATCTCAACTCCCCCCCCACTACTTTTTCTTGAGGGGGGGGGGGGGGCAATAGATTTATAGTATGCTGTAGAAGTGTCTTATCATCTCTATTCTATTTGGGCATTACTGTTGGTATAATCCTCCCTTATTGCATTGCCACGCCTCAAGACTTTATTTAGCCCTTTCTTTGGGGCTTGCCTTTCATATAATCCCACCCACTACCATTTCCACTATACAGCCCTGAGTGTCTTTGCACCTCCTCCCCTTGTGCCTATATACATTTACCCCCCCCCCCCCCAACAAACCCCCTCCCCTTCACTCCATGCATCTTTCTACCAACATAAAGCACTTTTTTAAGATTATTTCCACATAGATCACATGACACCGCAAAGGGTTTCCTGGAATTTGCCCATGTTTACCTTTAAGACAACAAAAAAAATCTGTATGTGGAAGTCAAGATACGGAAATTCCATTATAACATACGGACTGGACACGGCCACCTATCTGAAACACTTTTTTAAATAATATTTTCTTTTTCCACATAAGGGCTGTATCTTATTGCCGTATGTGTATATATCTATAGATATGTGGTGAAACATCCTCCTGTGCCTTTAAACAAATGGGAAATCCTCAATTTGCGGATATGATAACTTAAATTGTGTTGATGGGATCACCAAGGTGCTCAATGCACTCCCTAATTAGTGGCCTTTAAAGGGTTTCTCCATAGAACCGACATATTGACCACAAAATAAGAATGAAGAATGGAGAGACGAAATCAATCGAAGGAATCAAAACAATGAAAATGTATTTTTAGAGATTTTATTGATGTTGATATTGATTGAATATAATCACTTTGTACATCATTATCTACATGAAATGAATGAACCTAGCACAGAACTTTGATTAAGTGATGCCATATTTCACAAGTAGAATAATGTGAATATTGACATGTCACATGATACTTTAACATAAATCTGGTCAATTAGCTAATCCCAGTCATACAAAACCTTTCTTAAGATGCTTTTCTCTTCAGTCTTTTATAAATGTGAGAAAGTTGGACCGACGATAGAAAATATCTAGTTCATTGTACATCTGGCATCTCTCAATAGAAACTGATCATATGGATGAAAGAGAGGCGATGTCCAATTGTCATGGTTTCAATGTTGAACGAAGGATCAATGAAGAGGGTCCTTAGTTATAAATTCCATTGGGCATTTCCCCTTTTCTGAGAATGCTTTGGGAGGGTTAAATTACAGCCATGATTCACCAAGTGTTCGTCTACTGTGCACGCCGCTTTCCAAGTGCAAGCAAAGGGTTACCCTCACCGTCTCTTCCAGAGCTGTAAAAGTCAGATAGAACGCTGAGTGGCTGATTCACTGATAGTGACTTCCTCTTGCCGAGAGTCAACAGACGATTGTTCTGTCTTGAACTTCCCTTGTACAGCCCAGAAAGAACATTCAGGGGTTGGTTTACTGAAAGCGCTGCCCGTTTACCAAGAGACAACAGGGGATTTTCACTTTTTTGCTGGCCGTACATTTCAGAAAGTGTATACAGAGGTTGGTTGACTGAAAGAGGTGCTCGCTTGCCAAGAGACAACAGGGGATTTTCGCTTTTCTGCTGGCCATACATTTCAGAGAGGGCATACAGAGGTTGATTTACAGAGAGAGGTGCCCGCTTTCCAAGGGTCAGGAGGTGATTATTCCCACCACGTCCACTGGAGACCATATCGGACAGCACACTCAAGGGTTGATTCACTGAAAGCCGGGCCCGCTTACCAAGCGCCAGCAATGGGTTATGCTCGTTGTCCTGGCTCCTGTACATATCAGCAAGAACGCTGGCGGCCTGGTTCACTGACAGAGGTGCCCTCTTGTCTTCTTCCTGGAAGTCCTGTTCATCATCCCTCTTACCCAGAGCTAGGAGAGGATTGTCATTGGAGCCACTGTTTCTGTATAGGTCAGATAGCACGCTCGTTGCTTGGTTAACTGATAGAGGAGCACGCTTGTCTTGATCTCGCTTACCCAGGGTGAGCAGTCGGTTCTTCTGTCCCTGGCCTCTGTACATGCCAGAGAGGACAGACAAGGGCTGGTTGACGGACAGATGGGCCCGCTTGTCATCTTCTGAATGTTCCATGTCATCTGCAGCAATGGCCGATATGGCAAAGATGGAGAGCAGGATGATTGAAGTCAAAGTCGCCATGATGTCAGCCTGGAAAGAGAAAAGGAGAAAGGATCTGTTAGTTTAGTACTGACATTGCATTTACTATCAGTTTCTTTTAGAAAGGAGTGAGACATGTCCAAAACACATGAACCATAAAGCTGAAAAAAGAATCAAACTCAGTAGGTCTAACAGTTGTTTTTCAGACTGCCATTTTGCCTATCAGGATTCCCTGGCACCATTCATAGACAACCTTAACCCTTTAAAGGCCGCTGATGCATTATTGTATCATGCCCATTGGTTTTCATGATGCATACATTTAGCTCTGGAGGGTAGCTCACCATGGATCAAGCATCATACTGACCCTACAGGGTCAAGAAACTCGATCCTGGAGGGTCCGCAAGAAAAACCAATGAAGTGCTTGCGAGTAGACTCGCCAGTCCTTCATTAGTGCCTTATGACACCCAATGGGCACTCCTACATCATTGCTGTTTATCATCCTTACATTGTATGACAATGTTAGAACTACATTATGGCATTTTCCACCTATCTACAAAACACACAAATGCAGTGATGTGTATACATGTAACAAAGGCTTTGAAAGAAACTTCCCAATGTTGATGTAGCTATAACAGACAGACGCGTATTGATGTGCATTGTGTGCAGCACGCATATCTTTCATCTTATGTACAAGACTACCATATAGGCTTTAATATAAGGCACACCCATGTATAAGTTGCACTCTTTTGCAGTTTTAAAAGCAATAAGCTGCCCCGGGGGTTCAAATGTTTCAATATAATTTCAGAGGCGTAGGAAGCAAACCCTTATTGGGGGGGGCAGTGGGGGCCCCACTTCGACCACCTTGAAATGTGGGCTCAAGCGCACTAGCGTCTACACATAACTATATAAAATTTATTTAGAAAAGTAATTTTTGATGATTTTTTAGATCTGATTTGGGGCCCACGCCCCCATTTGCCCTATCCCATTACTTTATCTACCTAATTTGAGATGCAAAGTTTTAGCTTCTTCAACTTTTGGGGTGGCCCAGACATACTCAGGCCCCACCTCCTTTATGATTGGGGGTCCCAGGCCCCCTGGGCCCCCTTGTCCTATGCCCCTGTAATTATTGCATTATTGTGTCAACCCCCCAAATATTACAAGCCGTATCCTGAGTTCAGGGCAACACTGTCAGCTGCAGAAGGGCGGATATGTCCAAAGGATGGGGAATATCAATCTTGTCCGGTCGACATTCTAGGGAATACCTCTCTATTATTTGGGGAAGATTACTACGCGAGCTACCTGCCTAGTATACTAATAAGTGCTACAGCAACCAGCAGGCAAAACTACTTTAACCCAGCAGCCCTGTAAGCCAACTAGTGGTCGAGTTGGGGCCAGCTTGGTGGAATATACAGCAAGGTTTACTATAAATGTCTACTGTGTCCAAATGCAGTTATGCAGCCTTTGTGTGGGGTACTTTTCAGTGTACACATGTATATTTCGCTGTTACCCATTGCGGCTGTATTGTATAGTTAAGTACTTTAATAGCTCCCGTACAAGGTGTACCTGGTGTGTAAGATACACTCCTACTCGAGAGAAAGCTATAGGCATTGTTGCCTGCATAGATTTGGTACAATCTAACAGCAAAAAAAAAACCAAATCTGCAAATCTATAAGCACCAGTCATTCATGATGCTATAGTAATCCTTTAAGGCCCGCTGATGTAGGAGTGCATCATGCACGTTGAACAAATGAAAAGCCGATGAGGTACTCAGCAGGGCTGCATTCATGCATCATGGCGACCATAATGACTACACTAACCTCGATATGACTTAAAGGAAATGCAAAGGGGCTGTCGCGTTGATCTGACTGGGTCGTCTGATCGAATCCGAGCACATCAAGCATGTTTGATACATCCTGCCTCGATCAGATGCTTGTTGCCACACGCTGGGCATTTCCTTGACTAGGCCATCTGATCCAGTCAGATGACTAATGCAGTCTGTTTGCCGGCTCGTAAATGGTTTGGTGCCCGGATGCAGTATACTTTTTGAAGATGTGATTTTTTTGTGTATAACAACAATACAACCCTCTACCATTCAGCATCAAATCACTCAACTTTTTGTGTTAGCTTTGGTTCTATACCTCTATGTAGGACTGGGCCAAATGATATCCTGGGGAAGGAGTACAGTATAGGGACCTTTGTCTCACAGGTCTTTTGTCTGGGAATCCTACCACCTGTTGTGGGCTGCCTAAAACGGACCCTCTTATCCTGGTACCATCATGGATAGACAACCCACACTTGGACCTCCTTTACAGTAGAGACAACAGCAAAGCTACAGATCTACACTAGATTACAATTATGGGTGTTTTGCATTCACTTTTGCAAGGATGTCTCTGTCAATATGAAAACTCATCATCTGCTTTTGCCAGCAAAATCACTCACAATCCTCATCTTTAAGTTGCAGGAGATCCATTATTAATCTCACAGAGACTTCCTGTGCAGTTGTGATGTTCTAGTGGTATTCTAATACACATTGACAATGTGAAGTGAAGTGATATGTGCCACTAGATTAGGGCTTTTTGTGAAAACTACACTGTTTCAATTCTACATAATTACAGCGGTCCATGTTTACGAGGATGCCTGGTAGATACAACAGTTTTTTTACAGTGTAGAGCATAAGAAGGTCGGCATAATGCATTAATGGAAAGACTGGCGAAGTGCATGACCAGCAGTGATGGATCGGCAATGTCAATTTAGGCAATAAAATTTATAGGGCGCACACTCGGGCCGGACTGGTTTCCGGAAGCACCAAATGCATGCTGACATCACCAATTTCCGGACCTGGTCTTAGGTTTTGCTGGGTTCAGGCAGATGTTGTGTTGGTGTCAAGTACCTACTTAATCTCGCGAGAGATCCCATGGACAGAGCTAAAGATGGCCGCACACACACAGTTACAAAGTCCTTGCTATAGTCCAACCTGCATTCCCAACAGTTCCACCGCCACTGAATTAACAGCGCTGCATTGATGCATCATGACGACAAATGGGCATAATAGTTTTTAATCCTAATAGGGTTAGTCTGAACAAAGAGAGAAATTAATAACCACACCAGGGCTCTGTCTTTCCTTATCTTACGGACAGATACGGACCTCCCTATGTTGGTAAATCAAATACGGCTACGGGGGGTACCAGGTGGTATCCTAAAAGTGACATATGGACATCCGTATGTGACATACGGACGTCCATATGTGATATACCGACGTCCATATGTGATATACCGACGTCCATATGTGTGGTCCGTATCTGATATTATTTTATAGCATTTTAATACATTCTAACATAAGGAAAGACAGGCCCCAGGGATCCCTATTTAACTGAACAGACTGTTTCATTAATTTTATTGCAATCATGTAGTATTGTAGTATAGTTTATACAATGAAGCCGCAGATGGCAGCACATAGTACAGGGGATTTCCATGAAAACAAAAAATGGATCCCTGGCAACTTTGGGAACAAGGATCTCACTGTTATTTCAATGACATTTTAAAACAGCGCAATGGAAATGACGCCAGCAGGTTTCTATAACGCCGGAAGTACTTGACCATCGAGCTCTCCCTTTGGAAAGGCTTAATTGTGAAATTATTCACAACCCTTTGTGCGTGTGTCCATCCTGACCTTTGGTCCAGCACGGGAATGTCCCTTAATCTCCCCTAGGAGTAAGGATCGGCTTTACCAGTTTATTATGTCAACATGTAGGCTCGATTTTAGACAATTTGCAGAGGCCTATTTCTGGAAATTTGCTTGATGCAATCGATATGTGTGAACAACAAGCCACATGAAACCTCTATAACCCCCCTCCCCTTATATACATGATCCCGGGAGGGTGTTGCTCCTATAGTAAAAGAAAGAGCTCGCTAAAAATGCCCTCATTTCCAGTCCTTTCTTTGCATGTCGCTATAACTTGTTGCTCACAAGTGGTCATTCAAGTACGGTGCTAAAAAAGGGGGATTTGAGTAGGTACCTAGTTGGGAGAAGTCAGTCAGTATAATAAACTAGAGAGCGTGTGACATGAGTAGGTACATGGTAGTGCAGCTCTCTCTATTTTAAACAAGGCAGGTGACTTTTCACACTAATGTGGTGAGTGCAAGTTGAATGGTGAAGCAGTGCACACCTTATTTAGAAAAGAGGGCACATACTCACTGCTCTTTTTACAATAAGAGCAACACCCTCCTGGGTTGGTGCAGAGCACTTGAGGACTGCGTCACATGCCCATATTGGGTGCTTCCGCAGTCGCAGCACAGTTAGACATGTATGTTTGATTCAGTAATTCCATCTCATTCATTTAAATGTTGTAAAGACATTAACCGTAACCTTTAGAATGTTAGCTTCCCTCTGCCGCCCATCAAATGTCAACTCCTGTGACAGAAAGGCCTGTTAGATTCATTGACTCAAATGCCTTGGTATATTTTTGTAGCATTTCAACATTTTTTTCCCTTATAGGGCAAACTAAAGGCACTTTCTATCATTTTCACTAATAAGGGCCGTGTGGTGTACTTACTAATTAGTAGGCTGATTTGGCGAATTAACACTTAAAATGCTGCTATTGCTTGACTTTAATCCTGGCGTTTTAAGATAGTTTGCTGAATTTATGAACGCTAAAAAATAGTTGTTAAATCAACCAGGTATCCTGGTAATATTGATAACTGAACCACTATAACTGCACAAAAAAGCCCCCCCCCCCTCCCCAAAGAAGAAAAGAAACCAGTGAAATCTCTGTCCCAGACTTTCTATTGTCAGTCAGCGGTTCGTTTTGAATTTTTCATCCTTTAAATGCCAATGGCATATGCCTTGACATCCCTCCTTAATTTTAACGCTTTAAGGGCCGCTGTTGCAGGAGTGTATCATGGTGGTCATGATGCACTAATGAAGTGTTGGCGAGTCTGCTCACCAGCACGTCATTGGAACAGTAGGCCGAACCTCTCGGGACATATCGGCCCTTTAGGATCAGCACACTGCATTCATACATTGGCAATAATACATCAGTGGCCCTTATAGCGTTAAGCGCTTCTTGCCGACAATGAAAACTTTCATCACCAGCCTTTCCATATTAAGGGGTGTTCATAGGGTACCATTTTTTTCAGTAGTTTTGAAATATAACTGATATTGCAATGGCACTTTTTCTTTTGTACACTCTTTCAAGACCAGCGCTAATTCAAATGCCGCTGCTGTAAAGAAAATGGTTTTAGAGGCATAACATAGCATTTAAAGGGTTATACCAAAGATGGCATATATATGAATAGTATGTATACTTCTTGCCTATATGCCTACCAGTCTTGGAGTGGATTAAACCTGTTAATTCCTTATCACTGAAACTGTAATTGTCCCTGGCTCAGAATCACGATTCCACTTTTAGGCATGTATCAGGTTCCATCTGAATGTGGACATTTTCCTGTCATGCCGGTGGCTATTAAAGATGCTGTCGCTTTCTTCTTGTGACGTCACACATTTTCGTTTAATTGAAAAATGAAGAAATCAATTGTCATGAATGCCAGGTATGATGAATGTAACCTGATAATCCAAATTCAATAATAGATTTCCAGTCATTTAAATTAATGTCGGATATAGAATAGATTATTAATCAAGTTGTTGAGTTGATTTTAGCAATGCACTCTGGTCACCATGGTTTATTTCTGGTTTGGAATTCGCTTTTGTCATCAAAATCACTTCGTGACTTGCGGACATTGCCAGAATGTAGGACCGAATGTCTCACTGTAATCTTGGGACCTTGGGCAACAATCTGCCCAGCAAATTGTCGTTATCTGTCGCCATGATTGGTCATCAATGATGACTCCTTTCTGAGTGATAACTCACTGCGTCATCTTTCGCCACTGTGTGTCAGTCTCACATGGCATGGCGATTTATCACAACAGTCGCCAACATGATCTCACTCACTGCGTGAGTATGTGCCACCCCTTGTCATCCCTCACAAAGCATGGTGACTTATCACCACCATCGCCAACATGGATCTAACTCACTGCGTGAGTATGTGCCACTGCCTGTCAACTCTCACTCAGAATGGCAACTTTTCACCTGCATTGCCACATGGCTCTCACTCACTGCGTGAGTGTGTATCACTCCTAGTTAATCTTCTCTCAAAATGGCGACTTATCACCACCATTGCCAACATTGGTCTCACTCAATACGTGAATTTGTGTCACTCCAAGTCAATGCTCTCTGAGGATTGCATCATCTGTCACTCACTCTCACTCACAGTGGCAACTTATCACCACCATTGCCAAAGTTGTTGAGACAGCACCACTGTTCAACATGTAGCCTATCTAGGAAGTGTGGGCATGAAGTATAAGTCCCATACGTATCAAATGTGCTTTGTTTCACACTGATTTCCATGTAATACTTCAGAGTTGAATCAAACAAGATTATATAGAGAGAATATCAATTGAATTTAGATAGAGGTATCTCTAAAATGAAAGCAACTATCCATAAACACCTTTTCTCTGGTTACAAGAAAAATACATAGGGAAATATCAACATGAACACCTTGTCTTTGGTTAGAGGGAAGATACATATGGCAATACCTTCTCTGGCAAAACATACTTTGATCTGGCAGATGTGAGGCTGCATGATTACCAATGTCGATGATCATGAGCTTTTCATCTGACAAGGTGAGTGATCACCAGCGTCGCCATCACTGGTCAAGATCCTCACCCTCTGTGGTGAACCTGTGCTATCACGAGGTACGCGTTTTATCTAGCGAGGTGACTGATCACAATCCTTGCCATCCGTGGTGAATGTGTATTATGACTTGGTGTGCGTCTCATCTAGCGAAGTGAGTGATCACTCATGTCGCCATCCCTGGTGAGGATGAGTAATCACTCATGTCGCCATCCCTGGTGAGGATGAGTGATCACCATCCTCGCCATCCCTGGTGAACATGTGCTATGATGAGGTGCGTGTTTCATCTAGCAAGGTGAGTGATCACCGGCGTCGCCATCCCTGGTGAGTCTGAGTGATCACCATCCTCGCCATCTGAGGTGAGGCCATGTGATCACCACCATTGCTATTCCTGGTGATCTTGTGCTATAGCGACGTCGTGTTCCATCTAGCGACATGTGTGAGCCACTTCACACAGGTTGACGAGGAGTCACGACAATTTGCTGGGTGTCTTTATGACTTGCAAATTGGACCACTATAATGTTTATACAGCCTAAATTAAAAGCATTACTGTTTATCAATATTTTAAGACTTGATTGCTGAGTTAATGGGCATTTTCCTTTCGGGGTCTCAACTTTCGAGCAAAGATGCTACAACAGATTAGTACTAAAATAACCAATTTTCATACTCACCTCCTGTCTAAAATATCTTAGCTAGGTGAACCAAATTTTGCATACTGACAATTCATGGCTTAAATATAAAGTATGATATATAATTTCATACCTAAGTTGCACAATTATTTTCTTCTGTAGCATTTACTGAAGGCCCTTTGGGTTTAAGATCCGGCAAGTGCATTGTCCACACCATAATTTTAGCCACATAATCTCCTATATTGGGCAAAATAATAGGGAGAGGCACTTTATATTTGGTATGTACAGAATGTTCATAATTAACGAATTACTAGATAATTTGCAAGCATTTTACAGTAATTCCTAGAATAATATGGCCATGTTTCCATATCTTACATTGCCATAAATTCAGAGATATGCAAAATAATCCTCAAAGATCATAAATAAAGCCTTAAGGCCTATCCAATATGTTTTGTATGAGGCAACTGCCAGTCTAATATGAATGATTAAGACCTATTATGGACTCTCAACTTGAGTGTGTATTAAATCCTACTTAATCATAATGAAAAAAATTGTGTGTGAAATTGTGAAAAGTCTAATTTTTCGTATTTTTTAGGGGTAAGGCCATTAGAAATTGTCCGAATTTGTAAATTAAATAAAAAGTACATTCAGATCTCTGTGTCTGCTACACACCTATAACTTTAGATCCACTTGGACTGACCAGAGAAATTTTCTAGAGCAGTGTGACATAATTTTCGAAAGTTGAGAGCCCTAAAACTGAAATTCCCCTAATTCTTGTTTTCTTTCCTGACAATAATAATATAAGGTGTTCGGTTCTGCCAAGATCAATCCGGGCCAACAGAACAGCAAAATCAATGGGACTGAAAGGCTCTGTGGAGCCATTCTTGTAAACCCGTCTCTTTATCCTTGTGTACAAGCGAGTTTATTTTGATGCACAAAAAAGCCTTTCACTATGCAGGCCAATTGGTCCTGCAAATCTTTCTTCCCCCTCTATTCTGCATGCAGGCCCGAAGTGACTTTTTTTCAGGACCAAATACCCCAACATAATCATTATGAGGGGAAATTTTTTTGAAAAAAAGAGGAATGGACTTCCCATTTAAATTGTGTATCTTATCTAGGGTAAATTTGGGATGTATCACACACCAAGACACAGTATTACCAAAATGAACTACCCTACACGGAGCACAGAGGGCCGAGAGTCTGCCTTCTGTTGTGTGGTGATAGAGCATAGGTGTCCGGTTCTATCCACGGCCATGAGCTTTTAATATATATGTCTCCTGGTGAGAGTGGGTTGTACTAAATACTACAAGAATCATTGGGTTGTATCGTGGCCCTATGGGTTGTATCACGCATTTCACGATACAACTCAAACAAAATGTGTTTTCCCATAGGCCTTGTATTGTGCACATGTACTCACAACTTTAGCTGTGATTTAGGTATGGAAAAACAAGGGTCAAAGCGAATGCTGTCACACCTCTAAGACCAGGGCTAGCCTTCCGATTTTTCTACCAGTGTTTTATCATGTCAATGGCTACCACGTGACTGATTTATTTCATCTTAGATTTTTTCTAAGATTTTGATTTATAACCTCTATCATGTTCACGATATAACAAGAAGATATGCGCGATATTAGGTTTATTTGAGTTAGCATTGTTTTGAATAGGAATTTGCTAGGAACATGGATGTTAGACATCATGAGTTTGACAACTTTTGTTAGATAACCAGTGTGGAAATTACACGTATGGTCCAGGTGATCAAACTGCATTGAAATATGCATATAGATATAATGTGGGTAGTCATTTTTCTTAAAGTATTTCATTGGGTCTATAAAAACATTTATACAATAAAATTGAATGAATGAGTTCATACCTAGCTTGGGCACTTTGCCTTAGCTGCGCTAGGCCCCCTGTATTTTACATACTTAATCATTACTGTCATCCTTTCGGTATGTAACCATAGTGTTGCAATGTATGTTACATGGTTGTTGAAACTTTGTGAGTATCTTTCAAAAAACAGCAGGGTATAATGAGATGAGATGAGTTATTGAGTTTATGACATCAAGTTATGAAGTCTTGAAAGTATTGATTTAAATACCAAGAAGCTTTAATATTTTTTTTATATTAATGCATGAAACAGTCCTTTAAGTTCTTTTTATTTTTTCTTTAAATTCCCTTTTCTCATCCACCTGGGTGTATTCTGGTTTCAGATCATACCAAAGTATGATACCTCTATATAGTGCACTTTTGGTGATAATTGCTTTAAAGCTTATGGGTACTATTAACCATTGCAAAAGAATTTTCTTTAAAATCTTCAAAACTTTCCCAAACACACCTCATCTAATTGCAGGTGCGTGATATAACAAGATGTGCGATAATACATAGATAGAACTAAACGACCGTGGTGTACGAGGTGGCCGATCCACCACGAGGGAGTTGTCTCCCCCGAGGGCACCAGGGGAGTTTAGTTCTATATTTATTTTATGTTTTTAGAGTCTTTAATTAACTGAAAATTAACAAAATCTGTTACCGTAGTCCCCCGTACGAGCGGCGGTCCGCCATTTTGAATGTTTACATGCACCCAGAACGAGGCTGCAGTGGTGGATCTGCCGCTGTGGTGGATCGACACACGTTACGCCACTGGGGGTGTGGCGATCGACGGCGCAATGCTATCTCTACGGGAAGAAGTTATTCACATAAAATAACCAATTTTACCCTAGGTATCTAACATCCTAAGAAACATTCATAAAAATGGGACTCAATAATGGTTCTATTAGTAAGCAATACGGCTAACATGTGGACTAAAGTTTCTGTTTAGATTCTTTGTAACAAATTGAATCACTATGTGACATATACAGGGGTAACACGCATAATTGATGCACGTGAGTTCTTCTGTCTGGAGCTTCTATGATTATTGTAAATCTGTGTTCTAAACATAGAGTCTAATTTACATTAGTTGTCATGTTCTAACATATCCAAGTTTAAATTGCTATCTGTGCCTGTCCATTCTGACATTTAAATGGCGCAAATAATTTTTATATAGTGTCAATTAACTTGTTAGTCAGCATTACTATAGTCGCATCTACATGGTTCACATGACCTTTTATATAGATAGTGAACAGGACCAGGAGGGCATTTCTCAAGATGGTACGACTAGACACAACCAGTACGACTTGAAGCCTTCAACATCAGAGTGGGTGATCGTAGGTAACACACTACGACTACTCTGTAGGAGCAGCACTTAAGGCAGTAATTACATAGGGTTTGGTAAGGCAGTCTTACCAGTGTGAATATTAGTGACCACTAGATGCAGGTCTGTAATGTACTAATGATATTTAACTGAGGGATGTCACTATGACTTGAAGGGGGTCTAGTCATACCACCTTGAGAAATGCCTTCCAGCCATAAAGCCCTGTGATATGCTTTTAGGTTATTGGCAGATACTCCTATATGATATGTATCATTTCAGAGTTGGTTAGGGTATTAATGTTATGAAAGCATTATTTAAAGCATTGGTATGTATTTTGCATTTATTTTCTGTGAGAGAGTGAGAAAGGGTATTGGATACTTTTTTATAGCCCAAAAATTAGGTAGAGAACGCTGAGTCATATGATCAAGATGCTGGAGGCCATTTCTTAACACACTACGACTGCCCGCCTTCTAGTGGTAGTAAGGACCCTTGTTTAAGTGACATTACTTAGAGAATAGACAACGATCTTCTTCACATCGAGACTGTCTGTTGTTCTATAATGCAGGAATGCATCTGAGTGCATTATAGGACAACAGGCAGTCAAGATGTGAAGAAGGAGTTGTCTATTGTCTTTATAAAATGTTTTACATTTCATTCCAATCAATCAAGTACCCAATCAAGGTATATCAAGAAGAATTAGGGGTACCTGACTGGTTTACAACTATGGTGACCTTGCTCAGCCATGCACTGTATTCCTATAATGCACTCAAGGTCACTTATATTGTGCAGCAGAGCACTGCCAGCTGTTTTACACTGTCCAATAATATTGGTCATATAGTGCCTGCGGCACTATGACTGCACTACCAAACACGATGTAATAGCCACCAAAGTACTGGTAATACAGAGTTGTAGTGAACTACCTACAAATCTACTACTGTTATTGGGGTTTCAAATCGTAGTGGCTGTGTGCATCTGTACTGCCTTAAGAAATGGCTTCCTGCGTGATTTTCTCTTGTGAAAACTCTATCTTGTGCCAACAATATAAGATCATTTTCATCAAGTGATTTATTGATCTTTCACTAACTAAATTCTCGTCCAGAGAGCGGTAGTTGATACTCTTCCTGGCAGTAATGGTAGTTAACTAACGGGATGTAAGTCATTTACTGACTTGTTATTAGGAGCTTTGGGTAAGGGTGCTGCCTTAGTATGTTTCCAACCATCTGTTAAATAAAGAAGTACTGTGCACTCAAAGCGGCTAAAGGAGTGAGTAATAGATGTTTAACGCCATTTCGACAGCTGAGGTCATATTCATGGCGAGAACTACATTACACAATTTCACAGAGGAATGTGTCAGTGCCCACGCATATGTGCACCGCACACATCCTGAGGGGATAGGAAAGAGGAGAAATAGACCCTTTTAAGTGGGCTAGGGAAGCCCGCAGCTAAAGGAACACTGTGACAAACAACTGTGAATCTGCCAGCGATCCCCGTAAAACTAAACAGCGAACCACTCTAAACACATTGCAGTGAAGAAGTGCAGTTTCTACCATTAAGTCCCAGGTGGCAGTATGCTGGTACAAGGAAGCTTCCTGAAAATAATGTAAACTTTGGGACAAAGGTTTCACTTTTATTTCACATACATTCTATTTACAGTGAGGCTTACTCACGAATCTTAAAGCATGGGTTAAAATTGGTTATTGGCTTTCTTTCCATGGTTTAATAAGATTTAAGAATCTTGAATTCTTGCGGCGAATATAATCACTTAAAGTAGGTTTAATGTGTTGCTTTAATTTGCATGTATCTGAGATTTAATGAAGTGCCCTTGAATAATGTGAATTTGTAAGAGAATTCTTTATGAGTAGCAGTTCAGTGATTGCAGCTCTCAGAGTGGGAATGGTAGATGACTGGGGATTGAGTTTGAGTTTACACATACTTTTCGGTTTATAACAAATTTAGAGGTAGACCTTTCAAATTATCCCTTCGAGATATTTTCCAAGAGGAAACCCAACATATGACAAATGGATAATGATTATAAAATCAGATCAAAATCATCTACAATGAATGACTTTCGTTAGTCAAATTGAATGGCTTTGCACAGTTACAAATGTATGCTGACCTAATTCATATTGCAGAATACTTTTATACTATAATGGGCTTGTTGAGGAGGATCTAGAAGAAAAGAAACACATACTGATTAGGTCCATTGTTAAGGTCCCTTTTAAAAGTAGGACAATAGATTACAGACACTTATAAAGCTGAAGAAAAAATGGGTTTCTATCTTCCATGAACACTATTGTATTTCATTGTAGTAATGAAGAGAAAATGGGGTCCTATATTCCATGAAGACCATTGTATGCCATAATAGCAATAGTCAGAAGCATAACTTCCCAACTCTTTGACAGTGCAGTGCTTCCAGGTTCATATTCGCTGAAGAAAAAATGGGTTTCTATCTTCCATGAACACCATTGTATTTCATTGTAGTAATGAAGAGAAAATGGGGTCCTATATTCCATGAAGACCATTGTATGCCATAATAGCAATAGTCAGAAGCATAACTTCCCAACCCTTTGACAGTGCAATGCTTCCAGGTTCATATTCGCTTTTTGCCATATTGCACTTATGCAGTGCTTGCGAGTCTTCACATTGGTCACTGCTGTAGGTTAATTCAAAAGGCTCTACCAACGCTACCTATGAGATGTTAGTGATTTCCCTCCCTTATACTTTACTGCTATGGTAAGGTAGGCCTGCCTTCCTTTCTGATAGCCAGCTACATTTTAGTGGGCACAGTTAGCCTCAGCCTTGCTTTCACTATTCCAAGCAGCTAACAACTGTGCAGAGTTCCACAGAGAGAAAATAGCAGTGGAAGGTAAAAAATTAGCAGTGGAAAGACTCTCTCAAGAGTGGCTACACTAGGGTTCTGCTAATTATATATACCCTGTTGGGTGCACTTGACCCTGAAATGTCTTCAAGTGCATCACTCATGTATATATATATATATATATATATATATATATATATATATATATATATATATATATATATAGAAGGGTTCTTCTCAAGGAGGGCTGACAGGAGAACAAGAGGTGCATAAGAGTTTTTGGTCAGTCACATTGGACCTAGGAACTGGTAAGTCACCTGTTTCTGTACGATCAAATTATAGCTTTTTTGGAAATACAGTGCCCCCCCCCCTGCACATACTAAGAGACAGAAGGGAAGCATGACGTTACTATGCCCTTAGTAGACTCAAGAGCCCTCAAGGACTATGAGATAATCCATTCAAGTGCTCTTAACTCATGAGTAGCCTCAATAGCCCACGCAGGTGCATTCACTTTTTTGACAAGGAATGTCCCCCACACCGGTGATATTGAACTCAGGGGAAACCACTATCGTTTCTCAGTATAAAATAAGGGGAGGTGTTTGTACAGGAAGTGGAATAGTGAAGGACTGCATAGTACTTCCTATTAGTAACTGGCCTAACACCACTAGCTATTTTATTGTAGTAACACTAGGTCTTATGAGATGGTAAGAGATGTGCCAACACTAACATCGCATGTAGCAATGGCAGAGCCTTTTGAATTAACCTCCAGGTGTGGTGAGTAACCTCACCAGGACTACATTCAATAGTAAAGGTTTGCAAGAATTTGTCTTGGTGAGGTTCATTCGATGAGGCGGAGTCACATGAGATAACCCTCACTTATGCAAATTAATGTTGTGTTAGTGAGATATGTTCCAAATTTCATTTATATGGCACATTCCCCTGAACCCCACGGGTTCCCTCAGAATATCTTTAATCCCACTTCAACTTAGGAGAGTCTCATATAATTATAAAATTCAGTTATATTTATTTAGCCTTTTAAGGGAGGACCAGGTGGCAGTGAAATACGGGATCAGGTTAATGCATGGAGGTGTGCTATACAGGTCTCCCGGATTAAACCTATGGAGCTTCAGTATTCAACTTTAGGCGATGCAACATACTTGCAAGCAGCCTTGCCAGCACTTCATTGATACATCATATCACCCAATACTGCATCGCTACATCATGTCGACTAACGGATACATAGCGTCAACGTGTTAATGCAATAATTCATTGAGCGGTCCTTAATAGTACATTGGTACATCAGTAATCTATAGGTACCGTAAAACCCTGGTCATAAGCCGGGTTTGTTTCCCTATTTTTGACCAATACCGGCTTCTAAATTTCTCACAAAGTCTCCCCCTGGCTTATAACTGAGGTTTTTTTTTATAGATTATAGTAAAAGCTGTTCAAATTTCCCCCTAAATTCGGCTTATAATATTTTCCCAAAGTCTCCATCTGGCTTGACAGGTTTTATGGTAGTACTTGAGTCCTATTATTGTCAGGATTATACTTATTACCAAAAGTTGGACCTCTCTCTGTTATCCAATAACCTGTAAGCACAATCCACAGCTGATCCACTTGGACTCCTCATCGATAAACCATTTAACGGCTGCTGAAGCAGGAGTGCATCATGCCCATTGGTTGGCATGATGCATGATGCAACTTCATGATGCATGAATGCAGCCTTGGTGAGTAACTCACATGCATGCATCATGACTACCAAAAGGCATGAACCATAAATGCAGCCTCATTAAAGGTTTTGTAGGGGCATTTCCCTGTACTCGGTGGCAGACCCCCAGGGGCGGGTCTCCGGGTAATCACTGCCCCCTAGTGTGTATCATACCGATCCAGGTGTGGATGGAAAGGGGAAATGTCAGGCAAGGGGAAGTAGCTCAGAGGAAGAGCAGCCGCTTCGAAGTTGGAGGGCCCCGGGTTCGAGTCCCGGTTTCTCCAAAAACATTTTTACCAACCTCTACAGTTTAATGGTTAGCACCAAATGATCGTTAACGAACTCCACATATGACAGTGTTAAATGATTGCGATATATTATGCACCTCGATACCTAGTATATGAGGCTCCGCTTATACATGAGGACCAGCTTTAGTTTGGAGTGTACATTATACATGAGGATTCATACCGTATTGTTCTTTTATTACACTCACAAACCATATGCTGTATGGCTCTCGAGGCATCTGGCCGTATAAGGGCCACATGCCTCTCGAGCCATACGGCATATACTTGTCATGCTCGTCCAATACTGGCTATGTATAACTTCAAACTCAGTATTAAAGTTCCACCTTATTAATTTCATGCGTCAGTTGTCATTATACATGAGAATTGTGAACTTTAGTACTAATTAGTGACCAAAATGTGACACAACAGCATTGGTTTCAACTCAGGTTGTGCCTTATAGGCAAGGTGCTCCTTAAACTTGGGTTATCACAGTAGTAGCCGATTTCGACAGGTGCTCCCTCCCTTTCCCTGGTAGTTGAAAGGGTATTTCCTTCTTCTGATCTTTTAAGTGTTGATAGAAATGGGTGCTAAATGAAATATTCTCCATGTCATACCTTTAAAAACCCTGGCTCCATCGAGTTCCAGCCCAAAGTCAAGTTCCTTCTAGGAGGACTAAGTATCAAAGGATCTTGAGTTTTTGATCAGATAATGTGTGTTGAAGATCTTACTCCTTCTATGAACCTAAATGTAACACCACTTTGTATCCCTTCCTCTTTTTAAAGATCAGAATATGAGCTACAAAGTTGAGTTCCTAAATGACAGTTTTTTGGGATCGCAGTTATCCCAACCCACTGATCTAGCCATCATGCCCGCTGTGGACAGCTGGATACACAATACTCAATCCCTCTTAGTTTTGTTTAACAACAGTGGCTACAGCAGATTTTTACCACCATCTACTACTATTTGTGTTTCCTGTAAGCCTTTAGCGCCTTACCCGTTAAGCCGCTATTGCATTGTATGCATTGGTCGGCATGATGCACCAATAAAGCATTTGGAGCATCATGCTGACTATTCAGGAGTGCATCAAACCTGTAGGGTCGGCATGATGCGTTAATGCAGCCCTGGTCAGCAGAGGACTTTTGAAAGTTGAATCAACATTGAAGTCAAATCAATCAATTTTGTTTAACTTAATATTACTGTTGAGTCAAATTTCTGTGTTCATTGGGCTGTGGTATCATGATGACCAATTGGCATGAGACATTAAAGCATGAGCGCCGATCAAGGGGCTAAGTGAGGTATGCATCCAAGCAGAACATGAGTTGATATAAGCCCTGGAAGGCATTAAACTTTCGAATCGAGCGACTTGCCGTGCGTCTTCCCCGTTCTGTCAACACTACAGGTGCCGCCGCCTGGTGTGTACAGAATGGATTATATTTTAGACTGGCGCAGCTCTGTCTCGACGTGTTCGCAGTAGTAGGTCTATGAGAGTTGGACTTTGAGGAGTTCGCCAGCCTAACCATACGGGTAGCCGTGAATTTTGAGTGCTTCATCGCGAGATATAGGAACTGATATTATGCATTTTCGGCACTGAAAACTCTCTAACCGTGTTATAAGACTGTGTGTGTGCTACTGAGGTGTGAGTTTAGCCCCCTTCCACCTATCCTTACCTACTGTACTCTTAGGGAAGCCACATTTAAACATATTTTATATCAGAAAATTGCTAATGGCTTGAAATGGAAGGTTCATATGCTAAACATTTTAGTATTTTCTTGTATAGGAGGCTTTGAACTTTTACATGGAGTTAAGATTTTCTTTAGGAAATTTAACACGAAAATAGGAAATACGTTTTAGTGTTGGCTACAGGTACACTTTATGGTCATTTGGACACAAATGTGATTTCTCATGCTGACTATGTTCCTGGGTAAATAAATGTTCCTTTTTTTATGTATAGCTATCATCAAAGCCATAGAAATAACAGAAACTGGTAAAAAGATACATTATCATGTCACTTTAAAATCACCTTGGTCCCATTATCATGCTGAATGCAGAGCTGTTCATGTATCAAGTTGAACAGAAAGTAAAGCCCTTTATCCCTTTAAGGGCCCAAAATTCATTAATGCATCATGCCCATTGGTCGTCATGATGCACCAATGTAGTGCTGCTGAGACTGCTCGCCAGCACTTAATTGCAGCATCAGGCCGACCCTCTGGGAGCTTTTATTTCAACTTGGTAGGGTTGACATGATGCTCAAATGAAGTACTGGTGAGCAGTCTCGCCATCACTTCATTGGTGCATCATGATGACTAATGGGCAAACGGGTATCTATTGCTTTACCCCCCTTCTTAGAAGGGGAACCAGATGCAATGCCTCTTTTCATGATATAATACCTAACTTTTGGTAAAAAGGGGAATCATGATCTCACAACTGGTAATAGATTCGGCAATCTAATAAATCATATATGAATATATGATTCCCCTGTATAAGGTGGGTAGTGTAACATTTCAAATGAAAGGTCTTGTTGTCTACGTGGAGAAGAAGTATATATTCATGGTTACTCAGTGAGAATTTTCATTTAACTCAATAACCACTAAACTTCACATGCTTCACTTTAATTTGGACAATATGCACAATAAATGTAAGATTAAAGATTTAATTCAGGAATCTAGGTAATTCTTTATACTGCACCAGCACACTAAAGGCAGCGGGCTAATCTCTTAGTATAATTAGGATAAAAAGGGGCTGGCTAAACTCTTGGTATATACAGTGCACAACCACTGAATGCACTCTAAATCAAGGTAGAAAATTAAAACCACTTTCAGGCACATTTACAAGGTGCTGCCATCTCATGGTTTAGGTACCTTCCTTCCACCCTATTGCCTTGAAAGGACACATCTTTTACCTTTCTGTGGGAGGTAAGGGGTTAAACCCAAGGGCACCAGAGGTTGGAGGGGGCTAATCCCTTTTCTCTAGCCTTTACTGAATAACCAGCTATTCAGTAAATGCTGGGGGTTAAACCAAAGGACAAACCAAAGGGCCCCAGGGGATTAGCCCCCTAGGGGGCTAAACTCGTAGTATATATATAGTGTCAACACTTCAAAAGCCACCCCATATAACTATAGAATATTAAAACATCCAAGGGAAGTATAGATCTATTACCCCAAAAAGACTCCAAGCCCCTTTTTCTCTCCTCTCTTCCCAAAGGAGGCCGGGACCCTGCTTCCCTTGGATGTTTTTACATTCTATGGATATATGGGGTGTAATTCTAGGTGCAGTCTCTATATACTACGAGTTTAGCCCCCTAGGGGACTAATCCCCTGGCAGTATTGTGCACCCTTATAAACTGGGCAAAATAGAATTTGAAATCAGTAGGTATTACCCCAAAATGACTCCAAGCCCCTTTTTCTCTCCTCTCTCCCTAAAAGAGGCCCTTTTCCCAGTATCATTCTTCCCTTGGATGTCTTAACATTCTATGGTTATGAGGGGTGGCATTTGATGTGTAGCACCTATATATACTACAATTTTAGCCCCCTAGGGGACCAATCCCCTGTCAGTATTGTGCACCCTTATAAACAGGGCAAAATAGAATTTGAAATCAGTATGTATTACCCTAAAAAGACTCCAAGCCCCTTTTTCTCTCCTCTCTCCCCAAAAGAGGCCCTTTTCCTGGGACCCTGCTTCCCTTGGATGTTTATACATTCAATGGATATATGGTGTAGGTTATAGGTGCTGTCCTTATTAACCTACGAGTTTAACCCCCGAATCCCTTTTCTCGAGCCTTCACTGAATAACCCTGAGTCATATAGGTGATATTATATTAAATATAATATCACCTATATGACTCATTTTAAAGTGCAAAAGAAATTAAAGTGTGAGCACATTATATGGTTATTCAGTAAATGCTGCGACCTATCAGGTGCTAAAGGGTGGTTCAATGTACCTGCGAGGGGCATGCTTTTATGATTTCAGCGGAATTCTTTCCGTTTGCACTCTTCAGAATCCGTGTTTTAAGAGGGGGCTAAAGCAATACATAGCCAGAGGGGCAGCATGAAGCACCAATGCAGTGCTGGTGAGTCAAATCGCCAACACTCCATTTGATCTGGTAGTATCCATCACATAGTCTTTTAAGGGTACATATTTACTTTTACTGTCTTACTACTTTGTTAGGCGGTGTTTTGGTATGGTAAGAACAATGTCTATACTGCTGTTGCTGGGTACATACAGTCCTTTGATATGTACACAGCACACATTCCAGCTCTATAGTTCACTGTGTTAAAGAACTACATCTGTGCTAACAACTATCTACAAACCTTTAAACCATTAAAGGTTGGATAGTGACTTAATGCATTGTATCTTCACCTTAGTGCAAGAAGGTTGAAGGACATTTTGGCAAACACGAGCTTTCTTCTGTTTTAACATCTATTGAACCTTTTTACTATTAGTTGGCCGAAGATGATCACACAAAACCAGACAGTAGGATGAAGTTTAATTGTTTTATTGTAGTGACTCCAAAATTTGTAATTTTCACAAAATCGAGGTGTGGATAGATGATCATGTTACATAGCACCGTTTCGGTTATTTTGAATAACCTTCTTCAGGCTAAGATCATTTTTACTATAAGGGTACTGAGGCTCTGCCTATACATTATGTACCTACTGGTTCCAGTGCAATAATGTTGTATCAACTAGGTGCTATAGGTCATAAATCGCAGAAAGTGGACTTTTAGGAAATTTGGAGGTATTTGTGCCCCTAGCTTAAGGATTTTCATTTTTCATCCATTTTTTTTTTGCCCAAATTGTCGAGCTTGAAGAGGTCTTTGTGTTACATATAGGTTTTACTGGTAAAAAATCTATATTTTGGGTACTAGGGGCCTATAATATGCCCAAATTAGCCAAAAATGACCCCAAGACTCCTTAAAATCGATATCTTACATTATGTTTTTTTTTGCATTTACTCCTACATATGTGTTTTCCAAAATTGTCCACTATATCAGGGAGTCTCAGGAAGAATGTGGACCCAATATAGCACAGAAGATGATTTTTTTTTTCTTTTTCCCTGGAGCAGATTACAATTTTGTGAAGTGGTCTGTCCGGGCAAGTGACCACCTGCATATAACCCCACCATTAAATACCCATTAGATATATGGCTTAATTTTTGCTGCTAAAATTTAGAGTTAAGAAGTAGGTACACTATGCCAAAAAAGCAATTGGAATTCTTCTATTTACCTCATGCCAAGGAAAGCATACATGATTCTGTGGAAAATGCCCCCTTTTTCTTGTCTGGACAAAAAGTACTGTTTTCTTGTCCTCCTTTCCAGGATTATCATATTTAACTGTCATAACTATGTCAGTTATTTGTCCCATATACCTAAGTGCCCAGTGTGTTAGAAATTAAATTCTCCCTAATGGTTTGGAATAGCAGGAGGGAATGTCTGAAATGTCCTCCCGAATTTTATGTCCGGGCGAGTGACCCTTCAATAACCTTCCATGTTCAGAGCTTGTTTTTTTACATAAATAATATTCAAATCTCCCCGAAATCTTCAGTTCTAGACCATTTTGACCTGTAGATTACGGACATAACATTCATATTTATGCCAGATGTGTCTTTGGTATCAAGAAATGTGTGTACTTTTGATAGACAGTTTTCACAATTTTGGGTACATTTTTGCCCTTAACAGACAATCAATGTTTCTTCTCCTCCTGTGGAAGATTGATATATTCAACTATGTCGGTTATTTGCCCCCAACATGTATATACCTAAGTACCCAGTGTGTTAGAAATTAAATTCTCCCTATTGGTTTTGAATAGCAGTAGGAAAGGTCTGAACATGCCCTCCCGAATTTTACCCCTAAGTTAGATAGTGTTTTTGATGGAAATTATGAGGCATACACCATTTTTTTCCCCACTGAACCTGTATACCACCTGAAAGTACATGTCTCGGCCATTGTCTTACATGTATACAACAGTCTCTAACTTACTCTGTGGGACCCACATGCTAAACAGCAAGTAAAGGAAAACTTCTGACCTGAATTTTGCCAGAAATCCAGTCTCGAGCCTACATGGAAAATGAGCCATGGCCATGGAAAAAACGTATGTAGTATATCTAAATCAATGTCAACATGACCCTTATAACAAGTGCTATTGTAGAAAACATAAAAAAAAATTGATAGGAATCATATCATGAGTCATTTTGCTCCTAATAAGGGAAAATACCCCTGAGGGTCACTCGCCCGGACACCATTTCCAGGGTATATAGGTACCAGGCATTGCCATAGCAACGGTTTTCATATTTAACCAATAATAATTTGTGGTGAGGTACATCAACACCTATACATCATCCACCAAAAATATCTTTGAGATCCTCTATAGTTTTTTCTCAGACCCCTCAAAATCTAACCAAGCCCTAAAAGTCCACTTTCTGTGATTTATAACCTATATTTATTAAACTAAGTATTTATAGATATCTGATGCATTTGGTTTTAGTGATATTGCAGGTCTTCACATGTTCCAATTGCTTCTCTCTTGCTGTTCAAAGCTAAAGAAGATGTATTTTTATGCATCTGATACTTTGGTTCCATTGAATCTAACCAAATGTGTATGTAAGGGGCTGATTGAAAGCTGAGCTCATATCAAAATATCCAAAGAATCTGGAGATGATTGACAGGTGTGACCTTTGACCTCAGCTCACAGATGACCTGGGGTCAGAGGTGTCAATTAATCTCCCACTAGCTCTTAGCAGCCACAGCCACTGTAGTTAAGGTTTCAATGTATTCGGCTATACCTACCCCCATTAAATAGACACTGGTTTTTTTGTTGGTCAAAGTGACATTTACCTAGGACCCTTGGTTGCCTAGCAACAGCAAACAAAAACAATCCATGCCTAGCAACGACAGAAAAGATAGGTATAGAAGGTATTTATCCATACCTATTCCCAGTAAATAGACATTTGGGGTTCTGTTGGTCATAGTGACATTTGCTTAGGACCCTTAGGCTGCCTAGCAACAGTAAACAAAAACATTCTATGCCTAGCAACAGGGCGAAAGGTTAGGTATATAAGGAATCTAGCTATATATTTCCCCTGTAAATAGATACTGAGGGTTCTATTGGTCATAGTGACATTTACTTAGGGCCCAGGGTTGCCTAGCAACAGTAAACAAAAACATTCCATGCCTAGCAACAGGCAGAGAAGATAGGTATAGAATGTACTCAACCATACATATCCCAAGTAAAAAGACACTGGGGGTTCTTTTGGTTATATTGACATTTACTAGGACCCCTGGGTTGCCTAGCAACAATGAAAAAAAACAGTCCATGCCACTATATGTCACCATTGGTTGCCATGAAGAATGTATGCAGACCTCGCAAGATACTTGATCTAGCTGCAGCTATGCAGTATGCATGCTAACCCTCTGAGGGCCACTACATCATGACCATTAGTTGTCATGATGCACCGATGAAGTGCTAGTGAGTCTGCTCGCCAGCACTTCATTGGTGTATCATGCTGATCAATGGGCATGATGCACCCCTGCATTAGTGGTCCTTAAGGCCAGTCTGCTTACAAGCACTTCACTGGAGCATCATGCAGACCCCCGGGAAGTGTATCGAACCTGAAGGGTTGTCATGATGCAGATCTGGTGAGTTACTCACCAACTCTGCATTCAGGCATCATAAAAACCAAATGGATATGGAGCATTGCTGTTCTAGTGGCCCTTGAAGGATTCAAATAGGTTGCTTCAACCCTAAAAGGGTTTTAACACTGTATGTACAGTCAAAGCATTTTTCACACAACTTTTCTGACAACACTTACTGATTGATTAGATGCTGCTGCTGTATAGAGTTCCACTCTGAGCAAATGAACAAAAGACAAATACAACTTGTGTTTTTATCAGGCCAAAAACTCATGGTAGTGTTGTCTCAGTTGTTGTATTCTCAGAGTGTGTGGCTGGGGATTGTTAGACAAGATCAATATTAGATGTTTATTGTACTTCGGCTGATCGTTAAGGCATTGACTGCAGTGTGGGTGGGTGTACTGAACAGGGGTTTATGCGGAATGTGTATTTATTTCAGATGAAGAATGATAGTGTCTGTGGTTTAGAAAAGGAGGAAGTTTACATTTAAACCTCACATATAAGGCACATCCAGCGATATTAGTTCTGGAGCCCAAATGACAGGTTTGTTGGTAGTCCAGGAATTTTGCCTGACCCCACCCCTCCTTCTTAGAAGGTATCATACTCAATAGTAACTCTATGAGGGGATTTTCTTCATTGAAAAGAAGTGGGTTCGTTTTTTCCTTGTCCTGGAACGCTCAAATGTGTTCTCACCCCTCCCTATTGATAGATAATGACCATTCCCTAGTGAGTTATTGGTAAAAACCATCAGATTACCAGTATAATGCCTGTAAACTTAACCATCCTTTTATGTGTTGTACAATGTCCAATTACCAGAAGATAGTGTAGGGAATCGTATTTACTGTGTATCGAGGTCTGTATGTATTCGAGACTGTTACTATGTACCGTATCGTGGTAGGATAGGCGCTCTTTGGGAGCGTGTCCTATGTCTCTCATAAGAGGGCACCACAGGTGGCCTCGGGCGGTGTGACGTAGGGGGCGGACCAGAGGGTGCTCAGTGCGGAACCAATCAACCATAATGAGAGGTATATATATTCTGCCGTCCTTTGCAGTCTTACTGAGCTGGTAGCCTAACCCTGTCTCAAAATAGCCTAACGATTATCTAAGCGAGAGCATTACCACCTGACGGGGTACTGACTGTAGGCATATGTAAGGTTGAAACGCATTTGCAAGTCGTCTTGTAACCATAACGTAATAAAGTGATTCTGAAACCTACTCGAACCGACTAATTATTGCTTTGATAATATAGTTATCCCGATAGCATAGGATCTCGAAAAAGCAATACCTACAATATCATATATGTGACCAGACAACCAGAACGTATGCACACAAGCATCCTGCTTACATAATTATTATGTGAATGTATTGACAAAGGGATACATGGTAGAATTGAACAAAATATAACAGTGCAGATTAGCTTACACCTTCTATGAATGGTCTGTATAGATGACCTTATTTGGTTCTTTACAGAGCTGGTAGACCTATCAGTACACCCTATAATGGCTCTTTGTTCATTGCTGATTAGCTAATTTTGTATAGATGATCATTTTAATTGTCTATTCTGTGATGGAAAAGGGTGTCTGTGCTATTTGTCATCAGATATAGAAACCTCTTCAGGAAAACCTAAATCGTATTTTGGAGTCTGCATTTTTATGGAAATATCTAGTATGTGTCTCCAGTTTCAAGTCTGATTTTTTAAGATGGAAAAAAAGATATATTGATGGTGTGCGAAAAGTGCACCAGCAGGGATATGCTTTTGCAGAATAAAGCACCCCTAGAAAGGGTAGGGGTTGTACCTGCATTCCCATATAGAAGGGAGCACTCCCAAATAGAAGGGAGCACTTACCATCAATTTCATTTTAAAATTTGTAATCAATTAATAGTTCTATGTAAATGAAAAGCTTGGAAAATATAAGAGCTTGGTAGGATAGGGCAGAGGAATGTATAAACCCAGCGAGGTCTATAAGTATTAGGCCTATTATTTTTTATCGTCCCAAGGGGACAGGACGGTTTTCCATGTGCATTGAGACCCTGAGAATCCCAACTTAATCAATGACCATAACCATCAGTACAGTGCTGAATCAACATTGTAAACTACCAAAACTGTACCAGCATTTGTAAATGTCAAATACCTCGTACTGCCGGAATTAATATAGTACCTGCGCTCAGTTCAAATCTTTTTAAAGCGGAATTTCTGGTTTCAGGGGGTCTTAACCCTGTGTAGACATCATTTGGGACCCCCGCACTCAATAAAGAAGCATTTGATTTGATACTGATCAACTGGGGTGGATATCAGTATTTTTACCTAATTAAACAAAGGTTTTTTTCACCATTCCTTCCAGTAGATTTTTCTTTGTACTCCCAGCACAGATAAATTTTCACAATAATAACTTCAAAAAAGCCTGCAAAGGCCTGCAATCTCACCATTTCTGTGGGACAAACAGATGTTTTGACTGGTATAGACGGTGCCCGGCAGGTTTTTGTGTGACTACTCAGGGTATCAGCCTATACCCTACACTGTAAAAAAAAACACTGTTGAATCTACCAGGGATCCTTGTAAAACTGAACGGTGAACCACCATAATGTTATTGCAGTGAACCCGAGTAGCTTTTACAATAATCCCAAGGTGGCAGTACAATGGCACATGTATGCACAAGGAATCTCTGTGAAAATAACGACAGATCTCTTGCAGCTTTTCGCCGCTATTTTGACAACATTAATTTTTTACAGTGTATGCACATTTAGCTGGCCAAAACAGGTGTGGACATTGACGGAATGGGATGTGACAAGTGCCCTTAATTTTGTCACGTCCAAATGGCCGGAGCTGATGCTAGGCACTACACTAGATGGGGAAGGTGCATTAAGTTACGGGGTCTCACATAATGTTATTTATCCTCGTACCGAAAGAAAATGTGCTTAAAATAACAAAAGTTCACTCAAGATTTTGGGACAAACCTCAACTCCACTGGTCTACATTTTACAGATATCTCTTTCTTCATGCAGTGTTGCTATTTTGTCAGGGATATTTTTGAAAATGTTATCAACAATTTCCTCTTTTCAACTTAATGACTTCTACATCGATTACTTCTGGGCTCACGTAGAAGACCGTAGTAACCCTATGATTTGTGTGTATAGGATCGGACTGCATGGATTATGGAATTTAAAAGGATTTTTCTGCAAGGAATTTTAAAGGATTTACACTATGTTGATTGTGTAGAAATCATTTACACTATGGAATAGTCCTGACTAACCTGACATTTCCAAGTTGGTGGAGCTTGTAACCAACCAAACTCAGGTCAGCTTATGGGTGTGTGAGGCTTATATGGCTATAATATGCGAGGTTTGACTAAAGTAACCGCTTGACACTTTTGAGATATTTTCCTCTTTAGATTAGGAGATGACCTTGTTTACTGGTTTGTTCACTACTAAGCACTTGGAGCAGTAATCTACTACAGGTGTGAAGGCCCTTCACACCTGTCTAGGTGTGAAGGTCAGCCTAAGTGTGAAGGTGCTGGGTGGTAAGAAGGCCACCAGGCAGCTAACTGATGGGGCTCGTTTGATTCCGCCATTGCTTTATTTCTCCCTGCTCTGCAGGGTGGTCCATAAAAACTAACTACATACACAATAGTTTATTCACAATGGTAGTCACTTTGAGAGAATTGTTTAGTGCTTGATTGCAGTTAAAATGCAGATATCCCTTGCAAGGAATTCCCCGTGATAAACTTCTAAGATGATCGTTTCTAGTTTTATTGAATTGCCCCCCCTGGTGAATCATGCCAACCAATCAGTGGCTTATTTCTATGTAGCTGGTGTAAGACATTCCTCTTTAATCTCAGTCCTTATGTAATAATGCATATACCAAAAGAAAACCTGTACATAATCAAGCTGCAGTTTATATACAAATTCAAGCCCTTGGTGTGGGTTATATCGTGTTGCTGACCTCAAGGTGTGGCAAATACAAGGGTTTTGTATATAATCAGGGTGAGGCTTATACGCAGGTTTAGCAATAGGATTCGGTAAAGCAGTTGTAGTGGTTTTGGTGCTAATGCAGGTTGTCAGGCATCTAGAATCCTCTAAGGGCACCAAATGCATGAGTGCATCAATGATGTGCTCTTGAGATTGCCTAGGTTTTCGAACATACATCACGTGCCTCTAGCTCGCACCACTGATTTTATCTCTGCTGTAACCGGAAATAAAATCAGTGGTACTGCCATAGGGGTGAATATCAGAAAATGTATATATAAATCTGGTGCACACAGTACAAAAAGATTAAAGTCAAGATAATATTACAAAAGTGTATTATATTGATAATGCAACATCTTGGCCTTATGAAAACCCCTGGTGGACTGGTTCCGTCTAAGAACTGCAGTTTTTATTCATGCTCAACCGGATATCAGTGAATTTTGTGAGGTTTCTGTGATGAAAACTCTAGGATTGCTCTAAAACAAGTTAGGACAATCACAGCAACTTGAAATTTGGGCGGCAAGTACCATGGACTGAAAATTATTTTTTCTTTGAAAAATGTTGAAATGAGTCGTCTGTGATGAAAACTAACAATGCAATAAATTTGGATAAATATGCTGGAAATGTAATTATTTTAGGTCAGGACATTGAACAATAATGTATCATAGTCTACCAAAAATAAATATTGTATAGATAATGCTTTGCAAGATTACAAGACCAGAATTCCATTTTTGTCGGAGGCGTCTGTGACGAAAACTCATTTCTGCACTTTGGTGCTTGTTGTGGCCAAATAAGTAATGGGATTCTAATTATAACACACACAATTGATGTATAGGAGTACAAGCACCATATCAACCACAGAGAAGTCAATTGAATAACCTAATTTCATGTACAGGTGGGAATTTGAGCAATTTAAGGCACTTTTGGGTCAAACACAGTTTTAAACCCACCAACTCTTGAATAAAATCAACAGAACATGTAGCAAATGCCCTAAAATAATTGGGGCACATGATTTCTGCACATTTCAATCCATTTTTGACCTTGGGGAAGCATATGGTGCTCGCCAGAGAGAATTTTGTTCAACAGGTGTTTTCATCACAGACGCCTCAAGAATATGAGTCTGTATCAAATATCACCCAAAATCAACATGGCAGGCACCTGACCAGTCCAAGTCTTATGAGGCTTGCTGATTCAATCAAGCTATACTGTTTCCACCAAAATGAGGTCAACTTAACCAAATCTAACCACATCAGCAAGTACTAGAAGGTATAATCTTTGGACTGCAAAAGAAATTTGATCGGATTCCTAACATTGATGGCAAGATTTGTCAAAGTCTGAAGATAATCTTCAGAAAATCTTTGATAAACAACCAGATGTAACACTTATTTGACAAAAACAAGCCTCTCCCAGGTAATTGACTTCCACTAGGTAACACCAGACGGTTCAAACTTTGCAACAAACAAATTCGTGAGGTGTCTGTGATGAAAACAGCCTATATTAGAAATGGTACTCAAAATGCTACACTGCAGGCCCACAGCCTACCAATGCTTGTCAGAATTGATGAGCAGGCTATGTTGGTTGATGTGACATGTAAGAAAATCAAATGGATACTTAAATGAATTAGCAACATTATAACATGTAGTTGAGGCATCTGTGATGAAAACCCAGTCCACATTGACATTCTGACCCACAAATCAGGGACCATTTGACCAATGGCTAAAATCTTAATACCAACTTCACCCCCTTATAAGTTCTTTATGTGAAACGTATTAGAGACATTGATAGAGTTATTCTGACCTAAGAGTTATTGTCACAGATGCCTCGAAGAGTGAAATTCCACACACAAGTGACCATAGTGAAAAGTTTTCAATCAACATCCACCTTAACTAACATAAATATTGTAGGCCTAACATATACCTAATATCACAGGCAATTTTGGATGGGTTTTTAGTCTTTGAGTGGACAATAGGACATGTGCAAATAACCTAAACTGCAAAAAAACAGGATTTTTAGTGACTTTGGGACTTTAACTCCTTGACTCAAAGAATTCTTATCCAACAGAAGCAAATTGATATTTTTCTGAAAGGCTAGAATGTCTTCTGTAAAATGAGACCACGGAAGACAAGGTTGAATAAGCATGATTTATTCTATGGCTGCATAAAGACCAAAAACCATGGTTTTCCAGTTTTTTTACACTTATTCTGACACCCAGTGGGCACACAATGTTGCATCAACATTGACAACCAGTTGATGTTATGTTGATGGTGTTGATCAACCTGTTTTCAACACTTTTTCAATATTTGTATTTCAACGTTGTCAACCGTCACCATTTCAACATCCAGTCAACAGTTGACATATCAATGTCGAAATATTGTTGTCAACTCAACGTTGATTCAACATTGATTTGTCAATGTTGAATCAACAATATTGATTTCAATGTTGATACAATGTTGATTCAATGTTGATATGTCAACAAAACAACTGTCAACGTTGTTTCAACATTGTTGAAACAATGTTGAGTCAACATAGAAACACAAACATTGAATCAGCGCTGATGGTTAGATGTTGAATCACAGTTGATTTTGAGTATGTTGTTTCAACTTTCAATTTCAACTCTATTTCAACCCTAAATCAATGTTGATATGCAAACATTGCAAACGTTGTTTCAACGCTGAATCAACATTGATGTGCCCAGTGGGCACTGACCCGTAGGCAGGTGATTACAATCAGTGTGCTGCTAGAGGCATGTGATTTCCGCGAGCCTTGTTTTGAGGCCCAAATAGGTCAACAGGTCATGAAATCAAACGCAGTGATGGTGGCTGACCGGCGGCCAGGGTCGGCTGCCTGTGGGCAGTGATAGTGGAATAACAAAGATTAGGGATTAATAGTGAAGCAAATAATCATGCTCAAAGCTCTAATCAAACTAGAAACAATTAAAGGGCTAATGATACTGTCCCTACGCCCTACATCAGTGACTGACGGGCATCAGTTGGCCGTGAATTGGGGGTTTGTTGTGTATACAAAGATAAAATCACCTGCTTATAGCCCTAAAGGTGATTTTATTCCCCATAGTGTTACGGCCGAAATAAGATCAGTGGTGCAAGCTAGAGTCATGCTATGTTTGTTCAGAGGGGACGATTGCTTGCCATTACTGGTGAGTCTGGCCAAATGTTAAGTACTCTGAGTTTGCTTTTTCACAAAGGCATATCACGGTTTTATAGATAAATGTGAGGTTCATGTACATATGACAGAGATTACTCAATCACACACAACCCGGCATCACACTTTGACGGATCAAGACCAATCGAGTATGATAAATATTCAAATTGAACAATTTCTCAAAACATGATTGAAAGAGGCGATGGTTGCAGAAGGGCGATTATAATAGCTTTCAGGCCCCTGGCTAAAACACGGTCATTATGGAACAGTTTAATTTTCATATAATGTGGCCCTTTTTCAGTTTGATTTCATTACACAATAACAAAGAAGGACTTCATTTAGGATATAGATTTTCTAAAGTATTATCAAACTGGGACACATAAGAAAAATATCTTTCAGATATGTTTTTCTCCATAAAAACCTTAATAATTTTCTGATTTTGAAGCCGAACAAACTGACATGTAGTTCATGATTTCCACTTTCACTCCATTTGCCCGATGTTTTTTTTTTTTTTGTTCAAAACGACAAATCCCCTAGTTACAAGCCTGGATATGGGAAAAAAATATCTATGGTCCCTTTGATCTTGTGAGTGACCAGCATGAAATTAAGAAGCTAAAACCTGTTGATTTCAACTTATCAATCATGTGCTGTGTTTCACAAGCCATAGTTAATAATGGTCACAGTATATCCATTTCGAATACCAAATTATGACTATTGTAAAGTTACAACCACTCCTATCTTGGTCTGGACGCCTAGAAAATACATTAGATTATTTCTAACTATTCTGGCACCTCCCTTACTGTTATGCCCTCCTCTACCAGTGGCTTACCCAGAGCATATATGAACATGTTCTTTTTTTTTATTTTTACATACTTTTTCGAGGTCAAGTTGGACTTTTTGGAAAGTGCTGGCAGACATACAAAGTCAGTCTCAGCATTGTTTCATATTGAAAAACCGTGTCAACTTGTAGGAGAATTGAACCCCGGCAGCAGTGGAGCTGGGCGGAAGCCTTAGCCATCATGCCACACTGAATGGTGAGGAATACCAATGCAAAGTATATAATTGTCAACAGTTCACTCACCAATTCATCTGTGCACCCACATTTAGAGTAGAATGGGAGCTTGTCATGTCGAGTTATTAAAATGTATACATCCTTTATAGATATCCTAGATGATCCCTCCATGCCATATATCTCCATAATATGATAAATAAAGAAGAATTCAATGATTTTTTCCATCGTAAGCGAGTCATGGTCCACCATTCCCCCCTGCCTCCTTGCTCGATGAAATGTGTTAGTGGCCCGGATGTACGTCACAATGTTGAGAAAGTTGGGAATGTTGAGAATTGTCATCCAGTGACGGGAGGTTCATGTCGACAGGGACTACTGAAGGGTTGTTTTTTTTGGCACAGTGTATTCCTGGAGTTTACATTCAATATATAATTTTGTCATGCAGATAGAATTCAAATAATATAGAATAGTAGAAGAAGGAGGTTGGTAGGATAAAGATAAAAATGTGCACTGCTGATCCAGACAGTGAGATAGGAGATATTATTTGGATGAGTTAAGGTGAAGTGGAGGTGCGATGATAATGATGTTATTTTCCCAGCGGTGTGGGCATTTTCTACATCTATGGAGCATTTGTAGCCCTCTTAAGGAAGGTCAGGTCAGCTCAAAGCAGAGTGAAATATGACATATGTTTGCGTTACTTCAATGTAGTTGTATCCTTACCGGTGCATAGTGTATCACCAGAGTTGATGGGCGGCTATAAGTCAATGATTACCCAGCAAAACAAAGACAGGAGGCCATTGACTCATGGTGTGATTCTTTGCTGTTAGCCAATTAAGACTGGGGCAAGGTTATACTTGCTGTATAAGGTTTTAAATTCTGCGATAGTCTTTGCTTTCTGAGCTCTGGAATCAATTCTGTTCCACAGTTGGACACCCCTGTAATAAGGACTTTTCTTGATCTTTTCAAGCTTTGGTTTCTTCTGGGGGAATTTTATTTTCATGTCACCTCTGGTCCTTTGGGTCTTAGTGGCCCTTAGGCCCAGTTTTGTGGCTTGTTTGTACATAAAGATTGCCAGTTGTTTTTGGCGTCTGATGTCTAGCCTATCAACAACACACCGGGTGTGGAGGACCTCTTTACTGGTTTTAATGTTGAAGGACTTTGTAAAAATTCTAAGCCCCCTGTTTTGCAACCTCTGAAGCTTTGTGGTTTGATCAGCATTTGTCGGAACAACCTGGCTCTTTAATGTTGTCAATATCACTGGATGGCAATTGCCGTATTTAAAGTGTTAGTCCCCTTAAAAAAAGTAGCTGTTTTAAATAGTGAGAGCTTTCATGAAAAAAGGCCTGGCTTAAGAATGGGAGCGACTTAGTCTACATGTGGAAAGCTCCCTTTGTATGATGTTACGCCAAAAAACCCTTTCAATCTTTCTTACACTGTAAAACATAACTATTTAATCTACCAGGGATCCTCGTAAAACTGAAGAGTGAATCACCATAATTATATACAACAGTTTTTACAAGAAGCCCCAGGTGGCATTGAGTGGGTTTTCCACCGGAGCTGTTTTATTCCCGATTTTGAACCGTGAATGAATTGACCATTCCTATCCATTTTTGCCCACTTCTGCTCAAAATCAAAATTTTAATTCTTTATTGAATTGTGGGGAAATACATCAGGAATCTACCATAAAAAATTGGGAATGTTGATCCATTATTTCTTTCAAAACCGATTGAAATCCACTCAAAACAGGCCGAATTTTGTCTATCGGCTTTGGTGGAACACCTGCTTTACAGTTGTACAAGGAATCTCATATAAAAAAAATGACGGATCTCTGACAACTTGTGGACGAAGTTTCCGTCATTATTTAGAAGACATCTTTTTTCACAGTGTAAGGAGGGGATAATTATCAGTAAACCACACATTATAAGCCCATCTTTATAGACTATTTTAGAGGGTGGTTGTATCTTATAGAGTCTCCGGTATCTCAAGGTGTGGCTTATACGCAAGGTTTTATATGAATAATAATAGTCTACAGTATTGAAGAAATGCTGACTCTTCAGACCCCATTTGCGGGAGACCAGGAGGGTGTTGCTCCTAGAGTAAAATGAAGAGCTAGCTAAAAATGCCCTCATTTCCAGTCCTTTCTTTTCACATTGCTATAACTTGTCCCTTTTGTTGCTCACAAGTGGTCATTCAAGTACGGTGCTAAAAAGGGGGGATTTGAATAGGTACCTAGTTGGGAGAAGTCAGTCAGTATAATAAACTATGGAGCGTGTCACATGAGTAGGTACCTGGTAGTGCAGCTCTCTCTATTTTAAACAAGGCCGATGACTTTTCAGACTAATGTGGTGAGTGCAAGTACTTAGGTGAAGCAGTGCACGACTTGTTTAGAAAAGAGGGCACATACTCATAGCTCTTTTTACAATAGGAGCAACACCCTCCTGGAACTCTGAAACTTGTGCGGAAAGCCCGCCAGCAGGCCTCTGTACAGGAAACGAATATATGTTAAGGTTAGCCTTATGCACAGTTTAACAGCATTGGACCATAACTAACAAGTCCCATTTTACAGACTTAAAAAGAAAGTTACTCACGTTTGGTGGTGGACCTTGTGGAGGTCTTGTAGTAGAAGACACCAAGTTGTAGACTTTATGAGTATAATATGAGCCGCTCACTTAGAACTAATCAGTCCGACCAGGAGCCACTCTCCCCAACCACCCTGAGCTGCTCCTTCTTGTTCCTGCTGCTGGTTTGTGAGGAGGAGTGAGTGAGTTGGTGTAATGGTGAGAGTTGCTCCCTCACTCCCTCCCAGTCTCTGAGCTGCTCTCCAACCACTACCACGGCCTTTTATCCACCACCACCGCCTCCACCTGGAGCTAAAACTGCACATATAGGGCGCGCAATGCTTTACAGGCCTGTGGTGTATTTACCCTTTAAACCTTTAAAAGAAAATACCACCCCTTTTTCATGAAACCCTCATCTGGGAGTAATTATTTGAATAGAAAGATGAGGACATACTCAGTAACACATGTGGTAGCATAAAAGCAGGGAGCATGCTACTCTGGTGCATTTGATGACGTCACATCTGGTCCAAATGCACCAAGTGGTGCATTGTTTAAGCTTGAATATTGTTGCAACCATGACCTTAATTGTATTACTAAAGTGTTCATCAGCATTATATTACATAGTATAGACCAGATGGGTTGTGTGATGCTATTTATCAAACAGAATATGAAAGCAATGTAAAAGGCACCTCTGGGTAGCATTTGTTTGTAGTTTGACAGTGCAGTGCAGTCAATAATGTGATGCATTGGACCAATTGTGACGTCATACAATGCCACACATAAGGTGTCACCACCCTAAAACGGACCACGTCCAGGTTTACTGGCCAAATAGTCCCTTATGAACCTAGTTTTTTTTTTAGGAATTTGGCCCATAAAGGAGAGAAAGATGGGCCAAACTCATGGTTATTTGGTATCAGAATGATAATTAGGAGTGTTTCAATCATCCCAAAATATTTTTGTTCAAAACATCAGTGGAAGTTTATGTGGGTGAAGGGGTCCTGATGTGTATTCATGCGCTGATCATGCCTCACTATGCAAAAATTAATACCCGGTTACCATGGCAATTTGCACAAAATCTAGCCTGACTATATTTATGTGGACCTATCTTATGTTATCTCTCTAATTCATAAGCTAAAATATGGTGTAGGTTGCTAAGCACTCTGAGAATATTAAGTATTTTTAATATCAGGTCAAAGGTGGAAGACCTGTGATTTTTTGGATGGCCACAAGGCTTTTGGGGTGGTGACTCCATAAACCTGCCTCCTTCCCTTATGCTTACAGATGTGATACTAAGTATGCCTTCATCATTTTATTCAGTAAAATGCCTACCAAAAGAAGTCACGATGAAAATAGGGTGGTCTTTTCTTTTAAGGGCTGCTGATTGGATCATCAGGCTAACCCTACGAGAGTGTGTAAACCCACGAAGTAACTCGCCAGGGCTACATTCATGCATCATGCCAACCAATGGGCATCATGCGTTAATGCATTAGCGGCCTTTAAAGGGTTAATGTATCATAACCCAGAGGTAGTTAAGCTACATGAATGCAGCCCTGGTGAGTATTTTGCCAGGGCTGCATTCCTGCATCATGCCAACCCTACAAGGTTGATACACTCCTGCATGGCTGGCATGATGCTGACAAGCAGACTCATCGTCACTTCATCGGTGCTTCATGTTAACAATTGGGCTGCCCTAAAGCCATAAAGGTTTTACACTACAGTTCAAGTAATATTCTACTGTATAAACCCCTGACATAATTATAATAGGGTGTTCCCTAAATTCAGGAACATCCACTGTAAGGGCCATCTTTGCAGATTAAAAGCTGTGCCTTTTACGTGAGGGCTTGCTGTACATGCAAATAGTGGTTCAACTAACTGTGGTTGGCATGACCGATCCACTATTGTATTGTATTGTATGTAATGCACAGATCGTCCTGATGGGACGTTGTTAGGTGTGCACACATGTGGCTTGCATATTCGCATGCACGGTACAGAAAATGGGTGGTATGGCTCTGTGGTAGGCAAATCGATGACATAAAAATACAAGTGGTATGATAATCAGGGACATACAGTTTTTATGAAATACCAAATGTAAATACTTGTACATAAATAAAAACTAATAAGACACAACATTCTGAGCGAGGCAGCTATAAGGGCATTAGGTTAGGGGTTCTTTAACCAGTCCAGGTTATTAATAGCTGATTTAAAATGGCATTTGGTGGGAATCCTTTAGTGAGTATCACGGTCTAGTTTACCCCATATGGTCACACCCCTCCAGTTTGGCAATTTAAAATAGAAACGGGACTTGACCCTGCATTTAGCAAACTTTAACTTTCTATATCCCCTAGAGTGGTCCTTTTTCCACATTAGCAACCATAACTAGACATTTTGTCTGGATTCCATGGTACCCAATTTACACTGACGATGAAGCTCATGGACACTAATTTGTTGGATGCCAGTTCTTACACAAATCCTTAGTGCATGATTCTGGAGTCATTGTAGTTTGGTTAGCTCATAGGAATGCGCACAACCCGTATAAAATGAGCAATATTCTACAATATTTTCCCTGTTAGGTGTACCAAAATACATTGCCGTGCTCTTAGTTACATTGATGGTCATGTAATTGACCATCAATGCAACTAATTGTAATAGCCCTATACACATTGAAAATGATAACATTTTTATACATCGGATTTTCTATTTGTAGGACTTGTAGCTCTATGCAGTCATGCATTATCTCCAGGTGCTCTCTAGTCCCACAGTATGGGCCGAGATAATCACCTACATAGGTTAAAAGTCCATTTTTTTCTTTATGGTTTTGCCTGAAAATTCTTTTGTTATCCCAATGTTATCATTATTGTCAGCAGCCCAGGTTTCACAGATGCATAAGATATCATAATCTAGGCTAAGCTTGATATCAAGCAATTTCCTTTTACTTAAACTATGGGCATTGCAACTAACAATAGTTATTTCCTTGAGACCATCAATATAAGTTTGTGTGTAAACCAATATTTTTCTCCTCAGCTCCATTTTTGTTATGTACAGTTAGAGGGTATACACTCACAGAGGGTCAGCATGTGATACACCAATGCTGTGCAGCACACATGGGCATGATGCACCAATGCTGTGCAGCACACATGGGCATGATGCACCAATGCTGTGCAGTACAGATGGGCATGATGCACCAATGCTGTGCAGCACAGATGGGCATGATGCACCAATGCATTAGCGGCCAGGTTAAGCGTCGCAGCACCTTCCCCATTTGTACAGTTTTAATACCGTGTTGTCCCTAAGCGGCTCATGATTGGCTAACACATGTATAGTGGTAGTTAGGCTGTGTGTGATGTAGAAACACGCCTTGGCCACCATTATGCATACATAACACTGCATATTGGCACGTCTTATGCTGACTTCCCATCTAGGTATAGAACATGTAGCCTTACTTTTTAGTGTTGGTCATTAGTGATATAGGAAAAAGGGGCCTGGAAGGAAGGCCATTCATAAATCAAACAATAATCAGGTATAAATTTCTTTGGAAACGATTAAGTTGGTAAAAGAAAGCAGCTAATTCATGATCGTTTTGCCAACACGCTGTACTTCTTTTACCATGGCAAATTAAAAAAAGGAAATATTTTCGTTTCAATGAGAGTATAACTTTGTGTTTGAAACTGTACTGTAATACCGTGCGTTGCTATTTACAGCACTTACTTATAACTTATTCAAAATAAATCATAGAGGTCCCTTTCAAGCTCTATATAAAGACAAGCTAACAGTTTAGCTACCCGGCACATGTCTTCTGAAATTATAGTGTCTATTGGTATTGTGCAACATAATTATCACTGTAAAAGGTCACCATCAAATTAATGGCAGTTCTCTTGCAACTTGACGACGGAGTTTTCACTATTATTTTCACAGAGATTCCTTGTAACACAGTACCTTTCTGTACTGTAAACTGGGACTTCATTACAAAAACTATAGTACTTCATTACAACTACAGTGGTTCACTGCTCAATCGTACATGGATGCCATCTGGCGGACTCAACAGTAATTTCTTAGAGTGCAATTTGAAATGTTAGGGAAAACTGGAGAAAATCATATTTACTCTTGTATTATCTAAGCCTCCCAGACAAACAAAAATGCCGTCTGTGCAGAATGTATGGGGATGAGAAATTATGGACTTAGTGTGTGTGTGTTTGTTTTTTTTTTCATCAATGGTAAAATCACCATGACATTAGTGAGTTTAAGATCAGGACGTGTACGGCAACGTGTACGCCTACAGCAATGCTGAAGGATAGGCTACACGTCGCCGTACACGTTACAAGTAGCCAAATCTTAAACTCGCTATTGTTGATATTGGGACTTTATTCTGGCCTGCTTTCATCTTTACTCTGTGTTATCTCCACACCCCCAGGGCTACTTTCACACATACTCCCAGGGGGTCGGCATGATACATTAATGAAGTGCTGACGACCAAACTCACCAGCACTTCATTGATACATAATTCTGGAGCATAGTGCACTCATGGCTCTCAAAGGCTTAAGGACCGCTGATGCATTAATGCATCATACCTGTTGGCTGTCATGACGCACTAATGAAGTCCTGATGAGACTGGTCACCAGCACTTCATTGGAGCATCATGACGACCCTGCAGATATGTATCAACCCCGGAGGGTCAGTATAATACTCTAATGAAATGCTGGCGAGCAGTATCGCCAGCACTTCATTGGTGCATCATGATGACCTACGGCCTAATGATACCTCAACCCGTGTGTCCACAGGGCAAAAGAATTGGTGCAGACAAAATTCCCGATGACAAAAAAACGTTTTGTCGGCCGACAATTCAAACGTTGGCTGACAAAACGTGGTTTTGTCATCGGGAACTTATTTTGTCATCCTATTTTGACCATAATATCTAACATGTTTGATTTTTATCATTGGAAATGGTCGATGGATTTTGTCGTGATAAATTTCATCGTCCTGAGGCAACAAGGCTTAAAGGTTTATATCAAGGTGAATATCGATGCTCCATAGAGAAAGCACTGAGACCGCTTATTGCACCCCTGTGTTGAATAACCAGCGCCAAATCTGTATGATGACGTCATAGGTCCATTGTGCATGCACAGCCCTTTTGAAACGTAAACATCCAAGATGGTGGCGGTCAGCATATTGCGATGACGACAGGTGAATAAGGGTTTAATTTCAATCTTATCAATGAAATATCACTTGATTTTTAACTCAAACACCTTGAGATAAATGTAAAGATGAACTCTGAATATTTTGAGCCTCCTGTTTCTTCACTCGCGCTTCCTGCCTAAAGGCCTCGTGTGGAACGGGCAGGAAGCACTTGTGAAGAAACGGTTGGCTCAAACTAATCATCGTTCACCTTTACCATTATATGGCACTTTGTGGTCATGATACATTAATGCAGCTCTGGTTGGTTGACAACTAATCACCCTTTAGTGCATCAGGCCTCTGGAAGTGCATCAATCTGTTGGGTGAGCATGGTGCATATAATTATGTTCCCGTCGCGAATTGCTGCAATCCTATATCATAATGATGAAAGTAAAAGACTAGTTGAATTAGAATACTTAGCTCATGAGGTTAAATTTCATGTTTCTTTAGCAGGAAAAAACTAGAAAAAGACACTGTCTTCATAAAAGGTTAGTGCTCAAAGGTTGTCGGGATATTTGCTTGAACTATAGAAGTGCATGGTGACCATGGGTATGACACATTTTGTCTGCCTTTCAAGGCAATTCATGCTTATGGAAAAAAGCACATGGAGATCATTTTCTTCTATTCCTTTATTGGAAAAAGAGTAACGAAGCCCCCCTCTGAGAATATACTAATGATCACAATTATAGCGATATAGATATTGCCATTGGTGTGTGGACCAGAGTTGGGGCCAAGGGCGTGGACATGATAGTCTAATAATAAGACAGTAATTATTGACTGTTAATTACTTATTAATGAGACTGTTAATACGTGTAGGTGGACGCCCAGGGGTTGTCATGACAGCTTTTCACAGAATATTATCTACATCACCCTAACCCAGAATTGGAATAATGTATCAATGAAATGATGGTGATACTGCTCACCAGCACTTCATTGGTGCATCATGCCGACCCTCCAGAAGCCAGCACTTCATTGGTGCATCATGCCGACCCTCCAGAAGCCAGCACTTCATTGGTGCATCATGCCGACCCTCCAGAAGCCAGCACTTCATTGGTGCATCATGCCGACCCTCCAGAAGCCAGCACTTCATTGGTGCATCATGCCGACCCTCCAAAAGCCAGGACTTCATTGGTGCATCATGCTAACCTTCCAAAAGCCAGGACTTCATTGGTGCATCATGCTAACCTTCCAGAAGCCAGGACTTCATTGGTGCATCATGCCAACCCTCCAGAAGCCAGCACTTCATTGGTGCATCGTGCCAACCCTACAGAAGCCGGCACTTCATTGGTGCATCATGCCGACCTTCCAAAAGCCAGCACTTCATTGGTGCATAATGCGGACCCTCCAGAATTAAGCCAGCACTTCATTGGTGCATCATGCCGACCCTCCAGAATTAAGCCAGCACTTCATTGGTGCATAATGCCGACCCTCCAGAAGCCAGCACTTCATTGGTGCATCATGCCGACCCTCCAGAAGCCAGCACTTCATTGGTGCATAATGCCGACCCTCCAGAAGCCAGCACTTCATTGGTGCATCATGCCGACCCTCCAGAATTAAGCCAGCACTTCATTGGTGCATAATGCCGACCCTCCAGAAGCCAGCACTTCATTGGTGCATCATGCCGACCCTCCAGAAGCCAGCACTTCATTGGTGCATCATGCCTACCCTCCAGAAGCCAGCACTTCATTGGTGCATCATGCCGACCCTCCAGAAGCCAGCACTTCATTGGTGCATCATGCCGACCCTCCAGAAGCCAGCACTTCATTGGTGCATCATGCCGCCCCTCCAGAAGCCAGCACTTCATTGGTGCATCATGCCGACCTTCTAGAAGCCAGCACTTCATTGGTGCATCATGCCTACCCTCCAGAAGCCAGCACTTCATTGGTGCATCATGCCAACCCTCCAGAAGCCAGCACTTCATTGGTGCATCATGCCGACCTTCTAGAAGCCAGCACTTCATTGGTGCATCATGCCTACCCTCCAGAAGCCAGCACTTCATTGGTGCATCATGCCGCCCCTCCAGAAGCCAGCACTTCATTGGTGCATAATGTCGACCTTCCAGAAGCCAGCACTTCTTTGGTGCATCATGCGGACCCTCCAGAAGCCAGCACTTCATTGGTGCATCATGCGGACCCTCCAGAAGCCAGCACTTTATTGGTGTAGATGCCGACCCTCCAGAATTAAGCCAGCATTTCATTGATGCATCATGCCGCCCCTCCAGAAGTCAGCACTTCATTGGTGCATCATGCTGCCCCTCCAGAAGCCAGCACTTCATTGATGCATCATGCCAACCAGAAGCCTGCACTTCATGGGTGCATCATGCCGACCCTCCAGAAGCCAGCACTTTATTGGTGCATCATGCCCCCCTCCAGAAGCCAGCCCTTCATTGGTGCATCATGCCAACCCTCCAGAAGCCTGCACTTCATGGGTGCATCATGCCGACCCTCCAGAAGTGTATTCAGCAGGGCTGCATTCGTGCATCATGATGGCCAATGGGCATGATGCATTAATGAATGTGTTAGCGACCTTGAAAGGGAGTGTATCATGGATAGGATCAGCATAATGTCTTTATAGTGTCGACATTATGAATTACTGAATTGCTGACCAGGTCTGCATTCCTGCACCATGTCTGCAATGGACATGATGCATTGGCAGTGCATTGTTCACTTTTGCTATCATGATGCATATATTATGACCGCACACCTTACAATAGTCATGATGCATCATGGTGTGCAATATCGACAGGTATGTGCATGGGAATATCCAGGAAAAGCACTCAGAATCCCAGAAATCGTGGAATAAGTGGGAGTTACAGCTGAGATAGTTACATATGTGTACTATAATGTTGACATCTGAAGTAGCCATTTACTTTACCATTCAATTAAGGCCACAACGTGCTTCAATGCCTTAATTTGGCCAATTGGTAATGCATGAATTCAGCCCAGTAACTTCCCATTGCTGCATTCATGCATCATGCTGACCCTATGGCTTTGATACACTCCCGATTAGTCATCCTGATGCACTGGTGAAGCGCTGAAAAGCGGACTCATCAGCACTTCATTGGTGCATCATGCTGACCCTACGGCTTTGATACACTCCTGATTAGTCGTCCTGATGCACTGGTGAAGTGCTGAAAAGCGGACTCATCAGCACTTCATTGGTGCATCATGCTGACCCTACACCTTTGATACACTCTAGATTAGTCACCATGATGTAGCACTTAAATGCTCACAAACAAACTAACCAGGAATTAAATTTTATATATCATGCTAAAAAAATAGGCACGATGCACTCCTGCATTAGCTAACATGAAAGGGTTAAAGCATTGTGATAATGGTTAGTGCTGTGTGTATCTGTGTGTGTGTGGGAGTGGGGGGGGGGGTAACACCTCAGAGACACCTGCCTCCTCATGTATACACCTCATCAGTATATAACATCCTAATGACTACCAGTGCGCCAATATCTGGTTTATTAACTGGGAGATTTAATTGACACCCACCATGGATAGATTGGTTAATGTGAAAGCCCCCTAAGGTGAGGGGCAAGGAGGAGTCAGCTTAGGATACATCTGGCATGGAATGCGCCGACTGGTTGGGATAAGTTTCTGTGGTGATGCTTAAAGGCACAAGTGCATTATTTTAGCAGAGATCTTACATCTTTTCAAGCACATTATTTTAGCAGAGATCTTAAATTGCTTTCGGTCTGGCAATATGTAGCAGTTTAGATGCCCGGTAGCCAACATCACTTCTTATATAGTATATTCTCAAAATAAAATGACACCGAAAGACTGTATTGTGACTAGTGAATTTGATGAACCTACTATGAAGTTGAACAAGGCCTACCACAGAGTTCATCGAGTGAGCTACCATGATATCTCACATATAAGACCTGTGAGGATGGTTCCTCTGTGAAAATGTGTAATGTAGTTCTCGCCATGAATATGACCTTAGCTGTCGAAATGGCGTTAAACATCTATTACTCACTCACTCACTCCTGTGAGGATGGAACCTTTGTGCTCCTTGACGTCAAGGCTCCTCCCATTTACACAATATCCCCCTCAATGCAGCATTGAGGTCTTGTCCGTCCAATATGCATTGTGTAGACAGGGTTTGGGTTATTTTGGCTGCTCCTTGACCGATCTGGAAGGCACTTCTCAAGATGTTACGACTAGACTCCCTTCAAGTCATAGTAAGATCCCTCAGTCAAATGCCATTACAGCCCTGCATCTAGTGGCTGCTAATAACTATACTGGTACGACTGCCCTACCAAACTCTATGTAATTACTGCCTTAAGTGCTGATCATACAGAGTAGTCGCAGTGTGTTACCTACGATCAGCCACTCTGATATTGAGGGTTTTAAGCCATACTGGCTGTGTCTAGTCGTACCATCTTGAACAATGCCCTCCAGGAAAGGTTGGGAGTGCACTTTATGAGTGAGGAAATTATACTATAATTACACTGCTCAAAATCAAAATCCTGGCTACCTTTGACTATAAAATTGCTTGTATTTCTTGGTTAGTTTATTTCTATGGTCATTATGATTCATTTAGGTTGATATGTAATTGTGTGTCCTTTATTAATCAGAATAGTACGATTGTAAAAAAGTGTTTTTTTAGTGTCTCTTGTGAATCATATTTGCCACAAGAACCACTTAAAAATGGCAAACGAGCACCCAGTTTTAGATTCACAGTATAATTTGCAGCCACAAATGCCAATGTGTTAAATTTCAATTAAGTTAATTTCATCGACTCCCTGCTTTATTAGTGTCCTTGCTAATATTCCCTTATGAGATATGAAATATCAACCTTCCACAAACCATCTTTTGATTGGCACAGAGTGCTCTAAGACATTGTGGTCGCTGGTCGTTTATATGATGCATCAATGTAGCTGTGGTCAGTTTTACTAGCGAGTAAATCGCAGGTGTGCATTACTGAATCATGCCAACACTGCGAATTCGACACACTCTAAGAGAGTCAGCATGATGCTTCAATGCAGCACAGGTGAGTAACTCGCCTGCACAATATCAGCGCATCACAGTGTCAAATAACACGAAGCCTTGGTGCATCATACAGGCCTTAACCCATTGAGGGCTAGCATTGACTATAGTCGACACCATGGTAGGCCTAGCGTCGACTATAGTCGACACCATGGTAGGCCTAGCGTCATCTATAGTCGATGCCCTTTATATAGGATTAGTATAGGAATTGAAAATAGGCTTGTCCTCTAGGAACTATACTTTTTCAGAGGCCGTCCCCATGGTCAGAGCAACAATTTTTGCTCTGCCCTTAAAGGGTTAAGGGTGAAACAAAGGAAACAATGTGTGCATTGATTTGCCGTATACTAATTGTTCATGTGGTATTTATCCGACATTTTAACTCGGATAAGAACAATGGCTAGTTATCGGTGTGTGGCATTTAAGTGGTTTTCACTGTGCACTTGTACTTTGATCCAACATGGCGGATTGTGGGATTCAGCATTTACCAAGCTGTTGTCTCTATGCAAAGAAACAAAAGGTCTTACTGTCCTGAACGACCTCAATTTCTCATTTGTTTTTTTTTACGATTTGAATGATATAAAAAGAATACTAGACGATTACAGGGCGGCTTTTTGGTTATTTTCTTAGATAATTAATGGCAAAGTCCTCCATTCTTGCAGGACAACACTTGCAGGACACCACATATCTGGCTGTTATTCTGTTGTTTTTTGTTTTGTTTCTATGGCTTGCGAATCAGAACATTATCAAGGTCTTTACAGACTATAACTAAAAAACCACGTTACTGTTTGTTAAGGTTTGAATACTTAGATGATTAGATTAGTGACTTGATTCTTGTTTTTCATTATTTCTTTGTAAAAATTAATCTGTAGGTATTTGGTCCTGCCAAAGTCAATCCTAACCTGCAGACCCTTAATCACGATCGGCAACTCTTCAAGACTTAGATTAAAGTGAATTTTCAAATATCTATATCTGCGTATTCAAAACCGGTGCTCATTCAGAAACCGGGCAAGTACAATACAGTAGCTGTTGTTTACACAGCCAGTGGTTGTACACCTCTTGCCATATATGTTACAACAAAGAGCTGTGGTAGGCTCAATAAATGTGAGCATAGCTGGTGAAAGACATTCAGTTTTTTTAAAGGTCTGTTCCTTTGAAAAGAACAGAAAGGGAATTTGTTAAATTTGATTCTTGTCATCTCATATTTAAACTCAACAAACATATGCACATATAAAAGTGGGCACGAGTACACATACAGGCCATATTCCTTTTTTTTTTTACCACATTGACCTTTTTTGTTTCTTTGTTTCTTTCTCGGGTGTTTGCCCATGACCATAGACTGGGGGCTAGGTTTTGAGAATTCCGTTCCCTTTAAGGCGCACCCTCATCATTTGCCAAGGCTATTAGTCACTCTAGGGGCTCATCCGCTCTGTACAACCCTCACTTCGTATGCTGGGCATTAGAGTAATGTTTTATAATTTTGGACAGGACTATATAATATCTATGGAACTTAACTGGAGGTCATTTCTTGACACACTTTGACAGCTCTCCTTCAAATCACACTGAAAAGCCTTAAAATATTGCCCTCACAGTATTATGCACTAGCTAGTACTCACAAATGCCTGCACCAGTATGACTGTCCCACCAAACCTTGTGTAATTACTGCATAGGTGCTGGTGATAAGGGGTGCATCCACTGCGACGGATGGACCATCCGTCTCCCTTCATCCATATTTTTCTCCATAGAAATCAATGATAAATGATACGGATGAAACCAACGGATGGTCCATCCGTCGGCAGTGGGCGCACCCCTATACGGAGCAGTCGTAGGGCAGCACCTACGATAATGTGCTTTATTCTTGGCAACTTTAAACCATACTAGCTGTATGAAGTCGTATTACATTGAGAAATGCCCTTCTGATGAGTCTATGATCTATCAATATACATAATTAGTGGCCAATAGAAATACCAAAGCCAATCTGGCACTGGAAGCGTCATACTGCAAGTATCACAAAGCTGTCCTAGAATGCCCATAATAGCTTTACACGTATAGGTGCTGACCCAGTGCTGTACTAATTAGCATTCACCGAGCATACAGACACCCATAGGCCCCTTCTATCTCACTGTCATCTCTGACAAATGGCCCCTTCTATCTCACTGTCATCTCTGACAAATGGCACAAGAGGGATTGTAGGGGAAGCTTCAGTTCATGGTGAAGGTATTACCTTCTGTACTCTGCATCAACCTGGGATTTACCTTTTGTGACCGCAGTGTGAACAATTATTGTTGAAATAATAGTTGAATCCTTGTCCCAAAGTTGCCATTATTTTTTTAGAGAGATTCCTTGTACCACTGTACTGTCACTTGGGGCTAACTGTAATAACTGCAATAGGCCTTTTTTTACAGTGCATGTGAGCACCACATGGAGGATTAACCCTGTAAGAACTGGGGGTTAATTCAGGGAGCCGGTAGAATCCAGACCAGCGGGCGGATTTCGATAATCTATCATGAGTAAAAGTATGGCGATCTTTTTGTAAGATAGTCTCTGTATGTACACTTGTCACTCTAATTTTTTAGAAGGGGAAGAGCCCCTGAACCCCCTTCTTATTTTTTTTCCATCTACTCTTGGTCTCTGCCCTGTCTTCAAAAATCGGCAGACATTACTTTTTATCTACCGTTCTCAATAAGACTGCACACGACTATCTGCCCACTGGTCTGGATTCAGCAGCATCGTTAATTCATAACTTTAAAAGAATATTCTTACATTGAAATGTTCAAATTGACAAGGTCGTGTCATACTAAGAATAATACTTTCATTGAAACGAAAATCTTTCATGAAAATTGTTTAAGATTTCTGTAGTAAAAATCAAAACAGCATGTTCCGAATTGCATCAAAAAGAGTTTTTTTCCTCACAAACCTGCTCGTTTTCAAACAAAATCTATATCTCATAATTCTTTTAACTTATGAAGTGCCATCCAGGTACTTTAGCACTTTTTGTCTACTGACTAGGCCTATCTGTTTTTATTACTTGATCATGGTACACATGAAAGGCTGTTTGATCTTTTGGTATTTGAGAAAATGCTGAAAACAAAAATAGGATTTTCTCTCATAAGCGGCCATAGTTAAGGCCCCCATCTTTAAATGTTAATAGATCTGAAACTAGCACAATAAACCATGGTTTTTGCTTCTATCGCCTAATACATAAAAACTGATATAATTTCAAATTATAAATTAGAGAAACTGCTGGTAGTTCAGGATTAACCAAATTGTGGAATATACTTATATCTAAACCTTCCTCTTTTATCAGCTGTTGATATAGCCCATGGTGAGTTTGGTAACATTAGCTACATCCATATGTGTGCGCAAAGGAAAAAGAAATAGCAGAGTGGACATGTTTTCAATGGCCGCCAGCCCATTGTGTTTTATCCCTATGCATATTGCACTGTTATTAATCAGTTCAAATAAAGCATCCTATTTTGTGGATATTGATTCTACATTTGGTTTAGTAGGAAACAATGCCCATCCCATTAACACTAACTAATAAGTGAATACCAATGAACCAATATTCCTATTATCTCTACGCCTCCATACCAATAAGTCAATAATGAGTAAGCTGTTTATTACAATCATTGTTAATCAACAACAGGTGCTTCTTATTTCCCAATTATAAAACTATGGATAGTGCACTGCAGTACAAGTGACCTTGAGTGTATTATTAAGCTATTAATTCAGTTATTACCTCCCACTCGTTGGGGTTTGTTGGGGACAACTCACCAATACACAACATCCAAGTTACCCCTCACATGTACGCATGAGCTGATTCCCGGTCGGACAGCAGGGACAGGGTGGGTCCCTCTCAGTGAGGGCCTATGTTAAGTCTATGGGAGTCGCCTTTGAAGACCTAATTCTGCTACTCAAGGCTACCCAGCAAATTGTCGTGATTCCTCGTCAACCTGTGTGAAGTGGCTCACACATGTCGCTAGATGGAACACGACGTCGTTATAGCACAAGATCACCAGGAATAGCAATGGTGGTGATCACATGGCCTCACCTCAGATGGCGAGGATGGTGATCACTCAGACTCACCAGGGATGGCGACGCAGGTGATCACTCACCTCGCTAGATGAAACACACACCTCGTCATAGTGCATGTTCACCAGAGATGGCAACATGAGTGATCACTCATCCTCACCAGGGATGGCGACATGAGTGATCACTCATCCTCACCAGGGATGGCGACATGAGTGATCACTCACTTCGCTAGATGAGACGCACACCACGTCATAACACACGTTCACCACAGATGGCAAGGATCGTGATCACTCACACTCACGGGGGATGGTCACTCAGGTGATCATTCATCTCGCTAGATGAAACGCACACCATGCCATAATGCACATTCACCACGGTTGGCGAGGATCGTGATGACTCACACTCACCAGGGATGGCAAGGCGGTTGATCACTCACCTCGCTAGATGAAATGCGCACCACGTCATAGCGCAGGTTCACCATGGATGGCGAGAGTGGTGATCACTCAGACTCACCAGTGATGGCGATGCTGGTGATCACTCATCTTGTTAGATGAAAAGCTCATGATCATCGACATTGGTAATCATGCAGCCTCACATCTGCCAGATCAATGTATGTTTTGCCAGAGAAGGTACTGCCATTTGTATCTTCCCTCTAACCACAGACAAGGTGTTCATGTAGATACTTCCTTATGTATTTTTCCTGTAACCAGACAAAAGGTGTTTATGGATAGTTGCTTTTATTTTAGAGATACCTCCATCTAAATTCAATTGATATTTTTCTATATAATCTTGTTTGATTCAACCCTGAAGTATTACATGGAAATCAGTGTGCAACAAAGCACATTTGATAAGTATGGGACTTATACTTCATGCCCACACTTCCTAGATAGGCTACATGTTGAACAGTGGTGCTGTCTCAACAACTTTGGCAATGGTGGTGATAAGTTGCCATTCTGAGTGAGAGTGACTGACAGATGATGCAATCCTCAGAGAGCATTGACATGGAGTGACACAAGTTCACGCATTGAGTGAGACCAATGTTGGTAATGGTAGTGATAAGTCGCCATTTTGTGTGAGAGTTGATGCCAGTGGCACAGGAGTGGTACATAATCACACAGTGAGTCAGATCCATGTTGGCGATGCTTGTGATAAGCCGCCATTCTGAGTGAGAGTTGACAGGCAGTGGCACATATTGACGGAGTGAGTGAGATCCATGTTGGCGATGGTGGTGATAAGCTGCCATTCTGATTGAGAGCTGACCGGGAGTGGTACATAATCACACAGTGAGTCAGATCCATGTTGGCGATGCTTGTGATAAGCCGCCATTCTGAGTGAGAGTTGACAGGCAGTGGCACATACTTACGCAGTGAGTTAGATCCATGTTGGCGATGGTGGTGATAAGTCACCATGCTTTGTGAGGGATGACAAGGGGTGGCACATACTCACGCAGTGAGTGAGATCATGCTGGTGACTGTTGTGATAAATTGCCATGCCATGTGAGACTGACACAGAGTGGCGAAAGATGACGCAGTGAGTTATCACTCAAAAAGGAGTCACCATTGATGACCAATCATGGCGACAGATAACGACAATTTGCTGGGTAGAAAAACCATGGGCATGTACACTGTCAGACTGCGCAAAGCTATTTACAGTACATTGCTTTAATTTTTGTGAAACAGTAGGAGCTGCTGTTAGGTACCCTATATATAAAAAGGCATTAGTTCGTCGCTGCTTCCGACCCCATTAAAAAAAGCTTGAATGCTTGCCAGGAACAGATAAACCAAAACAGGCTACCCTAGAAATATCTACTTTTCTCAAAGTTAACTTGATTTTTCTCTAAGTTTTCAAGGATTTTAATATTTTGAGGTATTAGTATACAATTAAACTTCTCCTTATAGACCAAATCGTAGGATTTAAAAAGGAAATATCATTTAAAACAATATTCTCCACCCTCAAAGTCGTCATAGCTATATTTTTCCTGCAGTGTCGTCCATCTTGAATCTCGATTCAAAGACATCGGGATCCATCCTGATTTTAGTTATTAAGGAAACTGTTAGTCAGTGGTAGATCTGACCCCATGTACTTACACCTTTAATTTGTTAGGTCTTATGTTAATATGTGATGAACAGTTCCAGAGATATGTTCATAAAACCGAAACCTCCAAGAGTATCTGCTGGGAGAGTGTAGAATTGCTTGTGCTTGCTACGTTATGCATTGTTGCTAGGTTACGCGCTGTTAAGTTATGTGCTTCCAATGTAAGACACTAGGGGGCTGCACTGGGGCTTATTTGTTGTAGGCTTCAAAATTACATAGGTATTGATGTTATTTGCCCTAAACTGAAGTGAATGCAGATATTGATGGTATTGATTTAGTGAAATACACTGTACAAAAACAAAATAGTTTGGCTACCCCCCTAGTGCCGAAGGCATTAGTACAAATCTAATGACCCTACAGTAGCTTGCCGTGTACCCAGTATAGGGCAAGCTACTGCCCCTTTACAATTGGGGCTGAAAGTGTAGGGGATTAACTCTTGACATCTGTATGGGATTTCATTACAAATTACTTATTTATATGAAAGATGTGACAACTTTTATCATGTACACACTGACCCACATAGCACAGACCGTGAGTGTAGGGTGTGTTGTCCGTCCCCAACCCCCTGCATCCCGGGTGTGCAGTGGGTGACCATACCCCTGCCCCTCAATGCACCCACCATGGCTTCCAATTCAGCAGTACCTACCTGGTGGAGGAACTCAGACCAGGAGGGTGTTGCTCCTATAGTAAAAGGAAGAGCTGGCTAAAAATGCCCTAATTTCCAGTCCTTTCTTTCCATGTATATATCAAAAAGGTGGATTTGAGTAGGTAACAACACTGAAAACATGGAAGATCCGAAACTAGTCAGCAGTGACCACTTTAGGTCCTCAAGTTGGCGATACCTAAAACGACAACTTTAGGTAGTCAAAATGACAACTTTAGGTCATCCTGATGACCTAAGTCGTCAGTATGATGACTCTGTACTGTCAGTATTGTCATACTGACGACTCAGGTTGTCAGGATGACGACCTATCATCAACTTGAGGACCTAAAATGGTCACCGCTGACTAGTTTCGGATCTTCCATGTTTTCAGTGTAGTTGGGGAGAAGTCAGTCAGTATAATATACTATAGAGTGTGTGAAATGAGTAGGTTCCTGATAGTGCAGCTCTCTCTGTTTTTAACAAGGCAGGTGACTTTTCAAACTAATGTGGTGAGTGCAAGTTGAATGGTGAAGCAGAGCGTGACTTCTTTTGAAAAGAGGGTACCTAATGACAGTTCATAGGAGCAACACGCTCCTGGTGTATTAGCACAGCATAGGGTCATACTCAGCACCTAACTCATGGGAGGATATCTATGAATTAATGCGTTCATCATGGGATAAACAACAACACACAGGGTTTGTTTGGGATAACTCACGAATAGTACAGCATTCCAAAGGGTTTTAACCTGATGTACATGGTAGATTTTTTTTCTCCCCCTTCATACTGAATAAAGGCAGCATTATGTTACTAACTTCTAAAAGATAAACCTCCTCAAAATACCAATGAAATATTCCATTTCTACCATCCATGCTACACTTAATTTTGAGGGACATTTGAGGGGTTTATATGGTATAAAAAAACTTGCAGCCATACCCATTATCTTTTAGTCCTGACCCTAAAGTGTATTGGCACACACATTTTTAAGCAGGGAGTAACATTTAACATTTTGGTTAATGAATCAAATTGTACTGCTTCCTTACAGTAAATTTTTGCTTTGCATAGTGTATTGGCACCTCCTCATCAATCATGAACAAAAATTGGTCCCATATCGACTTGCTGTGCCGTTTGTAGACGATAAAATATGATCGGCTGTTACTCTCTGCTCAAAATTCTCTTCTTTGGTGCTAAACCAGATACCATCTCTGTTGTCCCTCGCACAGCACATCCATATGGGTCTTTTTGAATCACAACAAGGACACTTCCGGCTATCATTTGATACATTTTTTGTTCAATTTTACCAACAATTGTTATTCCTACAGAAAAAATATTGTAAGGGATCAGCGAAAACTTTGCTGTAATAAGATGTACGAAGGTCTAGGGCACATGCTGATGTACTTTGTTGGGGTCCAAATGCTTTTATGTTGATGAAAACTGATGCTGTCCATTGGCGAGTGGTGGAATTTTGCCAATGTTTCTAAAAGACTGGGCATTATATGTGGTTAAAGCTTGTCGACTGCCTGGGCCCTATGTGTGTTACTCCCTGCTCAAAAATAGCAGGGAGTTATCAAAATGTGTACATATGATATCCTGATGATAGATTATACACTCCTGCATCTTCCTGGAGTATTTGGTTATGATCCCAATACTTGAAATTCCGAAAATCTGCATCAGACCAAAAGATTTATCCCACTTTTTCACATCTCATGTCCCTAATATTGTAAAGATTACTGTTTTTTGTGGCTTTTATGATACATGCACCTCTCACTTATTCAAAAAATGTGTTAAATGTTACCTACATGCAGTTATTTACCCCCACTAACCCAATCAATGGTGGAATTTGAAATTTGAGCAGAGAGTAGGAATAGGAAAATGTTGCAATTTTTCCAAGAAGTATCCATCAAACTCCACCTACTACTGTTTCATTTGCTTGTTATTGAGTCCCCCTAACCAATTTATGTAGATTTGTGTACATAATTTACACTTTGTGCTATTTGGGGGGGTGAAATTAATTTTGAGCAGGGAGTAATGCATTACTCCCTGCTCAAAAAAGCCAACTTGTGGTCCAAAGTGTGACCAGTTCTATCACAAAATACTGCTAGATATGGAACAGATGATAGTTGCATATTAAAGTGTGCATATTGAAGTTAATATGGATGAATTACGGTGATTATTTGACAACTTTTGACAAAGCTAGATGACAAAAGTTCAATATCCGATATCTCGGAAAATTTTTGAAGGAACATATTTATTTTTGGAATCATGATACATACTTACTAGTAGATGTTGTAAATGGATTTAGGAGTCATTAGGATATAGTTAAGAGGTATATCGAGTTGGTCTCCGAATTTTGAGCAGGGAGTAACACAAATTACAACAGAATATCTTTGAACGCTTATAAAAATGGACCCACTAGGAGTTGCTTTGTATGTCAGGTGTTTTTACAGATCCAAGACATTACCCTTTGAATATATTAAAGTTGTTTTAATTTATTTTGAGTTTCACTGTTTTTGCTTTGTCAGGGCCAAAAGTGCCACTTTCAAAAATTTTTACATTAAAATCTTAAGCTTTTAACGTATGTATTCTTTAATCTATGGGATCCACTATCATTAGCTACTTGTATCAGTGCCATTCTGGTCCGTATAGAGGCCAAACACTTCAAAATTCTTTATAAAAACAAGCAAGTAGCCATGTCAGACCATGCATACTAACGGTGAGAGGAACCAGGTCACCACTCCCGGAAAGAAGGGCAGCATGCGAATGGCTACCTGCAATGCGGTTCACTTTCGGGAATCATTGAATCCAAGGATATTTCCAATGTTATCAACTAAAATACTATGCGAACACCATCTTGGATATCTTAAGAAGTGTACATGTAAACGATTCAACATGGCAGGATAGAGATTATATGAAAAATAGAGGTGCAGACATGGAGGTATGGTTGGCAGTTGAGTAAAACTTACATTCACGTAGGCCTACAGTACCATTCCTGTGGCGTTATGGCCAACACATTTGCCTCGTGCCACAGCTATCTGGGATCGATTCCCCATAGAGCTTGAACAGTTTTAACTGGACTATCAACAACATGTCCAAATTCTACTCAAATGCCTCTTGGTCTGGGTTGAAAGGGATCAGAATGCAGTTATTTCCTGATAATGCATGACCGTTATGACCAAAAAGGCACTGGAACAGACAGAATGGTGAGATAAAGGATTTTAGACCACGGCTGTGCAGAGTCATGGTGCATTATCCCCAATGCCGCCTTCTGATTGGATGATTGACTGTGCATTATCTAGAGGGATAATTTGATGTCATGTGATTATTTCAATTCGAGGGTAAACACCGGACACCTAATACGTGAGGTTCTAGAGTAGATGAATGTGTCATGCTGAAAAAGTAAAAAAGGGAAAGAAATGTGGACCTGATTCATTACCATACCAAGCAGATGTTACCCTGTCAGAATGCAGATGTGCACCACATCTGTGAGACATTGTAGACTACCTGCAAGGTGTGAACTCATACATGACAATCATGATATCCAGGCACTCAGCACCCCTCGGTCTGCCAACAATTACTAACCCTTGTAGGGGGGCTATTGCTTTTTGGTTGGCATGATGCATGAATGCAGCGCTGGCATCAGGGCTATATTCATGCATCATGCCGCCCATGTTTATTAATCCTGTTGTGTAGGCGTATAGTACATGGTTGCATTCCTGGTAGGATACTCGCCTGGACTGCAGGAAGGCATTTCTCAAGAAGGTACAAGTAGACAACTTCCAAATAGTAGCAGGATCCCTCACCCTAATGCCATTACGGCCCTGGAACTAGTGGTCACTAATGAGTGCATTGCCTACGATAACCAAATATAATTTTGAGGGTCTCAAATCGTAGTGGCTGTGTTCAGTCGTACCATCTTGAGCAATGCCTTCCAGGGCTGTGTATCATCATTATGATGTGTAAGTACATAGATAGAACTAAACGACCGTGGTGTACGAGGTGGCCGATCCACCCCCCGAGGGGTGGATCGGCCACCGAGGACACCAGGGGAGTTTAGTTCTATATTTATTTTATGTTTTTAGGGGGTTTAAATAAGGAGAAATTATCAAAATCTGGTACCGTAGTTCCCCGTACGAGCGCCGGTACGCCATTTTGAATGTTTACATGCACCCAGAACGAGGCTGCAGTGGTGGATCTGCCGCTGTGGTGGATCGACACACGTTACGCCACTGGGGGTGTGGCGATCGGCGGCGCAATGCTATCTCTACGGGAAGAAGTTATTCACATAAAATAAATTAAAGTGGCTTCCAGATGGTTTACCATGTATACAGGTAACTCACCCCTGACTCGACCACTAGGCATGTTGGTACTAAAGTCGACCATCCTACCTTATTCAAAGTTATTGTCACAATAAATGAGATTTATTCATATCAGGTGCAGGGTATTCCTATTTAAGTTAGTTGTGCAAAGCCAACTGGTTATCACATACTATCTGATAGAAGTTAACCTTTGGTGGTTGACTTAAGGTACCATAATGCCTAGTGGTCGAGTCAGGGGCGATTTACCCTATTAGATACCATATACATGGCTGCAGTTCATGAGAAAGTGGAGTGACTATAAGGCTTAGTGATTCCAGCTACGGTTTCCTTATGGCTATGGTAACAACTATTGTAATAACTTTCATATATAAGGCCTACCCCACGCATAAGGTACCCACACCAGGGGCGGTGATTAGCCGCCAACTCATTCCCGGGGATCGATTGCCAAATTTCATGCCCCTTTAATTCAAGATATCTTTATTCACAGATATCTTCACAGATATCTTTATTCACAGAAATGTGAGCATTACATTTATCAAACTCAAAAAGAGATGAGGAGGATTTGATTATCACAAAGGGGGTATCAGGGACAGTGGGAAGCTGTTTTTTTCCACAAGCAATGACAACAAAATTTGAGCCCAAAATGCATATAATTAATGGTAATGGGAAAATGTTAATAAGTACAGGTCTAATACAAGCAATATTTGGATGATGGCCTTATTTCAGTAGGTATGGTGACCACAACCACAAGAATTCAGGTTTCCCGATGCAGGAAAAATATGATTAATCCATGTAAACAAACACAGAAGCAACCCACATACAATTAACAGAGTCCACTCTGGTAGGTTTTGGGCAAAATGTGTGAATGTGATTAGGTCTTCAATGCATATTCTGTCGGATATGATATCTGGATTATTACTGGGGCCTATTTCAAAATAGCTAACATACACCAAAGCAATTGAGAAAGCTGCCACCCACCCACTCCTCCACTATTTACTCAAACTATCAAATTTACCCCTAAAGGCTCAGTCTGGCTCTGTTAGTATATGCTTTGCTCTCACTTACCGTAAATCCCCGGTCATAAGCCGGATTTTTTTTTCTATTTTGGGCCCAAACCAGCTTCTTAATTTTTCCCAAAGTCCCCCCCCCGGCTTATGACCGGGTTTTTTAACTATAGAATAAAGAGGAAATGGTAAAAAATTGGCCCTAAAACCGGCTTTTAGGATTTCCCTGAACTCTACCCCCGGCTTATGACCGGGGCCGGCTTGTGACCGGGGATTTACGGTACAGGGTATAATTGGATAGCGCAGGTTATTTGGCAAAGGTGCTTAAGGAATGGCCATTATATTTCACAAGGGGGGAGGGGGAGTTCTGCACGTATGTGGCAAAAATCTGTCCACCCCCCTTTGAAGAGGCCTGACATGCCTTTATTTAGTGGGTGGGATTTTGTGCATGTATATGGAATGTCATATGTAAGCAGTTCTGTTATTGAGCTTTCAAACTACTCTGGAAACGAACCGTTTAAAATTCATAATACCATAACAAAACAAAAGAGACAACAACAATAAAACAACAATGATATTATGACAGGAAAGGATAGTGCCATAGTCAGCCACAATGAAAAAATGAACAGTTGAATCTACCACGAATCCTTGCATTTTCTTTTCAAAGTAGCCCCAGATGGCAGTAGGATGGTACAATAATTTTCTCTGGCAGGTTTGGCACAAGGATTTCGCTGTTATTGCAACAACATTGGACCAGGTTTCTAGTTATGGGGGATTATGTTTTTTTATCAATTATCTATGTTCCTGTTAAATATGCCAGTAAGATGTTAGAATGAAGTACATTTTTATCAAATAGGCCTGTTGTCTCACTAGCCTACATTAAACCTGCTAAAGGCCATATACTTCCAATAAATGGCCAAGGAAGAATGTCAAAATAAGATAAATTAATGTCCAATGAATTGTATTCAAATCAATTCAATAAAACTCTTTTGGCTCCGTCTGGCTTTTTGGTTGATCGGATTCCAGACCAGAGTCTGAGGCTTTGTATGAAGGATTACTGTTCATGTGGTTAGACGCAGGCTGAGCAGCCACATATCTTACACCGGAGTAATAGCTTATAGGTTCAGCACCTGATTGTGGGGCACTGAAGGGCCTGTCAAGGACTCCCAAACTTAAGTTGAGATGGCCATAATCCTGAGGGGTTTGGTCAGCTGCCTCATTGGAGTAAACACTATTGCGGGACTGCCTGTTTCTGTTACTGTTTGAACCAGTCGAGCCTCGTGGGGCAGCATCCAATGTTTTCATTCTTGGTTTCACCAAAAAGTCCTGTGGATTACTAGAGCGATTATTTCTGGGAGGCCGATAGGGTGAATGCTGATGGAGACTTTCATAACATGGACGGGTTCTGGCTGATTGATACCCAACATTTTGATTCCGTCCTGACTCGTTATTGTACTTTTGTGGTTCAGGTGAGTATGTGACAATTTGATCGCTTTCATCCATGTCTGTTGGCATTGTGACACTGAACCCTGAGCTTTGAGCGATCGGTCTGAAACTACTTGGTAGGCTAGGGTCCATGCAAGAGTTTAACTGATCAGCCACATAGGGGAGTATTATTGGATCTAGTGCTCCATTTCGCACGACTTCATACTCCGGTGTACCCGAGCCTGAAATGGCGTAGATAGGAGGTGGTCTAGCAGGAGGCCTTACATCTACCGTAGTATTCTGACTTGAGTCAACTGCAGTCACAGGTGTTTCTGGTGGGTTCATTTTGGGCCAGATTAAACCTGAACACTTTTTACGCAGCCCTGGTGTGCGTCTGATGATCAATGCTAAAACAGCGAGCAAAATGATGATGACAATGAACACAAATGCAATGATTATAGGCAGATTAGGAAATCTGCCGGAGCCTGTACTTGAAGCTGAGTTTGGACCACAAACTTCATGAAGATGACAGCCGATGGTGTCCTCACCATCCACTGAACACCAGGTACAGCTGTTATGTTCTCCACACTCCCTGCAATAAAAGAGAAGAGGTTGAATTCTAAAACACTGGATTTATACAAGAGCTTACAAAAATAGACACTCCATTTGATATTCACGGAAACTTGAAATAAGACATGAAAGTAATTTTGGTCAAGGAAAAAGAAAATGGCTAATCGCTTGAAGTTTTTTTTTTTCTGAAAACATAACAACAACCAAAACACCATTGATTCATGCCCTATTTGACATCCAGTTATGTTATGTAAGGAGTTCTGTGGAAGAACGATAGTGGAGTTAACTATATTCAGTATCATATTCATTGTCATATGATTATCTTCCAAGGTTCAGAGCTGCCTGAAAAGTATCAAATGAGGAAAGAATTGGCAATTCTTTCAATTGCTATCAGTGTGGAAGGGCCTTCATAATCCAAAGTCAATTCCTTCATATATAGACCATTTGCTACAAGCTTTCGGTGCTGTTTGATATTTTACTATACTATTCTATACAAACAGACCTGACCTATAAAGGCAATCACAGACGGGCCAGAATATCTAAGAAGTACAGTTCTGGAAGGCATTTCTCAAGATGGTACGACTAGACACAGCCACTACGACTTGAAACCCTCAATATCAGACTGTGTGCTCGTAGGTAAAACACTACGACTTCTCTGCACGATTAACACTTAAGAGAGTAATTACATAGGGTTTGGTAATGCAATCGCACCAGTGCAATCCGTTGTGACCAAGAGACACAGGGATGTAATAGCATTAAAATGAGGGACCTTACTACAACTTGAAGGGGGTCTAGTCGTAAATGCCCTCCAGATCCATTTGGGAACATCAAACATGTCAGACTTGATCGGAGATATGCAGTCACCTTCAGGCACACTCTGAATCGTGTTCAATTCAAAGATTTACATCATATATGCAAGGATTGACAGAAAGCTATAAATGATTGTGGCATTTATGAGGGACATAAATCGAGCATTTTGTATGTACTGAAAAAAAACAGGGTTAAAGATGACTCACCTACTAGAGCGGATGTTCTCACACAGGGTGAAGTGGCACCTGGGCAGACCCTGAACTTTGTTTAATTCTGGGGGCGGAAGGATATCAAACCTTTCCCTCAGGACTGAGCACACTGGGATGGCATTCCTGTTCCTGCAACAAGAGGAAAAATACCTTTAAGGTTTTTTTATGTCAAGGAGAGAGGTTCACAAAAAAAGAATGATATAAAATTTGAATTTTCTTCAGCAATCAACAAAGGCTCAAACTCAGTTAATGGCTATTAGATATGCATCATTTCAATACCAACTACTGTAGTTGCTCATTCAAACACCAGGGCTACAGGTGTATCAAAATAAATGAGCAGCTGGATGCGTATACAGGTTACCATGGTAGGTATACTGTCTCAATTCACAGTCCCTTGCTAAAAGATACTATGATGTCTAAAATACATACATTTGAAATGCAATTGAATGAGTTCATTACAGTGACCGGATGATTTGGCGAGGCCACCTACAGGGAGGTCGTTATCCCCCCAATCTAGGTGCTATCTGGTAAATATCTGATACCATGAACTCACACCGTTTAACCATACTTAAATAGAATTTAAGGAGGAGCTCATGCTCTCCTTGAATTAATGCCATTTTTTATATCAGAGGTTTACATTCTCTATTTATGGTGGATGTAGGACCATGGAGGTGATAAAACTAACAACAGGACATTTGGATTTTCCCCCCGCTCAGAGAGTTATCTGTCCATTGTAAACCCCTAGAATTTTCTCTCAAGACGGTCCTCGTTGTCAGCCTCGCCAAATTTTCTGGTCTTGACTGTAGCGATAATCATACAAACTATTTACCATTCAGGTAGAGTATTGTTGCAGGAATTGAATTTCAGGTTTTCAAAACATGGACACTGGCAGACCCTATCTTTGTTATGTTCACATTGTGACATGGTCTGAAAGAACAAAAGACATAGTTAGTCTTATAAAAGCCCTGTGTCCTCCTTATCTTTTATACCAGGAATAATCAGGGACACTAGTTTAATGATGCAGAACGGTAATCTACACGTGTTCTAACCTCCTCTTACCTAATGCCTCCTGGTCATCCCCAATCACTGTATCACTATCAGAGAGAAAGGATGGCTTATCGATAAACCAGAGGGCCATCTTTTCATTGGGCCATTTTTGAGGCACTTCGACTCGTGGGCAGTGCCCTTCGATTGCCCTGTACAATTAGCACTTATGTAGTAATAACATAAAGTGCAGTTTTAATACAGCAGCAACAAAGCCATTAACATTGGACTGTAATGGCACTAAATTAAGGATCCCCACTACGACCTGAGGGTGAGCAGTCGTAGTGCAATAAGAAATAGGCTCCACAAATTTGAGAGAATGTTCTACACTGATAACCTAATGGTTTGACATGCAATTAACACTTTAAATGCCACTGATGCAGGAGTGCATCATGCCCATTGATCGTCATGATGCACCAATGAAGTGCTGGTGAGACTGCTCACCAGCACTTCATTGGTGCACCATGACGACCTTATGGAGTTAATACATAAACTCCTGGAGGGTCGGCTTGATGCTCTAATGAAGTGCTGGTGATCAGTCTCACCAGCACTTCATTGGTGCATCATGGCGACAAATCGGCACTTAAAGGGTTACCACCTACCTCACAAATTTTACATGTACTCGATGGAGCCATGTCCCAGCTGATTCCGATGTAGAGGTTTGTACCCGGCACGACGTGTAACTCAAACCTCGGTGTCTCAGACTTTATAAACCAACCACGAAGAACCAGCTATATAGCAAGATGATAGAAATCTAGTGACTTCATGGATATTGATTGATAGATGTATCAAAACTGTATAGCCCAATTGCTTTTAACCCCATAAACACTTAAAATGAATGACTTGATCTTTTGACTAAGGCCTCTAAATGGGTCCGTCACTACATGACATGTGACCACCTGGAGGCGAATTCAGAAAGGCTGGTGAATATATTTAACTTTTAGGTGGAGTCAGCGAATTTTCAAACTTGAATTTGAGCAAATATTTTGTTTGGCAAATTTTCTTTAAGGTATAGAAAAATAGTGGAATCGGCATTTTAGGATACCTCTCACGGGTATGTACAATTATTACATTCATTGAAGACCTTAACCCTTTAAAGGCCGCTGATGTAGGAGTGCATCATGCCTATTGGTCGTATTGATGTGCCAATGAAGTGCTGACGAGACTGCTAGCCAGCACTCCATTGAAGCATCTTGCTCACCCTACGGGGTTGATACATATACTCCCAGAGCGTCTGCATGATGCGCCAATGAAGTGCTGGCAAGCAGTTTTTCCAGCACTTCATTGGTGCATCATGCTGACCAATGGGCATTGATGCATCAGCAGCCCTTAAAGAGCTGAGTGATCTGCTGCAAAGTGAAAAGAATTGAGGCCTACCTTCCAAGAGAACACTGTCCTGTAATTCTCAAAGTCAAGGCACGATACTTTCACAAACTGGCCATTCGCCTGCAGATATTGTGCTATTGAAGGTTCCTGGAACCATAAAAAGATAGAAAAACATCATCGGACTAAACAAAAACAGAAATAAAATGAAATGACATGAGTAAAACTGAAAAGGGTTTTCTGGAAAATGTAAAAGGTGTACAAGGTCAAGAACCCATTGTATGATCTTTCACAAAATTGGGAAGGGAACTGGTCAGATTTTGCCTTATTGAATGACAATCTTCTCGAAAGAAGGCATGGAATGCCCAAACAGTGGCAATCAACAGTGGCTTTTGGGTCAAGTACAACATGATTGGGAATCTGTAAGGTTATTCACAATATTGAAGAGAGTGAAAATTCATGAAGAGCGTGAAAATTGTAATTCTTACCAACTCCTATCTCTGACTATGAGGCAAGACATACGCCCCCAAAAATGCCCTTTTGAAATTGTCTCCTTGGTTATCTATTGTGGTGCAATTCATAAAGCACATGTAGGACACGTCCTGGGGATATCCTAAAATCTCAAATTAACTATTTCCCTTTATCCTCAAATCAGGAAATTTGCTAGAAAATTAACCTACTTCACTTAAAAATGAAATTCGTTCACCAAACTTACTGAATTGGCTTACACATTGGTTAATTGGAATAGGCCTGTAGTATGAAATGACCAAATGCAATGGTAGGATAATGGGACTTTCTGACAATTGAATACGCACAGGTTCAGTCTCAGAAGGCTGAAAAGACTAGATCATAAATAACAGCTGTTGATACTGTACCACAGTGAGCAGGTGTGATTTACGTTTCTGTTTTCCCCTGTAGGATTTATGTAGCAAGACAGAGCCCTCTGCATCCATGATGAAACAACTGAAAATAGAATAAATTTAGCTTTTTATAGAGGATTTATAAGAACCGACAATTTCTCTGAGGCCAAATGGCTCATTCAAAAAAATAGTTTTATTAAGGAAAGAAATTAAGATTGACAAGGTATGCATCTCTATTATCGTTAATGACTAAACAATTTTAAAGTAATCTAGAAACAATTGTTATCAACTGTGTACTTTTTCACAGAACGGTCTTCTTCTTAGGCAGTGGTCATTATGTATCAACAGGGGGGAATGGTGAGTTTTCACGATGATGCACAGAACTTTTTCACGCCTCCCTTCGACGCTGGTAAAAATCTTTTGTGTGCCCCCTATGCCAGAGGCATGGAGAATTTTTGCACCTCCCTTTAATCTATCAAAGCGTGAAGGCTTTTTTTCTTCTAAAAACACGGTTAATTCTTTTACCCCTCCCTCAAATAGAGTCGAAACGTTTTTACCACCCTCTCAGGAGGGGTCGAAACTTTGTGCGCCCACCCCCTGCACTTATTTATTGATAAATAATGACCACTCCCTTAGCTTAAAATGGACAAAAAGAGAACTACAGGGGTACTGACCTTGCACTCTTACAGGCAGGATAGAGTGGTTCTAGAATTGCATAGAGTGAAGTGTGTCTGATCTCTCCTCCAACCACAGCAACAGGAGAGGCAGACGGACTGTAAACATGATGGTCACATTATTATAACAAAAACTTCTTCCCTTCATAGACCAGTCGGTCCCACAGATGTTATCATGTTGCAGGACTGGATTGATCTTGGCACGACCAAACACCTCAAGATTATCATTGTCAGGAAATAAAACAAGAATTGAGGATTAATTTTGATCATTCAACTCATTATATCGTAACAAACAGTAATGCCTTTTATCTTATCCTGTATAAACCTTTATGATTGCCAAACCCTGTAATTACTACATTAAGTGCTGATTGTACTGAACATTCATATTGCGCCACCTACAATCAATCAATCTAAATTTGAGGGTCTCAAATCATAGTGCATATGTGCATATGTGCAGTCTTAACATCTTGAGAAATGCCCTCCAGCGGAGCATGCCAGATATATACTTCTGACCAGTCGGTTGTGCTAAAGTAACAGATAAAAGCATGAATCTTAAACAAACACTAACGAATCAACCTTGAACCCTTGGTATTCAGTCTCCATTTTTAATTTCTAGGGTGCAAGCTTGAATTAGTCAGGATATCGTCAAATGGCACTACGGAGTAAGTCGCCAGTGCTCACTGCATCCTGCCGGCCTTTTGGAAATGACATTTGAGCTGACCATCAAATGCTCTTGCTTTAATATATGGAGTGTACAAGATTAAACATGCATTGCTCACCTTCCAACAGATATGGCCTGTGATATCATCAAATTGAAGTTGTCTTTTCGCTCTACTGCATGTACCTGGACCTGTCCAGGGTTAAGGATTGCAAGTTTGTACCTGGTAAATGATAATAGACGATTTGCTTACTTTTATTTGTGGTTGAGGGGAGTTGCCATTGTCGATAGGATACTTTATAAAATGTACTGTCTGTTTTTTTATTCGTATCTCAATACTTTAAAAATATGTGGAAAATATCCCTGGCACCAAAAAGAAGCAATTAAAAAAAGAAAAAAAGAAAAAAAAAGTGAACTGTGTCGACCCACTTAGAAATTGGAAGGTTCAGGCGCAATTCGAGTCCCTTAACCTTTTGGGGGATGCTGATGCAGGTGTGTATCATAGTCAGCATGATGCACCAATGAATCCCTATGGGGTTGATACAGTCCCATAGGATCCACATGATGCATTGATGATGCATCAGTGGCCCTTACATGGTTAACATGGTCTTCCTGTTAGCATAGTATGACACTTATAGTCCTACTCACCATGACAGTACATTAGGGTCATATTGTGTGAAGTTGACCCCTGGGTAGACTCTGATGACTCCACTAGGTGTCACTAGATGTCGCCACATGAGGATGGAGCCATACTTAGTGTTTGCCGGATCACTCCATACATTATCTGCTGCCCCTGTTAGGGCTACCCACCATCGTGTGCTTTCCTGGTAACATCAAGTCAAATTTTAGACAATAGCTTACACTTGACACGCTGGTTTGCTGCCCATAAGTTTTATTTCATTTTGAAATATACTCACTTCAACATGTGTGCCGTTCCATAAACTATTATTTCAATTTGAAATATGATGAGATACATGAAATACGGCTTTATTTTACCATTGTTGGACTCCTTCAATAATCTATGATACCCGGCCGAATTAATAGTGGATGATTCGCCTGTGGGAGTAAGTGTAAGTACAAATTTATTTCAAATTTCTTTCAATCCCTTAACCCTTTAAGGGCCACTGATGCCTTAATGCATTATGCCCATTGGTCGTCATGATACTCCAGGAGGTTCAGCATGATGTTCCAATATGAAGCAGTCTCATTGGTGCATGATGCCTGACCAGTGGGCATCATGCATTAATGCATCAGCGGTCTTCAAAGGGTTAAAGGGCTTCAAACCGTTGGCTAGCTCTCATGTTGTAATTATGCACCAAAGCATTGTTGGTGAGGCTAAATACCAGCACTGTATTATTGGTGCATCATGAACACCCACATTGTTATCATGATGCATGAATGCATTTGACGCATCATACCGTTAAGCTTGAGTTACCACGGCTACTCTAAAGCAGCTGATATAGTACACAATATCTAGCAATTTCATTGGTTTCATTGCTTCAACTAATTCTAACAGATTTTCCATTTTCCAGACCTTCTGGCACATTACAATGAAACTTGGTCACAACAAACTTTTAAATAATGCATATATTCGGTTGCATTTGAAATGTTTTCAGACCAAAAGGCTGTATAAAGACACCCCTCAAATATCATCAACATGGTCCCCAATAAAGGGTACGAATTAGATTTACGAAATGAGAAAAAAACATACTTTTAGCTCAGGGGCCTGGTTAGATGCATCATGATCAGTCAAAAAGTTCTCATATCCCTGTTTCTGGTAGTTATCATTCGAATCAACATATTCTGATAACCATCGATACGCTGATCCTGTGAACCGAACAACAGAGCTATCTGCAGGAGAAGATACAGGAATCAAGAAAATATCAGAGATATAAGGGAAAATCCATAGCTGTTATTCTATTCCGTCAAGCTTCCATGATGGAATTATATTCCATCACAATTCAGTCGCGGCAAAGAACTTGTATATATGTGTGATATAATGCATTATATGAGTATTAGTGAGGTACCGGTATTATTTCTCCCTCCTGCACCCACTGTGGTGTCTCCACCTGTACTCTACTTGTCTAACTAATTCCTACCTGGTTAGTTACACTGTTGTAGCAACCACAGTTCCTCCACCTCCTCACCCACTCAGTATGTACTGGTGTATTGGTGTCAATTTGGACAAATGGAAAAACCGCCGTATATGCCTGATAACAGATAACACTCAAGTCCTTTATGCTGTAAGAACAGGCAGAAGCAAAAACAAGCACACAATGGCCATGCTGCGCGAGTTCTTTTGGTTGTCAGCTGACCATAACTTCTACATTGATGTAGTATATATCAACACCAAACACAACAAGGTTTGCGATAGTCTCAGTAGGCTCAATGAGCCTATTGCTATCAAAACTTTGGTCCATGAAATGTCTGAATCTTCTTTGTGCTGCTATGATTTGTTCAGTAGGGATGGTGACACTAGAGAAGGAAGCAGAGGTGATCATGCGCATGCATTATGCCCCATCAAGCATCCAGACCCGCTCAACACAGCTAAAGAAATACATGGACTTTTGCGAGGAATTCCAATTGACACCCTTCCAATGTACCAGCAGAAGGATTGTGCTATATATAGCATACATGGCAAGGAGTATGAAGGTGTCATCAATCAGGGACTACCTATCGGGACTAAACCATCATCTAAAACTGAATGGGTTCCCTCCAATCAATTACCAGGACTACCAGATACACATGTCCATAGAGGGAATCAAAAGGAAGCTGGGAATGGCCGTAAAAAGAGCCTCCCCGATTCTCCCTCAACATATGTTAAGGATGTTCAACCATCTAACTAGAAACAAGGGCCACACTGCGCTCAGAGCTGCATTACTAACTTTATTCCGGGGTCTCCTGCGCAAGCAACACGTGACAGACTCAGCAGTAATGTTGCGCAGGGAAGACATTCACATGACAACATGGGGTATGATGATAACAATTCGGGGCTCGAAAACCATTCAGTATGGCGATCGACTTCTCAGAGTCCCAATTGCAAAACTGAAGGACCCTCAGTTGTGTGCGGTCTACTGGACCGAGAAACACTTCAACGAAGTGATAGGGACAGACAGTTCACCAGCATTCATGTTAAGTCCCGGTGAGCCCATGTCTTATCAGGCCTATATGGATATTCTCAAGTATGTGGCAGAACAGGAAGGGTTAAATCCAGATGACTATTCTTCACATAGCCTCCGCCGGGGAGGGACGTCCTACTTATGCTCTGTTGGAGCTACAATTGAAGAGTTAAAAACTCGTGGAGACTGGAAGTCTGATATTGTGTTGATCTATATACAGCAACCGATTGAAGCAAGGATAGCTTTTGATCTTAGAGTTGCTCAGGAGTTGGACTCGGTGCTCTCAGATCCCGTTCCACCTAAGTGACTGGCAGGTTTGGGGGTTTGGCGCTTAGCCAGCCACTAAACATTATTGGCCAAATCTAGTATATCTTGTCCTGTCTTGGATCATGTATACCATGTTTGATATATTATGTAAGGGACGTTCTAATGTGTGATATAATGCATTATATGAGTATTAGTGAGGTACCGGTATTATTTCTCCCTCCTGCACCCACTGTGGTGTCTCCACCTGTACTCCACTTGTCTAACTAATTCCTACCTGGTTAGTTACACTGTTGTAGCAACCACAGTTCCTCCACCTCCTCACCCACTCAGTATGTACTGGTGTATTGGTGTCAATTTTTTTTTATGTTTAGTGTGTTAGTTAATATTATTAATAAAGGGCGCTTAGCCAGCCACTAAACATTATTGGCCAAATCTAGTATATCTTGTCCTGTCTTGGATCATGTATACCATGTTTGATATATTATGTAGGGGACGTTCTAATATTCCTGGGTAAATATCCCAGATTGAGAATGACACTACGATCCCTATTATATAGAGCAGGAAGCTTTATACGCTATTAATCGACATTAAATTGTATCTGTAACATATTGTTTGTAATCATGTCATCAAAATGCACTAATAATGAGTGCGGACATTTTACATATATTCCCTGTTAGCACAACTCATCCAAATGATATCTTTTTTAAATAAATCACATGAGTTTTCACGTAAGAATGACGCAAATTGCATAAGTTGTGGTAGCTGGGTTGTGCTACTATTATTGGATTTATATATTTTCATGAGGGCTTGGTCTACCCAATGCACATAAGCTGGGGTAAGACCTCTCTGCAGAGAAACAAATGCCAAAATGAATAATTTAGGGTTATTGAGGTGAATAAATACCTTTTGTAACAGGCACCAGTTCGTGCTCACACAGTGTGTTATGATCGTGCAGCACATAGGGGTGGATATAGTTGACGTGTTTTAGTAATACGTCAGGTTCATCTCTTATCGTTATCTCTGTATCTCTGTCTGTGAACACTAAGCACAGCGAGTAGACCGTGTTTGGAACCTAAAATGTAAAAATATTCAGATACCATGACCAATAAGAAAATATGGTTGGGAGGAAGTGAGAAGCACCAATCCATTCTCAGAACAGTGTGTTACAGTGTAAAACCCATAGTCCACTTGGCCTCTGATGCATGAATGACCCATAGAAACCCTCAATGAAATCTGGTGATGGAGGCCTAGTGGACTATAGCCAAGGCTCCAACAGCAGCATGGCAGTGGCAGTGTTACACACGGCTCTGATCTTCTTTTGTTCTATTTGTTATTATCTACATTGTGGAAGTCATGGGGTATGCATGCCAGATCGTTGTAAATAAACAAAGGTAGAACAAAGGATATCAGGGAACACAGCGTGTCGCTGCCCCCAGTGTTGTGCAGTTTGAGTTTAAGATTGAGTTTTGATAGGTTTTATTTGGCAAAAAATGATACACTGTAGGCTTTTCAGGTCAACCAAAGCAACAAAACAAAGCAAAAAAGAAAAGAATGGTCAAACATCTAAACCTACAAGTTTTCAATCTCTTTTTATCATTGCCTCTTAGGTTTCTAACAGGAACATATAAAGTATCTGGATTGCAGGAGATGTCATACATCATAGATAACAAACTTTTGTTACATCTACATTTAAGCATTACGCAGTTAGTTCTCACATGTAGGTTATATATGGAAATATCTCTGGTTTTACATATACGCATACATAATCTTAAGCAATGATTTTGCATTAATTGCAGGCGGCCCACATTAGGACCACTTTCATGTAGTAAACTTGCATGTTCATGAACCGGTAGTACCATTTGCTTATACAGTCATGTACATAAATCATTGTAAATAAATGTCCTGACCCTCCGTAGCTGATACATTTTATGATGAAAATTTGTCTTAATCTTTTCAAAGTTACTTCTAAAAGTAAGACCCCTATCCAATATTACTCCAAGGTAATTGAATTCCTCCACCACTTTTAGGTGATGGCCATCTAGAGTAACACTCTTATTAATTAGTTGATGCCTTGTAAAAAACACATCACTTGCACACCATAGCAAAAAAGAAAAGTTTTATAAGTATTAATAGTTAGCCTAAAAGTTTTACACCATTTACTTATAGCATCTAAATCTTTTTGTAATTTGTACAACACAGTGTCAGGATTTGGATCACTTATGTAAATAGCAAGATACTCAGCATAAAGACAGAATGTACATGACTTAATCATGGATACAATACTATTGATATAAATAATAAATAACAACTGTCCTAATACCGATCCTTTTGGGACACCACAAGTAATTAAAGCCTCATTTGATTCGGTATCATTTGCAACAGTAGTTTGGACTCTTCTATCTAAATAAGAGTTGAACCAAGATAATGCTGTATGAGAGACGTGCAGGTCCCTCAGCCTGTCCAGTAGAGTGGTCGACCGTATCAAAAGCCTTCCTCAGATTGAGAAAGACCACGGCCGAGCACTCACCCCTATTGAACCCTTCAAAAATATCCTGTGACAAAGCATAAATAGCACCATTAGTTGATCTACCAGGAACAAAACCGAATCGCTTATCTGAAATCAATTTATTATCTAACAGATTTGACATTAATTGTGTATGAACTACTTTCTCAATCAATTTCGATACAATATTGAGTTGACTTACTGGCCGCCAGTTGGAAATATTAGAGAGGTCACCGATTTTGGTAAAGGAATTACACTAGCCTTTTTACGTATAGATGGCATTCCACACTCAACCAATGATCTGTTAATTATTTCAAGCAAATATTGAGGCTTATACAATAAAGCATCTTTAATTATTGCAGTTCTGATATTTAAAATGCTAGAAGACTTTCCAGTATTAATATTTTGTATCAGCTTCAAACAGTATTGTAAATCAATGGGGGTAGTGGAACTCAAGCATATGGGTATCACTCACACACTGTAATTATGTCCCATGATAAACCCAATGGTAAACAATATCATGCATAAGCCCAAGCTCCACTAGGTGGCCTATATGGTGGAAGTTTTACATGTGAAGCCTATGCCCATGTTTCTCGAGTGGAATCGTGGCATCATAAGCACAAGAACAATGGTAAAAATAAAATCTACCTTTGACCAGAAGTAGTGTGAGACTTGAGCGTTTATTGCTTGATCCATGTCACGTCCAAATGGACTCAGTTGCTTGAGGAACGTCTTCTCTCCGCTGCCACCACTACAGGAGGACAGTAATAGATACATATTTCTTACACTTTTAAGTATCATGGTGTTTGGCATGATATTGTAGCCACATCCCAAATCATTAATGGATATCAAACAATGAAAAAAGCTTTGACATTAGCTACGAGAATGCGCTTTGGTTTATTCAGCATAAGTTAGGAATGATTTAACTACCAAACTATTATTCCTTCATTTAATTACTTATTGATTTATAAGAATTTGATCTCAGACTACAATACATGCATATAAAAAGATAATATAGAGTCTATACAGAGATTCAGTTCCCCTTAGAAAGTCTCTACAATCAATTAGATCAAAAAAGAAAAGAAAAAGTCCTTGGAGATTTCGGGCAACTACATTGCAGATCTTTGACACCAATATTCACCATATCCCAAAGAGTGGTTAAAACTATGAATTTTAGATCTGATTTGAGCCTCAGGCCCAAATTTCCCCTATCCTATTAACATAGTAAACTTATTTGAGATGAAAGTTTTAGCTTCGTATCCAGTTTACCATGAATTCTTGGCAAATTGGGGAGGGGGCCCAGATATACTCAGGCCCCACCTCCAATATGAGCCCCCCCCCCCTTTTCCTACCCCCCTGTAAAAGGCCAAGTAGAAGGATGTAATAACACTGGTTGTAAAGCAACTTTGTCCCCCTCCCCCCATCCCCACTCTTAAACTGCTTGACACATTTCTTCAATGTATTACAACAATATTTCAATTTACCTTTTCATGGATGCGATGATCTCAGACATCCCATCATTACTTTCCAGTGTAGAAATGTCAATAAACACCGGTTCATCCAGCGGGTGTGTTGGTTTGTGTAGCAGTGGGTGTAGAATAGTTCTACCCTGATTATCGATGATAAAGGCATAGCCATCTATACCCTGCTGATAATTGGTCACATTGAAGAAAATGTCCTCCAGTTCGGCATCTACACATGTGACGCCACTAAGCTTGCCATTCTGGTGGACTGGCAGGCATATTGATACAACTAAATCTGTAAGACAGATATGGAAAATCACTAAATTTATAAAGAAAAACATCTCAATGAAACCAAATGCGAGGCTGCTGATATGGAAAGTTTCTATTTGAAGTATACTGGCGGGATGAATGTGTCATATATTGTCATATTTTTAACTATATCTATATTTGTCTTAAATCATCTTGTACAGTTATCATAAAACCCTGGTCATAAGCCGGCCCCAGTCATAAGCAAGGGGGGTGAGTTCAGGGAAATCCTATAACCCGATTTTAGGGCCAAATTTTCCCTTTAATCTATTTTATTAAAACCCCGGTCATAAGCTGGCGGTAGAGTTGGGGGGGATTTAGAAGCCGATTTTAGTAAAAAAAAAAATCCGGCTTATGACCGGGGATTTACGGTATTTTCATTCAGCGGCGAGTGATGTCATGACCTAATTGGACTCAAAACGATGCTATAGCCAGTGTCAGTGGCCTGAAGCAGGGCGTCAGTGCAGTTGTCACTGCCTGCCTCAAAGCACCTGAAACCATCTTCAGCGGCCTGCTTCAAGCTAGTGACAACTATTCAGAAAGCTGTCCAAACCTATAAAGCCATTGAATTATCTTAAGACATAAGGATGATACTCACTGCCAGGAATAGAAAAATCAAAATAGGGAACGGTAACAATGGGGTCTATTGCACGAGAAAAGTCAGAGAATATGTTGTAGTAGGAATGGAGCTGAATCCGCAACTGTCTTCCATCATGTATATGGGTAAATGTCCCAATCTGAAGAGATAATTAAAGGAAATATATATATAAGTGGCCAAAGATTCACATGATATTACCATCGACAATGTACTGCTGGTGACTAACTCGCCGGCCATGCATCAATGTGTCTGCCAAACATTTGGGATTGTATCAATGTTTGAGACTGATGCTTAGGGAGTGGTTATTACTTAATAAAAGGGGACTTGATGGGTTTGGGAGGGACAAAATAATATCAGAACCCTGGTAGGGCGGGGCAAAAAAAATCAGCCTTTTCTCTTTTTTACAAAAAAAGGCACACGTTACTTTAGTATAAAAGGGCGAGTGGAAAGATTTCAGACCACTCCAAGTAGTGAAACAGAGATTTTCGCTGCACACTCAGGAATTCCACCGACCCCCATGTTGTTTAAAAGGCAAATTACTCACTAGGGCTACATTCTTAGATGATGAAACCAAATGGACAAAATGCTTTAAACTGCTAAGGCCAAAAAGGCGCTAACGTGTCTCTCTTATGATAAATCAGGCAAATGGCCATATATCATTCAAATATAATTCAAACATTTTGCTTGCACAGGGGGCAATTTCCTTGAAAATGATTTTGGCTACAGAGTTTGTTTATTGAATATGGTGGTGTTGTGAACCTTTTCTCCAATAAGTATTTAATTCAATTACATCAAATCTAAGACAATATGAATGTAAATGCAAAACCCTACAATTTCCTGATGCAGCCAAATATCTTGCCACAATAAAAACATCCTATATGACACTTAAACTATCCAATTGTTATCACTGAAGATTAAAATGAAAATCTGTGGTAGAAAGATTATTCTATAAAGCATAACATACGTTGGTATCTCTGGAGGTATTGAAGCTTGTTGATTCCGCCATCGCTATTAAGATATCCGCTGTATCTAGTGAAATACCTGAAGGTAGAAAACAGATGACTCTATGATGTTTGACAGAAATTTCTTTCGGGCATTCAACTGCATGAACCTAATAAATCGTGACAGGCAACCTACATGCAACCCTTGGAGCCTGTTTTTCCCTATCATGCGGACGTCCGTATATCACATAGGGACCTCCGTATGTGCTTAAAATAAAAATTCTGTATTTCCCTATGTATACGGACTTTTAGCCTCTACATGCGGACCTCCGTATTCCTATATGGGAAAAACTCTGTTTTTCCTTATCTTACGGACTTTCATAAAACCGCTGAAACGCCGTATGTAGGGTCTCAAATACCTACAGGGGGGTACCCCCCTTGTATGTTAAAAAAACCCTTACGGACCACCGTATGTTACATATGGACCCCTGCATAGGTCCGTATGTTTCCGCGTCTTGTTCGTTCAGCCGTATGTGGGGTCATCACATATGACCTTGACCCGGAAGTTTTTATTTCTTTGTTTGGGCGGTTCATTCTAACTTGCTCAGTGGTGCTCGCTCTCAACAAGATTGCTCTGTGGTGCTCGCTCTCACCAAAATGAGGATAGGATGGATCCAGAGAAGCAAGAGAGAATACTTCAAGCGTGTTGACCCCCTCTCCTTTTTCACGGACAAGAAGTTTGTCCAGAGGTATTGTCTTCCTAAACCAGTTGTCAGGATTTTGATAGACAGGTTCGTCGACACTAGAGAAATCAAAGTCCTAAGGGGCAAGCATGCTGTACCCTACAGGATCAGAGTAAGTCTCCTTTTCCCCGAGCAATAAAGACTATAATTCTCCTATACATCTATTTATACAAATGGCTTTGCACACACCTGTTCTTAAGAGGTTGTTCTGCCTATCTGCAGTCTATTTTTTCCTTTCCTAGGCCCATGTTGGGTGTACCATATCCCCCTTTCACTCTATCTTCCGCAGAACCATACTGATAGCAAAATCCATTGAAAATAATTTGACTTCAGCTAATTTAACTTTATTTGTTTTTACTTCATAGTTCTGTGTGGCTTTGAGGTACTTTGCCACAGGAGCAAGCTACCAGACTATCGGGGACTGTCACGGGGTCAGCAAGAGCGTGGTGAGCAAGTCTGTGGTAGACGTGGCTGAATACTTCAGGACACACATCACAGAGTATGTGGAATGGCCGGACTCTTTTGATGAGAAAAATGCCAAAGCCACTGCCTTCTACAAGAAAACAAAGAAACCAAAGTGCTTCGGTCTGGTGGATGGAACCCACGTTCCCATAATGTGCCCCAAAGGTGTCATAAACGACGAGAATCAGTACTATTGCTATAAAGGGTACTACAGCATCAATGTTATGGTAAGTTAAACATAATTCTTTCTCTTCCTTTTCATTTGGTTTCTTTCTATCAAAGTTCCTTTCATAAAGAAAAAGATGTAAAGTTTATCTTCTTTATTTGACTTAAATGTCTTAAGTCCTAACTTTTTCTTCTTTACATGTTGTCCCTTTTTTTCTAGATCATCGCAGACTATGACGGGATCATATTTCATGTAAATGCAGCGAACCCGGGAAGCTCCAATGATATATATGTAATGAATGGGTCGCAGGTTAAATTCCTAGGAGAGAGGGGGGACTTCCAAGGATACTTTTTACTGGGGGACTCTGGGTAAGTAGTTATGAAAGAACAATTCTCTCTCTCTTGTTTTTTCTCAAATAAAATAGAAACAGGTTTTTCCTTTATTTCAAAAATATAAATATGATTTTCCTCTTGAATACAACAAATTATCCTATAACTTTATTTATGAAAGTCATTCATAAATTTCTTCCTTTAAAAATAAAACGATTTCTTTTAGGTACGTTCTGACAGACTATGTCCTCACCCCTATAAAGTATGAGAAAACGCAAGCAGACATAGACTTCAACAAATGGCACAGGAAGACTTTTTCTTCAGTTGAGAGAACCATCGGTATCCTAAAACAGCGCTGGAGGTAAGGCATAAAATATTTTAGCTTCTTATATATATGCATAAACCATATGTAATTTCTACAGTAACATTTAAAGCCCCCTCGTGTTCACCTTTTAAATAAGATGTGTAATATTTTTTTAACCAGGTGTCTAGACAGCAGTGGGGGCTACTTGTTCCATTCCCCTCCCACAGCTGCGGCTATAATAGAGTCATGTGTTGCCCTGCACTACTGCGCCAAAGCGGCAAAGGTTCCTCTTCTCCCAGACTCCTTAGACAGAGACAGGTTCAAGAGGATAAGGCCCCCTGTTCCTCAACCTGAGCAAAGGACTCCGGCTGAGCGTATAGCCTTCAAGAACCTGCGGTCTTCTTTCGTCCAGAAACACTTCAGCTCAGAAGACAAAGAGACTGAAAATGTGCTACAGGTGGGAGAGAATCCCGAGGTTCAAGACCAGAGAGAAGACGCAGGTGACCCCAGCCAGTTTAACAGTTATCCAGATCCTCCTTTCCTTATTCAACAGGTGAACAGAGTCATGGAGCAATTCTTTCAGGATCAGAATCGGTTATAACTCTTAAGATGTTTAAGGACACTTCTATTTTATCTTATTGTACATATGTATAGAGCAAATATTGTCTATTTATTGTCCGACAAAGAAGGTCTCAGTGTGAATTAATATAATTAAATTCTTTGTATATCCGTCACTATAAATTTCAAACCTTGTTATTATGTATGAAGGCACTTATTTGGCTTAACTTGAATATTTGAAACCACTAAGTCAAGACATAAATTAATCTCTATGTAAGGAGGAAGCATCCTTCCTTGTGGTTCTGATGGTTTCATTATACGAATGTACCTTTGACATTTAACCTGAAGTCCCTATGTTATCTACTTCTTAGATACAGACTTCCATATGTACGTGTGTATATATAAGTATCAAGTACTTATTTCTTTTGAAGATCTCCACTATTCTTCAGTTTTCTTTTAATTTCTTGGATATAAGTGAAATACTCTCATGTTCGGCACATACGGACATATACCACGTGAACTATGAATCATTTCTGTCATCCTATAGTCAGAACAATCAACAGCATGGAAACAGCAAAGCCTTAAAAATTCTATTCATTACTTTCCTTAATATTCTTTAACAAAGGGCCTTGTACATTCTTTTTCTAATTATTACAGAAAAAAGTTATCCAACTGAACCTGTTTTTTTCTATTACATGTTAGATATTTAACTCGATGCTTAACAAGTCTAACACAATTTGTCTTTAGTTCTGCAGTCTTAAAAGTAACTACACATAAACAATTCTCCTCACTTTATGTATTAAAAGACAGTCCTGTATGTGACTGGAAAAGATAAATCTTTGGTCTTTTTGTCTTCTTTATACCAGAATGACACATGTTCATTAACACTTATATATTATCCCGGTATTTCTGTGTTGCTTTACGTGCCCTGGAAGACCTTTTCAGAGGGACACGTTTCTTTTTATCTTCTCCGTAGTCCTTCTCTGAAGCTGACACTGAAGCTTCTGTGTCTGCTTCAGACTGGGTGTCGATGTCCTTGGGGATGACAAGATTTTTTGCCGCATCCTGATGATCTTCCTGTACGTCTGTAGCCACTATAACAAAATCGTCGCTTTTTAAGACAGTAAACTGAGGAAGCCCTTTGTCTTGAGGACTTATACAGTTGATAGCTGCATATGAAAGGAAATATAATTCTTCAGTATAATTTTTTCCTACACAAAGCATGAACTAAATATTGAAGTTTTATTATCGACCTCATAGAATTTATTTATTTCGGTCTATCTGAAATAAGAATCTTCATTTGTTATCTTTTTTTCGGATCTCCTTACCTTCACCAGGTATAGCCAACTTCATCTTAGACGTCTCCTCTTTAAAGAAAAAACCAGGGTTAATGTTGCTCTCGGTCTGATATGTGGGCGGTTTCCCATCTTATAAAGGAAAATACAAAAACCAAAAATTAGAATAAAAGAGAGTGAATAAAATCTTACATACATGTTTCTATGTCAAAATGTTTACCCATCTGAAAAACATGCAAAACCCCAACTATGTTTTGCCTTCTTTTCCTCTAAGGACTGGATGAGCATGTACAGTTATCAGAACTTACCAGTGGGAGGTTCTGGATGGGTAAGGAAAGCAGATAAACCGGAAGGGTCTACTTCTGAGGGATGTATCTGATTCCCTAATGTGTGCATGCAATGAAAGTGAGAGCCTCCTGTCAAACACCTAGGCGACAGTTATAATATCAGTTTGGCTTTTGTCAGGCTCTATGTCGATCTTTTTTTCTTTCATTCTACTGCCTTTAGACTTAAAATGTTCAAAGAAAAGTGGAACTCTCAGTTATTTTAAAAAAGAGGGTCCACCTTCATACTGCCTACAGGAAACTCAGTTATTAGAGGAATATAGGATACTTTAAAACTAAGTGCAATAATAAAATACAACGTCAAAGAAAGATTTAAGTGTGTTTTCTGTACCTTGTGTCTCTTCTGTCTGTAGAGTGTCAGGCTCTTGGGAGGCACTGCCCTCCCCCTGTGGCTCCGCTGCTGCATCATCTACTTCTATAGCAGGAGAATTAACCATAGTTTCTTTTGTTTCTTGCGGTGAGGTCTGCTCCGGTAAGAGTGGAACGGGAGGAGAGGGTACAGGAAATTCGTTAACATCTCGTGGGGGAGACTCGTCCGGACCTTCAGCGACTGCTTGAGGAGGGGACGCTACAGGAGATTCTGTCTCTTCATCAGGGTCCTGACGGTTCATGTTTCCATGCGTTTTAAGGACGGGACGACCGACTGAATAAAGACATGAAAAATAAATTTCCTTCTTTAGTTTTAAGCAGTAGCTTATAAGAACATACCCATACCGATTGCCTGTATGTTAAGGTTATGTGTCCCTTTTTTATACTCATATTCACATCAATAAAAAATTTAATTATTCCTTTTGTCTTACGCATGTGTTATTCAATGGAAAAAATTATATCAATGAAAGCTATACTGAAACTAATATATTTATTTGTCAATTTATACTCACGTTCAATTAAAGTCCTGGCTATAGTTTCCTTATTGAGCTTCTCCTGAAGGTCACCCAGCTTCTCGAGGTTGGCCACTACCCTGTCTAGAACTCTCTCTGTGTTGTCAACCAGCTGTAAAGAAGTATTATTACAAAGATTAAGGGCCTTTTGAGTAGAAGCCAATTGCTTCATACTTTCAGACACCCGGGCAAAGCTGTCTGCTACAGAAACAATACCAACAGTTATTTTACTCTGAGCTTCTTCTACAGCTTTTGTGTGCTTCCCTAAGGACTCCGTCATGGCATTCACACTTTGCACTATTTTCACTTGCTTGGACAGTAAATTGTCTATCAGTTTATCGTTTATAACCTCTACTCCTTCGACTGTCTCCTTTTGGTTATGCAGGAAAGCAGCGGACATTTTTTTTAATGTATCAGAAGACACTTTAGAAGTCTCCTCAAGTTTTTCGATAAATAAATTTGTGTTCGTCGTTATATTTCCCGCTGACTCTACAACCTTCTGAGAGAAATTGTCATAAGAAGAAGTCATCTTTTTGTTGGAAACAACCAGTTCCTGCGTTGCATATCTCATATCCTCAGATATTTTCACTGCAGACTCAGCCAGAGCCTCGTGAGTCTTTTTTAATTCCAGGGTGATAGGGTTGGGATTTTCCACAGGAGTATGCCCAGTCCCCCTTTTATGTGTAATAAACTCCACACTACCAACTCCTTCGTCCTCTAAGTCAGATAGGATAGGAGAAGAGGGGATGTCAATTAAAGATTTATCTTGTCCATCTTTCTTTTCCTTCTTTTTAGAACCAAACAGTTTTTTTCTTGAAGAAGTGTCACTTTTTCTGGAAATTTCTTCTAAAACAGACACGTTACGAGGGGAGTCAAAATCTTGCTTGGCCTGCAGGCGTGGAGAGGTTCTGCGTGGACCAGTAGGGACAGGCTTATCCTTGGTTTTAGCTACAGTTTTCTTATTGGAAGAGGTTTGTTTCTTCTCTTTGCCTTCTGTCCTAGAAGGAGTACTGGTCAAAAAATCATCTCCATCTGCTTTAGTGTCTTCTTGCTTTTTAGAGGCGGCAATTAGTTCCTGCACCTCTTCCTCAGTATACAGCTTTACCCTCTTAGAGGGATTCCGTAAGTCATCATCGTTTGTCCTTTTTGTGTTATAAGGCAAATCCAAGGCTTGTTCTAAGTCATCATTCTCGTCTAGATAAGGTTCATTGTCGTTTAACAAGCCTGAGAATGAGTCTGCCCTCCTCCTTATCCTTCCTTGGGGTAGAGGAACACAGTCTTGGTCTTGGGTGTCTTCTTGTGGTGGTTCATTGCCTAAAGAATGCTGCTCTATCAGCATTGACGTAGAGGGATGTTTACCTTTCCCTGAGGTAGAGGGCTTATGAACTGTCCCTGAGGTAGAGGGCTTATGAACTGTCCCTGAGGTAGAGGGCTTATGAACTGTCCCTGAGGTAGAGGGCTTAGGAACTGTCCCTGAGGTAGAGGGCTTAGGAACTGTCCCTGAGGAAGAGGGCTTAGGATGTGTCCCTGAGGTAGAGGGCTTAGGATGTGTGCCGGAGGTAGAGGGCTTCGGACCTGAGCTAGAAGTAGAAGGACTAACAAAGTTCTTTTCATGAGAGGCTTTACTCAGGTTCCTTTCTTTGATATCATTAACCTTCTTCAGAAGGGTATCCCTGTCTTTATCTTTTTTCTCATCCAGTAACTGTCGGCTACTTTTTTGATATTTCGGGACACTGGGAGTCCCCTTCCTCTCCTTTTCTAAGGTAAGCTTTCTGTTAAAAGAGTTGCATATTTTCAACATATGAGAAGTGGATACCCGGGGCTGTAAAGTAGTAGCACGGGCAGGGGCAGGGTGATGAGAAACCGGTTCCCTCTCAAAGTTCTGGATGAGGTCAGTGGAAGCTTCAGCTTCTTCAGCATGGTCCACCTCCACTTCACTCTCTGTTTCTCCTCCCTGAGTGCTACGTGTTTCCTCTGTGTCTGCACAAGAAGCATTTTCACTTTCACCTTCCTCGAGCACTGGAACTGAAAACATAAAATAAAATCAAAGTTAATAATCAGGTCAATTAATATGTGGTATGTCAGGTCCGCATGTGTAGTATAAAGTAAATAACGTAAAAAGTAAGGTATCTTTCTCTTTAAACAAAATAAGTACATAGGTCAGAATATAATAAGGTTCTAGCTTTCTTCATGGAAAGAAGCTGTAAGATACCCACCTCCGTCTATGCTCTGGAGCATCTGGCCCTGCACTGTTGCCGCAAGGGAATCGGATGGCATTTTCATGCTCTCATAGTCCACACGTGTAGATCTATATGGGTCATAACATGACCACTCTATATCTCTCTGCGATGGGTCTCCGCCCTTCAGATCTGGAGGCTGCATTCCTTTGATTCCTAAGAATATATTATTTTATAATCCAATAAAAAATACATGAAAAAAAGTAAATTTGACAGTAGATATGAAAACATATCCATATATTCACTTGAAATGTGTTAAAGTTGGACCAACATATACAACTTACATAAGAGAGAGGAGACATGATATATTATTACATTTTTCCACCTGCTGTCCGAGTCCAATTTATTAACTAAATAATACTGTAAGATGACATATATTTTTATTTCTGACAGTGAATAAGAACATAACAACCAAGAGATGCTCACCTAGTATTACCTCTGTGCCACAGAAGTCACATGCTGCCTGCTCAAGGTCAGTCAGGAAATGTTTGTCATCCTTCTGGCCACTCCCCGTCTTATATATCGAGTCTATGTTCTGACGCTGCAATGAAAAAAAAAATAGATAAGAGACTAAATAATAATGTCTTACAGGAAAATTAACAAAAAGCATTAAAAGATAGGTCACAAAATTTATTAGAAGATGAAACATACACATGTCCGCATATAATATAAATAAAAAGTAAAAATATATGTACCTTGCGCTTGGCGTCTTGACAGAAGTATGTTACTTTAGATTTACACCCATCCCCGTCTCTGTCCTGGCCGCCGTTAGCATTCACGTAATCTTTAAAAACAAAAGGATGGGAAAAGTTATATTTTAATTTGAAGATGAATGATAAACACAAGAAGAATACAGATTTGGGTCTAAATGAGGACGTTTTATTTAGTCTATTGGATTAGTTTTAGAATAATTCTATGTGACACATATAGGTAACATGCACATGTCAGAGGTAGGTATAAGACTTATATGTGTTGATGTGATAAGTGTCTAGATGTATTTAAGCAAAGAAAATTTTTTTATTTTACCTGCAAGTTCCTCCCAAGCCAGTTTCTTGAGGGTTATTCCATCGGCATAGCATTTGAATTTCCCTTTTAACACAGGCTTAAGATGGTTTGCCCCGTGTATCAGAGCCCGGGTCTCGTCGGTCTGCCAGTGAAGAGACTTCTTGCGTGGAGATTTCCCGGTTTTGGTTCTGCTCCCCTGGGAAGACGTGTAAGAGGGAGCTTCTTCTTGCTCTCCTTCCTGTCTGGTAGAAGAACTGTCAACAGAGGTTGAAAGGCCTATTTCACTGCTGCCTTCTGAGAGAGCACTTAAAAAAGAGGCGGCCAAAGAGGAGAAATCAGTTTTTCCGGTAACTTTTCCTCTGCCTCGGCCCCTCCCCCTTCCCCTTCCTCTGGAGCCTCCTCTGGATCCTCTGCCAGGAGGAACATAGGTAGGGTCCTTGATCTTTTCTTTCTTAGAGTCAACAGAGGGCCTTAAAGAAGAACCAGGAGAAACTGGAGGAAAGTGAGAGGGATGCTCGGAACTTGGGGCCTTCCCTTTTTGTCTTTTGGAGGAAAGGTCTGTTTTATTCTGAAGGTTCACGGCTTTCATGAGACATGCTGTCATGTAGGAAATAGCTTGCTGTCCTGCGTCCCCAGGAAACATTTCAGGCGAGATAAAGTCAGCATCGTCTTCCTCTTTTCCCTAGAAAAATTAAATCAGTATAAATGATTGTGAACTTGTTTACTTTTAATAGCTAAATAAATTAACTTCAAATCAGTATAGACTTAAGAAAGTGCTCCTATCCAAACACAGAACTCGTAGGGCATACACGAGGGGTGGGCCCGCTGCCCAGGGTGCCCGCCCGTGGGTAAAAAGACCTAAAAGGTTAAGATATAGGACTACCATATGCTTCGTTCTAACAGGTAAACAAAACAGAAATACAGATTGAAGACTACAAGGACCGGAGTGACAGCAGAGGGTGCCGGTGAAGATATGATATCAAGCGAAAACTGAAGAACTGTCCCCCCTCCCGGACTATGAGGACAGACCCTTACCCCCTTTACCTTCCCACAGCCTTTGGGCTTTGAGTTACAGCGAGATTTGAAAGAAAACATCTTTTTCCTTACCTGAAAGAACGACATTTCGACGCGTGTTATGAAAAATTCACTATTGCAAATGGCGACAGGAAGTGACGTAGGACAGTGAGGAAAGGGATGTGAGGTATTTTACATGAGATGCGGACACATACGGACTAGTGTTAAAACATACGGAGGGATACGGAGGGGTACATGCAGAGGTCCGGATGTATTCCGCCCTATGTGTCCGCATGTTCTAATGAAAAGGAAAAAATATATGGACGGGTGGCGGAAGACATTTTTTATATTATTTTTATTAAGACCCGCAGGAAAGCCATATGTATTTGTCCGTATGTTATTATATTTTTAAACATAGGGAAAAACAAGCCCTTGGCGGGCTATTGGTGGGAATATTTGGTCTGGAGTTACTTACTTAATTGAGACAATTTCCGGGACAATAATAGTATAAATTTCTCAAAGGTGACATTGATATGATGATGAAATAATCCCCTTTTTGTTGAGTGCGGTCTTTCCTCATTTCTATGAGAAATGGGGAGGTGTCTCTTCCAAACTCGGACATTTTTCGGGGGGTTGGCGTTATTTTACAGCCACATCCTTTTTTTTTTATTCTAGTTCAAGCAATAACAGCATCCCCTTCTTAGAACTCTTCTCAATTATAATTGTAACTTTTTCCTTTTCGTTTCTTTTTTTTTGCATAATATTACCAGATTTTGCAGCCTTGAGGCGACTCCATAGATTTTACACTACACTGTCAGCCCGCCCACATAAATAAACAGTGCAATGCTCTTTATTGTGTCTTACAGTATTACCTTGTATAGGCATGAAGTCCTATTCTAGATGTATATTGTGCTGTAGTTACCTTTGATTTGACTGCCTACTTACAAGGGTAGTTAGCGCAGATCAACAGTTAGGGCTCAGAGTGTAAGCTATTACTATGTATATTGTAAATAGGCTGCCTAACTGTAAACCTAAATAGCCCTCTTCCCACTTTTTTCTTACTTCCCACTTTTGTTCCTAAAAAGCAGTCAATGCAACGGTTGGTAGCTAACAGTAAGAAAAGGAATGGCAACATCTCTGTGAAAAAACACCATTAAATCTATATGGAATCAATATCATTCATGGCCAAGGACAGACTGACTAGGCAAATTACAATGAAATGAGATGATGGCCAATTAGATACTTACCATTGCCGACTCCGTAAGTTTGAATGACAACCTTCTGATCCACCCCTTTGTTTTTTTCAATTACATAATTTCTCATCTCCTCTGGAGTTTCCACATCATTAGGGTCACTCCCAGCGAGGAAAACCAGTAATTTACCTGTAAGCAAATCATGTGGAAGAGCTAAATTTTGACGATGCAGATTCATTCAAAGAGTACCACAAACTGCTTATCGTAAACCCTCACATACGTTATTGCAGATTGTCTGTGGGTTCTGGAAGGATTAAATCCTATTCATCAGGGAGTATACTTAACGTGTAATGGGTAGATAATGAAAACCTGTGACATAAGTTTTGATTGCTATCCCTTTTTCTTCTTTTTTTTGCAATGTTAAATTGTGAGGGCCAGTGAACAAATCAAAGAACCTCTGTGAATCGAAGCCGCACCTCTACACTTGCAAGCAAGCATCATACCACTTGACCAAAGTCCTACGCCTGCCATCCCCACCTTTGGCCTACTACTATGATGCCTAAGCTGAGCAGTAATTACCAGACACCCCACACCTTGTGGAGGCTTTTGCAAAAAGAATCGGAAACGGATTCTCACTGTTGCAACTCACCCTCCAGATCCCAACTATTCTGCTTGCTCAGAGCCCAAGTCCAAACTTACACTCAGAATTGATCCATTTAGTGTGTTTTGCCAAAAGTGAGGGGGCGGGACTGGTTCCGTAATTGGTTCCACCTGAATGCTTTCTATAGTGGGAAGCATTCCACAATTGATGACCACTTCAGAACCATTTCTATAACCAATTACCTTTCTGCAACACAGGAAGAAGTGATTGCCTGAAGGTAGTCAGTTCTGATTTGGGAATAGCACCTCCAACAGAATTCAACTCCTGTCCTTTCGCAACACCCTCCTGGTCTGAGAAAGTCTGAGTTGATCCCCTAGACTATTGATGTCAAGACAGGAATCTTACTTCTTTTTGTGGCATCCGCTGACCTGTTGAAGTAGCTGAAAGCTCTTTTGATGAGAGGCTTATACTTGGTAATACCACGCAGTACTTTGTCCTCCGCATGTATGAAGTCTTTAAAGGTTTTCTTGTTCTGTGGTGTGGCCAGGGCTAGATCCTGACTGAAACATGTGGAGCGGTCACTGGAACCTAGGTATGTCTGGACCATTCCACCACCAAACTTGATGACTGTAATCTGAAATATTATTGAATTAAGCACTGATTCTGGAACCAAAGCTGATTTATTCGAATTTTGAATTAAGAGCACATCAATCATCTTTCCCTTCAACAATCATTTAGCAATAAAACAAAGTGCACTTTTTCTTTATTGGTTCACGTTTCTTTTTTTCCAGAATAGAACCCACTAATATTTTCGACCCAAAAATTTCAAAACTGAGAAATATTTAACCATATTTTGGACTGTACTGTTTACTGATTCCTACCCGGTCGTTAGGGTTAGTTGTATTCAGGAGGATCTCCACAGCTTCCTTTATTAGTGACGAGTTTGCCTGAGATGTATCCAATGCTATAACAATATCCTTAGGTGTCGGTGCACCTGCTTCAACATACCACGGCCTTTAACAGTGGGGGGGAAAAATCTCATTAGATATAAAACATCTATTTTTTGTTGATCAGAATCTAGCTCGATGCAGCAAGTTGGGAACTTACAATTTCTTTTTTTTTCTGAATTTGTGCAAAGAATTGCTGTAGTTTAGCTAAAAATAATTAGATTTACACAATATTTGCAGCAAATCAAAGATAAAGCTCATAACTTTCAGGTCAGGGATGATGTTTTTACATCCATGTAAAGGACATTTTACCACTGAAGTACAAATGGTAAATGTGAAAATCATTAGTATATATCATATATATATATTCAAGATATTCAAGGAAAAAGGTAATATACCTTAGCCTCGGATCATAATCATCACAGTTATCATCTGGGCCCGGGTCCGACGGATACAGGAAAAAATTGCCATTCTCATTCCCGAAGTATGACCATTTAATGTGGGGACTTTTGTCATGTATTTGTTTCATCTTCTCCAAAATCTCCACTGGAAATGTTATATTTACATTTGCAGTTGTCCCAGGACGCTCAAAACAGACTTGTGGATTAACCTGTGGAAGCAAAATCTAGTTTTGTACTTTGGATTTCTTAGGCAGTATGTTTAAGAGATTGGGGGATGGTTGAAGCATTATAGTAATTATTTATATATTTCATGGTCATCTCTATCAATACAAATTCTTTCATCAGACTTTGTTCATTTTTTTTTGTAACAACTGAAATTATGGCTATATTTATTAGTGTTTGATAGACCTGTCGTAGCACTGCAGGGATATTTTAGGGCTATAAACCTAATGTAATGAGGATTTTCACCGTAATGCCAAGAGAGGCATGCAGTCGTAGTGATTTCAGAAAGGGCATCAACCAGCAGCATTTCCTTAACTTTAGGAGTGCATCATGCCTATTGGTCGTCATTGGCGACCCTACGGGTTTGATACATATACTCCCGTAGGGTCGGCATGATGCTTTAATGAAGTGCTGGCGAGCAGTCTCGCTAGCACTTCATTGGTGCATCATGACCAACGGGCATGATGGGTTAATGCATCAGCGGCCCTTAAAGGGTTAAGTACCCGGCGTATAAGTAGCCTCGGCATATAAGCAACATCATGTGTTCAGGGCTTTGCTATAAGCTCCACCAGAGGATTCCAAGGTGCATGGCCCTTAAGACAGATGGCCTTCAGTCATTTGGCACCATGACACATGGCCGAAAAAAGGTGGCCGAAACGACACATGGCCGAAACGTTACATGGCCGAAACATTACATGGCCGAAACGACACCCAGCCGAAATGGGGTTGTATTTTGCATACCACACCATACAACCCACATACCACACCATACGACCCACATATGACGCCATACCACATATTAAAAACGACCATTAAAGACAACTTTGATCCATAACTTTACCCTTTCCCTTTCTCTCTCTTGGGGTTCCCTATATTCCTTTCTCCACCAGAGGACTAGAAGAAAAACCCCATTTATCATAAGCCGCACCCTGAGTTCCTGAGATGCTATAAGCCACGCCAGAGGCCTGAAATGGTCTATAAGCCATGGCAAATACGCAGCGTTTTACAGAATAAACATTACCCTTACTGTGCCTCTTGTCTTGCAGCATTCCTTTATCACTGTGCCGTTTGTGTAGGTTTTCTGGTCGTATTTCTCAATAACTGCATGAAGCCCCTTAATGACGTCATTATAGACATTGAAGCGACTGCCGACCAATTGCGCCAACTGAGTTAAAGGAAACATAGCTAGTGTTGAATAATAAGTAAATTAATTGAATTAGACCAATTGATACATACTTTCAAAATCCATGTCCCGTTAACAACTAATCTTAGGCCACCCTTAAAAATATGTTTGTTTCCTGTTGTTATATATGGAAATCTTTTATCTTCATATACATGATAACTTTATACATATTTCTATCGCTATACATCGTATATCATAGTATCACATGTACACTGTACACACACATACACACCCCTAAGTTACACATACCACTGATAGGGGTCGCCCCGAGCGCCACCATACCTACCTGCTGTGTCCTACCTGTACACTGCAAAAATGGTGTTTAGATTTTAAACATGTTTAGGTCTAAACATATTTAAAACTTAAACATATACATCAGTTAGGTGTATCATCAACTACACATTTAGGAAAACATGTTCAGATGTTTAGAGTTTAAACAGTTGAATATTAGGTGTTTAGATTCAAACATCAATATGTTTAGATACTTGGATGTCAAATCCACACCAGGTAGCAGCATTACCTCTGAATGGACTATCTGCACACATCTAAAATCAATTGTTGTGACAAATGTCCTCAAACGTCTTGTTCATCATAGTGTCATTTCATCAAATGTTATATAAATACACACAACAATAGAAAATTAACTAAATTCAACTTACACCACCATCATTACCATAGAATTATCAATGAGCCCCATGACTTACACCTATATCATATTATTTTGTAAAGTATGAAGCAATGTCCTTCTTGCCAACCTGTTGTACTTCCTCAAGTCTCCTATTCTAATGCAGTATGTACATATATGTATATATCTGTGGCTGTCATCTTTGGAGACTTTGCAGTGTAAATATATGCTGATGTCCTCCAGTAAATGAGAAAACAAACAAAAGATATTTCTCTATTTTTTTAATGGATACAATGTCTGCAAACCCTTACTTCCCACCAAATCACTTAGACATCTAAACACAAAAATTCATAAACATCTAAATGCAAAATTTCATCCATATCTAAACACAAATTTTGAACCTAAACACCTAGATTTCTAAACACTTGAGCTAAGCACATTGTTTGGCTAAACATGTTTAGGAAATTAATGTGATTACAAAAATGTTGCAAGAATATGTTTAGAATTGTGTTTAGGATCTAAACACCATTTTGGCAGTGTAACCTCAGACCAGCATAGGCCGCCAACCTATACACTAATATCATTGAGACTCTGTACAATATGCTGGAATAATACAACTGCATTATCTCTAGGTCTTGCCTTTTAGTCATGCACACTTGATAGCATTTATAGCACATCAAGATATGACACTGTCCAAAAGCTTGGTGGATTTTTTTGTGATAATGGGAACATTTTTCCTGAGTTCTGAAAATCTTTTTTTTGTCCATCAGCACGAGAATCTAGGTTTACAATTACTAAATCACGCAGATTTACGCCGTCTCCGCTTACAATGTTCGTGCCAAATAAAAATATTTCCTTAAAGAAAATGTTTTCCTCCCTCCCTCATGGATCTGAAAATCCCACCCTCTGGACAGAAAACAGACATATTTTTTAAGGGTGGCCTTACCTAGTTATAAGGGTTGGCAACCCACTAATGAGGATTGGATTAAACAATGTGACTAAAGTGGTGGCTCCACTAGTGTTCGCTAGGCGAACTTTTTATAGTCCGACCAATTATTTCTTTATTTTTGCAATATTATGAATCTTTAGATAAGTGGAAATCCCCCAGACAACATTGGAACCAATGCTTTAGACTGTACTTATTTTAAACAACTTCAGATATTTTCAACTGCTCTTGACATTTCTATATCATAAGTCGATATTTAGGATTGATAAAGACCAATGACTTTGTAATATATTCTCAAAATTCAATACTAATTGTGTTCTGGAATCTAAGTGATGTTAATAATGCATCTCTAAGTCAGGTATTTAATAGTACACAATAAGAAATAACTGTTGAATCTAACAGGTATCCTCATAATACTGAGCAAAAAAGCACTGTAATTGTATCACAGTAAAATGGTAAAGGTGAACGATGATCAGTTTGAGCTGACCATAAGCGTGTCCAGCCCATTCCACATGAGGCCGATAGGCCGAGTGCAGAGCAGGCTGGACATGCGAGTGAAGAAACAGGAAGTTCAAACTAATCAGAGTACATTTTTAGATTTATGTCAAGGTGTTTGAGTGGAAAATCAATCGATATGTCATCAATAAGATTGAAATTAAACCCTTATTCACCTACCACCAATGAGCAATGCTGACCGCTGCCATCTTGGATGTTTACCACCGTTTACGTTTCAAAAAGATTGCGCATGGGCGATGGGTCTATGACATCATCATGTGGATTTGGCCCTGGTTATTTAACGCAGGGGTTCAATACGGGAGGCTAGTGCATTGTCAATGGGGCATCGATATTCACCTTGACATAAAGATGGCAGGTAGACTAGTTAAGCACAGTGGCACAAGGAATTTCCATGAAGGTAACGATGGAGCTCTGGCAATTTAGGGACTAGGCGTTCACCATTATTTCGACATTTTTTTTCCACAGTGTTTACTGTCATAACAAACAGTGATGTGAAAGTGGCAAAGGCAAAAATAAAAAGAAGAAATTTCTTTTGTACAGGTCAGGAGGGCAACTCATAATCCTTTAAGGGCTGCCAATCATATGTGTCATGCTGACCTTACGGAGTTGATACATATATACACCCCGGAGGGTCAGCATGAAGCACCAATGAATTGCTGGCGAGCAGACTCGCCAGCACTTCATTGGTGCATCATGACGACCAATGGGCATGATGTATTAGTGCATCACTGTCTTTAAAAGGGTTAATACTATTGTTTAGTGTTGTTGAGAATTGACCTACAACGTGAAACAGTTGCTGCCTTCTTTTAACAATGTTAATTAGAATTATTAGGCAATGTCTTCAAGACGTACTTACTGTTTCAACAATTTCACGACCTCTTTTACCCCTTGGTAGGCGACTGTCAAATCTAGCCTTGGTTTCAAAGAAGTTCTAGAAAACAAATTCAGACATAATCATTGCAAAGACAGTACTGATATTCCAACTGTACTGATAATAAAACCCAAAGTCAGTAGTGACTATTTCAGCATACTTTGACCCTTGTGGTCAGATAAATATTATGCCTTAGTCATTTGTTAGTCATAGAAATAGTCATTCTGACTATGTGCAGATCTCACAAACTGATGATGTCACAGCTTTCTGTGCACAAGCATCAAAGAGCACATATTTATGGATGCTTGGACAAGGAGAAGACCAATCATAACCAGGCTATATCATCATCTTAACTGATTCATCCATACTGACCATGTCTGCTCATCAATACATAGGGAAGTCATCGATATGACGTGATATTAGCAGGCATTGTGGAAACATGAGAGTTATTTCTGGCCTAAACTGATTATCAATGTGAAGGTATATTGCAGCCATCTTGAACTGGATGGATATCTTGTTTACATTATCTGTGGGGGGTATAGTCTGTATCATAATAGCCAAAATGATTAAGTAAATGATGCCAGACATCAAAATGATAGTCATCTGGTTATGGAATTTTACAAAGGATTAAAGGCATGACTATAGGTTGACTATATGACTAGCTTAAGTTAGTCACAGGTTAATATAGAGGGATAACCTTAAATCGCACCATCATTTAACTAACTAAAGTCACTACTGACTAAGACTTTTTATTTGTGTGAAATTCAAATGGCAAACATGACACAACCCAGCATGCGGATAAAGCGCTGGTGAGTGGCGACCATTCAGGCTTAATACACTCTTGAAGGGTAATGCACCAAATTGACACGATCTGTGAAAAGGGGCTTAGTGCAGAAGGTTCTAAGACCCCTTCTCCCAGTCCATGCCACCAATGTAGTGATCCAAGCTTGCGAAAAGGAGAGGCAATGTCCATAGTTGAGTCCCTATTTTAGACTAAATATGAGGCTTAAAGGCCAAATAAATATCTAACTATAAAAAAACGCTGTTTGTACAATGCCATCGATTGGGCTTTTTTTTTAAAAGGTTTTATTGTGTCTAAAGTTAAAAACCAGAATTCGGTCCGGCCGTTCTGCCATCTGGGCCCACATTTCAGCCTCCAATGTTGACAATTGGTATGGCGGCGAGTAATAATATTATCTTCAGTGGACCATAAAGCAGAGAAAATAGCTTCTAACAATCGTATTCACACTTGGCAGATCAGAAAAATCAGAAAAGTTCAAGACTCCAGGCACTCGCATTATTGTATTGGTGAAACCACTCAGTGGTCTTGGGGAAGGGGAGGGGGGTGGCAGGTGAGGGATGAAGGGGGAAGGAGTTTAGTATTTTGTCATAGTGTGATATTTTACATCCTGAAGTATAATACCTGCAGCTCATAGAGACTCCAGTACACTCAGGTTTGGCTGGATCAGTGCCGGAAAATCTACATGTATATGTATATATATTGCTGTTAGCACAGTGACATCAACATAGAAACAGAGATAGCTAGAGGGAAGTAAAAGAAAATTATCATGAGGAAGAGATCTAATACTGTGCCTGGAGATTTCAACTTAGTATATGGTATTTTGAAAAATAAGATAAGTATAGTGTAATGATATGTAAGTGTGCATAGTATGAACATCTGGCATAGTAGTAAATACTACATTACCAAAAAAAACCTCTTATCATAGGAGAAAAGCCCATATCAATCTCGAGCGTAAATGTCAATTCACCATAATGACTGTGGTAATACTACATGACGCCTTGTTTTGAAGGAGTTGCATGTCTTTGAGTTGGTCCTTACAATGATCATCATAGATTACATCCCAATAATCATAATGAGGAAGAATGGTGCTGGTATAGATATTTAGAGCAGTATTAACATCTGTATATTTTCTTATTCTAGCTAACTGTATAACCTTGGAGTTTACCCTATCATAGACAGTACTGATATGCTTATTGAAGGATAGGTTATTATCTAAAATTACACCCAAATATTTGAAGGCTTGTACTTCTTCCAGTTGTACTCCCCTAATATAGAAATTGGGATGTATGGCCGGTGGTGGGCCTATGAACATCCATTGTGTTTTTTTCTGATTTATTGTAAGACTGTTCATAATACACCAACTTGACAACTTGTTTAAAGCAACTTGTAGCTCTCTCGGATCAGTGGAGGAAATCACAGCATCATCAGCATAAAGAACTATATTACAGTTTCTACCTGCTTCACCAGGTCATTTATATAGATAATGAACAAAATAGGACCTGCTGTTGAGCCTTGTGGCACTCCATACGTTATAGGCAAGGTCTTAGAAAATTTGTTATTCACACCAACTTCCTGAGTCCTTTTTGTCAAGTAGGACTTAAACCAATCACATGTATTGTCACTAAGTCCATAATCAGATAATTTTTGAAATAGTATAGGGTGAGAAACAGTATCAAATGCCTTTTATAGTCAATGAAGATAGAGAAGGTAGTTTTCCTATTGTTAAAGTTTTCATAGACCATATCCAAGTAAGCACTGACAGCAGATAATGTAGAGTGATTTTGGTCATGCTTTACACATATTTGTGGTATATTGCTCCTATATAATACCTTGGGAAAAACATCCGCAAGTTTTTTACCAATTTTAGTGAAAAATTCATTGATATAATCAGGGATTTGAGCAGGACCATATTTGTGCCCAGTCTCATTATCAATAGGTTGATTTATATTTAGGGAGCAATTTCCTAACACCTCTCCAGAATTCACGAGGATCAGTTTTATGCTTATCCAGTAGCTTGCTCAGGGTATTCTTTTTATTAACAGCAATAGCAATATCAACTCTCTTGGCAAATGTATCAGCGACAGCCCTGTCACCTGGGTTATTGTATAGCTTGGCTTGTTTATAAGCATTGTCACGGAGCCTCATTGCACCTATGATCTCATTTGTTAACCATTCTGGCTTATCTATTGACACATATATCCTCCTCAAGGGGGCTGTGGCACTTAAAGCTTTAAGGAAATTAGCCATATAGATCGAACATAATCCATTAACATCTTGGTGATAATTGTCGTCAACCCAATTGCTATTGCAAAAGTCATGGTAAAAGACATTGATATCAAAATTTCTGTACACCCTAATAGTTTTTAATTCCTTAGGAATTTTGTTTCTTTCACGTTTTAAGATTAGAAACACCGGCATGTGATCACTAAGGCGAAGGCTAAATTCTGCTAATCCAGGGATTTTATATTCAGCAAATGCATAGAAAAAATACCAGTGGATTTGCAAAACTTCACCCAACAGATGGCAGTGGAACCTGCCATCATATAAATCACTGGCAATGACATGGCGCACTTCAGCATTGGCAGACCTTGAAGGGTAATGCAGCCGCCCTTAAATGCACTTAAATAAGCTGCTGATGCACATGTAGCTCATCAGAACCAGCAGCTGCAGTCATGCATCATGGCGACCCTTCAAGGTCATGTCATGATACCCTAATTGCAGTGCTGGCCCATGATGCACCGATGCTGAAATGGTGTATCATGACATCCGTGTGTATCAAGAGACACACAGGGGGTAAATGATTATCTTTCTGGACATTTGCCAAATTGTTAACCATTATATTGGGACATACATCCCAGTTTGGGAAAAGATGGACTGGGTATTTCCACAAACTCTTTTACCTTCCAAATGCTGGGACTTCCCAGGTTCATGCTTGCGTGAACCTTGTCATTTGGGGCCATCCTTAAATGGTATCATGCTGGCAGGGGGTTTGAAAAGGAGTCCAGGTGGGCCTCCCCCCGCAATATAACGGAAATATCCCTTTATAAACCTATATAAAAGAATAGAAGTCCCCCTTCCCCCTCAACCGACACCCTGCCCACCCTAAATAACAAATTTTCTTTCTACGCCGTCTCAGGATAGTAAAATTGGCAAAAAAACATGATCAGGGGAAAGGGGGTAGGGGTCTTAAAAATGGTCAAATTTGGAAAGACGTCATTTATGGATGGTAAAATGCAGCCAATTTTATTTATTTTAGACACACTTCTTCCTTATACATGGCCTATCAGCTGACAAGACACTGCTAAAAGCAAACACATCAAAAGTAGGGCTCTTGCATAGTAGGGACTTCTTGTTTTGACTGGGATTTCACCGCTATTATTCCCATTGGTCGTCATGAGGCATGAATGTAGACCTGGAGGGTGTTGCGAAAGGACAGGAATTCAATTCTGTCAGAGGTGCTATTCCTAAATGGGAACTGACTACCCTCAGGCAATGACTTCTCCCCTGTTTTGCAGCAAGGTAATAGGTTATAGAATTGATTCTTAAGTTTTCATGAATTTGGGAATGCTTCCCAGTATGACTCACACTAAGAGGATTGATTCTGAGTGTAAGGCGAGAAGTTGGTTCTGAGCAGCAGAACAGCCAGGAACTGGAAGGTGAGTTATGACAGTGAGAATCTGCATCCGATTCTTTTCGCAATAGCCTCCAGCTGGCGAGTTACGCTATAGGACTGATACTGTCCTAGAGGGTCGGCATGATGCACCTATGAAGTGCTGGCGAGCAGACTCACCAGCAATTCATTGATTCATCATGCCGGTCAATGTTTATGATGCACTCCTGCATTGGCAGGGGCATGGGAAGCAAATTCTTATTGGGGGGGGGCAGTTGGAGGCTGTTGCAAAAAGATTTGGAATTCATTTCTCACTGTAACTAATGCATCTTCCAGTTATTCCCGATTCTCCACCCAGGGAGACCAATTCCCACCTTATACTGTAATGGAATTGAATTACTCTGAATTAGACTGCATTGCAAAATATTGAGGAACTGGTTCCATGATTAATTCCACCTGAATGCTTCCCATAGTCGAAAGGCCAGGGAATTGGTGAATGGAACTGGCTGGGAATTGGTTTTCGATTAGGAAGCATTCACCAGTTCATGACCACTCCTAAACTACTTCTATGAACAATTATCTTTTGGCAACCCAACAGGGAATTGATTCCCTGAGGTCAGTCAGTTCCATTTGGGGAATACCACCTCCGACAAAATCGTTTCCAAATCTTTTTGCAACAGCCTGCAGGGGTCTCGGTTGGGGGGGGCCTGCCATATTTTTATATAGGCTTATAATAGGGAACTTCCTCATTATTGCTATGCCGCTGATTGGTTGTCCTTTAAGGTAAATGGTCGCTAATGCATCAATGCGTCATGTCGATGGGTCGGTATGATACACCCACTTCTCTCAAGTCTGCTTATAGCAACTTCATTAGTGCATCAAGCAGAGGAGGCTGTTGTGAAAAGACTGGAACTCAATTCTCACTGTAGTTAACGTACCTTCTATTTCTGTCTGATTCTCCACCCATAGAGACCATTCCCAGCTAATTCTGTTTTTACTTCCTTTGAAATAGACTGCATTGTGAAAAGTTGAGGGGAACTGGTTCCATGATTGGTTCTACCTGTAAGCTTCCCATAGTAGTTAGGCCAGGGCATTGGAGGAACGCACTAGTGAGGATAGGTTCTCAATTGGGAAGCATTCTCGACCACTCCTAAACCACTTGTATGGCCAATCCTTAGTGGTGGATCCAAGGGGGGCCCAGGCCCCCTGGGCCACCCCCTAAAAGAAAGATAGAGGGAAAGAGGAGAAAGAGAGGAAAAAGGAGGGAAAAGAAAAGTGTAGAGGGGTCCCAAAAGGGGGCTTGCAATGCTCGGGCCACATATAGTACCTTATCAGCTTTCATCAAGTCTTGCCCCCCCCCCCCTTCTAGACAATCCTGATCCGCCACTGATTTTCTTTTGGCAACCCAACAGGGAATCGATTCCCTGGGGTCAGTCAGTTTTGGCGATAGTAACTCTAACAGAACCAATTCCACATCTTTTTGCAACGGCCTCCAGGGAGCGTATCAAACCTTTACTGAGGGGTTCAAGCAGATAAGCGCGGGATGGTGGGGAGGGGCTGATGAGGTTTTAGAGACAGGGATTTGACACATGCAAAATATATCCATTTAAAAATTAAATGGATTTTTTCTTTTCACTGAAGAGGTGTACATCTTGAAATGAAAATAGAACTATATGTGACACGATCTGCGAAAAGGGGGCTCAGTACAAAAGGTTTTAAGACCCCTTCTCCCAGTACATGTCACATATCATCATTTTAGATATTACCTGGATTTTGCGTCTCCCTAGTCCTAAATCAGCTATTTGCATCAGCTTATCGGCTAGTTTCACACCGTTGATATCTAGTGTAGACACTGGGCATGGTAGGACTATTACACTGAGGAATACTAGGATGATTCCCGCCCAGCCAACCATGACGACCTGGAAACATAATGTTATATATTATGTTGGGGAAATTTCTGACTATACTGTACTTATTTACTTGTAAGTAATATGTTTCAGGAGGCCATTTCATAACACACTACGATGGTACGACTGACCACAACCACTACACTTTAAACCCCTCAGAATTCATAGGTAACATAATAAGACTGCCCCGTATGATCGGCACTTAATGTGGTAATTACATAGGGTTTGGAAGGTCAGTTGCACCAGTGCAATCAACGGTGATGACTAGATGCAGGGCTGTAATTGTACTAGAGTGAGAGATCCCACTACAATTTGAAGGGGTCTAGTGGTATAATATGTTGAGAAATGCCTTCCAGCAGTACTGTGACTGCCCTGGCAAAGTCTATGTTATGACAACATAGGCGCTGATCGTACAGAGCAGTCCTAGGGCACTACGTACGATCATTTGAAACATGGGGGTTTCACGTCGTAGTGGCTGTGTGTGTGCAGTCGTAGTGCCTTAAGAAATAGCCCCTGGAGGGATTTTCAAAGTGATAGCAATTGTTATTGTTGTGAAATGCCCTACTGGAGTGTATATTGTAATTAACCACTTAGGCATAGTGGAACATCGAAAGGACAAAATAATAGCTGCCCAATGAATACCCATTTGAGGGATAGCAATTCTTAAATACACTCTTGCATGTATAAGTCTTTGATAAATGCCGGCAGTAGGTATAAAGACTGATTGAAATCAAAGAGCACCCTGGAAGGCATTTCTCAAGATGGTATGACTAGACCCCTGTCAAATCACAGTGGGATCCCTCACTTTCATGCCATTATAGCCCTGCATCTAAGCGGTCACTTATGACTGCACTGGTACGACTGTCCAACTAAATCCTCTGTAATTACTGTGTTATGTGCTGATCGTACAGAGCAGCCGTAGTCCATTACCTACGATCAACCACTTTGATATTGAGGTTTTCAAAATCATAGTGGCTGTTTTCAGTCGTACCACCGTGATAAATGCCTCCCTTGTGATTATATCTCTTTGAGGACCAGTGATGCACGCATGCCGAATGGTCAACATGAGTACTTATGAAGTGCTGGTGAGTCTGCCCCCGGACAGTACCAACCCTGGATGGTCGGCATTATTGCATTAGCGGCCCTTAAGGATATGGACCAGTACATTAATTCAGATACAATATTACACTTAGTGCTTTCAACAAGACATGCACTTTTTTGGACGCATCAGGTGCAGAAGAATTTTAATAGTATTTTACCATTAACCTACATACCCTACTTCTGTGCACAACAGTGCATATAATGTATATCTTATGTTTTTATTTCAAAGACTCCTACCTTCAGCTAGATCCAAATGCCTCTATGTCCCCTATATACATGTATCTCCCTGTCTCAGCCTGCCCCCAGGAGTGGACTAGGATGTTTGTACTAGTGTAAATGATGCTGCCTGTATTTACTGTCAGCTGGAGGAGTAAGCACGACTTTGTAATCACGGCTCCTGGCTGTATATGACTGTAAGCTAGTACCGTGTTCCTGGTCCGATGTACGTCCTATAACTAATGTGCAGGTAAAAGTTCACCGAAGCAAGAAACGGCAGCCTCATTCAATGAGGCAAGGATAGGGCTACAGAGGTAGTGCTTTAACCATTGAACCCTTTAAGGGCCGCTGATGCAGTAATGCATCATGTCCATTGGTCGTCATGATGCACAAATGAAGTGCTGGTGAGCAGTCTGGCCAGCACTTCATTGGAGCATCATGTCCATTGGTCATCATGATGCACCAATGAAGTGCTGTTGAGCATTCTCCCCAGCACTTCGTTGGTGCATCATGCCCATCGGTCATCATGATGCACCAATGAAGTGCTGTTGAGCATTCTCCCCAGCACTTCGTTGGTGCATCATGCCCATTGGTTGTCATGATGCACCAATGAAGTGGTGTTGAGCATTCTCCCCAGCACTTCATTGGTGCATCATGACGACCAATGGACATGATGCATTGATGGGGTTAATGCAGATTTCTCTGATGCACCTTATGACGCCAAAATAGACAGAATGCACCACAGAGGTGACTGTAAAGTACAGCCCATCTCTAAGTTCATGCTGTCAATACCATGACTAGTAATACATGTCTATTAATAGTGATTGTAGATTTTTTTTATCATTAGTACTAAACAGTCCTATTGAGTTATCCTAAATGATATGTTGAAGTCAGAAATTAAATACAACATAACTACAATGTTTTGCAACAGACTCCTTGCTTAGATAACGCAGCACATAATGCATTTTTTTGGTCTCTTGTGACATCATAGATTCTATCAGAGATTTTCTGCCTGCATTTATTCTAGCAGATCTATGTGTGTCAGAGACATGTGACAAGGCCAATTCTTGCATGGGACCCCCCTGTCTATGGGACTGCTGCATCAGCGACCCCTAAAGGGTTAAGAAGTGGTCTTTTCCCTTTATCAATTTTACGTCTGGGACCCTTGAATACCCATGAATATATGCCCTTCAATGCCCATGGACATGCGGTCATCTATGATATTACAGATGTAGGTGAAATCAGTGATTTATTAAAAAGATTCTACCATGCACATCTGACATTAAACAATCTTACCTTTTCTGGCCACATGGATCTTCAATATTGTCACCTACTCTAGTTTTGTGCTTATTAGTGCATGGCAGTGTTTAAATCGGTTTGTACAACTACAAAATACATCACCACTGATCACAAAGAATATAGGACTACCAGATCGTCAAGAAGCACAGACGGAATTGGAGACTTATCACCGACGATAGCACTTGATTATAAATCCTTGCATATAGGACTTCCCTTGTGTATACGACGCACCCCGATTTAGGTTAAAACCTATAGTATGCACATTATGTCAAATTTTCTGTCAATTTAATACTGCTTTATAGTGTAAATTCCTCGCCTATAAGGCATATCCTGAGCTTGGATGAATCCTATAGGATGCAGATGATCTCAAGCTGATGACCGAGACTCTGATTGAGATGACGATGATGATGTAGATAAGTACGACAAGATGAGAGGAATAATAAAACAGTTGTCTGAGGCAAAAATCTGTCTGGTTGAGACATTCTTTTTAATATGATGATTCTCGATGACATTGATGAAGAGATAACTCAAGAACCCGTAGATACAGTTTATATATCTTTATTGCATAGGCTTAACAACTGATGTTTCATAGTGAACAATACTTCTCGCTTGGCTAATCAGGCGATACACATTTCCATTGTGAGAGATTCCATACTCAACTTACAATATAATAAATAAGTCCTTCCGTGCCGTGATGATGATCTCCATTGTGCACTCCGATATTACCATAAGAAGTCTATGGTTCCAGGCTTTGCATGCCTGTATATTAGTTAATCTATAGGGTGCAGGACATAGTGGTGCATGGCTACGCTATTGTATACAGGAAGGTGGCGCTACACAACCTGCGTCCGAGCTGGGTGACCGTCAGGGCTGCTTCTGACTCTACTACTAGGGATATGGGTGTCCTGTCCCATGGGCTTGCTAGTTCTGGTTCATGCTGGAATGAACCGGTCTATGGGCCTCACTATGGGATAACCCTGCATGATGGTTGTCATGCATTGGGGTTGTCCTGTGTGCTTGGTGTCCTGTCTAATGGTTGTCCCCTGTGTGTTCTTTATATATATTCTGGGCTATTACTGGTATGGTTTACATATAGTTGTTTTAGTTGGGTCTAATTATACAGAAAGGTGAAATATGGGTGGTTAATAGGTAGAGGCACTCATTATATAGGGATTACTATAGAGCGGGATTTATAATGAATTTAATGTATGTATTCTGCTGACACAATTCCCCTCTTCTGTTCAAAGTTCTCCTGACTTTGTAAGCACAGAGTGCGATGTTTTTAAAATACAATCATTTTGAAGTACAAAACAAAACAAGTGACTTGGAATAAATCTCTTAACCAAGTGTCAGTAAATCCGACAGGGAGGGAGTTAGAATAACAAGTAAAGGGTATTCTCAAAAGATGTCATCAGATTTTGTCTATAAGCTTCAGAAATATCTGGTCCACTGTCATTTTATGATGCTGAAACTCGATAACCATGATATAAATTTCAATAACATTTTCTGTAAGACCTTACATATATCGTTATCATTACACTGATTGAAAAAGAAAGTGCATTTTTGTTTTCCATCATTTCTTTTGGTGAAAATGAATATTCCATGAAACAATCATTTGTTTTGGTCCTGCAAACCAGCAGAATGAAAAATCATATCCATGACCGGATCCACATATGGTGACAAAAACCTTTCTCAAATTTCTAAAAAGGCATTCGCATATATTTTACAGTAATAAAAAAAGGGCCTTTAAATATTATGGCCACTTTGCAAAATTCTACCATTATCCTGTAAACTTGATTATTTTTTGCCCTACATAGTGAATTGTGTTTCACTCTTTATGGTCACTTAAAAAAACAATTATTTCATTGCGAGGCCTACGGTTGGCAAATAGATAATTATATCAGGCCCTCTGTCCAATCATTTCAAATTATACTATTTCTGTCATTATTAAAGTGCAAAGGTATGCTGGTTCACCTATTTTTTATACCTAATTACAGGGATATATGTCAGTCAGATTAGTCTAAAATCATACACAAACATCAAACAGTATTAGACTAAGTTCGAAATGCATAAAATTCACTATCCAGGCTTGTATTGACCCACTCTTGATGTCAGTGAGCTTATTCAGTCTGTCAGAATAATTATTTTGATGTTATGTTGCAGCCAATTCTAACTTCAACTTCAATCTCCAATAATTCGACAGTTTTTTCACCCAGATTTTCCCCCACAATTAGCTTAAGAAACCTGAAAAAAATCCTGACTCAAGCTTACAGCATCTACCACCCTCAAAGGGTGCACCCTATACACAGGGTGCACCCTTTACACAGGGTGCACCCTATACACAGGGTGCACCCTATACACAGGGTGCACCCTATACACAGGGTGCACCTTGTACACAGGGTGCACCTTATACACAGGGTGTACCCTATACACAGGGTGCACCTTATACACAGGGTGCACCCTATACACAGGGTGCACCCTATACACAGGGTGCACCCTATACACAGGGTGCACCCTATACACAGGGTGCACCCTATACACAGGGTGCACCCTATACACAGGGTGCACCCTATACACAGGGTGTGCCTTATACACAGGGTGTGCCTTATACACAGGGTGTGCCTTAAACACAGGGTGTGCCTTGTACACAGGATGTGTCTTATACACAGGGTGTGCCTTGTACACAGGGTGTGTCTTATACACAGGGTGTGCCTTATACACAGGGTGTGTCTTATACACAGGATGTGCCTTATACACAGGGCTTGCCTTATACCCAGAGGATGTCTTATACACAGGGTGCACCTTATACACAGGTTGCACCCTATACACAGGGTGTGTCTTATACACAGGGTGCACCCTATACACAGGGTGTATCTTATAAACATGGTGTGCCTTATACACAGGGTGTGCGGGTAAAGCTGTGAATACATCTTTTAGCACTTGCGTGGATATAAGGGGGATACCAGATGATTTACTGACATTTATCCTTTTGACAAGTTTAATCACATCTTCCAGCTCAATTTCACTAAAGTTACTCATCATGTATATATGTACCGAAGAAGGCCCAGGGGAGATTCTGATTTGATGCAAGTTTATCACCTATTGTTGCGAAATAAGTATTAATAAAATCAGCAGTATCATCTGTGGGAACAGGAATTCTAGAAGTCTGTTCAATGAGACTGAAACAGGAATTATTTTGCATCAGATTAACTACTTTATTAAGAGATCTCCAGTAGGCTTTTGGGTTATTAATGTTATTGTCTATTTCACTTTTTTCAAATTTATTTTTGGTTATTTTAAATTGGGTTTTGGTATAATTTCTAAGGTATATAGCAATATTATAGTCATCAACATTTCGTGTTTTTTTATATATCTTCCATGCTTCATCTTTGTCTTTAATCAGAGTCATTAGATGCTGCCTTAGGATGTCCTGATACAGAAATAGTGAATGCCAGATTGTTCAAAATATTGTCTGACCAGATCCATATTTGATTCTGTTGACTGGAGATGTTACCTCAAGGGTGGTTCTGGTGATTCTGCTTTCTAGGGGGAGCAGCCAGTGGTATAAGTACCATTTCCTGGCTTGGCCCCTCAGACTGACTGGAGCCAGTGGCATCTGCCTAACTCTGCAATTGTTTGAGGGGAGTCTTTCATGTGTCACTGGGTGCACAAAGGACCCCCATGGAAGCCGCCATGTCCCCCATTGTCTCGGTCAGTATGGCATGTTCAGACCCTCATATCTCGGTCGTTTACACTGCTACAGCCTCCATTTTGCACATGCGCGGACTTGAATATGTCAAGTCACCAAAGTCTGCTTTCCAGGCACGTAACTTGCGCTGGTTTGTCTGTAGCGCATTCGGAGGTCAAAATAGTCTAGGTAGTGTAACTTCCTTAATAATGGGAGTTCCGCCTTGATCTTGGGCTCATTTTGACCGTCTAATTATGGCCTTTTCATAAATGCTTTCATATTTGACCTAGGACCTCAGGAGCGATGCTAGAGCGACCGAAAGGTTATGGCTTCGTTACTTATGTAATCTATTGTTCAGTGTTGGGGTGCTCAGACACCCATGACGGCGTCAGCGGTGCCCAGGCACCCGTGACGGCCGGTTGCATTCACTTACAAGTTATTATATTGTGCACTGAACCATGAGGTCGGTCTCTTAGACTCCTAAAAACATTATATTGTGCAGTGGACCATTAGGTCGGACTCATTGATGTTGTAACCTATGTATATTTGACATAGCTGGTGTTCAGGGGAGCATGAACACTCTCCTAGAATGTCTGACTGCTCTCCTAGACATTTTATGTATTAATTTCTTACATATTCTTTGATTAATACAGTAATATGTTACAATTTATGGAATAATAAAATGGTATATGATATTATTTCTGTCATTATTAAAGTGCAAAGGTATGCTGGTTCACCTATTTTTTATACCTAATTACAGGGATATATGTCAGTCAGATTAGTCTAAAATCATACACAAACATCAAACAGTATTAGACTAAGTTCGAAATGCATAAAATTCACTATCCAGGCTTGTATTGACCCACTCTTGATGTCAGTGAGCTTATTCAGTCTGTCAGAATAATTATTTTGATGTTATGTTGCAGCCAATTCTAACTTCAACTTCAATCTCCAATAATTCGACAGTTTTTTCACCCAGATTTTCCCCCACAATTAGCTTAAGAAACCTGAAAAAAATCCTGACTCAAGCTTACAGCATCTACCACCCTCAAAGGGTGCACCCTATACACAGGGTGCACCCTTTACACAGGGTGCACCCTATACACAGGGTGCACCCTATACACAGGGTGCACCCTATACACAGGGTGCACCTTGTACACAGGGTGCACCTTATACACAGGGTGCACCCTATACACAGGGTGCACCCTATACACAGGGTGTGCCTTATACACAGGGTGTGCCTTATACACAGGGTGTGCCTTAAACACAGGGTGTGCCTTGTACACAGGATGTGTCTTATACACAGGGTGTGCCTTGTACACAGGGTGTGTCTTATACACAGGATGTGCCTTATACACAGGGCTTGCCTTATACCCAGAGGATGTCTTATACACAGGGTGCACCTTATACACAGGTTGCACCCTATACACAGGGTGTGTCTTATACACAGGGTGCACCCTATACACAGGGTGTATCTTATAAACATGGTGTGCCTTATACACAGGGTGTGCGGGTAAAGCTGTGAATACATCTTTTAGCACTTGCGTGGATATAAGGGGGATACCAGATGATTTACTGACATTTATCCTTTTGACAAGTTTAATCACATCTTCCAGCTCAATTTCACTAAAGTTACTCATCATGTATATATGTACCGAAGAAGGCCCAGGGGAGATTCTGATTTGATGCAAGTTTATCACCTATTGTTGCGAAATAAGTATTAATAAAATCAGCAGTATCATCTGTGGGAACAGGAATTCTAGAAGTCTGTTCAATGAGACTGAAACAGGAATTATTTTGCATCAGATTAACTACTTTATTAAGAGATCTCCAGTAGGCTTTTGGGTTATTAATGTTATTGTCTATTTCACTTTTTTCAAATTTATTTTTGGTTATTTTAAATTGGGTTTTGGTATAATTTCTAAGGTATATAGCAATATTATAGTCATCAACATTTCGTGTTTTTTTATATATCTTCCATGCTTCATCTTTGTCTTTAATCAGAGTCATTAGATGCTGCCTTAGGATGTCCTGATACAGAAATAGTGAATGCCAGATTGTTCAAAATATTGTCTGACCAGATCCATATTTGATTCTGTTGACTGGAGATGTTACCTCAAGGGTGGTTCTGGTGATTCTGCTTTCTAGGGGGAGCAGCCAGTGGTATAAGTACCATTTCCTGGCTTGGCCCCTCAGACTGACTGGAGCCAGTGGCATCTGCCTAACTCTGCAATTGTTTGAGGGGAGTCTTTCATGTGTCACTGGGTGCACAAAGGACCCCCATGGAAGCCGCCATGTCCCCCATTGTCTCGGTCAGTATGGCATGTTCAGACCCTCATATCTCGGTCGTTTACACCGCTACAGCCTCCATTTTGCACATGCGCGGACTTGAATATGTCAAGTCACCAAAGTCTGCTTTCCAGGCACGTAACTTGCGCTGGTTTGTCTGTAGCGCATTCGGAGGTCAAAATAGTCTAGGTAGTGTAACTTCCTTAATAATGGGAGTTCCGCCTTGATCTTGGGCTCATTTTGACCGTCTAATTATGGCCTTTTCATAAATGCTTTCATATTTGACCTAGGACCTCAGGAGCGATGCTAGAGCGACCGAAAGGTTATGGCTTCGTTACTTATGTAATCTATTGTTCAGTGTTGGGGTGCTCAGACACCCATGACGGCGTCAGCGGTGCCCAGGCACCCGTGACGGCCGGTTGCATTCACTTACAAGTTATTATATTGTGCACTGAACCATGAGGTCGGTCTCTTAGACTCCTAAAAACATTATATTGTGCAGTGGACCATTAGGTCGGACTCATTGATGTTGTAACCTATGTATATTTGACATAGCTGGTGTTCAGGGGAGCATGAACACTCTCCTAGAATGTCTGACTGCTCTCCTAGACATTTTATGTATTAATTTCTTACATATTCTTTGATTAATACAGTAATATGTTACAATTTATGGAATAATAAAATGGTATATGATATTATTTCTGTCATTATTAAAGTGCAAAGGTATGCTGGTTCACCTATTTTTTATACCTAATTACAGGGATATATGTCAGTCAGATTAGTCTAAAATCATACACAAACATCAAACAGTATTAGACTAAGTTCGAAATGCATAAAATTCACTATCCAGGCTTGTATTGACCCACTCTTGATGTCAGTGAGCTTATTCAGTCTGTCAGAATAATTATTTTGATGTTATGTTGCAGCCAATTCTAACTTCAACTTCAAATTCCAATAATTCAACAGTTTTTTCACCCAGATTTTCCCCCACAATTAGCTTAAGAAACCTGAAAAAAAATCCTGACTCAAGCTTACAGCATCTACCACCCTCAAAGGGTGCACCCTATACACAGGGTGCACCCTTTACACAGGGTGCACCCTATACACAGGGTGCACCCTATACACAGGGTGCACCCTATACACAGGGTGCACCTTATACACAGGGTGCACCTTATACACAGGGTGTACCCTATACACAGGGTGCACCTTATACACAGGGTGCACCCTATACACAGGGTGCACCCTATACACAGGGTGCACCCTATACACAGGGTGCACCCTATACACAGGGTGTGCCTTATACACAGGGTGTGCCTTATACACAGGGTGTGCCTTAAACACAGGGTGTGCCTTGTACACAGGATGTGTCTTATACACAGGGTGCACCCTATACACAGGGTGCACCTTATACACAGGGTGCACCTTATACACAGGGTGCACCCTATACACAGGGTGCACCTTATACACAGGGTGCACCTTATACACAGGGTGTACCCTATACACAGGGTGCACCTTATACACAGGGTGCACCCTATACACAGGGTGCACCCTATACACAGGGTGCACCCTATACACAGGGTGCACCCTATACACAGGGTGTGCCTTATACACAGGGTGTGCCTTATACACAGGGTGTGCCTTAAACACAGGGTGTGCCTTGTACACAGGATGTGTCTTATACACAGGGTGTGCCTTGTACACAGGATGTGTCTTATACACAGGGTGTGTCTTATACACAGGGTGCACCTTATACACAGGGTGCACCTTATACACAGGATGTGCCTTATACACAGGGCTTGCCTTATACCCAGAGGATGTCTTATACACAGGGTGCACCTTATACACAGGTTGCACCCTATACACAGGGTGTGTCTAATACACAGGGTGCACCCTATACACAGGGTGTATCTTATAAACATGGTGTGCCTTATACACAGGGTGTGCGGGTAAAGCTGTGAATACATCTTTTAGCACTTGCGTGGATATAAGGGGGATACCAGATGATTTACTGACATTTATCCTTTTGACAAGTTTAATCACATCTTCCAGCTCAATTTCACTAAAGTTACTCATCATGTATATATGTACCGAAGAAGGCCCAGGGGAGATTCTGATTTGATGCAAGTTTATCACCTATTGTTGCGAAATAAGTATTAATAAAATCAGCAGTATCATCTGTGGGAACAGGAATTCTAGAAGTCTGTTCAATGAGACTGAAACAGGAATTATTTTGCATCAGATTAACTACTTTATTAAGAGATCTCCAGTAGGCTTTTGGGTTATTAATGTTATTGTCTATTTCACTTTTTTCAAATTTATTTTTGGTTATTTTAAATTGGGTTTTGGTATAATTTCTAAGGTATATAGCAATATTATAGTCATCAACATTTCGTGTTTTTTTATATATCTTCCATGCTTCATCTTTGTCTTTAATCAGAGTCATTAGATGCTGCCTTAGGATGTCCTGATACAGAAATAGTGAATGCCAGATTGTTCAAAATATTGTCTGACCAGATCCATATTTGATTCTGCAAGAATGCTTCTAATATTGAGATGAGCAAATGTAAGGATCTTGAGAGGTTCCCCAGGGGCAGTAAAAGCAGTCCCATATGGTGACAGCCTATCGATAACCTCCTGTTGATACTCCTCTCCTAAGTCAGAGTCCATGACTAATGGTACTAAATGCATTGGTAGGCTCATGGGTGGGGGCACTCCCAGTGTGGAGACATGCATTTCATTGTCTTGTGATGACTCGTGACTCGCAATGTGGGCTGAGGTACCGATTCCTTTCCGTAGAACCACAGTTTCGGTAGTAGGATTGCTGATCGGCACTACAGACCATCGGGGGTTGACAATTATTGTATCGAAGCCTTCCAGCCCAAGAGGACCTAGGGTGGACTGTTTAGGCTCAAATACTGATTGTCTGTTCCCCTGTACACTTACGCAGCTAACCAAGACATCGGATATCTGTCCTGGGCTGAGTTTGGTGGTTTGCATTACAGAGGCTGTTCCGCATTCAACCCTCAGCTCACTCTGGATTGCATGATCAAAAGGGAACCGAATCCTCATCTTCCCCGTACCGGCATTCACTGTCACCCCATAGAGTGCAGCAAAGTCATACCGAGGATGCCGTCATCCGCTATATCGGCTATGGTGGGACAGATTAAATATGTCCTGCCACTAGCCAATATCCGCAAAACAGTCTTGCCGTACGTTTGCAAGTTGTCTCCGTTGGCTGTCCGAGCCCTTATTCCTTCCTGAGGAACATCAGACTGTCAGCCTAACAAGGACATGAATTTCTTTTCTAACCAGCGAGTGAGAAGCGCCGGTGTCGAGAAGAAACTCACCCCTCTGTCCAAAGACGGACAAACATACATACCAAAGGTGCCACTTAAAGGGGTCGATATTGTTTCAATACCCCCACTGCTCTGCGTGACCCCTATTGTCAGATACTGAAGACATGGGTCGTCAGGGGAGATGTCGACACCACCTATTCGTGAGATAGTGTGGGCCCAGGACTCCTCATTACCAGATTTAATTACCTTGGTCCCGTCGATAGTGTTCCCTGGAGGTGGATCAGACCTTGTTGAAACACTGTCAACCGGGTTAGCAACGACTATCGTCTCGCCATCGATCGTGTTGGCTCGGCTTACTGAGGTTTGGGGCGATACTATGCCTTTAGCACCACCCTGCCCTAGTTTTCCGGACCTGTTACATGTTCGGTTACCTAATCCTTTCTAGGACCTGGAGTTGGAGCTCGACAGGCGGGGGCGATATGCCCCAAGACCTGGCACCGATGACAGGTCTGCTTCTTTTTTCATTCCTTTCGAGAATTCTTACCGGCATTTGATTTCTTTACCTGTTTTGCAACTAGTTCTTTTACCAACATTTCAATTTCGATATTTGAACTAACGTTGAGGGTCTTCTGAGACTGTTTAGCTTCTTTTCCCTTCTTACAGGTTTGCACAGCAGCAATACCGATATCTTCTTGAGGGTCATCGGTGGACGCTACCGCGGCTACCGCCCCTAGTGTAGGGAACACAGCTTATTTGGTCTCATAGACGTCTGCGAAATCAAACAGTTCGGACATACTAATTTCAGGTTGCCATTTATCTTTGAGATACTGTTGACAACCTGGGTCTCTTAGCCCGTTTATAAACCGGGTGGTAGCTTCTTGAACTACGGGTGCGTCTGGTAGGCACCCTGTGTATAGCTCAGAAACAAGCTCTTGTATTGCAAACCCGTAGACTCTCATCCCTTCTTTGGGTTTCTGAGTCTGTTTGTACAAGAGGGCTTTCGGGTCTTCCTCACCTACCTTAACAAGAAGATGGGTGGTGGTTTCGATTAGCCCCTGCAGGGTACCGTCACCATTTTTCTCGAAGGCTCGGATGACCACCTGGCTGGGTCCTTATTCTAATGCCTCCTTTAACGACATTAGTGCTTGGCGATCATTGACCCCATTGGATAAGTTAACATTATGCCAATGGGACAGCCAATGGGACAGCGTCAGGGTCTCGGGTAGTGCTAAAGTGTACCATTTTACACTGTTCGATCAGGCATTCTGTGGCTCTCGGTACCACATCCAACCCTGTTGCTAGAATAGCCGGGTTGTGAGCAATTTTCTCCTGTTCTACAGGAGATAAGCCAGTCCGTATTTTTGGGGCGGTGGTACTCTGAGGTGTGGCCGAAATCCACACAAAAGTATTGTCATACTTTGGGACGGTATTGTTCATGGTTCCTCAGAAATTTTCATTTCCTTTATTTGAACCCGAATGGTTACCGAGCGAGGCATGTATTCCACCCCATCTAGTTCTCATAGAACTATTAGAGTCAACTATCGTATTTGGTTTATCGGGAATCTGGTTCAGCAAGATTTGCCATTGTAGATCCACTGCCGATGCGCCACTCAAAAGTTCAGTTAAGTCCGTCTGAGCTTTTTTTACTTGAGCAGTTACTTGCTCGTTAGTTTGTAAAAGCTCATTCAGCTGAACTTGTGTAGTCGTACCTTTTCGCTGTAAATTTTTTAATTCATAAGATTTGGCAGCTATATCAGTCGATATCTCTGATAGTTTTTTAGACTGTTCCTGGTAATCCAAGTTTAGAGAATTCTTTTTTCTTTCTAACTCTGTTATCTCAGCCCTTGCTTTTTTCAACTGTTTCAGTTTTACCAAGAGATCTTTATCCAGCATTTGACCAACCACCGATTCGTCTAGCCGTAAGCCGGACGGGGGATTCGGTAGGTGTTTTGACAAATAAGCCGGGACCTGCTTGTTTTGGCTTGATATCCACCCTCGAAACAAGACACGGGAAAAACCCGTGAACGACTGGTGAATCTGTGAGCAAATATTCTCGGGAAGATCCTGGGAATAGTACCTACAATCCCGTGAATTACCCTTATATTCCCCAGTTTTTAACAGGGCCCTCTAGTGAGATTTATACACATAAGTCTGATTCTTCAGCATAAAGTGAAGATGCCAGAGCCCACCAGGGGCCTCTGTGTGAGCATGGAATCCTGGTTTGGTCCAAAGAACAGAGAGAGGGAGTGAGATGGAATGAAATGAGAGGGCAAGAGAGGCACAGAGAGAGCAAGAGAGATAGATATAAAGAGAGAAAGAGAGAGAGAGAGAGAGAGAGGGAAAGGAGAGAGAGAGAGAAAGGGAGAGGGAAACGGGAGGAAGAGAGGAAGGCAATAGAGGGAGGGAAGAGAGAGAAAGAGAGCAAAATAGAAAGAGAGGGAGGCAGAAAAAAAAGAGGGAGGGCCTTGCCCCCCAAAAAAAAGGAAAATTGATTGACTTAAGCTACTGACAAAATTGATACATAAAGTTGATTGAATCATAATATTATGTGTCCCATTCTAATATGTGTGTGGTGCACATATGCATGGGCACTGACACATTCATCTGTGAAGATGCGTAATGTAGTTCTCGCCATGAATATGACCTCAGTTGTCAAAATGGCGTTAAACATTTATTACTCACTCACTCTCCCGTTCTAATAATTATGACCCTTATTGATATCTCACTAAATGTGCATGTTTCCTAGACATGTCTTGAACAGAGTTGAACCCTTTAAGGGCTAACCCTAATGCAATAATGCATTTTGGTTGTCATGATGCATTAATGCAGCCAGGGCTACATTCAAGCGTCATGCTTAAGCTTTGAGAAGATCAGCATGATGCCCCAATGAACTGCTGGCAAGCAGACTCCCCAAGTCTTCATCGGTAAAACATGCCAGCCAATGGGCACATTACACTACTGCATCAGCAGACCTTAAAGAGTTAGGTAGCATTTAGAGGCCTGGCAAATAGGCACTCAATGATTATAGGGCATGGTAAGTTGTTTACGGGCACTAAGTAAAGAGTCAGCTAAATTTAGACTGTCAAGGTGGTAGGGTGCAGGCAAACCACCTGTGGTACACACTTACAGAACAGGTCATTTTAGTCAGATGGGGAGGGGGATTTCTGATACATAAATGGGTGAATGTAAAAGCATATCTAAACTCAGCCTCCCATGAAAAATATACTGGCATCATTTAACACTGTCTGTGCTGTCTACTTAACCGTGTAAAAGCGCCCAAAATCTCACTGTGCCTTATTCACTGTACTAAATAAATACCCAGACATTTGGTTTGGTCTTTACCCCTGGTCCATATCCAAGACAGGTACTTATGAAATTTTAGTGCTGAAGAGTTATTTTAACACCTCCCCACCCCCACTAACCACTGGTACTTATATGAGACCAGCAATCATTGCTGAGTGTCAAGAATTAATCTTCTCAAAAATGAGCATCAAGATACTCACATGGAAAACTTTTCTGACTCACTTTTGTGTCATTTTTGGGGGAAAATATTTGGGGAAATCTCAAATTTACACCAGACTTCCTTTATATGGGATGCATGCCATAGTTCCATCCATTGAAAATACACTGTAACAGGTTTATGCCTAGGTCCATCACACCTTATGTATAGACTCACTATGAACTATGTGATATTTAATGGACTATAACTATGTGATATTTAATGGACTATTAACACATAAATACCATGTTATGACATGTGTGCATCAAGAACATATTTAAGTATGATTTGAAAAATGAATGTGACATATCAGATGGAAATAGAACCACCCCAGTGCCCCCTCACCCCCTGCTGATACCTACTGAACACTCCCAAACACCAACAGGACCAACCAGTTTGGGCTACACTGCCCCACCTCAGCTGTCATTTCCACCTGGCTCACCTACACACAAGACCTGTCTCCAAAAACTGATGGTAACAGTGGGTAAGCATAAATTTGCCATTTTTCACCATTTTCTATTCATTATGACATGCAAAGGTCACCATTTTCTTGCTGCTCTATTCATAAGGGCACTTACAATCCTAAATAGGAAATGACACTAGTATCTCAATATTACCAATGGCATTGTACCTTGTTGTGTGCAATATTCATGAATGCTAATTCAAGCACTTTACCAGCATTTGCAATGATCCATAAAAGAAATCCTAAGTACTTGACTGGATCTTTATTTGCAATAATATGTGATATTGTACATCTGAAGGCATGATTGCAAACCTATACATGTAATTGTGTGGCCACTGGCTGTGTTCAGAAATAGCCCTCCTTATTGCAGCTGCATACTACTACTATACAACTAAGTGTGAGAGGCAGTCAGACCCTTTCCCAATCCAGGTCATAGTGGGCCCACCTTGTGTACTGATTACCTTACCTCTTATACAGTGTACCCATTCCCAGCCAGCCTAATTTGGGTAACTCACACAAGCACCTTGCAGAAGGTGACTTAACTTGTATGCAGGGTTGTTGTAGATTGCAACACTCATGGTCAGATTCCCCTTCTGTCCCAGTATATTTACATGTCTGTATATGTGTCCACACTCACATCCATCTATGTACATACATTCCCTTTTATCCACATACACTCACATGCCTCATGTCCACATGCACCCCCTCACACATCCACATCCTCTCTATGTCCACATCCCCTCTAAGTGCACACACACCTCCCCCTATATACACACCCACCTCCCTCTGTGTCCACACCCACCTCCCTCTATGTCCACACCCCCCTCTCTCTGTGTCCACACTTAACTCCCTATATGTCCACACCCATCTCGGGCTTCCCTAGCCCACTTAAAAGGGTCTGCTTCTCATCTTTCCTATCCCCTCAGGATGTGTGTGGTGCACATATGCGTGGGCACTGACACATTCCTCTGAAATTGCGTAATGTCGTTCTCGCCATGAATATGACCTTAGCTGTCGAAATGGCGTTAAACATCTATTACTCACTCCACACCCATCTCCCTCTGTGTCCACACACACCTCCCTCTGTGTCCACACCCACCTCTCTCTATGTCAACACCCAGTTCCCTCTGTGGTCACACCCACTTCCCTCTGCGTTTACACCCACCTACAGTGGCCCACAAGGGTCAAATTGAAGTTGAAGTAAAGAGTTGACTTTCACAAAAAAGTTAGAGTCCAAAACCAATATTAATGTTCAAAGTCAATTTCATTTCATTGCTGTCAATCTGTCAAGATGTCAACTCATGAAAACCAACTTGTGACAGGTATCTTTTAGCATTGCATGGTGCACTCTATGTCTTTCTATATGAACAAAGTTTATACCAGCAACTACTGGGTAGCTATCGGTTCCCTCACATAATAACTGATGGTTCCACACCAAGTAGTTGGTGGTTCCAGCATCCTGTAACTGGTGGTTCCCACCCACTGTAACTGCGGTTCCACACCTATCCGCTACTGGCACTGGATCCCATACCAAGTAGCTGCTGGTTCCCACACCCAGCACTTGGTGGTTCCCATGCACATTAGTTGCTGTTTCCTGTACCAAGTACATGCTGGTTCCCACATCCAGTAGCTGCTGGTTCCCATATAAAATGGTTCCTAACCCAAGTAGCTGATGGATCCCACACCCTTGCTGGTTCTTGCACCCAGTACCTGCTGGCTTCCACATAGACTAGCTGGTAGTGGTTCCCACATCCATTAGGTGCTGGTTCCTGCACCCACTTCCTGCTGGTTCCCAAATAGAGTGCCTGCTGGTTCCTACATCAGGTAATTGCGAGTTCTTAAAAGAGTAGCTGTCAAAATAAGTCAATTGGGTCAGGATAGGTCAAATTAGGTCAATTAATATGTTGAAAATAGGTCATATTGGTCAAAAGTATGTCTATTCGGGTAGCATAGGTCAAATTATGTCAAATATGGTGAAAATAGGCCAAATTGGTCAAAAGCAGGTCAATTAGGGTAGGATAGGACAAATTAGAGTAAATATGGTGAAAATAGGTCAAATTGGTCAGAAGAAGGTCAATAAGGTCAGGATAGGTGAAATTAAGTCAAATAGGATGAAATTAGGTCTAATTGATAAAAAGTAGGTCAATAAGGGTAGGATAGGTCAAATTAGGTCAAATATGCTGGAAAAATATGTCAAATTGGTGAAAAGCAGGTCAAATAGGGTAGGATAGGATAAATTAGAGTAAATATGGGGAAATTAGGTCAAATTGGTCAAAAGTAGATAAATAATGTCAGGATAGTTGAAATTAAGTCAAATAGGGTGAAAATAGGTCTTATTGGTAAAAATTAGGTCAATAAGGGTAGGATAGGTCAAATTAGGTCAAATATGGTGGAAGCCACTGGATAAGGTCAAAGTAAATCAAATTAGGTCAAACATGGTGACAACAGGTCAAATTGGTCAAAAGTAGGTCAATTAGGTCCAATAAGGTCAGGATAGATCAAATATGGTTGAAATAGATCAAATTGGTCAAAAGTAGGTCAATTTTGTCAAAATGTAGGGTATGATAGGTGAAGTAAGGTCAAATATGCTGGAAATAGGTAAAAGTAGGTCATTTAGGTCAAATTATGTCAAAATTTGTCAGAATAAGGTCGACTTTGACTATTTTTGACCAATCTGACCTACTTTGACTATATTTGACCTAATATGACCTATTCTAACCTACTTTGACCTAATTGTGCTACTTTTGACTGATTTGACCTATTTTAAGATATTTGACCTAATTTGAACTATCCTTACCTAATTGACCTTCTTTTGAACAATTTGACCTATTTTCACCATTATTTGACCTAATTTGACCTATCTTAGCCTGATTTGACCTACTGACCTACCTTTGACCAATTTGACCTACTTTTACCATATTTGACCTGATTTAACCTCCTTGACCCACCTTTAACCAAATTGACTTATTTTCGCCATATTTGACCTACCTTAGCCTACTTTGACATACTGGACCTACTTTTGACCAATTTTACCTGTTTTAACAAAATTTGAACTTATTTTACCTATCTTAACCTACTTTGACCTAATTGACCTACTTTTGACCAATTTGACCTACTTTTACCATATTTGACCTGATTTCACCTCATCGGCCTACCTTTTACCAATTTGACATATTTTTGCTATATTTGACCTATCCTTAGGTCACAAATCATAGAAAATGTGCATATGGGGCCTTACATGTCATTCGCCCAGACATGTGCCCAGAAAAAGAATTCTAATAAGTATGCTTCTTTTACAATAGCAAGGACACATCTGACATAAATGATAATGTGATTTTCTGAATCTACAGGTCAGATTGGTCTGGACCTGAGATTTTCATGGAGGTATGAAGATTGTTTCTGTAGGAAATTAGGCCCTCAACATTGATTGTAACTCAAATGTCATTCTCCCAGACACAATTTCGCCCAGACAATTTTGTTCATTTTGGGCACATTTTACCCCCCTGGAGCCTAAAATATGCATATGGGACCATCAAAACCCATATGTAACATGAAGATCTCATCCAGCCTGACACTTTGAGCCAAAGAAATAGAGGGGAAAACTAAAATTCGAAGAGTAGGGGTTGGAATACCTCCAAATTCGTCATATGCAAACCTTCTATGATTTTCGACCCTTACCTACTCTGACATAATTCGACCTTAATTGACCTACTTTTGACCAATTTGACTTATTTGAACCCACTTGGACCTAATTTTGACCAATGTGATCTATTCTTACCACCGTTGACCTAATTTGATAGAATTTGACCTGATTGACCCATTTTCAACCAACTTGACATAATTTATCCTAGTCTGACCTAATTTCATTCAATTTTACCTACTTGGAACCAATTTGACCTATTTCGACAAATTTTAACTATCTTGACTGCTTATGACCTAGTTTCACGCAACTTTCCCAATTTGCCCATTTTTGACTTTATGACCTTTTTCATCCAGAATTTATCCAGATCACTCTTTTGCTACTAGGTATGGGAACTGGTAGCTACTCTATATCGGAACCAGCAGCTACTGGATATGGGAACAAGTAGCTACTGTATGGGAACCAACAGCTACTGTTTTCAGAACTAGCAGCTACCTGATGTGGGAACCAGCAGGCACTCTATTTGGGAACCAGCAGGTAGTGAGTGCAGGAACCAGCACCTAATGGATGTGGGAACCACTACCAGTTACTCTATGTGAAAGCCAGCAGGTATTGGGTACATGAACCAGCAAGGGTGTGGGATCCAGCAACTACTTGGGTTAGGAACCAGTTTATATGGGAACCAGCAGCTACCTGATGTGGGAAGCAGTAGCTACTGTGTGTGGGAACCAGCATGTACTGGGTACAGGAAACAGCAACTAATGTGTATGGGACTACCAAGTGCTGGGTGTGGGAACCAGCAGCTACTTGGTATGGGATCCAGTATCAGTAGCTGATTGGTGTGGAAACACCAGTTACAGTGGGTTGGAACCACCAGTTATGGGATGCTGGAACCAGCAGCTACTTGGTATGGAACCATCAGTTATTATGTGAGGGAACCAATAGCTACCCAGTAGTTGCTGGTATAGACATATAGAAAGACATAGAGTGTACCATGCAAAGCCAAAAGATACCTGTCACAAGTGGGTTTGCATTCATGAGTTGACACCTTGACAGCTTGACAGCAATGAAATGAAATTGACTTTGAACATTGATTTTGCGTTTGGACTTTTTTTGTGAAAGTCAACTCTTTGCTCCAACTTCAATTTGACCCTTGTGGGCCACAGTACCCACCTCCCTCTGTATCCACACCCATCTCCCTCTGTGTCCACACCTGCCTTCTCTCTATCTTCCTACCCATCCCCACTATGTCCACACCCAAAGCTCTCTGTGTCCACACCCACCTCCCTCTGTGTCCACTCTCATGTCCCTCTATGTTCACACCCACCTCCCTCTATGTTCACACCCACCTCCCTCTATGTCCACACCCACCTCCTTCTATGTCCACACCCACTTACTTCTTTGTCCACACTCACTTACCTCTTTGTCCACAACCACTGACCTCTTTGTTCACACACACCTCACTCTTTGTACACACCAAACTCCCTCTATGTCAACACCCACCTCCCTCTATGTCCACACCCACCTCCTTCTGTGTCCACACCCACCTCCCTCATTATCCACACCCACCTCCCTCTATGTCAACACTCAATTCCCTCTTTGTTCACACCCACCTCCCTCTGTGTTTACACCCACCTCCCTCTGGGTCCACACCCACCTCCCTCTATGTCCACACCCGCCCTCCCTTTGGGTCTACCCAAATCCCTCTATGTCGACATCCAAATCCCTCTCTATCCACACCCACCTCCCTCCGTGTCCACACCCACCTCCCTCTATCTTCCTACACATCCCCATTATGTCCACAACCACCTCCCTCAGTGTCCACACCCACCTCCCCCTGTGTCCACTCTCACCTCCCTCTATGTCCACACCCAGCTCCCTCTACGTCCACACCTACCTCCTTCTGTTTGGTTTGGCATAACCTAGTGAGTAATGGATATACCATTTGTCTTTATAGGTGCATGAAGTTGAACCAATGAAGACCTGGAGGCAACATCCTACTAAGTGGTTCAAGAGGACAACACGTTCTACTCCATATGATTTTTTCAAAATTTTCAAAGGTTCTCTAAAATTGTTATTTGACATGTATGCAGATATTTGCCAATGATTTTTTCTGATATCCCAAGCAGGAAATGAACATTTCTAACACCCACCAGTGAAAACCCAGCAAAGAATAATTGCTTTTCAGTGACCATGATCACTGAATGGTTGATAGTATGGAGAAACAATGAATTTCTACAACATGCTTGGCAAAGTCCTAGATTTTTTTTTGGTTTTTGTGGCCCATAGCCTTTAACCATTACAGCTATGTAATAATGCTATCCGTAGTATCAAGCACATCTAACAAACTGTGAACAGGTCAGATTGACTCGTACACCTGGCCTTCAGAACTGGTCATGTGACCATAGCACTGAGACACACACAGAGGACCTGCCCTCCCCCCACTTGGCCCTTCATAGGATGTGTTACAGTTACTGATTGTTAATATTTATGGGTCTTTTCGCGCAAACAAACCAATGCATTAAGTTGACCTTTGGGTAAGATGACTAGGATGCACTTACCTGAAAACTATACACACATTGCAATTAGATCTTAATCTCTTGTTGTACATGTTAAATCATGTAATTTACATACCAATCATTCCATATAGTCATCTAACAATATCCTATCTAATATATTCTATTATATTGAGGAGCTTCTACTCATAGTGTAGTCACCTAACCATGTGTTGCCAATGTCTGCCTGCAGCTAACCACCCTGTGACATCACAGAGGCCTAACTGTAACACACCCTAATGGTCACGACTTTGACAGCTCTCATACCCCCTCCTCCACAGTAGGGCTGCACACACCTCTTAACCCTTCAAGGGCCTCTGATGCATTAATGCATCATGTCCATTGGACATCATGATGCACCAATGTATGAAGTGCATATTAGGAGTTCAAAGTGACATGGCATTGGTTAATTAGAGTCTTAGAATGGAAAACAAGCAAGTCATTCCCATATTAGGAGCCCAGTCACATAGTATTGTTATATTTGGAGCAGTTACTGCTACAAATACACATGTTGCAGACTGGTAATACCTACACAGCTGTTGTTCTGTTTACTGGTGTCTATTTTTACACATTCCATGTCACTTCAGGTACATACAGAGTGATTGGTGGTTTTGGGTTTTAGATATTTAACACAAGGCGATCCTGGATAGTCATTGGTAGGTGTCACACACTGCTATTTTACAGGCTGGGTTTATATGTATACATGTTTATTTTAGTAATTGTTAATGTGGGTTAGAGTTTTAGCACAAGGTGATCCTGGACAGTCAGCAGTACCGGGGTAGGCATCGCACACTGCTATGTACAGGCTGGTTCTATATTTTAGTGGTTGGTAAGGTGGGATTAGAGTCTGCATGCTCTCCAACACTTAATTGGAGCATTATGCCGACCCTTTTGCAGTGTGTGTATCAACTCATATGGTCGTCATGATGCATGAATGTAACATCATGATGACCGATGGGCATGATGCATTAATGCATTAGTGGTCCTTCAAGGGGTGTAATGGTTGGTGAGTTGGGATGTAGTGGTTCAGGTTGGTGAGTTTATGCATTTGATGCATGGCCATCAAAATTTATATGATGCCAAACTATAGTCCATCCCTGATTACTTGTCACTTGTACATATAATAACTGCAACCTATAGTCCATACTGAACACATGTAAACATTTCCCTTAGACTATGGGCAGAAGGAGGGGTCAGCTAGTGCTGGAGGAATGGATAGGCTTGTAGCTTACTGCTGGTGGGGGACCCATTCATATTTTTGAAATACAGAACCTTTAATATTATATAGGATTATGCAGTAATTTGTCACATTATTCCCCATATTCATATCCAAAAGTTGACAGATATTTTCATAACTTCCTGAGCACTTAGATTATAAGCATATCTTTGTAATGAATAAAGTATCAACATATAGTCCAAGTGGTAACACATTTGACTCTATATCAAGAGATCTTGGGTTCTATTTTATGCCAGGGAATGTAAGAACATCTGTGAGCCAGCAAGCAGAAATGAGGGTTCCTGCAGGATTAAGTACCTGTTTTAGCCACCAGGGGGCACTACTATGGGCTAGAATAGGAAAAATATGCCTAAAACTGCTATAGGCTACTTTTTTTTATGGACAATCCAATGATTTTTTATAAAACATTCTATTTTGGGGGGAAAGGGTCCATATTTGGCATTAAAAAGAATGTTTTTGGGCCAAAATAGGCATTTTTGTTGATTTCTGTTGCCATGGAAACATTATTTTCATTCTAAATAAGAAAATCTCTGATCCCATTTGAAGGAACCTTTCATAAGGTCCACTATGGTGTAAACAGAATGAAAATACCATTTCTACATCGAAAGTTATGGGCAAAAGAATGAAAATTTATGCTTATTTAGCTAATTAGCATAAATTATGCTAATTACAGATGTATCTCATGACCAATGGGACTTAAGGCTTATTGACATTCACAAAATGGTCATACCTACCCATATTTAGCAAGCCATTCCTCCAAAACTAACAGGAGTATCTTCTCATGCAATATATCACTGTAAAGCTAGTGATCTGAATGTTAAAGTTGACTTCTAGTATGAAGCACCCTTTCTCTTTGCCTCTACACATCTATACAAATATTTTGGGAACATTTCAATTTTTTTTTTTAATTTGGCTACCATAAAACGTTGTTTAATGTTTGTCAACATTTTTTCATCATCCAATTGATGTTTCTGGGACAAACCCCCTCTCTATCAAACAGTTTTTACTAACCCTGTTATTAAGCTGTACTATCATAGAATGTGTTTGTCTGAAATATAGACAGATAGCAACCCCTCTTTTCCCTCTCCTGCAAAACTTGAAATATGCAGATACGACCTTGAGGCAACTACATATGGATGAAAATCAATATGAAAAGCAAATGCTGTCATTCACTGTTAGTATCAAAGACACACAAAAACAATCTATTATCCAATAATTTGTAATACACTAATGATGATTATTATATAGAAGTCATTCTACCCTTCTACCCAATTTACAAATTGATATTCATGTAGTAGATTAGTTTGTTATCATTCCATAATAAAACTGATTTAAACTAAAACTTTTCTAAAAATATTATTTAGATGACTTGTTTTAAGATGCATCTCATGCATCGGTCATTTGAATTTGTGTAGAAAAGTAATTTTTGTTTAATTTAAATTTATTTTGAATACTTTGCAAATTTTGAGGGGCCCAGATAAACTTCCTTTATAATTGAGGCTGGTGCCCCTTTTCCTATCCCCTGATTCATGTTCCACTTGAAATAACTACTACCCACACATTCACTTTAACTCACAGGCATGTACTTTTGTTTTCTTTATGCAGGTAGTCAATTGCAACACAGGAGCTTGGTGAAATCTGCTAGATAGCAGATCTTAAGAGAGGTACTCCAGAGAAGAGGGCTGGCTGATAAACAGCACAGTGATGCCACCCATATGATATTTTTATTGCTGTCATAGATGTTCTGTCAGACATAAGATACATTAATTATGGCTATTTAGGGAAACCAAACTTTGAGAGGCTTGCATTGTTGATAAAAGGAAATACAACCCTGGATTCACCATGCCTTCTTTGTTAGATTTGAATAAAAAGATTCAGACATGCAGTCTTGAATTCTAAACAAAAGAAAATGTAGTGCCAATACCCTATCTATAAGGTGCACCCCACATTTAAGGCACACCCAGACCTTTCTAATATGATAAAAGGATATGTAAATGTTGTACGTTTTGTTCTAATCAATGGAGCTTCAAAATTCAAGAACCAATAGCCATCCCAGCGCTTCCTTCACCCACCTTTACCACTGTATGTGGATGGGGGAATATTTCTTTTGCTCCCTTGTGCTCCCTTGTGGCAAAATTAGGAAATAAATTTAGCACCAGCTAGGTACCAATCCTGTTTACCTGCTCGAGACTATATGTGTGATGAAAAACCTGAATATTTTCATTGCGGTGGAGCTTACTCTACTCAATATGCTGATGCTGGCTTTTTTAAGGTAGATGGCTCTAATGCCAATCATGTTCTCTGTGCAGGTTTCTGCACATGTGTAGTTCTCTATGGCTAGTGAACGACTTTACAAAATCATAGCAGGCCCATGAAGCTGAGGTGAACTCTCAACCTTCTGTGTCTACACCAGGCACACTAACTAGTTAGGCCACAAAGCCAGCTGGCTGTGTGGGGGTTTATGAGCAGTATTTAGCCTGCATGATGTAATTCTATTATTTTCAGGAGATTTTCAATGTGGAAAAATGATTCAAAAGTGCATGGGATCACATGATGGTAATAGATTTTCTGGGTGCAGAAAAGTGATGAAAATATTCTTGGAAAGTAAGACAAAAAATTAGCTACTCTTTAATGAGATTCCATGCAAATTATGGCAAAACACTGTATAACCCTATGGTAGATTCATAGATAAATATCTCATAAACTAGCATGGGACCCTATGCTACTTTATAAGACTGCTTTCTTTGTACTATAAAAAGAGAAAGTAATTACAAACGTGGTGAAAATCTGGCGAAAACTTAGCTACTTTTAGCCTATGGGCGCCATCCACCTTCCCCATTTATTGCCCCCATTCTAGATGTATTTATTATCCAAATAAAGGCTCAAATCAAAATATAAGTCAATGTGTCTAGTTTTGTGTGAATCTCTATATTCCTCAGAATCTATCAATCGAAATGATGGCATTTTAAGGCTAGATCTACATCAAAGACAAATACAATGAGGAAAGTCTCATCATAGGAATACAAACTATCAATTTCAAATCTTAAATTGAGGTTAGAAGTGGGGGTTATTTGCAAAAGTATTTTCAGTATTCCCGTGATATCACGTGAATTTACTGTCATTTCACGTGATCCCGTGATATCACGTGAATTTCTGCTCACAGAATCCCGTGAATTCACGTGTAAAATTCACGGGAGTTCACGGGAACGACACCAGTTCAACACGTGATTTTACTGGTGAATTCACGTGAAATTGTTTCAAGGGCAAGAAGCGGTCTATTTCATTATCACTGAGAGCTTCAGTTATGGGTGTTACCATTGATAAAGTACTACTATCGTTGATAGGTACTTGATTTAGAGTCGAACGTTCCCCTTCTCTTCTCCTCACATTAGGAGTCGATGTAGTACCCTGTATCTCGAATACTGTGGTACTAATCTCATCGAGGGAATGTGGAGTGTTAGGCTCTGTATGGGTAACAACCTGTGGGTTACCCCTAGGTAACTGAGGTCCTTGACTGATAACGGTCTCATTTTGGTCGGTAGGGATTGGTTGCTCCTCCTGAGATGGTATCTGTCTAGGTACCGTTACAAGTGCGTTGGTGTTTGGGATTCCTTGATTATTTGTAAAAGATCGTACTGCTTGTATAGCAGCTTGTCTTTCATCAAATGAGGAATCCCATTGTCCGATAGATGTAAAGGATCGATAAAGACCTCGGACGTAGTCCATATCGATGCATAAAGCTTGTTTGACTTCAAGACTACTCTAGTGTTGTCAGGCAAGTTTCGGTGGTCACGGCACCAGTGTAACCGTCAGGCCACCCGTCGGGTTATCTGTCTTATGCGACTTCGATACTTAGAGACAACAACACAAGGAACTTAGAGTTTCCGAAGCTTTATTACTTTATTGAACATGGGATGCTTAGTTTAAATGACAAAGTGAGTATGTATCGATACTATAAAGGTAATACTGTATGACTCTATCTGCCTAGGTATAGGTAGTAGGTTTCCAACAGGTATTGGATATAGTACAGAGGTGCGAGATGTCTTAGCGTCTAAGACACACTCTGTAAGGTAGAGACATGTGGTCCTTTATATAGTAGACTCATTAACACGTGATATGATTAACATATAGATTGTAATTAGCAATGGTGGGAACCGTGCGGCAGATATTAATCTTCTTACATAACAGGCTTAGCACCGAGCAGGTTTGTGGAACATGACGATGGAACATAACGGTCAGTACTGATAAGTACCCATATTTACATTACCGGTGGATAAGATATTATCGACGTAGACATGTTATAGTTATAGGTTGTTTATAGACCCGTTACACATTTATACATCATGCCCATTGGTCATCATGATGCACCAATGAAGTGCATCATGGGTGCATCATGCCAACCAATGGGCATGATGCACTCCTGCATCAGCAGGCTTTAATGGGTATAACAATGGGCTAGGAGTTAGTTTGGCTCAACAGAATTATATTTCAAAGTGATAAATTTGTTGAACACTAACCTTGCAGATTGGGTGATGCAAGGCCAAATTGAAGTAAACTCCAGATTGTTAAACGGGTTTCTGATGAATTGACAGTCTATAAGAAATATTTTTGCCCTTGCAGGCCATTCTGTTCTGCAGATTTTTTCATCCAGTAGGTGTGAATGTAATAAACTTTATTGATAGTCAAATTTCCTAGCCATTAAAAGATTTAGCCCAAGATCATAGTCAGACATTTTGTCAGGCAGTGTGACCAATCCTGCCAGTGAGGCAGTGATATTGTTGGCAAAAGCAAATGTCCAACGAGTTTTCATACTGACTGCAATAATCCATCAAGCCCATTGCAGCATTGGAGAGTTTTAAAAGTCATAGAAACAGAGCATATGCCCCCTGGAGCTGGGGGAGGGGGTCTGGAACCAAACCTAGGACTATCTTAAAGATTTTTTTGTGGATATTGTATAGGTGTTGGGGTACCCGGGTTACAAGACCAGTCTACAGTCATGTATCATGCCAACCCTACCGGTGTGTTGCACCCTCTTCCTGTGGACCCGCATTTCCTTCAGAGTTGGCCTAGAGGAATGTTACAAATTAATACATTTGTATGTGTTTTGTTATATACGTCATGTTATATATGTTGGAATTTGAAAACAACCAGGAATGCAGTTAGATCTTGATACAACATAATAACAAATACTCAGGTCAGCTGTTTTGGTTTCATAAGGTGTTGGCCTGGGTGGCTCATGGCTCAAAAACTTTGTGTTTACCCCGATGCAGTATTTAAGGCACTCCCTTAGGCTCATTGCCTACTGTGTATGACCTTTATCTATAATTGGAGAAAGCTGGCCGGCCAATAACATTAGTACATGAAAGTCAAATCTATTAATCTATCAATTGCCTGCATAACACAAATTGATATGTATAAATGCCATAGTATGAAAAAGACATAATTTATTTATGCCATTAACAATAACTTTGTTCTGTGTAGTTAGAATAAAAAAAAAATGTTACCATTCAACCAAACATAGGTTGAATGATGTATTGGTGAGTGTGTGGGACATATGGTCTCGGCACTGGCACTACCTCTGGTGTCAAACTAGGACACCATAGTTGGGTCACATGTTTGTGATGTCATACAATCAGGTTCCATGTTGGCTGTGAGCTGTTTGCTGTTATGCTGGACTTTATTTTTCTTAAAAATGCCTGTTAAATGTGAGGCTTGTGGTATCAAAAAACAAGGAAACAAGAGAAACTGTCCCGAATGTCCAAACCCACGCTGGAAACTGGGTGAAGACATGATCAGCCACACACAGCCGGTACCGGGTGAGTCAGCCATCCATGACTCTCGTGGGGAGGAGGACACAACCGGGGACACAGACGGGGCCGTGGGTGGACTACCCGAGCAAGACGACACAGTGGACATCTCTCAAACGGACGTCAATGACAGTGCGGGTAAAAGTGATTATTTGGGTCCCAATGGAGATTTATTGAGGCAGATTGATCAGGAAAGGACTAGAAAATCTAACATTGATCAAATATCTAGGAAGAGAGAGTTAGAGCTTGAGTTAGCCAGCCTGAGAGCCGACAACAACCAATCTCTCAGGCAACTTGACGACGGGATACGAGCCTGGCATGGTGCCATGCGGGCGTTTGATTCAAATCGTAAGTCCTTTACCACAGACCCAACAGGCCTGTCTTCAGCTGAAATAAATTCAGTAACCTACCAAAGTGGGCCCCCGAATGCACCATATGTCAACATACAAGATGGCCTTCCGGTACTCGGTTCTGCGGCCTATACAGTGACAAATCAGGGTAATTATGAGGTTATTGGCCCACTCGTAGGCCAATCTGGCCTTAATACAACTTTAGAAGGCTCTTCCCGGTCTAATCCTACCTTGGTTTTACCTCCTGGGGCCTTGAACACCCAGAAAAACAAGTCGCTCACCCGTGAAAATCAACCGCTCACCTGCGAACATCACCCGGTCCTGTCAGCAATGTCAGGTATGAACAATCTGAACCTAGGGGAGGTAGCAGGGCCTGCCAATGTAATTTCAGGTAGTGTCAATGCACCCCAAGGTTTATCTACAGGTTTGCAACTCTTGAATATGCCATTGGGGGAGGTAGCAGGGCCTACTACCATGGATCCTAGTAGTGTCAGTGCACCCCCATCTGGGTTTCAGCATTTAAGTGGTAATTTGGTGGGTAATAACACCACCCCCATGGGTTCTCGACCGACAGGCAGTGTAGAGGGAGCTGCAGCCCTTAGGGGGAGTGTTCCCACTAATACCACTTATTCAGTTGCAACCCCAGCAGAGTATCAGGAATTCTTGCAGTGGAAACAGGCCAGGTTACAGGAGCACTCGTGCCAACAGCTTTCACAGCAACAGTCTCTACAACAGCAGCAGGCCATGTTACAGCGCCAACAGATAAAACGCCAATAGGACGCGTTGCAACAGCAACAACGCGCACTTCAGCAACAATGGTCTTCTATTCAAGCAGGTGGTCCTGTCATATCCACAGGGGCAACACCCCAAACGACAGCTCTGCAACCGCCAGCAGCACAGTCTACTAGACCATCGCACCAGAATCTGGAATTGGGTTCTTATACACTTAACTCTGCGGGAGTTACAGCAGGTTCCCTTGGCCTGAAAGGGAATTTTGGCAGCCTCTTTGAGGTTCAAACTTCTGATCAGGGTATGTTACAGGAAGCCAAACTCATTTCTAAATTGAGATATCTCTCCGACTTGAGTAAGAAAAAACGCTCTAATAATTGGCTGTGTCCTGATCACCACATTGAAACCAACAAAAAGTATGATGAAATGTCCTTTCAGGAATTGATGTATGGTATGAATTGTGTTCAAGATAAAATCAGGCAGGCTAATATCCCTGAAATCAATGTTCGTGATTATGAATCCCACATGTCCTTTGTATCACTTAAAAGCCAAACAGGTGCTTTCAGCGCTAAGGCGCTTGCCCGCTATGATCACAAGTTGGTGACACGGTTCATTGAAAGGGAGATCCCTACCTTTGTAGCAGCCGATCCAGCTTCAGTAGAAGCTCACCTTAGTGCAGAGCATATATGTGACCCATCCTTACAAAGTGGTTCTGAAGTCGCACATTTAGTAGCCTAGATATAGCCTTTTCAATTGGTATAGTGTCAAAAATATCAGACTTTTCAAAATTGGTATTTTCGCATTTTTCTAACATATGGGTAGATATCTTTCAGAATCTCTGCTTACTCAACTGAATTTAAGCACCAAATCCATTAAAGTCATAGCTATAGGTGGCATGGTTATATAGAATTACATAGGAATTATATAGGATTCATAAATCATTATATGTTTAATATGTCAATAATCTCAGTTGAATCAATTTTTAATTGATCCGACTAAATTTACCAGCAGAAAATCTGTAGAGGGCCACCTGGTTCAAATATGCAAGTGCTATATACCAAATGAAAGCTCTTGATGAGCTGTAAATGAATATGTCAATAACTAAACATTTTGTATGTGTGACTTCCGAACCGTTTTGTTAGGATGGGTCACATATGGTATGTTGAAAATCTTTTGGCCAACCAGAAATCTCAGAATAATCAAAATTCCAATCAACAGAGTTGGCGAGAAATGCTCAGTGGTGGCACTGACATGGTTTTTGGCGAGAGTAGTTGGGACCTGGACGCTCATTTTATACTCGATGGGATATGTCACAGCTGGTTGACCCAGACGCTCAAATTGGTGGCTATTTTGGTACCAATTACAAATCTGCAACTATCACGGCCAAGACAGAAATTAATAACCTTATTTGTAAAGAATTAGGTAATGGTAAATTGTCGGCTGTTAATCAGGTACCAAAATGTGTGCATTCATCGGGAACTGTACCCAAAGCTACAGGTGGGTTCAGACCCATCACAGACGCTAGTAGACCTGAGGGTCTATCTATTAACAGTTATATGGAAAAAACTTTTTCATCTTTTAGTTACAAATCTATTGACTATGTATCTGAGTCACTGAACCACAACGACTTCATGGCAGTGACTGATCTGGCTAGTGCGTACCGTTCCGCATTGATCAGACCCTGTGACAGGACTCTTCAGGGTTTAGTCTGGTCCATGGAGAACCACAATACATTTATTCAGGACAATTTTTTGTCATTCGGAACACGAGTCGTCCCCTTTCATATTTAACAGACTGACAGATGCAGTGGCAAGATTTATGACAGCGAAAGGATATTTCTGTTGTAATTATCTTGACAATATACTCGTAAAGGCCCCCACATATAATGAGTGTGTTCAGGCGCAGTTGGAGTTACACAGAGTTCTCAGGTCCTTAGGTTTTCACATTGCATACGATAAGGTCTGTTCTCCATCTAGAATTCAGACATACTTGGGCATAGAAATTGACTTGATACAGATGAAGTTAAGGCTACCTGTGGAGAAGATCAGTAAGCTGCACAGAGAGTTAGCCTTTTTCACTGGTCGGCGACGGTCGACAAAAAAGCAGTTACAACATTTGTGTGGCATATTGTGTCATTGTGCTACTCTAGTCCGCGACGGACGGACTTTCTTGCACAGAGTGATAGCCTTACTTAAGCAGTTTAATCCGGGTAAAAGATATGTGACTTTGTCAGCAGCTTTCAGAGAAGATCTGAATTGGTGGCTTCGATTTGCCAACTGTTTCAACGGCGAGGCTCATATTGTTCAACCATCACACGAGCAAACGACCTTGTACACCGATGCTTCAAACATTGGGTTTGGGGCCTTCTCCAATGATGATTGGTTTGGAGGCAGATGGGACTCTGATATATTCATCAACTTGGACATGCATGGGCATTGTGTTTAGATGCCAGCTCGTTACATCCCAGAGAACATCAATGTAAGGGAATTATTCCCTGTATTAGAGGCTGTGAAACGTTGGGGTTCAATGTGGCGGAACCACAAAGTAGAGTGTATATCTGATAACACACAGGTAGAAGCAGCGATCAAAACCAGGAAGTCAAACAACGAGTCGTCCATGGCCATGCTCAGGGAAATCTTTAGGCTTACGGTCGAATTCAATTGCCACCTAGTGTCAGTTCATTTACTGGGCAAATTGAATATAGTCGCAGACACTCTGTCTAGACTAGAATGTGATTGTGTTACTCAGATCCCCTTATTCTTATGTTGTAGCTGCAGCTCAGGAGAGAAGACATTTGGATTTGAAAGCGGCGGAACTGAGGGCTTAAGCATGGTCTCCAGGTACATGGAAGACCAAGACATCACAGTGGAGGCAATACATTAAATTTTGTGCTAGAATCAAATGCGCGGCCCTTCCCACGGACACCAAGTTGATGTGTAGATATATGGTACATCTATCCGACTCACTTCGTTATTCTATTATACCTAACTATATAAGCGGAGTCCTGTCCTTAAATAAATATTTTGGACATAATTATATTATATTAGGTCGGATTTTGAACTTATTAGTACTTTGGCCGGCATTAGGAGAACACTCGGTGACCCAACACCTGTCCGACCTTCTCTGACCTTGGATAATTTGTTAAATATGAGCCATGAAGTAGACTGGTCAGATTCCAACCAAAGGTCGATGTGGGCTTGTCTTGTCCTGTGCTTCCACGGTCTGTTGCGGAAGAGCAATGTAGTACCCGACACTGTTAACCAGTCGGAAGGTCACTTTATGAGGAGAGACTCAGTTATGTTTACTAGTTGGGGCCTGGAACTACACATCTCTAGTTCTAAAACAATTCAGTTCCGACAACGGGTTCATAAAGTTCTTATCACCACGACCCCCAACTCGCCATTGTGTGCAGTTTCTCTCTTGCACCAACATTTTCTGGATTTTCCATCCAGCAATCCTTCTTCACCTATGTTTCTCGTAAACAAAAAAGGAAAATCAGTTCCTCTGACTTATAGCATGGTTTTGTCTTTCATCAAAAGCCTGATGATCAAAGCCAAACTCGACCCAAATCGCGCAGGAATGCACTCGCTAAGGAGAGCTGGCGCTTTATATATGTACAGTATGGGTCTTAGCATCGAGGACATACAACAAGCTGGCGATTAGCAGAGTATGGCAGCGCTGGTTTATCTAACAAAACCGTTCTCTATGAGGATTGACACTGACTTAATTGTATCTCGCTGTCTTCCACATACTCTGGTGGTCTGATAATTCAGGTTCTCACATTATTGTATTTATTCATATGTTGGTTACTTACTTGTTTTTTCAGTTTGTGAAAAAAAAAAATGTTTCACCAATTATATTGTTTTCTCGGAGGTTGCCCCGTCTTAGGACAGCGTGCCCGAGTCCATTTACTCGTCTGTTACACTCTGTCCCTCCTCAAACCAATGTTACTATTCAACCATACATAGATTGAATGGTGTATTGGTGAGTGTGTGGGACATATGGTCTCGGCACTGGCACTACCTCTGGTGTCAAACTAGGACACCACAGTTGGGTCACATGTTTGTGATGTCATACAATCAGGTTCCATGATGGCTGTGAGCTGTTTGCTGTTATGCTAGACTTTATTTTTCTTTTCTTTATTAATAAAAAGGCCGCGTCTTAGGACAGCGTGCCCGAGTCCAATAGCTATAATTTTAGCTAAATAAGTATAATTTCATCGTTAAAATAAGTAAAAGAAAAAAATTTAAAAAAAAAACATGTTTTAAAAGGTTTCTTGGATGTTATCATTTTTGTTATATCCGAATGTCCAAAATACTTAATTTTGATGTGTTAAATATTTGTAACCGTCAGGCCACCCGTCGGTAGGCCTGTCGGGTTATCTGTCTTATGCGACTTCGATACTTAGAGACAACAACACAAGGAACTTAGAGTTTCAAAAGCTTTATTACTTTGTTTGAACATGGGGTGCTTGGTTCAAATGACAAAGTGAGCATGTTTCGATACTATAAAGATAATACTGTATGACTCTATCTGCCTAGGTATAGGTAGTAGGTTTCCAACAGGTATTGGATATAGATGCGAGATGTCTTAGCGTCTAAGACACACTCTATAAGGTAGAGACATGTGGTCCTTTATATAGTAGACTCATTAACACGTGACATGATTAACATATAGATTGTAATTAGCAACGGCGGGAACCATGAGGCAGATATTAATCTTCTTACATAACAGGCTTAGCGCCGAACAGGTTTGTAGAAACATGAGGTAACGGTCGGTACTGATAAGTACCCGTATTTACATTACCGGTCGATAAGATATTATCGACATAGACATGTTGTAGTTATAGGTTGTTTATAGACCCCTTACACTACCCCCCTCAAGAATGAGAACATGGTTTTTACAGGAAAAACATTGGTAGCATTATTTACATAGTTCTATAGAAAACTTAAATGAACATGTTGATGTAAGAAGTATGAATAACATTGTATGACCAAAATAGGTCAATATCACAGTATCGAATAGGTTCTGATCCCTCGTGTCTGGCTCACACAAAAACGGGGCTAAGACAGACCTACTATGTATTCAGCCCCGTATAGCAGCCGAAATGTCGAACACAGACGTACAACAATTTGCTCCAATAAAACATAAGGGAAACTCCAATTGTTTTATGTCTTTTGTTTCATACCCAATTTAGTCTGTAGAAGTCCAATAAAGGTAGGTTATGATATAGTAGTAGCTCCATAGTAAAAGTCTGTGAGCAAAATATGGCAGGTATCCTTCTTCCACAGGCTAGTTAATAATAGTTCATAAGAGATCGTCCTTTGTAAATAAGGAACTATCCTCCTTCTGTCGGTAATGCAGCATGGCTACCGGGGTCATCAGCGTCTGTCATCGATCGGGTAAGTCCATGGTCGTGGCCGGGTCTGCATCCGATAGAGATGGGGAGCAGCTACCTAGGCTAGGTAGTGTCGCCATCTCCACATGGCTTGTCCTCTTCTACAGGGGCTTCAGTTTCCATCTGCTCTTGCAGTGCCGGGGAGACATCCTCCATAGGAGGCGTGTACTCCTCGGCCGGTTCACTATCACCTCCTGAAGGATGGAGGGTGAGCAGCCTGGCCGGTGGCACAACAGGGAAGCCATGTGGTGACATTCCCTGACTTGTCAGACCACTGGGGTCCCTCATACCCATCATGTGGAACATGTGGGTCTGGGATCCCATGGCCTGCCAGCCTGGAGGGGCAGTCATCCTCGAGTCCAATGTCAGGCTGGGCCCTAGGATTTGGCTACCCATCGGCGTGAGCGTCGGGTAGCCTTTGCTCTCCCAGGCCTCCAGGGACATTCCAAACTGTCGATGGAAGTGTGAAGAGGCCTGATTCCACTTGAGAGTTATTTCCTCGTGGCGTGCCTTATCGAAGGCAGGGTCCCGGGAAACCTGCTCCCTGTACTCCTCCAGTTCTGCCTGAGCTCTCGCCTTCTCCTTAGCTCTCTTCTTATCATCCTCTTTGGACAATATCGAAGAGGCCTTCAGTAACGACTGCTCGAAAGTCGCCACTTGAGAGGCTAGAGTTCGGCTGAACTGATCTGTCAGCGAGTCTCGAAGCTCATGCACAGGGGCGCTCATCCACTCCGAGAACTCACTGCTCTCTTCTGGTAAGGGTCCAGGCAACAGGGGCCTGGCCGTACCAGCAGGAACTGATGCACCCTCAGAGTTCAAGGAGCTCCGTCGGGAACGGGGGTCCCCATGAGGCAGTTCCTCTAACCCAGGCTTTACCGAAGCAGCAGGGCTGTTCCAGTTTATGCCATGGGACGACTGGGCGGACGTTTCGGTGATCCGGCCACCGACCTCTAGGGTAAGAGCACTGCTCACAGTGCTTGTGGCAGAGGCCGATGGTCGGGTCTGTAAAGGTTTGACCTTGATGTTATCCAAGACCTTAAGGGATTGCTTTTGGCTTTCCAGGTAGGTCTGTCGGATGACACTAGCTGCATCGGTGCCCCACACACCTTGCACGATAGAAGTTACTTTGTTGCACTCCCGCATCTTGGCTCTCTCTCTCGAGAGCCGGTAGAGGTGAGGCCAACTGGAACCAGAAGGCTTCGGTTTCGACTTGGTTTCAGGCTTCTTGGCCGGGGTCTTAGCCTTCGGGGGGGACCCGATTACTCGTCCCTGGCACTAGAAGACTTTCTGGTGGGCGGCCGAGAGTGTTTCGAACCGGCAGAGGCGGTTTCAGAGTCCTGCTCTCTCGGCAAGACATCGGACCCGGACTCTCCCATCTCCTGTTGGGGTCCATAGCCCTTGGTCTTACCGATACAGCTGTCCCACTCATGGTCCACAAGTTTGAACCGGTTGATCAGGCAAGTTGGCTACTTGACGTTTCTGGAGGCGGCCGGCACAGATTTCTCCAACCTTAGCCTCCCAACAAGTAGTCACCATACCGAGTGCTCTGGTGAGAGGGTGTTGGTGGTAGCCATTCTTCATCAGATGAAGAATGGCTTTCAATAGCATTTTTGAAAGACACCCTTCTTAGTACCATGTGACTGCATACTCACAAGTTTCACAGCAGACTACACGGATCTGGTCCAGGGCTGTGTCATCTCCACTTCATTGGTCTGGTTCCACCTGGGTCTCCTGGCCGCAGATCTTGGCTGATGCACAGTTGTGCAAGTCCCAGTCTCCCAACCACTATGTCCTTCACCATCCACAGTAGAACCTCCTGAACATAGAGCCCTGAGATTGTTCCCAGCGGTGTCATCAAAAGACGTCCCCTGGTTTGGCTCAGAATTGAAGCCAAGTCTCTTCATGTCCTCTCCAGAAGGACATTTGACCCAGGATGTCCAACTACCCAACTGCGGATGTCAGTTCCGCATTGTCGCTACACTTCAATGTGATGCCATTGAGTGATGAATCATCCCCACTGTCCTGGTTTGCCTCAACTCTGAGTTTAAATTCAGTCACATGTTTACCAACTTCGCAGCATTCAAGATCTCTCCAGTTCCCCCAGGAAGTTTTATCAAGGATTCGTGCATCTACAAAAGCAGGCTGCAGGACCACAGTCATGAGGGCAAGAACGACGATGGATTGTAAATTAGTTTATCTAGACACATCACTCTCCAATTGAAGGGGCTGCTTTTTTTCGGCCTCACCTCTCTGATGTGTGTGCAAATTTTCTGGTAAACAAAGTGGAAAATGTAAACATACCATAACACTCTGCGCATAAGGCAGGGGAAAACTTTGAGAAAATCCGATACACTGATTTTGCATATAATTCTGATTATTTTCTTTTCATCTTTTTTTGTTATTTAAAATCCTGGTCACTAGTAGGAGAGGAAGATTGAAGCCAGAATTTATGAGCTGATTTCTTCATTGATTTTAGAAGATCTAGACATATATCAAGAACTTTGATCTTAAATAACATAAATCGGGGTTTTATAATAGTACAAAATTTGTCTATCAACGAGCTACACCTATCACACCTTACCACTTGCTACCACTTTAGGATGAGCCTGAGCCTCAACCCAAATAAGACCAGGTATAAATTAGTGTTCAAAACCCTTTTTAAATTAGCCCCTTACTGCGGTGTTACTGGACCTAGATTCATTCCTTTATATCTGTATTCAGGGGCTCACTTCCTAGCCTTCAGCTGACCTTTCAGCCCTTTCTACTGGCATTAGTTAGAAGGTTAGAATAACACTTTTAGCTAAGACCCTAAAATATTTACTCAATAACAACACAGGTTATTTCTTATTTGCATGGGCATTCATTGGTTTAACACCATTTTATGTAAAAAGTGAGAAAAAAAATTAAATCAATATACAACAGAGCAGTACTCGGTTGGTACATCACAGCAACGGTGATGATTTACTTCATATATATATATATATATATATATATATATATATATATATATATATATATATATATATATATATATATATATATATATATATACACTTTAATTCTTCATGCTAAGTCTGTTCATGGTTAAATCAAGGTTTGTCTTCCACATAGTGCTATTATCAAAATTGTAGAGGTAATAGAAAATAGTGAAAAATACATTTTTCATGTCACTTTAAAATCATCCTTAGATTTGCCCGCAGCCCCATTACCATGCTGTGTTCAGGGCTAGAAATGGCTGTGGCCCTACATCTATATCTGAGGCCATAAAGAGTGAAGTACTAAACCTGCTAGCTACTGATCAAATCTGGTCTGTCTGCGGTCACCTTAACCTAAACCATATGCAAATTACTTACCGTATTGATTATTTCAAGTGCTTAGGTCTCAAATAAGCACCAGTGTTGCAAAAGCGCCGGCAGAATGAAAATCAAACTTCTAAGCACTAAAAACAACATTCAAATAAACAGCTGGATTAGTATGGTCCACAGTCACAGGAATATTGAAATTGGTAAGTGCCGGAGGCGCGGAGAGTTTTCGCGCCCCTCTTTGATCTATAGTAGCGCGCGGGCTTTTTTGCTAAAAGGAGGGTGAATTTTTTTAGCCCCCTCCTCAAGAGGCGTCAAAATTTTTTTAGCCCCCCCCCTCGGGAGGGGTCTGAAAATTTTACGCCCCCCCCTCAAACCCACCCTCCCCCCCCTGTTGATAGATAATGACCACTCCCTAAGGAGCTGCTATCATGAGATGATAAAATGATCCCCTACAAGCCAATGGCCCATAGAGCCCAGTCCTCTTGTTGTCTCCTATAGTGTCTTGTATGAGTGCCCAGGTTCTCATTTATGTTAAACTGAGCACAGACGGGGCCGATCTAGTTATAAATCTTCCTGATCCGACCCCCCCCCCCCCCACAAAAAAAAATTCAGAAATTTTGATTTTGCCGGAATTGTGGGGTAATACATCAGGAATCTACCATAACAAGAAATGCGGTTGTGACCGCGTAAAAAAACGCCTCCGGCCGTTAATGTCGGTATACCAGTGTTTGATGACATATGTCTCATAAAAGCAGACATAAAGAAGATTTCACAATTATCAATTTCTCTATTCAGTAATTTTGTATTGCGAGACCTCATCACATGGGGCAAATGCAATCATCATAGCGCACTCCCGTACTGCTTCGCGGTACCGCCGCTACGCGGCGTGGGAGGCACTAAAAACAAATGTGAATTTTGATCCATTATAAATTCTCTCAAAACCAATCCAAAATTGGGCCAATTTGGTCAATCGACTTTGGTGGAACACCTGTTTTAGGGGAAGGGTGGCCCATCCAATTGGGATTATCAAACGCGTTTGATATTGGCCGATTAGGTTTTCAATGGTTGAAGCAAGGTTAAAATATAGTTGGATGTCAAGGTTTTACACAAGAAATATTTGGCATACAAAAGGTATAAAAAACATAACCGACTTCGCAAAACAGGTTTTCTGTAACATTTGCACATGATTTGGAATATTTGGGTAACAAAACATTTGTGGAAAAATTCTTTCTTACGAAAAAAGTTTATAGATGTATTTCATATTTTCAATGTACTTTGACGTAATAAAAACGTAATACAATTACCTTTGATAACGTCAAACGTTTCTTAACCTAAAAAATTAACAACAAATTAAAAGATGTTTTATCAAATATTTTGTGTGTATGTGTTTTAACAAGTTCGGAAACATATAACAAAAAATTCTTTTTTGTTTTTTGCCAAGTGGGAAGTTTCGTCTAGAACATAATTTCAAAGTATCTGCCTTCTTTCATCACCTATTCATTTTCTTAAATTAACTTATATTTTCCTCTTTTCTCACTTCAGAAACCCTGTTGTCTAACCCTGCCCACCAAATAAAATGAATTAACAACAAAACAAAACTCCCAACCTAGCACCTATTCTATGTGTTGGAGTATACATGGCTTATGCAGTTATTGTCTCCATGTATAGCTATTATCATTCATCGAAAGATCTGTTTAAGAAAATGAAGAAGATAAGAATAAATGAAAAAAAAAACACATCTGGATTATGATGTCAATACTTCCAATGAAGCTCACATCTAAAATATTTCCATGATTTTACGAGAGAAATGACATCCCCACCGTCATCCAAATGGAAAACTCCACTTACTGACTCTCCCATTCTAATTATAGCATTAGTCAATAATCTATGTGACATGTAAGGAAATCCCCACAATGACGTCACTGGCTGTGACCTAGATGTGTACTCACTCTGAGGCCAGCAGGTTGTTGGTGGTTTTCCAATGTTATGGTTGGGAGGGAGTAGTATGACAGGCCAAATGAGCAAACTGGGACCAAATCTCAGTTTCCTACTATTTAACATATCTGCACACAAGTTTCCTACTCCGTGAGGCCTGGTCCTGGGGGCCTGGTTAACCCTTTAAGAGCAGCTGATGCATCAATGTATCATGCCCATTGGTCGTCATGATGCACCAGTGAGCCTGCTCACCAGCACTTCATCGGAGCATCATGCTGAACCTCTGGGAGTATATGTATCAACCCCGTAGGGTCGGCATGACGCTCCAATGAAGTTCTGGTGAGCAGTCTCACCAGAACTTCATTGGTGCATCATGACGACCAATGGGCATGATGCATTTAATGAGTAAAAGGACTACATAATGCCATGGCTGACTGCGTTATCCCTGGTTGGGAGTACCCGAACCTGGTTTACTGTATCATCGTGAAAAACCGCCCCGGTGTACATTTGTAAGATACATGTCCCTATACATGGTTAAAATTGACCCTCAAGACGCTTGTGATGGAAGGTTTTAACTGAAAAAGTGACTGTTGTGATGCAGAGGCTTTAGAAAAAGATGGATAGCAATAATATCAAAAGTTCCCAATACATTGGCATAAATATAAAAAGTGACAGAGTGATGCTCCTTCCTTCCTAAAAAGTGGCCGTGTAACATCCCGAAAATTTTGGCCACCCATGTATAGACACATCTATGTTCCATAACGGATATTTCATAACGATTTGTATAATGCTTCGACAAGACAGGACAAGATTTATTGGTCTTTTCGGTTTCAAGGTAAAAGGTCCCAATGGATGTAAGACCTTGACATTACTAAGGACAGGTAACAGTGCAGGTTTTTGTGTGTTTTTGTGTGTTTTTAGTAATGTCTACCTGGTGGAAGCATGCAGGTAAAGCCAGGGCTGAGGCTAATATAGGAGGCCTGAATAAGTCACTGAAACTCAGTTCAAAGGCTGGTTCCGCTGTGTTGGTCAGGTCCATTTTCTGCGGATCCGACAATTTTGTTCAAAAAGATTTGCTATTAAAAATTGGTTTTATTAGAACCCATCCGAAGAGGTGGGGCCAGACCTTTACAGAGAGTTTGCCCATTTGGCTTGCCATATTGGACATGAGCTTGGGGAGGAGTGGGGGAGGGGAATTGGGTTAGGTGCTGTGCACTATCTGAGTTGTCTACACACACACATAGACACATAGTGGAAGGGGTGACACACAGAGGGCTGGCTGGTTCCTGGGTGGGAGTGGCACTAGTAGGATACAGGATATATACTATATAATACACCACACTGCTTGTGATACCATCAGTTACTACCTGTCATCCAACAGAACTCGATCACCACTGCGGGTTTGTGATAAAAGCACCTGATTTTACAGGATTTACCTGAAAGGGGCACACACAGCTTGACTCAATAGACAGAGAGGACACTGCTTCACTACCAGAATATAAAGGTTTCTACAGTTACAGTGAGAGTCTGAAGTAACAGCATATAAATGGAAAACCTACAGTCCCAAACACAAAATACCTAGAGTGATATAGACCAGAGAGACCTAGAAATCAAGGCAGTCACAGAACAGAGAATATAGCTATACAGCAATTCTACAACACTGATAAGACTTCAGAGCACACCTGTGCACCCTCAGACTCAGACTCAGAGGCAGGACAGGTAGACAGCAAAGGACTTACAATATATAATTATAGTAACACCTCCATAGTGCATATAAACATCAATATCCAAGCCACCCAGATCCAGGAGCCCAGACAAATACACACTCAATGCTGAACCCCCACACCTTAGCTACCACACCTAGACTCTGATAAAGGAATTGATCTGGGACACCTTCAGGCCTTGATACAAGTTCACTTTTAATAATCTAGACCTATATACAGCTCTAGTAAAGCAGGCCTATAAACCAGACCCATCATTGTAACTGACTAGGCCATTCAGTAGTTGGTGCTGGGAAGGGGCAGGGCTACTCAATTGGATTAAACATTTATCTCCCCAGTGTACATCCAGGCATCAATGGGTGAGTGGAAGCAGGACATTTCTATGCCTATACTATAGTACTTATAGCTTGTAACAAATTGTACAGGGTAAGTGAACCTTGAGTTGGACACATCACTTGATTTCTATGCCTATAGCACTTGTACCAAGTAACAAATTGTATAGGGTAGGCACACCTTGGGTTGGACACATAACTTGATTCCTATGCCTATAGTACTTGTAACTTGTAGCAAATTGTATAGGGTAAGTGCACCTTGGGTTGGACATATGGCCTGATCAGTTGGACACTTGTGTTTATAACTAAATGCTTTTTGTAATGGGTGCAGTAATCTAATATCAACAACGATGATAGAATATTCCCCACTGAGAGGAATGAGTCGATATCAAAGGAATGGAGGGGGGGGGCAGCAAAGATTCACCTGATGTGGAGAGGGTGATGATTAGCTTTTCATCTACCTATTGTTTTGAATTGCCACTTCTCTAGATTTTTTTTCTTTTTAGAACACTCTTGAATGATTGAAGAAAGGAGTATTCAGCCTACCTATATATGAAAACAAATCCAAATATCCACCCTAACATGTGTCCAGGTCGTGGTGAACCTACCCTTTTTACATTTATGTACATGTATTGATAAATAGAATGCTCTCTGCTAGCCATTTCTCAAACACTACGATCCTACCCCTCTCCCTTCGATTCTAACCACCCCTACTATCCTGTCTAATCGTAGTGATTGACCCTTGGTGATCAAGTATTACCTTTGATTGCCTATACAGGTGCATGCCTTTTCCCTCTGTATCTGCTGTAATCGTAGTGATTGACCCTGTACAATGAAGAATTCCCTTCCGATCCTGGCCTGGTCAGTACGATTTCAGGGTGCCCAAAACTTAGTGTCTGAGAAATGACTTCCAGGTATACCTGTTAAGCGGCACGTAGCACATTAATGTAGTAATCATTTTCAAAATGCAGGAATCCAGCCCTGGCCATAACATAGCCATGGCCACATTTATGCATGGTAATGGCCCGATACATATGATACCCTGACAACTGGGCAACATGATACACCAATGCATCTCTGGTGAGTCTGCTGGGTACAACATACTCACATAGGAATATTCATGAGCAGGTATGAGCCTAAATGCATCATACAGGGGGTGTGGATGGGGGGTCCCCTATGTCACATGTCCATTTTAAAAAATAGCTATGTCCCCATGTCAATTTTAAGAAATGGTCATGTCACCATGTCGATTTTAAGGAATTGTTCATGTCACCATGTCAATTTTAAGAAATTGTTCATGTCCCATATCATTAAGCCTAAAAGGGCCCATGTCGTCATGTCGATTTTAGTGGTCCACACCCATCATACATGAGCCCTTAGAGGTTTAAAGAGCAAAAGTGCAATTGTGCATCATGCTCACTCGACATCATGATGCATGAATGCATCATGCCAACCTCACCGGGTCCATGCAGTCATGGAGCATCTGCAAAAAGTCCTGGGTCAATGAATTGCCGGCGAGCAGACTTAGGGAGTGGTGGAAACCAGCTTTACTATAGGATAAAAAGGGCGCGTTTGCACACAGTTTTCGGTCCGTGGGGGGGTCAACAAAATCTTGATCCTCTGGAGGGGGGGGGGACAAAACCCACCAGCCCCCCACCCCACGTGTTGTTTAAAAAATGGTCACTCCTTTACCAGCACTTGGTTAGGGAGTGGTCCGCGCGAAAACCCACCACCCCCCCCCCCTGTTGATAAATAATGACCACTCCCTTAGCAATGCCTGCCATCCAATAGGCATGCCGCACTCCTGTATCTGGTGTCCAAGGGTTAAAGCTTCAGAAAGTATGGGCAATGTTTCTGTCTGGTGTTTAGATAAGACGAGTGGTCATATATTGCCAAACATACCCTGAGAAGTTGGTGCCTCTGGTAAGGCCTACTTTAACCCTGTATGTGCCCCTGCTGCACCAATGTATCACGGTGATCCTTCACAAGTATGTATAGGTTTAATTATATAAAAGTTACTGCATTGGAGCATCATGCCGACCCTCGCAGTCTGTATCAACCCCATATGGTCAGCACGATGGAGATTGTTATCTTATCCTACCATAACTGATTTAACCTAGGTTTCAATGACAACATAATGTGCAAAACACGTGCCTCTTGCAGAAAATAAAATGAGCTCGCAGTGGTAGGATATCACTACTTCTTGTATACCAACTCCATGGACAGCGAGATGCATGGATGTAGCCCTGGGGGGCATCCACAAATGATGTCATGGTGGAGGGGGGAGTGGATCAGGCCCGGCATGACAATGATCAGCTCTCCATATACCTTCAGAATCTCTGTGAAAATAACAACATCTCTGTAAAAATAATGATGGATCTCTAGCAACTATCGAACGGGGAATCCTTCGTTATTTTGACATTATTTGCTTACAGTGTTGTCTATCCTAAAATGTCTGGCTTTTTCCAAGCCTGGCTGTGGGGAGGGACTTTAATCTATATGGGATGCACGGCTTCAATTTTGGAAAGTAACTTCTCTGGGATAAGTACAAAACCAGCATCTCTCAGATGTGATTAATAGGATGTAACAAATTACAAAATGAATTGACTAATTGAGGAAATCACACTCTTTTTATAGTAACACAATTAAAGATGACAGATTTGCAGGCCTCGTTTATGGTGGAAATGAGACACAGTGTGGAGGTGATAAAACTGACCACAGCGTTTTTGCAGTGTATTTGCAGAACTTTACACCCCTCTCAGTGGATTACTTGTTACTTATCTATAAACCCCTGGGGTTTATCCAGGTATCTCCAGGGGCCATCTTTCTCAGCCTCGCCAAATCCTTTAGTTTTGAATTTAGTTAAACAGACCACCACATTAAATAACATTTTATGAAAGACCCCCCCCCCCACCTCACAGAAAAAAAAACAGAGGTCACTATCTTAGGCAGAAGTTAGTCGAAAGTTGACTTTTGCAGCCATGTTGGGATTTTGCACATGCCCAAAAGCCAAACCTTTTCTTATGATTTTAAAACTATCCATTGGGACAATGTGCCAACTTCCCTGATCTTTTAGTATGTCCCTTAGGACATTTTGGAAGCATTCTGACTGCCATTCATGAATTAGTTCTGAATTCTGGTGCAAGATGGGGCGTGAACCAATAAGACTACTAAACTGGCCATTTGTAAGGCAAGGGTACGTTTTTAGCTCAGGCTATGGTTTATGAGTAAGGTTTCATGGTAATGCACTACCTCTTATACAAAACTACTATCCTTTTAGACAAAGTGACTAATCTTCTCTCTTGGCTTAGCCAAGTTATAGGTTGTCTGAATAGGTTAGTCAACGTTACTAACATAGTTAGACATTGTTAGTCATATGTGACATGTTCTGCGAAAAGGGACTTTATGTCAGGGGGAATAAGGTCCCTATTCCCAGTGCATGTCACATATGTTGTTAGTTGTTTTGCCGAATCGGACATTTTGCCTCACTTGAATTAGACTTGACTAACTCAGACTTGTTTTCTCTGCTGGAAGGTGGCTTGTGCACACGTTCGCGCACCTTGTCCTATTTACCCTATATATACCAGTCTTACATTATCAAAGGACTCTGTTTACCTTTGGTAGCACCAGGTCATTTGTATGAGGGAGAGGGAGAGCCATGTTGTCAAACATTTAAAATTAGGCTCTCTCTCCATTTTCTCTGCCGCAAAAAAGAAAAGAGATACGTGAACAATGGTTACAATGTTGAGAAAGAACTTTGTTATAATACATCACACTTTTCATTTCTTTTCACCTTTTTTTTTCATTGTTCTTCGACCCCAGAATGAGAAGTAATGCTGCACCCCGATATTATTTCTTTTTTCCCTGTCTGACCCCCAACCCCCAGCAGCTGGAACTTATGTAAATGACTCGTTCCTTACTGCATGTATTGCCGTGGGGCTTTCATCTGTGTGGGACACACGTACTACATACGCCCTATCAAAAAATAAGAAAGGGGGAAGAACACACAAAAAGAAAAAAAAAACAAAAAAAAACAAGTACCGTAATCTCACACGTAGAAGACGTGACGCGCGTATAAGACGCACCCCAAACTCAGCACATGCATTTTCGCGTATAAGACGCACATTTTAATGCTGAAATTTGTAAGATTAGTACATTTCTATAGAAAAATTACCCCTCGTATAAGACGCCCCCCCCCAACTTGAGAGAAAGCTATAAGACTCCCCAGCATTTTGTTTGGCGTAGAGGACGCGTCTTATACGCGGGAGTTTACGGTAGTGGCGTGTGTTAAATACTGCTTAACATAACCTAGATAAACCGAGCCAAGTCAACTAACAAATTAACTGCAGTTGACATACATGTATGTCCTCCAATCATACGGCATGGTCTGGGTCTCATCACAGAATGGGTGTGGACCACTAAAATCGACATGGCGACATGGGCTATTTTAGGCTTAGTGACATGGGACATGAACAATTTCTTAAAATTGACATGGTGACATGAACACTGTCTTAAATTTGACATGGTGACATGACCATATCTTAAAATTGACATGGTGACATGAACACTGTCTTAAAATTGACATGGTGACATGACCATATCTTAAAATTGACATGGTGACATGAACACTGTCTTAAAATTGACATGGTGACATGACCATATCTTAAAATTGACATGGGGACATAGCCATTTCTTTTAAATCGACATGTGACATGGCGGACCCCCCATCCACACCCCCCCACAGAGGGCTGATGCAATCCCAAGGGATCGACCGGTATGATGCACCATCGCAATGTGATATATCACCAACTGGCTTAGAGAGACTTATTGCAGAAATACATGTTGTACAGCGCTCTTGAAGAGGGGAGAGGTTTTTAGTATCCTCCACTAGAGGGACAGCAGATTTTTCCCTTCCTTTTAGAATCCCCACTCCTGAAAAAAAAAAAAAACAGCAAAAATAACAACAAAAAAGAAAAGAAAACGCCAGCCCCTGTTGGTAATAAATATCCATTCTCTGCTCATTTGGAATACAAATTGCCGGCCTAGATAGAGACAGGCCATAGATGATGATGGTAAAATGGGTCTGTAGGTCATGTGCCACTACCTTTATTTTGTACAGCCATGGCAGGTCATCCTAGTATTGTTTCATTACTTTGTAAAAGTTCTAGAGTTTATTATTCCTTATTTATATAGTTTTAAATATCTTTATGAAATGTTCTTACAACCTCCCAAAGTTCTCAGCAGACAGGTTATTTTAGTAGCCTTATATTATAATTTAGAATTTATTGAAATGGGGTTTTAAAAGTCCTCTGAAACATTAGCTGTTTGGCAGTAGTAATTAGGGCCTATTGAGAGAGATGGGTAGATAGATAGATAGATTGAGAGAGACATAATAAGAGAGAATAAGAGACAGAGTGAGACAGAGAGCGAGCCCCCGCGCGCGCGAGAGAGAGAGATAGATGTTGATGGGTGGCTGAGTCTTTGGGTCATGCTTTACTGACTTTATGTATGTCCACATATGGCAGGCCATCCCTGAAATACTTCATTTGTTTCTTAGGGCAGACCAGAAAAGACGGAGCAGAAACACACTGAGATGACCCTTTTTTCAGCAATCCTTCAATCAAGAACTTGCAAAGTGAATTATATGGACCCTTCTACCATTACTTGACTAAATGCTTAATTATTGATTTATAATGGGTATCCTTTTTTCTCCTCAGATTGATTGCCCACACAAGGAAGTAACAATGCCAGCCTCCTATGACCCCACTCCTTGGTCCATTGACATAACGGCCAAAGCACAACACCATCTATCCTTCCTGAAAACCATAGACTCCGTACCACAACTTCACCAAGTACCCCATCTACAGAATGCCGTCCGACGCTATGAGCTCATGTGGCTTCCGCTTCTGGACAGAAACCAGGGACAAGCGCTTGAACCACCACTTGATGTCCATTGGATTTGGCATTGCCATCTGCTCTGCCCAATGGCATATGGACAAGACTGTGAACGACTCATAGGTTCTATACCCGATCACCAACACCGCATACTGAAAAGTGAATTCACCGATGCCACTGAAAAAGCAAAGTTACTATGGGAACAGAACTACCCCCATGAGCCTTTTTACATAGATTTCAATGCTACACCTAGTAGTGCCGGTGCTGAACACAAGTCAGCATTGAGTTATAACTTGGTGGCTGCAGCCCAAAGACAACAGGTGTTTTACTATAACGTGTCCTTACCACACTACTCGGACCCCAAATTCCTGAACGCTGCCGCAGACCGCTATGCTAAGTTCCTGAATCTAAAGAAGAACAATATACATGAATTTGTTGGTAAGCCACATTTCTGAAGAGCTATTTTTCTTTGTTAAATGGAATAGATATAATTTGGTGAATCAAAAGAAACATAAAAGTTGTCAGAGATCTGTCATTATTTTCACAGAGCTTCGTTTTATCACTGTGCTGCCACCTGGGGCTTCTTATAAAAACTACATGAGTTTACTGCAATACATTTGCAGTGATTCATTATTAAGTTATATGATGATCCCTGGTAGACTCAACAGTTATATTTTGCAGTGTATCAAACCCACACAGTGCATTTTCAGTAAAGCATCAGAATGCAGCAATTGTCAACACAGAGAAAAGAAGACTGATCGCTTTGACACATACTGCACAGGTCACGATTGTCTCCCACATGACATGCGTGAAAGGCATGTTGAATGAGGTTGACACTCTCACATTTGGTTTGTCAACTCCACTTGACATGCGTAATGAAGACAGTTGTCATGGTGACATATGTGCCATGTCCCGATGACATGTGCTCTATGTGTCAAATCAAGTTGACATGGATATACATGTCATTTTGTCAGGAAGACTTTTTTCAGTGAAGGAACTGTTTCATTTCATTTATATGTATACATGGCGCTGACCGTTCAAGGTTGGTCCACCATTTATAAATCTCCAAACTTGAAATACCGGATAGCAGACTTTTATTTCCGTAATGTGTCTAATATCCACCTATAAGCTGCACTCCTTCTTCTGACCCTATAACCTGTGGCTTACATACAGGTATTTACAATAATTATTTGATTTTTTTTTCAGTGCCCATGTATGATGTGGACCTGCTGTGGCACACTCACCAGCTCTACCCACTCTCATACCGAAGAGACACAAGTCAACTATTCGGCTTTGTGCTAAACCATGATGATGACACCGAGCGAAGTCCGGGCTCCAAACTGGCCACATCGGATGCCTCTACCAGGGCACTTTGGAAGCAGACCTACGGGGAGGAGTTCCCCATACCTGGGGCTTTGTACAGAGGGGTGTCCCCGGTTGGAAAATTATTTGTGGTAAGATGGGTACTAAATTGTGTTTACAATTACCATTGTGTGTCCTTCGTCATCTTTGAAATTTCAGTTATCAGTGATAAAGATTGATAGATATCTATTATGCTGTTGTATGCATGGGAGGGAAACAGAGTTTTATTGCATGGCAAATTATATACGCTCAAATACTGAGATGCTATAGAATTTGCATTACGGCATCGTATTTAATAGAACCTGTATTTCATGCACAGGTCACATGACTCTCTGTAGACGTCATATGCTCAAGATGATTATGTATACAAGCCATATGTACGTCCATTACAGGGAATTGTGTTGTACATAACTTATTGAACATGAGGTTAATTTGCCCAGATGATGTTACCATGAAATAAATATATTGCAATAACCTTCCCTGATTCCCACAACCTTGAACCTTTGCATATATACATATAGGTTTCAGGGACTAAAGGTTTTAAATGATGTAACTCATTTCTTTGGATAATGCCACTCTCCCATGTCTCACTGTATTCCAAATGACCAGATAACAGTACTATGATTTAATTAATATTTTAACCATTTTTTTTCAAAATTATTGTTAGAAGTGCCGCTTTACGCTGTGATTAACTCTACTTTATTACATCAGGGCCAATACCCGGAAATGTTTGATGATGTCCCCACGGTCGGTAGCTTACGAATAGACCAAGTCATCTTCACCGGTGCTAAGGACAAATACAGAGTCAGTGCCAGCCTCTCCATTCTGAATAGAAAAATTGCAAGCCTCCAACAGCAGAAGGGTTCACCGTTAACTTGGAGTTCGAGCGCGGCGAGTGGGCTTGCGACTGTGAGTGTGGCTAGCAAACAGAATGTTACCATATATGGTAAGTTCACCCGGCGTGATGGTTTCCAAGGTTCACTGTTTGGAAAGGAACTTTGCAAGGTAAGAAATTGGTAGTGAAAATCTAGAATATATTTAATAGCATGCATTTTAATGCACTTATTCTCTGTACTTGTCTCTACTCTCCACATTTTTATCACTTCTCATTATTTCTAGCTGTATTTTACATGTACATACTTGGGCTATAGATGCTCTCTTGGGGTGTATGGCATCAGGAGGATGACTGCCTTAGAAATAAGTGTCGGGGGTGGGGAGGTCAGAGTGTGGGATGGGTGCAGCATGTGGGGCCTGTCTCCCTGTTGTCAACACTTCCAGGGTCAGGGGTCACACACCAGACAAGTTAGATTGATATCACAGGACCAAAACATAGAGCTGTCAGCTCTTATATATGTATCATACTGCAATGACATATTTAATGTCTTAAATGAATCATTACACAAATGTCTATCTATTTGAATGTGTGAAATTGGCATGTGCATTTATGCTCTATAATGGGTATCTAGCAGTTTCTTAACAGCCTTGCTCTTGTCCCTACATCCACATGATGGAAATGTACACTGTACACAGACATGTATGGCTCTGTCACTGAGTAACCAACCAATCAGAGTGTGTATACTCTCCTGGGACTGTCATTCAATTCCTCAAATGGTTTTCTTGGTTGAAACATTTGAATTTACAACCCTTATTACTATAATATATAATAAGTATGTCAAATGAGTTATTGATGGTCTAAATAGCTTTCGCTGTAAATTTGATTGTAGAGTTTTAGAATAACATAGCAATTCTTATTGCTTAGCTGTGCCCCTCAGCTCATGTAGAGCCCATCCTCGTTATGTGTCATTAAGACTCACCATTTGATCCTTAGTTTTACAACTTTGCTTCCTTGTAATTCATAAAGTATGGAGCTTGTGTGTCGTACACTATTAGTATGGGGATAATTTTGATTGATTAACTTTTGATATTGAAATGTTCCGCATCTTAATTATGTCTTTCCACTTGAAAAGAAAAAGGTTTCTTAGAACCAAAACAGTATTCCTACAGTATCTCAAATATAATGCTATCCTATGTGGCAGGCACATCGTGTGGGTTGGTTCTATAACAATTCTTGAAAATATACTGCATTGATAGAATAAACTCATTCTGATATTTAATGAGTAAGTGAATTAAAATGTCGACCATAAACCTGAATTGACTGTAACTGGTTTTGTGTGATATTTCCAACTCAGTTATCTTGAAAATTGATAGCATCAACATTGCCTATATTTCAATGTCTTTTCATCCATTATTCACCTCCAGCTGTATGTAAATTCAACGGACTACCTAAATGGACTCAGGCCTTCTCCGGAGACGGTGAAGAGATCATTGAAAATGGACTCAGGTGCATACAGTATGGAGATCCAGGCCGCGCTGTATTTACAGGCAGATAGTCAGACGATGAACATTGAGTGGGGATCCTTCGCTGACTACACTATGCCTGAGGACATTGAACAGCTCTGGGGGCCAGTTCAGCTCCCACGCCTTCCGCAAGGGGTTGAAAACACATGTCGCGTGGCATCACACAGGTGGGTCTTTTCGGTTACCTCACTGGGTTATTTAAATATGGGGGTCTCTGATAAGTGGTCTCAAATAAGTGCTGGAGATTCAGGGCATTGAAAGGAATCCTAGGTATTACCCACTTGGCAAAAAAAACGTTTTTTTTTATGGGAGACGGTTTGTTATGAAAAACCTTTCTTAATTACTTAATCAGGTCTTTAGTAGTCAAATAAAGCTCATTTGCATAATATTGGGGTGTTCCGCACTGAATTATTGCTGTGCTGTGATTGGTTGAAAAGATTTTTCTCTCTCTGATCCAATGTGTTCATTTTAGTTGACTGTTTTTGCAATAGGTAGGATGCAAATAGGGCCTGGGTGGGACTTAGTTCTTTCAATACTCACTAGATGGTGCCACCTCACTGTCCTCACTGCAGGCTCACTGTATGTGCCTATTCTCATGGCAAACTGGGTCCTATTCTGATGGGAAACTGTGGCTTGATTATGGGTATGGACCAATAAATTTGACATGGTGACATGGTCATTTCTTAAAATCGACATGTAACATGGGCCTTAGTGACATGAGGCGCAGGATGCAACTTGTTACATCGGACTATGCCCTGAGGGCATGCAGCGCTGCCCTCATGGTGATGCGTATATTTTCAGGACTACCGCACGGCATTGAGCATGCCCTGAGGGCATAATGCTCTGCTTCTACAAATCAGCAATGACTAATTCTAGGGTATGCCCTCAGGGCATCATGTATCGTCCCTAAGGGAATGTTCCTGCCCTCTTGAGGTTCTGGGATTGACCAAAAAGATGCACTTGCCCTGAGGGCAACACCAGTGTTATCTATGCTCTCAGGACCTATTTCTTGCTTCTTTAAAACATGATTGACTCAACTAGGGCATAGGCCCCCAGGGTATGTACCAAACTTCTACAGATTGAGGCCACCTAGGCCCCGAGGGCCTAGATGGCCTCAGGGCATACTGTGTGAGAATAGACACCTGTAACACTCAGCAAAGGAACATGCCCGGAGGGCATTAATGACACTGGTGATGTCCTGAGTGCAACCATTTTAATAGTAACTGTACCCCCAGTAGCAGCTGACATAGAACAAGAAATGAACATGCCCCAAGGGCATGGATATTACTGCTGATGCCCTGAGGGCCTGCATACATTACCCAAACAGTCTATAGATCGAGTGCCCTCAGGGCATTGGCTGGGGACAATGATTAGGCCTATAGTAAACTGTTTATGCCCTTAGGGAGCTGAAGATCTGGACACCACTTCCCATGGGGCAGAGCTGGAAATCATGCCCTGGGGCCTGCGTCACTATCAATAGTCTTGAGGAGGGCAGAGCAATGCCCCCAGGGCATACACTTATAGCTCTAAAGGTTAAGGAGGTTGGTCAATGCCCCAAGGGCATCCATCCATGGTCTGTACTGTTTGTATCTATAGAAGTAGAGGCTATGCCCCAGGGGCATCAGTGACTGGTGCCATCGATGCCCCGAGGGCATGCTCTAGTTGGCTTATAGACACAGAAAAGGCCCTTGGGGCATGCATTCTCATCTGCCTTCTTCCCATGCCACTGTGGGAAAGTGACGCCTACTCCGCTGCTGTCCGCGTAATTTCCGCGTCACTCCCACGCGACAGTCTGTAGGCCCTGAGGGCATAGTCCGATGTAACAAGTTGTATCCTGCACATGAGGCAAAACAATTAGTGACATGACATAGGTGCTTTCTTAAATTTGACATGGGACATGATAGGCTCTTAGAGGTGACATGGGACATGGGGATTTAAGTGACAAGTGCCATGACCATTTTTAAAATCAACATGTGACATGGGGGACCCCCCATTCACACCCCCTTGTTTCATGAGGCTACATATATATATATATATATATATATATATATATATATATATATATATATATATATATTTATATATATATAAGTAACACAGCTGGGGGAATGTTTGTAATTTCTATCGTCTCCCCCAATTGTTTACAATTGGACAGACCCCTAATATCTTACTTGTTCAACGTTTTTTTCAACCAATTTTCAACCAAATAAAAGCTGTTTTTGAGTACATGTGTTGACGTGTTTTTGACATCAAACAATATTTGGCAAACTTGGGAACCAAGTAAAAACTAAATCGAGCAACTACAGTATTCTAGAAATGTATATTTTTGTATCTTTAGCCAGTATGGAAGTACTTAAGCTCTGTCTATGAGACGTTGGCCAACAGGCCTCAGTCCCATATTGTTGAATCAACTAGGTGCTACAGTAATTGGAACACTTCATTTGCCTCTCCTGCAAAACATGAAAAATGCCGATACAACCTTTTTGCACTAAGGCGGCGATATCAAACTATGTCACTCCTCTCTACTACCTGTCATTTTCCACACTATAACACTCAATAATTATAACATCTGAATGTATTAAGCATGGCTCATCTAAAGTGTTCTGCTCAGAAATCTTCTAGATTATTTTTACCTTTCTGGTTATTGTCCAAATTTAATTTAAAAGAAATTCACCACATACATGAATAAAGTTGTTTGTTTACTCAAGTAAACTTTTCAATATAATTTCACCAAAAAAACGAGGGTAAAGTTAAATACAGGACACAATGTTCCATATTTTCATCATACTTAGACATCTGTGTTCAAATTTCAGGATTACGTTGAAGGGCTCGACGGTGTTCACTGTTCGTGTGATTCACTCGCTCCCATTGCGGATGTCGGTAATTCAGGTGTTCTACAAGGACAAACTGACTGTAAGTTCACAACTCATCGGCACAGAACAATTACCCACACCAGACCAGGTGAGATATGCTGATTGATTGATTCTTCATTTATTTATGATGTTCATCCTTAATTATCAAAGAATTGTATGGGCAGACCGATTCTTCACCTCCAGTTGTTTTAATGTCATGACAATAAGCATGATTTAGGGGTGTTGAAACAGGTGGGGCCAGGGGGGCATGTTACAGGCCTAGGTCAGTCATATCTGAAACCTCCCCAGCCGGGAGGGTGATGTGGGCAGTGGCAGTGGGGCTCTAAACCTCTGAGAAATTTCTCTCCCATTTTCTATTACCCAAATTCACAAAATCATTCATAAGTTATATGAAATATTTACAGAAAATCTAAAACAAATCGGGAAATGACTTGAGGAAATATATAGAAAAAATTAAGCCTATTTAGTAATATATATTCCCTTTTAAAGAAAAATAGAGATATTTGTAAACCAGGGGCCAGCAGTAGCAGGCCTCAATTGAACCCTTATCTTATCTCTTATCTCCGATCTTCTCAAAAGTACTCCCAACTGAACACCAACTGGTTAACCCCCCTCATAACCTGGAAAGTATTATTCACTTCTTTACTGAAATTGGTCATCTACTTATGAATTGAATTTAATTGTGAGAAAACTTCCAGAATTCTATTTAGGGGGCATGCCTCCAAACTATTTGAAACATTTATAGTGCCTCATTTCCGATGCCTAAAATTACTAAAGGTACCCTCTGTATAAGGCAACCCTGCAGATAAGATGCATCCTGACATACCATGGTAACGCGCCCCGTTCCAGGTACTTTGACCCCTCTAAGGCATTATGCTTCTGACACCCATGTGATGTGAGGCACTTGATAAGCAGTTAGAAATCTATTTTGCTTAATTCCAGGATTTATGCGTTTTATCTGGTATACAGTGAACTGATTGTAAAAAACATGTATAATATGTGTGTGTGTGTTTTTGATTTTTCCTAGATAAGTCTCGGTCGCCTGAATCCAACACTAGACAGTAAAAAGGGACAGCGTGCTATGCTGATCAAAAATGGAAAGGGTGACTGGGGTGTCGTCACAGGACAGTGGAAAGGATTCAAAAAAGGTACGTTGAATATGATACATACTGATGGCCATAAATGATGCTTTGTTCAAAAAGCGCCTTGCAGAGGTGAGGGGGATAGTTTTAAAAAGGATTGCATATTTTTTTCACTAAAACATTTTAAAATTTCTTTTCAAAAGTTAAGAATTTGGGTCCTCTTTGTAATGTGATTTGTATTGTGTACATCAATATCCTTGTGAAATAAAGTTTAATCGAAATGTTGCATCTCGTTTATGCTAGTGTCGCTTGAGTAGCCATATTACTTTGCCAAGATAGTCAGAGAAATGTGCTTTAAGGCCAAGCTTATTATAAGCTATTTAGATTTGCTTACGTTTATTTTTTTTTCTTGGCTCATTATTCTACTTAATGATAATTAGCACCTTTTCACTTATCGCTACACATGTTTTACTGCATGTTCTTAGAGTCCTAAATCAGTCCTCATTTCTCTTCTTCTGCCAGCAACTGCCTTCTAAAACAAATTGTCTTCTTATTCCATTATAAGTATTGTTCAACCCTCTTAGGGCCGCTGATGCAATAATCCACCATACCCATCGGTACTCGTGATGTAACAATGTAGTGCTGTAGAGACTACTCGACAGAACTTCATTGGAGCATCATGCTGATCTTCTGGATGTATCAACGCAGCCCTGGTGCGTGACTCGCCAGGGCTGCATGAATGTTTTATGACGACCAATGGGTATGACGCATTAATGCATTAGCAGCCTTCAAAGGGTCAAAGTTCAATCAGGGTACCACTGATTCCTAAATCTAAATGAGAAAATTGCATCTTGATACAGGTGGCCATAGGAAGCCTGGTAACCCTGGATACCTTGAGGCAGATGTCCTGTGTCTAAACGACAAAATCACTCATGCCCAACGAGCCAACTTTACCCTCATGAAGTCTCCATATGGACACAGCATCCTGTCAAAATCAGACCTCACTAATAGTCTGACCTGTAAAATCTTCAACAAGCAGGGGATTACTGTCAGCATGGCATCGAATAAGGTGGAAGTTGGGCCTGACTGCACGGAAATCCCGGAGATGCTAGCAGCTGCTTTCAGCTCCGCCGTTCTTTTGCTCCTTTGCGAACCACAGCCACAGCTGTTCTTGAACAAGGGCAAGCCGAGCAAACCGTCTGCCCAGAAACGAGGGAGATCTTCAGTGAATCAGTACAACTCGCATGATGTGGCATTCTTCTACTACTGTGGGTACATGGAGCCTATGTATAGCAATAGCTGGTTATACTGGTACCATTTCAGCCACATCCACCACTACCACGATCACGGCATAGGTGACGCTGCAGTCGTCGACACCGACGACATGTACGCCCCCGATGCTGATTCCCCGGGTGCAGATGGAGATGCCCCTCATTGCCCTTGGGATCCTGAGGGCACTATGGACCACAGCAATGATGCGACCATTGCTGAAACTGGTGGTGATATTGGAGCGACGGCTGACTCATCCGCAGTTTGTGGCGGCTGTGGGTCCTGTGGGGCTAGCTGTGGAACAAGTGGTGGGACTGGGGGAGGCTGCGGGGCATCATCAGGCTGTGGAGCAACATCGTCCGGGGCAACATCGTCTGGATGCGGGTCTAGTTGTGGGTCAAGTTGCGGGTCCAGCTGTGGTGGGGGTGGGTGTGGCGGTGGCGGATGTGGGGGGTAATCCTCTATCAGAATCCCACACACACACATGCTAATATATACCATAACTACTTGGCAAATATATAACGTATTTTAATGTTTACAAACGTTTGGACAAGGTTTGGGCAAAAAGTAAAGTCTGTAAAATATGTTTTACTACATTCAAAAACGTTTTTAAAGTTATATTTAGTGCAATGAAAATGCTCATTTTTAAACATCTTTAATCTAATGAAAATTACGTTGTTTCCTGTTTAGCCTAAGAAAAAATAATGTTTGTACAGGATTTGCTTTTCTAGACTTGTTATGGCATTTTTATTTTGAAGACAAACATTTGGTACAGTTATAAAAAACATTTTTAGGAATAGAACATATAATATACCTACTTCACATCACAGTGTTCAAAATAGGACTCAAATGTGACTGAAGGAACACGGTATTGATTGATGAAATTATCGGCTATCTATTTTTCACATAAAAGTGAGAATACTTGCACATTACTTTAGTGTGAGCCAAGTTTGAAGAAATCTATGGGGCTTATATTTCTGCAAACATTATCCATGATATTAGGGATTATATATGATTTTCATAACTTGTCTATTGTATGATGTCATCCACTGAGATATGTCAGTAATATTATTCAAGTGCTTACAAAAAAGGGCAGCAATAAACAATTTAGTTTTCCACCAAGAAGGTTACTTGAACCCTTTAAGGTATGCTGATGCAGGAGTGTATCATGTCTATTTGTCGGCATGATGCACTAATGAAGTGCTGGTGAGCAAACTCACCAACACTTCATTGGAGCATCATGCCGATTCCCCTAGAGTGTAATAACCGTGTAGCGTCGGCATGCTGCTTGAATGTAGCCATGTCTCATCCATCATGATGGACAAAGAGCATGATGCAATAATACATCATCAGTCCTTAAAGGGTTAACTATTTTGTACTGTGATACCTGTGGTGCCTTGCCTGCTACTCTAGATTCCGATTCTATATTACAGTAAAGGTAAAACCCTGTATATATAAGCTTCTGCTTATGTTCATTTCAGACACATCTAACGGGAGGGGAGTAGAGGGGTGGGGTGGCTATTAGGGGTTCTACTAACTATGCCATGGAAATAGTGTTGAATTTCCTACTTTATTAAGTGAATAGGACCTAGAAACTATGGTAGAACACTGATCACTACTACCCTGTGAAGGGGGTTGAGCTGTGGCAACCAGCCTAGAAACACTGCTCTTAAGCGTCATACGAGTAATTCATAAAATATTGAGCATCTTAAACAACAGCCTTTAAACTAATGTTCCGACAGAGTGAATATACATTAATTAAAACAGCAGCATAGAATAAATGTAGCAAAAATCCTAAATATTTCAATGTTGACAAATTGACACTTTTACTGAAGGGTTGTTTAACAAGGGCCATCTGCCTGGACCATCTTAAGTTCTCAAGATGAACAGTCTTTGATTTGTTTTTGATTTATTTATTATTTGCTGTTCACTTTCAAAATCCTAGTGACTCTACTTAAATGTTATTGCGTATGTATATGCCATTTTGAATATTACGATGTAGCATACATCATTTGTAATTAGTGGATGTATGTGGATTATAAACATGCATCATGCTCATCGGTCGACATGATGTCTGGATGCAGCTATGGGGAGTTAAGTAACTAATGCAACATGCGGACCAGGCTACGCGGTTCATACATGAACTCTCGCAGGGTCGGCATGATGCTCCAGTGTGATTGCTAGCACTTCATTGGTGCCGCATGCTCACTCATGGACAAGATGCGCATATACATTAGTGGTCCTTAAATGGTTAGGCACACGGATGTTTTACAATAGCTATCTAAACAAGACACTGTACATTGCTGAGCACCTCTGCCTTATACATAACGATAACTCAAGAGGTTATATAGAAATGTATCAAAGATATATAACATTTTTATATTTTGAATTAATTAGTTTTGTACATACATGTATCTAGATAATGACCGAAGCCAATGGTTCTTAAATACAGCTGATGTGAAGATTAAATGAGTCTGTAGTCACTTTTTGGAATATATATGTCATTACCTCAGTGCAACAAGGTTGTAACTGACATCTTGAAAAATTGAGTTTTCATCTGTTTTGACCCTTATCATTTTAAAGGCCGTTGATGCAGGAGTGCATCATGCCCATTGGTCGTCATGACTCACTAATGAAGTCCTCACCAGCACTTGATTGGTGCATCATGACGACCCTCCAGGAGTATATGTATCAACTCTGTAGGGTTGGCATGATGCTCTAATGAAGTGCTGGTGAGCAGTCTCACCAGCAGTTCATTGGTGCATCATGATGACCAATTGGCTTGATGCATTAATGCATCAGTTGTCCTTAAAGGATTATAGATTGATGTACTGTGAAAGTATTGAAGGTTTATCTATGACATATGTATCTAGACCCCAGAGCAATGAAGTTGTATCAGCAGTGTGCTATTGTAACTCTCACACTTCGTTTATATCTTTCCTTCAAAACTTAAAAAATCCAGATACAACCTTGTTGCTCTGAGGCGATGATGTATGACCGGGAATTATTAGATTATAATATGTGTTTCTAATACAAGGCCCTAGTGTGAGGCCAGTAATTAGAATGTTTAGGCCGAAATACCTGCCTGCTTACAGGCAGGATCCAAAGGTGTCTGTTGGTAGTCTATCTACTCTGCCAGATTGGCAGAGTGCCCAGTTATCACAGAAGTACTTACTGTCAGGTCCAATGCTTCCACCAGCACTTCCCTCAATATATATCCAAAGATTTCTCAATACACAAAGCACTTGAAATACTTGTGATAATTAATAATCCAGGTGATTTTCAAATCTGCCTCCCTAACTCCAAATCATTGTTGGCCATCTTGAAGACAGGTGTAGCCACCTAGTGCCAAAAAGACTAAACTATTCTTGGTTGGTTAGCCCTATGTTTCAAGAGCAGGTTAACACCAGGTAGCACCCCAGCATGTTGACAATGGAGGTCACTGAGGAAGTGATATCTAAGCTCAAGATAAACATGTCGGATTTATTTGATATATCTCATGTTTCAGTCAATATAAGCTGATGTACATGAAAACTACATGTTTGTGAATAGGAGGGACAATTTCCAGGAACTGAAAGTGAGTACTTAGTTCAGACTAGCCATGTGTTTGTGCCACTATAGACTTGTATACATCTTGGATCCTGCCTGTGAGCAGGCAGGTATTTCGGCCTAAGAATGTTAAGAAATGGGATTACCATGGTGGCTTATTTACCCGCATATTGAAACCGAACTGTCCCTGGAGGTTCAATGCACCACTTTGCTACGCAGCTGACATTTCAAGCTAAGCTATGTGATAAAATTTGTTTATGTTATGTATTATCCAATATATCATATCGTGTTAATATCATGCTTCTCTGTGGAAAAGTGAAAACTTTACAAAAAAAAAACGTAGTTGCCCGGTTGGAACTGGTCAGGCACGAACACTCAATCGTCTGGTTATGAAACCAGCTCTCCTACTAGTTTGGCCACTGTGCAAGCTGCTTGTCTGAGGTGTAGAGGTGGTACTGACTGGCATTCTGAAGGTCTTTAAAATTCATAACATTTTTATTTAAAAATTGAAAAAGAATTTAAGATAAAAATACAATTTCTGAATGCCAAAGGTTGTTGACAATATCCTACAGAAATTAAACTCCTTAATGACATTCCATGCATGTTACGGTGAAGTGCTGTATAACCCGACATTATCGTTGCTGTAGGGTTGATTCAGGCAAAGTGGGACACTTAATCCCTAGCCAAACTTTGAGTACCATTCAATGAATGTAGGATGATCTTTTTTGAAAATCAAATTCATCAAATTTGTTCAGATTTACTTCCTCTATGTTGACAGAAATGGTAAAGTGGGACACTTGCTTCAAGTAAACCGAGCAACTTATAGGACTCATTCACTCCACTGCAACAAATCAGGATCCATATCATAATTGTTACATTTCAAAGAGAAAAAAAAAACTTTATTTTAAAGTATTGAAGTAGTAGATTAAAAAAACACAAAGAAATTCATTACAGGATATTCATGGGACCAGATAGAACAGATGAAGTATCAGGCATGACCAAATTCTAGCGTGGGTTGGGGGCCGAGGTAGGATTTGGTGCATAACTGACATGGTGCGCTTTGGAATGCCAGGCAGTGGGAATGAATTTTTTTCTTTAAAACAGATGTTAGTGACCCCTCCATATTATTGAAAACAAGTGGCATAAGGCTTTCTATTTGAATGTAGGCTTATAATATAAGCCTACATTCAGGTCAGGAAGCCTATATTATTTCTTTTTCCATTTGTTTTCAAATCCGTTTAAAAGATGTGTTCCACACACTGTTGCAACACTGCATTCAAATGTTTGTGGACCATTTACTGATATATTTAGCTTATACAAGCTTAGAAACAGGGGTCCCATGGACCTGGCCGTAGACATTTTACAGTGTGAGTGGACTTTTGACATGTATGCCAAAGGAAGGAAATATGTTATAAATTGGACAATTCCTTGTGAGGTTAATTGTGGGGAGGGAGAGCAAAGAAAGTAGGTAGCGTATCAAGTTTCATCTATAGATGTGAACATCCTGGTTCACTTTGAGAGATTATTTTTTTGGGCCTAACCATTGGACTATGCCACTTTAAGCCATGAGCCATAAGCTGGGGGGAGACTTCGGAAAATGTTATAGGCTGATTTTTGGAGTGGATTTTTTTAAAGTTGTTTATTGGGATAACTACATTTACATAGTAATTGCAATTATAACTTGGTGCCCACGCGTTGTGGTAATTATACCAAGCCCCCTATACATTTCAATTCTTATTAAAACAGTCTAAAACATACAGCAGTCAGTAATGGCCTCATATTTACATATAACATCAACAGTATATTATTGATACCGTATCACAAATTACAAGAAATATCTGTCAGCGATCAAGTTAATGATGAGATGAGATGAGGATGAGTTCTATTTCTAAATAGTCACAGAAATTATCACATGAAACAGTCTGGGTAGTCTTTCTTTATAGACTTTTTAAATTCAGATAGGGTCTCTATGACCGTATATTTTGCTTTTAGCTGATTCCACCTGTTACAGGCTCTACATAATGCACTACGGATTACAATAGGTTTTAGGCAATGAGGTATTAACAATCTTTTCCCCTGATGAAAACGGGTGGGAATATTTCTATTGTCCACTAGATTTTCACACTTTGACAGGTAGAATGCATAAGATAAAAGATGCTGACCCCTTCTATCGGCAAGCTCTATGCACTTACTAACTTGTTTAATTTGTTCTGTTGTCATAGTTGGATTTTCTTCCAATTTGACTTTATAAACTACTCTTAATGCCCAACTTTGTAGTAATTGTAATTCTTTTGTTTTCTCCTCGATAATCCCTATCCCATATAAAGTCACAATAGTCAAAAGTTGGTAGTATCATGGACTTGAAAATATCTAGCGCCGTAGAGTTATCAACATATTTTCTAATTCTTGCAAGCTGAAAAATTTTATGCCTTATATTTTGTGTACAGTTGGCTCGATGTTTAATGAAAGTAAGTTCAGGGTCAAGATCTACACCCAAGTATGTGAAATTATATACTCTCTCTAATAATATGGTACATCTGTATAGTGGTATAAAGATCTTTAATATAATAAAACCTCTTTCATTAGACTTAAAATATCGGTAAAATGCATATTTCTTTTGTGTTTTCATTTGAATTAAGCAAGATGGAAGTTTGGGGGTTTACTTTTCCATTTCACCAATTGTATTATATAAAATCTATTCGCTTATTATGTTATTATTCCATCACTAAGGTATGCTATACTTTAGCTATATGTTCAGCATCCACTTGCAGCATCTGTCATAGCATCCTCCTGGAGTAGCTTCTCACTTTGAGAGGAAATGAAGAATTTGCATCATAAAATCAATGTTAAAGACTTTAATGGGAATACTGCAATGATAATTGTGACTAACATGTTAAGATGTATAATACAAATGTAAGTAAATGTGTTAATTTTATCATTTTTAGCTTGGCAAGGGAATCGGTTTTAAGCAATGATATATACGACACAGAGAGGACTGGTCATCCCATTGCCTTGTAAAACACTTGAAGACCATCTTTATGAAACCTTTCAACAATAAAATAATGTCAAACTCAAACTCAATAAGCGAAGAAAATCTGTGTCTGAACTGTTTGGAATCCTCTTTTTGAATGAATAAATCTATGTTCTATTTCCCTAAAAACCATGCCTTGTTCATGTGTGCACATATTCTCATTAATGTACAATTATGGAATGGCATAGTGTGAATCTGTGAATCGATTATTATAGCAGACCCTCAGGTTAGGTATTGTAATCATATTACATTGACATATAATTACCATAGTGACTATCTTTGGACCATACTACGGACATTCTTAACATCGAGACTGTCTGTTGTCCTATAAATAATGTACAGATGGATCTGCATTATAGGACAACAAACAGTCGAGATGTGAGAAAGGAGTATTGTCCTTATAACATTGCATATTTCCTTTGAAACAATCAAGTACGAAATCAAGGTATATCTAGACAAATTAATGGTACTTGACTTGTTTACAACTATGTATAGTGACCTTTTCGAGGCGTGCACTACCCTCCTATCATGCATCCAATATCACTTCTATCGTGCGGCAGCGCATGGGCTGCTGTTTTATATGTACAGTAAGATAAAATAGACATAAACCGGCCCCATATAGATGATTCTATGGGGACATGGCAACATATGAAGGGGTATCCCTCCACGTAGGCTGAAATCTGGTCCGTTTCATGCATTATCAAAGCATGCAGGTATAGAGAGTCTATGCACTGTGAGAGGGTATTAGGTTGGTATGTACTGTAAACTCCTTTGTTTTTTTTCGGCCATAGCAAGAAGTGAGTGAGTGATAGATGTTTAATGCCATTTCGACAACTAAGGTCACATTCATGGCAAGAACTACATTACACAATTTCACAGAAGGGAAGTGTCGGTGCCCGCCCATATGTGCACCGCACACATCTGAGGGGATAGGAAAGAGGAGATATAGACCCTTTTAAGTGGGCTTTCTAGGGAAGCCCGGCCACAGCTGGGATATGAGCTAGAGGCTTGGGGCTGTGTACAAATGACGTCATGCAGGAGGGGGGGAGGGGGGTCCCACTCCCCATGACCGAGCATGACAAGGGGGGGGAGGGGGGGTCATGGGTTGCATGACATCATGTCATCAAGAAATCAAAATTTGCTTTGGCTCTGGCAAGAAAAGAAAAATTGTAAAGGTAGGGAGATATAATACCTATAGTAGGCACTTACCTACCCCCAGTGCATGCTTCTGCTGCAGTGGAGGTGTGAAACTGTGATCAAGCTGAAACTGGGGAGTGCTAAACTCTCCTTTCTTAGCTCATTGTTTAGCTATTTATTGGAGGATCTTAACGAACATGGGCTCATTTTAAAGGGATTGATTAGGGGTTTAATATGAATCTATTTGAGAAATAATTAATTCAGATAAACATCCCATTCTCCCCAAGTGAAGTTACCCCATAACTTTGAAAGCATTTTTTGGTATAAAGGCAAAATCTCACATAAAAGAGAATAGTTCCCACACTTTCTACAGAAAAAAATGGTTTAGAAACTGTCTAGGGTTTCTCATTTCATAGGGGAACAGGATGTTTGCCAGACTCCACAAACATTTTAGCGTGCCATTCGCTATCACCCTTCCACCAGCTTCTCCATGTTAGGTCCTTGTCTGTTTGCTAGAATCCAATCCTATGTATATCATTTATATAACAATGGATAGAGCTGATAAAAATAAGTGGATTTCCTTTTTAAATGAAGTGTTTACATCAATTTAAAGGGAAATTCTGACCGTTTAAAGATCTCATATCAACTCCATAATTTTGCGCCAATTCTGTGAGATCGCTAAATCACAGATGATATTATTAGGTCAAGATAAAATCCCTTTAAATTGTTATATTTTGATATGATACACTGATTTTCAACTTTTTACTCATACACAAAAAAAGAAAATAGTCCAAAATAATGATTTAAGAGATGTAGCTACACCTGTATCAGATATGCTTGATCACAAATCTGGGCCCTATTTAAACTCCTAACAGTGGCAGAATTTTGGTCATTCATAACTTCCCTTATACTTGGCATAAAGACTTCATTTAAAGAGCAAATCCATTTCTTTTGATGAGATCTATCCATTGCTTAAAAAAATGCATGGGACAAAGTCTTGAAAACTAGGTAAGTGCCTACCTATAGGCCCTACATGCATGCCTTCCTCAGACATCTCACTCAATGAGTGTCACTGCCATCAATGTCAGTGTAAAGTCAAGTTGATGTCCAGGCCAGGGTGCACCACTTTTACCCCTAATCTAGGCCCCATACCGATTTAACCATTTTTGAAAAGGACCACTGCTGCCCTTAGGCAGCATCTAAAATACCACTGAATCTCTGCTGCTGCCTCAGGGCAGCATCGATAGTTATCCACAGGCTTTTTTTGCTGAAAAGGCATGAATTCTTTTACCCCTCCCACTCCTTGAGGTATCAAAATTATTTTTCCTCCTCCCCCAACCCACCCCCTCCCTTTGTTGAACTTTGGGGGGGGGGGGTATCTCTCTGCATGACATCATGCTGAGGGGGGGTCAAGTGTTGTATGATGAAACATGACAAAGGGGGGGGGGTCAAAAATGGTCCAAAAATGCATGACGTCATTTGTACACAGCCCCCTTGTTGTAACCAATGATATCAATGCATCACGCCCATTGGTGTTCATTATGCGTGAACACAGCCCTGGTAAGTAGCTCACCAAGGCTGCATGCATCATGCAGACACTATTGCTGGTGTTTGATGCACCTTTACAAAGATTCCAAAACGTAAGTGCTTCACGTCGTCATGATGCTCTGCGCAGTCTCACCAGCACTTCATCGGTGCATCATGATTACCAATGGCATGATGCATTAATACATCAGCGGCCCTTAAAGAATTAAGGGCATAAGGAGCTGTGTGGCATACGACCCTTTCATTAGCTTTGATACACCAGATGGCGCTAGTGGCAGCCATGCCCTTTTGCTACTCCTGCAGTGGCATGGCCTCTCTGGAGTCCAATACCTGTAATAGGTCCTTATAGGTCATAGATATCTGGCCATTCTAGATGATGCAGCTGGCTGTTGATCATGAATTAGCTTCATTTGGATGGGGTATGCCATACGGGGCTACTATGTTAAAACTATCGTGCTGCTGTATTCAATGCCCTCCTTTTACTCAGGCTGATGGGTGGCTTATATCCATCCACATTGAATGAGAGAGACAGTTTTGGTTGTGTCTGAGTCACGCCCTTGAGGTTTGAATAATATTCAAACCCCAGAACCCCAAGGGTGTGACTTATTATTAACATTTGGAGCATGCAGGTATAGAGAGTATTTGGTCTGTGACAGGGTAGTAGGGGGAGTACCAATTATGTGTTAGAGGGCGACTAACGCATTAATCCATAATGCCTATTGGTTGTCATGAGTATTGATGCAGACTGGCGAGTCACTCGCCAGGGCTATAGTAACTAACAGATCGTCCCAGTTGGTTGACATGATAATGAAGTTCTTATAAGCGATCTTGCCAGCACTTAATTGGTGCACCATGGTGACGAATGGACATGATGCACTCCCGCATCAGCAGCACTTAACAATAAACAATAAAACTGGTCAAGAGAACATGCTAGCTACTTCTCTCCTGGCTACCGCATTGACAGAATATCAGGTCATTGTTGGGTCAATGTAAGCACTATATTGCTTGTCATTGGGCTGATTGATTTAGTATACCCCAGTCATAAGCGAGACTTAGCCATAAGCAGGGGAAAGACTTATTGTCATGAAGCACCAATGAAGTGCTGGTGAGACTGCTTGCCAGCACTTCATTGAAGCATCATGCTCACCATATGGGATAGATGCATTTAAACTCCCAGAGGGTCGGCATGATGCGCCAATGAAGTGCTGGCGTAACATGCTCCAGTGATACAAGTACAGAACAGGACAACTGCTCCCTCTTGGCTTCTCTCTCTTTCTCTTTATTTCCCTCTTTATTTGCATGATTTGACACCAAGGGGGTGCACTGATGGCCTACAACGAAGGGGATACGCTCATTCGAGCAGGTGCTGTTTTAGAATGAATGTATATATGGTATATTTATGCAAAACCAAAATAAGTCTATACAGAGAGTGCCTAGTGGTATTTCCAGGGTTTATGGTACCGTGTAGGAAGAAGGGAATTCCCCCAGTTTGAGACAGGACACTGGTTTCAGTTTCAGTTTCTGCCTTCTACACACACACAGAGCAGAATTCCCCATGCACCTCATCTCAACAGACTGTGTTGATTTTATCACAATTCCAAACCTATCAATATGCATCTAATCTCAGTACTGGCCATCCCAGGGAGAGACTGTTAAGGTAAAGGAAGAGACACTGCTGCACATTCACAGAGTAACAAGGACGATTGTCTTTGATGGAGAGGACAGGCGATGTACACATGTATGTATTTGTGGTTGGCAAAACCTAGCTAACAAATAGGGATTGACATTGCAGACTTTGTTTGGAAGTAGGAATATTTGACATTTTATCTGGACACTCTTAAAGGAGAAGTATTGAAGCTGTTTCCATTGATTACACATACGGGAGGAACTACAAGGAAAGTATCATTTTTCCTAAAAAAGAATTCGCGTTTTAGGGAATATTTCCATCTTTTAAAAGATGATTAGACCACTCAAAAAAAAGAGAGTTGTTTCTCATCACCAAACGAATAGCTAGCTGCCTAACTGAGGTTAATTTGGTACCAAATCTGCCTACCTTTATCAATTCTTAGTGCATATTTATCAGAAAACCTAACCAAGTTCCAATAATGTGCTTTCCCCCAGTCTTTGGAGGGTGTTGCACATAGGGGAAAAGGTAGTTATGCCAAAGAAGTGCCTCACCTGCAGCGGTCAATTTCTTTTTAGTCCTGAATCTTTTGTTTGCGTTGCACAGAAGTGCTCATGTGAGTCAGAGGTACAAGTACCTTTCTATAAAGATGATAGATGATGTCACCAATGTTGAACTCTTTAGTTTAGGATTACTCTTTTTTGTGTCTTATTGTAAACGAAAGGGTGGTGTCTTAAAGAAGAAGTGACGAAGTGAAAAACTTGAAAATCTATGCTTAGGAATAAAAGCTTCCAACCCACCGGTCCCCCTCCCCCCTCCCCATTCCCTAACTTCTCTTGATGTTTCAGCATAAGGACCCTGTTATCAGAGACACTTTAGTTTCACACAGGATGTGGTCTATGGCTGTGTTGGCAGGATAAACAAGGTGGATCCTGCTCACAATAAAAACATGGCGTATAAAACAATAAGCACCTTCTACTGTTAGCGTAGTCGCCCTTTAACCCTATAAAGGCTGCTGATGCATTAATGCATCATGCCCATTGATTGGCATCATGCACCAATGAAGTGCTGGTGAGCAGTCTCGCTAGCACTTCATTTGTGCATCATGGCGACCAATGGGCATGATGCATTAATGCATCAGCGGCCCTTAGATGGTTAAGAATACGGTAGTGGCCGGTATAAGCGCCGTGTCTTTGAATAAGCTCCGGTCTTGAATAAGTGCCAGGGGTAGAAGAACATTGAAATTAATTTAAATATACACTATAATCTAAGTATTACATAAGTGCTGGTCGTGAAAAATGCCTTCAATTTTAACACCGCTGTGCCGTCAGCACATATTTAAGACTGGTGCACTTTCAAAGACCCGGTGCTAACACAGGCCACTACGGTAGGCTATTTTGGTCTGAGTACAGTTTACGGTTTAGAAACTCACTCATGTCAGCATTACTTGATACCAGTAAAAGCAATATTTTATTTTTGGCAACTTTAGGATGGGGATTTCATCGTTATTTTAACAACATATTTTTACAGTGTAGTAAGGCTCTGGGTTGTAAAAGTGAAGTCATCTAAAACCAAGGCTCCACCAGCGGCACAGCCGTACATGGCAGCGTTACCGGCAATACACGTTTTCTTTTGTTTTGTTTGTTATTATTTACATCATAGAATACATGGGGTATATTTTCTGCTTGCCAGATCAATGTAAAATGTTAATAAATTGACATAGAACAGGGAACGCAGTGTTTCACGGCACCAGGGGTCACATAGTGGAGCTACAGCATAACACTATATCAAAATATTTCATCCTTTAAGGACAATTTCCATGACTGGCTATCCCCTCCAAAATTAAAGAAAAGAAATCATAATAATCTGTGACAATTATATTGAATTGAAAGTACTAAAGAAGCTTTCTTTCCAATTTTAAGACTTTTTAAATTTGTATAAAATTGTCCGAGTTATATAATTCTATTTGCAGATACCTGAGCTTAAATACTTATGACCAGCTGTTGAGGACATACATTGGATTTCTAGGTTAAACTGTACACTGTATTTTCCGACTACTGTCCTATCACAATTATGGCATCAAACCAGAATTTGGTATCAAGGAACATTCAAGGCTCCAGAGAAGACGAAGACCGAGCCCGTGAAACGGTAACAGGTGCTTCAGCTAGCCGGCAGGACTATGCCGTTATTGCTGCTTTCTGTGTCTCAAATTTCTTTGTTCAAGTCTTCTACTCCCTCATGGCCCCATTCTACCCATCGGAGGCAACTGATAAGAAGCGGGTCCCTCAGGAGATCATGGGCTTGATAATTGGGATCTATGAGCTGGCCCTAGTCCTTACTGCACCGATTCTCGGCAAGTACATCACTCAGGTTGGGACCAAGTTTATGTTCATAACAGGACACTTTGTGTGTGGTACTTGCTCCATCTTGTTTGGCCTGCTCGACTTGGTGCCACCAGGAGGTGCATACATTGCCCTCTCCTTGATCATTCGAGTGATGGAAGGAGCAAGCTCAGCAGGCATCAACACAGCAAGTTTCGCCATTGTGGGGCACCGATTCCCTGAGCAGGTTGCGACTCTATTCGGGACCTTGGAAATATTCTCCGGACTGGGAATGATGCTTGGACCAACCATCGGCACTGCGCTCTATGGCATTGATGGTTTCTGGGTCCCCTTTGTGATCTGTGGAGCACTTTTGATGATCGTCGGGATTGTCTGTATCTTTCTAATACCTTCCTCCACCTATGACCAAGCCCATATGACTATCAATGACAGTTATGTGGATGAGAACAGGGCTACTGTTTTTGGAATGCTGAGCATCCCCTTAGTGCTCATCACTGGTCTTAATGTCATCATGGGGAGTGCAGCGATTGGATTTATGACTGCCACGCTGGAGGAGCAGTTGGAGAAGGTGTACGGTATCGAGAAGAAGCTGTACATTGGCCTTGTTTGTACAGTTGGACCGCTGTTCTATATGCTGTTTGCCCCTGTTTGGGGGTTAATGGCTGATAAGGTGTTTCCAAGGCACTCAGCCCAACTCGTCATCACAGGGTACCTCCTAGCGAGCCTGTCATTCTGGTTCATGGGCCCTGCACCCTTCTTCCACATCCGCATCCCCCACACCAACCCTGCCCTGCTAATCACTGCACAGGCTGTCCTCGGGGCTGGAATCGCTGCCTTTGTTGTCACCTTCAGGATGATCGCAAAGGTGGCCAAGACAAAGTACTCAGAGTCATTTGCAACATTTGGAGTGATCTCTGGATTATTCAACTCGTTCTTCTCCTGTGGTGCCTTTGCAGGGCCCCTGATTGGGAGTGTCTTGATAGGTAAAAACAACGTTGGGTTTGCATGGGGAACGTTTATCATGGGGTGTCTGGTTCTGGCTTCTGCCTGCCTTCTCACAGGCTTCACCCTGTGGCACTCGTGCAAACATGGAGAGAATCCACAGGATAGGGAAAGCACTCCCGAGGAAAGACGTGGTCTACTTCGGGCTGACACTTAGGAACTTGTCTAATAAGGTCTATGATATATATCCTTTAGACGATACTTTTGGAACACTTGAGAACAAAAATGACAATTTGAGAGATTTGAAACTTTGACGAAAACTCCTCAAGGTTCTTTAAAAAAACGACTTATTTACCTTCTTAAAATGTTGATTGTTTTCTGTAAGGGTTTGACTATACTATAACTGTTCACTATTGCTGACAATACATTGTGTAGCCTATAGTGTGTCGGGGATGTTAGGCAGAAATTAAGTTCTGGCAAGTAACTAGCTTGGGCTGCATTCATGCGTTATGCATTGTTATTTTTGATAATGAACCAAAGAAGCATATATGCTCATACGGCATGATTCTAAGCTTTGTAGCCACATAGAACGCACTTTATGCACATTACTGACATCCCTTAAAAGGGATGTCCGTAATGTGCGCAAAGTGATAAAGGACTATATAGATGCCAATGAAAACACTTATTGGGTAATTCACACGGGCTGCCCCAGATGCACATAACAGATTTTAAAAGTATCAGATAACAAGAGCCCAGCCCTCACTATTTTGTCTGGAGGAAACCAATGAATCCTTTTGAATGTCCTTATTCTGTCGTATTACGCTCATGCATTATGTCTATATAACCTGAGTTCCTGCACTCCATTGACTACCCACTTGGCGAAAAAAACGTGTTTTTTTAGGTTAAAATAACGTTTTTATTCGGTTCCTAAGTTTGCAAAATGTCAAAACGTGTACTCAAAAAAACTGGGATTTTTTTGCGTTCTTTGGTTGAAAAGAACGTTGAAAAACGTTTCTTTTTAACATAAAAAAGTTTTTAAAAACCGTTTGCAAACGTTGAAAAAACTTTTTTTGCCAAGTGGTTATGTATAGTACTGTACTGTGTTATTATTGTCATATATATCTTACTTAATCAGGATAATCTCATTCTTAAGGCTAAGATTGTAAGTATCGAACCAGGTTAACGTTTTAATCTTTAGATCGGCATCTGAGTATAACCCTTTCGTATCTGCCCAATTCTGTAACCCTTTAAGGGCAATTAGAGCATCAGACATCACGTCCATTGATAGGTATGATACATTTATAAAAGTAGCGCTATAGAGTAACTTACCAGGAGGTCATTTCTTAACATACTACGACTCCACCCTCCAAGTCGTACCAAAATTCCCATTGGAATAGCATTGAGATTAAAGCTCATAGTGGTGTATGTACTCGTAGTGCATTAAGAAATGACCTCCAGCGCTATATTCCTGCGGCATGAGGAACCATAGGGTTCGTCAGTATGACAGTATGATGTACCAATCAGGTGCCGGTGAGCAATCCCACCTACATTCATTGTTCTGCAAACTGCACAAAATCGTGATTTAGTAAATGCTATCAATGCCTTGTGTTTGAGTCCATATATGCACCATTTCCTATAGAACAATACAGATACTGTGAAATTGTGTAATGTCGTTCTCGCCATGAATATGACCTTAGATGTCAAAATGGCATTAAACATCTATTACTCACTCACCTGTGGCAAGGGCTGTTGCTACAATTACATGACAGAAAAGGAAATTCTCTTGCCAGACTCTGTCTGTTTGTTGTTGCCATGAAGAATACAGAGTTAGCATGAACATGCATGAACAGGCAGAGTTGGTTAGTTTTGCATTAATTTAGTTCCGTATTTTCAAAATTCAATGAATATTAATACTTTTGCAATCAAAATTATTTGGATTTTTTTAATCAATCTATAACATTTTTATGGTCTTTGCTAGCATGATATTCATAATATTAGCATTTCCATGGCAACCAGTGGGGTCTTAGAACCAGTTCAACTTGATCCATAGGCCTATTGAAGACTGATGAAATGCTACTATATATATTTGTCTCAAAATTGATAATAAGGAAGACACAGTGATTGACATCATTAAGGTGCATTAGACTGTTATTGACAATGTCCTTAGCAGAGCCTCTTAGAATATTTTAGGAATGTAGAATGTTGCTAGGGAACCAACACTATTTTTGTTTTACCTGACAATTTCAACAGAAATGAGGGCTTTGTGATACATATTACATGATCAAATGAAAGAAAGTGTAGAAATACTCACTCAAAGACTTGAAAGGTTGCTGTTAGATTGTGATTGCTAAGCAAAAACATGCTGTTGCTAAGCAAAATCATGTTGTTGCTAAGCAAAACATGCTGTTTCTAAGCAAAAACATGAAAAATTCCTTGTTGCTAGGAAACATGAGGTTCTTAGCAACAAGCCATCGGCATAAATAGAATGTCTGACCTGGACTTATGGGGGGTAGGAATGATTACCTTCTTTATTTTAGCTTGTTTTATCCCCTTTGTCATGCTATTTTGTTGATTTAAGTGGTTGCTAAGCAACCGTGAATAAGAAAAAATGCTCAATGTTACCAGGCAGGCAACAGGCAGATTCTGAATCGCCATACCCTATTTGTCCAAAATCAATCAAAAAACGTTTGCCATACATTCGTGCAAGGTATACGCCCTTGGCTACCTGACTACCAGGGATGAGGGAGGGAGACCAAAGCCTGCATTGTCTTCTTTTTGATGTTCTACACCTCCGATACCTTTGAGGGCAACAGGTATGAAGCCCTGACACATGCCCTGTTTTCTATGTGAAGTACACCACGTATGTATACAGCAAGGCTTTCTCACTTGCACTGATGTGCCATAATGCTTGTCACCTCTACTGCCGATTACGTAACTTCTGGGTTCTCAGATTGCCATTATCGGCTCTGTCACGGCCAGCTTTGTTTCGATTTAAACACTACTACGTGTAGCTGCCACTCATTTACATCACGCTAAAATTACTATTAGAAAATTAAGAGTAGGTAAGAACATGGCACTGCCTCTTTAAAAAAATTAGACACAGAAATATCTGCAAGGCTAGATGTTTCCGGGAGGGACCGCTGATTTGGTAGATGGTTTCCACTGATTTCAATTTGACCTAAAGATAAGCTATAATCATGGAGGACCCACTTTGGATTTACTTTCAGCTGATTGTGCTCAGTACAAATATGGGAAGGGTGCCTTGAGTGGAACTGTCATAGTTACCAAAAGATTTACTATAACTGTGAGTCAATCAGGTGTACTTGAAACAATGTGTTTATTATAAAACAAGTAAATATATACATCAATTTGACAGCAAACATATAGTGTTCTGTTCCATTGTACCTCTTGAATAGAAAATTCTAGTGACATAGACAATTCCTTTTCACTTATGCCATAAGCTATACATTGGGCAGTTATAACTGTTTCATATTTTACCATCAGGATTCTGAACCTGAAACAACCGAGGAGGGCAAAAGTCCTGAACTTGGATGAAGAATGTTCTCAAATATGGCATATAGTAATATGTACACTTTGTTAATTTGACGCTTACAAAATTAGTATTTTTTTTATTCAAATTTGTGACATGAAAACGGGTATATTTAGAGCCGAGGCTATGTGAGGATTGCATGTACCTCAAACCCCTATGTATATAGAAACAACTGATTTCCATTTTGAAAAGGTTACCCCTACCGGATTTCAAATAATAGGTAACCCTATCTCTAGCAGTGACAGTGATAGACTAGGTGGTTAATCCAAGGGGGTAGTGTCCGAGGTGTTTATATCCTAGGGTAGCCCTATTGTTTTTGACACACCACTGACCCCATGCAGGCCTGCTCGTTTGGGTGTTTCTGACCCAAACATACAAAATATCTGTTTCCAAAGTCAAATCGTTACTATTGTAAAGTTGTTGTTTTTTTTTTGTTTTTTTTTTTAACAAATTTAAACTTTATTGACCAGCAATTTCATGGAAAGTACAACTGGCAAATAACTACGGCCTGTAGAATACTCAGAAGGCCTATATCTTAACTGGTCAAATTAATTAAATTATGGCACCGTCAATTAACTGTTAGGGTGGTGCATATCATGTCAAGTAGATACCTTATGATAAGATTAAGTCATGATATAACAGTTACAGCTTTTCATATTGTGGTCCTGTCGAACTTATAGATCCGACTAGCACTCCTTATATCTATTGTAAGTCTAAAACCAGTTGATATCATTGGTTGTAACCCACCATATGGAACACCGCACTGGCCAATTGTATACATGTCTGCAGTATGTATCATAACAATGGAATGAATAAATGGTAAACATTATACTAAATAAGAACAACACGTGTGGGCACTAATCTAAGACCTCCTCCTTATCAGCATTCTAGCACCTCTCATAGATATCTCATAACCTTTCCAATGATTCCAGAACATCCCCTTATCTCCTGTTCCTTCATACTGTCCGTTCAGGTTTGATCGGCCGCAGCTATGGTACCACCAGGCACCTCTCCATCTTGTGGCACAGGACCGTGATGACAATGGATCGTAGTCCCTGTCTCAAGTGCTGAAATAGGCGCCATTGCTCCAAGCCAAAGTTTTGTTGAATCAGAGTGCTTTGTTCTATCCTAAAATTATGTCTAGCTTACACAGGAACAATGTGTAAATGGAATATCGCACTAGAAAAAAAGCATTCTAAGGTTATCCCTTAACATTGGTAAATTATAACTACCTCACCTTTATAAAAGTGTGCCTAAAGTGATACCTTGAACCCCATGTATTGTAAGCCAAACATGTATATCAGTCACAGGCTGATTTGGGGGAATGATATAAAATGTCACAGAGGCCTGAAAAGACTGCCATTCCATATTACAGTCTATAAACCAACATACAGCCCATGTGCTGAGAATGGACCTATAAGCTGTACAAAGGGTCTAAAGCCACGCCTTATATGCAGGGTTTTATGTTTGTAGAGTGTCATGTTGGGTATGAGATAAACAGTGGCAGGATGTCCTCCCCATCACTTTTCCTGGTGTCCACCCAAATAAGCACACATTTGAGATGGATGTTGCAGAGAGGTAGACCTACATGTATGTAGACTTTTGGCGCCAACCACATAGATTTGCTTGGTATGTACATGTTCAAAGTTACGTTCAAGATCTGAAAATGAGATTTTGTTAAACTAGGTGACCTTATCTGGTTGGCAAAAGAACTATTAATGCAAGTCTAGTACATGGCACGGCATAAAGATGAGAATAACACTTGCTGCAACTTATTATATTATAGTCTAGGAGGTATTGCGTGATTTTGGGCCGACCTTGGCACTTTTGGCAGAAAGCATTAAAGTTTGAACATACAGGTTTTTTTTAACATGCTGAATCCATTTCTAAGTGGAAACGTCATTTTCAAGAAACGTTTCCCCTTATAAATTGCATTTGAAAAGAGAAAGTAAATGATTCATACCAAATTACATCAAAATTCATTGAGGATTTAAAGGGGTATAAAATAAACAGAAGGACATTAAAGGCCATGAGTTACAGATTGAAATATATTATATTGAGTATTGGGCACAGAATGTTGAACAATTCCAACTTGTTGATATGGGTTGGCAACGATTATCAACTTGTTCTCAACACTATTTCAATTAACTTATTTCAATCTTATCAACCACCACCCGGGCTTCCCTAGCCCACTTAAAAGGGTCTATATCTCTTCTTTCCTATCCCCTCAGGATGTGTGTGGTGCACATATGCGCAGGCACCGACACATTCCCCTGTGAAATTGTGTAATGTAGTTCTCGCCATGAATATGACCTTAGCTGTCGAAATGGCGTTAAACATCTATTACTCACTCACTCACTATCAACCGCCACCTACTTCAATGCCAGATCAAGAGTAGACAGATATATTGGTCTCATCAGCTCTTACACTAAAGTGGTCAAATTATCATGGCGTGCCTCACAGACCTGATAAAAACAATATACATGAGCTGTACCTATATATACAAACCACTAACATATCATTAAGATTTTTCCCTTTATCCTCCTTGTTTAAACTAAGAAAATTCCTCTTAATAGGGAGGTTTAGCAAACCCGACGTACGTCACCCGAACATGGTTTGACGCAGATGTACCAATGCTGTAGGTATGCTGCACGTCTGCGTTATATTGCCTACGTAGTGGTTGCTAAACCTCCCTATTATTAGGACACCAGGTGACAATATGTATAAACGAAATATGCAAAATATTCGAAGGCTTGGCTTGTAGGGGTTTGAACCCTGGGCCTTCCGAGCACAAGGCAGAAACCCAACACATGCGCTACAAAGGCTGTTGTAGCAGAACACTCAGAATGATTTATATTCATGATCTAAATGTTGCTATTTTACCCATGTCCTTACATTCTTTTTATTTCAATCATCTAAAGCTTTAGAAATATGGCTGAGACTATATATCAGTGTCACAGCCAATGCAAAGTTATGCTTATAATCTAAGTGCTGAGGAAGTTATAAGAAAATCTAATTGCTTTTATATATGAACCTGGATATTTATGTGATGAATATAAGGCTGAAGCTTCTGTATCTCAAAACTATCCCACAATGCTTTTGCATATATGAAAAGTACATATCATTTTTGGACTTATTTTTTAGTCTATCTCCGCCAGCCAAATTAAGCCATACCCTGTACATGAGGATTTACAGTAGTACTCAGTGTACAGATATCAATTTCTACAATTCTGAATGTGTACACCCACCGGTCCCAGCGCTAGCTCCACCTTCTGTCCAATCGCTTCTACCTGGATCTTGAGGTACTCTTCCATGTCCTGTACAGAGAATACAGTTCAGGAGGGCATGTCACAATAAAAGTAATCAGCACCATGATGAAAGCATCATGACAAATAATGTCCATGAGACATGCCTGTATTTGTGGCCCTAAGCTCATCCCAATGGGCACATCAACGTTGATTCAGTGTTAAATCAATGTTTGCAATATTTGCATATAAACAGTTGCATCATGATGACTTATGGGCATGATGCACCCCTGCATTAGCAGTCTCTATTAAAAAGGGTTAAGATGCCTTTTGGAAACGGAAAAGTTGGGTGTGCATCTTTTAGGATGGGAAAATGAGGTCAAATTTCCATAACCAAGCAAAGAGGTCATCTTATAGTTCTAATGTTCCTGGCATATCAGGGTGCATCGAATAATGTCCGGTTTACGTCAGATATAGACAAAGGTGCACGAGAATTGGTCAATACTGATGGTTATCACATGAGAGGAAGCTAAGAGTGACAAGCCTTAGTGTTGACAAATTTAAGTGCTCAAATCAATCTAGTCAGGTGTGTTCAAATTCCATATATTTTGCATTACACTGAAAACCCTGCAGATCTTTAAACTCGTCAGATTTAGGACCTAGAGTCGTCGGAAGAGGTATAGACAGGGGGCAGCACCTTACAGGTAGTGAATTCCCTCAGTATACCTCTCCCCAGTATGAGTCTATGGCATTCTGTTGACAATATTTAACATACTCACAAGGTGGCAGGTATGTGCCACTCATGTTTGATGATCAGGCCTTCAGTCTTCAACTGAAGGTCTTCACTGCTGAGGACTTTAGGTGCTCAAGTTGACGATACCCAAATCTACAGCTTTAGTTACTCAGATTAAGGACCCAAGGTAGTCAGCTCCAAGGTTGTCACTCTAACAACCTTATGTAATCAGTTTGACTACCTTGGGTAAGTGTCTTGACCTAAACCCATTAGGTTGACTACCCTGGGTGCTCAATCTGAGTACCTAAGGTTGTAGTTTTGGGTATCGTCAGTCTGACGACCTTGGTGCTTTCAGTGTAGAAATGATTTTATCATCAGTTTTGTGACCATTTGGAAGGTTTCACAGTGTGCTACAGGGTAGGGTTATAGCACTGGGGGATGATTCTGCTGTATCTCACCAGATGGTGTTGTAGCTGCCTCTACCATATTATAACCTTGGATAGGCAATAAGGCGCACCCATGCACCCTATGAGTATAGCGACCCTTGGGGTTAGGACATGGGGGCAGACATTGTCTTACCCCCGAAGTTTAGGGCAGAATTCACCAGATGGCTGCAGGTATAGCCACCTAGCGGACCAGATCATCAGGAGCAAATAGGTTCCTGCTGTCCTTCGTACTTCCCACAACCACACAAACTTAATTGGGTACATATTCTAGAGTAAATTGTGAATGTAACCCGGTTAGTAAACCACATATCTTGAAGTACTAACCATGCCTCCATTCTAGACCCAAACATTCAAATAACTAGGTAAAATGCCATTGGCACAAGAGGGCCCCATGAGTCAATGGCATAGCGTTCAGCTCATAGGGTGTGCATTGAACAGAAGCAATTGTGTATTACCCTATGGCGTCATGCAACCCAAAATGAGGCTAAACCCCTGATTGCAACACCATCTACTGATAAGAGTAAGGAACTGAAGGTTCTATATTTCCCACTGGTGGCTCTGCCAACAACGGCAAGCCTCTCTATAAGGCGCACCCTGAGTTTATGAACATCCTATTTAAGGCACACCTTTGGATGGAATTTGAGCATTGTCCTACTAAGGGAGTGGTCATTTATTATCAACAGGGGGGGGTGGTGGGTTTGAGGGGGGGCGTAAAAAATTCTGACCCCTCTCGAGGGGGGGGCTAAAAAAATTTTGACCCCTCTTGAGGGGGGGGCTAAAAAAATTTACCCTCTTTTTAGCAAAAAAGCCCGCGCGCTACTATAGATCAAAGAGGGGGCGCAAAAACTCTCCGCGCCTCCGGCGGGGGGGGCGCAAAATTTTTTTACTGCTGTTGAGGGGGGGTCATAAAAAGTTTTCACGCGTCCGCGCGAAAACCCACCACCCCCCCTGTTGATAAATAATGACCACTCCCTAATCTGATGTTAAATAAATTATTTCCTGCCTTTAGATAATTGACCCTAGTTGAAGGCTGCTAATACAGGAGTGCATCATATATATTGCTGATGCATGAATGCATCATGCCCATTGGTTGTCATGATGCACCAATGAAGTGCTGGCGAGACTGCTCACCAACACTTCATTGGTGCATCATGCCAACCGTACGGGATTGCATCAACGACATACAGTCTGCATCATGAAACCCTGGTGAGTTATAATTGGTGCATTATGCCAAGCGATGGGCATGTTGCGCTCCTGCTGAATCAGCCCTTAAAGGGTTAAATTGCACCAAACATGTTATGTTTCTAAAGGGTAATCCAAACTTGTGTGTGATAGTGTTGTTTTTTTCAAATAATTTTATTAGCAAAATTTACGAGCCCCCCAACCCCAAAAAAGTATGTTAAGTTGACAAAAATTAATCAGGTAAATTGGCTTTGATTTGTGTGTGGACTGGTGCTTATGTATGATATGACATTGAGCCAGTATATATCTTAGGTGTTTGCTACACAACCCAATGGAAAGAGATAAAATTCAAAGTTTTCAGCCCTTTATTAGCGTTAGATTCACAAGCAAGGTAACAAGAGAGAATACCAGAACTAGTTGGATTCGTTGACTTAATGGTCGGATTTTCCCTTTTTAGGTTAAATTTTCTTTCATTATGGAAAACGGACTAACATTGACCTAAGTCACTATGATCCCACAAGAGTAAGGCAACACATGATACTGGTACATATAAATTGATTAGAATACAAAAAATAAAGACTTTGTTAACAATAATTACATGTTCTAAGGGTTGCTGATGCATTACTGCATCATGCCGATTAGTCAGCTTGATGCTTGGATGCACCCAGGGTCAGTAAGTCGCCATGGGGTTGATAAACTACCCAAGGGTTATCTTGATGCTCCAATGAATTGCTGGTGAGCAGACTCATCAGCACTTCATTCGTACATCGGAACGACGAATAGGCATGATGCATTCCTTCATGAGCAGCTCTTAAAGGGTTAAGTGGGTCGTAATAACAAAGACCCTGACCCGAGGCCCGAGGTACGAGGGCTTTGCCCAGGATCACCGAAGGGTACAAACTCGAATCTGAGGGCTCTGTTTATGTTCTGACATGAGACAAAACTTTGATTTTCCTCAAAATAATTCACAAATAAGAAGGAAAGCCACAAACAGGAAGTGAGACCGGAAGTGCTTTCACTTGGTACCCTGACCCAAACTGCACTCTCGACCAATCAGATTGCAGGAAAGGTGACCCAACTGCACTCAAGTGTTAGAACCTCAACCAAAGCTGTTATTTCACCAGGTCAAAATTCATTTAAAAAAAAAAAAAACAAAAAAAAAATAAATTATCAGCTGATTATCTCAAATTTTGGCCCAAATTTTTGGGTCACTTAATCCTACATTCACTGAAGTCTAGTTTAATGGGTATTTCTGTCAGACAGCCAAGTGTTCCTAATTTTCCACCATAACGACATCAACTTTGGAGAAGAACGCTTGGAATAAGAATGAATACACAACTACCTGGGTTGACCCTCAGACACTGCTCTAGTTATTTGATATTTATTTCTAGGTGAAGAAGTGGTAGCGTACTAGGAGAATAAAAATAATCCCTCCCCCATCTCATTGATAAAAATGTACATGTATTTTGATTTGTAGGATTTTGTCAGGATTAATTGTGTATCTGGTTGATAACAATTTCACAAGATTTTAGCGAACTTTATATATAATCATTTGTTCTAAACAAAAGAAAAAAAGGAAAAGCATCCACTGCCAAAACAATGTGTTTTATACAATTGAAATTTCTAATAAAAATAACTATGACGTTTCTAAAACATGATTTCAAATAGGTCTCACAGCAGTTCTAGAATGTTTTCAATTTGGATAATATTTGATAATCCATAATGTTCTCAAACGTATCTGGAAGCTGTATTTAATATAAACCATTATAAGCGCTCCCAAACATTACAAATCTGTCTTGTGTTAATCATTTAAGGGCCGCTGATGCAGGAGTGCATCGTGCCCGTTGGTCATCACAATGCACCAATGTATGCATCGTGATGACCAATGAGTATGTATCAGCGGCCCTTAAAGGGTTAAAGTTGGGAAATGCCCAACAAATATCTTCAGATTCCTGCTTTCTTTGATTATTCTTTATTCCATATATAGGGCCCAACAGCACCATACAACTCAACACACACAGAACGCCGAGTCAACATTAAAATAACATGGATTAAGATTTATCAATGTTAATTCAACATTGATTTAACATTTTTTGTCCACTAGAAATGATGTCAACACTGCTTCTTGATTATAGGTAATATCCCTAAGTATTATTTCTTTATAACTCAATTACTACAACCCTTTAAGTGCTGGCAATGTTTTAAGGCGTTAGTTGTCATGATGCATGAATGCAACTCTCATGATTTAACTTGCATGTATCATGCTGCTCTCGAGGATTGAGGGTGGGCATGATGCACCAATGAAGTGCTGGTGAGAGCACTTCATTGGTGCATCATGATGACCCAGTGGCATGATGCATTCATGATGCACTCTTTCAGAGCCAGATGTCAGAGGTGCAGTCTCCGCCAGGGTAGCGCATCTCGTGAGCGAACGAGGCACCATGGGGCTCCTCGCCAAAGTCGATACCAAAGTCCTCGTTGAGCTTCATGCCACCATTAATTGTGTCCACGTCTATCACGAACATCCACGAACCCTTCCTGCAAATAAAATTTAGCACACAGATCAGAAACTAACTACAACTACATTATTTAAAAACCAAGGTCTGATCATGTGACAACCCACAATTGGATTTATTTGTATTACCCTATAAATTAGTTCGTCACTGGTTCACACCCTATTGAAATAAACCTGTCTGCTTGCCAGGAATAGATAAACCAAAAGAGGCTATGTAATAGTACGCAGTTTTTTTTATCCAGATTGAATATGAATTTGAATTTGTCTTTATTGCAAAGGTAATATATATTACAATATATTTCATGTGTTTTTTTCCCTTAAAAAAATGCATAACAATAAAGACGGGTCGCCTCTTAGTCTATGATAAACTAATATTTAAGTTGGAAACCCTCACTAGGTACATCAAATAGGAAAAAAATAACGAAAAGATGGATGGGCAATATACCATACCTAAATATACTTATATATTTCTGTGTGAGGTATTGAGGGATCTGAGGAATTAAAGGGTCCAGCAAGCAAAGGCTGACTGTAAGTGTGAATCAATGATACGCATATATCTTATTATACCACGATTTGTGGGTTACACAGTGCTTTTTCGTGGCTATTCCCATCCACATATCTGTCGATATTGCACACCCTATAGGCTGTAACATCAATTTTGGAAGGCGTGCGGTTATCCTGGATAACAGCATGCCTTACATGGATAACAGCACGCCTTACATGGATAACAGCACGCCTTACATTGATAACAGCACGCCTTCCAAATCATATTTACATGTTAAAACCCACGAAATTTTCCAGGCCAGGGTAGGGATCGAACCTGCAGTCTCACATCCCAAATCCAACTCCCTATGCATTGCGCCACAGGGACTGACGAGAAATGCTCGGTTCGAACCAAATCTGGATATGATACAAAGCCGTGTGCGCTGTCGCTGTCCGCTGCCAGGCGAGGAGGTGTATTATACACAAACATAACCGCGAGACTCATTCAACGGAGAAGGCGCGGTGGCCTAGCGGTTAGCGCGTTGCGCCAAGCCGTCAGAGGTACATGGATCGCGCCCCGGCCCGGGCGCATCTTTTTTCGCCGTGTGCGCTGTCGCTGTCCGCTGCCGGGCGACGAGGTGTATTATACACAAACATAACCGCGAGACGGATTGAAATCTTTTTTCGCCGTGTGCGCTGTAGCTGTCCGCTGCCGGGCGACGAGGTGTACTATTATACACAAACATAACCGCGAGAAACATCTTTTCTTCGCCGTGTGCCGCTGCCGCTGTCCGCTGCCGGGCGAGGAGGTGTATGTATCGATCGTGTACACACAATGGCTGGCATCGAGTCCCGGGGAGGGGGAATAATTTTTATTTTCAACTTGAATTTATTGGTATAATATTGATTATTTATTGGTTTCGTGGTATAAAATAAGTAGACAATGGCTAACACATGACTCGTGGGTGTTATCGACGATAATAACACTCGGCCTACGGCCTCGTGTCATTATCCGTCGATAACACCCACTCGTCATGCGTTAGCCATTGATTACTTGTTCATTACAAAAATAGCTCCCTTTGCTGAATATAACAATCAACTCTGCCTGCTTCTTGTAGTCAATACAGCTCAAGTGATACAGACATCTCAAGCAAATTGACAGTAAAGTTATACACGAATTTCCTTAGTTAAGACTGACACTGTGCAAAAAGCTAATTCTAACTCTCTAGTTTTCGGATATTTACATGGATTGTGCCAAACACCTGCAATATCCTGAAACCCGTGTTAGTAATAAAGAAACAAAACTTTCTTATTCTGGCAGTTATGGGATATATGGGAATAAGGAGTGGTGGGAAAGGGTAACTTAATTTTCATCGTTTTGATTTTTCTTTGGTAAATTTGTTCGCAAGAATTTCGTAACTTCATATTCAAAGAACTCAAAAGAACAAGGATTTTATTATTTTTAGGGGTCCATTTGTGATAAAACTTCATCCTATCAAAGTCTTTTTTCAGAATCCATCTGTGTATTTATAGAAAATAATAATTGTGCCACTGTAGACCTACTCTTTTCATGTTAAGAATGAGCCTTAATTGATTTAGAATTCTATAGGAAGACCTATCCCCAACAGGGGCATACATGAATAAATCGCTTTCTTCATGACTCCTTTCTCCACTGCTTCGAGGATAACACATTAAGAAACACCCAGTTTGGAGTACATGTCATAACCTCTATAATGACTACTGCCATGCACATTGTCATCTTGTACATGTAGTTTGATACACCTAGAGTCTTAGCGAGTGGACATTTTTAACAACGTCAGAGGACTGGGATTTGGGAGGACAAAGAGGTTTCAGACCCCTTGTTTGGGGTGTGGGATTTTCACCTCTTTCAAGCGCAAAAGCCTCTGCACTACTAGAGATTAAGAGAATTGGGGGGGGGGGCAGAATTCTTTTTCTCTGTACATACACATACTTTCACTCACCCCCTGTTGTTAAACAATGACCACTCCCTTTAACAATGCACCCTACATTAGAAACCAGTGTGCTAGCATAGTGTGACTGAAATTCGAGATTTAGTCTGAAATTAATTTATTTTGATATAGAAATAAAAAAAATAAAAAGACTTACTTTCCCATCTCAGGGTAGAATTGGTTGTCCCAGGAGCTGTAGAGGGATGTTGTCACATACAGACGCCGCCCGTCCAGACTGAGCTGCAGCATCTGAGGCCCACCGTGCACACGCTTACCCTTCCTGAACAACGCCTTCGGTTGACTCTGATTGTAAGGAAAATATAGACAGGAATATTTATTTTCCTTTCTAAAGCAGAGAGTGCTGTGTCTACATGTGAAATTATATCTGATCTATGCCAATTTCGGACATTGAAAACTCTTACAGGTCTGAGACTTGTCAGTGCAAACCAATTTAGTGCCTCAGGTTGACAGCATCTACAGCTACAGCCTTTGGTATTCATAATGACAACTTTAGGCTGTCAATCTCACCACCTAGTTTGTCAATATAATGACTTTGCATTATCAATATGACAAATTTCTATTGCCGATATGAAAATATTAGGTGTTCAAGGGGCCGTGACTTGTGAAACGATCCTTTCACCTCAATATATATAATGGTTTTTATCGCGGTTTTCGACATTTTGCACTGGTTTTTGTTCATATTTGAAGCTAAAAGGAGTGCATTTAACCATGGCTAGAAAGAACAATGTTGACACTGGAATGAAACACACCATTGACAGTGTGTTGACGGCAAAACATATCTGCCATTTCTAACATTTACATCAATTTTAAAGATAGATACTTAGAATTAACTCTTCCTTTACCAGAGTATTTCAGAGCAAATTTTTGGGTTTTAGTTTATAACATAAACTCTCAAAAACCGTTGGAATTTTGTGAATATTCAAATTAGAAGGGAAATGGTGACTGGTTAAGCTAGGCTAATCAGTCAGATAGATTAACACCCAAGTTTCTCTATCTAGTTTGATTACTGAGATATATCATCATAAATGTGGTGATCTTGTAATGGTCATGTATTCCGAGTTCAAGTTTGTATGCCTTATCTGGAAAGAACTACCAAACGACAATCTCCAGTACAGAAGAGGCAACAAGTTTTATTCAGGATCCTATGTACAGACCGACTAAAGGTTTCCAAATTCAAGGGTATCCATATCAGAGTATTCAGACAATCAGACAATGAGCTACCTATGTAAGTTCTCGGAGCCAGAGGAGAGAAAGCACTCCTTATACATACAGAACCCTTGAAGGTTCTCTCCCCCGCCAGTCGCCGACCTGGCCTTATATAGAGCCACAGGGGTTGGGTGGCGACCCCTCGAGTCCAAGCCGAGAAACCCCAGAGAGCAGTGCTGCCACCACTCCCCCAGCATAACCGACCCTAGACCCGAGTGTCCGCCCCACTCGGGAACTGACCAACTCGTACCTATGTGACGCTATCCTGAAACCGTGCCCCTACAATATGATTAGTCAAGTTGATCTTATGAGTTGACTTTAAATTGCAGCACTCCCTGTATCAATTGCACTGATAAAAAGTGCATATTATAGTTGATAATTAGATTTGTTGGAATTTTGGCGGATAATGAACTTTGGAAGACATTCTTTTTTGGTTACCATGGCGACCAAAACCATGCAAAATCAGTTTTTTTTCATATATGTTACCATGGTTACCAGCCAAAGTGGCCAAAAATGCATCAAAATACACTAAAAATTGCCATGTCATTTTGTTGAGCATGAATAAATGTACAAAGTCAATTTTCGCCAAAAAAATAATACCATTTGACATTTTTCATGATTTTTAGCCAAAATATTGATTAAATCTATGGAAAACTTTTCGGGTAATTTAAGATTTTGTTTCAAGTTTGTAAAACTGCCATGCTAAATGTATAAGAGATAGAGACTAACTCTTTGGACTCTGTGGACCCAACTCAAGCTAGTTCTGACAAAAAAAAATTGAAGAGTTTCAATGGATTTTGTGGAAGTTATAGTGTACTCAAAATCGGTCAAAAAGCGGCCGAAATCGGCTAAATATGCATTAATGCGTAGTTGGTAAAGGAAGAGTTAATGGAGGAAACCATGATACAAAGGCAATATGTGACATTTATTGATGCACTTGTTGATTTTAGTCCCTTGATAAATCCCAAGATACTTCCACTTGATTTTCGCCCCTTGATTGTATCTGGGGCTAAAATCAATGTATGCATCAATAACTGTCATATATCCCCTAAATTAGATGATTAATGAATTTTCAAAATTGAAAAAGAAAGAAAAGACTCAGTGTCCTTCTTATGGATCTGGGGAGAATTATTATACTCACATATATATATATATATATATATATATATATATATAATTATATATATATATATATATATATATAAACCCTGCCTTGAATGTGGGGTTTTGCGGTATTAACACTTTAAAGGCCTAATGTAGGAGTGTGTAAGGGTTTGTGACCTTACGGACCTGGGGGGTTCGGGTCTTACGGTTCGGAAAGAAAGAGTAAGACAGTATTCCAAGTGTATGCCAACGGTTAGGTTTATTACTTAATGCACACTCACGGCTGCCGGATGGTATCAAAGAGGCAGCTAATATTAAAAGACAGTGGTTTACATAGTGTGGAGGCCAGAAGGGCCTCTGACGTAGCGGCTGAGCCCTGGGCTTTATATACGGACCCAGGTGTTCGTCGTCAGATGTCCCCACAGACCCGGATCGGTGCTGCCACCTATCCGGAACCTGAGGAACGTCCGACGACTCGACTCACCCGCCACGTCAGACGGTACCCAACTCCTATGGTTTAGTAAAGTGTACCTCTACACCACTCCCCCAGACATTTAGGAGGGTGTTATACATATAATATTACTAGGATAACATTTCTACATGTCTAAACCTTTAGTAATAGAGGTACAACCATAGGTATAACATTAACACCAAATAAATTGTGAACCGGATGTCATATATATATATATTCGATAGTGAAATGTAGTTACATATAACGATTAGGATGTTGAAATATTATACGAATTACTTGAGGAAGAGACAGTTATGTGAAACGGAACTGTCTATTTAATTATTATACCACATAATATTCTATTATATTTCAGGTATAATTAATAAGACAAGTAATATGAATCGTATACATGTGATGATGACAGCTATGTGTAACGGAACTGTCGATAATAAAATATATCACATAATAACATCCGTATGTGTGTTTGTAGTATTGACACCACATTTGAATATGTAGTCTTAAAGAAGACTGTTATAGTAACATCACTATCTAATGACATGTCATATATTAATATTATACGAATCCGTTAAAGATTCCGTGAGTAGTACGAATAGGGATATATATACCATACACTTAGAAAAAAAAGAAAAAATTCACGGTGTGGTAATGAATATGATAATGATATATTATCACCGTGTATCTAACAATCTTTATAGCACCAGATCAATATACTTATTATATAATTTTGTCTCGCAGGACAATAATATGTGTTTTCTGGTGAGATTTAACGGATCTTATAATATGAATACTAATAATAATCAGAGATCCGTTTCAAGAAAATATCTATGTACCCGTATCATAATATGTATCTAGTGGATATGTACATACATGTAATATTATAGAAAAATAGAAATATGACATTATACACAATATACAGGAATTATAAATGCTGCTGAAGTCTTCTGCTGTATCCTCCGGGTACTAGTAGGTAGGTGTGGTCAGCTAACCACGGGATGGACGTGCTAAAGTTTATAGTTTCCTTATGCAGAGTAAACACGGTAGTTGATTTGGGGCAGCTACCCACAATCCTCTAGTAGTGCTAAAGTTTGTAGTGTATCCGAATGGTGTAGATTTGTAGAATAATAGTCCGGATGTGTCAACTATGTAGAGAACGTAATCCTTTTTAAGCTTAGTTGACATAAGTAAAATAATAGTCCGATATAGGTTGATCCGGAAGTAATAGTAGTATTGATATAAGTCCATTCGGGAGTACAGATGAGTTGTAGAGGTAAATCGTAAAGTCCATCCTAGTAATTGGTTAGCACGGGTAACAGCAGGAGTCTGGAACTGGCATCCGGATACGTCTCACAGCAGCAAGTCTACTATCGGATTGTTCATGGATGAAGTTATAAATCCGAATAGGCTATTCAGGGTGCAATAAATGTTATACAACCTGAATTATATAATAGACTGGTCAAAGGAACCCAGAACACATACCATAGGTGTTCATGCACTAGTGAATAAAACATTCGCAGACCTATAGGGTTCCGCAAAGACTATATCTGGTCATTTGGTGTTGAGAAAAAAATTATGGAAGAAATAACCCTAGCATGCTTTAAACGGATTTCTTAGCATGCTTCTTCTTCAGAAGAGCTAAAGCCGACTCGGGAGTGCCGTCCCACTCGTCCAAGTCGACTCCGAACACCCTCATGAACTTAGTGTTCAGATTGGTGTTCCGAGTGATCTCCTCCTTTACACGCTTTTCCAACACGTGTACATCCATAGCTGCCTTTTCTTGGGCAGCTGCGGCAGCCTCCTCCTGGGCCTTCACATCGTCCCGGATGAGGGTCTCGAGACGTTGCTTTTCAGCGTCGCCCACCTGTTTCATACACAACAGAGTTTCGTTTAGGAGACCCTGATGAAACTCGATCGCTTTCTCACGAACGCTCTTCTCCCAATGGGTGTAGATGGCCTTCTGGACATCTGCCTCCCCTTGGCGAGACTTCTCGAACCAAACTTCCGCATTACCGGTTTTAATGGTAATAGCGTCCTTTGGTTTCTCAGGTGCAGCGACAGCCTTGGGAGGAGTCGAGGCGGCCTGTGGACCACTTCCGGGTTTAGGACTTCCGGACACACCTGTCGTTGGTACACAGAAGGCAGGTGGTACATTCTGTTTCAGTCCCATTTGCAGGTACATGTTTAACTGCTCCTGGGTAAAGGTAACTGGTGGGGCGGCTGGAGCGGATGCAGATCCGGCGGCAGCAGATGCGGTGGTCTTCTTTGGCATAAGGCGACCATCCTTTCCTACCACCAAGGTCTGGCTCTCAGGTCCAGGTCCCTGGTTTAAGGACGGAAAGTTTCGAGAACTCACTTTCCCAGGTTTAGATACGGCTCCAGCGTATCCGGCAGGTTCGGGCTTCTTGAACACCGGAGTGCCCTGAGCCTGCTCTGCGGGGTGCCTTGCCAGACGGGACCTGGAACGGTCCTCTGCTCTGACTTTCGATTTAGTCGTGCTCTGACCATTACCATTGCCGCCACGGTTCTGATCTCTCCTGCTCCTTTCACGAGCTCTTTTTGCATCCTTTCCGGATTCCTCGCATTTCTGCCAGAGAGACTCGTGCATGTCCAGTTTACCCTTTCCAGGAGTCAGGACTATCTTTGCTCGGAGTTTCGAATCCTTGGTCTTCGGAACTTCGCAGAGGACTTGGTCCCCTGGTCGGATCTTAGACCAAGCATCCTCGCTCAGGCTGTCGAACTCCTTCATGAGTTCCTGATGAAGCTCCATGATGCGCTTCCGTGCCCCGTCCAGACCTTCTGCGTGGCATTTCTTCTGGTGTCTAGCCAGATCACTACGTCGGTTGTATTGCACCTTCGTAGTACACTTCTTGCCCTTCTTACCATAACTCGGATCACAAATGTAAACCGGGTGATGGTGGAAGTGGGCCTCTACCAGATGCCTTTGGAACCGGGCTGGAGTACTCCAGGTCCGGATCGAGACATCACTCGCATCCTGGCAGATAGAGAAGGGACAGGACTTTTGATCGTCGCCGTACCACTTCTCTAAAGCCCAACGCAGCTTCCTCCTCTGGGTATAAGTGTAATACCCTTCGGTGTGGTTTAGCATAAGCCACATCTTTCGATAGGCTTTGCTCGGATTGGGGTCCTCGTCCGAAAGACGCATCCAATCTTCATCATCCGACTCATCGTTCTTATTGATTGAGTCTGGACAGGCATAGAGGGTAGAGCCGTCCTTCTTAACTCCGTACGCACAGTCGGAGAAACACGTCGGAATCCGGGTTTTGAATCCGGATTTGGCGTTAGCCCAACGTTCGGCCTCGGTTTGAGTTGATGGAGTGGCCTTCTCATCATACTCAACCGAGGATTCGTGCACCGACTCCTCGTCAGACGACTCAACCTCCATGGCAGTACTACCAGTGGTTGAGGTGCTGGGTTTCGGCTCGGCTCTCGCAGAATCCGGGAGATTCTTGAGCTTCCGAGCAGCCGATCGTCGGTTCTTACTGACCTTCCAGTCTTCCTCCGGTTCCTGGGTTCCGGATGTGCTGGAGGTCGTGGCTTCTACTGGGGTAGTAGTGCTGCCGGTAGCTGATGTAGCACTGGCGGAGCTTCTGGTGGCAAGCTTCAGGTCGGGGATAGGAGGTGCGGGTGCTTCCGCGGCCCTCTTAGCCTCTTCCTGTGCCTCCTGTTCGGCAGTCATACGGCGGACAATAACCGTCCGAAGGGCTGCAGCTCGGTCCAATCCGATTAGTGAATTGTTCTGGACATCCACCAATTCCTGTTCGGTTATGTAGTAACCGTCATCCCACTGCTCGAAGTTAGCAGCGGCCTCCCGGAATTCCTTAGTGGTCCGGCACGGCGTCCGGATAGCACTAGGGCGTGGGTAGGTCTGGCCATCGGTATCCCAGACACAGCCTACCCAGTTGATGTTCGTAGCCTTGACGTTCCACAGGGACTTGTCAGGCTTCGGATACGCTCCGAGCTCGAAGGCTCGGTTAGCTGCATACACGGTTTCACGGAAACCAGCGTCCACCATAAGTCCCCGTTGGAACCACGGCCAGTCTCGAAGCCACTCGGGAGGCATCCTGGTCAGCTGTTCGGGAGCCATGACGCCCTCGATAGCTATCCTGACTTTCGGGTCCATCCTGACTGGTGTCCCGTCCGCGTAGGTCACTTGTGCCTGCAGTTCCGGGTGGACATACAGGTAGCGACCATCATAGCTAGCTGGAAAAGGCTCCGCCACTGCTTCTGCGGACGGAGTCAGCTTATCCGGGTCACCGGATAGCTTGGCTGCAGCTACGGATTCCTCAGCCATGACTGGGGAATCGCCCACGGGAGTAAACTACTCCTTTTTCCGGCTTTTACGGCGCCGGGGCCGACACAAACGGAGTCTGTCTACCAGGAGACAGACTCTGGAGGAGCAGCGGGGGGTTTGCTTAGCCGGTAAAATCCAAGAAGGGAGCGAGCTCGACCGTCTTGAACGTTACCGAAAACAAATATGGCGACAGGCCAGCTTTCGTGACGTCATTTCCCCGCGGCCCGCGAGGTCACGAGAGGTCAGCCGAGACTGGACACGGTGACGTCATGCGGAAACGCACGTGCTACAGGCGGTACATCAACAAACTGATTGTTTTTAGGTAATTATCGCTCACCCCGATGACTCGACTGGGGATTTAAGTGGAGATTATGGAAAGCTTAAGCAAATCCACCGGATTATCCGTCCACTACCCATTGGTACATCATGCGGGGGCGACAAATAAGCCTTTAGGGTCAGTTGTCATCCGTTCCTCTAAATGTAAACATTACACTCGTTGTGTATACAGGTTAGGTCACTGCAGTCCTCTGGGCAATTCGGGGGCTGCGGCGAACGTATCTCCCCTTCTCGGATAGTTCTTTATCGGACCTGACAGTCTGAAGAGCTTTCTCTAGGTGCTTCTTAGCCTTAGAAACACCTTTCCTCCTCTTTTTGTCTTCACCTGCCGAGACTTTTTTAACTCCCCCACGCTTAATCGGTGTTGGCGTGGGTGTCACTGATTCGGAACACTTCTTGGGTCTACCACGGCCGCGCTTCACTGTAGTGTTCTCTACCTGGTCTATTATGCGATTCTGGTTCAGGATCTTTCCGGAACCTTCACCATACATTTCTGTGGAGGTCTCCCTCCCAGACCATCTCCTTAATCTAGCCACATTTGACTTATAAAGTCGACCAAGGTCAGATTTAATAATTACGGTACAATCACTGATAATTTGTGTTATAGTAAAGGGACCGTCCCAATTAGACGCTAATTTTATGTGTCTAAGCGGTTCATGTAATCTGAGGACTCTGTCTCCGGATTGGAATTTCCGATGCTTTAGATCGGTATCGTATCCTACTTTCTGCCATTTGGCACTTTTCTCCAAATCAATTCGGACAGACTCATATGCTTTTCTAAATCTGTCTCTTAAACATTCCACAAAAACTACATGGCAAGGTAGTTCAGGGTCCATTCCTACGACTCCAAAAACTAGGTCAGCAGGCATTATCAAATCCTCTCCGAATACTAAAAGGTTCGGAGAACAATTTGTACTTGAATGTACCGTACTATTATAAGCATGTGTCACAAAATGACATTGCTCATCCCAGTCATCCATATGTTCATTAACGAGTGACTTTAGGACTTGGATGAGGGTTCTATTGAACCTTTCCACCAATCCGTCGCTTTGTGGCCTATACGGATTGGTTCTAGTCTTGCAAATAGCTAAGTATTCGCACATACCCTGCCAGAGATTTGATTCGAACTCTCTGCCTTGGTCACTGTGTAACATTAATGGTACACCGAAGCTTAGTTCCCAACCTTTTACAAAAGCTTCGGCACAAGTAATTGCTTTGTGGTCCGGTAGTGGAAATACTTTAGTGTATTTCGTATAATAATCACACACTACCATCATACAGGTATTATCATTAGCGGTTGTATTAAATCCACTAATAATATCTACCCCGATTCTTGCGAATCTAACTCCGAAAAGTTCTTGGGATAGGGGAAGTTTGCCCATCCCGGGTCCGGGTTTGTTTTTACAACAATCCGGACAGGTGGTTACCCATCTTTGCAAGTCCCGTGTCATGCCAGGCCAATAGTATTTCTTGGAAAGTCGTGCTAGCGAGCGTTTCCTTCCGAAATGACCACTGGTCCGATGTCCATGACAGAAGTACATAATGTCATGTCTCATGGCATGTGGTATCACCACTTGCATGATTCTATCACCATTATTACATGGCTTCCAACGGTATAACACGCCTTTCCGGACTTCAAGCTCGGTCCATTGAGCAAGAAACCTTCTCATTTCTCGATTTTCCAGAGAGACCTCTGGTCTAACTGGACGTATACCCTTTGGTACTAATTGCAGTAGCTGCGCAGTAATCGAGTCAGCCTCCTGGAAATGTCGTATGTGATCCATAGACCAATCCAGTATACTGGCAACTAGGGGTACGAATGGTCTTCGAATCCCTGCTAACACTGCCCTATGAGCTCCACAATCAGTACAATCCGGATTATCACATTTCCGGATTGGTATTCGAGACAAAGCATCAGCATTTAAATGCTTAACTCCGGGTCTATGCTGAATCTGTTGATGTTCAAGCCCATATTCGGATAAATGGGCTAGCCATCGGCCTAACATGCCTTCAGCATCTCGGAAGTTCAGTAGCCACCTTAAAGAGGAATGATCCGTACGCAAAGTAAAGTTCGTTCCCCATAGAAAATGTTTGAACTTCTTGGTATATACGACTACTGCTAACAACTCTCTTTTGGTTGTGCAGTAATTGCGCTGAGTCTTGCTCAGTGTGTTGCTGGCAAAGGCAATTGGTACTTCTCTCCCATTTTGGACTTGCGAGAGAGCTGCACCAATGCTATCATTACTAGCATCAGTATCCAGTATGAAATGATCCGTCTCATTCGGATATTGCAATACGGGAGTACTCGTGAACAGGTCTTTTAGCTTTTGAAAAGCGTTTTCCTGTTCATGTGTCCAAGGAAATTTTTCCTTGGTACTTCCTGGAGTCCAGTTAGCTATTGCTTGTAATGGGTAACTGACTCTAGAATAATTCGGAATAAATTCCCTGTAATAGGAACAGAATCCTAAAAAGGACCTCACTTCCTTGGGTGTTTTAGGTCTATTCCAATTCGTAACTGATTCGATTTTTTCCGGATCAGCCTTTATTCCTTCATCACTGATGATGCGGCCCAAATAATTTATGGACTTTCTAAACATGTGGCATTTCTTAGGTTTCAATTTGAGACCATTAGAAATAATACGTTCTAGTACCATTTTCAGGTTATTAGAACATTCTTCGAATGTTTTTCCGAAGACAATGACATCGTCTAGATATACAAGACATCTTTTCCACAATAAATCACTTAGAATTGTTTCCATCATTGCTTCAAATGTTGCAGGTGCATTGCACAGTCCAAACGGCATTACATTATATTGGAATAATCCAATATGACTCGAAAATGCAGTTTTCTCCATATCTGGAGGGTTCATTCCCACTTGCCAGTAGCCTGATTGCAAGTCTAGGGTACAAAACCAGCTGTTTCCCCCTAAGGAGTCAATGGTTTCATCTATTCTCGGTAATGGATACGAATTCTTTTTCGTTATTCCATTCAACTTCCTGTAGTCTATGCAGAAACGGATAGTACCGTCTTTTTTTGTTACCATACACACAGGACTACTCCATGGACTATTGGAAGGGACTATTACATCCTGTTCCAACATCTTATTTATTTCATCCTCAGCTACTCTCTTTTTTGCTAAGGGTAACCATCTATACGGTATCTTAAAGGGTTCGGCATCTCCAGTATCTATTTTATGTAATACTTTATTTGTTGTACCTAGTCTTTCACCAGGTTTGGCAAAGGCAGTATGATACTGACAGAGCATATCATAGAACTCTTTCCGGTGTTCCGGATCCTCTAATGAAGTTTCTTCATACAACTTAAGTAAGTCTTCCGAAATTTCATCATCCCCTGTTACCTTCTGTAAGCTTAGCTTACTATCCGTTACAGTTTCCGAAAGGGTCACATTTCCAAAAACTTGTCCCTTTTTCAAGTAGATAGTAGTGTTTCCAGTATTGGAGACAGGTACTACCGACCAGGATGCATTCGCTACTATCGTGTCTACAGAATTTAATCCGATACTTGATAACGTAACTACATCCGGTTCTATCACTGCAGGCTTATTACGCATTGCAGGATCACTTCTTACAAGCACATCACAGGCTACTCCTGGAGGGATTCGCACAGTGTGTGCCACACTAGCCATACTGCTCACTTGTCTCAGTACACATCTAACTTTCACGGGATACGGGTATCTCACACTCAACACTCCTGTTTGGGGTTCCAACACGGCACCATACAGGGATGCGAAATCCAACCCGAGTATACCCTCATCTGCTATATCCGCAACGGTGGTGCTCATGACATAGTCATGGATACCATCCAACTGTAGTTTCACACAAGTTCTACCATACGTTTGCAAGGTACTGCCGTCGGCCGTCTGAGCACTTCCTCCCGATTTGAGAGTCTCATGTTCATCCGGTATAAGATCGTAGAACCCCCTGGAGATACAAGAGTGGCTAGCTCCCGTATCCACAAGGAATTCGGCAGATCTTCCGTTAACAGTGAGGCAAACATACCACCGCCTTCCGTTTAGAACAGAGGGTATGTCCGTGACAATCGGAACATCATTTTTCACACCAGGAGTCGATCCACATCTTTTCAAGAATTCAAGACAAGGATGACCCGGGGGCAGGTGGGCACCACAGACCTTGGCTAATTCATAGCCGCCTGCCTCGTTACTGATATTGGGTTTCCCCAGTGCGCCCGTGGCACCTGTTATATCAGCTTCCCTAACCTTCCGGGTGTCTACAACCACCTCGGTGTTAGGCGATCTTGTTACTAAATGCGAACGATCGTCACGGATGGTGATATTATGGCAAGATTTGTCACTGGGATCCCCTTCTTTGCCCCTCGGGAGATCCCTTTCTAGTTTTCCTCTGTACTTATCCCAGAGACACTCTCCTGTTTACGTGGAACAGGCTTTTCAGCCATACATTCGGAAGCAAAATGCCCCAGTTTCTGACATCTGAAACATCTCCTTTGAGATTTATCAACTCTTGGTCTCCTTAGAGCTTCTGTTAATCCGGCTATTAATGTTTCCATCATGTTAGTCGGAGCAACAGTGGCTGCTACAGTTGAGTTCGCCGTAGAGGCTGCACTACCATGTTGAGTTGATCCGGAAGCTGTTTTACCAGCAACAGATCCTCCTCTCCCTCTCGAATGTACTTTCCTATACCGCTTTTGTCGGTAATACTTTCCGGCCACATGGACTGAACCAATATATTCTCCGTTTTCATCGGAGATATATTCATCTTCCTCATTAACTTCATTCGATTCAACCGGAGCTAATTGGGAAGTATCGTATACTGGAGCAGGTGTACCCCCGTATTGGAAAGGAGCTGCTCTTACTGGACTAGGTCCAAGACCTACCAAACGTTTCTTCATGTCATGTCCATCAATTGCTATGAACAGATCACTGAATGAAGTGTCATCTTTCCAGGAGTCCCACACCACTTGCTTATGATCCGGATCTCGCAATCCACTATAGAATTGTATGAACAATTCTTGTAGATAACAATCATCATCATGAGCCCAATTTGGATGTGCTTTCGAAAGCAAGTCTTGTAGCTCCAAACCAAAGACTTTGTGTGATTCTTTAGGTTTTTGTGTTCTCTTCTTAAAGCTTACCCACGGATCTTCTCTAACGATTGATCCGAAAAGGTATGCGGCACATTCGACCAATTGATCATAGGTACCATATATTCCGTAAGCTGCTCTCCATTGGTTGAGAGCTACTTTTCCGCCTTTATTTAACCAACAAATCAAATATGGCAGAGCTTCTTCTTTTGTCCATCCACTACAATTGACTTCGTCGACAAAAGCTTGGTACCTGTCCTTCCATGGATCATTAGAATCATATGGAGGGGGTATCCGTGCCTGCCTACGTGCCGGATTATTACATCCGCGTAGTCTATCTGCTTCTCGCATGCTCCAGTTCATGACTTCCATGCCGTCCGCTCCCTTTCGGTAGCAGTCAATGCCAAGGTTTTGTATACATTGGCTTCTATCAAAGATGGTTTGCATCCCTGCAGGCATAGAAGTTCTCCTGTTAGGTTTCCTGCCATCTCCTCCTGATCCTGATCCTCCGAATCCGGATCCTCCTGGGCCGCCTGGAGGGTTTCCTCCTGGTGGACCATTATTATTATAGCCTCCAGATGAACCACCAGGGCATCCACTATTGTGACCGGTGTTTCCAGAAGAAGCGTATCTAGGGTAAGAATCATTTTGATTCCATCCCTGGTTATAGCTATTACCATTCTGATAATTGCCACTTCCCGATGGATTATAATTATTTCTATATCCATAGGACGATGTTCTCGGTTGATACGTACCGCCATTAATATTGTTTTGTGGCGGATTTGGTCTCGGAAAACGTCCATCAGTAGGACCATTACCAGAACCTGGGGTTGGATTCGGTAATCTTGGTACTGCTGGTGTACTGTGGCCGGGTTGGGGGAAATATGAAGGTGGTGTCAACATATGCCTCATTGGTCCGGGTGCTCTTGGTTGTGCCACGGGTGTATTATTATTATTCCCTGTAGCACCATCGTGAGTCGCTTTGATTTTGTGACTCAAATCTGGTATGGGTGGTGCCGGACCTATCGTATCCAGCATTGGAATTACTGGTTTAGATGCGGTTCCATTTACTGCAGCATTATCCGGTTTCTTATAGATTCCGGATACCACATTCTTGTCAGCCCCATCATCAACGAATGGGCTGTATCTAATTGGGGTTGCATCTTTAGATGTCTTTCCCAACATTGTAGATACCACAGCTGGATCTATATTACCTATAGTTAACTGGGCTGCTTCTACATATTTATCTAGAGTTATTGCAGTAGCCTGCAATTCCTGAAGCTCGTTTGTGAGTTTCTGTCTATCCTCCTCCAGTTGTTTGTTGTAAGCTATGATGCCTACCCGGATGGTTTCATTGTCTTCAGCTTGTTTACTACACTGAAGTTTCAATTTATCCAACTCATCCTGATAATGGCGAATTTCAGATTCGAATTTTGTCTTATCAAGGTTTAGTTGGTCGTTCGTATCTATGTATGTTTGGATACGAATGTGCCTATTATCATATTCTTTATTGAATGATTCTCTCATAGATTGAAGTTTTAGTTCTTCATTCTCGAGTTCTTTCATGTACTCGCTCCTTCTGGCTTCGAATTCCTTTCGCATGCCAGTTAGGTCCTCTTCCATCTGAAGTTTTTCATGGAATACTTCATCCTTAGCTTTGACCAAGGTATTTAAATTCTCGTTCAAAGTTACATAAGTTTCATTCAACAACAGGACATCCGGTCGTTTTAATTCTTCACCTTCCGGTACCGCATAGGTTAAGTCGCCATCTATAGCGCTATAATCTAATATTGGTAATTCGGGCCTGGGTAACCTATAAGGTAGTTCTCCGAATGTTACCCTTTTTCGCATTGGTGCCGGATGTTCTGGGTTAGTACTACCACCGACTTCGAACATCGAATCACTTAATTCGTCAACAATTGATTGCTGGCCTATTAAGTTACTATGTCTCTGTATGGACTGTTCGCGTCGTACAGAGTCTGGCAGATTCTCCTCACTATCATTATAGTGGGGTCCGGGATCTCTCCAAGATGCTGATTCCGCATCTTGCGAGTCCGAATGGGCTTGGAGCATTAGCGATCCATTTCCATTCTCTTGGGCAAGTGATTGCCCTGCTGGGTTAGCTTCCCTAAGGGTGTCTAACCCATGTACTAGCCATTCGGACGTTATAACGTCCGGGCTATACACCAGAATTAACTGGTCACGGCACCAGTGTAAGGGTTTGTGACCTTACGGACCTGGGGGGTTCGGGTCTTACGGTTCGGAAAGAAAGAGTAAGACAGTATTCCAAGTGTATGCCAACGGTTAGGTTTATTACTTAATGCACACTCACGGCTGCCGGATGGTATCAAAGAGGCAGCTAATATTAAAAGACAGTGGTTTACATAGTGTGGAGGCCAGAAGGGCCTCTGACGTAGCGGCTGAGCCCTGGGCTTTATATACGGACCCAGGTGTTCGTCGTCAGATGTCCCCACAGACCCGGATCGGTGCTGCCACCTATCCGGAACCTGAGGAACGTCCGACGACTCGACTCACCCGCCACGTCAGACGGTACCCAACTCCTATGGTTTAGTAAAGTGTACCTCTACAAGTGCATCATGCCCATCGGTCATCATGATGCACCAATGAGGTGCTGGCCAGACTGAGAGCCAACACTTCATTGCAGCATCATGCCAACCCTACAGGGTTGATACATATACTCCTGGTGGGTCAGCATGATGCTCCAATGAGGTTCTGGCGAGACAGCTCATTGGTGCATCATAAGGACCAATGGGCATGATGGATTAATTCCTCAGTGCCTGAAAGGGTTAAAATTGAGTACATAGACCAAGTATGTCTTAATCAATGGTTCAGAATTCATCATACCTTCAATTCTGTGTCCTTAGTGACCTTGACACTGTCTTCACTGCAGATACTTCCACTTATCCACACCTGTGGTGAACATACACAAATTATTTCATCACAGGTATTAAGCAAATGGGGAAGATTCTCAGGCTTGGGTTTGTTTTGTAATTCTTTTTTTTTATTATGTAAATCTATTTTTGTCTCTGAGTTGTCTGGTAAGGCATAGAATGCAGAGGTATATCAAGAAGCAGCATTTTGTTCATTTCAAAATGTTAATGATAATTTGATCATTAAGTCACATATTTAATTGCTGACGCTAGCCATGGTGGATAGGTTCCAGGCCTTTACCAACTCTTTAACAAAACCAATGAAGATAAAAAAAAGATGTATTAAATCTCCCATTATAACTTTGTCCAAGGCTCAGTGATGAGAATGTGGCCATAGGGCATAGTCCCTATGACCACAGTATGCCCAGAAAGATATGAGACCATTTCCCTACTGTGGTATGTTATCAAAATGGTTTATTAGATGTGCTTATAAGGGGGATCTTGTAGCAGTTAACTTCGAAAACTAACCTGTCCGGTGAGTTTTGGGTTCCGCCTATCAGTGATGTCATACTGACGGATGTCTCCATGTAACCAGTTACTGAAGTACAGGAACCTATCATCCAAGGACAGCAAGATGTCTGTGATTAAACCTGAAACACACACATTAGTTACTGAAGTCAAGGAACCTGTCATCCAAGGACAGCAAGAGGTGTTTGATCAAACCTGAAACACACACAGTAGTTACTGAAATCCAGGAACCTGTCATCAAGCGACAGCAAGATGTCTGTGATTAAACCTGAAACACACACATCAGTTACTGAAGAACAGGAACCTGTCATCCAAGGACAGCAAGATGTCTGTGATCAAACCTGAAAAACACACATCACTCAGAAATAAATAAGGGGCCATCCATAAATGGCATCATGCAAAATTTGTCCATTTTTGACCCCCCCCCCTCCCGGCTTGTAGTGTTTTTTTTTGCCAATTTTGCAATGCTGAAGGTATGTGCTAAAAATTGATTCCGTCATGCCAGGCCTGACCCCTCCCTCTCCCCCCTTCCAGACATCATTAAATTTTGTGGCTTGCCCCTATGCAAAGGTTCACAAGTCGGGCGAGAGGGACTTGCACTCTGGATACAACATCTGACAGACCCTCACAGGTACTCCTTTTTATTTATTTCATAGTTACATTTTCAAAAATCGCTTAAATACAATAGACTTTACCAAAATGACTTTTCATAACTCGTCATTTGACTTGTTTACATCACCAACTTACAGCTCTGATATCATCAAAAAGTCACCATGCCGTGAAATATGCACATTAAGTATTTCACAAAAGCCCTGAAATATGGTGTGGTGGTCACGAGTCGTCTTCGGAGAGGTTTGATGTATGTCGGGGCTCCCCACCGTCGACATCAAAAACACCTCTCTTAGCCGACGCTTGGGGGCACTGGAGTCTAGTGCCGAGTCACCAAAGGGTCACGTGGGCCTCGACTCTGGTGTATATAAGGCCGTTTTATGGCCTTCTTTACAGTCAGTCCAGTCGTGACAGACCATCCTGCAAGATGGTGATCGGCTGCCCGACTACCATGTTTTAGATACTCTTCTGTGCTTCTGCACAAAGGAGGTATATGTTGATTGCTTTTACCAGACACTAGAGGACTGAGCTAGTCGACTAGTGTCGAGTTGTTAGTGGTTGAATACACTACTGCCTGTAACTGTCATCGAGAACACTACAATGGTATGGTAGTGCAATCTCTATGGCCCCCTCAGTATTTCATTGTATTCACCATGTAATGAGGCATATTATTTGATATTCGAAACACTCAGAAAGCTCAGAAATAAATAGGCAAAGGTTAGACTTGTAGGTCACGTTTGTGGTAGTGGTTAAAGACGGGACACGTTCCAAATTCAAAGGTGGGACTTATAGCCTGGCTGCGGCATCTGACAAATTCTCAAAAGTGCTCCTTTGCATTTATTTTATTTTAAGCTAAAATGGCTCAAATTGGATAGGCATCACCATAATAACCGTGCATAACTCGTAGTTAGACTTGTTTACGTCACCAACTTAAAGTTCTGACATCTTCAAGAAGTCACGTGACCAAGCTATGAAATATGCACCCTATGCATATCACTGGAGCCGTGAAATATGGTAGTACATAAACAAATGTCAACGAGCATGTGATAATTTTGCATCGTATTCCCCAAAGTGAGTCTGCCGTATTCAACGAGGCCTTATAGGCAGAGTTGAATGTGGGCAGACTCACTGAGGGAGCTAGCCGCTGCTTTTAGTTTCGAATTAAATGTTCCTTGCGCAGGGCAATATTTTCTTTTTTAACAGCTCATTTTCTGAGATATACCTTAAACAAGTCATAACATAATATTATTTAACTAGTTCAATCATTCTTTTTTCATAAAACATCTAATAACCATACCTAAATACGAAACTAATTAGCTCTGTATAAATTTTAAAATGGCGCCGCTGAATATGTGAGGATCGTATTCAATCCCCCCCATTGAAAACGGCGTAAGTAGTACTAATCTATAGTGTCGTCGATATTAGCCATGGCATAATAATGCAATCTCTAAAGCCCCTTCAGTATTTTAATGTATTTACCATGAACTAAGGCAATTTATTTTATGTTAAAAGTGTAATATAAAAGCCCGATGGGTTAAATGTAGGAGCTGTGGTTCTAACAGCCCCTGTGAAATAACCCTTCTCATATCTCACAGTCAGTAGGAACACCTCTAATCTACATAGAAGATATAAATCTTTCTACATCATGTCAAATCACTTTTGGAACATTTCCGACTCAGATAACATGAAATAGATATAATGGTATGCTCAATGCAGGATCTGACTGCGGGTCATCCCACTCAGCTTTGATTTACGAGACAGAGCCAATAGTCCACCTTGTGAGATAACCCAAGGTAAGAACAATTCTCGTGAACCTATGCTTAAAATTGTATTACCTAAAATGAACAAATGCCCTCGAGTATTCCTTGCAGACCATTCTTCTTGATTTAGACTAGGGCTGTATTTCACTTGCCCCTCTCCTGTTAAGTATAGCCTAATAAAAAATAAACAATCAGATAGAAAATATCCTTGTGGATCTATTTCTATTTACCTGGCATGACAGGTAAGGCCCATCCTTCTACCTCCTTAGGTGGTATGCTGATCACCTTCTCTGCTGCCCAGTCTCCTACCTACAATATATAAAAAGGAATTATAAACAACAAATGCGGTTGTGACCGCGTAAAAAAACGCCTCCCGCCGTTAATGTCGGTATACCGGTGATGCGCCAATGGTGAGCCTGCTCTGCAGCATTTCATTGGAGCAAATTCATCTTATATTCTATTTCTCCAGAATGAAAAAAAGGCGAAATTGTATATACACTAACACAGAAAATACATGCACGTTGCAAGTTACAGACAAGATTTCTCTTCCTGAATAAAAACATAATTCAGTTTTTACATAAAGCAAGTAAAAAATATGTTTGAAACATTAAAATTGTTCCTGAACCTATTGTTGCAATCATTTTTTTTTTTTGATAAAAAATGTTTTATCCTTTTTCTTTACATACAAAAATTGCTTCTACAAACATTTTCCCTCTGCTGGTTTTCAAACATCCCCAATCATTAGAAACTTCTATCCTTATAGTCAGTCTATAAGGGAGTAATAATTTTTTTTGCTGGTGGAATATTGTGGAAATCTTTCACATCCTCTTCATTCTGTAGGATCAAACACACTTTTTTTAGTGAAAAGAGGTGAAATTCTTTTAACCCTCTTGGAGACACCAGGTCTGAATTTTTCGCCCCCCAAAATAAATGCCTACTCCCCAAGTGCTCACCTCAGTCTTGTAGAACCTGAATACAGTTGAGCCAAGTGCACATCCAACATAGCCCTCGGTGGCAGCGGGGTCGTGTAGGAAGCGGATCTCGAGTGGGATCCTTCCTTCCTCCCCCAGGTCTATGCGCTGTACCAGGGTATGCTTCTCCCAGTCCCACACGTTGATGTGCTGCCCATAGTGACCTGTGCAGTAAATGTACATTATCTAAATCTCTCAGAAAAGGGGGTAATTGGCCTTAACCCATTAGAGCCGCTGATGCATTAATGCATCATGCCCATTGGTCGTCATGATGCACCAATAAAGTGCTGGCAAGACTGCTCTGCAGCACTTCATTGGATGATCATGCCAACCCTCCTGGGAGTATATTATGTATCAACCCTGCAGGGTCGGTATGATGCTCCAATGAAGTGCTTGCAAACAGTCTCGCCAGCACTTCATTTGTGCATCGTGACGACCAATGGGCATGATGCATTAATGCACCAGCGGCTTTAAAAGGTTAAACTTAAGTAACCCTTAATCTCTGAGTCTCAGTGCGAGTCTTGCACAGTATACCTAAAAGTGTTTTCGGGGTGGATACTTGTCCAGAGAACCCAAATCACTTTGCTGTTGGCCAGTTTAGCATAACTAGCAGGATACATAGAGCTGTGTTTTATATGTGGAACATGTACAGAATGGGCTCATAAATCTCCCCATATGATGCCATCACCTTGAGTGAGAAATCTGCACTAACAAACATTTATAAGCCAATGATTCTGTTTGTAGGAATCTGAGGCATAGTTTATCAATCTAGCAAAGTGATTTGGTTTCTTCAGATATGTGGCAATGCAATATGTAGCTAGATTTGTGATGCAAAACTGGTACTTAAGAAATGCTGGGCTATTGGCTTTGGTAATTATGATCAAAGTGTTTCAATTCTAAAAGTGTTTTTTTCTTAATGGATTTGATGTGAAAATAAATTCTTTTAACCAATTTATCAATTAATGGATTAGGATGAAAATCCATACCTTCAGCAACATGTTTAGGGTTGAAGCCAGACTTGATACACCAGGGGGCACCCCACTCAGTGCTGATCATGACGTTATGACGAGGCTGGTACCAGAAGTCGTACCCCATGGGGGCGGCACGGTCCTCCCATGTACCCTTCACTCTAAATGTCTGTCCGTCTAGGAGCATAAAGCCGCCCTTAGGTCCCCCGGCCACGTTACCGATACTGGAGATCATCACCTCTCCGTTAGCGAGGCAGTGGGTGGTGTGGGGCATGCTAAGGTCTGCCTTACCATGCACCTCTGATGGCTCCACCACCTGAAATGTACAATAAGTTCTTGTTTTAGCATCAGTGCCCTTACAAATTCCAACTACCTGCTTCCCCTCTGCATATAGTACTGTTCTAGGCCCTGTGATTATTTTGGGTCTTTTTCAGGAATATTTTGGGAGTTTAAGAGGTCGTAAAGGGGAGGCCACAAAAACAAATTTTCATGCAAAATAATTGTATAGCACTTCAAACCTGTACATATTATACATGGTTGGAAGTGTAATCAATGCCTTTATCAATTTCCCTCCATTATATATCATTTTGTCATTCATGGAATGTGAATGGAACAAAAACGTTATTCTTTTTGCTTTGAACAGCTTTAGGGGATAGAATATTGTCTTAAGTGTCGGTTTTGATGAGTAGAGAACAATTCTGGAGGGATTTCTGAGGGCGTTTTTATTCCTTTGTTGATACTCCAATTATTAAGGTCTACAGAGCTGTTCAAAGTTGGGTTGTCATTCAAAAAGTGGTTTTCAATGGGAAAATTGGCGAAAATAGGTGGAAATGACACTTTTTGAATGACAACCCAACTTTGAACAGCTCTGTAGACCTTAATATCAACAAAAGAAAAAAAAGTGCCCTGGAAAATTCCTCCAAAAGTCATCTGCGATCATTAAAGGTAACATATATGACAAATTGTTACCCTATACTGATGTTCAAAGCAAATGAAGCTAAATAAGAACGTTTTTGTTACATGTCAAAATGTTTTTTGTGTTAGGTGCCCCTTACGAAATCCTCTGCTGAAATCCTCCGCTGAAATTGAGCATCCTTGACTTTAAAAGAAAAACATGATTTTCTCAAAATATACATTGATGCCTTACCCCTATAAACACACTACGTAATTCCAAAGTAGTTTATAGGTTTTAGTCTGGTTCTTACCTAACGTATTGTAAACGTTTCTGGAACGTAGTTTGTGGTATGGTTCATGTAGGCTATAGGCAAACCTAAAGCAACGTGGATTTATGAAGTATTTTTACGTAGAAGATGTATGAAAATAATAAACCTGTAGGTTCATTGTAGTTTGGTATCCACCAATCCAATCTAAAGGTCCCGGCTTCGTGGTTCCTGGTATGGTTGGTAATGGCTAGATATTAACCAAAAATTGCGTTGGGAATCTAGGTATATCTACGTTTGGAAAATACATTTAAATTACCGGCAAAGTATATTTTAGTCTGGTACCCACCAGACCATTTTAAAGTCTCTACTATGTAGTTCTTGGTTGAGTTGATCTTGGTTTTACATCAACCTAAAATAACATTGATAGTTGAGGTATATCTTCGTTTGAAAAATACATTCAATATCACCAGCAAAGTATATTTTAGTTTGGTAGGCACAATACCATTTCAAAGGTCTCTACTAAGTAGTTAGATAATCTTGGTTTTACATCAACCAAAAATAATGTTGATGAATAAGGTATGTTTATAACTAAAGTGTACTTATAGATTATCCTTCAGGTGTATCTTATTTTGCTCCCAGACAATGAATGTGATCAATAAATGTTTCTACGCTGGGCTTTTAATGACAAGGAGCATTGGGTTGAAGGGTAGACCAGTGTAAATAAATCAGTTCCTGGGTGCCCGAATATGATAGCTTTGATAAGTGTTGTATGTATACATTTAAAATATGCATATGTATCACCATATAATATGCATGTGTATATTAGTTTGTTTCCCACCAACCATCTTTTGAAAATTTCTAGAGCATATTATTAGAATTTGCCATTTTTCAGCTAGAAGCCGGGCTCAAGCCAAGTATAAATCCCTACATTGACAAGTAAATCCCTACATTGACAAGTAAATCCCTACATTGACAAGTAAATCCCTACATTGACAACTAAATCCCTACATTGACAAGTAAATCCCTACATTGAGCACAGCATCTGCCAAACTGATTGGATTTTTTGGAAAGGACACCTTATACAGCTAAAATAAATCTAAAATCGTTTTGGAGTCAAATTGATTCATTATCAGAGACTTATTGATTAATACATAGCCTTGTTTAGATTCAAATCTAAGTAATAATTGGCATTTACCAGTTTACATTTGTCTATGGGGATTGACACTAATTTGCAATAACATGTATTTCATGAAATATCGAAACAGAGTTTGGTTTGGGTTAAATGAAATATACAAAATAGAGGTGACAGAGCATCCCCAGCAAATTGTCGTAAGTCCTCGTCAACCTGTGTGAAGTGGCTCACACATGTCGCTAGATGAAACACAAGGCCGTAATAGCACAAGATCACCAGGAATAGCAATTGCTATACCACGTGAGTCTAACACACAGTGGCGAAAGATGACTGAATGAATTATCACTTAAATAGGAGTCACCATTGATGACCAATCATGGCGACAGATGACGACAATTTTCTGGGTCATATGTCATGATGCCATCCAGTATAATTCGACAAATACTAAGTATAATACAAAATTAGACTTCATAGGACGATAATAGGGAGCATAGGAAACACATGTTTCTATTAGATGGGAATACGTTACATTTCATATTTTTTCATATACTTTGTATCCATAAGATGACACTAGATGGCAGTGGGCATTTATTGTCATTTATTTTGTAGGTGCTACATTACATCTAACATAATACAATATGTGTGATGGCATTGTAAAAACACCTTTTAAACCTTTTGGCTATAAGAGTGTTGAATTAATTTGGAAAGTTTATAAGACTATTTTGAATAATAGCAAAAGTACTGTGCTACCTGATATGTTAAATACCCGTTCTATGGAACCAGAAAACCAACATAGCCAAGCTGACCCAGCTATACTTCTGTACATACATGCTTCTAAGTAATCATTGATTCTGCCTGGCTGATTGAGAAGGTAAACTGATTGAGAAGGTAATTCATGCACAAATACTTGATCATCTTCTAAGATATAACATTATAAGTAGAAATCAGTATGGTTTTATGCCAGGAAGATCCACTTCCAATGCAATTTATCAATTGACTCATAGTCTTTTTGAAGGTTATAATGGGAGGGAGTGCTCGGCCGTAGTCTTCCTCGATCTGAGAAAGGCTTTTGATATGGTCGACCACTCACTCCTACTAAGTGAGTTGAGTAATATCCGAATATCACCTAGGAGTATTGAATGGCTAAAGTCCTATTTGGTTGGCAGAACCCAATGTACAATTGCCAATGGTGTAACTTCCCAAGATCTTTCTATTACATGCGGAGTACCCCAAGGCTCGGTCTTGGGGCCACTATTATTTATCATTTATATCAATAAGGTTGTTTCTGTAATTGAGAAATGTAGTTTTTGTCTCTATGCTGATGATCTTGCAATTTAAACCCATAGTAAAGATCCAAATGTTGTACTTGGTGATATTCAACATGATCTGAATAATGTTTATACCTGGTGCTGTATGTATAAACTTACTGTAAATGTAGATAAAACTCACCTATTATGGTGTGCACCAAGCCTGTTATATAATAGGATGCAGCTGAACCATTGCTCAGTTAGTCTAGGTGGTGTATTTTTGAAAGTGGTCGACTCTTTCAATTATCTAGGGGTTCTTATAGATAAAGAACTGAATTTTAAGGAACATTTGGATAAGGTGAAAAATATTTTTCAATAAAAAATGTACCAATTGAGACGGATCCTTCAGTATATTGACACTGACCTTGCTGTAAAATTGTATAAACAAATGGTGCTACCTGCTATTGAACATGCCAATTTTATACACGAATGTGGTCCTAACTCTGTGGTGAATAAACTGCAGACCATGCAGAATAATTGCCTGCGATTATGTTATCGGATTAGGGACCCTCGTGATATAACGGTACATGAATTACATGTAAGGTCGAGATGTAAGCTATTACAGGTAAGAAGGAATAAATGTCTCCTTGGCATTATGCCTCTAAGGACTCAGATAATGTATATGTTCCACCACGTGCACTCCGCGGCAATGTTAAAGTGCAACTAAATGTTAGCCGATCTACGTGCCTTGCATATGATATGAGTCCACTTGTCAGAGGCAAGGTGCTTTGGGATAAACTGGATGCTGATGTTCAGAAATTGAAATCCAAAAAGCAATTTATGTTGAAAATTAGTTAGTAATTGAGATTAGTATGTCATTGAATATAAGTATGTGTCTGTTGGGAGCCCACTCCGATATCAATGTATTTTATTATAAAGACTAATTGCTGGCATAACCTGGAATCACCTAGTAAGCGCCTATTGTATTCCCATATGCAATGCATTGTGAAATAATTTTTCCTTTGTGTATGGTTATAATTATTGTCATTTCCTGGCTGATCCTGAAAAGCTTCGTGTTGTATGATGTTATTTGGCCAATAAACTTGTAAAACTCAAACTCAAACTCAAACCCAATTAATACCGTGACTGTAAATTCCACATTGATGAAAATGTCTCTGAAATCGAGTTTCGGTCTTGTTAACATTGCTCTATAGCTAAATAACTCATATTAAATCTTCAAGGGCCACCGATGCATTAATGCAACATGGCGACCCTCCGGATCAGTATAAGCGAGCGGCACATACTTACTTTCCAGAGCTGCATTAATGCATTATGATGCATCAGCGCCAAGTATGGTCAATTGAATTAAGGTCGAGCAGAAACCTTCCTTGCAATTTTTATGCAGTTACTATGATATAGCTTATACCTGGAGCTTTAAGAAGACAGCAGACCATCCTTGTATAGTGGATGGGTAATAGATGGATTAGTCATGCCTGTCAGTCTTTTCTTTGTGACTTCCAAAGGTTTGTTATAAATAGTACAAAAGTGAAAGCACATTATTAGCATACCATAAAACCTTGGCTAGAAGTCAAACTTTATACAGTGAGCCCTCACTTCCTCAACCCTTTGTTCCAGAGCAGATCCCTCATTACCTCAGATAGAAAGTATGGATCTACCTCTATGTTTTCTGTTATATCTGGACTCCTCAGATGCTTTGCTTCCTCAGACATTTTTCCTTGCATTTTCCATATCTGAGGAAGTAAGGGCTGACTGCAGTAAAGTAGATGCTTGGTATTAGTGACAGGCAGTGCCAGATTGTCATATAAGATTACAGGCTGGATGATAGAGACTGACTCCTACCTTGTACAGTTTAGGGGATCGGCTGTTCATCCCAACATCCACCACATACACACGGTCTGAGTGCAGACAGGGCAGGATCAGCTTGTCCCGCACCTTGGTTGGGTCGTCACAGCAGCTAGAACAGGCGTTCCAACCTGAGTGGTGCATCTCATCTCCCATGTACGGCATCTCTAGCCGGTGGATCACCTAATAAAACAAATAATCAAAGATTGAAATTGTTTGTTGATAAAACCAACATTTTCATGTACATATACATGATACAGTAATGGTGAGAAACTTGCCCGGGGCTAAATTCATGCAAGTAGTATAGTATGTATTGGAACGGGACTATAGCTAAGTACAGGATATTACTCACTCAAAATGCAGCCAATTAGAGGCCTCCATTTGGTCATGTGACCCATTGCCATGGCAATGTGACCTAATTAGGGGATTAGCAACTACCTCTCAGCCAATCAGAGGTCAGCATTCTGGTAACCATGGTAACGTGACCTAATTAGGGGATTAGTGGGGTCACATGGTCACATGGGCTGGGTTAATTATGCAAATGAGATATATCAAAAATCATTTTCAATTTTTTTTTTATTTGATAAAATATAATTACAAGTATATACATTAATTTTTAATCATAATCCAGACTGTACATAGTGTAATCTTTGTATATGGTTTTCATGCAAGCGTTCTTTCGAAATGTAGGAATGGTGTAAGTCATACGTCCTGTGAACAATTCATCTAAATTACAATAGAAATCCACTGAAGTATAATACCAAGTATGCCATTCACTTTGTGCGGACATGACACTTCTTAGTAGAGTGTTCGCCATATTTTCAAAATGAAACTCTCTACAGAGCACACAATCTAAACACTCTTGACAGAAAGTGTTGAACATTCTCTCAGAGTCATGACAACACATGTGCCATAAAAGGTCTGAGTCTCAAGAAGAAATATGAAAGTGTAGAGGTATACATATATATATTACGTTATGGTCCTTTGGCGCGGTGGGTGAGTCAGCCACCCGGGCTTCACCCTCCACTTCCCGGATAGGTGGCAGCATCTGTTCGGGTGGTGTGAGAGAGGCACGGGGGGGCGCCACTGTCCCTAGCTATAAGAGGAGGACAGGGCTCAGTCGCCGCGTCAGAGTAGTGAGACCATCGCCGTACAAAGTTCTCCAACTTAGTACAAAGAATCTGGTATCTCATACAATCTCTCCGAGCTACCTCCGGGTAGCCGTGCCTGTGTTATTCGAACCGAAATAAAACCCTGTTTGCATACACCCGAATCCTCCTCTTGTTGACTTGTCTGTCCAATCGAATAAGAGGAGAAAGGAACCCGTTACACTGGTGCCGTGACCAGTGGGTTCGGCAAAAATGTATAGCCCGGACACATAGTGTCCGAACAGGCGGGTACAAGATTGGCGTATAACGCCAATCCGGATGAGACCCGGGAGGAACCAGCGCATTTTAATGCGCCCTCCAGGGACCAGCAATGGAGGGACACGATACCTCACTACGTGGATAGTGAGGAAAATGTCCCGGAATCAATCCTGGTGAAACACCGGGTTGAACGTGTCAACCAACATTATTCTGTCAATTTAGAATTGTCAGATTCTTTGTTCGAAACTGGAGGAAGCCATGACCCAAATCATCCGGCTCCTATGCCAAGGAAGGTAACCTTTGGTCAGCTTCCTTACGATGTCCCAGGTCATTTACCACCACTTGATTGTAGTGCGATTACCACTGGGAATGTTACTTTCACCGTTCTGGATCATGATAAATACAATCGGGAAATGGATGAAATGAACCAGCAATATCTGGCTATGAACGAGAAGCTTAACCTGATAGCGAGAGCTAAGGATGAAGCGTTCGAAGAGAAAGAGGATATTTTGGAAAATCTCCGAGATATGAGAGCTGAGTTGGAAAATGAAAAACAAACTCTGAAGCAGCGACTGCATGAAGAAGAAACCCAATTTCTGAGTGCAAAAGAATCGCTGCAGGCAGAATACGAACGCCTGAAAGAATGTTGTGTTAAGCAGGCCGAAGATAATGAAACTGTCCGAATAGGTATCCTCCGATACAATGAACAATTGATGAATGATCGGGATGAATATCTACTCAAACTGCAGGATTTACAAAATACTGCAGCGGCATTGGGTGACTATGTAGAACAAACCCAACAAGCAATTGGCCCATTAGACGATACAATAATCGTACAATTAGCTAGTCGTTTACAGGCAGGAACTACAGTAGATAATAATGATGCTGTAGGATCGCAAAGTGCGACACCTGTTGGCGGCCCCACTCGGTATAATCCTTTCATAACCGATGGGGCTGATAAACATGTGGCAGGCGGTATTTATAATCCCAATAAACCGCCGAATGGAGTGGATTCCACAACTAAAAGAACAGGATCACCCACTAAAGGTGATTCCCATACTACTCCACCCGGAAACAATGTGAGAGCCCCACCAGTACCTCAGTTACCTTTCTTGACGAATACAGCCGCTGGTGGAGCAGGTGATCCTTCTGATTCAAAGAACAATGGTTCAGGTAAACAAGACGGGAATCGGAATAATAACCCGAAACAACCTGACCCGCCGAAACCCACCCCTGGTCCCGGAGCAAGTACACCACGTCCTCCTCCAAGGAATACAATGCCTGATGGTCATTACTGGAATGCTCCATCTCGTCCAACTTATGTAGGTGTGCAAAATGCACAAAGCCCACATACAGGAACATATGCAGATGGTGGTCAACCTCCGGCCGGTGACTCCCATGGCTTCAGGAGACACCAAGCGAATAGCTACGGCTATGACGGTAATAATACCGGTTATACCAACACCCAAAATTTAAATTATTTTGGGCAAGGACGCAGCCAAGGCTATGACGGTGGTGGAGGATATCCATCAGGAGGATCCGGAGGTGGAAGATATCCACCAGGAGGATCCGGAGGTGGAAGATATCCACCAGGAGGATCCGGAGGTGGAGGATATCCACCGGGAGGATCCGGTGGTGGAGGATATCCACCAGGAGGATCCGGAGGTGGAGGATATCCATCAGGAGGATCCTGAGGTGGAAGATATCCACCGGGAGGATCCGGAGGTGGAAGATATCCATCAGGAGGATCCGGTGGCGGAGGATATCCACCGGGAGGATCCGGAGGTGGAGGATATCCACCAGGAGGATCCGGAGGTGGAGGATATCCACCGGGAGGACCAGGAGGAGGAGGTAATACCCCTTATGGTGCTAATCAAGGAGACGGAGGAAAGCCTAAGAGAATGAATAGGCGTTCTTCTATGTCTCCCGGAATGCAAAAAATTTTTGATAATAGTAAATGCATTCAGGGATTGGGAATCGACTGCTATCGTAAAGGAGCAGATGTTGTCGAAGTAATGGATTGGAGCCTGAAGGAAGCCAATCGGCTCAGGGGTTGTTCTAATCCTGCGCGTCGTATGGGACGGATACCTCCGCCATATGATCCGAATGAACCTTGGAAAGATGGAAATCTTTGTAGACGAGGTGAATTGTAGCAGATGGACTAAAGATGAAGCATTACCGTATTTAGTCTGCTGGCTGGAACTACAGGACCTGCTCAGTAAAGCTAGGCCTAATTGGGAATATGACGATGAATGTTGGATACAAGAGTTATTTACTCAATTCATTGCCGGACTCCGTGATCTGGAACATAAGACTGTGGCCTGGGATGAATGGAAGGACGATACGATACGTCCTTCAATGATCTGTTCCTGGCTATCGAAAATTATGACAGAAAGAAGCGGTTGCTAGGCGTTAATGCACCCCCTGCAAGAGCTTCAGCAGTTAAAAGTGATCCGCCCATACCTGAACACACGGCTGTGGTTGAGTCCGGTTCGATGGACTCCGATTAAGAATATATCTCTGATGATGATGGAGAATATATCGGATCTGTACAAATTGCCGGTAAATATCATTGGCAGAAAAGGTACCGAAAGGGAGGTTTCAAGAAGAAATCAAACTTCCAGAAATCCGTAGGGGATGCATTACCCGTAGCACCCAAACTAGAGGTGCCGCAGAAACCGGTAGCGCAATTACCGGTACCACAGTTACCCACTTTCTCTACTCCTCAGATGGCAGTGTCAACTGCTCAGGGGGATTTTATGGAGAATCTGGTTACCCGATTGACGAACGCTCTGCGAAGCCCAAGGGTAGATAAGTCCCAGAGAAGGTGCTACAGGTGCCAAGAATTAGGCCATTTCGCTGCCGAATGCGTGGCAGAGAAACCTGTGTATAGAGCACGGATGAGTTTTTCCACAGTAGAGGATAAGGAAAACTGAGGGGGGATTCTGTTATGGGCAAGCAACAGGATCCCAGAATAGTCACTTGCCATGATACCACCAGCAGTGGTGCAGATCCGAATGCAGTAACACATTCGCCCAATACTGAGGTGGTAGAGCAGCCCACTCAGGAGATTGGGGAATCCGGTATAACAAGTGCCCAGGGAGCACAGGGGAAACCCGGTACCAGATTGGAGGTAGGAGGTCAATTTTTGGCCAGAGTTGGTAGTGCTCACCTACCCCCGGGCCATCCTTGTCTGGAATACTTAAAAGGATGTGGACGGGACCCGGGTGTGAATAATGAGGATTCTGCAATAACTGATGTACCTTCCATGTTGCATGGAAGGCGGTGGTATGTTTCGCTTAATATCAATGGAAGACCCGCTGAATTCCTAGTTGATACGGGAGCTAGCCATTCCTGTGTCTCTTGGTAAATAGCGGATCTTATACCGGATGTGCGCGATACTCTCCTATTGGGAGGAAACGCCCAAACGGCCGACAGTAGTAAGATGCAAACATATGGTAGGATGTGTGTGAAATTGCAATTCGAGGGTATTCGCGTATATGTGATAACTACTACGATTGCCGGAATAGCGGATGAGGGGATATTAGGATTAGACTTTGCTGCCCTGTATGGAGCAGTCTTGGACCCGAGAACTGGTGAACTGAGTGTAGAGCATCCTTATCCTGTGAAAGTACAATGTGTATTGAGACAAGTTAGCAGTGTGGTGTCCGTCGCTCAGACTGTAAAGATTCCTCCGGGAGTGGCCTGTGATGTTCTGGTTCGGAGTAATTCCGAGTTGAGGAACCAGGATGCAGTAGTTGAGCCGGATATGATTATGCTGGCTGGTCTAGGATTGGAGTCGGTTGACACGATAGTAGCCAATGGGGCTTGGTCAGTCATAACGGTTTCCAATACCGGTAACAGGACCTTATATTTGAAAAAAGGAGCCAATTTTGGTACCGTTACATTGGCTGAGACAGTGACTAGTTGTTCCCTGAACCTTCCGGTTAAAATGGTTGAACAAGAATGGACCGAAGATCTGAAGACAATGTATGAAGATACGAGTCTAGAAGATCCTTCGCAGAAAGATACACTCAAAGAGTTGTTGATTACGTATCAGAGGGCGTTTGCCGCTCCAGGTGAACCACTCGGGAAGACTACAAAGGTATTACATACCATTGATACGGGGGAGGCGCTGCCCTTTAAGATCCCGTATCGGAGGCTACCCCTGCCTAAGAAAAGGGTAGCGGAAGCGGAAATAGCTAAGATGTTAGAACAGAATGTAATAGTTCCATCTAACAGTCCTTGGAGTAGTCCGGTATGTATGGTGACGAAAAAGGATGGGTCTATCCGGTTCTGTATAGACTATAGGAAACTAAATGGTTTAACGAAGAAAAATTTGTACCCATTGCCAAGAATTGATGAAACAATCGATTCTTTGGGAGGGAATAAATGGTTTTGTACCCTGGACTTGCAATCCGGATACTAGCAAGTAGGAATGAACCCGGATGATATGGAAAAGACTGCTTTTTCAAGTCATATAGGTTTGTTCCAGTATAATGTTATGCCTTTTGGCTTATGTAATGCTCCGGCAACCTTTGAAGCCATGATGGAGACACTTTTAAGTGATCTGTTATGGGAAAGGTGCCTCGTTTACCTTAACGACGTTATAGTATTCGGTAAAACATTTGACGAATGCTTGCACAACCTCAAGTTAGTATTAGAAAGAATAATATCTAACGGTTTAAAACTTTTACCTAAGAAATGTAACTTGTTTAAAAAGTCCATAAATTATTTGAGCCGGATAATATCTGAAGAAGGAATAAAAGCTGATCCTGAAAAAAATCCAGGCAGTAACGGACTGGGGAGTACCGAATAGTCCAAAGGAAGTAAGGTCATTTTTAGGATTCTGCTCCTATTACAGAGACTTTATACCGAATTATTCTCGGGTAAGTTATCCCTTACAAATCCTAACAACATGGACCCCCGAAGGAGAAGTTCCCATGGGGAACCGAACAGGAACAAGCTTTCCAACAATTGAAAGCCTTGTTCACGAGTACTCCAGTACTGCAATACCCATCCGAGGATGGGCATTTCATACTGGATACGGATGCTAGCAATGAAAGTATCAGAGCAGCCATCTCCCAAGTCCAAGGTGGAGTGGAGGTCCCGATTGCATTCGCTAGCAATACACTGAGTAAAACACAGCGAAATTATTGCACAACTAAACGTGAATTACTAGCTGTCGTGGTGTATACCAAAAAGTTTAAACACTTCTTGTGGGGTACATTACGTACAGATCATTCCTCCTTAAGATGGTTATTAAACTTTCGGGATGCCGAAGGAATGATAGGGAGATGGCTAGCCCATCTGTCTGAATTTGGACTAGAAAATAGTCAGATACAGCATCGTGCCGGAAATAAGCACGTGAATGCTGATGCCTCGATTCGAATTCCTTTCGAAACACGTATCGGCAGTGTCCTGGATTGGTCCTTAGAAACCATAAGGAACTTCCAGGAAGCTGACTCGGTTACTGCTAGGCTTCTACAATTGGTACCAAAGGGTATATGTCCAGCTAGGCCTATAGCCTCGCTGGAGAATAGGGAAATGAGAAGATTTCTAGCTCAATGGACGGAGCTGGAAGTCAAGAGAGGAATACTGTACCGCTGGAAACCATGTAACAATGGTGGAAAGCAGATACAAGTTGTCATTCCATCTGCCATGCGTAGAGACATCATGTATTATTGTCATGGACACAGAACAAGTGGTCATTTCGGGAAGAAACGATCTTTAGCTCCTCTCTCAAAAAGATACTACTGGCCGGGTATGTCGCAAGACTTACTCCGATGGGTGGCTAGTTGCCCGGATTGTTGTAAAAACTAACCCAGACACGGACCCGGTAAGTTGCCCTTATCCCAAGAATTATTCGGGGTAAGGTTCGCCCGAATAGGAATTGATAATATTAGCGGACTAAATAAAACGCCGAATGACAATATGTGCATGATGGTAGTGTGTGACTATTATACCAAGTATACTAAAGTCTTCCCACTGCCGGATCATAAGGCTGTTACTTGTGCGGAAGCTTTTGTGAAGGGTTGGGTACTAACTTTTGGAGTGCCCTTAATGCTTCACAGTGACCAGGGAAGGGAATTCGAATCCAATCTCTGGCAAAGTATGTGTGAATATCTCGCCATCTGTAAAACCAGGACCAATCTGTATCGTCCACAAAGTGACGGGCTAGTAGAAAGGTTCAATAGAACCCTTATACAAGTCCTAAAGTCACTTGTAAATGACAATATGGATGATTGGGATGAACAATGCGACTTTGTAACACACGCTTACAATGGCACTGTTCATTCGAGTACTAACTGCTCCCCAAATTTGTTAGTATTTGGAGAAGATTTAATAATGCTAGTGGATCTGGTATTTGGTGTCGTCGGAATGAATCCGGAATTACCTTGTCAGGTAGTTTTTGTGGAAGCATTACGAGACCGGTTTAAAAAGGCATATGAAGTGGTTCGTCTAGAATTACATAAAAGTGCCCGCTGGCAAAAGGCCGGATACGATACGGGTTTAAAGATAAGACACTTTAACCCATTAAGGGCTGATGTTGAGAATACTCAACATCCATGTAGGGACGGATGTTGAGTATTCTCAACACCATGTAGGGCCTGATGTTGATTATAATTGACATAGATAATTGATATGGCAGCCATGTTTGGACATTTGAGATAATTTAAGTGGACTGCTAATCTTTGGTCTGGGGATGTTATTTGCCTATTTTGGGGCTGAGGAATTCGAATCTGGGAAGTTTAGAATGATAGAGACATTGGAAAGTGGTTGAACATGATATCAAAGTTATGGACAGTGCATTATACCTTGCAAACCCTTGCCCCCTGGTAAATGAACTGATTAAAATCCAGTCCCCTAGCCTTTCAAAGTACCCTCATAGCTCGCCCTTAATGGGTTAAACCCAGAGATCGTGTTTTACGATTACATGAACCCCTCAGGCATGTTAAGCTGGCATCCAATTGGGATGGTCCGTTTACAGTAACTACTGTGATCAGCGATTGTACGGTATTAATACAATCCGATATAGGAAGGGTGTACAAATCCAATATAGATAGGCTACGTCCTTGGTTAGGAAGAGATAATTCTGAAGAGAAATATGGAGAAGGCTCCAAATCCATATCTAATATGGATAGGGTACCCCGGTTAAAGAAATTACCAAGTAGAGGTCCTGGGAGACCTAGAAAGGTACCGGGTAAAACCGTAATGCCAGTGCCAACACCATCTCGGCGCGGTGTAGTAAAAAAAGTCTCAACGGGTGCAGGCGGACTGAAGAGGAAAGGGAAATTGTTGGCTACGAAATCCCTAGAAAAGGCTCAGAAGTCTGCCAGGTTGAATAAGGGAGCTGGAGATGGTGTAGTGCTCCGTCGCAGTCCACGACTTGCCAGGGCTGCAGTGACCTAACCCGTTACACAACGAGTGTATCGTCCTGTAATCCGTTATATGTTGTCTTTTGTTTAACGGTTCGCTATAGGTTGCTGTTATAACTTCCGGGAGACGTACCAGTTGGTATTGGACAAAAATTCGATGGGTACATAAAGACTATCCATAAAGGCTCCATATGAATCCCTCGAGAGTCTCCCGAAGACGAGCGATAATGGCAGAACTGTACGGATTGTTACTTGTTTATATATGTATCGCACGTGTTGTGTGACGTCAAGTTGGCTACTCGCGTATGACCTCTCGTGACCCCGCCAGACCGCGGGGAAGTGACGTCAACTGCGCGAATTCGGCCATATTGGATTGAACGGGCGAGGGAGACAGACTGTGCTTCTGGTGTGTCTCCATAACTTCTTCTGTTTCTACTATAAAACAAGCAAAACCCTCTGGCGCGGGAGAGGATGAACACCGAGTAGGTGAGTGTTCGGCGGGGAAAGAAACAACCTACCCCTGAAGTTGTCTTCTCAGTGTAATGGCTGAGAAAACCGTGGTGGAGTCGAAGCGGTCCGGCGAGCCGGGTCACTTGACTCCCGATAGCATCCTTCCGGATGCCAACATTGAGCAAGGCCCACAGCCTTTGTCCCCGGTTACCCCGCGGGAGGAAGAGATGATGGAGTTTGACGATGATCTCGAGAACAGTAGACCGGTTTCACCGCTACCGTCTTCTCCAGGCGACAACAGTGCAGGGGGGATCGCCCTCCTGCACCGGATTCGTCACCCGAGACGATGGGGGAATCCGGTGAAGCCACCGGTAACCCGACTACCAGCAGTTGGGCGGACGACTGCAGTGGAAACCCGGATGACGGATTTCGAACCCTTGGGCACCATAGAGTAAGCGAAAACTACTACCCATCTTACGATGGTAGGTACCTGTTCGTTCACCCGAACTTGATGAAGACGGATGAGGACGGTCGTCATATTCTGATTGATCCGGAAGTCCGACGGAGTATTCTGGAGGTTATACCTAACCATGTATACTCGGAAACCCGTCAGGAATGGCTGACGGATTACGGATGGCTTCAACGGGGACTTATGGTCCACCAAGAATTCCGTAGGGCAGTATATGATGCTGCTATGACACTGGAGCTTGACCTCATGCCACGACCCGATCGTAGTACATGGGGTATCGATGACCTTAAACAGGTAGACTGGATCGGGCTTTTTGTATGACATGAAAGCCACCATTACCCGAACCCGGATTCTCACGAGACATCCTTATTGACCGTCAGTGAGTACCGGAGAGCTGCTGAAGCGTTTGATTCCTGGTCTACGGGTTATACCCTCCGGGAATCCGACATTGAAAAGTGTCGGAAGTCGAGCCTATTAACATGGACTCGACCCGAACTTATCCGTCGTCTCATCCAGGAACAAATGGAGGATGAGCGAGCCGCAGCAAAAGTGAGACATGAGGAGAGTGAGAGGAAGCGTCTGGACGACGAAGCCGCCATTGCTCCTCCGATTAAGAAGATTTTCGTTACCGGCAAACGGGAGGACGCCTCACCTAAGGGTCCTCGTGCGGGGAAATCGACTCCTAAGCCAAAAGCCAAGGAGTCGGAAACACCCGCAGACTCTGACGACGGGAGCTGAACTAAGACCCAGTCGGAACGTCAGCAGAAGGCTGAACTCCGGAAACTTAAAAACCTTCCGGATTCAGCCATCATCGAACGACGGAACAGAGCCCCCGAACCCGTAGAATCTATGGAAGTAGAGGAATCTGTTTCTGAATCGAATGTTTCGGATGAGTCGGACGACAACATGGGCCAATGCTAAAGGGGGTTTTAAAGACCGCATCCCTACTAGCATGGAGGACTGCGTCACTGGTGTCACCAAAAAGGGTACGCCTGCCCGAAACGGTACAACAAGGACGGCAATTCAGACGATGAGGACTGGATGCGTCTAACCGACAGCAATCCCGTCCCGAATAAGATGTACCAGAGTATCTGGCTCTTATTGAACAATTGTGCCGACACATATTACAGTCAGGTACAGAAAAAGAAACTGCGTTGGGCCTTGGATAAATGGTATTCCAAGACCCAGAAGACATGCCCCTTCTCCATCTGTATGGATAAGAGTGACATGGAACAGGAACCCCAGATCCGGTTCCAGCGCCATCTGGTGGAGGAGCACATGCACCACCACCCCAAGTACTTGTGTAACCCAGACAAGGGCAAGAAGAGTGCTAAATGCACTAAACGCGTGAGCTACAAACGCCGGGGTGACTTATGTCATCACGGTAAGTCAGCTCATGCTGACGGACTCAATAAAGCCAGTGACCAAGTTATGGCCCTGCACAAAGAGCTCATGGCCGAGTTCCGGAAGATGGACAACGAGCGTTGGGCGAACGTGAAGCCGAGTGATCAATCATTCGGCACCACGGACACCACGCACGGGAAAAAGCTCGTGGCGAGGTTTGTGCTCACCGAAGGTCGGCGTAAGCTGGACCTCCACGACGAAGAGTGGAACGAGTGCTGCAACTCCGGGAGGAAGCCAGTTCAAACCGGATGCAGCAGAAAAGATGTCAGGTGGGAGGGATCCCCAAGACTTCCGGATGGTACCCACAGCCGGATGGACCAATCAAGGTCACCGCTGGACCACCATGATGCGGAGAAGTCTCTGAAAGAAGTGACCTTCAAACACCCGTCACAGGTGTTAAGGGGCGCTTCCGGCAGGCCTAGTTCTTATAAGGCCACTGCTGAAGCCATACCCGGCAAGCTTGACTCCAGCCAATTTCCCGACTTGGGAGCACATGGCCCGGAGAGTCAAGTTTTGACACCGGTAACAAGGGTAAACTGCGCCGGAAGCCGTCTGTGGCGGCAGGCAGTCCTATCGCTGGAGGTACATATAAACCCCTCACCAGCGACGAACAAATTCAGCATTATCTGAAATTGGGATTGCAGGTGCACCTCCCTCCTACTCCGGATGGTGTACCCTTCGTTCACGTGGGACCAGACCAATCCGGGCCTGCTCCCATTCCGAAAGCTGTGGTTAGTACTGAAAAGGCTAACCCAACCGCTCCACCAGCACCCGCTAAGGTGGAGAAGGAACCACCCAAAGTGCCGAAAGACAAAATTGTTGTTCGTTGCGGAAGGGCGGAGACCTGGTTCGACAGTTGCGAACCAGGTAAGGCTGAAGTCCAAAGCACCATCTATCAGGCGTGGGAAGGACTTCAACGTCAGAGGGCCATAGCATTCCATCAAGGGATGATTAATGACACTCTGATGTGTTTCCAAGAGCTGCACGAAGATCGTGTGGAGAAACAGGTCAAGGATGATGTTAAGTATCAGGAAGACCTGGCGGAAAAAGCACAACAGAAATCGGATTGTGCCGTCCACGTCCTGAAAAAGAAATTGGACGCGGAAGAGATGAAGAATGTCCAACTTCATAGTAAGTTTATGACAGTCTTCGGTGTCGATCTCGATGAGTGGGATGGCACAAAGGAACATGCCTTGCGGTTACTAAAAGACAAATATGGTAAAAAGTAACCGCAGCTCTCTCTAAGGGATCCGATAAGTCTTTTGGTGTAATCCGGTAGACCGTACAGTATTCTTCATCCATTCGGACTAGGATACCGGATGACCCGCCAGGAATGATTCCCGAGGCCCCAACTGGACTACTAACCCATCCGGGTCTGATGTTCACCATATGACATCTACAACCTAGTTGTAAAAGGGACTGTAGCACACGGATGTACCCGATATCCAACCGGAACTATACATCTGTGAGGAGACACACGGCACACTCGTGGATAGTGCCGTTGTGTTATCCTATGATTATTACATTCCTGATATATTTTCTGATACACTCGGACTATTCAATATAACGGATATAGGAACATATAACGCAATCGTGGATAGCGTCATTATGTTTCCTACACTATATTATATACAAGACTTTAGCACAACGTAGAGGATTAGGGTAGCTGCCCTATCATCTTCCATATTATAGACACAAGGATTAATTACACAAGTTCCACATCACAGGAATGGACACTGCTCTATTATCAGAGCAATAATATCAATATATATATATCTTATCATTTGGACTGTTCCACCACCTGGATTAACAGGACTGTGTTCATCCGTATTCCGGATCTGCGATCCGAATGAATATATGATATCCATATACTATAATGACTATGTCATTCTTGTTGATAACTATTCATAGTATGTTTGTAAAAAAAAACAAAAAAAACTCAAAGGGTGTATGACGATTAAATATTGTATTGTAATGTATTTTCCCATTCCGGATGTAAACCTATTGTTACTATGTGATATACGATTTAATATCACTTCTATCCGGTTATATATATGTTCACATATTGTCGTCTAAAGACACATATCCATAACGTTAATAACCTCTATTATAAGATAGATATAACTATAACATAACCCCATTGTTGGTTAAATAGTTTATTTATCCCCCGAGTTTTATCTAGTGGGGGTAGTGTAGAGGTATACATATATATATATTACGTTATGGTCCTTTGGCGCGGTGGGTGAGTCAGCCACTAGGGCTTCGCCCTCCACTTCCAGGATAGGTGGCAGCATCTGTTCGGGTGGTGTGAGAGAGGCACGGGGGGCGCCACTGTCCCTACCTATAAGAGGAGCACAGGGCTCAGTCGCCGCGTCAGAGTAGTGAGACCATCGCCGTACAAAGTTCTCCAACTTAGTACAAAGAATCCGGTATCTCATACAATCTCTCCGAGCTACCTCCGGGTAGCCGTGCCTGTGTTATTTGAACCGAAATAAAACCCTGTTCGCATACACCCGAATCCTCCTCTTGTTGACTTGTCTGTCCAATCGAATAAGAGGAGAAGGGAACCCAAAGCATCGGTTGATTCTAACGTATAACGTCTTTTGATGAGAGGACAGGTTTTCTCATTGTGAAATTGATATACTCCCATCCATCTATCTGCGACGACATTGGTACCCTTCCAGAAAACATCGTTAAAACACTCTTTCGACGAATCGAATGACTAGAAACGAGTCCTTTATGTACATGATGTTTTAAGAATGGCGCTTTAAAGAACAACACTTCTGTTGCATCGATTATTTCCCATGTGTAAAACGGGTCGCAAGGACACATTTTCTACTCCTTTACAATATAAAAGTAGGTAAGGTAGTACTACCTTGAAAGTTAGAATAACGTAAGATCTTGTTCAACCCTAGTAGCAGTAGTGGCGGCACAAGAAATAAATGAAACTTTCTTGATATCCAGTGAGTTTACCTACTTCAGTGGCTTTAGCCAGAGCTGCGATGTCTGTACTTTCAGGTGTGACAAGGGGTGGGTATTTGTCAGCAGCAGCACCACAACCACCATCAGCAGCAGCAACAGCAGCAGCAGCACAACCACCAACAGCAGCAGCAGCAGCAGCAGCATCAGCAGCATCAGCATAAGCAGCAGCACCAGCACCAGCACCAGCACCAGCAGTGGCAGCAGCAGCTTCCAATCATCCGTATTGGGTCGTTATAAAATTCGTCGTCAGCGTGAACACCAGCAGCAGCACCAGTACCAGCAGCAGCACCACCACCACCACCACCACCACCACCATCATCACCACTAGCGGTAGAACCTGCATTAGCAACATTAAACCACCGAAACGGGTCGTTATAATATTCAGCGGCGTCAGCGTAATCTGTGATAATGTCCATCGCCATGGGGGGATATGGTGATGATGTAACAGTTCTTGGGTTCTCAAACTAGATAGTCTGTAGAGTGGTCGGTGTTTCCATGATGAAGGAGGCAGAGGAAGTGTGAGGGGACAACTTTTCACTCTCCCTTATGTACCCTGTCCAAGATAAACCCCTTTATTGCGGTTTTAATCAATCAAAGACTTAGAAGAGATTTAAGCCATTTCTCACAGAGACCTTCGCTCGGTAGGGTATCTCACTTTTTTGATTTTTCACCTGCAGGTCGCTGTAAGCATGGATCCCTTAGATCATAAGGCGCGGGTGGTCCCAGAGGGAAAAGATAAAAGACTTGAAAGATCTGATCGCATAGTCACAAAGGGTACCTCTTTTTGTCTTTGATTTTCACCCCACCTTCACTGCAGGAGTCTTAGAGCATCAAAGTGTTGTCACAGACATAGAGGGTAACCCACACTCCAGGTTGGCGACAAGAGGAGGATTAAACTTTGTTGATTTGTTATACTTAATCCGCTTACCACACTCGCACGCTTTGTACTCACAGACAGAGAGGTACACAGACATGTACCCGGGTGTATCCCTGTGAGATCCCTGTGCTCTAAAATATATTGAGATGAATGCTGCGGCGCACCCCACTTTGAACACCTTAATCTCCTAACAAGCCATAAACCTCTTAGACATGTAAGACGCATTACAGTAATTATCACAGTTGTTACACCTGTTATCCAACCTGACACACTTATCCCAAAAGGGTGGGAGGATCCAGGTGAAAACGAGATTAGATGGTTCTCTGAACTATATAAGGACCCATCTTTTTCTTGGAAGGGTACATCACATCCGCAGTCTCCTTTGACACCACCACCACCACTGCTTCTACTACTTGCTTGCTGCCGACCACCATCACCACCACCCACCACACATGTCGTCGTCGCTGTAGTTTACCTGCCAGGCGCCGCCACCACTGCCACTGCCACCTGTTCACCACTTACACCCACTTTTCCCTCCAGGAGGATCACTCTCTTTTATTATTTTTATTTTGAGCTTTTCATTTTATTTCACTCTTTTTTTTAAATAGTCCACTCTAGATGGAGTGAGATTTTAAAAGAACGATCAGGGAAACCCCATCTATTTTTTTTATCTGTATATAGAGAGCATCACATATTTCAGACTCACGTCTCTTTTAAGGTGATGAATAATCTTGTGAAAAGCAAAGGTGAGGTCTTCCGTAGCAGCATTAGCAGCACCACCAGTAGCGATAGATATAGCGAAAGTAGTAGGAGCAGTCGAAGTAGTAGAAGGAGAAGGGAAAGCAATAGTAGTAGTAGTAGTACAAGTAGTACAAGTAGTAGATCTTCAGCAGCAGTAGCAGTAGCAGCAGTAGCAGCTGCAGTAGAAGCAGTAGAAGCAGCAGTAGTTGCAACAGCAAAAGCAGTAGAAGAAATAGTAAAAAAAGAAAAAGTAGGGGTATGGCCGAAAGCTGTCTTTAAAGAAAAGTACTTGCTCCATTACTGTTTAATAACCACCCTCAGTGCACCCACTCGTTGGGCGTTTCATGAAAATGAAGGGTGTTCAAATATGGTGAGAATAAGTGCCATGAAAAGATTTGATCGAGTGGAACGGTGTGTGACTGTCCTCTCTGGAGCGCTACCACAAAGTGTCAGATTTTGACTTTGCATCCAACTGATGCTCACCATGACAACTCCGGCTGTCAACCAATAGGGTTGCAGCATTCAGATCTGTACTACCCACAATGCAACGCGGTACATTGACACTCTCCATGTAGATGTATAGTGACTCTGCTCTGGATAACTCTCCAGGCTGAGGTTATGTGTGTGGATGGGTAGTGGATGGTGATAAATACAGACAATGGGGCCCTTCAGTGGGATTTGTATTGTGTGGTTTCAAGCTAAATGTCTCATCAGGCGCGACTGGTGAAAGAAAACAGATATAGTAGTATATCTTTTGTCTATCTATCAAATATTTGTGATGGTTCAGTATTAAAAATAATAATAAAATTATTTTATTTTATTTTAATACTGAAAATGTCTGTATTTAAAATAATTTCTAAGTTTTAGATTAATGTCAAGGTGGCAGTCATTTTTACATTAGTGTTTTGGTGTAAGGGTTATAGGGTCCTAAATGGACGCTAAAAAAACCCCCCCAGGAAACTCATTGACTGCGGGGGTATTTGAACCCATACTGGGGGTAAAACCCAATGGGGGGCACTGTTCTAAATGAGGCAGTGCTATACTCTTACATGACTAAATCAGTGGAATTAGTAGTGGTAGGACAATGTCCCTATGGATTTTAGGTCCATATAATTCCATGTACATGTGCGGACCCGGCTGGTTGTTTGTATTTTTCAACGGATTAATTTGTGCTGGGTTGGCTATGTACTGGGTTAGTCCAACAGGTTGAGCCCTTTAGGTGTGATGCTGCTGAGCCTGTGCATCCACCGTCTTTCCTCTTGGTCTCTCTCAGTATTACCCTCTGGAGTTTTCGGAGGGTGTTTGATGAAGCTGAGTACACTGATGGAGACTCCCTTGTCCCAACCTAATGGGTTGTTTTGAGGACAACAAGTAAAGTGTCTGGCTACAGTTGTGTCTTCATGATTGTCAATGTCATTCATGTGATGTCCCAATCTGTCAAGGAGTCTTCTTTCAGTTTGGCCCACGTATTGTATGCCACAGTGGTTGCATGTTATTGCATAAATTATGTTGGCACTTTGGCAATTTACATTATATAGAGTTCTGAATTTTCTACCCGTGGTCAATGAGGTTATATATCCTGTCTTATTGATTTTAGGGCAATATTGGCATGTGTTTTTACGGTTGCATGGGTATTTCAGTATGTGGGCTCTCTTTTTGGCTTGGTTAGAGCTTGTAGAAGCTTTAACCAGTTCATTTTTAAGTGATTTATTTCGGCGTTTGCCGAAGATGAGTTTAGCATCATGATAAACTCTAGTGACTTTGGATTTGAGCATTAGGTCCCAATTTTGTCTGACTATATCCTCAATAGCGGGATTGGAAGGGTTGTGAGTCATGATGCAGTAGAAAGCCTTCTCTCTATCTTTAGGCTTCTCCTTAATGGTTAGTAATTTGGATCTGTCTTGGGTTTCTGCTTTCATTAGGGCGTTGAAAATCAGATTCTTTGGGTATCCTCTCCGTAGGAAGTGGGTGCATAGCATTAGGCCGTTTCTTCTAAATTCTGAAACGGTGGAGCAAATGCGTCTCACTCGTAGAAACTGTGAGTAAGGGATTCCTAGTAAAGTGTGTCTGGGGTGCTCAGAGGAGAACAGTAGGTAGTTATGACTGTCAGTGGGTTTGCAGTAGAGAGTAGTCTCGATTTGTCCCACTGGGTTAAGGCGTACTGTGATATCTAAAAAGTTGATTTCAGTGGTGGATTGTTCTAGAGTGAATTTAATGCTCTCGTGACAGTCATTTTTAAGTGTTCGACAAATTTTAGTAATTCGTCTTGTCCATGGGTCCAAATTAGGAAAATGTCGTCTATGTAGCGTTTCCAGAAGAGGGGACGTGTGCGATAAGTATACACGTATCTATCTTCAAAACTGCCCATGAAAATGTTGGCGTAGGATGGTGCTAGTTTGGTGCCCATTGCTGTGCCACTGACCTGCAGATAATGTTTATTGTCAAATTCGAAGTTATTGCAGGTCAGAACCAATTTTAAGAGTTTGGTTATTGAATAATTGGTGGGGTTTTCATTGGGGTGCCTGTTGATGGACAGCGTTCTGCCTACAGCATCTATCCCCTCAGCAGTTGGGATATTAGTGTATAGGCTGGTGACATCTAAAGTGGCCAAAATGGTCCCTTTCGGCAAATTTAGGTCTTTAATTTTGTTGAGAAAATCTGTGCTGTCCCTCAGGTGTGATTTCAGTTTGCCAACTAGAGGTTGCAGGAAGTGATCTACTAATTGAGATATTCTTTCTGTGGGGCAACCATTGGCTGAAACAATTGGTCTACCGGGGGGTGGGAGGGTGTTTTTGTGAATTTTAGGCAAAAGATAAAGTTTTGCTGTGCGTGGGTCAGGGACTATTAGGTAGTCGTTGACCTTTTCACTGATTTCGCCAAATTTGAACATATCAGAGACGGTCTTGTTAACTAGAGCGCTGTGGAAGGGAGTTAGATCACTTTCTTGCAACCTGTAGAAGTGTCTGTCATTTAGTTGACGTAAACCTTCTTTTATGTAATCATCTCTATTTTGAATAACTACTGCTGAGCCTTTGTCTGCTTTTTTAATTATTATGTTATTATTTTTGGAGAGACTGGCTTTAGCTTCACGTTCTGCAGGAGTTATGTTAGAGCGATGATAAGGAGTTATTACTTCGTCATCCAATTGAGCTTGGTTGAGGAAGCATATGTGTTCTACAATGGGGGGGCCAATGGGTTTCCATTTTGAAGGGTTTTTGAATTTATTGTTAAAGAAAGGGGGCTGGACACGAGAGAGGTCAAAAGGTTTAGGTTTAGCCTCCGGTTTCTTTTCATTAAATTTGGCAATAGCAATGTCCCTTTTAATGCTTAGGTGGAATTTGGCCAGATCTTCAAAGAGGATCCCTGGGTCGGGTGGAGGGGGTGTACATACAAAGGTTAAGCCCTTTAAAAGTAAGCTGTATTCTCCGTCCGTGAGTTGGTGATCTGAAAGATTAACAACACCAGAAAAACTGTTAAGAGTTTTATTATTACTCGTAGAGATGTTGGAGTTTTCGTTCTGGTAGTGGAACAGGGGTGGTAAATAGTCAATGCATAAAATTGCAAAGGCAACAATGAAGTCCAAATCTAAAAATGGTTCTTTGGATGAGTCATATTGGATTTTGATTAATTGATCATGAGTCAATTTAGTGTGGTTTTCAGTATGTGAAGTGGTGTTTAGCGCCTTTGGAGCAGTTGGCGCAGTTGGGCTAGTTCTGAGGGGGACAGGTTGGGGTTGCTGTTGCTGCCCCCCTGTGGGCGCTGATTGGTGCCCCGGCCCCTTCCCCTTCCCCGGCCCCTCGACTGATTGCTGGCAGGGGCCTGTTCTGTGGGGCGGGGGTTCCTGGGGCGGGCTGAGGTTTGACCTCTGCGATTCACTCTGTCTCCTCTGTTGTCTAGTGGGAGATGGGCGATTCCAAGTAGTGGCAAAAACCTGCCCATTGGTGGGCTGGCGCGGTGGGCTAGTATTCAGTTGCATCAATGGGGATACTGGATTGAGTGAGTTATTGTCCCTGTTAATGTTCATTTGTACTACACCGCTGTAAGTGGCTGCTTGGGGGTTGGCAGGGGTGGGTGGCAGGGTCGGGTGGCAGTGGGGGTGGCAGTGGTGGCTGTGGGGTTGGAGTTGGAGGGGTAGACTGGGCGGAGATTGTCAGGGATCCCCACCCAGAGTGCCTCTTCCGGATTCTGTTTAAGGGCCTTGGATTCCTCATTCAGCTTATGGTTGAGGTCAGCGCTTTCACGTTCAACAAGCTGACGGGCAAGAAGGCTGGCAGAATTGAGATCATAGTGGCCGGGTTGGCCTGGTGCAATGGTTTGGCGACCATATGCATCTGCCACTGCTTGCCAATAAGAGTCACTGTGTTCAGGGTGGAGCCGGCTTGTTGTCTGCGTAGTGTGACAAGTCTTAGTGCACCTTCTATGGTGGTGATCAGTCCAGTGGGTGGTAGGACTCCCCCTGTCCACTGGGGGAATCTGCCTTGGCGGGCCATGTGTCGAAAATAGTCCGCTCTTATTCTGGAGAAAGCTGAGCGTTGGTAAATGGACCTATAGAGTCTCCAGCTGTCTAGGGCCTCAGGTAAGATTAAGGTATAGTATGCTTGTTTGAGGCCAGTGTTCTCCAGATTGATTGGAATGTGATGGGCAGGAGTTACATCATGAGTGTTAGTGGGGGTCGGTGTGGGGGTGGTGGTTGGTGAGAGTGGGATGTTAGGAGGATTCTCTGTCCTTGGGGGGTGGACAAGGTTGCCATTGTTGGTAGTGGTGGGCAAGGGGGCAGAGTTAAGGTTGGAGGGGTCAGTTAAGGCTGAGATATCTATTTTAGTATTGGATAGAGCCTCAGCCATTGACCTGAGGTCAAGTGACCATACCTCTGGGTCATTGGCTGCTTGCATGATCCTTTGAAGGAGGATGGCCTGCTGAGTGGCAGTCAAATCTGAGTAATTGGCTGCTTGGGTGGTTGATTCTGCCTGTGGCACAAAGGCAGGGTTGGAGAATGTTGAGTTTGAGGTGTCAACACTCTGTACTCGGTTGGTGGTACTTGGGGTGGCTGCCGAGGTGGTGGCTGCGGGAGTGGCAGTTACCGTGGTGGATGACTTCCTTCTAAAGAAGGAGATTATTGGGGCAGTCCCGTGTACTGTGGTGATCCTGTGGTTGGAGAGTGGTGCAGGTGCTGCTGCATGTGAGGGGCCAGCTACAGGTGATGCCGGAGTGACAGTTAGAGTGGGGGCCGCTGTGGTTGATGTGGAGGTGTCCATTGCATCCTGAAATGTGACAGATCTAGCATTAATGAGGTCGTAATTTTCATTCATGCTAAAAGATATCTTTGAGGGTACCTTTTCTGCTCGTTTGGGAGTACCAAACTGAGGGATGACAATGGGAACAGTTGCATCATGGTAATTCTTATTTTTGTTATTTTGATTTAGGGAGGGGGCGGCCTTGGGTACCAAATTGAACATTGGTGTCACAAAGTGACCCAGGGAGCTCTGGGTGTTTGTGACATGTGAGGTTGCGGCCGGGTTCAGTGGTTTTAGAAAACTGAAGAGGGCTGCAGGAAGTTGAGGGGGGGGCAGTGTAGGTCCACAGGTTGAAGGGGTAGAGAGAGTGCCAGTAGCATTTCCTACAACAGTGGGCCTGGGGGGGATATTATTAGTTTTTGGTGCCAACAAAGTGGGCTGTATTCTGTCTGTACTGACAGGGGGTACCGCAATTGGTGCATCAGGTCTCAGTGGGTTAAAGTGCCAGGGGACTGGTTGCTGAGCGGTTGTTATCCGGTCACTTGTGGCGGCAAAGCCATAAGTGGGTCGGGGAATCCCCCGGGGAGGGGGAGAATCCATGATGACGTACGACCCACGTGGCGTCTGTGGGATGTAGGTCATGCGTGGATTGTTGGTGGGCGGATGGAGGCTGGTCTGCGGGCAGCTTAGTGGTATTAAAGAACAGGTAGGTGTTCTTAAACTGTCTACAGTGATAGGGTTTAATAAGGTACCTGCCTCTGTCATGTTATTTTCCCACCAAGTCGGGTCTGCCGAACGGCTGGTAGTAGCGTTGCGGTAGGTCGTAGTGTTAGTGTCTTCCCAGAATGCACGTTTGAGGTTCCGTACAGGGCTCTGTGAAGAAACGGCAGTGTTTATTACAGTGGTAGTGTTTGTCTGGGAAGTGGCAATGACGTTAACAGCAATGGGAGGTTGTTTATTTGCTGAGGATAGGAGGCGTGCACGGCTGCGGGTGACGCGTAGAGAGGGGACGTCGTCAGGCGCAGCCGTTGCTAGGCAACTCGGGTCATTGTTTACGACAAGTTTGCGTCTTGATTATCGATCGGCGAAGGGCCTCTCGAGGGGGTAAAGTAACTTAATAATGAAGTTTGGTTTGATTTGGGTAAACTCACCTCTTTAGTAGAGTCTTCGTGGTTTATGTCGATGCCCATTGCGTGACACAGTTGAGTAAGTGTGCCTGAGTCCGCATTTTGAGATGTCCCATCGGCTTGTTGACTGGAGTCGTCAACATGGCCGTTGGGCGTGTCTTCAGAGAAAGGGAAGGGGCGTTGTGATAAATCACCTTCTGAAGCAGTGTGTCTATTAGTAGACATACTGGTGTTGTGAACAACACTTTAGTGGCGATGTGGGTAAGGAAATAGGGCAAATATGGAAATGTCTTAGAAAGGTTTCTTTGCTGTAAAGGTAGAGTGGAACGGTGTGTGACTGTCCTCTCTGAAAGATCGTGTTCGTTTTGCTAGACAAAAAGAAAAAGAGAAAGTAATGGCTACTCATCGACTCAAAAGGCATTACGGCACCCTTAGCCACTTGGCAAAGTGTTCGCCAGAGGATTGTGAGCATTTAATAGGCTCTGGAAGCGATGATTTGATCACAACATTGAGCAAAATCTGTCAGAATTTACTGGAGGGAAACATTCCGCTCACCGAGGACCAACTGGAAAGAATCTGCTGACGTCTTGAGGACGGTGAGCAAAAAGCTACGTCCGTCAAAAGAAAGAGAAACGTCTTGGTTCAAAGGGGTGGTTTCCTCATTCCCGCTCTGATAGGCATGGCCTTACCCCTTATAAAAAGCATTCTCCGCATATAGAGCTCGTCATTCGACACCTCACCACCACCGCCGCCTGCCTCGCCGATGATGGACCTGGAGGAGCAACACTACAAGCGCTTGGCTCTCGTCGATCCTAAGACCCTCTCAAAATCACGAGGAGTTCCTGATGTCGCCCCCACACTTGCTGTTCCTGCTGCTGCTGCTGCTGCTGGTGATGGTGCTGCTGGTGGTGTTGCTGCTGGTGCTGGTGTACCTCCTGCTGAGCGTGAAAACAACTCCCCCTCTGCTTCCGCCACCGCCGCCATATCCCAACACCCCAATATGGCGTATTACTACAGAACAAGCACTGCATCCCAACGCAGCATTACACCAGTTACTACAGTTTATCTACAGGGACTTGGACCTAGTTTTGAATGACCCCACTTGAAATGGCGCAAAAAAATGCTGAAATACAAGAGGCTTTTGAACTGGTTACAATTTTCCTCACCAATCTAAACAACCACACGATTCCTGCTTTTGCTCCTGTGAGACCGCCGACCGAAAAACCTCCCCCTCTCCTGCAGGGGTTGCTCAAACCAGTTCCAAAGAGGAAAAGCAATGCCACCACCAAACTCTTTAAGAGACTGCAAAAACCCGACTAGGTCAAGTGGAACAACGACAGCTTGGTGAGCGAGATAATGGGTCAGAAAACGGATCCTGCCGGTCGAATAAGCATAGTGGACTTACTGAAAGACGCCGCCAGGACAAGGAAGACAACGAGACCCAAGGGGTACACACCGTTCAAGCAGCTGCTGAGGGTGGAAGATCCCACCGGTTCCTTGATCGGAAACCAGCTCTATAAAACATAAGGGGGGCGATGACGACGAGATTTACGAAACTCTGACTGCCTGTAAAAGAATGCCTGCTACTCCTTGACCTGACTCCCGCTACTCCTTGACCTGACTCCTTCAGGAAAAGCACCCAAAGCAAGAAAAGGAAATTGCACAATCGCCTAACATGGCTAAAAAAAAAAAGGAAAAAGAAAAGAGACGCATGGTGGCTAAATATACCAACGTCAAAGCACCCTCCAGTTTCACCAGCGTCACCAGAAACACCATTTCCGTGACCGACACCCCGCCTTCATCCGAGACGCCTTGGTGTCTCTGGACGCCTACACTAAACATAAACCCATAAGGAGAAAGTTCCCAAGGAACAAGACGATAACCAGTGGAATCGATCAACAGTGGCAGTTAGATTTGATGGACATGCAAGCTTTGGCGTCTCACAAAGACGGGTTCCAGTACGTGCTCACGGCCATAGACGTTTTCTCCAGGTAAGCGTGGGCTGCTCCCACCAAAACCAAAGGCGGCGCAGTTGTCACCGAGGCATTCGAGGCGATGAAAAGAGTTTCTCAACAAGACCTTCCAAGATTACCTGAAGAGCAGAGACATAGAGTTTTTCACTAGCGAAAATGACGACATCAAAGCTAGTCTAGTGGAGCGTTTGAATTGAAGTCTGAAGGAGAAGCTGTGGTGCTAAGCGTACGTATCGCTACCTAGACATATTGGACTAGGTGGTTTCTTCTTACAATCGCACTCACCACAAAACGTTGAAAATGCCACCTGCTGACGTCCGCTTCGAAAACAGGGAAACTATTTTCTACAGACACGACCTCCCTACTAAGAGACAAATCAAGGCAATATGGAAAAATAACAAGACAGGCACTCGACCCTCTGACACCGACGTCATCGCTCCAGGTAACAGAGTGAGAATGTTGAGAACTAAAGGACCCTTCGAAACCCGTCAATGATGTCCAAGTCTCCATTGGAGGTTTCAAAGTGTCTGGTAACACCGACACCTACCCCTAGAGAGCTTACCTGGAAGGTTTCCTCAACTACGACAAAGGGGTGAAGGGCAACATCATGAGCATCCAAGGATGGCACCAAGACTCGGCTGGTAAATTTGACGTCTTAGGCGACGAGAACCCCGGGTTCAAGGCGCGCAAAAAACTCATCTCTAATGGGCGCTTTCCGCTGATGGCGAGACTCCACTTTGACCTGGCTCATCAACCAAAGTTCATAGTTGGAGAGACGGAAATCAATTCGACTCTGAAACAAGCCTCCCCTAGTTTCTATCTGATGAGCGCCAGCACCACGGCATACAAACTCAAGATTCACAAAGCTAAGCTTTCCACCATAGCTGATGCTGTGGTGGAAACGAAAAGGCTGTGATAGAAGAGGGTCAACAGTTTATAGCTGACACGCTACGCCATCCCTGCAGGCAACAGAGATCACACCTACACACACTCCAACACAGGTGATGATTTGTTTCCTGGACCATGACGCCTTCAACCGAAGTTACGCCAAGAACCTGTTCGAACTGAAACATTGCAACGTCAATTCGCTTCAAGTGATAGTTAACGACCAGAAGGTGCCGAACGAAGAAGGCAGTAGAGTACCTGGCACTACACACGGAAACGGGGATGTTCGAGGGTTCGCGCTCCTGCGGCATTTCCTACGAGGATTTCCTGAATGGGTACATGGTGTTCCCGCTGGATTTAACTCCGGACAGGTCGCACAACAGGTGTAGAGTGAACCTTATAAAAGCGGGTCAGCTGAGGGTGGAGCTCAGTTTTGGCGCGGCGCTGACGGAGACGACAACAGTGCTGCTGTACTTGGTGTACGACAAAGTCGTCGAGCTGACCAGAGATCGACATCCTATCACAGACTACCACATGAACTGAAGACGAGAGAGTAGTGCATGAATACACTTGAAATAGACAGAGTGTTGAAGGAAAACATTCACACGAAACACCATTTCCTAGGTGTTTTCTCTTTCACTATACTTAGGCACCCAGTCAAGGACACTTGTTTCGTGAGTAATACCGATCCTCAATATTTACCAGGTCAACATTGGGTGGCGTTCTATGTGTCGAGGACAGGAGAGGTGTACTACTTTGATTCATTCGGTTTACCTCCGCTGAGCGCAGAGTTCTTATCTTTCCTGAGACATTCTGCTCCGTTCTAGACGCAAAGAAATCGTATTCAACTCCAAGACACTACTGCTGACACCTGTGGAGCTCATTGCGTGCATTTCCTGATTGAAGCATGTCGAACAAGACACCCCAAGAAGAGCATTCTGCAAATGAGCAGAAACCCAAAACTGAGCGACCGGTCGGTGAGTCAGAGGCTAGCGATGATGACGATGATGTGAAGACAGAAAAGGGGTGCTGGAAGCATGTACAAGTCATGCTGACAAATGTCCTATGTGTGGTGTTGGATTTCCAAACTTGTGCAAAGTATGTTGGAGAAAGTCGACTGTGGCACTGACAAAGTGCGACTTTGCGGACTCCTGAAATATCGAGCGAAAAAGTAAAATATTTGATTAAAATGTTGTTTCATGAGAATAAAAAAAACAAATGAAAAATAACTTATTTCGTTGTGTATTTATTTCCTACATATGTTATCACATACAAGAAAAAATATACCAAACCTCATTTGTATAATTAGCCCCGCCCCTTAGGGGTCACATGACTAATCCCCTAATTAGGTCATAATGACAGCTACTAGTCCCCTAAATAGGTCACGTTACCATGGTTTCCAGAATGCTGGCCTCTGATTGGCTGAGAGGTCCCCACGTGACCCCACTAATCCCCTAATCAGGTCACATTACCATGGTTACCAGAATGCTGGCCCCTGATTGGCTGAGAGGTGGTTTCTAATCCTCTCAATTAGGTCACATTGCCATGGCAATGGGTCACATGACCAAATGGAGGCCTCTGATTGGCTGCATGTTGAGTGAGTAATATCCTGTAGTTAACTATAGTCCCATTCCGATACATACTATACTACTCATGCATCATTCCAACCCTATATATGGACTCGCCACCACATAATTGATTCATCATGGCAATAACTGGGAATGATGCACTCCTGTATTAGCAAACCTGAGAGGGGCTAATCTGTTTAATGCTTTACGGCCCGCTAATGCATCAATGCATCATGCCAGCCCTACGGATACATATTCCAGAGGGTCCAAATGAAGTGCTGGCGAGCAGTCTTACCAGGAATTGGTGCATCATGACAACCATGATACAACCATGATACACTCCTGCATCAAGGGCCCTTAAAGGGTTAATGCTAACCTGACTGTAGGTGGGTGAGGCCGGGTCCACATCCACAGTAGCGAGGTAGTCAGGCCGTTTGACAGGGGTCTGTGTGTAGATAGCGGGCAGGTAGATGATCTTCTCCCGGGGACCGTTCCTGTAGGCATCCATTGGGCTCTTGTACCCCGGGCCTGGACATGAGCTCCCACTGCATGCTGCAACATAACACAGTCAGTGGGCTTTTGAAGTCATTTCAAGCTTGCTGGAAAAAAAATTTTAAAAAGAGGAAAATTGTCTCGACCCCATGCTTAATTGTGGGGTCTCACAATACCATGTATAATATACATTACTGATTACTCTAGGTGAAAGTATGATGATGAGGCAGGCTTGGGTAAATAAGGTTTTATGTCATGGCTGATATGAACGTCACTATAGATTAGTACTAGAACTGCCATATTCAATGGGGGGCATTGAATACAATGTATTCAATGGGTTTCCGCCATCTTGGATTTTGAACAGATCTGAGCTGTTTTTCTTTATTTAAAGGCAAAATGACCCCCTAGGCCATGACATAAATGCAAATGTCCATTCCAGGGAATAAATTTGCATCGTATTCACCTCGGTGAGGCCTGTCCCCATTCAACTCTGCCTATAAGGCGTCGTTGAATACGGACATCCTCACCTCAGTGAATACGATGCAAATTTATTCCCTGGTCATGGACATTTGCTTATTTATTTTTTTAAACCCTTATAGGTTGTATTTTGTGAGAGACAACCGTATGTTGTTATATAAAATGATACATAAAATGAGAATAAATAATAATGATATTGATGTATTGAGTGAGAACAATTGTTGTAAATATTGATAAGACACATACAATGTGGATAAGAAATGGGCCAAACCTACCATGAGTATTGTGATGGGATGGTGTGGTGGGTGATGAAAATGAATGTTAAAAGAATTAGAATAAGATATAAGATTGATGTTGACATAAACCAGTGTTTAGGGGGCAGCCCCTATGGCCTGCTGAACCTTTATGTTTGAGTCTCTGTATATGTATGACTTATAGGAGTCCGATGACCAGTCGCCAAATATTTGCACGTCTGTGTCTGTGCAGCCAGCTCTAGAAGCTTCCGTGGCTGCTGCCTTCCTCAGAGAGTGAAGGCTGAATGGTGCTGGAGGAATGTTCAGGTTTGCCAGTATGTTTCGCCACCGTCGGTTCATATAGGTTGTCGGGATGGGGGCCCTTGTGTCTGGGAACATGAACATCGGTTCGTTGATGTTCTGAGTGGGTGTGTCCATGACAACTGCCCTGAGGGCCCGTATGGGGCAGTACCGTTTGTCCTTTGTCGGTATGAGGGTCACATCTCTGACTTGGTGGTACTCCTGTAAGTTCTTGCCGGCCTTTATATGGACCATTGCAAAGTCATGTGTCAGGCGCAAGTCACCTCTTGTGAGGTGGTATATAGCGCTGTACTGCACCACTGATGGGGGGAGAGCCTCTGACTGGCGCATTGCACCATGGAACAGGAGTAGTATTACTGCCATCTCGATCCGTCCCCATGGGTCAATGGTAATTGACCCTATTATCCTCCTGAGGGTGGTCATGGGTACCGGAAGCTTCGGGGTCGGAGTGTAAGACTTGTCCCTTTTTACCGCGTCCAGTGTCAGTTTTACCCTTGGGTGGAAGAATGGTGTGAGTGGCATGCCCAGCCTCTCCATGTGAGCTTGCACATATGAGACTTTGTTGCTGATTATCCTTGGGCATTTGTTTGTCAGAGTCATATATTCCACAAATGCGGTGAACTCCTGGTACGTGGGAGTCTGAGGATTGAACTGCATCCTGTAAACAAAGCCTAGGTACAGTTTCATTGTGGATGCCCAATTCTTGTCTGTGCCTGGTGCCCTCACCCTGGACTGCCTCCAGGCTGCTCGGCGCTGTAATAATTGGAACGCCAGATCTGGAAGAGAGGCAAGGTGAGGCAATCTTTAGAAAGTATGGGCATGGTTTGATGACATTCATATCACAGTTCTCAATGTGTATCATGGCATCATTCTTGTATTAGTCTTTGAGATGAGCACGACTAAGGTTATCAGCAAATGTGTTCTGTATGCCTGGTATATGATCATAGGTAAGTGTTACATCAAATTTTGCCTGGATCATCCAGGCGGCCCTGGCACACTCAAGCAGAATCCTATCATGCCCCCTCCCTGACCTGAACACCAATACTGCTGATTCATTATCACAATATATATGAATGCGGCCGCCTTTGTCCTTGGGGCCTATGAATGTGTGTAGTGCGACTACAACATTGGCGGCCTCAAGGTGGCATATGTTTTTTACCCCATCCTCTTTTGGTGTCACTTGGGAGGCATAGGCTGAGCACCCATTGGTGCCCCCAATGCCAGAGGGGCATGTGTCGACATATAAAGTTTGAGTATGATGGGTGGGGGCTATCAGGCCTATGCCCTTCCAGTCAGCACAGAATTCTTGGAACCACGCAAGGTCTTTTCGGGCCTCTGAGTCAATATTAACTATGTGGAACAAAGCTCCCAGTAAACTTTGGAATTGCTTCTTGGTTACTGTTTTCCTATTTGCAAAGCTGTTGACCTTTTTCTTTACCTTTTTCAACTTTTTGTGTGGAACTGCAAGGGTCATATTATGCGTATCAATGTCCACCCCAAGCCAGGTAACGATGTGTGCAGGAGGCTGGGCCTTGTCCTTAGCTTCCGGAAGGCCAAGGTCCTGCAGCAGCTGCCGGGCAGTCTCAAAGTGGGTGATGGTCGTGTCCTCATCTGGGGAAACAATAATAACGTCGTCAAGATACATCTTGGCGTATATACCTCATTTCTTCAACATTCTAACAAATGAGTCCGCCACTCTCTGCATGTGTGAGGCTGAGGCGCGTGACCCAAATGGTACTTGTATGTCACAGTAGTATTTGTCCCCCCGTGTGAAGCAGAGGAGAGGCCAGTCTAAAGGGCAACTGCCCAGGTACTTATAAGCCCTGCTGATATCTAAGCTGGACAGGTAACAATCTTGACCTAGGTGGACAATCTCATTGGCCATGCCCTCTACCGTAGGGAGGCTGTGTGTGCGCTGTTGTCCAGCGGCAGTGTTTTTGAATATATATGCATTTATTGACGATTCAGTGGGGAAACTCATGTCAGTGATGACTCGTCTATCTTTTGAGTCCCTTTTTGCCCTGGTCATCAGTGGTGAGATGTGTGCCCACTGATTGAATGGGGGGACATCAAATGGGCCCTGAATCCCACCCAGCTGTATTTCTTTCCTTATTAAAGCTTCTACATGTCTAGGGTATTGGCGAGCGCTGGAGTGGTTAGTAGTGTCAGTGTTTGCTGACACGGGGCCAAGGTATCCTAGGGGGAATCCATATTTGAGGAATTCTAATAGCTGAGAGCCTTCACCGGGGGCACTGAGTTCATCGCACCATTTTTTCAGATTAAGCTTTGTTGGTATAGGCTGATGGGCAGACATGAAATTTGGTAGGCCTGGTGCCTTGACACTCGAGTAAATACTTTCCAGGTGAGGGATACCGCACCGTTTATCAAAGTCCGGCCAGTGGGTCTGCCTATGTGCCTTGAATGTGTGGGGGGCAATGTCAATATTAGGATCCATGACGTTGGTTTCACACATGTTTCTTCTATCATCAAAGCTGTAACTCACCGACGGGGTTCCGTGGTCCCTCGACGGGGTGGCTTTGAAGTGGTTGCCAGGGGCCCCTGTCGCCCCCCGGCCAACCACTCGAGTGGCCCGCTGCTCTGTGTCCCGTGGGTATTCCTAGTGTTTGGTTGACCTGCGGGGTTGTAATATTGACAGAATCACTTAAAACATTGCTGTTTTTGTGTTGATTTTGTGAAAGCGCAATGTTGGGTCTGCCATCTTGTACAGAGGATGTTGGGATAGTGACGGTGGCTCCAAGCGACGACCGTGGGGGCCACCATGTTGTTTACAGTCATGAGGGTTTCCCCGCGCCAGTTGGCAGGGTCCCCGAAGGTGACGTCATAACAGGGGGCGTGTTCAAACTTGTTTTCACGGCGGCACGTGCTGGTAGGGAAGCCATGTGCGTTAATATCATACAGTTTACACACGCTATCAGTTTTACAAGGTGCTATGGATCTAGACGTGAATGTTGACACTTACGCTGATCCAGATTGGGCCTGGCGATCAAGGGTGCAGGGTCGACAGACCCGTCTAGGCGTTTTTTGTGAAGAAGTGGTTGAGTTGTTGATCGACCAGGGGATGGCCGGGCTGTGTTGTCGAGGGGAAGGCGGTGTGTGGGGCCGCCTGCTGCGGTGCTTGGGCGTCCCTGTTCTTCCGTTCGCAGCGTCCAAAGCTGTGGGTACAGGGCCGGCCCACAGCCTGGAAGCAGTATGTGCAGAAATGGAAGACTGGTTTGCTGCCGGCCATGTGGTGTGACCTCGACTGGCACCCACCCTGGAAGTTGTATACATAAATTGGCCATGGTGACGCCGCCGGCCGGGAGAGGGATGGACGGCGTGTTAGATGACTGGGGGGTGTGGCTACCATGCCCGGCCTGCCGAGGGGCTCTCCCGGGAGGCGGGACGAAACAGAGGAGGTTACGAGCTTGTTGGATCTTATTCCAGTTATCCCACTCGAAGTCCTCGTTCTCTATAGAGTCAAATACAAATTGTGACCATGCCAACACACCATCCCACTTACACTCCTTTACATCTTTGGTTATGTCAGTGAGGTGGTGGAGCATGTGGTTGAGGTTCTTGGATGGGTACGCCCCTTTCCTTATGAGAGTAGACAGGGCGTTTATATACTCGAAGTCCTGCATGGTATGATGGGCATCTAGTTTCTGCTTGAGTGTGGTACAGCCCTTTCTCTCTAAGTACATATATGGCTTAGCATGAAATTGTCGTTGAAACGGGTTATTCAGGAACAACGCCTTACCCTCTGTCAGCTGGTGTTGCTATTTCTCCCTAAGTAGTTCTCGTGCGATGAAATCCGCTGCCCCAGGGGCTGACTGGAGAGCATGTGGCCCGGGGATGGTGTCGTCGAACATGTTGGCGGGCCTGTCGGCGTTGGCACGCCGATGCCTGAGGTGAGCTGTCATGTGGTCCCTGGAGGCGTCGAGTGCAGGTCCCCGTCTCGGGTAACTGTGGGCTCGGGACTCCTCCCTGGTAAGGTTAGTCTCTATAAGCATGTCTAGTTTTTTCATTAATAGAGCCGACCTGGGTCTTTATGGTCCCCACATCCTCCTCCAGGATGGAGACATGCATAGATGTATTGGACCTGTTGGAGTACGTGGTAGTGTTATTGTGTCGGGTGGCGTCCCGTCGTGAGGGTTTTGTGCTGGCGGCCGCCATTGTTGCTGAGGCCGCGGCCGCTGCCAAAGCTACATCTGGAGTGCCTGGTTGTAAGAGGGCGGGGGCATGTTCACCGGAATGTCCTGTACCGTAACCATGGTGACATCGGCTGGGACATCCTTCTTATCTCTGAGACCTGGGCATGGAGGGGCTTCACCTGTGCCTACACTTTTAACCGCCTTGGGCTTCTTTGGGGCCTTCTTGGTAGGGGCCACCGCCCGTCTATCTCTTGGTGTTATAATCCACAATTTTCACCATTAATCGTCAGCCATCCGCAGATAAAACAGTTTGAGTGATAAAATATACTTATGTATGCGTGGAATGGCAAGTTGAAGGCTGGTGATAGGTGTATTCAAGAGAAATGTGGCCAAGATGAAATTGAATGATACGTGTTGGTATGTGACGAGTGAAGGAATGAGGTCGGTGGTAGGTGGGTGAGAGGTGAGGTGAGGTGAGAGGTGAGGGGGTGAAGGTCACCTGAGAGGTGTTGGAATAGAACACCAGATTTCAGTAATGACTTCTCATTCACCCCTTACAGCGCAATGAGTTTACCATTATATTGTCTCAACCCCACAAATTTGTCAAAGTAGGCCAGAGAAAAGAGCATCATTGCACTGCGCATAAATGGCATAATTAGCTTAGGACTTGTTTAGGAGTTTTTGAACACCCGTCTTGGTCACGCGGACTCAATGATGATGCACCAATGAGGTACTGGTGAGTCTGCTCATCAGAACTTCATTGGTGCATCATACCGACCCTCTGGGGAAAGTTTCACAACAATATGGTCTGCATCCTTGGCCAGGAGGTTATTCCTTAACCCCTCAAGGACCTTAAGGGCCTTAATGGCCGCTGATGCATTAATGCATCATGCCAATTTGGGCGTCATGATGCACCAATGAAGTGTTGGCAGTCTGCTCATCAGCACTTCATTGGAGCACCATGAAGACCAGACATATACTCCTGGAGGGCCGACATGCTCCAAGAAAGTGCTGGCAAGCAGACTTGTACTTCATTTGTGCATCATGACGACCAATGGGCATGATGCATTAATGCATCAGCGGCCCCTGGAGGAACAGGCTATGACTACATATAATGCTTTATACCACGATTTCGGCACTTCCGGTGGGTTTATATGCAGTTTAGCCGTGCATTATTCTGCATATACCACCCATGTGCATTTTTGAAATTTTTGGTATATACTTTTTCGGGGTCAAGTTGGACTTAGAATATTTTTGGAGACGCTGGCGGACATAGAAATTTAGCCTCGCCATTGTTTCAATGTGAAAAATTGTCCATACTCGTATCAGGATTGAACCCCGGCCGCAGTGGTGGTAGGCGAAGGCCTTGGCCATAGCGCCACACTGAACGGTGATGAAACACAATGCGAAAGTAAATAAATTCTAACCTGAGGTCCTAGAGGTACGTTTCCATTCAGTTTTCGTATTGATTCCAAGCTTGTCATGTTATAATATTAAAATCCCAAGAAGTATTCGATCCATAGACAAGGAATACGTGCTAATTTTCTCCATTTTCTTCGATATAAATAAGAATCCATTGATTTTCCCAACGTACGCGAGTCGCGGCCCGGTTCGCTCTGTGCGAAGCCATTGTTTTTGTTCCTTGCCGGGAGGGGTACCGCCGTGTTCACACTCACTTTTCGTATGGAATCCAACCATGACACGTCTTCAAATTAATACATACATATCCTTAGACATTCTAGATGAGTACTCCATGCTTGATATGTCCGATATATTCGAAATAAATAAGAATCCATTTATTTTTCAATCGTAAGCGAGTCGCGGTCTGCCATTCCCACCCGCCTCCTTGTTCGGCGAAAGTGTGTCAGTGGCCCGGATGTAGATATAGGTCATCCGCTCGCTGTACGAGGAAGACGCCGAAAATTTCGGACCCGTTTGGAAAATCAATGGATTCTTATTTATATTGAAGAAAATGGAGGAAATTAGCACGCATTCCTTGTCTATGGATCGAATACTTCTTGGGACTTTGATATTATAACATGTCATGGTTGGATTCCATACGAAAAATGAGTGTAAACACGGCGACACCTCTCCCGGCAAGGAACAAAAACAATGGCTTCGCGCAGAGCGGACCCGGGCCGTATCGCTTGCTTTTACAAAATGTATTCTCCTGGCTATAATCTTTGGATATCAGGTAAGAAATTAATACAAAATGGAGGAAATGGTGGTATAAACCTATTAGTTGATGCATATCGGGGCCCACGGGCTGTATATGCTGTATATACAGCCCTAGGGCCCTGATATGCATCATCTATTAGCTTAGTAAGCAAGGCATGACAATTAATAAACAAATGTATGCAGAGCATGACCATCTAATACAGATTATGTACGGCTCTAATGTCACCACAGAAAAGGGTTCACACTATGGTTTTACAGTGTTATAAGCAGTCGTAGCAAGTTATCAAAATACCTCTTCCACTGCATTGATGCATTATGATAAGTCAGAGAATGGTGTGTACATACATGAGTTGGAATACGTGTGTTTAAATGTAAATTGCCTTCAAGGTGTCCTTAAGGTAGCCCCCCCCCCCACTTCCTCCCGAATATAGAAATTTATGGGTCTGAATCACAGACCGTAAAGTTTTGGTTTCCCAGTAGTAATGTGATACATATACATGAGGGTTAACCCTTTAAAGGCCGCTGGTGCAGGAGTGCATCATTCTCATTTGTTGTCATGATGCACCAATGAATCACTGGCAAGCACTTCATTGGTGCATCATGACGACCATTGGGCATGATGCATTAATGCATCAGGAGCCTTGAAGGTTTAACAGGTTTAGCTACCTTTGGCCTCTGGTTTAGCACATTGCCCGCCCAATGCCTTATTCACTGTTGCAATACGCTCCGCCATTCTGCCGTGCTTTCTGAAAGAAGATGAAATAAGATGAAATAAATTACCTGTGTTGTAACAACTGGATATAGTTGGCTGTATGAGAACTGTGTGCCCAGCAAGCCGCAACTAAATATTTAACCTTTAACCCTTTAAGAGGTCTTATATTGTATCGACCCCGTAGGGTCGGCATGATGCTTCAATTTAGTGTTGGTGAGCAGTCTCACCAGCACTTGATTGGTGCATCATGACTACCAATGGGCATGATGCAGTCCTGCATCCGCGGCTTTTAAAGGGTTAAGGACCGTAAATGCAGAAGTGTATATACCATGCCCTTTGGTCATCAAGCTGATCCTTTCGGTAACTGTGGATCAACATGGTAAAAGGTACCCCCGCGAGGGGGTGCACGGGCGTACCTTTTACCTTGTTGATCCACAGATTTCTAAACTACCGTAATACCCTGTGTAGAAGGCCTACCCCACATATAAGATGCACCCAGACTTTGTAGGCATGAGAGGAAAGACATATAGATCTACATCACCTCTACCTAATAAATACCATCATGAATTAACTACAAATACATGCGCCGCCTTGGGCATTGAGATTGCTCTTCCTTACTCTACTAAGTATATTTTAAAGGATTATTTTTTTTGGATTATTCAATGAAGTTATAAGAATTTATGAAAGTCTTTGCCAACAACTTGAGATCAAGTCAGATGTTCTATTTTGTACAGTTAATGGATTAATGAGAAATTATCAGGAAACATCAAGAGTTTGAGAACCAACTCAATCTGGTGTTCGGATTGTGTTTAAAAGCTGTGAATGAACAAGTTTGAAGTTTTAACACTGTTTATCGGCTAATGAAAGCACCACAATACATAGTTATTACATTCATTCGCCAGATACAAAGGATATCACATGTTTCAAGTAATAAGGGATATAGTGCTTGGTACACAGGTGGTTTCCATGAACATATTGTATCATCAGATTTGTCATAACACATATATTACTATTATAATTCATAATCTGCCTAGTGCCATAAAATTACACCTCTTAAGCTTGATTTAAAACCATCCATATTAGGCTTTAACTGAATTTCAGCAGGTAACATTTCCCATATTTGATTTCCACGATATAGTGGACTACTTCTATATATCTCCATCTTTGGTCTGCTCACTTTAAGTTTTCTCTTATCATGTCTTCTCAATTCTCTTGGGAGAATCACAATATGTTCATCACTTTGAGCATATCTCTACATATAACAGGCTAATGCCTTTTTTCGTCTAATTCTGAGTGATTCAACATGACATCGTGTTAAGAGGTCCATTATATGTACATCTTGGGCATTTTTCACCTTTAAACATGCACGCAGGCAGTGGTTTTGTACCGTATCAATATGATCTACTATTGTTTTGGGTCCTGACTCATGGATGAAACTACAGTTTTCCAATAAAGGTACAATCATTTGTTTGTATATTCTCAAGGAGTTATCAACATCAATGTTTTTTACAATATTGCGCAGTTGTTTCAATTTTGATGTACCCATCCCATTGATCTTCTTACATTGCTGCTTGAAATTGAGGTCTTTATCAATAATTACCCTTAGGTAGTTGAATTTATCTACATTTGCTAGTACAGTACCCTGCATAGTGATAGTACTACAGTTTATATGTTGTCTTATAGAGCTCACAACAAGGTTTTGGTATTTTTAACATTCACTGTAAGAACATTCATTTTACACCAATTTTCAATTTCATTTACATCATTCTGCTTTAGTGTAGCCATTATTACGGGATCTTTCCCATTTATTACCAACGCAACATCATCAGCATAGAGGAAACACTCGCAATTTGTTACTCGTCTTGCGATACTGTTCAGATATATGTTGAACATCAATGGCCCCAATACTGTACCTTGGGCCACACCACAATCCATAACTTTCTAACTAGAACTCATGCCATTGACCTTGGTAATCTGGTATCTATTTAATAAAAAGTTCTTTAACCATCTTATACATTTTTCATCACAATTTATATTTTGTAGTTTTGCTATCAATATGTCCAAATTTACGGTATTAAACGCTTTTTTTAGATCTAGAAAAAGAATCAGCGAGTATTCACCTCTCTTTCGGGCTTCCAATAAGTATTGTACCAATTTAAAAATAGCATCGACAGTCAACCGACCAGGCATACAATAAATTAGGTTGTATGCCTGGTCGGTTGACTGTCGATGCTATTTGTTTGTATATTCTCATGTATGCCTGGTCGGTTGACTGTCGATGCTATTTTTAAATTGGTACAATACTTATTGGAAGCCCGAAAGAGAGGTGAATACTAAATTTATGTTCATTTATAATATTAATTTCCATCAGATGATTCATTATTTGTTTATGAACACATTTTTCAATAAGTTTAGAAAAAAACATTAGTCATTGTTATCGGTCTCCAATTTGACACCTCATATAACAACCCATCCTTTGGTAATGGTACAACATGTCCTATCTTTAGTACACTTGGTATATTTCCACTATCAAATGATTTGTTTACAAAAGTTGGTAATAGTATCGTTTTGCTTAATAGAAAATCTTTTACTAAACAACAGGGTACATTTTCAATACATGAACTTTTACTTACATCATTGATTGTTTTAAGAATTTTGTTACATGTTATCTATTGTGCAATTTTCCAGCGTTATTATACACTGCAAAAATGGTGTTTAGATTTTAAACATGTTTAGGTCTAAACATGTTTAAAACCAAAACATATAGGTCAGTTAGGTGTCTTATCGACTACATGTTTAGGAAATGAACACTTTTATTCTAACTACATAAACATTTACGCTAAACATGTTTAGATTTTTAGAGTTGAGACAGTTGAATAATAGGTGTTTAGATTTAAACATCAATATGTTTAGATACTTGGATGTTGAATCTATACCAGGTAGCAGCACTACCTTTGAATGAACTTTCTGCACATATTTATAACCAATTGTTGTGACAAATGTCCCCAAATCCCATGTTTATCATGGTTTCATTTCATAGAATGTCATGCGAATAGAAAGGGCAATAGAAAATTGACTAGATTCACCTTATGCCACAATCATTAGCATAAAATAATCAATAAGCTCCATCACTGACACCTATTTGATGTTATTCTGGAATAGATAAGGCAATGTCCTTCCTGCCAAGCTGTTGTACTTTCTCAAGTCTCTCATTCTGATGCAGTGTGTAATACATGTACATGTATATAGCTGTGGCTGACATCTTTGGAGACTTTGACAGGTAAATACCTGCTGATGTCCCCCCAGTAAATGAGAAAACAAACAAAATATATTTCTTTTAATGCATACATGTCTGCAAACCTTAACTCTCCATCAAATCATTTAAACATCTAAACAAAAAAAATCATAAACACCTGAACACAAAAATTCATATATCTAAACACAAAGTTTTAACCTAAACACCTACATTTCTAAACACTTGAACTAAGCACATTGTTTGGCTAAACATGTTTAGGAAATTAATGTGATTACAAAAACGTTGCAAGAATATGTTTAGAATTGTGTTTAGGATCTAAACACCATTTTTGCAGTGTACTATCACATTCCATTCCATCATTGACATATGCTACAATCTCAAAACATTTGGCCAGATCTGAGCCTATATTTATATAATAATCATTTACATAATCTGGTAGTACCTTGGCATTCACTGATGTACCTGTATCATCTTTCAGGTTCATTGTAGGTGTAGTGTTATTACCCTTCCCTTTTCTCTTGTTTTGTAGCTTGCTGTTAATATCATGTTTTAATACTTTTATCCGTTCTAGCAAGTGGTTTGCCTGACCCGGTATACACCTTTTAGCTTGTCTAAACAATCTTTTCTTTTTAACAATCAATCTTCCCACTCCTTCATCGTAGAACAAATCATTTTCACGTATTTTATGCTGCTTTATGGGATGATATCTATCTAGGTACTCAAAAATATGACATATAATTTTGTTATATATATATATATATATATATATATATATATATATATATATATATATATATATATATATATATATATATCCGTTTCTTTGGACTCTGGGCATATACATGTATCCCATTTAATATCATATACTTGTAATTCAGTCTTATTGAATTTACTCATATTTCTTGACTTTATTATCTTTATTGGTTTTTTAACCTCCTTAACCATTTTTCTAACAACAAATACTGGGACATGGTCTCCACAAATGTCATTTAGGAGCTCATACTCTTTTACACATGTACAGTTTGTATAATAATGATCTAACGTTGATTTCCCATATTTATGGAAATATGTTGGTGGGGTTCTTAAGTACTTTAAGCCGGTATCTTTCGAAAGATTTGACATTCTTCCAAATTTCATACAGTTCCTGCTACGACTGTTTACATTCATATCACCCATGATCCATATCTCTTTATTTTTATATTTTTCATCGGAAACTACATTATTAATATGATTGTAACACTCCAGTAAACTACCTTTGGGTGGTCTATTTACCACTATTATTACTTTCTGTTTATGTCCAGGGTAGCTTATTAATAGACATATACATTCTATGTTCTTGTTTATCACTGAAACTGTATCAACATAATTGGTAATGGAATTATCATAAATCAGTGTAGTTGAGATTGAAATGAAATGACTGTAATTATCTTTCTGATATATACAGGCAGGTGTGAATAAAACTTCAGAGCTGACTTTACCGTTGAGATTTAGACACAAGTCTTCACCATTTGACGCTAGTGAATTCCCCATATACCAACTAGAATTAGCTGCTTCACGGTGGATGACTCAGACGTTAACATGTATTTCTATAATTGCTGTGGAACTCTTTATATAACAGGGTAATCAATACTCCAAATTCCATCTAATTCCTCCACCCTCCTATAGCCCAATGGATCTTCAAAATTCATAAAACTATGGCATTCTCGGAGCTCCCCCTACCCCAATAGAGTGCTAAAAGGGGGTGGGGAATATTTTTGTTGGTCCTATAAGGCGCAGTATGGGCTTATTGTCACGTGTAAGACGTGCCTTATATGTGTGGTATTATAGTAAATCAAACCCCTATGGATAAGTCACAACCTGAGTTTACGTGGTTCCAACTGGTGGTCCTATAAGCCGCACATGGGGTGGAAAGTGGTCTAAAATTCCTGGCTTAATCTCTGAGTAAGATACAGAGGTCTGTATTCAATGTTGAATACTTGTCAAATATAGTCTTATATCTTATTGTCCATGGAAGCAGGTCACAGACACACCCCACAGATCAGGAAACCGCCCGGGGTGAGGGGCACTCCTCGGGGGGCACTCTCTATGTAATGTATACACATAATAGCGGCTGGCAAGGGTATTTTTTCAAGGAAAACTTTCAGCGCAATACAGAGAAAATACATGAAAATAGCATGAACAAAATACAAACTTTCTCCCAAACAAGGTCAGTTTAAGATATTTTGAGCAAAATCTAAGACTATTATGTAAAAAGTTCGCTAACAAAGGTAGGGTTTTGGAGGAAAACTCCATGAACGAGTGCCCTAGCAAGGGTAATGGCAGTCAGGGGTTCAGCCACACACCCGTAACAAAAAAAATTGAAGTGCCCCGGGGGGGGGGGCACCCCCGGGCGCACTCCATATCTTTTCTATAACTTATGTTTGTGAAATTTAACCCAAAGGGGCAAAATTTGGGGTTCTTTTTGAGGCACATCACCCAAAAGACACCCCCTAACTCTGGACAGCGAATTACCCAAATTGAATATTGCATCTGAAAAAGTTGTTTTTTTACAACTGCAGCTTTACAGCAACAGCAGCCCACCCCCTTCTCACTCACAACAAGGATTTTAGCTATGATGGCACTAACAACCCCCACCCTTCTGTCAGGGCCCCATGGCAACCTAGAGCCACAGATCCTCAGACCTGTACTGTAGTGGTTATCCAGTGGCATGGTAGAGTACCCCCCCCCCCCCCGCCTCCTGGGGTGGAGATCTCTGTTTTACGTGTTTTGGTGGTTAGCTGTACTTTTGTTGTAGTGACCTATTTAGGTGAGAGAATTGTTATGTTTTAAATATAATCTGCAGAAGATTATGCCTAAAGGAGTTACCATAACAGATAGGCTCTATAAACCTGGTGCTGCACTGTCCGCCCGCGACGTGGCTTTTACAATAGACTACTTATTTTTCTGAAGTACAGTTGTACCTGCTGTAGGTAGAAAACCAATGACCCTGAGTGGAATGTGCTGCAGCTACTACATGGGTATTTATAGCTCATTTACAACTGCAGCTGATGTTTGGGGAAACAACTACATGTATTGTCTTCTTTAAAGGGGAGGGGCGGGGCGCAGGGGATAGTACATGTTTGTGTGGAGAATTGTACTTGCAGCCATCTTGGTCTGTCAATTGTTGATCTCAGAGAAACCTAACATTATCTTTAAATAATCATTTTGTTTCATACTGTTGGCCCTTTGTAAGAGAGGGACAAAAGGTGGTACCGACATTTCCTATCGATCTAGAAATAAATATTAGTTTGAGAGGCGTTGCATTGAAATCTGAATGTCATGTTACATTACGTTAATTCATTAGTCCCTAAAGATAACAAAGAGCTGATTTTGCGAAATGCCCCGCAAGTAAATGAATTATATTGAACATAAAGAGGTCCCCCGCTACCCTCTGGCCTGTTTTTTACACCGCCCCCCCAAAGAAAATCCTTTAACCCCCACCCCCTATTTTGCCAGTATATGGTCAGTCCCTTCGAAGAGATCAAGCTGAATACACCACAAGCTACAGGTGGGTTTAGACTTGAGATTAGACTGGCTGCAGCCCCCTTCATTTGACCTCACGACATCAGTGGTCCTTTGCACGGACAGTGGGGTACCTTCACTAACAATAAGCACAGATGAAGATAACACCAAAGATAGCTTTGTGGATATCTTCCCAATTTCATTTCTATAGAAGCTGTCGTTATTTACAATACATTTCCAATGACTGACATGAAAAGATCCTATAAGGAATTTTTTTCACCCACTAGAAGTGGGTCTCTAATGTTCTCTACTGTACTCTATTGTACATTTCATACTGATATAGATCTGACCAATGGTCTTTATGTTGGAACTCAACTCAATGATTTATGAAGAATTTACAAATTTGGCCAATTCTAGGTTTTCAGAAGAACTCAAAGCAATATTCAAGCCTCATGTGTGGCTTATAGCTCATCCAAAAGTGGGGGGGGGGTGTGGCTTATAGAAGGGATGCGGCTTATATGAGAGAATATACGGTACCTTATTTTTGGCTAAATTCTGGGGTAAGAAGAAGTAATCAAACTCTTAACTACTAGCAAAAAGGAGTGGGCACATGACCCCCAACCCCTTTGATAGCCGCCACTATGGTCAGCAACTTGCCATGGCTACATGACCATGACGACCAATGGGCTATTGTCAGCAACTTGCCATGGCTACATGACCATGACGACCAATGGGCTATTGTCAGCAACTTGCCATGGCTACATGACCATGACGACCAATGGGCTATTGTCAGCAACTTGTCATGGCTACATGACCATGACGACCAATGGGCATGGGGCATTGGTGCAGTATCAGCTCTAAATAGGTTGGACGGTGAAAGACCAATTCCAGCGAAAGTGATGCAGGTCTGAAGTGAGCAGACACGGGGCAAGCACATGTGGGACAAGCAGACACAGGACATATTTTTTTTTTTCTATTATTTACCTATGATGGCCACATATTTTGAATATATGGGACAAATATAATTCTATGAAATTCCTTGAGAACCATAATACCCCATACATAAAGAAATTGTGGTTGTAATAGGTTTAAAACTGATAAGCTGTTCCATAAATGAGCAGACACGGGACAAGCAAGTGAGCAGATGCGGGACAAGAGAGGAAATTCATTCAAAACTCTCTTTTTCTGGACATTACAAAGCTGAAACTAATCATTTGATAATTTCAGAGGCAGACCTTACTTCACAGTACCATTTTTGTCCCATATGTTCAAAATGTGTGGGCATCATAGGCAAATAATGGAAAAATATATGTCTTAAGTCTGCTCGTTGCACGTCTGCTCATCCCAAGTCTACTCACTTCAGAACTGCATCATTTTTCACAAATGAAGTGCTGGCGAGACTGCTCACCAGCAATTCATTGGTGCATCATGACGACCAAAGGGCATGATGCACTCCTCCACCAGCGGCCTTTAAAGTCTTAATACTGCACTGCCCCATTTTCAAGACAGGGCTTATAAATATGCAAGGACAATAGTTCCTCCCAGATCCACAAGGGGGACACAATGATCTTTCTTTCTACTTTACTTTTCCCATATCCCCTCTGGGAATGCTCAGCCCCAAAGGGGTGGCATGATGCGAGTCATTCACCAGGGCTGCATGCATGCATCATGTCGACCAATGGGCATGATACATCAATGCATCAGCAGCCCTCAAAGGCTATATACACCATTATAATATCAAGTACCCCCCCCATGCCCTTGGGAGAAATAGACAAGCAAGTGTAATACACATCCTGGAGGGGGTTGCTCTTATTGTAGAAAGAGCTGTGAGTATGTGCCCTCTTTTCTAAATAAGGTGTGCACTGCTTCACCATTCAACTTGCACTCACCACATTAGTCTGAAAAGTCACCTACCTTGTTTAAAATAGAGAGAGCTGCACTACCAGGTACCTACTCATGTCACACGCTCTATAGTTTATTATACTGACTGACTTCTCCCAACTAGGTACCTACTGAAATCCCCCTTTTTTAGCACTGTACTTGAATGCCCACTTGTGAGCAAGAAAAGGGACAAGTTATAGCTACATGAAAAGAAAGAACTGGAAATGAGGGCATTTTTAGCCAGCTCTTCCTTTTACTATAGGAGCAACACCCTCCGGTCTATGCTAGTATATCAAGGACCTTGCCACTAAGATATGGATAAGGAAGTGTTGCCATCATGCACACTGGATGCTGCAAGGTTATCGCAAACAACAATACCCCTGATAAACTTTTAAGTGCCATGGTGGCACATTTTCAACTTTGAAAATCCAACTTAAAATGTGTCTGAGGCAGCAGTGCTATCCAATGTTACTATATCAAGGTTGTATGGTGATGGACTATTCAATATTGTTTAAACCAGATTGATGCTTAGTAATGGGTTGCCATGGGCCCAGTCATCGGCCTTTCTATGGTTTGAATTTTCTTTGGGAAGATTAGATTTTGAGACCCAATCATCAGACTTTGAGATCGAATCACCAGACTATACCACTTGAACCTTCGTATATAGGACAGTATATAGGCTATAAGTGTGATCCGACTGGGGATTGTTCTGGCGACATACACTGATAAGAACTGAAAAAATGGGGACCAGATGACCCTTGAAGGGAGTGTTACCCAGTGATAAGGCACCCATCATTGGATGTCAGTAGCTTACGAGGAGTGCCTTGGAAATAGGTAGTTCTGTTCAAGAAATACACTGTAAAGAAATGTTAAGACAAAGTAAGAATCATTTACAAAGAATTGCCAGAGATCCGCCCTTATTTTCACAGAAATTCATTGAACCACCATACTGCCACCTGGGGCTTCTTGTAAAAACTACATTGGTTCATGGAAATGCAATTACATTGGTTCACTGTTCAGTTTTATGATGATCCCTGGTAGATCCAATAGTTATATTTTACACTGCACCTCACCTGCAGTTGTAGGGTGCACCTTATATGCAGCGTGCACCTTATATAGAGGGTCCACCTTATATGCAGGGTCCACCTTATATGCAGGGTGCACCTTATATACAGGGTGCACCTTATATACAGGGTGCACCTTATATGCAGGGTGCACCTTATATGCAGGTACACATTATACACAGGGTGTACCTTATACACAGGGTGCACCTTATATACAGGGTGCACCTTATATGCAGGGTGCACCTTATATGCAGGGTCCAACTTATATGCAGGGTGCACCTTATATGCAGGGTGCACCTTATATACAGGGTGCACCTTATATGCAGGGTGCACCTTATATACAGGGTGCACCTTATATGCAGGGTGCACCTTATATGTAGGGTGTAGGTACACATTATACATGGGGTGCATTTTATATGCAGGGTGTACCTTATACATTGGGTGAACCTTATACATGGGGTGCACCTTATACACAATGTGTGCTTTATATGTATGGTACACCTTATATGCAGGGTTCACCTTATACACAGGGTGCACCTTATACACAGGGTGTGCCTTATACACAGGGTGTGCCTTATACACAGGGTGTGCCTTATACACAGGGTGTGCCTTATACACAGGGTGTGCCTTATACATGGGGTGTGCCTTATACAAAGGGTGCACCTTATACACAGGGTGCACTTTATACACAAGGTGCACCTTCTTCACAGGGTGCACCTTCTTCACAGGGTGCACCTTATACACAGGGTGCACCTTATACACAAGGTGTACCTTATACATAGGGTGCACCTTATACAAAAGGTGCACCTTATACAAAGTGTACACCTTGTATACAGGGTGCACCTGATATAGGGTGCACCTTATACACAGGCTGTGCCTTATACACAGAGTGCACCTTATACATAGGGTGCACGTTATACACAGAGTGCACCTTATATATAGGGTGCACCTTATACACGGGATGCACCTTATACACAGGGTGCACCTTATACACAGAGTGCACCTTATATATATATAAGGTGCACCTTATACACAGGGTGCACCTTATATATAGGGTGCACCTTATACACAGGGTGCACCCTATACACAGGGTGCACCTTATACACAGGGTGCACCTTATACACAGGGTGCACCTTATACACAGGGTGCACCCTATACACAGGGTGCACCTTATACACAGGGTGCACCTTATACATAGGGTGCACCTTATATGCAGGGTGCACTTTATATGTAGGATGCACCTTATATATAGGGTGCACCTTATATGCAGGGTGCACCTTATACACAGGGTGTGCCTTATACACAGGGTGCGCCTTATATATAGGGTGCACCTTATACACAGGGTGCACCTTATATATGGGGTGCACCTTATACACAGAGTGCACCTTATATATAGGGTGCACCTTATACACAGGGTGCACCTTATATATAGGGTGCGCCTTATATGCAGGGTGTACCTTATATGCAGGGTGCACCTTATATGTAGGTTGCACCTTATATGCAGGGTACACCTTATATACAGGGTGCACCTTATATGCAGGGTGCACCTTATATGCAGGGTGCACCTTATATGTAGGTTGCACCTTATATGCAGGGTACACCTTATATATAGGGTGCACCTTATATGCAGGGTGCACCTTATATATAGGGTGCACCTTAGACACCGGTGCACCTTATAAGCTGCTTACTATTGGTACTTTGTGCCAATACATGGTTAAAATTTAATATGACCGGCATGGTACACTGGCTGCAGTCCCTGAGCTCTCCTCCCAACCCCACTATAGCCCCCTCCATGCCTCTCCTCCTCTGGCTGCTGGGCTCAGGCACTAGATCTATCTATATATATTCACTAGAAATGTTTTCAATTTTCATTTTCCCATTTATTTCAATTATCTCATAATAAAATCAATGGACTGCAGCCAGTCTACCGACATGGCGACTGGGGGTTGTAAAAATTGACACATGTAACACAGTACTTTTAAAGTTTGACTGACATAGGGGAAAAGAGCAGAAGTAATTGTATGAATAAAGACTCAGTGACATGTCCTTGTATGTAAAATCCAACACAGCAAGAAGACCGGTATTCTCGGCACCCATAGAGGGGCACTACTAGGGTACTCACCCTGATCAGCTGATGGGGTTACTGTCCGCCTCAGCAGGTGGTGTCCTCCCGGCTGTATGTTAAGGAATGACACTAACTGTGTTGGTGATCCACTCTGACCCTCCTACACACACTGACTGCCCAGTGCTGTTAAATGTGGGGATGGAGGATGGGTTGGGTCCTGACCACAGGGGTCTGTTTTAAAATAGACAAGGATTTCCCTCTCTTTTTTTTAATTTCCAAATGATCATAAATTGTATGGCTGGTTAATGAGCATAATGCTGCCTTTTGAGCTACAGTAAATCACTGAAGAACAAGGAAAATGACTATTCAGAACTATAGTAGAAATATCTCAGCTGTAGAAACATAGGCTAGTGCTTGGTACAATGCTGTATAAACTATCATGTAAATCGTACGATTTACCCAGATTCTACAGCGATTGATGTATGATTTCATTGATAGTACAGTCAGTTGGTGATTGTACAATGTTCTGAAATAGACCCCACGACCTACGGTAGTAGCCTGTATGTGTGTACCCACAGTGCTTATGCGAGACAGGTGCTTTTTTGAAAACTGTTTTAGTTGTTAAAATTATTTTCGATACCCCTATACCCCCGCTCTTATTCAAGACCGGCACTTATTTCAGACAACTGCGTTTAAATAAGCCCTATGGAATATATGGGTAAATAGTCCGTGTAAACATTGACAGAAGTGAAGGTCCTTTTTTCAGTTGATTTTTTAAATTGACACTCACGACACAATACAGGGATGTTGTTGCACTACTTATCCAAAACCGCTACCCCAGAAGTCCTCGGCTTTGATGTTGGATGTTCCCATAGTTGACCACTCACACTCTATCTGACAGCAACCAGCGAAAGTGACCCAGGGAATTAGAAAACAGTAGAAGTTGTGTGACAAGCACAGAGATACAACAGTAGGAGTTGCAATGCTTTTGGCACGTGACGGTGCCACTTGCGTCATGTTTTTCAATCTCTAAGAGAAACTGAAAGTGACTTCTGAGCACCAATCTTTTTTTCTCTTTTTTTCTCTTTTCAAAAAGTGAAAGTCAAACTGTGCCGTGCGAGCAGCACCGCAGGCGATGGTATCATTATAAGATTGACCCAGGATGTATTATCAACCAATCAGATAATTCCCTGTATTCACACCTGCTACCCAACGTGCTGGTTCTTATCAGTGTTTGTCTCACCAGGTGCCAGATCAAGTAATGGCCGACCCAATGGCCTCCTTACAGGGCACATATGTCCCATATTACCAACACCGGGTCACATGATTGGTCGACATCAAAGGTTCAAAATGGTGTTGTAAAGAATAATTCTTAAAACGTATGTCCAGTGTTTTTACAGATTTTAACCCGACCCCACCCCTGTTGTTAAAAATGATCACCTCCTGCTGTGGGAATTGGCCCTGGGCCCTTCACTCTGCAATAAAATGGTATGTCACCTGCGTTCTCCATTTTTTTTAAAACCTTACCCACGAGTTCTAGGGCAAAGAAAACTGATTTTTGGAGTAATTGAAAACACAGATCTGGGGGGGGGGGTAAAACTCTTTTTATACAATCAGATACAGTAACTAGTAAATACAAACATGATTTAGCGTTCATCGTTTTTCTTTTGGAAGGCAGGTGACGACCCATATGGCGATATGGAAATAAGAGGCTGCTGGGTATGAGATCCCAGAAAATCCTAGTGAACATGAGTCATGCTGGGTGAGGAATATGTGAGTACATTGAGTGATAACGAATAATGTCATTTTGTGTGATACAATGTCAACTCTCACTCAGCTTGACAAACCTTCACTTACTTCAGTAAGACCTGAGAGAGCATGCGTCAACATGTGTCAATACTTGTCAACTCTCACACAGCTTCACATGTCTTCACTCATTTCCATAAAGATGTGAGGGGAACTGGGTGAGCAAATGTCAACATGTATCAATACTTGTCAACTCTCACCCAACCTCACATGTCTTCACTCATTTCCATAAGGATGTGATGGGAACTGGGTGAGCATTCGTCAATACTTGTCAACTCTCAGGCAGCTTCACATGTCTTCACTTACTTCAATAAAGATGTGAGGGGACCAGGGTGAGCACATGTCAACATGTGTCAATACTTGTCAACTCTCACCTAGCATGACATTTCTTCACCAAGCCTTCAACAATAAGAGACTATGGAAACTGTATGGATTCTCATGGCTTGTACTTTGCAGAGTGGGCCTATGGAGTAAATGTCAATATAAGAATTTATGTTTCACAGAGCAAGTTTCTTTTTTACATGGCATGAAATACATATGAATCAGGAACATAATGATAGCCAAGTATATGTGATTTAGTGCATACATTAGACATAATAGCTCATTTGTTTTGTCTATGGGACATAGCACTGAATTGGAATTGCATATGTTTTACATGATATCTAAGTATCTGTTTGTCCTGGTTTGATGGGATATGAAGGTTTAATGTCTACTGATCAGCTAGGTCACAGCTGATTAGAGCAAATATACAGGATCTCTTCATAGGCTGGTTAAATAACTCTGTATTGAGTGATAATAGGGGCAGATACTTTGTCCAACATTAGCATGACAGACTGTGTGAGGAGATGTGAGCATGCTTCAAGATTCGCCAACTCTCACCCACCATGACATAACTTCACGCACAATGACACATTATGTACTATTCTGTGTTTTGATTGGTCCATTTCAAATTTCCCTCCCATTCCTTTGTTCTCCTCCTGCTTTCAAAACAGGCAGAGGCAGCCATGGAGAACAGATCTTGTGGTAGGTGGTCATACAGTTCTAGATTGATTTGACTTGAAATCCTATGTGATAAGCATTTATACAGTAACACATTGATATTATCTACAATCCCTGAACATCTATCTTGTTGCTGAATTCAGCTATTTGTCTCAACACCCCAAATTAATGTAGAACTTTCTATGTGAGCAAGGCTCAGGGAAATTCTGGGGGATTCAGGCTGCCATATGGGAGTGGTCATTGTTTATCAATTTGGATGTGAGTGGGTGGTGAAAATTAGATTGCTGCTGTTTGTTTATGACCATTTCTTATCATTTCAACAGGCATTCTCAAGACTGATACAAGGAAAATTCAACTCATGCAGCTGACAGAATATCTATCCATTTTCAAGCAAAGTGGGCAACACATGACATGCAGAGGAGAGATATCTTCAATGGGAACCAGCATATGAACAGCTGAATTGATGTTAATAAAGTTATGAAATATCAGAAATCCACAACCACCTGCAACCCCCCCCCCCCTGCCTATCCCCCACCCATAAATTATTCTGTGCGTCAATATATGTGATACTGTGTCATGACCCATGTGTCAGTGTGTGTGATAATGTGTGATGACACATGATGTCATCATGTGTCATTGTTTGTGAAGGTTCACGCATGTTGACTCAACTTCACAAATTTGGCTGGGATGTTCACGCATGCGTCATATCTTGTCATGGTCCGTGATCACCCACGCGTCAAGTCCTAAGAGCGCATGGGGTGAGGCTGGCGCAGCATGACAAAAGTTGACACAGATTTGCTGGGATAGCATAGGTGTGATACATGTAGGGGGTGCAGGAGGCGCCTGTGGGGTGACAGGTCCCTCCTGGAGACTGGACACTGGGGCCAACCCCTTCAGGGTGCCTCCAGGGTCCTCCCTGCACCCCCAAAGTGTGACCCCTGCAGCCATGTGGACAAAGGGTAGGCAGTGGAACCTAGGACCTAGTACAGAGAACATGTGCTTCCTTGGTTCTCCTCATATCTACAGCCCAAGGTGAGTCTCTGAGATTATGGTACCAGTTGAAACTTATCATATTGGTGCCAGGAGTACTTACCCATGTGGCTGTAAAGAGTACATATAGTTTATGTGCTAAATCATGAAGGAGGAAAGACCTCCCATCATCATGGTACTGGTAGATAGCCTCTACCAGCCATCACCATGCCCATCTCTCCATTACTCAACCCAGGAGGAGTCAGGGCAGGGTATGTCCTTATCTCAGGATAGCCCCACAAGGAGAATTAATGTACATTATCCATTGGAAACCTGGATTACAACCATTCACATCATATAAAAGTGCCTCCAACTATAGGGTGAGTAAGGCCTATGCATCACCTACCACATGTAGCCTACTGGAGCATGGCCATGTGGGACTGAGTATTAGGGAGTGGTCATTTATTATCAACGGGGGGGGGGGGGGGTGGTGTGTTTGAGGGGGGGGCGTAAAATTTTCAGACCCCTCCCGAGGGGGGGCTAAAAAAATTTTGACCCGTCTTGAGGGGGGGGCTAAAAAAATTCACCCTCTTTTTAGCAAAAAAGCCCATGTACTACTATAGATCAAAGAGGAGCGCGAAAACTCTGCGCGCCCCCGGCGTGGGGGGGCGCAAAAGATTTTGACTGCCGTCGAGGGGGGGGTGTAAAAAATTTCCGCGCATCCGCGCGAAAACCCACCACCCCCCCCCCCCCCCGTTGATAAATAATGACCACTGCCTAAAGCCTCCAGGGTGCATGGCCTCACATCCCATACACTCACTCCTGCATCCCTGCCTGAGTGGTGCTGTGGTCACTCCATGTGTGACCACCACAACTTTAGGACACCTTCAAACTTTCTGCTAGCTATACTTTAGAATTCATGATTATATGTGTATGTTTATAAGCCTACCCTAAATTGGAAAAAGACATTAATTACTTATTCTGCCAATGTAAAACCATTTTGGAATTTTGATAGACAAAGAGTTCTGCAATAGGAGAAATTTCTACCCTAAATTCAACCACCTCAACCCCGAAATGGGACATTAACCAGGCCAATATCAATCAATATCTGGCATAACAGGAAGAATGGATAATTGTTAATGAACACTGACATTTGGATAATCTATATTGCTGATTTTGTGGAATATATTCAGACCCACACTCCAACATCCCCTTCTCATAGAAGACTAAACCTATAATTCAAGACTGCCACTTGTTAACTAGAGAAGAATAAGGGAGTGGTCATTATTTATCAACAGGGGGGTGGTGGGTTTTCGCGCAGACGCGCGAAAATTCTTTATGCCCCCCCCCCCGGCGGTCAAAATTTTTTGCGCCCCCCCTCGCCGGAGGTGCGCGGAAAATCTTCCCCTTTGATCTATACTAGTGTGCGGGCTTTTTTGCTAAAAAGAGGGTAAATTTTTTTAGCCCCCCCCTCAAGAGGAGTCAAATTTTTTTTAGCCCCCCCTCGGGAGGGTTCAGAATTTTTTACACCCCCCCCTGTTGATTAATAATGACCACTCCCTAAGTATAGGCCAACTGTGGTGTGTACATGTGTGGTGGGAGGACCTGGAAGAAGTTACCTCACAGCCCCCCACCCACCCACCCACCACCACCAGCTAACTGACTCAGTGGGAGGGTCTAGGTTAGAGCCCCCAACTCATCATTGTTGACACAGTCCACCCTGACCAAACACTTGTCTAATCCTGAACTATACCCTGGTTACTGACTGTTGTTCAAGACTGGAACAGCTGATCTGCAATAGACATTCAGACACCTTACATATTTATCCCAGCCAATAATAATTATTATCTGGCATATGATGATGTGAAGTGCCTATCCCTAACAATAGAAACTGGTTCACACAACCTGTAGACCACAATTGGAAGATAAACTGTTATCTTACATCTCACTATGCAAGGCAATCTGATATTATGATTTTAAATATGATATCCTCATATTTAGAGTCAGGGTTGTCTTCCTAACTATAGAAACTGGAATGAGGGCAATCTGATATTATGGTTTTAAATATGATATCCTCATATTTAGAGTCAGGGGTGTCCTCTTAACTATAAAAACTGGAATGAGGGCAATCTGATATTATGGTTTTAGATATGATATCCTCATATTTAGAGTCAGGAATGTCCTCCTAACTATAGAAACTGGTTTACAGAGTCAGGTGGGAGGTCAATAGGACCAGTGTAAGAGACATCAAGGTCAACCTGAGAGTCATCAAAGTCAGGTTGAGAATTAATGTCAGGCTGGGAGTCAACCTAAGAGTCAATAAAACATCAGGCTGGGAGTCATCAGAGTTAAGTGAGGAGTCAAGAACATCAACTTTAGGAGTCAACATGGTTTGGTCAAGAGTCAATAATGTCGGTCAGGGTCAGAGTCAGCACCAAAGGGTAGGCAGTGGAACCTAGGACCAAGTACAGTGAACATGTGCTTCCTTGGTTCTCCTCATATCTACAGCCCAAGGTGAGTCTCTGAGATTATGGTACCAGTTGAAACTTATCATATAGGCACTGAATGTATCATGAAACCATGCAGTGTTGGTTAGGGACTTAGTGTCTGAGAAAGGACCTCCTGGTCATGTACACCAATAGCTGCCACTACTAACACCCCCCCCCCTTGGGCTACGTTCTATAATCTGCATAATAAGTTTTTATACATGTATTTGTATCAGCAGGCATATGATATCACATGACATAGATGGATTTCCCTACTAGATATAACATATAATAGGGGGTTCCCACAAATTACACTGGTTTCCTGGCTTCTACAATTGAAACTTACAACTTACAACTGGTTCAGTCATAAGTGGGGACTCACAACAACATTAGCTATAGCACTTATATTAAGTTACAAACTAGGTAACATGATAATCTTCGTTTAGAAATACCAGAGGTTTTAAGCCTACGCTCACTATTAAAACTGCAATAACATCTCCCTACAACTGGTTGTAGACATTATTTCCTCCACCACACTGGTCCCATGTCAAGGAATGGCTGACACACTGGGTGCCCATACTGAGCCCTATATAACAGCCTTAATGCTTCATGATGACCTGGATGCATCATGCTGAACATGATGCAACAGTCTAACCCTCCAGGGATAGACATTCCCAAGGGTTGCCATGATGCATACTAACACATGGGCATTATACTGAGTTCACATTAATCCTCTAAGAGTCGCTGATGCATGAATCACCATTGCATTAATGCCCATTTGTCATCATGATGTATGGATGCAGCCCTGGCAGCTGACTCACCAGGGCTGCATTTATGCATCAGGTTGACCACAAGGGGGGTTGATAATGTTCTGGATGCCAATGGGCAGGATGTTTTACCAAATACTTGACACAGAATGCTTGGCATTGAAAAGTATACACATGTTTTAAACTCAACGTGGTGGGCATAGTGGGTCAAGAGGACAGGGGACATATCTCAAGCAGAGGGCCCCAGACAGGTAAAATCGACAAGGGGACAAGGCCACTTTTTAAAATGCCCCCTTGACCTATATTACTCACTGGGGATGCAGCCAATCAGAGGCCTCCATTTGGTCACGTGACCTGTGACGTCACTGGACCCCCATGGTGTATACCCATATATGGTCATGTGACCTCGACCTTGACCTAATTAGATGTGTGCATACCCAAATATGGTCATGTGACCTTGAGCTTGACCTAATTAGGGGACTACCCCGGTCATGTGACCCATCATTTTGCATAATAGACCATGCCCCCTTGACCTATTTAGGAACAGGACTATAGCTAACTACAGGATTCAGCCAATCAGAGGTCTCCATTTGGTCACGTGACCTGTGGTGCATGCCCATACATGGTCATGTGACCTTGAGCTCGACCTAATTAGTGGTCATGTGCTCCATTTGGTCATGTGACCTGGTGGTGAGTTCCTTATTTTGAAAACAGGCCAGGCCCCCTTTGGCCCCGTGACCTACACCCCGCGTGTGGTGAGCTAGTCCACCCCCCCTTAGCCAATTAGAGGCCTTCATTTGTGACCTGATTATGTAAATGGGGATTGGTTAACCATGTAACCTTTTTTGTATGTAAACAATATGTGATTTAACTGGGTGTTTTTTTTTTGGGGTAAAAAAAAAGAAAAGGGAGGGAAAACCCTTGGGGTGGGGAGGGGGCCCTTGGGGTGGGGGGCCCCTTAGGGTAGGATGGGGTGGGGGGCCTTGGGGTGGGGAGGGACCCCTTTAAAATAGGGAAAAAAAAGTTATATTATTTTAAATAGAGAATCCCCCCCCTTAAAAAAGGGGTGGGTTCACTGATATTAAAATTTTGTTTTGGGAGTGTTTAATTTGTGGTGAAAATGTAAAGTATATATATGACTGTGATACTTTTTTTTGTAATACCAAATTAGGGGATTACTGTGGTTATGTAACCCCTTATTTGTATAAGAGACCACATTCCCTTCACCTAATTAGGAGATTGTTGACTCTACCTTAAGGTCAGAGGTGGGTTTACTAATATTAAAAAAGGATGAGTGTGGTGATGATGTTGGATGAAAGAGGGTGAAGCAAGCAAGTGGTTAAAGTAGATGAGAATTTTTTTCACAGTATTTGCTCAATGCCACCACTGCACATGCCAGATTGAAGGATATGGGGATGGTTAAATAATAATTTTGGGAGAAAAGGGGCGAGGTAGGTTTTGTGCTTGCATCTCAGCTCACGGACATGCAGGGGTAAAGTCGCCTAAGGGCCTACTACCCTTAGCATACCAGCTGCCGTAACAGTCAGTCGCCAGCCGACTTTGTTTTGAGTGGTTCTAAGTGTTGCTGATTTATTCTGTGGCCTACCTCCATTTATAACATTTCCCAGTGTGATCTTATATACTCACCCTCATCCACTAATCTACAGAAAAAGGTGTTTAAGTCATACATGTATGTCAAATGTGCATTGTCGTTGCGATGCCACCTAGCACCCTGTGGTGGAATAAAAATATTCTAGTGCCTTAAGACACTTCACAACCAAAAATTATTACCTGTATTTAAAGATGTAGTTATTTTAAAGGAGGTTGCAGGATTAATCCATGATAAAACCTTAATACTGACTAAGGTAAGCTAAAAGCTTGCCCCAAAAAAAAATTTAAAAATACTTACCGTCTTTTGATGAGGGGTCAGGTTTTCTGATTGTGAAATTGATATACTCCTATCAATTTGTCTGCGAAGCATCTGGGTCTCTTCTTTGGATTTTAACCTGGCCCGAAGTAGAATGACCTCACACTGGAGACAAACATTCACGCCACCTCAGTTCCTCAGGGACATGGTGGGACCATGCTGTCATACACTTCTGACTGTTTTCAGATGAGATCTCATCTAAATAATAATCTTCCATTTAAGTTTCCATAAGTTTCAGATGATCTCATCTGAATTTAGATGAGTTCTGGCATATATTCTTGAGAGGGCTCTGCCCCCGAACCCTCGTTTGGCTGGGCACCCCGGAAACCGTGGCATCGTCAACATTCGTCTCCACGTAGGGCCAGGTTAATTCTGCAAGAAGTGAGCCTTTTGCGTCTGTGAAGACATTGGTTTCTCTCCAGAAAACATAGTCTGTAGAGTGCTCTGTGTTTCCATGATGAAGGTGGCAAAGGAAGTATGAGGGAACAAAATTTTACTCTTCCTCATGTACCCGCCCGAGATAAACCTCTTTACTGTGGTTTTAAATTGATCAAAGACTTAAAAGCGATTTAATCCATTTTATTTTTTTTTTTCACAGCAACCTTTGCTAGATAGGGTATCTGGCTGTTCGATTTTCACCTGCCATTTGATGTAGGCATGGATTCCTTAGTTCATTAAGTTTGGTTGGTCGCAGTGGGAAAGATAAAAGACTAAAGGATTTGATCCCATAGTCACCCACCGTGCACTGCATAAGGATTTAAAAGAAAAGATCTGAATTTTTCCAAATCACAACAGGTATAGAAGGTAACCCACACCCCAGGTTGGCAAAAAGAGGAGGAGCAGAAAGGGAGATTAACTTATTAACTGATTTGTTAGACTTAATCTGCTTCCACACGTGCAAGTTTGTAGTTACAAAGGCAGACATGTACAAAGGCAGGTACGTACAAAGGTAGACATGCACCCTGAGGTATTTTTTCCTGGAAGTGCAATCTATAGCTATTTTTTCCACTTCATACCATTTTCCTCAAATTGGGGGTGTGCCTTATACGCGAGGTACTACGGTAAGGTAGGTAGGTAGGTAGGTAGGCGGGGAGGTGGGTACGTGTCCAGCATTTCTGCTGTGTACCCCACACCTTTGGTAGTGAGTAATCCAATTAAACACTTTGACTTTTCTCTTATAAGATTATATTTTTCCTTTGTTGTTAAGCACCCCCTGTAGTTTTTGTATACAGTCTTTGAACACCTTAATCTCCTAACGTTCCATAATCCTCTTATACATGTAAGTCGCATTAAGGTAATTATCACAGTTGTTACACCTGTTATCCCGCTTTGATACACTTATTCCAAAAAGCATTTTTCCCTTTTCATGTTGAAAAGATATTGATGTCTTGGTTACTGGATTACAGCTAACAATGCGTTGATAGACACAGTTCCATTTGTGCATCATTCTATTAGCAATGAGAATGGAAAATTCTATTATGATATTTCATTTGAATATGGCGAACCATTTAAAAGAGCTATACATGAGAAATACACTTTTTTTTTTAATTTTCAGCTTTTTTGGTGATTTTATTCACTATAGAGTAGGATGTCTATGGAGCTATAACATAGGGAGCTGACTGGCAGATGGACTATGAAAATATACCGCTCTAGGAGTGGGGCCCTCCAGGGTTGAAAAAATGGCCAAGACCCTTCCTCTTCAATTGAAGTTTAGATTTACTGACTTTTCCCTTTCACCAATATTGAGACCTAGTTGTTTAATCCCCATGAGACAATACAACTAGACCTCAATAATTTATTAGATGCACTACATAATGCCCTCAAAGGGAGCTTTGGGGCTACCCTTAAATATGCTCGTTTCCTGTTCAAAAAATGGGATTTTTCAGACCCATGAGGAGGTAGGGAAATTCTGTTTTTAGGAAAATATTTTTTAAATGTTCATGAACATTGTAAGCGGGGACGGGCTGAATTCACCATCACATTCTAAGATTCTTATGCTGATGGACTAAAAATAATCTTTTTCAGAACTCAGGAAAAACATTTTGTCATTCTCACAAAAGAATCCACCAGACTTCTAAACAGGAAACAAAAATATTTCTAAGGGTCGCCTGATACTAAGTGTACCCATAGGTTACTACTACAAGAGGAGAGTGCATGTGCACTGGCAGAATCAAAACAAGCTACACATCACTGCACCCATACCCATCAAACTGGAAAAGTATTTACTCTATTTATAGAACAGAGGTATTCCTGATTTGCTTTGATACAAGCAACGTCTACTCCACAGGGTATACACTGGTACAGTCGCTACCAACTTACATAACCATGTCCAGATCCTACTCACATTACATTGAGATGAATCACACAAACATGGATATGTGTGAAGCTGGTAATTTTATAAGTTGTAGTCTAGTTATTTCCCCAACATTTTTAAACCTCCCCAATTATTCTGACTACTGTATTACCTATAGATATGTGGATACCTTATTGTCCATATGGACCCAAGTATACTATTTGTAGCAGAGTTTTGACTCAAGTACACATTTGATTTATCATCAGTGTCATTGTTTTAAATAAAGGTATTTGGATTAAAATCCTACTTTCTTGTTCTCTGTCAGTCAAACTTGACTGGTCCTAAAGACCTGGTCTTACCTGTTTTCCTCTAAACTATGAGAATACCCCTATACTGCCCAACTTTATCTGCTTTTCATTCTCCCCACCTGTGTACATGTTCCCCTGGGTTATGTGCTACAGAAATAACAAATATCTGTATAAGTACAAATAAAAAAATGCAACCTACTCTATAGTATCAGTATGTGTACACTAAAAGAATCACGACATGATAATGGTAAATTCTAATTTGTCCTGTGCCAAAAACTTTACACTGGACCATTGTCCGAGTTTCTATTAACCTGCCACTGTGGCGGCATTTTGGAAACCCACCGGTTAATGTTTCTGGTGTATCCATAGCAACCAACCCGTCGTCTAATAAAAAAATATTAGCACTGATTAAGGATGTACTCACCTTATAGAATACTGCATCAGTTATCCATGATAAATCTTAAATTTTGCCCACAGGCTAAATAACACACTTCTTGGATATCACCTTGAGTTTTCACCATGGTATCACTTGTTGTCACCAATCATAGGTGTCCTTAGCTGTGTGCTCATGTGTCCGATGCGTGTACATGCATCATGTGACCATACACCTGACATAGCTCATCACTCTTCACAGTACACTGATCGTGGTAGAACCACGATCTTTTTTTTTTACTTAAGCTGAAGGAGATGATTAAGAGCATCAACCATGATTGGTTATTGATCGCACCTTTCGTCCGCCATTTTGACGCTCACTGATGGAGAAAATGATCCCAGGGAAACGGGTCTTTCTTCTCAAACCACCAAAGGATAAATACCACCTGTTTGATCCTACACTGGTTGAGAGGATAACTGATGCTTTTGATGGTGAGTTTCCCTTCTTTTTTGACATAAATCCCAAGATTCATGTGATGATGGTCCTGGGCCCTGCATCCGACATAGCACCGGATAGGTCGGTGATGACGCTGATGTGGGGATTTCCCTTTTCACATCCCACAACACCATCCCCCTACAGAACCTCTTGCCCCCCCTTGGGGCCCCCGACTTACACCCCAAGTCTCAATAACATATTAGTTCACCCCGTAACCACTTATCCATCCAAGACAACATCAAGTGACAACAGTAGATGAGTTCAGCTAACACATTAAGCACCGTTACTTATCCAAAGAACGCTGGCCACAGTGCCTGGTTGGACTTTTCATCAGCCCGGCACCATCTTGAATATGTATCGTTGTTTGGAAACTGACGTCCATCACTGGGTAACCATGGTGACCAACCATTTGGTGATGCCCTTAACTGTTGCACACGTCATAACAACAACATTGACACGTGTTAACACAACTTTTTCACCTACCTCAGAAGCCTACTACCTTGACCACAATTTGAATTATACTGGAAATAAAAACGAATTTTTCTCTTTAGAAAGGCAAACCAAACACAAAATTCTGTTTGTCATGGTGACGGAGAGATAGAGAGTTGTTCCATTGGGAAAAACGATGCCAATCTCGAAAAGCTTACATAACGTCTAAAAAAAAATCCAGTTAAGTACCCATATACTCCCAAACCTAAAGGTGGGAGCAATTCTGAGCAATTACTCGAGCTTATAAAGCATAAATTGATACACGATCTCACCATGACGGCACAGCGCTAGCGCAGTGTCGCCACCTGGTGTGTTACCCATGAACTAACCAAAGCGTCCCTGGTAACCAAACCCGCGCCTTGTCTAGGTCTATAGAGCTCTATGCATTGTGTTTGTCGAGTTGATCAAAAAAGAATTTAACCTTGCTATCTTTCCTGTATTGACCGAGACCAAACTTGTGAACCATATCAGCTGTTCTACACTAACAAAGGGACTCTATTCTGTTGCCTTTTATCAAGGGTCTACTTTAGACAAGGCACCACTTGCTCGCTTCACCCTCTTTTATCCAACACCATCACCACTCTCATCCTTCTAATTTTTCTATTAAAAAAAATAAGGGTAAAATAAAATAAGATGTAATTTTTTTTAAATTTTCATTTATTCTCATTTATATAATAAACCACCCCTAGGCGGTCATGCACCCCTTGATACCTTTATCCAAGTCTAATTTTTCAACACTTTTATTCAAGTATCATTTCATAGGTAGACAAATAGTTCAATATACACTACTCCCTCATCAGTTACATAGTGATTTTCTTAGGATGAATGTTATTATGAGTACAAATAACAAATTTCAACATTTTTTTTACTTTGTTCACAGTTATATTATAGAATTTCTACTGGAAAGGTCTTGCTTTTGTCAGCCAATACACGTCTATAATCCATATTGAAAAGATATTTCATCAGTTCTTTCACATTCAGGGTATTGACAATGTCAAATATGGTACACACCCTTGTAAATTCATTCCAAATATCACCGACAAGCATCCTGGAAAATACCCACTCTGCATACATAGAAATAAGTTCTTCCTTGTCGGAGTAGCATCCATGATATTTGACCTTCAACTTATGGATTTTTACATCCGTAACATTCATCTTTTACTGTCCTATTAAACTCCCTGTGTAGTAAATAATGACAAGTGTCGGTCATTAATAACCTGGCTGTTGGTCGTTCCACAATTGTAGTAACCACTGATGCTTCAGCTCTTTCCCTCTTGGCTATCATTCAGCCTCCAAACAGTTTGACATCTTGCAAAAGTATTGAGGTGTTATGTAGTTGTTAATGCATACTCTATACAGATGCATTATGTCTGCCTTTTTGGATAAATTTTTACCCCTCAACCTTTATAAATGACAAAAAATGAAAACATGAATATTTTGAAAAAATGTAATGATACAAATTATTTTTGTCATTATTAAACATACATAATATCTCATAACTCTAACTAATAGAAATACTTTACCACACATGTGACCTTTCCCTTTACGGGTTCAAGGTTACAAAATATGATTTTACTGGTAAACAAGGGAAAAACGTACTGAAAAGAACCTAAATCCGTTGGAAAAGCTTTAACCTTGCAAACAGGCATCCTAGAATACATTGTTGATGATGAAGTGTACAAGATACAAAAAAAAAGAAGTTGTGACCTTTAGACTAGAGCAACAGACATATATACCCTTCATACTTTGCATTCTCACCGTACACTCAGAGTTTGACACGTTTTTCATGGCTAAAACTTGAAAGAAAAGTAGCATTTATTTTATCTCCCCTTAGCATGTTGCACACACAATGTGTGAATGCTTGCTGTGAACACAATATATGAATGTATAAGTACAAATAAAAAGTAAAAGAAAAAAACAACAGGTAGCGACACCCACTCATTGTGTTACTTTGATGTTTTACTCGCGTCAAGTAAAAACCCACCCCTACCCAAAAAGGATATTTTTTTTCCCCCCTATTTTAAAAGGAGCCCTTCCCACCCAAAGGCCCCGCCACCCAACCCTACCCTAAGGGGTCCCCCACCCCAAGGGCCCCCTCCCCTCCCCAAGGGTTTTTCCTTTTTTTTTTTATTTTACCCCCCCCAAAAAAAACACATATTAAATCATGTATTGTTTACATACAAAAAAGGTTAAGTGGTCAACCAACCCCCATTTAACAATCAGGTCACAAATGTAGGCCTCTAATTGGCTAAGGGGTGTGGACTATTTCCAAATAAGGAGCTTACCACGCGCAGGGTGTAGGTCATGTGGCCAAAGAGGGCGTGGCCTATTTTCCAAAAAAAGCAACTCACCACCAGGTCATGTGAGCAAATGGAGCCTCGCTAGGGCTTCATTTTTCTTTTTTTTACTGAAGTGTTTACCAACCGCTCCACTACACAAAGAGGTGATAATAATGCAGTTAACTAATTTGGGAACAGGTTTCATTGGCGCATATTAGTTTGATATGGGTTATATAAGATGAGAACGAAGACAAAAATAAAAAAAGGAATCATGTACAACACATACAAACAAATAAAAAAAATTATTACTAATCTTTAGATTTGTAATCTGGCTTGTTGTTCAATTTAGGTGACAAATTGTCCCTATCTACTTGGCATAATAACAAATTATAGGTATAACATGAAAAATTGACCACATTTAAGCTAAAAAGTAAATAGGATAGACTAGCAGTTACCCAAACGGTTGTTAAAAGTCATTTGTATTTGGAAGAATTGCACATTATGAAAACCAAAATACACATAGTTAAAGAATTAGCCATATATTGTTACGAGATGTAGTAGAGAAAAGTTAGAACTTGAACAGAGTACACAAATCTGATCCATTAGCACATTTCAGGTCTGAGGTCAACACAAGATGTATTTAGAAGGAGCACCCATTTAGTTCACCTGTCCTAGGAAGTTCCCCAATTGGGATCTCCCCACAGATTGGATTGAATTACTCATTTGATGTCATAGAAACAAATCAGGGTCTTCCTCTTCGTCAGAAGTCTCGCAGATTAGGACGCTGCCATCTATGATGGTAGCTCTCTTAAGTTTCTTTCTTTGTTTGTGCAGGTCCTTAATTCTCTTGATTCGGGCCTTGAATTGGGATTTCTGCTCAGACTCCTGGTACCAGTCATCGAGGTTGTTCCATAATTGGGCTCCTCTGTAGAGGGGTGATCTCTTGAAGAAGTCATGCCTTGGCCTTTTTACTGCAAATTTGACCTTGCCTTTGGTTCTGGTGAGCCTATCATTATCGGTATTTACGCACCACTTTGTGCATTTTTATACATGTACACCAAGGTTACTTCATCATGTCTCCTTTAGAGTTTGTCAACACTACATTCTTCATGTAACTTGTCAACAGATTTACTCATCACATCAGTACGGCAGCAAATTCTTAGACCACGATTTTGTAGTCGTAGTTTTGCCGTTAACGAGTGATTCTCACCAGAATGCAAGAAACTTGCAAAATCAAATATACTCATAATCATGGTCTTATAAACAAGGATAGCAGCGCTTTTGGTCAGGTCACATCTGAGTTTGGCAAATTTGAAGAGCCGATGGTCATATATGGCTGGTTCAAGACTCATGCTCTCATCAATTTTTACACCTAGATATGGATATGATGTGACCCTCTGCAGTGGTACCCCTTTAACAAGTTGTGGGTTGCGTACAGCTATCTTCATCTTCACATCCTGGGTATCACCGCCCTTTGGGATTGGAGTGACCCTAGCATGTTTCCACTCCTCCTTGTCTTTATAAGATCTTTTTTCTATTGGACAAAATTGGTCCAAGTACTCAAGCATACTAGTTTTAGACATAACCACATCTCATCAAAGTCATTACCCTCGCATATTGGGTCCCAGTCCCAGAGTTCAACCCAATCGGCTAGGTTATCATCTGAGTGATTTCTATTACTCCTGCATTCATATTCCCGGATAATGTCTGGGAGTTTTTCTTCCGTTAGGGTGGCAAAAACAGGTTAATGGTCACTAACCAAATAATCAAGAACACCACTAACCACAGGTTTACAAGTGTTTGTAATAATGTGTTCAATACATGTACCTTTGTTCTCAAATGGTCATGTATATTGGTTAATCAAATTTCGTGGACCATAGTCTCGACACAGATAATATAATTTTGCTGCTTCATTAAGAGTCTCATCTAGAGTGTTAATGTTAGTATCACCAAGGACCCATAGTAGTATATAGTATGTATTGGAACGGGACTATAGTTAACTACAGGATATTACTCACTCGGGATGCAGCCAATCAGAGGCCTCCATTTGGTCATGTGACCCGTTGTCATGGTAACGTGACCTACTTAGGGGATTGGTGACCACCTCTCAGCCAATCAGAGGCCAGCATTCTGGTAACCATGGTAACATGACCTAATTAGGCGATTAGTGCAGTCATATGACCCCTTGTTTGTAAACAACAACACGTGGTGTAGCCACGTGTCCCCTTGTTTGTAAACAAAGGGCGGGCCTAATTATGCAAATGAGTTACTCCTATATTCTTTGTGCGTGATGATAATGATAACTCGACTAGTTTTTTTGTTTTCTTTTAAATAAGTTATGAATGAAATAAAACACAACAAAATAAATCATTTTTCTTTTTTTTTTATTTTCATGAATCAGCATTTTTAATCAATCATTTTTTCTTTCGTCCGAACAGACCGCAAAGTCTCACTTTGCCAGTGTCATAGTCACTGACTCTCTCCATCATACATTGCACTAGTTTGGATAAATCCAGCACTATTTCGGCCAGATACAGGACCTTTGTCTGCATGAATTGTAGACGCTTGCAGCATCCCGTTTCCTCTTTTTCTGAATTCTTCCTATCATCATCATCATAGCTAGCCTCTGACTCACCGACCGGTTGCTCAGTTTTGGGTTTTTGCTCATCTGCATGACACATTTCTTGGGGTTTCTTTTTCGCAATGAAGGCCACAGGTGTCAGCACTAGTGTCTTGGAGTTGAACACGGTTTCTTTGCCACTTGAACGGAGCAGAACGCTTCAGAAAAGCTAAGAACTCTGCGCTCAGCGCAGGTAAGCCGAATGAATCAAAGTAGTACACCTCTCCTGTCCTCAACACGTGAAATGTTGACCTGGTAAATGCTGAGGATCCGTGTTACTCTAGAAACAAGTGTTCTTGATGGGGTGCTCAGGGATATTGTCACAAGAGAAAACACCTAGGAAATAGTGTTTTGTGTGAATGTTATCCTTCAACACTTTGTTTATTTCAAGTGTGTTCATGCACTTTCTTCTAGTCTTCAGTTCATGTGGTAGTCTGTGATGGGATGTTGATCTCTGGTCGGCTCGACGACAAGTAGAGAAGTACCGTTGTGGTCTCCATCAGCGCCGTGCCAAAACTGAGCTCCACCCTCAGCTGACCTGCCTTTATAAGGTTCACTCTACACCCGTTGTGTGATCTGTCTGGAGTTAAATCCAGGGGGAAATCGTCATTGGAAATGTCGCAGGAGCGTGAACCCTCGTACATCCCCATTTCCGTGTGTAGTGCTAGGTACTCCCTCACCGCTTCCCTTTTGGTAAGGTCGTGCAAGTTGGCGTCGTTCGGTACCTTCTGGTCATTCACTATCACTTGAAGTGAGTTGACATTGCAATGTTTCAGTTCGAACTGGTTCTTGGCGTAATTTCCTTTGAAGGCGTCGTGGTCTAGGAAGCAAATCATCATAGACTTGGGTAGTTGACCTGTGTTGGAGTATGTGTAGGTGTGATCTCTGTTGCCCGCAGGGATGGCGTAGGTCGTCACCTCCACTCTGTTCACTGGGTAGTCGAAGGGACCCTGTTCTATCACTGCCTTTTTGTGTGTTTCCACCACAGAATCAGCTATGACCACTCGACACATGTAGAGCTTAGCTTCGTGGATCTTGAGTTTGTATGCGGTGGTGCCCGCGCTCATCAGATAGAAACCAGGGGCAGCTTGTTTCAGAGTGAGGTTGATTTCCGTCTCTCCAGCTATGAACTTTGGTTGATGATCTAGGTCAAAGTGGAGTCTCGACATCAGCGAAAAGCGACCGTTCGAGATGAGGTTCTGGCAAACCTTGAACCCTGCGTTGTCGTTGTCCAAGGCGTGGAAGTGACCAGCCCTGTCTTTGAGCCAACCTTGGACGTTCATGATGTTCTCCTTGACGCCTCTGTCGTAGTTGAGTAAACCTTCCAGGTAAGCTCTGTATGGGGTAGGTCTCCGTGTTACCAGACACTTAGAAGCCTCCGATGGAGACTTGGACATCCCTCAAGAGCGAGTAAGCTAAGTTGTTCACCTGAGCCACCACGTCAGTGTTGTCTAGTGTGTCGCCGTTCGGTTTCAGCACCTCCCATTCCAGATGAAGGTAATTTTCGTTCAGGTCGGTGTACTCTTGGGACTTACTGATGGTGAAATTGATGTTGCTCCTGTCTCCCAAAGAGTTTTTCGTTTCTAGCCCGAGAAAGTTTGACTTTAGGATAGTAGTTTGAGTTGGCGCTACGGCGTGCAGGTCAAGCTCAGAGAGCGTGCACTCGCTGCTCTTTTCGTGTACGTAAGCCATTGTGCTCCCTCTTCACGTTAGTGGTAGACTGACACCAGTGACCTCTAGTCCTTTTATTTATAGGCTGCCTCCCTAGCGATCTAAAATGTCCCCCCACCATCTCTTGCAAGAACCGCTTCCTGTTTGAGGAGCTTGCCTCCACCATTTGACCCCCGCTTTCTTGGGGGTCGTTTTTTTCCCCGCACTTTACCCACCAGACTCTTCAGAGCACCTACTCCTCTGTTTTTCACGCTGTTCTTGAAAGTACCTCCCTCCATCATATCCTTGGCCACACCCACGCCAGTGCGAAACCGAGTTTGCCCCACCGTCTTCAAAACGGGTGTGGCCGAGCGCATGAGTCCTAAGAGGGCGCCACCGAAACCATGACCGTTCTGGAAAGATTGTCCGCTGTACATGTTGATTCCGTTACCGAACTGAGCGTTGTAGTAATTGCTGTAATCTTGTCCGGTGGTGCCCTTCGATGAAAAGTACGGCGCTCGTTTACGTATCATGATTGCACCTTTAACGCTCGATGGGTCTCAGATGAAGTGTCACCGTCACCTCTCCTCTTATGAATAGTATGGATCAGCCAGTTCTGTCTCCTAAGTAGATGCCGACCTCGTCCAACCTTTTGGACTTCAAGGGAAAATAATCCAAATGTGAAAAACTGATAGCTTACATTCCCCCTTTCCGCAGTCCGCTTATCTCGACTGTGACACAGCTTAACAGAGGGACGTGCATGTCGCCTATTTGTCTGTCTTTAATGGCGAAGGTGTATACGTTTACATAGTACACGTCTCTGAAGGGGTCCATGATGTAGACGTCGGTTGTCGCCGTCACAAAATGAGTCTTCACCCCGATCCTAGAATGTGCGCCAGATGTTCTGTGACGAGCACTCCAGTGTGCTAGGGCACATTGATGGTGACGACCTTCGAATTTTTCAGAAAGTTCTGACCTTCTAAAGTATCTGTCAGGAGCAGGTTCAAGCGCTTGATGAACTGAACGTTGTTTCCTGTGAAAATGGTTGGCACGGGAAATATCTTTGGCAGCAACGTTCGCACGCACGTTTCTCTCTCCATGTCTTGAACAATGGCGTGTGCCATACTCCTCATTTTTCGCCTCTTGTTGGATGTCGTCAGGTATTGCTTGTACAGAGCAGAATTTTCTTGTGTCAACGTGACATTATTTGACTTCTTCCCAGGTTTCAATATCTGCGCCTCCAACTCTTTTTCTAACAGCTCCAGTGTCATTTCATCAAAAAAGTTCTCCTCCGTCCTAGTCAGAGGATTAGTGGTTCTGATGATCTTCTGCAGGTTGATTACTCTGTCCACCGTCTTCCAGTCCACCTCGGTTTTTTTCTTGAAGGTTTTTCTCTCATTGAAAACACTTTTCACCTCAGCCAATGAGTTCTTTGTGCGCAGAGGGACGATCATGATCAAATTGTTGTCTCGCACGTTGCTCAATTCTGTCAGAAGAATGATTTCGCTGAGAGCCGCTTCGTGGTCCTCTGATAGGAGGAGGGGTGAGTCAAAGTGGGTTCGAAAAGAGGTCAGAGAGTTCTGAGGGAAAAAGTCCATAGAACTGTTGCTAGGCAGGGTGATGTTCATAGCGTCCTACAAGATTTCCTTGACAGGAATCCACTCATTGAACTTGTCGCCATAACCTAACCAACGCACAAAAGCTAAGCGCTTGCCCTTGATGGTCTTGTAGTGCAGCACCTTGTCTATCAGGTAAGTCTTGCCATAATGACTCTTGGAGACCTTCTGAACCTCCTTCTGATAAAACACGCCCTTTACCTCCTCCCCAGTGTTGTCTTTCAGCTCAAACCCTCTGCTACCTAATGTTTTAGCGACATTGAACACTTGCTCCTTCCAGTTTCCCTCGTAACCTTTGTCGAAGGGTCCTTTAGCCCTCAACATTCTCACGCCTGGAACGATGACATCGGTGTCGGAGCGTCGAGAGTCTGTCTTTTTCCATATTTACTCTATTTGTTTCTTAGTACGGAGGTCATGTCTGGAGAAAATAGTTTCGCTGTTTTCCGCGCTGACATCAGCAGGTGACATTTTCAACCTCTTGTGGTGAGTGCGATTTTAAGAAGACACCACCTCGTCCAGTACGTCTAGGTAGCGATACCACAGCTTATCCTTCAGACTTCGATTCAAACGCTCGACTAGACTAGCTTTGATGTCGTCGTTTTCCCTGGTAAAAAAATCTCTTTGCTCTTGAGGTGATCTTGGAAGGTCTTGTTGAGAAATTCTTTCCCCTTGTCTGTTTAAACGGAGCGCATGTGTCTCTCAGCAGTCATTTCCTTGAACACCTTTGACGGAAGCCCCCCACGCATACCTGGAGAAAACATGTCCATCAGATCTAACTGCCACTGTTGATCGATTCCCCCGGTTATCGTCTTGTTCCTTGCGAATTTTCTCCAGATGGGTTTATGTTTAGTGTAGGCGTCCAGAGATCCCAAGGCGTCTCTGATGAAAGCCGAGTTTCGGTCACGGAAATGATGTTTCTGGAGTTTGGTGAAGCTGGTGAAACTAGAGGGTGCTTTGACATTGGTGTACTTAGCCACCACTTGTCTCTTTTCTTTTTCCATCTTGGTCAGTTTCTTAGAGCTCACCATCTTGGTGAGTCTGAGTGGGAATACTGATATACCATTTTATTATTCCATAAATTCTAACATATTTTGTATTAATCAAAGAATATCTATGAAATTAATACAGAGGTTGGTTCTAAGAGCTATAAGAGCGCTCAAACTTTGTATAAGAGCGTTCATGCCCCACTGCACACCAAACCAAGTCAGTTAGACAGAGTTTATGACATCAAAGGGTCCGACCTAATGGTTCACTGCACAATATAATAAAAATGAGGGTCTCAGTGTGCGACCTCATGGTTCAGTGCACAAACTAATAAGTTGTAAGTGAATGCAACCGGCCGTCACGGGTGCCTGAGCACCGCTGACGCTGTCATGAGTGTCTGAGCACTCTAATAACTGAACAATGGGTTACATAAGCACGACGTCATAACCGTCCGGTCGCTCTAGCGTCGCTCCTGAGCAAGCTAGGTCAAATATCAAAGCATTTATGGAAAGCCCATAATTAGACGGTCAAAATGAGCCCAAGATCAAGGCGGAACTCCAAGTATTAAGGAACTTACGCGATGGAGACTGAATGGAGCTCCGAGTGCACTACAGACAAACCGGCTCAAGTTACGCGCCTATCCAGTGGGCAGTTTAAACTTGGCATATTCAACTCTGCGCATGCGCAAAATAGCGGTTGTAGCTGCGTAAACGACCGAGTTATGAGGGTCTGAAGTTGCAGAACCGACCAAGACAATGGGGGACACAGCGGCGCCCATGGGGGTCCTTTGTGGACCCAGTGACACATGAAAGCCTCCCCTCAAACAATTGCAGAGTTAGGCAGATGCTACTGGCCCCAGTCAGTCTGGAGGTGCTTTTCCAAGATTTGCTACAAATAGCCTGTCTGCACCTCCAAGAAGACAGAACACCAAGAACCGCTCTAGAGGTAACATCTCCAGTCATCTCCTGCTACCTGCTATACCACTGCACTATGGTGAAACTATGCTAGACAGGCATTGGTTTCTATCATTAGTGGCCAGAGGGTATCTTCCTCAAGACTTCCACCAGAGGGTAAAGTTATTCATTATTACATTATTCCTCTAAGCAGCAGGTCAGGAGCTAGGTGTGGGAACCCACCTAGAACTATGCTGGACATTGTATTATTATTACCTCACAGGTGGAGTGGAACAGAACATTATACTTTATAACTTACTGTATATTTACTGTATGTACAAATTACCTACATACTAACTACTGTATGATTGATATTCCTTACATGTTGCCTAAAGCTGAATAAACCAGTGACAACTGGAAATAACACTATTTTATGAGAGCTTAATGTATTTACACTATATACCACTAGTCTTATGATATTTCTCATATGACAACTTGATCATGCATAATTACTAGTATGACAATACTGCATCCTGCATTCTTTTTTCTTGCTTTGATTACTCGTCCTGACGGAGGAAGGGCGAGATGTAGCAGCAAATCTGCTGCTGAAAGTCGGAGTTTTGTAAAAGTCGGCTTTGTAGTCCTTATGACGGGAGGTGGCGACACCGACTAGGGGAGTGGCGTGCTCGTAGTAGTAGTCATCGTCATCGGCGTCTTCCTCTTCCTCGTTCATTTCCTCCCTCTGCCGGCAGGTATTCTGTCCGAAGGTTTGTTGGTACCCCCTGCTTTATAGACTTGGTTTCCGATCAAGGAACCGGTGGGATCTCCCATGCTCAGCACAAGCTTGAATGGCATGTACCCCTCAGGTATCACCGCTGTCTTCCTCAACCTGCAGGCGTCGATCAGTAAGTCCACTATGCTAACTCGACTGGCGGGATCCGTTTTTCGACCCATCATCTCGCTCACCGAACCGTTGTCGTTCCAATTGACCAAGTCGGATTTTTGCAGTCTCTTAAACAGCTTGGTGGTGGAATTGCGTTTCCTCTGTGGAATTTGATAGAGCAACACCTCAAGGAGGGAAGCTGGGGGGGTCGGTGGTGGTACGAGAGCGGATGTAGGTATAGTGTGGTTGTTGGGATTTGCGAGAAAGAATTATAACCTATTCAACAACCTCTTGTATTTCAGCATTTTTTCGTGCATTTTTTAAAGTGGGGTCGTTCAACACTAGATCCAAGTCCCTGTAGATAAACTGTAGCACCTAGTGCAATGCGGCATTGGGATGAAGACCTTGTTGTGCCTGTCTGTAGTAATAAAGCATATTGGAGGGTGGGGATACAGCAGTGGCGAAAGAGGAGGGGGTCTTGTTTTCGTCTTTACCACTCAACATTTTTCAGCAGTTGTTATGGGGTCGTAGTAGGAGTAGTAGTAGTAGTAGTAGAAGTGGTGGTAACTACGGTTGTGGTGACGGTGACGTTTTTCTCAGTTGAACACTCGATGACGAGTGGTTGTCAGGAAAGAGTCGTAGCGAGTTTTATTCTATCTTGTTACGTTTCACGACACCCGATAACATTACCTTCTGTCATATTTTTTTTTTCTTCTTATGCATATATTTTATTTTCACTCAAATTTACACATGTCATATATCCATAAAAAAATTTTATCAGACTCCTTTGGAGTTTTATTTGGATCCGTACAGATGGTTGGACGCTGCTGTTGGTGCTGGTGCTGCTGGTGCTGGTGCTGTTCACACCTAAACCCATAGACATTGCAGGTCTGGCTAAAGACACTGAGCTGGGTAACCTCACCGGAGATGGATGCTGTACAAGATCACACTTTATTACCACCACCACCACCCATTACCCATGGATATAACTCTTCTGGCTGGAACCTCTAGCTGATATACTGTTGAAAGAACCAGAGACTTTCGCCCCTCTTGTTCAAAGCCAATGGTGATCATTTCCATTTCCGGACAGATGTATGAGAATTCATCTATCTTCTTAACAGATTTTGCCAAGGCATTCCGGACATAGATAGCTACTCCACCACCTTTCTTGACATTCCGGTCCTGCCTAAACAACTGATAGCCATCCCAGAGAATAATATCATCATCGTGTAAATCAGTTAGCCACGATTCTGAGATGCAGAGTATATCTATACCCTGAAAAGCACTTATAAGCTCTGCTCTCTTTAGAAAAAAAACTATGTGTATTATAATGTACAATTTTCAATCCCTTCAGGTCCCATAACTCCTTGAATGTAGTGGTCATGACCAGTACAAAGAAAGAAAACAAACGACAAGTACAAAGAAAGAAAACAAACGACACAACTAAACTAACCTACCTCATTGGTGTATCATGCATCATGACGACCATTGGGCATGATGCAATAATGCAACCGGTGGGATCTTCCTTGCTCAGCACAAGAATCAACTTGTGTAGGGGCCAGCTCTGCCGTAAGGCCAGCAGCCCCGTTTCTGGAGATCCCATGTACCAAACAGTGCTGCGCCCTAGTGATAGATGCTAACACTGATAATTTTTGACACAAAACTACAACCTGGTAACAGAGGTCACTACCTCACCTGTAGTAACCCCTGGAGGGCATTTCAAAACCATAGCTATAGATATCGTTTTGAAATGCCCTGCTGGTCTTCTGCACCATGCATTGTGGAATATAGCCTAATATATAGATGCAGGATTATGGAGCCAGGTGAAATGAGGTTTATCCTGCCACAAAGGAAGTAGAGCCCAGTGTATCAGTATTATCACTGTTTGTGTGACATTGCTGTTTTATGGTTTTAGTAAGTTGATTAAATATTGATTAGTAAGGGCATAATGGATGGATGGGCTTCCACTAGGTCCATTTATCCCAGATTAAGGAACGAGGCGAAGCCAAGGTCAGTAGTATAGTGTGTATCGGAATGGGACTATAGCTAACTACAGGATATTACTCACTCAACATGCAGCCAATCAGAGGCCTCCATTTGGTCACGTGTCCTGTGATGTCACAAGGGAGCGTGGCCTCTGACCTCATTTGCATATTAAGCCACGCCCACTTGACCTGTGACGTCACAGGTGACTTTGACCTTGACCTTATTTGCATAAAAGGCCATGCCCCCTTGATAGGTCACAGCCAATCAGAGGCCTCCATTTGGTCACGTGACCTGTGACGTCACTGGACCCCCGTGGTGCATGCCTATATATGGTCATCTGACCTTGACTTGTCCTCATTTGCATAATAGGCCATGCCTCCACGCCCACTTGACCTTTAACGTCACAGGTGACCTTGACCTTATTTGCATAATAGGCCACGCCCCCTTGATAGGTCACAGCCAATCAGAGGCCTCCATTTGGTCACGTGACCTGTGACGTCACTGGACCAACCATGGTGCATACCTATATATGGTCTTATGACCTCGATCTTGACCTAATTAGGGGTGTGCAAAAAGCTTGCCCAAAAAAATTTAAAAAAGTGAGTACTTGACGCAAGTAAAACGTCAAAGTAACGTAATGAGTGGGTGGAGCCACCTGTCATTTTTTCTTTTACTTTTCATTTGTACTTATTCATTCATATACTGCGTTCGCAGCAAGCAATCACACATTGTATTTGCAGCATGCTAACGGGAGATAAAATAAATGCTACTATTCTTTCAAGTGTTAGCTCCGAAAAAGGAGTCAAACTCTGAGTGTAAGTAACCCCTTATTGGTATAAGAGACCAAGTTCCCTTGACCTAATTAGGGGATTGTTGACCCTACCTTAAGACCAGAGGTGGGTTTACTAATATTAGAAAAGGATGAGTGTGGTGATGATGTTGGATTAAAGAGGGTGAAGCAAGCAAGTGGTTAAAGTAGATGAGAATTTTTTCCCCAGTTATTTGCTCAGTGCCACCACTGCACATTCCAGATTGAAGGATATGGGGATGGTTTGATATTAGTTTTGGGAGAAAAGGGTGAGGTAGGTGTCGTGCTTGCATCTCAGCTCATGGACATGTAGGGTAAAGTCGCCTGGAGGCCGCATACCAGCGGCTGTAATAGTCGGTCGCCAGCCGACTTTGTTCAGCAGGGTACTCATTATTGCTGATTTATGCTGTGGCCTGCCTCCGTTTATAACATTACCCGGCGTGATCTTATATACTCACCCTCATCCACAGAAAAAGGTGTTTAAATTGTAGGGGCCAGCTCTGGCTGTGAGTCCATGGCGGTATGCCATCTGTCCCCATTCCGGTTGCACCAGCCCTCAGGGGCTGGTCAGCCGGTATAAGCTACCCCCCGTAGGTAGGGAGGAGTGTAGGGGCCAGCTCTGCCGTAAGGCCAGCAGCCCCGTTTCTGGAGATCCCAGCCCCCGGGGGGCTGGCATCCGGTGGTAGCTCCCCCTACGTGTGTATTATACCGATCCAGATGTAGATGGAAGGTAGAGAATGTCAGACGGGGAAGTAGCTCAGCGGTAGAGCTTCCGCCTGCAGGTTGGAGGGTCCCGGGTTCGACTCCCGGTTTCTCCAGGACATTTTCCGCTGACCTCTACACTGGTGGAGAAACCGTGTTGGTCCTGCCCTGCAAGGGGGGACTACAAGAACTCGGTGTAGGTGCCAGGAACGGTATAAGACAGATACGCTTTGACCCTGGCAGTACTGTGTACTGGTAGGTCAACTGGGAAGTCAGGAGTGCGTCACACTGCTTGATAAAGCCCAACCGATCTGGTTGGGAGGAATGCTTGGTGCTGGTTGGCCATGGTTGAAGCTGGTTGGGAGGAGTGTAGGGGCCAGCTCTGGCTGTGAGTCCATGGCGGTATGCCATCTGTCCCCGTTTCGGTTGCACCAGCCCTCAGGGGCTGGTCAGCCGGTATAAGCTACCCCCGTAGGTAGGGAGGAGTGTAGGGGCCAGCTCTGCCGTAAGGCCAGCAGCCCCGTTTCTGGAGATCCCAGCCCCCAGGGGCTGGCATCCGGTGGTAGCTCCCCCTACGTGTGTATTATACCGATCCAGATGTAGATGGAAGGTAGAGAATGTCAGACGGGGAAGTAGCTCAGCGGTAGAGATTCCGCCTGCAGGTTGGAGGGTCCCAGGTTCGACTCCCAGTTTCTCCAGGACATTTTCCGCCGACCTCTACAAAATCATACATGTACGTTAAATTTGCGTTGGCATTGCAACGCCACCTAGCACCCTGTGGCGGAATTACAGGGAAAAAAATTATATTATTTCAATTAGAGAAAAGGGTGAGGTAGGTTTCGTGCTTGAATCTCAGCTCACGGACGTGTAGGGGTAAAGTCGCCTGGTGGCCGACTACCCTTAGCATATCAGCTGCTGTAACAGTCGGTCGCCAGCCGACTTTGTTTGGTGTTGCTCAAAGGAGTTGCTGATTTATGCTGTGGCCTTTATAACATTACCCTGCGTGACCTTATATACTCATCCACTAATCTACAGAAAAAGGTGTTTGAATCATACATGTACGTCAAATGAGCATAGTCGTTGCAATGCCACCTAGCACCCTGTGGCGGAATTAAGTCTTATTTTTTTGAATAAAAATATTTAGTGCCTTTAGACGCTTCACAACCAAAAATTATTACCCGTATTTAAAGATGTAGTAATTTAAAAAAGGAGGTTGCAGGATTAAACCATGATCAAACCTCAATACTGACTAAGGTAAGCTTAAAGCTTGCCCCAAAAAAAATAAAAAAAAGTCTTCTTGAGATTTTAACCTGGCCAGAAGTAGAATAACATCACACTGGAGACAAACATTCACCCCACCTCAGTTCCTCAGGGACGTGGTGGGACCATGCTGTCACACACTTCTGACTGTTTTCAGATGAGATATTATCTAAATAATAATCTTTCATTTAAGTTTCCATAAGTTTCAGATGATCTCATCTGAATGTAATTCAAATTTTAGATGAGTTCTGACATATATTCTTGATTGGTTTCTCTCCAGAAAACATAGTCTGTAGAGTGCTCGGTGTTTCCATGATGAAAGTTGCAAAGGAAGTGTGAGGGAACAAAATTTTATTCTTCCTTATGTACCCTTCCGAGATAATCCTTTTAACTATGGTTTTAAATTGATCAAAAGACTTAAAAGAGATTTAATCCCTTTTTTTTTTTTTACAGTTGTCTTTGCTCGGTAGGGTATCTGTCTGTTTTGATTTTCACCTGCGGCTTGATGTAGACATGGATTCCTTAGTTCATTAAGTGTGGTTGGTCCGAGAGGGAAAAGATAAAAGACTTTGATCCCATAGTCACCCACTGTGCACTGCATGAGGATTTAAAAGAAAAGATCTGAGTTTCCTTATTCCCAATCACAACAGACATAGAAGGTAACCCACACCCCAGGTTGGCGACAAGAGGAGGAGTAAAAAGGGGGATTAACTTATTAACTAATTTGTTAGACTTAATCCTCTTACCACATGTGAACGTTTGTAGTTAGTTATTTTCCACTTTATACCATTTTCCTCAAATTGGGTGTACCTTATACGCGAGGTACTACAGTAGGTAGGTAGGTAGGTAGGTAGGTAGGCAGGCAGGGAGGTGGGTACGTGTCGACCATTTCTGCTGTGTACCCCACACCTTTGGTAGTGAATAATACAATTAAAGCACTTTGACTTTTCTCTTACAAGATTATATTTTTCCTTTGTTGTTAAGCACCCCCTGTAGTTTTTGTATACAGTCTTTGAACACCTTAATCTCCTAACGTTCCATAATCCCCTTATACATGTGGGTCACATTAAGGTAATTATCACAGTTGTTACACCTGTTATCCGCTTTGATACACTAATTCCAAAAAGCATTTTTCCCTTTTTCATGTTGATTAATCCAGGGGTGAAAAGATCTAGGTGAAAACGGGATTACAGCTTTCTCTCAACTATATAAAGAGCACTGATTTTTCTTGGAAGGGTAGATTACGTCCGCTGTCAGCATCAGCAGCAGCAGGGGCAGCAGGAGCATGTGTAGTGGTAGGAGCAAGTGCAGCGGCAGCACTAACATGTGCATGTGCAGCAGGAGCATGTGCATGTGCAGCAGCAGCAACAGTAAGTCCAACAGCAGTGACAGTAGTATCTAGTAGTAAGAGCAGCAGCAGCAGCAGTGACAGTAGCAGCAGCACCAGTAACAATAACCGTAGTAGAAGTAGCATAGCAGCAGCAGCAGCAGTAGCTGCAACAGGTGCAACACAAGTAGTAGAATAGTAGTTGCAGGTACAACATCATGGTAGGTGTAGGAAGTAACAGTATTAGAGTGGTAGCAGTAGCAGCAGCAGCAGCAGTAGTAGTAGTAGTAGTAGTAGTAGTAGTAGTAGCAGCAGCGACAGCAGCAGTAGTAGTAGAATTAAACTGCAGTAGTAGTAGTAGTATTACTAGTAGGCGTAACAAAGAAAATACCAGTTCAATATTGCCCCCTGTAGGGTACTTGGAGAACTACTAGCACCCGGGTGACACAGGTTTGGTAATCACAGAGCAGGAGTAAGTTGTGGGCGACTGGTGTGAGGTAGGTGGGTTGTGCCCTCTTTTGTATGTTGCAGTAGGAACTCCAGCAGGTAGGTAGCAAGTTGCAGTCATTTACCTTCCTGTCATACATATGGGTGATGGGCAATGTCTATCACAATAAACTGTTCATTTCCAAAGGTAAATGTGTTCTTGCTCCCATTCATTTATATATAGCAAAACTTCAAATTATGCTTTGAAGAAATGGCGGTTGAGAAAGTAGTTCATCATCGCCCAAAATTAGAGGTATGTCAGTTACACTTTTTGTGGTTAACAAAATAGTTTTACCATAAATGTCTGAATTGATATTGATGTCTTGGTTTCTGGATTACAGCTTCCAATGTGTTGATAGACACAGTTCCATTTGTGGATCATTTTATTAGCAACGAGAATGGAAAATTCTATCATGATATTTCATTGGAACACGGCGAACCGTTGAAAAGAGCTAGACATGGGAAATATGTAATTTTTTTCTGAATTTTCAGCTTTTTTGGTGATTTTATCCACTATAGAAATATGTCAAAAATTGAGTAGGATGTCTATGGAGCTATAATATAGAGAGCTGACTGGCAGATGGGCTATGAAAATATACCTGTCTAGGAGTTAGGTCATCCAGGGTTGAAAAAAAAATTACAGCATGGTGACGTTTTTTACAGTTTCAGTCAAACTCCTTGGCCAACCTCTTCAATTTTAGTTTAGATTTACTGACTTTTCACTTTCACCCATATTGAGACCTAGTTGTTTAATCCCCATGAGACAATACAACTAGACCTCAATAATTTATTAGATGCACTACATAATGTCCACAAAGGGAGCTATAAGATTACCCTTAAAATATGTTTCCTGTTTAGAGTAGGGGATTTTTCATACCCATGAGGGAGGTAGGGTAGGGAAATTCTTTTTTTTAGGAAAATATTTTTAATTGTTCATGAACATTGTAAGCGGGGACGGGCTGAATTCGCCATCATATTCTTATGCTGATGGACATATGACATAAAATAATCTTTTTCAGAACTCAGGAAAAAATTTTCTCATTCTCACAAAAAAATCCACCAACCCAAAGATATGTAACCTTTTTCTCTATGGGTTCAAGGTTATAAAATACAGTTATACTGGTGAACAAAGGTATATAATTACTGAAAAGAACCTAGCTTCATTGGAGAAAACTTAACCGCGCAAACAGGCATCCTAGAAAACATTGATGATGATGATTATGATGATGATGATGATGATGATGATGATGATGATGATGATGATGATGATGATGATGATGATGATGATGATGATGATGATGATGATGATGATGATGATGATGATGATGATGATGATGATGATGATGATGATGATGATGATGATGATGATGATGATGATGATGATGATGATGATGATGATGGCGTGGCCTATTATGCAAATGAGGTCAAAGGTCAAAGTCGCCTGTGACATCATAGGTCAAGGGGCATGGCCTATTATGCAAATGAGGCCACGCCCCCTTGTGACGTCACAGGTCACGTGACCAAATGGAGGCCTCTGATGCTTGGGTAGAGACCATGATGGGGTATGTATTTCTCCTCAAATTAGATAGGGCTCCACTTTGATCAAAACAAGAACGCCTTACTCAGCAAGTGGGCCGGACTGCCTGGACACAAACTGTTATATTGATATGCCTCCCTGGGGCTTGTTCATAGTAGAACTCCTGGCAAGCTCGGCGCACGGCAGGCAGAATGACCTTAGACCAGACTTAGACTAACGTAACAAATTGTATACAGTGCCTTTATAAAACGATGTGCCGTGCACTGCTGCACTATAGAAGCAACCTTGCATGCATTATAGGAGTACAGTGCACACCAGAGTAAGGTCACAGTACTGGGAGTGTATTGTAATTAAAGGCCTATAGCTACACATAATCTGATCACCTAGCCCTGGTGATTGGTCTAGACATACCACTCACTGGTGCTCAGTGTCGGGTTGTACATTTCATTCTAAGTTGTCTGACTGACTGCTCATTGCTGATGTAAGACTGGGTGGTTGACATCTATGCTAGCCATATAGGAATGATTTCTATTGAATATTCATTGAATTCTGGAGATACACATGCATACCTTAATAAAGAAAGTTTTATAAAGACAATAGACAACTCATTCTTCACATCTTGACTCTCTGTTGGACTATAACACACTCTGGTCTTGTGCCTTATGAAGGCCCTCGACCATCGTGCATTAAGTCCAACAGAGAGTCTTGATGTGAAGAATGTCGTGCTAAATACATAGACTTATCAGGGTTCGGCACCGCAAATCAGTGCCTAAACTGGATAACCATGGTATGAAGGGTAATAAAGTGACTCTTTCCTACATGTGCTTGTTTGGGCTTTCAATGATTAAACACAATTTTGGGATTTGGGAATCATGCTATCTTTTATCCCACCCGACTTCAACTGGTCAGAATAGGGTAGTGGTTAGCGAACTTGCCTCACAATCAAGGGACCCTCAGTTCATATCCCTGTGTCCTTCATAACAACACTATAAAACATAGTAGTCGCCAGAGGTTTTAGACACTCCTCTTTTTTGTCATTAATGTATTCAAATCACCTCTGAACAGAATTCTTGAGTGTATTTGGACAGTCATCTATTACAATTATACAATTATACAGATATTAAAGGTAGCTACAGTTCAGATGGGTTAGGCCCTGCTACAAAAAGAAAAACATCTAATTCAAAGTGGTTTGGCAGAGTCCTGAACCCAAGACACTTTGATTGTCAGACAAAAATGTTGCCACCTAGTTCTGTTACGAACCCAGACAATAGCTTTTCTGGGTTCTGGTTTGGGTAATGGGCTGACAATTGAGGAGCTTGTAAAGTGTGGCTGGTCCCCTTTTCAGTTTCCCTCTTTATACTGTTGGCATCTACACATAATAATCTGGGGCTTGGTATTATCAAATAAATGCCTGGTACTACCTTGAATTAGTAGCTGGTCAGAATCCATGTTGAATGTATTACCTCCCTGCCTTTTAAATCTACCACCATTTTGTTATGACTGGAAGTACCTCAGTGAGCATAGGCAAGGGTAAGTCCCTAAGCTGGTAACTGGCAAGGGTTACCTACTGTGTTAGGAGAGTTGCGAACACTGACCCATGGCCATGTCACCTCGGCCATGTGTGACCTTGGTCAGAATGTAAACATTGCCATGTGCTTTCTCACTCTCCAGGCACAACTCCCCAAAAGCAAAACTTACCTTTGTACATGGGCAGAGCAGTACTTCCTCTGATGGCCATTCCCACAACAAAGTTTGAAAACCATTCTGACAATAACTGTCCAAAAATGATTGAAAGGGATTAATAACACATGCTGACAACAAGGTGGGCTTGCAGAAAAGTGTTTTAGGACGTGATTTGAGTGTATAACATTTGGTGGTACCATCCCAGAGTTTGGAGGCTGTGTAGTGGTAAAGGTAGGCATTCTGACTCATAGCTGTAAGGGGAAACAAGGCCTATGATACAGTGTACTCGTAGGCCAAACAGGATTAGTTGCCACTGTGCTATGGTTTCTGCTGTTTCAGTTCACCTCTAGATGTAGACATGCATTTAAATTATCTATGACTACAGACACAAAGGATTATATTAATTTTATATTTCAATGAAACAATGGAGGTGACTTTGATAGTGCTAGTAGGGCTTATAATTTTTGCAGCTGCAATGCCAACTGGTAGTCACTTAGAGAACCAGGCACTATTTGCACAGTTTTTCCCAACTTGCGCAGGGCAAAAGACCAGAGCCTAGGATGCTAGTACTTAACTCTGCAACCAGTTTGACAGAAATATACTCACCAGGTCATTTCTCAACAGAAAAAATATTATTTTGTCAAGTTACGTAAATTGTGAGTTTCCTCTCACGACTGCCGCGCAAGCCTCTGCCTTTACTTACTAGATGGCACCACATCTTAGCTGAAAGGTGTTAACCTTTCCAATTCAGAACACTTACAGGGTTAGTCTGAGCTGAATTTACTTAAAACAGGGGTTCAGGGGCAGAGCACCTGGGAAAATAGAAAATCTGAATATTGGGGGTTCGGGGCACAGTACCCACTTAAAAAGCCTTGCACAAATGGAGTCCACAACCTGCACAGATCAGGTAGCTGCACGTAAAATAACCGATTGACATGACAGAACTTCTTGGCTTGGCATCCAACCTTCTGATTCATTTTCGCACAACTCGCCAAAGTTACCCTGGCAGGCCCTGCAACCTGTTCCTTTGTGTAATATCCTCGCCTAGCCCTATATAAGGCACACCCCAAACTTTGACCAATCCTACCACCTGCACTATAGGTCAATACGCCAAAAAGGGGATAAGTTGTTGATATCATTTTTGGACTTTTCTTAACGAAATCTATGAAGATGTCACCCTTTCTTGCCATATGGGTCTATAGATGACGATTGTATTGTATTGTATTGGTTTATATCGCTGTCTCTGGGTTCAATGTGTACACCTGATAAGGTATCGGGTAGACTATGATAGAGGGACACATGAATGATAACAATGATACCTTTCTATCTGAAAACCAATAGATCAGTAGTACTACTAAGACGTGAAATCAGTGAACTCACTTTATCTAAGAAAGCTCCGGCCAGGGCTCCCTTTATAACCCCCCTCCCTAAATCATACTGCTTCATTCTCAGAATCCCGCTTACATACCACTTCATCTCCCAACATAAATTTTTCATCAATACAGATCCTTTGATAATCTTTAACCCAACAGGCTCAGTGTACATATTAATATACTTTCAGCACAACATATGTGGCCCCCAAGGCGTTGAAAACGACATGGTGATATTTGGTCATTTTGAGGTGACATTCTGACATTGCACCCTTTTTAAACTGACATGTGACATGAGAAAACAAGATGAAAGTGACAAGAGACATGCCATTCTTTCAAAAATGTGACATGTGACAATTGCCAATTTGCCAGTGTATAACAGCTAGGGGCAGATTTACCAAAAATATATTTTTCAAAATGTCCAATTTCTGGGCTTTTCAATAGCAAAAGAATTTTTCAAATATCCCGTAAAGCGGAGTTTTGTGGTTTTCTTTGGATATTTGCTCCAATTTATCACTGTTTGCAATATATTGTGATTTTACTACAAGAACTTATCTAAATGCTTGCACTATGAATGAAATTTAATTTAAAATCATTCAAATTGTGCTATTTTTTCGTGAAAAAAGGCTTGGCCAAAAGAGCCCCCTACATAAGAGGTATTTTGGCCGCCTGGGTAGCCATAATTGACCATACGCCATGTGCAAATTTTTTTTTTATTATGGCCTATTAGTTAGAAAAATGACATACTCAAGCATGCATAAGATCATTTAAAAGTGATTTTGAGCTTCCCAGAGGCTATGCCATACTTTATTTCATCGGCATCTTTTTGAGGTGAGATATGCACAGAATTCACCAATAGCAGATATATTTAGCAATTCCTACCACAAAATTGAACCATATTTAAGGTCATGACATTTTGGTCACCTTGTATTTCACTTTTTTATTCACAAATCTTCACCAAGCATCTCATTTCCTATGTGAAATTAGCTGGAGAATTCGATTTTGGTAGTTATTCCAATGTGAAGTGATTTTTTAAATCCACTAATAAAGGAAATCATGTGACCAATATACCGGCCAAAATAGCCCCGAATTACCTAAAATTAAGCAATTTTTTCATTAAATTCCTAATATTTTCAGCAAAATCCAAATATTGTATATTTTTTCATTATTATATCTTAGAATATGACTTTATATGGAACTTCTACATATATAAGTCATTTCTCCTCATTATTTCATGACAATCTGTGATAAAGTTCAAGGTATGATGAATTTTCTCATAAATCTTGAGGTCATGTGACCTCAAAATGGCCGCATGCTCAGATATGCACCCCAAAGCCGATTTTTCTCCAAAACATCAAAATGCAATCTTAGATACATAAATATATGATATCAAAACTATATATCCAGTTATTTTCATCTCGACTTCTTAATTTTTCATCTTTAAGTGAAATGTGAACACTTTTTTGGAGGGTGGCCAAAATAGCCCCCACAGGCCAAAATAGTCCCGTTTTACGATCCCTATTAGAATCAAAGTTATGAAGTCATTCCCAGAAGTCATAATACATCTTTTGACATTGATATTTTCAAAGAAATGTTAACATCTTTAAATAGGTGTAGACACTAACGCTGGCCCGGGAGCCATTGGCCTTTTGGCTGTGGGCCCATAGTTTTCTCAAGAATTACCTTCCTGTGGGTCAGGGATGGCCCACAGAAGGTTACAGAGGGGCACCTATAAAAGTTAATTCAAATGAATACATGCACATGTATAGGCTTCTTATTGGCTAATGGTCCTGACCATTGCGCTTTACTACTTTACTATCTCGTACCAGCAAAATTAAAGGTTCTCACCTCTAAATACATTGTTGCCGCTTAGTAGGAACTAGGGGTAGATTTTTTCCAGTCTGAAGAGTCTAACAGACTAGAGGTATGTTCAGTAATAGCAAGAAATGCCACAGCCGATCATTCCACAAGTACAGTGGCTAGAAATTTTAGTTACAGAATTCCCTGTGGTCTCTATATAGTGCCTTTATAGCACAGGACCCTTACCTACTGTAACGTATGCGCCTGGCGCCATCTTGTGTGTAGAATGTTAAGGGGACCAGAAGTTGGGTGATAATATGGGAATAAACGTTAGTCTAGCACAAGGCACTGAATTGTAAGGTCTTGGTTATTCCTTCAACCCATTAGGGTAGGAGGGGGTAAGAGGCCCTTTGGGGTAAAAGGCCCTTTAGCCCTCACAACCAAGGTACTAGTTGTATTCAGCCAATTAACACTTGGAAGTAAGGATAACTTCAAAGAAATCTCTTTTGTAGGTTTTTATTATGATTGGATGGGAAAAAGTTAACTTATCAGACATTCAATATTTTATAATTGTTAAGATCATCATGCTGAATTTGAGATAATTAGAAATAAAAGGCTCCTGAAATATGCATGGATTTTTAAGTAGCAAGTTAAATGGGTTAAAAGAATTAGGTGAGGTTTTATTAGATAAAGGGGTGAAGGGTAGGTCATAAAGATACATTTTTTTTACCTTACACTTTGTTCCAATACCTACATGGGCTTTTGAGATGAACTTATCTTATCATCAGATCCATGGGCCTTTTGCCTCATCGCTTTGGGCCTTTTACCCCAGCCTTTCAACCTACGGGGTGAAATGACCCACTTTTTGTCACGCATTCTATTGGAATATTCTATAAGGCTAGGCTGACAATCTATTTCACAAGTATGATACATTGTTCCATTTCTTGATTGGGGTGAAAAATATGCATCAATTAGGGATTATTCTCTTAGAACTAGCTCAGTTACCTGCTATTAGGGTATTTTAGCTTATCCTACCCTATCACCCCTTGGACTTATGAATTATCGAAAAATGCTACTTAAGGTGATTTAGGATGTCCAAATCTCAGCAGTAGTTCATGAATATTAACTTTAGCTTATTTTTTAATGACAAGAATCTAAATAGAGCATTTATTCCAATTATGATCCTCTTTATTGTGGGCCTTTTATCCCAAAGGTTGTGGGCATTTTACCCCAGCTGTGGGCCTTTTACCCCAGCATCCACTTTTTTCGTACATGATTTACTGTAACAATCTATGGGGCAGAGCTGACAAGCTTTTACGAATGAAGAAAATGTTATTCCATCCTTTGATTAATGAAAAAAGTATTCTGGAAGTAGCCATGAATTTCTTATAAATGACACATTTGTAAATTAAGGGCGTCTTACCCCACGCTACCCTACATCCCAGCAAATTGGCGTCAGTCTGAGCCAGCATGTGCCACCAAGTGTGAGCAGGTTTTGCATGATAACATGGAGCGTCAGCTCGAGCCACCATATGTCAATAGTCACAATGTGTGGCATATTGTGACACATAGTGACTCATCTCCAAAAGTCATAGGATTATGCAGGGTGAACATATGCCAGTCTGTGTCAAATGTCACATTAACTGAATTATGGTGACACAATTCACGATTCATATGAGGTAAACCTGTGTGAGCATGTGCCAGACTGTGTCAGTAGTCACACAGAGTGACATTTGCTCACACATTTTGCTATCCGTGTTAGGTGACACTGCATGAGCAGGCACCAGACTACACCAGGGGGGCGTTACACAAACAGGTCTCTTTACATTACGACTCTCGTAGGGAGCGAAGTGCGTTACACAATATAAATAGTCGCTCTGATTTTCCAACCAGAACTTCTCGTTATAGCCTAACGACAAAACCCCTGTTACACAAACTTTTTCTCTTAGCGTAACTATCGCTCGTTTCCTTACGTTAATGTTACAACGATCCATTTTCCCAGATTAAATTTTAGGTGCCCAATCATCATAACGACCATCGTTCTGACATTTTTTACCCAAAGAAGAGGGGGAGACCAGAGTAATTTTCCTTCTCTGGGTCACTTCCTGTCTTAGCGAGGGAAAATTGAACATGCCTCCTTCTCCAAAGAGAGATTCTCTAGGTCGAAAGCAGAGAAAAATCCAAGTAAGGAGGTCTCCTTTCGCCATTTACGACAACACTGAGTTTCAGGCCCGCTACAGGCTCACTAAACCAGTCGTCAAGAGGTTGGTTGATGAATACAGCCAACACAGCACCTTCAAAGGTACAACGAGAGGAGGGGGACTGTCCCACTTGGACAGGGTAAGTTATAAAGAGTATAAAACAAAAAAATTCCCAATTATTTATTTTCATTAAAAATAAATAATAAATGGAAAGATTAATACAATATTTGTCAATTGTTACTAAACTTTTTCTTTTGCTAAGTCCCATACAAAAATATGAGCAAATGTATTTATATTTTATTTTTTATTTTTTCAGCTTTGCCTGGTCCTCAGGTATTTTGCTACGGGCTCTTTTTATAGCACCACAGGGGACATTCAACATGTCTCCCGTACTTTGCTGTGTTGGTCTGTCAAGGATGTCACTGAGTTCTTCTATAACCAGAGGAACAAGTTCATAAAGTGGCCTCAGTGTTTGGAAGAGAAGATGGAAAACGCTCTGAAAGTGTATCGCCACAAACCCAAGGGCTCTGACCAGGAACAGAAGAAGAAGTACGTCTTCGGTTTCGTGGATGGCACTCACATTCCTATAAAGACACCTGAGCAGAATGAGGCCCCTTATGTCTGTCGAAAAGGGTATCATTCTATCAACACGACTGTAAGTGTTTTTTTTTTCACTTCATACTTTTTTGTTTGTTCTGCTTCTTCAGTTTTTATATCCTTTATATCTTATGAAATTTGACATTTACGTTAATGTTACAAAATTTGACATTTTTTTAATGAGTTTTGACATAAAGAATACATCAATAAGGAATAAAGTCTTCAACTAACACATTTATTAAAAACAAAACAAATTTGTTATTAACAGATCATCTCAGACTTCGACAAGAGGATAATATATGTGGATCCCAGGTGGCCAGGATCTGTTAACGACTCTTATGCACTGAGGTGCTCTCCTGTCGGATATGATATCGAGGAGGAAGCATTGGGCAAGTTTGTTCTCCTTGGAGATGGTGGGTAAGTACCTTAACTAATTTTTGTAATTTTTTCAAAGTAGTACTTTTTGTCATTTGTGCCATGAGAAACATTTTTTTTTTCTAGTTCGACACCTATTATCTGTACTTCATTACTTTACTTTACTTTGTCTGTTTTTTGTTCCCAGATACGGCCTGAAGCCCAACCTCTTCACTCCCTACAGGACGACTGAACCAGGAACAAAGGAGGAGAGTGGCACCGGAAAACCGGAGTCTGTGTGGAGCAGTTGATCGGGATATTGAAGCAGAGGTGGCGGTGAGTAGGAATATTTTTTTGTAATAATATCTAACATTATAAAATCTTTAGTAACTTACTTCCACTACTGTCATGTAGAAACCTCTTGGATATCATTTTCTTAAGGCCTTGTTACTACTACTTATCTTTATGACAACAATACTTTATAACTAAAATTTTCCTCTTTTGTGAGTAATTCTTTTTTTTTACACAGTATCCTAGACTCCTCTGCTGGGTACATCCGCCACAGCCCTCAACGGAGTGCCAAGATAATAATCTCATGTTGTTGTCTACATAATGTCGCCCTGGATCACGGCGTAAGGATTACAACACATCCATCAGACCCATGGATCCCTGTCAGAGCTCCTCTGAGTCAACCCCACCAAAGATCAAACAGAAGTGAAGAAACTGAGAGCGAGCATATCCGAGGGTTTCGCCAGGATTATGTCAACAAGTTCTTTTAATTTGTTCACAGCACCTTATCTCTTTCATCGCTAATAACATTCTACTTGTAAAGATGTTTCATACATCTATTCATTTCTTTCAGTATTGTTGTAAAATTCCCTTCACAAAAGTATCTCCTCTCTGCCTTTTCATCCTTCTCTCCTGTCTAGCAGCCCTTATTTCTGCTCTCTTCCTCTTTCGCTCTGCCTTTTCTTCTTTCTCAGCTTGATTTCTTCCCTCCCAGCTCTCTTTGTCCTGATTATGGATTTCAGCGACTTTTCCTTTCTCCTCCCCATGTTCCTTGTCATTTCTTTCCTCTTTCACCTCGAGTTGTTTTTCTTTTCTATCTTTCTCCAGCCGTTTCATCCTTCTCTCCTCTCTAGCTGCCCTTATTTCTGCTCTCTGCCTCTTGCGCTCTTTCTTTTCCCTCTTAGCTTTTGATTCCTCCACGCCGTCCGAAAATTCTCCTTGTGGGTGTATAATTTTTTTGTCTTTGATAAGTTGTTGCCTTATTCTGAGGTCCTCATTGGCCATTCTATCCGCTGCTTCCATGGCCTCTCTTTCTTCCTCCTCGAGCTGTCTCTCTTTAATCATTTTCTCCTGGTGGTCCTTCTTTCGCTGCAACTTGGCTTTCCTTGCCTGACTGCTGTTCTTTTCAGATTTTCGTCTATGTGGCACCCATGTCTTTTTCATTTTTATTTTGCAGTAATCTGGCCTGTCCTCTCTCTCCTCCTTCCACAGCAGCTTTTTGTTCTCTTCAGAGGGTGTAGGTCTCACCTTAGCACTTATCTGCATAGGCTCCACTCCTGGTATACATGAGTCAGCGATAAACCAGAAAATATTTTTTAATTTTTGTCTTTATAGTATGAAAAACTTGTGTCAGAATTTTCAACTAGATAGCCATACTTCACCTTGGTTTAATGTGATATTACTTTGACTAAATTAGACAGTAGAAGCCGTCATTTTTGTGAAGGAGATTGATTACGTTTATAACTAGGTGCAATGTTATCTACCTGCAACAGCATCCTCTTTAAGAAAATCCAGTGCCTTTTGTTGACGGTTTGAGAGATGGAGCTTCTTACTTATGCGGCCCCGACCGGTCTTCCCAACCTCATGCCTTAACCTGTTGTACTGTAAATCAAGACACCAGGGTGAATTTTCTTTTTCATTGTTAAAAAAAAATCAAATATTGACATATGTCAAAGGTTCATAAAGTTGGGTTATAAATTGTATGTTGTTATAAAGATTCGCTTTTAAGTGGCATGTAAAGAAAAATAAATTCTACTTTAAAAATGAGAGAACTGAATAGAATTATCTTTATGACTATTTCATTGTATAAAGCACTAAATACCATTAAATTACAATTAAAGTACTGACTTTAGCCTTGACTGACTGAGTGTAGTCTGATACCTTCCCAGCACATTGCTTAACTGTACGGTTGGTTCATCCGACGTCGTTAACATAGCATGCAACGTCTCGCCACCCCTGTCTCTTCACCTCTTTACCATCCCCGGGTCCATCAAAATGGTACTTTAGGGCATCTCTATTTACATTGATAGCATCAAGAAGGGCATCAAGTTCTGTATCAGACCATCTCCCCTCTTTGACAGGTATATCTTCTCTGAGGGCCACATCCTCTGACTCACTGAGGGTACTCCCCTCTGAGTCGCTCACATGAACTGTGTCATTTCCTTTAGGGATGAGTGGGGGGAGGGGGGAGAGAAGGGGAGGGTGGAAGCTTCAGACGTGAAACTCCCATCTCGTTCCTTGGGTGTGAGGACCAGTTGTTTCTTTTTTTTTGTACCTGTCTTAGATGTACCTCCCGGCATGTGACAAATGAGAGAGAAACCATAGTAAATATTAAAGTATACCGGTATACAAACGAGAAAATTAGAACGAGAAATCGTTATGAAGAGATGTTTATTTTTCTCGTTATGAGCGTGCGATGTCTAATTCATTTTCCCAGCCTTTTATTTTATTTTTAACAAAGTAGTGCGGTTCCTGAATTCTCACTTCACCTTTAGGACATGAATATAACTCACCTTTTCCCCAATTTTAGGCATTTGGATTGATTTTTCTTTGAACGTCGCTAACACGACCTCTGGTTGTGATGTCACAAACTTAACAGCGACACATAGGCCCCCTTGCGGATCATATCCGAATCATAACCACTTGATAGACAAGATAAGGTAAAATGTATGTTAGGCTGGATGTTTTTCTTTATAAATGATACTATTAGCCTGAAATGGTGTCCTTAAGAATCTGTATAACGTTTTATTTTAAATTTTCTTTTATTTAAAAGAAATTATTATGATCTCTGTGAATAGGAGGAAAAAACTGAAAAATTAATATGGAACAAACAACTTGTATTTAAAAGGTAAATGTTTGAGTTTAATTCTTTCTATGTTTCTTGGATAAATCAGATATTATACATAGGCTATATTGCATCCTCTTCCTGAACATGAAATCACTTCTTTTTCCCTGTATGTGCTTTGTATCACCATGAATTACAATAAAAAGTACACAGATGAACTGTGTCATGTACTCCTTAAAAATTAAAAATAAATCACTTGGTTACAGAAGTCATTACCTGGAAATATTAACATGCAGCTTCATCGACCCTTCAGGGTTAACATAATCAAGGGGCATACCGGTTATTACGGACTAGTCCTGCATGTAGGACATACTGGAAAACCACCTTACTACTGTATAAAATCTACTGTTTTCATCGATAAATAAAAGATACTGATTACTGCAAAACTGACTTAGTCTTTAAAATCAATATATCGCAGGTACGATGTTTATAGCAGTATTTGGCTATAAAAGAATATATTTGGACTGGAAACAGTAAAAAATTAAAGACTTAATGTTTGTAGTCGCTAATTAAAATGAGATGAAAAGTTCTCCTTGGCACAAAAGTAAGAATAATGTCTAACTGTAATAGACATGGCTTAATGTTTCTAGTCGCTAATTAAAGTGAGATCAATAGTTCTCCTTGGCACAAAAGTATCAATTATGTCTGACTGTAACAGACTTTTATGTCCTTATAAGTTCAGTTAGTTTTTATTTCCTAGGTTTAGCAGTCTTCTTTGCTGTTTTTTTTTTGGGGGGGGCGGGTTCTCTTTTACGGGTGCTTTTGGTGGGAACCTCTGCCTCTTCTGCCTTTTTTGTATCGTTATTGTCCTTCGCCTTTTTAGGTTCTCCCTGCTTTCTCCGTTTTCGAGGGGCCGCCTCTTCTTCTGACTTGTCATCTCTGTCAGATCCGTTGTTTTTCTCTTCACTCTGCGCACACCTAGAAGAACGCTTACCCTTATGGCTGAAGTCAATAGGCACTGAAGTTTTACTATAGTCTATAGGATCATCCTCTATCTTTGCTGTATCATTAACCAGCACAACTGACTTATCTTTCTGCGGCAGAACTGAATTTTCTTTGAGTTGACCTTCATGGGCTGGCGTGGGACTTTGTTTAAGGTCCTTTTCTTTGATTTCATCCATGCCCTTAGGTTCTTCCTCTTCATGCTTCTCCAAACTTTCTTTCTCTTTGCCATGTGACTGGTGGTCTTGCTCGGTTACTAATTTTTCCTGTTTCTCTCCATCTTCAGTTGAATTATTATCTTCATTACCGTCTGCCCCCTTATTATTTACTTGTTCTATTGTTTTTGGCTGCTCCAGCTCTTTCTCTTTCTTTTCTTTCTCTTTATTCTGCTTTGCTTTGGCTTCTCTCTGGCAGTGGTGTTTCCAAACACAACATGGTCTGAGAGCTACGAGTACTGGTCCTAACTGCTCCTTCTGTCACATTAATCAGCTTGGCCAGCACTGTAAAGATAAAACCAACAAGAAAACTGATTTGTTTTATTAAATTTCATTTAAATGAAATAATTCGACAGGGCATATTCATGGGGAGAACTACATTACAAAATATCACAGAGGAATGTCTCTGTGCCAACGCACATGTGGACAACACACATCCTGAGGGGACAGGAAAGAGGAGAAACAGACTGTTTTAAGTGGGCTAGGGAAGACCTAGTAATAAAAGTACTTTTACAAAAGATCGTCAGACACCAAGGTACTTTGACTCACCTTTTATTATTTCTGTTTGGTTGTTAGTTGCGACGCGTCTGTACTTTGCCAGAGCTTTTGTCTGCTGGAGTTTCATAAGGATGAGTATAAACTGTAGTAAGATCTATTATATCTTTGTCTTTGCTGTCATTAACTAGACAAACATTCATATCATCTGAGGATGAAGCAGATTCTTTCTTTTCAATTTTAACATGTTTGGTGGACCTCTTAAGCTTAAGGGGTTTCTCTTTATTTTTGTATTGCTTGCTGGGAGTGGAGGATGCTGGAGCAGTAAACTTGCATGACGACTGGGGTTCACTGACAGCTGGCTTAGCTGAGGCCTTGTTTGATTTATCCGTGGAGGGTTGGACGGGTGAGGAGGGGTCCTCCTTCTTTTTGTTCTGTAGACCGTGCACTATCTTTCCTATAAAAAAAAATTGAATTGGTTCATATAATTATTTATAAAAAAATATAACGATGCATAATTGTGAGGAAACAACGATTCTTTAGTATAGAAGGAACTACAAATCAAAGTCAAATTACTTCATGAAATATATTGGCAGATGGAAATGAGAAAAGGTGCAAAGGAGTTAAGTAACAAGAGTTTTCTCACCTGCTATGTACTTTTTCCCTTTGTACTTGAGGCATATTATCTCCTCCAATAACAAAACTGGACATTCCTTTCCATCCCGTATGAGCTTCAGGTAAGCCTTGTTCTGATAAAAAATAAGAGGGGTACAATTAAAAAATAAAATAAATAAATAAAAAGAGGCATGATGTAAAAAAGACGTGCCTTAGACGCGGGAGACAGTAAAAGACATGGGCCACAGAAAGAAATTTTTAACTTTAGAAAGGTACATGGAGGATGATTTAGTTGTCAGTCCTTGCAGAGAGGAAGATCAGGAATTATTTTTTCTTTATTTGAAAAGAAAGATTGGATATTTACCTTCTTAGAGGCTTTGTAGAAAAAATCAATTATGTGATGCCGGGTGGTGTGTAGTTTGCGCTCAGTCTCCCTCACGCTGTTTATAGAAGCTGAAAATAAAATGTAACTGTCTGATAAAATTCAAACAAAGAAAGAGAGATCGACATAAAGTGAGATGAAATTGTTAAGGCAAAAAGATTCTTTGAAGTGGAAGTAGGTCACAGTGGACATAGGTTACTACATCAAAAAGAGATCGATATAAAGTTACACGAAGTTATAAAGGGATAAAGTTTCTTTTGTAGTGGAAGTAGGTTACAGTGGACATAGACTGTTACATGAAAGTAGAGGGGCAGAAAGAATATATGTGTAATCTTACCCATGACCGTGTCCCAGCCTTCCTTTCTACGTCCCTGGGCTCCCTTACCAGCAGACTTGATGTTGTGGCGTTGCTTCAGGAGTTGATAAAAGAGGACCTGATGCTCCTCCCTTGTCCACGTCTCCTCCCTTACTCGCTCTGTTCCCCTCTGGGTAAGTTTGACAGGAGTTGAGGTATTGGGTTTATTGGGAGTTAATTGTAACTTGCCTGTGAGCAAAGTGTCTCTGAAGATAGGACAGGCATCGTGTAGCAAGATATCTATGTCTTCCTGATCAAGAGTCACTTCAAGGACCTGTTCCTCTGAACTACTTTGGCTCAGGAGACTGGACACATCAGAATCGTCTTTTTGATTTCTTTCCTTGCTTTCAGGCCCCCCCCCCCTAAAATTTTCAGACTGTTTGAAGACGGGAGCTCGTCTTGTAAGAGGATGTCAGTGTCTTCATCAACCTTGACTTGTTCCTCATCGCCCAAGTCAGGGAGGTAATCCAAATCATCATCTCGGTCATTATCCTCATCCTCGTCCTCATCTTCAGACAGGTCATAGTCCTTGGAGTACTGAAAAATAAATAAATAAATTTAATAGTTGGGTGCATTGATCAATCACTTTTATTTATACACAATGCGGCTGGTCGATCCGGATGCGGCCTGAAGGGCGGGAGGTGACTGCAGACATAGATGTACAGCATCAAAGTTAAACCAAAGCCCACTGAACCCTTATACAATTTTCAGGGACAACTTACATACCCCATAACCCTAATATAAAAGATGTTTTCGAGCGACTGCGGTGAACGAGAAAAACATTTCCCCTATTATTGCACGACTGAAACAACAAGAATTATGACCGTGCGTAAAAAGACAGGCTACCTAAGTGACATAGACAACTAACTCTAGTCCTAATACACCCAATGTCAGGTGAGATTCATCTCTCCTTACCTTTTCTGTGTAGGAAGACATGTTAGAAGAGAGTCGCAGTCGAAGCAGTGAAGAAGGCGGGTCCTTTACAGCAGAAGTGACGTCTTGCGCTATGTAGGTCAAATTACGCTGGTTCGCTGTGCCGTGCATGCATCGTTGCAGGTAACTTTCCTCGTTCCGCAACGAGAGAGTCGCTGTGACAGCGATTCTCGTTATATCAGGGGGTGGGGATTGTGTAACGGTGTTCAGAACGACACATTACTTTTATCGTACTTACAGCAACAAATATCAGTACGACTGATCTTTATTTGTGTAACGCCCCCCAGTAGTCACACAGTGTGACTCATAGTGACACATACAGATATTTGTGTGAGGTGACAACATGTGAGCATGTGTCAGTCTGTGTCAGTAGGTGTCATTATTCACTCAATCCCATGCATATTGATGCATTTATGAAGGCATGAAGTGACACATGTGTGAGAATGTGTAGGTCTGTGTCAGTAGTCACACTGGTTAGCACATGACAACATAGGTGTCAGGTCTGAGAGAACTTGTATGGATTCACTCTGTGTGTATACTTTGGGGCAGGGGGAAATCAGATAAATGCTGATTCAACTAATATTGCCTAATGAATCAATGTGTTGATAGGTGATATGCATTGATATGTATGTAGGGAACCTAATGATACCTGAAAACATGAATTTAAATTTGGCTTTGACATAATAAAAGGTAGCTTCATTTCTCCATGGGACTTAACACTGAATTGGAATCATCAACATCTCATGTAGTATTGAAGCACAGATTTGTCTTGGTTTCATAAATGATCAATAGTTTGATGCAGAGTGATCAAGAAGGTAGCATGTATTCAAGAATGATAGGTAAGAACTCTTGATACGAGGACAATTAAGATTGTGCATTGGGTGATAAAAGGGGAAAATGCTCCATTTGATCCAAACATGATAGGTTCTTACACATGTGTGAATATGTGTCACTCTGTGCCAGTACTCACACATTATGATGCAAGCTGACTTACAGTGACACAACCTGGTTTTTCCTTTATGGTGTGTGCTTGACCATGTGTCACACGATGTCAATGCTCACACATTGTGACGCACACTCACTCACAGTGACACATCCTACAAGTTCCATGAATTGTGATTGGTCAATTTCAAATTCTTAGCCCCTGATTGGTCCATTTCAGATTTCCCTCCTTTTCCTTATTCCTTTGTTCTCAGCATTTGTAACTTGAGTTTCACAACACACAGGCACAGGAGGCAAGGATATCACATACAAGGTGAGTAGTCTTACAGTCCTAGTATAGATTATTCTTGGTATTCCAGAAGACCTGTAGTTCTACAGAAGCACATCATGATATTATCTTTTTCTTAATCTATAAATTCCTGGTTGATAGCACATTTCATGTTTGTAATTTCCAGGCTGGATGGGTTGAGAATGCAGTACATTTTACTCCATGTCTATTTCATGGCACATAAGGGAGTGATACTTTTATAACAACAGGGGGCTGGTGGGTTTGACAGGGGGGATAAATTTTTTCAGCCTCTTGTCTGTGCATTACTATAGGCACGTTCGCGCATGGTTTTTCAAAACAATTTCTACCCTTCTAGGGAGGGCAAGGTTATTTTACTTCTTTTCAGTGAAAAAGCCTGTGTGTTTCTATAGGTTAAATTCTTAAAAGGGCGCAATTGCACACAATTTTCAGGTCCTGTGAGGGGGGAAGGGCAAAAAATGTTGACCCTCTCAAGGGGTGGGGAATTCTTTTCAACCCTTTGAGGGGGAGGCAAAATAATTGACTTCTTTTCAATGAATAAGCTTTTGCATTACTACTGAGGTTGAAAGGGCGTGTTCGTGCATGGTTTTCCAGACGTGGGGGGGGAGGGGGGGAATTCAACCCTCCTTGCTTCCAGATGAAAATCCACCACCCCCTGTTGTTAAAAAAAGGATCACTCTCTTCTGGGGGAGATTCAGGTTTGTAGAAATATGTGGTACTGAAAATGTGTTTATGCTATGCTTTATTGAATTCATGTTCATGTCTGTTGTCTGTTTTATATTTTGACAGGTATATGAAGTGCACCTCAAAGAATCATCCATGGAGAAAGGACATGCAAGATACCCATACAAATCAAAAGGACATGGAAACAGGATGAATTGATGATATTTGATTTTGAATAAAAGAACCCCCTCCCCCATTCTAAAGGGATATTGAAATGTCAGAATGTGTGAGTGTGAGTTAGTGTGTGTTATGGCACATGTGTCATTATGTGTGAGAATGTTTCATAACTCATGTGTCACCTCTGGTGAGGTTGCGTTATAACACATGTGTCAACATGTGTGAGGCCACGTCATAACACATGCGTCAGTATGGGTTAGTATGCATCATGACACATGTGTCAGCTCTTAACCTCTGATTCATCTAACCAAGCGTGTTTATCAGTCCTATACCCAGCACCCAATCCCACTACTTGGCACTGCAGTATTGCCAGTCATATGGAAGTCTCATGAAATAAAAGTTAAGTTTTACATCACAGAGCAGGACCAAACTCCACTCCTATCAGGTTCAGCATGCACACAATTGGGTCTCCTGAAGCATATCCACACAGTGGATCAAGGCATAGATCAATACCCAGAGCTGAAGAAATTGACAAGAACTCTTCCAGGGATTTACTCTCTCAAGATAGATCCAACCGTAAAGCCAGTTGTGCATGGAGCCCGACGTCAAACCCATGCTCTGCGTGAGAAGATTGTGGTAAAACTGAAAGAAATGGAGGAGGATGGTCACATCACCAAAGTCACAGAACCCACAGACTGGGTAAGTTCCATGGTGGTGGTCCAGAAGAATGATAAAATAAGAATTTGCCTTGATCCATGAGATCTAAATACAGCGATTAGACGGTAACATTACCCAACCCCGACCATTAAGGACATTGTTGCATCCATGAGAGATGCCAAAGTATTCACTGTAATTGATGCAAAATCTGGTTTCTTGCAAATTAAGATGGATTATGAGTCAAGTCTATTGACAACATTCAACACACCGGTTGGAAGGTATCGGTGGCTGAGGCTACCCTTTGGGGTGAAATCTGCACCTGAAATCTACCAGAGGATAATGGATGACATGCTACAGGATATCTCGGGTGCATATGCAGTGATGATTGACATTCTGATAGCAGGGACAGACACAACCCACCATGACGCTATTATGAAAAGAGTAGTTGAACGAGTTACAGAGTGGAACTTGAAGTTGAACTTCGGAAAGTGTCAGGTCAGGAAATCTAGCATCAAGTACATTGGTCATTTTGTCTCGTCAGAAGATCTAAAGGTTGACCCAGACAAAGTCAGGCTGTGAGAGAGATGCCGAAACCTCAGACAAAGGAATGTGTACGTCGATTTCTGGGGTTTGTTCACTATATCTCAAAGTTCATCCCTAACCTCAGTGAGAAAGTAGATTTAATGTTGCCTAATGTCAAGGGATACCATTGTGTATAAGGGTAGGGCGTGAGACGAATCTCCCTGCCCTCTTTTTATAGTCCATCTTTGCTGCTGTGCTGTACCTTTAGTTTTCATATTTAACCTACCCCAATATATGGATGTTATGGTCAAACCACTGTAGTATACACCCACAAAATCTTGTACATATGCGATTACATTCATTTTTGGGTCAGATTCAGCCCAAATGACGATAAGTGGTGCCTATTGACCATATATATATATATATATATATATATATATATATATATATATATATATATATATGGATTATTTTGGTTAATTTGTGAAACAGTATAAGAATTGAATGTTGAGTCATATGTTAGGGAGGATCAGTTTATCAATCAACTGATGCTGAACTTGTCAGTGGGAATGAAGGTCCTCTCTTTCTTCATTGTTCACCTAAACACCCACATAGCAGAATCCATTTTGGTTGGTGGTATTTCATTTGTTCACATGGCTTGAATCATAAAACAACATCATATATAGGCAATGACATTTTAATTATCACTATGATGGATTGACTTAATAGTACAGGTGGTTTGTGCTGAATGAACAATGAAGAAATTCAAACCACAACTTTAATTCATTAAAGTAGAGCCAGCAGTTTAGTTACTGATCTGATTAGTTTTCATTATATTATCATTATTAAATGTTACAATTAAATACATGTTGCATATAGCCATCACATGAAATATTCAAGTTTACATCAGAATTCATCATACTACCCACAGCCCTTGTCCCACCATTCCCATACTGCCTCTTTCCTTCTATCCTCACCCCCATGGGTGGGGCACTTCATATGTGTTGGTACCACATGTGGGTGGCTCGCAAGGCCATTTTTGACCAAAATCCCCCTAAAAGGGTCCGATTTTAAAGAGAAATCTTAAAGGGTCTACTTTTCAGAAAATCTCCCTAACAAGAGTCTACTTTTGAGCAAAAAGCAAGCATTTCAGGCAAATTTAGCTTGTTTTTCAAGAAGATTTTCCTAGCAAACCAATGTTTTTGAGTCAGTTTTCAAAATGTGATTTTTTTTATCATTGCCCCCCCCGGGCCCTCACCCCAGCCCTACTCTTCCCTCTCCTCCTACCCTCAATGGTGGGACTAGGGTGAGGGTAGGAGGTGCTTGCAAATCGGGTTACAAATTCAGTGTGCTTTGCTTGGAATGACTCCCTCCACCCATTCTATTACATCATATGGCCAACATGACTGTATGTATACATGCCCCTCCCCTCCCACCTTCTTAAATCACTGGATCCATCCCTGTACAATTGTCAGTGTATACATTTCAATTAGACAAAAAAAGTGACATGTGAGATGTCCATTCCCTAAAAAGGTGACATGTGACCTGAGGCCTTGAATTTTGGTGACATTGTGACATCAAGGGGGGACCCCTTAGGGGCCCCAACATATCGTACCATAACCATCAATGGGAAAAAATTGGAAACAACCATTCCAAAGAAAATAAAATTTATTTTCGTAATTGGATGAATGTTATCATCTCCGTCATCAAAATAAGAAATAGCATGTAACTATCGGGCCACCCGTTAATTAGGGCTGTCAGGATTGCTATGATACCAATACTATAAAAACTTTATTATAATACCCAGAGGTTCACTCGTATTGGGTATGACTGAGGGTTATTTCAGGAGGTGAAATAACCCTCAGAACCTCAGAACCCTTGGAACCTAGCATGTACTCAAGAGTATCAACATGGATATATCTGTAGACAGCATTAGAAGTATACCCAGGGCCATTTCTGACCCTGCTTGCCTGTGATCAGTGGACCATGACCACCCTGTACTGGTGTGCATCCAAGCAGAACATGAGTTGATAATTATGACTCAGTGTGTGTGTGCTACTACTGTCTGAGGTGTGAGTTTAGACCCCTTCCACCTGTCCTTACCTACTGTACTCTTAGGGAAGCCACATTTAAACATATTTTATATCAGAAATATGGTAATATGTTGAAATGGAAGGTTCATATCCTAAACATTTTAGTATTTTCTTGTAGAGGCGGCTTTGAACCTTTACACGGACTTAAGATTTTCTTTAGGAAATTTAACACCAAAATCGGAAATATGTTTTAGTGTTATCTACAGGTACACTTTATGGTCATTTAGACACAAAACCCATGATTTACTTCACATATTTACTATTTACTGTGATTATCCATGCTGAGTCTGTACCTGGGTAAATAAATGTTCCTTTATATGTATAGCTATCATCAGAACCATAGAAATAACAGAAACTGGTAAAAAGATACACTATTCATGTCACTTTAAGCATACTGAATGCAGGGCTAGAAATGGCCATGGTCCTACGTCTAGGCCTGAGGCCAGAAGGAGTGCAGTCTTCAACCTGTCTTCAACCTGTTACCAGTCAATACTAATTTTACACATATACCGATATACACAGGGGAGACACTTAACATCCAAACCACTACAAGTACATGCCCCCCCCCCCCCGACTGATGATATGAAAAGCCAATTCTGTGCACATTTGCAATAAGATATTGGGTGTTTCACACAGCTATAGATAGACACAGAAGAAAGATGAATGATAAACTGTAACAATTGAACCTTTCTATCTGAAAATCAGTAGGTCACTGATACTATAGGTGAAATCGATGGGCTGAACCTATCCATGATAGCCCCTCAGTAAATCTTAGAACCTTATCCTCAGTATCTGGGCAGATATGCGGCATCTTCATATAGAGAGAAAAGCAATGATTTCCCTTTGTCAGGTATTAGCCATGTAGCATCCTTTCTTTTGTCTAATGTATGGCCCATTCCTATAATGAGCAAACCTGTACTTCTCAATCAAAGATCTAGATGGCCTATTTTACAGACCTTGTATTCTATAGGTAAAACTTATATGTGTCTATTTGTCTGAATTATTTTCTAATGGGACCAATCTTTTTCCTTTAGTACAGGCTAAGAGTATTTATAACAATTGTATAAAAATCAAATATTTTCAATGAAATTAAATATGATCTGCAAAAGGGGTCTCAGCATGAAGAACAATAATGCCTACTTTTCCCGTATATATGTCACCAACGTAAAAGTACTGTAGCATGCGTATTTATATAATTCACATCTTATTACACCTTTTAGTGTCCTTTTAAGTTGGGAGTACCTCTTTTATGTACCTTATACACAAAGGCGTATGGTATGAACATTGTATGAGTATTTTGTCATTATCCCTATTGATTCATAGTATTCTTAGTGTGAAAGGTGTCATACCAAAGAGTGCTTCCCATTCTGCACTATACTTTATTGCCTAATGCAGTTTTCTTTATTAGAAAGAAATCTAATGGAGGTTTCAATCAAAGTTGTGGGAAGGTCCTATTACACACTCATGTTCATAGCATAGTATGATACTGTACTCTTATCAGATCTGTAAGAGTAATATACAACCTCTTGAGATCACTGTTAAGACCTCCTTCATTGTATGAATGGATGATACTATTTATACTCCAATGATACGATACAATATGATAATCAAACTGTGAATCTTGAGATGGTATACCTCATTTTCAACTTCAATGAACCCCTTAAAGGCTCTGAGAAGCCTCAAGTTTTATGATGGAAGCTTCATCACCCAGTAGTTCCATGTACTTTGACAACTTGCTGCTTCAGATCTGGGGGACAGGTGCCTACCAGATCATCTTCTTCATTATTGCCTTCACATTGCGTATTTTCTTTGTGGAGGCAATCTACATTACATTCATTACTGTTGATTATACCACATTGGTGTAAGGTAGGGACACACTCTTAATAATAGCCAAGGAATGTTTGATAAACTGTTGAATACAAATAATGAGGAAGGTTAGCATGAAAAAGAATTTTCCACTTACTCTGTTAAAAGTAGAGTGCAACACACAGAGAGAAGAACACTGATCACTTTGATGCATACTGCACACGTCACGGTTTTTCTCATACATGACATGTGTGAAGGCAAGTCAAATGAGGTTGACGCTCTGATGTTTGGTCCGTCAACTCCACTTGACATGCGTAATGAAGACACGTCACATATTCCTGATCCATACACCTGGGTGCTGAGTACTGTGTGACAATTATGTAAGGGTCAAGAGCAGTCAATAGTGATGTACCAATGGCTCAATCAAGGTAGGCAGGGGATATCTATTCCCATAGGCCTGTAATAACAAGACACTTTCCCTATCTACATAACTTCTCCTTGACTGAGGACCATAGAGGACATCTATTCAGTTAAACCAAAATCATGCGTACATAGACCAATATCCGCTGAGCTACATCTCCTGGCCTGACATACCCTGTCACCAACATGGCCTCACTGACATTTCCACCTTCCAACTACCTCTGGATCGGTATGGTATACATTGGGGGAATGGCCACCAAGTGAGCTGGCCTCTGGAGGCTCAACGCACCCGGGGAGGAAATGAACCCCTACAGATACATTACCAGCTGATTTTGGGAGATTTTTTAATTTCATAAGTTTTCCATATAACATGTATCTGGAAGTCTATATGAGGTTTTTGGAGCCTGTTATGGCTGTCTTACTCTGTAAATAAGACCATTGTAGCATACAAAATATATAAGTGAGATCGGAAAATTGTCAAACCCAGCAAGGGGTGCATTATAACTAATCAAAACATATAGTAGATGTATAGCTCTATCAAGGGAGATGACCCCAGACCTCAGTTCATTATTTCATTTGGATTTCATCAAATATGGCTTTCATATGATAAAGGGTCATGCCAATTAATTAGGAAATGTGTAACAGAAGCCTGCATGAGTTTATTTCATTATTTGATTTTGGGTCGACTGAGCAGGGAATGTATCTGGTGATTTCTTACTGCAGTCATGAAGGCAAATCGACCTGAAGTCCCACAGCCTGCTAGCACAAAGGCGTTGTTCTCACAATTCTGAAGCGGAGAGAGTTTTTTGTGCAGATTATAATTATATCTTCAGATGACCAACGAAACCGATCTAACAAGCATTGAAACCATGTTCTGTTCATAATATCATTCAAAAAGAATAAGCTGGGATAATATACCTGCAATACCGCTGAAACTTTGCCCTGGATTTTCGCAATAGTTTGCAGCACATCCTCATTGAGAAGTCCCTGTGGATGGAGATGTAAGTTTTGAGAGAATGATTTGGGACAGGCCCAAAAGTAGAATAATTCTGCTACCCTAGTCTTGTATCATGTTAGGAGCCCCACAAATGCTTTACATTCACAATTTATTTGGCAGGATTTCATTAGGCTACAGTGTCTTTACTCTGTGGACATGTGTCTCTACTCTCTTAGTACTATACATCCCTTCATCTATCAAGCAGATGCGTGTGAGTTGCCTGACAACATTTTCAGGACCTTACCAACAATTCGTCCCAACCAGTGAATACCTCATCTTCCCGAAGCATTAGCGCGGCAATTTCTACAAATATACGTATATTGATCATAAACCGTTGAAACTGTTGAATTAACCAACGCATTTATAAAGAAGATTTCTTTTCACTATATCTATTTGAGTGCCTTCTGAGGGTGGAGTAGAGCATGGACGTGGGAAGTGATGTACCTACCATCAGAAGCAACTTCTCAACCCTTCAGAAACAGCATCTTGAAGACTGCAGCCCTACATTTTGGGAAGGTTAGATGCACCTTGAGCGTCCACAAACTTTAAGATATCCACTCCACTTATTGGCCATAAAATTAGTTAAGGTCTAAATGAACTTTGAAGTGGTGGGGTTCATCAACCAGTTTGCAAGGCGTATATCCATTGATTGAGGTTAGACTAATCATGGTCAATCTTGTTTACTGACAACAATGTCACTGTGACCTAGAGCTATTCCAATTGTGCACTAGAAACTGCATGCATACTGTGTTTATAGAGAACCTCCTCTACAAAGGATGCACTCTGCAAAACCTAATAAAAGTCCTCAACGAGTCTAGTGCAAAGGTTCATTGAGGTTGCAGAAGGCACATAATCGCCCTAGACCCACAAAATTGCCATGTCAGCATGACCATTTCGACATGAGAATAGCTATCCAAGATACGTGGCAACTGGCATAGAGCTTAGTGAAATGGCAAACCTTAAATGAAAGCTGCACCCCTGTGATCTGGGCAGTGGGCCCGGAAAGCATTTCTTAACATGGTACGTCTGAACTCATCCACATTAGAATCATGGCTAAAATAGCATTTGAGTGAGATGATATGAAGGGGTATAGCCGTACCAACTTGAGAAATACCCTCCAGTACCAAACTTTTACCGAGGGCTGTTGCAAAATACACCAAACAAAAAGTAAACCTGAACTTAGAATTGCACCCCTAGTAACTTGGCTTAGATACAGGTAAATTTTGCAGACTGCAGCAAACCTCGACTGGTGATTATAGCACTGCAGTCTTCAAATGATTGGAGACTGTAGTACTGTAGACTGGGCATATAGTAAACCAACCCGGGAATAGGAAACCACTGAGAACTGGGCCTATATTTACATAGAACGTATCAGCCAGTGGTTTTGCAAGATACCCTGGATGAAAGCAGCTGAGTGAGGCGGGACCCTGCTTGTCGCTCTCCACGACGGAGGTACAAAACTAGAGGCAGGATTGGAATATGTGACCCATCCTTACAAAATGGTATGGAAATCGCACATAGAAAATGTGTAGTTATTGGTATATTCATTTACAGCTCATCAAGCGTTTTCATTTGGTATATAACACTTGCATATTTGAACTAGGTGTACCTCTGTGGATCTTCTGCCGGTAAATTCAGTCATATCAATTAAAAATAGATTAAACTGAGATAATTGACATATCAAACATATAATAATTTATGAATCCTATACAATTCCTATATAATTCTATATAACCAAGAAAACTATAGCTATGTTTTTTCAGCATTGGAGGCTTACATTCAGTTTAGTAGGCAAGGATTCTGAAAGATATCTACCTATATGTTAGAAAAATGATAAAATATCAATTTTAAAAAATCTGATATTTTTTACACTATACCACTTGAGAAGCCTATATCTAGGGTTCTACATGTGCGACTTCAGTACCACTTTGTTAGGATGGGTCACATATGGCCTCTTGCCTACTCTACCAAGTATCGTTCATGGTACGGCACTGGAACATAGCGATCATTTCTGATATTCTCTCTATCGCTGCCAACGGTTAGCAACTCTACCACCACCTCCCAGCACAAGGAGGAAGATAGCTTACCAATTCTCGTATCAATCTACAATTGAATTGACTGCAGATATGTCAGCCAACACGGTGCTAATGTATTTCAAGGTCGATCCCAGTGTTGTCCAGGATAAAGGTGAGTTAACCAGTTCCGCCCTCCCATCCTCTTTCTGTACCCCAGCCACCTTACTTTGACGGACTTTATTTCATTTCGAGTTGATCACATCTTTACCAGCTCTCATAATTTTTATCAGTAAGATTATTATATTTTGCTTGAATAAGGATCTCTGTATGGGAATGGGAAGAGATAGCAGGTTGCCGGTCCTGCCACTGCTGTGTGCAGAGTACTCTGCCCCGCCCCACACCCTCCAGGCGCCTCCCGGGCAGGCAGGCAGTGCTATTGATCTGTCGGTCAGCGTTACCCATGTGCACTTGGCAGTAGCCCAGCTCTTAGTTATCCATGTCTGTTCTAGTGCACATCTTTAAGCCTGTGTCTCCAGCAACCCCATACATCAGCAGACAGTAACATTAAGTATTAATGCAGCATAGACTATAGCCAATACGTACAGTCTGTGCAATATCCCGGAATGCTCAGGTTATATAATACGTGCAGTCTGTAAAAGAATACACAGCTAATCTATTGCTACAGGAACAATAACAGTGGATTTGATATAGGCTACCTTCGGCCTTTATGGTGATCATGGAAATTCCCACCTGCATACATTCAGAAAACTAAAGCCATTTTTCGTATCCATCAATTGAATTCTAACTGAGGAACATTCAACAGTTTGAGGTTGAGTTTCATTGTTTTGTAAAGCAACGTTGTTTTTGTTATATACATTAGCTTTTCGAAATCAACTTCAATGTTAAATAAACATTAAAAACCTGTTGATCGATGTTGACCAACCAGTTTCCAGTGCCAGTATAATTATGTCAGGAAGGTTATTGACAAAGCTGAAGAGAGTGAAAATCCATGAAAAAATATGAAAATTGTAATTCTCACCAACTTTTATCATTCATTATGAGGCAAGATGTGCATGCCTCAGAATACTCTTGTCCTAAAATGTAAAAAAAATGCCAAACTGAATCTTTGTCTGACATTTCTTTTAGAATTGCACACCATTCTTAAAATCAGGAAACCTGCCTGAAAATTCACTTGCTTCACATAGAAAAAGAATACTCGCCAAACTTTGTGAATAGGCTTTCAGCTGAGATTGGGAAAGGGGATTCTACAATATCGTTACTACCATACAGCATTTTACACTTTCAGGAACCCAAAGTCTTTCCCTCTTTAGAAGAAATTCTAAATATAATCATCAAATTTAAAACTTTCTAATGATTCACCGAAAAAGGAAAGAAAAGTCTTGCCCCTCTCCACGCCTGGCTTTAGATTGGCAAACACCATTACATGTACCTACTGCTATTCTCATATAATCATGGTGTTCCCGAAGACCGGACTTTGGGACGTTCTGTGTATGTGATCAAATTATTGAACCCTGCCTAAATTGAAGTGTGCAAGATTAGGATCACGTCATGATAGAAAGGATTACCACTGCACATAAGTTGGAACTGCTCTCAAAGCTGATGCTTCGTATTACTACCAATCAAACCAGAACCCATCTATGGTTATTAATCCACCTCTCTGTCGCGTATAAGATCTTAACAATGTAGGAGTAGTGAATATGGATGACCCTGGGGATGATAGCAGATGACTACTACTTTTAAGTAATTAAGATGGTCACTGATAGGCCTATGAATTTCTATCTACATCAGTGTCAATAATAAACACCAGCTTGGAGAGCGAGTTTGGCTGCTAACAATGTGTGGACCTCCGGCATATAATAAAACGCCTGTAAAACCCTGCGTCTAAGTCGCACCTGCGTCTAAGCCACACCCTGAGTTTGTGGATTCCTTTGAATATCCCTGCCCTCCCCCTGTATCTGAACTTTGAAACTTGTCATAAAGGTAAGAGAAAAGTCAATGATTTGGCAGCTAAACTTTAACTTGCCCACTTACATTAATCTAATCATACAATGGTGCAAGAGGATACTCATGGCCCACATCTATACAGGTCACAAAGGCTGTACCACGAGTCTGGGGTCCAACAACATTGGAAATTATAAATTGAGATTGAAAGTTAATGGGTAGCCCAAACCCCTGAAGGCATCTGTGGCCATAGTATGTAGAGTGTGTATAAGTAGGTTCCCCAGCTATGTTTCAAAAACCTAATACAGTTAGTTGAAATACTATTCATTTGAAAGCCTGATAAGTTTGAAATCCAATGGTACCCATCGGGAACTTCGTACAGGATGATCGTTTTCATGAGTGAAGATTGATACCTTTTTGCTCATAGCCACTGGAGCATTTTCTGGATGCCCGTACAGCAGAAACATTATAGATATGACGTCAGGAAACATTGTACTCATACTCTTTGATATGGGTACTAGAAGGAAATTGATTTGAACTACATTCACATGCATACAAATTTGACCAGGAACCCTCCAAACCTGCAAAATTATTCAATAATTCCAAACTAACAACTTGTGTTGATAGCCATTCTGTCATTTTAAGGCCTATACAACTTGATAAATATTTAGGTCAGGTGTAAATCATTTCATACATGATATCTTTAACATATGGAGGAATGCTTAACTTTTTTGACACTCATTTACCCAGCAGTTATCCAATATGAGATGTGTGAAATTGACAAAATCACTAAAATGCAATGATTGATAGCTTTGTCTTAGAAGAATGTTAGATGGTGTAATATAGATGGCTATAGAATTTTAACTAGAAGTCTGATTTCATTCAAATCCGAAATATGAATACTTTGTACAATACTCTTTTTGTACAATCATCAAAGGTATGAAATGATACAGACTGAGGGGCCACCTGGTGGCAAATTGGGGACAGAATCCGGAAGTTTCTGAAATTAATCCGATGAAGCACGCCTATTTATGGTCTCATAAGGCCACAAAACCATAAAATAGTTCTATGTGTTTGGACAAGGAGACTCAGACCTTTCCCACCTGGGGTCTGCCATTTCTGTGTCTTTATCCATTTGGCTTCCAAGGCCATGGGAAGATGAGGCTTGTTTTGTAAAACATGGCACTCCTACACTGAGTAGAGCAGCCAAATAGCCTAGACTCTATGGAGGGACTGTGTGACACCCCTACTTTGGTGGGCTCTCACATTTTTGCAATCAATTGGAATGCTTAGCCATTTTGAAATATCATTTGTAGACCTTTCTGAGTTCATTTAAGGTGTGGCACTTTCTGTCTTTTCAGAGCTGTCTTAATATGGTCAATGCCCCCAAAGTAGGAAATTTTTAATGCCTTAAAAAGTGTCAAATATTAATCTTGAACAATAATGCTAATCAGATATGCTAATGCTACCAATGTATGTGCCATGGCCTTTTTACAAGGCCGCCATAAAGGATGCATAATTAAATAACTATCAAGACAGCATGGGACAAAAACTGAAACTACCTGAAAATATAAACCCTCCATTTGTGGTCATAAAGTGAGGACCGACCATAAAATAATGGTATTGGTCAGTTAGAAAGAATGTGTAGCTTTCTGGAAAGGGGTCTGCTATCTCAGTGTCTTAAGTAGTTTGCCCTCTAGAGTCTTGGACAGATACCATTTTTTTTGCAGAGTATCGGAAATTTTCTGTGGCTTCCGCAACTTACACGGCAATAAAGGTGGGTAGGGTCAGTATGACCTATATACCTGGAGAGAACAAGGATAGAAAGTTTGTGCACCAAGTTGTACACTTGCCCTATACTCAGCCTCCAGCACTCTATTCTAGATTCACCACTTACAGATTGGGTAGAGGATGGATGATGGATGATAGGTGAACGATTGTGAAGAGAAAAAAGTGTGAACTCACGCTCACTGACTCTTTGTACTCCAGCTGATAGGAATTTAATGCACAAATGCTACATGCACAGCAATTGTTAGTAATTAAGACAAGTTCAAATTTCCAACTGACTAGGGCACTGTGGATATGCCTCATATCGACCAGCTCAATCAATAGTATGCACAAGCCTAATCATAGAGAAGAGTTCCATGTATAGGTTATAATAAAATTCATCATAACGATAGAAGATATAGCCTACCATTATAATAAAAACACTCAATATCGTGCCAAGGACCAAATTTCTGTATACATTTAAGAAAACCTATGCAGGTTGGAATACATCCAAAATGCTTGCCGTGTCTCAGGCATATTCCATATTAATATACTACCTACATGTACTTATAAACAGATAACTTCAAAAGGTGGCCAATAAATGAGTAATAGGTTTAGTTTGGTTAGTCAAGTGTTGATATAATAGTTATAGTCGGTTTCCTCATGAATTGATAACGTTACAAAGATGCATCTATTTTATAGCCCCTATCTCATAAAAGGCCCCTATCCCTAAAAGTAATCCATCTTGAGATTAAGTGCCGTGGTCAAAAGCCTGACACAAAAGGACCCTATATCTTAGAATGCACCTACCCAACAAATGATACTGATATAGTGGTTTCAAGGCCTTGGGGCCTTAGAACCTCCGTGTTGCTTGAATACAAAAAGAATGTCCTACCATTCTTCCCCTCCAATAGATATAATCTTTCCCTCTTTCATCCATTACACACAGAGACTTTCTAATCCTCATCCCTGCAAATACACATTGACTTACAACCTCCTCGCAAATGCGTATACAGACTCCAATTTTCTCATATGCACACAATACCTTTTTCCTATGAATCCAATCCCAACACAGAGAGCTCCCTTTCCCTTGATACAATACCTTTAATTTTCACCTCTAATACACTACATAACGCAACAGGATTCACAAAATAAAAATTAAATGATGCAGAAATACAGTACTGACATGTCTATTCATTAGTGCTGAGTTACAGTGTGTAGACCCTAGATCTATAGAGTACTTATGAGTCGATTTGCCAGGTCTTCATTTAATGAATCAGGAACTAACATGTCTTGAGATGCATGTTTTTATGATGTCTGTGCTTCATCAATTTGGATAGCTCATTTCACCTTCAAATATATATTTTCTTTTAGTTGTATGCAGGGGGGGATCCTGTGCTGTTGGTGGCCTTCACAATTTAGGCCTACTCTATAGCGTTCTGAAGGGGCACTCAAACTGTATTCAGTTAGATTTCATGTCACTATGCTCTATGTCACATGTCAAACTCAGGAAATGCCCTATGTCACATGGCACTAGTGTGGCCATGACCCATGTCGATTTTAACAAAAGCCTATGTCCCCATGCCGAATTTAGGAAATGGTCATGTCATTGTTTTGATTTTAGGGGTGTAGGGCCATTCCAGTACCCACTTTCCAGACATGCTATACGACATCCTCCAACACACACGACCTCTGCCCACTCCAACACACACAAACGTACCATACATGATTGAAATCCTCAGATGCACTCCACCTCTTCATATTTCCCAGTACAGACCCATTTCACTTCCTCAATACACACACAATTTGAACACAGCCCTTTCCTTCTAGTAAGACAAAGTATACCTTTGATATTGAACAAGTAACCAATGGATAACTCATGACGAGTGTGTGTTAGTGAAGGATAATGACATGAGGCCATAGGCCGAGTGTCATTAGCCTTCGCTAACACACAAGAGTCATGAGTTATCTATTGACTACTTATTTTATACCACGAAACCAATAAATAATCAATAGAATACCAATAAATTCAATTTGAAAACAAAAATTATTCCCCCTCCCCGGGACTCGATGCCAGCCATTGTGTGTGCACATAGGTACATACACCTCGGTGCCCCGCAGCGGACAGTGACAGCGCCCGTCTCGGCTCGGACAGGCAGTGGCACACGGCTAAAGATTTCAATGCGTCTTGCTGTTATGTTTGTGTAGAATACACCTCGTCGCCTGACAGCGACAGCGCACACGGCGAAAAAATGATGCTTCTCGCGGTTATGTTTGTGTACAATCGATACATACACCTCCTCGCCCAGCAGCGGACAGCAACAGCGCACACGGTGAAAAAAGATGCGCCTGGATCGGGGCTCAAACTGCGTACCTCACGCGGCTGAGCGCAAGGCGCTACCCGCTAGACCACAGCGTCTCCTCCTCCAAATGCGTCTTGCTGTTATTTTTCTATACTAAATACACCTCCTCACCCGGCAGTGGACAGCGACAGCGCACATGGCGAAAAAAGATGCGCCTGGACTGGGGTTCGATCCATGTACCTCTGACGGCTGAGCGCAATGCGGTAACCGCTAGGCCACCGCGTCTCCTCCTCCTGCGGTGGTCTCGGCCTGGAATATTTTGTGGGTTTAAACATGTAACATATGACATGGAAGGATATGTAAGTTGTGCTGGTTATCCATGGATAACGGCACCGGGTGCCTGTTATCCATGGATAACCGCACGCCTTACAAAATTGATGTTACAGCCTACAGGGTGTGCAATATCGACATCAATAGCATAGCAAAATGACGCTATAACTGTTCATTGGAATCTAATTATTATTATTATTGAGGGATGGAGAAGGTATAAGGTGATAATATCATAGTATTTGTAATAACCTCACCTGATAACGTTTTCCCATTATTTAGAGTTCATATATTCAAAATATTTATGTTCCAAGCTGTCTGCGATGCCATAAATGTGTGTACACAAAATGTCATGGACATTTGACATCATCAACATTCTCAGCCTTAAGTTGTAGTCATGGTAATAGTGGTCCCACAGTCTATTTGGTGTACCCCGGGGTGTACCCAATAGAAGGCTGCAGAGCTGGTATGTGTCTTGTACATGTCCTGTCATTTCATGATAAGACTACCGATGTGCTGAATTAGATAATGTGTTGTCTCTTGTATGTGGTACCTTGTGTTGAAGGAGATCTCCATAGATGATAGAATTAAGTCCAAAACGTAAACAAACAACAAAACACATAATCATATTTTCAGAATTCCGCCACAAGGTGGAGCAGTTTGGGGTGTTGGCTTTGGGCACCCTGAAGGATGAGCCGGTAATAATAGAGATGAGCCCCAGCGGTGACGGCCTCTACGTCTTCACAGGCAAGGGCAACAGGTGAGATTCATGCCAAGGTTTCATACTTACCTGTTTTTATGTAAATGTATCACAGTAACAATCGCACACAGCCCTACGGCTGTACATACTGGTGTAAATACCAATGGGCGTTTGGGTGCAGTTGTAGCATGTGTGACAGAAAACCTCCGCAGAGCTGGAGGTTTTATGGCAAAACCTCCAGCTCTAAGAAGGTTTTCTGACTTATACTCCATCCACTGAAAGTGATGTAACAGTAAAACCATAAATATAAGCATATTCTGACATAAACAGTAGAGGCCTAGAAGAGGATTTGAATCTACTACACTGGCTGTGATATAAAGTTAGGATAAATATATGGTGTTCCAGGCTACAACCACCAGCAGTCTCAATAGTATAATGGTTAGCATTGCTGACTTTGAATCACAGAATGTGGGTTCAAGACTGCATGGGGAAATCGTTTTTAACATACACATATACTGTAAAAGGGGTCTCTGTAAAGGTCCTCCCTGAAGCCCCTTTTATCTTGTTGGCATTCAACAGGCATTCTTTATAATAAATTGTTTTTAGAATTTGTTGCAAGAATTACAGTGGCCAACTGAGAATAAAAATAAAATGACACCAGGGGTTTGAACCTGTGTGGTCTAGGTTTCTAGTCCCAGGGGCTTAACCACTAAACTACATTGACAGGTCAAACTTTCAAAGTCAAAGTGCCCTGTTTAGCTGCAATCTGTTACTCAGTCAAAGTAGTAGCATACCACCATCCAGTAGATGTTCTAACACCCAAAGTATCAGCTGAGGACTCATGGTGTAATGGTTAGCACATGAGACTCAGGATCCCAGCACTGTCTGGTGCATGGCTGCGAATCCCATACGGGACAGCATTTTCTCAACAATTTCATCTAATCTTCAAAAATGACCTGATTCATAAAACCTCCTGCTATGCTTGACCTGTTTCACAAAACCTCCTCCCAGAGCTGTCCCAATTCACAAAACCTCCTGCCAGAACTGACCTAATTCATAAACCTCCTCCTATCCCTCCAAACTGTAGAATGTGGAAATAAACCTAGAGTAGGAACAATGGTGTTCAGAGCCAGGTGGAGTATAATTAGAAATAACCATCTGCATTGCTGCATCATCAAAACAAAAACGTGGCAAAAAAAAGAGAAGCAATATGCAAGTTTCATTCAACCTGTACTGTAATACAAGTGAACATTTCTCCTGACCTTTTGGACTAGGATTGAAAAAAAAATGTTGTTGAGTATTAACAAAGCTGCATGATATATAAGCATAAACATAGTCTAACCTGCTTATCCCTGTTACCTTTCAGCCATGCTCTGGTGAGGATCTACAGTCATGGTTTACTTACTGTGGACGTTGAACACCTGGTCAAGGACTTTAACTCCAGGCCATACAATATGGAGGTAAATGAAATAATTATGGTGTCTACAAATTGTATTCTTAATGCAAAAGTCACAGGCGTTTAATAATTTTTAAGGGGTACTGGTATTAACATGTAGCTTATGAATCATGATATCATAGTCAAACTCTTGTCATTTAGTGTGAATATAGCAAAGTGTCAGGAATACAGAATTGCCTTGTTTGAATATTACTATATATAAATTATTGTAAAATAAAGGTAACTTCTGACCTTTATATTCGTGAAGTTTACAATTATAGCTCATCTGTTACTCAAACCTGGAAAAATGTCGGGAAAATGCTTGATATTTAGTATGTGTTCCACAATTCTCTCAGCAAATGCATGTCATGGGGGTATTTGCCCTTGGAGACCGGAAGCTACAGCTCTCTGAGGAGGTAAAACACCCTCTCCAGATTGTTTTATCCCATTTTGAACTTTTGCACAAACCAAATCTTTAAAATGCCTACTTCGTTTAACTGATTTATTTTTGGCCTAAGGGCATCAGATCAGCATACTGATATTCACATCAAAATTATATGTCTGATATACGGATGATGATGACTGAAATACATAAACGGAGCTGTATGGTTATTTTTCAATGAGAGAGTACGCCTTCGACTGATGTGCTCAAGGGGAGGGGGAAAGAAAAAGAGAGAGAGGGAGAGAGGGAGAGAGAGAGAGAGAGAGAGAGGGGCGTGTGTTAAAGGACCCGCTTTAAGGGGACCAAAGGACCCACGTGGGTCCTTATGTTGACGGAGTGGGTCCCTGTGTTGACAACATAAGGACCCTGGGTCCTTATGTTGCCGAAATGGGTCCTTATGCTGCCGAGATGGGTCCTTGTGTTGATGCAGCTTTTCTCTCTCAAAACTGGGTCCTTTGGCTGCCGGGTCACCGCAGGAAGGGAGGTTTTGGTAGTTGAGAGAGGTTTTTTCAGAACACATAGGGAGGGGGTGGGGGAGGGTTTTAAAGGGTCCAGAACCATAGGGAAAGGGTTCAGGACCATAGGGAAAGCATTCAGAAACATAGGGAAAGGGTTCAGAAACACTGGGAAAGGGTCCAGGAACATAGAGAAAGGGTCCAGAACCACGGGGAAAGAGTCCAGAACCACAGGGAAAGCGTTCAGAAACATAGGGAAAGGGTTCAGGAACACTGGAAAAGGGTCCAGGAACATAGGGAATGGGTCTAGGACCACAGGAAAGGGTCCAGGACCACAGGGAAATGGTCCAGAACCACAGGGAAAGGGTTCAGGTCCATAGGTAAAGGGTTTAGGACCATAGGGAAAGGGTTCAGGACCACAGGGAAAGGGTTTAGGACCATGAGGAAAGGGCCCAGGACCATGGGGAAAGGGTCCAGGACCATGGGGAAAGGGTCCAGGACCACAGGGAAAGGGTTCAGAAACACTGGGAAAGGGTCCAGGAACATAGAGAAAGGGTCCAGGACCATGGGGAAAGGGGTCAGGACCACAGGGAAAGGGTCCAGAACCACGAAGAAAGGGTCCAGAACCACAGGGAAAGGGTTCAGGATCATAGGGAAAGGGTTCAGAAACACTGGGAAAGGGTCCAGGAACATAGGGAAAGGGTCCAGGACCATGGCAAAAGGGTCCAGAACCACAGGGAAAGGGGTCAGGAACATAGGGAAAGGGTTCAGAAACATAGGGAAAGGGTTCAGGAACACTGGGAAACGGTCCAGGAACATAGGGAAAGGGTCCAGGACCACAGGGAAAGGGTCCAGAAACACAGGAAAAGGGTTCAGGAACATAGGGAAAGGGTTCAGGTACACTGGGAAAGGGTCCAGGAACATAGGGAAAGGGTCCAGGACCACGGGAAAGGGTCTAGGACCACAGGGACAGGGTTCAGGATCATAGGGAAAGGGTTCAGAAACATAGGGAAAGGGTCCCGGACCACGGGAAAGGGTCTAGGACCACAGGGAAAGGGTTCAGGACTATGGGGAAAGGGTTCAGGAACACAGGGAAAGGCGTCAAGAACATAGGAAAAAGTCTTCAGGAACACAGGGAAAGAGCCCAGGAACAATAGGAAATACTTCAAGAACATAGGGAAAGGGCTCAGGAACATTGGAAAAGGGTCCAATACCATAGGGAAAGGGTCCAGAACCACAGGAAAAGGGTTCAGGAACATAGGGAAAGGGTTCAGAAACATAGGGAAAGGGTTCAGGAAGACTGGCTGAAAGGGTCCAGGAACATAGAGAAAGGGTCAAGGACCATGGGGAAAGGGGTCAGGACCACAGGGAAAAGGTCCAGAACCACGAAGAAAGGGTCCAGAACCACAGGGAAAGGGTTCAAGACCATAGGGAGAGCATTCAGAAACATAGGGAAAGGGTTCAGAAACACTGGGAAAGGGTCCAGGAACATAGAGAAAGGGTCCAGGACCATGGGGAAAGGCTTCAGGACCACAGGGAAACAGTCCAGAACCACGGGGAAAGGGTCCAGAACCACAGGGAAAGCATTCAGAAACATAGGGAAAGGGTTCAGGAACGCTGGAAAATTGTCCAGGAACATAGGGAATGGGTCAAGGACCACAAGAAAGGGTCCAGGACCACAGGTAAAAGGTCCAGAACCACAGGGAAAGGTTTCAGAACCATAGGTAAAGGGTTTAGGACCATAGGGAAAGGGTTCAGGACCACAGGGAAACGGTTTAGGACCACGAGGAAAGGGTCCAGGACCACAGGGAAAGGGTCCAGAACCACGAAGAAAGGGTCCAGAACCACAGGGAAAGGGTTCAGGACCATAGAGAAAGGGTTCAGACACACTGGGAAATGGTCCAGGAACGTAGGGAAAGTGTCCAGGACCATGGGGAAAGGGTCCAGAACCACAGGGAAAGGGTTCAGGAACATAGGGAAAGGGTTCAGAAACATAGGGAAAGGGTTCAGAAACACAAGAAAAGGGTTCAGGAACATAGGGAATGGGTTCAGGTACACTGGGAAAGGGTCCAGGAACATTTCAAGGGTCCAGGACCACGGGAAAGGGTCTACGACCACAGGGAAAGGGTTCAGGATCATAGGGAAAGGGTTCAGAAACATAGGGAAAGGGTTCAGGAACACTGGGAAAGGGTTCGGGAACATAGGGAAAGGGGTCCAGGACCACGGGAAAGGGTCTAGGACCACAGGGAAAGGGTTCAGGACTATGGGGAAAGGGTTCAGGAACACAGGGAAAGGCATCAGGAACATAGGAAAAAGTCTTCAGGAACACAGGGAAAGAGCCCAGGAACAATGGGAAATACTTCAGGAACATAGGGAAAGGGCTCAGGAACATTGGAAAGGGGTCCAATACCATAGGGAAAGGGTCCAGAACCACAGGAAAAGGGTTCAGGAACATAGGGAAAGGGTTCAGAAACATAGGGAAAGGGTTCAGGAAGAATGGGAAAGGGTCCAGGAACATAGGGAAAGGGTCCAGGATCACGGGAAAGGGTCCAGAACCACAGGGAAAGGGTTCAGGACCATAGGGAAAGGCTTCAGGAACACAGGGAAAGGCTTCAGGAACATAGGAAAAAGGCTTCAGGAACAAAGGGAGAGGGTCAAGGACCATAGGGAAAGGGTCTAGGACTATAGGGAAAGGGTCCATGACCACAGGGAAAGGGTCCTGGACCACAGGGAAAGGGCCCAGGAACTAGGGGAAATACTTCAGGAAACTGGGGAAAGGCTGAGGAACATTGGAAAAGGGTCCCGGACCATGGGGAAAGGGTCCAGAACCACAGGGAAAGGGTTCAGGAACATAGGGAATTGGTTAAAAAAACATAGGGAAAGGGTTCAGGAACACTGGGAAAGGGTCCAGGAACATGAGGAAAGAGTCCAGGACCACGGGAAAGGTTCTAGGATCACAGGGAAAGGGTCCAGAACAACAGGGAAAGGGTTCAGAACCATAAGAAAAGGGTTCAGGAACAATGGGAAAGGGTCCAGGACCATAGGGAAAGGGTCCAGGACAATGGGAAAAGGGCCTAGGAACAAAAGGAAAGACTTCAGGGACACAAGGAAAATGGTTCAGGAAACTGGGAAAGGCTTTAGGAACATAGCAAAAAGGCTTCAGGAACACAGGGAGAGAGTCCAAGACCACGGTGAAAGCGTCCAGGACCATAGGGAAAGGGTCCAGGACACCAGGGAAAGGGTTCAGGACCATAGGTAAAGGGTCCAGGACCATGGGGAAAGGGCCCAGGAACAAGGGGAAATACTTCAGGAACATAGGGAAAGGGCTCAGAAACATTGGAAAAGGGTCCAGGACCATTACCATTGGGGAACCACAGGGAAAGGGTTCAGGACCATAGGGAAATGGTTCAGGAACACAAGGAAAGCCTTGAGGAACATAGGAAAAAGGCTTCAGGAACAAAGGGAGAGGATCCAGGACCACGGGAAAAGGGTCCAGAACCATAGGGAAAGGGTCCAGGACCACGGGGAAAGGGCCCCGGAACAAGGGGAAATACTTCAGGAACATGGGGCTCAGGAACATTGGAAAAGAGTCCAGGAACATCGGGAAAGAGTCCAGGACCACGGGAAAGGGTCTAGGACCACAGGTAAAGGGTCCAGGACCATGGGGAAAGGGCCCAGGAACAAGGGGAAATACTTCAGGAACATAGGGAAAGGGCTCAGGAACATTGGAAAAGGGTCCAGGACCATTGGGAAAGGGTCAAGAACCACAGAAAAAGGTTCAGGAACATACGGAAAGGGTTCAGAAACATAGGGAAAGGGTTCAAGAATACTGGGGAAGAGATCAGGAACATAGGAAAAGGGTCCAGGACCACGGGAAAGGGCCCAGGACCACAGGTAAAGGGTCAAGAACCACAGGGAAAGGGTTCAGGGCCATAGGGAAAAGGCTTCAGGAACACAGGGAAAGCCTTCAGGCACATAGCAAAAAGGCTTCAGGAACACAGGGAGAGGGTCCAGGACAACGGGAAAAGGGTCCAGGACCATAGGGAAAGGGTCCAGGACCACGGGGAAAGCCTTCAGGAACATAGGAAAAAGGCTTCAGGAACACAGGGAAAGGGTCCAGGACCACGGGAAAAGGGTCCAGGACCATAGGGAAAGGGTCCAGGACCACGGGGAAAGGGTCCAGGACCACGGGGAAAGGGCCCCGGAACAAGGGGAAACATGGGGAACATGGGTTTTAAAATCAGGGGGCCCAATGTCAGGGGCCCTTTGACAGGGTGCCAAGAGGGGGTACAGCCATATGGCTCCTTATGAGGATTTCATTGGTCCTTATGTGGATCCTCCCCTTCCCACATATGGGTCCTTATGTTGATCTCCCTCAATACATGGGTCCTTATGGGGATCCTCCCTCCTTATATGGGACCTTATGTGGATCCTCTCCCTCATATATATGGGTCCTTATGTGGATCCTCCCTCCCATATATGGGTCCTTATGTGGCTACTTGTTCACGACCTCAGCTACTAGTACACGACCCCAGCTACTTGTTCATGACTCCAGTTACTTGTTCACGACTACAGGTACTTGTTCACGACCTCAGCTACTTGTTTACGACCGGAGCTACTTGTTCATGGCCCCAGTTACTTATTCACGACCCAAGGTACTTGTTCACGACCTCCATATGACCTGGACCTTCACAACCTCTGTACTACACCCATAGTCCTACACCGTCAACCCAGAGCATCTCCCACGGGCGTTGGGGGTATAGAGTGGCATTGTTGGGGCTGCCATTAAGAGATTGTGGGTTATGTAGCATACTAGAAAAAAGATGCAACATATGGACCCACATAAATTTTCACATAGGCGACTAAGTATAAAAAATTTAGACATGAAGATAAGAAGAAAAGATATTTTGAGGTTTTTTACTTTCATTTTCATTTTATCTGATGAGACAAGGGAAGAGACGGTTGAATGTAATGAGAAATTGTATTTTGTGGCAGCAAAAGGACCCGAGGCACTGGAAAACGCCTAAAAATGGCACTTAAAAATGTTGCTATGCCTAGATTTCGCTAAGGTATATCGGGAAGTTCCCATAGTTACTATGCTGAAGTTTTGGAAAGAAAACTACGAACAGAAGTAGGTGAAGAAAAATGCCTGCTCCTGTTTCACTTGGTTCAAAATGTCAGGGCAATGTGTTATCATTATTACTCAAATTTTGGGGGTAGAAAAACGTAAAAAAAATATTTCCTGTTAGCAGCAGGAAATTAAAGGGTGATAAATACTAATCATATTTACCTTTGATATACCTGAGAAAAGCACTTAAAAGGGAGGCGAAATTCCCATTGTGGAGGTCGGCAACATAAGGACCCATTTTCACCTTTCACCCCTTAATTATGTACAGTTATAACAGGAATTATGCTACAATATCATGGGAAAATTGTCGGAAGGGGCGACACCACCTTCCAGGTGAGTCATATCATTAAAAATTATAATAAGACAACGTGTGAGAGGCAAGGCAGCAAAAGGACCCATCCTCCCCCTGTCCCCACAGAGAGAGAGAGAGAGAGAGAGAGAGAGAGAGAGAGAGAGAGAGAGAGAGAGAGAGAGAGAGAGAAGACAAGACTCTTGGTGTTTCCGAATAGCCTTATGAGGCAAAGCGCCAGTATGTATTTGAGTATTTTTAGTTGCTGTTTTTTTTTCTTCATTGAACATGCCCTTTTTGATTTGGAATCATTCTAGGAGAGAAATTTCACCAAGTTGATATCACGAAAACAGAAAATAAGAACGCAAGTGATGTAACATGGATAACAAGAAGCATGCAAATTATGCTTTACAGCTTTATTCGAATGCTGATTAATGCCCTCCAATAATAGTTTCAGACTTTTATCAGTGGATTTTCTGTTTATCCCTTTAAGTCCCAAATGAAGAGCATTGATAATAGTATGCCCACTTGTCGTCATGATGCATGAATGCAGCCTGAGCCAATGCAGTTAGTGGTCAGACGGGAGTAGTTTTGAGAAGATCAGAGATAAGAGATAAGATAAGGGTCCATTTGGGGCTCCCTACTTCTGACCCCTGGTTCACAAATCTCACTATTTTTTAAAATAGGTAATTTTCATTACTACATTCACTTGTTGTTTTCTACATTCTCTAAGGTCTTAAAAATTCCTGATTTGTTTTAGATTTTCTGTGCATTTTTCTTTTAACTTTTCAATGATTTTGTGACTTTGAGAAATTTCTATCTAATTTTCTATTGCCCAGATGGTAAGAGCCCTACTGCCCACATCACCCTCCCTGCTGGGGACGTTTCAGAAACGTCTGACCTAGGCCTTAATGCAGACCATGCAGTATTGCATTCATGCATCATGCCGACCCTACAGGGTTGATACACTTCTGAAGGAACGGCATGATGCACCAATGCAGTGGCTGCAATAATGACTACAAATGCACATGAATCTAGAGTGATCCTTTAAACGGCTAGTATTCTGACAGTGTGTTTGGTTGACCTCTTAACCACCACAGTTGATTCATGTGTGGTCTCATATGATAATTATAGCTTTTTGTACATATCATACCTACATGTTTTAACCTGTATGATTGTATGTTTTCTTTGTGTGTGAATCAATAAAAAGGGTGTGGTATTACATCCTCCTTTAGCTTTATATCATGTTTTAATAATTCATAACTGTTGTATACATAATTCCACTTTTCTTATGTACATCGAGTGTGAAGTTAAGTAATTGAGTTGGAACCAATCTGCTTACCCAATTAAATCATTTGCAATTCTATATTTTCTTTACTGAGCATCTGATTCTTGCATTGTTCATAATGCGAACATGCACTTGGATGTGTATGAGACCCTGTATTGAATTAGTTTTGCACAAACTACACACTTGCTAAGTCACTTATAACTATCTCTATTTACAACACATATTGGTGTACATGTTGTGCTAAGGTTACTTACGGCAGAGTTATATTGAACATGATAGACTACATAATTGTTTTGACATAGCTTTCTAAAATCCTTAAAAGCAGACAAGTTATTATGGTGTCTACAAACTTTGACCTAAGTTTGCTTGGTTATAAAATAAAAGGCAGATACTTATCTCAAAGTAAAGAAAAATATGATACATGGATCGCCTGTATATGTTACAGTACATCAGAACATTGGAGTCCAGGTTGAGGGAGCACCTTGTGGACTACTGCACTGACTCGAACAGGTAAGTCAACCTTAAATGGTCACAAATCATAGAAGGTTTGCATATGACAAATTTGGACATATTCCAGCTCCTACACATAGGATTTTAGTCCCCCCCCCTAATTCTTTTGGCTCAAAATGTAAGGCTCATTAAGATCTTCATGTTACATATGGGTTTTGATGGTCCAATATGTATATTTTGGCCACCAGGGGGTTAAAAAAGGCCAAAAATGACCAATTTTGTAGGGAAAATCAATAAATCCGACATTTTTATTAATCTTTTAAAAAATTTGACAATAGGAATGTGTCCTTCCATTTATGACCACTGAAATCTGAAGGGAAACAGAAATTTTGGACCTAAGATTGCCTTCCTAGGGGCAAATGGTCTATATTTTTTGAGAAATTAACTTTTTGTAAAGTAGTTTGTCTGGGCGAAAATTCTAGGGCATATGACCCCCTCCTAAGATACCTATGATGTATATGGGTTAATTTTCTGTGCTAACATTTAGAGTTAGTCCCATGCTAAAGTAATCTGGAAAAAAAATTGGAATTGCTCCATTATCTTGGCTGTGAGCAGGCCATGAGTATTTTTTCAGCCAGACAGCCCTTTTTTGGGTGTCTTCCCGAAAAAGCACATTCCTTCTCCTCCTGGCTGGGGTTTTATTCATTTAACAATATTAACTATGTCAGTTATTTACCCCCCACATATAAGTGCCCATAGTGTAAAACAGATAAATAATGTCAGAAAGAAGGTATTGGATGACCTAGAAAAGTTTAAACATGATCCCAAAAGATTCTGGTCTGAGGTAAATGCGCTATGGAAAGGGGCCCCAAAGAAAACCAAGGTATGGCTAAAAAGTGAGAATGGCACATATGTTCATGAAAATGATATAGCTAATTATATCAATGAATACTATGTGAACATTGGTGCCTCTTTAGGAGGTGCCTTCCAGAATGTGCATGATACAATTTATCCCGGGGGCTTTTTAATACAGGAAGTTGCTGTATGTAGGCTGGACCCTATTGATCTGCCTACCTCTGTAAAGTTGATAAAAACAATAAAGGTACACAAGGCCTCTGGCATTGAAGACATAAAACCGGTAGTTATTAAAGATGCATTGAATGCCAGACCCAAACTACTTAGGGATATAGTGTTAAAAAAGGCCTGTGTGATCCCCTTGCCAAAAACTGGAGATCTTTTAAAGGTGACCAATTGGCGACCAGTGAGCCAACTAAATTGCATATCCAAGCTTATAGAAAGGGCAGTACATTCCCAACTGATGAAACATCTGGAGGAGCCTAACTGTTAAGTGATAGGCAATTTGGCTTTAGGTCGGGGTGGTCGACCACTGATGCGGTACATGGCCTGACACAATGCCTCTATAATGTCAGAAATAGAACTGAAATTGCATCAGTTGTATTCCTTGATCTACGTAAGGCGTTTGATACGGTAGACCACACCTTATTATTGCTATTTCTAGGGAAATTAGGATGTACAAACTCAACAAGTAGGTGGGTAGAGAGCTACCTGTGTGGACCACCTTGGCGAATGGCCCACTCTCGGGAGTGAAGGTAATAGGGTGCGGAGTTCCGCAGGGCTCAGTGCTCGGCCCCCTCCTTTTCTTGGCATACATTAATAGTATAACCAGGGTTATACATAACTCAGAATACTACATGTATGCCAATGATTTGGCAATTGTCACCTATGGTATTGATCAACATGATATTAGCACAAGACAACAAGATGATCTAGATAGGATCACTCCCTGGTGTAACACCTTTAAACTAACGGTGAATGCCGAAAAAACTAAAGTGTTATGGGTGTACTTAGATCGAGATTTCCCAGATCTGACTAGGTATAACGTTACCCTGTGTAATAGTGTATTGGAGAAGGTTGAGTCCTTTAATTACTTAGGAGTCATTATTGACAAGTACCTCTGCTTCACTGGCCACTGTGAAAAGGTAATGACATCAACATGTGGCAGGTTGAAACATCTCAGAAACCTACATAAATTTATGGACAAGGCACTGTCACTGCGGCTTTACAAACAAATGGTGTTACCCATACTAGATTATGGTGACATCGTTGTTGATGGATCCCTGGTTGATGGCATTAAGAGCCTACAGACCATCTAAAATCACTGCCTGAGGACATGCATGCAAATAAGAGATCCTCGAGATATTAGTAGAGATGTACTCCATGAGGTGTGTGGTTGTAAAAAACTTCTGCTGAGGAGAAAAGAGCATTTGCTATGTCTCATATACCAGCTTTCTTGTGATGCTAGGAATGTAACCCAGCCACCAAGGCTTCTATGTGGAAATAATAAGGTCCATCTTCTGGTTGATATGCCCCGGAGTGCACTGTTTAGAAATAGTCCACTGTACCGAGGCAATCAACTGTGGATGGCCCTGTGTGCTACTCAGCAGCGGTGACTTGATATAAGTAAATTCAGAATTGCAATTAAGTAATGTGTAATGATATGATAACTGAAATGAAATTGCTGTTGTAGCTATTAAATGTAATAAGACGTGACTACTATGCATATAACTGTTGGCAACATGGAGTGTCACGGCTGGCTATACATCAATCATCAATCAATAGAAATACCATGCATTACAAAATGAAACCAAGGATGGTGATTTCATCTCCATGGACAGATCATTAAATCAAAAGTGTAATTTAAAATGAATGTATTAAGAACTGATTCACAAACGTATATGCATGTAATGTAATGGGCTAATAACAACTTGATGGGCATTGTCAGCTATGATCCCAGTGATTCTAAATAATATGCATTACAAAATGGATGGTGATTCTATCTCCATGGAAAGATCATTAAATCAAAAGTGTAATTTAACATGAGTGTACCAAGAACTGATTCATAAACATATATGTATGTATTGTAATGGACTATTAATGACTAGATGGATGTTGTCAGCTATGATCCCAGAGATTGTAAATTAGCATGGGTGATTGTTACCTGTCCTTATTGACCTATTGGTTTGTGATAAACTTAATATCTCTACTTATATTTATTATATTGATTATGATGGTGTATTGTGAATGTATTATTTTTGACCTTAATGAAAATAGCACAATTGTATGTGTGTACTTTCGGTCAATAAGATTCTTCAACAACAACAACATTAAACCTATACACCACCTGAAAGTACACATGGTGGGCATTGTCTTCCATATGATTAACAGTAACTACCTAAGATTGTGTCACTTTTATGTATACCAGCAAGATTTGAAATTTCCTGAACCAGGAATTTCAAGGAATTCAGTGAAAATGCATTTCAGGCCTGAAAAAAAAAGGATTCAAGTGTAGGACAAAAGTCTAAGCATTGTAGCTGCAGCTCTCTGAATCCTACCCTTAGACCCAGTAGTCAAGAAAAGTTAACATAAAAGTTGACCGAATACATAAAAGAATTAATTTTGCATGCATACCCCCTAATGTCATTCGACAAGACACCTTTCCAGGGTCTTCCAGGGTATAGATGTTCAGGGTGTTGCCGCAGCAACAGATTTCATATTTAACTGAAAAAATTTTGTGGGTAGTTACCCCGACACCTATACATTATCCACAAAAATGTCTTTCAGATACTACATGGTTTAATCTCAGCCCCCCAACTCCACAGGAGGCCCCATCTACCAACTTTCTATGATTTTCGACCAAATATTTCTCCACGTCTTCCAGGAGGGCATTTCTTAGTGTTAATCAGCATTGAAATGGTAGCCTCTGGGGTAATGGCAATGCTGACCATTTGGCTATGCGTATTAACATTTTAAGTAAAGACTAGTACAAGTCATGTACATGATTGTGCTCTTCTTTCTCTCCCACAAAACACACGACACATACACATACATGGTTACATCTACATCAAATGCCCAGGATCCAATGTGGCCCAGTACAATGTCAAAATTACCACTGCAAGTCAAACCTGACCGCGAGATTTTGGTCATAACATGCAGTCATTTCCAGTTCTGATATTTTGAATTGTGGGTAAGGTCAATTGGTTGAATTATCTACAACAGATATGGGCGCTGCTGAGTACAAAGTATAGGATTCATACTGTAGGAATGTTAATCCAGGTTCATGGAAGTTCATGTTATACACATGTACATATACACACACTTTAACGTCCTCCAATGACCGGTTAAAAGGTCAGAAGCTTGACTCTCTTGCTAGAGTCAATAAGATTGCCAAAATGACTCCATGCTGGCAGTTTGCAGCATTGATTGACTCCCTTCCAACAGTAGTTAGGTTATGCTGGACGCAGCTCCAGAATCCAGCAATGCATGGCTATTTGGAGAGTGGGGGAAATTCTGAGCAAAATATATTTCTATGGGGCAAACAGTCAACCTTACCAAGCTCCCTGTGAATAATACATATGTGCGCCATGTAGTCCAGGAGCTATTTCAAAGCACCTTTAGTAGTAAGTAGAAACCTGGTCAAGAGTTTCAAGCTGAGACGTTCTGCACCTGCTGCACACATTACACACAGAATCTAATTCATCACATCAGTTCTACGTGCAGCATTGTATTACTACAAACCACCTCACTACTTTATCACATAGGAGTTTCCAATTCATTGTTCTCTGTGCACATTTATATAAATGAAAGTCATACCTGATTATCACTGAAAATGTTTGGCACCATACTCACTACTAGTGGATATGTATTCTTGTGCAAATATATACAGTTCATATTTCACAAAAACAGTTGACATGATATTATCAATTCCCCTGCCTCTAAAAATATGCATTTGGTAGACCCAACGCAAATAGTATATTCTAAAGATGAGTTATAATACACACGAATGCATGATTACCACCTTGGTACTGAGGGTCTTATAAATGATACATTCATCAAAATTAATATCAAGTGGTGGCTTATAGTAAACCCATATGATTGATGGCCTTCCCCGGGCTTCAATGATCGTCAATGTGCTAGAACAGAACTTGGCATGAAGTGAAGAGAGCTCAATAACCATTAGATCTACCTAGTGTATGTACATGTTTTTTTCCCCAGTTGTTTGACATGGATTTCAAGATGGGGTCCCAGTGGGTGGGGCTCTACAGTTCTTCTGGTAAGCATGAATGGGGGGCGGGACTTTGGTACCGACCCGCTAGTAACAAGTTTTCATTCTGATCTGTTCCACAGTCTATACTCACCTGTGAAGAGGGGTCAGCAGGTATGGCCCTATGATTCGACTGGCGATGAACGCCTCATGGAGCTGGACTATGACCGGGTGGTGTTTGACAAAACCTCCAACTGGCAAAATGTCCGCATTGTCCACTCTAGGGAGCATGGCAACGTTCTCTACCTTGACGGGGACATAAGTGAGTGTTAAAAAAGAAATTTTTATGACAACCTAGTTCGAGAGTTGTATTGATTAAACAGATTTTAATATAATTAGCAATGTAAACACTATAAGGGATGACTGCAGTCTGTCTGATGCCTTGTATGACGTCACAACAGTTCAAATTCAACACTAATTTGCAGACATTTTTTAAAGCTCTTTGGTCTAGTATAGCAAATCATCCACAGTGATCCATTGGCATTCATGATCAATTCACATTGAATAGCCCCTTGTACTGACCTATGTTATATCTGTATCCTTGCCGCGGTACTTGTACTACAACTTACCTGTTTCACATCCTAAACATTGTGTCCCTTCAGTGTTGGGTGAGAGTGACCTAGTGTATACCCAGACAGTGGCCGGGATAGGAACAACAGATTACCGAAACAAGGAGGTGCTCATCCTTGGTGGTGGTGACGGAGGGCTGCTCCATGAGCTACTCAAGGAGAAACCAAAGATGGTCCACATGGCAGAGGTATTATTAAGTACCCTTAATGCTATATAAAATGTCTTATATAATTATTTGAAAGTCTATGATAGTTCAGGAGGGTCTTGCCAAAAAGGAAATGAGAACCACAAAATAAAACGCCATGCATTTTGCTGTGAATCTTTTATCAATACCATAAAAACGAGTTAGGCCATACACGTTTTCATCAGTACTCTTCGAAAAGATTTAGAGGTTCTTCTCGTTATCTATTGGCAATACATTCCTGATTGTTGTTTTGGACTGATATGAAGGTATAGATGATTAATAATATTATCAAGAATAATGTGATGAATTTAATTCAGATTGATGAGATGGTCATCGAGGCATGTCGTAAGCATATGAGAGAGGTTTGTGGGGACGCTCTAGACACGTATGAGGGCCCTCATCACAAGGTAAAAACATTTATGATAACATCTACCGAAATAGCAATTTTCATACTAAAACTGACCCCGGAAATCCTCAATAGCTTTAAGATGAAAGTCTCATGGTTCGCCCTTCAATCTTTTTGTCTATGCAGATGATATGTCTGACACTTACTTATGTATGCAATAACTGCGGAACATGATTTGAAGTACCATACGTTTTTTTCTGTTTGCGCGAGGTAAATAATTTGCCAATGCTGCAATATCCGGAGGCTGTTGCACATATGCTAAAGAGGGCACTAAGTAGGTACCCTCTCTTATCTTTAGCCATACTCTGCTTCACTATTTAACTTGTAATCCCCACAATAAACTGAAAAGCCACCTGCCTTGTTTAAAAATAATTTGTATTGCACAAGCAGGTACCTTACCAGGTGATATCTTTTACTGCTGTTGTGCTTAGTAGCTATCATCTTCATTGAAAGGTGCTTGTACCTGACTGACATTCATGAGCATTTCTGTGTAACACGATTTAAAAAAAAGTCAGGACTGAAAAGAATGTGACTGCTGCAGCTGAGGCACTGTACCTTTTCCCTTCTGTGCAATATTGGGCAATACCCTCCTGTTGTTGTTGTTGTTGTTTGAAGATTTTTATTGGCTCATATTATCTTAACCAGTAGATTTCCAGTGGTCCTTTGCACGGACGGTGAAGATATCTTCAGATGATAAAGATAAGTCAATGTCATTTCCAAAGGAAACTGAAGATATCTTGTAAAGTTTTAAGATATCTTAAGAGTTGTTATCTCGACCTATCTTTTCACACTTGAGGATGTTATTGCAAATGTATGACAAATAATGCCAGCTTCTATAGAAATGAAATTTTAAAGATATCCATTGAGATATCTTCTGTGTTATCTTTATTTCTCTCTATCTTTAGTGAAGATACCTTGTCGCCCATGCAAAAGACCACTGATCATTCATTCCAAAGAAGAGCGAGTATGACGCGGAACTACCAGGTTCACAGGCAGAAAACTAGTCCCAACCACATTCTCAGTGTAGCCCCCTTTATACCATGGTTATCACATTGTTGAACGATTTTAGGGTGCTGGGAGCGGAAAATGAAGTTCGAATAGTATGCGCTAAATAAACCCATGTTAACACTTGGATTGAGACGACATGACAGCAAGTTGACATCAAAGTATTTAATTTGATATTAAAAAAAAACCATAGCATTAGAAGCTTAATGGCTACACATGATGAATCTTGACATTAATTACCTTTAATTTGCAATGATTTGACATGTATATTTAACAGGATTGATGATAGAAAAATCAAATCGAGCTAAATTTTCACTGTCATGTTGACTGTGTTGCCGACGGTTTGTTTATAGAGGCGAGACACAAGTTGTTATGTTGGCCTATGGTCTGAAGCCATTCTGCACGGTGTGCACACTACTGTCCGGTCCGCTTGCTGAGGAATTCAAAATGATTCAAAACAGACCGTTTTGAATCTAACCAGAGCCCTGTCATCGATTGAAAATGTCTAAATTGAGAAGAATAACATATAGCATGATGGATTCTAGGACATGGCGACTTAAATATATGTGTGTTTACGTTCACATCTCTTGTCAAAGGCTCCAGATTTGCTGTATTTACAGTGTAAATGGAGAATATGTGCTTGCATGTATACCAATGACTTGACAAGAAAGCAATATGGCAGAGGACCGGCCTCTTCACATTGACTCGCAATGAATAACATTGATTTTAATGGCTTTATAAGGTAAATATATTTAATTTAATGGTGGAAACCCTGGTATAAAAGCCATAGTTGATGATTAGTCATCAGTTATGCCCTTACTATAGCAGCCTTGCGTGTGCCAGTCAACTCTCATGGCAGCAGTCGTGTAAGAGCGTCTGGCAAGACTCCTATCTCAGACAGGTCACTAGGGGTTCGACGGCCACCAGCAGTCACCAGCGGATCTTCAGGATCCCGAAGAAACCATGATGGCCCCAAGGTCCTTCACAGAAATATAGGGACAGAGATTGATGTCTGCTTGTAGAGAATATCAGACAGATTCACAGAGTTACCAGCTAACATGGATCCATTTCAAACAACTTGGCAAGGTAGGTAACCCATAAAATCCTTGATTTTTTACCAAAATAAAAGGATGCTAGGGATTAAAAACGATACTATTCACTAGTTTAATACTTAGTGATGACATTTAGTCCACATTAAGACAGTATGAGTGCTTTTATTCCTGGTGGTAGATCTTGGATCCCCTCCTCTGTGTAGTACTAAGGCTAGGCTAGTAGTAGTACTGGTAGTAGGTCTATACATGTGTACTAGGATAGAAGGGCACACTCCACTTGTACCATGCACTGTATGCCTACCCTGTGGTACTTGTACTACTATAGGGATAATATAGTATAGACCCCGAGTACATGTACATTACAGAAAGCAGGAGGGGTGTCCCACACTGGCAGCAGTGCGTGCACTCACCGATGTGCCGATGAGTGCATGGCCACTCCCCGGGCACTCACTCAATGGATACCATAATGTCTCATGTAGGTGATGGGTTTTTAATAACTGCCTCCCTTGTATAGGAGCCTGAGGTAAAAGTGGTTTGAAATTAACAGTGTTGCTGAAATGACGCCGGGACGCTGGCCTTGAAAAGAATTGTTTTATCTGCATTTGTTATGTGGCTTTTGGGAAAAACTCATAGCCCTTAAAACAATTCCCGAAAACACTTCTTTTATCTGATTTGTTTTGTTCCAGCTTGGCCACTTGATTTTCATTACTTGACATGGCTGCTGAACCTTTATTACCACAATTAAACCATTGGCAAACAGTATCATGGAAATTACTACAGAATAATTATTTCAGACATGCATAGTTGTTCCAAAATGAAAGTGTAGTAGAAAGGTAGTGATAATTAAATTATACAGGATAAGGGAAGAAAGATGAATTACTATTTCTGTATATAATATATACCTATATTCATCATCTCTTTTTATTCCCTCCCTTGTAACAAATGTAGCCATGTTTGGTATCAAATTAGCACTAATTATGTCAGGAGCAGTTTACACTAGGAAATTCCTGTAATGAACGCTAAATTAAAACCACCTGCATACCCAATTTGTATTTTTTAATGTCAGAGATGTCTATATGCATGGTTTTTCGGTATTTTCATGCAAGCATTGAAACTTTTATCTTATATTTGTTTTCTTTTATTTCGTCCTCCTTCCTGGAGTTGGTTTTGAGTGCCCATAACCCAAAGATTAAAAAAAGTGGCTTTGGTTTAATACTATAGAATCTTGTATGTGAGCAGCAGTATAGTAATTATAATTATTATATTTCAGGTGTAGATACCAGACTGTCATGTGAACCAAAACCCTGAGAAACCAGCACTGAAAAGCCGAAAATATTAAGAACCTAGAGACCCTTGATCCTTGTCTCCAAGGATCGAGTGTGATTGTAATTTGATGAATGTACAGTCCCTTGATCCTTGTCTCCAAGGATCGAGTGTGATTGTAATTTTATGAATGTACAGTCCCTTGATCCTTGTCTCCAAGGATCGAGTGTAATTAGAATTTGAGAAATATACAGCCCCTTTGATTCTTGTCTCCAAGGATCGCGTGTAACTTGAATTTTATGAATGTACAGTCCCTTGATTCTTGTCTCCAAGGATTGAGTGTAATTGGAATTAATGTATTAAAGAAACCATTTTCTTTGAGAAATATATTTTGGGGCTGTCTGGAGTCAATTTAGTAAAGATTTCATCATGATAGCTTTAAAATTCACTGCAGGGCAACACCACAAACATAGGTATATGCTTAAAATCTGGAATGGATTTATTGCGTTTTGGAACCAAACTCTTCATCTATTTGAACTGGGGGACGTGAAGCCCAGAATACATCTACTTGAAATTGTTTGTGTAGAGTATGACTGAGCTGTGGTACGTGAAGCCCAGCATACATCTACTTGATTGTGAATTGTGGGACAGGAGCATTAAGGCATACATCACATAAGCCATGTAATTATATTTGTAATATGATGATGCCGTTTACATGACCTAATGCATTATATTAATTGACCTGACATGTCTAAACTTCAAATCCTTCAGAAAATATTATATCTTTTTGATGGCTTAATATTAATGCTCAGTGGTGTAAATTGTTGTTCTGAAACTGAATGAAACTAATAAAACTGTGTTTGCCTAGATATGTGAAGGAATATAGGGAGGGTGTGAGATATTTTTGGCATAAGAGTTTTTTTATGCTGAACATTATCATACTAGGTATGCAAGCTAGGTTGGAGGGGCAGGATTCTGAGCAGGACTTTTATCAAGGGGCAGGCTCTTGCAAAATTACATAATTCCATCAATATTTGACTCTATTCTTCCCTCTTTTGACACTTGTATCATTTACACACTAGAACCAAATTCCCTACCCAAGAACAACAGGGTAATAGCACCCTTAGGCCACCTCTTTGAAACAACTTGGATTACCGGATTTGTAGCTGAAAATGTGGGTGGCCAGATGAAAAAAAAGTTCCCAAAATGACCTTCTGATACCTATTCCAGCAGCACGAAACCAAAAAAAAAAACATTTAAATTTACGTTTAGACCACCTAAGTCACTTGTTTGTCAATAAAAGTTACATTTTCGGTCAGCAAATCAATTTTGTTGATCTCAAGGGACAGAGGTAAAAAAAATAAATAATTTTCGTTGTTGTTGAAAATGCCAAAATTCCCGTTGGCGGATCCGTAATCCAAATTATCAGAATAAAACGGCCTTAGATAACCTAAACACATTGCTACAAATACTTTTTGATGAACAAGACTGGTATAAAAAAAATGAAAACTTGTCAGAAAGGCTCATCATTCACCAATACATGGATGTTGAGTATTTTCAACATCAGTCCTCAATTGGTAGAATAAAAGGTATAAAAATATATGACCATTTTGATGGGCTATTAGTATTCTTCTTAGCTTCTTGTGTGAAAATGCCAATTTGCCAAACACAATTAAGACCTCCTGCAAGGGAAATACAATATACAAGCGAAACACAACTCCCACTATTTACTACCCAATGCAACAGTCAACACTGTCCCCAAGTGGTCAAAGTGGCTGGTATGAGAACTCCTATACTGTACTATTGATACAGTTGGGCGCCAGAGACTGCCTGTATAGTAGAATGAGCATTTAACATATCCAAAATAAGACACTGTAAGTGGTATGGTTCAATGAGCACTCTTAGTACTCGTTTATAAAACGAAAATTTTACACATTCGGGACGCGAAGGTTTCCGTTACAAAATAACCAAAATTGTTGTGAGCGGGTGTAGCAACACAACATGAAACAACGTAAACGTAATTCAGTAGAACTTGGAACATTGGTAGCAGAATAGACTTTCATCCAAATAGTCTGAGTTCTAACTCACAGATTAGTACACAGGCAAATCTCAAGGTGATCATTGTGAAATACACTGAGGAATGATGATGAGAGCGATAGGAGAGAAGATAGAGTAAATACATGGTAACAATTTTACTGACGACAATACCGCGCAGGGCTTTTCACTAGATAGACCGTATGGCTTTTCTCTTGCAAGTAACTATAAAACAAAACAAATTGACACACAGATTTAATTATATACTATAAGCGCTGCCTCGTCTTGATATCAAAGTCACGATTAGTCGGAAATATGCTCAGACCTCAACAATGTTCAATCGGAGGTTCTCAATGCGACCCAATTTTAGTTTGAATTGTGCTTTATGTATACTCTCTTTTAGCCACAGTGATTGAACATTCTAAAGCCTGTGACCTCTGTAAACAGGCGATTGTTTGTAACATTCAGTTCGCAGTTTTTTGACAGGTAACAAATGCGCTTGTCTTGTCCTACGAGTGACATTCAGGTCTTCATTAGTCGGTTCTGGGCGGCCATATGTGCTACAGTACTCACGATACATGTAGGTTAATAATAGCTCATCCCATCTTCATTCTAAATAACTGATTTTACCTTGTGTAGCTCAGACACACTGTACACATAAGTGCCATAGTTCAAACAGGTTCGTAGGCCCCTGTTTTGTAGGCGTTGTAATCGAGTCAGATTCTTGGTCGATCCTGCTGTATAGACTATCGATGCATAATCAAACAGTGGAGCAATATAGGTTTCATATATTGTAAAAGCAGTATCGCGATTAACCATATTTTGTATCTTACTCAGACTGAAAATTTGGTTATTGACCTTTCCCACTAAGACACTGTGTGCTTTGTCAAAAGTTAATTTTGCATCTAGGGGAACTCCCAGGTAAGTGTAATTTCTGACACAGTCCAAAGGCTCACCATTTACAGTTACATTAATCCAAGGGATATGTTTATTCCTGACACATGATGAGAACACTACACATTTACTTTTTCTTACATTTAGAGTCAGTTTAGAGTCAGTCAGCTACCTTTGCACAGAGGAGAGAGCTCTTTGCAGTCTCTCTTGGACCACAGTGATACTTCGATGACTGGTGTAGACAGCGACATCATCTGCATACATTATTAAACTGCACTCAGAGCCATGTCGGGAAAGGTCATTGATGTAATATACGAACAACAGCGGGCCCAACACGGAGCCTTGTGGGACACCGTAGTCTATACCCAATCTGTTTGACGACATATCTCCAAATGACACCACTTGTGTTCGGTCAGAGAGATAACTATGGAGCCAAGACAAATTTTCGCAGGTTAGGCCTAGTGATTTCAGACGGTTTAGGAGGTGCCCATGTGGGACACAATCAAACGCCTTGCGTAGGTCTAAAAACGCCACACCTGAATATTGACCATTATCTTTGGCTTCATATAACTCGTTTACAAGTTTGTAGATGGCATCCATTGTACCAATACCTTGCTGATAGCCATACTGTTCCACGCTCAAACCACTGCATCGCTTTATGGCATCACTCAGATGCATGAACATTAGTCTTTCAGCTATCTTTGAAGGCATGTTTAGCAATGAAATGGGACGCCAGTTGTAACCTCATCCACTCTCCCACTCTTTGGAATTGGAGTTACTCTGGCATCTTTCCATGTACTTGGAAAAATACCAGTGTCAAAGGAGCATTGGAGGAGGTCAGTGAACTGTGGTATGATACAAAGCAGTGCTTTTTTTCATTATATCAGACCTTATATGAGCGAAACCAGAGGTCTTGGAGGTCGAGACTTCTTGTACCAAAATATCTACCATTTCAGGTGCAATTTTCAGCTTATCTTAGTCTAGACTGGGAGGTACATATTCATCCATGTTGGGATCATGTGGGAAAGCAGAATTTAATTCCTTCCCTATATAGCTGAAATATGAGTCTGGTGATTCGACAGGGGTAACAATTCTTCCAGTCACATGGTGCTTCATGGTTGGGGCTACGGATTTGGTTTCGCCCTTGTATAAACTATTAATCTCCTTCCAAAATTTCTTGGGATCATCTTTACACCTTTCTAGATTGACTTTTACACTAGCTGCTTTGGCATATCTACACAAATGATTTATTTTGTTTCTCAAAGCCTTAATTAGCAACCATTCATCAGCGTCACGTGTCCTAAGAAACCTCTTTACCTTGGTGTCTCTCTCATACACGTACTCCAATATTTCAGCAGTCATCTATTGTTTGTTTTTCGGGCAGACCCTCATTTCCATGAGGAGACAACTATAGTCCAAGAACAATAGTATGTGCTCATGAATAAAGTCCCACTTTTGATCAACATTGTCCAGTTGCCAGTATTCATCCCAGTCGGCATTCGTCATCCAGTCCTCCAGATCAATCATTCTACAATTACGATAATCACGAGCAATGATTGTACTTTTCTCACCAGGAACAGTTATTCTGTCCCGTACAGCGAAAATAGGTAGATGATCTGAAAGGAGTGATGTCATCACACCTGACTGGGTAAAATGACTGGAGTCTGTCAAGACTTGATCAATACAACTCGCACTTTTGCCTCCAGGATGTGTACAGCTATTTATTAATAGTTTCAAACCAAGCTCTTTGCATTTGTCTGACAATCGTCTGCATGTATAGGACCTGGTGTCAAGTGTATTTATATTAATGTCTCCGCGAAGCCATCTTTCATGACCTGCTGTCTCCTGACTAAGACAAATAGAATCCAGCGTGTCTAAGAAATTTGAGATATTCCCACCCGTTGGCCGATAGATTGTGAAGACAATGATAGATTTTTGTCCTACCCACTTGCAACTGAGAGTTAGAATCTCAACATCACTACTAATGTAAGTGAGATTAGGTACTATGACGCAATGACTATCCAGTGCTTCGGAGACATAACAGACTATGCCGCCTCCAGCCTTTTTTTCCTTTTACTGTGCCGCGATCAAGACGATACATGGTTTTACCCGGCCACTGGAGGAGACATTGGTCATAGCCCTCGTGTAGCCAACTCTCACTTATACAGATAATGTCAAGACAAGCAAAGAGCCTGACAAATTGATGTCGCTTCTTAAAAAAAACTCCTGGAGTTTAAGTGCATAAGTTTCAGTCCGGTCAAGCTATTCACGTCACTGACAGTGTAAGACATAGTCCATATATAAATTGAGGCCTAAATGAATTTTACCAAGGATGCAACTTAAGACTAAAGATAATGATAATACAGACAGTCAAAGAATGACTTTCTGGTATAAGTCTAATAGAAATACACCAGGTGAGTGTATACAGAGATACTAATACATTTTCTCACTTTATTTTTGAAAATGAGGAAGTTATACCATTGAACCTAAAAAAAGGCCTTATGAGCCTGTTTATCATGTGTATATGAAATGCAAGAGGGTAAGATATTGTCACCTTACCCAACACATACCCAGAGGGCAATGTAGTTAATTGGATTGTTTGCCTGAAGTGGTCAATACAGAACCAATCATTAAGTTTGCCCTTATCACCTAGCTCAGTGTAAGAGTTCTATGGTCAGATGTTGGACACTGAACAAGTAATCAATGGATAATTCATGAAGAGTGTGTGTTAGTGAAGGATAATTACACGAGGGGGTAGGCCGAGTGTAATTAGCCTTTGTTAACACACACAAGTCATGAATTATCCACTGACTACTTATTTTATACCACAAAACCAATAAATAATCAATAGAATACCAATAAATTCAAGTTGAAAACAAAAATTATTCCCCCTCCCCGGGACTTGATGCCAGCCATTGTGTGTACATGATCGGTACATACACTTTGGCGCCTGGCAGTGGACAACGACAGCCCCAGTCTCGGCTTGGCTTGCTTTGAATGCTACAGCACACACGGCGAAAAAAAGATGCTTCTCGTGGTTATGTTTGTGTATAATACACCGCGTCGCCCAGCAGCAGACAGTGACAGCGCACACGGTGAAAAAAATATGCTTCTCGTGGTTATGTTTGTGTAAAATACACCTTGTCGCCTGGCAGCGGACAGCGACAGCGCACACGGCGAAAAAAAAACGCGCCCGGACCGGGGCTCGATCCGCGTTCCTCCAACGGCTGAGCGTAATGCACTAACCACTAGACCACCGCTTCTCCTCCTTCAGCGCCCGTCTCAGCTTGGCTATGTTTGACAGTAGGGAACAAAAATATACGCCCGGACCGGGACTCGTCCCGCCTACCTCTACAAGCTTACCAAGCAAACCCAGACCATCACACGTCAGTCCCTGTGGCGAAATGCATAGGGTGTTGGATTAGGCATCTGAGACTTCAGGTTCGAGCCCTGCCCAGGTCATAAGATTTCATGGGTTTTAACATGTAACATATGACATGTAAGGACATGAGAGGCCTGCAGTTATCCATGGATAACCCGCACCGGGCACAGGTTATCCATGGATAACCACACGCCTTACAAAATTGATGTTAAAGCCTACAGTGTGTGCAATATCGACAGATATGTGAATGGGAATATCCACCAAAAAGCACTGAGTAACTCAGAAATCGTGGTATAACTAGGAATAATGCATATGCAAAGAAGCCATGTGTATAAGGTGGGTTGTGTAAACACAGGGGAGACCGGGGACTTTGCTGACTGTCACACCCTGTCTATTCTACTACACTGAGAATTTGGTTGAGACTAGTTTTCCGCCCATGGGCAGGTTAGTCACCGGAACTGCATTGCTGAAAGCTAAATGAGAAGTCTATAGGGTCGTCATGGCATCGCTATAATTATTATGTTTTACACTGGTGTGTTAGATCATGCTGGAGGACTGTGTCAAGGTGCTACATGAGGCCATACAGAGCGGCAAGCAATATGACTATGTCATTAACGATCTCACAGAGTTTCCAGTCGACAAAGCACTAAAGGTAAATGCAAACAATAAACGTTTGTTTGATAAGGCGATCAACTAGTATGGCATTTTCAAGAATTAATCATAGGCTATTTCAATTAAATAAATATGCAGGCAATGTTCAGCATCCCTACAGAATTGCATGCCATTAGCCTACTGGACATTTATATTAAATGAAATGGTAGAATGGTAGCAGTTGTAAGAGACAAATGGGTTATGATTACACAGCCTTAAATGTTAGACATGGTTTTCAGACTGTTGTCAAGATAGATTGAAGAGCCAGATGCCACATAAAATTAGGGCATTTGCAGTGACATCACATGATGAAAATTTGGGACTAAAACCACATTATAAAGAAATCCTGTAGTCTTGCAATTTTCATTGTTTACCTTTACAATTTATGCACAGGTTATGGCTATGATTTCGCTACAACAAGCCTAATTACGGAACTCACCCTCAAAGCTGTGAAGCAAGACGGGCATCTATTTGCTAGGGTAAGTGTTATCAATATTCTAGTTAATGTGTAACACTTCCTATAACATGTTTGACATGTTTCCACAATGAGATTGATTATTGAGTGTACAATCTTCCTTGCAGGGCAACTGCCTGAGTGCCAAAGACTATCTAGGGAGATTTGAGGGAGATATTAAGAAAATGGGTCTTGAGTTCAAACGAAAGGATGTCTACGTGCCCTCTTTCCATGAATCGTATCCTTTACAACCAAAAGATAGAAGTTGACTATCGACCAATAATGGAAATAGAAAAAAGTAAGGCGAACAAATGCCATTGTAAAGTCAGGGTGGTGCTATGTAGGGACAAACTGTATAACACCGGCTCCAATCAGAATATATTGATTAATAGTACAATGTCCATTATTTCAAATAATGGTTAATTTCAAAATATACCTTGATCAAAAATCCATTTCAATAGACCTTGACTCAAACGCAGTTACTGCCTTTATGAAATGTGGCGTCCGACATGATGCCCCCTAGTGGCATTTATGCAAACGAAGTATCTCTCTACTATCCCAGCAAGGTGACATCTGGAGGCAAGAAGTAGAACAATCCACCTGCCAGCAATTTGAGAGTAACCATTTTAATGTGGACTGGCATCTATAATCTATCAGTGAATTGCAATATAGGCCTACATAAAGAGCATGCATGTCATTTTTCCATGGGCATAAAGACGACGACGTCATAATCACAAATGTCTGGTTAATTGGTTATTCTAGGATAGTTTGTAATAATTTTAGCTACCAATGATATTGTAATGGTTTGGTATTACGAATTCGGTGGTTCGGGCCTTACTGATCAGGAAAGAAGGAGTAAGGCGGTAATTCAAGTGTATGCCAACGGATGGTTTATTACATAAGACACTTACGGCTACCGGAAGATGGTAAAGGGGCAGCTAATAATTAAAGATGTTACATGGTCAGAGGCTAGGAGGGCCTGTGACGTAGCGGCTGAGCCCCGGGTCTTTATATACAGACCTAGGTGTTCGTCGTCAGATGTCCCCACAGGCCCGGATTGGTGCTGCCACCTATCCGGAACCTGAGGAACACCCAACGACTGGACTCACCCGCCACACCAGACGGTACCCATTACTATGGCTATAACAACATACCTCTACACTACTCCCCCAGACATTAGGAAGGAGTTATAACTATTATATTATTATATAGGGATAACATTACGATATGTCTTTACCCTTATAATAGAGGTATAACCATAGATATAACATTAACATCATGTAAAGTATCATATGAAAGGTATTTGATATACTCAAAAGTATTAATAGTTACGGATGAACAAATAGGATAGTCGATACAGTTCGACAATGTGGAGGAATAACAGATATTTGTAACGGATCTGTTAAGTACTGAATTAAACCACATTACAATAATGAGTTTGTTATTATTATTAACATAGCAATTATATAGTCTTGAAAAAGCCTTTCAACGTAACCATACTATCTAATGATACATTTTGATTTATGAACATTTAATCTGTTAGAGGTTCTATGTTTTAGAAACCTTATGATATGTAACCGTTATAGTTTATACACTTGAAAAATGAATAGAGTAACATATATCACATCGTCATGCAATTAAATAACCATCATAGCACAAGATAACTACTATTATACAAAAATATGTCACGTAGGGTAATTATGACAATCTGGTGTTTATGTTATATATATATATATATATATATATATATATATATATATATATATATATATATATCTGATCGTGTCAAGTAATATGACTCATAACAGAAGATCCGTATTACTATTAACCCGTATGAGATACATAATATCATATCGTATCACTATAAATATACATTCAAGTCTTGTATTTACACAATAATATTAAGATGTGTTGTCTTGAAGTCTTCCGGATGCCTTGTAGGTAGGTGGTGTGAACAGCTAACCACGGGATGAACGTGCTAGAGTCTATTGTTATCCAGTAGAGGTTATATATAGAAACACGGAAGTTGAAATAAGGGCAGCTACCCACAATCCTCTAGAAGTGCTAGTGTTTATAATTAGATCCGAATGGTGTGAAGTAAATAATCCGGTGGTTAACATGTAGTAATAATAGTCCTTTTGTGTGTAGTTGACATAGATGTAGTCCAAAAATAGTTGATCCGGAAGTAAATTAATAGGGTAAATAAGTCCATTCGGTACATCAGCAGGTTATATCGTATAAGTCCATCCAGTAGAGCGATCAGGAACAGGTAACAGTAGGCATCAGGTTAACGTATCAGCATCCTGAGGTAACTTTCAGCAACACTACTACTATCGGATTTTTATATTTTGTCTTAATCCGAATAGAACTTTCAGGATATAACAATAAATATATGTCCTGAATTAGTCTATTTGCTGGTTATGAAGGAACCCGGAACACATAGAATAATCATAAGTGTTGATTTACATAGGGAACATTTGCAGAAAGATAATAATTTCTGCAAAAACTAAGTCTGGTTACCAAGGTCTAGGAGAAGAGAAAAAAATTTTGAGTAACACACTTAGGTTAGTCCGTGCTCTTTTGCCTTCCTTTCTGGACTCTTCACATTTCTGCCAAAGAGACTCATGCATGTCCAGTTTGCCCTTAACAGGAGTTAGGACAATCTTGGCATGCAGTTTCGAATCCTTGGTCTTCAGAACCTCGCAGAGGACTTGGTCCCCTGGTCTGATCTTTGACCAAGCATCCTCACTCAGACTATCAAACTCCTTCATGAGTTCCTGATGCATGTCCATAATTCGTTTACGGGCTGTATCTAAACCTTCGGCATGGGCCTTCTTCTGGTGTCTTGCCAGATCGCTATGCCGGTTGTATTGGACCTTCGTAGTACATTTCTTCCCCTTCTTGCCATAACTCGGGTCACAAATGTAAACTGGGTGATGGTGGAAGTGGGCCTCTACCAGATGCCTCTGGAACCGGGCTGAAGTACTCCAGGTCCAGACCGAGACATCGCTAGCATCCTGGCAGATGGAGAAGGGACCACTTCTCAAGTGCCCAACGTAGCTTGCACCTCTGGGTATAGGTGTAATACCCTTTGGTGTGGTTTAGCATCAGCCACATCTTTCGATAGGCCTTGCTCGGATTAGGATCCTCGTCTGAAAGACACATTCAATCCTCATCGTCGGATTCTCCGTTCTTGTTTACAGTATCAGGACAGGCATACAGAGTAGAACCGTCCTTCTTTACTCCGAATGCACAGTCTGAATAACACGTTGGGATCTGGGTTTTAAATCTGGATTTGGCGTTAGCCCAACGCTCGGCCTCGGTTTGAGTAGATGGCGTGGCCTTCTCATCATACTCCACAGAGGACTCGTGTACTGATTCCTCGTCCGAGGAACCTACATCCATGGCGGTGCTACCAGTGGCTGAGGTGCTGGCTTTTGGGTCGGCTCTAACAGAATCTGGCAGATTCTTGAGTCGCCAAGAAGCAGACCTCCTGTTCTTACTGACCATCCAATCTTCCGGATCTTTAGTTCCGGATTCGCTGGAAGTAGCCGCTTTTACCGGATATGCAGTTTTCCCTCTAGTACTGCTAGAGGTTGATTTGGAATTGTCCAAACCTCTAGCACCTAGTTTTAGATCGGGGATTGGAGGTGCGGGTGCCTCTGCTTCCCTACAAGCCTGTTCCAGGGCTTCCTGCTCCGCAGTCATGCGACGAACGAGAATCGTCTGCAGGGCTGCGCTCCTGTCCAGTCCTGCTCAAGTAGACGGATCGAAGGATCAATGGACGCTGGCCGTGTATGATCCGTTTCCAGCGGCCTATGATGGTCAGTACTTGTATGTCCACCCGGACTTACAGGCACAGGTCATAAACCCGGACGGTACTCCAGTTAAACTGGACCCGAAGGTGAGAATGGCTATCGAGGGTGTTATGCCCCCAGAACAGCTCGATAGGACGCCACCAGAATGGCTCAGAGACTGGCCATGATTCCAATGTGGACTCATGGTAGACATTGCCTTTCGACAGGTAGTGTATGAAGCGAACCGAGCCTTCTTGCTAGGAGCATATCCAAAGCCTGACAGGTCTCAGTGGAACTTGACCAAGTCAAACATTGACTGGGTAAGCTGCATTTCGGAACCCGAAGGCCAGACCTACCCACGCCCCAGTGCTGTTCGGCCGGATTACCGAACCATGAGGGAGTACAGGGAAGCCGCTGCCAACTTTGAGCAGTGGGATGATGGCTATTACATAGCCGAAGCTGAACTCACGGAAGTCCAGAACTCCTCTCTCACAGTATCGGATCCGGTTGCTCCAAGCAGTACTTCGGGGTTCGAAGCGTCTCCAGATCCGTCAGTAGGAAGTGGTGATAACAGTTTAGCAGGCTCATTTAGTGAAAATGAAGCCAACTTCTCTTCGAACGAGCGATCAGCGGATTCCTCCACTTCCATCAACTCGCTTTCCGCCTGTGTAACAGGTGACAATGCTTCCGGGAAAGCATCTGCGGTCGGAGTCAGCTTATCTGGGTCACCGGATAGCTTGGCTGCTGCTACGGATTCCTCAGCCATGACTGAAGGAATCTCCTCAGGAGTTCGATACTCCTTTTCCCGGCTTTCACGGCGCCGGGGCCGACAAAGAACGGAGACGCCTGCTTGAGGACCGACTCTGGAGGAACAGCTAGATTGCTTAAAGGCAGTAAATCAAAAGAAGGGCGATCGCTCGCCCATCCCGATTCAAGCCGAAAAGCAATATGGCGACAAGCCAGCTTTCGTGACGTCATTTTCTCGCTAGCTAGCGGGGTCACGAGAGGTCAGCCGAGATTGGACGCGGTGACGTCATGCGGAAATGCACGTGCTACAAGCGGAACATAAACAAACTGATTGTTTTTAGGTAATTAACGCTCATGCAGATGACTCGTCTGGTGATTTAAGTGGAGTTTATGGAAAGCTTAAGCAAATCCACCAGATTATCCGTCCACTACCCACTGGTACATCATATGGCGACGACAAATAAGCCTTTCCAGTCAGTTGTCATCCGTTCCTCTAAATGTAAACATTACACTCGTTGTGTATACAGGTTAGGTCACTGCAGTCCTCTGGGCAATTCGAGGGCTACGGCGAACGTATATCCCCTTCTTGGTTAGTTCCTTTTCGGACCTGACATTCCGAAGAGCTTTCTCTGGGTGTTTCTTGGCCTTCGAAACACCTTTCCTCTTCTTTTTGTCTTCACCTGCCGAGACTTTTTTTACTCCCCCACGCCTAATCGGTGTTGATGTGGGTGGCACTGTATCAGATATCTTTTTAGGCCTACCTCAGCCTCTCTTCGATATCGGGTTCTTTACCAGGTCTACTATCCGGTTGAGATTCAAAATCTTTTCGAATCCTTCACCATACATTTCTGTGGTGGTCTCCCTCCCAGACCATTTTCTCAGTCTAGCCACATTCGACTTATAAAGTCGACCGAGGTCTGATTTAATAATTACGGTACAATCACTAATAACCTGGGTTATTGTAAAGGGACCGTCCCAATTAGACGCTAATTTTATATGTCTAAGTGGTTCGTGCAGTCTTAGCACTCTATCTCCGGATTTGAATTTCCGATGCTTTAGATCGGAATCATATCCAACTTTCTGCCATTTGGCACTTTTCTCTAAATCAATTCGGACTCATATGCTTTTTTGAATCTGTCCCTTAAACATTCGACGAAAACTACATGACAAGGTAGTTCCCGGTTCATGCCTATGACCCCAAATACTAAGTCTGCAGGCATTATTAGATCCTCTCCGAAAACTAGAAGATTCGGAGTACAGTTGGTACTCGAATGTACCGTACTGTTGTAAGCATGTGTCACAAAGTGACATTGCTCATCCCAATCGTCCATGTTTTCATTAACAAGTGACTTTAGGACCTGAATAAGGGTTCGAACCTTTCGACCAATCCGTCACTCTGTGGCCTATACGGATTGGTTCTAGTTTTGCAAATAGCCAAGTATTCGCACATACCTTGCCAGAGATTCGATTCAAATTCTCTGCCTTAGTCACTATGTACCATAAGTGGTACACTGAAAGTCAGTACCCAACCTTTTACAAAGGCCTCGGCACAAGTTACTGCTTTTGGATCCGGTAGTGGAAATACTTTGGTGTATTTTGTATAGTAATCACAGACTACCATCATACAAGTATTATCATTAGCGGTTGTATTGAATCCACTAATGATATCTACTCCGATTCTCGCGAATCTAACTCCAAAAAGTTCCTGAGATAGGGGAAGTTTGCCCATCCCGGGTCCGGGTTTGTTTTTACAACAGTCCGGACAGGTGGTTACCCATCTTTGCAAGTCTCGTGACATGCCGGGCCAATAGTATTTTTTAGAAAGTCGTGCTAATGAGCATTTCCTTCCAAAATGACCACTGGTCCGATGTCCATGACAAAAATACATAATGTCATGCCTCATTGCATGTGGGATAACCACTTGTATGAGTTTCTCACCATTATTACATGGCTTCCAACGGTATAACACGCCTTTCCAGACTTCAAGCTCGGTCCATTGAGCAAGAAACCTTCTCATTTCTCAATTCTCCAGGGAGACCTCTGGTCAGCTTCCTGGAATTGTCGTATGTGATCCATAGACCATTCCAGTACACTGGCAACTAGGGGTTGGAAGGGTCTTCGAATCCCTGCTAAAACTGCTCTGTGAGCTCCACAATCAGTACAATCCGGATTATCACATTTCCGAATTGGTATTTGAGACAAGGCATCAGCATTTAAATGCTTCACTCCGGGTCTATGCTGAATTTGGCAATGTTCAAGCCCATATTTGGATAAATGGGCTAACCATCGACCTAACATACCTACAGCATCTCAGAAGTTCAATAACCAACTTAAAGAGGAATGATCCGTACCTAAAGTAAAGTCCGTCCCCCATAAGAAGTGTTTGAACTTCTTTGTATATACAACTACTGCTAACAGTTCTCGTTTGGTCATGCAGTAATTGCATTGAGTTTTACTCAGTGTATTGCTAGCAAAAGCAATTGGTACCTCTCTTCCATTTTGGACTTGCGAAAGGGCAGCACCAATGCTGTCATTACTAGCATCCATATCCAGTATGAAATGATCCGTCTCATTCGGATATTGCAATACGGAAGTACTCATGAACAGATCTTTTAGCTTTTGAAAAGCAGATTCCTGTTCATGCGTCCAAAGAAATTTTTTCCTGGTACCTCCTGGATTCCAGGTGGCTATTACTTGTAATGGGTAACTGACTCTAGAATAATTCGGAATAAATTCCCTGTAATAGGAACAGAAGCCTAAAAATGATCTCACTTCTTTAGGTGAGTTAGGTCTACTCCAATTCGTAACTGACTCGATTTTATCGGGATCAGCCTTTATCCCTTCATCAGAGATGATACGGCCCAAATAATTTATGGACTTTCTAAACATGTGACATTTTTTAGGTTTCAATTTGAGACCATCAGAAATAATACGTTCTAATACTATTTTAAGACTGTTAAAACATTCTTTGAATGTTTTTTCCGAAGACTATTACATCGTCAAGATATACGAGACATCTTTTCCACAATAAATCACTTAATATAGTTTCCATCATTGCTTCAAATGTAGCTGGTGCATTGCACAAGCCAAAAGGCATTACGTTATATTGGAATAATCCAATATGACTGGAAAATGCTGTTTTTTCCATATCTGATGGGTTCATTCCTACTTGCCAATATCCGGATTGCAAGTCTAGGGTATAAAACCAACTGTTACCTCCTAAGGAGTCAATGGTTTTGTCTATTCTCAGTAATGGATAGGAATTCTTTTTCATCACTCCATTCAACTTCCTGTAGTCTATGCAAAAGCGTATAGTACCATCTTTTTTTGTTACCATACATACAGGACTACTCCATGGACTATTGGATGGGACTATTACGTCCTGGTCCAACATCTTGTTTATTTCCTCTTCAGCTACTCTTTTCTTTGCTAAAGGTAACCGTCTATACGGTATTTTAAAGGGTTCCGCATCTCCAGTATCTATTTTGTGTACTACCTTGTTTGTCGTACCCAATTTTTTTACCGGGTTTGGCAAAGGCAGTTCAATACTGACAGAGCAATTCATGAAACTCTTTCCGATGTTCCGGATCTTCTAATGAAGTTTCTTCATACAACTTTAACAAGTCATCCGAAATTTCATCATTATCTGTTACCTTTGGTAAGTTTAACTTACTATCCGTTACAGTTTACGAAAGAGTCACGTTCCCAAAAACTTGTCCCTTCTTTAGGTAGATAGTAGTGTTTCCAGTATTGGAAACAGGCACTACCGACCAGGATGCATTCGCTACTATAGTGTCTACGGAAATTAATCCAATACTTGACAAAGTAACTACATCCGGTTCTATCACTGCAGGCTTATTGCGCATTGCAGGATCGCTTCTCACAAGCACATCACAGGCTACACCTGTGGGAATTCGCACAGTGTGTGCAACACTAGCCATACTGCTTACTTGCCTTTGTACGCATCTAACCTTTACAGGATACGGGTATTTCACACTCAACACTCCTGATTGTAGTTCTAAAACCACCCCATACAGGGATGCGAAATCCAACCCCAGTATCCCCTCATCTGCTATATCCGCAACGGTGGCACTCATGACATAGTCATGTATTCCATCCTATTGCAACTTCACACAAGTTCTTCTATACGTTTGCATGGTACTGCCATCGGCCGTCTGAGCATTTCCTCCCGATATGAGAGTATCGTGTTCATTCGGAATGAGATCATAGAACCTCTTGGAGATACAGGAGTGGCTAGCACCCGTATCCATAAGAAATTCGGCAGATCTTCCATTAACAGTGAGGCAAACATACCACCGCCTTCTGTTCAAAACAGAGGGCGTGTCCGTGACGATGGGGACGTCATTGTTCACACCTGGAGTCAATCCACATCCTTTCAGGTATTCCAGACAAGGATGACCCGGGGGTAGGTGGGCACTACCAATCCTGGCTAAAAAATAACCGCCTACCTCGTTACCGATATTGGGTTTCCCCTGTGCTCCCTGGGCACCTGTTATATCGGCCTCCCTAACCTTCCGGATGTCTACAACCACTCCGGTGTTAGGCGAATTTGTTACTGCATGCGAACTATCGTCACGGATGGCGATATCATGGCAAGATCTGTCATCGGGATCCCCTTCTCTGTCTATAGGGGGATCCCTTCTCAGTTTTCCTCTGTTGTTAATACCTTCCTGTCTACGAGGGACAGGCTTATCAGCCATACATTCAGATGCATAGTGCCCTAATTTCTGGACCTGAAGCATCTCCTCTGGGATTTATCCACTCGAGGACTTTTCAGAGCATCTGTCAATCGAGCTACTAATGTCTCTACCAGATTGGCAGGAGCAGCGGCAGCTGCTACGGTAGGATCAACTGTAGTTGTCGTGCTACCAGCTTGAATCTATCCGGGAGCTATTTTATTAGCAACGGATCCTCCTTTTCCTTTTGGATACACCTTTCTGTACCGTTTCTGACGGTAGTACTTTCCAGCTACCTGGACTGAACCAATATATTCTCCATTTTCATCGGAGACATATTCGTCTTCCTGGTCAGCCTCTTGCAAGTCAACAGGGGCCAATTGGGAAGTCTCATATACTTGAGTGGGGGCACCTCCCTATTGTAATGGAGCTGCTCCTAGCGGGTTAGGTCCTAGACTTACTAGCCTTTTCTTCATATTGTATCCATCGATCGATATAAAGAGGTCACTGAAAGATGTTTCATCCTTCCAAGAATCCCAAACTACTTGTTTGTGATCCGGATCCCGCAATCCACTGTAGAATTGTGTAAATAATTCTTGCAGATAGCAATCATCATCATGAGCCCAATTCGGACGTGCCTTTGATAGCAAATCCTGTAGCTCCAAACCGAAGACTTTTTGAGATTCCTTAGGTTTCTGAGTCCTCTTCTTAAAGCTTACCCATGGATCTTCTCTTACGATCGAACCCAATAGGTACGCGGCACATTCCACCAATTGGTCATAGGTGCCGTATATTCCGTATGCTGCTCTCCATTGGTTGAGGGTTACTTTTCCGCCCTTGTTCAACCAACAGATTAGGTAAGGCAGATCTTCTTCTTTTGTCCAACCACTACAGTTGACTTCATCGACAAAAGCCTGATACCTATCCTTCCATGGATCATTCGAATCATAGGGAGGGGGTATCCTTGCCTGTCTGCGAGCCGGATTATTACATCCTCGCAGTCGTGTTCGGCCTTGCAAATCGTCCACCATTAGGTACATTGCTCTGACCTGAGTTCGGGTTAGGCAATCTTGCACCTGCTGGAGTGCTATGTCCGGGTTGAGAAAAATACGAAGGTGGCATAAGTAAATTTCTTACTGGTCCGGGTGCATGTGGTTGGGCCACTGGAGTAGTGTTATTTCCACTTACTATATTAGCTTGAGTCGGATTTTATGACTCAGATCTGGTATCGGCGGTGCTGGACCTACAACCGTATCAAGCACCGGGGCTTGAGGTGTTGGTACATTATTGGTGGGTCCCTGGTTTGTTCCGACCTGTATAGAGGTACTGTTCGGAACACTTACTCCACTGGATGCGGAATGATCTGGTTTCTTATAAATTCCAGAATCTACATTTTTGTCTGCCCCATCAGTAACAAATGGGTTGTATCTGGTGGGCGTTACATCTTGGGATGTATTTGCCAACATTGTAGATACCACATTCGGATCTATATTACCTATAGTCAGTTGTGCGGCTTCTACGTATTTATCTAGGGTCATTGCAGTATTTTGCAGGTCCTGAAGCTCATTGGTGAGTTTCTGTCTATCTTCTTCCAGTTGTTTATTATAAGCTATAATGCCCATCCAGATACTTTCATTGTCCTCAGCTTGCTTACTGCACTGAAGTTTCAACTTCTCCAATTCACTTTGATATAGGCTTATCTCGGATTCATAGTTTGCCTTATCAAGACATAGTTGATCATTCGTATCTATGTATGTTTGGATACGAGTATGTCTATTGTCATATTCTTTATTAAATGACTTTGTCATTTCCTGAAGTTTTATTTCTTCATTTTATAAAGCTTTTATATGTATTCACTCTTTCTGGTTTCGAATTCACTTCGCATACCAATTAAGTCTTCTTCCAGATGCAGTTTTTCATTAAATACTTCATTTTTCGCTTTGATTAAGGTATTTAAATTCTCGTTCAAAGTTACGTAGGTTTCGTTAAACAACAGGACATCCGGTTGTTTAAATTCCTCACCTTCCGGTACCGGATATGTTACATCGCCGTCTATGGCACTGTAGTCTAGAATCGGTAGTCTGGGTCTGGGTATACTGTATGGTAGTTTTCCAAATGTAACCCTTTTTGGCATAGGTGCCGGACGTTCTGGATTAGTGCTTCCACCAACTTTGAACATCGAATTACTTAATTCATCAACAAGTGATTGTTGACCCAGTAAAGTACTCTTTCTCTGTATGGATTGTTCTCTCCGTACAGATTCCGGTATATTCTCTTCACTATCCATCTTATAGTGAGGTCCGGGATCTCTCCAGGATGCAGTATCTACATCCTGTGAGTTCGAATGGGTATGGATCAATAATGACCCATTTCCATTGTCCTGGGCAATAGATTGCCCTTCAGGGTTAGCTTTTGTGAGGCTGTCTAACCCATGTACTAGCCGTTCGGACGTTATAACGTCTGGGCTATACACCAGAATTAACTGGACACGGCACCAATGTAATGGTTTGGTTTTACGAATTCGGTGGTTCGGGCCTTACTGATCAGGAAAGAAGGAGTAAGGAGGTAATTCAAGTGTATGCCAACAGATGGTTTATTACATAAGACACTTACTGCTACCCGGAAGATGGTAAAGGGGCAGCTAATAATTAAAGATGTTACATGGTCAGAGGCCAGGAGGGCTGAGCCCCGGTCTTTATATACGGACCTAGGTGTTCGTCGTCAGATGTCCCCACAGGCCCGGATCAGTGCTGCCACCTATCCGGAACCTGAGGAACACCGAACGACTGGACTTACCCGCCACGCCAGACGGTACCCATTACTATGGCTATAACAACATACCTCTACAATATGAAAGGAAGGGAATTTCAAATCATGAACTTTTAGCTGCACTTTACAATTCAGCTGATATAAAGATGGAAACGTTTAACGAAAATTTCAGCACTTCTGAATACAACATGTATTCTTACACAACAGGTGAACGGGCCCTGCCTCCTCTTCCTCCCTCCATGTAGAGTGAACAGGCAGCCACACTCACACAAAAAAAATATCTCAGAGTGCACCTTATTGTATGAGAAATAAGTGAATATGGGTATAACCTTCACTAGATAAGTGGAGTGAATTCTGGATGCAAACAAAAGGGATAGTTATTGAGTGAAACTACAGCAACAGATGAGATTTCAGGTGATGGGGCACTATCGTAGGAGTCAGTTATTTCTTTCTTATAACAAGAGCTTATGCATTTAGATGATTACCACTACATACTTGACTTACCAAACTAAAGCTATTACTCATTTATTGGCCACCTTTTGAAGTTATCTGTTTATAAGTACATGTAGGTAGTATATAAATATGGAATATGCCTGAGACACGGCAAGCATTTTGGAAGTATTCCAACCTGCATAGGTTTTCTTAAATGTATACAGAAGTTTGGTCCTTGGCACGATATTGAGTGTTTTTATTATAATGATAGGCTATATCTTCTATCGTTCATGATGAATTTTATTATAACCTATACATGGAACTCTTCTCTATGATTGGGCCCGTGCATACTATTGATTGAGCTGGTGGATATGAGGCATATCCACAGTGCCCTAGTCAGTTGGAAATTTGAACTTGTCTTAATTACTAACAATTGCTGTGCATGTAGCATTTGTGCATTAAATTCCTATCAGCTGGAGTACAAAGAGTCAGTGAGCGTCAGTTCACACTTTTTTCTCTTCACAATCGTTCACCTATCATCCCTCATCCATCCTCTACCCAATCTGTAAGTGGTGAATCTAGAATAGAGTGCTGGAGGCTGAGTATAGGGCAAGTGTACAACTTGGTGCACAAACTTTCTATCCTTGTTCTCTCCAGGTATATAGGTCATACTGACCCTACCCACCTTTATACAGATTTCACTTATACTAGCATTGCCGCGTAAGTTGCGGAAGCCGCGGAAATTTACGATACTCTGCAAAAAAATTGGTATCTGTCCAAGGCTCTAGAGGGCAAACTACTTAAGACACTGAGATAGCAGACCCCTTTCCAGAAAGCTACACATGTTTTCTAACTGACCAATACAAATATTTTATGGTGGGTCTTCACTTTATGACCACAAATGGAGGGTTTATATTTTCAGGTAGTTCCAGTTTTTGTCCCATGCTGTCTTGATAGATATTTAATTATGCATCCTTTATGGCGGCCTTGTAAAAAGGCCATGGCACATGCATTGGTAGCATTAGCATATCTGATTAGCATTATTGTTCAAGATTTATATGTGACACTTTTTAAGGCATTAAAAATTTCCTACTTTGGCGGCATTGACCATATTAAGACAGCTCTGAAAAGACAGTACCTGTCAAAATGATAAAAAGTGCCACACCTTACAATGAACTCAGAAAGGTCTACAAATGACATTTCAAAATGGCTAAGCATTCCAATGGATGGCAAAAATGTGAGAGCCCACCAAAGTAGGGGTGTCACACAGTCCCTCCATAGAGTCTAGGCTATTTGGCTGCTCTACTCAGTGTAGGAGTGCCATGTTTTACAAAACAAGCCTCATCTTCCCATGGCCTTGGAGGCCAAATGGATAAAGACGCACAAATGGCAGATCCCAGGTGGGAAAGGTCTGAGTCTCCTTGTCCAAACACATAGAACTATTTTATGGTTTTGTGGCCTTATGAGACCATAAATAGGCGTGCTTCATCGGATTAATTTCAGAAACTTCCGCATTCTGTCCCCAATTTGCCACCAGGTGGCCCCTCAGTCTGTATAATTTCATACCTTTGATGATTGTACAAAAAGAGTATTGTACAAAGTATTCATATTTCGGATTTTAATTAAATCAGACTTGTAGTTAAAATTCTATAGCCCATCGTATTACACCATCTAACATTCTTCTAAGACAAAGCTATCAATCAGTGCATTTTAGTGATTTTGTCAATTTCACACATCTCATATTAGATAACTGCTGGGTAAATGAGTGTCAAAAAAGTTAAGCATTCCTCCATATGTTAAAGATATCATGTATGAAATGATTTACACCTGACCTAAATATTTATCAAGTTGTATAGGCCTTAAAATGACAGAATGGCTATCAACACAAGTTGTTAGTTTAGAATTATTGAATAATTTTGCAGGTTTGGAGGGTTCCTGGTCCTGTACAAAGTTCCCAATGGGTACCATTGGATTTCAAACTTATCAGGCTTTCTAATGAATAGTATTTCAACTAACTGTATTAGGTTTTTGAAACATAGCTGGGGTACCTACTTATACACACTCTACATACTGTGGCTACAGATGCCTTCAGGGATTTGGGCTACCCATTAACTTTCAATCTCAATTTATAATTTCCAATGTTGTTGGACCCCAGACTCATGGTACAGCCTTTGTGACCTGTATAGATGTGGGGAATGAGTATCCTCTTGCACCATTGTATGATTAGATTAATGTAAGTGGGCGAGTTAAAGTTTGGCTGCCAAATCATTGACCTTTCCCTTACCTTTAAGACAAGTTCCAAAGTTCAGAAGTACATACAGTAAAGCCCCATGTATGCTATGAGCCACAGCGTATAGACAATATCAGATACAGGGGGAGGGCAGGGATATTCAAAGAAATCCACAAACTCAGGGTGTGGCTTAGACGCGGGTGCCACTTAGATGCAGGGTTTTACAGGCGTTTTATGTATATGCCGGAGGTCCACACATTGTTAGCAGCCAAACTCGCTCTCCAAGCTGGTGTTTATTATTGACACTGATGTAGATAGAAATTCATAGGCCTATCAGTGACCATTTTAATTACTTAAAAGTAGTAGTCATCTGCTAACATCCCCATTGTTAAGATCTTATACACGACAGAGAGGTGGATTAATAACCATAGATGGGTTCTGGTTTGATTGGTAGTAATACGAAGCATCAGCTTTGAGAGCAGTTCCAACTTATGTGCAGTGGTAATCCTTTCTATCATGACGTGATCCTAATCTTGCACACTTCAATTTAGGCAGGGTTCAATAATTTGATCACATACACACAACGTCCCAAAGTCCGGTCTTTGGGAACACCACGATTATATGAGAATAGCAGTAGGTACATGTAATGGTGTTTGCCAATCTAAAGCCAGGCGTGGAGAGGGGCAAGACTTTTCTTTCCTTTTTCGGTGAATCATTAGAAAGTTTTAAATTTGATGATTATATTTAGAATTTCTTCAAAGAGGGGAAGACTTTGGGTTCCTGAAAGTGTAAAATGCTGTATGGTAGTAACGATATTGTAGAATCCCCTTTCCCAATCTCAGCTGAAAGCCTATTCACAAAGTTTGGCGAGTATTCTTTTTTTATGTGAAGCAAGTGAATTTTCAGGCAGGTTTCCTGATTTTAAGAATGGTGTGCAATTCTAAAAGAAATGTCAGACAAAGATTCAGTTTGGCATTTTTTTACATTTTAGGACAAGAGTATTCTGAGGCATGCACGTCTTGCCTCATAATGAATGATAAAAGTTGGTGAGAATTACAATTTTCATATTTTTCATGGATTTTCACTCTCTTGTCAATAACCTTCCTGACATAGTTATACTGGCACTGGATACTGGTTGGTCAACATCGATCAACAGGTTTTCAATGTTGATTTAACATTGAACAGAAGTTGATTTCGAAAAGCTAATGTATATAACAAAAACAACGTTGCTTTACAAAACAATGAAATTCAACTTCAAACTGTTGAATGTACCTCAGTTAGAATTCCATGATCACCATAAAGGCTGAAGGTAGCCTATATCAAATCCACTGTCATTGTTCCTGTAGCAATAGATTAGCTGTGTATTCTTTTACAGACTGCACATATTATATAACCTGAGCATTCCGGGATATTGCACAGACTGTACGTATTGGCTATAGTCTATGCTGCATTAATACTTAATGTTACTGTCTGCTGATGTATGGGGTTGCTGGAGACACAGGCTTAAAGATGTGCACTAGAACAGACATGGATAACTAAGAGCTGGGCTACTGCCAAGTGCACATGGGTAACGCTGACCGACCGATCGATAGCACTGCCTGCCTGCCCGGGAGTCACCTGGAGGGTGTGGGGTGGGGCAGAGTACTCTGCACACAGCAGTGGCAGGACCGGCAACCCACTATCTCTTCCCATTCCCATACAGAGATCCTTATTCAAGTAAAATATAATAATCTTACTGATAAAAATTATGTGAGCTGGTAAAGATGTGATCAACTTGAAATGAAATAAAGCCCGCCAAAGTAAGGTGGCTGGGGTACAGAAAGAGGATGGGAGGGCGGAACTGGTTAACTCACCCTTATCCTGGACAACACTGGGATCGACCTTGAAATACATTAGCACCGTGTTGGCTGACATATCTGCAGTCAATTCAATCGTAGATTGATACGAGAATTGGTAAGCTATCTTCCTCCTTGTGCTGGGAGGTGGTGGTAGAGTTGCTAACCGTTGGCAGCGATAGAGAGAATGTCAGAAATGATCGTTATGTTCCAGTGCCGTACCATGAACGATACTAGGTCGAGTAGGCAAGAGGCCATATGTGACCCATCCTAACAAAGTGGTACTGAAGTCGCACATGTAGAAGCCTAGATATAGGCTTCTCAAGTGGTATAGTGTAAAAAATATCAGATTTTTTAAAATTGATATTTTATCATTTTTCTAACATATAGGTAGATATCTTTCAGAATCCTTGCCTACTAAACTGAATGTAAGCCTCCAATGCTGAAAAAACATAGCTATAGTTTTCTTGGTTATATAGAATTACATAGGAATTATATAGGATTCATAAATTATTATATATGTTTGATATGTCAATTATCTCAGTTTAATCTATTTTTAATTGATATGACTGAATTTACCGGCAGAAGATCCACAGAGGTACACCTAGTTCAAATATGCAAGTGTTATATACCAAATGAAAGCTCTTGATGAGCTGTAAATGAATATACCAATAACTAAACATTTTCTATGTGCGACTTCCGTACCATTTTGTAAGGATGGGTCACATATTATAATCCTGCCTCTAGTTTTGTACCTCCGTCGTGGAGAGCGACAAGCAGGGTCCCGCCTCACTCAGCTGCTTTCATCCAGGGTATCTTGCAAAACCACTGGCTGATACATTCTATGTAAATATAGGCCCAGTTCTCAGTGGTTTCCTATTCCCGGGTTGGTTTACTATATGCCCAGTCTACAGTACTACAGTCTCCAATCATTTGAAGACTGCAGTGCTATAATCACCAGTCGAGGTTTGCTGCAGTCTGCAAAATTTACCTGTATCTAAGCCAAGTTACTAGGGGTGCAATTCTAAGTTCAGGTTTACTTTTTGTTTGGTGTATTTTGCGACAGCCCTTGGTAAAAGTTTGGTACTGGAGGGCATTTCTCAAGTTGGTACGGCTATACCCCTTCATATCATCTCACTCAAATGCTATTTTAGCCATGATTCTAGTGGTCACTAATGTGGATGAGTTCAGACCTACCATGTTAAGAAATGCTTTCCGGGCACACTGCCCAGATCACAGGGGTGCAGCTTTCATTTAAGGTTTGCCATTTCACTAAGCTCTATGCCAGTTGCCACGTATCTTGGATAGCTATTCTCATGTCGAAATGGTCATGCTGACATGGCAATTTTGTGGGTCTAGGGCGATTATGAGCCTTCTGCAACCTCAATGAACCTTTGCACTAGACTCGTTGAGGACTTTTATTAGGTTTTGCAGAGTGCATCCTTTGTAGAGGAGGTTCTCTATAAACACAGTATGCATGCAGTTTCTAGTGCACGATTGGAATAGCTCTAGGTCACAGTGACATTGTTGTCAGTAAACAAGATTGACCATGATTAGTCTAACCTCAATCAATGGATATACGCCTTGCAAACTGGTTGATTAACCCCACCACTTCAAAGTTCATTTACACCTTAACTAATTTTATGGCCAATAAGTGGAGTGGATATCTTAAAGTTTGTGGACGCTCAAGGTGCATCTAACCTTCCCAAAATGTAGGGCTGCAGTCTTCAAGATGCTGTTTCTGAAGGGTTGAGAAGTTGCTTCTGATGGTAGGTACATCACTTCCCACGTCCATGCTCTACTCCACCCTCAGAAGGCACTCAGTACCCTGTAAAGGGAAGTAACTTTCCTGCATGAATCAGCCCGTGTAGTGAAAGGTGGATCCTTGCTCAGGCACACCTGAGTGCCTTTCTAGAGGAGGTACTTCTGAATGAAAGTGGCCTTTCTTTGGAGGGTGTTGCTCCTATGGTAAAAGGAGTTTTTGCCTAAGAAGTGCCTCAGCTGTAGCAGTCTCTTTCTTTGTAATCCTAACCTTTCTTGCATTGCGCACAAGTGGTCAACACAAGAACACTTGAAAGAGTGTGTGACAAAAGTAGTTATCTCATAGGTACTAGGTTATATGTGATGTCATACGAGGAGTAAGTCTCTACGTCGGCGCTCCCCATACTATCTAAGTTTAACTATTTCAGACCACACACAACAGATTGATTTCTTGCAGGGATATTTATAAAGGTTTGCTAGTCAACCCTGATCTACTTTGATTCAGTATCAAATAAGGTAAGACAGTTTATTTGAGACATTTTGATCAGTCTTGGCTGTGTATATGTCATTTGCTTCAACTGCGCATGCTTCAAACACATCTTGGTTATAACAACAACACAACACCTACTTAAAATGAACTCTGGGCTTCACCCCAACATAACAAGACGCCAGGTGAATGACAATTACAACATTATGCAGCAGCCCACACTACCTCCCAACCCTAATTATGGTCGTACAAACTAAGGCAGACCTAGCGACCATGACTTTAATTGGAGAGGCACTCCTGCCAATAACAATCATATGATTACACACACTGACTGGTGGGACGTTAATGACAATAATGATCCACAATCCATCAGTAATGGTCACTTAAATGAACCTGCGTATGTCAAAAAGATGATGGACGAGCTGAAAAACATCAGAGATGATATAAGCATCCTAAAAGTACTGAGGACTGACTTTGACAATTATGCACACAAAATAAATAGTGATTTAATGGACGTTGACAGAAGATTGACTGACAATGCCAACAACCACAACGACCTAAGTCACAGAGTGGATATCCTCACTGGCAGGTTAAATAGTATGTCAACTGAGAATGACAACCTGAAATCACGCCTTACTAACCAAGAGCGGGTTATTAAAGGGAATAACAAGCAATTCAGTGGTGCGTTCGCTCCCTTACACTTCAGTCAGTCACAATTTCACTCACCAAGGAGACTTAACCTATATGTAGACGGGCTGAAAGAAACACAAGATGAGAACCTAGTGGAAATTGCACTATATCTTCTGGCAGACTTGGGCATAGATGCCACACCGACTGATATATCTCTAGTGAAAAGAATGAATAGGAAAAGAGCCAAAGACAAGGAAAGACAAATCTTGATCTGTTTTAACTCTGTACATCTAAGAGATGAAGTCCTAAAAAATAAAAGCGAGCTACAACATGTAGAGGGCAGAGAGGGTGTCTTCATCAATCCCGATAAAGAACCCTACTTCAAATTCCGCCGCCATAGGTTTCGTATAATAGCCAATAAAGCAAGAGCACTTGGATATGAACCAAAAATAGAGGGGAATTTCCTACACATTATGACCGAAAAATATGATATGGAGCAGGATGAAACACTTCCCCCTGAATTAAGACCGCCCAAGGTCAACTACACACCATCCACCCGACCACAGTCGAACACACCCAATCAACATATGCAAAACCAATGGGCTAATGACACTGGGGCTGGATACGACAGGGGCCCTAATAATAGCGCTGCACCTAAGCCAACTGATTACTCTAAAACCTACCCACCTCTACACAGAGGAAGGCCAGCACTTGAGCGCTCTACCCACTCAGCCCCTAGGAATACAGCACATAGATCGAAAGGTACAAATCTGCCCACAAATGGGCCTAAATCCAAAGCAACTGACAAAACCACCCAGGTAAAAAAAGAAATGATTACTCAAGCTGGGCTAGTTTTCCAAGGTCCCACATCACCACTTAGCAATTTGTATATGTCCACATTTATGCACGACAGTGTCATGTATAAATCTGGCGAACACATGTACCAACACTTGAAATTGAAAACCCACAATCTCGAGGAGGAATCTAAGAAAATCCTAGACTGTCAGACTGGCTACGATGCAAAGGCTGAAGGTGATAGGTATGACAGTTCACTAAGTGCTGACTGGCTTAAGTCTGGCCATCATGACACTATGACCCTTGTATGTGGGGTTAAGTTTAGACATTGTAAAGAAGCACAACGGTCACTATTACAATCACAAATGCATGTACTAATAGAGGGGACCTCTGACCCCTACTTTGGAGGGGGAGCACATTTTGATAGACCAAATAAATACCAAAAGGGCATCATCGATGGACCCAATAACCTAGGGCATATCCTAATGAAATTGAGGGATACAATCCGGGCTGAGCTACCAATGGGCAAAGGAAATGGGGACGAGCCTGATGAAGAGGATGAAAATGTTGCTAACCCCCCCCCATCCGACACAACAAGTTACAATCAAAGACTTTTCATTGCCACCCCCCGTTAAAGATGTGCAGAACCTAATACCAACTAATAATAGGTTTGCTCCACTTCCAGCCCTACCTGCTGACAACGTCACAAGTGAGACAGTTCTCGAAGCTGCTGGAGGTGAAGGATAACTTACCTTTACCATGGCCCACCTACAGCTACATCACCAACCACAGTACCATCCGTATAAGAGAGACCATAGAGGCCATGGACTACCTGCACCTGGTCACCATGGCAACCAACCGTTAGAACCACCCATCCCTGACAACCGAGCCCCCTTGGCACTATTTTCTGGGGACTCAAGAATGGGCAGCCTACGTAACATTGAGCATATAATTGCTGGAACACAACCGGTAAAAGTGCACCCAGGAGCTACTGTTAACAGGATGAAACAGTACTTAGCTAGGGAACTCACTGAAAACCCGCCAGCGTATTGTACATAGGTGCAGGAATAAACGACTTCACTGTGAAAAAATCCCCATACTGAACTGTTGCATTTAATCAATGACAACCCTGAGGATGCCGCAGAAGACATTCTTAATGACTTGATTGCACTCAAGACATACGCTCAGTCTGTGAGTATCACACCCAATGTCCCTGTTGTTATTTTCCCGGTATATGGCATCAACCAGTTTCATGCCAACAGATGCATCCTACCAGCTAATCAGATAGAGCAGCATGCCATTAATCAGACAGCGATGCTTCTGACCAGGAAAATCATGTTTGAAAATAACTCAGCAGGCCTGCAATCACAACGCGTTCATTCAGTTCTCCATAAATACAGAGGTATCAATAGATACTCACACTGCTACACCTATCTCTATGATGGGGTACACCCCGCTGACTGTATCCAACACAAACTCCTGAACGAAGTTAAGAAAGCAGTCAAATGGAACAGGGATCATGGGCGTCATGCATAAGCTCCCCATGTGGTTACCCTTGTTTCTATACTAGTTCATGTATCACTGCCTAGACTGAATCACTATGATTGATTTGATTTCATGCCTTATGTCACTTAGTCAAATTAAGTTTGTCTTTATTAAACGTCATACTGATTATTGAACTATATGTTGTTATCCCAAATCTATATCATTCCGAATTAGGATCATAACAGTTTTATTAAAAGTTCAGATAATAAATAAATTGTAAAGTCTTTACCTTCTTTATTTGTCTAACTAGCTTTTAGCTTTCCTAGAATATTTTCATCTGTTGTGTGTTCTTTAACTTCCCATGGGGGGACCGTAACCCTTCTGATCTCTATCTCTTAGAAACTCCTTACAGAAATTCCCCATTTTTTGTTTGATGCACCCTTGCACCATTACACTTTCCTACGGGGTAAAGTCGACCTATGAGGGACTCACTCACTTGTTGGCCACTGCCCGCCCACAGTCCTGACTTATGTCACGGCTGTGGGCCAGCACCTAGCACATTTGCACATGAATCATATTATATTATGTTTGTTATGCCCTCTGTAGCGATGGGGCTCTGTTATATACATGGTACAACAAGTTCAATAATTGACTCATGGTATTGCATGAGTTAACCACAATACTTGGGACTAAAGGGGTTAAGTTGATAGGAATGAATACTAGAAGCATATTAGCAAATAATAGACTCGAGATCATTAATGAACTTTTCACAGATTTCGATTATATTTGTGTATGTGAATCCTGGTTACATGATTTAGTTAGTGACAGCAAAATTGAGGTTCATGGTCATACTACATTCCGGCTAGATAGAGACTCACATGCTGGAGGACTCTTATGCTATGTAAGTGAACCCTTTGCCCCATTTAGTTCAGTGAGAAATGATTTATCACTGATCTAACTGCTATAACTGAACATCTATCCACGATAATCACTAATATCCTATCGAACAAACCTTCATACTGTCTATATTTAGACTACAAGAAAGCTTTTGATACAGTATCGCACTCTAAATTATTGGAAAAATTGTCCATCTTAGGATTAGACCATTCGACTTGTGAATTTTTTGAAAATTATCTTAATAACAGAACACAAAATACTATTGCCAATGATGTTGTGTCCACCTCTAAGAAATTAAAATATGGAGTCCCGCAGGGTTCAGTACTAGGCCCTGTACTTTTCTCTGTGTATATTAACTCCCTCCCCACAGTTGGTACGTTTAAAACCACTCTGTATGCTGATGATGCGGTTATAACCGTGAACTCCCCACAAGAAATGGAAAACGCCATAAAATCTGTGTATAACTGGTGTCTACATAACTCTCTTACTGTAAATGAAAAGAAAACAAAATGGATGTTGTATAATGGAGCCCAAAATGAAAATAGTGTATTTGTGCTAAATAATTTTGTCTTAGAGAGAGTCTATAATTTCACGTATCTAGGTTTTGATCTCGACCCTGAACTTAAATTCATAAATCATAGAGCAAAATGTACACAGAATATAAAACATAAGATCTTCCAACTTGCTAAAGTTAGAAAATTTGTTGACAATTTTACAGCTCTAGATATCTTCAAGACTATGGTACTACCAACCTTTGATTATTGTGATTTTGTGTGGGACAGAGACTATCGAGGGGAAACCAAAGAATTACAATTATTACAAAATTGGGCACTAAGAGTGGTTTATAAAGTTAAATTGGAAGAAAATCCAACCATGACAACAGAACAAATTAAAAATGTTAGCAAATGCATGGAGCTCGCTGATAGAAGAGATCAACATCTTTTATTTTATGCCTTTTACCTGTCAAAACGTGAAAACCTGGTTGATAATAGAAACATTCCTACCCGATTTCATCAAGGAAAAAGATTGTTAATGCCACATAGCCTCAGACCTATTGTAATCAGAAGCTCCTTATATAGAGCCTGCGCAAGGTGGAATCAATTAAAGGCAAAATACACAATCATAGAGACCCTATCTGAATTTAAAAATGCTATTAAGAAAGACTACCCGAATTGTTATATGTGAGAACTTTGAGTGACTATTATTGAATATTTAGATCTCATCCTCATCTCATCTCATCATTTAATTGATCGCTGACTCTGTTATTGACATGTTTGATACGGTATCAATAATATACTGTTGATGTGAATTAGCAAACACGAGGCCATTACAGATTGATTATATATCCACATTGATATTACTAAATAATGAAATGTATGGGGGACCTGGTATAACTACCACAATGCGTGGGCACCAGGCTACAATTGCACTTACTTTGTAAATGTAATTCATCCCAATAAACAACTTTAAAAAAAAAGTGATGAGGCTGAAATACTAGTGGTTACCACTAATAAGCCCAATAACAGGATTAGAACGGTAATTACTTGCTATAAACCCCCTAGGGCGCCGATTTGTAATTTCATCACAGCACTAGAGAATACTATTTCACATAGGTCGCTAAGGAAACATGAGATTCATATACTAGGTGATTGTAATATTGACATGGTGCATAGAGAAAGCAGGAAATGTAAGAGAATCTTTAGACTCTTAAGAGATCATGATCTCAAGTTAATTGAAACTGGTATTTCTCGGCTACACCCCTTAGGAGCCACCTACATTTATCACATCTATTCTAATAGCAATATAATTGCTTTACAAGGGACAGTAAATTTTCTCATTTCAGATCACATTCCCACCTTTATTGTTCTTGAACATCAGGGACATAAGAAAATCATTGAAAAAGTTACTGGCAGAGTCTATAGAGGTTACCAGAAAGCTGATTTGGTGACTTTTATTGATAGCATTGACTGGCATGATTTTAATACAGCCAACAATCTTTTCATTGGGACTTTCTTGAATCGCATATAATAAAATTCCTTGATGATAAATGTCCAATCAAAACCTACAACATTAGGAAAGACACCCCAAGGTGGTTTACTAATGACATCCTAGGTCTGATTCGTCAGAAAAAAAGAGGCATACAGGAAAGCCCACAACACGTTTGGTGGGGACCTTGATGCCTTCCAACGTGCAAAGACTCTCAGGAACATGGTTTCCAGAGAGATCACCAAAGAAAATAGGAACAGAGTACGGGCCACATTAAATAAATATAAAAATTACCCTAAATCATTTTGGCAAAATATCAATGCAATTTTAGGTAACAATAGTAAGTCACACAGTACTATACACCTAATTGATGATAATGACATTACAATCGCCCATGACCAGACAGCAGACTATATTAATATGGCCAAGTTGGGGAAAAACTAGCAAAAGCTTTTGAAAACTATCCTGGCAACATTTCCATGGATGAAGTCCTAGAACTCCCCACAAACCTTGAAGGGGACTTCCTCTTTAGGGAAGTGCTACTAGAAGATGTTAAAAAATATGTCAGTATGATTGAGAGGCATAAGTCCTCTGGAGTAGATTATGTCAACTCTAATATTATGAAAGATTTTCTCTCTGAAATAATTCCTCATTTAAAAACGATGATTGACTGCAGCCTAACTACTGGCTCCTTCCCAGACAAGTGGGCAACAGGCACAATTATTCCTATTCCCAAGAAAGGAGATTTAAATAAGCTTACTAACTGGAGGCCGATAACACTACTGCCAATCATAGGTAAAATTATGGAAAGAGTGGTCCACCAACAATTGATAAATTACATGCTTGATAATGATAAATTGTCAAAACATCAGTTTGGCTTCACTCCTGGTCGCTCTACAGCCGATGCTGTTTATACTCTAACCCAATACATTTACTCAAATATCAATAGGGGCAAACTTTCCTCATGTCTATTTATAGACATGAGGAAAGCCTTTGATACATTCCATCATGGCAGGTTACTTATGAAAATTTCTGAATTAGGTGCGAATAGGTCTGTACTTAGATGGTTCAAGAGCTATCTACAATTACGTCAACATATGACTAGAGCTAACAACTCAATTTCCAATTTAACACATGTTCTTTATGGAGTCCCTCAAGGGTCTATTTTGGGACCGTTACTTTTCTCTGTCTATATCAATGAATTGCCTACCCTAGTTGAAAACTCCCAAATCATACTCTATGCTGATGATGCAGTGCTTATGACAGAAGCCAATACCAGAGCCGATCTAAAACGTCTGGCTCAACCTGACCTTGATATAATACTAAACTGGTGTGCTATAAATAGATTGACTATCAATTCAGAAAAAACCGTCCAAGTTGTCTTTGGAACACCCTACAAGACAGCCCTACACCAGCCTATACCCCTCCAAATTGACAACATTGATGCTCACACCAAACTTACCTTCTGCTATTTAGGGGTCACCCTTGATGAAAATCTAAATTACAAGGCTTACTATTCTTCTATTAAAAGGAGATGCCGTTATAGACTGTTTACATCCCACAAAATTCGTTACTTAATCAATCAAGATGAAGCTATACAAATTTACAAACATTGTATTTTGCCTACATTAGAGTATTGTAGTTTCATATTAGACAGCCTTTGTGTGGTCAATCAAAATAGTCTACAAACTCTACAAAACAAAGGTTTGAGAGATTGCCTTAAAATTAGGAACCCTATGTATATCTCTGAAATTGATCTTCATAGACAGTGCAATTGTACTACATTAGTCAAACGTTGTGACATACAATTAATCATGCTTATGTACAAACTATCACATGACGAGGATAACATTATCACTGTACAAAATATACGTACCAGAGGTGATAGAAAAATTCAATTCAAAAGCCAACGCCCCAAACTACAATTAGTCAGGAAATCACCCCTACATAGAGGCATAGTTCTTTGGAACTCACTCAGTAAAGAAACACAGTTTATGGATAACAAAAACCACTTTAAAACAACCATTGCCAAACTAGACTTTAGTATTGTGAAACAACGGGCCAACCTCTTGTAAACAAATAGTACATTCAATTTTTCTTGACTCTCCTGGACAGGTTCAGATCATTAGACCTGCCTATACTCCACTATTACTAATGCAGGTACCTATACATCGTCATAAATGGGTCACTATTGTCTATTGTCTAATATATAATTGAACAAATATGGGATAGGTTCAGGATATCAGTCCTGCCCTCCCTTTGCAATACTTATATGTATTTCATGGATTATTGGTAAATGAAATTTATTCTTATCTCTGCTTTATTTCTCATTATTTCATGATTGCATTTTACTTGAAAATGGATAGGTTCAGGCCATCAGTCCTGCCCTCCAATCAATCAGTCAACCGTATTACAGAATCAACATTTATATAGATTACATCATAATATATCTCTTGGATAGGTTCAGGCCATCAGTCCTGCCCCCCCTCTGCTTCTCTTGATAAATTATCTACACCCCAAGTCTCGAGTCCCAAGTTGAAGATGCCTGCCTTGTCGAATATAGCCAAAAATCGATCTTACCTTAATCGCTACTGATCTTATGTTATTTAAATCAGTGAAATAACATTGACACTACCTTGTACATAGTGTTTGTGGCTACCTTTTAAGCCCTTGCATACTGTATTAATTCCAACAAGATGAAATTTCGCTGTGTAAACCGCGTAGCTTTGTTGTAATAAAATCAAATCAAATCAAATCAAAATAGTGCAGCACACACTATTTTTAAGTAAGGCAGTGCCTTTTCAGACTTATATTGTGAGTGGAAATTGAATTGTGAAGCAGTGCATAATTTCTTTGGAAAAGAGGGCACCTGCTCCCAGCTCTATTTAGCATACAAGCAACACCCTCCTGTTCCCTTTTAATCCTAATATACCTGGGTACCTACGTAGACCACAACAGTGAAGGAGCAACTTCCTGGTAAGTGGGTTGTGACTTGGAAAGTGCTGACCACTTCTGGACCATGTTCCTTAGGCAGTAGTTTTTGGGAGCACAACACAGAAGTGACTCCCAAAGTGGGTGACTTGCTTTTTTGGAAGTGCACCTCCAACAGAAGTAACTTCCAACGTTTTGGAAATAGCCACATGATTAGCTCAGTGTGATAAGTCCACCGATGAAGTCCACAGTGATTGGTTCAGTTGATATAACGTTCACTAGTTTCTGCCTTTGAACTGAAATGTATTCATGATTTTAGCAAAGAAACATTAGGTTTGCCCGTAAGGGTTATATTGTAGGAGACAAACCGATTTTCATTACTTTTTGTTGTTGTTGTACTTGTTGCAAATATCCTCTTTGGTAACCTGGTAGACATAGAGTATAGCCAGAAAAGAACAGCTATTATTGGATTTATTAGGAAAAAAAAGTCCCATGAACAGAGTCTTATATTTTACATAATGGAAATATCCCCACACTGGGGTATGCTATTTAAAACGTCTATAATTTATTATTTATACGTGTCTAATATGTACTGAATTATGTTTAACTTAGTAGACCCGAACAGCAATGGTTATTTTGATAGGTCTATTTGTCTCTCACATTGATACTGGAGGATGTTTGACCTGATAAGCGGATAATAGGATGTTTTATTATCTCTAGGACCTACTTTACTGAGGGTGCAGCTAAATATGGTATCACATGTGCATACTATAGATGCACGCAGATAATATGAATGTGGCTGCTGCATTGTAACATGTGAGATGATTTTGTATCAGGGTAGACTGCTCCTGAGTACGACTCAATAGCATTAGTTGGACACTTAAGCGGTAAATCCACTACGATGCATAGGCCGTGCATGCGTCTGAAAATGAAAGCATGAGGTCCACGCAGAGCCAGTAAAGGCAGTCTCATGGGTCAGATTCTTGGAGAAAAGGACAGACACATGGGGTTGAGTCTGGATCCACTGCCCATGCATCTCCTATGCATCTTCCATGCATCTACAGATGCACAGGAGACGCATGAGTGGAAGCAGATTTTTCTCATGCGTGCGTCAACATACTTATGAAAGTCAGATGCAATATCAAAAGTAGTTAGATATTTCCATGCGTCTGGCTGTGCATCTGCCGATGCTCACTCCATCTAGTGTCAGGGAGAAACAACTTCAAGTTTTTTTCCTTAGCAGTTAGAGGTCTCAGTGAAGGAAATCCCGCAGAAAACCGGAAGTCATATACGATTGTGGTCAGAAGTGAATACTGCAGGCACACTGAATGGTCAATAACCATGTTGAAAATAATGCCAATAAATATAAAACCACTACACATGTTGTTGAACATTTGCTGCTTTGGATAAAATACCAGGAGGGCATTTCTCAAAGTGCTTACCCATTTTTTCAAAGGTTAGATTGGAAATAGTGAATCTACATTTTATTCAGTGCAGATTTAGGCAGAATCAGGGTGTTTTTACGCGATAGTCCAGTGCTCAAAATTTTGGTGGTCAATTCATATTTTAAGTCAGCCTATATTATGAAGGAAGGATGTATCTATTAATTCTGGGGTGATTTTTAGAAAATGAACATGTTCCAATGTGTGCTATCACGTTTCGCGCTACATTAAATTATAGTGCGGAACCAATTCCTTCTCTGAGACCTAAAGCATATGGGGGATTAGCATGAAGAAGGAAAATACTCCTCAAATCAGTTTTTTTCTATATTAATTATTAATTAGAGAAGGATTTTTTTTGCCAAATTCTATGGAAAATATGTTCATAGGTCTCTAAAATGTGTCCAAAATCAAGGAAAAATCATGTTTATATTGCTGTTGGAGTGGTCCGCAGGCCATGCTGCAGGTTCATTTCAGTCTAGGCCCACTGGCATAGGGCAGATTATTTTGATAGGCCCGATTTATTTTTACCTTATTCTTAACAGGGTACGCATATCATATCTGTGTAGTATTGGCCACTTGCAGCTAGTCTAGGTAGTACAGTGAGGGCTTATTTTTGCGCTTTGACATATCTGTATTAGTTAAGTTAGGCACTGACACCGCAAATGGTATATCTACTGCTTCAAGGAAACTATCCAGGGTATAATATTTTGGGACATTTCCTTGAAATCATCTAGAAATGTAGTATTGTATAACCCAGTATCCATGTTACGTACTCTCATAAATCTTCCCAGGCATGGCATGTGAATATTGTGTACTTTTTGCAGTGATTTTTATGTATTTTTCTACAATTTTTCATAATTTGTCAATTATATCCACAGTAAACTGCAACAAGGACACTTACACCATATAGAGAAAGATCAAAAGAATATCCATGCCAAATTTGATGGTCCTAGAGGCACTGCTTGTCATGAAAATGACTCAAAGATGAAGAGGGCGGTGTCCTCGGACAGAGACATAGAAATCAGGCTGATTTTCGGTATTACTTGGCCCGAAAGGCACCCTATATCATGAGATAGAGCAGTCCAAGGAGCATAAAACCTAGGGGCCTGTGTAAAAACATCTATTGGATTATAAAAATCTCAATTATAGACAAGACATGCACACAGCCCATTAATAGATATTTCCATGCGTCTGGCTGTGCATCTGCCGATGCTCACTCCATCTAGTGTCAGGGAGACATCAAGTTCAAGTTCCTTTCCTTCCCGCACATTGGCGCCATGGGATCTAGTCTGTCTGTACAAACAGAAAACCAAAATGGCTTCCCGTTGGACCAAACTCGCCTCCAAAGAGGAAGAAAACGATGAAATCCCAGACAGGCAGGCTGTCCAAGACACAAAGAAGGCAGGAAAGAAGAAGGACAGTACTTCTAGCACTCCCTCAAAGGCAAGGAAGCCTGCTGCAGTGCCAACTCAAACTTCCCCGTGGTTTAAGAAGGCCGTCAACTCCAAAGCTGGGGCAGGTCTCCCTCCCAAGAAGAGGGGGAGGCCAAAGAGGTCGACTCCGGCTTCTACTTCTGCACACGTCAACAGTGACAGCGATGAAGAAAACATTCCTGGTACCCCCCAGGGTCGTAAGACTGGGACTGGTCAAGGTAAGCAGCGTAAGCAACCTGAAGGCCCAGATAAAAAGCATTCTTATTCACGGACAAGAAACTAAACGTCATAAGTCTAGTAAATCGCTGACGTTTGAACAACTGTCAGATGACTCAGGAGATGGGGAGTTAGAATCACAGTCACAATCCCTTCTGCCTAAGATGCCTAAATCACAATGTTCCCGCAAGAGGGCGGCTAAGTCCAAGGAGGATGACCTTGATGTCGACAGCGACGACGTATGCGATTACCCCTAAAACGCATCACTGACGCATGAGCCATGCGTCATAGTGGAGTTAACGCTTTAGACCGTTACTTATCCATAAATCCTACACCTTCTATTCATGAATTAGAGCCATTTAAGTGTTCTTAATCAGATCTATTTATTCTGATAAAGAACCATACATGTGTCAATGCAATGCATGAAAAGTAAAAAAATGCAATTTGTGTGTCTGATTCATCGTAAAGCTACCCTGTTACGGCTACTTGATCACGTAATAAGTATCAATGTACAGTTCATAGGATTCTTCCAGGGCAAAGTGATTCAGGGGATATAATGGTGGAACATACTCAGGTCGCCGGTTGTGTCTTCACAGTTGATTCCCCAATTAATACCAACCCTGGAGTTATACATGCTTTTGACCGTGACCACACAGGAAGGCACTTAAAGGATCGTCATCAAAATGGCAGTGCCATACACAGAACAGAGGAACCCAGCATCTGAACAAATAGACGTCGCATCCCCACAAGGCATGTTAAAGTTATACGATCTAATCAAGCGTCAGTTTGTCTACCTTGTTTTAATTATATCTTTCAAATAGATATATAGTGAAAAAAAATCTTCTTTATAAATGCGTTGGTTAATTCATCAGTTTCACCGGTTTATGATCAATATACGTATATTTGTAGAAATTGCCGCATTAATGCTTCGGGAAGATGAGGTATTCACTGGTTGGGACGAATCGTTGGTAAGGTCCTGAAAATGTTGTCAGGCAACTCACACGCATCTGCTTTATAGATGAAGGGATGTATAGTACTAAGAGAGTAGAGACACATGTCCACAGAGTAAAGACACTGTAGCCTAATGAAATCCTGCCAAATAAATTCACATGTGAATGTAAAGCATTTGTGGGGCTCCTAACATGATACAAGACTAAGGTAGCACTATTGCAGAATTATTCTACTTTTGGGCCTGTCCCAAATCGTTCTCTCAAAACTTACATCTCCATCCACAGGGACTTCTCAATGAGGATGTGCTGCAAACTATTGCGAAAAATCCAGGGCAAAGTTTCAGCGGTATTGCAGGTATATTATCCCAGCTTATTCTTTTGGAATGATATTATGAACAGAACATGGTTTCAATGCTTGTTAGATCGGTTTCGTTGGTCATCTGAAGATATAATTATAATCTGCAGGCTGTGGGACTTCAGGTCAATTTGCCTTCATGACTGCAGTAAGAAATCACCAGATACATTCCCACCTCAGTCGACCCAAAATCAAATAATGAAATAAACTCATGCAGGCTTCTTTTACACATTTCCTAATTAATTGGCATGACCCTTTATCATATGAAAGCCATATTTGATGAAATCCAAATGAAATATTGAACTGAGGTCTGAGGTCATCTCCCTTGATAGAGCTATACATCTACTATATGTTTTGATTAGTTATAATGCACCCCTTGCTGGTTTTGACAATTTTCGGATCTCACTTATATATTTTGTATGCTACAATGGTCTTATTTACACAGTAAGACAGCCATAACAGGCTCCAAAAACCTCATATAGACTTCCAGATACATGTTATATGGAAAACTTATGAAATTAAAAAAATCTCCCAAAATCAGCTGGTAATGTATTTGTAGGGGTTCATTCCCTCCCCGGGTGCGTTGAGCCTCCAGAGGCCAGCTCACTTGGTGGCCATTCCCCCAATGTATACCATACCGATCCAGAGGTAGCTGGAGATGTCAGTGAGGCCATGTTGGTGACAGGGTATGTCAGGCCAGGAGATGTAGCTCAGCGGTAGAGTGCTCGACTTGCAAGCGAGAGACCCGGGTTCAAATCCCGGTGTCTCCAGAGACGTTTTCGCCAACCTCTACATATCTTTAAGTTGTTTGATTACATTCCACATCAATATGATAATGACTAAGTGTCCTGCATGTTTCATGTGTATAAAGTTAATGCCATGCAATTTAGTAAAGTGGATCTACGCAATGTCAGGTTAATCCGCCTTTATCTCTACAGAAAGCTATGAATTCATGTCTGGAGAAGGAGAATAAGTCACCATGCTTTAAATATCTGATGGCTGGAAATGACATGTGAGTACTCTATTATGTTCATGTCCACACTGATACTTGATGATTATAATGTATTTGTTTCAATTTGCATTGAATATTTAGGTTAGTATATGCACACGGCTCTCCACATAATTCTACATTATTTTAACTATTCTTCAAATGTCAAAGTGGGTTTCATACCAGGTAGATATAATCATGCATACACATGAGGGGTTGTCCTTGGTCTCCTATCTACATGTACTTCATGTTATTGCAATATACGGGCTGATTGGTAATCTTCCTAATCTTCAAACTCCTGTCCAATCATTTTATCCATTTTGGATTTGTCTGCTATGCAGTGCACTATTTACGTCCCAGGAGGGATACGAGGACAACCCTACTTTGGGCCAGGAAGAATTGGAAAAGGTACCAAACACGGGTGGAAAACTAGTCTCAACCACATGCTCAGTGTAGTCCTCTGTAGTAGTATAGACAGGGTCTGACAGTCAGCAAAGTCCCCGGTCTCTCCTGTGTTTACACAACCCACCCAATCCACATGGCTACTTTGAATATGCATTATCCCAAAGGTATCCAAACACATGCACTGTACAGATGGCTGCAGTCTATAGGGCTGAATCATTAATTGTCCTATAACTGCCCCAGTACTAACTTTTAGCTTGAGTGTAAATTGTAGTTAGTATGGCAGTGGCTGGTAAGCTGTAGGCAGTCATTTCCTATAATTATGTATGGCCAGGTAGCTACACCACAAGTAGAAATTCCATGAGAATGTAACATATCCGAAATAAGACACTGTAAGAGCTATACAAAGCTGATATTAATACATTTTCTAACTTTATTATGAAAATGAGGAAGTTATATGATTGAGCCTAAACAAACAGGCCTTATGATCCTGTAATGGTTCGTATTGACTTATATGTTGGGTGGCTCTTTGGCTCGCTTACCACTAGAAATACCAACACAACACGAGCAGTTCGGGTTGGGCAAAGCCCCAGAAACCCCTACCTCTCAGGTAGGACTTTATTCCACTCTAGTCTACAGGTTAAACTGCGCGTCTGGACTGGACTAGATCCAGTCACCTTCTGCCGCTCGTCCGGCTCCTTAATATATATACGACGATACCGGCCCCTACACCACCCCCACTAGACTATACCTAGGGTTAGGTGTAATTAACAAATACCTATTGTTAGCTTTATACAGTAATATCATACACAAATAGGTAAGTCTATATATACAGTTCGTATAGGATATAGAACATCTAGGGGCATTATAAATAATATGTACATAATGAGGCATCGTCGCATATAACCCGAAGTAGTGATAATTAATAATAACAAATAGGAAGTGGCGCCTTATGCACCATCGACCTATGGTGACATGTAGTAACAGTGTTACAATGATGTTATTATTATAAAAGAGACGCATTAAAAAGTGGTAGACAAGTAATCAGGTGATATGAATAAAATTTTACAGTATTAACTAACCGACCCGAGGTGGGGTAGAGGTGGGGTTTGTTTTAATTACAAGAATATAGATTTGGTATGAAAATATATTTATACAAAAATAATAATACTGATAAATATAGGTGTCCTACCAGGGTAGCAGGATCACCCTTACAATATACCGGACTTCCGGCGAATCTGGAACGACTGGTTTCTGCAGCTCCATCCGGCGACATATGTGTGGTGGCAAGCCACGTTGCTGTTGTGATGTGCCCTGATGAAGATGGGAAGATGGAGCCCCGGGTAGGTGTGGTAATCCTTTTTGGCGTGTCGGGTTTAGCGTCCATCTTCGCTGCAGGTTACATTCCAGATATTAGGAGTCCAGCGTAAGGAACAGTGCCTCTGGCATATTAAATGCTTTTACCCTCAGGTACAAAGGAGACACCGTCAGATGGACACTTAAAGATCTTCCGGATCCGTGTCCATCTTCTCAGCCGACTCTACTGAGGCAGATGGAGCCGAGCTGCTACAGCTGCTCGCAGAGAGCGCCGCGGAAGCCTCGCTTGGCGTATCGCTCTCCAAGCTCAAGGCCCTCATCACCGCGGATGGACTGTCCATTGCCTCGGATGCTGGTGGAGCAACCGTGGCAGTTGGAACAGTCCGGGTGACAGTAGGGGGCGGGAGCAGGAGAGCTGCCGGAACTGGCGGAGCAGCCGAGACCTGTGGAGTGGCCGGAACCGGTGGAGTAGCCGGGACCGGTGGGGCATCCGGTGGTACATCCGGTACGAAGATAAGAGACGACGGTAAGCCGTCCCACTCCTCCAGATGTTTCCCGAATGCCAGGAAAAACTTGAGGTCAGCCTCCTTGAACCTATGGATGTACCTGGCGTTTTCAGCTTGGTGAAACTCCTTAAGCTTTTCAGCTTCCTTCTGCTGACGCCGGCAGGATTCGAGAGCCTCCTGGACTCTGTCCTTCTCCAGCTGCCTGATCTTGTCTTCCTCCCTCTTCTGGATTTCGTATACCAGATTGAGGGTGGCTTCAGTCATCGCCCGCCAGTAGTCGACTGACTTCTGGCGGTGCAATGCCTGCCACTCCGCCATCAGTTCGTTCTGGATGTGAACCGTTTGGACATCTCGGTGGTCAACAAACGTGTTCGGATCCTGAAGACCTGACAGCGTATCCGAAATTAGCTCCATCAGGGGTACCCGAGGGCCCGTTGGTGGAGCTATGACTGGTGGAGGCGCGGTGGCTTCCACTGAGGCAGGCGGAGTACCTGCTGGAGGAGCAGACGGGCCCTCAACCGTTAAACCGCCCCGGCCTCGGCCACCACCCGGGGAAGCTCGGGTGGACTCCAGCCCACCACGGGGTTTGGTCCGGCCCAGGGAGGTAAGGACCTGCGACTCGGGTCCAGCTGGTCCCATAGCAGGAAACTTCGCCGCGTACTCACTATACGTGGGGCGCTTGCCGGAAGATCCCTCTCCGGCCCACCAGGACGAATACCCGGATGGGGGAGCGAAGATTTCGCCCCCATCATCCTGGCTGCCAGAGGCTTCGCCCGGGCGTTGTTCCGCGGGTGCAGGTGTAGAGGTGGTGGCTGGAGTCGCCGGTGTGGCTGCCTGGCTAACCGCCCTACGGGCCTGGTTGCTGGGCATATCCAGAGCCGAGACTTGTTGTCCCGACTCGCGACGATCAGCTGGGTTTGCTGGTCTTGGCTGGTCCTTGCCACCCGAAGGGCTCACGGACCGGTCTGCTCGGGTCCTCTTGGAAGCACCGGTAGCTGTTGTTGTGCCTCCGCCGGGACCCTTCAAGCGGGCCTTGGCCTTCTCTCGCTTATCATCCCCTCGCCACTTTTTCACCTTCAGGTGCACCTCACTGGGCATCCCGAACTTCGTGGACGAGAAGTTGATTTGGAAGAAGGTCAACAAGTTGCCGCTCTTCCACGAGCAGAATCCGGTCTCGAATGCCTGCTCCTTGACGTCTTTAACGCTCAACGAGGCCCAGTTAGCTAGGAGCTCGTTGAAGCACTTGATGGCTCGTTTCCTGGTTTTCTCCAGGCCGATGCCATGGGCCTTCTGCAAGTGCAGAGCCATGTCTCGGCGCCGGTGAGTGCTGAACGAGCCATCACAATGTTTGCTCGGGCGGTCCCCAAGCACACACATCATCACAGGCTTGTGGTGCATGTGATGTTCAACAATGTGGCGAGCGAAGCGAGGCTTCGTCTCGAACATCTTCTCACCCGTGAGAGCCAGCTTGCATGACTCGAATGGGCACCGTCGGCGGCTGCCGGTTGGTCCCCATTGGGTCATTGCCCACTGAACTTTCGTCCGGGCCTCGTAGCTGTAAATCGACCCCAATTTGGATTTCAGCTGATCAATCCAAATGAGGTAGAATTTACCTACAGGCGTATCCGAGGGGCCGGATTTCATCCACTCCTCGTCATCGCTGTCACCGTCCTTATTGACGGCGCCGGGACACATGTAGTGGACCGTGTCGTAGGCACAGTCCACGAAGCAGCGAGGAGTCCGTTCTTTGAACCCTTCGGCTGCATTCTTCCACATCCATTTCTGATTGTCGTCCTTCGGGACATCCGTGGTCATCTCTTCCGACGTTGTCACGGACTCCAAATCAGATTTGGCCGACTCGGGCAGTTCTGGATCGCTGTCGCTATCCTCACTGTCCGTGTAGATACCAGCTCCCCTACGGCTCGCTCGGCTGGTGGTAGTGGTACCAGCCGAAGCCTTGGCAGAGGATTTGGCGCCTTTTCCGCTGGTGCTGGCAGTGGAAGCTACAGCCGAGGTGGCTACTGTGGTGGTTGAGGGTGTGGTGGTGGAGGCGGGGCCTTCGGCTGACCCTTACCCCTCGGCTTGGTGGGGGGCGTGGGCTCTGCCGGAGACGCTTTCGCTCCGCTCTTCTTCTTCCGGCGCTGAACCTTGGTTGGCTGCGCCGGCATCTCAGGACTGGAATCCGACTCCCGTGGATTCCTGTCCTCTGTACGAGGGCTCCTCCTTCCGCTGACCGGGGAGTCAGAGTCGGAAGAGACCTTGGCTTTTTGTTGGGCCTGCTGTTTGCGATGGGCCCGGCGAGCTGCGGTGAGCTCCTTCTGCTGCTTGGCAAGCTCGGCTCGCTTTGCCTCCACAGCAGCCTGCTGGCGCGAGATGTCCTCTTCCGAGATCTCGCCAGGTGCCTCCGGGATGTTGGCTTGAAATCATCTGGTATGGGCTCGGGCACGCCCTGCTCCACCGCCATTGGTCCGCATCCGAACATGGAGGCGTGCATGGGGATGTAGGTCCCCCAGGAGGTGTAAACAACACCGGCCTCGCGATCGACGTGTGCCATACGTTCGATCCGAGTCTTGAATCCCGGAGGATACATTGGAATGTCCAGGACATCCACTTTGCTACCCGAAGCGGCTGCTGCAGACGAGCGCTCCGGGCGTGGTGGTGGTGGAGGTGGCATCCTCTCCCGGTCGGTGGCCTCGGCCATAGCCGAGAGCGTCCGGGCGGCCTCCTCTGTCGAAGAATCCATAGATTCCTCGACCCGAGACGGGACCTTCGGGTCCTCGCCTAGCTCCAACAGAACGTTGGCAGTCTGACGCGCGGCGTCGATCGTCCCCTGTGCCATGGCACTGAAGACGACTTCCAAATAATTTGGCGTCTGTGTTGGACTCCTCCCGAAGGATTCGTCCAACAAATGGTGGGCGTTAGGCAAGCTAACCAACAGCTAGGGGCCTGTAAAACTGCCAACACTAACTAGAGCAAAAACGGGTGGCGTCTAACCACCACGAGTCCGCTCTAGTTATGACCAGTATGATGTCACGCATCTCGCCTCGCGAGATCCCGCCGTGGCTATCCGGTGACCTAATTCCGAGCTTTCCCGCCGCAGCCGCGGCGCCACCTAGGGAACATTCGACTCGACATGCGAGACGTGGCCTACCACCCGAGTGCTATCTGCTGGAGTTTGGCGGTGTATACAACGCTTCAAAGCGAATGTACCGGTTAATCCGACCGCCGCTCACGGGATACAGCTCCCCGGGGAGGGCACGTTCGGCATCTCCAGCCGTGGAACGTATGTTACCCGCCTATGGCGGACAACACGCAGCAGCTCGTTGTGTACTGAGTTAGGTTACGGCAGACCTCAACCGGGGACTGCGTCTAACGCCTTCGGTTAGCCTTTTATTTTTCCCAGCTTTACGTACGGCCTTTTCCGGATTCCGCTTAGCCACTGCGGGCACCTTCCCATACGTAATGCCTTCACTCAGCGAGACATTTTTCCTTTTCTTATGATTAGGTCGTTTCCTGGCCTTCGTCTTCTTTTTCACCATACCCTCGTCTCCCGGCGTCTTTCTCGGCCGGCCTCTAGGGCGTTTCGTCGGTACTACCACGCTCGGTCCACTAGGGACAGATACAGGTGGTTTGTAGCCGAACTCCCTCTCCGCCTCTTCGCGTCCCTTCCAGGGCCGAAGTTTTCCGACATTTGTCTTCCATTTCCTACCAGTTAGGCAGTCCTCCATCATCACCGTGGACTCGGAGATGACACGAATTATTTTAAACGGACCTTCCCAAGGCGTTACGAGCTTCAGCTTCTCTAGCGGCTCATAATACCTTAGGACTTTGTCCCCTACATTAAAACGAATTCGTTTAGCATTGGTGTCATAACCCACCTTCTGCCACTTCGCACTCTTCAGCAGTTCTTTACAAACGGCCTCGTATGCCTGTTTGAACCTGTCCCTTAATGACTCCACAAACAACACAGTGCAGGGCGCCTCCGGGTCTATACCAACCACTCCATACACTAAGTCGGCGGGCATTATGATGTCCTCGCCGAACACTAGCAGGTTGGGAGTGCAATTAGTGGATGAATGGACAGTGTTGTTGTAGGCATGTACCACAAACTCACACTGTTCATCCCAGTCGTCCTGGTGGGTATTGACCAGGGGCTTTAGCACTTGTATAAGGGTTCTGTTGAAACGCTCTACCGGTCGCTGTGCATCATAAGGGGAACACCCAAATGTAGCACCCAGCCTTTCACAAATGCCTCCGCACACGTGGCGGCTTTGTGGTTAGGAAGGGGGAACACCCGAGTGTACTTGGTATAATAGTCGGTTACGACCATCATACAAGTATTATCTCGGGGCGTCGTTTTAATTCCGCTGATGATATCTATCGCCACTCGAGCGAATCTGATACCAAACAATTCCTGGGATAGGGGTTGCTTACCCAGGCCGGGTCCCGGCTTGTTTTTACAGCAATCCGGGCAAGTGGCGATCCACCGAAGCAGGTCGCCTCTCATACCGGGCCAGTAGTAACGCCTTTGTAGGCGCTCTATTGACCTTTTCTTACCGAAATGGCCACTTGTTTGATGGCCATGGCAATAATACATGATATCCCTCCTCATCGGGGTGGGTATCACTATTTGCAACAGCCTACCATTGGTGGGAGTTGTCTTCCACCTGCACAGTATGCCGTCTCGGATCTCTAGCTCGGTCCATTGGGCTAGCAACCGCCTCGCCTCCCTATCTTCTAGGGATACTAGCGGCCTTGCCGGTTTAATACCTGACCGTAGGTATTCCATTATGCGCGCAGTGATGGGATCCGACTGTTGGAACTTCTTGATGGTCTCCGGGGACCAATCGAGATAGCTACACACAGCCTCCTCCCAGGGGATACGGGGGGTGGTACAATTAAATACCAACCCGGCTACCACAGCATTGTGGGCCCCGCAGTCATCACAAGTGGCATTTTGGCACCTTCGGATGGGTCGTCTCGACAAGGCATCCGCATTGATATGTTTAGTACCGGGTCGGTGCTCTATTTGCTTATGCTCTAATCCGAATTCGGATAGGTGAGCTAACCATCGTCCTATCATCCCCTCGGCGTCCTTAAAGTTAAGGAGCCACCTAAGAGATGAATGGTCGGTTCTTAAGGTAAAGTCACTTCCCCAAAGGAAATGCTTGAACTTCTTCGTATACACCACCACAGCGAGGAGTTCTCGCTTGGTGGTACAATAATTTCGCTGTGTCTTGCTTAACGTGTTGCTAGCAAATGCTATTGGCACTTCGACTCCCTCTTGGACCTGAGAGAGAGCTGCCCCAATTGCATCATTGCTCGCATCGGTGTCTAAGATGAAATGTCCCTCGGAGTGGGATATTTCAACACGGGTGTATTCCTAAACAAATCTTTTATTTTATTAAAAGATTCTTCCTGCTCGCTGGTCCATGGGAATGGGTCCCGTGCCCTACCCGGAGTCCAGTGAGCTAAACACTGCATGGGAAAGCTCACACGAGAGTAATTTGGTATGAAATCACGATAATAGGAACAGAATCCTAAAAATGATCTCACCTCCTTAGCACTCGTAGGTCTTTCCCAATTTTCTACAGCTTCCAATTTTTCCGGATCTGCACTCACCCCGTTAGGAGTAATGATCCTTCCCAAGTATGTAATTGTTTTCTTAAACAAATTACACTTCTTGGGTTTAAGTTTAAGACCGTTTGATAGTATCCGGTCGAGGACCAATTGCAGATTCGCCAGGCATTGCTTGAACGACTTGCCGAACACGACCACATCGTCCAAGTAAACCAAGCATTTCTTCCACAAAAGATCACTCAGTAAGGATTCCATCATAGCCTCGAATGTAGCGGGGGCGTTACACAATCCGAAGGGTAAGACATTATACTCGAATAGCCCCATATGACTGGAGAATGCTGTCTTCTCCTTGTCATCGGGGTGCATCGGTATTTGCCAATACCCGGACTGTAAATCCAAGGTACAAAACCATTGGTTTCCGCCCAAGCTATCTAAAGTCTCGTCTATCCTTGGTAAAGGATACGAGTTCTTCTTTGTTATACCATTCAGTTTCCGGTAGTCGACACAAAAGCGGATTGTACCGTCTTTCTTAGTGGTCATACAAACAGGGCTGGACCAGGGACTCGAGCTAGGCACGATTACCCCTAGGTCCAACTGTTTTTGTATTTCCTCTTCGCAAATTAACTTCTTCTTTAGAGGAAGTCTACGATACGGAATTTTAAAAGGTTTCTCGTTGCCCACATCTATGGTGTGCAACACCTTATCAGATCTACCCACCGGTCCTCCCTCCCTACCGAAAGCACTCTCGTACTTTTGTAGGAGTTTCGCTAGGCAATCCTTATCCTCCGTATTCTCTAAATCAGACTGATCAATCAGCTTTTGAAATTCTTCATCCAAAGGATGCTTACTAACAGGGTTCAGTGGTTTATTGAATTTGGCCTCGGCGACATGTTCTACCGAGCTCATCCTCCCAATACAGTCGCCTGGCCTCAAATAGACTACTGAACCACTTCGGTTAGTCATGGGTAATACAGTCCAAGCTGCATTAGCCACTAATGTATCCACTGAGTCTAACCCGACGCTCGACAAGTACACCGTATCGGGTTCATAGACTCCAGTTTCATTCCTTTGAGCCATGGACCCGCCACAAAGGACATCGCAAGTGGTACCCGGTGGGATCTTCACCGTATGTATCACTGATGCGACCGAAGACACCTGTCTCAATACGCATTGGACATGCAGGCCATACGGGTTCCGTATACTCATCATACCGTCCCTCGGGTCCAAGACGGCCCCGTATAAGCTTGCAAAAGCCAGTCCGAGGATTCCGTCATCACTAACCTCTGCTATAGTCGGCGAAAGAACAAATTCTTTGCCTCCTATACGGATAGGCATAAACGTCCTACCAAATGTACGCATGCTGCTTCCGTCGGCCGTGCAAGCATTTACCCCCGTTTTGAGGTTCTCATGGCTGCTGGCCACCGAGTCGAAAAACCTTTTGGACACACAGGAGTGGCTAGCTCCGGTATCCACCAAGAATTCTCCTACCCGGCCTTCCACAGATATGGGTACATACCACCGTCTCCCCCCTAAGGGTGAGGGGTTACTGGTAAACTGGCGAAAGTCTCCCGAATCACCAAGATTCAATCCGAGTCCTCTCAGGAATTCCAGACACGGATGACTTGGGGGAAGGCGTGTCCCACACACTCGGATCAACTCTTTGATCCATCCTTCCTCTCCCCTAGTGCGGCCACTCGCCTCCATATGTTCACTCCCATACATATATACACTAGGGTCCCCGGCCCCGGCCAAGGTGCAGGGGTGCGCACCCCCGGCCACCCGGCCTCCAGGTGTAATTGATTCGAAATCTTCCACCGGGTCACCCCCGGTAGCATTTTGGCATTCGTTCTTCCTTGGGGTCGTATCAGATGCCGTTGATACAACCCCCACTAGTTTTCCACGTCAGTGGAATCCGTAGTGTTCTCCCTTCCTTCGCCATTGTCTTCGGCTTCGTAGAAGGCAGCCATTACCGGTTTAGCAGCGGTACACTCAGATGAATAGTGTCCCATGCGCTGGCACCTGAAACACTTTACAGTTCGGCGATCCACTCGGGGTCTTTGCCGACTGGCTTGGATGGCATCTGTAATTTTCTTACACATGTCCTCCATAAGTTTGGTCATGTCTGGGGACTGACCCTTCACTTTATCGGCGCTTACGAAAGGTTTGGATGCCTTCTCACTGGCCTTCGGGTCACTCTTGACCTCGGGTGGTGGTCTAGAGTCCCTTGGCTTATTGAGAGCTTTCCTTGGAATATACTTCCTACCTGTAGTATTCTTCCTTAATTGAACCGAACAGAAGGTTCCGTCCTCCTGTTCGATTTCAATCAATTCGAAATCGTCTGAGGGAACTTGCGCCTCAGACTGCTGGACTACTGACACCAGGGGAGCCGAGCTGCTGGCATTCGGTATGTCTCCGGCAAACATCGTTCGCTTCTTCACGGCCATATCTATACCATTAAATATGTCGTGAAGCGTTACGCCTTCTTTCCAGGCATCCCTGGCAGCAATCTGCTCATCTCGGTCTCTCAGACCCTTGACGAATTGTGTAATCAAATCGTCCATATACCAGTCTTGGTTTTCAGTACCGGGTCTGGCCTTGCTTAGCAGGGCATGGAGCTCCATACCGTATGCTCGGAAAGCTTCGTTAGGCTTCTGTGTACGTTTCTTGAAACGGACCATTGGGTCCTCCTTGACCATGTTGCATAACAGTCCACTAGCAGATTCTACCAACTGCTCAAAACTTCCAACGAGACCATACCAGGTCCGCCATTGCTCTACAGCCATGCGACCCGGGCCGCCTTTCAAACATCTTACCAGATGTGGCTTGGCCTCGTATGGGGTCCACCCATTACAATTCATCACATCGATGAAATCTTCAAACCACTCTTTCCATGGTCGAGTACCGTCATATTCTTTTGGAATAACGGCTACCCTTCGGGCAGAATTATGAGCATACATCAATCTAGTGCATTGCTGTTTGCTCCATTCAACCGCCTTTGTTTCATTCAAGGTCCGGTTGCCCCCTATACCACCGAAGCTCGTATTGCCCGGTGGAGGTGGTGGTGGTGGCTGCGTGTACGTCCACTGTGGCACACTGTGGTTCGTATAACCCGCGCCACCCTGGTTAGGGCCGGGACCCGAGGTACCACTGTGGCCTGTGGTACCCGGGGCACCGCCCCATCCTTGTGCGCTTTGATAACCGCCGCTGGAAGGTTGGTTACCCGTCGGATGGCTGCCATTGTTTGATGGATTGGGTTGGTTGCTGTCATTACCAGCCCCCAACCCCACACCGTCACTCGGATCCACATGTATGTGGAATCCATTAGTCTCTGCACTACTGTCAGAGGCTTCCCGTGGTACATAATCCGGGTCCAAGTTGTGGACTATGGGGACTTCACTTATCCGGACTCTACTAGTTCGGCCATGTTTATCTTGGGTTCTGATATAAACTCCCCCTTGATCTACATTCCGCGTCCCATTATCATTGATAAAAGGATTATACGGCAGATGCTTCGGCGTAGAACAGGAGACTGGGTCACCCTGTTTAACGAAAGTCGAGTTCGGGTTCGTGTCCTTACTCGCCGGAGGGGCATTCGCTTGCTCCTGCTCCTGTAAATAACTCTCCATGGCAGACTTATTTATTGTGAGGGTAGCTAAATCTGTGGTCAGGTTTCGCTGTTCCTCCCTCAGCTGTGCGTTTTCTGCTAAGATTTCGGATCGAATCTTTTCATTTTCCGCCACAGCTCGGTTTCGTTCTTCCTGAGCGGCTAAAGCCTCTCGCTTAAAAGTATCCTTTAGTAAGCGGTACTTTTCACCTTTTTCTTTCTGAGACCTTTGGTACTCATTGGTCTCCTTCCTTATCTCGGCTTGTTCCGAGACCATTTTGGCCTCTGTCTCCGCCTTTCGGAGTTGAAGTTTCTTTAGCTTCTCCTCCATAGCATGCAACTCGGATTGTAATCTGTTTACATCCCGGGCCTTAGCAACCTCTTCGGCTCTAGCCTTTTCAATAGCTCTAAGTCTATTGGCTTCTTCGAGTTCCAACTCGGCCAATCTTTTCTCTTTCTCGCGTTCGTCTCTCTCCTTCCTTTCCAAACGATGGGTTACCGAAGTTAGACGATATTTTAGGTCAGATTCTTTTAGAATCGCCTCCTGCTCATCGGAACGTAATTTTCCGATCCGAGACTTAGTTTCCTCTTCTATTTTTAATTGGGCCGCCATGAATTGTTCATGTTGCCGCTTAGCCTGTAACTCTACCTGTTCTTTGGCTTTCAAATAGGCCGGAGTAGTTTTATACCCGGGGCCCATCCGACGTCCATATATCGACCTGCGACTGCCTCCAGGATTAAACATGGAGTCAGACAAGCCTTCGTCTAGCGACCGGCCTAGGTGATGCCTTTCCGAGCTTTTCGGTTCAGTTCCCCTAGGCTTATTCTTCGCATTCACGTCTGGGACTATTGCGTCCCTTATGGCTTTACCCTCGTCGCTGTCATGGTCCGACGATGTCATTAATGGGGGTACCTCGTTTGCACCATCTGGTACTGCTTCTGGGGGGGTCGCAGTACGTTTTCCAGGGCTTTGTGCTACTGGCATACCCAAGTTACTAGCCGAGCCTGCTGGTACAATAGGACACAGCTGGCGTCTGCTAGTTATAGCTTGGGACCAATCACTCAGGTCTAAAGTTGGGGGTTTTATTATTCCCTTGAACAATCCCGTATCCGGTACTCCCATTTGGGGTGTACTCGGATACAAGTTTACGATACCATCACCCGTGGCACCGTCCATCAGACCGGGTGTCGAGAAAACAGTTCGGACACCCGCTGGATTATACATTTGTTGTTGACTGGGTTTCCAGTCTAACAACAGATGCTGGGATGTGAAGTCATCCTCTTCGAATCCCTCTAGCCCAGGGCTGGGGGGATCCGCTTCGGGTTTCCCGAGGCTTTCGGCCAATGTGGCCACGCACCACCCCCGAACCAACTGGTCACGGCACCAGTGTAATGGTTCGTATTGACTTATATGTTGGGTGGCTCTTTGGCTCGCTTACCACTAGAAATACCAACACAACACGAGCAGTTCGGGTTGGGCAAAGCCCCAGAAACCCCTAACTCTCGGGTAGGACTTTATTCCACTCTAGTCTACAGGTTAAACTGCGCGTCTGGACTGGACTAGATCCAGTCACCTTCTGCCGCTCGTCCGGCTCCTTAGTAGGAGCTGGACGCGAGGCATGGTGCCACCCCCTCTTGTACCAACGGGGTATCACAAAGCGACACCTAGCTGGCATAGAAGGAACAGGCACCACACGAACACGTCTCTCGGATGAACGGCACTAATATATATACGACGATACCGGCCCCTACACCGCTATTTATCATGTGTATATGAAATGCAAGTGGGTGAGATATTGTCACCTTACCCAACACATACCCATAGGGCAATGTAGTTAATTGGATTGTTTGCCTGAAGTGGCCTATACAGAACCAATCATTAAGTGTGCCCTATCACCTAGTACGAGTGCCATGGTGAGATGTTGGATACCTAGGGTTATACCGTGGTTATCACGTTCTTGAACGATTTTACGTCGCCTGGAGTATGCACTAATTGAACCCATGTTGACACTTGAGACGAGACGATGTGACAGCAAATTGACAGCAAAGAATTTAATTTGATATTAAAAAAAACATAGCATTAGAAGCTTAATGGCTACACATGATGAATCTTGACATTATATTCTATCACCTACCTTTAATTCACCATGATTTGACATGTATATGTAACATGATTGATGATATAAAAATCGAATCGAGCGAAATTTTTGCCTTCATGTTGACTGCGTAGCGGACGGATTGTTTACCGCGGCGAGACACAAGTTGTCACGCTGGCATATGCTCTAAGGGTATTCTGGCCATCGCGCGCACTGATTACCAGTGGTTCTACTATGAAAATGCCCCTCCGACACACGTTGACGTAATATTTTGTGTCCGGTCCGCTCGTGAGGAAGACCGTGTTTTGATTCGAATCGGAGCTCTGTCATCAACTCGCAACAAAAATCAGTGCATTTCATGGCCTTATAAGGTAAAATAAATATTTTAATGGTTGAAACCATGGTATAAACACCATAGATAACAAATAAAGGTGCACACGGTGGTTCTATGGGCTAGATAAGAAGGCACTCGACCTACGGCCTCGTGCTTCTTATCTGCCCATAGAATCACCTAGTGCACCTCTATTTGTTATATATGCCCTTAATAATGCATATTCAAAGTAGCCATGTGGATTGGGTGGGTTGTGTAAACACAGGGGAGACCAGGGACTTTGCTGACTGTCAGACCCTGTCTATACTACTAGAGAGGACTACACTGACCATGTGGTTGAGACTAGCTTTCCACCCGTGGTACAAAACGATATAGATCATTCCAGATGACATAATCGACCTCGACTCAAAAAGGATCCAATGTGCTCTACTGGTTTACACACCATGGGTGGCCTGCCTTCTGCATATGTGTCCTTTTCTAACTCTTTTATCATAGATGCTAATGCAAACCATAAGATCATGCATCGTCCCGGTACTTTGCATGGAAGATGCGCATGAATTCAATTTAAAATTGTCAAATTATGAATGAACAAATTTGGCGTTCTCTTGCCAGTGTTTTAAGGCTTACGTGACATTCATATCACATTTTTGCACCTTTTCCCATTTCCCTTTCATAGTACCCTGTTTTGATGTTATAGGTATCTAGAGGTGTGAATCACGTTCTCTATGTGGGTATCACATGTGGGCTGTCAGCACCCTATGTAGCTAGCCAGTTGGACCTATGTATGAGGGAACCGGAGAAATATACACCCGTTCTCATTGGATTCAACCCTGTCAATATGGCCAGGTAGGGAAACAAATAAAAATGTCAGCCAGGTGCCCAGCCAGGTCTTGTTCTTTAGAGAGACAGTTGGTTAGGCTCTCAAGAAAGAATCTGGCATTATCCTATGCATCAACTCTCAGGCATTTCAAATGGAACCTAGGCAGTGCTCTGTTGAGTATGGTCAAGGGGTCAATTTTTGACTGGCTTGACATCTCTCATATCTCCCATGAACCTAAAATTGCCTGAATCTTTCTCCGACTTTAATGATTTCACCAGTTGGCTCTCAGAGAAAAGTCTGATAAGTAGTATGTATAGGATAGAATTTAGGCTTTTTACTTAAATTACTACGAGAATTATTACTTGTGAACTGTTCTGTTGAAACTACCAACTTATTACGCGGGAATGAACAATAGTAATATGAGACAAAAACATTATCATTTTTTCATTACAACAGGAATTTACCGATTGAGGGATGGGATAAGACATTCCTTGAAGGTAATGTGAAATATCTATCACTTTTTTAAACCAAAAGCACGCGATACTTCTCCTGATACCACTGAAATGAGTGTGCCATTATCTACCAACATAATGCTTAGATAACTGGTTTGCTACCTAAGTATATACTGGGGTATTTTCATTTGCTTGGCTTCAGTCGTTTCTAAGATATAAATGTCTAAACTGACAGGTTGCACTCCCAAGCAGTTCTCTCTAGCATTTAACATGACCATAAGTGTTGGATAAATACAGTGAGACTGAACAGACCCTCTCAGTGGGTATTAAGTGGTATCCCCATAGGCCTCCACATGTGAAGTAGTCTATCTCTTATTTACAAATTGATAATGATGTGTTATACATTTTGTATATATAAAACAAAGAATAATATAAATTTCCAGCCGGAGTTAATAACTGGCTCCAGTCGTATGAAGGCTGGCACTGCCACCAAGGTGCTGTTGGACACCATTTTCAGGATCTCACACCAGATGGCTCCACATGCCGATAGACTGTTAGTGTAAATCTTCAGTCTCGTTTGGCAACGATTCTGTCACCACAGGAGGGTCTTGCCAAAAGAGAAACGTGAACCAAGAATGAACACATGCACGTTTTTGTCTTGCTAAAGAATTGTTTGGATAATCCTCTAGAGAAAACGTGCACATCTTTTTACATATAAAAAAGAGTTTACCAAAGATTCTGCTGTAATTTTTTTGTCAATACTAGGAAAGCGAGTTAGGCCATACACGTTTTCCTCAGCACTCTCTGAAAGATTTTACCTTATTCACCTGTATAAATATGAATCAGTGGCGGATCCAGGATTTGGAAAAGGGGGGTCGCGGGGAGGGGGCGCACCCCCTACTTTTGGGCAAATTTTGAGGTCCAAATTATGTATTTAAACTCTTAAGTACTGGGAAAAAGGGGGGTGCGGGCGCCCTCGCACCCCCTCTAAATCCACCACTGTGAATGACATAGTATATAGATTAACCAGCAATGTATACTGCTTTAGAGAAGTTTACGCTGTTAAATACAGCTATTGATTGAGTAATAATTAGGGAACGTTAAAAAATCACATCACTGCTCAGGGGGTCATGGTGGGGGGGGGGTCTTTTGGGTTCCTGGGGATAAGTCGCTAAGCAAGTTCATTGTTGCTAAGCAATCACCTGCCCAGAAAAATATTCATCAGAAAATGAAAAATGATTTCCATCATCACCATTTAAAGATTTTCTCCAAAGCAGCTCTCTAAATGTGGCTGTTGCTAAGTAATCACTTGGAACTAGCAAGAAATATCTACATTTATTGTGTTCCTTGGACCCAATTTAGGTGGGAGGGGTAGGTATAATCAAAATCTTTGTTTGACCAATATTAGTGTCAGCAGAGATATAGTCTCTGGTGTCAGAAGCCCTACCTGTCTCAGAAGGGGTCTGTTTCTAGGCAGAAGTGGCTGTTGCTAGGTAACCAGCCATCCTAGCAACAAATGGTCATTTTCAATTGTCTTCCTTGGACCCAATTTAGGCGGGCTAGGTATCATCAAAATCTTTGTATGACCAACATTATAGTGTCAAAACAGACAGAATCATGCATATTTAGGCTCTTAAAAACAAGATTAAAATTTGAAGACATGGTCATACTCATTCGCTGATTTCATATAGCCTGCATGAGTTCACCTTTACTACACCACCTTTCATGAATGTGAGGGTCCCCTGTACATGAAAGAAACATGTAGCTTTCAGTACTTTCATGAATCAAATCACCCCCGAGGTACCCTGTGCTGCTGGCCTACAAGGCTATATTATATGTTCCATAAAAAAACAGTGACAAGGGGGTGGGTGGATCCTGAAAAATGCCTCAAAAACAGTGATATGATGGTAAAATGTTCCCATACCAGAACAGTTATTTTCTGTGTGATGTGCATGATATATAGGTACCACCCCTATGATTGGTTTGCAGAGAATCAAATCGGAGGGTCATAAATGCCTATCGCTGTGCCCTTCATGCACTTCATGGGAATAGAAATGACGAGATTATGGGGCAAATGGTAGACATGGCAGCCTCTAGGTAAGTAAGATTGGAATTGGGGCTAATCATTGGGAAAAAGACCTGTAGTGATAGGAAACATAGGGTTTCTCTGGGTTAGCTATAGCGCTTGGCCAATGTATGTACCCTGGGGCTTATTTGAATAAACCTGGCGATCTGAAAATTCGCTGATGATTAATTTTGGCCATCTCAGTTGGGAGCTGTCGTGTCGACGTACATTGATACCTGTGTAGTAATAAACATATGCTTTTGTCATATCAGTTTCCTGTACTTAATGACACAAAATTGACTTGTTGATAATTTGAGAGCTATGTTGTCGTCAGCTATATTGAAATAGACCCTGCGACATTATAATCAGGGAGCTCATTGGGAAGTAGTACGCTTGGGCTGCATGTTAATCCTGTGAGTGGAGGATATAATCTATAAAATTCAAGGGAAGCAGACTTGGATAAATGCAAAGAAATAGATGAGCCATGTAACCATCGATTGAAGCATCTTTACGACTCCCATCATAGGCGCATCTCCTAGATAAGCAATGGCTATAATTCATAATTATAGTAACACTGATCGACGCTTACTTTTATCTAATTTGCAGTCTTAAAAATGATGGGCATGTATATTACCTTGGAGATGAAACTCTTGGCATTGTGGGAATGGTAGATGCGTCTGAATGTCCACCTACCTATGGCTCATGTGGGTATAATCACATCAATCAGGTTCAGAATTTCCTATGCAGTTCTGCATGTATACATACTTTTTAAAGCTGATTAATGGCAACCATAAATGACTTTGTCTATAACAGTAAGCTAATCTGACAGTGCTGCTGTCAAAAGGACCTTATATAACCGTATTTACCATTTCCCCTTACAGCTCTTGAAGATGTTCGGGGCTTTATAAAAGGAGGGTTCACTAGTCTAAAGAACATAGATGGAGATATGAGTGACAAGGTAAGATGACACCTTTTATCACAAGCAGCTTCTTTCCATTTCACAATCATGGACCTTGTATGCCTGGCATGAGAAAACGATAGATATTGACCTCATGTACAGAAACATTACCATTTGACACTGTATATCGTTCTCTTACAGTTCCCTATTGATGTTGAATACTTCACATCATCGGTTCTACCACAGACCACGTTCTCTGATCACGTGATTGTTGTATCAAGGGGTAATGTGTACTTCATGACAAAAATGGAGGGAACTTTTATTTTATTTCGGCTTTGAGCATCAATATAGATTGTACTGCCCGGTAGTTATGCGTGCTGATGCATGCATGAGTCGGGGCATGAATGTAGGACTAAATATGTGACCAGGCAAGCCAAACCGCCCCTCTGCAGGGAAATTCATTATCAAAGCTCATCTCAAGATCTTTAAAATGAGACATCATTGGCTAAAATATTCCCAGTAGTTATGTTAGAACCCCACCTTGAACATAGGTTATTATTCATATTTGAAATTGATGATTAAGCTCTAAATACATTATAATCCATAATTATTTTTAACAACACAAAAAATTAGCATTTTTCATAAAAATAGATAACAATATGGTGATTTTTATCATAGATTTTGATCTAGAAGGAATTTGACATTTTGGTGAGTATTCCCAAAAATTGGCATAGAAATCAACAAATTTTGATTAATGGAATGGTTGCCATGGCATATAGGTTGATTTCTCATGAAAAATGTTCATTTTACCATCCAAATATGGGCCATTTCTACCAACAATGGTGCATTTTAAATGAGACCAATGAATTCTGCATAAAAAAATTAGCCTAGTGTATTTTTATAATGATTTTGCACCTCCAATTCCCCCTGGTGGCCAAATGGGGAATTAAAAATCCCCCACGGAGGGGTGTTCTCCCTTGATGGGTCACATATTTGGTTTTGGTTATAATGCCTAATGTCTTATCATTTGCAGTGGATGGTTATGATTAGAACTCTGTCCTGCTCTCTGACTAAGGTGGGTTGAAGCGGGTTAATTATTGGATTTAGATTCATTATGATTTAAGTCTATTTGATTGAATGGTCATCGTTTCCTGAATCTCTTCTCTAGATGGAGACCTCAGCTTTGTCCCAGCCCTGGAGAGATTCGGCTGTCGGACTATTCTTCTAAACATACATACTCGTACCAAGGTGAGATGATTGTCATTGTGGCACCGATTTACTCTGTTATCAGAAGTGAGCACGGAGAACACAATTCACAACAAATTGCTACTTTTCAGGCACTAAGTGAAAATGTGACATCGTCGTTTCATGCCAGTCTCCAAGTAGACATAGGCCCATGCTTCACTGGTCTTCCATCCCAATACATTGACAGCATTAGGACATCTTTGGTGGAAGTAACAGCTAAATGGTTCTGTAATACCCTCAGCACAGGAGCTCATGTCAGGATTGGGAAGGTCTATCAGAACCTGATGGTTGATGTTAACGTGAGGTAAACCTTCCTGTCGTTAGCTCTTTAACTCTAGTGGAGATTGTGGTGAATAGTCTTTTCCCTGACCCATCATGGTTAGTCTGCTTTATGAGGATTTATGAGGGATTTAACTCTTCTTCTACCAGATTCTACATAAAGATAAGTCTACCAAAACCAAATAATTTTAGACCTTATTTGGGTGAGAAATTTGTGAATAGAATGTGACGTGAGCTTTCAAAAACTGAAAGAATTATCTTGATATTCCAACTATAAGTGATTTTATGACACAATAGCCTATTCTAACCTTTGAAAATCAGGCTACCTATATTAACCTATTTAGGCCTTATTTGAGATATGGCATGATTTGTATGCCTGACAGATGAATATTTTTGAAATATTATCAATTTTCAAATTTAAATATTTCAGTTGAAAATATACTTATCTAAATGAAATAAATTGCATGGATTAGATAATTTTCAAGATTTATCAGATATATCATTGGACAAATATTTAGAGAAACATTCTTTCCTGTTGTCATGGCAACCAAAATAAACAAATGATGCAATATCTAGTTATTTTGTTGCCATGGCAACCAAAATTGTACCCATAATGCATCAGAATATGATCCTGATTTTGTTACCAATATTTTCGTCATGAAAAATTGGTCAAAATCACTAATTACTCCAAAATTGATGATATTTTTAATTTTCTTCTTATTTTCCCCCTAAATATTGCTCTCATCATATCAGAAATAAAGTAAAACCCATCAAAATTCACATCACCATCATTCAAAGGGAAATCTGTATTCAGACCTGTGCTTTGGTATATCATGAGAGAATAGCCCAAAAAAATCGTGGGATTCTAGCAAGTTTAGAGGAAGTTACAGGGGCTCAAATATCGGCGAAAATCGGTGAGTAACTCGCAAAAATGTGTGTCCGGTAAAGCAACACAAACTCGCAAAAATGCGTGATTGGTAGAAGAAGAGTTAATGTAAACGGAATAAGCGAACCATGGGGAGCTGATCCCATTATAGTGGACTTGTTGGTCGATTTAAGCATATCAAATGGATATTTACCACCCACGGTGACACGGAGAATAAACAAGACTAGAATGAAAACAGCTGTGCCTTTTATAGCACGTTTATATCCTTTTGGCTGCTCCCTGAGTGCAAGGAGAGTTACCTCAGTGTGAGCTCCATGTACTCGTATTTTCTGAATAGTTGAGATATATTTCATGATATAGATACCTTTAGATAATAAAAACATTGTTTTTTATTTCAGCAATAACAAATTGTTCCACAGGGCTGTGCGAATAATCCAGGTAAATCCCAATAGGATATTAGATATATTTCCATTTAGATTTAATTTTCATTGGACAATTTTCTGAAAGCTATGATTTCAATTCATTTTCTTTTTCAACAGAGAGAACTCTCTTTGTTGTTACAGCTATTCAGTGGTGGGTTTAGAGGGGGTCCGGGGCGCGCACACCCCCTTTTTCCCAGTACATAAGAGTTTAATCATAGATATTTTGGTCCCCAAAATTTGCTCAAAAATAGGAGGTGCGCCCTGTCCTTTTCCAAATCCTCGATCCGCCACTAGGATATTACATCTCTGTGTTAGGATTATACTCTCTCATTTCCCACTACACCTTTTAATTGTGTAGATGTTGGTTGAGTGTGAGAGGGATTTGGCACAGGAGCTTCTGCTAAAATCCATCTACCAGTCTGATGATCCTGGTCCTGAGAGATCAATCAGCAAGCACCTGGAAGTCTCAGCCAACAGGTCAAAGGTCAGTCGGTGCTGCAAGTCCTATCATTATAATCTACATTATCTGGTAGTAGCAATAAAATAACAATCACCTGTGTGCACTGTCATATGCATCGTCTCTATGCGTATCTCTTGAATACTCACCCATGTAGGTTTACACGGTTATCAGAAAAAAACACATAATAAATCAACTTAATGCGCCCATTGTTTCCTTCCTCCAGGTGGTACCCCTTGCACTGGTTCTTGGACTGGCCTCCTGCACAGTAGCCGAGGCTGCTGATTACCTGCAGAAGTTCCCGCTGGTTCGACGGGCTATTGCTGAAATCTCCAGACGTTAATTTTGATACTATCATATAGACTAAGCGCTCAGGGCCACTTACAAGGGCTGCAATGTGAAGCTGTTCCATTATGAGACTAATTATATGGGTTGTCTTCTTTTATTCCCTACTGTTTCACTACACTCAAGAGCATTGCAAAGGAGGGCTTCCTGTTATTCAATGAAAATGTACACGCAATGGGAATATCAGTGTTGTGCCCTTTATCTATCATGTAGGGTGGACATTTATGATTGTGCCGGCCGACAATTTTAGGGACTGAGGGTCAAAATTATACTCTAGGAAACTAACTCATTTTCAGAAATGTGTATAAACCTTAAAATTAAATGCAGGGTACACAGACAACCAGGCCCTTATGGAAGTTATCGTATTCGAGTAGACCTATACATATTCCAGGGACCCGGAACCGTAAAATGGAAAAGATAATAAACAATACCAGAAATCAAAAAAAGTAGATATGAAGCAGTACTCTTCCTTTACACAGGAATAAAGCTGAACAGTTTGAATATGTTTCAAGAAACGTATCCGACATGCAGAACAGGGCCGACAGACTGTCCACTTCTTTTGTTTATAGTGTTTTGCTTTTGTGTGTGTTGAGCCGAAGCAGTTTCAAATCTCAAGTGTAACAAGCCCACTCGAAGAAGGGGAATAGGGGAGAAATGGATCCTCCCCCCCTTTGATTATATTTAATATGAACCCTGGTATTTTTATTGTGCATTGAAAGGAGTCTGGGGTCTGTTACTCAGGAGAACCCAAAATATTTAGGTACCTGCACTATCTGCTCTGTGATCTTAGGGGATCTGGTCTACACTTAGGTGATGAGAGCAAGAATAGTACTTTAAAGTGATCTTACAGGGCTGATGAGAACAAGAGTACTTAGCAATATTATTCTTGGTCCCATCCAGTTCTTGATATTATTTTAATCCCATCTTGTTCTGCATTCAGGTTGTAGGATCACATTGTAGCTGGGAGCACCAAGTAAGGCAGACACACAGTTCCTAAATTCATTTTGCGAACATTGGGAGGGTTTCAGCAACAGACCCCTGATCTACCTGTTCATATACGGAGAGTCAATGGTTTTGGTCGTGTCTCCTGAAGCACATGCGTATATTGGCCAAATAGACATCAGTTATAGATACCCATATGGTTCTTGGTCCAGGAGGTTAATTCAAAAGGTCCTGGGATTTCTACCCCTGCGATCTTAGTGTAGGCACATATCATACGACCTGGCCAGTCTACCCTATCTAATGCAGTGGTTGCAGGCCTGTCAGGAATAGCAAGTCCTGAGATCACTTCACTATTCCTTTTCCAGCACTAAGATCACTGCGATCTTAGTGAAAGAATTGCATAGTGGTTTAACCTGAGTACAAGAGCACTTACAATGTTCTTACAGTGAATGTTAAAAAGACAAAAACCTTGTGGTGTAGTGCTGTAAGACAATATATACCCAGAATTAATATCACTATGCAAGGTACTGTATTAGCAAATGTGGACAAATTTAACTCTCTGGGGGTGATAATAGATAAAGACCTTAATTTTAAACAACACTGTAAGAAAATAGACAGGATGGGTATATCAAAGTTGAAACAACTGCGAAACATTGTAAAATATCTGGATATCGAAAACTCTTTAAAAATATATAAACAAATGATTGTACCTATATTAGAATACTGTAGTTTTATACATGAATCAGGGCCTAAAACTATAGTGGATCATATTGATGTAGTACAAAACCATTGCCTGGGTGCATGTTTGAAGGTGAGAAATGCCCAAGATGTTCATATAGTAGACCTCTTGACGAGATGTAAAGTCAAATCACTTAGTATCAGGTGTAAAAATCTTTAGCATGTTATATGTATAAATATGCTCAATGTGAAGAGAATGTTGTGGTTCCCACTAGAGAATTACGAGGGTATAATAAGAGAAAACTCAAAGTGAGTAGACCAAAGAGAGAGAGTCAATTATATCGTGGAAATCAAATATGGGAAATAATACCAGAGGAAACCCAACTAAAACCTAATATGGATGGTTTTAAATCAAGCTTAAGAGGTGAAATTCTAATAGCACTGGGCAGATTATAAACTGTAACTTGTAATATATTGATATGACAAAGCTGTGTACACGATATGTTCATAGAAACGACCTGTATATCATACAAATATACCCTGCACTCTGATCATGTGATATTTTTGTATCTGGCGACTGAATATAACAACTACTTATGTAGTGCTTCCTTTAGCCAATAAACAGTGTTAAAACTTCAAACTTACAGGGAACACTCCTGATCGAAAGAGTGAATAGCCTGCTGCATACATAAAGAGGGGAGGGAGGACGTTTGATGAGTATCCTTGAGGGCTCTTAGAGCTACTCATGCGTTAAGTGCACTGAAAGGTAATTCTTCCCTTCTCTCTCTTTGTCCTGGGGGACGGGGGCACAATGCTTCTAATAGGCAAGCATAAATCATACATTCATGGGAACAACTCTTGAATACTGTACGGGGTCAACTGCACCCTGTGCTCTTTTGTTAGCCCATATATGGGGACGGGGAATGATGGTATAAACACTGTTGTGAAGAAGAGTGACTCCACAGCTATTCCTTTATTTGCCCAGTTAGTACTTCTTGGAATAGTGTAGGAGGGCTGAGGCTAAGATCGATGCGATCTTAGTGCTGGCTAGGAAAAGTGAATGCAGTCTAATCTTAAGATTGCTTAATAGGATAAGGTAGAATAATTCCTAAGATCGCTAAGGTTGCGATCCCAGGATCTTTTGAATTAACCTCCAGGGGTAACAGTCCCAAAATAAAGGAATAGCTGTGGAGTCCCTCTTCTTCACAACAGTGCTTATACCATCCTTCCCCGTCCCCATATGGGCTAACAAAAGAGCGCAGGGTGCAGTTGACCCCCGTACAGTATTCAAGAGTTGTTCCCATGAATGTATGGTTTATGCTTGCCTTTTAGAAGCATAGTGCCCTCCCCCCAGGACAAAGAGAGAGGGAAGAATTACCTTACAGTGCACTTAACACATGAGTAGCCCTAAGACCCCTCAAGGACACTCAGCAAACGTCCTCCCTCCCCTCTTTATGTATGCAGCAGGATATTCACTCTTTCGATCAGGAGTGTTCCCTGTAATTGCTTGTGTACTCAGGTGAAACCACTATGCATTTCTTTCACTAAGATCGCAGTGATCTTAGTGGTGGAAATGGAATAGTGAAGTGATCCCAGGACTAGCTATTCTGGACAGGCCTGCAAACACTGCATTACATAGGGTAGACCAGCCACGTCTTATGATATGTGCCTACACTAAGATTGCTGGGGTTGGGATCCCAGGATGTTTTGAATTAAGCTCCTGATTCCCCCTCAATCTTAATTGACCACACAAGAACCAAAAAGAGCAGACCAACCTCATCAAAAAGGCAACATCCATCCTTCCAGCAAAACTGATAATATCAAAAAGAATTTTTAATTTAATTATCACCATGAACAGTATGTTTCAAAACCAAAGACCAAAAGTAAAGTAGAATTGACATTTGAATTTACCCAGACAAACTTCAATCCAAGGTTTTTATGTACAGGTAGTATTGCCAAGAATCCCTTAAGGGGTCGTAAGGGGCAGTTTCCACAAAAATATTTTGACATGTAAAATGAGTAAAGATCTTAATAAACCTGGACATATTATACATGGTTGGAAGCGTAATCAATGCCTTTATCAATTCCATATTGTACCATTTTGTTGTCTATGAAATCTGAATGGAACAAAAACGTTCTTTTTTAGCTTCTTTTGCTTGATGTCTTATAAGTTATACTGAGCTCCCAGTGTCGATATAAACGATATTGTCCTGTATGTCATTACTTTGAATGTCGCTATATTTGTATGAACACTTGCTCTATGGCTGTTCTTAAAAACTTTGTTGTTTAAAAACTCCAATCAATTGGATGCTGTACTTGTGTTTACTATATATTTTAACATTTTTGGCTATGTATGAATAAAAAGTATTTAAGATGATAAAATTGTTCTGTTTGGTTTTGTTTGCATACGAGTATCCTTTCTGCTAGCTTGCTTAATGTTGAATGTAAACAAAAACAAACAAAACAATAGATCTATAAAACTAAAGTGTTTTTTTTTTCTTAATTGGATATTTAAGTCTTTGTGAATTAATTCTGATAACAATTTTTGGAATTTCCATTTTTCGATTGATTATTTCAATCGATTTGATTTAACAATAATATTATGTTGCTTGAATTTGAATTTGAATTTGTCTTTATTGCAATAGTTCAACAATGTACAAAAATAAATACAGATCCGTAATTAACCAGAGCGACAATAAAGACGGGTCGCCGCTTAGTCTATAAAAGACTAATATTTAAGTTGGCAACCCTTACTATGTTCAACGCCTAGGAAAAATAACTTTCATAAAGATGGCGGTATGAGTACAAAACAATCAGAGTATTTTAACTGCAGTAAGTATTTTTAGAACAATTCAATCAAGAATGCTACCATACATCACTTCAGTAGTCATATAATAACATTACAACTTATTAACTGATCACTAAGTTGTACACAAAGAACCCTACGAAGAATGACATTGTGCAAAACGTCAAACTTCCCACTATCGCTTATATTGATATTAACAGGTATTGTGCAAAACACCTGTAATATTCATACCCGTGTTAGTAATAAAGATGATCAATAAACAACCTTTCTAGTAATTTTTGGGATATTTAGGAGGAGAGGTGGGACTGAGCAACTAGTCTTTACCCGGAAGATTTGTTTGTAGGAATTTTTTAACTTCGTATTTAAAGGACTGAAAGGAAGGAGAATTTCGGTCTTCAGGATCCAAATTATTCCATTGGAAAGCTAAATTCCATTCCATACTTCTGATATATGATTTAGCATGTGGAGTATAACACTTAAGAATAGGTGCATCCCAAGCTCTAGTATGCAGCCTTCTTTGGTCTACATATTTTTGTTGTCTTGACCTTTTGTATGCTGCTAAAAGAATGTGAGCAACCATTCTAGTTTCCAGCTTATTAATATTTGCATCGAAATGTATAATATTGGTTGATTCCATGTAATTCCTTCTTAATGCAACTTTTAAGGCTCTATTCTGTGCTCTTTGCATTCTGACCAGATGTGTTACATTACATTCATACAATAATACATTACCATATTCAAGAATGGGTAAGATGAACGTCTTATAAATTAAAACAGCAGTATCTATATCTATATACCTATTCATTCTTGTCAATTGATAGGTACGAAAATTTACTGTTCTTAACTGGTTTTCAATAAACTTCTGATAATTTAATGCCTGATCAAGAATTACTCCTAAATATTTATATTGCTCAACTTCATGAATTTGCTGATCACCAATTTTAAATTTGCAATTTTTCCATCTATGACTGAGGCCGAAACACATGAATTTAGTTTTTTTGATGTTAATTGTCAACTTATTTTTAGAGCACCAATCATTATACTTATTCAGGTCATTTTGTAACTGTTGGGTTACAACTTTCTTATCCCCTCCTGAATGGTAAATGACTGTATCATCAGCATATAGAAGAATCTTGCTATTATCACAGACATGTACAACATCATTGACATAAATTAGAAATAATAAGGGTCCTAAGGTAGATCCTTGAGGCACTCCACAAGTAATAGGTAAATAATCCGACTTGACATTATTTGCCAAAGTACACTGTTGTCTCCCACTGAGATAATTATTGAGCCAGGACAGAGCTTTACCCTTAATACCATACTTTTCACATTTTTTAAGAAGAATAAAGTGGTCAACCGTATCAAAGGCCTTTTTCAGGTCTATATACACAGCCACCGTTTCAATACCCACATTTCTGTCTCTCAGTATGTCATCAGTTAATTCCCCTACTGTTTGTATAGTGGAAAACCCTTTCCTATAACCTCCCTGTCTGTCAGTCAAAATTTCAAATGTATCTAAATGCCGCATGAGTTTTGGATGAACTATTTTTTCTAAAATCTTGGCTGGGGTACACAGAAGTGAGATTGGCCGATAATTCTCCACTAGATTCGGATTACCATCTTTAGGAATCGGTACAATACAGGCGCTCTTCCAACTGTTAGGAATAATACCAGTCTCAAGTGATACATTAAACATATGAGTGACCTGATCCAATAGGGCAACCAATGCGTCCTTCATAACATTCCCTTTAATACCATCTATCCCACTAGTTTTATGTGTTGCTATATTATTTAGCAATTTTAGAACTTCATTTCTGTCAGTAGTCATGGCTATATTACCATCTTCTTCGTCAAAAGGCCCATTGAAACTCCATATTGTGTTGTTATCTTTGGACAAATTATACCCAATATTTGTAAAGTAATCATTAATATACCTTGCAACAGTGTGGACAGGCATAAGGTCACCGGTACTCATATCAGCTTGGAATCCAACTTTTTTCAAATATGAAACTAATGCACTCAAAATTAGGAACAACAGGAACAAACTGGGGCAAATCTTATAAAAACATATTGCGGCAGCAAATTTGCAAGATTTTGAACAGAGGAGGCACGGCGCCTTGTAGTATGCATGTACACCACAATTACCCAAAATACACCAGTTATACACAGGGGGAAGGTTCCCCAGACGACCTCAATAGAAACAATGAGTTGTCCCCCATGTAGCAAACCATTACAACTTAGGTTCTATAAGTGGCTGTCCAGAGACAGCCACTGGACAATCTATTGGGATGTGTCGGGTAATGTGTGAGCACACCAGGATCCAGGGGTCTGGGGTCAAATGTACTGTATGCCCCCCCCCCGACTACTGGCATGACAGGTGAATTCAGTGCATGTTTAGGACAAGATATTGGGTATTTCACATAGCTATAGATAGATACAGTACGAAGATGAATGATTAACTGTAACAAAGAAACCTTTCTACTTTACAACAAGTAGGTTAGTTTTACAATCCCTGGATACTATATATGTGAAATCAATAGATTGAACCTATCCGTCTTAGAACCTAATCCTCACTATTCTGGGCACACTGTAAAAGACACTGTTGAATCTAGCAGGGATCCTCCTAAAAATGAGCAGTGAACCAGTGTAGTTGTATTGCAGTGAACCAGTGTACCATTTACAAGAAGCCTTCATTGGCAGTAAGGGGCAGAACAAGGAATATCAATGTTGAAGCGCCACACAATGCCAGAAGTGGGCAATTGTTTGGGACTTGAGTTGGGAACGTCCACAACTTGGACAAGGATTTTCATTAATTCAATTTCAATTTCAAACCTTTTATTCAAGACTTCAAATTCATGTTTCTCGGTCTTCAATATCACTTTGGGCCCCTACTGAACAAGATCTTGAGAATTACTCAAGAATTTCTCAAGTCCCCACTTGTGAATACAACAAGAATTGAGAATGTGATTATCTCCTGAAAATGTAGACACGCCAGAACATCTTATACTCGAGAAAAAAAACATGTCAAGTTCCTGGGAATATCCTGAGTCTTTCCTGGGAATATCCCGAGTCTTTCCCAAGAAATTCCAGAGCCATTCTCGAGATCTAGACTAGAGAACTTTCTTGAAACATGAATTTGAAACATGAATTTGAAGTCTTGAATAAAAGGTTTGAAATTGAAATTGAATTAATTAAAATAGCAACGGAACCCTGACGTCTTTTGGTCAAGAATTTCATCATTATTTTGGAACATTTTTTTCACAGTGCAGATGCAGTATAAACATGCACCTCAAACTCTCTGTTCATATAGAGAGACACTATATAGCTAGAGTATCCTCCTTTCGTCTGGTCTATGCCTCATTCCAGTGGTGAATGAATCTGTATTTCTCAACCAAAGATCTGGATTGTTGATTTTATGCACAACTTATTCTCAGAAACTCCCTTTCTAATGGGAAATGTGTACAACAACCTTTGCATTCAGTATAGGCTAAGAGTAATAACAATGGTAGCAATCATATAAAAATCAAATATTTTCAATGAAACATGACATGATCTGTGAAAAGGGGTCTTCATGTGCTGAGGAACAATAAGGCCCATATTTCCAGTATATGTCACTAATGTAAAAGCCATACTATGTGTACAGGATAAATGCAAAGGAGGACTCATGGGAAAGATGCGTGAGGTGTATTGCACGCGCAATCTGTGTACCATATTGTACAATACCCGCAGGGCAGAGTGCAATGTGGCGCAAAGACTGAAAGTGTGATACACCCCACTCGTCCTTCCAACAAATCCTCCCTTGCATTTATCTCATGGTTAGGGGTTTACATAATCTGATTACATCATCTAAGCATGATTACGCCCGACTTGTTTACATCGCCATCTTGAAGCTATGATGTCGTCAAAGAGATCGGGTGACCAGACTGTGTAATATGCACCCTATGTATTACACAGCTCCCATGCAATACGACCTTGTGTTGCAAAGTCTATCGTCTCCCAGTATTTCAATGTATTTACCATGAGATAAACAGTCTTTCACCATAAGACAGAATTCTAAAGGAGGCTTCAATCAGAACTGTGGGAAGGTCCTATCACACACTCATGGACATTAGATAGCATGATATTGCACTCTTATCTGAGCTATGAGAATAATTTACAACCTCTTGAGGTCACTGTTAAGACCTACTTCATTGTATGACTGGATGATATCATATATCCTCAAGTGATACCATATGATATGATAATCAAACTGTCAATTCAAAGATGCTATACCTGATTTTGCAACATCAATGAGCCCTTTCAAAGCTCAGAGAAGTCTCGACCTTTACGATGGATGCTTCATCATCCAGTGTTCCCATTTACTTCGATGACCTGCTGCGTCAGATCGGGGGGACAGGTGCATACCAGATCATATTCTTCATCATAGCCTTCGCACTGCACATATTTTCTGTGGAGTCAATCTACATTACATTCATTGCTGTTGACATACCCCATTGGTGTAAGGTAGGATACACTTTTAATAATAACCAAGGCATTTTCTTTCTATGCCCTCTTTAGGGTAAGACAAACATTGCAACCCAATAACCAAGGCATGTTTGATGAGCTGTTAAGGTGAATGGCTCCCATGCTAAAGACACCCACGTATGGCTAGCGAGAGCCTGCACAAAAGAAAAAAAACTAGCCGGTTGGTTAGGGTCAGGGGTGAACTCACAATCTCCTGATGAGAACCTGTGAAAATATGGAGCAAAAGGCTTTGGTGAATGTACAACAAATTCATGATTGTTTTCAGTGTACTAACCCTTGCAATGTGGCATTCACCAATAACACATCACAAGTTGTTTAAATGACTTTAAAATGCCAAACTCAACTGTTGCATAATTGACTGAAAGGTAAAATCCATCATCATTAAGGTGAAAGAACTAACAAACCTACCATTTGAGGTACAGAAGACAGTGGCTATTCCATCAGATGACAGAAATGACTGGACGTCCACCGGGACTTTCAGTCAGTGCCAGATGTTCAACTTGAACTACAGGTATATGTACTTTTATCATCCTGGCATTAAATGAGCTTAAACGTTTTTCTTGTGTGTGTGTGTGTTTTTTAAGGTATGGTTCCTGTAAGTCCCTAATAACCCAAAATGCCATATTAATTCTAAAAATGTACACTTGTGTTGTAAGCACACATCCCCCTTTTGCAGCCCCATGCAAAGATTTCTGGGGTAAAAACAACCCCCCCTATGCTTTGAGCATCAACAGAATCATCCATCAGACATGCATGTGCACTCTTTAAAATGAAATCTGTGATTCTTTATAAAATGATAGTATTCACTGCTCATTATGCATGAATCATGAAAGGGAAATTCACTTCCTTTGTGAACGTTAAATTGAATTGAAAACATAGAAATCAGTTATTACATTAATCTCAATAAACATAGAAGCTGTCCCTACGCCTATTGCATCTAAATAGAAACTGTGCCCAAATTGTAGTGCATACAGTACAGAGGACTTCCTGGTGTGGAACCGTACCATACAAGCTGCAGGTAACACCCCCGTGTCCTGTACAGATGGATGGACCTACGACAGGTCCCAGTTTGCGAGCTCTGCTGTAGATGAGGTAAGTAACTTTTTTTACTGGGTCCTGAATATTATATGGTTCTAATGCAAAAGAAAAATATTATTCTTGTATTCTCAGATCACTTTTAGCAGATAAAATGACTTATTGATCCTGAAGTCAGGGTGTGGCTCCATTGTGCAGCTTATACGCGTGATTTTACTGTAATAAATCTATGCTGATTGATAACATTTTAAAGATCATCTCACTTTCTTGAAATAAGGAAATATTTTCGGCTGTGTGGGTATTTGTATGAGGCAGTGCGTTTTCCATCCCTTCATTCAAAAAGATCCATTTTCTACAACCAGTCATTGAAAGGCATCTTTACTCTCTGCATGACACTACTGGCAACTCACCACCACTACTTTGTGGTAATTGCTGACCCCTATTAGTATATTGGCCCCATTAAGCAGCATGATGGTTGAGTGCTACCCTTTCACTGTCCTTCCCAGGGCAACATCAACAAATCATAAATTGATGCACCATGAGGTCTTCAAAAGTATAATGTGTTGGGAACCATTAAGAAAACAGTGGGCGCTTAAACATTTATTTTTATGGTGGTTTAGTACTAAAGAGTTTATCTACCTCGAAAACCATGAATTTAGGTTTTTCTAGTCTGCGAAAGGCTCTAAAATAGGGGCGCTTATTGGGGAGGGGGCTTATTATGTCGAATAATATGCCCATTGGTGCATCAATGGTTAACCAGTTAAACTAGTCAACTTTTAAACTGATAAATAGTCTTACTTCTAAACAGCACAATTTGGTGTGTGACCGGGCATGGCTGGTGCCCCTCCTGTCTACAGCTTACAACGGGGGCCAGTTTTTTGGAGCTGTCAGTGCTGGATTCTTTTCTGACAGGTAGGTGTCTTATTTTTCTGAACTAAAAAAGTTAATGGTCAGACTGGTTTGGCATTTTCCCTATCATCACATGCATACATACAGCACAGATGTCTATCATCAGTCATTCTGGTGGTAAGGGCATCCATTGTGAGGGCTTCCATTGTGAAATACGCCCTCCTATATACACATAGATGGAGTCACCACACTGAAAACATGGAAGATCTGAAACTAGTCAGCAGTGACCACTTTAGGTCCTCAAGTTGACGATACCTAAAACTACAACTTTAGGTAGTCAAAATGATGACTTTAGGTCATCATGCTGATGACCTGAGTCGTCAAGATGACAATACTGACAGTACAGAGTCGTCATATTGACGACTCAGGTCGTCATCCTGACGACCTAAAGTCGTCAGGATGACTACCTAAAGTCGTCAGGATGACTACCTAAAGTTGTAGTTTTAGGTATCGTCAACTTGAGGACCTAAAGTGGTCACCGCTGACTAGTTTCGGATCTTCCATGTTTTCAGTGCAGGCAGGGGATAATCAAGTTACCTTGAATAAATATGAGCACTATATTTTGACACATCTGTTTTCCTTGTAGTTAACACTTTCAGAAATAGCCAATAATTATGTTACCAGTACATGAGCCTTACAAATACAAATGTACTGACAGTGAAAAGACAATACATTCTTCAATGACAACTCACATATAAGGCACACCACAAATATAAGGTTTACGCTAAGCCAAAATTAAAGCTATAGCGTTCACTGGGATTTTGGTCACATTAGTACTGTTCTATAATAGAATATCCTCGTCTATAAGGCACACCACTGACTTTTACTAGTACAATAAGTGTGATACTATTAGACTTGTCTGGTCACCTTCTCATATTGGTGGGATACAACAATAAGTTGCTTACTGTTCTAGGTATGGTCGCCGGCCTGCATTGGTGGTGTATGGTCTCTTCAAGTTTTCTGGTGGTATGTTCACAGCCTTTGCACCTGACTATGGATGCATGTTGATTGCCCGAGCTATTAATGGATTTGGGATGGTAGGCGTCAGCATCATCACCTTTGTTCTGGGTAATTGAAGGAATTTTACACCTATCTATCCATATTTTGTACCATCAGGAGAGAACAGACACATATCTGCACTAGAAAGCCAAAAATATTCTTTTTATAGGTCAAATACGACCAAAATGTATGCAATATATGAAAATATATCATTTTCCAATTTGCCAATAGGCTAACCTCATCCTGTAAACCCTTGTTCATAAGCTGAACCTGGTCATCAACCATGTGTAGACTTTCAGAGAATTCTACTTTTTAATTAATTTTGGCATCTTTCAGCCATTTTAAGTAGCATATCGCTGTGTAACAGATGAAAGCAAATAGAGGGGGGAAAAAAACTTTTCAGACCCCTCTTTTCACATTGCAGTTCTAGAAGTGTCTAGAGGTAAAGCGCGTTCTATATTTGGAACTGGATTAATGATTGCCTTTGCCCTCGGCTACATGCTCATCCCAGCCACAGCTGTTGTGGTTAGAGACTTCCGTAAGATATGCCTGGTCATGACAGGACCTGCCATTATCTGTTTCTTTCTCTGGTGGTAAGATACTCACTTTATCTGTATTTGTTTTTAATAATTAATGACTCACTTAGAGAATGGAAACAAAGAACTCATGCTGAAGACCCATGCTGAAGACAAGTTATCCAAGTGGTTTCTGCTATTGAACGTTATTTAATGACTTGTACTGAATACGTGATAGAGAAACTGTGTTAACAGTGTATGAATTTCCATATAGCTAGGGAGTTGATTTGAAGTGTATGCTGACAGATTCACGGCCGATACACATTTCCTCTGTAATTCTATTGCAGGTTTCATTGAATCAAGTATATTTACTTAGTTTTCAAATTCAAAGTAAATGCCACCCACTAAAACCTTAGATTAAGAGATAATTGTAACAGGAAAAATCTAATTAACTTATCACTCTTGGCCACTAGGATTGTACCTGAGTCACCTCGGTGGTTACTCACTAATGGTAAATTGAAACAAGCTGATAAGGTCATCCGGTTCATTGCCAAAGTCAACAACAAACCACTGCCCGAAGACTTTGACATCTCACAAATCAACATGGTCAGTTCTTGATATCTAATACGTTTTACTAAAATAGGTAATTGTATATGTGACAAGATGTGGGAAAACCTAACATTACGGGGATTTGATGATATTCAGAGCTTCTAGGTGGTGCAGCCAAAAAGAACAAGAAGGTATATTTACTGTAACCTATCAGAATAATTTCTATGGGTCTTTCCACATATTTGGACAATCATAGACCCTAAATAATGGGCAAAGTCCTCTTTTACAACACAGATAAGCATGTTATCATGCCTAACATGGATAATAACTGTGCCGGTTGACAGAAATTGTGATATTCTGAGTTCAGGTATATCTCTATCTGGTTTGACTAAGCAGTTTGCCAAGATATATCAAATGAACCAATTAAATCATACTTGTTTCCATTGGGATGAGAAGGTCTCAATGGTCATTTTGATATATGGATCATCAAAATCTGACAAGGAAAAGTGGAAGAACATTACATGTTCAGCACTGGTTGTGCCCCCTGGTGGCAATAAATAACACTAAATCCCCGTAATGTAAGGGTTTCCCAAGTTTTGTCACATATATTTGACCTTTTAATACATAGAAGATTATGGTAGCATACTATTGAAGAATCCCTTATCAAAAGCTAACTTAACACAATCAAATCTGAATGCTTCCATTCCCAAAGTAAAAAAAAAAGAATATCATTGTTAATGGGTGGTTTATCAATTATACTTTTCAATACATAATCATGTATATTTTTCATGCATTATAGGATCATGGTAAAAGCACTGATTTGCCTCAGAAAAACCTCTTGGACCTGTTTAAGCAGCGCAAAATCTGTATCTGGACTTTAATTGTGTATCTTCACTGGTGAGTTGGATTAAAATGTTTGGACCAACATTAAAAACTTATTGCATCATTAGCTGAAATGCTGAAATTTCCCTCTTGTTTTAAACTAGGACTGATTTTGTTTGATGGAGAATTTGTGTTATTTGGTTGAACAATTGGCCTCAACTCATATCTCTGTAACTGCAAACTAATTAGGCTATGTACCTACTGAAAACTGAAGTGGCCTGTATAAGTGTCAAAACACTCTATCCGCGGTTCTTGTACCAGACCTGATGGATATATGTTATAGTTTAGAAATCAAACTAAAGACCCCTATACCAGATTGGTGGTAATTCAAAAACCCTTAAACCAGCTGCTCTTCTATGTAGACCTCACTCCCTATCGACTGTTTAATACTCTTTGCACCCCAGGTTCACAGACAGTCTGGTATACTTTGCCATGTCCCTGAACACAGGTAGTCTGGCAGGAGACATTTTCGTCAACACCTTCCTGATGGGTCTCATTGAGATTCCCGCTAACATGTTACTGATATTCACTCTACAGTGGCGCCATATTGGCAGGAGGATATCCTCATCTGCCTCCCTGCTGGTGGCTGGCGGAACTAGCCTTATCTGTATACCTCTCATTGTTATTGGTGGTAGGTGGTCATACATCTTAGTTGTGTGCATGTGCCACTTCCAATATTTGTTTCACAAGCTCATAAATGCACATACATTTATGGACATTGCTGATACCTGTGTTAACCTCATGTCCTCACTGGTACCAGTGGAATGTCTTAGTACCGGGTAGCTACATGAGTAGAAAATGGGGGTGGGGGGTAGCTGGGGAACCGGTAGAAGATATCTTGGAAGGATCAGTGGCCAATCAGGCTACGGGCAGGGGAGCCTGATTCAGGGCTTACTCCCAGTTCATCCCCGTCCTCCCAGCACAGGGGCATGATGCGTCAATGCAGCACCAGTGAGTTATTCGCCAGCTAATCGCCAGGGCACAGAAGAGATGGTCTCTGCCCGGGGCTAATCGCTTGCAAGCGATTAGCCCAGGGCAGAGACCATCTCTTCTGTGCCCTGGCGATTAGCTGGCTAAAAATCCTTAACCCTTTAAGGCCCACTTATGCATTAATGTATCATGCCCATTGTTCGTCATGACGACCCTCCGAGAGTATATATGTATAGGGTTGGCATGATGCTCCAGTGAAGTGCTGGTGAGCAGTTCATTGGTGCATCATGCCGACCAATGGGCATGATGCACTCTTGAATCAGCAGCCTTAAAAGGGTTAAGTGCAATTTAGAATTTTAAGACTCCAGTTTGATTTGTCCACACAACGTTTAAAGATGAGCAGTGCTCTAATTTATAGCTCAATCACTGCTCATACCAACCTAGTTGGGTTGATACACTAAAATCTAGATGATTATACATAAATTAAAGGTAAGGGGGCACAACACCATGAGTCTTAGAACTAAATCTCTCTATAGAGACAATGCAAGGCTATGGGTAAATTTGTATCGGGATGCAATCCTCTCTTGATGTTGGTATAGTTTCATCATCTTGTAGTGATCAGTCACTATGGTTTGAAATATGAATTGTTGCTTCACTTCAGCCTCCCCTACAGCCATCACTGCACTGTCATTGATTGGTAAGGCAGGTGCAACCATGGCATTCAGTGCTATCTTTGTGTACACTGGGGAAATATTTCCCACTGAAGTGCGGAATGTAGCCATGGGCAGTGCCTCCACTGTAGCTCGTATATCTGGTATGGGTGCACCATTTGTGGGTGGAATTTTGGTAAGTTGCTCTTGTAGATGCCCGAGTGGAAAAAGAAAAATGGTGTTCATTAAGCATGTTACACAATGTAATAAGTAGGCATTTCAAGGAGTAAAGTTGTGAAATTATGTATGTGAGGGTAAGTTGGCGATTCTGAATTTTTCCTCTACCTTTTTCAGCTTGACCTTTTGGGTTTAAACCATTTCAGTGTTGGAGGGCGAGCATGTCCCTCATTGCTGCAAACCCATGTGAACCACTGATTTAAGTGAATCAAAATGAGCTATATTCAGTGCAGATCTGTTTTTCTCAGGGTGATGCATGGGCCGGTCTTCCGTACTTGGTGTATGGTGTGTTTGGTGTCACTTCTGGTCTGCTGACATTATATCTACCTGAGACACTCGGACAGCCACTTTGTGAAACTATTGATGAAGCCATGGCTCTAGGGTAGGATGCCATTGCACTTTTTGCCATGTTCGCTTGCCTTAATTTTTTTGTGTTTTTTTTTTACATAATCAGTGCAGAGAGTCCTAAGAAATATCTGAAACACATTATTGGGTAATGAAGAGTTTAATTGAACATCATAGTAAAAAGGTCTTCATTTTTAATCTAAATTTAGACCAAAAAGAGGGGGGTATGTTTATTCAGGGATGCTCACTCATTAAGCCATAATTATACAATAAGTGTGCTATACCAGAAAAGTTCCTCTTCCCTTTTGAGCTATTTTCTTGAAATGAGCACCTAGAACTATGTTTTGAGATTAGGCACCCATTTCGGATGCTCCTGGCCACAAAAGAGATGACAATTTTTGATACTCAATTCAAGTACCTTTAAATGTGGTAAATTCAACTTTCTATTGCATCAGCTGATACATTATACTTATCCATTAATATATATGAAGAGGTTTTGATGAATCTCTCCAAAACATATGAATAAACAAGCTGTGCATATTTTGTCTTCAGAACATCAAATTGCCCCTAAAGCAAGACAGTCCAGGCCAGACATGGCCCTAGAGTCAGACAATATGTTATGTGATTGCTATGAACACAGTGGGTCACTGTATGTGAGGTTTACTATAGAGGCATTGACACAACATTGTCGGGAATAATAGCTATTAAAATACTCCTCTCCAAGATACTCTCAGTTGTGCAATTTGGCATATATTTAACAGGGCAGTCTGCCAGCTCAGATTAACATGACATCAATAGGTAGAAAGAGTAGTGATTATATTTATGTGTTAGATTTTGGTAAAACCAAACACAGATTAAATATTCATACCTGAGAGTAGAGGTATGTATTTAGCGTTTAATCAACGTTATGATAGAGCACTTGTGGGTCTATGGTTCAATATTCCACGACCGCGAAGCATAGACCCACAAGTGCTCTATCATAACTTGATTAAAGCGTTTATCAAACATATTTCTCCATTTTGTATCAATTTCTTACCTTATAACCCCAGAATTAATCCATGAGAAGATATTTTGTAAGTGCATCCTATCCGCACGGTTTGCCAAGCCAGCGTAGCCATTGTTTTTACTCCACCCGTCATACCCTCATCTTTCCAACGAATTTTCGGGTATAATCCAAGGATGTCAAGCCCTGTTATTCTACCACCGCCAAATAGTCAAGCCCTGTTATTCTACCACCGCCAAATATACAATCTCTAGTTGGTGTTCGCCTACATTTTGTCTCCATTTTCTTCGAAATAAATAAGAATCCATTGATTTTCCATACCGATCCAACGCACACGGCCATTGCTTCTTGTTGACAGAGCGGGTAGGTGCCCGGATGTAAGAACTAGGTCAGCCACGCGTCGAGCAAGGAATGGCCGGATGGGGCGGGTCCCGACTCGTATCGATGTGGAAAATCAATGGATTCCTATTTATTTCGAAGAAAATGGAGGAATTTGGCATGGCATGTTCATCTAGGATATCTAAGGATGGTTCTCTGTTAATAACTCCACCAGGCTCCATTGAAATCTATGCTAACGAGGTCTGCAAACATCAGGTATGTGGGAAAAAATTTTAAAATACTGGATGTACTTTGCTTTCTATCACCGGTCGGCTTGGTATAGTGGACAGCGAGCTCGCCTCCTGCCACAGCGGCCAGGGAACGATTCCCCGTTGAACCATAAACGGTTTTAACTGGAAACGTATGGAGGAGTTGACTTTGTATATTCCTCAATTTATTAACATGTCCGGATTGAAACCAGCAGCTTCTTGAAGACGAAGAAAAGGTCTCAGAGTGCGTTATGGCTGGATAAGGAACTGGGGTTATGAGCAAAAAAGCACAGTTGAGGCCCAGATAGTTAGATAATATAAGATATCATATTTATGACAAAATATTCTTTGTAAATGTACATGAATCATGATATAATTGTGTCCAGAATGGGGTGTAATTGGTCTCCAACGGTAGGTGTAATCTGATGGCAATATAAAATAACTCCCACTATGTAATGTGAGCAATGTATTCAGGTTTGCTGAGTCAAATTATCAGCAAAAATGTATATATTGCCATTGATATGTGGATAAATCATCTATACTTTCTGTTTAACACACAGCAGATTGACAGATCAAGTGGGGATTCCCATTCACTCACCATTCTTTATCATCTAAATATAACAGAAACACCCTGGGTTTGCACAGTTGTAAAACCATGTCCCAAGGGACTTACATTTTGTATGCTGCATTTGTTAGAGAGTATGATAGCTAAGTTTGCATGTCTAATTCACATAACACATGAAATCCCTATATTAATTATGTAATTTAAACCAAAAGGTGTCCGACTGTAGGTATCTGTCCAACTCAGGGTGCCTTTACCCTATCAGCAACACCCTAGGAGCAAAGATACAAAGTAGCTTTTTGAACATTCTTTCTAGCATTGGTGTGAAACTTCATTATGCATATCTAATATTTCACTGCTCAAGAAACCTACTGCTCTCCACATAAGTGTAAAAATCCTCTTTCAGAAAGTCCAAGCAGACTGTATCCACTGAACTGGCGGTATACCCCGCTGGGTCATTCTCACAGATTGAGGATGGTACAGGAATCACACATAGAAATACTTCAACATCTGCTGCACATGACAACAAAGCATCCAACTAAACCTGGAGCTTCAAAATGTGATGTGAGCAAGGGACACCATCTATGTTATAATTGTGATAAACAGAGGTCAACATGTTCAGTTTCCTTCTTTATACCAATCAAATTTAATAACTATCTGCTTTTTGGAGGGAGTACCTAGTATGCTCGCTCCTTTTCTCAATATTAAGACAAGGTTTTTTTTTCAACTGATTGTGATGAAGTCAAACCCCTGATCACAAAACAGACCCCCACTCAATCTAAATTGACCTCACCTCACCAAGGATCACTATGAACAATATGTTCCTAACCCAAAGTAAAAAGTAATTTAGAATTGACATTGGAATTTACCCAGACAAACTTCATCCCTAGGTTTCTATGAAAAGGTTGTATTCGTCCAGAGTGCATTTAAAGCCTTGTGTCCACAGGGCGACAAAATTGGTAGGCGACAAAAGCACTTTTGTCATCCATTCCAAGCAACAAAAATCAAACATGGTAGATATTATTATTGGAAATGGATGACAGAAGTGCCTTTGTCGCCGGGAATTCTGTAGCCCACCAATTTTGTCACCCTGTGGACACACGGCTTAATGAGTTATCATGGCATACAATCATAGGAACATAACTACATAGCTTGCAATTCATATACTGGTATTCTTTAGTTTATGAACAATCATTTTAAAAAAGAAAGAGTAATTGCCACTGTCGAAAACCTGGCTATGTGTGACCTATTTATAGTGTTTACCTTTGATCTTGATTGTTGGTATAAGGTTTACTTCTGACCTCACTGTCTCTGTTCCCAAGGCTACAACTCTACAATAATTTTCAAGTACTCCTGAACTTATTTGCCGAAATGTTGTGACCAAATAGTGTACCTACTTGTAAACTTCATGAACTATGTTTGTTAGACTAATATGTCCATTATGTAAAAACGCTACGATTAATCTCATAGTATCTAGGCCTATATTGAAGCAATATCGCACGAGTACACCATATAGGGGAAACCCTCTATTGTTTAACTCCAGCAATACAACACTGCAAAGATATTCTTGTATTCAAGCGCAAAATCATGATGCTGTTTCTAGGTAGTCACCAAAAAACGTCCTTCGTACTGCGCCTTAACTTGACTTGATTTGAATAACTGAAGTATGTTTGATATACCAAATTTATCCGTAGAAGTAGATGAACCAAATCCAATGTGCTTATGGAAAGAAACCATGTTGTTCACAGCTATGATGTCTGTAGAGTTATACTGAGCCTCCAATGTAGATGTTAATTATATTGTCCTCTATGTCCTTACTTTGAATGTTGCTGTATTTGTAGGAACACTTGCTCTACGGCTGTACTTTAAAAGCTTTGTTGTTAAGAAACTTCAGTCAATAAAATCAATCAATCAACCATCTATTCTTGTGTTTACTATATATTTCACCATATTTGGCTGAAATATATGAAAAGAAAAGTATTTAAGATCCTAAAATTGTTCTGTTTGGTTTTGTTTACATCCGAGTATGCTTTCTGCTCGCCTGCTAAATGTTGAATGTAAACAAAACCAAACAAAACAATAGATCTATAAAGCTTTAAATCTTTTTTACTTGATATCAAAATCTTTGTGAATTCTTATAACGTATTCATTCTAATAAACGTACCTGCTCTAAAATGTGCACCCCCTCCTTTTGAGATATGAGTACACCTCCTCCCCTGCTGTCAAATCATTCAAGAGAAGTGTAAATATGAAAAGTTTTAGGACATAAATAACGAATTTTGAGCTCTAGGGGCGCGTTTATTTGAATTAATTCTTAAATTAAGGTCTTGAGCATCTAACAATAAAATTTCAGCATTAGTGAGAGAGAAAATCTGGGTCATTACATGTACCGCTCTGCATATTTATATCCATGTGACACATTTTATGTCCCAGATTTTTTTTTTTTTTTGAGTTGATAATTTTTTATTGTGAAAATAATTGCATTCCGAGCTTGAAGGTTGTCCGATCGATCATGCTGATCCCTTGGTGCTGTATGTTAAGCCATTATCTTCACATTCTATATGTCATCATAACCCTTTAAAGGCCACTGATGCATTAATGTGCCATGCCCATTGGTCGGCATGATGCATGAATACAGCCGGGGTTGCACTCATGCATCATGCCAACCCTATGTGATAGATACACTGCTGGATGGTCGGCATGATGCTCCAATGAAGTGCTGAGGAGCCTGCTTGCCAGCACTTCAATGGTGCATCATGATGACTAATGGTCATGATGCACTCCTGCCTTAGCGCCCTTAAAGGTTTAATCCTCAATGAATCCGATAATAGGCTAACGTCTTCTCTGCAATACATCTACAGCTTCATGCTGAACCTGTAAAGATTCAAACAGGGATACCCCTTACTTAAAATTGCAATATAGGGGTCAAACGTTGATTGCAATGGTGTCAAACCTTTGAATAACAGCTAGGGTCATAACCATTATAATGGGCTACTTTCCTTTTTAAAGTAGTTTCTTTGGGAACGATAGATACAGAGCTTTAAGAGTTAAGTGGGTGCATTATCCTGCTTTAGACTTCACAATTGATATTCCTGTTTATTACACGACCTCTGTGATTTTGGGTGCTTTTTCTGGATATTCCTATTCTGATACCTGTCGATATTGCAGGTCTTAGGAGTGCTGATATCCAGGATATAAGCACTCCTTACATGTCACATGTCCTAACATGTCATATGTTACATGTTAAAACCTACGAAATTTTCAATGCCAGGGTACGGGTCGAATCTCCAGTCTCCTGATCCTAAATCCAACTCCCTATGCATTGCGCCACAGGGACTGACGAGAAGTGGTTGGCTAGAACCAGGTCTCTATGATATAAAGCCACCCAGCAGTAGTGTTGTGTGAATGCGTCCAGCACCTTGATATGGTTGTGATCCCCCACAACAACTCTCACATGCGCAAGGTTAGAATAGCATTATAATTATAGATGACTGCTGGACGCGTTCAAACCAAGCCAAGCCGGGCCCCTATGTGTGAGACCCAGTGGCCTAGTGGTTAGCGCATTGCGCTCAGCTTCTACAGGTAGGCAGGATGAGTCCCGGTCCAGGCGAATCTTTTTTTTTCGCCGTGTGTATACACACTACGGCAGGCTTTGAGTCCCGGGAAAGGGGAACGATTTTTGTTTTCAACTTGTTTTTATTGATATTTTATTGATTAATCGTGTAATAAAGACAGTAAGGAATGGGCTAACGGGCACCGAATTCAGTGTATCGTAGGATATCGTAACGAGTGGTGATATCCTATGACACACTGAATTCGGTGCCCGTTAGCCCATTCATTACTCTTTTATTATTCTGTGTCATAGGGCCTATACATTGGTCTAATGGTCTAAGTTTAATACGCTATATGGCGCTCCAGTAGCCCCGCTTATTACATAGGTATGTCCAGCATCCCTTCCGAGGGATTCATAGGTTGACCCTCAGTGCCCAGACACCCCTCACTAAAATGCCAATTTGCAATGTAAAATGGGGCTCCAGGTCTTAGAAATCAAAGCTACACACGCAGAAATAATGTTGTTGAGCCCAACATAAGGCAGACCATTGTAAACATGTGGGTGCATTATCGGTACTGGAGTCAAAACCAGCTATGCCCCTGTATGAGGAGCAAAGTGGCATGGTCACCACTCGCACTATCTGCTGTTTCAATGCTAATGAAAGGGTCGTATAAGGCCCCTCAACATTTCAATACAGTCTAGAGCACACCTACGGCCATGCCACACGTCTTATTCCTTAAATAACTAACTCACCTTAGGTGGGGATGCTGTTCTCGACAAAGTTGGCTGCATCAATAAAGCCTCCATCAGTGAACCCAAACTTCTTATCTGATATCAGCACACCACTTGGCCCATGATAAGTAATGGTACCTTTGAATTTAAAGAAGGATACAAGGATAGAAGGATTGTAAAAATATCATAAGGTGTATGGTATACAGTATCAGATCTGTGAAGAAGTATATTGAAAGACCCTCTGTATTGTTAGGGCTCTGCTAGCGGCATAGCCACTGCAGTGACACTTATCCCCTTTTTTGTGTTATTGTTGGCATTCTTACAGTGCATAGGAGTATCCTTTCTGCTTATGTCCTAATCACCAAATGTCAAGATACAGAACAGAGAAAAACGTATGCTGAGTATAATGCTTAGATGCTGGGACCAGAAATCCGTGTGCCTGGTAGGTTGACCATAAGGGGCCGGTCGCCTGGTAATCACTGCTCCTCTAGTGTGTATCATACCAATCCAAGTGTAGCCAGAAGTTTGAAATATGAGGCACACAATCATGGTGTAATGGTTAGCATGTTGGAATGTTGTGCCAAAGATCCGGGTTCAATTCCCGGTGATCCTAGATGTTTACACCGACCACTACACTAACATGGCTGAGCTGCTAGTAGACCCTTGGATTATAAGGCACAGCTGTCATAGAAGGCAAAACCCCCACCTAGGACCATCCTATTAGGCACACTTGGAGAGAAATCTTTAACATTCTAGTACTCTTCTTAACTTTAAAATCCTCACGTATAAGGCACACCTTTACATCCATACTTACACCATGTCTTTTATACAAGTTACTAAAGTAATATCACTATATATCACCCAAATATACCAAATAGACAATGGCACATAGCAAAATTTGCCTGTTAACAAAGTCACAATTAATTACTGTACCAGGCATTCCATGTACAGCAACTTCTCCTTTGGCAAAGATGAGGTGGTATTTTGTGGCACTAAAGTTGGCCAGCGAGGCGACATCGCGATTCTTTTCGGTAATGAGTGATGAGGATTTGATATAGGAGAATCTGCAGGTGATAGAACCATTGCTGTTAGCACCTTCTGATTTGCCTATGTCTAAACCGAGATGGCTCTGAAGAAAGATTTATGTATTCATTAGTGACCTGGACCTTGAAGGCGAGCGCTTGAAAATCAAGGGCTCGACACAGGGTTATAACATATATAGCAGCAGTATAATCTAACCTACAAAGGTGCATTCACACATTGAGAGGTCATTTTCTATATTTGATTGTATATACATCGTCTATACCAATGATTTAAGTATGAATTTTTATAAGACACTTTTCATATGGATATGATCAATTTCAGCTCAACTACTGTCTGCTTAGTCATGCCATGGCTGAAACAGTCTGTGGTTCGTGATTTAAACCAGAAGATGCAAAACTTTATATGACAAATATATACTGAGTAGCTTCAATTTTACAGTTAATGCTGTATCTATTTAGTGATTGTAGTTACGTGCTTACCGGTTGTAGAATGCGGTTGCCCGGTGCTTGCATATTTTCCGCTGATTGGACAGATACAGTCCCTTGTTTGATGTCATAGACACAGTTCACTACAGGTGATATATACTGTAGAGCCAACATTATTCCCATTAGATCATTTTAAACCTTTAAGGGCTGCTGATGCAATAGTGCATCCTGCCCATTGGTCATCATCAGACACCAATGTAGTGCTGGCCACTCTGTTCGCCTGCACTTCATTGGAGCATCGTTTATCGTGCCCATAGCAGCGAGAGCATCGTTTATCGTGCCCATAGCAGCGAGTTACTCACCAAGGCTGCATTCATGCATCATGATGACCAATGGGCATGATGCATCAATGCATTAGAGGCCCTTAAATGGCTTTAACAGCCTGAATCACTAGTGCTCCTCAACTCTTAAACTGTCATGATGCAAATGTGATAAATAACTAAGTGGGTCTTTTTAAGCTTCATTGTAAAGAATTTGAATGGTCCTTTTAGCCTTGGCTGGTCACCGTTATATTGAGGACATGTATACAGGCAGGCCATGCCTACAAAATCCCCTGTCAATCATGCCCTGTTTTTACCCTTACTCAAAAGAGGGCACCAAGGTAGCTCTAACATATGCGTAAACCCTTTCCGGGAGAAACGGTATGATCGGTAGTGTGTCCCTGGTTCCGGTGGTGAATATGCGAAAGTCTTTACAAGCGAAAATGGCGCCGCGTTAGCGCTTCTCCTCCAAAGACGTAACCTAACATATGTAATGGGGACTGATTTTCTCTCCCATACAGATGTTTGGTACAGACACAGTGCTTGGAGTTCATACAATGCCATCTAGTGAATCAGATGTATACTCATCATGGGAGAATGCCATCAGGCATGGCCAGCGGGTAATATGTCCTCAATACCTATGGGCGCCAGCGTACTTTTAGCCATACCTTGGATTGGAGTTTCAAATTGTCATGGGTCAGACTGCCAAATATAAGAATTATGACTTATGTACAATCCACACCTTGAACTGTCCATAGTCGTATTTATAAAAGATACATGGAGGCACACAGGATCGATAGAGCAAGAAACCAGACCAAAGGTTGTGTTTCAGGTGTGTTTTTTTTTGTAAAATGTGTTTCATCAGTGTTTCATCAGTGTATCATGAAGTGCTGGCGACCAGTCTCGCCAACATTTCATTCATGCTTCATACACTATAAAAAAGATGTCGTTGAAATAGCGAATAATCTTTCATCCCAAAGTTGCCAGATATCCTTTGTTATTTTCACAGAGATGTTATTTTTGTAGAGGTTCCTTGTACCACCGCACTGCCACCTGGAATTTCTTGTAAAAAGTACACTGGCCCCCTGTTATCTAAGTACGGTGGTTAAGTGTTCACTTTTACAATTTTATTCAATAGTTATTTTTTACAGTGCATCAGCGGCCATCAAAGGCTAATGATGCTGGTAAATGTCTACTGCCATCCTTACCATGAGTCCATTTGTGGAAAAGCCTACAGAGACGTAGCGTGCATTTTTTGGCATGGTTCCACTCACTTCAAAGTCCACGTAGGAACCCACCGTCCTCCACGTGGCAATAAACTCACATAAACTCACGGGGCACTTCGTCGGGTAACGGAAACAGTTTTTCTTCTTCCCACAATCACTAGTATCAATGGGCTGTACCTAAGTGGAAACGGAGCATTGTAGAAATCTAGACCCTTAAACCCTTAAGCCATCAAGGCTGACCCAATGGTATTTATACACCCCCAGGAGGATGTTTCTCCACATACATACGGGGGTCCATATCTCACATATGGCCCCAATATGTCTAAAATCGTTTTTGCTCAGATTTCCGCATCCTGCCTCAGTGGGTACGAACTTCCGCATCCAGATACGGACAAAAAGGTGTTTTTGCTTAAGATACGGAAAATGAAAATCCCACATAAGGTCTGTATATGGAGCTCTGAATACCACCTGCCCTAGGGCAGGTGGTATCCTATATACGGCCTTTTTTCCTCCATATATGCCATTTTTTAGGTCCACATGTGCTTTATAGGATTGGCCTAAAGTTGGAGTGCATCTTATATGTAAGGGACATAGAAAAATTAATTGGGAAATACTGCTGCAAACAGGGATGGAAAACTAGTCTCAACCACATGCTGAGTGTAGTCCCCTTTAGTAGTATAGACAGGGTCTGACAGTCAGCAATGTCCCCGGTCTCCCCTGTGTTTACACAACCCACCCAATCCACATGGCTACTTTGAGTATGCATTATCCCTAGGTATCCAACATCTGACTATAGCACTCTTACACATAGCTAGGTGATAGGGCACACTTAATGATTGGTTCTGTATAGGCCACTTCAGGAGCGTGTTGCTCCTATGGTAAAAAGAGATGTCAGTAGGTACCCTCTTTTCAAAAGAAGTCAAGCTCTGCTTCACCATTCAACTTGCACTCACCACATTAGTCTGAAAGGTCACCTGCCTTGTTAAAACAGAGAGAGCTGCACTATCAGATACCTACTCATGTCACACACTCTATAGTATATCATACTGACTGACTTCTCCCAACTAGGTACCTATTCAAATCCCCTTTTTGAGCACCGTACTTGAATGTCCACTTGTGAGCAACAAAAGGAACAAGTTATAGCTACATGAGAAGAAAGGACTGGAAGCAAGGGCATTTTTAGCCAGCTCTTCCGTTTACTATAGGAGCAACACCCTCCTGGCAAACTATCCAATTAACTACATATATGATAAATAGGATCATAAGGCCTATCTTTTTAGGCTCAATCATATAACTTCCTTATTTTCAGAATAAAGTTAGAAAATGTATTAGTATCAGCTTTGTGTAGTTCTTACAGTGTCTTATTTTGGATATGTTAAATGCTCATGGAATTTGTACTCTTGGTGTAGCTACCTGACAATACATAATTATAGGGAATGACTGCCTACAGCTTACCAGCCACTGCCGTAATAACTACAATTTACTACACAAGAAGCTAAAGGTCAGCACTGGGGCAATTATAGGACAATTAATGACTCAGCCCTATAGACTTCAGCCATGTGTACAGTGCATGTGTTTGGATACCTAGGGATACTGCTTATTCAAAATAGCCATGTGGATTGAGTGGGTTGTGTAAACACAGGGGAGACCAGGAACTTTGCTGACTGTCAGACCCTGTCTATACTGCTAGAGGGGACTACACTGAGCAATGGCTAGAGCTCATAAAGGGTTATAGATAAGACAGTGATGAAATGTACATCCATCCCCCTGCTTGTGTTAACCCTATAAGGGTCTTAGACCTCTCAGGGTGAAATGATGATGTATTCTTCCAAGGTGCTGGTCCCCCCCGTTTTTACCCCCTACTCCCCCCCCCCAAAGAAAAAAATTCCATATGTGTACCATACCATTTCCCAACCTGCCTATATAATTTCCGTATGTGTGACGTCATTTAGGGAATTCCCTAGGGGTTTTCCTGGAATATAGACAGGATTCTGTCTGTTTTCCTAATTAAGCCTGCCTTCCACTTAAAAAATTCCGTATATATCAATTAATTTCCGTATTTTAAGCTTTTATATACGAACCCTACACGGAGGCCTTTAAAAAACAATTTTTATAATTTGAAATATTTTCTCCATATGATGTCCGTATCTGACCCTCCATATGTTGATATATAACACCTATGTGGAAAAACGGCCTCCAGAGGGTTGTCGTGATGCACCCATGAAGTGCTGACTCAGTAGCACTTCATGGGTGCATCGTGCCAACCAATGGGCATGATGCACTCCTGCATTAGCAAACTGATGCACTCTGCCCACTGACAATCATTCAAGACCTATAAGGGTCATTTTCCACCACCCGATTTGGTAGTCCTTTCGGCCGATAGATGCCTCCATCTGCTGCGGAGAGTCACCCCCTAGCATTGAATTCCATGGCAGCCCCTAGTGGCCGACAGCACTGATCTGCAGGTCTATCAGCCACTAGAGCGACAAATCGGGTGGTGGAAATTCAGCCTTAGGCAGGAAGACTGATAACTATGTCATGTGAATAACAACCCCCATAGGGATAGCATTGAAGGGCCGATTGCCACACCCCCAGTGGCATGTTATGTTTTCGTCGCCTCAGGTGGTCGCATTTTTTTTTTGAACATTTTAAACTTTATTTGACCAAACAAGATATTATATGAGATATTCTTGGAATTTGTATGATCATTTTGGGTATACGTTGATACTGGTCAATAAAGTTAATGATAGCACCATCAGTTAAACTGTTGGAGGGATGCTATCACTAAATATAAGGAAAACAAAGATGAAACAAATTTATGAATTAGATACAGTTAAGCGTTGAGAAAAAAAAGGCAGGCAACAAACAATATACAATTAACAAGTTTGACACCCCTTTTTTAAAAAGAAAAGAAAAAAGAAAAAGTGCTGGCCATCAAAGTATTAATTTATATTGGTATGGAGGTCATCATAAAGGTTCTAGCTGAATTTTTAAAGATTCCATAATCCTCCATATTTCTCTCATGTACACTCAACACATTCCAGGCCTGAGCACTTAGAACCATAGGAGAATTTGCAAACGCTGTACACTTAGGAATGGGATAATATAATACAGGGGCTTGGTTTAATCTAGTGGGTCTGGCTACAGGTTTAACGCACTGTGCATGCTTAGATCTTTTATATGCAAATGTTTTTATATGAAATAATCTTCTCATTTCAAGGGTAGGGAGAGAGGCATCTTTATGGATTTGAACTGTAGGTGTGAGAATATGAAGGGATAGACAGGTTTTAATGCATCTATTCTGTATGTGTTGCAGCTCCTCCAGGTTAGAATTGCTGGCACCCATATATAATATATCACAATAATCGATAATAGGCAACATATGACTTTTGTAGATTCTTAGTCTAATGTCCTCAGACATGTACTTTCTAGTTCTGTACAAAAGGAAAGACTTATGACGTAATCTATTAATAATATTTCTAATATACATATTAAAGTTCAGTTCCTGATCTAAGATAACACCGAGATATTTGTAAGAGATAACATATTTTAGGGTATTTCCATTCAATTTGACTTTGGGTTTTCTTATATTCTTCAATTTGTTTTTTGATGCAAAGATCATGATTTTGGTTTTAGATTCATTTATAGTAAGCTTGTTTTTTGTTGACCAGTAAAAGAAACCATCTAGGGCAGTTTTTAAAGTGGCCGAAATTATATCAATTGATTTTCCCGAGACATATAGTACTGAATCGTCCGCGTACAACATGGTAGTATGCATATCTTCTGTCTAAATACAGTCATTAATATATAGTAAGAAAAAGAGAGGACCTCATATTGAGCCTTGTGGTACCCCACATACCAAAGGTAAATTAGTAGACTTGCAATGGTTAGCAATGGAGCATTGCTGACGACGTGATAAATAATTTTCAATCAGGGACAGGTTTCTATTTCTTATACCATATTGCTCTAATTTATCTAGGAGTATTGTGTAGTTGACTGAGTTGAAGGCTTTTTTTATATCAATAAAAGCTGCAAGTGTAACATTTCCGTTATTTCTATTTTCTAGGACATCGTCCACAAATTTTGAGATTGAGTCTAAAGTAGATTTTTTTCTTTTAGTAGCCCCCTTGGTTTTTTGATAATATTGAATTTAATTCTAAATGATTTGAAATGGCTGTATGTATAAGTCTTTCTAATATCTTGCCTGGGACTGGTAAGATACTAATAGGTCTATAATTCGATACATTGATAGGGTCCCCCCCCTTGGGAAGCGGTGTGACTGTAGCTATTTTCCAAGTATCAGGTATTTTTCCAGTTTCAACACAGTCTGATGATTTTTATAAACTTGCTGGGCATATGTATACAGGTAGCTTTGAATATATGGGTGGGTAAGTACTGAAGGGCTGAAGACTTAGAGGTATCAATTTCTTTAACACACTTTAAGATCTCTTCATCAGTAAAATGTATATCTGGCATGTCTTCTATACATCTTTCACCCTGAAACTCATAGGGAATATGATGAGCAGAGGCAAGTTTGGGACCTATCTCAGCATAGAACTTGTTTATGAATTCAGAAGTATTTTCCAATGTAATACATTCACCAACATCATTAACTAAGTTAATATTATTAGACTTGTTATTACCGGAAGGTAGAATATCCTTAATAGTAGTCCAGAATCTCTTAGAGTCTTTCACATTTGTATCTGCCAAATTTTTATAATAATTTTCTCTCGCAATATTGACTTCCTTGTTAACAGTGTTCCTTAAGAGTCTGGCATCATGCCATTTTATAATGGATAAGGATACTCTAGCTTCTTTTAAGGCTGCATTTTTTTCTATGATACGTTCCAAAAGATAATTTGTCATCCATGGTGAAGGTTTGTCTTGGACTTTAAAGGTTTTGACAGGGCATTGTATATCAAGCATATGTTTCAGCAAATTTTCAAAGATGTCCCAGCATTCTTGAGCATCCATACAATTTTCGAAATAAGTCCAATCACAATTTTCGAAATCATTTAACAACTGATTTAAGTCAAAGTTTCGATAAGATCTTCCAAGAAAAGTTCTAAATGATTTCTTAATCTTGGGGCGTTTTTTAATGATATGGACTGGAAGATGATCACTAAGATGAATGTTCAGGGGACCGGCTGATACGATATCATGACAGTTAGTGAAAATTAGGTCGATGCAAGTATTGGTACCAGAAGATGTGGTAATATTTTTTACAATCTGTTTTAAGTGATATTGGTCCATGGTTTCATACAAGAATTTTTTTTCATTGGAGTTTTGTAGCGTGTTAACATTGAAATCGCCCATAACATATACATCAAAGTCATCTATTCTCTCAATTTGCAAAAATAAGGCCTTGAAAGTATCACAAAATACTTGTAGTGATCCATTAGGGGGTCTATAGACATTGCATATAATTGAACGTTTCACTACATCTTTTGCTGATAATAACCATTGAACGTTTCACTACATCTTTTGCTGATAATAACCATTGAACCTCTATGTTTACATTGCATCGGTTCAGATGTTTAAACTTGTCAATTGAGCAGGTAACATTTTCATCTACATATGCACATAACCCCCCTCCCCTGAATATACTTATTCTATCCTGTCGAAACATGTTATACCTAGGGAATGTATAGTGAGACTACTATCATCACTGTCATTTAACCAGGTTTCAGAAAGTAGAACAATGTCTATATTTAGGTTGCTAAGTTCACTAGTCACATTCACAATTTTGTTTCTTATACTTCTAACATTTAGATGAACAGCTGAAAAGCCTTTTTTTAAATCTGGAGTGTTAGCCATCAGGATATTCCTTGAGTATGCTGTCAGAACATTGCATTTGAGTCTTGATTTTTTTTCAATAATGTATAGCACAATACAACTTAAATATAACAGGCAGATGGAAGGCACAAAAATATAAGAGAAACAAAGATACAAGAAAAAAAGATATGAACACCCCAAAACCCTCCCCCCTAGCATAAGTCTACGGCTACTAAGGCCACCCATGACTTATCTTTATGCTTAATTATGGGAATTTAAGCACTTTTAAAACAATGTAGCATGAAATAAATACAGTACTGAACACCAGGCATACCCACCCGGGTTGGATCGACCATAATGTATGTCATAGTCGTTTAGTTCTGTTTCTGTACTCGCAAGTTTAAAAGTCCAAAGTCTCTTCATATTTATGTAAAAGCTGTTTTTATGAAAATTACCTTCCTGGCTTGCAAAGTACTCCTTCGAAACTGGGTGTTCAACCTTGGCTTTACAGTAATATAGCTTGTGGAGGGCTCTGTAAAACTGAGCCATATGATAATATGCACTGTAAGTTAATGGGAAATTCAATAAACGCACTCACTGTTTTGGGATATGATGATGTTGGTGCGACAGTTGTTGTTGTTGACGTTGTTGAAGATGTAGTAGTTTGTGTAGTTTTAGTTGCAGTAGTTGTTGTTGATTTTGCTGTTGTTGATTTTGTTGTTGTTGTCGAGGTTATTGGATGTGTAGGGCCATAATAGCGGATCCTTGTAGGGTCTTTATGAACCCAGAATATTGAAAAGTCTTTCACAAAAGTCACCCTACAAACATAAAAAAAAGAACATAACCTCAGAAATCTTCAGCATTTATTCACATCGTATTTTATCCCGTATGTCTCAATGCTAAATATTTCAGCTAGAGACACCAAAGACAGATAACTCTTCAAAAGCCACTAATGCAGGAAAGTAGCTATAAGGTTCTAGGGGGGAATTCCCTCTATGGTGGTTTCAAGGCTTAAGCCTGTAATCGCTACTTGTTGCGTGAAAATCTATCCTCAGATGACCTCTACACTACGTCATTATCACCAGCCATACCATAGGGTATCCCCGACCTAGTTATACTTGGTATGGTATATTTATATATGTAAAAATAAAGCCATGCTAGCATGGAAGTATATGTTTTGCTTTACAATTACTGATGCGTAATAAACATGTATTCAATGAGTAGTCAGACATTGATCATTCAAGAGCACTCATGTGAAGAGTTGTGGGTTCATACACAGGTCAGCTCTTAGCTCATATGTTTTATCACAAAGAACAATAAATTCAGTTACCCAGAATCCCAATAAGTGAGGTGTTATCAATTATATTGCTTTAAGCTTTAATATAACATGATATATGCTCTGGTTATCTTATCTAAATGTTATATATGTAGTATGTTGGCGAGTGATTTACACATTTCATAGTGCTATTTGGTTGTTGTTAGAGCTTGCTACACTATACAGAATGAAGCATTTCCTCTACATCCACGTGATTTTACTTCATATAATAAGTACGTCCCCACAAATTAATGTGGGGCCCTGTGGAACTCCTGATAAGTGTTTATGCTCCGACAGCCAGTGGATTATACTCTGTGATGGTCCTAACATTGAGATTTTACCTGTTTTTGAAACAGAGTGTAAGGTGTGCCGACTACTCATCATACAAAACACCTCTATAAGATCTCTGAGGTCTTTAAAGATTTCTTCATGGAGAAGCTTAATTGAACTACATGTTACAGGTAATAGAGCTTTACATTGCCATCGTGAACGAAAAAAGTTGCTGAAAAAGTGCTCTCGCTTTAACGTCACTTTGGTTATGCCTTGCGGTGAGAATATTATATCTACCCCACCATCTCACACTACACGAGGTATTCTACCCGGTAGTACCAGTACAGCAAAGATTTCCCCTTGGACCACTGTTGAGGGTGGGACAACCCCGACTCACAGTGTAACTGTTTTTACTACTCTAAGTGGTCAGATACAGCCTAACCCCAGTACCTTTCACACTGCTGTGATAGCTGTATCAATTATTTGCTCATTTCTTTTAATAGGAGTTATTGCTCTGTCTGTTTTTATAGGGTGTCTTATTCACAAGAGGAAGCAGCAGACCCCTAGTTTTATTTACAACAATATTTACCGGATGACGGAGACTTCATTCATCTAATTGTATTCACCAAGGGGTAACACAGCAAATCCAGATATTCCACATCATTTAAGACATCAGATTCCACCCCACATCGTATTTACATCACACATTATGAGCTCTTTGATGGATCCTGAAGTTGTTACAGCTGGTGAGTTTCTTCTGAAACGTGCATGTACTATGTGTGTATCTGGACCTTCACGATCAGGCAAGACCACATTTATCAGAAGCCTTTTATTCAATATGAATTACATGTATGCAGATGAGGACATCCCAAAAACAGTCCTATATTGTTACACTGTGGAACAACCTATATATGCAGCTATTAAAGAAAACGTACCTAACGTGTTTTTCAACAAAGGCATGCCTTCTAAAGAAACAATAAGTAGTTTAGGTGAAGAGGGCCACAAAATGATAATATTAGACGATATGATAACACGGGTTCAGAAATCAGAGGAAATGCTGGAGATGTTTCTTGTGGAGTCTCACCATCTAGACATCACTGTTGTTTATTTGACTCAGAATATATTTCATAAAGGTAAATACAACAGAACTATAAGCCTTAACACTCAATACCTAGTTCTGTTCAAGAACCCTAGAGACAGCAGCCAAATATCCTATCTTGCCCGTCAAGTATTCCCTCAGACACCTCAAGCAGTGTTAGAAGCATACCACGATGCTACAGGAAGTGTAAAATATGGATATTTATTTATAGATCTTACACAGGAATGTAAAGATAGCATGCGGCTACGTGCATGTGTCACACCTGAACTTCATACCCGGGTGTACACTCCTTTAAGGTAAGCCCTCCTCAGGACATCTTTATGTGATGGGGTTATTATTTATCCCCAGGGTACCACAGTAGAGAATGGACTCAGAAAGACTAGTGAAAAGTAGAACCTTCTTGGAATTTATAGCTAATACCCCATCAAAGAGACAGAGACAGGTACTTTTAAAGACAGCTACAAGGGACCAGGTCTTAGCAGTGTGCGAGATAATACTGAACACACTAGCAGGTAACATCGATTTGACCCCCAGTGAGTTGAAGAACGTATCTATATATAAAAAGGATTTACGCCGTTTAGGATGTAAAAAGCGTACAGCATGGAAAACTAGACGCTCTCTGCTTCACAAAGTTGGGAAAATTATATCTTTTCTTGTAGGTAAAGCTTTAAAAGGAGAATGAAACACACAGAGAAATTTGTCCTTGTACCCTATTCAGAATACAGTAAAGACAAGGCAGAATCAACATCAAAAGGATTAGGAATCGAAACTGCTCATTCAGACCTAAATCTTAAAACCCCCAAGGAACCAAGCAGTCTGATTGATAACATTAATGATAGCAGTAACGATGAATTCAGTGTGAAGAACTTTGTTTCATATTTAAAAAAGTGTGAGGAAACTCCTGATCACACAAGTCTATGTGAGCTTTCATCAGAACTACCAATGCCCTTAGTACCTTTTGCTGAAACAACGGTCAGAGATTCTGAAAGTAAAAAACCTCGAAGAGACTGGATTATATTATAGATATATGGCCTCATACAAAAAAAAAAGACGTAGAGGGCGACCCAAGTAGTACCAGGTAGTTTTAGCGGTGTGAATAAAGCTGTTTTTACTAACAACACAAAGAGCCGTAAAGAATTAAAAAAACAGTTTAAAACCTGGTTAGATCAACAGGATACTCATAAAAGGTTTGCAACACCTTTAAAATTAAAGGCTCACTCTAGGATTATTTCGCCTAGAATAAATTATATGTGGGATGCCGACTTAATGGACATGCATACACTGTCACGGTACAATGAAGGTGTAAAATTTGTTTTGCTTTGTATAGATATTTTCTCCCGACAGATATATACAGAGAGTCTGAAGAGCAAGAGCGCTGAGGACGTTAGTGCAGGATTTAGTGATATATTTAAAAAGGCATCCCCTCGAGTTCTACGTACTGACGCTGGTAAGGAATTCACAGCAAATAAGGTTCAAGATTTATTTAAAGAAAACAATGTCAAACATTATGTAGCTTACAATGAGGGTAAGGCTTCTTTTGCCGAGCGCTGTATCCGAACTGTAAAAAATCGCATCACCAAGTATCTTTTTAGCAAGAAAACATATAAATGGATAGATGTATTACCTAAAATAACTGATTCATACAACAGAACTATACATTCAGCCATTGGTGTTGCCCCTATAGATGTAACATCTTCAAATAGTAAAGAAATTTTTGAATACCAGTATAATCGTGTGACTCCAAGAGACTTGAGAAGAAGCAGGGCAAAAGAGAAAATCAGAACTGAGGGTAGAAGGTTTACTTCTGGTGATCAGGACCGTCTTGCTGTCAAGAAAGGTCCTTTCACTAAAGATTATGAACCTAAATGGACCGAAGAGGTTTTTGAAGTTGTTAAATCAACAATAAGAGATGGTATACCTGTCTATTTTTTAAAAGATCTTAAAGGTGAAGAACTTAAAGGATCTTTTTATGGGGTGGAGCTTCAGGGGGCTAAACATGATGCGCATAAGCATTTTGAAATAGAAGAAATATTAAAAGAGAGGACAGTTAATGGTGTAAAAGAGTATTTTGTGAGCTTCAAGCACTATCCAGCTAAATTCAACGAGTGGGTCTCATCCAAAAATCTTAAAGACATAAAATGAAAGGATTCTACTTGTTCTTGAATAAAAATGACGATCAAATATTAAGACCTGAAAACAATGGAACATTTTTCACTGTAACGCTTCCTGAGCGTATTAAATTAGAGAGGGGGAGATGGCGATGTGGTTTAGTTGAGTGCTGTGTAGAAATAACAAGAAGGGAGAACAAGACATATTATATATGTTCAGATGTTGTTAGTTTACAGAGCGTGGGTCGTGCTGGTTTACCTGTATTAAGAATGTTTAATACTTCTGCAGCACGATTGCCCCCTAGAATAAGTGGGGGTATAACAGAGTCTACTAGCACAGAATATCAGAATGATACATGTTCAGACTGCAACGATATGGTTCCAGCTGTAAACAAATGTTCCAAATGTTCTAACCCTATAGAATTCGTCAGAAGCTATGTCAATGTTATAAATTATGAATATGAACGCCCCATCTACATACCTGTAAGATATGGGGAGTTTGAAAACATAACCATATTTTTAAAGGGGGAAAACAGAAGCATACCGGTAACATCAGTAGGGATAGTCACATGTGTGCTTCATTTCATTCCAGATGAGTAAGCATGAAGTTTCACCACCATATACGTAGTATCCTCTATAATAAAGGCACACCCAAAAAAGTTATAAAAATCAGCTCTAGATATGGGTCTAGAAAAAACAGAGCAAAGAACATGATCATTCTAAGGGCTGCTAAGACCCATGATGTAGAACCCCCTCCAGTTTCGGAACCCCCTGTTTTAAGGGACCATGAGATCAGTTTAAAGCAGGCTGAATCTGAGTTAAAGGAAATGAAGTCTCCCGTCCGTGAAAAGACTGAAAAGAACTCTGAGTCAGACTCACGTGACGCGGGGGTTGTTAGTAGTTCAAAGACTGAATACCCTCCACTGCACAGAGTTAGAGCAGAGAAGACCAGTAGGGGAAAAAGACCTGGAGGAAAGACACCCAGTGATCCATCAACGAAAAAACCTCGAACTATAAAAAAAAAGAAACATTCGGATATTTTCAGCTAAACTATAGCGGACCTCTGTAGGACCATGGTTTCTATAGCTGAACGTATCAGGAGATTGTTGCGAGGTCGCAACAGAGAAAGGAGTTTCAGACGTTTTAAAAGTGATCCAGTATGGCATGATTCTGAGGGGTACATGAGACCTAGGTCATGTCCTACATTTCCACCACCCTCTCTACCTGCTAGGGCTATTGGTCCTGATATTTCTCACACTGACAGCTCAACGGGGGTGTCTGACCCAAAACCTAACACCTCTCAAACATCCAGAGTCTCAGGATCTGAAAACTGTATCCAAGATAGGTGTCTGTCTGAACCAGCTTATGAGAGGACAAAAATTCATGTTGAGTATTTCTCTACAGAAACCGAGGACAGTGTTGATGAGGTCACTTATTTGGAAGTTGATAAAGAGTGTTACGGCGACAGTGGCAACCCCTGGATAGCAAAGCAACGAACACCCAGCCGTAGGACTACTGATCCACAATTTCACCACGCACCTGGATTTACCGGTAGCGGCAGCAGCAACAGCAGCAGCGCTACTTATAAGACCTGTGTCACTGGGGATCAGTCAGATTCAGGATCTGCTGACAGGTATAGCACTAGTGGTAATACATCTCTCTTTGATCAGGATCAGCTTTCAAGGAGTCACATTAACATTAATGGGTGCTGTTCTACTTCAGACGCTGATCCTCTCCTGACAACACCGGTTCAGAGTCCTTCCTCAGTGGATGAGGTTGATATTTTTGAGGAGTACCCGCAGAGCTCTTCCTCATCCAAAACAGTCACACCTGACAAAGCACAGGATAAACACACTGCCTCTTCACACCAGACACAAAAAAAGAACTATAAAGTTTCCACGAGTTCTCTGAACGTTAAAGATCAGTCTGCTGAGATTGTTTTGAGAGACAGTCTAGAGGCAATAGATCAAGTCTGTGAACAATTTTCTTCAGCTTTTGATATAAGTTTGAAATAAAGCTTCATCATGGCTTATGAGGTTTCAAAGGTTGACGATCGTAGCAGTGTGGGCATAGGTGAAAGTATGGATCTTTTCACTATGCCTGTAGTTGATGTTGGTGTAAAAAAAGTAAGATATGTTGAGTACAAACCCCTGAATCAATTAAACCAGGATGTGGGGTTAGAGTTTGAAGTTCCTAATTCTGGTAATCGATACATAGATCTCAGGCGTACTTATCTCATGGTCAAGTGTAGAATACGTAAATCTGATAACACGGATATACCTGAGGGGACTGGAACAACTGGTCTAGGAGATTTTGGTCCTGTAAACAATTTCCTACATTCTATTTTTTCTCAGATAGATATTTATCTTCAGAAGCAACTATTGACTACTTCAAATTCAAACTACCCTTTTGAAGCGTATCTCAACACTCTGTTTAAATATGACACACAATCCAAAACAACACACCTCCAATCACAGCTGTGGCATAAGGACACCGGTACAATGGATGCAGCTAAGTCATCACAAGGGAACTCTGGTTTAACTGTACGTGCTCTGTACTCAGAAAAAAGTCAGATTTTTGAGATGATGGGGCCTATTCTTAGTGATGTGTGCTGGACTAACCGGTATATATTAAATGGTGTGGAATTAAAAATGAGGTTCTGGCCCACTTCACCAAATTTTCATTTAATGTCAGCTGCTGCTACTCCAGATTATAAAACAGAGATAACCGACGCCTCTCTATCTGTCTGCATGGTTGACCCCTCAGCTTTTTTATTGCTTGAGCATCAGAAAATAATGGAAAAAAAGAACTGGGCTGCTTTGTATCCTTACCGTAAAACAGACGTGAAGAAATATTCAATATCTAAAGGTCACTATTGTTTCAGTGCCGATAATATTTACTTAGGCAACGTACCGTCCAGACTCATCTGTGGGCTAGTCTCAGAAAAAGCATCAGTAGGAGCTTATGATAAAAACCCCTTTAATTTCCAACATTTTGATCTAAAATATTTGAACCTTACTGTAGACGGTGAAAGTGTCCCTCAGAAAGCACTTCAAATGACATTTGACGCCAACCACCACAAATCATCTTTCTTAGAAGCCTATATGGCTTTGTACGGTAGAGAGCGTTTCACAGATGGTCGGGACGAGGGGTTGTATATAACTCGAAGTGAGTTTCACAAAGGTTACACATTATTTGCTTTTGATTTGGAACCTGATATTCGAGAGGATGCTGATGGTAGTGTATGGCCTACTATGAAAAAAGGTAACATGAGAATACAGCTTAATTTTTCTAAAGCTTTGCCTGAAAGTGTCTCTCTTGTTATCTTTTCCACTTTTCCATCTATTTTTAAAATAGATAACAACAGAGCTGTAACTGTGGTCAAATAAAAAAATTAGCTCAGGGTTTATTACTTTCTCATATAGGTTACACTCTGCATGATTATTATATGTATACATAGCTGATCGATGTTCATATAAACTAGGGGTATATTAATTATAGCATACTATTTTATCGTCTTAACTCTTTAAGAACTGAGATATGAATTTATACTCAATACTTTAACTTTATAACAAAAGCTGTATGTTACTTATCTAAGCATTAATATGTATACGTAGCTGATCGATGTAGATATATTAACTAGGGTATATTAACTATAGCATACTATTTTAGCATCTTAACTCTTCTAGAACTGAGATACGATATTTATACTTAAGACTTTAACTTTATAATAAAAGTTGTATGTTACTTATCTAAGCATCATGGTCGAGATAGAATCCTTTTATTATTCATATTTAAAGCTTATTCTTAACTCTTAAATGCTGAGCAATTGTGTATAGGGATTCACAAAGAATATATCAGATTAGACAATGAAAATCTTTATGCCTTTTCAACTACCAAAGGAATAAAAAAAAAAAATTCTGATTTGTTTTGTTCTTTACCAATAACACCCTATACCCTCACAACAAAAGCAAACATAGAAATACCTATATGTTATCAAAGAGCAAACGTCGACGCACACGTCCTCTATTGCTGACAGCAGGACTGTCATCAGTCCCATATACCGATTCAGTCTCTACTCTGCGGATTTTAGCTGGTCCTTGCACATCATCTACTGTTAAACAGGTATCCTCACTCTCTCTCCTCCTTTTTCTAGACCTCGTGTTCATGGCAGGAGTGTCAGCTGTTCCATATACAGACTCCATGTCTATGTCAGAGGAACGGCCACAGTTACGAAAGAAGGGAGGATTTAGTATTCCCCTGTGTTTAGATCTAGTATTTTGAGCTGGAGGGGTGTTATCAATAAATACTGGTTCAGTACTTACACATCTTTTACGATTACGCCCGAGGGTTTCAGGTGAGCATCGGGTTAAAGTAGGGGGTGAAAAAGTAATACCTTCAGACCCAGTTTGAACTATAGGAACCTGTGCCTGTTGTGTCTCAGGCTTTACATCCGCTTCTGAATGGCGGGGGTGTGTTATCCTAACGTCTGTCTCAGAGTAAGAGACTTCATGTCCTGTTATACTCTCTGGCTCCCCACTACTGTCATACCCAGTGTTCTTGAGCGACATCTCAGGGGAGGGTGTAGTAGGTGTGACAGTTATACCTTCAGAGCCAGTCTGATCTCTAGGAGTCTGTGCCTGTGGTGTCTCCGGGATTACATCCGCTTCTGAAGGATGAGGGTCTGTTACCTTGGTGCCTGTCTCAAAGTTAGAGTCTTCATGGTTTGTTATATTCTCGGGGTCACCACTACTTTCACACACAGTGTTCTTGGATGGCATCTCAGGGGAGGGGGTTGTTGATGAGGCAGTAGCACCTTCAGAACCGTTTTGATCAATAGGAACCAACACCTGTGGTATCTCAGGGTTTACACCCGCTTCTGAAGGATGGGGGTCTGTTATCTTGGTGCCTGTCTCAAAATTAGAAACTTCCTGAATTGGTATACTCTCTGACTCACCACTACTATCACACACAGTGTTCTTGACTTGCAGATCAGGGGAGGGCGTAGCTGGTGAAACAGTTTCACCTTCAGAACTGGGATGATAAATAGGTGCATGCACCTGTGTTGTCTCAGGGTTTACAACAGCTTCTGAAGGATGGGGGTCTGTTATCTTGTCACCTGCCTCAAAGTTAGAGACTTCATGATTTTTTTTACTCTCGGGGTCACCACTACTATCACACACAGTGTTCTTCACTGATATCTCAGGGGAGGGTATTGTTTGTGAAGCAGTAATACCTTCAGAACCGGTTTGATCAGTAGGAACATGAGCCTGGGGTATCTCAGGGGAGGGTATTGTTTGTGAAGCAGTAATACCTTCAGATCCAATTTGATCAGTAGGAGCATGAGCCTGGGGTATCTCGGGGTTTACACATGTCTCTGAAGGATGGGGGTCTGTTATCATGACACCTGTGTTAAAGTTAGAGACTTCATGGTTTGTTATACTCTCTGTCTCACCACTGTTATCACACACAGTGTTATCGCCTGTCATCTCAGGGGAGGGTGTTGCTGGTGAAGCTGATGAAAGTTCTTTAATTTCAGACCCCATGGGGGGTATTTCAATTTCCCTCTCAACTGGTTTTTCCTGTGTTTGATCACAATATAGTGATGTACAGGATTGTGCAGTCTCTACAATCGGCGAACACGCACTAGAGGCTGTCTCAGGCTGCTCAGCGCCGACGTCTTCACAGGGGGCACCGCTCTCCTGAGCTTGGGGGGCGTCTAAAATGAAAATATTGAACGGCGTGAAATACTGCACCGGGGTGAAGGCTGCTTGCTGCATGTAGCGTAGCCATCGTTTATGACGCCCTACATCTTCGTTCTTCTCCTCATCGGTACCAAGAAGCCTGAAAAGATGAAGACATAGAGATAGAGTAGGGAAGGGGGGGGGGGGGGAAACTAAATCCTATATCGGTGTTTCCAGTACTCTATTATCTGTTGTGATCGCTTCATTGAACATGATAACCCCGAAAACAACACGCATTACTCCGGTCAGTTGGGGGTGCTCCACTCTTGTTCATCGTCTAAATAAACCATCTGATAATTAAGATGAGTTTCTTACCTTTTTAGTAGACGTTTAGCTTGTTTGAAAGGGCGTATTAGAGTATTCATTATCGATCTCTTTTCGATCGTTTCCATCTTGCTGAAAAACACCGGCGTCTGAGGCGTCCTTTGAGTAGTTCTAAAATCACCGCTAGATGTCGCCCTACGTTGTACAGTGATTTTAATAGTAGAGATCCCCATGAGGTGGCGCCTCTGAGCTAGTGTAGGCTTCATTTCCCGCCTCATCATTCTCTATCTCAGCGTCCTTTAATCCCCTTACGGATTTACATCAGTTAATTGACCTAGAAATGACCTTTCCGGGGTCATTGAGTTCTTTTATTTCAGAGCGGGTGTCAGATACCCTTCTGTTAGTCAGTCAAGGCGGGTCATCATATGCAAAGCATCAATATGCCTGGACTTAACTTTAAGCCCCGCTATGACGTTCAGCTGTTTGAAACTGAGGGATGTGAGGATTGTATGTGTGTCGTATATCATGTGAGCCCTACGGTATCTATGTGGCTATATTTCGAGGATCTTGATATAGACTCGTGTGTACGTGTTTTCGCGGTCAAGGAAGACCCTACGTATCCCGAGCACGAGGATCTTAACATTGAGATCGGCGATGAGGAGTGGTCTGAATTTATAGCCGACATGGAGTTTATATCAAGACTTTTAGAAAAAGAGTGCCCTGTGTTCACTCGTTTCTTCATAGAAGGGCTTGTTGCGGAAAAAAAAAGTGATCACATGTTCATGATCTATTCAGATGACGAAGAGACCAAGTGCTTTGATCTCACAAGACTGGAAATGGCAAGAATCCTAGATATGATATCTCATGCCAATGCCCACGGTATAGACTTTTACAAAAGTAAAGTCACTCAAGGCGGTGAGTCTTGGGAGGACAATTCTGAAGAACTTTAAACGGTGCATTATCATAACCCGTTTTATTATATGATAAATATCCCGACTACAATTGAACTGCTTTTTTTAGGATGACATCAAGATTTCATATATCATGTAAAAACAGAACATCACTTATTTTATTTTTTCAAACAGCTTTATTGTATTTTTACCATCACCATACATCTACCAAATAGTTACACAGGAGTAGCATAGTAGTTAGATATCAATCAGCATGTTACATCAAGTTAAGATGTCTGTATCGGGTTGGAATCCAAAGGGAACTGTCTCACCATCAAATAAAACATAACGTTTGGAAAATACACATTGAAAACATTTTAGTTGTTCAATAGTACGTATAGTAGCAGACTTTTTGTCTCTTGAAATGAAACTTTTGTTAGAAACAGACAATTTCATTGATTTGTACGTCTCTTGACCTGCTCTTGACCTTAATTCAGTCAGAAGCATGTCTTTCATGCTAGCAAAATTAATCGCCTCACTCACACTATGGGTCAGGTTAATACCTTTGACTTTACAAACAGTTTCTTTCACTTTACCCTCTTTATCACATAGCCTGTACCCATAGCTTTTCGGACCTGTAGACACAAACTCATCTATGAAAGCCCCTTCAGGCAGCTCATTCGTCAGTTCACCTAAGAAATCGCCTGTAGGTGGTGTGTATTGGGGTTTTTTAGGATCAGTTGGAACCTCTGATTTGAAAATAACACTATCAGTATCGCAATACATAACACGGTCACCCAGGAGAGACAGAATAGAATAAAGTTTCAATCGGGCATGAGCAGTGGTGTATGCTGCTATAACCACGTTAATTTTATTGTTAGGTTGAACGAATTCTTTTTTTGATTTATATTCTACAAAAACCATGTTATCATTTACTAGCTGAACATTAGAAATCTCTTTTCTTTTATCATTCAATAATCTGAAATATTCCGAAGGATCTGAAATATACTCTGATTTGGTTTGGTTTTGTTTTTGACCGAATTTTCCCCAGAAACTATTCAGTATTAATTTGGCAACAGCTCTCATTCCGGGATTATACTCTATTTGATCAGGATCTAAACGTATCCCTTCTTTAGCATAATATGTGTCAAGGTATTCTTTTCTGTCCTCCTCGGTTTTAACCCATGAAGGCCAACCACTTTTCTCCTGTTTGATTTTTAGAAAAGTGTTGATGTATTCTGTGAAGAGTCCGCCTTTTTTTGTTTCTGAGTCATATGTCGATGTTTTATCATAGTGCCATGCTTCATAGACCTTCACTATGGTGTACCCCATTTTTACAGCTGCCTGAAGCTCACATGAAACCCATGTACCGGTCAGCATTCGCTGGTCACTGTTGTGGGTGCAATGGTACGTCTTACCTTGGAAAAACCCATAGAAAGCAGAGAAATAATCCTCTTTATCACTTGAGCTGTGGTATATACTGTCAGCGGTGGTTACACATGTTCTACACAAAGTAAAATACAGTTTACCATTATATCTCATCGGTAACAAAGGGTGATATAAATTGGTAGGGGGGAGGACAGAGCATTTTATAAGTCCTTCTATGTCTGATATGTCCACACTCTCAGACCATTTCTCTGCAGGAATTACACGATGCTCTCCTGAGGGGTATTTACAATATTTATTTACATAAGGATATAAACTGGTGAAATCCAAATACTCCATTTTCTCACCTGGTCGGCATTTATAATACGTTTTAGTAGAGTCAACTCGACCGCCGTAAAAAGCATCCCTAGGTTGTAATGGCTCTACTATAGAAACACCTTTCATAATTTTAACATATTTCTCAGTTTTCATTAAGGTTTCAAACTCACAACTCCACATAACCTCAAGAGTAAAACCTCTATCTAGTACATCTTGATCTCTCCTAAGGGTATTTTTATATAACACACCCATGCTTTTTCCTAAAAAACCATTGAAAAGATGTCCAGGATAGCATTTATCATGGCCGTGGATGAAACACCCGTGAAATTGATATACAGTAGATGTTGGTGCATGGTACCCATCAACCTTATGACCTCTCAAAGAGTACTCGCCTTTCTTTGATCTGGCATGTCGTAGAGTTATACCTGTGCTCTTTTCTATATATGTCAACCATAGCATGCTCTGCATAGAGTGATTGTCATAAGGCTTATAATGAGCTACTACCGGTATTGTCTTATCCTTAATAAACATTGTTCTATAGATAAGGTTACATGTAGATGCTATAGTCAGACACTTCTTGAAAGGGTCTATTTTGTGAGACCTCGATATGTTCAAAAAAATATCTCTGAAACTAAGGCAGCCACGCCTTAGTATAAATACGTCACTCTTACAATAAGAAATGAGCTCATTCTTTAAATTGAAATCAGTCTTTAGATTTTGACTGTACCACTGCATAAATTCCGAATATACTTGAGGTTTCATATTTTCAGGGACATAAAAACTAGGGGGTGGTAAAACATTCTGATCACAATTCTGATTTGATTCTGTATTAAACAAATGTGGAAAAAAACCCTTCTTTAACTCTGTCAGGTTGAAGGTACGAGGTATTTTAGCCAGAGCCATTGGGAGAAAATTTAAGGAGTCTATGAAACGTATGTTATATGGTGGCACTTCAAGACTCATTATTTTACCCCCGTTGTAGACAATTTTAGGTTTCAAAGATTTTGAATATATGTAGGTCAAGATAAAATAGGAGTCATACCCACGAAAATTGTGGCAGATTATTCTACTGTTTGAATGTTTTTTAACAAAAAGCCATTGACAGAACTTATCTACACACCCCTCGCCATAGAACACATGTTGATGAACACCGCAGTTTGAGCATGCCATGGTTGAGTCAAATTCCCTGTTAGCTTCCCCAGATTTTATACAGGTTTCACAGACACGCTCAGCTATACACAAATTGGGTATATGTCGACCTGTTTCCTGCATGCATTCTACATCAAAAAATATATAGCTAGAGATTTCATTTTTTTTAGCAGTTAGATTTACTGATTTTTGAGTATGATCTATCTTACGAATGTAACAAGTATGGTCTAATAGAACATTGTAGTCTATGTGACATATCGAGCATTTCTTTGTGAAACAGACATGGGGCTTAGACACACCTTGCTGGAGGCACTCCTTATTTTTTCTCCTTAAGAAGAGATCACAGTTGAGGCATTTATGATAAGTTTGACAGACAGATTTCCTGTATTTTTTTTTTCTACCATGTGCACGGGTGGGGTACTTTTTAGCATGTAATTCAAAGCAGTTAGGTCCTTTGAAACTTCTGTTGCATTTTACACAATACACCCATTCAAAACTGTCTTCAGTTTCATGTTCATGTCTACACATTTTACACGTGTTTTTACATGCGTGTTGATAAAAATTTTTTGTTGCTGTGTAACATGTAGTACAGAAATGACCCCGTCTGAAAAATCCTGGGAGGCTAGTCAGTACATCGTAATGCATATCAGCATGATATAAACTGATGACCTTAGGAGATTTAACCCGATTGTCATAAATGATTGAGTTGAGGTGATCTTTAGAAACCACTATAATACGGTACCCCTTCATCCCCCTGCTCAGTTTAGCAAACATGGGGAGAGTTATAGCTGTATTAAAGAGAATTCTAGATTTTCTATATAACCTTTTCACCAGTCTGTCCTGCAGTGCTTTATTTAAGCACACTTTTTTCACTGCAGAGTTAAAGCGATTTCCACTGCTATCGGCTAAAACCTTACCTATCACTAAAGCACGAACAGCACACGAATTATCTCTGTTCCTCACATAAATAACACATTTCTTTTCTTTCATCATATGTGTCACAATGTCTCGTCCTGATCCTGAGGGTACTTTAATGTGTGTGACTGTAATGACACACCCCTTATTGAGATCAAAGGATGTGAAGCTTTGTAGCACCCTATCTATCTCACTCAATATATCCTTAGCATTAATGTTGCTCACAGCATTGAAATGTATCAATATAGGATAATCTATAGACCTACTATCTATTGTTATTCTAACAAGATCATCAGACCCAAACTTTCTGGTTAATTCCTGTACCAATTTATCAAAAACATCATACAGACGTTGAAGTACATCTTTCATGGACTTAAACTTTTCATTCATGTCTAGCCTGAAAGTATAGACAGTGTGACGGATCTGAAACTTCTTGGAAAACTGCTCCTTTATACGTCTCAAAGAGTACAATCCCCTAGAGTCAAATCCTTGCCCTTCGATGTCCTCCTCCCCAGATTCCTCTTTGTCCCCATCCCCTACTGTTCTACCTCCCTCAGGATTGTCAGGCTCTTCATCTTTACCAGCCCTATCGCCACCAATGACTGAATGACGTCTCTCCAGATGTAGGTTAAGATTACTACCTTTAGCAAACCGTTTAGGACATAAATGACATTTATGCTTCTTATGTTCATTAGGATTGTCGTCATCTGTAGACTGAGCGACAGAAGCAGCCTTGTGAGCTTTAATATGTTTGTTAAGAAACCCCAATTTTTTATACTTCTTTCCACAGGTGGGGCAGCTAAACATGGTTGCTGTCTGTTCTTTACCCACTTCCCCCTAAAGATCACGCAAAGTTTTAAACTGGGGATTTGATATATCCGCTATATTCTCTATGATGCCCTTTAGAATGGGATCTGACCGGTATGAATCTCTTAAAGAGACACAGGTATTTACAAGCCAGAAAACATCGGATCTCAAAGCATAGACATCACCAGTGAAAGAGTGAGTGCACCCCACTGAAGAACCAAAGAACCTTTTAAGCTCTATCACGAGAACATGGAAGAACAGCTCTTTGAATTTTATGTCCACATCCCTCCCGATTTTTTCTGCTTTAAAAAGGGTGGGGAGGCAGATAGTTTCAAAATGGTGCGTGTTACCTGAGAACACAACATACAGACATACTATCTCCTGTGTGTCCACAACTGTCAGCAAAGACCCGGATATCCCGCTCCCTATCCTTATACCCTGTTTAGACTGCATGAGATAATGCAAATCCCTCTTTTCAGAATACACTTTTATTACAACAAGAGTAGTCACAAGCCTTTTGATTATCTGTAAAAGTTCCAAAGACCTACTGAAACATTTGTTTTCAGACAAGAGAGACCCTAAACGTCTATATAGATTTGATCCTATTTTATTATGAACAGCGTCTAGACAGTCACTGATATCAAAAAGTCTGTGGTAAAGGTTTTTAGGACTATTCAATCTGTCTATGTAGTTGAGTGTTTCACCCCATGGGTGTAGTGAATCAAAACGTTTCCTGATGAAAACCTTCCATGTTTGTTTCCGTCGGAGGAGAGACCATACTTTACCGCATGCTATGCTAAACCTGTGTAAACTCTTTCTATCCGGTTCTAAATAAACTAATATACCCCATATGATATCTAAAGGGAGGTCACTAAAGGTCAAAGACGAACCAGAGCTTTCCATATCATGTAACTACCTCTGACACTTATGAAGCTAACTTTATATAAAGAACTGTTTTAAAGCAAAATACCTATCTATTCCTACACGTCAAACATGAAAACTAAATCCCTCTATACCTGAACATAAAATATGCCTCTCTTTTAGCTTCAATCCACCTTACTCAATCATTTATAACCATAGCACAGAGACATGATCATTTGGTACTACAGAAAAATAAATGAGATTCACCTGATCAAGCATGAATAAAGGTGTTAGACGTTCTCAGAATCCAGCCTCTCAATTTTGGAGTTGATGACACTCATGTTATCGCACAGGATGTTCCACTGGTTAACTGTGAGCACTGACCCGCCCTTCTTGATTGGTTGCCACAAGACCGAGTTCTCGTCCTCAGGATCACCAGCAGTTTCAATCCTCAGTACCGTGTAAATCGACACCAGCGGCTCTCCAATGAAGTCAGAATTAACTAACACGCATTTCCTTTTAGAAAAAAAGAAAAGAAAAATCAGATAAATGACCATACCTGACATAATACATTCTCATAAAATGATGAAAACCAGATAGACTCTATCTTGACTACAGTTCAATCAATTATAATATACCCTTCTTCTCGTGAGAAAACCACTGTAGAATATTACTCATACATTTAAGGTTTTCTTTAAAATAAGTTAACATTGTCCATTTCGGTGTTATGATATGAGGTATGATGATTCTTCCAATTACATATGCTATTATGTAGTGACTCTCAGTATGCATGAGAGGGTAGAAAAGATACAGCACACACACACACACACACACACACACACACACACACACAAATAAAACAATAAGAACCTACCTGTAAGGCTTGGCGATACCCCGACGTATGAATTCAGGCTCCAACCAGCACAGGATGTCTGACCCCCTCTTAGGTCCTCTGACCATAGGTTCAGTTTGCTGTGGAGAAGCACTGAAAAGACTAGATCGGGGTCTAGGTCTCGGGCTCGGGGTAGATGCCCCAATTGGACTATCAGGTCCGTTGGGTGAAGCCCTCACAGGTGATGACGTCCTAAATGGGGTAGGCGCCCGAGGGGGTGTTGATGGGTCTGCGGGAGCAGATGAGGCTGCAGCAGGTCTGGGTGATGAGGGGCGTGACTCTGCACCTCCTCCTCGAGCTTTAGGTGTATGAGCAGGCTTTTTTAGAACTGCCTTAAGCTTTTTCTGCACTACAGGTTTTGGGGGTGGATCAGCAGTGTCAGACTCCGTCTCCTCAGCCTCCTCCTCGTCCTCCTCCTCGTTATATACTATAGCTCTGACAGCTTTCTTCTTAGGCTGAATGAAGACGTCATCGTCACTAGGCATGTCATGTTCCCAGCATGATAAGTTGTCAGGCTGCTGTACTGATGGTTCCTCCTGGGGGGTAGGAAGCTCCTCCTGGATGGTCGGGGGTGGGGTGTTCTCAGTCAAAGACGCTGTAGGTGCTGTCCTCCGAGTCTGCTTCCTTTTCAGAGCTGGCTGAGGGTAGAGGAAAAGAAGGGAAAAGAAAATCAGAATTAAAAGCGGGTATAAAAATATCAATTATGGTGAAAAATGTTTATCTTAATGAATTAAAGTGAAATGCTTATCTACATGAAAAGTGTGAAAAAATGTCAGCAACTTTCTACATCTCTCTAGTGTATGTGCGTAACTCCTGTGTGCTATATAGTAATACTGTAGTCACAGACTGAGAAAAATATAAATAAAAGATAAAAAAAACATACCTTAGACATGTTGATCGGTAAGGAGAGTGGAGTATCAGTTGAGAAAAAAAAAAGCTGGCACTGATCAAACTGAATCTGGTGAATATCTCACTCTGACTGTGATGATGTGAATTTTGTCTACAAAAAAATTGTAGTGATAAAATAGAGAAGCCCCGCACTGTATTTATAGGGAGCTGTGAGCAGTCATGAGAGACCGACCATCACCATGCGTAAGACCAATAGGAGACCCTATACAGGGGTAAGCCCCGCCTTCCAAGACCCCTGAAGTGGTAACTGCTTCCAGTGTCCATCTGAACTCCAGGTTCATCACATCAGCCCCCTCACCATACCCTTACCATATGGTCAGTTACAGGACGCGCGAGGGTGGCGATAAACATTCACACACAGGTTACAGCAGCAATAAAACAAGCTTTATGATACACACAGTGTCGCCTCCCTGTGCTGCCACTCCCCATTCGGCGTGTGATATTACCCCACTCCACTCTCTATTTAGTATCAACACCCCGGTGAAAGAATAGGTCAAGACAGTAGAGTTGACTCCAACTCTTCTCTTCTAAAGAAGAAAAATAAAATAAAAAATAAAACCCTATTTATGTATGTTTTATGAAGAGGTTGAACATAGACATCCCCTATAAGTGCGTTTTGGTATTAGGTAGATTATTACATAGGTAGATCATTAAATAGGACCTCCTGCTATGACACCTATGACGTAGGGTATATGAAACATGAATGTATAGACGCAATGCTTCAGAAGCGGGTGGATGAGCGGAGTTTACACAATTAAAATCAAGGGTAGTTATCTTGTAGATTCTATGGGTCACTGAATGTTTCAATTATAGTGTAAAGGTTCGTTAACTTTCCAAGAAAATTAACAACGTACCACTGATCTTTTAAAATTAAAACTTTAATTAAGGCGGGGTCAAGTCTATGTATGAAGACTCTGATTGGATTACAGATATGCACTCTATAAACCGACCGGATATCCACAGAAGGAATCGACAGCGAGATCAACGGAGCAATCAATGATCTCTGTCAGTGGAATACCGGCGATGCGACAGCATGATGACACTATTACGGATATGTGTATTTGTTTTATTCATGCTGTGCTTATCGCCAGCTTCAGGAATGTACCCTTGTGGGCCTGTGTCAAGATGCCTCTGTTTCCCGGGTACAGGTACCATCTTGTGCAACGGGTTAGATCTGACTTCAGTACCCACGTTGGGTGCGGGGTATGCGCGCTATTCAAAGCTGGTACTGAGATACAATGCTATACGTCACGTGAATATTGATCGGGTGTATGAAGTGCTGGATGTTAGAAACAACCCCATTATATGTAGGAAAAAGCTGCCTGCCTGGGTTCTGCAAAGCTCATGTAAGTGGTCACCTGACACCCATGTAAAAACGTCGGAATCTGAGGGGTCTGAAACAAGAGACGTAATATCTCAAAGCGGTGTCCAAGAATCGGAGCACGTAACGTCGCCCTATTCAGAAACTCTTTCTAAGGAAACTCAGCCCACCCTATACACCTCGACGTCGGCATGGAACACTCAGGACTCTCCTGATTTGTCTACATCTATTTCTGAGAGCAATACCGTGGTTGAAAACAATTCTCATCAGGAAATTGTATCATCCGAATTACCTGAAGAGAGTACCGTAAATCTGTATGATTCTAGCATTAGAAGCAGTAGCGTGACCCCGACACCTGAAGAACCCCCAACAAATACCGTAAAATTGTATAACTCTGTGCCTTATAGCAGCAGCAGTGGTGGTCGCTATGGTGACAGGGGTATCAGCGACAGGGGTAGCAGCAGCATCACCAGCAGCACCAGCAGAAACAGTACCATCAATAACCATGACCACAACTCCAAAGAAATTATGCCTGTTACCGTAAAACTTTCAGGTTTTAAAAGTAGCGATACCCTGAACTTAATTAACCCGAGCACTCCCAGTGATACAGATGAGGGTTTACCTCTAAATGATTCCCTTTACCTCCATGAGCCGGACTCTTCAGAAAACAATGGCCTGATAAAAGCTGATGTTATGAAAAGAAATGACTATATGAAAAATAATAAATTCAAAACTCTTAGTCTGAAACCAGTCAACGGTAGCGATGTGACAATAGGGATAGGTATATCAAGGAACAAAACACATGTAGCCCTTAAGGGTTCTGTGGAACTCCATGTTCCTATATTATCAGCTATAGGTGTTCTGATAGTTGCTATAACTATAATAACATTACTGATAGTGCGAAGAAAAAGACCCGGCAATATCCTGGATAATGTAAATGACAATCTGAATGCAACTATAATGCAGCTTCTACCTCACATGATACCTAACTGGCTGTAAGTATTAAGATTAATTTTTACTATATACTCAGATATTCATCCTTTTACCGAAAAAATCCTGTAAAGATTTCTGTGGGAGGGTAAAGGATTCTTTGTTAAAGATATATTGTAATAAAGATATATTGTATTAGCTCTAAAACCAGGATTTATCTCCTGAATAAATAATGACAATAAACCACTTTTTATTTTCATATATTTATTGAAAATATTTCTTTGTTTCTAGTTCACCAAGTATCACATCATACAGGTCTCCTGTGAGAGCTTTGAACGCTACAACAGAGGTGGAATTAAACGATACAACAGAAGTCAAGGTCCCCATCACCATCAGGTATATAAATGAAAAAAAATATAGAAAATGAAAAATATATAGAATAAACTATCTGATATAATCCTAACCATCTACTGCACTATAGAAAATATTCTTTGATAAATATTGCATTCCTATAACACCATATATGATATAGAGTGACTATTTTCCCATGGCAATGAAAATGTTTTAAAACTGCATGCACTCTAAATCAGTATTTCGCACTTTTGAACTCTATGAAATATCTTTGTTTGTTTAAGGGTGGATAGTTCTGAGTTGAGAAACAGTAATGAAGAGGAAAATACTGGAACTCTGCACGAACCCCAACGTCATGACTGCTCAGCGGCTGCAGGCACGTCCAGTGACCCTACAGACCCCTGGAAGACGACACTGCCAGAATTGGACAAAAACGCCTCTGGGGATCATGAGACCGTCAAGAAGCACTGTGTCACGGAAAATTCAGTGGAGGATATATCAAAGAGAAATAATGGGCATGGTCACTCTCATGGTCATGTGAACATGACCTCTACTCCTAAACCTAGCAGTGACGCCAAAGACATGACGCCGGCTAAGGGGAATTGTAAAGTAGTGTTATCTAAATGGCATTCGTCGCCTGACTTCAGTGAGAGTTCCATGGTGTGCGAGACACCCACAGGGGTGGAGTACAAGCAGTTGAGGTCGAAAAGGGTTATGTTCAAAGAGTTTTGTAGAAATAGAAAAAACTGAATAAGATGCCATGTAGGACCGTGAGAAACCCCTACAGGAGTACTTCATAGAGTTTGGTCAATTTTAAGAAAGTCACATATTAAAGCCATTGACCTATCATGTCACCCCTAGTCAGTTGGTAGCATGCCACCAATCACAACTCTGACGTATTTTACACTGCTAATAGAGTGGTCATGCATTGCCTTTACCCTATGAGTACGGTATGATTCGTGAGGGTTTTACCCCATGCATGGGTTGAGGCTCTATGAGTGAGTCATTGAGCATGCAGTGACGCACTCTTGTTTTACCCCTATTCATAACCACTATACCCTATTGTACTAGTCCTTAGAGCGTTATTCTACCCCATGCTATATGTATCAGACCTTATATTATATCCGTTGTTCTACCCTCATACACTGAGGTGAAAGCTACAGTTTTACCCTATATGGATGGGGTATTCTACCTATCTTTCATGTAGCTTGTAGCTACATCACATGAGCAAGGGTTTTTCAAGTGAGCAAACATGATAAATTATAATATTACGCATTTACTTTACAAGTGTGCATGCTTAATAAGCTAACAGAGTACATCTAAATATTTTGTGAAGAGTGCTTGCATATATATTACGTTGATTTTCATAACATTTTAAAATAGAGTCTGACATGTCTGATTAACCATAATATGTCTCTCACTTTTAGCATTTACTTTTTCTGTAGCAAGTAATATATCATTACTTTTCTTAACGCAGACTCGTGTGTCATAGTAATATTGTTCACATATATATATATATATATATATATATATATACACATTGATTGCATGTATAGAAATAACCTTGATGTGTAGTCGTATTTAGCCAAGTAGCATTAAAATAAGAAGCTCCCGCTGGCGTATTCATGAAGCAGGCGGTATAGCGGGCATCGAGGGCTTGTGAGGATCTCGCGTCCTCTGAAAGGGGTTACAGTTCCTAGAACCCGCTGCTTGATGCGATCCGCAATAACTGAGGGTATGAGAACGTATAATTCCTTCAGGATGATAAGAACCTGACCCAGTCCTTCCATGTCATCATAATACTCAGTGTAGAACACTCCAGGACCCACTTCCTTCTTAATCCTCTCTACAAAAGTTGCTGTTATCATGTCGATGCATTGACTCTCTAGAGAGAATCTTTTGGAAAAATTATATTTTTTTAGAATGCGCATAGCTTCAAAAGAACACTTTGCAGCTTGGGCGTAGCGAAGTAATCCTGTACTATCCAGTGCTGCGACTATCTGACCCTGATGGAAGAAGTCCATTCTAATGTCCATAGTCTCCAGAAAATGGGATTTCATGTACTGTGATCGGGCTATTTCATAATAAACACGGTACAGCCTTTTTTTGTCATACCAGCCATCAATGTAGGGGTTAAGCAGAACCAGTTGCATCTGAGCAGTGTAATAATTGACAGGGATCTTTCCATACCCACAGAAAATAACTCTCAACGCGTTAACAAACTCCTCACAAGTAGTTTCTTCTTTTTCCTCAAAATTAAAGTCTCTTAATTCTTGAGAAGTTGTAGCACCGTACAGCCCGTTCATGATGTATGCAATAAGAGAATTTTTTCACTCTTCAAAACACAGCCTTGTGAAAAGAAAAGAAATCTCAATAATGAAATAGTCAGTAATGGGTAGCGGTTCTTCAGGAATACATGTACTGCCAGCTGGCGAGAAAAAATTACACTATGAAAACGCCGAGCCATCAATTCTATGAGGGGACCTTCAGGGAGAGAAACAACCACGCTGCCGTCTTGCGTTCAAACTTTGAACTACATCTATGATGATGTGACTCCCTAATACCCTGTATGCTTCCGCCACACCCCACACGATGGCGCCACTATTTCATCTAAACATGATTATAACATTTCTCCCTGAGTTACCCTTAAAGTATTAGTTAATAAGTAGTAATTCATAGTTATTAGTGTATCAGTTATTTCTTTGATAATAAAATTTTAAAAATATGTGAAATGAATTACCTTTTTATTTCTAACAGGTTCTAAAATGATGATCATAGATTGCTCGTACCATAAACTAAACTCCTGAATGCTATATATGTAAACGTGACTACCATTGGGATGCATGTAGTAACTGTAGGTATGATTCACATGTACACGCACCCGGGTTGTTCTATTTATTGGGCAAGTTAATGTAAATAGGTCGGGGATACCCCAGGTTCTGACAATGACGTAGTGTAGAGGTCATCTGAGGATAGATTTTCACGCAACAAGTAGCGATTACTGGCTTAAACCTTGAAACCACCATAGAGGGAATTCCCCCTAGAACCTTATAGCTACTCAGGAACGCATCATTCCCATTAGTCACATGGTGCACCGAAGAGGCGCTGGCGCGTCTGCTTGCCAGGACTTCATTGGAGCATCATGCCGATCCCCTGAGAGCGTATCAACTATATAGGGTCGGCATGATGCCTGAATATAACTCTCTTCACCAACTTAATCTGGTGTGGTCGTAGCAAGCTTGAATGATGACATTAGTAAGCACAAGCATGACCCTTAACCTGGCACTCTTTAAACACATGTTTCAGACTGCAAAAATGCAATCTATGCTTGAAGAGTGAGCCGTTGAGGTTTGCTTAAAGGGATTAGTGTTAACTAAATTCAGACTTGAAGGTTTGCCTATATGTCATAACTAAATTCAGACTGGGCAGTTTGCTTAAAGGTAGAATAAATATGTGATAAAAGTATTTTAGACTTGAAGGAAGTACCCTAGTCCTCCTGTAAGTGCTTTTCATCTTCTTCGAGCAATGATTACAGGTGGTTAAATCAGAAGACTCATTAGAGGATATATATATATATATATATATATATATATATATATATATATATATATATATATATATATATTTAAGCTTTATTGATGCACGACTTGATTTTAGGCACTGATACAATTAACGAGGGCGTATATATGTATACGCCTGAGTTGATTGTATCAAGTGGCTAAAATCAATGAGTGCATCAAAAAAGCTTATATATGCCCTTTATACCATGGTTTCAACCTCTATATTAAGTATTTACCTTTAAAATCAATGAATTCTGATGTGAGTTGGGGTGGACAACGAGGACAATAACATTCAATTTCTACCATGTATAGGGCATTTCTGTCCTCCTCGTGTTTATGCAGCAAAGAATAGGCCTTCTTCATGCTCCAGCCATGTTTAAATAGATGATTTTAAACCTATATTTCCTCAAAATGGCCATAATCCTATCGCTAGACGTTCGTTTTCCGAGAAGAAGATTAGTTCTATCAGTACACACCAGACGGCGGGACTGCACTGCATCCAACGCAACAGGGGATGTTGACACTGTGGCGGAGACACACAGCCAGTCCCTCACTTAGAAAGATTAAGAGTGTTTTTTTATAATATTTCGCCTTAATATCATAAAATCTATAAGAGTGCTACTCCCTTCGAGTTTTGTCGTCAGATTTGATATGTAAAAGCTAGAAATGCCTGATGTATTTTGTCGTCAACTCGCTGTCAAAGTTGTGTTTCTTTTCAGTGTCAACTACTGTACATTCTAGCCATGGTTAATCGAACGTCTTATCATTAAACTTATGCAAAACAAATATGCAAATCAGCAATAACCATGGTATTATGCAGTATAAGTGCATTGTACTAACTCTAAAGCAGCCCTCATGGGTGCAGACATAACCTAATTTACCCCCGATCTATAGGATAACTAATGGGCAAAGACCTGAGTGTGAAAGTTCCTGTCGAGAAAGTCCTTGGTACCTCTCATTTTTATGTTAGGCCGCCTTAAAAGGATTATCAGCTTTGCGGACACTTTTTGGGGGAAAAAAGGGTGAGGGAGGGAGGCTTTTTATTTATTTTTTATTTGGATTTGAAGTGACAAGGGAGGGGCTTTTTTATTTATTTTTATTTGCACAATATGATTTCCAAGACGCCATATATTTCCGTTATTGGGAAACTAACATCATGAATTCAATAAGTGCACACTGTAGATGATGAACTGGGGATTAGAATGCTATTTAAATCACGTTTCAATTCAAAGTACTTGCTGAGATTTAAACATTTTTGTTTTGGGAGATTTTTTCAGGGGATGCGGAATTTACAAACATTTTTTGAGGTTTTAAGAAATAAAAGACAAAAAGTCGGCCCCTTTTAACTGATGCAGGCGGTATCCGCAAAGCTGATAATCTTTTTTAAGTGGCCTTATATATATAGCACAGCCACCAGTGAACATCCAGTTCCTCGGGTGTACAGTGGACCGAACTAAAATGTATACTGCCCTGTGATGTCATGCAGCCAAAAGGAGGCCAAACCCCCGATCACCGTCTAGTGATAAAGACAACAAAGGCAATCCTCCCTATAGATAGCGTTCCACTATTGATGGTGATGTCACTTCCGGTAATACACCGAGATGTACGCATTTAGGACTTGAAGGGCTGTGTTTGGTCTATATTAGAGTTCAAAAGCATCGCAAACTTTTAAATAAAGCATAGATAAAGTGTCTAAACTGATGTGATTCAGAATATATGGAGTATAGGGGACAGCTCTTCTGTCCAGCATCTCAAAATATTTATCTAAAAATAAGTTAGAAATAATCAATAATTGGGTGCAGAAAATGTCAAAATGGGGATGGGTTCAAGCATATGCTTGTACCGAAAAACTGGGTTGGTGAACAACATCTGGATCTGGCACCCAGAGAGGGGGAAAATGTCCCTCTTCATGATTTTGAGTGATTTTGAGTGTTTGAAAGGAGAAATTCCACTTTTAAGGGTGTGTGTGTTACATTAGATTATAGTGCAGAATGTTTTGGTGGTCCGATACCTACAGATCGGCCTGACAGCAGGATAGGCTTACCATACTTGGAGGTGAAGGTTAGGTAGACAATCTGGACAATCCGGGTACTGCAGTTTATGTGGCGCCACCCAGAGGAACGACACGCTACGTTTATGCACACTGGATGTCTGTGTTAGCGATGTCAATGAATAATCTGTGTCCTGTATTGATGAGAAGGCAAACCTAATATAAAGTGACATGGTATGATTTATTTTTTATTTTTTTAAAATCCTGTTCAAATGTCTTCCACACAATGTAATGATATCATATTCAGGTGTTTGTAGACTATTTTCTGTTACCTTTGGTTGATAAGAGGGGTCCCCTCATGGGCGTGGACTGGTTACCAGGTTTAGTCTGGGTAGGTGTTATCCATATGCTATAGAAGGGTGAAAAACTAAAGGGAACAGTGCTGCCATCTGGTGCTTTTATTTGCTATGCACAGACCTTGATTACAGAGGTGAGGGGTTACTTTGGCAAAGTCACCACTCCAAAAGTAGGATATTGTGCTTAAATCTGACAATTCCTCCAAATAAATTTGGAGCTTTAATTATGGGAAAGGAGAGGAAATAAAGTAGGTGCCATAGAAAGTATGATCTATGTAAACATCCCGATTCATTTTTGAGAAGAATGATTTTTTTGACCCATGTGAACATCCCGATTCATTTTTGAGAAGAATGATTTTTTTAACCCATCCATCGGATTATGCCACTTAAATGGAAGCAAATTGTTAAAAGCTGTTTTAGGATTATGATCTGGGCCTTACGGCAATGCTCATATCATGCATTATAAAAAAAAAGATCATACTACAATGTAGATAGCTGCTGATAATCACCACCTAGGCAACATTCGAAACCATGTGTTAAAGCATCTAATGATTATAGATGTGAAATGGTTCTTCTCCAAAACAAAGGTTTATTCCTGTCCTGGTAATGAATCATATATACGGCGAAAGAGATGAGCATTTACAAACTAGTGGATATGCCAAGTTCAACTAAATACTTACATTATAGCAGGCTTTTCGTGCAAGACTCGGGTAGTCTCTGAAGGATCCATACTGTAGTTCCCCAGATAAGCCGCGAGTTCCATATGGTCGTACTTGTATCGTGAATCCTGTAAAGTCTTGATCACCAACCAGCCTCACTAAAATGATTCACGTTATAGATAGCCCCCTTGGCAAAAAAATAAATTTCAACGTTTGCAAACGTTTTAATTTGGTTTGGTTAAAAAAAACGTTTCTTTTACGTGAGAAAAACGTTCTTTTTAACCTAAATGAATTGTTTCAATACGCACATAAAAACTTTTTTGTGTACATGTTTTGACATTTTTTTTTACGTTCACAAAAGTACACGTTTGGGAAACTAATTAAAAGTTTTTTTAAAACTTTTTCTTTCTGCCAAGTGGGAGAGTTCCATAAAAAATACTCCAAACTGAGCTTTTCCCCCGAGATAGCCGCTTCCTGGAATCCTGCTATTGAGTGCAAAAAAAAATATTCAGTTTGCAGAAACTCGAGTATATTTCATGTTCTGTAGGTAAAAATATGCTATTTGGAGAATGTGAACATGGAGAATGGGAATAAGTTGTTCACCCCCCCCCCATCATTAGACTTCCCATACAGCTCTATGATAACATTCAAACATGAAATAAATAATCTTATTGTATTATGCTAGAAGACATTGCTTGTATTATTTCATCTCATTTCCTTCTTGACTCTACAACCATTCCCACCATTATTTGGTCTGGAAAATTCAAATGTGTTGTACGGCTTTTGGATTGTGGATTTTAATCATGCATGTAATATCTATGAGTTCCTTTCATCTTCAAAATCATGTAAACTCTAAAAATAATTTTCAGGATACTTTATAAATTTCTGAAGTTGAAATCAACTGATGCAATGTTGATTTTAAAAATCATAGAGCGCGTACATGTAATACATACTGCGTATTGTTGATCCGGCCTTGTATCTCCTCTTGTATATCTCCAATTTGAAAGGTGGTGGGGAAGTGGAGGGTTTGTTAATGCTATGAACTGGTCGTAACGTCTGACAATGTTCTACACCCTCGATGCCTCTTGCATACCCATACCCCACAGGTATCAACAGTAGGGTCACCAGCCCCACTGTCTGCCACATCCTGAGCCATAAACAGAAACAACAGTGTTTTATATATATATATATATATATATATATATATATATATATATATATATATATATATATATATATATATATATATATATATATAGAATATAGGGTGCACTCTGAAAAACTGAAAAAAAATGTTAAATCTAGCAGGGATCCATATAAAACTGAAGAGTGAACCACGGTATTTGAATTGCAGTGAACCAGTGTAGGTTTTACAGGAAGCCCCAGGTGGCAGTACAGTGGTACACAAATGTACAAAGAATCTGATAAATAATGGAACTTTTTTTTTATCAGTGCGGGTTCAGAGTCTGCCACAAGCTGGAATCCGGTCTGAGTGGAAGGTGATTCATAAACTACAGTCAAACGATTATCCCATTTGAAATTCATCAGATTGGTCAGGACAAAAATTGTGATGGTTTTGATGCTATTCACAAAATGCTCTATTGCATTTACTATGTAATAACTATAAATGATTACAATGAAAGAATTTTGTTTCTATGGAGGTAATTATTCTGAGTGTGAAACGATCGTCTTTTCAATTAAAGAACTTTCCATAAATTTTTATGAATTAACCCCCTGGGCCAGTAAATAGAAGACAATTTTATACGAAATATAGGGTATTTACCCCATTAATGAAATGCTCATGCTACAACTTAGTAACTCCCATCTTTGGAAAGTTTAACATGCCGACAGGGGGGGTGGAGCTGTGAGGAATGGGGGGATGCATCCCCTACACTTTTTCAGGATTAACCTATAGGTTATACAGAAAATACCCAAAATTTACACCCCATTCCCCGAACTTTTTTAGCTGCTCCGCCCCAACTGCTGACATGTCTGAGAGGCAATGCAGCAACTCCCATGCCGATACCTTTTAGAGTTGTTGAGATACTGACTGAAATGTAAGGGAAAGTGAAGACTTTTTTTGTGAAAGGGTGGCTGATGCATTAATGCATCATGCCTATTGGTCGTCATGATGCACCATTGAAGTGCTGGCAAGACTGTTCGGCAACACTTCATTGGAACGTCATTACCCTACAGGGTTGATACATATACTCCTGTAGGGTCGGCATGATGCTCCCATGAAGTGCTGGCGAGTAGTGCTTTGTTGGTGCATCATGACGACCAATGGGCATGATGCAATCCTGCGTCAGTGGCATTTGAAGGGTAAAAGATTGTAAAGGTTTTCCTATAGAACCTGCAGGCAGGATATGGTAGGTGTATGCACACACTAGTACTGCATGTGGTAATTCTACAGCTGTATTTTCAAGTTGTACAAACAGAGTGAAGACATGCTATAGATCATATATTTTATGAAACATGTCTACATATTGACATGGTATCATGAATGAATAACATCTAAATCAGTTATCTATATGCATGGATATATCCCTACATAGATATGTGCATAACTATTGGAATTAAAGTCTTACATGCTAAAAAAAACTTTCAGCTTAAATGTGAAGCTTTCAAATGTGCCCACCTCCGTGACAATTATCTAAATATTTTATATCAGTCTGGGCTGCTCACACTGATAACCCGGAAGGTCCGAAACTCGTCAGTGATGATGACTTTAGGTCCTCACATTGACAATACCTAAATCTACAACTTTAGGTGGTCAAAATGACCACTTTAGGTCGTCATCCTGATGACGTAAGTGGTCAGTATGATGACTCTGTATTGTCAGTATTGCCATACTGAAGACTTAGGTCGTTACTTTTACCAAATAAAGTAGTAGGCATCCTAGGCCAGATTTACTACCATTGACTGTACAAAGTATCGACCCAGATTATAAAACACAAATGCCAGGTAAGGTAGGACAAGTATGTTATTGCATGTCACTGGCTGTAATACTTCATCGTGTAATGGGCTTAAGAAAGAGACAGCTATTTATAATAAACATACACTACGCGCTGATGTTTGACAATTGTGTAATGGGCATACTGACGTGGTTAGCGGTACAGTATAGTTATTTAATACCGGTAACATAAAGCTGTCAAACTGTGAATTCATTGTGTAATGGACACACATGACTGCTCTAATGTACAGATGCTAAAATCCATTATGCTGGGGTACCACCATACTTATGCAATTTCATTGGTCTTATGACCATGTGATAAATAAGATGAATTTGACACCGGTAGGACACTATAGGAATTTAATAAGAGTATTAATTGAATCCAACTTCCCCACTGCCGTTCAGGGCCTACTTGGGGAAGTCATACAAAATTCTCAAGGTATTACGGGCAGGTTAGGTACTGCACAAAATTTTGAATTTATAGTTTTTCTCTCTTCTATGTGATTAATAGACTCAATAATACACTAGTTGGGCATAAAGGCATCAAAATATGAATAGTACTAGGGCTAAAGATCATTTTATTGACAATTATTTTAATAAAAAGAATTTCCATATTATGACTATGTCGGAAACATGGCTAGATGAACATGATATGACGTCTAAATATAGTATACCCGGGTATAACTTAATGAGGTGGGATAGGCAGTGGGGTACACGACCTACGAATCCGGATTTACCAAAAGTGGCAGGTGGTTTTGGTACTTATCGAAAAGAGAATCTAAGTTTTTCTGATAGTGAGTTTCCTAATTTAAATACCAGCACCAATGATATTGAAGCACAATAAGCACACTAAAGATATATTAATTGTGAATGTTTATAAGCACCAGATGGCACAGTGGATACTTTCAATACGGAGTTATGTAATATTATGCACAGAGCAACTTTGGGAAATAATTTTGAAGTTTTTGTGATTGGTGATATGAATATTGATTTCAACATTGATGGGGATGAAAAAAACTAATTTAGAAAGTGATATGAAGACTTATGGTCTATAGCAGTACATCAAAGAAATTACCAGATTCCGGGATACACATTCTACATTGGATCTTATTTGGAGTTGCAAGCCGCATCAGCGGCCCGGAGCGTAGCGACTGTAGCAACTCCATAATGTTTTCGGTTTTCTCCCTGTCACCTATGACGTCATTGGTGACGTCATGCTGCCTCAGTGACGTCACCCGCAGTGGCTAGCGATGTTGCCATGATCTATGAGCGGAATTAACTCCTATCCGTGGTCCTTGCCACATTCTTCTTGTTTTTACAAATAGTCATAATATCACTAAAGCCAGTACACCTAATGTCAATGTCAGTGATCATGAAATGATTTTTACCACTAGGATGACAACACAAGATGACAAAAGAGAATGGGTAAAATTTATTGGGAGAACTTATAAGAATTTTAATGAACAACATCTAATTAATGTTATGAAAAAATACAACTGGGTTGATATACTGAATTGTTTTAATTCCTAGCAGTGTTGGAAATTCAGTGGCGGATCCAGGATTTGGAAAAGGAGGGGGCGAGGCCCTAAAGGAGAGGGCGCACCCCCTATTTTTAAACAAATTTTGGTGTCCAAAATATCTAATTAAACTCCTCAGTACTGGGGAAAAGGGGGGGGGGGGCGCACGGCCCCCTCTAAATCCGACACTGCGGAATAATAATTTGGATAAGATTAGGGAATTTTCAGATGAGTTCTGTCCCATTAAGGAATTCCAAATTAAAACAGGTAAGGCTGAATGTTTCAATAATGAGTTGTTAGAAAGGATTATTGAGATAGGTTGTATGCCAAACACAATCAAACAAAAGGACAGTTGGATAAGCTACGTGCTGATTCAGCCACAAATAGGATCAACAATGAGATTAAAACATCCAAGAAAAATCATGTAACTACCAGTTGCAATGAAAACGCTAATAACTTGAAAAGGTTCTGGGAACATGTGTATTCAGTCTTACCAAGACTTAAAGGTAATGATAGCAGGATACATCTTACTGAAGATGGATGGCCTATAGAAGAATAAGATCTCCCTAATTATGTTAATAATTACTTTTGTGAAATTGGAGATAAACTAGCTGAGAATATAGATGAACTTTGGCAGTTTGATCGACAGCAATGTAATGCTACGGTAGACACTTGTGAAGTCACAGAAGATGAAGTAATTGAGTTATGTAAAGGCATCAGTACTACTAAGCCATCTGGTATGGAAAATCTCTCCTCAAAAATATTTTAAACTGCCCTTCAAGCTATACCTGAAGTATTAACCCATGTTTTCTAGGTCATTTTAAATAGTGGAATTATACCAGACTCCTGGAAAGAAGGTATTGTTACCCTCATATCTAAAGGAGGTGATAGAACAAAAATAACAAATTTAAGATCAATCACCGTTATACCCCTACAAGCTAAATTGCTAGAAAAAATTATTCACCGATGTTTAGATAAACACTTGTCAGCAAATAAAATTCTCTCAGATGGGCAGGGAGGCTACAGAGCTGGGTGCTGTACAACAGACACGATGGCTACATTTACAGATGACATTCTAGAAAATAGAAATAAAGGTCAATTGACTATAGCAATTTATGTAGATTTCAGTAAAGCATTCGATAGGGTTGACCATTTAATCCTACAAAAGAAACTAAATTTATATGGGATCAAAGGGAATCTATTAAAGAGTTGTTTGTCTATAGGAAACAAAGAACCAAGGTAAATAAAAAGATTTCTGAAAGTCACCCTGTTACAAGAGGAGTGCCACAAGGCTCAGTTTTGGGGAATATTTTCAATTGCTCAAAAGTCCTACTCTGTGTAGATGATACTGTTATTTATACATCAGCCGAAAACCTTGACACAGCTCAGAATAATTTACAACATGATTTGAATAACTTCAGTTTATGGTGTAAAAGAAATGAATTAAGCCTTAATATATAACAACAACAAAATCCACTATTTTTATCCCCTCTACTAGAGACAAAGAAGTCCTGAGACCCAATCCTCAAATAGATGGACAAAATTTGGAATATGTTCATACATATAAATATAAAGGTATAACCCTAGACAATAAGCTGAGCTACAAACAGCATATGAAGGAAATTAATAAAACAGGAGCATGTTGCTCCTATGGTAAAAAGAGCTGTCAGTAGGTACCCTCTTTACAATAGAAGTCATGCTCTGCTTCACCATTCAACTTACACTCACCACATTAGTCTGAAAAGTCACCTGCCTTGTTTAAAACAGAGAGAGCTGCACTATCAAGTACCTACTCATGTCAGACACTCTTTAGTATATTATACTGACTGACTTCTCCCAACTAGGTACCGACTCAACTCCCCCTTTTTTAGCACCATACTTGAAGGACCACTTGTGAGCAACAAAAGGGACAAGTTATAGTTACATGAAAAGAAAGGACGGGAAACGAGGGCATTTTTAGCCAGCTCTTCCTTTTACAATAGGAGCAACACCCTCCGCAGCATACACTCTTTCCAAAGTTAGGTACTATCTACCACATTCGGCACTTTTGAGGACATACAAAACCTCTATCTTACCTTTGTTCGATCAGGGTGATGTCTTACATGATGGTCACAATGTGGACTTACTAAAGAAGATGCAAAGACACCAAAATAGATGCATAAAAATTGCTACTAATGTTCCTTGGCTCACCCCCACTCTTGATATACATACTGAAACTCATATTCCCTACTTAAGCTTTAGGAGGGAAGTGCATATTAGAAATCTAGCCTATAAGAGGAGCACTAATAGAAACTATCAGCAGGAGTGTCACAGAGCCACTAGATTAGCAGATGATGTAGTCCTGCAAATATCAATGGCATATACGCGTCCGTGTGAATTATGAAACTGCACACTGTTATAATAGCCTGCCAAGTCAAACAAAAAAGATCAAAGATAAAGATGAGCTCAAGAAAAAAAACTAAAGCTCTATTGTCAGTTGTTATTGACAGTTTATTTTAATGACAAGTGTACCACTAACCAGCATGGTACCTTAATTATCTAAAAATCTTAAAACATATATTCATATATATGATTTGTTATTATTATAAACTATTGAATTCCTTTTGTCCTACACCCTACCATGCTCAATTACATCAGAGCTAAAGCCAATTCCATCAGGCAACAGTCTTCAACATCCAGACAGTGAAACCACAGCTGAGTATTAATTGTATAAAATTGCTTTTTATTTCCTGTCACTGACTGTTTACTTATAATGCATCATTGTAATATTATTACATTAATAGTTGCACTTGTAAATACTAAAAAATCTGCCATATGTTCCAAATGGTAAAAAGGAAATATGTATACACTGGAAGGGGATTATTACCAGTTACCATACAAACTGACCCCTTCCAGCTTTTGTTGCAGATGTAAATTGTTGTATGACTGTAAATAGTGGATTATGTCATTTCTCTGAATTGACTTGTAAATTACTGCAATAAAAGGTTTGTACCCAAAAAGAGTTGTAGACCTAGGTATTGTCAATCTGAGGACCTAAAGTCAACACCACTGACGAGTTCCGGATCTTCCAGGTTTGCAGTGCAGTCATCCAGGGTGTGAGCAGTAACACTTCTAATAGAAGTGAAAAAAGTGGAAGATGGATACAACTGTAGAACAATTCATCCCATGTGCGCTCAGGGCATCAGATGTACTGATAAAAGTACCAGAAAACACGGATTTAATCCATTACAGACCATGCCCCTCATCCTCATATTGCCCAGATTTATATGTCTATTGTACTATGGAAGGCACTATATGGGGCCTGTTTTCACGGCACTCAGCAGTGCAGGTAATATGCAAGTTTACATTTACAATATCTACTATAAGATATAGACCTAACAATGCTTCCTACAACATCCTCCCACAAACTTCACCTGTACTACATATACCCACCTTTGTAAGCTGAAAACGTACATATCCATTCTTTAGAAGTGGTGAACTGCAGGGTTCACTCCAGTGTATGAAGTTTCAGTGAGTGCCAAACCCAAATATGCACTGTAAAAAACATATCGTCGAAATAATGACAGAATCCTCATCCCAAAGTTGCCAGAGATCCATTGTTATTTTCACAGAGATTCTTTGTATTACCGTACCGTATCTGCACCTAGGGCTTCTTGTGTGAACTACCTTGGTTCACTGCTATGTAGGTAGTTACAGAGGTTCACTGTTCAGTGTGACAAGGAAGATTCAACAGGTATTGTTTACAGTGTGTGGATGAGTTGAGTACTGTGGCTTATCATCGTGTGCCCATACCAGACTGTCTGTGTAGTGATAGTGCAGGATGTTCGCCATCTGTAATCGGAATAACCACTTTATCTCCACTTCTATCTCATGAACCAGCGCCAGCTCCTGAATAGGTGCTGGTCTTGATTAACCCTGAAAGGGCCGTTGATGCATTGATGTATCATGCCGAACCTATGGGATCAACACACACACCCCTGGAGAGTCGGCATGATGCACCAGTGAAATAATGGCGAGCAGTCGCGCCAGCACTTCATTGGTAAATCATAACCACCAATGCGCAATGTTTCATAAAGTTTAAGAACCAGTTCTTGTCAAAATCGTGTTTCAGAGTTAGGTTTCATAAAAAAACAAACAAGTTCAGGTAAAGTAGATCTTGTTGTCAGAAAGTGGTATATTTTCAAGATCAAGGACAACACATTCATGGATTTATGTAGATCCAATAGTAGATATCTTACATCTTGTTTTGTGGTATATTTTGATCTGGAGTTACTTAGATAACTTGAACACCTGAAAAATTCTTGCTAAGAGTATGCTCAACATTTGCATCAACATTTTAATAGTTCATGAAAACGTGGAGTGTATCTTGAAAACATGAACCAGTTGTTGAAATCATGATGTATTTAAAATGGTATTGGAAAAGAGGGGGGTAACGGCCTGCAACCCCCCCCCCCCTCACCCATCATTGGGGGAAGGGGGGGGGGTGGCTGAATGTGTCTGCCCCCCACCCCCACCCCATTCAACATTACCATCAAATGAATGTAGACATTGGCTCACACATTCATTCATAGGCCAAGCTGCTCACACTATAAAGAATATCAAGGGCGTGGGAAGCAGTTTCAGAGTGAGTGGGACCAGGGAGGTTTTCTGCAATTTTTTACCTCCCTTTGCTTGACCTTTTGGTTTTGACCTTTTGAGGAGTTGGCTAAAAGTGGGGGGACATGTCCCCCCTGCTTTCCACGCCCATGACTATTTATAACACGCTGCCCATGGTTTTTCGGAGGTGCAACACTATTGCTAACTAGCCCCTTAGTGATGTCAGCATTATAGCAGCTAGATGCTGGCAACTCTCTCCCCTAGACCCCCTGAAAATGGACCAGGTTATGGCTCTTAACTATGGGAAATAGGGCCCGAGACCCTGCTTGTGCTCTGCCTAGTCCAAAATTTCTTGGCTGTGCCCCCCTAGAACAGCCCTTCTGCATCCGCCCCTGTTCAGGGTTAGGGTTTGGGTTAGGGTTAAGGTTAAGGTTGGGGTTATAGGGATGGGGTTAGGGTTCGAGTCAGGTTTAAGGTTTGGGGTCGGGTTAAGGATTGAGTATGGATAGGAAGAGTGACAGGTTTTACAGGGGTGGGCAAACTATCGCAGTGTCACAAAAATGTGCGACAGAGACCTTGGAATTGAAGGGTATTGCGGGCTGTTGTAAATCTGAAAGAATTTTGTAAACATTTCAATTAGAACCAAAGTTATATTTTCAGTTTATGTTCCATTGTCCCTTAAAATCTATTGACCAGAATATAAGAAAAGGAAAATGTTCAATTTTCTTGGGCAATTTGTTTCATGTCCCTCATATTTAGCATTGCCCACATCAATTTATAGTAGACTTTCCAATTTCTTTTGAGCAAGATGCCTTGAGCCAATTAAGACATCATTGATATAGTCAGGATCCTTTAAATAACATCACTGTGGTAAAACTTGATAAGGGAAAATTACTAGGGGAGATTTCAAAGGGGGGGGGGTAGAATTTTGAGGGAGACTTCCAAGAAGAGGTATTCCAGTGGGAGGGGGAATTCCTATCATCCTGTAAATATAGGTGCACTGAAAGCACCAAGGTCGTCAGACTGACGATACCCAAAACTACAACCTTAGGTACTCAGATTGAGCACCCAGGGTAGTCAACCTAATGGGTTGAGGTCAAGACACTCACCCAAGGTAGTCAAACTGATTACATAAGGTTGTTAGAGTGACAACCTTGGAGCTGACTACCTTGGGTCCTTAATCTGAGTACCTAAAGCTGTAGATTTGGGTATCATCAACTTGAGCACCTAAAGTCCTCAGCGGTGAAGACCTTCAGTTGAAGACTGAAGGCAGCTGACTGAAGGCCTGATCATCAAACATGAGTGGCACATACCTGCCACCTTGTGAGTATGTTACATATTGTCAACAGAATGCCATAGACTCATACTGGGGAGAGGTATACTGAGGGAATTCACTACCTGTAAGGTGCTGCCCCCTGTCTATACCTCTTCTGACGACTCTAGGTCCTCAATCTGACGAGTTTAAAGATCTGCAGGGCTTTCAGTGTGCTACATTCTACCTACTCACACTATGTCAAAGGTGACAGCAATACTAGGTATTTCCACAGCCATATGACCCAGGGAAATAATAAAAAAAGGAAGAAATGATAGCCCCATCACTTGCACATGAGTAGTGTCATACTAGAGATTGTGCATGATCAAGTTGTCCTATGAGAAATATCACAAGACTAGTGGTATATAGTGTAATTACCTCAAGGCTCTTATAAATAGTGTTATTTCCAGTTGTCACTGGTTTATTCAGCTATAGGCAACATGTAAGAAATATCAATCATACAGTAGTTAGTATGTAGGTAATTTGTACATACAGTAAATTTACAGTAATTTATAAAGTATAATGTTCTGTTCCACTCCACCTGTGAGGTAATAATAATACAATGTCCAGCATAGTTCTAGGTGGGTTCCCACACCTAGCTCCTGACCTGCTGCTTAGAGGAATAATGTAATAATGAATAACTTTACCCTCTGGTGGAAGTCTTGAGGAAGATACCCTCTGGCCACTAATGATAGAAACCAATGCCTGTCTAGCATAGTTTCACCATAGTGCAGTGGTATAGCAGGTAGCAGGAGATGACTGGAGATGTTACCTCTAGAGCGGTTCTTGGTGTTCTGTCCTCTAGGAGGTGCAGACAGGCTATTTGTAGCAAATCTTGGGAAAGCACCTCCAGACTGACTGGGGCCAGTAGCATCTGCCTAACTCTGCAATTGTTAGAGGGGGGCCTTTCATGTGTCACTGGGTGCACAAAGGACCCCCATGGGCGCCGCTGTGTCCCCCTTTGTCTTGGTCGGTTCTGTAACTTCAAACCCCCATATCTCAGTAGTTTACGCAGCTACAACTGCCATTTTGCGCATGCGCGGAGTTGAATATGCCAAGTTTATAATGCCCGCTGGATAGGCGCGTAACTTGCGCCGGTTTGTCTGTAGTGCACTCGGAGGTTGATTCAGTCTCCATGGCGTAACTTCCTTAATAATGGGAGTTCCGCCTTGATCTTGGGCTCATTTTGACCGTCTAATTATGGGCTTTCCATAAATGCTTTGATATTTGACCTAGCTTGCTCAGGAGCGACGCTAGAGCGACCGGACGGTTATGGCATCGTGCGTATGTAACCCATTGTTCAGTTATTAGAGTGCTCAGACACTCATGACGGCGTCAGCGGTGCTCAGGCACCCGTGACGGCCGGTTGCATTCACTTACAACTTATTAGTTTGTGCACTGAACCATGAGGTCGCACACTGAGACCCTCATTTTTATTATATTGTGCAGTGAACCATTAGGTCGGAGCCTTTGATGTCAAAAAGTGTGTTGTAACTGACCTGGCTGGTGTGCAGTGGGGCATGAACGCTCTTATACAAAGTTTGAGCGCTCTTATAGCTCTTAGAACCAACCTGTGTATTAATTTCATAGATATTCTTTGATTAATACAAAATATGTTAGAATTTATGGAATAATAAAATGGTATATCATAGAATACTCCCTCTCCCCTGAGAGAATGCGAAACTCCGTCATTTCGCCGAGGGAATGTACAATTTATACAATTTTTACCTTATTTTGGAGTTGTATACTTGTTTGTAGGAGGATTTGAAGTAATGGGGAGTGCTTCAAATGCAATTTTTTGTGGTAGAGCTTTGTCAGTATAAACAATTTTCTCCTGGGTATAAGTACATTTCCGAGTTTCTATATCTTACCATACCTGAGCGTATTTGCTTATGTAACATCAATTTTGGGTACAATTTTCCATTTTTATGTACAACATACAATTTGGCAAATAGTGTGCAATTTTGGCATCCAATGTTCAATTTAGCGTGCAAATTGAACATAAATGACAATTTAGTGTGCAAATTTACAATTTCACGTGTAATTGCGTTCAATTGACAATTTTAGTATGCAAATATATAATTTTCGCGTATATTTGGCAATTTTAGTATGCAAATATATAATTTTCGCGTATATTTGGCAATTTTAGTATGCAAATATATAATTTCGCATACATTTGGCAATTTTAGTATGCAAATATATAATTTCGCGTACATTTGCCAATTTTTAGTATGCCAATATATAATTTTGCGTTCAATTGATAATTTCTGTATGTACATATATAATTTTGCGTACAGCTTGGTTACACATAAAAATGTTGATTTTTTTAAAAAAAATCTGATTTTAGTGTATGAATTGGGCACAGACATACAGTATAATGTGCAACATACAATTCAAGTGTGCAAAATTGGGTACAAACTTACAATCTAGTGTGCAAACATACAATTTTAGTGTGCAAATTGGGTACAAGCGTACAATCTGGTGTGCAAACATACAATTTTAGTGTGCAGATTGGGTACAAGCGTACAATCTGGTGTGCAAACATACAATTTTAGTGTGCAAATTGGGTACAAGCATACAATCTGGTGTGCAACATACAATTTTAGTGTGCAAATTGGGTACAAGCGTACAATCTAGTTTACACTATACAATTTTTGGGATTTGAGACAAATTTTTCCGAGGACCGGAAAAACAAAGTACTTCATGTACAATAGGCTTGTTTGTCTCTGAGTTACTCTTTGATTTTGCTATATGGGTGTATTAATTGGCAATTTCGGCAGTGGGCCACTGCTTAATTGACTTTTCCCTAGCCTTCTTGAGTATGTGTCCCTGAAAGAGATTATTTGGTGAGTATCTTAAGTAAACATTTTTCATGTCAACAATTTTCCTCAACATTTTTTTTTTTTCCCATTCATTTTTCCAACAATTTTCTTGGATGCCTAAAGTGTGTTACTTTAAGTAAACCTTGCAGTTTATCTCTGTGAGAACTGCAACATCACATTTAACAACGAGAGAGAGCTTCGTCTACCACGATCACCCTGCTTTTACCTTGATGCTAGTCTCTTTATATAGTCATGCGTGAGGGAGTAGTCACATAAAAGGTGTGTAAGGCGACGCAGGTTGAACGTCGGAATAATGTAAGCAGTGGGTAGCGCCACCTTTTGTAAAACATCGTAGTAACAGTAATGAGTGGGTGGCACCACCTTTTTTTTTACTTTTTACATTTAGATATTGTGATCGCAACGCAACAAGTATTCACACTTTGTGTGCGCGACATGCTAAGAAGAAATAAAAAGAATGCAAAGTTTTCTTTCAAGTCTTATAGCTGTTAAAAATGTGTCAAACTCTGAGTGTAGGGTGAGAATGCAAAAGTATTAAGGTTATATATAGGTGGAGTCAACTTTGGAGCTACGATGGAGGTGGTTTAGATTTAGAGAATCCTGCCATAAAACAAAAGTTAACCAGCTGAAAACTAGACCTAATAAAGGCGCTTTCACCAGTGGAGTGGATTTTTAGGATGAACTTTTGGGGTATCAATGGTCACATGATGTATTAACACGCACATGTCACTTGAGCACACAGCAAAGGATGACTGTAATGAGTGACAACGAGTTTTAACCATGGTGAAAAAACTCAAGGAAATCTTATTGAGTTTGTGGACAATATTGAAAAACTACCTGATGGAGCATCCTTTAGCGTAAGTACCGAAGAAAAAATTTAATTCTACAACACATTTGGTGCATTCTGGTGTATTTTTAGACCCAAAATTAGAATTTACCATGTACACAGACGTGGTACTGATACTATATATTCAGTTCATTAAACCTATAATACAGAGGACGCTAGTGTCAGTTTTCAAAATACCCCTAGTTTACAGGGGTAGATTTTAATCATCGGTGGCAGTGAAAAAAAGCCATCATTAATTACAGCAAGTTTGAGTGTCTACGTTAAAGGGGCCCTGGCATGGTAATGCAGCATGCCTGTGATGTCTCTTTGCATCGGTACCCATGTTGTTAATTTGCGGTGCTAGCCCCCCTGTAACTATAGTTGACTCACAGGAGCCTTATTAGCAGTAGCGTATTTTTCTTTTATGTATATACCATGCGTTGCGTTGCCCATTAACTTGTAGCATTGCGGGTAATCACTACAGCAGTCGTGTGTGTCTGTGTCTATGTCAACTGTAGTGTAGTTTTCACCAGCACGGTCTTTTTCAGCGCGAAGGTGAAAATACTCCATTGCAGCAGCAACACTGGTGTCACCTTCCTTACTAGTAACAGCAGCAGCAGCAGCAGCAGTAGCAGTAGCAGCAGCAGCAGCAGCTTCATTAGCAACAGCATTTACGTCAGGTGTAGTTTTTTCATCGTAAAAGTGATAATGACCATCAGCAGCAGCAGCATCTTTTATGTCACTTAGGTCAGCTGTAGTTTCACCAGCACGGTCTTCTCCAATGTAAGGGTAATAATGCTTAACATCAGTAGTAGCAGTAGCACCAGCAGCAGTAGCAGTAGCAGTGTATTTTTTCGTTGCTTATACACCTATAGCAATCTTGTTTTTTTATGTTTATGTCAGCTGTAGTGTAACTACTAGAGAAGTTTTCACCAGCAGCAACACTGGTATCACCTTCCTGACTAGTAGCAGCAGCAGCAGCAGCAGTAGCAGCAGCAGCAGTTACACCTTCATTAACAGTAGTGTCTACGTCAGATGTAGTTTCTCCAGCATAAGAGTGATAATGGACATCATCAGCAGCAGCAGCAGCGTCTACGTCACTTACTACGTCAGCTGTAGTTTCACCAGCAAGGTTTTCTCCAGCGTGAGGGTGATACTGCTTAACATCAGCAGTAGCAGTAACACCTACATTAGCTACTTCATTAACACCAGCAGCAGTAGTACCACTTTCATTAGTAGCAGCAGGAACATAGCGCGGTCGTAGCAAGTAAGGAGATGTATGAGACCGCCCGTTAACAGTAGCAGGAGCAGACATAGTAATTTTTACATCACATAACTCGTAAGTAGAAGTAGGAGCGCTTGCATCCTCAATCCTTAGCTGTAGCTTAGTTGGTGTTGAACACATGGTGATGGTTAAAGAGAAAGTGTGAGTGAATGAAATTTTTTTCCTTCCTTATATACCCCTTTGGAGATAAGCCCCTTACTGTAGTTTTGAATAGATGAAAGACGTCTAATCCTGTAGTTACAGACAGAGACGGTCGCTCGGTAGGTTGATCTCCTATAAACCCAACTTCACAGGGGGAAATAAACAAAAGGAGAATTAGAAAACTTGACCCCACTTTTACATCATCAAAAGGGAAGGTGGTTCAAAGAAAAAATAGTTCCGGGGTACTTTAAGCCTATATATAAGCCTCACTTGGTTTGATCTCATAGTCACAAATGTGACCCAGCCTTACAAAAATGGTACGGAAGTAGCACATACAAAATGTTTACTAATTGGTATATTCATTTACAGTTCATTAAGAGCTTTCATTTGGTATATAACACTTGCATATTTTGAACCAAGTGATCCTCTATGAAGCTTCTGTCTGTAAATTTAGTTGGATGAAGTAAAAATGAATTAAACTGAGATAATTTGACATATTAAACATATAATATTTTATGAAACCTATATAAGCCCTATATAATCCTATATAAGCATGAAAACTATAGAGTTTTATGTTTTTTATGCATTTGGGGTTTAAATTAAGTTTGGTAAGGAAGAATTTTGGAAAATTTACCCATAGGTTAGGCAAATGCTAAAATATCAATTTAAAAAAAAATTGATATTTTTGACACTATACAACTTGAGAAATCTATATTTAGACTTCTAAATGTGTGACTTCAGTACCGCTTTGTTAGGATGGGTCACAAATATCCTCTTTTGGTAGGGCGTCTGTCCTTTATTCTTAACCGTAGCCGTAGTGAGTAAACCCATCAAAACACTTTGACTTCTCTCTTACAAGATTATATTTCCCTTTGTTGTTAACCACCCCCTGTAGTTTTTGTATACAGACTTTTGAACGCCTTAATTTCCTAACGATCCAGAAGCCTCTTATACACAAAGGAAAAAAGATAAAAGACTTAAGGGATTCTAACCTCATAGTTACACATGGTAGAAAGTTTGTCCTTTATTCTTATCCGTAGCGAGTAATCCGATTAAAACACTTTGATTTCTCTCTTATAAGATTATATTTCCCTTTGTCGTTAACCACCCCTGTAGTTTTTGTATACAGACAAAACTTTGAACACCTTAATCTCCTAACGTTCCATAATCCTCTTATACATGTAAGACACATTAAGGTAATTATGACAGTTGTTACACCTGTTATCCCACCTGATACCTTTATCCCAAAAAAGGGGTTCATTCGTAACAGCGTCAAATGATAATAGCCATTCATTGAAGAATCTCAAGAGCTATGATAATGGACGTTACTTGGTATTGTTTTCTCCCTGTCGCCCACACTGCACAGAATTTTAGCTACTTTTAAAATTCACCCAATACATTATATATTTATTTAGCCTAGAATAGATGAAATAAAGTAGAAGCCATACTTGAAGAAAAAAAAACACTTTTTTATTGATAGTTATACATTAGATTAGGCCTACGAGATATTTGAGTTGAAACTTTGGGTGGCCATAGGTAAAAAAACAAAGAGAGGTGTATATATATCCCTCTGCGGGACGCAAACTATCCCAGGGCCCTGTCTTTCCCTATCATACAGACATCCGTATCTCACATATTGATTGATTGATTTGTGTTTTACAGCACTTTAGTGGCACTAAGTGGCTATCCCGTGCTTCACAGGTTGATAATTTAACAAAGGAATGTGTCAGTGCCCGCGCATATGTGCACCACACACATTCTGAGGGGATAGGAAAGAGGAGATATAGACCCTTTTAAGTGGGCTAGGGAAGCCCGTATCTCACATATATGGACCTCTCTTTGTTGGTAAATGAAATACGGCTAGGCGGTACAGGTGGTATCCTAAAACTGACATACGGACGTCCTCATTTCAGATATGTGTCCCTATGTGTCTGTCATAACTTTTTTAAGAATGAGAGTTGAGCCTTAAAGGAGCTCTGAATCGGCTACGTCCGCCACAGTGCTAACGTCGGCGGACGTAGGTCCTCGATTCAGAGCACCTTTAAAACTTCATATATGGTGGGCCTTCTAGTCAATTCAAATATTGGTTATTTTAGTTCCAAATCAGAATTTTTTTTTACGACATAGTTTATCGCGAGACTTAGGCTCCCTATAGTGGCCTGGGCACTCAACGAATTCACTGCCCTCTACCCCCAGCCATTATTCGAGACAGGCGCTTATTTGAACACAGATTAAGTTTAACAGCCCCATAGTGCTTTTTCAAGACCAGTGTTTAACAGGCAAGCCATCAAGCTTTATCGACTTGAATTTAAAGGGGGGCTAGCACGGCGAATTTCAACATGGGTACCTGCCAAAAGATCAAACACAAATCTGCAGGACCTAGCGGAAGATTTGTGTCGACCTGATTGGTCAATGGATGGTCATGTGACTTTTTAATGCGGGTGTGCATTAGGATGCTAGGCCCCCTTTAAATGCAATACACCCTCTGTTGAGTTGAGTTGAGATTGTAAAGCTCTATTTGCCAACAAGTAATACGGGTTCCTTTTCATTAGGAGTCAAAATGGATTGTCTATAAAAAAATGATAGTATAACATGTCTAAGACGACATCAACCTTTGTATGTAGGCCTATCAAGTAATGATGATTGATAATAGGTACCTAATCACATACACACAAGCATAAACATGAACATAATGTTTACAACAGCAAAAATTGCAGATAAGTGATTATATTGGCTTCTATACGAGCAAAGGATGGTCACTATTAAAGTGGAGTGTTCATCATTTATCAACAGGAGTGGTGGTATAGAGTTCGCCTCCGGGAATTTTGCAAAAAAAGTGTAAAACCTTTAAAATTGGAGTGGAGGGGGGAGTTGAGGGGCCACCTGGCCCGGCTTGACACCCAGATTTATTTTCAATATACCTTCAGTATCACAAAGTTGGCAAAAACATGTCTAGGTGGAGGAGGGTGGGGGGGGGGGGGGGTAAAAAGGGTCAAATGTTGCATGATGTCATTTATCGATGGCCCTCTACTGTGGAAGTTTTACAGTGTCTTGCATTTCACTTTGTGATTTCTTTTTTTTTTTTGGCATGGGGGGGGGGGACTTGCTTTTTACTCCCTTCTCAACAAATCCCAACATCCCCAACCTGGTATAGATGGGGCCCTTGATGGGGGGAGGTCCCCATGTCCCATGTCGATTTTAAGAAATGGTCATGTCTAGTCACATGTTGATTTTAAGGAATGGCCACATTTCTGTGTCGATTTTAAGGGAGTGGTCATTTATTATCAACAGGGGGGGTGGTGGGTTTGAGGGGGGGGCGTAAAAAATTCTGACCCCTCTCGAGGGGGGGGCTAAAACTATTTTGACCCCTCTTTTTAGCAAAAAAGCCAGCGCGCTAATATAGATCAAAGAGGGGGCGTGAAAACTCTCCGCGCCTCTGGTGCGGGGGGGGGCACAAGAATTTTTTATTGTCGTCGAGGGGGGGACGTAAAAAATTTGTGCGAAAACCCACTACCCCCCCTGTTGATAAATAATGACCACTCCCTAAGGAATGGGCATGTCGTTGTGTCGATTTTAAGAAATTGGCCATGTCTCATGTCACTCTTTAAAGCCAAATAGAAAATACCGTCCGGATATGGGTATCTATTGCTCCTTTATATTCCATGGTCATTGGCATTTGCCTATACTCACCTGCTGAGGGTGTTGATGTTGATGTTTGGATCTAACTGCTTCACTCTCCTACCCTATTCAGTAGTTTTAACTCTACCTGACATTCACAGAGGCTTTGCTGAAGAGCCCGAGGGAATTAGTTCCAAACGCACTCACCAGGGGAGATTCATGCTACAGTTTCTCACATCAAGTTTGAGGCAAAATAGTTTTAATTTGAAAGTTGTAAATCATGTTTTAGAATAAACAATTGCCCCAAACGAATTAATTTTATTTGTTATAGTAATATAGGGAATTATTATGTCAGATTTGGTAATGACTCACCTTAAAAAACGATCAATATAGATTGTGGGAAATTTTCGAAAGGTGAATTGACTGGAACTCAGTGCTGCAGCCTATAGCTCTTGTTGGTTGGGGCCAGTTGAGGTTTGTTATGATATCAAGATGGCAAGAGACGTCCACATGTATGCCATAACGGCGGTTGTATTCCTCGGATTTCTCTTCAACTCAGGATTGTGCACGGATTCTGGTAGCTCAGAGAACATCCAGTATTGTTCCTTCTTCAATAACCGAGCCCCCAGAGCCCAGCCAGGCCTCAAGAACTGTACGTGGTTCAAGGATAATTCATGTTGTATGCAGCAAGAGATTGCCGCCACATTCGGCCGTGTCAAACCACTGAAGGGAGCCTCTCCAGCCTGCCAACGTTATGTGAACTATTTAATGTGCTACATATGTGCTCCTAATCAGAATATATTCTACAAACAGGAGAGATTAACTGTATGTAGATCATTCTGTGACGCCTTGTATGACACTTGTAATTCGGCCATACTGAAGGGGTCAGTTATTAGGGAGTTGTATTCAAGTGGAGAGGAATTCTGCCGCAGTCGGCGATTTGAGGTGTCTACAACTGGTTGTTTTACATTTGATGTGTCCCTGGATACGAGTAATGGAGAGCAACATAGGATTAATGGCATTGTGACAGTGATTTTCCTGTGTGTATGTTTGGTCGTGCAAAGAGCTGCTAGTGTCAGTGTCGGTGGTCTGGGAGGAGGAGGAGGGAGGGGGAGAGCGGCAGGCAGGCTGGGGCGTGCCGGGAGTAAGGTGAGGGCAGCCCGGGAGGCACGGACACCCACCACCCGGCCTCCTACCACCAGTGCCTGGCGGTCTACCAGCATCCAAGGGAGCTGTCATACCGACACCAACCCCCAGCGCAGCAGCAGTAGCAGCAGCAGCAGCAGTAGTAGCATCACCAGCAGCAGCGATACCAACAGCAGAAAAGAGTGGCATACATCCAAGGCAACCAATCCACCACATGCTAAACTATTAAGCCTATTGCCTAATGCATATGGGGCAAGTATAAAGGAGCCAGAAGGTGCTCCAATAACAGCAGCAGCAGTGGTAGCAAAGGGATTGGATACAGAGTGTCATTCTGATATTAGTAGCATTGGTTGCAACTGCCGTGGAGCTATTTCTGAGTCCAACTCAAGCCACAACATCACACACATAAGGGGTGCATCTTTTAGCAGCAGCAGTAGTAGTAATAAGCCTCTTGGTATGTCTGTCAGTGAACTCAAAGTTGACTTTTTAACCACAAATTCAGTCAACATACATGGTGATAGTAATCAGCGTGGATTAGACTCCAAATTCACTCCCCCAAGAGCACCAAAGAAAGTATCCAAAAACAAAATGTTACAAATTTCCTTAAAAAGTGCGCCTAATATGTTCAGAATGCCCCAGGTTTTAGGCTATAGCTATATCCTTAGCCTATCATTGGTACTACTGAGTTTCTACCTCCCCCATTCCACCACAGCTCTGACAGATCGGGATGTTCGGAACTGGGCCCACCTTTTATCAACCCAGCTGACAGATATCGCCCGTCGCGGGTTGCGATACGAGGAAATACAACAGTTGTATGATCGGGCACAGTATGCTACGGAGTACGTTAATGGGACGGCCAAAGTACGAGAAGTGCGGGAGAAACTCGGTACGTGGCCCTTTAGTACTACTACTACTCCTAGATCTACTTCTTCTACTGATAGACCCACTAGCACTGCTGCCACTGCTGCTGCTGTTACCACAAGGCCCACTAGTACCAGGCCTATCACTAGTACAAGTACTAGTACTACCACCAATGACATCATCTCAGTATATGGGGCTTTGTTAATGACATCAGCTCTACAGTGGTTCAATGGGGGTCTAATATCTAGCTCTAGATCTACAATAGCACCAAAAGACTCTAACACTCCCCGAGCAGACACTCTAATTGTGACAGACTCTAATTGGATTTGGGAAACTTTAGTCCCAGCTTCTACCTTTTTACACAGTCAACATGATATTGTAGCTTCCAGTTTAAAATGCCATTTTCATGCACTACTATGAATAGAGGGTGCTAGATATAGACTACTAGTAGTGTACCAGAGTAGGCTACATGCCAGGATCTCCTCTAAACCACATAACTATAGTCCTTTAATAAACAACAATAATGTGCTGCCACAGAGAATGGATGATCCATAATGTCGTTATAAGGAGCATCACCTTAGCATGACATTATTTATTTCTGATTAGTTCTTGTGTTCAGGTAACATGCTCGAAAAAATAAGGGTAGGTGGGTCGGAATTTTTTTTTTTAAGATTTTTTTTTTTTAAGGTCCTGGATGCCAAAAACATATTAACCAAATCATATTTTATTGACCAAATTAAAATAAAAACTACAAAAATGATGGTTATTTTGTTAGTAACATTTGTGAGGCCGTGGGCTTTAATTTGATACCAAACATGCCTATATATTGACATTTCTTTTACATTTTTCTTTAATTTTCGGTCAAATTTTACAAAATTTTCAAAAAAAAATATAATTAGGGTTGGGCCAAAAAATTAGTGTCGGTCGGGATACCTGAACACAAAACCTTTTTTTTTAAGGCCTAATGGCCATTAAGATAAATAATAGTGTATAGGTTCCCAGCCAGATCATTGTATATTAAGTGTATTGTAAGTCTGTTGTGCCAACTATCAAGTGATGAGTCTTGCAATTCTTTTTGCCTGCAGTTCATTAGGAAAATAACATTAAGTCTGTTTTCGGCATGTGTATCTATACTCCCATAAAACCCTGCCTATAAAGAGCAGCTTATAACCGTTTCAAGCCCCGGGTGCGGCTTATAGCAACTACAGGAGCTCAGGGTGCGGCTTATATGTGGGGTTTTACTTACCGTATTCATTCTAATAAGCGCACATGCTCTAATAAGCACACACCCCTCTTTTTGGGCCTAACCCTGGGGTTAAATCAGTCAAATGAAGTGTAAATATAAAGATTTTAGGGCAAAAACAACGATTAGAGGTTTTTAGGGGTGCGCTTATTAGAATTAATACTTGTAACAATGTTTTGAGCATCTATAGATTAATTTTCCGCACATGTGCGCTTATTAGAACGAATACGGTATATTGACTTTACTAAGGAGTGACAACCATTTCAGTCCCCATGTGAGGCTTATACATGGTGCCGCTTATAAGTGGCGTTTTAAGCTTTGATTTCTCAATGTGATTGATTAGCATTTTGACTTCTCATATTAAGATTGTTAAGATTGTTTTGTAGAATTCAATCTTCTATACTATTTCCTTTTTCATCACCAAAAGAGTATATTTAAATATTCAGTATGTGCGTGTATTATTCAGTGATTTATGTATTAATCTAAATTTATAAATTAGTAGAAATTTGTACCACTCTTTCAGTGTAAACTGAACATATTGGTGTTCACTGATTACTCATAATGTGGGTAAGAAAATCACACTGAAAACATGGAAGATCCGAAACTAGTCAGCGGTGACCACTTTAGGTCCTCAAGTTGACGATACCTAAAACTACAGCTCTAGGTAGTCAAAATGACGACTTTAGGTGATCATCCTGACGACCTGAGTCATCAGGATGACAATACTGACAGTACAGAGTCGTCATATTGATGACTCAGGTCATCAGAATGACGACTTAAAGTTGTCATTTTGACTACCTAAAGCTGTAGTTTTAGGTATCGTCAACTTGAGGACCTAAAGTGGTCACCGCTGACTAGTTTCAGAACTTCTAGGTTTTCAGTGCATGCGTTTCCAATTTTTTTTATGCAATGATTGAATTAGTACCGCACTGATGATACTGATTATTACCCATATATTAAAACTGTATGGTGCCAAGGATAGCTTGGCTGAAAAGAAAAGAAAAAAGGCCAGCACTGTTTTTATTAAGATAAAAGTGAAGAAATGAGTCAAATTGATTATAAATTGTGAATGTTAGACTTCAACTATAAGATATTGCCTGATTACTTTATTACCGTAAATTTTCTCGTTTAAGCCGCGGCTAGTACCAGAACCCAAATCAAAATTAGGCTTATAGGATTAGCGAAAAGAAGGGGTGCGGCATGTATGAGGGGGTTTTACACCATAGAACAGTACTAAACTCCCAATTTTCAAGCCCCAGATGTGGCTTATAGCCTCCTCTTATCCCAGGGTGTGGCTTATACTCAGGGTGCGGCTTATACAACAGAATTGACAGTAGTCTTAGTTTGGAATATTCTGAATTATCATACTTTGAAGGGTTTAGATGTTGATACATGTAAACGGAATATACCAAAAATTCAGGGTTCCCACTGGTCAGTTAAAAGTCAGTTAAACCTATTTTTCTTTAAAGGTCAGTTAAAACCATATTTTTGGAAAAAGTCAGTTAAAAATGAAATTTTGACTAATTCAGGGGGATAATTGTCAAGATTCCTCGCAAATTCACAGAGTTTCTAAAATACTCTCGCTCGAGAGTGGACAAATTTTTATTGGGCACCCATAAATGATTCACTATTTGGTCAGTTAAAAGGTGACAAATGTCAGGTAAAAATCAGTTAAAAGTCAGTTAAAACCATGATCCATAAATAGTGGGAACCCTGAAAATTGGTGTTACAGTCTTAACCCTTTAAGGACCGCCAATGCAGGGAGTGCGTCGTGTCTGATGGTCAGCATGATGTAAATAGACAATGGTTCACGAGTTGTGGGTCTGACTGAGGGTTATCTCATGAGGCAAAGCCGAGTGTGATAACCCTCAGTCAAACCCACTACTCGTGAACCTTTGTATTTATTTCATGTTACCAGAGTCAGAAATGTTCAAAACTTGAATGAAAATGTATAAAAAAGGTGAATATTTACATGTTTTATAATCATTTTGGGTAGTATTAGTGACCATGAGATATGGGAGTAGATTATCTCCTGGGGTGTGTGAGATACAGTGATAAAGTGCTGGCGAGACGGCTCGCTGGCACTTCATTGGTGCATCATATAGGCCTCCAGGGGGTGTATCAAAACTTGCCATGGCTGCATACACCATGCCAACCAATTGGTATGATGAATTAATGCATTAGCGGCGGTCCTTTATCATTTAAAGGTCGCTGATGCAGGAGTGCATCATGCCCATTGGTCGTCATGGTGCACCAATGACGTGCTGGCGAGACTACTCACCAGCACTTCATTGGAGCATCATTCCGACCCTCTGGAATCAATATATATACTCCCGGAGGGTCATCATGATGCACCAATAAAGTGCTGGCGAGCAGTCTCTTCATCGGTGCATCGTGACGTCCAATGGGCATGATGCATTAATGCATCAGCCACCCTTAAAGGGTAAGGTATATTGTGTCTTGTTATGTTATTAATGTGTAAACCTAGTCAAGCATCTAGTTACACTTTGTCGTTATAAATCTGCACCTCTTGCCAAAATGAAATTGTCCATATTGTGTACTTCATTTGTTGCCTATTTTTTGAAACATTGTTTTGTCTTATTTAATAAAGGTCACTGTTACTTTACATTTACCTCTTGTTTCTGCGACAAATTGATTAACTAACCAAAAGTGGATGGGTAGTATGAATGACAACTGTCGTACCGTAAATTCTCTGGTACAAGCTTTCACTAGAACCCACCTAAATGTGCAGCTTGTAAGACCCTCCTATTCCCAGTGTGCAGCTTATATGAGGGGTTTTGATACCATAGAACAGTAGTAAACTGCCAATTTTCTAAGCCCCAGGTGTCGGAGGCTTATAGCCTCCTATAAAACTCAGGGTGTGGCTTATAAGTGAGACTTCACAGTACCTCCTACCATAGTGGCCCACATAAGCACCAGGGCGCTTATTAATTTCATACCCAATTAATCCCCGGCGCTTATATGGGACGGGCGCTTATTTGAATACTGTTTTCAGTACCCAAGATCAATTTCAATACCCGTGTACCTCCGGCGCTTATTTGAGACCGGCACTTATTTGAGACCCCGGCGCTTAAACAGGCCATTACGGTAGATATGGTGCGGTTTATAACTGGAGACCAGCCCTTGCTACTTCTTGAAGAATCCGCACGAGGGCAGGGTGCGCCCTTTAGGATGGGTTTTATACTATAGAATGATACTCAATTGCTTAGAATCAAGCTTCAGCTGTAACTGATAACGCTTCAACTCATAATGCACCTTACATGAGAGAAGCGTGTCTTTTGGAGTAGGTGCGTGGTGGCAGCAGCAGCAGGAACAGTATTTTACCTAGTTGGTCTCAGCAATATATATACTTGTAGATACATTATGTAGTATTCCTTTTCAGACAGTTTTACTGAAGAGACACCAGTGACAAGATCTTGTGTATGATTGTTATGGCTGATGTAGGGCTTCCAGTCACAATCTGACTGGTCCTGATCCCCACCAATAGTGTATTAATAATTTTTTTAATTTGATTTTATAATGTGCTGGTGAGCAGTCTCGGCAGCACTTGATGCATCATGGCGACCGATGGCCATGATGCACTCCAGCATAACGGGCCTTAAAGGGTTAACAAGTGTGTCTTATAGGCGAGGATTTTGTAAACGTACTGAAATTACCAGCCTTCGACCCACAGTGCGTCATATAGGGTTTAGCCTAATTCAGGGTGCATCCTATACGCAAGGTTCATCCACCACCCATATTGGCCACTAGCTGGTCTGGAGCTGGTTCCGGCCACACACACTGATAAGAACTGATAAGATGGGACATGGAAGTGGGTGTTAGTGGGTCTTATCAGTGGGTTTTACCTCAACCAGCGAAATTTAAAATGGCGGCTCCACTAGGCCTCCATACTGAATCCTATAGCATACCTATCATGATGACCCTGTGGGCGAACACCTTTATCAACCTTGTAGGGCCGGCATAATGCATGAGTGTAGTGCCGGCGAGTTACTACCCAGGGCAACATGCATGCATAATGACAACCAATGGGCACAACATATTAATTGACCATTAACAGTCTACACGAAAACTTTTACTTCATGCAGGCCCTTTGGCCCACAGATTTTATCATTCTGCAGGCCTGGATTGATGTTGGCAGGAGTGAACACTTTATTTTTTGAAACATAGTTTTGTCTTATTTAATAAAGGTCACTGTTACTTTACATTTACCTCTTGTTTCTGCGACAAATTGATTAACTAACCAAAAGTGGATGGGTAGTATGAATGACAACTGTCGTACCGTAAATTCTCTGGTACAAGCTTTCACTAGAACCCACCTAAATGTGCAGCTTGTAAGACCCTCCTATTCCCAGTGTGTGGCTTATATGAGGGGTTTTGATACCATAGAACAGTAGTAAACTGCCAATTTTCTAAGCCCCAGGTGTCGGAGGCTTATAGCCTCCTATAAAACTCAGGGTGTGGCTTATAAGTGAGACTTCACAGTACCTCCTACCATAGTGGCCCACATAAGCACCAGGGCGCTTATTAATTTCATACCCAATTAATCCCCGGCGCTTATATGGGACGGGCGCTTATTTGAATACTGTTTTCAGTACCCAAGATCAATTTCAATACCCGTGTACCTCCGGCGCTTATTTGAGACCGGCACTTATTTGAGACCCCGGCGCTTAAACAGGCCATTACGGTAGATATGGTGTGGTTTATAACTGGAGACCAGCCCTTGCTACTTCTTGAAGAATCCGCACGAGGGCAGGGTGCGCCCTTTAGGATGGGTTTTATACTATAGAATGATACTCAATTGCTTAGAATCAAGCTTCAGCTGTAACTGATAACGCTTCAACTCATAATGCACCTTACATGAGAGAAGCGTGTCTTTTGGAGTAGGTGCGTGGTGGCAGCAGCAGCAGGAACAGTATTTTACCTAGTTGGTCTCAGCAATATATATACTTGTAGATACATTATGTAGTATTCCTTTTCAGACAGTTTTACTGAAGAGACACCAGTGACAAGATCTTGTGTATGATTGTTATGGCTGATGTAGGGCTTCCAGTCACAATCTGACTGGTCCTGATCCCCACCAATAGTGTATTAATAATTTTTTTAATTTGATTTTATAATGTGCTGGTGAGCAGTCTCGGCAGCACTTGATGCATCATGGCGACCGATGGCCATGATGCACTCCAGCATAACGGGCCTTAAAGGGTTAACAAGTGTGTCTTATAGGCGAGGATTTTGTAAACGTACTGAAATTACCAGCCTTCGACCCACAGTGCGTCATATAGGGTTTAGCCTAATTCAGGGTGCATCCTATACGCAAGGTTCATCCACCACCCATATTGGCCACTAGCTGGTCTGGAGCTGGTTCCGGCCACACACACTGATAAGAACTGATAAGATGGGACATGGAAGTGGGTGTTAGTGGGTCTTATCAGTGGGTTTTACCTCAACCAGCGAAATTTAAAATGGCGGCTCCACTAGGCCTCCATACTGAATCCTATAGCATACCTATCATGATGACCCTGTGGGCGAACACCTTTATCAACCTTGTAGGGCCGGCATAATGCATGAGTGTAGTGCCGGCGAGTTACTACCCAGGGCAACATGCATGCATAATGACAACCAATGGGCACAACATATTAATTGACCATTAACAGTCTACACGAAAACTTTTACTTCATGCAGGCCCTTTGGCCCACAGATTTTATCATTCTGCAGGCCTGGATTGATGTTGGCAGGAGTGAACACTTTATTTTTTGAAACATAGTTTTGTCTTATTTAATAAAGGTCACTGTTACTTTACATTTACCTCTTGTTTCTGCGACAAATTGATTAACTAACCAAAAGTGGATGGGTAGTATGAATGACAACTGTCGTACCGTAAATTCTCTGGTACAAGCTTTCACTAGAACCCACCTAAATGTGCAGCTTGTAAGACCCTCCTATTCCCAGTGTGTGGCTTATATGAGGGGTTTTGATACCATAGAACAGTAGTAAACTGCCAATTTTCTAAGCCCCAGGTGTCGGAGGCTTATAGCCTCCTATAAAACTCAGGGTGTGGCTTATAAGTGAGACTTCACAGTACCTCCTACCATAGTGGCCCACATAAGCACCAGGGCGCTTATTAATTTCATACCCAATTAATCCCCGGCGCTTATATGGGACGGGCGCTTATTTGAATACTGTTTTCAGTACCCAAGATCAATTTCAATACCCGTGTACCTCCGGCGCTTATTTGAGACCGGCACTTATTTGAGACCCCGGCGCTTAAACAGGCCATTACGGTAGATATGGTGTGGTTTATAACTGGAGACCAGCCCTTGCTACTTCTTGAAGAATCCGCACGAGGGCAGGGTGCGCCCTTTAGGATGGGTTTTATACTATAGAATGATACTCAATTGCTTAGAATCAAGCTTCAGCTGTAACTGATAACGCTTCAACTCATAATGCACCTTACATGAGAGAAGCGTGTCTTTTGGAGTAGGTGCGTGGTGGCAGCAGCAGCAGGAACAGTATTTTACCTAGTTGGTCTCAGCAATATATATACTTGTAGATACATTATGTAGTATTCCTTTTCAGACAGTTTTACTGAAGAGACACCAGTGACAAGATCTTGTGTATGATTGTTATGGCTGATGTAGGGCTTCCAGTCACAATCTGACTGGTCCTGATCCCCACCAATAGTGTATTAATAATTTTTTTAATTTGATTTTATAATGTGCTGGTGAGCAGTCTCGGCAGCACTTGATGCATCATGGCGACCGATGGCCATGATGCACTCCAGCATAACGGGCCTTAAAGGGTTAACAAGTGTGTCTTATAGGCGAGGATTTTGTAAACGTACTGAAATTACCAGCCTTCGACCCACAGTGCGTCATATAGGGTTTAGCCTAATTCAGGGTGCATCCTATACGCAAGGTTCATCCACCACCCATATTGGCCACTAGCTGGTCTGGAGCTGGTTCCGGCCACACACACTGATAAGAACTGATAAGATGGGACATGGAAGTGGGTGTTAGTGGGTCTTATCAGTGGGTTTTACCTCAACCAGCGAAATTTAAAATGGCGGCTCCACTAGGCCTCCATACTGAATCCTATAGCATACCTATCATGATGACCCTGTGGGCGAACACCTTTATCAACCTTGTAGGGCCGGCATAATGCATGACTGTAGTGCCGGCGAGTTACTACCCAGGGCAACATGCATGCATAATGACAACCAATGGGCACAACATATTAATTGACCATTAACAGTCTACACGAAAACTTTTACTTCATGCAGGCCCTTTGGCCCACAGATTTTATCATTCTGCAGGCCTGGATTGATGTTGGCAGGAGTGAACACTTTATTTTTTGAAACATAGTTTTGTCTTATTTAATAAAGGTCACTGTTACTTTACATTTACCTCTTGTTTCTGCGACAAATTGATTAACTAACCAAAAGTGGATGGGTAGTATGAATGACAACTGTCGTACCGTAAATTCTCTGGTACAAGCTTTCACTAGAACCCACCTAAATGTGCAGCTTGTAAGACCCTCCTATTCCCAGTGTGTGGCTTATATGAGGGGTTTTGATACCATAGAACAGTAGTAAACTGCCAATTTTCTAAGCCCCAGGTGTCGGAGGCTTATAGCCTCCTATAAAACTCAGGGTGTGGCTTATAAGTGAGACTTCACAGTACCTCCTACCATAGTGGCCCACATAAGCACCAGGGCGCTTATTAATTTCATACCCAATTAATCCCCGGCGCTTATATGGGACGGGCGCTTATTTGAATACTGTTTTCAGTACCCAAGATCAATTTCAATACCCGTGTACCTCCGGCGCTTATTTGAGACCGGCACTTATTTGAGACCCCGGCGCTTAAACAGGCCATTACGGTAGATATGGTGTGGTTTATAACTGGAGACCAGCCCTTGCTACTTCTTGAAGAATCCGCACGAGGGCAGGGTGCGCCCTTTAGGATGGGTTTTATACTATAGAATGATACTCAATTGCTTAGAATCAAGCTTCAGCTGTAACTGATAACGCTTCAACTCATAATGCACCTTACATGAGAGAAGCGTGTCTTTTGGAGTAGGTGCGTGGTGGCAGCAGCAGCAGGAACAGTATTTTACCTAGTTGGTCTCAGCAATATATATACTTGTAGATACATTATGTAGTATTCCTTTTCAGACAGTTTTACTGAAGAGACACCAGTGACAAGATCTTGTGTATGATTGTTATGGCTGATGTAGGGCTTCCAGTCACAATCTGACTGGTCCTGATCCCCACCAATAGTGTATTAATAATTTTTTTAATTTGATTTTATAATGTGCTGGTGAGCAGTCTCGGCAGCACTTGATGCATCATGGCGACCGATGGCCATGATGCACTCCAGCATAACGGGCCTTAAAGGGTTAACAAGTGTGTCTTATAGGCGAGGATTTTGTAAACGTACTGAAATTACCAGCCTTCGACCCACAGTGCGTCATATAGGGTTTAGCCTAATTCAGGGTGCATCCTATACGCAAGGTTCATCCACCACCCATATTGGCCACTAGCTGGTCTGGAGCTGGTTCCGGCCACACACACTGATAAGAACTGATAAGATGGGACATGGAAGTGGGTGTTAGTGGGTCTTATCAGTGGGTTTTACCTCAACCAGCGAAATTTAAAATGGCGGCTCCACTAGGCCTCCATACTGAATCCTATAGCATACCTATCATGATGACCCTGTGGGCGAACACCTTTATCAACCTTGTAGGGCCGGCATAATGCATGACTGTAGTGCCGGCGAGTTACTACCCAGGGCAACATGCATGCATAATGACAACCAATGGGCACAACATATTAATTGACCATTAACAGTCTACACGAAAACTTTTACTTCATGCAGGCCCTTTGGCCCACAGATTTTATCATTCTGCAGGCCTGGATTGATGTTGGCAGGAGTGAACACTTTAAGATTACTATTTTCAGCTGAAGGTCATAACGTATGGCAGCGGCACATTCCGTCCTGCAGTCTGGCAATTTCTACAAGCCTGGTAGCAATTTTGCAGACAAAATCCTGTGTCCCACGAGTTGTCCTATTGAAAGTAATCAAGCGTTTAAAGGGTTAATGGCGTAAGAAGGATTGAATTCGCTTTAGGGGGATCCTCATCATATTAATGTTTCTTGGTATTCCTAAAACCCTGTTTTCAATCACCTTCAAAGGAAACCAACTTACTATGGGGAAGGTTTTAGAAAAAGAGATAATTCTATTAAAGTTAAAAAACACTAAATTAATCAATGTTCTCATTGCAATGTCATTTTGTCACACCAGGGTAGGTGAAGATTACCTTAAACCCTTAGGAGATGAGGAGCCTGGAGAAGCTGGCCTCCTCTTACTTCTGTCCTTATAGGCTCAGGCTCTCCCTGAGTGAAGGGTGCCAGGTAGCGACGCCTGTTTCAAATCGGAAAATGTCAAATTGGAAATCTTCAATTAAATATGAAATATTGCATCTACAACTTGATTTTTGCCATCAAATCCTTCAGTCTTTGACACCACAACATTTAAAACCACAACAAACTCAAAGGATTACCTGGTATTCCATGAGAAAAGGGGTTGCAAAAATTGATCATTTTCGTTGTTTAGGCTTTCCCATTGAAACCTATGTCTAAGGCAATTCCCTGTCAAAAGGGCAAGATATAGCATTTAGTTAACTTGATGGAATATAAGATCTCATGAATCCTGGGGCATGGACATCATGGGACATTGGTATGACCATGGGGCATTAAAACCCTGAGATCATCCATTAATTCAATTTTCCTCCTTAGATTAAAGCCTTCAACAGCTGCTGGTGCAGCAGTGCATCATGCCTATTGGTCGTCATGATGCACCAATGAAGTGCTGGTGAGACTACTCACCAGCACTTCATTGGAGCATCATGCCGACCCTCCAGGACAATATGTATCGACCTCACAGGGTCAGCATGATACTTTAATGAAGTGCTGACGAGACTGCTCACCAACACTTCATTGGAGCATCATGCCGACCCTTCAGGATGTTATGTATCGACCCTGTAGGGTCGGCATGATGCTCCAATGAGGTGCTGGCAAGTAGTATTGCCAGCACTTCATTGGTGCATCATGACGACCAATGGGCAATTGTTTTGGCCCGACCCCAATTTTCTTTTTTTTAAATTAGGGTCGGGCCAAATAATTAGGGTCGGTCGGGATACCTGAACACAACTTTTTTTTAGGCCTAATACATTTAGAAATGCGGCCCTGAGAAGTAACTCCCCAAGGCTACATTCATGTACTATGCCAATCCTATCGGGCTGATACACTTGTAGACTTTCCAGCACTGCGCTGATGGATCATAAGCCATTAGCATGTATCCATGGTGATCGTTATAGGCCCCCTGGATCCAGGAGTATCTACAGGGTATCCATGGGGTCCCGACCTTAAGCTCCAGAATGATTATGAAAATAAAAAGAAGAAAAAGAAAACAAACAGAAAGAGGCAAAAAAAGAAGAAGATGACGACCAATGGGTACGTTGGATGCCTGTTTCAGGACCCGTTTAACGGTTTAAGATAGCAGGCTCCGCCCAACTCCAGCTTCTTTTGTTTTATGAATATGCCAGCATATATAATTATTCACTCCACACTTGACAACTCCATTAGACAGTAGCACTTCAGTGAGAAATGGAACTACTCGGGTAGATTCACGTTTAATCGGACATTATTAACTCGGAAAGCCGAGTTTTAAGCGACAGGTAGGGGCGCGTCAACTTTTTCTTCATTTTTGTACCGATTGAATAATTTTACGTTTCAGTATTTGATGAGACTTGGTCGTGTTTGACCGGATTTTCTGTCCTTTCTTTTCTCATTTTGAGCAGGTATTTCAAAACCATACACATCCATCTAACGTCTATTCCAATGTTGCACTCCTATGCACTCCTATGCACTCCTATTAATGTTTAGTTGGTTTTCAGTGTTACTACCATAGACTTTAAGGTGGCCATTTCCTTACATTTGTTATTACAATCATCCAAAACATAAAAAAATATGCATGGGACCATATGTCAATATTGTATTTAGTGCAGAGATATGCATAACACCTAAGTGCTAAAGAAGTTATGAAAAGATTTAGTTACTTTTGGATATGAATCTGGGGATTTATGTGACAAATCACTCTATAATCCTATATAGTGTTGAATCTTCTGTATCTCAAAAATAAGCATGAGACACCAATATTATTTTTGCATGTATGAAAAGTACCTACCATTTTGGGACTCTGGTGAGAATATGGCGAAAATCTAATTACTCTTAGCCTATCCCCGCCAGCCACCTTAAGTACCTGATACCTCATTCACAAACCTGATGGTTGATAGCACGTATTACCTACATTAGAATGGTGGGTTATCCAACAGGTATCCTGGCAGGTATTCTTAATTCATTTCATGTTGATATGCCTGAGATACTTGTTACCATATCCGCTCCGTATCTCAGACCCCTTGTGAGATAACCTGCGTGGATATCTCATGCTCCAGTCACGTGACCCTTTGGTGACGTCATAGCTTCAAAATATCATCATAAACAAGCCTTGTGTGATGTTTTCCATTACAAAATCATGCTTTGATGATGGAATCCTATGTATTCATCCATAAAACATGAGATAAATGCAATGGCATGGAATTTCAGAGGATTATCGCACTTGCTGTTTAGTCTCCGCATCAGATATGGGGACCACACTGTGCGCGCGATAACCCTCTGAAATTCCTCCAACGAGTGAACCTTTGCCTATTTATTTCATGATGAAAAGAGTGGAATACAGACATCCCATAGACTTAACATGGGAGCTCAGTATCTCACACCCCCTGTCTATATCTCACGAACAGTAATAGGACCCCAAATGGTCTGAAAACCGATAGATTATCATCTTTTTATTTCATCTTCGATGATCTTTTTAATATTTCTGACTTAAACAACATGAAATGAATACAAAGGTTCACTCGTGATGGGTATGACTCAGGGTAATCTCCTGAGGCGAAGTCAGACCCACCACTTGTGAACCTTTTTCTATGTTGACAACTACAGATAGCCCGGGCAGATAGTCCTATATGCCCACCCTTGGGTGAGAGAGTTCTAGGGCAAACAGCCACCTGGACCAGGGGCCCTAGGACAAATAGTCACCAGGATCTCTAGCCCGCTGACAAACGGCCTGCGGACAAATAGCCCACGGACAAATGGCCATAGGGACTGGGAGCCCCCAGTACAGGAGGCCCTCTTTTCTCGCGCCCTTCATCTTTACCCGTCAGATTATCTCTATTCTATTCTCTCGCCCGTCAGATTATCTCTATTCTATTCTTTTACCCATTAGATATCCTATATTGTGCCCACCAGATTCCATCACCCGCTATATTCTTTACCCGCTAGTACTGTTACCCATCAGACAGCTTTTGTCTCATGCCCGCTAGAATCTATCGCCCGCTTCATGATTTTTTACAAATATATTATTCTATGCCTGCTAGATTCTAACCTCCGTCAGATTTTGATTCTACGCCCACTAGATTCTACCCTTTGAAGAATAATATAGCAGGCGATGGAATCTAGTTTGCGATGGAATCTAGGGGTCGATGGAATCTAGTGGCCGATGGAATCTAGCGGGCATGAGACAAAAAAGACCTGGCTGACAGGTAATATAAACTAGCGGGTGAAGAATCATATAGTGGGCGATGAAATCTAATGATCATCTAACAAAGGTTAGAATCTAGCGGGCATGGAATGGAAATCTGACAGATGTTAGAATCTAGCGGGTGTAGAATCAAAATCTGACAGAGGTTAGAATCTAGCGGGCATAGAATACATATGTTTTTTTTTTTAAAGTATAGAAATCTGATGGAGGTTAGAATCTAGCAGGTTTAGAATGAACATTTGATGGACGTTAGAATCTAGCGGGCATAAAAATGAAATTCTAGTGGATATGAGACTGAATAGAGATAACTGTCGGGCGTTAGACAATAATTGAGATAATCTAGTGGGCATGGGCTGACGGGCGTTATAAAGAATGGCCTCTGGTACTGGTGGCCATTTGTCCGCGGGCTTCTTGTCAGGTGGCCATAAATCATGAGGGCTGTTCATGTTAGGACCTCGTCCTAGGGCCTCTGGTCAGGGGGCTACCAATCCAAGTGGCCATTTGTCCTGATACCGGGTGAGAGGGCCGGTGATATCCGGACGAGGATCTCATCCAGATAAGGTCCTTATTCGGACAAGATATTCTGAGACACGGGATCTAAGAAGCAAGACATAGTTCTGGGATCAAAATAATCTGGGAAACGGGACCAAGGTTATCTGGGAAATTGGACCAAACGGGTGAAAACTTTTTCTTGTGTCTTAGATATGTCCCATTTCATAGGTTTTCTTGTGTGGAATAATCTTGTCCTGTGTATTAGATATGCCTTAAAAGTCCCGATTCCCATGTCCTGTTACCTATGTCCTGTTTCTCAGAAAATCCGATACCCTCGTCCAAATAGCGCTGGCCGGGTGAGAGGCAGTGAAGTTGTCAACATATATATATGGCATGCAAGTTGTCACCTTGAAGATTTTCTGACAAGTTGAATGCGACATATTTTCCCTCATTTATATCATACTGCACACTTTGTCAGTTTTCACAAGGTTTATGATAAAGCGATTCAAAGTTCGAGTGGTTTAAGTAGTTTTTAGTTTGACCATAGACTTCAAGTACATGCTATATCTTTCACCAATCTTACAGCTGATAACGCATGCCTAGACAATGGATATCGTGTTTCAACTATCATGCTGTAAAGCAGGAGAGATTAAGTATTTTCTTTTCAAAATTATCATGGGTTTTGTGTCAAAAAGAAAGAAAGAAATGTCGACATCTAAAGAAATTTACTGCGAAAGCTTCTTGCTATTTCTAAAGGTCTCTTTGAGTCTTAGTATCACTGAGTAGTAATGAATTTTACCCTTGAGGATAAAGGTCCAAGGGCCTTAACTTGAGGCAGACTTGTGTTTTTAGAAATATGTCTGAGTACTTCTTTTTATAACTGAAGGTCCTCACATGCTAGGCCCATATTTGAATTTCATACAACCATCAATCCCCAATCCGCAACTTACGCTTCCGTTTCCTGCCCCTCCGAAAAAAAAAACCTCTCATCCGCTGGCCACATTCTTCCTCTGGGTATCCACCACAGAAAAAGTGGGTTCCGGAAACAGGACAAAGCAGACATGACAAAGTTTCCTTTCGGTCTCACATTGAAAGAACAAAGAAAGGAAAACAGAGAAAGCCCCACTTAAAGCAAAGCATCAATACAGCCACAGCAACAAAAAAACAACAACAAAAAACAACAACAAAACAAAAACAAACAAACAATGAAAACAAAGGCAAAAGACACCAACGGAGGAATGACCAGGGAACATTAAGTTTCTGACCAGTAAAAGGTTCCACAAATATGTGAAAACACCCACAAATACTGGCAAGGCTGGACGTCTGCCGTGGCCCTCAGAGTACTGCTGAGGCCAAACAAAGGGTGCGAGTTTCAGGTAACTTGCTGAAAAAGGGTAAGGTAGCGTAAATTTCATTTTTTACTTTTTCCAATTCCTATCATTTTCACTGGAATGCTGCTTGTGTCCTTTGGCAATTGCCAATGTCACCAGAAGGCTTTCATTATTTCACATTTCATGAGAATCAGTTGAGTCAGGGGAATATTACAACAGGCTTATCAAAATCTATGTACTGCCCTCGGTATTGCAGATATAATATGTGCTCCGTATATTGCTTCACCCTTTAAGTAAAAACCGTACTGTATTTTCATGATACCTAATTTTGATGGCTTTTATATCAACTAAAATGATTCTGGAATTTTTATCAAAATATGTATCATCATAGAAGAGAGCATCAGGTTTGTCTGATGCATCTGATGACGTCACGATTGACAAAATGCATCCCAGTTATGCTTGCACAACACTGTAAGGATGCAACCAGATCCTCTTTGTAGCTTTTTCTCTGGCATGTTTTGTTATTTTCCTCAATAAATATCAGTATAGGGTCTAACAGAAGGTTCCTGTCCAGTATCCTACCTTTTACGTTATTAGATATAGCACTTTCTGCAACCCTTTCCATATACATGATCAATGCTGAAGCTGATGAATTTTGGCAATCGTGACGTCATCAGATGTATTGGATAATCCTGTTGTTCTCCTTTCTAGTGATACACATATTGATTAAAATGCCAGAACCTTTTTATTCGACATAAAAGCCACCAAAACAAGGTACCATTAAAATACCGTTTTTTCTTGAAGGACTGCTGATGCAGGAGTGCCTCATGCCCAGTGGCCGTTACTATGCACACAGAAAATCTATATTTAACAAAAAGTGATCAGTAGCGATCACTTTAGGGTGCTCAATATGACGAGGACTGGGGTGATCTTAGGGTGATCACAGGTGATAACTTTAGGTCATCATATTGATTAGTTTTTTTTTCACATATTTGAGCAAAATACAGAGTCATCAAAATGATGACATGGGTGATCACTTCGATTACTGTTTGTTAGTTTTAGTTTTAGATTTATTGTTGACCCTACGCTGGTACCCTGCAGGTATTGTAGGCACATACCCGCAGGCCATGCCTGGTTTTCTGATCACTCTCCTACTAGTCTAGGTTTTCAGTGCACCAATGAAGTGCTGGCGAGATTGCTTGCCAGCACTTCATTTGAGCTTCATGATGACCCTCCAGGAATCTACCACCCTTAGGGTCGGCATGATGCATGAATCTAGCCTTGGCAAGTTACTCGATAGGGCTGCAATGGGCATGGCAAATCAAAGGGTTAACCCTGTGTGAATATCTGTGCATGTCAGCACAGCCATGATATTAACTGTACATACAGGTATGAAGTCTGCTGTGGCTGTATCAGTGTGGATATTAGCTAGAACACAGCAGAATATTACCATCCCTGCTTTAGCACTGCCTTTAGCTGCTTGTCAGAGACTTCAGGCATTTTACCATCAGGCCTATCAGAGATTGTGTGCTCCACAGAACATTCTAAAAGAAGAAGGTGATATATGTAGACGATTTAATGAAAAGATAATCATCTGAAACGTTTTCTCTTTTTTACAAGTTAATGAAACAACTATGGCTGGGCTAGATTTCACTAGATCGATTCAGTTGACCAACATTTTTTATCTCTTTGTTTTAGATAGTGTACTGTTTCACTATTACCTAGTGGCTATATTGGTAAGACACCTCCTCCTATTGTGGTCAATGTTAGACTAAAGTGACTAAGGGTGATGGGAGCTGGAGAAGGAGGACATAGCCTCACACTAAGGACGTTACCTAATAAGGAGTTACTCCTCTATAGATTAGCGCTAATAGGTTAATCTGGTTACCATGGACACAGGACAGCACCCCAGGGACTGTTGTACAGCCAATGAGGGTCAGGGAGCGGTATGGGGGGAGGAGATGAATGAAGTAGAGGCGGGGAATATAAATAGGCACACAGGGAAGGAAAGACAGATAGATAGAGAGAGAAAGAGAGAGAGAGAGAGAGAGAGAGAGAGAGAGAGAGAGAGAAAGAGATAGAGAGAGATAGTGATAGAGGAAATGGAGAAGAGAGAGTCAGGGTGGCCAGAGACGAAGAAGCATAAATATGAAGTGCAGGATAGAAATGGGAGAGAGAAATAGAAGGAGAGAGAAAAGGAGAGAGGGAGAGAGAGAGAGAGAGAGAGAGAGAGAGAGAGAGAGAGAGAGAGAGAGAGAGAGAGAAGGAGAGAGATAAAGAGACAGTGATATAGACAATGGGAGACATAGAGGCAGATAAGTAAGACTTATACCCAAAAATGTCTAGCTGTCTTGACAAGCAGCTTTGAAATACCTCTCCAAACAGAAAAGAAAGGACTTAATGTCCGCAAACCAAGGAAATGTCTGCTGACTTTTAAATACTATTAGTAGACATAAAATCATCCAAACCAAACCAAGCCAAACCCAAAAAATCTATCGCAGAATCCGATGTAGAATAATGGCAGTGCTATAAAGAAGAAAAGACATTAAGTAGTTAAGACATGTAAGGTAGGAAACTGTATAAGAGAAGGTTGATATTACAAAGACACTGTGTGTAAATGAGCAACTTACTATGACACGTGACCTACCACGTGACCCAGTGTCCTGGTCCCACTTCACCCCTACAGGACCTCACTATACAGCATCCAGCTCTAAAGGAATCAGTAAGACTAAATGATACGTTGCCCAGCTCACCTTATGCCTATTCATAGGTAAAAAGCGACACTCGTGATGCTTGTGACAGAGGGGTTTTAAAAAGTGACGGTCGTGACGTAGGGGAAAATGACACTGACAATTTTTAAGATTCCCAGTACAGTGGCATATACATAAAATTGATGGAGTGACGCTCCATCCTTCCTGAAAGTGACAGCCCCGTGGTGACAGCCTGACATCCTGAAATTTTGAGCACCCATGTATGGGCACCATATTGTGGTACCTCTACATGGGTGACGAGAATAACGCCCATGTCAGATCTTACAGATAATTTGTTTCCTCAGACATTTTTCCTTGCATTTTTAATATCTGAGGAAGCAAGGGCTGATTGTATCTCAATTTCTAGCTAAACTGCATTGCCACTTTAGCATTAGATGGACCCTCACCCTACCAAAATCTTCTCCCCCTGGTTCTTAGTGCGGTAATTGGTTCCGGGGCGTCTCCAGGTCTCTGTTAGATAAGAGGCACTTCATCCACCTTCCATTCCTCCCTCCCTCATCCACTCCTCCCGCTCCAATGCCCAAGGTCACCAAGGTCACGGGGACGCCAGGCCTGATATCCCAGCGTCCCATTACGGCGCAAGTGTAAAACGGTCAGAACGAGGCCCGCCTCATCAACGAACGCCGTGACGTCAGAAATAACGACTTCTGGTTGCTTCTTTCTTCTAGTGCCTCTTTTTTCTGTTTTCCTATTTTCCACTCTGAGAACTTGGATAGTTTTACTTCTTGTTTTGCTGTAATTGTCAGTGATTGAGACACGTGTGAGTGCGTGTTAATTTTTGTTACCTCATTTTGCTGTTCAATGGCTTTCTGTGTCATGCAGTGAACAGGACCTGTTTTATTTCATGTTGGGAACCACCCTTAAAATGTATTGGGACATCTGCATTTGTTACAGGGGCCTCACCAATGATGGATCTTTTATACCTCCAATTTGACCAAAAGAAGGTGCAAAACGCAGCCCCTCCTATTCAGAATCCTGGATCCGCCAATGTCAATAAACCTCCTCCATAGCACACATGATCCCATCCACAATATTGACGTCATCAAAATAGCCTGAAATCCTGTATCAAATACTTCGCCTTTGGCCCTATTTATCTTGGGTTCTGTCACCAGTACATTTTCAAGGTTAATAAACAAAGAGGTAGGCTCAGCTTTCATGCATTGTTTTGGAGCATTAATGATAAAATGTCTAGGTGGAACAGCTTGAAACCAAAATGCCATTTTTTCATATTCATGCAAATGCACAGTTATCTATCTATTAATCCTAGGCCTGCATTTATCCATTATGGCAACCAATGGGTATGGTTAAGATGCAGGCGGCATCAGTGCACATCGGTTAAACTAACATCTAAACATTTTCAAGCACTCAGCCTATATGAGAGCTCTACTGACGTCATAGATAAGGTTTCATGTAGGAAGAAAACACAGGGAGTGAGTCCACGCATCCTATTTGATGAATATTTTGTAGAAAATTATTGCTACCTTTTATTACCACAATGTGACACTAAGCTGGATTCAGTGTCACATCACCCCAGACAGCGCTATCTATGTCTACTCCGATCTCCTTCCCCATGTATCATATATTGTGAGTATAAAATGTCAACAAAATGCTGCCAACAGCAGGGAACTCACATGCCGGTGGATCCCTAAGTGGCGAGAATAGGAACTAGGACAAGAGCAGACAGAGTCTGAACAGAAAACACTAGTGACAACCTCATTGATACCCACATAAACCTTTTATATGGCGCATCACATATTGTGAGAAGAGCTACATTCAGGATTGAAAACTCAAGTTGCATTGGTTTTGTCTTGTGGTACTTCTCTTGTAGCTTGAAAAACATCGTCACATCTTTGGAACATAATCACTAATTTGTACCGAGTACTGTAAATAGGACCACACTGAAAACTTGGAAGATCCAAAACTAGTCAGTGGTGACCACTTTAGGTCCTCAAGTTGACGATACCTAAAACTACAACTTTAGGTAGTCAAAATGACGACTTTAGGTCATCATCCTGATGACCTGAGTTGTCAGGATGACAATACTGCCACTACAGAGTCGTCATATTGACGACTCAGGTTGTCAGGATGACAACCGCAAGTCGTCATTTTTACTACCTAAAGTTGTAGTTTTAGGTATCGTCAACTTGAGAACCAAAAGTGGTCACCGCTGACTAGTTTTGGATCTTTCATGTTTTCAGTGCAGTAACATAGTTGTCCTACTGATCTAGCAGCATATATTATTGACCAATGAGATAAATGCCTTTTTTCAGTGCAGACCTTTTAGGGTGCATTACATAACACCTGGCACCCATCATGCTGGTTGTTATCAGTCCTTATCTCACAAGGTACCAGCTTCAGCAGGGGTCGCCCCACTAACGATCCCGCTATAACTGGGAATAACACCTGGATTCAGGGTGAAATATACACAGGAGGAACAATGCTATTAGAACTGTAAAATATGTGTTAAAGTGATGTCCTAAATAAGTGCACTGGACTCCTTGTATATCGAGCTAGCAAGATTGTTTATCGGCCAATAAAATCATCCCAAATATTCACTGGGGATTTCTCGGGGGTGTGGCACATAGTATCCATCTGATATCAATTGTAACTGCTGGTAATCAGCTGCTGCAATGGCTGCACCCATAAGACATCCCGCAATCTAGGTATAGGTGCTGACACTGGTCAGAGGTTGAATAGTATTTAAATCGTAAACAAGCAACTAACTATCGTTTGACAAGTCCCTATATCTGGACATGCATAGTATAGGGCTGACTTGAATGACTTTTTACTTTTCAGAAATTCCATTTTTGCCACAGTAGATCCGATCGCATCACATGCAAATTAAAAATTCAGGATGATTTAAGTAAATAGATATCACTTTTCTTTAGGCTGGATTTCCAAAGTGGAACAACCTAACACTTTTTTTCAGAAGGCCTATACTAATTCATTTAGTTGATCTAGTATACCGGGTACTAGTATAAACGGCAGACTTCCTCCGATGACTACCAGCAGTTCACTGAAAACACTTTCCCTAAAATAGGAAGAAGCTGTAAGATTACAACGAGGAAAATCAGGAAATTGATCTCGTCTGCGTCATCAGTTGCATGCGGTGGTGTGGTAGATTAGTATTCATATGGCAAGGCCTCCTACCAGGGTGTAGGGTCCACACTCCAACATAGCCATCATTGCCGTTCATTCTTAGGAATGAACGGCTATAGGAGGGGACCCATTCTTAAATACAAGCTCTCATAGTGGTGCTTCCTCGCTCTCCATGTATAATCCTCTCATAGGTAAAGTATTGAGTATGCCTATACCTGGATTAAAATCTGCAAATCAGTCAAGCATAGAAGTGGTGGCAGTGGTGGTGTTGGTGGACCTGTTATTGCCGTTCATTCTTAGGAATGAACGGCTATAGGAGGGGACCCATTCTTAAATACAAGCTCTCATAGTGGTGCTTCCTCGCTCTCCATGTATAATCCTGTCCATAGGTACAGTATTGAGTATGCCTATACCTGGATTAAAATCTTCAAACCAGTCAAGCATAGAAGTGGTGGTGGTGGTGTTGCTGGACCTGTTATTGTAGACCCTGGGGACAGAGTGGTGGTAGCCCTGGACACCTCAGGCAGAGCCATGGTATATAGTATATATAGCCCCCCCCCACCCACCTCTGAATGGTGGTGGTGGCTGTGCTCCTGGGGTGGCCCCATACCTGCCTGCCACCACCTCCCCCAGCACCATGTGGTTCTCTTCTGCTGGTGGTGAATTTCTCAGCACCACTGACTATTAACCCACTAAAGGCCACCTACATGTATATTTATGTATACATGTACACATAAGTATGATGCAATTTTTTAGGAGTTTTAAGTGGCGTGGCATTGGATTATTTGGAGTCTTGGGACCGTTTTCCATGTGTGTCGGCCATCTTGGTTTTCGGAAACACAGGGATCCAGGCCATATATGGTCAATTTTGATCTTAAAAAGTTATCAGATGGATGTTAGTGACCATTGGGACACCTCAACTACCCAATTTTATTGTTTGCCATGTGTGTCGGCCATCTTGGTTTTAGGAAACACAGGGATCCAGGTCATTTGTGGTCAATTTTGATCTTCAAATGTTATCAGATGGATATTAGTGACCATTGAAAGACCTCAACTACCTAATTCTATTGTTTTCCATATGTATCGGCCATCTTTGTTTTAGGATACACAGGGATCCAGGCCATACATGGTCAATTTTGATCTTCAAAAATTATCAGATGGGTGTTAGTGACTATTGGGAGACCTCAACTAGCCTATTTTTTTGTTTTCCATGTGTGTCGGCCATCTTTGTTTTAGGAAACACAGGGATCCAGCTCATATATTGTCAATTTTAATCTTCAAAAGTTATCAGATGGATGTTAGTGACCATTGAAAGACCTCAACTACCTAATTCTATTGTTTTCCATATGTGTCGGCCATCTTTGTTTTAGGATACACAGGGATCCAGGCCATACATGGTCAATTTTGATCTTCAAAAATTATCAGATGGGTGTTAGTGACTATTGGGAGACCTCAACTAGCCTATTTTTTTGTTTTCCATGTGTGTCGGCCATCTTTGTTTTAGGAAACACAGGGATCCAGCTCATATATTGTCAATTTTAATCTTCAAAAGTTATCAGATGGATGTTAGTGACCATTGGGACACCTCAACTAGCTAATTTTATTGTTCTCCATATATGTCGGCCATCTTTGTTTTAGACAACACAGGGATCCAGGCCATATATGGTCAACTTCGATCTTCAAAAGTTATCAGATGGATGTTAGTGACCATTGGGACACATCAAGTACCTAATTTTATTGTTTTCCATGTGTGTCGGCCATCTTGGTTTTTGGAAACACAGGGATCCAGGCCATATATGGTCAATTTTGATCTTAAGAAGTTATCAGATGGATGTTAGTGACCATTGGGACACCTCAACTACCCAATTTTATTGTTTGCCATGTGTGTCGGCCATCTTGGTTTTAGGAAACACAGGGATCCAGGTCATTTGTGGTCAATTTTGATCTTCAAATGTTATCAGATGGATATTAGTGACCATTGAAAGACCTCAAGTACCTAATTCTATTGTTTTCCATATGTGTCGGCCATCTTTGTTTTAGGATACACAGGGATCCAGGCCATACGTGGTCAATTTTGATCTTCAAAAATTATCAGATGGGTGTTAGTGACTATTGGGAGACCTCAACTAGCCTATTTTTTTTTGTTTTCCATGTGTGTCGGCCATCTTTGTTTTAGGAAACACAGGGATCCAGCTCATATATTGTCAATTTTAATCTTCAAAAGTTATCAGATGGATGTTAGTGACCATTGGGCCCCCTGAACTAGCTAATTTTATTGTTCTCCATATATGTCGGCCATCTTTGTTTTAGGAAACACAGGGATCCAGGCCATATATGGTCAACTTCGATCTTCAAAAGTTATCAGATGAATGTTAGTGACCATTGGGGGACCTCAACTACCCAATTTTGTTGTTTTCCATGTGTGTCGGCCATCTTGGTTTTAGGAAACACAGGGATCCAGGTCATATATGGTCAATTTTGATCTTCAAAAGTTATGAGATGGATGTTAGTGACCATTGAATGACCTCAACTACCTAATTCTATTTTTTTCAATATGTGTCGGCCATCTTTGTTTTAGAAAACACAGGGATCCAGGCCATATATGGTCAACTTTGATCTTCAAAAATTATCAGATGGATGTTAGTGACCATTGGCAGACCTCAACTAGCCTATTTTATTGTTTTCCATGTGTGTCGGCCATCTTGGTTTTAGGAAACACAGGGATCCAGGCCATATATGGTCAATTTTGATCTTAAAAAGTTATCAGATGGATGTTAGTGACCATTGGGACACCTCAACTACCCAATTTTATTGTTTGCCATGTGTGTCGGCCATCTTGGTTTTAGGAAACACAGGGATCCAGGTCATTTGTGGTCAATTTTGATCTTCAAATGTTATCAGATGGGTATTAAGACCATTGAAAGACCTCAAGTACCTAATTCTATTGTTTTCCATATGTGTCGGCCATCTTTGTTTTAGGATACACAGGGATCCAGGCCATACATGGTCAATTTTGATCTTCAAAATTATCAGATGGGTGTTAGTGACTATTGGGAGACCTCAACTAGCCTATTTTTTTGTTTTCCATGTGTGTCGGCCATCTTTGTTTTAGGAAACACAGGGATCCAGCTCATATATTGTCAATTTTAATCTTCAAAAGTTATCAGATGGATGTTAGTGACCATTGGGCCCCCTGAACTAGCTAATTTTATTGTTCTCCATATATGTCGGCCATCTTTGTTTTAGGAAACACAGGGATCCAGGCCATATATGGTCAACTTCGATCTTCAAAAGTTATCAGATGGATGTTAGTGACCATTGGGGGACCTCAACTACCCAATTTTGTTGTTTTCCATGTGTGTCGGCCATCTTTGTTTTAGGAAACACAGGGATCCAGGTCATATATGGTCAATTTTGATCTTCAAAAGTTATGAGATGGATGTTAGTGACTATTGAAAGACCTCAACTACCTAATTCTATTTTTTTCAATATGTGTCGGCCATCTTTGTTTTAGAAAACACAGGGATCCAGGCCATATATGGTCAACTTTGATCTTAAAAAGTTATCAGATGGATGTTAGTGACCATTGGGACACCTCAACTACCCAATTTTATTGTTTGCCATGTGTGTCGGCCATCTTGGTTTTAGGAAACACAGGGATCCAGGTCATTTGTGGTCAATTTTGATCTTCAAATGTTATCAGATGGATATTAGTGACCATTGAAAGACCTCAAGTACCTAATTCTATTGTTTTCCATATGTGTCGGCCATCTTTGTTTTAGGATACACAGGGATCCAGGCCATACATGGTCAATTTTGATCTTCAAAAATTATCAGATGGGTGTTAGTGACTATTGAGAGACCTCAACTAGCCTATTTTTTTGTTTTCCATGTGTGTCGGCCATCTTTGTTTTAGGAAACACAGGGATCCAGGCCATATATGGTCTATTTTGATCTTCAAAAGATATCTGATGGATGTTAGTGACCATTTGGACACCAACTACCCAATTTTATTGTTTTCCATGTGTGTCGGCCATCTTGGTTTTAGGAAACACAGGGATCCAGGTCATATATGGTCAATTTTGATCTTTAAAAGTTATCAGATGGATGTTAGTGACCATTGGGACACCTGAACTACCTTTCCTCTGTGAAATTATCAACCTGTGAAGCACGGGATAGCCACTTAGTGCCGCTAAAGTGCTGTAAAACACAAATCAATCAATCAACCTAAACTACCTAATTCTTTTGTTTTCCTTGTGTGTCAGCCATCTTGGTTTCAGGAATCACAGGGATCCAGGCCATATATGGTCAATTTTGATCTTAAAAAGTTATCAGATGGATGTTAGTGACCATTGTGACACCACCACCACCAATACTACCACCACACTACTCCCAACCCTCACACACATTCCTTATTTGCATATTTTAATCCAGGCATAGGTTTACTCCATACTATAGCAATGGGACAGGATTTTACATGGAGAGCGAGGAAGCACCACAATCAGAGCATATATTTAAGTATAGGTCCATTCCAAAGGCCATAGAGTTCATATATAATGATCTTTTTTCCTTGGATCATAATAGGAATATGCACGGCATTACAGCATTGCTGTGTTTACTTTCCTGAAAGTATGTTATAGATTAATAAATTGCAAAACACACAACATATGAAGGGCTTTTAGATTCTGTATTAAAATAATATTTGTTCTGAAAATTTTGATCTAATATCATATTAAAAATGTTGTAAATCAATTCTATACTTCTTAGAACATGATATGAATATGCACGGCATTACAGCTTTGCTGTGTTTACTTTGCCGAAAATATGGGATAAATTTCTAATCCGGGAAACGCACTGCAATTTAACTGCTTTTAGAATTGATATTAAACTCAGAATTGATCGTCAAATTTAAATATGAAATCCTAATATCTTGATCATAGATGACAGATCCTAAATTGAATCCTCTCAATTGCATCCTTAACACGGGCTTCTTGATCATAGATCTTAGATCCTAAATTTTCAATTGAATCCTTAACATAACCTCCTAACCATTGACCCCTTGTTGTAGACCCTGGGGACAGAGTGGTGGTAGCCCTGGACACCTCAGGCAGAGCCATGGTATATAGTATATAGAGCCCCCCCCCCCACCCACCTCTGAATGGTGGTGGTGGCTGTGCTCCTGGGGTGGCCCCATACCTGCCTGGCACCACCTCCCCCAGCACCATGTGGTTCTCTTCTGCTGGTGGTGGTTTCTCAGCACCACTGACTATTAACCCACTAAAGGCCACCTACATGTATATTTATGTATACATGTACACATAAGTATGATGCACTTTTTTAGGAGTTTTAAGTGGCGTGGCATTGGATTATTTGGAGTCTTGGGACCGTTTTCCATGTGTGTCAGCCATCTTGGTTTTAGGAAACACAGGGATCCAGGCCATATATGGTCAATTTTGATCTTAAAAGGTTATCAGATGGATGTTAGTGACCATTGGGACACCTCAACTACCCAATTTTATTGTTTGCCATGTGTGTCGGCCATCTTGGTTTTAGGAAACACAGGGATCCAGGTCATTTGTGGTCAATTTTGATCTTCAAATGTTATCAGATGGGTGTTAGTGACTATTGGGAGACCTCAACTAGCCTATTTTATTGTTTTCCATGTGTGTCGGCCATCTTTGTTTTAGGAAACACAGGGATCCAGCTCATATATTGTCAATTTTAATCTTCAAAAGTTATCAGATGGATGTTAGTGACCATTGAAAGACCTCAACTACCTAATTCTATTTTTTTCAATATGTGTCGGCCATCTTTGTTTTAGAAAACACAGGGATCCAGGCCATATATGGTCAACTTTGATCTTCAAAAATTATCAGATGGATGTTAGTGACCATTGGGAGACCTCAACTAGCCAATTTTATTGTTCTCCATATATGTCGGCCATCTTTGTTTTAGGAAACACAGGGATCCAGGCCATATATGGTCAACTTCGATCTTCAAAAGTTATCAGATGGATGTTAGTGACCATTGGAACACCTCAAGTACCTAATTTTATTGTTTTCCATGTGTATCGGCCATCTTGGTTTTCGGAAACACAGGGATCCAGGTCATATGTGGTCAATTTTGATCTTCAAAAGTTATCAGATGGATGTTAGTGACCATTGGGAGACCTCAACTACCCAATTTTGTTGTTTTCCATGTGTGTCGGCCATCTTTGTTTTAGGAAACACAGGGATCCAGGTCATATATGGTCAATTTTGATCTTCAAATGTTATCAGATGGGTGTTAGTGACTATTGGGAGACCTCAACTAGCCTATTTTATTGTTTTCCATGTATGTCGGCCATCTTTGTTTTAGGAAACACAGGGATCCAGCTCATGTATTGTCAATTTTAATCTTCAAAAGTTATCAGATGGATGTTAGTGACCATTGAAAGACCTCAACTACCTAATTCTATTTTTTTCAATATGTGTCGGCCATCTTTGTTTTAGAAAACACAGGGATCCAGGCCATATATGGTCAACTTTGATCTTCAAAAATTATCAGATGGATGTTAGTGACCATTGGGAGACCTCATCTAGCCAATTTTATTGTTCTCCATATATGTCGGCCATCTTCGTTTTAGGAAACACAGGGATCCAGGCCATATATGGTCAACTTCGATCTTCAAAAGTTATCAGATGGATGTTAGTGACCATTGGAACACCTGAAGTACCTAATTTTATTGTTTTCCATGTGTATCGGCCATCTTGGTTTTCGGAAACACAGGGATCCAGGTCATATGTGGTCAATTTTGATCTTCAAAAGTTATCAGATGGATGTTAGTGACCATTGGGAGACCTCAACTACCCAATTTTGTTGTTTTCCATGTGTGTCGGCCATCTTTGTTTTAGGAAACACAGGGATCCAGGTCATATATGGTCAATTTTGATCTTCAAATGTTATCAGATGGGTGTTAGTGACTATTGGGAGACCTCAACTAGCCTATTTTATTGTTTTCCATGTATGTCGGCCATCTTTGTTTTAGGAAACACAGGGATCCAGCTCATGTATTGTCAATTTTAATCTTCAAAAGTTATCAGATGGATGTTAGTGACCATTGAAAGACCTCAACTACCTAATTCTATTTTTTTCAATATGTGTCGGCCATCTTTGTTTTAGAAAACACAGGGATCCAGGCCATATATGGTCAACTTTGATCTTCAAAAATTATCAGATGGATGTTAGTGACCATTGGGAGACCTCATCTAGCCAATTTTATTGTTCTCCATATATGTCGGCCATCTTCGTTTTAGGAAACACAGGGATCCAGGCCATATATGGTCAACTTCGATCTTCAAAAGTTATCAGATGGATGTTAGTGACCATTGGAACACCTGAAGTACCTAATTTTATTGTTTTCCATGTGTATCGGCCATCTTGGTTTTCGGAAACACAGGGATCCAGGTCATATGTGGTCAATTTTGATCTTCAAAAGTTATCAGATGGATGTTAGTGACCATTGGGAGACCTCAACTACCCAATTTTGTTGTTTTCCATGTGTGTCAGCCATCTTTGTTTTAGGAAACACAGGGATCCAGGTCATATATGGTCAATTTTGATCTTAAAAAAAAGTTATAGATGGATGTTAGTGACCATTGGGACACCTCAACTACCCAATTTTATTGTTTTCCATGTGTGTCTGCCATCTTTGTTTTAGGAAACACAGGGATCCAGGTCATATGTGGTCAATTTTGATCTTCAAAAGTTATCAGATGGATGTTAGTGACCATTGAAAGACCTCAACTACCTAATTCTATTTTTTTCAATATGTGTCAGCCATATTTGTTTTAGAAAACACAGGGATCCAGGCCATATATGGTCAACTTTGATCTTCAAAAATTATCAGATGGATGTTAGTGACCATTGGGAGACCTCAACTACCCAATTTTATTGTTTTCCATGTGTGTCGGCCATCTTGGTTTTAGGAAACACGGGGATCTAGGTCATATGTGGTCAATTTTGATCTTCAAAAGATATCAGATGGATGTTACCGTAAACTCCCGCATATAAGACGCGTCCTCTACGCCAAACAAAATGCTGGGGGGTCTTATAGCTTTCTCTCAAGTTGGGTGTGCGTCTTATACGAGGGGTAATTTTACTATAGAACAGTACTGGATTTACAAAATTGAGCATTAAAATGTGCGTCTTATACGTGAAAATGCATGTGCTGAGTTTGGGGTGCATCTTATACGTGCAGCGCGTCTTCTACGCGGGAGATTACGGTAGTGACCATTGGGACACCTTAACTACCTAATTCTATTGTTTTCCTTGTGTGTCTGCCATATTTGTTTTAGGAAACACAGGGGTCCAGGTCATATATGGTCAACTTCGATCTTCAAAAGTTATCAGATGGATGTTAGTGACCATTGGGACACCTCAAGTGCCTAATTTTATTGTTTTCCATGTGTGTCAGCCATCTTGGTTTTCGGAAACACAAGGATCCAGGTCATATGTGGTCAATTTTGATCTTCAAAAGTTATCAGATGGATGTTAGTGACCATTGAAAGACCTCAACTACCTAATTCTATTGTTTTTCATATGTGTCGGCCATCTTGGTTTTAGAAAACACAGGGATCCAGCTCATATATGGTCAATTTTGATCTTTCAAAGTTATGAGGTGGATGTTAGTAGTCATTGGGATACCTCAAAAAGATCTTCAAAAGTTATCAGATGGATGTTAGTGACCATTGAAAGACCTCAACTACCTAATTCTTTTGTTTTCCTTGTGTGTCCTTGGTTTCAGGATCACAGGGATCCAGGTCATATGTGGTCAATTTTGATCTTCAAAAATTATGAGATGGATGTTAGTGACCATTGAAAGACCTCAACTACCTAATTCTATTATTTTTCATATGTGTAGGCCATCTTGGTTTTAGAAAACACAGGGATCCAGCTCATATATGGTCAATTTTGATCTTTCAAAGTTATGAGGTGGATGTTAGTAGTCATTGGGACACCTCAACTACCTAATTCTTTTGTTTTCCTTGTGTGTCCGCCATCTTGGTTTCAGGAATCACAGGGATCCAGGTCATATGTGGTCAATTTTGATCTTCAAAAATTATCAGATGGATGTTAGTGACCATTGTGACACCACCACCACCAATACCACCACCACACTACTCCCAACCCTCACACACATTCCTTATTTGCATATTTTAATCCAGGCATAGGTTTACTCCATACTATAACAATGGGACAGGATTTTACATGGAGAGTGAGGAAGCACCACAATCAGAGCATATATTTAAGTATAGGTCCATTCCAAAGGCCGTAGAGTTCATATATAATGATCTTTTTTTCCTTGGATCATAATAGGAATATGCACGGCATTACAGCATTGCTGTGTTTACTTTCCTGAAAGTATGTTATAGATTAATAAATTGCAAAACACACAACATATGAAGGGCTTTTAGATTCCGTATTAAAATAATATTTGTTCTGAAAATTTTGATCTAAGATCATATTAAAAAAGTTGTAAATCAATTCTATACTTCTTAGAACATGATATGAATATGCATGGCATTACAGCTTTGCTGTGTTTACTTTGCCGAAAATATGGGATAAATTTCTAATCCGGGAAACGCAGTGCAATTTAACTGCTTTTAGAATTGATATTAAACTCAGAATTGATCGTCAAATTTAAATATGAAATCCTAATATCTTGATCATAGATGACAGATCCTAAATTGAATCCTCTCAATTGCATCCTTAACACGGGCCTCTTGATCATAGATCTTAGATCCTAAATTTTCAATTGAATCCTTAACATAATCTCCTAACCATTGACCCCTTGTAATCTTTTTATATCCCTATTTGTTATGAGATTCCCTGTGAAAGTAAACTGGGAAATTGTGTCTCAATGTTGCAGAGCGAGACCCGCTCACTTAATCCATAGCAATCTTGTGTAATGTCCAACAATTATTCCATTTTCCATGTTATCTATAAGGCTGTGAGCCCCTCATACACAGTGTAAAGAAAGATTTCATTGAAATGACAAAGGGATCCTTATCCCAAAGTTGCGTCATTATCTTCACAAAGATTAATTGAAAGTAAGCAAGACCATTCTGCCACCTTGGGCTACCTGTAACAACTACACTGGTTCACTACTATGTAATTGTGGTGGTTCACTGTTCTGTTTTATGAGGACCCTTGGCTGGCAACCTGCCTCTATGTTTTCCTCAAAGAATCAAACTTATATAAGTACATATAGATCATATATACATATAATTTAAAAAAAAAAAAAAAAAAATCGAAAAATGGCTGGTCCGTCGGTGTCAGGATAATGTGACCGACCGGGTGATGTGTCTACAGTTTGCGACATGTTACCTGCGTGAGGCAGCACGATAAAGAGGGGCCTTGAGCCACGAGTGGTATTTCACCGCTACGAGCCGTGTCCCACTGCTACAAGCAGACTCATAAATATATGCACGCGCGCACACACACCCACCCACTCATATGCGCAAACCCGAGGTAGGCCCGCAGCCTACCATTACTATTGAATAGTTTAAAATTCTTGAATGTCTGAGTTCCTCGATGGCCCCCGGACGTAAAACTAAACAAACAAACAAACAAACAAAAGCCTCTATGTTGGGGACATCATAGAGGCAGGCCATGTCTAAGAAATTACCAGTCAATCATCCCCTGTTTTAACCCTTACTCACAAGAGGGCACCATAACACCCCAATAGTCAACCTGTCTCTCCTATACAGATGTTTGGATATAGTATGTGATTGGAGAATAGAAATACTCCCATCTAGTGGAGACCAAGAGTACTTCTCCCCATGATCTGGGGAGAATGTCATCAGACATGGCCAGCGGGTATCTAGCCCTCAAATACCTGCGGGGACCAGCGTATGAGGACCCCTGGTACATTCAGCAGTCATCTTTTACAGCACACCATTGCCACAAGCGGCAAACCTCACCGACTACCATCAGGACCCTAATTGAGTGTCAAAAGTGTCTCACTACAGGACTAGTAAGCTATCCCAGCTAAGCAGGAGTCATCCAAGATGGCGGCAATCTTGACGTATTGATTGTGTGTGATTGGGCGGGGTGGCATCTATCACGGGGCAGTCAGGCGGCAGTGGCCATTTTCTGTCGGTGTCGGCCATTTTGTGACGTCTGACCTGAGGGGTGGCTGGTGCTTTTCGTGTCCAGTCAGACAGAAGATGTGATTTGGGTATGACGACCTGGGAGCAGTGAAGGAGACACTATGGTGACCCCTACCCCCAATCACCCCTTCCAACTCCACATTCGCACACAAGTACTGTATTATATAAAATGCTGTAAAATTTACTGCCGCTATCCGGCATCATTGGTACAAGGACTTCTCAGTTATTTCTTTCCTTCTACCACAGTACTTTACTGTGCTGCCATCTGTGGCTTCATTTTAGAAACTAGACTGTTTCACTGCATTACAATTATAGTGGTTGAAACTATGAGGATCCTTTGTAAATGCAACAGTTATTTCTAAGAGTGCACCGTATCATTCGCCTGGCCATGTAACCCAACACATGGACAACTGTGGACCCCGGGCAAGTAGGTGTTGGGGGAATGAGGATATGGTTGATTCAGAACTCCAGAGCTCAAACCCTCTTCTCTTAAATCAAGCCTATCCCCAAAAGCCATATCGAGCCCCAATATTGATTCTTGGATGGCAGTAGGGAAGAGCATTTGGCCCTTTTCCCAAACACTCATGGAAATAAGCCATTCCAATATTTGAAGTTCCAAATGAATCCTCTGTACGACCATAAACCCCCTTGTATGAGGCATACCCACATATAAGCCGCACCCCCCCACTTTTGAAAGAACTGTTAGGGTCATCTGGTGCTTAGAAAAAAAATAGTACTATTTTATACATTGAAAACCTCACCTATAAGCCCCTCCCCCATTTTCTAAAGGATGACCATATAAACCACACCTGCCGTCTGGAATGATCTATACAAGCCGCGGCTTATACATGGGATTTTCAGGATAATTTGTAATCATAGTGCTGATTGCAACTGTCTGGTACTGTGAAATTACCCCCTGCCCTGTATGGGTACTTTGCTCTGACTATTTGCGAATCCCACAGGTTCTACCCTAGGTTTCTGCAATGGCAAAGAGTGCAAGGCTATTGAGGCACTTTAAAACTTTTACTCACTTGAGTCTGGATCCAGACTCAGGCAATGTCACCGAAATGAGTATGATTTGAGACTCAGCCTGATCCTTGGATGATACTCAGGCAATTCCAGAGTATCACCCCAGGATCAGCTTTAGGATCTGCCTGAGTATCTTCCCAGGATCAGGCTGAGTCTCAAATCATACTCATTTTGGCGATATTGCCTGACCCAGATTCAAGTGAGTAATATTTCTTTTTTTTTTTCAGAGTGCACTGACCTCAAACGATATGCTCATAATCCTTACTTGTGTGCGTGAAGCAAAGGACTTTGACAGATTAAAAGCAAGACTGTTGAGTCACTCTCATTCATGCTACATGGCACAAGATGCATGTGCATGGTTCATGAAACACACTGTAGTGACCTCAAATGGTATGCTCAGAATCCTCACCCCTTTAAGGGCCGCCGATGCATCAATGTATCATGCCCATTGGTCAGCATGATGCACCAATGAAGTGCTGGCGAGAATGCTCATTGGTGCATCATGTTGACCAATGGGCATGATGCGTTAATGAGTCAGCAGTCATTAAAGGATTAGTAGTGTGAATGAAGCAATAGTCCATGACAGACCACACCATCACACGACCTTCACAAGGCATCATTTATCTTCATGTTCCACTGCCTCATCTCATGGTCATGCTTCATTGATTTCATGCTGATTCTTGCAATCTTCCTGTGCAGTGCAGAGTCCATTCTGATTGGTTCAACAATCATTGAGCGCACAAACAGCACTGAGCATGTCACACAGTTGATTTGGTTATAAATACATGATACTGGATTGTGACTCATGAGGGGGAGAAGTATGGTCTTTACCATAGTGCCCTGTTTAAGCACCGGGTACTCTGATGCATTATTGCATCATGCCTATAGGTCGTCATGATGCACCAATGAAGTGCTGGTGAGACTACGCATGAGCACTTCATTGGAGCATCATGCCGACCCTCCAGGAGTTTATATATAGATATCGTAGGGTCTGCATGATGCCTCAAAGAAGTGCTGGTGAGTAGTCTCGTCAGCATTTCATTGGTGCATCATGCCGACCAATGGGCATGATGCACTCCTGCATCAGCAGCCTTTAAAGGGTTAAGCACTGGGGACTCTTAGGCCAGAGCACCACCATGTCAAACAGCAGGCCCGTAGCCAGGGGGGGGGAGCTCAGGGTGCTTGAGGCCCCCCCAGGAGCAAAATTATGCGGAGTTCCACCCTCTGCGACACAATTTCTTGAAGGGAGTGAAAATATTTCGATATGGGTGTGTGGGATTCGAAGGAAATGTCTAGATTGAGCAGAACTCTTTTGCTTTTGAGTGATGCTCAGGGTAACTTTTGAAGGGTGGAATTTGGATCTGAAAGGGTGGAATTCATAATGGTTGTGTGGAACGAACAGGCGGTCAGACCCCATAATCACCCATTTGGCATACTTTTTTTTCAAAATTTGTATGGGGAGGCATGACCCCGGAACCCCCTAGTCGTGGCTCTGCCCTTCGCTTGTGAATTGCACTGCTTAGCGGTGCCCACATGTTTCTATGGAGTTCCATCTTAAGAGTTTGAGCCCCTCCCCTTAGTGAGGTCTGGCTATGGGCCTGAACAGGTGTCCAAGAACACCACATTCTTTTATATCCCTTGTTATGTGTGTCAGTGTGTATATTTGTCAACCAGTAAGGACACTACAAAACACCATATGAATAACAGAGAGAACAAAGGATGCAGGTAATGCAGATGCCAAGTGTAGCATGGACATAGGGTAAGAGTGCTTAAATCTCAAGGACTAAAACGTGTGTCTCAAATAAGCACTTCCCTCATAGAAGGAGTACAGGAATGTTAAAATTCATTAGTGCTAGGGCACTTAAACAGGCACCCTTTGTTCGTCATGATACATGCATACAGCCGGAAAGCCCCAAATAAAAATTTGAAAAATTGTGATGTAATCAGAAGGCATAAAAGGCTGTTAGGAATCCACCCGAAAAAAATCATTTACTTTTTACCCACAAACCAGAAACACCCAGGCCCATTATTCCAACCGGAGCCCGTGGAACCACTCATTACTGTAGCTGCCTGTTAAAGTAGCCATCACAGGCATTTATTCATTTAAATACCTTTGTTGCTCTTGTCCTTATTTACCTTGTACTGTTTTTAGTGCTTAAGGGTGATTCTAATACTCCTGCATCCCAGGTTCTTATTCAAGCCTGGAGCTCCTCATGCTTAAGGAGGCCGATAAGGTAAGTGATCTGATGCTCTGGTGTTCTTATACCCTGATGAAGAACACAGTCCTCTTTAAAGTCCCTGTTCTTTGGCACTTGTATCGATTGTGTCCCCCATTACTTCATGACCTGATACTACAGTAGATAATCACCATCAGTCATCTTCTCTCAGACAAAAGACGCGGCTTGTAAGATGAAAACTGTCTGGGGATACATCAGGATGGGACTGCCTCAGAGCCCCATTTAATCTAATACTACTACTTCCGGTGTATGACATGTAGTGCGTAAGAGAGGGGGGGGGGGGGCTTGCACTCTACATGAAACTACTAGTGGCCTATTCTCGCTAGTCACATCGTTTGGGGCAGGGTACTGACTAGAATGTCATTCTGATGAATTGGTCTCTTGTATCCTCTCCTTAGGTTGATCTTGTTTCTTATAATGATGCAGGTTTCTCTCAAAGTCTGGCTAATGGTTGGCCTGTATATAATGGCTACACTTAGGCTCATCAGATAATTCATGAGCACCACTGACAAGTTTGGCCTCAACATTTTTGTCAAAACTTAGTCTATTTTCTAATCCACGTTTCTCATTATGTTTATATTTAGGAAAATGTCATAACTGGCCTCTTTGTGATTGGTGTAATTCAGGCATATCTGAAGTAATAGTAGTGTGTTGTTCAATAGAGCAATAATTACATTGATAGTCATTTCTCCACTTAAATCAAAGTAAATCATATAACTTGCCTACGCAGTTGAATGTCCTTGACATTTGTCAAATAAGTCGAAAGGTATACATTTTAGTTAGTCAAAAGCTAGAGAAAATTCTCCCCTACCTCATAACATAAGAGGCACTATGATGCTATGAGGCTAGGGAACGTTCAACAATTACGTCACTGCTGAGGGGGTGGTTTGTTTTGGGTTCCTCTATATTTTCCATACAAAACGGTCACAAGGGGGTGTGTGGGTCCTGGAAAATGAGTAAATAACAGTGACATAATTGTTGAACGTTCCCCTGTAAAGACAGCAATAACGGCTTGTGTTATAGGATGATGCAATATGGGAAGCTCCTTGCATTATCATACACACAATATAATGCTAATGGGTGGAAAGGTTTACAGAGTTAAATGATTAAAACAGTGAGTTAATTCTTGTTTTTCACTGTTTTATTCCTGACTAGAATAATTGTGAGGTATTCGGTCCCATTCAAATCAATCTGGGCCTCTAGAATGTAGGATCTACAAGACCGAATGACATGCAATGGAAAATACTTTTTGTATAGACTGCTAATGTATTAATCCACCATGAACAGCCTTCAGTCATTGTATATCCCTCAAATCAGTAGAAAATTAGCTTAGCATCATTTAATAATAAATGCGGCTATCCATCAAAGGCACCAGTCTGCATCTTTTTATCTGCTCTGTCTCAGTCTAATGTTCATCTGATATCCTTTCCTCCTCAGGATTATGTTCTTATATGGGGAATATCAATTATCAGGTTACTAATTGTAACTCATTTAAAATCTATGAGACTATCTTGATGAATGAGGATTTCACAGAAGGCACCATTAGAGCTTCAATACATAAAAAAGGCTCCATCAGGGCGGCTAATGACCTCCTACATGCTACCCGTATTATACTGGGACATTTAATTTTGTATTTAATTATCCACGGCACAAAAGGGCGCTAGGACCTATTATTTTCTGTGCTGACGGAAAGAACTAAGGACAGACTTCTTACACATGTAATGACACCATTCTAAAGTCTGCTTGATGCCTCTAGGGTGGGCTTCTTTGTCATCATGATGCTATACACGCACGCGTACACGCACTGATGATTGACAGCGTGAGGCACAAATGCAGCACTGCTATTAACCCTTTAAGAACAGGATCACATACATACACTGATGATTGTCATCATGATGCACAAATGCAGTACTGGTATTAAACATATATAAGAACAGGATCACATACACATGACTTCTCTAAGGACCTCTCTTTTAGATTTCTCTATAGGACTTCTATTGGGTATATGGGACTTCTCTTTTTGACTGGGACTTCTTTATGGGATCTATGGGACTTCTCTGTGATCTATGGGACTTCTCTATGGGTCAATGGGACGTCTTTGTTAGACTTTTATATGGGACTTCTATATTGGACTGGATCTTTTCTATGGGACTTGGACTTCTGTATGTGACTTCCCAATAGGATCTATGGGACATATAGAACTTCTCTATTTGAGTTTCATATGAGACTTTTCTATTGAACTGGGACTTCTCTATAGGTCTTCTCTATTGGATTTCCATATAGGACTTCTCTATTGGACTGGGACTTGTCTTCATGAATGGGACTTCTGTATGGGGTCTATCAAAATTCTCTATAAGACTTCTATATGAAACTTATACTAGACTTCTCTATAGGACTTCTCTGTTATATTACCATATGGGAATTCTCTATTAGACTGGGTCTTCTCTCTGGGGTCGATGGGACTTCTCTCTATGAACGGGAATTCTCTATGGGGTCTATCAGAATTTTCTATATGACTTCTATATGAGACTTCTCTATGGGATCTTTTGGCCTAGGACTTCTCTATTAGACTTCTATATGGGACTTCTCTATTGGACTGGGTCTTTTCTGTGGGATTGGGAATTCTCTATGGGACTTCTATATTGGAGCTAAGGGACTTCTCTATAGGACTTCTCTATCCCTAATTAGTTGTTAATAGTTTAAATTCTCAAAGGCAATGTGGCATTACAGCTACAGCTATGCTGTACCTTTCTGAATTCTTAAAATCTTAAAATTCGTTAAAAAGAAATCTCAATATTTGTGCCCTCGTGTATCAACCCCTCAGGGTCATCATGATGTTCCAATGAAGTGCTGGTGAGCAGTCTCACCAGCACTTCATTGGTGCATCGTGATGACCAATGGGCATGATGCACTCCTGCATCAGCACCCCTTAAAGGGTTAAGCACCCAAGTCGCTATAGGTTGAGTGCTCTGATGCAGTGTTTTTATATGCTGACAAAGAATGCCTTTTGTTTTAGGCTGTAAAGTCCCTGTGACACATGTATTGATTGTGTCCCCCATTACTTTATGACCTGATACTACAGTAGATAACCACCATCAGTCATCTTCTCTCAGACAAAGGACGCGGCTCGTAAGATGAAAACTGTCTGGGGATACATCAGGATGGGACTGCCTCAGAGCACCATTTAATCTACTACTACACACAGTGTAGGGGTGTTGGGGTGCGTGTGCTGCAGTCAGCTCCTCCCCAGTGCCGATTATGAGATACCACACTCTCTATATGAAATTACTTGTAGTAGTTGGTCCCAGTTCCGGCTATTGGCATAGATGGCTGGATACTCAGTAGAACTGGCTTCTCTTCTCATCTATTGGTCTTCAAACACAATAAAGACCCTCATACCTTCAAGGTGCCTATCTAACTTTAGCTTCATGGTGTTCTCCCCTACCTGGGTGTATCCTTCTGCTTGAGAATAGTTGTATCAACATGGTGATGTATCAATGTGTGGCTGATGGGCAAATATTTCTTCCTACACACAGACACAACAGCTTTCTAGTTCTGTTAGAGCTTGGAGTATGATTATTCTTTAATCTTTTTAATTCCACTATCAATGCACACGGGTGGCCGGCTTTTTAGTTGCAGCTGTCAAATTGTGCCTTATTCCTCCCATAACAATGGGGATTGTATGGGACTGGTATTAAATTTTATTCAGAACCTGGTCAGTAAACACAGGGAAACAGCAACTTAATTATGACCACACCCTCAAAAAAGGCTTCAAATGGTGATGGTGCTAATTATTTAGATAAGTAAAAACCTTGTCAAAGTTAGTGAACAGATATATAAAGGGCTTACACAAGCTAAAATGGCATTTATGTAATTACTTTTATATTTATGGCCCTGCCTTCATGCCATTACTGCATTTATAAGCTGCTTTTACTGTTTAATTGGGAAAGGGAGTTCCAGACAGCAGTTCAATGACCGTTCAGGCAAACATAATTTCGATCTTTAAAATAGCAGATCTAGGATTTCATTTTAATGACATCGAAACCCTTTTATTGTCAAATATGCCAATGGTTTTAAAGATTCTCACTATAAGGCATGCATGTGTAGGAGATCGTGAATTCCCGCGCACGATGTACCGACTCTCAGGTGCCGGTCATCGGGTAATCCCAGTTACCCTCTCTGTGTCACCCCAGCCCAGGCATGGGTGGATGGTAGAAAATGTTGTACGGGGAAGTAGCTCAGCGGTAGAGCAATCGTCTGAAGGTTGAGAGTCTGAGGTCCCGGGTTCAACTCCAGGTTTCCCTAAATGTTTTTGCCGACCCCTACAAATGTAACTCACAGGTGTCAAATAGATAATTCATCTGTTCATGTATGGTACTGACAATAGGGGTATATAGGGTGATGCACTCCTCAGCAGTCATGATACAATGCTTTGATGCATCATGACGAACATGAAATATAACATCATGACACCCCTAAGGTTTAAGTTTTATGATTTTTGCCTCAGTAATAATTACGTTTTGAATTATGTGTTCATCTGAGTCAGAGACAAAACACCAGTCTACTTATTTTTACGTCTCGCTCTCGGTCTTATCTTTATCTGACATCGTTTCCTCCTCAGGATAATTTTCCTACATGGGGGAATCCATTATCTGATTTCTAATATTTAGCATCTAGTACAAAGTATACAAGGCCTTATGGACTCATTTGTTAAACGAGATATAATTGTCCAGAGGGGAACGCTATTACAGTTTTATTACAAGAAGAAAATGCAAAACTCCATCAGGAGCACTAATGACTCATGTCATGCTATCCCTATTATACAGGGCTATCTAATTTTGTAGTTCATTATCCACAACACGAAAGGGTAGTTGGACAGATTACTCACCAGCCTGATGGTCAAAAACTTAGGACAGTCTTCTGACACATATAAGGCTGCAAAGGCTGCATCGTGTTTCTAGGGACATGTTCCCTTGTTGCATTAACCCTTTAAAGACTGCTGATTCATTAATGCATCATACTCATTGGTCTTCATGATGCACCAATGAAGTGCTGGTGAGACTGCTCGCCAGCACTTCATTGGAGCATCATGCCGACCCTCTGGGAGTATATATGTATATACCCCGTAGTGTTGGCATGATGCTTCAAGGAATTGCTGGTGAGCAGTCTCACCAGCACTTCATTGGTGCATCATGACGACCAATGGGCACGATGCATTAATGCATCAGCAGCCCTTACAGGGTTAATGTCCTGCTTAAGGTACTAGATTACTCAGTAGTGATGCATATTTGCATCATGCAAACCGCTGGGAGTGTATCAAGTACACAAATCAGAAAACATTAACCCTTAGGTGGGTGCGGCTGTTTTGGGCCTATACTTAAGCAAGAATTGACTGCACTAAGGTTATATATAATCCTGCTTACCCTTTTCTACTTTTCTATGTTTTTTTCTTTCTTTCTTTCTTCTCACAATTTTCACAGGCCCTCTTTGGATCGAATCAGGATCAGAATGTACTGAAGTTTTGTTGGGATAAAAATAAGTACATGCCCTAATCTTTACCCTACACCGCATGAAGCCAATTCTTCATGCCTTACATGACAGACCGACTATAATGCAAGTGGGGTCTGCTTGAATGATCAACATTGGTTTCCCTGCACCCTCCAGAAAGGCCTGTTACCATCACTTGTTATCCTTACCAACCATTCACCCTACACAAAGATCCCCTAATGCCCCCAAACCTTCCTCAATCCCTCCCCCTGAGCGATAATAGACACATTCTATACCCACATGTTCATCCTACAGGATTCTGGGTATTCTGTGCACGGACCGGAAGTAACCCTTCATCCATATTATTGATCTAGAACGAGGCTGTATTGGGTTGCACCACAGAGACTGACCCCTTACCCCTGGTGGTAGAAACTAGAACTAGCTTGGGGGCAGGCCCATCTTAACCCTTTAAGGGCTGCTGATGCAGGAGTGCATCATGCCCATTGGTCGTCATGATGCACTAATGAACTGCAGGTTAGACTGCTCAACAGCACTTCATTGGTGACTCATTCAGTCCCTCTGGGAGTGTATCAACCCTTTGGGTTGGCATGCCGCATCATGACGACCAATGGGCATGATGCATTAACGCATCATGACGACCAATGGGCATGATGTATTAACGCATCATGATGACCAATGGGCATGATGTATTAACGCATCATGATGACCAATGGGCATGATGCATTCATGCATCATGACGGCCAATGGCCAATGATGCATTAACGCATCATGACGACCAATGGGCATGATGTATTAATGCATCATGATGACCAATGGGCCTGATGTATTAATGCATCATGACGACCAATGGCCAATGATGCATTAACGCATCATGACGACCAATGGGTATGATGTATTAATGCATCATAATGACCAATGGGCCTGATGTATTAATGCATCATTGGCCCCTAAAGGCCTAACTTGGATCCTGTAGACGGTTATTCATACCTAGTGATTCAGAGAGGACTGAACATGAAATCACGATTTCATACAGGTCTTCTTTCTGAGGTGAAGAAGAAGTTCTAAGAAGAAATTTAGTCCTTAGTGTTTAGAGGGAATAGTTCAGCTGTGGGTTCCAGCATTTTGAAAAGGATGGGCCAGAGCGTGTTCCTCCTTTGTTTTCTGGCAGAAAGGGAAATAGGAGGCGATGGACCTTTAGAGGTGGGTATGAAACATGGGCATAGACTACAGTAAAACATAAGCAGGCATGTGTCCTGTGATCCTGGTCTGAACCTACTATTGCAGTCCTTCTGTAATTAATGGCGGATTCACCCATGAGGGCGTATGGGTGGGTGCCATCTCGTCTGTCCTCTGTAGTTCAGTGGTTTTCTATTTGTGTTTTCATAGACTAGATGTGTATATCCTTCATACGCGCCTCTACCTTAATTACTGCAGTGGAAAGCAGTACCGGAAAACCTTGTGTATATGTATAAGCCACACCGACATGTGACTTGTACCCTGCGTGGGGAGAATGATACAAGCCACACCTGAGGCTTGAAAAAGTGTTTCCACCTATCTAACTATGAAAGCATCATGAAAATAATTATTATGTTTACCCTGTCTCTTTGGGATGGCCGACATCCCTCTCCCTTTTTATTTCAGTTAGGAGTTTATGTATCATGATTTACCCAAAATTCATCAGAGAAAAAAAAAATCGGTATGATCAATGAAGCTTTGGCCACCAGGGTCAGATCCAGGAATTAAAAAGGAGGGGGCGCGCCCCTTATTTAGCCCCTAATTTTGGCTAAATTCTAGGGTAAAAAGAGGTAAATAAACTCAGAAGTACAGGCAGAAACGAGGGGTGTGCATTCCCGCCCCCCCCCCATCTATAATTTTGAATGTAGATCTTACCTTTAGAAAAACGCGGACATGCAGACCCTATATGCTTTGTCACGCACTCTCATAAGCTCTAGGATCGGTTGTGTTAACCATGGTGGTGTATATTCAGGAATAACAATTTTCTTTACAGGGCACATAATATCAAGCTTAGTAATAATAATATCAATAATAGCAGCATTCCCCATCATATTTGGATCATTAATCAGAACAACATCAGCCCAGTTATATTCCCTTAACATGTTTTTAAAATTCAAATAATCATATTTTCTGTGGGAGCGTGCTCGTATTTCTTTTTTCTTCAACTTGGCTTTTTCGCATTTGATTATCATATATCTAGGGGTGTGATCAGATATGCATGTCGATCAGACCATGAAGAAAGTAAAGGGGTGACTGCGTGTGCCCCTGTAACAAGGCCCATACATACCCCTGGAAGATTAGGTCGCTATTCCGACCAAGCATGTTGTAGGTGGCACCGGCCAGTCTAGCTGAAGCTAGTTATCAGCATGTACCTTTCTGCTGGTTGTAGGGTACAGTTGGTGGGAATCCACTCTGTCCCACCCTACACACAAAAGTATCATTATGAATCTTTAAGTAGCACATAGTGGCTTAAGAGTATAATTACAAGTTCAAGGTATGGTTATAGTATAGCCTATTACTCAATACACCTCTAGGTGTGAAGTCTTCACACCTGCAGTTGTGGAGGCTCACCCCATGTATAGAGGGTCTTTTGACCATTGAAGCTGCAAATCTCATGAGAATGCATGTTAATTAGGCCTTAGCTGGTGGCTGCAGTGTAGTCACACCTGTATGCCCAGCCTCTATGGTAGTAGCATCCACTGGTAATCATGCGAAATTGGTATTCGGCCAGAATTACTGATAGCATGGATGTTTATGTCGCTATGTAGCCTACAATGATCCATTTGGATCCCCTGAAAGATTAGGTCGCTATTGGGGTAGAATTACTTACAATATATAGATAGTTCATGTTGCTATGTAGCCTCCACTTTTTTTCTTTGGCACAAGAGTAGGGCTTGTTCCATAACAGACCCTCTTCTCTGTTATCAACCCCTTTATTCATATGTGGAGAGGGTGTCTGTTATGGAACAAGGCGTATTTTGTGCATAAAATTGCGCCTTGTTCCATAACAGACCCCCTTCTCTGTTATCTACCCCTTTATCATTATGTGGTGAGGTGTCCGTTATGGAAGAAGAAATAGGAGTTTAAAGATGCCATAGCTTATTCATAGTAAGTAACCCTATTTACTATATACATGTATATCAGGTATCCTTTCCATTTACTTTATATAGGAATCCACGTTTCACATTCACCTCTTAGAATCACACAGTAAAGGTAGTCTTAAGGTATCGTTCCACTACACTGCAGAAATGGTGTTTAGATTTTAAACATGTTTAGGTCTAGACACGTTTAAAACCTAAACATATAGGTCAGTTAGGTGTCTCATCGACTACATATTTAGGAAATGAACACTTTTATTCTAACTACATAAACATTTTTGCTAAACATGTTTAGATGTCTAGAGTTTAAACAGTTGAATAATAGGTGTTTAGATTTAAACATCATTATGTTTAGATACTTGGATGTTGAATCCACACCAGGTAGCAGCACTACCTTTGAATGGACTAGCTTTACACAATTATAATAAATTTTTGTGACAAATGTACCCAAACCCCATGTTTATTATAGTTTCTATTCATTGAATGTCATGAGAATAGAAAGGGCAATAGAAAGTTGACTAGATTCACTTTACACCACCATTATTAGCATGAAATAGTCAATAATCTCAATGACTGACACCTATTTCATGTTATTCTGGAATAGACAAAGCGATTTCCTTCCTGCCAAGCTGTTGTACTTTCTCAAGTCTCTCATTCTGATGCAGTGTGTACATATATGCACACGTAAATAGGTGTGGCTGACATCTTTGGACACTTTGACAAATAAATACCCCCCCCCCAGTAAATGAGAAAACAAACAAAAGACATCTTTTTTTTCAATGTATACATGTCTGCACACCCTAACTCTCCGTCAAAGCATTTAGACATCTAAACACAAAAATTCATAAACATCTAAACACAAAAATTCATAGATATCTAAACACAAAGTTTAAACCTAAACACCTAGATTTCTAAACACTTGAGCTAAGCACATTGTTTGGCTAAACATGTGTAGGAAATTAATGTGATTACAAAAACGTTGCAAGAATATGTTTAGCATTGTGTTTAGGATCTAAACACCATTTTTGCAGTGTATTGATGATGACGTCACTTCCAGTAATACACCGAAGTCTACGCATTTAGGACTTGGAGGGCTGTGATTGGTCTATATTAGAGTTCAAAATCATTGCAAACTTTTAAATAAAGCATAGATAAAATGTTTAACCTGTTGTGATTCAGAATATGGAGTACTAGGGAGTAAGGGACAGCTCCTTTGTCTAGGATCCCAAAATATTTATTTAAAAAAAGTTTGGGAATTATCACTAATTGTGTGCAGAATAGGCCAAAATGGGGATGGGTTCAAACATATGCTCGTACAGAAAAACTGGGTAGGTAAAAGACATCTGGAATTTTTTTTTGTTTTAAAGTTCTTTATTGCCAATAAAGTCTGTTACTGTTACAAAATAACACTTGCGTCTTTATATGATAGTCGTAATTTCTATAATAGTTACAGTTATTCTTTGATAGTAGGATATATATATATATATATATATATATATATATATATATATATATATATATATATATATATATATATATATATATATTTACACACAGTGGCAAAGTAACAATATGACAAGCAGAAGCTTCATCAAGTCTTCTGATTGTGTTCATGTGGGATTTGATATTAAAGAGAAGTAGTAAGAAATTAGACATAATAATTACATAAGTGTTATGGGTTTGGGAATTGGCACCCAGAGGGGGGGGGGAATGTCCCTCTTCATGATTGTGAGTGATTTGAAGTGTTTGAAAGGTGAAATTCCACTTTTAAGGGAGCATGAGTTACATTAAATTATAGTGCAGAATGTTTTGGTGGTCCGATACCTTCAGTGACATAAACATTCCCTCAGCGACCCATTCCCAGAGAAGGTCCAGTGGGGCCCCATCAACCAAAATCATATGAGGACTAGTATCATGTCAGCCATCTTGTCTGTAATTCCCTCTAGAAAAATAATTTCCAACAATTATCTCTGATAAGATATGTGGCTGGATGGCATTCGACAAAGGCCTTATACAAGTTAAATGCCGATAAAATACCTCACACTCATCCTCTCCCACACCTTAAGAAACAAGAATCTACCAGGAATCCCTGTAGAGTGTACAGTTGATTATTCTGTACTGGCGTTTAAGAGGAATCTCCGTAAACATAAAGGTGTAAGTGTTGCTGCAACTTAAGTTGCCTGGAAAATGTTGACTGCATTTCTATTACCATTGCAGTCAAACCACACAAATAACTGGTTCATTTTAGCACAGCTTTTTAAAATAATGGAAGTCCCACTATAGCACAGTGTACTCCAGAAGAGTCTATGCGAAAGGTTTTTCCCTCGCAGTTCATTCGGTCCTGCAGATTCCACAGGCCCGACTTGATTTTGGCGGGACCAAATACCTTAAGATTATTATTTGTTAAGAAATAACAAATGATGAAAAACAAGAATTAACTCAATATTTTAATCATTTAACACTTTGAACCTTAACAAACAACAATGCCTTTTGTTTTAGGCTGTAAAAACTTTAATAAGGGTCCAATTTGCAAGCTGTGAAAACCAAAATGTAGCCCACAGTCCGAAGGTTACAGCCAGGTATTCGATCTTAAAGTCTGGCACATTTCTGCCAGCCCGGCAGTGATTTTGCCGGAAAAAGCCGGTGTTACCTAAGATACCACTGGTGCTAGTTACTCTGTGTCTGGTGAATCCGTGGATGTGATATCTAAGTGCAACTCCACTAAATGGGGTATTTTTGTACTCTACCAACAGGACCCTTATCTTGCACTGGAACCTGTCAAAGTTAGACAAACAAACAGAAAATCCTTTTATTTTAGGCTGTGAAAAATGATAATGATCTGATCTGCAAGCCCTAAAACAAATATGTAGCCCAGGGTCCAAGGATGGAGGACAATAAGCTTGCTAATTTCTGTGGGACCAATAGTGATTTTGCTGGCAAAAGACAGTGTCCCAGGAGTTTTCATATCAACTTACCTTTAAGCCTCTTATCTGAGAGTAGAGCCTGTCCAAGTTACACTCAACCACAGACAACATAAAAGCACCTTCCCCTCTATCTGCTGTTAGGTTCCTTTATCTCCCTGTCTCTGTGTACATGTAAAAACTGTAGACTGCAGTAATATATAACGTAAAACCATGCATATAAGCCGCAGCTTGTAGACCGTTTAACCCTTCATAGGCCACTAATGCATCATGCCCTTAGGTCGGCATGATGCACCAGCGAAGTGTTGGCAAGTCTGCTCATCAGCACTTCATTGGAGCATCATGCCGACCCGACGGGGTTGATACATAAACTCCCGGAGGGTGGGCATGACATTCCAATGAAGTTCTGGCAAGCAGTCTCACCAGCACTTCATTGGTGCATCATGATGACCAATGGGCCTGATGCATTAAAGATCAGCGGCCCTTATAGGGTTAAGAGGCATGATGCAGCTTATAAAGTCATCCTAAAGTCAGGATGCCACATAAATGCAAGGTTTCACAGAATATTTGTAAGGAATTGCAACCTTTTTCAAGCCTCAGGTGTGGCCTATAGCATTATCCCAAACACAGGATGCTGCTTACATGTCAGTGCCACTTATACACAGGGTTTTCCGGTACGGCTTTCCGCTGCGGTAATTGAGGGTTAAGCCGTATATAAAGGATATACACATTCAACTGACAAGCAAATCCCTAGTGCTGTGCATATAATGCATCTAGGCGGAATACTCATTTTTGTGCCTCTGTGCAACTTTTAACTTGGGAACGTTTCTATTAAAACTGAATGGGAGTGGTTTAGTGTGCATCAAAAACACACACAAATAGGAGTCCCAAGGGGATTGAATGTGACTTGCCATGAGTTTGATAAAACTGAGTGCAGCACTAAAAGAAACACATACTCTTACTTTCATAATGGGATATATATATATATATATATATATATATATATATATATATATATATATATTCCTATTCCTCTTGTACCCTTTAAGTGCCAGTAATGCAGGAGTGTGTAGGGGCAGTAATTTCCCATACCTGGTGGAGATACCGAGTGATCCCCAGCATCCTAACTTAATCACAGATTGAAGGTATGGGAACTCTGTATCTTAACGCAATGATGGATTGAGGACTCGGGAACTGGGCCGATATGATACAGATGACGCTTGGACCAATCTGGTAATTGTACTGGTACATCCACTGGGAAGTCAGGAGTGCTGCAACGCTTTTCAATTTCCAGGTAGGCTAACTGGTTTGAGGGGGAATGCTGGGTGCTAGTGGATGGTGGTTGAAGCTGATGGGGAGGAGTGTAGGGGCAGTAATTCCCCATACCTGGTGGAGATACCGACTGATCCAGCCTCGCGAGGGGGATCTCTAGAGAGCTCGGTACCAGGTAATCACTGCACCCTAGTGTGTGTATCATACTGATCCAGGTGTAGTTGGAAGGTAGAGAATGTCAGGCCAGGGGAAGTAGCTCAGGGGCAGAGCTTCCGCTTCGAAGTTGGAGGGTCCCGGGTTCGAGTCCTGGTTTCTCCATGACATTTTCCGCTGACCACTACATCATGCCCATTGGTGCAGCAATGAAGTGCTGGCAAGTCTACAGCACTGCACCCATGCATCATGACGACCTATTAGCATGATGCATTGATCCTTTATGCATTATATGGTATATAAGAGTTGTGACACGATCTGCGAAAATGGGGCTTAGTGCAGAGGGTTCTAAGACCCCTTCTTCCAGTCCATGTCACAAACTGTTGATTTTGTGTAAGATACGCAATGGATGTGGTCTCGGTGCATATCTACACTGAGAAAATATTCTTACTCACTTGAGTCTTTATCCAGACTCAGGCAATGTCGCAAAAAATGAGTATGATTTGAGACTCAGCCTGAGCCTGCGGTGATACTCAGGCAGATCCTAAGGCTGGTCAAGGCTGAGCCTGGGGTGATACTCTGGCTCAGCCTGAGTATCATCCACAAGGTCAGGATGAGTTTCGAATCATACTCACTTTGGCGACATTGCCTGAGTCTTGATACAGACTCAAGTGAGAAAGAATATTTTCTCAGTGTAGGTCTTTGAAAATTATCTATGTGCCCCAATCTTGTACAGCAAAGCTATACTGTATGGGGATAGTGGATGCCATATGTATACTCCCTTGATTTGATGAAGAGATTAACTTTAACAAACATGTCAAACTTTCGCTGCCCACTTAAGTGACATCTGCAGTCTATGCATACCAGTTTTCCCCCAAACAGGTTTTTTGTCCTGCAGATTTTATCATTCTGCAGGTGCAGATTGATTTTGGCAGGACTGAATACCTCGTTATCATCATGATTAGGAAAGAAATAATGAAAAAAAAAATCATCCAACCTTTTGAATAATTCTAGTCTATAACTCATAACAAAAAGTAATGCCATTTTTCGAAGGAGTAAACCCCTTAGCAATTAATATAGGCAAAGTATTACAGTGGATCAGGACTCTAAGATGTGATATTGTACAGACTTGGAGTAAAGGCTGGAACAAGACACACCAAGACTGCCAAGACGTTGAACCCCTGCCAACCTTACTCATGTTTAATTGGCATCCTGCCAAAATCTGATCAGCCTGACCAGAGACAGCCAGGTCTAATTATGAATTATTCAATATCCACCCTCTAGCTGCCTATAGGGAGTCGTCGTACTTAACCCCAGTAACGGCTGGTGGTGCACCATTGGTTGGCATGATGCATGAATGCAGCCCTGGCGAGTTACTCTTTAGGTCGTCAGTGACGAACTAAAGTAATCACCTATGACGACCCCATAACGACCTAAGGTTGTAGATTTAGGTATTGTCAACCTGAGGACCTAAAGTCGTCACTGCTGACAAGTTTCTTACCTCAATGGTTCTCAGTGTAGCCGATTCAGGATTCGAAAAGGAGGGGGTCATGCCCCTCAATTGATACCTTATTTTTTGGCTAAAGGTTGGGCTAAAAAGAGGCAATTAAACTCTTAACCAGGGGCGTAGGAAAAGGGGGGCCAGGGCCCCCCCAATCATGAAGGAGGTGGGGCCTGAATATGTCTGCCCCCCCCCCCCCCAATATTTTCCAAGAACTCATAAGCACAATGGAAAAGGAGCTAAAACTTTACATCTCAAATTAGATTATCATGGTTATGTCATAGGGAGAATGGGAAAGTCAGATCCAAAATTTACCAAAAATCACTTTTCTATATGAATTCAGAGGACCTAAATTGGTCACTGCTGACTAGTTGCGGATCTTCCATGTTTTCAGTGTTTATATCTGTTGTTATTCCTGTAGGACATGGGTCCAGGGTATGGCAGGCCAGGCATAATTGATTTTTGAAAATGAGAAATGGAAAACAGTAATAAATACCATTTCCCTGCAAATCTAGGTCACCATCCACCGGAGTACCTGACTACTCAATAATTTACTCTTATTTATTCAATCATTGAATAAATACACACATTAATTAATTCACATAATCATGACCGCTTTGCCTGGTGGAGGAAAAGTGCATCAATTAAGCATGACTTCAAAGAGTGGGATTTACTTAGGGATTTGGCAGCTCCTACTGCCATAAGTCAACCCTTTGAAGGCCACTGATGCAGGAGTGCATTATGTCCACTGGTTGTCATGATGCACAAATGAAGTGCTAGTGATTCTGCTTGCCAGCACTTCATTGGAGCATCATGCCGACCTGCTGGGAATGTGTGAATGTACGATGCCTGGATATAGCCCTGGTGATTTCCTTTACAGGGCTGCATTCATGCATCATGCTGACGAGCGGTCATAATAGTTTAATGCATAAGAAGTCCGTAAGGAGTTTAAATCAATGAGTTAAGCCTCACACCTGGTATATATACAGTCCCCCTGTCCCACGGTGGTGGTCCCTTGTGTATTTAACACTCTATAAGTAAGCCCAGTAGTTCCTCAGAAGAAGTGCTTAGTTTGATTCATCTACACCTCCTAAATGCCTTACTTAATTTTTTGAGTCCTAAACCCTTTCTGGACCGCTGAGTGTTCTATCACATAAGGAAAAATGATAAGGATTGTTCTAACATTACCCCCCCCCTTTAAGTATCATGGTTATAAATATATTTCTAGTGCATTGGCTAGTTTAAAAGCTGTGTAACTGTTACCTTGCCACAATTGATAATCCCGACCTAAGAAAATCAAAAGCCAGCTTTAAATTAGAATGGAATTCAAAACAGTATAAGATGAGAGCAAAAAGATGAAAGGACAGAATATTTAAGATATAACAAAACCTTGAGGTTTTGTGACCCAAAGAAAACTTTTCTATACTTTCCCCAGGATACCCCTGATAAACTCAAACTTATAATTGCAGGATTCTGAATGATCATGTCATGGATCAGAGTATGTCACGTATTTCTGTATTTATATAGATCTATATACTTAGCTCTATTCCCAAGGGCATATCCACCCAGCTCCATCACTGATCGCCATCTCCCGTATCCTCCTCTCCCATTTGACCTTGGGCTTTCTTGGGTTAACCTCTGCCCGACCTTGACCTTGACCTTGGGGGAGTTAGGCTGAGATAGAGGCTAAATGAGGTAAGGTTTAGTCAGGGGGATGACCATATTAAGGAGAGGGTTAGAGGGGGATGACCATATAAGGGAGGGGATTAGATTGTGGGCTGGAGTGGCTTTAAAGGGATCCAGTGTAATGGCATGATAGTGTATAAATATCAGAGTTCTGTGGTCTGAGACCGGATTGCCCCCTGTATACTGCAGCGCCCCCTACCCCCTCCTAATCCTTCCCCTTCTGATGTCTAAAACTACCACAAGCCTCATATAATGGGGCCCCCAAGGGACCCCCCCCCTGAGGTCACAATGTCGCCAAAATGAAAGGCTTCAGATCACATGTCACTTTTTTAGGGAAAAAAAACATGTCTAATAATCTCAAAATTTAAGGCCTCAGATCAAATGTCACTTTTTTATGGATTGGACATGTCACATGTCACTTTTAAAAGGGTACAAAGTCGAAATGTCACCAAAAAATGACCAAATATCGCCATGTCGTTTTTTACCCCTTGGGGGCCACATATAATACAGCTTTCAGTAACTGTCTCACCTATAGTACACATGAATACTGGGAGAACTTCAGACGAGGAACTAGTCTAGGGAATCGAAAAGCGACTTTGTGGTCAATTGAACAACTTAGCTCTAAAAAATCTACTGTAAAGGGAATTATCAAAAAATCACCGAAATTATTTCAAACAGAGTTGCTGTGTAGGTAAGTCTGCATCACTGAGACTATTGGATCTGTCTGTGGACTTTCTCCTCATCAGAATTATTCTTTTCTCTGCTAGATTTCCAATCTAATTATTCAACACTATTTCAACATTCTGGCTCCTACACCCCACATCCCTCAGTTATAAGGGAAATGATCGATGGATGATTGCTTGACATTCAGCGATTAGGTGCACGCTTTTAACTCCTTGAAAGCAATTGTACAATGTTTAAATGGAAAATTTGACCAATCATAATTTAAACAAATGGCGGCCATCTTGTGACGTCAAACCAGTGCAGTGATCCAGTTCTAAGTGAGTCATTTCGCTCGTTTCAAGTGCAAATATTGTATCACTGTGTTATATTTTCACCTATGATACCACCGCCCAGTTTCTCTACATAATCTCTACTACCCCCCCCCCCCCTCCCTAATGCCCGACTTCTAACTGCCTATGTCCCTCTACCAGTTCTCTCTATATGCTGCCCCCGTCCCTCATATTTCATAACCCCTTGTACGAAACACATTCAAAATGGCTGCTAATGACAGACGCCGCCGCTAGGTGAAGTACGTGTTCAGCGTCCATTGCGCAGTGAACTGGAACGTCTGGCCATCAGGGGCTGCTCCTACACGGCTCTTAGTGCTATTTTTAGCTGCTCACCATTGGTCATATGGGAGCATTTTGCTGAGAGGAGCAGCTCAGTGCTCTAAGATGTAGTCCTGATTTGGTGCAATTTTACAGACTGCATGGGGTTCAGGGGGTTAGTGGTAGGACGTAGAGGATAGCGTGCTACATGCAGCGAGGGATAGAGAGAGACAGAGAGAGAGAGAGAGAGGCAGAGAGAGACAGAGAGAGACAGAGAGAGAGAGAGACAGAGACAGAGATGACTGGAGATGTTACCTCTAGAGCGGTTCTTGGTGATGTGTCTTCCTGGAGGTGCAGACAGGCTATTTGTAGCAAATCTTGGAAAAGCACCTCCAGACTGACTGGAGCCAGCAGCATCTGCCTAACTCTACAATTGTTTGAGGGGACCCTTTCAAGTGTCACAGGGGGACAAAGGACCCCCATGGACGCCGCTATGGCCCCCATTGTCTTGGTCGGTTCTGCATCTTTAGACCCTCATATCTCGGCCGTTTATGCGTTTATAACCGCCATTTTGGGCATGCGCGGAGTTGAATATGCCAAGTTTATAATGCCCGCTGGATAGGCGCGTAATTCGCGCCGGTTTGTCTGTGGTGCACTCGGAGCTCCTTTCAGTCTCCATGGCATAACTTCCTTAATACTGGGAGTTCCGCCTTGATCTTGGGCTCATTCTGACCGTCTAATTATGGGCTTTCCATAGAATTTTTGATATTTGACCTAGGTCGCTCAGGAGCGACGCTAGAGCGACCGGAAGGTTATGGCGTCGTGCTTATGTAACCCATTGTTCAGTCCTTAGAGTGCTCAGACACTCATGACGGCGTCAGCGGTGCTCAGGCACCCGTGACGGCCGGTTGCATTCACTTACAAGTTATTAATTTGTGCATTGAACCATGAGGTCGCACACTGAGACCCTCATTTTTATTATATTGTGCAGTGAACCATTAGGTCGGAGCCTTTGATGTCATAAACTCTGTCTAACTGACTGTGGCTGGTGTGCAGTGGGGCATGAACGCTCTTATACAAAGTTTGAGCGCTCTTATAGCTCTTAGAACCAACCTATGTATTAATTTCATAGATATTTCTTTGATTAATACAAAATATGTTAGAATTTATGGAATAATAAAATGGTATATCACAGCCGTACACACACACACCAACACACCCAGAGAGAGAGACAGACAGACAGAGACAGACAGAGACAGACACACATAAAGAGACACACAGACAGACAGACAGACAGACAGACAGACAGGGATGGAAGAAATAGGCAGAGAGAGACAGCTACAGAGGGAGAGAGACAGAGAGATAAAAGAGAGAGATAGACAGACGGACAGACAGGAGGAGAGAGAGAGAGAGAGAGAGAGAGAGAGAGACAGACAGACAGACAGACAAACAGACAGACAGAAAAGAGAGAGACAGACAGACAAACAGACAGACAGAGAAAGAGGTAGAAAGACAGATAGAGGGACAGGAGAGAAACAGATAGAGAGACAGGAGAGAGAGAGAGATGCATATAGAGGGACAGGAGAGAGAGAGAGAGAGAGAGAGAGAGAGAGAGAGAGGGAGAGAGACAGGTAGAGGGAAAGAGACAGAGAGACAGAGGCGGAGGGAGAGACATAGACAAACATACAGACAGAGAAAAGCAGAAAGATAGAATGTGAGAATGGAGAGACAAAAATGATAAAAGAGAATACATGGGAAAGATAAGAAGAGAGAGAAAGATCGAGCCAAACTGTGTGCATGCACACTAACTGATTATTTGTGTAGCAATATATGACTAGGAATTTCACTGTATTAAAGCTTTCCCCATAAGTCCTTTCATCTCACCCCCCCCCCCATACTCTATACTGAACAGGCAATTAGATGCCACATAATTGCATTTCCCAAGAGAGAGGGGAAGGCACTGCTAGAAGCTACATTTTCTGTATATAGGAGCTTCTCCTTTGCACATTAGGAAATCATTATAAGTCATTTCGAGCTGTGTGAATTAAATTTACTCTAACAGAGGAACTTTTTGAGAGAGAAAGAGAGAGAGAGAGAGAGAGAGAGAGAGAGAGAGAGAGAGAGACAGAGAGAGAGAGAGAGAGAGAGGTGGTGAAGAAATAGGTTTACTTAATTAGGGGAAAAGGTCAATCACGACTTTTTACTTAAATACTGACCCTAGTGAACTGACACTAAGGTTTTGATATACTCCATTTAACCCTTAAAGGGACGCTGATGCATGTGCCAATTATTTTATTGTCATAATGCACCAATAAAGTTGATAAATGCGAGTTTGTTCACCAGCACTTTAATGGGGCTTCATGACGACCCTACAAGAGTGTACTAAGCCCACTGGGTCTGCATGGTACTTGATAGCAGTCCTGGCGAGTTATTCACCAGGGCGGCATTTATAAATACATCATGGCAACCAATCACCGTTATGCTTTAAAGCATTAGTGGGGCTTAACCCTTTAAAGATCGCTGATGCAGGAGTGCATCAAGCATATTGGTCGTCATCATGCACCAATGAAGTGCTGGTGTGACTGCTTGTATCAGCGACCCTTAACGGGTTAAAAGGGATTAATCTATAAATGACTGCCACCCGACCCTGTAGGAGACCTCACGTAGAGCTATAATTCTTCATGACGACTGTAATCAGGGACAGACTAGGAAGTCTGGACATCAAACCAGACCTACTACATCCCTACAGACCATGGTTAGGCTTCTGGAAAGGAAATAACGTACCTTGATGAGTAGATGTAGAGCAGTGGTCGCGCATGGAGTACACAGCATACGTGTAAGATGCACCGCCACCCCACCCCCATCCTGTAACTACACCATGCCCATTGGTCGTCATGATGTACCAAGCCAAGGCTACTCGCCAGTCCTGGCGAGTTACTCACCAGGGCCACATTCATGCATTACAAAGATCAATAGGCATGATGCATTAATCCATTTGCGGCCCTTAAGGGGGCATTATGACTGATCAGAGACGTAGGAAAGGGGGGGGGGGCAGGGGACTTGGGCCCCTTCAATCACAGAGGAAAGGGTGCCCAAATATGTCTGGGCCCCCTCAAATTAGACCTCAAGATGAAATGTATAAATATCCAAAGCCTAACCCCTCAATTTACACCAATATTGGATCTGATATCAGTCAGCGAAGATTACTTTTCTAAACCAATCATACATACATGCATAGGGAACAGAGCCATTCCTATACGGACTTAGCTGGTTTGATTATCAGCCAATGGAATGACACCAACTATTCACTGCGGTCCTCTCGGGGGCCAACTGGTACCCATATGATAGGTGTTATCAGTAGAACTTGCTGATAACAAGCTCCAGCAATGGCCCCCGCCCATGGGACAACCTGCTAACTCGGAATAGGAGGTGGCCATCTTGAAATCAGTTATGTAACTGCCCCCCGACAGCCATTTTGGATCTGGCAGAGGATTGTGGGTAATCTCTTATCCTCCCTCCACCCACAGAAAGCAATGGAAATTGATAAGACTGATAAGCTACCCCTGCCTCTATCCTAATCATCTTGAGTAACTCTCCATTGTTTTAGGTGTGAATGGAGGGGATTAGCCTGATAGGGAGACAATGGCTTGTTTTCACTCAGCCTGGATTATATGTGCCCTCTTAGAAAATGTTTAAATTTTAATTTCTCTTGTATTTGAAGTACTAAGTCTTTATAAAGCTTATATTGTTTAAGTTTCAAGTATTTGCTATCTAAAGGTATAGACTTTTAGAATATAGCTTCATATAGACTATTAGGAAGGGCCAACCAAAGTAAACTGTACAAAGAGGCCAACTGCTGATCTAGCCCCTGACTACATAAGCCACCTAGCTAATTTGTTGCCACCTAGCTAATTTGTTTGGTACTAGCAATGGCTCTGCTCCCTTTAGGGGACTAGTACATTGCTAGCGTTATGAAAATCAGCCAGGTGGCTCAAGTAGTCAGGGGCTGTTACAATAAACCTCTTTGTATAGTTTACTTTGATGGTCTCATAGCCATGTACCATCTGTAGATATTCTGTTAAATTTATATCTATGGATAGCAAAAACCTTCAACTTCTACTAGATAAGCATATTATAAATCTAATACTTTAAAAATAAGAGAAAGAAAACTTTAAGATTTAAATAAGAGACAACATGTCACCCACATTATAGGTGTCAGCTTTTAAGTTGGTTGGGGTTGCCCCCCAACTTAATGTAAAATGTATTTCACATAAGATTATAGATAAGACGCATGCAAACCTTAATACAATGCTCAGAGGTCTCATGCACGTATATGGGACGTGGTTTGGCCTACAGAGACGAAGAGGAAAATCCATTATAATTAAAATTCTCATTTCTCTATTTCTGCAATTACTTTTGACCCTGTAATACACAATGAATACAAGTCAACCATACTGAATGGTAATATTACAAGGAATAAAGTTTGCCTAGGGGGATTTTAGACCATTGCACCTTGTTCCTCATGCAATGCCCATAATGGAGGTGCAGGATGTATGTACATATTTTATGGATGTGTAATGTATAGAGCCATTACTCGCTCCATAGGGTTGTTGTTAATTGCACACGGCTAAGTGCCATGGAATCTATTGCGCTTTAATTAGACACCAGCAGTGTCAGGGTTGATTATGGATCATGCCTTAAGCTCATTAAGTCATAAATAAATGAGCACTGTATCTGCCATGATACATCTGTAGGACAACACATGAAACTTTGATCCTTTAAAGGCCGCTGACGTATTGGTCGTCATGATGCGCCAGTGAAGTGCTGGCAAGTAGTCTCGCCAGCACTTCATTGGTGCATCATGACGACCAATGGGCATGATGCATCAATGCATCAGCAGCCATTGAAGGGTTAAGGTAGAAAGGGTTAAACTTCTTTCGAAGATGCCTCCCTAGATTGGATTTTTCTTTTTTGTTTCTTTTAGCCTCAAAATTGCTCTGATAGTGATTCACTGTTGCAGCGATTCTCAAAGCCTTATAGGGAGTCACTGTGAATTTCATTATTTCAAATATCACCCAGAAATGGCCTCAAATTGGTAAGGTTTTCAAACCCAAAGATCAGGTAGACTCTATTTTACTGAGCTGCACTGTAAAATGAATTCAAGTTTATGCTGATGAATTTCTAGCATCTTCGGGGTAGAGCTTTCACTGTTATCTTTTACAGGAGATTCCTTGAAACACATTTCTTTAGGGATGTGTTCTAGGGGGCTCCATTGTAGACATTGCACTGATTTCCTGTATCACAAACACAGTGATTCCTTTCACATGGATAACTTGGAATATTCCACTGTCATTTCTCAGGGGCGTAGAAAAGACAGGGGCGGGGTGGGGGTTGTCCCAATCACAAAGGACGGTGAGGCCATAATACGTCTGCCCCAACCCCCTCAAAGAAATAAAATTTGCCAAGACCTTATTATAAGATGCAAAAGAATCCATAGCCTCAAATTAGATCCATATCTAAATGGGAGAGGGAAAATATGGACCGCCAGGTAAGTCTCAAATTACTGCCCCCGCCAAATGAAGAACTGCTTCCCAGACCTCTGAATTTCTTAACCCTTTTCTAACCCTTTAAGGGCCGCTGATGCATTAATGCATCATGCCCATTGGTCGTCATGATGCACCAATGAAGTGCTGGCAAGACTGCTTGCCAGGACTTCATTGGAGCATCATGACGACCCTCCGAACTTTATGTATTGACCCCGTAGGCTTGATGCTCCATTGAAGTGATGGCAAGCAGTCTCACCAGCACTTCATTGGTGCATCATGATGACCAATGAGCATGATGCATTAATGCATCAGTGATCCTTAAGGGTTAAATTAAGAGTGTATCCTGCGTTGTGTGTCTCGAAACACATCCTTTCTCGGCCTAGTGGGTAGAGTTGGCCGTAAAGTGATGGTCGTATAGGTTCCACGTGGTATAGACTCATGATGGATGTGGCTTGTAGGATGGTATCTTATGATGGATGACTTCTAACTGTCTAAATCTGTAATAGACTCTCTGCTTCTACACCAGCACATAGAACCCATAATTGCAGTCCTTTGGTCTTTACGAGAAAACCATTCTCATTGGATGAAATGAATCATAACTAGATTGAAATCGCACCTTTTTCCACTTGTTCAATTGGACCCTTATCACAGAGTCAGTCATACCTTTGATCGATTTCCAACAATTTCAATAGTACTTAGATTTAGGCTGTACATGTTGGAGCAGGCCTCTTGCACCCACAGTAACACTCTGTCCCACATGATTATAAGGTGCACTTTTGGCTATGTTTCAAGGTGAAATCGAGTCTTCTGACTGGTTTCTGACAGTTTCTCCTATTGAGCTGTACATCGAATTCTGTCACAGCCTCATAAATGGTATTTAAGAATTTACTTGAAACGTAAGCAGGAATATCTGTTGTGTTAATCTGTTATGGAATTTCCTGCACCTTCATGCATGTCCAGTCAAACCGGCCAGCAACCTTCAAATTCAGACTTGCACCACAGTCATGAAACATTATGCAATAATGTACCCATGATCTGCCCTACACAATAAGCAGAATGTGAGATTGTAACTTGTATACAGTCATGTCTCGATATACCAGCCACCTCTGTTTCAGATCAAATTTGGCTGGTTACTGAATTGGCTCTGAATCATGATTATAATAGATTTAAATGGCTGTTTTCAAATCTGTTAGGTGAGCCAGATGGGTGATAAGTGAATTAACCGGCACTTTAAAAACCAATTCACCAAGACTTGACTGTACGAGGATGTTGATCAATAGAAAGTACTAAAGTGTCCAAAATATGATGTCCCTGATATGTGCGGTATTACCGCGATACTTTGCAGATTCATTTATACAGGACAGTTGCCATGGCAATTGACACTATGGTGAAAGACATGGATCCATATGGTGTAATGTACACTGTAGGATAAAGTCTATGAAAATCACTATTGATATTAAAATCTAAAGGTTAACTGAAGGATAGTTGATGGGTGAAGACTGACAAACACCTACTCCTTTAATGGCTGCTGATGCATTAATGCAATATTCCCATTGGTCGTCATGGTGCACCAATAAAGTGGTGACGAGACTACTCACCAGCACTTCATTGGAGCATCATGCTGACCCTCTGGAAGTTTATGTATCAGCCCAGGAGGGTTGGCATGATGCTCCAATGAAGTGCTGGCAGGCAGTCTCGCCAGCACTTCATTGGTGCATCATGATGACCAATGGGCATGATGCACTCCTGCATCAGCAGCCTTTAAACAGTCAAATAACTGAGACAATTGCCGACCTAAGTTAGTACAACAAGTGGACATGGACAACAACTTGAAGTGGGCAGTATGAAAAAATCAAGGCAGAATAAACCTTTCCGCTCTTGCACAGACTCTTCAAGTTGACAACTTGAGGTTCTGTCACTAGGAGTTGTCGGTAAATGTGAAGTCTCATTATATTTTGGCCAATTTCTGTTTCAAAGAAAAAAAATGGTGGGTTCCTTAAGTTGTTGGCTCATTTTCTGAAGTAGCAATACAACGGAACACTGTAGCTCTAATCACATTATCTTGGACAATTATTTGGCCAATAACTGAAGGAGCCACTTTATTAAAAATGGCCGAGTTGTAAACTTAACAGCTATCTAAACAGTACTGTAGATGGACAGGCTGCTTGTGAAAACTGGGACGTCTGGGCGTATCTCCAATATCATACAGCGTCAAATATGTTTGATGTTCTTGATCGGATGGGCCTGGAAACCCAAATCAAGTAGAGCCTATTTGTGCTCACCTCAAGGTTATCAAATGAAGGTGCTGTTCCATTGCTAAGAGGCTGACTTATAGGTTCTTTATTTCTCACTGCACATTAAGAGGACCCTAGCTTCGCATGATTTTCGGAGTGTAAAAGATGGGAAGGTGACACAGGTGAGCAATATGGGCAGTAAAGTAGAAAAACACATGGACAATGTGAAGGATAATCAGCGCGGAATGGTAACTAAGTGGAGACTGCACAGCCATCACTCTGTCAATAAGCAAGATGCGCAGTAAGTTTCAGAGTTTTTGAGCCCGCAGCTTTAGAAATCCACGGGCCCACATCGAAATCTGCGGGCCCAGAACATGTTTTCACTTTATATGAAAAGCTAACTCTGACTTTTTCTGAATATCTGGCCATTTTCCCTTTCCAACGATATAAACAGATTATATTGACAAATATATCAATTTGGCAAACTGCCCTCAGCCAATTGTGTGGGCTAGCCAGGACCATAGGAGGGCAAATTCTGAGAAAACTGTGGGCTCGGACCAAGAATTATGGGCCATTGGCTCCCGGGCCACCATTAGTGTGTAACCCTGTTGTGGAAATGCTGGCTGATGTAGGTCTCTCAGTGTGCTCCTTGTATGGCCATGTGTGCCGCAGGAGGATTTCAATCCCTCTATCTGCATGCTTCCCACCCACGTATTTCTTCTTCATCTTCTCTCCATCCACATGCATTCCCCCACACAACCAACCCCCTCTGGTCCCCTCCCCTAATTTCAGCCAGCCCCTACCCCAGAGCACCTTTCCTGCCCACACAGTATGTAGTCAAATTGATGTCAGTTCTACAAGCTAACCCCTACCCCACAGCACCTTTCCTGCCCACACAGTATGTAGTCAAATTGATGTCAGTTCTACAAGCTAACCCCTACCCCACAGCACCTTTCCTGCCCACACAGTATGTAGTCAAATTAATGTCAGATCTACCAGCTAACCCCTACCCCACAGCACCTTTCCTGCGCACACAGTGTGTAGTCAAATTGATGTCAGTTCTACCAGCTAACCCCTACCCCACAGTACCTTTCCTGCGCACACAGTGTGTAGTCAGATTGATGTCAGTTCTACCAGCTAACCCCTACCCCACAGCACCTTTCCTGCCCACACAGTATGTAGTCAAATTAATGTCAGTTCTACCAGCTAACCCCTACCCCACAGCACCTTTCCTGCGCACACAGTGTGTAGTCAAATTAATGTCAGTTCTACCAGCTAACCCCTACCCCACAGCACCTTTCCTGCGCACACAGTGTGTAGTCAGATTGATGTCAGTTCTACCAGCCAACCCCTACCCCACAGCACCTTTCCTGCGCACACAGTGTGTAGTCAAATTAATGTCAGTTCTACAAGCTAACCCCTACCCCACAGCACCTTTCCTGCGCACACAGTGTGTAGTCAAATTAATGTCAGTTCTACCAGCTAACCCCTACCCCACAGCACCTTTCCTGCCCACACAGTATGTAGTCAGATTGATGTCAGTTCTACCAGCTAACCCCTACCCCACAGCACCTTTCCTGCGCACACAGTGTGTAGTCAGATTGATGTCAGTTCTACCAGCTAACCCCTACCCCACAGCACCTTTCCTGCGCACACAGTATGTAGTCAAATTAATGTCAGTTCTACCAGCTAACCCCTACCCCACAGCACCTTTCCTGCGCACACAGTGTGTAGTCAAATTAATGTCAGTTTTACCAGCTAACCCCTACCCCACAGCACCTTTCCTGCCCACACAGTATGTAGTCAAATTAATGTCAGTTCTACGGCAACCTTGAGGTGAAGCTTTCACTTCTGTTTTCATGATAGTTCCTGATAACATAGTGATTTACTGTGTTGTTTACAAGGACTAGACTGCGTGAATGACACTGTCTCCCTGCATCAGATATACCGTATTTTATGTTGAAGCACTGATCTTAAATAAGTGCCGGGAGCACAGTAGCATTGAAATCGAAATATTCACTATTAAATAAGTCTTAAATAAGTCTTAAATAAAGACTGGGGGTAGAGTCAAGTTGAACTCTATAAGGGCAGGGGCATTCATATATACAGGCAACTATACTGACAGCAGTGGCAAATTTAGAGGGGGCACTTGCCTCCCCCCCCCCTTTTCCCTGTACTTAAGAGTTTACCCAACTTTTTTTTACCCTAGAATTTAGCCAAAATTAGAGGCTAAATGAGGGGTGTGCACCCCCCGCCCTTTTCAAAATCCTGGATCTGACCTGACTCAGTTACTGTAGCAAGGGTTCAGTGTATAATTTATGGGATTGCTTCGTAGATTAGGCCAACAAAAAAGGTTCGTTTCCAGTAACATGACCTGTAAAGGTAGGGTCGGTAGGTTCGATTTTATTTTTTTTACGTACATGGGCCAAATTTTTGAAAGTGGGTCCATTTTTTTATAAGCGTTCAAAGATAATCTGTTGTAATTTGTGTTCCTCCCTGCTTGAAATTCAGAGACCCATTTGATATACCTCTTAACTATATGCTAGTGACTCCTAAATCCATTCATAACATCTACTAGTAAGTATGTATCATGATTCCAAAGATGAATATGTTCCTTCAAAAACTTTTCCAGATATCGCATATTGAACCTTTGTCATTGACTGATTTTTCTGAGAAATTTTTTCTAAAACCCTAATTTTCATCTAGCTTTGTCAAAAGTTGTCAATTATTCACCAAAATCCATCTATATTAACTTCAATATGTAAACTTTAATATGCAACTACCATCTGTTCCATATCTAGCAGTAGTTTGTGATAGAACTGGTCACAAGTTGGACCCCAATTTGAGCAGGGAGTAACGCGTTACTCCCTGCTCAAAATTAATTTCACTCCCCAAATAGCACAAAATGTAAATTATGTATGCAAATCTACATAAATAGGTTAGGGGGACTCCATAACAAGCAAATGAAACAGTAGTATGTGGAGTTTGATGGATATTCAGAGAGAAAAAAATCACAACATTTTCCTATTGCGTGTTACTCTCTGCTCAAAATTCAAATTCCACCACTGATTGGGTTAGTGGGGCTAATTAACTGCATGTAGGTAACATATGACACATATTTTGAATAAGTGAGAGGTGCATCTATCATAAAAACCACAAAAAACAGTAATTTTAACAATATTAGGGACATGAGATGTGAAAAATTGGGAAAAATCTTTGGGTCAGATGCAGATTTTTGGAATTTCCACACTCAAACAGACACATAAAGTATTGGGATCATAACCAAATACTCCAGGAAGATGCAGGAGTGTATAATCTATCATCAGGATATCATATATACACATTTTGATAACTGAGGGACAGGAGAGTGAGATTTAGCGGCAGAATCTATTTTTGAGCAGGAAGTAACACACATTGGGCCCAGGCGTTTGACATGCTTCAACCCCATATAATGCCCAGTCATTTAGAAACAGTGACAAAATTCCACCACTCCCCGATGGACAACATGGGTTTTCGTCAAAATAAAAGCATTTTTTTGAGGTTTGAAAATTAATTTAATTGTCCGACACAATTTAACAAAAGTGGATAATGACAATAAAGGTGATTCCTCATCCAATTCATCTGTTACAAATCCAGTTATTTACACATTATGACTTATATGAATGTACATGATGAAATGAGGTCAAACAAGTAGAGAATATATGTATTATGTACACAAAAAACCCCAACAAAGTACATCAGCATGTGCCCTAGACCTTTGTACATCTTATTACAGTGAAACTTTGGTTGATCCCCTACCTTTTTTTTTTTGCTGTAGGAATAACTTTTGTCAGTCAAACTGAATCAAACAATAGCCGGAAGTGTCCTTGTTATGATTTGAAAAGACCCATATGGATGTGCCGTGAGAGGGATGCCAGAGACGTCATCTGGTTTAGCGCTAAAGAACTTAGAATTTTGAGCAGAGAGTAACACCCAATCATATTTTATGGTCTACCAATAACACAATATCGGACCAATTGTTGTTCATGATTAATTAGGAGGTGCCAATACACTATGCAAAGCAAAAATTTACTGTATGGAAGCAGTAGAATTTGATTCATTAACCAAAATGTTAAATGTTACTCCCTGCTCAAAAATGTGTATGCAGGACTAAAAAATATTGGGTATGGCCGCAAATTTTTTATACCATATAAATCCCTCAAATGTCCGTCAAAATTAAGTGTAACATGGATGGTAGAAACAGAATATTTCATTGGTATTTTGAGGAGGTTTATTTTTGAGCAGAGAGTAACATAATGCTGCCTTTATTCAGTATGAAGGGGGAGAAAAACAATCTATCATGTACATCAGGTTATTACCATTTGGATCTCAGAGTTAACATATGTATTGAATTCCAAAAGTGATTTTAAGGGGTGTTGTACAGTATAAGCAGTATGTGGGGGGTGTGAAAATTGTATTTTTTCAGCAAAGTACACACTTTTTGGTCTTTTTCAACTCTGTAGACCCATAACTCAAAAAAATTATGGTCAATTTCGCTAAAGTTTACACTCATTTGAAAGCTTAAGATGTTTTCTCTTGAATGAAACCAAAATACACCAGGCTAGTGCATAGGTTTTGACCCTATTGGTAGGTAAAGCTTAAAAGCCCTGAAAAATGCTAAAAGTACCATTTTAAAAAATTTGGCCCATATATAGGAAATGTTAGGGCACATAACAATGGATGTATCAAATTCTTTGGTTACATTGTAAAATAATGACGGGAAAATGACAGCTGTGAGAGAGGGGAAGAACACGAAAAAAGATACAGGAAAAATCATCAAAAAGTAATGAGACAAAATTCTTCAAAAAAAATAAAAATTTGGCCATGGTTTCCTAGTTAACATTTATTGATGTGATGGAGGGACAAGGCGAGTAATTGGACTTGGGCCTTGTCAGTCTAAAACTGCCGGCCTATTTATCTAAACAAAGTTAATAAAGAATAAAGAAAAAGAAAAAAAAACAACAGTCTGTTCTGCCTGCCTGCTCAGGTAGGTATACCTGTGACCTAATTCAGGTGTCTCAGTCAGGTGTCTCAGTCAGGTGGTGGAGAGTGGTGCCCTCTGACAATCGATACAGGAGTCAATCCATATAACTTATCGACTCCACCCATATAGGACTTGTTATGGCACATATCAACGGATGTATCAAATCCTTTAATTTCATTGTAAAATAATGATGGAAAAATTACAACTTTGAGAGAGGGGAAAAATACAGGAAATGGAAAAAAGTAAAAATTCTCAATTAAGATTTCTTTAAGATATGGAAAACAGTCATTTTTAGAGTGCTGCTCTCCCCTAATATCTCAACCTGTCACAGAGGCACACTGCATCATCAAAACTCTTTCCCAATCTTTCCATCCTCCTCCTCTCCCCCAGCACCTCCCCCGCCCCATCACAGACATGTCTGTCACCAAGATTCCTTTTACCATCTTCCCACAATCTTCCACTCCCCCTCCAGTCCCTCACGGTTCTGCAGCCCTTTGATCATGTGTCTATTGGCAGTGAAGTAGTACACGAGCACAGTTCTCCCTGTTCCCATTCTGCAGAGGGCACGTCATGTAGTACTGCTGCATACAGCACTGTGCCACTACACAGCTCCAGCATACCACTCAGAGCATCCCAATAACACGTTTCGGTTACCGTGTACTGTGGTCGTAGATATTTTCACTGGTATAGAATTTCACGGAATGGATAAAAGGGCCTATTTCATGTGTATTTGAATTCATGGATTTTCAAAATTAGCTATTGCTATTCTATATGATAGATATATTCACTATGGACATAAATTAACGGATTTTACACTTTCATGAAATCCGCGAAAATATGTACAGCGCAAAATAATCAACGACCACAGTATACCCTATCAAGGCTCTCTGAAGCATCATGTCCATTGGTTGTCTTGATGAAAGTAACTACATTCGCACATCATGCCGATCCAGCAATGTTGGCAATGTTGGCATGATGCTCGAATGTAGTGCTGGTGAGCAGTCTTGCCAGTACTTCATTGATGCATCACAATAACCAACGGGTATGATGCACTCCTGCATCAGCAGCCCTTAAAGTGTCAACAAGCTGGCTATTGAGCAAAGTTAGAAACTAACTCTTGAGGTCATCAGTTGTTGATAAATCCTTATGAACATGGACGATGCCTTATTGCACCTCCCACCCTTAAAATGTTATAGTTACATCCACCTTCCTTTTCATTGTCCCTGCTAGTGAGTGAGTGAGTGAGTAATAGATGTTTAACGCCATTTCGACAGCTAATGTCATATTCATGGCGAGAACTACATTACACAATTTCACACAGGAATGTGTCAGTGCCCGCGCATATGTGCACCACACACATCTCCGGGGATAGGAAAGAGAAGAAATAGACCCTTTTAAGTGGGCCAGGGAAGCCTGTCCCTGCTAATACCTAAATTCACACAAATATATATATATATATATATATATATATATATATATGTATATATATATGTATATATATATGTATATATATATGTATATATATATATGTATATATATATTTATATATATACATATATATATATTTATATATATATACATAAATATATATATATATATATATATATATATATATATATATATATATATATATATACATAGGCATTGTTTAGGAAACGTTATATCTGTGCTGACAAAGTAAAATAAAATGCTGACACCTATGGAGTCAATGATTGTCTACAGGAAAGCCCTTTATACAAGCATGTAGGGAGTGATATAATTAGGCCTTAACAACAAGCATCTAAAGTCTCAAAATTATCTTTTAGGATACAAAAGTGTTTGCTGCATTTGGCAAATATCAGGAAAGAGGCAAGCAGTGTGTACAGAATCTTTGGATGAGTGTAAGACTATAATAAATCCTCTAATATAAGCTGCAGCTTGTACTAGATGCAGCTTGTACTAGATGCAGCTTGTACTAGATGCAGCTTGTACTAGATGCAGCTTGTACTAGATGCAGCTTGTACTAGATGCAGCTTGTACTAGATGCAGCTTGTACTAGATGCAGCTTGTACTAGATGCAGCTTGTACTAGATGCAGCTTGTACTAGATGCAGCTTGTACTAGATGCAGCTTGTACTAGATGCAGCTTGTACTAGATGCAGCTTGTACTAGATGCAGCTTGTACTAGATGCAGCTTGTACTAGATGCAGCTTGTACTAGATGCAGCTTGTACTAGATGCAGCTTGTACTAGATGCAGCTTGTACTAGATGCAGCTTGTACTAGATGCAGCTTGTACTAGATGCAGCTTGTACTAGATGCAGCTTGTACTAGATGCAGCTTGTACTAGATGCAGCTTGTACTAGATGCATATTGTACTAGATGCTTATTGCAGCTTATATGATGTTCCCAAAGTCTGGGCATGGCTTATACAAGGGTATTTCCTAAATCGTATGTTTACACGCTAGACCGGGCAGGCCACTATGGTATGCTAGGTATTCTGGTGCTAGAACTAGAGGGAAACACGAAGACAGCAGTAGTAAAAAGGGACATAAATCAATGCAGGGAATCAGTCATGTCCATAACTGGGACAGGAGATAAAAAGGACTGTCCTACTTGTAGGGATTGGGTTATGGCTGTTGGTTCTCCTGGTCCCTGATAGGTGGCACTGGCAGTGCTTGGTGGGTGGATCACCTTTTTATTTCATGGAAATGTGATGGCCCCATAGAGGTAGCCAAAGTGGGCCATATCTCATACCTCTTTAAGGCCTAAATGAAGTGTGTTTTAGGCTACTGGACTGAGCACAGGGAAAGAGCATCCTGGTAGTGGTAGGGGAGCAAGCATGGACTGTTTTGATGCTAGGTATCATCTGCAAAACTACAACCCTACGTCTTTTTTGGCCATTTTACATTCTCCCGCTATATATCGTTACACTCGACAAGGGTTGGCCTAATTCACCAGATCTTACCACAATACCTAAAGGTGCACTCCTTGGAGAAGTTCCTGTGCTAAGAAACAAGCGGCTCAATTTTCAACACTTTAGTACTAATACAATGAAATTTCCCCCATGTATACGATACAAGTCTCAACATTTGCTTCTGAGAACTATAAGGCGCACCAGCGGCCATCCTTGTATATAAATCTCAGCTTATATGCAGGATATTAGGGTACTTTTGGTAAGCAAATTATGTTTGAGTCATGGCGTAACCTGTAACTGGTAGAATTGCTGTCTGACACTGAGTTACCGATTGATTGACTGTGCCCTGGTCTGTGGTGAGTGGTTCGTTAGACGGTTTTGATCCTCTAGGCCTACGCGCGCAGGCCTAACAAGGCCTATTTGAGCCTAATCTTAGGTGGTTTGTCATAACATCCTTGTCTAACCCTCCTGCTCCACTACATCACTTTAGCCTAGTAGGGCATAACTGCTGCCATCTGGAATACAGCCTCGATCTTCCAGGCCCTATAGTGGGCCTGGAAGATTTCGTATTAAATCCCTGCAATGCCTCCATTAAAATGATCCAGGGTCCTGGATCATTTTCTCATAAAGTAGTGGCCTCACTGATTAGTGCATTCCCCTATGTGCTAATAAATATTTATGAATGAAGCTTGTTAACCTGTGACCATACCTGTTGCAACTTCATAACTAGAACCAGCAGGCTCAATGCAACTACAAAACTTTGGCTTAGCCTGGGATTGAACTCACAACCCTTGGATTTGGAAACCTCTGCTTTCCCAACTGAGCAAGCCAGGCAATTGATTTACCAGCAGCCAAGGGAACAGCATATTCTCTTGGTTGTAGGGTTAGGGTCAGGTTACAATATAGGTAAGTTTTTGACACCTGCCTCAACCTGTTGCAACGTCAATGGATCTATAATAAATCTCCCAGACTGTATATGGTACAGTCTGGGCTTGTCCGAGACTGTCTGGAATAATGCTTATGGAAGTGTGTTGATTGGATACAGCTGCGGTGAGTAACTCACTGGTGCATCATGATGTGAGAATAAAGGCATTGTATCACATCGAAAGTGTTGACCAAGCTGACTCCAGTTTACCTGCAGAAGGAGTGTAGATGGAGACTGTATTGTGACAGACTGTAAACACCATATCCCGTTACTACCGGGCTAAATCTACCACCCACATTGAGAACTCTTTTGTGAGGCTGGAAAAGTGTCTGACCTCTGACCATTTAATCACCTCATTCTGCAGTATTATTCGGAACCCCCTGCCCTCAAAGAACCAGCATGATGCGCTTATGCTGTACTTGGAGGGTGCCAGTTTGGGCTGCATTGGTGCATCAGACTGACAAGATCAACACAAAGCCTTGAAACATCAAGTGCAAAAAGGGGTAAGTCCCCCCCAGAGACCTAACCCTGCATAACAAAACAGAGTCGCCCCAATTTTTGTCCCCAATTTCAAAAGGAATTGCATTTTCTCGCATAATTTCTCCTGTGATTTCAGTGTCCCCTGTGTCAGGGCTCTGCATCTTGCCTCTCTGTGAAATAGAGAATAAAAATTTTATGGATATTTTAGCATGCTACCCAAACATGCAATAGTTTATTGGCCTAAATAATATCAAGCCTTTCAGGTAGATATAAGAAACCTGCTCTACACTGGGCTGACATGGTTTCACCCCTCATCATAAGTGTACTGCATTGCACTGGTTGCCATCTTCATCCCCAACATCACAGGAACTAATCACAGTGCTGGTTACAAGACATACATGCCGGCAACCCACTCTCTAGCCAATCAGTAAATTCCTTTCATTTTTTATCCGACCAATGTGAGCAGCCACCATCGAGTGGTTGAATGTGGTACTGGCGCAATAGCTGTATCGCATGGCCAACAGGAAGGTAATAAAGGACTCCTGATTACATAGACATTGGGTATTAACCCATTAAGGGCCGCTGATGCATTAATGCATCATGCCCATTGGTCGTCATGATGCACCAATGAAGTGCTGGTGAGACTGCTGGTGATTGGAGCATCATGCTGACCCTATGGGGTTGATACATGATGCACCAATGAAGTGCTGGTGAGACTGCTGGTGATTGGAGCATCATGCTGACCCTATAGGGTTGATACATGATGCTCCGATGAAGTGCTGGCGAGCAGACTAGCCAGCACTTCATTGATGCATCATGACGACCAATGGGCAAGATGCATTCCTGCATCAGCCGCCCTTCAAGGGTTAACCCATTAACCACTGCACAGCGTATAAATCACATAACGCCCTATGCTCGACACGATGCATAAATGCAGTCTGTTGAGTGTAATTCCTGAATCTCTACTTATGCATCATGCAGACCTCATGAATGTTATAAGACGCAGTCCACTCAAATATGCCTTAATCCATAGTCAGGGGGTCAGAAAGACAAACTTAGCATTAGAGCATAATACTCTATTTTATTCATAGCCATAGCCATGAATTATGCCATATTCTGTACAGCATAGTGAAGACATGGCATGATGCAGCATTGCAGTGCTTGTGAGTATACCCGCATACACTGCATGACATAAAAATGTGACAAAGAAATTCAACCATGGGGGCCGCATGTGTTTTTCTTTTTAACAAATCTTTCTCCAGGGGAAGTATCCCCGGATTGATATTTTTTATGGAAATACTCAATATTTCCATTCTATTTCTTTAAAAGATTTCTTATAATTTTTCTTGATAAATCGTTGTTGTCCATAGAGTGACTTACAAGTTACAATACTGTGGCAGGGAAGCCCAAGCCTATTCGGTCTGGGTAGTGAGCAACCAAAGTTCTCTACAGCCTCAACCCTTTTCATACATGGAGGTAGATCTGCAGGGTATCAATGTAATATCTGTAATAATTGCTGTGGAGCTGTAATCAAAGTGGGTCATATCACAAGTAAGATTAATGTCCTTCTGTTCTCATTTACAATGCTGCTACGGCATACGTGTGCTGTAATTATTGCTAATTGTCCTGGAGAACACCCAGATGAGTCAGCAGCAATGCTTCTCATCCCCCACATCCGAAATTGTGTATCATGTTTTTGGTTTATAAATGCCATAACTGTATTGACAGCACCATGACAGTAAATGGCAGCATTGTGATAAGCGTTTCTTTCACTGCTGTCAGTCAGGTGAATTTGCTAATCCGACGATTTATTATATTGCAAAGGTAGAGGAAAAAATAACTAGCAATAGAAAAAAAAAGTGGAACAAGCAATATGGGAACTGTCCAAGAAATGTTTTGTAATATACTCTTAAGAAGGTTCTTCCATGCCAAGCATCGTCTGCAAAATATATAATTATTATACATTCTTTAATTCCCTGTTCAAAGTATCTGAAATCTCTTGCATGTGCATTGCAGTAGCCTAATGTGTGAAAATATGCACAGGTGGAACGGAAGGACAGTAACATGCCATATAGATTACTTTACTCCTAGGGATCAGGAGGGACAGGTTTTAGACCAAGGGAGTGATTCCCTCTATTCAATGCCAAATTCTCATTGTGCAACTGGTTCCCATTGTTCTTATCAGTCCTTATCTCACTGCCACCAGCTGCAACAATGGCTGCGTCCACTCGACAATAAGAGACAGGCCTATATGGGCCAGATATGATATATTTTAAACCTGTGGGATAAGTCTCTCTATTCATTGCTGAATTATCATAATACCACTGGTACTCATCTTGATGGCTCTCATCAGTCAGTATTTTGCCAGTACCAGACTCAGTAATGGCTGCTCCCACTGGACAATAAGGGAGAGGGTTATAGACTATTCCAACAGTCAGAAAGCAGTACCCAGGAGCATGGTACAGGTAACCCTATGTGTGCACAGTGAGACTAGCCCCTGCTCATCTATAACACATCCATCTAGTCTGTACACATGGAATTATGCTAAATGGGTCTACTACCATCATCCAAAGCAGCCTGGGCATGTGGCATTATACCGAGTAGTGCCATGTACACGTACAGTAGTGAATGGCCACTATAGCACGGGCTTCCCTAGCCCACTTAAAAGGGTCTATTTCTCCTCTTTTCTATCCCCTCAGGATGTGTGTGGTGCACATATGCGCGGGCACTGACACATCCACTTGTGAAATTGTGTAATGTAGTTCTCGCCATGAATATGACCTTAGTTGTCGAAATGGCGATAAACATCTATTACTCACTCCACTTATAATAAATGTAGAGAAGTGATTACAAGTGATCCTTAATCAAAAGAGGCACTAACTGATTAATTCAATATCGGTTTTCACGACACATTTCTAGGTCTCCCTTACCTTTAGTACCATACAAGACCAGTGCAAAGTCAAAACTGAGAGATGTGATAACCATCATTCTCACACCAATAGCCTAGGCAGTGATGGTTTATTACAATTTGTATTAATAGACACAACGATATTGCTTCACCGCAGATGTATGATAGAAGCCTAAAACATAAAATCTCCTTCATAAACTGAATATTCTATATGAGAAACATGTTTTAAAGTTGTTGTAACCTCATCTGTTTGCTATTGTCCTCATTGAAATTGTATTATATTTCTAATAAACACATCCACTTTTCTCTGAAGGTTGGTTGGGTCAATATTAGGACTGCAAAATATGTAATCATGTCAACTGTTGAGACTTTATAGCTACTCAAACTGTAGCATATTGTGCTACATACTCAATATTCTTTATTATATGAGAAGTCTAACCGAAGGTTGTATTTTATGTGAAGCAGTGATATCTCAATGTATGAAAGCAATCACTATCCAATTCCATTTACTCTTTCCTAACAGTGATAATGTTTATGTGAAAATGACACTTTGTAGCAGCTTTGAACGGCCATTTCAATGTTTCAAACAGTCCTTTTTAGCCCACACAATTGGTGCTCCCCTTAATGCCAAGGCATGCTATAGATAACCTGGGGGATCTGGTTCCTCACAGTACCAATACCCACAGATCCCCAGCCAGCCTTTATCAAGGCTTCCCAGCAGGTCTAGGCATCCACATGGGTCCTTACCAGTCCTGGAAAATAAATGTTGGTTTCTGACTGTCAAGGTTCATCAGTACAGCATGATGTTTTTATGAAACTATGAAAAAAAAAAGAGAAAAACTGAAAGAAGCTAACATAGAAATGGAGAAGTTATTTCAAGTGCTGTCTTTATTAGAAAATAAATTAAAAACCAAAAATAAAATCTAAACCATATGTGTCCAGCCAAGGCAAAAGGGGCCCCCAGCGGGAAAAGTCAATTTCTAAATTCAGGTCATGAGCTTTTCAATGATGTTTTACATTAGAAAATATCTCTGCTAGTTTTTGAGTTATGGTTCTATGAATTTGGGTGGTCAGTGACATATCGATATACCAAATAAGCTCTAACTTGCATATTTCCCGAGATATCTTGAGATAAGTATAAGTATGCATAATTATGCAAATAATGAAAATTATCATATTCTTTAAAATCATTTTCTCATAGAATTTGACCTAAAAATAGGACTTTTACCATTTTCTGAGTATATATATTCATCCCTGTGAGTGGGACTATCAATGGGCTTTTTTATTCCTCTATTTTGAGTGGAAATCTTGTTTCCATGGCAACACATATCAACAAATACACTGATTTATGCCCGGAAATGCCCTAAAAATGTTCTATTTGCATTCTATATTTGGAAGGTTTGGACCAAAAATGGATAATTCCCTGTAGGACTGTTGGAATCCTCATGAAAAACTAGTGTAATACAATTTCCGGTCTAGTTTCCCCTTTTTAAGCCTTAGTGGTATACCCCTGGTGGCCAGAATTGGTACTAATCCCCCTTGGACGGTCCTTTTAGCTTGCTGGCTCACATATATGCCTCAGATTTTGATTGACAGGAAACTTACACAGGTTTACATATAGGGTTAGAGGGGGATATGGGATTCTTTGTGATGTTTCCACTGATGTAGGCCTGCAGCATCCTAACTTGGTCTCTCCCACAGATCAAACACACTATACACACATAGTGTATCACTCTGTGTAGGCAGCCATCTTGTTTTATAGCAAAATCCAATAATGTCCAAAGCCATGTGCAGTGATCTGCTAGTCAGTTACTTCATGCAACATAATTTTGTTGTAGGATGTTAAATGAAGATGAAAACCCAAGGCAATGTGTCAGATCAAGATCTTACATTTAGATACATTTCTACGGTTGCCCTCTTATATGCCCTTGTTTGAACCCCAAAGAGGGGAACATAGGATACCTACATCCTACCCCTACAATATAGGATGTAGAGACCATACAGGGGCGATATAGAGCCGTGTTTAGGAATGTTTGCTATGATGCAACATCAAAGAACTCTGGTTTACTCTGGGATCTGTCAGCCAGCCTTGACTGACGGTTTTGGGATGAGGCAGGGGCGATGTAGTGGAGGGGACGTGTATGTTAAATCTTTCTCTTCACTCTCTGGTGTCCACTGATTTCTTATTCATATTGATGTTGCATCCTTGATACCGAAAATTCCTCATTCTTCAACTCAACTACATAATCTCTGATATAAAACCTACAGTTTCTCACCAGAGAATTTACAAGCAATGTAGGGAGCATCACATCAGTAGCTACTGAGAAAGAGACTCTCTGTGAAGGCCTTATAATTTGAACATTATAGTATAAAACCATCACCATATTTTCAACACAGAATCTAACAAACAAGGTGATATTATTTGCATGATCTAGATTGACAATCCGTCACTCATAAATGCAGCCATGATTATAGTGCCAATTCTAGCTATAAATAGTAACACTATTAGACTTATCCACAGACAGGAAAACACCTAAAGTATGGAGGATATTTGAAGGGAAAATCATAGGAACATGCACACAGGACACAAATAGGACATAATCAGTGGAGGCAGTGACTATACTAAAGCCTGGATAAGGGAAGGGATACCCAATGACATGCCCCCTGGGCAGGAGTGGCATGGACAGTAAGGGGAGGGGGGGGGGGTCTGCCGGGTGGTTGGTGGATGTCCAGCAGGTAATGACACAAGTCATGGAGATCACAGAGTCTCTTTATACACTACAACACTCAGCACTGCAACATATTATACTATTGTACAGTATGTTGCATGCCCTTTTCTACTGGGTATTGATGAACGTGCTAGTTGTAAATGTCATACTGGAGTGTGTCTTTTTGCACTGATATTTTTGAATGTCAAAATAACTTTATCCTTTTATTCACTCATTGCTCTCATTTTTCCACGGTTTGCCGTAATGTCTGTGCCACTGGTCTATCAAATTAGAAAAGCTAGAGGGTCATTGATACACAATTTGAAATTCTACTTTTCTATTCAATTCAATTCTATTGATGCTAAAAGAAGTTTTGCAGTTAGTTTGAATCCATAATTTTGCAGATTCCTTGTTTGAATGACTCTACGAATGTCTGAATGCCTGATAACCGGAAATAAGCACCCCCAAAGCAGTTATCATATTTACCCAGAATCCCCCTGTAACCCTCCAAGTACTGCATATAGCACTGATGAGTTCAGTATCTTTTTAAAAATGTTTGCGAGTGAGTTCTTCAGCACTTCTACATTTATATATCAAGATGAATCTATACAGTCGAAGCACTCCCTAATGTTTCATTAATACAGCGGCACTGAGTCACTCATTGCTCCAGCATTGCTGCATCATAACAATGTCCATGATGTGGTTGATGAAGTGTTATCCAGTACTGATCTCTGCACTATGAGGCCTGAGCAAACCAGATTCAAATAAAGGAAACATTCATTCCCCTCAGATTCCCCCGAGAAAACCATCTGTGAGGAAACAGCTTGCGAACAGTTTCAACATTATTGGTTCCATATTTCAATCTCAGTGTTTGAGGAGGCCGAGAAGGATCCGGGCTTAAGAGTCTATTTACATTACAGCACTATTGCTGTTATTGACAGAGCTAAACTCAGCAGTTTTCCTGTTGTCTGTCCCTCGCTCTTCATTTAGCCTGCAATCATTCTACGTTTTACTTAAATATTAACCCCCATTTCATCTTACCCCATTTGTGGCACATTATCTTCCATTAGCTACACCCAAAAGACCTAATCTGGCCAACCAAACCCTCTCCTTCAAGCTTTCCTTTTTACCACTTCCTCCTGATCATTCATGAATGAAGGTCCTTATCCATGCACACGGCCTCCAGCCTCTTACCTCCAAACTCACTCCCCAAGCCACTTCATTTCTTTGCTATAGATGCTCTGAGATTCCCTATCTTTCTTTGCTATTTTCCCCTCCACCAATTTACCTTTATCCACACAGCCTCAATCCCCCAGATGCCATCACCCGCCCTGTCACCGCCATCTACACCACCTTCTGCTGGCTGTATTGACCAGATATAGAGTGTCTGGGAGGTAGACTAGGGAACAATCTGTCTGCACTGGTTTCTGCCCACTCCTCTATATTCTCCATACCTCCTGGGCCTATCCCCAAGCACACCCAGTTTCCTACCTATCTATCATATACCACACGCTACTAGAGGGTGATCAGATTATGGGTAGTGATTTCACTCCAACTCTCTTAAACACAGATTCAGGCTGAAAACTCATATGTAACACTCTGATACAGAGTGGTAATTAAAGTTCTAATCATACCATTGTCAACCTTTGCTGGTTGAAAAGTTCTGACAAATTCAAATGTAATGAGTTATGGTATGCCTGGCCAAATACTTTTGATGTGATCACCTTGATGCACATAGGCTTGCGCTAAATGATTCCTAGCATTCCTCTGAGGACTAACATAACTACTGCATTTTATACCCAGAAACACATAATATTATAGAGCACTGGCAGCCCTTTGTATTGGTTCTATACTTTCCCCCATTTGATGTATGAATGTACTCTTTGGTCAATCTCTATGGCAGCATTCTTGCTTCATATCAACTCTACAGGGTTCACATACATTCTCAACATGTTGGTATAAGTAAACAAAATATCCCTCATGAGTCCCAGAAAGTGCTGCCTAATGTCCATGGATGCTGAATCCTCCTACTTTCCTAAAATGGTCATGGAAACAACCTGCATAGTACATCCCTACTTGTAAATCCCAAGAGACATCACAGTTGATTTGGCAGACGACAAAGGCTGATTGAATATAGGGGTGAAATGGTGGAGATACCAACTAAAAAGCATGCTTTAAATGTCTCATATATATACCCTATTCTGATGGAAAGGCTACAAGGCACAGCTAGGGTTTAATTCAGGTATTCATACCTCGCCTTATACTATTGAAAGTGTGACTTGTGATTAGTGCAGTCATACACTCAAGAATTCCAGAACAGATAACATGTATTGCATTAACTTTACCCCCCCCCCCCGTATCAGTTATGAAGTGATTCAGTGTCAGATAGTGATACCAACAGGGGGTGATACCTTAGTACATGCTTTTTGGCGAATCTGGCTTGGGGACTTTGACTCTGAAATGGTGCGACCCACAACCCCACACACTACATACTTGTATTCATGGTAGTGATGATTAATGTGTGTTATGATAACACTGAATGGTGGGGAGCAAGTGATGTATGAAATGAAACGATAAAATGACATCATTACCAAAACACTATTGCATGGTAGGATAGTCTGCCATAATTGGTGTTTAGGCATCAAATCACCACTCAAAGACTGACTTGGACGTATATGATATCATATAACATTACAACTATATTAAGTTGTGATTGTACAGAGCAGCACACTACCTATGTTCACCCAGTCTAATCTTGAGAGTTTCTAATTGTATTGCCTGTGTTCAGTCATACCGTGTTGAAGAATGCATTGCAGGTATTTGAATGTCCCCTTTATCATGTTGGCGCATATAGACATAATTCAGACTATTGTTCACACTCTAGAGCTTTACATCTACAATCAGCACTACTGAACAAAAAGGACATCAGTGTAGTTTGACTGTGTGTACGTCGGTAATTATTCATCATAAGGCAGGAATGCATCACTGATGGTACATGATGTCAATTTCATGTTGGATAACGTTTGACTAAAACCCAGACAAACGGGTATGACACATGTAGAACCATCATCATCTACAGATGCCCCAGTCGGCTGGCCCCAGCTATAAAGATCTAATGTACACTGTTAGTAGTAGGGTTATTTTACAGCAACTTTGGTTCCAATACATTTTGCTGTAAATCTACATGAGGTGAGTTGCTGTAATTCTACAATACAATTCACAGTAATCATACAGTAACAACCAATATAACCATACAGAAATTTGTAGAATAAGAAAAATATGTCTTGTAAAATAACAGTGATATTTTCTGTAAATGGACAGCAAAAATACTGTTAATTTACAGAAACCTTTGCTGGCAACTGAGGTTCCAGCAACTATTGCTGTAAATTTACAGAAACTATGAGTATAGAATTACAGCTAGAGGTGCTGTTAATCTACAAGAACTGTATAGTATAGTATGTATAGGCATTGTTATATATACTCTACCAGTGATGTGAGTCCATGACATAATCCCCATAATATTTGTTATGTGTGCACTCTGTGCAGGCATTGATACTATAAACCATGCATGCCTGGTGAAGACAAGAAAGTCTCCAATCCCAGTGAAGTGCCATCACTGAGAGTGAGAGAAATAGACAACTGTCTCTCCCAAACCATTTCATGGTCAGTCAGTTTTAACACTGGACTAACTGAAGGGCAGGTAGGCCTATGTTAGCTTCAAGTCCAGGCACTTGTATATACAATTTAGACACAGGTGTGGTGTCTTTGGTGTATACTACTGGTTGTTCCTAGTTTCTTCTCAAATTACTCTATACATTATCTATTGTTCACAATGTTAGATTGAAACCATTGAGGTTATTATTGTATTACAATTACTTTATAAGCTCTGGCAACATTATTGGATTGTGATGGCACTATAAGCATATACATTCTTAACAAATGGTCGATACTGCTGCCCCCCAGTAGTAGGACCTAGAGGTAAGGCTACTTTGGTAAAGCCTTTGTGGGTAACTCTGGTGCAGAGTGACTGGCTGGCCTAGGGTATGCAAGAGTAATTATACAGGACAACTCACAGTACATATGTGTCTAGAGGTAGAAGCTTGTCACTACAGTGACAGTCAGTGTATTTGAGAATACTGCTCTTTCCTCTGTTGATTTACAAAGAACAACCCTGTAATATAACCCCAACTGTTTACAGTGTAGGGTGGTGTACACACTCACCTGCACTGCACCCTACATCATAACGACAAAACAGCAAAGAATGTTAATTCAGTGTGAATATTATAAAGTTTAACCACATTCTAACGATGCATCTTATACAGAGGCGTAGGAAGCAAATCTTCTTTGGGGGGGGCCCGGTGGGCGCCCCACCTCGACATCCTTGAATTGTCGGCTCAAGCGCAATAGTGCCTATACATACCTATATAAAATTTGTATAGGAAAGTAATTTTTGGATGAATTTTAGATCTGGTTTGAGGCCCAGGCCCCCATTTCCCTATCCCATTACTATATGAAACTGATTTGAGAAGGAAAGTTTTAGCTTCTTGTTCAATTCATTATGAATTCTTGGTAAATTTTGGGGGGGCCCAGACATACTCAGGCCCCACCTCCTTTATGATTGGGGGGGGGCAGGGCCCCCTGCCCCCCCCCTTTTCCTACGCCCCTGTTATACAACACCAGTGACAGGTCCCAACACAGCCCCTTTTGTACATGTCACACACATCCCCATTACAGATTCTACCCACCTCCTTTGATATCACGTTACTGTGTGTAGTGATGTAACTAGTGTATAAGTCATCTGTAGATGGGCTGAAGGTAGAGATAGATATATGTACAAAGGGGCTAGTATGTGTGCCTACACCTATTTGGGTATTCATATTTATGTGTAACTGTGAAAATGCAATAACTGATCATTAACTCAGCACTGATGGTAACAGACGTGGAAGATATTGGGTTATTTATATTTATTTATATATCCCCTGCTGTCTATTATATGAGGTATCTAACAGTAAGTTGGTAAAGATATAGACAAAGGTTCACGAGTAGTGGGTCTGACTGAGGGTTATTCCATGAGGCAAACCCGAGTGGAATAACCCTCAGTCAGACCCACTACTTATTTATTTGCAAAATTACATTAAGCTCCCCAGAAAATTATAATTTGATATGATTATATGAATATTTTACATGCTGTTCAAGGCTGTGGAATATGGCACCAGGTTATTCAACAGGGGCCATGGAATACGGAGCTCCTAGGTAAGCCTATGGTGCTTCCGTATTCCACTGTATTAACCATCAAATGAACATGTATTGATGACATTCTCTTTCCCCTCTACTTCTAGGTAAGTGTCCAGTTCATATCTGAACCGCCTTGTACACTAGCAGTGGGTGAGTAGTTTATGGTTCATCTCTGATGCTAGAACTAGGATGAAGCAGCTCAATCATTTTCTGTATTTGATCAGATGGTAGTCGTCATGGTTTACCTCAATTTCAGGGAAATTCATATTTTAGAATCCTATACATCCTAGGGGGCTATAATGAAGCATTTCAGGCATATTTACCCCCGATTTGAGCAAAACCCTCTTTTTAGAGGTAAAAGAACGTTTGCAGAGACTAAATGCTGAGACATCAAATAGCAGGGGCGTAGGAAAAGGGGGGGCCAGGGGGGCTGGGCCCCCCCCAATCATAAAGGAGGTGGGGCCTGAGTATGTCTGGGCCCCCCCCAAGATTTACCAAGAATTCATAATGAATTGAACAAGAAGCTAAAACTTTCCTTCTCAAATTAGTTTCATATAGTAATGGGATAGGGAAATGGGGGCCTTGGCCCTTTAAACCAGATCTAAAATTCATCAAAAATTACTTTCCTATACAAATTTTATATAGGTATGTATAGGCACTATTGCGCTTGAGCCGACAATTCAAGGATGTCGAGGTGGGGCCCCCACCAGGCCCCCCCCCAAAGAAGATTTGCTTCCTATGCCTCTGAATAGTGAGAACAAATGACTATGTCTCACAGAACCAATGCGTCATCAAGGTTTCTAACAATGATGCTTCTTGCACACCACCAGTGACAGGGCTCACCACAGCCCCATCTGTATCCTGACCTAGCAGGATACATTATTGACCAATGAGAATATTCCTTTCATTCAGTTCAGACTTTTAAGGCGCATTACATAACACCTGGTTCCCAGCTGTTATCAGTCATTATCTTGCAAGGTCCCAGCTCAAGCTGGGGTCAGTCCACTAAGGAATCCGCTAACCGGGAATATATGAGACACAGCCCCATTACAGATTCTGTGCACCTCCTGTGCTATCACTTTAATGTGTGTAGCAATGTAAATAAAAGTTGGTGTCAGACCACCAAAGTTCATCAGTACATCAGGCAGCCTTAAGTCCTTTTTCTAGTCGACCAATTGCTGCAGCCACCATCGAGTGGGTGAATGTGGTGTTGGCGCAATAGCTGTATCGCATGGCCGACATGAAGGTACTAAAAGGACTCCTGATCACACAGACACTGGGTATTAACCCATTAACGGCTATAGAGATGATTAATTGCACCGATGCTCAACACTATGCAAGCCTGTTGAGTGTAATCACTAATTTCCTTCTTATGCATCATGCAGACCCTATGAATTTGATATGCTTTTTACACCCCCCTCTCAGCAATGGTCAAAAGATTTTGTGTCCCCCCACAAACCCGCCCCTTCCCCCCTGTTGATTTAATAATGACCACTCCCTAAGGGAGAGGCCTATTGAGCACTGGGACAGTCAGAGAAAAGTACCCCAGGGGCATTGTACAGGTTACCCAATGTGTGCACAGTGAGACTAGCCCCTGCTCATCCATAACAGACCCATCTACTCTGTACACATGGAATTATGCTAAATGGTACTACTATCATCTATAGCAGGCTGTGCATTTGCTGTTATATCATGTAGTACTGTATAGTTGTGAATTACTAGCCACACTGAAAACCTAGAAGTTCTGAAACTAGTCAGCGGTGGCCACTTTAGGTCCTCAAGTTGACGATACCTAAATCTACAGCTTTAGGTAGTCAAAATGACGACTTTAGGTCGTCATCCTGACGACCTGAGTCATCAGGATGACAATACTGACAGTACAGAGTCGTCATATTGATGACTCAGGTCGTCAGGATGACGACCTAAAGTCGTCATTTTGACTACCTAAAGCTGTAGTTTTAGGTATCGTCAACTTGAGGACCTAAAGTGGTCACCGCTGACTAGTTTCAGAACTTCTAGGTTTTCAGTGCAGGTGCTTATAGACTTTGAGGGGTAGTTATCACTTTTCCCTACTTAAAACAGGCACTCATTTTAAAATGGCTGTGTTTTTTTGCTTATTCCCCCCACACCTACTGGTAGCAACTACTTGAACTGCTACAGTAACCCCAAAAAGGGGTTGGAAAAGTAAAGAGGTGTATTTGTATGTTTGAGACACATTTCAAGAACCCCCTCTGGTTATTTTACAGGACCAGTGCTTATTCAAAACCCAGTGCTTTAAACCTTTATCCACTGATGCATGGATGCATCATGCCCATCGGTCGTCATGATTCACCAATGAAGCGCAGGCAAGACTGGTTGCCAGCGCTTCATTGGAGCATCATGCCGACCCTCTGGGAGTTTATGTCTCAACTACACACATGGCATGATGCTCCAATTAAGCGCTGGCAACTAGTCTCGCCAGCACTTCTTTGGTGTATCATGACAACCAAGGGACATGATGCACTCCTGCATCAGCGGATATATATATATATATATATATATATATATATATATATATATATATATATATTGGGCCTTATGTCATAGCATATATATATATATATACATATATATATATAAATATATATATATATATATATATATATATATATATATATATATATATATATGCTATGACATAAGGCCCTGATGGTTTATCACAGACATTATTGATAAGCACAACCATATTGCTTCAGCCCGAATGTATGATAGAAGCCTTAAGCATAAAACCTCCTTCATAAACCGAATATTCTATTTGAAAAAGATGTTTAAAATTTGTTATAACCTCATCTTTTTGCTATTTTTCTCATTGAAATTGTATCATATTTCTAATAACCATATCCTCTTTTCTCTAAAGGTTGATTGTGCCAATATCAAGACTGCACAATATGTAATACTGTCAACTGCTGAGACTTTAAAGCTACTAAAACTGTAGCATATTGTGCTACATATTCAATATTCTTTATAATACGAGATGTGTAACCATAGTTGTATTTTAAGTGAAGCAACGATATCTCAATGTATGAGAGCCATCACTATCCCATTCCATTAACTCTTTCCCAACTGCTGTTATGTTTATGTAAAAATGACACTTTGTAGTGTCTTTGAATAGCCATTTCAATGTTTCAAACAGTCCTTTTTAGCCCACACCATTGGTGCTGGGCTGAATGTCAAGGCATGCTTTAGATAACCCGGGGGATCTAGGTCCTCACAGTACCAATACCTACAGATTCCCAGCCAACCTTTTATCAAGGCTTCCCAGGAGGTCTAGGCATCCACATGGGTCCTACAAGGCCTGGGAAAAAAATGTTGGTTTCAGACCTTCAGGGTTCATCAGTACAGCATGCTGTTTTCAGTCTTTTATGAAAGTACAAAAAAAGAGAGAAAAACTGAAAGAATCTAACAGAGAAAGGGAGAAGTTACTTCAAGTGCTGTCTTTATTTGAAAACAAATTAAAAACCAAAAATAACATTTAAACCATATGTGTCTCAGACTTTGATTGAAAGGAAACCCACACATGTTTTATAAATAGGGTTAGAGGGGGTTATTACACGACTTCTGTGATTTTGCGTGCTTTTGGGTGAAATTTCCTTTTCATATTGATGTTGCATCCTAGATACAAAAAAAATCCCCATTCCTCTATTCAGCCACATAATCTCTGATATAAAACCTACAGTTTCTCACCAATGAATTTACAAGCAATGTAGGGAGCGTCACATCAGTAGCTACTGAGAAAGAGACTCTGTGTGTAGGCCTTATAATTTGAATATTATAGTATATAACCTCACCATATTTTCAACACAGAATCTAACAAACAAGGTGATATTATTTGCATGATCTAGATTGACAATCCGTCATTCATAAATTGAGCCATGATTATAGTGCCAATTCTAGCTATAAATAGTGGCACTATTAGACTTATCCACAGACACAAAAACACCTAAAGTATGGAGGATGTTTGAAGGGCAAATCATAGGAACATGCACATAGGCCACAAATAGGACATAATCAGTGGAGGCAGTGGCTGTACTGAAGCCTGGATAAGGGAAGGGATATCCAATGACGTGCCCCCTGGGTAGGAGTAACATGGACAGTAAGGGGTGGGAGGGGTAGTCGGTGGACGTCCAGCAGAGTAATGACAGCGGTCATGGAGATCACAGAGTCTCTTTGTACCATACAACAGTCAGCACTGGAATATGTTGTGCAATGATATGTAGTCCATTCCACCAGGATATTAGTGAACCTCTAGTGGTGAATGTCAAACTAGCTTCATAAGTCACTACTATTTCAATTAATGTGAATATCTGTCATTCAAGAGAAAAGTTGCATTTAGTTCAGATCAGAGATTCCCTATTTGAAAGATTCTATGAATGCTTGAATGCATCAATAAGAAGTACTTAAAGCAGGCTCAAAACAGTTATCATATTTACCCCATAACCCTGCATATAAATTCAATAAGTTCCTTCCCCTGTAGTAGAGACCTTCATGTAAGGGCATGGAGGAGTAGAATAACTTTATTGGGAGTCCACGAAGGAGGAATTCTCCTTCTATTCTACCAGTTGGCATACCAGATTCGTAAAAGGCAACAAACTTGGGGTTTCTTGTGGCTTGGGGTTAGAATGTAGGTAGCTGGTGTCCATATGCACGTGCCCGGGCATACATGCTTGCCTTTAGCCATGGGATTCCCCCTCAGCGAACCACGTCTGAGTTATCAAAGGCCATGGTTTGTCTGGCCCTGTCTATGGGACCAGGCAAATAAAAGAACACTTACTATCCTTCGAAAAGAGTAGGGGAATGATGCCCCAGTAGCGGTTTCCCCCTCAACCCTCCTCATAAATGCGGTCATTCATATCATAGATTCGGTCACTGCTGTTTTGGGCAAGCAGCTTTTAAAGACCTGTCCAAAAAGAAAGGAAAGGACTTGATGTCCGCAAACCACATAAATGTCTGCTAACTTTTAAGTACTATTAGTGGACGTAAAATCAACCAAACCAAACAACAGGTTCCTTTAAATATGCTAGCTGGTGAGTACTTCACCACTGCTACATTTTTATGTATCCTGATGAATCTGTACATAGATAGAACAGCATAGTTCTGAGGGATTTACTGAATATATCGTTAAAATATTTTGAGATAGATGAAATCTATTACAATCCACAATTGCAATCTTTTCATTTCTATCTCGTTTTGTTGATTATTATCACTTTTCAAAGTAGATTTCTGGGCCAGCGATACCTGCCAAAAATCCTCAAGTCAAATACAGCCAACCACCTGGCACCTTTTGATCAGGAGCAAGGAGGTGCTGACCCTACTGAATACATGTACCACTCATACCCCAGATCATCTACCAAGGCTATAGTTCCTTGGTCCCACCAATGTCTCATGAACTCACCCTATGCTCAACACTATGCAAGCCTGTTGACTATTTGTCAATCATAAATGTAGCCATGATTATTGTGCCAATTCTAGCTATAGATCGTGGCAATATTTGACTTATCTACAGGCACTAAAACACCTAAAGTATGGGGGATGTTGGGAGGGCTAACCATAGGAACATGGTCACAGGCCACAAAGAGGACATAATCAGCGGAGGCAGTGGCTGTGCTAAAGGCTGGATAAGAGAAGGGATATCCGATGACATGCCCCCCTGGGTAGGAGTGGCGTGGACAGTAAGGGGATGGAGGAGGCCTGTTGGGTGGTCGGTGGATGTCCAGCAGGGTAATGACACTGGTTATGGGGATCACAGAGTTTGTTTGTACCATACAACACTCAGCTCTGACCATTTCATATTGTATTATTGCACAGTATTATGTATGCCCTTCTACTGGGGTATTGGTGAACCACTAGGGTAGATTAACCTAAAGACGACCATATACCTAGAGTCGACCACCTGTCAGCTTGTTTTTCTCACTTTCACATGTAGTGCAATAGTAGTGTAATATTATTGAAATAGAGGTGTTATAGTACACTAAAGTTCCCATGTTTAAATTTTTTTACCATGACCAGCCGGTCATTTCATCAAAAATCTCCAACTTTGGTTTGATAATTTGAAGATGACAAGTGCTCACATATACAACATCTTGACTCTAGGCATAGATAAATATCTTTGCTAAATGATGGCATAAGGAAAAGTGCAGAAATGTTAAACACATTCTGTATAGGACTTATTTCCTAGAACATACCAATTTCACCTTGAGATGACCACCATTTCACCTTGAGTCAACCACTCCTTATACATCTATTTGTGCATTTAATTGAATAAAAACCATTGATTACTTAGGATTACATCACAAGATTCATGGCCAGAATAGTTTGGGATAGAAATCCTCACTGGATCATGCTCTGATCTATGCATACATTTCAATCTTAACTATAATGCTATGGTTATTACTATGTAGAGGAACTATTTGATACTGAGAGTGTGATGAAAAAGTTACGGAATGGATTATTTTAGTCTATATTGAAGGTCCATTGAAATACATTAAAAACAAAGCCTCTATAATGTAGGGTTGGAAATACCACTTCTATTTTGATGAGATTTACAATATCCATGACCATAAAGTTGCCTCCAATTTCCATTCTAATTGAGTCACTATAAAAACATACATTTTATTATGATGCAATAGTTTTAATTGTGCCATTTTACTGCATATCTATAGAAGACACTTATTCTTTTTTTTTCAAATGATAGCTTGATGAACATAGCCCATTTAGTGGTAAGCTCAATGTGCAAGGTGGTCATCTCAAGGTGAAAATAGACTAGCTGAGATGGTCTTAGAAAAGATGAAAGACAATAAATAAACTTTACACATGGATTTGAGAAAGGTAATTGGACCAAAAGCCCGAATAATTATCTTTCACTTAGTACCTTGGGGAACCCTAAGGACCTATTAGGCTCAAAGATATTAGCTACTACCTTATTGAAAACCCGCACAGGAACGGTCGTCTTGAGGTTAATCTACCCTAGTTGTCAATGTCATGTTAGAGTGTTTCTAGCTCCTCCATTGGTATATTTTTGCAGTGGTTGATCCACTGGCATATATTATTTTCCAATATCAAATTGTATTGTAGAAGCTGTACAGTCAGTGTATCTCAAATTGAGTGATGTCCCCTGTTCTTTATACACATTTCAAATTCTGAGGATGGCTCAAAATCACTTTGAAGTATACATCCATGAAATGAAAGAAATATTTGTGCAGATTTCCAGTTAAATGACGTTGTGAATGCCTGATTGTCAGGAAATGGGGATTCCACAGAACACAGAACCCCTGTTAATATTGCATTGAATCATGCATTGCCGCAGCATTGCCTTGTTATAACAAAAATGTGGCCTGTAACGAGTAACCCAGTACTAATCTCAGCTCCATTAGGACTGGGCAAACCAGATTAAAGTAAGGCAAACAATCATTCCCCTCCAACTTTGGAGAAAACTATCTTTGAGGAAACAGCTTGTGGACAGTTTCAATATTATTGGTTCCCTATTTAGATCTTAGTGTTTGAGCAGTCCAAGAGGATCCGGGCTCAGAGTCTATTTACATTACGTCACCATTGCTCTTATTGTCACAGCTAACTCACCAGGTCATCTCTATGTCACTCTGCCTTCCTAATTTCTTCTCTGGATATATTATGTCAAATTCATTTAACCTGCACTTATTCTACATACTACTTTGATATTTACCTGTAAATCTCATCTAGCCTGATATGTGGCACCCCATCTGATATTAGCTACACCGTAAAGACCTCTGCTTGGAGACCCAGCTGTCTCCTGCAGTCGTCCCCTTTTGCCATCTCCTCCTGATCATTTACAAATGTAGGTCCCATCCTATGTGTACACTGCTTCCAACATCTTACCTCCAAACTCACTCCACTTCATTCCTTTGCTATAGTTTCTCTATCTTTCTTTGCTATTTTCTCCTCAGCCCATTTAACTTTATCCACACTGCCTAAATCCCCCAGAGGCCATAACTTGCCCTGCCAACCACCAATCTACTCACCCATCACTCTCCACCACCTTCAGCTGTCCATATAGACCTAATATGGAGTACCTGAGAGATAGACTAGGAATAATCTGTCTGCACTGGTTGTGCCCACTTACTATCTTCTCCATGCCTCATGGGCCTTAGCCCCAGACAGACCCAGATCCCTACTCATCCCTCAGATCCTACAATCTAAACAGGATGCTCAGATAATGGGTAGAGTTTTCACTTCAGCTTTTTTAAACAAAGATTTAGGCTTATAATTTATATATCACACTGCAATACAGATTTTTATCCATTTCATTGTCAAACTTTGCTGGTCAAAGAATTCTGACAAATTCAAATGTAATGCACTACAAGATTCCTGTGAGGAATATAGCAATCTATATCATGGCAGGGTGACAGTATTTCAACATCACTGCATTATATACCCAGAAACACATTTAGAGAACTGGCCACACTATGCAAACGCTGTTCTATATTACATGTCAACTCGTCAGCAGTTTTGCATCTATACTTTCCCCCATGTGATGTATGAATGTACCCTTGGGGTGGATCTCAATGGCAAAATATCCCTCTTGAGTCCCAGAAAGTGCTGCCTAGGAGCATCGTATTGACAGATGTCCATGGACGCTGAATCCTTCTGCTGTCCTAAAATTGTCAAATAAACATCCTTTAGGGTATGCCCCTACATGTAAATCCCAAGAGACATTACAGTTGATTTCACAGCCAACCAAAGGGTGTTTGTATATAGGGGTGTAGTGGTTGGAATAGTAACAGAATATCATGCTTTAAATGTCTCGTGTATAAGGTGAACATTACAAAACCCTGTGCTGCAGGAATGGCTACAAAACACAGCTAGGGTTTCATTTTAGCAATTATATACTGTTCTGTAGTAAATGGGGGTCTAACCTTGAGTATAAACTGGGCCTTATAGGCGAGGAATTATGGCGAGTATACTTTGTAATTAGTTCCATCATACACCCAAGAATAACAAAACAGACACCATGTACTGCATCAATTTGCATTTTGCCCAGCCCTGTATCAGTTATGAAGTGATGCAGTGTCAGCTAAGATTGTTTTCAACAACAGGGTGTTGTGCCTTAGTGCAATTTTTGCCACTCCAGCTGGGGGAGTTTGACATGACGGGTGGGGGGCAAAATCTGTTTGCCCTTTCAGCACACAAACCCACCAACCTCTCTTGTTGAAAGATTCCAGAGCTGAAATGGTGCCACCCACAATCCCACACACTACATACTTGTATTCATGGCAGTGTTTATTGATGTGTGTTATGAAAACTCTGAGTTGTGGGATTAAGTGATGTATGAAATGAAATGACAAAATGACATTATTACCAAAGCACAATTGCACGGTAGTATAGTATGTGAGTAATGTATGGACATCACATTGACAAATGCCTGTAGTGTAGGATATTGGATGATCCTACACTATAGGCATGAGTCTATTGATATCCATACCTTACTTACTTTATTACACGATCCATCAATGAATTCTCAACAGAGCCAACATAGCACTCTCTTCTATAGAGGCAAAAAGGTGGACCAGGTTGGGACACAAATGTCTGTACCAAAGGAGAGCGCGACGTTGTATCCATGTGGCCACAGAGGCTGCTACTAGAGCTATGGTAGTAATCCAATCCATTCCCACCTTGACCCATAACCAGGCCAGTCGCACTTAGTACTGCAAGCCATCAGCACCTACCATAGTGGACAGGGAGTGGGGGGGGGGGGTCACAACCCAGACTGCAGGATATTTTTACACATTGAAAGTATACTAGTTATATGTAAGTGACCTCCCCTAACCAGGTGGAACCTATGGCATTGTATATATACAGGCAAACACACACTCTTTCTTGTCAGTCCCTGTGGCGCAATGCATAGGGAGCTGGTCTTCTGATCAGGAGGGTATGGGTTCGATCCCTGCCCTTGGCAATAGAATTCTCATAGGTTTTAACATGTGACATATGACATGTAAGGTGTGCTGATATCCATGGATATCAGGCACCCAGTGCCTGTTATCCATGCATGTCAGGCACACCTTACAAAAGTCATGATGCATGCATCATGGTGGAATTATCGACAGGTGTCAGAATGGGAATATCCAGGAAGAGCACCCTGAGTCACAGAAATCGTGTAATAAGCTGCCATAATTGGTATTTAGGCATCATATCAGCACTCAAAGACTGACTTGGAAGTATATGATATCTTATTGATGGAATATAGCATAAATATGGCAGCACAAGGGTGGTATATTGACGAATATTGCACGTGTGCTGGCGTATTTATGCCATAATGCATTTATACCACCTTTTCCTCCATTTTGTATTAATTTCTTACCTGATATCAACAGAATATATATAGCCACGAGAAGACATTTTGTAAAAGCAAGCGATACGGCCAAGGTCAGCGCTCTGCGCGAAGCCATTGTTTTTGTTCCTTGCCGGGAGAGGTACCGCCGTGTTTACACACACATTTCGTATTGAATCCAACCATGACAAATCGGGAAATTAACAGGTTCATATCCTTAGATAGTCTAGATGATCCCTCCATACGTATTATGTCCAATATATTCAAAATAAAGGAGAATCCATTGATTTTTCCATCGTAAGTGAGTCGCGGTCCGACATTTTTAACTGCGGCGTGTTGACCTATATCTACATCCGGGCCACTGACACACTTTTGTCGGACAAGGAGGCAGGTGGGAATCGCTGCACCACGACTCGCTTACGATAGAAAAATCATTGGATTCTTATTTATATTGAACAAAATGGAGAAAATTAGCACGCATTCCTCGTCTATGGATCGAATACTTCTTGGGATTTTAATATTATAACATGACAAGCTTGGAATCAAGACGAAATATTTTAAGTCCAACTTGACCTCTAAAAAGTATATCCAAAAATCCCTAAAAAGCACATGTGCGTATATGCTCTCATAATGCACTGGTAGGAGAGGGCATAACAGTAAGGCAGGTGGCAGAATAGTGGTATAAAACATTATAACTACATTAAGTGTTGATTGTACAGAGCAGCACATCACCAGTTTAATCTTGAGAGTTTCTAATTGTATTGGCTATGTTGAGTCATACTTTGATGAGAAATGCCGTCCAGGTATGTGAATGTCCCCTTTATCATGTTGGCTCTTACAGACCATAGTTCAGACTACTGTACATCTATAGTCAGCACTACTGAAGAAATATGACATCAAAGTAGTATGGATATGTGCATATTGGTCATTATCAGGACTGTGAGCTGTCTTATTCATCACAGGACAGGAATGCATCACTGATGGTACATGATGTCAATTCCATGTGAGAAAGCTTTTGCCCAATACAGATAATTGGATATGGCATATGTCATTATTTATATATGCCCAATCTATGTGGATTTACTTTAGGGTGGTGTACACACTCACCTGCGCTGCACTCTACATCATAACGGGAAAACAGTATGTTAATTCAGCATTATTATTTTAAAGTTTAACCACAGTCAAACAATGCTTCCTGCACACCAGCAGTGACAGGGCTGACCACAGCCCCATCTGTACATGTCACACACATCCCTATTATGGATTCTACCTACCTCCTGTGATATCATGTTACTGTGTGTAGTGATGTAACTAATGTATAAGTCAACTGTAGATGGGCTGAAGTTAGAGCTAGATGTGCAGAAAAGGGGCTCAGAGGTATTCCTTCTCTTATGTGGGTATTTATATGATGTTTAGCTGTAGAAATGTAATAAGTAATGAATCATTCAAAGCTGATAGAAACAGATATGGAAGATGTTTGTGATATAAACAATGCATTTATTGACCCCTGCTGCCTATTATATGAAATATCCTACAGCAAAATACCATTATCTTTCAAGACCATGGCGCAAAATGCTAATACATTTATTTCAACAACCAATATTTAGTTCAAGTCATCAGGTCCCTTTCAGTGTAAATGGTTTGAAACATGCATGTCAGGCCAGAGTAGGCTGCCATGTTTGTAGATTAAATCATGTTAGGGACTGGGTGGTGGTGGCTGATAACAAAACACAGAAATAAAAAGAAATTCTTTTAAAGGGCCCATGATGCACAATTAACGTTTATTTTCTTTTACAAATGCAGCCTTTGTAAGTAGCTTGGAAGTAGACATGGGAGAAGACATTGTACAAACTTTAAGAGTATGCTATCAGAAAGGGATTTTAGAAACCTCTCAAATCATGATATGCAGTAGATGAGAAGAAGTGTAGGTGGAGCTGTTAGGAAGGTCAGGACCTGTTTTACCATCTAAAAGATGAACCCGTGTCACATCAAGGACACACAGACAGATGCTGAGTGGTGTAAGTGTCATTGCCAGAGGCAAGTGTCATTGCCACCTTTATTGTCAACCACGACCTTCTCACTACAACTCACTCATGTTGGACTATTTCTACCCAATCACAACTCAAACAGACATCATGGGTCTGGTTAATGGTTGCTGCCTCAATCCGTGAGCACCTAATGCTAAACTTGTCCCTTAAGAGGAGCAGAGAAGAGTCTTTTACTGCAGAGTCTTTGCTGTCATATCTGGCTGTGCACTATATATACTGATCAAAGTAACTAGAATCCCTGCCAGTGGGCCTATCACATAGTATACTTTATATACACACAGATGGAATGCTGGAACAAGAGCATGTAATTATAAACTGTGTTACAGCTCGCCTATGGTCAGTCAGAGAAAAGTACCCTGGGGCATGGTAGAGGTTACCCAATGTGTACACAGTGAGACTAGCCCCTGCTCATCTATTACAGACCCATCCAGTCTGTATACATTGACGTATGCTAAATATGACGAGCAGCCTCGACATTTGGCATTGTACTGTGTAGGAACATCCATGTAGTAGTGAATAACTGCTCTAGCGCTTATAGTAGATTTAGAGGAATGAGTACAAGTGGCATTTAATCAAAAGAAGAACTATGTGATTTATCAACTGTTTTCACTGTTTTAGACACATTTCTAGGCCACCCTTACCTGAGTATTATACAGGGCCAGTGCATATTCAAAACTGAGAGATATGATTACAACCATTCTCACACCGTTATATCCTGTTGGTTTATTACAATTTGCATTAATAAACATGACAATATGGCTTTCTTATAACCACATCCTCTACTCTGTGAAAGTTGCTTGGCTCAATATCAGGTCTGCTAAACATGCAGTGATGTCAAGTGCTGGAACTTTATAGCTATTAAAACTGTGCATAGTATATTGTGTTACATACTCAATATAATCTTTATTACATGTATAAGATGTTACACCCTGGGTTGTATTTTATGTGAAGTAATGATATCTTAATGTATGAAAGCCATCACTATCCCATTCTGTTTTCCCTGGCCAACTGCTATAATGTTTTTGTAAAAGTGACGCTTCATGGCTGCTTTGAACAGTCATGTCAATGGTTCAAACATTCCTTTTAGTCCCACACCATTGGTGCTGATCTGACCGTTGTTGCATGCTATAGATAACACGGGGCAGCTTGGACTTCACAGTTCCAATACCTACAGATCCCCAGCCAGCCTTTATCAAAGTTTCCCAGCAGGTCTAGGCATCCACATGGGTCACTACCAGGCCTTAGATATAGAGGTTGGTTTCAGAACACCAAATTTAGTCTTTTATGAAACCAAGAAGATATTGATAAATATAAATGGAAATGAAAGAGAGATTTAATTCGATCAACAAGCTAAACGGGTCACAGAGGTCTCTTTCACCATGTTCATTCTCTGTTATTTGCAGTGCTGTCCTCACATTTAAGCTAAAATTAAATGAAAATCTCTCAGATTGAGTTGAGTTTCAGGAAACATACATCCTTTTGACTTAGAGGCGGGTATGGGATTCCTTGTGACATACTCACTGATATAGGCATGCAGCATCCTAGGTCGGTCCCTATTACAGATCTAGCACATTCTACAAATATAGCTTATCTCCATGTGTTAGTAGCCTTCTTGTCTCATAGTCAGATCCAAGACTATCCAAACCCGAGCTCAGCATTTTGCTTATGAATTAGTCCATGGTGCATGGGATTTTTCCAGTCGCCCTAGCATACACTTTTTATCAACAGAGACCTAACACCCCCAAGGGGGTGGGGTGCCATAGGGTACCTACAACCTACCCCTATAATATGAGACATAGGAATGGTAGAGGGATTGTATGGAGGTCTGAGGAGCAAAGTTTGCTATGATCCAACATCAAAGGATTCTGCTTCACTATTGGATTTATCAGCCAACTACGACTTGGTGTGAGGGAATGCAGTGTAACATTGTTTCTATTTCTCTTCTCTTTTTTGATCATCATTATTGCACATCCCAAAACTATTAATGTATAATTTACAATGGGATGTTATGTACATGATCAGAACTGGCCATCTGTCACTCATGAATCTATCAATGAAAATAGCACCAGTTTTAGCTTTATCCACGGACACTGAAACTCCTAAAATTATGAAGGTTGGGTGCATGTCCAGCAGGGTAATGACAGCGGCCATGGAGATCACAGAGTCTCTTTGCACCATACAGCAGTTAGCACTGGTACATATTGTATTTTTGTAGAGTGTTATGTCAGCCCTACTACTGGGATATTGGTGTACTTAGTATTTGTGAATGTCATACTAGATTGTATCTTAGTTCTTCCATCTTTTCAGTGGTTGCTCCACTCTTATATATTTTCCCACTGAACTATCAAATTTACATTGTAGAAGCTGTACAGTCAGTGTATCTCAAATTGAGTAGTGTCCTTAGTTCTTGATATACACGTTTCAACTTTCAGGAAGAAGTATGTTCACATCCATTAACTGAATGGAATAATTGTACAGATTCCCAGTTAAATAACTCCTTGAATGCCTGATTGTCAGTTATTGGGTGCCTCAAAGCTGTTTTACCAAGAATCCCCTTATAACCCTTTACAGACCAGATATTAAATCGATGAACTCAGCACTTTATAAAAGGATGTTAGCTTATAACTAACTCACCACTGCTACATACATATCATGATTCAACTGATGCATTCCCCAATGTTTCATTATTAAGGCATCAGCAAGTTACCTTTTGCCGCAGCATTGCTGCATTGTAGCAATGGTCATTATGTGGCCTGTAAAGGGTTCTCCAGTACTAATCTCTGCTCTATGATGCCTGGCCATACCAGATTCAAGTAACTTAAACAGTCATTTCTGTCCATCTTTGGAGGAAACTATCTGTGAGGAAACAGCATTTTCAATAGTATTGGTTCCCTATTTAGATCTCAGTGTTTGAGCAGGCCAAGAGGATCCGGGCTTAGAGTCTATTCATATTATGGCACCATTGCTGTTATTGTCTGAGCTAAACTCACTAGGTCTTCCCTGCTGTCTGTCCTTCACTCACTATGCTTTTCTCATTTCTTCTCTGGATATGTCAACTTCATTTAGCCTGCAATTATTGTACTTTCTTCTTTAATATTTACCTCCGCATCTCATCTAGCACCATTTCTGGCACCACTTATATTCTCATCTTCTATCAGCTAAACTCTAAAGACCTCTTCTGACCCAGCCCTTTCCTGCAGTCATCCCTGTTTGCTGTTTCCCTCTGATTATTTACAAGAGTAGGTCCTTATCCATGCATACTGCTTCCAGGCTCTTACTTCCGAATCCTCTCCCTTCCAAGCCACTTCAATCCTTTGATATGTCTTTGTTTGCCAGTTTGTCTCTCCTTTTCTTTACTCTTATCCACACTGCCTCCATTCCCCATAGGCCATAACTCCATCCTCCCTCCACCAATCTACCAATCTTCCCACCCACCACTCTCCACCACCTTTTGCTGCCCATATTGACCAGATATAGAGTGTCTTGGAGGTAGAACTACAAACAACCAACCCCTATTGTTACATTTGCTGGTTCACAGATTCTGACCAATTGGAATGAATGGGTTGTGGTATGCTTGGACATAAAACTATAAAATTACCAATAATCCTGTTTGGACTCATGGAAATTTAGAAGGATGGCAGTATAACAAAGTATATACCCGGAAAGACATAAAACTGCACTAAAAGGTTCCCAGCAATCCTGTGAGAATATCTAGATAATCAGTCTATACCATGACATAGTGACAGTATATCAACCTTACTGCATTATATACCGTGAAACACATTTATAACAGTGATGTGATGTATGAAATGAAATGACAAAATGACATTATTACCAAAGCACAATTGCACGGTAGTATAGTATGTGAGTAATGTATGGACATCACATTGACAAATGCCTGTAGTGTAGGATATTGGATGTTCCTACACTATAGGCACGAGTCTATTGATATCCATACCTTACTTACTTTATTACACGATCGATCAATGAATTCTCAACAGAGCCAACATAGCACTCTCTTCTATAGAGGCAAAAAGGTGGACCAGGCCGGGACACAAACGTCTGTACCGAAGGAGAGCGCGACTTCGTATCCATGTGGCCACAGAGGCTGCTTCTAGAGCTATGGTAGTAATCCAATCCATTCTCACCTTGACCCATAACCAGGCCAGTCGCACACAGGACTACAAGCTCTCAGCACCTACCATAGCAGACAGGGAGTGGGGGGGGGGGTTCACAACTCAGACTGCAGGATATTTTTACACATTGAAAGTATACTAGTTATATGTAAGTGACCTCCCCTAACCAGGTGGAACCTATGGCATTGTATATATACAGGCAAACACACACTCTTTCTTGTCAGTCCCTGTGGCACAATGCATAGGGAGCTGGTCTTCTGATCAGGAGGGTATGGGTTCGATCCCTGCCCTTGGCAATAGAATTCTCATAGGTTTTAACATGTGACATATGACATGTAAGGTGTGCTGATATCCATGGATATCAGGCACCCAGTGCCTGTTATCCATGCATGTCAGGCACACCTTACAAAAGTCATGATGCATGCATCATGGTGGAATTATCGACAGGTGTCAGAATGGGAATATCCAGGAAGAGCACCCTGAGTCACAGAAATTGTGTAATAAGCTGCCATAATTGGTATGTAGGCATCATATCAGCACTCAAATACTGACTTGGAAGTATATGATATCTTATAACATTATAACTACATTAAGTGTTAATTGTAAAGAGCAGCACATCACCAGTTTAATCTTGAGAGTTTCTAATAGTATTGGCTATGTTCAGTCATACTATGATGAGAAATGCCGTCCAGGTATGTGAATGTCCCCTTAATCATGTTGGCTCATACAGACCATAGTTCAGACTACTGTACATCTATAGTCAGCACTACTGAAGAAATATGACATCAAAGTAGTATGGATATGTGCATATTGGTCATTATCAGGACTGTGAGCTGTCTTATTCATCACAGGACAGGAATGCATCACTGATGGTACATGATGTCAATTCCATGTGAGATAGCTTTTGCCTAATACAGATATTTGGAGTTGGCATATGTAGAAACATCATTATTTATATATGCCCAATCTATGGGGATTCTTTGTGATGTTTCCACTGATGTAGACATGCTGTATCCTAGGCTGGTCCCTGCCTACACTTCTAACACACTATACACATATAGTGTGTCACCCTGTGTAGGCAGATCCAACACTGCTCAAAGCAAAGCACAGTGCTTTGCTTTTCAGTTCCTCCATACTCCAAACTTTGTTGTGTTGATGAATAAAGATGTGAATTATGTCAGATCCAGACCTTACATTAAGACAGATTTCTACAGTTGCCCTGATATATTCCTTTGATATAACAGAGACCTGACACCCCAACGGGGACACACAGGGTACCTATCCCTACAATATGGGACGTATGAACCATAGAGGGGTGGTATAGAGTGGTGTGTAGCAGTTATAATTTGATCTAACCTCAAAAGACTCTGGTGCACACTGGGTTCTGCCTCCTAGCTATGACTTGCGGTTGTGGGGGAGATCCAGTAGAGAGGGATGCATTGGTTAAATCATTCTCATCCCTTTGTGGTGTTGACTGATTGAATAAAAGTTCCTCATTCATACTGATGCTGCAACCTTGAAGGCTTTACATTGACAATTCCTCATAACACTTTCAGCCGCATATTCTCTGATGTAAAGATACAGTTTATCACCACAGCTTTTTTTATTGGTATCTTTTTCCAATGACATTAGTGAAATGTTAGTTGTGAATGTCAAACTAGCTCTATCTTCTCACCCATTTTTGTCCATTTTTAAATGGTTTCTTTGCACCTGATCTTTCACTGGGCTCTCAAATTTAGACTGCAGAAGCTGCAAAGTCACTTTATTTCAAATGTGAATATTTCTCCTGCCAATTAGCTTAGAAACATAACTTTTACATCTTTCAGGTCTTCGTACACAATTTGAAGATCTATTGAAGATTCAAAATAACTTTGAATTCAGTTAAAATCAAGAATTCTGCCAATTTCCAGTTTGAATGTCTCTAGAAATGCCTGAATGCATAAATGTCAGAAATGAGGAGCCAAAAGGAGACATCATATTTACCCAAAGTCCCCCAATAAACTTGTAAGTATTGAATATTAGATCAATGAGTTAAGTATTTCTTTAACAGTACTAGTTGGTGGTTTTTCACCATTGCTACTTTTGAAAATGTTTCATGATGAAACCATGCAGTTGATGCATTCCTCAATATTGCATTAATATGGCAGCATTGAATCACTTGCTACTCCCACAGCATTGCCTTGTTGTAGCAATGGCCATTATGTGGCCTTTAAAGGGTTATCCTGTACTTAGAATCTCTGCTCCATGAGGCCTGGGCAAACCAGAATCAAATAAAGTAAACAGTCATTTCCGTCCATCTTTGGAGAAAATTATCTGTGGTTCCCTATTTAGATCTCAATGTTTGAGCAGACTGAGAGATTGCGGATCCGGGCTTAGGGTCTATTTACAATCTGGCACCATTTCTGTTTTCTCTTAGGGCTAAATTGACTAGCTTACCACTTCTGTCTATTCCTCTCTGACCCTCTTTGTATTAGTTTACATTGCCTGCCTCTATCAGCTCATTCTTGCTACAATAAATGACCAATACTACAGGGGGTCGTTACACAATCAGATACCACTATATGAACCTTTTGACGCTATAACAGCGTCTTAAGTAGCGACAACCCCCTTGTTACACAATCTATCATGGATCTAAACAGCATCAGTCGCTGTTCAAGTGACGCTGTTACACAGGCTATCAGTGTAAAATGACCTAGTTAGGTAACGGTTTCACTTCCGGTTTTATAGGAAACCTGTCTAAAACCATTATTTATTTATAATCTGAATTACATGCTGTAAAGTTTCAGATATATGATATGATATCTTATCCTTCCAGTCCCACAGTTAAATCACTGATTCTATGCTGATATCTATCAGAAATCGGCACTAGAAATTCTGAATCGGCATGTAGTTCCATCAGTGACCACCAGATGTCTCACAACCTTGCCAACAGCGTCAGTTTTCCCCAACAGCATCACTTTTTTAGGACATATTATAAAATGATAAAAAAAATGCACTTTTATAGCATTTCCTATTTGTCTTACATACATATCAGTTGTGAAAAGTGTAATGAAAAATCATATCAAAAATTAAATATAAGTTTGAAAATAATAAAAAAAAGTAAAATTCCTAGTAATTTCACTTTTTCTGCTGTTTTCAATATCTGCACTTGATTCTCTGAAATCATTTGGTCAGTCCATGACCTTATCTATCATAGATTTGTTTTCGAATATTGATAATATTTTAGATACAGTACCTCTGTAGTCACTAGAACTAAACAGCGTCACTTGGGGTGAACAGCGTCAGTTAAAAATTTCGTTTTTCATTGGGTAACACATTTTTTGTCACTGTTGAACAGCGTCAATAAATGAGGAAAAGTAACAGCGTCATTTCAATTGTGTAACACTTTTTGGAAAAATGTGTAAAACAGCGTCACTTTTTCTTATTGTGTAACGACCCCGAGGTGACTGTAAAAGAAAATAAAAATCGAAGAAAAGTGGTCACTTTTTATTTCCCATACTGTCTTTAATGTTTGAAGAGTTATAAATAGAAGTTCATCAATTTTCAAAGTCAGGATGATTAAAGCTGGCAAAATCCTTCAATCCTTGGAGCACTTACCGGTCAATTTCCATTTCACTTCAAGATAAGAAAGCTGTATTGGGAAAATCATGCAACGCAAGCAACAGTGGTCCATCACCCTCCCCGATAGCAAGGATACATTGGGAACAATATTGGCTATCATCAACACCATCACAACTTAGGTTCTGCATGAGTTAGGATATGTTTGAAATTAAGAAGTGAATTAATTTACAAGTTTATACAAATTTCTAAGACATAGTCTCACATTATGACATAGTAGTAGCAGAGTGGAAGAGATGTTGCATGTAGTATGTGTTAGGAGGGTCGGGACCTGTTTTAGCATCTAACTGATGACACCATGTTACATCAAAGACACACAGACAGACAGTGAGCAGTCCCATTTGGGGGTCGTGACCAAGTGTCATGGCTGCCTTTAATGTCTGCCACAACCCCCTTATAGGGACTCACCCTTGATGCATGTACTCGTTCGTAGCTTGTACTAACTCAAAGTGACGTGAGAGTAGCTCATGATGTCTGCTCACTGGTGTCTGTCTCTCCATCTGTGCATTTCTTGTACTGCTTTCACTATTTAACCCTGCAAGGACTGCAGAAGCACGTGCATCTGTCTGGTCTGTCTGATGCACCAGTGATGTGCTAGCGACACTACTCACCAGCATTTCATTCACTGAAAACCTGGAAGATCCGAAACTAGTCAGCGGTGACCACTTTAGGTCCTCAAGTTGACGATACCTAAAACTACAGCTTAGGTAGTCAAAATGATGACTTTAGGTCATCATCCTGACAACCTGAGTCGTCATGATGACAATACTGACAGTACAGAGTTGTCATACTGATGACTTAGGTCATCAGTATGATGACCTAAAGTCGTCATTTTGACTACCTAAAAGTGTAGTTTTAGGTATCGTCAACTTGAGGACCTAAAGTGGTCACCGCTGACTAGTTTTAGACCTTCCATGTTTTCAGTGTTGGAGCATCAATGCCAACCTTCTGGGAACGAATCAACCTCATAAGGTCATCACGATGCATGAATGTAGCCCTGGTGAGTTACCCCTTAGGGTTGAAGCTGCATTTGCATAATGCATTAATGCAATAGTGGTCCTCAAATGGTTAAGGGCCCTGCATAGCTTTGTTACAGTATTTAAAAAGTACTTTGATGTAATACCACAAAGCACTGGGATGTAATCATTTCTGCACTTCTGGCTTAAATTCTTGCTGTGGTATAACACAGAAGTGCCACTAGTTCCGGAGAGATCAACATTTTGAAATTGCAAATGCTGGCTACTTTTTCCTGAGAGGTACCTATATGGAAAGTGTCATGGTAGCGCCCACTCAGCCTCCATATTAAGCCCCATATATGGAGATAAAGGAGGTGGCGGCCTGTAGCCTACCGTGCCCAGGACACCATAGAGGACCACATACCGCCACTAGCTGTGTCCCCCTGGTGGCCACATGGTGCGTGACTACATAGCCATAGAACACAGCAGGGACTGTGATAGGATGGTTATAGTTTACCAACATCCAAAAGCAGACACTGGCCTGATAAGATAAGAAAACATGGCACAAATTATCAAAAAAAAAAGAGATAGACATGAAGAACTAAAGGCAACATGCGCTGGACCATTCCGATAAAAGATTTGCTTTCTATGCATCTGATTATGAAAGAGGGGCAAAGTGTATGCATGATTGCTGCAGTCTTGATATGGTTTTAATAGCATGTCTATGAAGTACCTGCTTAAATCACATTTCTGTTCCCCTGCATAGATGTTACATTTCAGCAAGGCCATCAATTGCTGTGTTTGCAGTCAGCCAAGCTACTCGATAAATATGGAGGTAGTTTTTGCATTTGGTAAATTTACATGTCTAACAAATCACTGATATCCAGGCACCTCAAAGCTATCTGTGATTCTTGCTAAAAGCCTAAAAATCTTTTTATCATGATATTAAGGTAAAAAAGTGAGCAGAGTTCCAGAAGAAATGCTTGGAAAACAATAACAATGAAACAGAAAGTGACCGCAAGAGTTAAAATAGTTATCTATTTTCAATTTAGAATTGTAAAGTAAGCTCAAAAGCTGCCTCTTAAAAAGTGTTTCCTTTTGAGGACCACCACCTTGAAATCTTTGAGACTGGATTCTTGCCTGTTTTGGCAATCCAAATTTTACTTCATGATTGGTCTGCCAATGACGTCTAAATTGCAGTAGAGTCAAATTTCAAAGTATGTACAGCATCCTAGGTCAATGGCTTCCTATTTCCATTGAAGCTGCCCCCCTCAGCCAGCCCCTGGTATCTGTCTTGAAGCCAAATGCTGCAGACAATGATTTTTCACTGCAGACCCACACAAAATATGAAGTCTGATTTTGCGGAGAATATCTCATATTCCGTGATTATGAATAGATTACAGAGCTTCATGTCTGATAGAAATGTGGAGAAAAGTACACACTGAGGCGATAAGCTGCCCACGCAGAGTGAGACAATTTAAAGCAGACAGCATAATCTAGTATTTTGCTGTAGGCAATTTGACATTCATAAAAACATTTAGATGAAGTATTACCCTATTACTTATATCAAAAGCACTGGTATTCTTAAGAAAATGACAGCTCTTCGTTATACAGGGGAGTTATATCAAACCTAGTGAGCTGCTTTCTCTAATGAGCTGCTTTCTCTGACGTAATTTAGACTATATTCCTGAATTTCAAATGTATGAGATTTTCTAGCATTGAATATAGACATAACTGTTTACACTTCATTGCTGCATATTCCTGACCCTTCTGGAGTGTTTCAACCCAGTTTGAACATGAGCACAATGCATTAATGCAGCATTGCAGCATTACTCACCAGAATCATATTCATGCATCGTGTTGACCAATGGGACTCGATGGAATAGTGCAGTGAATGGATTATAAAGTGTGAATGGGCCATACTATGTTGGCTATACTGATGGTGTCCCATAGCAGGTACTATAAAAAAAATGGGATTAATGCCATTCCCTGTTAACTTAAGTACAACGCTTAAGCTTAGAGATTCCTTGTTACACACTGCTTTACTATACTACCACTTGTGGCTTTATTGTATAAACTAACTCCTTCACTGCATTATAAAACAGTGGTTCGTTGCTAAGAATCACAAGGGCATATTCGACAGGTATTTCTTCGAGTGTAGCCTTTGTCTGTGAGGCAGATACTGCAGATGCTACACCATGGGGGAGTAATGCACAAACACTGTACACTAGACACTGTCATCCCATCCCAACCTACAGTACTACTCCTGCTAGAGTCTAAATGGTTTATATTAAAATAGATTGCTCCCTGCCTTTAGGAAATGAGTGTTCTAAGCTAAAGCAAGCAGAATGCGTCAGCAGGAGGAGGTACTTGCTGTCTGATGGTAGGTATAGGAACTGTGAGATGACAGGCCCCCTTTTGTCACCTTATATTAGCTCCTTGAAAGGTTTTGAAGTCTTAAAAATCGTTTTTAAAACTCCATGATATATCAAAGACCAAGATACAGTGCCTGCTTGTCATCTATATTGTCCTGTCTATGGGGCCAGGTAGATAAAAGAACACTTGATATTTTTAAGAAAGAATAAGAGGATATGCACCGGTTATGGTTTGCTTTGCCCCTCCTCATAGAATTGGTCTTTTGTTGCATAGATTCGATCATACATAGATGCGAACACTACTGTTTTGGGGAGGCAGCATGTTTGAACACCTGGCTAGTTGTTATTGGACAAACAGCTTCTAAACACCTGTCCAGAAAATAAAGGATTTTATTTTGCGGAAAAATCACAGTTTCTCGTCTATTCTTAGATAGGGAGTGATAATTTTTCAACAAAAGGGTTCAAATTTCTTTCAATGCCTTTAGCAGTGGGGTGGCAAAATAATTTAACCTATTTTTAGCCTACGCATAAGGCCCACTTAAGGTTAAAACGACATGTTTGAATGCCTTTTTCAGCCACGGGGGGAGGGGAACCCACTGCCACTTATCCCTTGTTGATCACTCCCTTCTAAAGTGAGATACAGCTCTTGATTTGGCCTGACAAACAGTGTGCACTGGCTGCCGTCTGTGTACACATGTACTGATTTATAACAAATGAGTGAGGTTATTTGCACCCTGCCTCTTGGTGTGATCTAATGATAGTACAGAGTGAATGGCTACCTTTGTAATTATACCTCTACCATAGGACAACATGGGGAACCCCTCTATGAACCCACTGGGCACATCAATGTTGATTCAGTGTTGAAACAATGTTCGCAATGTTTGCATATCAACATTGATTTAGGGTTGAAATAGATTTGAAATTGAAAGTTGAAACAACATACTCAAAATCAACTGTGATTCAACATCTAACCATCAGCGCTGATTCAATGTTTGTGTTTCTATGTTGACTCAACATTGTTTCAACAATGTTGAAACAACGTTGACAGTTGTTTTGTTGACATATCAACGTTGAATCAACATTATATCAACATTGAAATCAATATTGTTGATTCAACATTGACAAATCAATGTTAAATCAAATTGAGTTGACAACAATATTTCAACATTGATATGTCAACTGTTGACTGGATGTTGAAATGGTGATGGTTGACAATGTTGAAATACAAATATTGAAAAAGTGTTGAAAACAGGTTGATCAACACCATCAACATAACATCAACTGGTTGTCAATGTTGATGCAACATTGTGTGCCCACTGGGAAATCAGTCTCAAATGTCTTATTATTTTAGGTTTTACTTATCAGAGGTTTATCAATCTTACACCTCCTATAGTTTGATTGATACATTGTGATTGTAAATATGTTAATGCATAAATGCAGTCCTGGTAGGTGACCAATGCACTGTTCAAGGGCTGGCATGATGCACCAATGCAGTGCTGACGAGTAGGCTATCATCGATACATCAGGATGCCAAAGTCGAACTGCAGACATCATGTCAGCAAGGTTCACCCTGTTAAGGGCCCCTCATGTATAAATGCACATTGGTTGACATGATACATGAATGCACCCTTTGAGAGTAACCTGCCAGGGCTGCATTCCTGAACCATATCCCTTTATGGTTGAAACACTCCAGGAGTGTCTACATTATGCACCAGTGAGCATGATGCACTGCTGCATCAGCGGCCCTTCAGGGTTTAACATACTCCCTAGGAAGGTCAAGAGACACCCATAATCACCAGGTATATGGATAAAGATTGATTTGCAGTGTCAGATTGATTTTTATACCTGTACCTGAGACAGGTTCAATAAAGGACAGATTTGGCAATGGAATCAGTCATTTATCTAACATTCAGTTCAATAGTATCACTTACACTACCACCCTCAGTATCACTTACTGTCAACACACAGGCTGTCAGCGACAATGTTTAGTCCTTGATTCATCATTGTTGTAGTTACCAAGTTAGTATAGGCTACTGTATACATCATCCATAGAATCATTTTCATTGATCCCAACAGCAGAAGAGAACTAGACTTCAGAGGTTCTACTTGATCTTCTCTGAATTGATAAGTTCTGGTAGCTTCAGTTATGAAAGGTTTGTAATTAGGGCATACTATATTGTAGCAGATCCCCAATCAGCAGAATTAGTGCACTGTAGTGGATGTTAAAGATGACTATTTCACTTTGAAGACAACATGACAGGAAGGTATCTGGTTACACCACCTCATCAGGAAAGCATTTTTCACTAACATTTCAATAATTGCTTTTCTTGTTGTCTCGGATTATTACTGACATTCACTCCTTTTTTTTAATTGAAGAAAAACCTAGTTGTACACACACACGAAAGATGCATGTAACAAGCAACTATAAGCTTTTAATATCCGTCAGATCAGCAGGTTATTATGCACTCCTATAATTTGAAGGGGACGCCTTTGTTACATACTGTAGAATAATCAATCCACAATGTTACCTTATGTTCTTTCCTTACCTTAATCTGATGCTGGCAGCATTCCATCAAAACTAGAATGTCTGCGCGGTAAGATGATACTGGCTTTACTAAAATTAGGTCCATACTCTTTCATCTGCTGTTTGAAAAAGTAGATAAGGGGAAGGGCCCCATCCCAACCACACCTTTGTACAGCCATCTTGCAGAAGCCTTTCTTGAGGAACCTTCATCAGGTCTCATCAGGTTTTCATATGACCTGAGTAAACAAACTTAAAGTCTAGACTCATCCTTATCTAAATCAATTCTCTACTACACTATCCATTAGAAGCTGATAAGGTCAATACACGAACTGTATGGCATGAATATCAAGACTACATGAAGATTTAATCAGGCCTCACTAAGCCATGATGCCTTTGATTCCAGGCTCAATTAAATCAAATAGATGAAGACTATCAGCGCATTGCCAGACTTCCCCTTTAAATTAGATACATAGCTATATTTTCCATGGTGTATGAATGTAGCACTGTCTGGTATATTGCCAATATGTATGCGTTGTTTGGGATAGGCCTGCATCCTAGGAAGGCTATTGATGCATTTTTGCATTTTGTTAATAACTAAATGTTGACATAATTCCACATGAGTCAGCATTTTAATGTGAGTTACTTTCATCAACCCTTATTGGTGTATCATACTATTCTGAAGCACCACTGATGCATTGGTGCATCATTTTCATTGCTGTACCATGCAAAACCTTCTGGGAATGTATTAACCACATAGGGTAGTTGTGATGCATAGATTCACTGGTCATTACAACTAATACATTTTTTGTTTGTTTTAAATCTCTTTATTGCCAATAAAGTATGTTACCGGTACAAATAAATGTATACGTCTTTGTTAATTTGTCTAGAATAAGTCCTTTTTATATGAAAATTGCTGGTATTCCTTATCGGGGGTACATCCTTATACATAGTAAGTATTTTGATTCCATAGGTAAACATATATATAATATTCAAAACAGAAGGCGGAAACCTCATCAGGTCTTCCACCTTTAATTCTTAGGATATCAATCATCGATTTTACAACCAAGTATTTAGTACATTGATTCAATAGGTATCCATATTTATATGATAACAAATCATAATCGCTGGTAATTGTTGGTAATTCCGCCCCAGTTCTTGGGATATCAAGCATAGATCAAATGCATTAAAGCACTTCTGATCTCTGTTACCTACATACAAGTAGCCCTATGGAGTAATTCTCCAGGGGGACCCGTATTACGATTAAGATGAAGACTGCAGACGACAAAGTTGAACAGATGAGAAGGCAAATATGTAAAGCATGGTTTCAGAAGACTTAATTTCAATGTCGAAGGGTTTGAACAGAACCAACCTCTATATGTTCTCCTTCTCTTGGGTAGAGAAGACGGCTCAAGAACTTGGTTGGCCGCTGATTGCCGATGCGTCACTCATGCTGGAGGCCCTTCCCCTGTTCCTGAAGATGCATAACTCTTTACTGGAGCTTCATGCTGACCCTCCAGGGGTTTACCTACCATATTCATTCTAATAAGCTCACCTGCTCTAATAAGCGCATCCCCCCCTCTTTTTGGGCCCAACCCTGGTGTCAAATTAGTGAAATGAAGTGTAAATATCAAGATTTCTAGGGCAAAAATTACAGTTCTAGGCTTTTGGGGGTGCGCTTGTTGGAATTAATACTTCAAAAATGGTTTTGAGCATCTAACAATTAATTTTCCACACATGTGTGCTTATTAGAACCAATACGGTATATTGACACTGTCAGCATGTTGCGTGAATGCATCCGTGGCGAGTAACTCAAATTTAGAATTCACCTTTATTTTTAGGCCGGTCAGAAACCCTCTGGTCAGAAAACCTTCACACTCAAAATTACACCACACTGGTGACACATTAGGCCTGAAAAGATTGTTGTGTTCAGGTATCCCTACCTACCCTATCTTATTTTGGGGCAAAATAAGATATTTTGGCTCTTATTGTGAGATGGAAGATTCTTTTTTGCGATATCACACATCAAATTCGGCTTGCGTCAGTGCAAAATATTTAGAGCCGGCCTAAAAATATTTTTTCGACCCCGTTACCTGAACACAACAATTTTTTTAGGCCTTAATGTATGAATGTAGCCCTGGTGAGTTACCTCTCGTGGTTAAATTTATGCACATTGATGGCACATTTGCATAATGCATTAATGTAATAGTGGTCCTCAAATGGTTAAGGGCCCTGCATAGCTTAATCACAGTATTCAAAAAGTACTTTGATGTAATACCACAAAGCACTGGGATGTAGTCATTCCTGCACTTCTGGCTTAAACTTTCGCTGTGTTAAAAAAACAAATGTCTTTGCTAATTTTAATCACAATTACAATTAGGGTATGTAAAATAACCCAAACCAAACCAAACCTTGTCATTTAACAGGGAATACAGCTCTTGTTTTGGCCTGATAGAGAGAACAGTGTGTACTGGCTGCCCTATAGACCACACATAGTGATGTATGATAAATGAGTGAGCGTGTTTGCACCCTGCCCCCTGGTGTGTCCTAATGGTACTACAGAGCGAATGGACATGTTTGTAATTATGCCTCTACCACAGGACAGCCTGGACAGGTCCTCTGTGACACTATTCTCAGATATCCTATTCAGGTTTTATTGACATTTTACTATAAGGTCATTAGTCCTACACATGACATTGTGAAAAATATTTTTGTTGAATGATGCACCAAAAAATCAAATTATTAATATGGTGCACAAATACATCCCTTGTGGGCAACTCACAAAGTCCTCCCTTCAAAAAGTACCGATGCACTCTTAAATGGTTGGGGCGATGCACCGGTGCAGTATTGATGAGTAGGATTTCATTGATGCATCAGGATGACAAAGAAATATGAGCCTGTACACTTCATGCTATTCAAACAGGGCTTACCCTATTTAGGGCCGCTTATGCATTAATGCATCATGCACATTGGTCAGCATGATACACAAAGGTGTCCCTGGGGAAGCACTTGCCATGGCTCCATCCATGCATCATATCTCTTTAGGGTTGAAACACTCCAGGAGAGTCAACATGATGCACCAGTGGCAATGATGCACTCCTGCATCAGCAGCCCTTGGAGCGTTTAAGAGACTCCCCAGGTAGGTGATCAGAAGCACCCAGGTGTCCAATTACCAGGTATATGGGTGGAGGTGTACCATGTATGTGGCTGGAGATTGATTGATACCTGTATCTGAGACGCGTTCAATAAAGGACAGAGTTGGCAATGGCGTCAGTCATTTATCTAACATTTAGTTCAATAGTATCACTTACACTACCACCCTCAGTATCACTTACTGTCAACACACAGGCTGTCAGTGACAATGTTTAGTTCTTGATTCATCATTGTTGTAGTTACCAAGTTAGTATAGGCTACTGTATACATCATCCATAGAATCATTTTCATTGATCCCAAATAGAGTACACTACTTCTACAGCAGAAGAGAACTAGACTTCAGAGGTTCTACTTGATCTTCTCTTAATTGATGAGTTCTCGTAGCTTCAGTCATCAAAGGTTTGTAATTAGGGCATACTATACTGTAGCAGATCCCCAATGAGCAGACTTAGTGTACTGTAGTGGATGTTAAGGATGACTATTTCACTTTGAAGACAACACAAAATGGTTTGTGAACACCATGGCAGGAAGGTATCTGGTTACACCACCTCATCAGGAAAGCATTTTTCACTAACATTTCAATAATTGCTTTTCTTGTTGTCTCGGATTATTACTGACATTCACTCCTTACTTTTTTTAATTGAAGAAAACCTAGTTGTACACACACTTGAAAGATGCATGTAATAAGCAATTATAAGCCTTTAATGTCAGTCAGATCAGCAGGTTATTATGCACTCCTATACTTTGAAGGGAAGCCCTTGTAACATACTGTAGAATAATCAATCGACAATATTACCTTCTGTTCCTTCCTTACCTTAATCTAATGCTGGCAGCATTCCATACTGTTTTCTCCATAATTACCACATTTTCAAACATACCATTCACAGCCCTTTCTATGGCGGCAAATAATGTATCAAAACTAGAATGTCAGCGTGGTAAGATGACACTGGCTTTACTAAAATTAAGTCAATACTCTTTTATCTGCTGTGTAAAAAAGTAGATAAGGGGAAGGGCAGAAGCCTTTTCATGGTCTTTCTTCAGGAACCTTTGTCAGGTCTCATCAAGTTTTCATATGACCTGAGTAAACAGACTAAAATTCTAGACTCATCCTTAACTAAATCAAATCTCTACCTCACTAACCATCAGAAGCAAATAAGGTCAATACACAAATTTTATGGCATGAATATCAAGACTACATGAAGATTCAATCCAGCCTCACTATAAAGCTCGATGCAGCAAGTTGGGAACCTGAGTGTTTTCCAGTTTTGGAGGCAGCTGTGCATGTAAAAGGCCTTCATTCAAGGGACATTTTTGTATATGCAGCAGAAGACAAGTCTTGTGTATGATTCTCTCTCAAAAATCATAACAAAATATGAAAATAGAATCATTTGCTATGCATTATTCCCTCATAATACATGTCAGACTAGACAAAATGCCCTCCGTAGGTCCCATATGGGCTGGAAAAGCACCATGCTCATAAATGCCTTCATCATTTTCAAGATAAGAATATCTGAAGACCTGAACAATGTGAACAGGTCCATGGTGCAAAACCCTTTTGTTTCTATTAAATTCCATCATCAATTGTTGTTTTGACCTGATGACCCATTGAAAACCATATTGAAATGCTATTAGAACCCCATATTAGGCATGTGAGGCCTATTGTAATGCACTATTGAGCTATTTAGCTGCAAAAGCGTTGTCGGCACCAAAGACTAGAATCATAAGATGGGGCTAATTCTTCTCACACTTATTGTATCACATAGATATTTCCCATGCCTTTAAAGATGATCAAGTAGACCATAAAAATGGATAATTCTGGTATCAATGGGTGATCACGCATCCATATATGGTGATCTATGTGGTCCCACATCAAAAACCAAGCAGAAATTTTGCTGAAAATCACAGTTTTTGCAAATTAACAAAAATCATATGTCTCCCATAGTGTAATAAGCCACCATAGAGGTAGGGAGAAAAAGCATACTCATTTATAAACTTGATGGGTCAGTATTATGCACTGTCTATCAAAAACTGATGATTAGAATATTTTTTCACAAAATATATAGGGCCAAACTTTGAAAAACAGCAATTTTTTCAAACTAATGATTTGTAAATTTATACTTCGTACTTCAGTGGTAAACTGTGCACTATATTATTGTAATACCATCTACCCTGGCCTGAAAGCAATGAGTTTCATCTTTCATTTGCTGCAAATATTGTGTAAATCGGATAATTTTTGGCTAAACCACAGCATTTCTTACCGAAAATTCAGGAAAAACTAAGTTTTAGGTTCCCAACTTGCTGCATTGAGCTTTAAGCCATCATGCCTTTGATTTCAAGCTCAATTAAATCAAATAGATGAGGACTTTCAGCGCATTGCCAGACTTCCCCTTTAAATTAGATACAAAGCTATATTTTCCATGGTGTATGAATGTAGCACTGTCTGGTATATTTCCAATATGTATGCATTGTTTGGGACAGGCCTGCATCCAATGAAGGCTATTGATGCATTTTTGCATTTTGTTAATAACTAAATGTTAACGTCATTCCAAAAGAGTCAGCATTTTAATTTGAGTTACTTTCATCAGCCCTTATTGGAGTATCATACTGTTCTGAAGCACCACTGATGCATTGGTGCATCATTTTCATTGCTGTACCATGCAGACCTTCTGGGAATGTATTAACCACATAGGGTAACTGTAATGCATAAATTCACTGGTCTAACTAATACATGCTGCATTAAAGCACTCTTGGCCTTTACATGGTTATGAATATAATATTAGACTGGAATATAAGTATACGGAACACCAGGTCAAATAGATAAGAGTTGCTGTCTTCTGCAAAGTCACTCAGCTTCCCTTTGCATGAGTATTCTTGTTTTTGTAGAGGGAAAGAACAATCACTGTTAAACTGAAGATCAGGACTTTTACACTTGATTGAAATTTTGAATTGCCAGAAATCATTTTTTCCTCCATCTTTCTACTGAGAGTAGATGCCTGCCCAGAAGCCAAATACTGGGTGATTCCTCCTAGCAGACTCACACACTCTTTTAATAAGTCAGAATTTTCAGAGAATATCATATTCTGCCATTAAGAATAGATTACAAAAATTGGAATATGGTGAAAAGAAGACAATGAGGCGATAAGCAGCATGAGCAGAGTGAGACAATTTAATGCAGACTGCAGCATCTAGCATTGTACTCATGGCAATTCAGCAGTCATTAAAGATTTTAGATGAAGTATTATGCCTATTACTTATAAAAAAAACCACCAGTATTCCTAAGGAGACAAAGGCTCTTTAACATACAGGGGAGTAATATCCAAACTTTATCCAATAAGCTGCTATCGTTGAACTAATAATCTAAGGAATAATCCTTAGTATATATCTTCTAGTGTAGAATATAGATATAACTGTTTACACTTAAATGGTGCATAATGTTAACCCTTCAGGTGTGTATCAACCCAGGGGTTGCCATGTCTCATGTAAAGTCATGGAATTTCTGAAAATTTCTTCTTGAGTCATGGAAAGTCATGGAAAATGGGAAAACTGAATATTTATTGCAAAACTCCATTGGACTGGCCTTTTTTTTTACCTCGATTGCAGGAATTATAGTTAAAACTGTCATGGAAAATTTAGATTTTTGTCATGAAATGTCATGTAAATGTCATAAGAATTTGAGTCTAGGGAGTTTGTGGGAACCCTGCAACTCAGTTTGAATCTGAACATGATGCATGAATGCAGCATTGCCAAGCTACTCGCCAGGATCGTATTCATACATTGTGTTGACCAATGGGCATGAATATTGGAGTGAATGCTTTTTAAAGTGTTAATAGTCTGGTACTGTCTATACTGATGGTGGCCCATAGCAGGCACCTTAAAAAAATGCCATTTGATTAACAATATTTCTCCGGTAACTTTAGGACAACACTTCAACCATTACTTTTACAGAGATAGGGCTCCAATGTAAAAACTAGGTGTTTCACTGCATTATAAAACAGTGGTTCATTGGTAAGCTTTACAAGGGTGCCAGGTAGATTCGACAATTATTTCTTAGAGTGTAGGTTTTGTCTGTGAGGTCGTGAGGCAGACCCTGCAGAAGCCACACCATGGGGGACTAATGCTGGAATGCTGTACACCTGACGCAGACATCCCAACCTACAATGCTACTGCTGCTAGATTTTTAATGGTTTATATTTAAATAGACTGCTCCCTGAATATATGAAATGAGCTTAAGCCATAGCAAGTGGAATGAGTCAGCAGGAGGCTCTCTGATATTGTAGGGTATAAAAACTATGAAACAGTAGACCCCTTTTATGTCATCTTATAGCTCCTTAAAGTTTTTAAAAGCCCATGACAGACAAAGAGTAAGATACAGTGTCTGGCCTCCATTTGTCTAGCCCTGTCTCTGGGACCCGATAAATAAAAGAACACTTGCTATATTTAAAAAGGAGTAGGAGACATGCTGTTTTGGGTAACTAGTCTTAATATACCTGTTCAGTTGGTTGTAGACAAGCAACTTTCAAAAACCTCTCCAGACCTTAAAAAGAAAGGACTTGATGTTTGGAAAAAATACATTATCTTTCGATAAAAATTGTGACTACTTTTTAACTAGTGCGATAGGTGGGTTTGAGGTTGAGCCAACAATCTTTTTTGAGCTCTGGGGGACAAAATTTAGTTTTTAGTGTAAAAACCTGTGCATTACTACACATTCACTTTTTATGGGGTGGCACAAAAACCTTGACCCACGTGAACCCCCCCCCCATCCCCCTGTTGTTAAAGAATGATGACTCCTTTAATTGCAAGTAAGTCAACCAAACTAAAACATCCAGGAAGGAGATACAGCTTTTGTTTTGGCCTGACCAAGAGACGGCAGGATAACAGTATGCACTGGCTGCCCTTAATGGACACATGTACCTAATATATCAGTGACAGTGGCGTGTTCTAATGCTACTAGAGAGTCAATGGCTATCTTTGTGTTGATACTTCTCCCACAGCACAAACTGGACAGCTTCTCTGTGATACCATTTTCAGATATTCAAATTTGGGTTTTTCTGGGTTTTTTTTAGTTGCAAGCCGCGTAAGCGGCCGGGAGCGTAGTGACTGTGCAATTCCATTATGTTTGTGGTTTGCCTATGATGTCACTAGTGATGTCATGCAGCCGCCGTGATGTCATCCGTGACGTCATCCGTGGCAACTCCTATCCATGGTCCTTGCCACATTTTTCTTGTTTATTTACCAAAGGGTCAATAGTTTTACAAATGGTACTGTGTAGCTAGCAATTTAGAAACAACGCGATGCATCAATACATTAATTTTGATCCTACATATGCTGTCCTTATGCATTATACAGCCCTGGTGAGGGATTAACCACTGCTGCATGTAGGCATCACACATTTACAAAGTACCAATGCACTTGTACTGAATTGTCATGATGCACCAATGCAGTGGTGATGAATAGAATGTGTTATTGATGCACCATAATATGGCAAAAGAATAAACTTATAGACCTCATTCTACAGTCACACAGTTTACCCTATTAGGGCAGCAAAATGCAGGATTGGCATGGTGTATGAACGCAGCCCTAAAATAGTAACTTGCCAGAGCTGCATTCATGGATCTTCCACGACTAAAACACTCCAGGAGTGTCCCCTTGATGCACCAATGGCAATGATGCACTCCTGCTTTAACCATCCTTAACGGGGTAAATATACTCCTCAGGAAGATGATGAGAGACACCCCAGTGTCCAATTACCTGGTATGTGGGTGGAGATTGATTGATACCTGTACATGAGACAGGTTTAATACAGGACAGTGTTGGCAATGGCGTCAGTCATTTATCTAACATTCAGTTCAATGGTATCACTTACACTAGTATCACTACCACCCTTGGTATCACTTACTGTCAACCCACAGGCTGTCAGTTAGTCCTTGATTAATCATTGTTGTAGTTACCAAGTTAGTATAGGCTACTGTATACATCATCAATAAAATCATTTTCATTGATCCCAAATAGAGTATGCTACTTCTACTTAGAAGCTGGATGAACTGCAGAAGAGAACTGGACTTCAGAGGTTCTATTTGATCTTCTCTTAATTGATGAGTTCTCGTAGCTTCAGTTATCAAAAGTTTGTAATTAGGGCATACTATACTACAGCAGATCCCCAATAAGCAGACTTAGTGTACTGTAGTGGATGTTAAAGATGACTATTTCACTTTGAAGACAACACAAAAGGGTCTGTGAACACCATGACAGGACGGTATCTGGTTACACCAACTCATAAGGAAAGCATTTTTCCGAATTTCTAAAATACCATTCAAATCCCTTTGTATGGCAGTAAATTAATGAATCCAAACCAGAATGTCAGTGCAGTCAGATGTCTCAGCATTGACTAAAAGTACGTCCATACTCTTTCATCTGATCATCTGCTGCACATAAAACTAGATAAAGGGAAGGACTCAGTCAAATAACCTTTGTACTTAATACTTCTCTAAGCCTTTTATGGCCTTTGTGAGGAGACCTTGTCAGTCTTAATTTCTCTTAATGATGCGAACAAGCAGATAAACTGAATATTTATTATGTATAGACTGATCCGTTACTAAATCAATTCTCTACTACACAACTAGAATCTAAAAAGGTTGATACACATAAAGCATGATTATCAACACAGTGAGACGATTCATTAATCTAAACAATTCTACCCTTACTTGATGAGATCCTTCAAATTTAATTCCCAGAATGCCTTGGATTTCTAGCCTTAATGCAATCAAACCTCTGAAAATAGATGAAGAATATCAGCGCAGTGTTACATTTCACCTTCTCAGAGTTAGATTCACAGGGGCTGTTACACGATACATGAATGTTTGTTAAACAAACCGTGCCCCCAACTTGATGCACTGATACAGTATGCCATTGATGCATGAGGCTCACCTTGCCTCAAACAAATAAGGTAGCCTTAATCCAAAAATAAAGTTGTACACAATGGCTTTCTTTAATCATATTGACAACTTATATGCACAAATTAACTGGCTTCCATTTACTCTGCTGGGGTGAAACCGTCTTTAATTAAAAAACTCTTGTATTCTTTGTCAAATTTAAGAATTGGTAGACTTTTGAAGTTGAGGCAATACCTTTCCGTTTTAGAATATTGTCTTGAAACTAAAGTGAGTTTCATTATGTCATAACAGCCACTTTCACTTCTGTTTGGTCGACATTTGAAGTTGATGCAATACCTTTACATTTCAGGTATTGTGTTGAACACAAAGGGTGTCTTATTTTATGGGAACATCCCCCTGTTGTTTCTCTTTTGGAAGCCAGGCAGTGTGGGAACTTTAAATGTCACAGACAGCCACTGAGTGTGTTTTATGGCTTTCTGGTTGACAGAACCTTCAGGATGCACATACAGCTATTCCCGATATACTACCATAGGGTATCTGCTGAGGCTCCTAGTGGGGCAAATATTTATGGAACTTTAGAGTCTGGTATACTGTTTAGGCATAAGATTATATGGAGGGGTGTTGCATCAATGTTCTAATACCAAACTACTTAATTTTCCTTCGGAAATGAATGCTGTAATGGCCAGGTTTTACCTTTGCTAATATATACCAGCCTCTGCTTTACCCTCAGTTTATTTTATACCTATAGGTGTACTTAACTATGAAAATGAGTGAATTTTTGTATTATAAAACTCCCTTGTAACCTGTGCTAAAACAAGATGTGCTAAGTTTAAGACCTGTGCTTATTATCTACATCCGTCAGGTACTATATTGTGTCATCAAATAACTATTTTTCTGCGCAAAATCAAGTCCAAGCATTAATGTTTAATATAGATTTGGGTTGAATTCTTAGTGTGTCTCTTGCCTGAGGTAATTAGATTCTGTCTGAGAAAAAAACCTTTGTAAGTGCCATCAACAACTGAGGCACCCGTCAAATCTAGCAGCGCTGCTGAGACATGATTGATATGAAAATTGCCTCTGTGGCAGAGGTGTCTCGGCTGTGCCTTGGACAATGAAGTGTCCTTAATGTTTTTATAAACCATACCTACTATCCATCCTGCTCAGGCTTTGCTGTCAATACGCCTTTAAACCTTGAAGGGTTGATGCGATCCCTAACGGTCGGCATGATGCAAAAATGAAGTGCTGGTGAGCAGACTCACCAGGCACGGCAGCGAGTTTTTTTTTTGCAAAAGACTACGTCCAATGAATGTTGTATAGACTGTAAGAAGGTGTACCAAGAATATTTGCCAACTTGTGTTGGGTGAGATATCATACTTCTGACAGCCCCAGTTTGCAGCAGAATACAGTGATAAAAATGCCTCTTGTGCTCCCTGCTGCATTGTCCTGAGAGGTACGATTAATGGCTTCTGTGGCTATTGAGGTAGAAGGTAGATAAAGATGCCGTCTTTGTTCTTTGTTCAAGCTAAGTGTTGAAAGTGAGATTTCCTAACTCCTTACAGGCTGCATGACAATCTAATTTATTATGCCACTTGTTTGTAATGATGCATGGATGCAGCCATGGAAAGCCTGACTAATTTCTGAGGCGATTGAAATGAATAGATACAATAAATCATCACATGTAATTTATCGATAGTTTCCAATATCACAACGGAAGTATTTGACAGGAGATCGTATTGTTGACATCAAAGGGTTTCTGTGTTGTAATACACATTCTTATTTATCTTCAATACTTCTAAACGAATCTCAGAAATCACTCCTTCCCTTATTCCTCTCTCCACCCCAAACCAATCCTGTTACATTTAGAAAACAATTCTTTTGTGTTAGATACTAATGTCCTTTTCCATTAACTTATGATTCTCACATTTGCCATTATCTCTAATTAGTTTCAGAGAAGTGCAACTATGAGAGGGTAGGTCTCAGGTGCGCCTGTAGTCGCTACCTGTTGTTGGCCATTGTGCAGTGCTAAATGCGGCATGGTTGTGTAAGCTAATACATTTAGAACCAAAATACAGTTGCCCTTATGCACCTTTCACTAGCCATTGTCTACTTTAGATATTGAAGGCTGTGCTCATATAATAAGTGCATGTCAGTCATCCAAAGTCAAGACAATTTTGTGTCTAAGAGGGAAGTACTAGATGGGTAATCTAACACCGCACATTCTTTGTGACAGTATAAAGGTTGTGACTTATGATAATAATGCAATTATGCATAAGCACTATGACGATAGGCATACCAGTATAATTCCATTGATATGTAACAGTATGAGGTCATACAGCCATGCATACATGTCTGTCTATAATGATTAAAGCTGGGTAAGGACATTGGGTCGGACATTGGCTCTATACTACTGTAGGTCTTATACAGTGGGTACCTGATCTCTTACACCTTACATCTTACACATCTATGTGTTCCTGTGGTCACAGACACAGACAGTCATGGGGCATAGTATTATTGTTATACTGCAGATACAAGGTGCAGCTTATTCCTTTATTAACTAGTTGCTTCTTATCAGACTGTAACAGGTTTGTATTTTGACTGCAAGTCGAGGATATTTTATCGAAGTCATACATATGCTGTGTTGCGTTATTCATGAGGGATATGCAAAGAACATGTACATCCTGATCTGTACAGAGATCCTTCAAGTTTAATTCCCAGAATGCCTTGGATTTCTAGCCTTAATGCAATCAAACCTCTGAAAATAGATGAAGAATATCAGCGCAGTGTTATATTTCGCCTTCTCAGAGTTAGATTCACAGGGGCTGTTACACGATACATGAATGTTTGTTAAACAAACCGTGCCCCCAACTTGATGCACTGATACAGTATGCGATTGATGCATCAGGGTCGCCTTGCCTCAAACAAATAAGGTAGCCTTAATCCAAAAATAAAGTTGTACACAATGGCTTTCTTTAATCATATTGCACAAATTAACTGGCTTCCATTTACTCTGCTGGGGTGAAACCGTCTTGAATTAAAGAACTCTTGTACTCTTTGTCAAATTTAAGAATTGGTAGACCTTTGAAGTTGTGGCAATACCTTTCCGTTTTAGAATATTGTCTTGAAACCAAAGTGAGTTTCATTATGTCATAACAGCCACTTTCACTTCTGTTTGGTCGACATTTGAAGTTGATGCAATACCTTTACATTTCAGGTTTTGTGTTGAACACAAAGGGTGTCTCATTTTTATGGGAACACCCCCCTGTTGTTTCTCTTTGGGAAGCCAGGCAGTGTGGGAACTTTAAATGTCACAGACAGCCACTGTGTGTGTTTTATGGCTTTCTGGTTGACAGAACCTTCAGGAGGCACCACAGTTATTCTTTCCCGATATACTACCATAGGGTATCTGCTGAGGCTCCTAGTGGGGCACATATTTATAGAACTTTAGAGTCTGGCATACTATTTTGGCATAAGGTTATATGGAGGGGGGCTGCATCAATGTTCTAATACCAAACTATTTAATTTTCCTTCAGAAATGGCCAGGTTTTACCTTTACTAATATATACCAGCCTCTGCTTTACCCTCAGTTTATTTTATACCTATAGGTGTACTTAACTATAAAAATGAGTGAATTTTGGTATTATAAAACTCCCTTGTAACCTGTGCTAAAAACAAGGGTTTGTTCTAAGTTTAAGACCTGTGTCTATTATCTGCATTCGTCAGGTACTATGTTGTGTAATCAAATAACTATTTTTTCTGAGCAAAATCAAGTCCAAGCATTGCTGTTTTATATAGATTTGGGTTGAATTCTTAGTGTGTCTCTTGCCTGAGGTAATAAGATTCTGTCTGAGAAAGAAACCTTTGTAAGTGCCATCAACAACTGAGGCACCTGTCAAATCTAGCAGCGCTGCTGAGACATGATTGATATGAAAATTGCCTCTGTGGCAGAGGTGTCTCAGCTGTGCCTGGGACAATGAAGTGTCCTTAATGTTTTTATAAACCATACCTACTATCCATCCTGCTCGGGCTTTGCTGTCAATACACCTTTAAACCTTGAAGGGTTGATGCCACCCCTGATGGTTGGCATGATGCACAGATGAAGTGCTGGTGAGCAGACTCACCAGGCATGGCAGCAAGTTTTATTTTTTGCAAAAGACTACGTCCAATGAATGTTGTATAGACTGTAAGAGGGTGTACCAAGAATATTTGCCAACTTGTGTTGGGTGAGATATCATACTTCTGACAGCCCCAGTTTGCAGCAGAATAAAGTGATAAAAATGCCTCTTGTGCTGTCTGCTGCATTGTCCTGAGAGGTACGATTAATGGCTTCTGTGGCTATTGAGGTAGAAGGTAGATAAAGATGCCGTCTTTGTTCTAATAATACAACTATAAGTACAAGGTGGGAGAGGCTGGCCTTTAATTACCATCCTACAACTATAACAGTACTAAGTGTATGGACTGCTGTTAGATTTCTAAAAGGGCCGCTGATACAGGAGTGCATCATGCAGATAGGTCAGTATGATGCACCAATGAAGTGCTGACAATAGTCCTTACTGGCACTTCAATGGAGCATCATGCCTACCCTGAGGGAGTGTATCGATCCTATAGGGGCGGGTAGTCCTGACAACGTACTTGTCATACTGTTAGGCGGATGGCCCTGGTATTTCCTAAGTTTATGTAATAACCCTCTCTTACATCTGGAGAGTCTATCAACCATGGCATAGTATCCCTTTGGCGGGTTTACTTTCACTCTCATGGTCTTAATAGGATGTTTCAAGTTCAGAAAAGATCTTGTCATGTCAATTAAACTGTCATAATGATACGACAATACATCAGCAGGCCACCTTTCATTTATGTAGTTTTCATCTACACAATTCTTCATAGCATCGGGGCAGTAACCCTTAACCTATTGAGGACTAGCATTGACTATAGTCGACACCATCGTAGGCCTAGTGTCGACTATAGTCAACACCATGGTAGGCCTAGCATTGACTATAGTCGACGCCCATTATATAGGATTTGTATGGGAATTGAAAATAGGCTTGTCCTCTAGGAACTATACTTTTTTCAGAGGTCGTCCCCATGGCCAGAATGACCATTTTTGCTCTGCCCTTAAAGGGTTATATAACCTACCGGTAATGATCTTATACCCTTCATTTTTTGTCTTTTTTTGCTTTTTAATTGCAAAAAGTGGAAAATGGTCCCCAATTCTATTATTAATTGTCCCATGTTGTGTAGAATGTGGTGAATTACAATAAATATGGTCAAGAGTGGACTTCCCTCTAGGATGATAGTAGGTAGACCATGTCTGCAAATAATTGAATCTGCTCCGCCTCAGGAAGGATTTTAGATATTGAAAGCTATGTCCATATTATAAGTGAATATGATCGGTCTTACCAAATCAAAGCAACTTGAGAACTTTATCTAAGGGTGACAGTACTAGATGCGTAATCTAAGACTGCATTGCCTTTGTGCTAATGATATTATTTGGCAGCTGATGTTTTACATGTTTGAGACAGTTGAAAATAGTAATTATGTTCAGCTCTTGGTGGATGCTCTATACTACTTCCTGCCCTTGGTTTGATGCAGAACAACACAATAAAAACATGTACCCCACATTGTCTTGAGAGGTGCAATAGATGCCTTCAGTGTTCATTAAGGTAGAAGACAGATAAAGTTGCCCTCTTTGTTCAATGGTACAAACACAAGTACAAGGTGACAGAGCCAGGCCTTTAATAACCATCCCGCGATTATCAGAATACTTAGCAAAGCTAAGTGTTGGAAGTGAGATTTCCTAACTCCTTACAGGCTGCATGACAATCTAATTCATTATGCCACTTGTTTGTAATGATGCATGGATGCAGCCATGGAAAGCCTGACTAATTTCTGAGGCGATTGAAATGAATATATACAATAAATCATCACATGTAATTTATCTATAATTTCTAATATCACAACGGCAGTATTTGACAGGAGATCATATTGTTGCCATCAAAGGGTTTCTGTGTTGTAATACACATTCATATTTATCTTCAATACTTCTAATCGAATCTCAGAAATCACTCCTTCCATTATTCCTCTCTCCACCCCAAACCAATCCTGTTACATTTAGAAAACAATTCTTTTGTGTTAGATACTAATGTCCTTTTCCATTAACTTATGATTCTCACATTTGCCATTATCTCTAATTAGTTTCAGAGAAGTGCAACTATGAGAGGGTAGGTCTCAGGTGCGCCTATATTCGCTACCTATTGTTGGCCATTGTGCAGTGCTAAATGTGGCATGGTTGTGTAACCTAATACATTTAGAACCAAAATACAGTTGCCCTTATGCACCTTTCACTAGCCATTGTCTACTTTAGATATTGAAAGCTGTGCTCATATAATAAGTGAATGTCAGTCGTCCAAAGTCAAGACAATTTTGTGTCTAAGAGGGAAGTACTAGATGGGTAATCTAACACTGCACGTTCTTCATGACAGTATGAAGGTTGTGACTTATGATAATAATGCAATTATGCATAAGCACTATGAGGATAGGCATACCGCTATAATTCCATTGATATGTAACAGTATGAGGTCATATAGCCATGCATACATGTCTGTCTATAATGATTAAAGCTGGGTAAGGACATTGGGTCGGACATTGGCTCTATACTGCTGTAGGTCTTATACAATGGGTACCTGATCTCTTACACCTTATATCTTACACATCTACGTGTTCCTGTGGTCACAGACACAGACAGTCATGGGGCATAGTATTATTGTTATACTGCAGATACAAGGTGCAGCTTATTCCTTTATTAACTAGTTGCTTCTTATCAGACTGTAACAGGCTTGTATTGTGGCTGCAAGTCGAGGATATTTTATCAAAGTCATACATATGCTGTGTTGCGTTATTCATGAGGGATATGCAAAGAACATGTACATCCTGATCTGTACAAAGGTCTTTTGACGTTTCTGCCAAGATTTGCAAAGTTCTATGAGGTTTAGCTGAGTCAGACATGAAAGGAATATATAATCTGTCCATTCATTATCTCTGCTCTTTATGTTTATTTTTCCCTGACCTTAGAACTGATTCTGATTCTCAGTCCTATTATTCATCTGCTTATCTGACTGTCTGTAATGTTTCCCCCTGTCTCTTTCTTTGTCTCCTTCTATCTTTGTCTGTCTGCTTCTTTATGATCTTTCTCTTCTGTTTTCTTTCAATGAGTTCTCATTTTCCCAATAACCCTCTCATCTCCTCATTCCCTTATCTTCTCTTGAAATCTCTCCATGTCTCAATTTCTGCCTCCTGTCTCTCCATCCTCTGTTGAATTATTTTTTCGACTTTGCCTCCCTCCTTCAATCTCCTCTATTTTATCTGTAACTCTGTAGCATCCTTTGATTTTCAAAGAGCATTAATTCCCATTAGGTGCAGATAGATAAACCTCCTCTGTACATCAAGTGCAGCACACGGGGCTCTAGTCCTGCCGCGCGGCTCCCGCCTTTTTACTGTCTCTATATTAGTACAGATTACACCCCAGGGACCGGCCGTTCTTTTAGGTCTAGTCCCAAATTACATTTTTTATTATACTGGGGACCGATGGTTGTACCTAGTACACTCTCCTGTCTAGTATGGTAGTTACATTAATCTGTAGCTGATGATGTGGTGAGGGCTGCAATAGGGTCATTGTGTAAGAAATGTCCCATGGGAAGTGTGCAAGGACAATTATCCAGGTTTCCAAAGTTTTGTCACGTTGGAAAGGTGGTCACAAATTTGATATACTCAGTCAGGGCATAATTGCAACAGAGGTCTTTGTAGGATATGGTACCTCCTGGGCTCCTACCTGCAGGATTCTGTTGTACAAAGTACCATTCAGCCCCCTACCTAGTTGTGACAGAAATCTAGGTAGGACTAGTTCATGCCAGGAAACTTGCTTAGATGTGGCAGCACTGTACATTGAGTACCTAACCAGCCTTCTCCCCGATCCGTCCCTGTTACACCTCCCCAGAGTGTAATCATGGAGGACAGGGGGTAAACTGGTATCCTAGCAACATGTTATGGTTACTACTGTTTGTGAAGTGTCTGTGTCATGGCTGAATCTAATCTATAGAGAATATTGGTAAATTCGAAAATTACAATTAGATGCTGAATTTTAACAAAAGAGAAGGTCAGAATATTCAAAGAAGGATCTCTGAATGTCGCGACATTTATATAGGTACCATTCTTCAGAAACTGTCTGACATGTGTGGTGTTAGATCAGAACCAGAAGTTGCCATATCAGCAGTATGTACTTTTTACCCCAGATAGTATGTTGTAGCTGGGGTATACATTTGACGGGGAAATAGCAGAGACACTAAATTCAGAACATATTTGTGCCTTAACGGTCTGCCATAATTTCTTAGGGAGGTTCTTGCTATGCCAAATGCATGCCTTTTTGGGCATAAGTGGCATTCCCCGAGAACAGACCATTCTGGGCTGAGCGCCATGTCTGTTACTATAGAACTAGAGATAGTGCCAGGGTAGGTAGAGAGTACAGGGACTCAATCAGCTGCCAAATTGGCGCCATGCATACATCATTAGGATGACGTAGAAGGCTTAATGACATGTCCAGACTGAGGGAGCAGGTGAAGAGGGGAGGTGGACCAGGGGGCTAGGCACCGCTTCTATAAGCATGAGCTGCCATCACTCTCACTCTCTATGATATTAATATCACTCTCTACTGTGAAGTAGAGTCTTACGGGTGTTTTGCTATGAAGTGCAATGTCTGCATAAAGCTGTTCTTTCACCAGATCTAATTAAACAATTGCAATTTGTTGTGAGCTTTACCACCTCTTTGCCCAACAAATTCAATTTAATAACGTTCCAGCATATTATTATATTCAACAAATAAAAAAATCTTTCAGAGTTATCAGAGATTGACATTGCTCTCCTTTGGTCATACTAGGAGACCTCATTATGGTACTCTGTATAGACCTGTCTGACCCGTGTCTGTCTCAGCCACTGTAGCTATGATGGGTCTTTATATTACTAATGTCTTTGTACATCACTCTGCTCTATTAAAGCTAGGACAAGATCTGAAATATATAGATTTTCCAATTTCTGCATATCTATCATCACCCCACTTGTGAAAGTGTCCTGCCAAAAATCTCAATCTATTCAGTGCATTCTAACCATGTCAAGTTCAAGCATATATGTTTGTAGAAATAAAATGCTTCCAGCATTTTATTCATGTCAGCAAGCAGTCTTGAGTGTACCAGCACAGTGGCTCCATCTGAAGCCATAAAGCAGAGTATTGTGTATAATGGTGGTGAATTCAATTTAGATGCCTGGCAGCAGAGCAGACACCACTCAGTGCTGCCGCCATGAGGCTGACCAGTCCAATGATGTGCACATAATGAGCCATATCGTGCCATAATAAGTGGCACCCTATGACTTGGGAAGGGGTATATAATCCTCTGAAATACATATCAGACAACACTACATTAGCTTTTATACCAGCTTTAAGGACATGTACACAGCTCACACAGCTACATATAGTTGTCTATAGTGCATTAACTGTTGGATATATTGGCTATTTGATATATTTCTCCTCTTGTTTTTTTTTAGATTGAGGACTAGATCCTCTATAAAATGGTTTGGGGTATTCCACAGATTGTCTTCTGCAACAGAGTTTATCACTTGTCTACAGTGGTGCATCTAGAGTTTAAAAGGAGAAAAATGAAGTAATCAAAGTGGGATTTAGTAATGACAAAATTATCGTAGCTATTAGTAACATAAACTTCTTCCGCAAGACACCCCTCCCTTCACACACTCAGTACATTGTCTAAAGATCATGTATATAACCTAATATTGGCTATTGCCTACTCATGCAGGCCCAGCCACGTCATGTCCCCTTCCCCTTCACTGCACACCTCTAAAGTCCAGCCTACCCCAGCACTCTTTGTCATCTACAGCCTACTTCTCCATACCATACTGCTGCAGTACCTTGTGTATAAGATGTTACATCGAGAGTCCACTTGGCCTCTATCGCAGCAATTTACATAGGAAATGTAAGGCTCATTCGCCGGTGAAAAGCCAAGTGGACTATGGGTCTAACATAGGCAGATTTTACAACTGCAGTGAATAGAATGGAAGGGGGTTCATCCCATCTATGCAGGGAAGTGGGATGCCCATTCCATGTTTTTTGCTTGTAGTTGTGCTCTTTTAAGCCTCAGAATTAGTTGAAATTGAAGGATGCCTCCTCCCCTTCTCAAGATCTTGAATCTGCAACTTTACTGCTCTATATAGATTATTAAATTCTAGGCTTTAATGTGTTTGTAGGAAAGTCCGGCCGAAAGTCCTATAAGCCACACAATTCTATATTGGTGGCACACTGTGTTGGGAACTTAAAATGTCACAGACAGTCGCTATGAGTGTTTTATAAAACCAGCCTGTCATTGCAAAGGCTTCACTTAAAGGAAGTCCATATTCTTTCAGCTGGTGCACAAACAAGAATCCCTCCTCACAATCCTATTGTACTGCTCTCCCACTGTCGCTTCTGATCCCATCCTTTTTGGTTTCAGGTTTTTTTATGTCTGTGATTGCCTTCTTTTGTCACAAAGATTTTTGTTTTCTTTAAATCCGAATAATGAATCAAAGTGATCTCTTAATATGGATTCTGTTGTAAAAGGTAATAGACAGGTCGATTTTAATAAGTTACTCACCCAGGTATGCGCCAAACCTTTGACAACTTATTCTTATGCAGTTTTTTCCAAGGAATCAAAATCTGCCAGGGGACATTGCGATTTTTTGCATATTAAGATCCATAATTAGCATATTCTAATTAGGTAGGACAAATATCTGATTGTGCATGATAAAGTGATGCACAATTGTTAGAAAGGCTCTAAAACAACCACACACCTTCTAATATGGGTGGAGATCAAGATTGTATTGTCATATAATATTTTTATATAGGCCTAATTAACATAAGTAATCCAAAAACATTTTGGAATATTGGCACTATAGCCTATCAGGCATTGGTAACCTATGAATTCTTAACAGGAAATGTCCAAATCTTTCTGAGGGACCCAGTAAGTTTTTACCATCAATCCTACATGCGGGGCCAATTCAGATTAATCAATATGGCAGCCATTTTTAAGACCTGTATTATGACACATTGCTACTGATGAAATTCCTATTCATGTCCTACCTATTAAACCCACTCTAATCATAAATCAAACAGTAAATTATTGATCTTGTTGTAAAATTGAGAGAAAAATTCTGGTAAATGTGCTAAATAGAAATGTGCCTCTACAAGTATTGAAATGGAAGCTTACCTCATTACTATAGGCAGATTGTCATAATGTATTCCTGCAATTAAAAAATAGAGAGAGAAATTGAATTGAATTATCTGCTATACCTAGAGTAAAACAAGAAGGTTCCTCAATAATCACAGTATGTATATGATGACAATAGAATAATGTTCGATAATGTTGCTGAATATGCGATGTTTCATCGTATAAAGATGTCAGTAACAATCAATTCATACATTTGTAAACATCGATACTGTCAGCCCTTGATACTGTGTCCCTTGATAGTCCACCATTGACAGGATTGGCCAGGCTCAGGCTGGGAAGGTTTTAATGCATTGGTATTCAAATATGACTTGAGAGTCTGCCACATTTGATTTTTGCCATCATTTTCCTGCAACCACAAGGGGTGGACTAGAAAGGTGTGACATGTGAATTCATAAATCGCATAAACATAAAATTCTTCACATCTATCTATGAGAAACTGTGCACCAGCTGGCAAAAAAAAACCCATTGCAGATGTAGGGCTGTGGCCATGTCTAGCCATAAATACACAATGGTAATGGGGCTGTAGACAGATCTAAGGACGATTTTAAAGTGCACTTTCACCATTTTCTGATACTTTATAACTTTGGTAATGGCACTATATGAAAGAGGAACATTTGTTTACCCAGGAACGGACTCAGCATCATAAATTACAGTATAAGTGTTAAGTAAATAATGGATTTTGTCACCACATGACCACAAAATTTACCTGTTTGCACCACTAAAACAAATTTCCAATTTTTGTGTTGAATTTCCTAAAGAAAATCTCAAGCCCATGTAAAAGTTCTAAGCTTTTTCTACAAGAAAATACCAAAATATTTAAGATATGAACCCTCATTGTAAAGAAATTAAACATTGGCTTACATAAAACATAATTAAATGGGGCTTCCCTTAGAGTACAGTAGGTAAGAACAGGTGGATGGGGGTTGCACTCACACCTAAGTACCACAACACAGTAATATCAGCTCATGTTTTGCTTGGCTGCACTCCACTGGAGGGTGGTCATGGTCCAGTGATCACAGAGGAGCAGGGTCAGAAATGGCCCTGGGTGTACTTCTAATGCTGTAGACTTATATGTGCATTTAGATACTTTTGTGTACAGGGTATGTTTGAAGTATGAGGTTTCTTCCCAGCCTCGTCTCAGACCTGATAGAATAATCTCAATAGTCAGTCCCAGTAATTAACAGAAGGACAAATATAGCACTGTAGCTGTCCTTTAATGGGTGTTGCCATGTTAATGGATAAGTGATGTCGTGATAGACCATGCCACTAGCCATGCAGGGTGATACCTACGCTGCTTCCTTTGATTGGTCTAGACAGTGATAACCTCCTTGTTGTTCATTTCACCTCAGCCAATCATGTAGCCCTTGGTGGCCAACTGTGGGTTAGTTAATTAGTCTAGACTCAACTATAACTACAATTGCTATCACCAGGATCTTTATGATCAACTGTGATGTCCTAATATGGCATTATCTCACGAGAAAAAGCAATAATGACTGCACCCATAAAATCAACATTTCATTGAAATTATTGAAAATAAACTTGGAAATATACACTCAGAGAATGTTCTATGTATGAGAAAGGTCAGAATACCATTCCTGTATAGTCATACTAATGATAGGAATCCATTTATAACAATGGTTGTATTTTCCTTTAAATTAATGCCTTTATACCATGATTAATACATTTAGGATACATCAGGATTCATCAAAATGCATCTGAATGGATCATGCCAGGTGCCAAAAGCTCACACCAGGTGGGACTCAAATGCATGCACCCAACTTCGCTGTGAGCAAGACGCCTCACCCACTACATCACCACAACTGGGGCTTGATTTTATTTATTTTACTCCAGTGGAGACAGGGTTCCCACTACTGTAGCTTTTACAGCTTAGCCTTGATATGGACGATGCCACAATCAATGTGAAGTATAGGGTCCAAACTGTCACCAATGTCTGGCTAGCTGGCATAATGGATAGCATGTTATGCTTTGGATCTGAACCCTGAGCGTTCATATCAAGCCCTAGGCATAACATTTCCCATTGGTTTAGGCCTGGTTTTAACTATATATGTACTGTACAGAAGATATTAAAACTTGTCACATACAGAAAATCTACTAGCTGTCAATTCAACTTACTGTCCGTGTCAAAAGTATGGTTATCTAGTATCACCGATGTGGTGTTCTCTTGAATATCACCGAATAAAGCAGATCTTCAAATAGTCTATCAACAATGTCTACTCATAAAGACATGATATGGAGAAGCCTATGCCAATTTCTCAATTCCTTTGGTGAGTGCCGCCAACAGAATCTATCAGAAGGCAGAATAGACAGGTTACAACACTGGCATGAATTAAATAAGATTTCCTTGTATGACCTACCTAGAATTCAAGATGGATGCCAGATATACTTTTGGAAACATTGCTAATGGATTTCTTGACATTAGGTTTATAGATTTTACCTTTAAATCATGTTTCTATGTTGAAGCCAAGTTGCATAGTTTTGAATACTCCAGTGTCGACCATTTTTAAAAATGGCTGCCATATTTGTTAATCTGAATTGGCCCCACATGTAGGATTGATGGCAAAGACTTGTTTGGTCTGTCAGAGAGGTTTGGACTTTTTCCCATTAAGAAATAAGGTTCCCAATGCCTGACAGTACCAATATGCCAAAATTTTGCATAATTTATGCTAATTAGGCCTTTATAAAATTAATATATGACAATGCAATCTTGATCTCCACCCATATTAGAAGGTGTGTGGTTGTTTTAGAGCCTTTCTAACAATTGTGCATCACTTTATCATTCACAATCTGATATTTGTCCTACCTAATTAGAATATGCTTCTTTAATATGCACAATTCGCCATGTCCCCTGGCAGATTTTGATTCCTTGGAAAAAAAAATGCATAAGAATAAGTTGTCAAAAGTTTATCACATACCTGGGTGAGTAACATATTAAAATCGACCTATCTTTATACCATTCAAGCCCTTACCCAGTTTATATAGAAGTAAGGATTTGGTATTAACAGGACCCTTACCTAATTTTAACAGAAGTCTGGTATGATTAGGTTTCCTCGTGGCCCTTGCCTAGTTGTTTATTGGTTACCTATCCAGCTCCCTCCCAAACTCATCCCTGTTAAAAGACAAATCTTAAAGACAATGTTAAAAGCATGTTTTTAATAAACATTTTCTTCTTTGTGTACTTGCAGGTAACTACTTTGTGTCCAAGAAGCAGCGGGCCCTGGAGCTGGCCGAGTGGGTACGTAAGGAGCATGATGATTGGTGGATGCAGTCCACCCAGGTCAAGACTCAGGCTGGTGCCTGGGGTCACCGCTGGAGGCGCCACCTGCAGGGTGAAAATTTCCAGAAAACAGCTGCCGACAATTGGAAAAATCCCCGATTATCACTCAATGAGGTGCCAGATAATAATGTCATAGATGATGAGGTGACGGTGGAAGAGTTCCCTGTAGACTGGGAATTAGAATACGCTGAGGATGAGGCTGTCGGGAATCTCCTACCTGATGAAGCAGGGAATTCCCAGTGGGATACCCTCAAAACTGTCAAGGGCATGGAAGGAGCAAATAATGGCAAAATAGAAAATAGAAATGAGCAAAACCTCAGATTTGACCTTTCCAAATTTGCAGATAGCAAAACTGCTTCAAAGTTGTTAAACAAATATGAAACTAAGGATTCAACATTGAAGTATGGCAGTCCTGGTGGTGGAGAAGGGGGTGTGAATACAGGCTTTGTACAAAATGTTGGTGATATGGAGGGTGTGAAGGAAGTCAAGGATTATGGAGTAAGCTACCAGTACTATAGTCGAAGAAGACGCAGTGATGGGATCCTCCCTAACCATGGTGTTGACCCACTGGTAGCGGATAACAGTGCATTACTACCGTCCTATGTACATATTAATGACCTCGATATAGACATATATAAGGATGCAGATATACCTAAACGACTCCCGAAAAACCTCTTCAAATATGACAGGTAAGTGTTAGTACTTTATCGGTAACTATATTTTGTGATTATGATATCCATTTATTATTGCTATATTTTATCCTGGACAGAGGGGAACATAATCCCTGACTTATATACAAAACAAATGCTTATTCAATTCTAAATTAGTTCCTACCTCAGCGTTCATCCGGAACAGGTACTTATTGAAAAGATTTTGTGCGTGAGAAAGTAATGCTGTAGATGGGATGGCATCACCTGTTATGGCAAAGTCAAAATTGTTCATAACTCCCTAAATGTGGTCTCAGATGAATAATGGAGAAAATTACTTAGAAACAGGTGGGAATGGTTAGAGTTACAAATCCCAAGAAACCGTTTGTAAGTATAAATGGAAACATCTATTGTTATAGATGTAATTATGATGTTGTTGAGGAAATTGGTTTTGTTGAAATGAAGGTGATTTGTGTTTCGCCTTTAATTCATTAGATTATGCAAAAGATGAACTCCACATCATTGTGCCTGAGGGAAAATAGACAGGTGCCTGTGCTAATTGAAATCATTGTAGTTATTTATACAGCATAATGAAATAATTCTCCTAAGGATCATTGCAATGGAGAAGGAGATTTTGGGACCGGAGGAAATAAGCAAATTAATTAGTAGCTAAAATTTCTTGTTGAAGGAGGCGTTGTTATAGAGAAAAAGAAAGTCTAAATGAAGGTGGCAGTGTGGGTTGGAGAACACTTTTTGAAGCACCCCAAATGAGAATCCAAAAAGAAAGTTCCAGCCAAATTTCTGAGAGAGCTAATGGCAGTTATCTGAGGGAATGTAAAAAATTTTACAACAAGGAGCATTAATATTATGCTTCTTTGCAAAACCTCCATAATCATGAGGGAATTGCTAGAATTGAGACATTTGTAATCAGAAGAAAAGTCTATCACCCCATGCGGAATCGGTGGGCATAATGACTATTGATTCGGTCCAACATCTCCAAGCACACCAAGGTCTACAGCCATGAGTTTACATTGAACCAACCTCAACTTTCAGATTTATTCCTACATGTGGGTACAATTTGCAAGAATGGAGATTCCCTAAGTATGTCATATATTGATTACATGGAACTCACAAAAAGATTCTCTACCACCTTGGCTGGTTATTGATCGTGAATGCCTGTTGGTCTGTGGCCTACATAGCGGGATCAATAGGTCCCATTGAACCTTGCTCCTGCAGCTTCAAAAGTGGAGTGCTGAACAGGTTGTAGGGCCCACAAAGGCTGCCTATACTATATCCCCGAATTGTAAGGCCTCAAAATTCATCCAATATTATATCCCTGAGCCACTGGTTATTTATTCTGTCCTACACTGACGAAAAAAATAGCATCAGCCTGAGTTTCACCTAGTCTCTGGCGCTGCCTGAGTATCATGAGAGCCTCTGCTAGAGGCTCTCCCCTGACATGCCATACCCATGGTGAGCCTGCTTCAATGCCACACATTGGCAAAAAGGATCAGCATGAGTATGGCACAAGGCTTAGGCATGGTGCCATACTCAGTCTGAATCTAACTGAATACTCCAGCAAAGCAGGGGTCTAGCCCTTACACTGTTGTCTGAGATTATATCATATCCTAGCACTAACCACACCACATGCCTCACTAGCTCAATTGATAGGGCACTGCACTTCGCATCTGAAGGTGGCAAGTTCAAGCCCCATTCGAATTTTTGTAAAGATTACTCATTTTGGTAAGTCAATCTTTTTGCTACAATGTGAGCATGAATATGTATTCATAATGGGTTAGTGAGAAAATTGTTCCCTATTAAGCCCCCCCCCCCTCTTACCCATTCTTACACATACTCAATATCCTTTCTAATATCCTCTAGTCCTTTTAACCATGCTATCTAAGAATTATAATACTATCTATATAGGAATAAAATAGGAATTGGTCACTAAATCATTTATGATCATATCTTTGCAGTAAATGCAAAAGTGACATATGGTCCCAGGCATATTTCTGTTTTGGGGCTTGGAAAAAAGTAGAATACTAGCTTTCAACACACACAGAGGTAACTACAAATGCTGGCCTACACTGTTTGTAAGCCCTATGTCAGCCCTATGATGCAGTGCTGATTATTCACTCATTAAGTGGGGTTGTGCCCACTGGGTAGTGTGTTGCTGGACTCACTCTGAAGGTAGAATCCAGCAAAGTGTGATCCCATGTATTGGGATACTCTGGCAGTGCATGACACCCTTGGTAAGAAAGACTCCTGCAATATTGGAGCCTGTTCAGGTAGGGTCCACTATTGCCTGACCCTCTACATAGAGATACTCTGGCAATGTCCTATTATCTTCTATATGTTACTCAAGTTGACCCACTGAGCCTGTTTCTAATGAGACTCCTGCACTGTGTAAGTATGGCAGTAGAGAGGGTACAGCTATGCCAAACACACTCTTGAGGAGACAGCTAGATAGTGCTGGAGTATCCTTCCACCCCAGGCTCAGCCTGAGTATCAAAATATACTCATTTTGGCGACATTTGCGTGAGCCTAAAAGCATAATACTGAACCATTGGTCAGGCTGCTAAATGCCTATAATAGATTCTGAGGGTGGTCGTGGGAATTTATACAGTATATCTAAGCTTTAGAGGGCGGCTTTTATAAAAATGGCGACAGAGGTTGACCAAAGGCTTTAGTTCATAACGCTTTGCAGTTCTTAAAGATGCCATTCAGCCCGTTTTACTTGCGAGTAGAGTAATATAGATAATTGGGTGGCTGAGATGCTATGGATAAGATGCATCACATGTGAAAGGGTAAAAGTTAATGGGGCTCATTTCGTCTAGACATCCTGCAGGTGCTAGATTCATATGGATATGTCACAAACTCAGTTACCATTGATGCTGTTTTCTAAGAGTACACTGCAAAAATGGTGTTTAGATCCTAAACACAATTCTAAACATATTCTTGCAACGTTTTTGTAATCACATTAATTTCCTAAACATGTTTAGCCAAACTATGTGCTTAGCTCAAGTGTTTAGAAATCCAGGTGTTTAGGTTCAAAATTTGTGTTTAGATATTGATGAAATTTTGTGTTTAGATGTTTATGAATTTTTGTGTTTAGATGTCTAAGTAATTTGGTGGGAAGTAAGGGTTTGTAGACATTGTATCCATTTAAAAAAATGAAGAAATATCTTTTGTTTGTTTTCTCATTTACTGGAGGACATCAGCAGCTATTTACACTGCAAAGCCCCCAAAGATGTCAGCCACAGCTATATACACATATATGTACACACTGCATTAGAATCGGAGACTTGAGAAAGTACAACAGGTTGGCTTGCTTGCTTTGCTTTGAATTTTAACCTCACCTATGTGCCCTTTGGACACGTCAAGGGTGAGAGGTCCCGTGGCGTGAAACCCGGACCCGTACACTAGAGGGAGCTAAGGTAGAAATCACGCCCCTACACATTTACCGAGGCAATGGTTCTTTAACATCCGTCACTACATAGGCATAGTGAGAGATGGACAGGCCTGTTTCAAGTCATTTGTCTGCCATGACCGCCGAGAGACTTTCCAGCACAGCCTAGCCAGAGCAGGGAGGAACTCAAACAACACCTTACGGCGACGTTTGGAACCACCACTATGCCCCGGCCGGGCCGGGAACCGAACCCACGACCTTACGGCCTGTGAGCGGATGCGCTACCGACTGCGCCACGCCTCCCGGCAGGAAGGACATTGCTTTATACTTTATAAAATTACATGACATAGGTGTAAGTCATGAGGCTCATTGATTATTTTATAGTAATGGTGGTAATGTAAGTTGAATTTAGTTAATTTTCTATTGTTTTGTCTATTTTCATAACATTTAATGAAATGACACTATGATAAACAAGGATTTTGGGGATATTTGTCACAACAATTGATTATAACTGTGTGCAGATAGTCCATTAAGAGGTAGTGCTGCTACCTGGTGTGGATTTGACATCCAAGTATGTAAACATATTGATGTTTGAATCTAAACACCTAATATTCAACTGTTTAAACTCTAAACGTCTGAACATGTTTAGCAAAAATGTTTATGTATTTAGAATAAAAGTGTTATTTTCCTAAATGTGTAGTCGATGATACACCTAACTGACGTATATGTTTAGGTTTTAAACATGTTTAGACCTAAACATGTTTAAAATCTAAACACCATTTTTGCAGTGTAGATATATAAATTGGTGACTTATGTGAGAGGATATGCACAGGTCACCAAACAAGCAGTTTGCTATCTTCTAGTTTAGGGTGCCACTCTCTCAATATGCTGTTCAAGCACTCTCTGTCTCTCCTTTTGTCTGTCTTTCCATCTGTGTCTCTGCATGACTCACAGTCTTTTTGCCTGTCTGTCTCTTTATCCTAGTTTCCTCCCTTCCCATCTCTGTCTCCATCAATACATTGTCGATTTAGGTTGTAGGTGAGATATTTGGCCAGTAAGATGGCAGCTATCCGTAGATACATAATACTTCCGAGTGATGCCTTTAACTTTGAAATGGCTTCTTCCATTATCTGTATTGCACTCTTAAATCATATCAAAAAGAGAAATAATGCAGAAGGATGGAGAATTCCCATTAGAAACACAATTAGTACACTGTCTCTCAAAACAGGGTGAGTTCAATGGATCTTGATTTTTCACAACGGTTTTCATTTATCTTTATTCCCAATCCAGTAATATTTTAAATGTGATTACTCATGTAGTGAGAAGGGAAGATCATTAGGAATAAGGATGATAGATTATCCGTTCCCTGGTGAATCACAGAGCTGGTTTTGGGGTCGGTGCCATTAAGGTTTTGTCTTGGTACTTTCCCTCTGTGACTAAACTGTATTTAGTTGTGGCCATTTATAGGGCTCCTGCACCTACTAATTACATTTTCAATTCAATGCCTTATTTTGTTAAGCATCGGACATGTTTCAAGCCCAACTGAGACAAGACAGTTATCCATTGGCGAATGAGCAGTTTTCTATGTGCAGGTTAATTTTTCAAATAATACAGTTTAATTCATGGGATGTTCTAATCTTGTGCAGAGGAGTAGATTTATAAATCGAATTCCAGCTTTTGTGGGCCATAGTCATCCCATTTGTATAAATCCTCTTTGCAATCAGACTGTTACAATGGAGCAGTTAAGGTGGCACAGCTTAAACAGAGCTTAAGTCACCCGACCATCCATTTGCGTGCCCCACTCTGTCCCGGGCTAAATTCAGTGAACTTATATGCTCACCTAACAGCCCCCAATAGCTTGTTTTATCCACAAAAATCCTGACAAATTGATGGCAGAACCCTATTTCGTTAATACATCTGCCACCCAGTGCACCCTCTGGCAGCTTGGCAAGGAACTAGTCCATTATGGTCTTCCAGAGTGACCCCAGCAGCGAGACCTTGCAATGAGTTAAGGATCCCTGCAGGCACCAGAGGGCAGGACTGCTGTGATTTGAGTTATCATAATGGTCATTCTGATTGGCTGTGAAGTGGCGAGCTCATGTGGGAATTGACACTGGGGAGTGATAGACCACTGGGCTGCTTGTCAGACTCAGATTGCTTTTGAGCTAGTTACTGAAGTCTGAGATATTATTGATCTTGCTTTATTTGCATGGACTAAATCTTGGTAATAAGTTTCTATTTAAGGCATCTTTTGTAATTTGAGGCATGGTAACGGTTGCTTTTTATATGAAAGGCGGAAATTTCAAAAACAATATTTTTACTGTAGAACATGTTAAATTATCATTTCACATGGCCTGCAAAAACTTGAATTTCCCTCTGAGGTTTTGCTTGTCGAAGGAATTGGTATTTGTAAAACCTGTTTTTTTTTTATATTGCCTTTACTTTATAATATCCTGGTTTCCCCGGTACATGTCAGACAATAGTATACTGTCAACTGGCCTTACCCCACTTTGACCCATGCTGACCTATGGGAAGAAAGCAACCATGACCTTTAACCTTGGCATGACCTCATTGTGTTGGGTCAGAGGGACCTGGGTAGTTGCGTGGCAGCAGCAGTGTGAGGAGTTCTGTATAGACTCATACATCACACACAGACGGGAATGGAAATAATGAAAGAACAGGGAATATGACCAATGGAGAAGGAAAACGGATATGGATACTGAAAGAGGCAACAGCACATCTAATGTTTGGCCCGACAGCTTCCAACCATTGTAATTCTTTTGTTCAGAAAATTTGGTTTTATTAAATTGAAAATGATTTGCATTATCTCATTCTTGTGTGTTTACCTTTTGGTTAATTAGATTATGTCCAAGAAACACTGCACATCATTTTCCCTGAGGGAAAATAGCCAGGTTCCTGTGCTAAGTGACATCATTGTAGTTATTTATACAGCATAATGAAATAATTCTCCTAAGGATTATTGCAATGGATAAGGGGATTTTGGAACCGGAGGAAATAAGCAAATTAATTAGTAGCTAGAGTTTCTTGTTGAAGAAGGCGTTGTTATAGGGAAAGAAGAAAGTCTAAGTGAAAGATGGCAATGTGGGGTAAAGAACACTTCTTGAAGTGCCGCAACTGAGAATCCAGGAGAAACTTGTGGGCTAGTTAATGCCACCATACAAACAACTGATATGCCTTGAATATTCAAGTATTAAAGGAGAATTAGAAAAAAAAATAATTTTGAAAGACAAACATAGATTCAGAAACTATGTCATTGTTTGAAATGCAGTACTTAAGAATTATATTATTTGCTTCCTTGTAGAGATTTCAGTAACTTTTTATGCACTCAGTAGAAATTCCTGCGGGAATGTGAATAGTGGAATATTTTGTACTAAAGAATCAATTCAGAAAATAATTTTGAGAGATAAACAGAACTAAAGAAGTTGTGTGAATGCTCAAAACTTTTGCACAAGTAGCATCCATATTATTTGCTTCATTTTGAAAGCTCCATCAACTTTTTGCTCTCAGTGGAAATTCATGGGGGAATTGGGACAATTGAGACAATTGTAATCAAAAGAAATGTGTATCACCCCATATATGGCTGCAGTGGGCGTAATGACTATGATTCAGTCTGATATCGCCAAGGGCATCAAGGTCTATAGCCACCATCCCCTGGTGAACCACAGACTGACTATTTGGGTTGGTAGAATTGAAGTCCTTTCTGCATACTTTGTCTGAGTGACTAAACTGTATTTAGTTGAAGGCATTTATAATCCTCTTGCTTCTACTAATTTCATTTTGAAGTCAATTTCTTTTTGTTCCTGAAGCCTCGCCCATGTTTCAGACTTAAGCATTACAGCTACCAGTTTGTACGGATAGGTAAAATTTCTGAATGATACAGCTACATTCATGGGACTGTTTACACTTTGCACAGATCATTAAATTACCAAGCAATTCCAGATTTTATTTACCAAACAAATATGGGGCCTGGGGAGGCTTAGTGACATGAGGCAAGTTATCATTCAAATGTTTTGAAAATCAACATCTGACACATTGTGGTCTTACAGGTGACAAGAGAAATGAGAACTTAAGAGATATGTGACATAGCCCCCCCCCCAACAATCCAGGATCCTGAGGTATATTGAAAGTTGACCTATGTTACTTAGAAATATTAGGAAATCTCTGGGTTTACATGCATTGTTTCTTTCATGGGGTATTTGCCTTTATGTCATAGCAGATACAAACGTTACTATAGAATAGTACTGTTAATTCCGTATTCAATGAGGGGGATGGAATACAATGTGGCCATATTCAATGGGTGTCCGCCATCTTGGATTTTCAACAGATCTGAGCAGTTTTTCTTTATTTAAAATATTTATTTATGCAAAATAACCCCTTAGGCCATGACATAAATGCAAATGTCCACTCAAGTGAATAATTTTGCACTGGTCATGGACATTTGCTTATTTAGTTAATTATATTACGTGTAGGGTATACTCCAGATCATTGTCCCTGCCGGAAAAGCCTATAGATACAGGCAACTCCTTTAATTAACATATTGTAACTATTTACACGATCTCCTGAGGGCAAGTTAAAGAAGAAGGACAGATAAGCAAAGTAATCTTTGGCTTGGTTTTGTTACTGATTAGCAAAGAATAAGGTCTATATTCAAAAATATGTCTTGTTTCCTGGCCAGAGGGTGGGATTTTTCAGATCCATGAGGGAGAGAGGGAAAATCCTTTATAGGAAAATATTTTTATTTGTTATGAACATTGTAAGTGAGGACGGTATGCATTTGCAGTCACTTTCTAAGATTTAGTGATCGGAAAACCTAGATTCTCATGCTGATGGACAAAAAAAATAAGATATTCCTTTAATCTTCTAGTAGTTGACTAATAAAGGCACATTCTGTTATAGGGGCGAATATCAGAAATAGACAGACATAGGTTCAAAAACATGCGATTCCTTGATATGTATACTACCATAAATTCCCTCGAATAAGCCGCCTCCCTCGTATAAGCCGCACCATGACTTTAGGATATGTTATAAGCTCCATCTGAGGCCTGACTTTTGGTGGTTTAGTATTGTTCCATAGTGCTAAATACCCTCGTATAAGCTGCACCTAGACTTTGGGCTAATCCTATTAGCCTAACTTTCATTTGGATTCTGGTATAAGCCGCAGCTTATTCGAGAGAATTAACGGTAGTAGGAATCATATTATTTGAACCTTTGCAAAAGCTCCATGAACTTTTTGCTCTAAGAAGAAATTCACGAGGGAATTGAGATAAATATTAGACATTTGTAATCAAAATAAAAGTGTATCACTCCATGTGGCTGCAGTGGGTGAAATGACTATTGATTCAGTCCGATATCTTCAAGGGTAATGAGGTCTACAGCCACCAGTCTATATTGAACACACCTCAACTTTTAGATTCATTCTGTCAAGTGTGTAAAATTTGGAAGAAAGGGGGTTCCCTAAGTATGCCATATATTGATTACATGGAAATTACAAAAAAAAGATTTCTCCACAAATTTGACCAGTCATTGATCGTGGATGTCTGTTGGTCTGTAGCCTATGTAGCGGGATCAATAGGTCCTATGGAACCTTGCCCCTGCAGCACCAAAAGGTGAGCTCTGACCAGTTTGTAGGGCAACATTTTTTATAACATAGGGTGATTCTGCAACCATAGTTATTGCTTCTTTTAGACTTTAAAACCTTCCTTGACCCTAAAACATTGGTTTATACAGCTCAATCATTGTGATACCTCATTCTGTTGTGGAGAAATAGAAGATGATTCATTTTTTAGTAATGGCTGAACAAATATGGCTGCCATGGTGAAACCAGCCCTACTCCTCATAGCATAATATTATTCTGTAACCCTGAAATTGAAGAAAATATATGATTTAGTAACGGTGGAGAAAATAAATTATGGCTGCCACGGCTATGATAATATCATATTCCGGTGGCTCCACCTCTCAAATTCATTGCACGGATGTAGAATACAAGCATGAGATGTTTCATGCTTTCATGTAAAAATTCACAATTCATCCAAAATTATGCACATTGCTGGGACTATAGATGTAGGGAGGCCAACCCTCGCCACCATATGTGTCCCAGTGCTAAAAACCTCAACTTTACAAATGCTCTGGACTGTCCTAAATGGATGTAGGGTACACTATATCATATCAGTAGTACAGGAGGGATCTAAATCTTGATGAACATATCAAATTACATTTCATTTAATTAAAAGGGTCACTTTAGATAGGGAAACGATTGATGACACTCACATTTTTCTGACCTGGGTACTTTTTCTGGTAGGATAAAGGTGTAACTAGCTAACTATTTTTGGCAAATTTGTGGGCAAGGGGTGTATTTGTAGTGGCTTGCCAAAATATTTATGTTCCTGAGACATTGGTAGAGCTATAGATCTATAGTATTGTTAGAAGATCTGGGATATTAATGGCATATGTATGCAATAGGGGTTAGCACCTACTTACCCCTGACAACCAAAATGAGACAGCCGATTGCCTATATTTGACTTTTCGACAGGGGTGATTTAATAGTCTAGAAATATTTTTTGAAAAATGTTGATAAATCAATCAAAATAGATAGAAACAAATTAGATGTGGCTTGTGCTAGATTTCATCTTTTCCACACCACTCTCACAATGCATTCAGTGAATTATTTAGAATTATGTTATCCTGCATACTGCCTACTATATGTTGGAAGACAATATCGTTCATTGATGCATAATATGACCTATCTTTATTGCGTAGAGGCAGCATGAGGAATAAAAGTAACCATGGCTTACTGACGCAGGTTAAATACATGCAGCAGTAGGAGCCTTTAGCAGTTTAAAAAATCTGCGCTACGCAAAGATGTGGTTAAGCCTATCTACTTGCGAGCAGAGTAATTTAGATAATTGGGCTGAGATGCATGATATGTGAAAGGGTAAAAGTTAATGGGGCTCATTTTGTTGACAAGTGCTGTAGGCTCTCCTGATATACGTGTCACCCACTCAGTGACAGTTGACTAAAAGTAGAAATATCGGCAATTTGTGTTTCTACATCTTGATCTTGAAAAACGAGGCGACCCGGCCGGGATTCGATCCGCGGACCTCTCACGGCTGAGCGCAACGTGCTAACCGCTTCTCCTCCATTCATTGCGTCTCGCTGTTATGTTTGTGTATAATACACCTCGTCGCCCGGCAGTGGACAGCGACAGCGCACACGGCTTTGTATCATATCCAGACATGGTTCGAACCGGGCGTTTCTCGTCAGTCCCTGTGGCGCAGTGCATAGGGAGTCGGATTAGGGATCTGAGACTGGAGGTTCAAGCCCTGCCCAGGTCATAAGATTCCGTGGGTTTTAACATGTAACATATGACATGGAAGGACATGAGAGGTGTGTGGTTATCCATGGATAACCGCATGGGGTGCGGGTTATCCATGGATAACTGCACACCTTCCAAAATTGATGTTACAGCCTATAGGGTGTGCAATATCGACAGATATGTGGATGGGAATAGCCACCAAAAAGCACTGTGTAACCCAGAAATCGTGGTATAAGGGGTGATATGAACACATCACCAAATAAGCAGTTTGCAGGCTGCTAATAACTAGGCTAGGATGTGTGTCTCTTAACATGTCTCTGTCTCTGTTTTTCTGTCTTTCCATCCATGTCTGTGGCACTCCTTTTTTTTGCCTGTCTGTCTCTGTCCCGGTGTCTCCTATCTCCCTCTCTTTTCCTCCCTCACACCCACTGTTGTTTTAGGTTGTAGGTTACAGGTCTAAGGATCCTAAGAAATATTGGCCAGAAGGATGGCAGCTATCTGTAGATTAGTAACACCTTCAATGAATGCCTTTATCTTTGAAATGGCTTCTTCTTTAGGGATAAGGATGATAGATTTTCCATCCCCTGGTTAATCACAGAGTTACATGGTTTCGGTGTTAAGGCCATTAAGGTTTTGTTCTGGTACTTTGCGCCTGTGACTAAACTTTATTTAGTAGGAACAATTTATAATGCTCCTGCATCTACGAATTACATATTGAATTCAATGCCTTATTTTGGTCTGCATGGGACATGTTTCAAAATGCATCAAGCCCAACTTAGAGAAGAGAGTTATTGGTGAATGATTTGCATGTGTGGGTATACTTTTTACAGTTATGTTCATTGAATGTTCTAATGTTGTGGGGAAAATAATTTGCAGCTATAGTCTCCCGATTTGAATAAATCCTCTTTGCAATCAGATTGTTACAATGGAGCAGTTGAGGTGGCACAGCTTAAACAAAGCTCAGGTCACCCGACCATCCATTTGCGTGCCCCACTCTGTCCCGGGCTACATTCAGCTCACCTAACAGCCCCCAATAGCTTGTTTTATCCACAAAAATCCTGACAAATTGACGGTGGTACGCCATTTTGTTAATAGGTCTTGCCCAGTGCACCCTCTGGCAAATCAGTTAGGAACCAGTCCATTATGGTCTCCAGCAGCGGGACCTTCCCATGAGTTAAGGATCCCTGCACGCACCAGAGGGCAGGACTGCTGTGATTTGAGTTGTCATAATGGTCATTCTGATTGGCTGTGAAGTGGCGAGCACATGTGGGAATTAAAACTAGGGAGGGATAGACCACTGGGCTGCTTGTCAGATTCAGATTGCTTTTGAGCCAGCTACTAAAGTCTAAGTTATTATTGATCTTGCTGCATTTGAATGGACCCAACCTTGCTTAGAAATTATTATTTAAGGCATTGTATTCCAAGTAATACCAGTATTTCTTTACTGTGGAGCATGTTTAATGATCATTCCACATTGTCCACAGTGGAGGTAGAGCAATGGGCCCTGTGAGGGTCGCTTTCCCCCCCCCCCCCAATTCTTGAGTTGTACTGATAGATTTGATAGAATAGTGGGCAGTACCAAAATTAACACAGCTCATCACCTACACTTTTTTCAGCTGCTCCACCTTTGCTTTCCAATAATGGAGACCATAAAATGATTACCAATTAAATTATAGTTATGCAAGAGTCATTATGTGTGTGCATCACCCCACATGCTCTCCTCATCAGGCAACAATTACTGATAGTCTGGTATTTGAATTCCATGAAACCTTCCAGCAAAAACAAGACCAATCCTAAGAAATAAGATATTTTATGGATCTGTATTTTACATTATCAGGAATGTATTTTGGAAGATGTGGGTTTGGGAAAAGGAAGAGAAATCCTTGAATTTCCTTCTAATGTCTTAAAAGTCAGGGGAGTTGGTATTTTGTATTAAATGATTGTTTTTCTATGTTGCCTTTACTCTAGAATATCCCAGTTCCCTGGTGCATGCCATATAATTGTTAACTGTCAAATATTCTTACCCCACTTTAACCTGTTCTGACCTCTGGGAAGACAGTAGCCATGACCTATGACCCTGACATGACCTCATTGTGTTGGGTCAGAGTGACCTGGGTAGTTGTGTGGGTGGTGCAATGTAAGGAATTCTGTATAGACTCATACAGCACACACATATACGGGCAGCATGACACCTTTAACAGTCTGCCTCAGACTGACCAATATGGCATCAAATATCCCCTGGAAAAGATATAAGGAAAGAGCATGATATTTAATGACCAATAGAAAATAGATATGGATACTGAGAGAGACAACAACTCATTTGACTTTTTCTTTTCTTCAGGGAAATGACCCCCATGGCTCCACTGTTCCTGGGGTGGATAAGGTTACATTTAGCTTTCCTAAGAAACCCCAGCGTTTTGTAAATGTTAAACTTAGAGGGAAATGAAATGAATTTTCCCGAAGTAGTTATTTTGTTGATAAAATTTGGTTCTGGCGTATTGACAGTGATTTGCATTATCTCATCCTAGTAGCATTTGGCCTTTAGTTCATTAGATTATGATAAAGATGAACTCCAAATAATTCTCCCTGAGAGAAAAGCGACAGGTGCATGCTCTAATTGCCATAATTGTAGTTATTTATACATTGTATTGAAGTAATTCTCCTCAGGATAATTGCAATGGAGAACAAGATTGTTGGAGCAGGGGAAATAAGCAAATTAATTAGCTACACTGAGAAAATATTCTTACTCACATGAGTCTGTATCCCGACTCAGGCAATGTCGCCAAAATGAGTAAGATTTGAGACTCAGCCTGATCCTGAGGTGATACTCTGGTAGATCCTGAGGCTGATCCTTGGATAATACTCTGGCTCTGCCTGAGTATCATACAAGGGTCAGGTTGAGTCTCAAATGATACTCATCTTGGCGACATTGCCTGAGTCTGGATCCAGTGAGTTAGAATATTTTCTCAGTGTAGAGTTTCTTGTTGAAGTAGGCATTGTTATAAGGAAAGAAGAAAGTTTAAATGAAGATGGCTTGTTGGGTCCTTTAGGAGAAGGCTATACAGGCCTCTCCTATAATTGACATCATTGTCGTTATTTAAGCGACATTATGTCTCGAGGATAACGTTAATGCAGAGTGGAAATAAGCAAAGTAATTAGTGGCTTAGTTTTCTTGTTGATTAGGAAAGAATGCATTGTGATAAGGAAAGAATAAGGTGGCACCTCTTGAAGCAGTCTAAATCAGGATAATAAAATAGAGATTTGAGCAAAGATAGATGAAGCTTGAATCGAGTTACACTTACATGCAAATAACCAATCTGCCTTTAATCTTCAAGAAGTAGACTAAAAAAGGAATACTTATTATATGGGAGTTTTTTCAGAAATAGTTTTGAAAGAAGTTTTATAGAAGGATTAATATCATTTGCATCTTTGCAAATGTTTCACGACCTTTGTACTTTCAGTAGAGGATCAGGAGGGAATCTGGAGAAATGAGACATTTGTAATCAGAAGAAAAATGTATCACCCCGTGTGGCTGCAGTGGGCGTTATGACTATTGATTCAGTCTGATAGCTCCACATGTATTGAGGTCCACAGTAACCAGTCTATATTGAACCCACTTCAACTTTCAGATCTATTCCTTCAAATATCCCTAAGATGGTGGTTATGCATTCGAATGCCTCCTGTTGGTTAAGGTGCCAAAGGCTGCTTATAACAGATTTTGAAGGTGTTTGTGGGACTGACAAAGGTGATCTATATAATATGTCTAAGGTTTATAGGACTGCATTGCATCTTCTTTCTAATCCTTATTTGCTTGAAAGGCTGACAGAGGTTCCTAGCTGTCAGTGAGTCTGCCTTGAGCTATTTTTAGAACATCTCCTAGCTTTTGGCCACGTTTCCTAAGGAATAAACCTTTTTACTGTTTTCATTTAAAAAACGCACCTACTATCCAATAGATAGCAGATTGACTTCAACATTTCATTTTATCCCATAAAAAGTTGAAAATCAAACATTACTTTGATAATTTTCCCCAATTATGGTTTTTGTAATTTGACAGATGACATATGCAAAATGAAGTCATCTCTGTGTAGAAAGACAATTCGCGTCCTGATTAATTTGACAGGAAACTGAAGTACTGCCACCTTTAGTACACCAAGAGCTGCATGAGGCTCGTTTGTCATGAGACCGAAACGCATCATGGCTCTCAATATATGCTTCAAAGAAAAGACCACCCTTTTTCCATGTTGATTTATTTTGGTAGTATTTGTGCTGACAGACAAGATTTTGGCATTCCTACTAAAATATGCATTACTATAAGGGAGAGCAGCGGCCCTTTCTGCTGTATTGGATGATGTCACAATGGACCAAATGCAGCAGGTACTGCATTGAATATGTATGGAGGCTGTTGTAAAACATGTATATAAATAAAATACTGAAGTGCACAACCTTATGATATCATTTAGAAGCACTCGCCTGGGTCATTCAATGCCATCTATCAAAGATTGAGAACAGCCATGGTCCAAAGAAAGATAAGGAGAGCAGGTTGCTGTAGTCTAGTAGTACTGTGCAGTCATATTTCTGCTGCATTTTGGTCAATTGTGACGTCATACAATGCAGCTGATAGGCCTGCTGCTCCCCCTAATGGTGATGCATATTTTGGTAAGTATGCCAAAATCTTGTTTATTAAGACTACCAAAAATAAAACAACGGACGGTCTTTTCTTTTCATTGATGCCTTATATAACTTATATCCATTACACGGAGGCAGCATGAGGAGTAGAAATAACCATGGCCTACTCACTCAGCTTACATATAAAATTATGCAACAGTTGAACCAGTGGTGGATCCAGCATTTTGAAAAGAAGGGGGCGCGCCCCTTTTTTAAGGCCAAAATGTTGGCTAAATTTGGAGGTCAACTATTAGCAAAAAGGAGGGGCATGCGCCCCCACATTCCCCATCTAAAACTGCCACTGCAATTATAGTCGACCTAAGGCTGGAGAATTTTAAGATACTTTGCAGTCCCTAAGGATGATGATCAGCCTTCTCTACTTGCGAGTATAGCAATATAGATAATTGGGCTGAGATGCATGACATGTGAAACGGTAAAATTTAATGGGGCTTATTTTGTCGACAAGTGCTGTAGGCATTCTTCACATATGTGTCACGCACTCAGTGACAGTTGATACTGTTGTCTAAGAGTAGATATATAAATCGGCGACTTGTTTTTGTACATCTTGACATCTTGGCTGCAAAGTATTATGGCATATCCTGATGGTACAATAGACCTGTCACGTAGTTGTACAATAGACCTGTCACGTAGTTGTACTAACCAAACTATTTCTGGCCAGACCATCAACTTAATTGGGGATCAAACAACACATCCTAGACTACCCTCTCGCCTCAGCTGACCACAGCCACATGGTCCCAGGCACCCTGTGGGGAGCAGGCGTAATTTCACTCCATATCATACACCAGATCCCTCTATGAATGCATGACTATCAGATCATTGGAAACTCATATCCTTGTGATAATCAAATAATTTGGTAGCAGTGACACCATGATACTTCTAGGTAGATTTCAGAGGTCCTTTACAAATATTGGGTTCCTCTTCTTCATGTCATAGGCTATAAACAGTGTTTAATTTTAGCTGAATCTACCCCTTAGACATCAGGCATGACCACAACCAGGGCTGTTTGATCCCCACTCAATGGCCAATCACCCATGAATAGAACTATGCACAACCCTTATTGTTTACTGCATATATCCTATGAATGCCAAACTACAATGCCATGCTAACCAGTGCCTAAGGTGCATGTGGGAGGATATAAACAGGTCACCAAACAAGCAGTTTGCAGTATGCTATTAATATCTAGGCTAGGTTGTCTGTCTCTTAATATCCCTTTCAAGCAATCCTGTCTCTCCATCTGTGCCTGTGGCACTATTTCTTTTTTTCTGTCTTGTCTCCTCCCTCCCCCTTTTTCCTCTCTCACACCCACTGTTGTTTTAGGTTATCAGTGACAGCATTAAGGATCATAAAGCATATTAGCTTCAGATATTTGGCCAGGAAGATGGCAGCTATCTGGATTTCTGTATAGATTAATGACATGTTCAGCGGATGCCTTTAACTTTTAAATTGCTTCTTCCATTATCTGTATTCTACTCAAAAAGAGAAATAATGCAGAAGGATGGAGATTAGAACCACAATTAGAACACCGTTTTCCACATCAGAATGAGTTCAATAAATCTTGATTTTTCTCAACACGTTTCATTAATCTTTATTCCCAATCCAGTGTTATTTCAATTGTGATTACTCATCTAGAGAGAAGTGAAGATCATTAGGAGTAACGTTATGTGTTGGTACTTTGCCTATACTGTATTTAGTGTGAGCAGTTTACAAGGGTCCTGCATTTACTAATCACATTTTGAATTCAATGCCTTATTTTGTTCAGCATCAAACATGTTACAAGCCCAACTGAGACAACGGCATTGATACATTGGTGATCAACCAGTTTGCCAGTAAACCTTTTTAGATAATACTTTTAAAATCATGGGATGTTCTGAAGTTGTGCAGCCCAGTAGATTATCAAACTTTTGTGTTGAAACTATTTTGCAGATATTCTCCCCATTTGAATAAATCACCTTTTCAATCAGATTGTTACAATGGCGCGGTTAAGGTGGCACAGCTTAAACAGACCTTAGGTCACTCACCCGTCTATTTAAGCATCCCACTCTGCCCCTGGCTAGATTCACTGGGCTCATTTAACATCCAGCAATTGCTTGTTTTATCTGCAGAAATCCTGACAAAGTGATGACTAGACACCATTCTTCTAATAGGTCTGCCATCCAATGCACCCTCTGGCAGCTTGGCTAGGAACTAGTCCATTATGGTCTCCCAGAGTGACCCCAGCAGCGAGACCTTGCAATGAGTTAAGGATCCCTGCAGGCACCAGAGGGCAGGACTGCTGTGATTTGAGTTATCATAATGGTCATTCCGATTGGCTGTGAAGTGGCGAGCCCATGTGGGAATTGACACTGGGGAGTGATAGGCCACTGGGCTGCTTGTCAGATTCAGATTGCTTTTAAGCCAGTTACTAAACTTATCATTGATTTTGTTTCATTTGTATGGACTATTCTAGTGACTGTGTTCCAGGTAATAACAATATTTTTATGGTGGAGCATGTATTTTTATCCTTCAACATGCTCCACAGTGGCGGCAGAGCTATGGGACATGTAGGAGATCCATCCTGCGCCCAGTTTCTTATCTATTGGCAATATGTTTTAGTGGGAAGTACAAAAGGCTCGTCACCTACACTTTTTCATCTGCTTCACCTTTGCTTTCAAATAACATACACTATTAAATGATTGAAACCTTTCCAGTAAAACTAGACCAATCCTAACTACAGGTAATCTAATATTTCATGGATTTTGTATTTTACTTTATTAGGATTACAATGAGTGAAGGTATGATGGAAGATATAGATGTTCTTGGGTTCAGAAAAAGAAGACAAATCCTTGAATTCCCCTCTGACGTCTTAAACATCAGCAGGATTGGTATTTTGTATTATCCTTAAGAAGATCAGTTAAACTGATTGAAACGTCACCTTACTACAAACACTGCTCTCCAACATCTTGATGTTATAAATCCTTAATGAATGTTCAACAAGAATTGAAACCATCTTGTCTGGTTTTCTGTGATATCATGATAAGATATTTTGTATTCTGTAAAAAGTATTTTTCTTATGTTTTTTTTACTATGCTTTTACTCTAGAATATCCCAGTTCCCCAGTACATTCCATATAATGGTTTACTGTCAACTGGTCTTACCCCACTTTGACCCATGCTGACCTCAGGGAAGACAGAAGCTATGACCTTTGCCCCTCAAGTGACCTCATTGTGTTGGGTCAGAGAGACCTGGGTAGTAGCGGGTAGTAGCGTAGGAGGGTCAGTGCATAGGGTTCTGCTAAAACTCGTACATCACACACAGACATAAGCAGCATGACATTTTAAATGGTTTGCCTCAAACTGCCCAATATGGCATGTCATGAGCCTGGAAAGAAAATAATGAAATAGCAGCGGCTTTAAAGACATGATGAATGACCATGGAAGTGAAGGGAAAATAGATCCAAAGATCAATGGGATCCTTTAAGTGAAGTAGTGATTGAAATACAGAAAGTAATGACCAGCAAGCATATAGGGGAAAGAGAGTATTTTAACGGAGGCCCAAAGTTGGAAAACTAATGTGGTTTTCAGTGTGCCATATATCAACTGTTTATGTTATAACCAACAATCTGGTTGCTTGGAATCTAGAATCTATTTGGATTTTCTAGGGGTCAGTGTATAGATATTTACTATAAATCATAAAATCATTTTACTTTAAGAAAGGAAAAAAGGCTTTATGCTTCATCCATATATGTGGATCAACACAGAAATTGTTTTGAATAGAAAGGAACTATCTATGTATTATGGCAGCAGAGTGATTTCAAGCATCACAAACCATTTTGTTCTTTTCAGATTCTTCATGTATAAGAATGTTAATTGCCTTTGCATCCATAACTGTGCATATAAGGCACACCCCGTGTATAAGATGCATTCCGGGCTGAAGGAACGGCTACTTGTATAAGGCGCGCTTAGGGCTTTAGAGAATGTTTTAATCATCTACAATACACCATCAATCCCTCCTCAAAGGGCGCACCTCCATGATGGGCAATCCCATTACCTGCACTGGTGCTAAATCCTAGCATGTAAGCTTTGCCTAAGGTAGCACAGTATGTTGTATTTCAAAGAAGTTTTTAATGATATCATGTTTGTCCACACAGAGATTTCCGGCGTAACATCATGGTGGAACACAGTACTGTGAAGATTCCAGATGACGTACCCCGTGACAGTCAGGACGTCTACGATACCATCCAGTGGACAGCCAAACTCGACAAGTTATTCCGGGAGAACCGTGACAAGGACTCCAACCTAAGGTGATTAGTTGTTCTTAATGTATAAACTATTAAATCTGCCTTAAGCCGCCTGATTTGACACTGCTTCTTTGTATGCCATCTACTGAATTATCCCTATTTATTGAGATTATGTTCAGTTGTACATCATCAGTAGATACATGATCCAATCCTTTCTGTAGTCAGTATTGTATTGAGATTTCTGAGGTTGATTGCAAGAGAAATTGCAAGAAACTAAAATCAACAACCTGGCAAAAATACACAGTAATACATTTCATACCTGCTTAGTAAACCGTAAACTTTTATGTCTAATGACCTCAGCCGTTCAGGTCCCGAAAGCAACCAAGCCCAGGTTGCTTTAAAGGCCCTTTACGCTGAGGGCTTTCTTTAGGGGGCAAAGCCATATGGGACTCTATGGCCCTTCAGAGGCAGGGGGCTGGCCCCTTAAGGCTCTTGTTTTATGTCCATCAGCAGGAGAGGTGGCAGGGCCTTATGAAGGGGTCTGGGTGGTGGATGGTGGGGAGGTTGGGTATACACTTGTCAGGGTCATGATCAGCTCCGGTAGTAAGGCCTAGGTAGCCATTTTATTAGCTGAACATAGTTAGCATGTATTACATCTTAGTACTATGTCATTACAGCAATGCTGTACCTTCCATCAACCTGTGATAAAGCTGAAATTCTTAATTCCCTTTGTAAATGTTTGTTGCCTAGTTCCAATAATGCTGAGAAACATTTGTGTAACTAATAGGAGGTAATGAAAGATTTCATGGAAATTTACCCTAAAACCATGCTTATGAGACACCACTTATATATAAATGAGGTGGACCCCTGGTGCACCTTAAATACGATGGCAGGGAGAGCTTTCTGAAAATATTCTCAAGGCTCCCCACTTCTGTAGAATGATATAATAGGGTATTGGGAGTCTATCCTACTCGAAGGGTTTTGAATTTGAAATTCTTTAAGAGACAACAAGACAACAAGAAGTATAAATATTTTCCACTACACCCGAAAATTATTGGTGTTTCCTATATGTGGGGTGCGCCATACACTGAAAACATGGAAGATCTGAAACTAGTCAGCGGTGACCACTTTAGGTCCTCAAGTTGACAATACCTAAAACTACAACTTTAGGTAGTCAAAATGACGACTTTAGGTTGTCATCCTGACGACCTGAGTCATCAATATGACGACTCTGTACTGTCAGTATTGTCATCCAGACGACTCAGGTCATCAGGATGACGACCTACAGTCGTCATTTTGACCAACTAAAGTTGTAGTTTTAGGTATCGTCAACTTGAGGACCTAAAGTGGTCACCGCTGACTAGTTTCGGATCTTCCATGTTTTCAGTGTATAAGCAGGGTCTAACTGCGGCCTTGGCCAGTGATCCCCGGTCCAACCCGACACACAGGCGGTGCGTTCGGGCAGCGGTTTTCAAAGGATATCTATTGCATTATGGGTAGGGGTGACCTCAAACGCTAACTACACAACCTTAGCTTGTTCCCTCCACCCCCTTCCACCCCAGCCAGGTCTGGCTAGGTACCAGCCCTTATCTATGCTTGGAAGTGTAGTAAGTTGACTTGGGGATCAACATTGACCCACATGGAGCAGACCAATAGGGGGTGGCCTTACAAACCAGCATTGATCCCTCGGCCGTACTCCGAACGCACCGAGGGAGTGATCAGTGTTCTACCATAGCCTTTCAAGACCCGCCCCCCCCCCCATTGTTAAAATAAATCTAATGCCAGTCCTGTAAAACAATACAAATATGACAAACTAGTGGCCCAAGACTGAGTCCAGTGTAAGGCTGGTCTGGTATGGGGTTGTTTACTTGCACTCCTGCATGTAGAAGTACTACTACTAGTACTTGGACTAGGCTATTACAAATGTTTCATTCCCTGTTAGTAAGAAGGATTGGATAGCACCCCTTCATAAGTACTATATAACTCAATCATCCTTCTTTTAGAATTAGATAAATTTCATTTATACACTAAACAGGGAGATTAGACTTTAAGAGTAGGCCTAGAACTGGGCAGTGATCCAGCAGATCACCTGCCCAGTGCCTCATTCTGGTTAACATAGGGTTCAATGGGATCAACCTGCCCAGCTCCACACAGCTATGGTAGAACATAAATTACTGTGAACCAAGCTCTATTCCTGAATTATACTTGAATGTATACTTATAGTGCTTGTGGATACCAGGACCTTTACCAATCCATGAACTGTAACTACAGGAACTGAGAGTATGGCACTGGTTGGTCTGGTCAATGGGCTTCTCGACTAAGTGTGAAGAACTGAGATTGGCATCTAGATCTAGTTGAATAGATTAGTTGATAGAGGAACTAGGAAGGTGGGTAGAGAGTTGGAGAGAAGTGTGGAAGATGGATGGAGTGTATGCCTTTCTTAATTTATGGTGACACCTTAGGAGAAAGGAAACAAGCTTGATTCTTTCAAATAATGGTGGGTTAAAGTTAAACCAGTGCCCATTTCACAATCAAGGTATTTCACACTTTGGACAGATCATATAGGAAGAATTAGTTGGTCATTATGATGGGTTAAATAATGCTTAAAAGATGTAGAACATACATTAAATTTTCTATTATATATCAATGCAATCTTTAGTAGCCTACTTTTGGTTCTCACTTAGTCTTACTGAGGGTTATCTAACGAGGCTGAGCCAAGTCAGAGGCAGAGTCAACTGACGTAACCGACAGTCAGACCAATTTAAATATACTGTTACATTTACCTTAGTTGTATTACTGATATATATGCATGATTATATTTCCTTTGCATACAGCATATAATCACGATTTAAGCATAGTTACCTTGTGGTTCAAATGGTCATAAAATACAGGATGCGATTATGGTTTGAAGGTGTGCAAGATGAGTATCAGTATTCGACTTGAGATAAAGACCATATAATTCGTTTGCTTCTTGGAATGCAACTATGCTTTCCTGCACCCCTCTGCCCCTACCCACCCAATCAGCTTTCTAAAACCCTTAAGTCTTGAAGGGCCGCTGATGCATCGATGCATCATGCCCATTAGTCGTCATGATACACCAATGAAGTGCTGGCGAGACTGCTCACCAGCACTTCGATGCCAATGGATTTCTCACCTAATGTAATCCAATGAAATTAGAAAAAGAATATGTCAGTGTAAATGGCCAAAGGGCATCACAGAATACACGCTTTTATATACATCTAGTTGGTCCAATCATCCTGAATGTGAAAGTCAGAGCGATCATCTCCTAACTTTGCGTTGGTCAGCACCTTACCATACTCTGAGTAAACCTCCCAAGGGCCGCTTTTACTACCTTACCCTGCTTCTGGAATATTAACAACTGCTGTAGTACCTATTTTCTCTTTTACTATTAACAATCTATAACATCTTCATTTAAACTCTGTGCTATCGCTTCATGTCGTTGTCTACTTTTTATTTTTCCCACATCCTGGCAGACGGAGAGGAGAATATGCACCAAGGTAACCGCTGTAATGTAACAATCCGTAGTTTAATGTCAACCTTTTATGGATTAGCCTGTGTTGTCCTAGTTTTAATTAACCCTTAAAGTGCCGCTGATACATTAATGCATCATGCCCATTGGTCGTCATGATGCATGAATGCAGCCCTGGGGAGCAAATTACCCGGGCTACATTAAATCATTATGCCAACCCAACAGAGTTGACACCGTCCCGGAGGGTCGGTATGATGTTCCAATGAAGTGCTGCCAAGCAGTCTTACCGGCACTTCGTTAGTGCATCATGATAACCAATGGACATGATACACTCCTGCATCAAAAGCCCTTAAAGGATCATAACTTTCAGTTCACCAGTAGAACCCCAGACTAGTATTTCTTATGAATTGGGGATCACCATCACATAGTCATGAATATATTCTAGGATCTGCCCCTGGTAATCTATCCTATTATGGAGAAAATTGGATCCACTTCCTCTCACAGAAATTACTCGATGGTCAGGTTTTGGTAGGAGAACAGGCTACCTTTATCATACAAAATTTACCACTGGATATTATCCTCATTGTAAATTGTAGTGACGCATGTGTAGAGCAGAGTCCCTGTCAGTTTAGATGTTGTACCCAATGAATATATACAAAAAGCATACAACCATGGAATATGTAGGATATTCTGTTTCTGTGTGAATTCTACCTGGATGCCCTGTGACAAGACAACGCTAAAAACAGTATAAGCTAAATATAATGTATAACCAGGACAATATTTCATAGGGCATTGTCATTTTAACCCTTTAAATGCTGCTGATGCATTAATGCATCATGCCCATTGGTCGCCATGATGCACCTATGAAGTGCTGGTGAGCAGTCTTGCTTGCACTTTATTGGTGCATCATGACGGCCAATGGGCATGATGCACTCCTGCCTGCATCAGGGACCTTGAAAGGGTTAATGCATATTGTAATGTTGATTCTCACCATGCGGCAACCTTCTGATGAATGAGCTCATGGTTGGTGAGTTTGTCGTAGATGAGTTTGAAGGTATACATTTTTGTAGTTAACTCTCATTTAATCTGCGGCACTGTAAGAAATAATTGTCCTATTTACCAGGTATACTCGTAAAACTGAAAAGGAAACTACCACAAATTTTGTATGGCAGGGAACCAGTGTAGTTTTCACAAGATGGCAGTACAGTGGTACATGAATGTACAATGGATCTCTGTGAAAATAACGACGGATCTCTGGCAATTTTGGGACGAAAATTCTGTCGATATTTTGATGATATTTCTTTACAGTCTACTCCCCGCTTTTCTTCATTACTCATTTGCTGCCAAAGCATCCCCAGTGCTGCCACCATTTCTTATACGCGCAATTTTCATCTGACACTGTTAATTCTTCTGTACAGAGTTTAATCAGTTCTATTTTGTAAGTAGGTAGACCAAGAAATTGAAAAAGAAAATAAACAATTGTCAAACTTGACTCCGTACTGCATTATCTGGTACCCAACCCAGGACTATCCCATCAGGAATAGAGTAAAGGACTGCAGTTGGTTCTGAGGAAGAAGTAGCATGACTACCCTGACCATATTGATGGGTGAGAATCTTGCTGGCGACTGAGCGTCTTATGACTGGGGTATTATAAGGATGGATCACTTCGGTAGGAAGGTGCTCAGCACAGTGTCAGACAGGCTTCAAAGTTTCCGGTCATGTTCTTAATACATGGTACACCTCTTCCATCACACTGAGCAGCAAGAGGTGGTCAGGGTTTATGTATACTAGGTTTGAAAACACCAGGGATACTGCTAAATCACGCAGTTTTTGATTTATATATCAATGCAACCAGTTGTAAAACGTGTTAGCCTGACCATCTATGAGCTTACAATCACCATTTCCTGTTCAATTGAAGATATATGGAGTTTTGGTAACAATGGTGAGGGATTTCCCTGCCCAAGCCAGAATTGTTTAAGATATTACTTTGTAAGTTGTACCAGGTATCAAAAGCCATAACCTACCTTTATTCCCTTATAATGGGGCAGTAAAAGCCACAGCTTCCAAAGGCAAATACCCAAACCAACTCTGAGTGCCTTCCTTTCCAAAGAGAATGGAGTAAAAGAGGACAGTTTATTCCAGAATTGAAGGAGTGGAGCTACACTGACCATATTGATCAGTGTGAGTCTCAGACTGAGCGTCTTATGACTGGGATATTATACGGATGAATGGCACAGGAAGGGGCTGAACACAAGCAGCATTAGTGTCAGGGCAGGCTTCAAAGTTTCCTCTTATGGTGTTAATACACACCTCTCTCCTCACACTGAGCAGCATGGGCGTGGACTGGTTACCAGGTTTAGTCTGTGTAGGTGTTATCCATATGCTATAGAAAGGTGAGAAACTAAAGGGAACAGGTGAGTGGTGACTTTGCCAAAGTAACCCCTCACCTCCATAATCAAGGTCTGTGCATAGCAAATAAAGGCACCAGAGGGCAGCACTGCTCCCTTTAGTTTCTCACCCTTCTATAGCATATGGATAACACCTACACAGACTAAATCTGGTAACCAGTCCACGCCCATGCTGAGCAGTATGATGTGTCGATGGTTTATGTAGTAGATTTGAAAACATGGGGTTTACCGATGCTGCTGCTACAGAGAGGGTTTTTGATTTATATGATGTAACCAAAGGTTAACCTTGTTTATCTATTAGTATGTTTACAGTCACCAACTCCTCTTTAGTGAAAAAGCGCACTAGTTTAACTACTAGAGTGGTTGGTTTAAGTGCTCCAGTTCCTACAGATTCCAATGTAGCTCTACGCAGGGCCCGTATTTAAGAACAAGTCTTATTTAAGTATCAAATGATAACATACTATTTAATTCTAATATTACTGTGCCCCCGGTACTTATTCAAGACGTGGGCTCATTAAAAGATAGGTGCTTTCATGGGTCAATACTGTAACTTCTAAACTCCCATTTATCCCACAGTATGAGGGTTCTGTCCGTTCCAGGAAGGATAACCTTTAAAAGCAGTAAGGTGCTAAGAGTTTTTGAAACTTGAAGCACGGACATAACAAATATCCCCTGTTTATTATGAGGGTATCGTCACCAAATACAGTAGAAGCTTTCCATAAGGAAAAATACCAAGTACTTGTCACATTTCCCATTAAATGAATTTATCCCATCTGTAATGGAATTCTTGAGTTGGGTGTACCCCCCAGTTTGGATATTTGGAAACGCCCTATATTGTAGTTTATTCTGAACAGCACCCCCTCCCGCATTTCCAAAGGTAGGGAGGTTGTTAAAAGAAAAGACCAGCCTATTTTCATGTCACTTTATTTCAATGGTATTTGTGCTAATCAGAATGCGTTTGGCATATATAGTGAAATAAGCAGCACTCTAAGGGAGAGAAGGAGGCTTCTCTGCCGCATTGAATGATGTCACAATTAACCAAATGCAGCAGGTGTTACATTGATTAAGTATTGGCACTTCTGGAAAACATGTTATCAAATAAAATAATGCCCGATCTCCATCATGATATTATACAGGATCACTGTGCAGGGTTATTCCCTATTTATTGACAAAAGATATAAACAATCAGTTGAACACAAAACCTGAGATAGGCATTTATTTGTACACTTATAGTTCTGTACAGTCAATATTGTTTTCCATTTGGTCCACCATGAAGTCATATAATGCATCAGAAAGGTCTCCTGCTCTCCCTTAGGGTAGTGCATACGGTGCTATGTATATCAGAATTTTTTATTTAACACAAAGTCCAGTCAAAAAAGTCAACATGGAAAGAGGGTGGCATTTTCCTTTAATTAAGTTTTAATAGTTCAGATTGTGCACAAGTTTCCTTCAATTAGGTTAAGGTGTCAGCTTCTGAAGGTCGCCTGCTTCTTACTATACCACCATATCTTAAAGGCTTTGTATCTTATATCAGGTATCAAAAACCCTTGAATTTAAATCTCCAGACCCACCCTCCTCCTTTGCTCATACCTCATATATGCCTCTTAGGTACTGCAGTTAATACCTAATGCAAAGCTGAGTGCCCCCCTCCCCCACCGCCCCCCCCCCTCTTCACAGTTATGGCATGAAGGACAGCTAGTTTTGAGGCTGAAGGAGCGTGGCTGTACACCATTGATCATTATTAGTCTCACAGACCGAATGTCTTATGACTGGGCTATTAAAGGATGGATGACTGAAGGAGGAAGGGGCTGAACACTAACAGCATTAGTGTCATGGAGGCTTCAAAACCTCCGCTTATGCTGTGAATATGTGGCGGACCTCTTCCGTCACACTGCACATAAAGGCGTAGTGAAGCTTTACGTGGTGGGTCTGAAAATAACAAGTAGCTGCTCGTAGGTACACTGTAAAATTATGATATACCATTTTTTTATTCCATAAATTGTAACATATTTTGTATTAATCAAAGGATATCTATGAAATTAATACATAGGTTGGTTCTAAGAGCTATAAGAGCGCTCAAACTCTATGATATACCATTTTATTATTCCATAAATTGTAACATATTTTGTATTAATCAAAGGATATCTATGAAATTAATACATAGGTTGGTTCTAAGAGCTATAAGAGCGCTCAAACTTTGTATAAGAGCGTTCATGCCCCACTGCACACCAGCCAGGTCAGTTACAAACACTCTCTCTGACATCAAAGGCTCCGACCTAATGGTTCACTGCACAATATAATAAAAATGAGGGTCTCAGTGTGCGACCTCATGGTTCAATGCACAAATTAATAACTTGTAAGTGAATGCAACCGGCCGTCACGGGTGCCTGAGCACCGCTGACGCCGTCATGAGTGTCTGAGCACTCTAATAACTGAACAAAGGGTTACATAAGCACGACGCCATAACCGTCCGGTCGCTCTAGCGTCGCTCCTGAGCGAGCTAGGTCAAATATCAAAGCATTTATGGAAAGCCCATAATTAGACGGTCAAAATGAGCCCAAGATCAAGGCGGAACTCCCATTATTAAGGAAGTTATGCCATGGAGACTGAAAGGAGCTCCGAGTTCCCTACAGACAAACCAGTGGGAGTTACGCGCCTATCCAGCGGGCATTATAAACTTGGCATATTCAACTCCGCGCATGCGCGAAATGGCGGTTATAAACGCATAAACGACCGAGATATGAGGGTCTGAAAATGCAGAACCGACCAAGACAAAGGGGGACACAGCGGCGTCCATGGGGGTCCTTTGTCCCCCTGTGACACATGAAAGACACCCCTCAAACAATTGTAGAGTTAGGCAGATGCTGCTGGCTCCAGTCAGTCTGGAGGTGCTTTTCCAAGATTTGCTACAAATAGCCTGTCTGCACCTCCAGGAAGTCAGATCACCAAGAACCGCTCTAGAGGTAACATCTCCAGTCATCTCCTGCTACCTGCTATACCACTGCACTATGGTGAAACTATGCTAGACAGGCATTGGTTTCTATCATTAGTGGCCAGGGGCTATCTCCTTCAAGACTTCCACCAGAGGGTAAAGTTATTCATTATTACATTATTCCTCTAAGCAGCAGGTCAGGAGCTAGGTGTGGGAACCCACCTAGAAATATGCTGGACACTGTATTATTAATACCTCACAGGTGGAGTGGAACTGAACATTGTACTTTATAAATTACTGTATGTTTACTGTATGTACAAATTACCTACATACTAACTACTGTATGATTGATATTTCTTACATGTTGCCTAAAGCTGAATAAACCAGTGATAACTGGAAATAACACTATTTATAAGAGCCTTGAGATAATTACACTATATACCACTAGTCTTATGATATTTCTCATATGACAACTTGATCATGCACAACTACTAGCATGACAAAGTGGTGGAGAACATCCTACTAAGATCCCAAATTACCCAATGCTCTCTAAAATTTAAGCTGGCAACACTACTGAAAACAATCATACACACAGTAAACCCCACTCCACCCACCCAGTAACCTTGACACCATGCCCACCAAGGTCACCAGTGAGAGCTCCCACATACCAGTGAGATCTCCCACATACCAGTGAGATCTCCCACATACCAGTGAGATCTCCCACATACCAGTGAGATCTCCCACATACCAGTGAGATCTCCCACATCAATGAGGTCTCCGACACGTCAGTGAGATCTCCCCACACGTCAGTGAGGTCTCCCACACGTCAGTGAGGTCTCCCACACGTCAGTGAGGTCTCCCACACGTCAGTGAGGTCTCCCACACGTCAGTGAGGTCTCCCACACGTCAGAGAGGTCTCCCACACGTCAGTGAGGTCTCCCACACGTCAGTGAGGTCTCCCACACGTCAGTGAGGTCTCCCACACGTCAGTGAGGTCTCCCACACGTCAGAGAGGTCTCCCACACGTCAGTGAGGTCTCCCACACGTCAGTGAGGTCTCCCACACGTCAGTGAGGTCCACCCCACACATCAAGGTCTTATCAGTCAAGCTGGCAGAACAACACACAAAGACCTTACGTAGTCAGGGGCCTGTTGAAGAGGTCTCCCTCCCACCTAGATCTAGGAGACCCACAGGGGGCAAATCAGCCTCCAGTACAACAGACCCACACTCAGTAGACCCCACACCTCCCACCCTGTCTACTCAGGGAACAACCAGTTCTCAGGGATCCAACATTTCCCAGGGAACTCTACAGGACGCTCAACTCACGCTATCTACCTCAGGGGAAGAAGGATCTGCCTCAGGGGGTGGATCCACACCCTCATCTAGATCCTCCACCCCAGCTCCGGCCTTTGACAGCCACTCCTCCAGAGACACTTCTCCCACACCCTCCATCATGGACACCGATGAAGGCCCCCAACCTAATCAGACAGCTGAGAAGATAAGGGCCTATGAGAAGGCCATCCAAGATGCAGTTACTGCCCTAGAGACCAACAAGTCCCAGCAGGAGGAAAGGGAGAGGATCCTCAACCAACAACTGGCAGAGAGGAATGCAGCAATAGATGCTCAACAGAAGGCCATGGAAGATCAGCGGAAGTCCCTAGAGAGACAACAACAACAGATAGCAGATCTCATGAAGATGGTATCATCCCAGACCCCACAGCCTCCCACACCTACCATCACACCTGTTGTCACACCATCTGCCTCTGGATCCAAGGATGACATCATAATCTCCATGGTGTCCAACATGACCAAACTCATAGACAGAAAACAACAGGATGACAGAAAGATCAGGCTACATGAGGTAACAAAACCCAAAACCTTTTCACACCCATCACCACTCATGTCAACAGCATTATTTATTGATCACAAATTCCCAGAATATCTGAAGGATAAGTACAAAGTAACAGACAGTGACACCATGGTAACATATTTACCCAAGTACCTTGAAGGGCAAGCACTAGCTTGGTTTGAATCCTTCAGGGAAAGTGCCACACCTGATATGTTGACATGGACCAATGTAGTGAATAAATTGAAAGAGTATTTTGCTACTCGAGACAATATCATCTCAAGGACAGCACTCCGTGCACAAAACGTAGATGAACCTGTCCTAGACTATGCATGCCATCTCAGGAAAGTGTGTAATGCCCAACGCCAAAGCGATGAAATCCTAAGCAAGGCATTTACCCAAGGCATGAGGCCCTGGATCTCTGTAGCTCTCGAGAACAAGAAAATAGACTCTTTTGACCAGGCCCTAGACCTAGCCCTAGAGGTTGAGACCCAAGAGAGATCTAGGAAGGTGAGGGATGCAGAGTCTAACCCACAGCCTACTAAGAAAAAGGTCCAGGAAATCAGCACTAGTGCAGATGAAGATGTTAACCTAATGATTAGTGCCCATGTAAGGCAACAGGAAGCTAAGGTTACATCAAGAGACCCTACCGGTAGATATAGAGGAAACAACTATGACCCCAACTACCAATCCAATAGAGGTAGAGGTAGAGGGGGCAACAACAACAACAACCGGGGAGGTCACAACAGTAGGAAAGACAACAGCTCTTCCAAGTCCAACAATGGTAACTCTTCATACAGTGATAGGAGAGACAGAACCCCAAGTAATGGCAGATCCTATAATAACCAGGGATCCAACAGTAGGAGCCATAGTCCACATAGGAACTACAACTCTGGATCCTACAACAACAATGGATCCTACAACAACAGCCAGGGTTCAAACAACTCTGGATCCTATAATCAAGGATCCAACAGTAGGAGCCATAGCCCACATAGGAACTACAACAGTGGATCCTACAACAACTCTGGGTCCTACAACAACCAGGGATCCAACAACTCTGGTCAATACAGCAACTCTGGTCAATATAACCAGGGTTCCAACCCACGCCAGGAGGATTACAAACCTGACACAAGAGGTTACCAGGGGAACCAACACAGTAACCCCCAAATACCACCTCATGTAATGGATCAAATCTCCAAGCTCCTGGTGGCAAGCATCTCAACCACCCCACAGAACCAGGAAAACTAGGATGTCACAGTGCCGATGGGCCAGTGCGCTGTGACACCCCAAATACAAACAATCAATCAGGATTAACAAAGATCCAACCAGAGACAATTGCTAGTGCCAATCTACCATCTAACAGACAGAGACGTCCATCAGTGATACACATCACCCCACCAGACTCATCATCAAAGGATACAGGTGAGAGTACCAAGCTTTCTATTGTACTTCTTCAAAATGGCTGTATCAATGCAAATCTATATGATGTTTCAGATGTACAATGTTTGGTTGATACAGGTGCTACTATCACCTGTGTCAGACAATCATTCCTCATGGATCTCCAAAAGAGATTCCATATCCAACTGAGGAAATCTAAAATCAACATCCATTTGGCAGATGGATCGGTGTGTCATGTTAGACATTCAGCTATGCTGAACTTTAGAATCCAAGGTGTCAGATTCCAATACCAATTTGCTGTAATACCCAACCTCACACAGCCCGTGGTACTCGGCACAGATTTCTTAAGCACTACAAAATCTCAGATTGAATTTAATGTTGATCCTGAACAAATTCTCAAACCCATTAGGGCAGTGAGGGATTTTACCATCCCTCCATTTTCTGAACTTGCAGTATTGGGTAAGGTCACATCTACTCAATCACTGCAAGGCAAAACTGGAGTAGTAGATAACCTCCAAAGAAATAACAATGCCCCATATCTAGTTCAAAGGGCAGCAGTAACCCCCAGGGAAAATAACAAACATCCCCTAGTGTTACTCAACACCAGCAGGCGCCCACATAAAATCAAAAAGGGTGCCATCATAGCCCTATTTCAGGAAGTCAAGGAATCTGATTTAGAAAAACCTCAACAGGTGTCAGACACTACCCCACACACTGATCAATCCATCTCAGCCATACGGCCTGAGGATGTAACTCAATTCAGTGACACAGACTCAGACTGTGAGTCCACATATGCTGACCCTGAACCCAACTCAATCAGACTCTCTGAAATAGCTGCTATACATAGTGAGGCACATGACCTCGAGCCAGAATTGGAAGAGAATGTTCCACCAAAGTCTGTGCTCACATCCAAAGATCAGCATGATAGATTAGAATCACTGCTGACCAAGTATGATGATATATTTGTAGGAAAAGATGGAGACATTGGTGCTACACACCTGTATACCCACTCAATACATGTAAAACCTGAGGCAGTACCATGTCATTTCCTACCATATAGACAAACACCAGAAAAACAGGCCGCAATAGGGGAAGAGTGTGAAAGGCTAGTACAACAGGGCATTCTGAGAGAATGTGCTGAGGGCCCCTGGGCTTCCAGATCCTTTTTAGTACAAAAATCATCGGGAGGCCATAGGCTCGTCACAGATTTTCGTTATTTGAACCAGAACACGATAAATCAAGCCTTATCTACACCCCGGGCCGATGACACTCTAGACATGATAGGGTCACTCAGACCAAGAGTATTCAGTAAGCTAGATGCCCAACAGGGATTTTTTCAAATTCCTATAAGACAGGAGGACCAGCATAAAACCGCATTCATAGCAAATGACAAAAAATATGTCTACGAAAGGATGCCGATGGGTTTAGCGACCGCACCTGCGGGATTCTGCCATCTAGTCACATTAATTCTGAACAAACTCAAATACAAATGTGCCCTACCATACCTAGATGACATATTGGTATTATCACCATCAATCGAACAACACTTCCATGACCTGGAAGATGTGTTCAACAGCCTAAGAGTTGATAAACTCAAACTGAAGAAATCAAAATGTGAATACTTCATAGACAGAATAGACTTCTTGGGAATGAGAGTCACACCCAAGGGACTGCAACCATCTCCCACAAAGGTGGAATCAATCAAAACCTTCCCAACACCAAAATCAGTCAAAAATGTCAGATCATTCACAGGCCTATGCCAATACTTCAAAAAGTTTATCAAAGGTTATGCCCAAATTGCTAGACCACTATATGATCTACAGACACATCTCAAAGCATTTGTCTGGACAGAGGAGGCAGATAATGCCTTCAAAACATTAAAGCATGCCCTCTGCACCAATGCTCTTCTCAGATATCCAAACTACGAGAAAGAGTTCAGTTTGGCAACTGATGCTTCCAATGTGAGTTTAGGAGCTGTACTCTCACAGAGAGATAATGAAGGAGTGCTCAGACCAGTAGCCTTTGCAGGTAGAACCCTCTCCAAACATGAGAGAAATTACAATACCACAGAGAGAGAACTACTGGGAGTAGTGTATGGAGTACTACACTTCAGACACTATCTAGAGACTAGACACTTCCAACTATATACAGACCATGCAGCCCTAATCCCACTATTAACCAATACAGGACTCACACATAGATGGGCCAGATGGGCTCTAGACATACAACAATTTTCATTCACCATCCAACATGTGAAAGGTGATGATAACATACCTCCAGATGCTATGTCTAGAAGAGAATACCCAGACTCTGGACCCATGACTAACCCTCCACCCCCACCAAGGAGAGTTAGAGCAGCCAGTAGAACCAAGTTTGCAAAAGTAACAAAGAAAGTACCATTCAAAAGGGATGATCCACCCAACACCATTGAAAGGCCAGAGACACCCATTAGGGGTATCTTAAAGCAATCTACACATTATGTGTTTTGCCACTGTGAGAGAGAATACTCACAACTCTTTCCAGATAATGACTTCGAGCCTATTGAATTCTCATCACTCAATCAGATGGTGAAGGCAACTCCTAATGAGCCACCCTTCACCCCACCTGACTCAGATGAGGAGGATCCAGAAGACACAATATATGCTATTACTCAAGCAACTTCTAAATCAGTCAGATTCTTTGAACCAATGCAGGGAGAGGAAACATCAAACCATTTGTGTCCTATGACCACACGCTCAAAGACTAGAGAAATGATTCAGGAGGGCATACCAAAACCCCCCACACAATCACAAACTATTCTAAATGAGAAAAAGGTCACAGGAAACAAACCTACCAAAACCCCACCTGCCAGGAAAAATGTCACAAAAGACACTGCATCTACTAAGTCAAAGAACTCTGAGACAAAGAAGATTGACAAAAAGCAAATTGTGCCTTTAAAGAAAAAGGTTGCCACTCCCATCAAGGCGAGAATAGGCCCTCCAAAGGAGCCTACACACCAAGACAAGAGTGACACACCCCAACAAAAGGCACAAGATAGGCCAATAGTCGATGAAAAAGAAAAAGAAAGAGACAGAATAAAACAACATGTGCTAGATATAAATCAATTACTGGATCAGATTCCCGACACATCCATCTCAGGTACAAACCTTGGCTTGGAACAAAGGAAGGACAAGGAACTATTGCCCCTCATACAATATCTTGAGGATGGGACCTTGCCTGCACCAAAAGCACAAGGAAATAGAATCATCAACCAAGGCCAGACATACACCTTGGTAAATGGTACATTAGTCCATATATGCCCCATAAATTGGAGAAAAACCAATACTGTACCACTTCAAATTGTTATACCACAGCAATGGGTAACAAGTACACTACAGTATTTCCATGACTCACCTACCGGCGGCCATCTTGGTTCAAGTAGGATGCTGTCAGCACTCCGACCTAGGGTATATTGGAAGTCTATGCTAGCAGACACAACAAAATATGTTTCCACCTGCCACACATGCCTCACAGCAAAAAGGCAAGTACACTCACACAAAACACCAATGACAGTGAGAGAGTACATGGCTTCACCAATGAAGTTCCTAAACCTCGATGCGGTGGGACCACTTCCCACAACTGCCAGGGGAAACAAACATATACAAGTCTGCATAGATTATGCTACCAGATATGCAACAGCTTGGGCTACTACTGACTTAAAAGCTGAAACAACAGCAGCAGAGTTCTACAAGAATATAATTTGTCATCATGGAACACCAGCCACTCTTCAAACAGACAACGGAACATGTTATACAGGTGCAAAGTTCACAAAGTTAACTAAACACCTCAAGATCAAACATAAATTCTCCTCACCTTACAGGCCACAATCAAATGGGCTTGTAGAGAGATTCAATGCTAGCATCGGCACAGCGCTCAGAGCATTCTGCTCAAAGCACCAAAACAATTGGGATTCATTTATTGAACCCATAACCTTTGCACTAAACAACACTGAATCCCAAACCACAGGATTCACCCCTTTCTTCCTACTCCATGGAAGAAACCCAGCCACCCCAATGGACTTAGGGCTGGGAATACAGGAAGACATATCCACAGTAGCAGACCATGTAGCTAACATGATAACAAATCAAGATACCTCTAGGAGGAAAGCTATAGAAAGGGTCGCCAAGCTACAAAAGGAAAGGAAGGATAGATATGATAAGAAACTTACACCACAGGAAATCAAGGTCACCGACATGGTGTACCTAAACATACCAAGAATCCTGACCAACACAGAGTGTAAGAAACTCCAACCCCTTTTTATGGGACCATATGTTGTAGTGGATAGACCTAGTTTGACAAGTGCCAAACTCAAAAACTTGGACACCAATCTATTGGTGGCCAGACCAGTGCACATAGACAGACTGAAAAAGGTTGTGGCTGTCAGAAACAATGAATTTGCACACAGGCTTATTCCACATGAAGCCAAATACTACAACAAAATTGTAAGGAACAAAAATGATATCACCCTTACAAGAGAAACCACAGGCATAGGCCCTATCAAGCCTAGGCCTGCACACCACATACTAAGAAAAACATCTAGGTGTGGTGCAGTTTCAAGAAATTAAAAACAGATTGAGATACCAAAAGAACATAAGATTTTCAAAATGTATTACAAATTCTCTTCATCCACACATAAGACATGTGTGACTGATAATGAATTACTTATATGTATATAAAGCCAATCAAATTTGTAAATATATCAGTAGGTTATTGCCTCTGAATGGTCAAAGCCTGGGACCCCCCAAGTAAAGCAGACATGAAGTCTAAGAAGAGTAAGGGTAACACAATGGAGTGTCTAAAGCCTAATCCCCACATGAAAGAGCGCGCTATGCCAACACAGCAGTCTATAGAGATCAATTGACCTTATAAGCTACCCTCAGACAACTGTCTAGACGGTCATGAATGGCTGTCCTGGATGACAGGAGGACCTAATTACCAGTACACAGACTACACAATAGACCCCACAGTTAGCAGACACTGGAGATTAATGCATTGTCTCCAGAGAAACAATACCAGGCCCACAATGGATGTGGGTAGGGTAGGCTACATAAGAAGCACTGTGGACCATAGCCCACCATCAGTCTTCATCCAGCTGCAGTCTGGAACACAAATCTACAGGACCCCACTTGGGAATTAGCCAGCCCACTTCTCCATTAGGAGAGACTGCACTAGGATAAAGAACACACCTACTTCACCTTCAACCTGACCTTACCATTTACTGGTCAATCTCTATAGACTCACCGGACATATTGCCAAGACAGCTCAATCTTGCAAAGGTACAGTTTGAACCACTTCATTTAAAGTGTTACACCATACACTTAGACTTTACCAGCACCAAATCACTACAAATTTGACAAGACTTTAAACAGCAAATTTGCTTTACACAAGCACCATGGGGAGACTAAGAGTTTCACCCATACTGCTAACTATGCTGTTATTATATACTATAGAACCACTTACTGCAGGTTATACACCTGTGGTGAGACAAAACATAGGAGTAGTATTCAAACCTAGCCCTCAACCATTGGTCAATGGACATACAACCACAACACTGTTGTTAGCTATCCCCTACAAGATACCTCGGGCACCCGTTACCCAAGGATCCATAAGGGATAGAATACTCCAGTTGACCACTCCTACTCTACAAGATCATACCTCTGGCCAAATTATTCAACAAGCTAAGGAGCTAGACACCTTGCTGGAAATTGCAGACAAGGAGATAAATGAAACACTAGCCTCCATCAAATTGTTCTTATCCAACCCCATAAACACATTGGACAAGGTCAAAAGAGAGGCCATACTGGGTTTTCTAGCACCCCTGTTTCGCGGTGTGCTAGGTCTAGCCACAGTAGAGGATGTAAACCAAGTAATGGGACAGCTCAAGAACATAGATGAAATACTAAGAAAATTTGCTAAACAGGATCAGGAAGCAGCTAATCTCATTGAAAAGATCACAGACAGACAAGATAAGTTTGTTAAAGCATACATCCAAGATAAGAAGGTACTGGACAGCACAATCAACACCATAGGTGACACCATCAACCTGTGGGCCTCTAACATGTCCAGGTCACTTGACTCATATTCAAGGCACGAGAAAACTCAAAGGGAGAAAATGCAAGTATTAAATGATGCATTAATTATCATAGCAGCAAGAATGAATACAGTTCAATCACTGCAAAGGACAAATGCAGCCCTGAGGATGCTATCATCAGGGATCCTAACCCCTGATATTGTGCCACCCTCAGACCTTGCTAGATACCTAATTGACATTAATAACAAACTTAGGATTACACACCCTGGAGCACAAGTCGCAATTAATGACTTAGATTTCTATTATTCACAGAAGCTGACTTCATACACTTACTCAGCTCACCATATATATATATTCATCTGGACATTATAATACAATCTACCACCTCAACCTTCAAACTGTACCAAATGATTACATCACCCATGCCTATAGACACACAGGAGACCCCCACCAGAGGAGTCACCAAGTTGCAAACCACAACTGAGTTTCTAGCAGTATCTTACGACGAATCATTATTCATCGAATTGGACTCAGCAGATATGCAGGCATGTGAAGGTACTACAGTAAAGGTGTGCAGAGATATAAATGGTAGAATCTATAAACACAGGCCTACATGCCCTGTAGCCATTTTTACTAACCAGGCTCAACAGATTAAGGAACATTGCAAGTTTACAGTTTCACCACTGCAAGCACCTACCACCCATGCTATTTCCATTTCTGAAGATGAGTATCTGGTCACTACTAATGAACCCCATTACTTTATCAACTGCCATGGTAAAACGTCTGAAACTCGAAAAGCCCAGTCCTACTCAATCATAGGTGTACCCTGTGGGTGCACGATCAGTGTAGGAGAATTTTCTCTTCCAAACACAAGGTTGCCCTGTAACTCAACCTTATCATTTCATTACATTCTCAAGACAATTAATTTACCATTCATGGCGGCACTTAACAAAATTTCCGAAACCAAACCAGATGAAAGAGAGAATCTTCCAAATTTCCCAGTAGTAAACCTTTCTAGAACCTTAGAAAAACTACAGGAAAATCCAATCATGGATGATATTACTCAACTAAATTTAGAGCCCTTTGCCAAAACAGTATTAAAAGATGCCTCCAACCTTAATAAGGAAATGGAAACGCGCTACGAGGAATCATACCTACGTCGAGTTACAGAGCATCCAATCTTCCAAAGCTTAGCACTCATCCTAGGGATATCAGCTCACATTTTTATAGTATACATACTACTTAAATTATACAGACTAGGAGGGACTGTAGCCTACCTGCCTACAGCCAAAGCATTCAGACTAGTCACCGAGCTGCCCCTACACAAATTGCTCCCAGATAAGAATCCTACCAAATTAACCCCTACAGAGGAAACCCACACCCCTTTCCTCACAATTCAGGAAACCCACACCCTGATAATTGCTATATTATTCACCCTGACCATCTACTCAGCCTACAGAATAATGAAGTACCTTAAGAAATTTGCACAGACACACTGTGGCAAGAAAAATGTCGCCAAGCGCACAAATCCCACAATATATTTTAAAATATATTGTGGAGACTCAAACTTCGCGCTACCCTTGAGGCCAATACCCCATGAATTTGATGAGATTAAATCAGCAGCTGCCCCTACCTATAAGGATATAGTGGTTAAAACCTTCCCACTACCTAAGGCTATATTTACCTGGAATGGACCAGCAGTTATAACAACACAGAGAGGAGAATTTGCTTATCAGCTCCCTCAGGTGATACACCTACCTTGGCGCACTAGGTTCAGTACTATACCAGCCCTTAAAAACAAAGGACTGTACTACTCCATGCTTCTCCAGAATGATTGTGGCACCAGCCCGGTGACCATGACAGCACTGGAAAATACAACAGATATAATTATTGACGAACAACAGGAGGAGACCGCAAGGTCAAACATTCAGACTATTGCTAATTTTCTAAACCACCAGCCCTCCCCGGTGACTGTGGAAACAGCCTAGACTGCCCACAGCCTAGGCTGCCCCCAGTCCACCACCAGGAGACAACACATCAGAGACAGTATTCAGAACTTTTCGGACAATTTGCCGGCCCTGAAAAGGGCCTTTGGGATGGCGGGTTTTTACACCCTAGGTTTCAGTCAGTCGGGATCCTACCACAGATCCTCGGGTTCAACATCAATGGGAGAGTCCGAGTCCGAGTCCGAGCCATACATATGGCCGTGATCCTGCTCCCACTCAGCGAGCCGGGCCTCCAGCATCCCCAGTCCATACTCGGCAGCCGTGGATGGATTCCTGGATGCCGCAAGATCGAGGAGGGATGCCGCCAACAGATAATCCCATAGCACTCGCTCCCGCGGCCCGAAGTTATAGTCCATGGGCCAGAAACCCATATTACCCAAGGCCCTAGTCAGAAGGGCCACAGTGGCCCCCCGACGCATGGCTGAGCCTAAGAAATAGTGGCAGGAGTAATTACAGACCAACACATCACCATGCTCAATGATCTCCTTGAAATTCCTCACTATGTAACCATAGTGGATGGTCTGGTTGGCCTCCACCAGGGCCCTAACTGGACTCCCCACCTCCATCACCTGGGGGACAGGCAAAGCAAAGAGAGCTTGTAGATGGGCCATGGTGCTACAGCAGTGATTTCCAGAGAGGAACTGATACTCCAATACCAGCCACACACTCCTTAAATGGACACACACACACCCCCCCCCCCCCCACCCTGAACTGTCCACTGACACCAAGCTAGGCACTCACACAGACACATGCCAGAATCTGGCACCTAACACCTCAAGTGCCACCACTGCATGAGCACACCAGGGAGGAGACTCACATCTCACTCCTGACACACCTCCACTGTCAATGAAATTATCAAAGTATTAGAAAAAAAAATTATATATACACAGCCACTTGTTGATGTATAATATGAAAATCTATGGTATTCTCACAAAATCGATGATTAATGCGCGCATATACGCGCGAAATTGCGAAATTGCAAACTACAAATTGTAAATTTGTACAAATCTAACATTAATATACATGAATGCAGGTAGATAACTAAGACAGTTTTGTACCCACTAGCACTTGTATACTATGCCAAGGTTTACTTAAAGTGACACACTTTAGGTATCCAAGAAAATTGTTGGAAAAATGAATGAAAAAAAAAAAAAAAAAAAAAAAAATTGTTGAGAAAATTGTTGACATAAAACATGTTTACTTAAGATACTCACCAAATAAATCTCTTTCAGGGACACATACTCAAAAGGCTAGGGGAAAAGTCAATTAAGCAGCGGCCCACTGCCGAAATTGCCAATTAATACACCCGTATAGCAAAACCAATGAGTAACTCAGAGACAAACAAGCCTATTGTACATGAAGTACTTTGTTTTTCCGGCCCTCGGAAAAATTTGTCTCAAATTCCCAAAAATTGTATAGTGTAAACTAGATTGTACGTTTGTACCCAATTTGCACACAAAATTGTATGTTTGCACACCAGATTGTACGCTTGTACCAAATTTGCACACTAAAATTGTATGTTTGCACACCAGATTGTACGCTTGTACCCAATTTGCACACTAAAATTGTATGTTTGCACACCAGATTGTACGCTTGTACTCAATTTGCACACAAAAATTGTATGTTTGCACACTAGATTGTAAGTTGTATCCAATTTACATTTGAATTGTATGTTGCACATTATACTGTATGTCTGTACCCAATTCATACACTGAAGTCAGATTTTTAGAAATCAACATTTCTAGGTGTATCCAAGCTGTACGCAAAAATTATATATGTACATACAGAAACTATCAATTGAACGCAAAATTATATATTGGCATACTAAAACTGTCAAATGTACGCAAAAATTATATATTTGTACACCAAAAATTGCCAAATACACGCGAAATTATATATTTGCATACTAAAATTGCCAAATGTACGCGAAATTATATATTTGCACACTAAAATTGCCAAATATACGCGAAAATTATATATTTGCACACTTAAATTGCCAAATGTACGCAAAAATTATATATTTGCATACTGAAATTGTCAATTGAACGCAATTACACGAAATTGTAAATTTGCACACTAACATTGTCATTTATGTTCAATTTGCACGCTAAATTGAACATTGAATGCCAAAATCGCACACTATTTGCCAAAGTGTATGTTGTACATAGAAATGGAAAATTGTACCCAAAATTGATGTTACATAAGCAAATAAGCTCAGGTATGGTAAGATATAGAAACTCGGAAATGTACTTATACCCAGGAGAAAATTGTTTATACTGACAAAGCTCTACCACAAAAATTGCATTTGAAGCACTCCCCATTACTTCAAATCCTCTTACAAACAGTATATAACTCCAAAAATAAGGTAAAAATTGTATAAATTGTACATTCCCTCGGCGAAATGACGGAGTTTCGCATTCTCTCGGGGGAGAGGGAGTATTCTATGATATACCATTTTATTATTCCATAAATTGTAACATATTTTGTATTAATCAAAGGATATCTATGAAATTAATACATAGGTTGGTTCTAAGAGCTATAAGAGCGCTCAAACTTTGTATAAGAGCGTTCATGCCCCACTGCACACCAGCCAGGTCAGTTACAAACACTCTCTCTGACATCAAAGGCTCCGACCTAATGGTTCACTGCACAATATAATAAAAATGAGGGTCTCAGTGTGCGACCTCATGGTTCAATGCACAAATTAATAACTTGTAAGTGAATGCAACCGGCCGTCACGGGTGCCTGAGCACCGCTGACGCCGTCATGAGTGTCTGAGCACTCTAATAACTGAACAAAGGGTTACATAAGCACGACGCCATAACCGTCCGGTCGCTCTAGCGTCGCTCCTGAGCGAGCTAGGTCAAATATCAAAGCATTTATGGAAAGCCCATAATTAGACGGTCAAAATGAGCCCAAGATCAAGGCGGAACTCCCATTATTAAGGAAGTTATGCCATGGAGACTGAAAGGAGCTCCGAGTTCCCTACAGACAAACCGGCGGGAGTTACGCGCCTATCCAGCGGGCATTATAAACTTGGCATATTCAACTCCGTGCATGCGCGAAATGGCGGTTATAAACGCATAAACGACCGAGATATGAGGGTCTGAAGATGCAGAACCGACCAAGACAAAGGGGGACACAGCGGCGTCCATGGGGGTCCTTTGTCCCCCTGTGACACATGAAAGACACCCCTCAAACAATTGTAGAGTTAGGCAGATGCTGCTGGCTCCAGTCAGTCTGGAGGTGCTTTTCCAAGATTTGCTACAAATAGCCTGTCTGCACCTCCAGGAAGTCAGATCACCAAGAACCGCTCTAGAGGTAACATCTCCAGTCATCTCCTGCTACCTGCTATACCACTGCACTATGGTGAAACTATGCTAGACAGGCATTGGTTTCTATCATTAGTGGCCAGGGGCTATCTCCTTCAAGACTTCCACCAGAGGGTAAAGTTATTCATTATTACATTATTCCTCTAAGCAGCAGGTCAGGAGCTAGGTGTGGGAACCCACCTAGAAATATGCTGGACACTGTATTATTAATACCTCACAGGTGGAGTGGAACTGAACATTGTACTTTATAAATTACTGTATGTTTACTGTATGTACAAATTACCTACATACTAACTACTGTATGATTGATATTTCTTACATGTTGCCTAAAGCTGAATAAACCAGTGATAACTGGAAATAACACTATTTATAAGAGCCTTGAGATAATTACACTATATACCACTAGTCTTATGATATTTCTCATATGACAACTTGATCATGCCAATCACTAGTATGACAAAATGAATGTCTTTAAAATAATGACAAAATCCTTGCCCGAAAGTTGCCTGAGATCCTTCATTATTTTCACAAAGACTCCTTATACCACCATACTGCCACCTGGGGCTTCTTATACAAACTACACTGGTTCACTGTAGTACTATTGCAGTGGTTTACTGATAATCCCTGGTACATTTGACAGCTATTTTTTACAGTGCACAAAGTGACCATGTTGTTTTTGTGAATACACACCTGAGTCAAGGCAATGAGGAGGCTTGATAGTCAAACCAGTTGAACCGATTATTATACGTTCACAATCACCTCTTCTCTAAAATGATAAAAATAACTTGTTAAAATAGTTTATGAACTCCCATCTATCTCAACGCCGTCTTATCTAGCCCAGGAAGGTGACCTTTAGGACGTGTCAGATTCTGAGTGTTTTTGAACCTTGAAACTTGGACATAATAAATATCTCCTATCAATTTGTAGTGTATTACCTTCAAAACCAGGATATAGAAGTAACCTCCTCAAATACCAGGCACGTTCCTTTTCTTATAAAGCGAGGCTGGGATGACGAAGCACCAATGGAATGATTGCCTTGGTAGCTTCTTTTACAGGTTCCCATGTAAATGGCTGTAAAGAAGAGGTTCATTCCTTCAACTTAATAGTGTATTGCTAAAACAATTGTTGTAAGCTAAGTTTACCTAAAGACAGAATGGCAATCCAAATAGCTTTACTACTTTATTCAGCGTTGCCGTATCATCGTGTTTAAGCGCCGGCATTTGAATGAGCGCCTGTCTCAAATGAGCGCCAGGGGTACAAGGATCATGAAATCTACCTTCAGCACTAAAACTACATTCTGAATGAGCGCCTATCTTGTATCAGCACGGGGGGTAATAGGGCCGACAAATCAAAGAGCGCCGGGGCGCTTTAATACAACGGTACGGTACATTTTTTTTTTTTAATACTGGTTTCTAGGACATTCAAAATGCAGATGTCCTTATCCTTTTTTTTCCACAAAGCTGGTTGTAATGGAGACAGGATTACAAAACGCTCACCATGGCCACAGCTCCGTAGTGGCAGGGGCCTTAAGCTTTTAGTGCCGGGCGATAATAGAATAAAGGAAGCATTAGGCAGGCATGGACCCACCTGGCACCAAGTGTTCAACAATCAATATGGTATCTTTAGAAGGCCCTAGCAGTAAAGGACAACTTCACCCCTCTACCCCGTACATCCGATATCCTACCCCATCCCCATCACGACATACTGCCCCTACTATGTATGCACATTATCCCATATCTAGCTCCAAAACTACAGCCAACATCAGCTTAATTATACCCTTCAATGTCCTTCTGTTAGAATAGCGGCATTAACTTCATGTTAAGAACGAGCCTTACTATAGATATGGGCCGATATGGGCGCAAAGAAACTAAATCTCAATCTTCATGGCCCCGTTCCACAATATTACGTCATCAAAATAGCCTCAAACTCCATATAAAAAGTTGATGATTAGTTTTGAAAAGAAGCAATGATATGAAGTAGATACATAGATTACCCTCAAATTACCCTAAACTGAGTGTTTCTTTTGTCAGCCTCGATGCAGGATTCTACTCTGCTTTGCCTCCTGGATCCTGCTTTAAATTGAGGTTAACTCATGAAGAAAAAACTCAGTTTGGACCAATTGTCATAAACTTCTATTTACATACTGTTACACACACTGAAGTGCTTTCACTGATAAAAATAGGGTCTAATATCTTAGTCAGTAGTGACTAACTTAAGATAGTCAAGTGATAGTGGAATGTTTGGCTATCCCTCTATAGTCTCCTCTGACTAACTTAAGTTAGTCATATAGTCAACATATAGTCATGCCTTTAATCCATAGAACTAGTCCTTAGTCAGATGACTATCATTTTGTTACTAAGCAGCATTTAGTTAGTTAGTATGACTAATATGTATAGTCAGTGCTGACTATACCTGCAAGCAAACATTCACCCAATCAAAGATGTCTGCCATGTACATTCCCATTGATGAACAGTTTGAACCCAAAATAACTATTGTAATACTGTAATGGCCACAAATATCATAACAAATATATTACTTACCTATCCACTTATATATTGAGTTTCCATGGATGGACAGGTTAAGATGATAATTTGGTCTGATTATTATTGTCTCCTCCTAGTTCAGGCAACCATAAATATGTGCTTTTTGTGGGTGACGGTTTTTTTGTGCACAGACACCTGTGACATTATCAATCTGTGAGTTCTACATATAGTCAGAATGACTATCTTTCTGACTAATATGTGACTAAGGTATATATAGTCATCTGACCATGGGGCTCATACATGTGTAGTATGTGGGTATAGTCACTACTGACTATAGGTTTTATTATCAGTGTATTCTCACTTATGATGAGAACACATGTTATTTAGATATTCCTGTTCTTAAAGGACATAGTAATTGCCCTCCTCAGTATTAGATCTGAGTGTTAATAGAGAGAGAAGGCTTACTGAACATATCAAAAGTTGGAAGACATTAGACTTGAATAGTGATACCCAAAATATAAAAGGCTTCATAAGTCAACCACCTTCTCTAAAAAGGACTATTCAAATCTATATTACTTCACTACAAAGTATTTACTGACCAATCATTGTTGACTTTATCACTAGATGGAGCTGTTTTCAGGGGTTTGGCCTCATTTTGGCTACAATGACGTCACATGGCAGTACACAGACCATTGGTGTCTCTACTGCTTTTACCCACTAGATGTCCTCATAATCAGGGGTTAGTGTATGTATGTCTGCACCCATGACCTAGCCTCAAGGGCCGCTATAGATCTAGTAGACCATGTGTGTACCCAGCCTGTACCAGTCTGAACTGTGCAGTAGGTGCAGAGGCTATGCTGAAAGCCCTTCTGGATGGCCGCCCCCAGCATATAGCTACAGATTAATTTTAGATGGGGGATTCCTATAAGATAGTGGTGCCTTCAAGGAATCGTACTGAATAATATCAGGACGTCATTTCACAGCATTCATTTAATAAAAACAGACGTCCATCTTTTCAACATTGACGTCCGTCTTTGCAAAGATGGACATCCGTATTTGAGTTTTGTGGTCTGTATTTGAACATCACCTGCCCCATACCCCCTCCGTATTTAAAATATGTACCTTAAAGCCCAAATGCAGAAGTCGATATTTGCAAATTTAGATGTCCATGGACGTCTGCATTCGTTAAATGAATGTTGTGAAAGTGCCTCCAGGAGAGCAAAGTAAAAATGTGCAAGGTACTATTATTTGTCCGACTGATACATTCTAAAGTAGAAAAAATAGTCATGTTTCTGAAGACATTTTTTAATAAAGCAAAAGTGTAAAAGTGCTAAAGTAACACATTCAAGGGTAGTTTTATAGTGTGTCGATACGACTAGAATTGCCACCAAGATTAAATGTTTAAAATGAGTTGTTTATATTTAACAGAACAAATAAAAAGAGGTATTTTCTATGTATCGTCATCTATAATAGCTTTTTAAACAATGTCATTAATTCTGGTAATTCTTTTCTCTTCTACAGGTGGCAGTACTTTGGGTCAGCCTCAGGCGTACACCGGGTGTTCCCAGGACACGAATGGCCGGCTAACTTCATCGGGTTCCATGAAGACTACGACCCCCGTACCCGACCCTGGTACGTGTCTGCCACATCAGGACCTAAGAACCTGGTCCTGGTTCTAGACAGCAGTGCCTCCATGTCAGAGGATGGCAGGTGAGAGAGACTTCTACAGATTCAGTATGTATGTGGTGAAAGGTTTTCATCGAGCCAAATATACAAAATCTCTCCCCGATCCCAAAATGTAGCCTAGTACTTGTCAGAGTCATAGCGTATCACCTGTAATTTAACATTGTGTAAATGTTGATCACTGGAAATTTAGAAATCACCCAATTTCTCTTGATCTTTAGCAGTAAATATATAAGAGAGATATTATGTAGAAAGGGGAGGGTGAGTAGGCATCCTTTCCCTGTGGCAGAAGTGTGAATGGGAAATATGATATCACCGATAGGAGGCGTGTTGCAGAAAAAGAAACTGGACGGTTATTATACCCATAGACCACTTCGCCTCTCTCACAATATTGACTTGTACAAATCCTTTATACATTTCTGGGACAGGGACCTAGTGGACTATGCGTGTTAAGGTTAGGTATGGTGTGGATGTTTGTTGCATGATAAGGCAGGTTGGGGAAGAGGATGGGCATTAGAGTGGATGTACGTATCCTGACATTATCAGCCAGTAATAGCCTTGTGTTAATTAAAGGTGCAGGGGGATGGGCAAACAGTGCGTGGGTGAGAGTTGATTGGAGGAGAGATGCCGCAGGGCTTGTCAACAGCAGGATAATGGCTCACTATGCAATATGACTATAAGTCTCATAGAACCAATGCAATTCAGATCATCAAGGTTTTCTGAGTTTTTTTTGACCGGTAAGAAACCTTGATTGACTAACAAGGTTTCTGACTGGTGGAAATAGATGCTGAATGCACAGAAATAGAAATAACTTTTCTTTTTTCTCCACTATCTATTAGAGAAAATCATTCTTAATAAGATGCTGTCAGAATTATTTCTTAGATATTAACATCCTACCTGTAATGACTCCTCAAACTTTTCCAAATATAGGACCAAATTCTGACCAATTAAGCCGGTTGTGTCATTAATAAGGGAGATGGGGAAAAGATTTTCACTGGAAGGTGGAGCCTGGACACAGGGGAACCACATTTGAGAGAAAGAAAAATTAATTTTCAATCATAGAATTTAAGCTAGAGCTGAATATGTTCTAAACGGTCAGAAACCTTCCCGGTCAGAAACCTTGATTTTCAACAAATTGGCCAATTTTGTCATAAACAAAAGGGATGATAAAAATATTTTGCCTAACAGATGATGTCAGGCCAAAGACAAAAAAAAATATCTACATTTCTGTGGTAGAATTACAAATACAACTCTTTTATTTTTCTATATCAAGGTTCCTGACCGGTTTGTATCCGGTCAGAAACCTTGATCATCAATGTTTCTGACTGGATACTTATCCGGTCAGAAACCTTGATCATCAACAATTATGACCTGATTAGAAGTCATGGGCAATAGATTTCGACTTACAGATATAGTCAGGTCACAGACAAACCTAAATTCTCTGAGAAATATATGCCTTTTTTTGGTAGATTTCAAACTAGTGAACAATCTACATATTCATAACTGCCAAAAATCAAGGTTTCTGACCGGATTCGAAAGAAGATATCCATTAGCCTCATAAATAAAGGGTGTTAGGGAAAGACTTTTGTTGAGAGATGGAGTAATTATATAGGCAAACCCAAATTACCTGAAAATGTATACATTTTTGTGATAGAATTACAACTATAAAGCTTTTAACATCCTACATCAAGGTTTCTGACCTGTCAGAAACCTCAATATCCAGTCGGAAACCTTGATAATCAAGGTTTCTGACCGGATACATAAAAACTGATAAAACAAATCTCTTCCTGAAGCTTTAGATACATGATTTAACAATAATCCTTTGCAGAAAGAGATGTTATTTAGTGTCAGTCTCAATTTCTATTCATAAAACTTTGAAAAAGTACTCTGAGACAGGCATAAGGAGGTGTTTAATGCTATCCGGTCAGAAACCTTAATGTGGTGGAGGAAGAATGACCTGTAATGTACTTGTAGAAAGGGGTATAGGTTTCATTTCCATGGGAGAATGAACTATATGCCTCCATACATGGGATACATATGAAAAATTAGAGATTACACATAAATATAGTTGGATAAAAGCCTTATAATTGAAGAATTAACTAATAATTGTTGACTTGCTGTTACATTTATCCCCTGGTGGCTGAATTGTGTAGGCTAAACACCGTGGTAAGACTTGATCCTGTTAGACAAGACTTCTAGGGATGTAATTCAACTGGTTCCAACTTAGGTTTCTTTGACCAAAATCAAATGAGAGGTGTTAGAAGAAAACAGTCAGAAACCTTGATCAAAACGGTCAGAAACCTCGGTCAGAAACCTCGATCTCTGACCTGCACAGGTTCTATGAGACATAGCCATATGGGTTCTTTGAATAATTGTAAAACATAATGTACTCAAGTCTTACAGTTGATTCTCGGCAGTATGGCATGTGTTACCCATTTTAGTATCAGAAACAAATGGCGTGGTTTGATTAAATTCTTCCTTCTAATGCTGTGCCTTAGATTTGTATATAGCCATCACCACTGGTCAGTCAGTCTCTTATTGTGTTATTCAATGCTAAGCAGCGTTTCCCTGCTCTTGTCTCCTACTGTGCCCAGTATCATCCTTCTCATTGTTTTATTTCCTATGTCATTCTTTAACCCTTCATATATCGTTCATTTCATACATCTCTGTAGCATACTCCTCCTGCTATCTCTTAAATTTTGATGCCTATTCTCTCCTACTTGCCTTTCCCAACAATCTTCACTTCTTCACTTGCCCTCTCTTTATATGTAACCCTTCTTTTCTTGTATTTTCTCAGCCCTTCATCCTACCTTCCACCCAACTATTCTACTCTCCATGGCTGCCCGCCCACTCCCTAGCTCCTAAATTAAAGTTATCAATTTTAGATTTTCCTGGAAGGGGATGTTATGAAATTAGAAGTATCATCATTTTTCATCATTGCTTGTTGCTGCTGTCTGTCACTGTACTATGAGTAATAAGCCCTGATTATAGCCTAGGGGAGTGCACCCAGCCTCTTATTACCTTCTTAACCATACATGTCTGCCCTATTCCATTTCCCTGTCAATGGAAGAAAGTTAGTTCCCTTGAATGCAGTATTGTAACTCTAGATTCATGCATCTTTGACATTTGTATATGGCAATGAATCTATCAAGTAACCTATCATCGCTTCAATATCATACTGTCAGTAGCATTATTTAGTACAGCGTTTGTCTTACTTGTCCTGGCTGTGTTTATTGGTCCTGGGAAAAGGACAAGAGAGTTGAGCCTTGACATTTCAATCTGCTTCGTGTAGCCTTGGGCATTCCCCCCAATCTATGGGAATTTCACTATATGAAGTGTTGACAGTGTAATTTGTAAAGTCTGTAGTATTTGTTTCAAGATCGTAATGTCTCTAACCTTTCCACTGTATGTGTTAACCATACTTTCCTAATTTGTTTTCCTTCGGGAAACTGTGACTGACAATGTACTTTCTCTTAGGAATTGAAGGATATATAGAATTGATTGTACAGTCCGATTCTTTATCAGGCAAAGGTGAACAAATGTGCATATGCGCCTTCTTGCTTTGGTGCATTGAGGTCGGTTTCCATCTTTTAGGCCATGAATTTTGTCAAAATGTGGGGGGAAATGAGGGCCTGCATGCCCTTCTTTTCTAGATCCTCAATCTGCTACTGGTTTGATTGAATATGAGCATCTTGCATGTGCTCTTACAGCAACCATAAAGGCTCACGGTTTTACACATGTCTTTTTATATAACCTTTATAACAACATAAGCTTGCTGAACCACACAGACATTTTTTAATTGGTGATATTGATTTTGGTTTGTGCTATTAGATGCACAACTTAGCCCAGTAATTACAGCAGGGGCTTAACACCGCACTAGGTACAAAGACAAAAAGTGATCTTTTTCATAGCATGTGGTCTTATGAAATCTGTTAAGAGTTTTTGTTGGTTTAATTTCTGTGTACAGAAAATAGATAACATTGCCTCAGTGCAACAAGGTTGTGTCTGCATTTTTAAAATTTTGCAGGAGAGGCAAAAGAAGGGTTGTAATTACTATAGCACACAGTTGGCGAAACCGTATTGCATTGTGGCCTGTAAACAGCTTCAATTTTGCCAAAATCTCAGTTACAACCTTGCCCATAAATAGGAACTGGAACTGACACATTCCTTCGACTTCTCTTCACTCTTTATATGTGTGTTTGTCCTGTACCACTCCAGGCTCTTATTGGTTCACTCAGTTACGGAAGTGACTGACCATGGGTTATTGTTGATTTCCCAGATGTTCATTCTCCTGTTATGTTCCCCTTTATGACCTGAGGTGAAATTGTACTTGTATGTTATCTTGATATGTCAAGATAGGCAAGGTGTTAGATTGTATTGGTATTTGATACATCCAGATACAGAGGCTTTGTTTATAACTGGTCTGTGTACCACTCAATTTGTGCTGCCAAGTATAAGGATAAGCCAGTGGTGTACTGTCCTATAAACACTATCATGTTTCTTAGAGTAGACATTTAGTAACTCCCCTTTATGGAATTTGGTCAGTGTATACCATCAGAATATTGACTGCATTGTTACATCAGTTGGCACTGTATCAAACCAGTAGGTACTTTTTCACTCAACTTCAGTAGAAAATGAAAAAAAGACTTGGCCCAAGCCCCTCCCTGAGTATCAAAAACATGCCATTGGCAAGAGCAAAAAAAAAAGAAAGAATAGTAAAAAACATGGAATAGTCACTTTCATACCATGAAATGTATGAATAATGAGATATTCATTCATTGAAAGACCAAATACTCTAGGTCTCTTAGGAAAATGATATCTTTCCTCCCAAGATTTTTTTTTGTGCCAGATTCTAAAAGATCCTGTTGGCCAGAAAATCTCGTCTCAGACGGCATCAGGAGCTCTTAGAGTGTTGGCTTTAGGTCCCACTCAGTGTCATGATATTTCTCGGGATGGTCAGTAACTGTCCCCATAAGGCATGACCTGGTCACACACAACATCAGCGGTAAATCACAAATAACCATCCAATCACAGATAGCCTTACAAAAAGCCACAGACCCTGACCTGCCCTGGCTTCCAATCAAAAGTCTTTTCTGACTGCTTCCTGCTCTCCATGTCCCGTGTGTCTTAGTTTCCTATTGGCTGTGGCAGCCCCAAGGGCAGGAACTACAGCACATTTTGTTGGCGGATGGATCTGCCTCCAGGCCAGGAAATAGTGTCCCATGTTTTCATATCTGAGCCGGAAATAGTTCTACCTTTTGCCAGCAGGGGTGAAAGTGGACACTGGCTTGATCTTGAAGGACAGTGTCTTTTAACGCCTTAGCATGTAAAGATGTCGTGTCATAGATAGTGTAAGTTCTTGTCCTCTAGGGTATAGCATCCTTTTAATCCTTTCACTCTATTCACTATAGATAAATTAGACTGTCAAACTTGAATTCATCGAAAGTATTTTATTCATAATGTTTACCTTGCCCCTGGAGCTTGGATGTCCATTTTGAATAGCAATCTGGTTCACCCCATTTCTTTGTTGTACAGGAGCACAAAATTTCTTATGACTTAAATGGGAAAGAAGAGAAAATGGTTCAAACCTTAACCCTTTTTCTTGGAGAGGAATCCTCTCTCATTAAATTGGCTACAGACCACTCCAGTCCTTCACCCTTGAAGCAAACATGTGTGTGTGTGAATGGACCGATGTTACTTTCATCTGCACCATACATAGGCAAAGCAAATTAATACTACCACCTTCATCATTGGCTTAGCCAGGTCACATGGTAACTCAGCTAACTATGTTGACCAATCAGATGCTATTTCCTGTCTGCTGTCACTCGCTGAAGCTGTTCTGCCATCTCATCTGATGAATCTCTCATCTGTCCCTGATGAAAGATGTAATGCTGACATGCCTCTTATGATGTGATGTCACAGCCAGAAGTGACCATGTATTAATAGTTATCTAACGATTTTGGCTTGGACAGTGCTTTTTTGGTTATAACCCTGGTGCATTATCAGGCCATAATCCTACTCTTTTCTTCGTCTTCAAGAAGGTGCTGGTTTCAACCTGGACATGTTGCTAAATTTGAGAAGTATACAAAGTCAACCTCACCATACATTTCCAGTTAAAACCGTTTAGGGCTCTATGGGAATCGATCCCCGGACTCGGTGTCCACTATATCAAGCCGAACGGTACTAGAAACCAATGTACATGAAGGATTTGAATAAGTTTTCCGACATACCTGATGTTTGCACACCTCCTTAGTATAGAATCCAACAGTGCTATGTCGAGTTATTAACAGGGAAACATCTTTAGATATCCTACATGAACATGCCATGAAATAAATAAGAATCCAATGATTTTTATATCGATACATCTCGGCACCCCCCATTGCAGCTTGCTGACCTTTAACCTCATAAGTGTGTCACGCACCCACGTCCAGTCTAATTCTGCAGTATCAACATGGCCCGGCTTGGCTTTCACTTCCATTTACAAAGAATTTGTTGGTATTTGGCCTCTATACAGACCAGACTGGCACTGAAACCTGTCGACAATAATCCTGGAAACCATATACTAAAGGATGTATAGGTTTAAAGCTTAATATCATAACATTTCAAAGTAAAAAATTGATTATCCACATGCCAGGGCCCTGCGGCAAAGCAGCCCAGCAATATGGACAAGAAAGCACAGGACGACTTCCGCTGACAACATGACAAGGATTATTTTTCTATCGCTCAGCCTAACAAAATCTCTTCTCCTGGCTTTATTAAGGGGTTATAAGGTAAGAAATCAATACAAAATGGATAAATATGTTAGATAAACGCATTAATCAAGTTATGAGACAGCACAAGTGGGTTTATGGGTTCAATATTCCACGACCCGTGTAAGTGTGTAGTTCAGACATACACCAGAACAGTTAGCAATATCAAAATGGCTTCGGCAGTGTCAGAATTCATGAACGTACTCATATAAGTGGGAGCTTAAACTTGTATATGAACCAGTGGGTAATTGCAGCCAATATGGGATTCCTCTCGTTATGGTGTGGCTTATGTGAGGCAGGTAATTTGCACTATAAAATTGTACCAAATTTTCATTTTTCAAGCCCCTATTTTGGCTTTTTTTCTCAAAGTTAGGGTGTGGCTTATAAACAGGAGTTTACAGTAGTTGTGGAAGGAGATATATATCAAATTCCTTAGGACCTTCAACCAGACATGACCCGTACAGTGAGCGCATGGTTTCACCAAGGATTGAAGAGCGTGAGAGACTGTCGTCAAGCAGAGGCAATCCTAGGCATAGTAGTAGTAAGAGGGAGTGAAGGCTCTAGTCCCAACTCTCCTTTGCCACCCGTGAAGGGCCTAGGGTCAAAGAGGGGTACCTCAGTAACCAGCTCTTGTCCCAAGTCTCCTTTGTCCACCTGGGGTGCCAATGCACAGGTAGAAAATTGGGGAAACCAGCAAATGCAGGTTCACCCTCTGACCTTACATATAGAAGTAAACAGGAAGCCTCACCGGGACTGACCTCGTGAGTGAGCGAGTAGCCGGAAGTAATTCACGCTTCTGTCACCAGGGGTCAGTACAGGGACCCTATAGCAAAGTGTGCTGCTGACAAGGGACAGATAAGGAGAGGAGTGGTGTATGGCTAGGGTGCTGGGGGAGAGGGCGGGATGGCAAGTTGTAGGATCTTGAGAAATGCCGTCCTTGAGGGCTATGCTATTGGATGGCTGGCAGGTGGAGGAGGGGTGTAGGTGGATGTTATCATGCTTGCACATTCAGCCAGTAATTACACCAAACTAATTAAAGGTACAACAGTGATGTGGAAACAGTGCGTGCTACATAATCAGGGGTCTTGGAATAATTGTAAAACAGATATATTCAAGTGTTACAGTTAATTCCCAGCAGTAAGGCATGGATTACCAGATTTAGTATCAGAAATATTAGTTGGATTCACTGCTTCCACATTTTGTTTCTGTCCTGTATATTTTAGGGCCATCACAAATGGTGTATCAGTATTTGGGCTGTTTAATGCTAATAGTATTTCCTCGCTTTATCCCCAATTATCCTTCTCTTTAGTTTGTTTCATATGCAAATTTTTATTCTTCCACTTATCCCTCTCTTGTCATTCTTTACATCCACCCTTTCTGTTCTTTACCTGACTCTTCATTTTCAGATCATTCCCTCCTGCTTCCATCTTCTCCTGGCGATTATTATTCCCACCCTCTCCCTCAATACACCCCTCACCGATTCACTGTTGCTTCCATCGAAACATTTTATTCTCTTTTCCTGCCCCTCCCCTTCCCTAGCCCCTAGACTAGAGGTATCAGTCATAGATTTGCTTGGAAGGGGATGTAGCAGAATAAGAAATATCATCCTCTTTTTACGCTTGGTTCATCATTGCTTATTGCAGCTGTCTGTCACCGTACTATGAGTCCAGTGTATAATAACCTTGGGGAAAGCCCTTGTACAGCTTCATTCTCCTTCTTACCAATAACCATACTTGTCTGCCTTATTCTGTCTCCCTCTCAACAAATTTGACCCTTTCACTGTTGTAAGGTTTTACTAGTTTCATGCATCATTGGCATCAAGGTATATTTGAATGAAGCTCTAGTAAGTAAACATGACAGCGCCCCAAAATTATGGACTATTTGTCTTTTATGGACCCTCAAAGTGAAATAAGAGAGATCAGACTTGAGCGGCCAGGAGCGTAGCAACAGTGCAACTCCATTATGTTTTCGGTTTGCCTATGACATCACTAGTGACGTCATGCAACCGCCATCACGTCATCCGTAACATCATCCATGGCAACTTCTATCCTTGGTCCTTGCCACATTTTTCTTGTTAAGTTTTATCGAAATGTGGAAGAAAACTAAGGGTATATTTTCTCCTGAATCTGCCACTATTTTGTTTGGATATAAGCAACATGCAATTGCTCTTGCAGTAGCCATAAGGGCTAACATTTGTCTTTTTATATAACTTTTATAACAGAGTAAGCTTGCAGGATCACACAGAAGGTTTCTAACTGGTGATATTGATTTTGGTCTGTGCTATTAGATGCACAACTAAGCCCAGTAATTACAGCAGGGGCTTAAAAACCTAAACCCACTGCTCTCGCTACAAAGTCAAAAAGTGTTCAGTCTAATTAATCCTGCTAAGAGTTTTTGTCGGTTTAATTTCTGTGTAGTACAAATAGATACACCATATAAATTGTGAGCTAATGATGACCATATAGGAACTTGGAGATACTTAATACATCTAATTTTCCCCTTATGAATAGTGCTAGGCCTTCTGCCTGGCACATTCCCTCCATTCACTCTCTGCATGTATCTGTGTGTTTCCTTTCTTGTCACCCCAGACCCTCATTGGTTCATACAGTTACAGAAATGACCATGGTTTATTGCTGATTTCCCCGATGTGCCTTCTCCTGTTACGTGCCCCTTTATGACCCAATCAGAGATTGTGTTGTATGTTATTTGATACGTCAGGATAGGCAAGGTGCTAGATTGTATTTGTATGTTACATCAAGATAGACAAGGTGTTAGATTGTATTTGTATATTACATCAAGATATGCAAGGTGTTAGATTGGATAAATTTGTGTTCTTTGATACATCAAGATACAGAGGGCTTTGTTTATTACTGGACTGTGCTCCAACTACATAAACCAGTGCTGAGCTGTCCAATAAAGGGTATCACCTTGCCTCAAGTAAAAGTCTAGTAACCCCCCTTTATGGAAGTTGCATTTCAGAGCAGATTGAAGCATCATGCCCCATATAGTGACTTATTTGCGTGGGCTACATTCATGCATCATGCTTAAGATTGTGAAGACTTTCCAGCACTTCATCGAAACATCATGGCAAGCAGACTGACCAGCACTTTATTGTTGCATTCTGAAGACCAATGGACGCACTCCTGCATTAACACTCCTGCATTAACAGATCACACTGAAAACCTATGACTGCAGAAACTAATCAGTAGTGATCACTTTAGGGTGCTCAATTTGATGCAGACCATGAAGAGTACCCCTTTCATCACAGGTGATTAGTTCAGGTCATCAATATGATTACTTCAGGTCATCAATACTGATTAGTTTTTCACATGCTGAGATAATAATTACCTGGATAAGCAATTTAATTGAAGTACAATGTTGCCCAAAATAAGAAATAAAAGAATAGTTTTGGAATTCCCCCGACCCCACCCCATCAACCTGGCCCCCATTCATTTATTAGAGTGGGTCTTCTCCTTGAAGATATGGGATTCATAGTTATATAAGTTGGAGCAGTTGATGCCTAACTTCATACTACTTGATAGGACCATTGACAAAGAATAGGTGTTTATGCTCTGAATATGTCTATCTTACCTCCATTCTCATTTTACAACATGTCCCCTTTTCAACACAATTTTACATAACTTCCCCACTTTAAACATGCATGTTGATACATTTATGGCAATTATTTATATCAATTTTACCACAACAATGATCTGGATTGTATGAGACATGTCACATCATCATAAAGTAGGGCCCCCTGGTGGGAGAAATGGTATGATCAAAATGATTACTTTCTTTCATCAATGAGAAATGATGCCCTAAAGTCAACTGCATTGATTACTTTTCAACAAGCCTAGGTTTTCTGTGCATAAAGGTCTAGTCTTCAGTTTCCACTTGAAGTGTCAATGTCCTGTTGGTTCCAAGGTTGGTCAGTAACTGTCCCCATAACACATGACCTGGTCACACAGCAGCTCAGCGATAAATCACGAATTACCATCCAATCACAGATAGCCATAGACCCTGACCGGCCCTGAGCTCCAATCAAAAGTCTTCTCTGACTGCTTCTTGCTCCCCATGCCCCGTGTGTCTTAGTTTCCTATTGGCTGTGGCAGCCCCAAGGGTAGGAACTACAGCACATTTTGTAGGCGGATGGATCTGCCTCCACACAGGAAATAGTGCCCCATGTTTTCTTATCTGAAGCAGAAATAGTTATCCCATAGTTCTACCTTTTGCCAGCAGGGATGAAAGTGGACACTGGCTTGATCTTGAAAGACAGTCTCTCTGAAAGCCTTAGGATGTAAAGATGTCATGTTATAGTTTTTGTAAGTTCTTGTCCTCTAGGGGCATAGAATTTCTTTAAGCCTCTGATTGTCGCAGCTAATCGGGAGGGGCCAGTCTGATTGAACTGTGAGTCTAACAGGGCAGCCTAGAAGTGCAAAGTAGCTGCATTGTAGCTGTAGGGGGTTCATACATGTCCAAAACGCCTAGTGAGTAACACTGCCTTGTTCTCACCCCACAGGATGTCAAAGTACTGCAAAAAGTACCATAATCACACAGGTATATGTAGGCTGTTTTACCAGTATCATATTCATGAGGTTTTTATAAGTTTTGTAAGATGAAATATTATGAGACCAGATATACTGCTAGACCCACTTTTTTTCCATGTGGACATACCTTCACAGAAAAAATAATGATACTCACCGGGAGCCTAATGTTAGCCTCAGGCAAATGTCGCCAAAATGAGTATATTTTGATACTCAGGTTGAGCCTAGGGTGTAGGCATACTCCAGCAATACGTGACACTCTACTCTAGATTGTTTATGGCTTAGCTGTACCCTCTCTACTGCCCTACTTTCACAGTGCAGGAGTCTCATTAGAAACAGGCTCAGGGTCAACTTGAGTAACATAATAGAAGAGAATAGGACATTGCCTGAGTATCTCTATGAAGAGGGTCAGGCAATGCTGGATCCTACCTGAACAGGCTCCACCATTGCAGGAGTCTTTCTTACCTATGGTGTAATGCACTGCCAGAGTATCCCAATACATAGGATCACACTTTACTGGAATCTATCTTCAGAGTGAGTCCAGCAACACTACCCAGTGGGCACAACCCCACTTAAAGAGTTACTAATCAGCATTGCATTGTAGGGCTTACAGACAGTCTAAATTGTAATGGTTATGTAGCCCTGCATTTGTAGCCCGTTTGACAAAAGCCCATAATTTCATACACACAAGGATTTCAGATGGTCGAACATTCAACTTCCTAAGTCAGTTTAATTAATCGATGAATAGTTTGTGCATTCCTGGTTTCAGTGTCCTTTTTGCTCCTTGGTGGGATTTGAACTGGGTACCTCCTTATTGTGGCTCCTTTGTGCTCCTATATGTGCTAGCAGGTCAGGTGTTGAAAGTGGCACTATCAATATGATATTTCAACCATAGACCTACTACAGTGAGATGTCATTGGTCATATGAGGCCCAGTAGACTAATAGGGAACACAGACTGGAGTGACCATAGTAAGGAAAATGCCCATAGTAAGGACAAATGTCCACAATGTCCTCAGTAAGTATTGCACAGTCCTACTTATATGCCTATTGCAACCTGGCTCACCAGTTGTAGAGGTGGCACAGTGTTAGGATTCTCGCTTTGCATGTGAGGGGTCTCAGGTTCAAGTCTAGGTGGTGCTGAGAAACATTTTTCTTTTTTTCAGTTTAATGGCAAACATCTCATCTATTACTGTGTATTTTTCTAAGACCTAACTTTGTAACTAATTGAAATAGATGCTTGCTTGAAAACTGACAGAATCTTCAACGTCTGCCAAGTCAGAAAATAGCAAGAAAATAAATCGTTTGCATAACAAAATATTTCGGGTTGAAAACTTTTGAAGAGCATCCCTGGGCTGGAATCGAACTGAGGACCTTCTCATATGAAGGTAAACATGTTACCACTACACCATCTTGACTGTGCTGAAAGATCTCCACTTGAAATCTCATATGATCTGCTCCCTCTGTGTGTTGAAATCTGGTATTCTACTTTTCTCCAAGCCCCAAAACATTAGAAATATGCCTGGGACCATATGTTACTTTTACATTTACTGCAAAGATATGATCATACTCTAAATGTTTTAGTGATTAATTCCTATTATATTCCTAAATAGATAAGATTATATTCTTAGATATCATGGTTCTAAGGACTAGAGGATAATAGAAAGGATATTGAGTATGTGCAAGAATGGGTGAGGGGGGGGGCTTAATAGGGAAAAATCTTCTCACAACCCCATTATGAATGCATATTCATGCTCACATTGTAGCAATAAGATTGACTTACCGAGAATGACTTTACAAAAATTCTCAATGGGGCTTGAACTCACCACCTTCAGATGGAGAGTTCAGTGCCATATCAACTGAGCTAATGAGGCACATGGTGTGGTGGGTACTAGGATATGATATAATCTCAGACATCAGTGTAAGGGCTAGACCCCTGCTTTGCTGGAGTATTCAGTTAGATTCAGACTGAGTATGGCACCATGCCTGAGCCTTGTGCCATACTCATGCTGATCCTTTTTCCCAATGTGTGGCATTGAAGCAGGCTCAGCATGAGTATGGCATGTCAGGGGAGAACCTCAAGCAGAGGCTGTCTTGATACTCAGACAGCACAAGAGACTAGGTGAAACTCAGGCTGATCCTCTTTTTTTCTGTCAGTGTTGTGAATGAAATCCTTTTCAAATGTTGCCCATCAGTGAATGTCTTCGCGAAACACCCTTTGAAAGGAAGTGGGAATGGGAAAAGCGCCATGTGTGTTAAGGTAGTAAAGTCTCACTGAAGATGTACAAGTGATGTATTCTCAGTGTCAAGCTTACAGCTTGTAGTGGTTTTAAAGCCTCTCAGAAGACAAAGTTTACCTCAGGTGGCTTCAACAAATCCAACCCGTTGACTGTTGTATGATGAAACTAGTTCCAGGCATCTTTGCCATCAAGGCATATTCGAATGAACCTCCAGCAAGTAAACATGCCAGCACCCCAATATCATAAATTCTGTCGGTAGGATTATTTGCCTCTTGTAATATAGATCCTGGAGGTGAAACAGGAGAGATCAGCCGTGAAGATTCAACCCTCTTTGTATAGCCTCAGTCATATTTCCCGATGCTCGGGAATTTCACTCTAAGAAGTGTTGAGAGTGTTGAGAGATATTTCTATAATCTGTGTCTCAAGGTCATAATGCTTCTATAATACAGCAATATCAGGCACAACTCACTATCCCTAACCTTTCCACTATATAGGTGTTTTCCAGGCTCTGTGCATTGTTTTCCTTTTGAAAACTGTGAGAGGCATTATACTTACTCTGAGGACTACCTTTGAGGTACATAGAATTTGTTGTACACAATTATTTCATTTGTTTTATTGGGCAAAGGAAAGCATACAAATGTGCATAATACCCTTCCTAGCCTTGGAGCATTAGTTCCCTCTCCCATAAAAAATAAACTTGATTGAGAAAGAGCTTATGATATATGAATATAACATTAATGTGCAGAATCGTGTGCAGATGTCATATCAATACAATTAAAATACAACACAATTAAACATGGCCATGGCAACATCCGGCCCTGTTGTTTAACATTTAGACACTGTTTGTTCAGTGGCGGATTTTGATGGAAGAAACAGGGGCACACACCTCCTCATATTTGATCGTTGTAAAGAATTTGCTTATGACTATGGTCAAAATGTGGGGAAAAATCAGGGAGGGCGCTCTGCTTCTGAAAATCTAGAATCTGTGACTGGTGTGTTTTAATATATATATAAGCAGCTTGCAGTCACTCTCGCAGTAGCCATAGAGTCTAACAGTTTTATATGCCTTTTTACATAACTTATATATCAGTGTAAGCTAGCAGGATCACACAGAAGGTTTCTGTTCGATGGTATTGATTTTGGTTTGTGCTATCAGATGGAAAACTAAACCCAGTAATTACACCAGACCCTAAAACCTAGCACCGCTCTAGGTACAAAGACAAAAGGTGATTGTTTCATTCACACAATACTGTTTTAAAAAATAGATAGTGATTGTTTATTTGATTATTTCTAAATATGAAAAATTCAGCTTAAAAACAAAAAGCCCAACAAGTGGAATGAAGACTTCCCCTTTACCATAATGCTACCCTCCCTGCCTGCCTCCTTGCTTTCATTCCCTTACACTGTGTGGACACCTCCAAGGATGTTCGTCTTTTGGTAGTTTCCGTGACCAGATTATACAGTAGCAGAAGTGACTATGGCGTATTGTTCCAATCTCCTTCATCTTTTCGTGTGCCCCTTTATGACCTATTGGGAGATTGTATTTGTACGTTATTTGATATGTCAAGATATAGAGCGTGTTAGCTTTGTTTATTGCCAGTCTGTGTACCACTCAGTTTGTGCTGACAAGTATCGGGGTGAGCCAGTGGAATACTGTATCATAAAGGGTATCTCCTTGTTTCCAGGAGGCCATTTCTTAACACACTACGACTGCTGTCCTTTAAATCATAGTGAGAACCTAATAATTTTGGCCATTACAGTACCATGCACTAGTAGTCCCTAATGTCTGCACCAGTACGACTGCCCTACTGAACCTTATGTAATTAGTGCATAGCTGCTAATCGTAGTGAGCAGTCGTAGGGGCAGTTCCTACGTTAGCCTGGCTTATTCTTAGCATTTTAAAATCGTAGTGGCTATGTGTAGTCGTAGTACATTGAGAAATGGCCTCCAGAACTACTCCCCATGTGTATGGAATGTGTTTGGTGTACAAGGACAAAAGATTAACTTCATTCTTTACATCATGACAATCATGTTGCAATTTATCAAACCAGAAGGGTTAAATTATGATGCATCTATGTAGTGCTACTTAGTTGGATTTCTGATTTTATGCGGGCTTCCCTAACCAATTTAAAAGGGTCTATATCTCCTCTTTCCTATCCCCTCAGATGTGTCTGGTGCACATATGCACGAACACCGACACATTCCGCTAAGAAATTGTGTAATGAAGGAGCCACTATATTATAAAAAAAAGAGAAATCATAGGTATCGTTCATTAATTCACAGCATAACTTAGCAAAAATGGTTAGATTCCTGCTGATTTTCTCTTTCCAATGATATATAACACACCTATATTCATATGAATCAACTTTTATAGATATCACTCTGTAAAATTCTGTGAGCCATCCCGGGCCCACAGGAAGCTAATTCTTGGGAAAACTACGGGCCCACAGCCCAAACTGCAGGCCATTGGCTCCCGGGCCAGCGTTAGTGTCTACCCCTGCTATGTATTAATGCAACATTCCAAATTGGTGAGTTACTCGCCAGAACTCCATTCATGTATCAAGCTGAAAATACAGGGGTGATACACCACCAGAGGCTCTTTATAACGCATCATAACTGATGCCCAAATTTCAGATTGGTAAGCAGACTTCTTAGCACTTCATTGGTGCATCATGACGACAAATGGGCATAATGCACCCCTGCATCAGCAGGTCTACGCTTCAGTCACTACGTGAAGTGTCAGTGTCCTGTTGGTTCCAAGGCTGGTCAGTTACCGTCCCCATAAGGCATGACCAGTTCAGAGGTAAATGTGAATAAATGTCCAATCACAGATAACCTTACAAACCTGCCCTGGGCTCCAATCAAAAGTCTTCTCTGACTGCTTCCTGCTCCCCATGCCCCTTGTGTCTTAGTTTCCTATCGGCCCTAGCTACCCCAAGGGCAAGAACCACACTGTAAACAATAACTGTTGAATCCACCAGGAATCCTTGTAAAATTGAACAGTAAACCGCTGTTATTATACAACAGGGAGCCAGTGTATTTTTTTAAAAGAAGGTGTGAAAGTGGATACTGACCTTTTACTATCCCAGAAACCCTCATCAAGAAGGTGAAGTGTAACATCAAGGGCAGGTTACTGTAGAATGTGTGATTATGAATGAAGGTTTTTTTTTTAAAGTAGCATGTTCAGCCCAAAATAGCTCATGGAAGGATGGCATGCGGAAACTGCATTATACAAAAAATAATGAACATCCATTGCAATACGAGTGATTTATGGACATTTTTGTCTGGTTTTTGGTGTGTCCATTTTCTGTCATTTTCACTGTACTACTAGTGGCAGGTGTGTGGGTGCCTGGCACACAGGCAGACAGGGCTCACTCACCACGCATGCACTGCAGGCACTGCCCCAGGCCTGGGTGTACTACTGCAGGAGTGGTCCAACACACAGTATATAAGCTACACATTCATATCTATGGGGCAAAATTTAGTAATACTTAGGGAAATTCATGAATTGGATTGATACAAGCTATGTTAGAGGTACATCCTGTGTTAGTTCTGGGTTTTATTAGTGGTAAGCTAAAATAGAAAATAGCCAGAGGTGCATACACATGTTATTATGTAGACTTGTCATGCTGAGAATTGTGAAGTGATTACCTACAAGCATGCAGTTTTGAGTGATTAAAAAGCCAGCTTGTAGAAAATGACAAATGAAGGACTGGATACCATGACTGGGTTAAGGGATCTTACACACGTGGAAATCAATCTTTTCACCATAGTCAGGAAACTGAAACTGAGATGAATCTGTAGATTTAGTTACTTCTTCATTCATTTCCTACAAATTCTCAAACGTTCTTTATTTATCCCTTATATTTTCTTCCAGCTTCCGTTAGTTAATTGATTATGTTGGATAATGAAATGGATCGGGTCAGAGGTCAAATGACTATTAACCTGGTAGAGGTCAAATGGTTATTAACCTGCAGGATCAAGGTCAATGAGGAGAATATGAAGGTCAAGTAGGACATAAAATGGAGGTTTATTGGTAATTGACCTGTTTAATTAAGACTAACTCCTTCCATGGTAATAAAAAGCTCTCTGTAGTATCTCAGCTCCTGGGATCAGAAATGAAACTGAGGGCTGTTGATAGAGGTGGAGTGGGTTAGTAGTGTTTTTTTTGTCGTCTCTGGATACCAGTCCAAAACCATATTCTCCTTAACTCTACAATAGCACAAACTTTCCTATGTAAAACGTGGGAATAAAGGTTTTGCTGTTTAACTTTCATTAAGTATTTCTCCTCTAGGAAGTGACTCGCCCCTCACCAAAATGGCTACAGAACACTACAGACTTACGCCTTGGTAGTAACCACTTGTGTGTGAATGGTGAGACCGACGTTACCTTCATCTGCACCATATATAGGCAAAGCACCTTTATACTACATGTTTCATCATTGGCTTAGCCAGGTCACATGATAGGTCAGCTGACTGTGTTGACCAATCAGAAGATATTTCCTGTCTGCTGACATTCCCTGAAGAGGCTCTGCCTGCTCATCTGATGTTTTCTTCAGCTGTCACTGATGAAACGACGTAATTCTGACATGCGTCATAGTGTGTGATGTCACAACCAGAAGTGACCATGTATTAATGGATAAATAGACTACTTGATCAGATGCACTACGGTCTATATATATGACATGTACTGGGAATAGGGACCCTAAGGCACCTTGCACTAAGGGCTTTTTTCGCAGATCCTGTCACATATTATGGAGATGTACTTTAGGGTTGGAAATATCCAAGACAAGCTCCTTCACTAAGAAATTAGAAGTTTTTTCTCCTACTTTTTCAGTACTTACAGGAAAATCAGTTAACTTAGTGATTTTGCTTAACTCTTTCCATAGAAAATGGTCATATTTTAGCCAAAATCTTTTTTTTTTTTTTTTTAATCTTAGTATGAACAAATAACAACACAGTATTGATCTAGCGTTGGTAGTTCAAATATAAAAACAGAAATGATAGCAATATCAAAATGGCGTCAGGAAAGTCAGGCTTCAGGAACATAATTATAAACTTAACTTACCCATATAAACAGTGGCCTATACATTAACCAAAGACTTATTCCAGTTTATATATAGGAACCTTTTAAAGTCAGGATGCGGCTTATTTTCGGGTAATATCCTCTATAGAAGACTACCCATATACAAATGGCTTTTAGCTTTCTCTGAAGGCAAAGGTACAGCATATATATAGAGGCATGGGTGTGGCTTTTTAAGTGCAGGAGTTTACAGGAATTATTGAAGGACATGTACCAATGGGTGGTACCCTCAGGACCATCACCTTGTACTTGCATGGCTCCTACAAGGACTTGCACTAGTATGAGGCGTGACCCTACATCAAACAAGTAGCCGGAAGTAATTCCCGCTTCAGACACCAGGGGTCAGAACAGGGACACTATAGCAAACTGTGCTGCTGACAAGGGACAGATAAGGATGGGGAGGGTGTATTGGAGTGGGGGGGGGGAGGTGGTAGAGGTTACAGAAAGGTAGTCTCTACCAGCCCAATCAGTGTAGTATAGAATGGGTACCTAAGTATAGATCACCTAATATCTTCATATCACATTCATAGACACCAGTGAATACTTAACTACAGCCAATGTCTCATCATATGAAGAATAAGGAGAAAAGCCGATGTGTGAGTGGAGAAAATAAAGGTCTTTCCTTGACCATGATAACCTACTGGTACAGCAGTGTGTCATGCCTATTGGTTCTCTAGACAGTGTGGTTGTGAGTGTGCTCACTGGCACTTCATTAGGGTATCATGCCAACGTTTCAGGAAGGTATCAACCCCATAGGTTTGCTGAAATATTGCCCCGGTAAGTTACAGTTCAGGCATAGATGGCCGTTAACGAGTTCGTGGTGTTCATTGGACCTTTTGGTTGCTGCTCATATATGCCAGCCTATGCGTGCCGATTGTATTCAAAGGAGCATTCCTTAGCATAAGAGTAATAGGGTCATTGCTGATTTGAAGATGTTTTTAAACTTTTTGTCAGCTTTTTCGACCAACCGTTTCCATATCAAACATAAATATAGCAAAATATGGTTGATGAGAAAAATACCACATGGGAAATTCAGAATTTGACAGCTGTCCACCTTCAAGGCCCCTGGATCTGCGTGTTTGTATGAGACCTGTCTCTTAAGTTCGGTGGATATTTTCATGACCAATATTTAAGTCATGTTTACTTTTGCATATTTCTGTGTATATGATATTTGATCTAAATATGGTTCTTGATGAATAACTTCTAAACTCTCTTCCCATTTTCTCACAGTATGCAGCGTATGAAGTCAGTGGCACAGAACATCCTCAGTACGCTAACTAAGAAGGACCTGGTGAATATTGTCGTGTCGCGTTCTGAGTACTACTCGTCTAAAGGCCTCCACTACCCACACAAGGCGGAGGTTCTCAGCTGCCACCAGGAGGCGCTTATACCTGCCTCGACATCAAACCTGAAGGAACTACACACAGCAGTACAGGATCTACAGCCATATGGGGGCTCGTATCATATGTAAGTGGTATATTTGCTACCAGAGATAACATAAAACCATGCGCTCATCTGCCTTTTCACCCAACTCACTAATTTGAAAGATATTTTCAGCTAGCTGTCATGAAAATATGGTGAGTTAAGCCTAGAGTTCCAAAAGTGAGGTCAACTTATTGCCGTTCATTCTTAGGAATGAACGGCTATAGGAGGGGACCCATTCTTAAATACAAGCTCTCATAGTGGTGCTTCCTCGCTCTCCATGTATAATCCTGTCATAGGTACAGTATTGAGTATGCCTATACCTGGATTAAAATCTGCAAATCAGTCAAGCATAGAAGTGGTGGCAGTGATGGTGTTGGTGGACCTGTTATTGTAGACCCTGGGGACAGAGTGGTGGTAGCCCTGGACACCTCAGGCAGAGCCATGGTATATAGTATATATACCCCCCCCCCCCACCCCACCCACCTCTGAATAGTGGTGGTGGCTGTGCTTCTGTGGTGGCCCCATACCTGCCTGCCACCACCTCCCCCAGCACCATGTGGTTCTCTTCTGCTGGTGGTGCATTTCTCAGCACCACTGACTATTAACCCACTAAAGGCCACCTACATGTATATTTATGTATACATGTTCACATAAGTATGATGCACTTTTTTAGGAGTTTTAAGTGGCGTGGCATTGGATTATTTGGAGTCTTGGGACCGTTTTCCATGTGTGTCGGCCATCTTGGTTTTCGGAAACACAGGGATCCAGGCCATATATGGTCAATTTTGATCTTAAAAAGTTATCAGATGGATGTTAGTGACCATTGGGACACCTCAACTACCCAATTTTATTGTTTGCCATGTGTGTCAGCCATCTTGGTTTTAGGAAACACAGGGATCCAGGTCATTTGTTGTCAATTTTGATCTTCAAATGTTATCAGATGGATATTAGTGACCATTGAAAGACCTCAACTACCTAATTCTATTGTTTTCCATATGTGTCGGCCATCTTTGTTTTAGGATACACAGGGATCCAGGCCATACATGGTAAATTTTGATCTTCAAAAATTATCAGATGGGTGTTAGTGACTATTGGGAGACCTCAACTAGCCTATTTTATTGTTTTCCATGTGTGTCGGCCATCTTTGTTTTAGGAAACACAGGGATCCAGGCCATATATGGTCAATTTTGATCTTCAAAAGTTATCAGATGGATGTTAGTGACCATTGGGGGACCTCAACTACCCAATTTTGTTGTTTTCCATGTGTGTCGGCCATCTTGGTTTCAGGAATCACAGGGATCCAGGTCATATATGGTCAATTTTGATCTTCAAAAGTTATGAGATGGATGTTAGTGACCATTGAAAGACCTCAACTACCTAATTCTTTTTTTTTTCAATATGTGTCGGCCATCTTGGTTTCAGGAATCACAGGGATCCAGCTCATATATGGTCAATTTTGATCTTCAAAAGTTATGAGATGGATGTTAGTGACCATTGAAAGACCTCAACTACCTAATTCTATTTTGTTCAATATGTGTCGGCCACCTTTGTTTTAGAAAACACAGGGATCCAGGCCATATATGGTCAACTTTGATTTTCAAAAATTATCAGATGGATGTTAGTGACCATTGGGAGACCTTAACTAGCCTATTTTATTGTTTTCCATGTGTGTCGGCCATATCTGTTTTAGGAAACACGGGGATCCAGCTCATATATTGTCAATTTTAATCTTCAAAAGTTATCAGATGGATGTTAGTGACCATTGGGACACCTCAACTAGCTAATTTTATTGTTCTCCATATATGTCGGCCATCTTTGTTTTAGGAAACACAGGGATCCAGGCCATATATGGTCAACTTCGATCTTCAAAAGTTATCAGATGGATGTTAGTGACCATTGGGACACCTCAAGTACCTAATTTTATTGTTTTCCATGTGTGTCGGCCATCTTGTTTTTTGGAAACACAGGGATCCAGGTCATATGTGGTCAATTTTGATCTTTAAAAGATATCAGATGGATGTTAGTGACCATTGGGAGACCTCAACTAGCCTATTTTATTGTTTTCCATGTGTGTCGGCCATCTTTGTTTTAGGAAACACAGGGATCCAGGTCATATATGGTCAATTTTGATCTTCAAAAGTTATGAGATGGATGTTAGTGACCATTGAAAGACCTCAACTACCTCATTCTATTTTGTTCAATATGTGTCGGCCATCTTTGTTTTAGAAAACACAGGGATCCAGGCCATATATGGTCAACTTTGATTTTCAAAAATTATCAGATGGATTTTAGTGACCATTGGGAGACCTCAACTAGCCTATTTTATTGTTTTCCATGTGTGTCGCCATCTTTGTTTTAGGAAACACGGGGATCCAGCTCATATATTGTCAATTTTAATCTTCAAAAGTTATCAGATGGATGTTAGTGACCATTGGAACACCTCAACTAGCTAATTTTATTGTTCTCCATATATGTCGGCCATCTTTGTTTTAAGTAACACAGGGATCCAGGCCATATATGGTCAACTTCGATCTTCAAAAGTTATCAGGTGGATGTTAGTGACCATTGGGACACCTCAAGTACCTAATTTTATTGTTTTCCATGTGTGTCGGCCATCTTGGTTTTTGGAAACACAGGGATCCAGGTCATATGTGGTCAACTTTGATCTTCGAAAATTATCAGATGGATGTTAGTGACCATTGGGAGACCTAAACTAGCCTATTTTATTGTTTTCCATGTGTGTCGGCCATCTTTGTTTTAGGAAACACAGGGATCCAGCTCATATATTGTCAATTTTAATCTTCAAAAGTTATCAGATGGATGTTAGTGACCATTGGGACACCTCAACTAGCTAATTTTATTGTTCTCCATATATGTCGGCCATTTTTGTTTTAGGAAACACAGGGATCCAGGCCATATATGGTCAACTTCGATCTTCAAAAGTTATCAGATGGATGTTAGTGACCATTGGGACACCTCAAGTAGCTAATTTTATTGTTTTCCATGTATGTCGGCCATCTTGGTTTTCGGAAACACAGGGATCCAGGTCATATGTGGTCAATTTTGATCTTCAAAAGTTATCAGATGGCTGTTAGTGACCATTGGGACACCTCAACTAGCTAATTTTATTGTTCTCCATATATGTTGGCCATCTTTGTTTTAGGAAACACAGGGATCCAGGCCATATAGCTCACATAGCCATTATCAGTTGGGGGCCGCCATTAGACCCCGACGGCACTATGACTAACACCTTCAGCCCCCGACTCCGCAGTATATGCCAGGGATGCCTCCCATTGGTCAATAATACAATAGCCATGTGCCGTATATGGTCAACTTCGATCTTCAAAAGTTATCAGATGGATGTTAGTGACCATTGGGGGACCTCAACTACCCAATTTTGTTGTTTTCCATGTGTTGGCCATCTTTGTTTTAGGAAACACAGGGATCCAGGTCATATATGGTCAATTTTGATCTTCAAAAGTTATGGTTAGTGACCATTTGGACACCTCAACTACCCAATTTTATTGTTTTCCATGTGTGTCGGCCATCTTGGTTTCAGGAAACACAGGGATCCAGGTCATATGTGGTCAATTTTGATCTTCAAAAGTTATCAGATAGATGTTAGTGACCATTGGGACACCTCCACTACCTAATTCTTTTGTTTTCCTTGTGTGTCGGCCATCTTGGTTTAAGGAATCACAGGGATCCAGGCCATATATGGTCAATTTTGATCTTCAAAAGTTATCAGATGGATGTTAGTGACCATTGTGACACCACCACCACCAATACCACCACCACACTACTCCCAACCCTCACACACATTCCTTATTTGCATATTTTAATCCAGGCATAGGTTTACTCCATACTATAGCAATGGGGCAGGATTTTACATGGAGAGCGAGGAAGCACCACAATCAGAGCATATATTTAAGTATAGGTCCATTCCAAAGGCCATAGAGTTCATATATAATGATCTTTTTTCCTTGGATCATCATAGGAATATGCACGGCATTACAGCATTGCTGTGTTTACTTTCCTGAAAGTATGTTATAGATTAATAAATTGCAAAACACACAACATATGAAGGGCTTTTAGATTCCGTATTAAAATAATATTTGTTCTGAAAATTTTGATCTACTATCATATTGTAAATCAATTCTATACTTCTTAGAACATGATATGAATATGCACGGCATTACAGCTTTGCTGTGTTTACTTTGCCGAAAATATGGGATAAATTTCTAATCCGGGAAACGCACTGCAATTTAACTGCTTTTAGAATTGATATTAAACTCAGAATTGATCGTCAAATTTAAATGTGAAGCCCTAATATCTTGATCATAGATGACAGATCCTAAATTGAATCCTCTTAATTGCATCCTTAACACGGGCCTCTTGATCATAGATCTTAGATTCTAAATTTTCAATTGAATCCTTAACATAATCTCCTAACCATGGACCCCTTGTGATAGAGGTCATATGCAACTACAACTTCAGGTGGGGTATAAATCTGATTCAAGGTTGTACTAAGGGGCAGGAATATGTTAACATCAGTTGGGGAGCTTGCAGAATGACTATTTCACATCCAAAGGTGTTATTGTCCTGTCAGATCACAAAGCCGGATATTGCAATGGGAATGGCAAGAACTTGCATCATGTTACATGCCAAAACTTTGAACTAGCTGAAAACAATACATATATATGGCACCCATTGTGTGTATTGAAAAAATCTTTTTGATGCTAGGTTTTAGAAATATTGATAGTATCTCTTTAGCATATCCTTATGGTACCCTTCAACTGCTTTGTTATTTAAAGCGAGGCTTTCCAGAAGGCTTTCACCTTGCTGAAGAACACGAGTCACGACGACTGTCAGAGCTTCATCATCTTTGTGACAGATGGACAGAGCACAGATCTAGAACAGCGCTGTAGTCCCGGGTACTACAAATATGACGAACAGAACCGCAAACATTACCAGCCCGGGGACTTGTGTGTGTATGACTTTGATGAGGTAACTCACATAGTGAGTCTACTGCAGTACCAGCTACATAAAAGGGTAGGTCCTTTGAATACTTTAAACAGGTTGAGATGGTTTTTTCATCATTACCGTAAACTCCCGCGTAGAAGACGCATTGCGTGTATAAGAAGCACCCCAAACTCAGCACATGCATTTTCGCGTATAAGATGCACATTTTAAGGCTGAAATTTGTAAGATTAGTACATTTCTATAGTAAAATTACCCCTTGTATAAGACGCACCCCCAAACTTCCGTAGATCCTATAAGACGCACCAGGCATTTGTTTGGCGTAGAGGATGTGTCTTATACGCGGGAGTTTACGGTACATCATTAATTCCCTTGTATAGGCCACGGCTTATATGAATCAGTTCATAGCTTTATCTCAAACCCAGGGTATTTATATGAAGATGCAGCTTAGAAGGGAATTTATGGTAGTTGTATCGTTGTAGCATTTATTTGTCATCAAATCGACACATTGTTTGAATCTCAGGTGCAGATTCAATACTCATTATTAGCACATTAACCTTCCCAGCATCAAAATGGCTCTACTTAATTAATTAATAACAAGCATTAAAAGCTCACCATTGTTCATATTTCAGCTTTTGCAGCATTTTGTGAAAATGGTATAAATCCCCTTTTGTGCTGAAAGGACCCCGAAGAGAGCAATGGCCAATAAATCACATGATTATTGCACCCATAGATGATAGGAATTCATGGACCCTCCCTAGGATGTATACAGGAGATATTCAGCCCTTTTAGAGTCACTGGTGCATGGATGCATCACCCATATTGGTCACCATGATGCATGAATGCAGCCCTGGCTAGTAACTTACCAGGGCTGCATTCATGCATTATGATGATTAATTGGGATGATACACCCAGGACCTCCAGACGGTTGGCATAAGGTTCTGATGCTGGGGAGCATATATACAGTCTCGCCTATTACTTCATTGGTGGGTCATGACGACCAATGGGCATGATGCACTCCTGCATAAGTTCCTCTTATAGGATCTTATAGGGTTGATGGATTGGTACAATTTAAAAATTTCTTAAAAAATCTGATGTTCTAAGAAACTGCCCCCTTATTTCAGACCCACCTCTTCACATTCCTCACATCAGACAAAGGAGACAATCGGGTCTTACCGGGTCAGTTGGCCTGTGACAACCAGGGTGCTATGGCCAAGGTCACCACTGACTCCAACATCTTCCACCAGATGGCGCCGTATTTCCGGTTCCTGGAGGCTAGTTCTGGTGCTCGGTCTGCGGTGTGGACAGCGCCTTATGTAGACAAAGCCGGATTAGGCCTAATGGTGACCGTGTCTGTACCGGTGTATAGTAATTTAACTCGCAGGTAAGATGCTTGCTCTTTGACACAGAGATAGACTGTAAGACTTAATCTGTCAGTGTTGTTAACAGATAATCATCATTTGATAACATTGGGATGTTTGTGGTTCCCATATAAATCTACCAATTTTTCTTTTGGAAAAAAAGCTTATCTATCGGTGTAATAAAGGTGATGAAATTACATCAATCAAAAAATCATTCTCAGAATTTTTACTATCTGCCAAAGTCTTGTTATGACGAGGATGGTTAAAAGTGCATTATGTATAGAATCATGGTCATCTCTTTTAACTGAATAGTGTAATAAATATCAGAGTGCGGTTAGCTACATGTACTTCGATTGCCTTTCGGAGGTATTTGAAAATCATGACCGCAGTCACATTTACACAAGCATTTACCGTAATACCCTAACATCTATATCATATTACATTATGCAGTCACCTTGGCGTGGTAGGTATCGATGTGGAGTTAAAGCACATAGAGAACATCATGCGGCATGAGTTGTGGGGCAGCACCTACGCCTTTGTTATAGACAGTGAGGACGGCAGCGCCATCATCCACCCCATCTCTAAACCATCCGCCCAGGTATGTATATCAATATCCTTTATGTTTTACATGTATTAGTATACCCCATTATCACCCAAATAGTAAATAATGTACCTAATTATCGCCCACTGTGTACAACAGGTTATTTACACAGTCAACAACATCCACAATTACCCATAGGAATAGTGCTATTTCCTATTAACACCTAAATTGTTATTGATATCCCCTTTTATCACCCACATTAGAAGATAACCTCTATCATCACCTGTAGCGTTCCTGATACCTTTTATTACTAAAATCTAACTGAGGTAAATTGCTTGCATTAGAAAAATATATGGAACAAGACTTTCAATATTAAAGTCAAATGAAGTAATTTTGTCCTCAGTAAAGAAAAATATATTGAAATTTTGCACCGCTTTATGTCCAGAGCAAAACAGATTGGAAACTTGCTCATGTTGACTAAGTACACCTGACACTGCTTATAATAACCCATACAGTTACTATCATCTACACGCAAAATGAATATCCTCTATCTCTGTTTTTGGTTTGGTTCGATTTTGGTTCGATTCTACCTCCACTAATTGAAAAAGAATTAGCAGAGAGATTGTGGTTAGTCCTTTCTTTTCTCAGAATAACCTCTTTCATCTGCACTGCAGTTACAAACATCCTGCATTATCACATACTGGCCAGATTATTATCATGCACACAATTACGAAAATCCCTTATCATCACCCATACATTGACCAATATCCCTTATTATCACCCATACATTGTCCAAAACCACGTATTATCACCGACAGTTACTGGAGGACCCTGCATTTGTCCCTATCACACACCTGGAGACCCATGGTGGTGAGCCACGGGACTTCCGCCGTGTGCTGGCAGCCATGATGGCTCGGGAGACGGGGAACCTGAAAGTCACCGAAAATGCTAAACGTGCAATATCTGTACACAGTTCTTTGGTGTGGAGACCTACTGAGTACTCCCACTACTTCTACACAGATATACCAGGTATTCCTTTTTCCCTTAATCTTTGCCAAATATATTATTAGATAACTTTTTTCCCTGAGAGCAAAAGTCCAGAGAAAATAAAAACCCTTTAAAAGGCCTGCTTATGTATAAAGAATATAGCCCAAGAGATAGGCTTAGATTGAATTAACTTCTATCATACAACATAAGATATTTTTTTCTTATTTCGTGAGTAAATAGCCATTCATTCCCATGATAACTGTGTCACATACACCTCAATTGCAATATTGTCTTTGGCATATTCAGTCCTTACTGTGTGTTAAATCACACCTTGTGTTGCTGATTGGCAATGGTTATCCCATGTAATCCTATTGAAATGTGCTTTAACTGATTTAACCCATGGTTAGGTGAAATAACCGAAGCTTGTTTCTTTCTTTCTAAGGTGTCACCATGGGTTAATGATATTAATATAATCATTTTTCTCTTCCTTTTCATCCAGGGTCTGACTTTGCGTTTGCCTTTAACCTTGCCGAGACGGACACGACCTTCCAGCATGCACGGGACCCACCAGTGGACGGGCCAATCAGCTTCCTACATGAGATGAATCTATATAAGGATCTACAGGAGGCGATACCCAGGGCGTGGAACCAACTCCAACCCTCGACTAACCTCTCCAGGTATCAAGGTAAGGATTGAGGAGAACCAAAAATTAAACTTGGTCACTTCAGTAGCTCAGTATCAGTTCGATGGTCAAGAATATTTCAAAACTCCTGTCTGTTGTTAGATTGTGAAAGGATGGTGTAAACTTTACTGAGTTAATGTTCTCTATTTTACCCTAAATTCAGGGGTGGAAATGACATTGGGTGATTGCCCATATTTGATGATGAATACAGGATTTTTAAGAATAGGGGGCATTCCCGACTTAAGACCTTATTTTTGGCAAAACATTGGGGTTAAATGAGGCAATTAAACTCATAACTACCGTAAATCCTCGCTGGAGGAAGCCCTTCATATAGGACACACCCTAAGTAAGGTTAATCGTATAGAACGGATCTTGGGTCAAATTGTGGTCACTTTAGTACTCTTCCATAGCTGTATAGTGTTAAATACTCACATATAAGATGCACCTTGACCTGAGCTAAATTCTATAGGTCAGAGAGGATGTAATTCTGGTATATTAACCATGTCGTATGCAAGGATTTATGGCACTGGATAAAAGGAGGACACTCCCATGCAACCCTGTCTTACCACTGATATTTTAGGTATAGAGGTGACATTTCATCACTCAGTCGTAAAGTTGGCACCACGGGGGTTCTGCAATGCTGCAGCCTACATGGAGGAACATCGTCCGTCCTTTATTGACATCCACGAGTACATTAATACCTTCACCCCCACCTACGATGTACACTGTCCACGCGGCACCTACCGCACTGATGTCAGGTAATTATAACTGAAGTGTATAGCCTGTTCATAGAAGTCCATAAGTGGGGCCAACTTGGTTGCTATGGTCACATCATATCTTAAAACACCTTGGATTATTCAACATGTATGAACAGGTTCTATGACTGACCTTTTCATCGTTTCCAGGGTAATGATATTTTGGACTTTTTATGTTTCAGGATTTTGAAAAGGAGGGGTGAACCCCTTATTTGGCTCTTAATTTTGGATAAACTCTAGGCTAAAAAGGGGGAAATGAATTATAAACTGCCACTGTTTTGGTTACCATGATCAAGTACAAAAGCCATTTCATTCACTTCTATTCTAATAACATGGCTAGCATGGTGAATAACTGATATCATTGTGGTTGCTATGGTTACAGGCCTGATGTGAAACTTACCGCCCAATTGGAGAACTTGTGGCGGCGACGAGATCCCTCACTACAGAGTCAGCTTGCGTGGACCTACATTGGGACCATGGGTGGAGTGATGCGCATATACCCTGGCGTAGAAATAAGCCGGGACTTTGATCCTACCATGTGAGTATGACACTTTTAAGATCTAGCAATCAAAGGATCTGACTTGTTATGGAAAACAGGCTTTTTGATCTATGGAAACTGAGTGCTCCTCAACTTCCCTGACGCCCCCTCCCCAGTCAGCTATTGATTGAATCTCATCTCCTCTTTGAAATATTCTCTTTTTATTCTCTCCTATACTAATATCAATAAGATTTGAGAGAGTTTTGAGCACCTATTAGCCTGGGTGAATTTGGATCAGAAATTTATTTAGTGTCCAATGTGCATTTCTCACTTTTTTTTATAGTTCCTTTGTATTACTATCTTGCAAATGGCCAAGAGAAATTCAATAAAAGCATTGTTTTATATATATTCTGAAGGCGTCCGTGGTATCACCGGTCGGAGGTGAACCGGGGTCGTCTGGTGGTGTCGAGTGTGTACCAGGACTCTGTACCAGGTATGGGTAAAGTGGTCACCCTAAGCCGCGCCATCCACAAGGCCAAGCCCCTCACCCCGCCCGACTGTACTGGTAAGCATGGATAGCAATCAAATTTTTTTTTATTTCATTAAGAATCAGTGCAATATTATATACATAGGTTCACAAGAACTGGTCTGACTGAGGGCTATAGAAGGTGGTGATTATTACACCAAGACACTGACCAATTCCAATTAACCAGTGATATGGGGTAGAGTCTTCATTTCTGATCTCCGCATGACTTTTGTTTCTTGTGCTCCCTTTATTACAGAGTTCATGATGAGATGGGAAGATAGGGGGTAAATGGTGTAAATCCTAACTAAAATATGCCCTAGAAATGTTTCTTGTACAAATATGAAGATAAATAGTGTTCATGAAATATGAATGGTGAAAGAAATGTAAGCTAAATGTAGTGTAAAATCCTAAAATTTAAAACTGTGGTAAGGCAGAACAATAAGTCTTGAAAACATCATGTTCTTGGATAATTGATAATTTGAAATGCATATGATTTTTTTCATGTAACCAGGAGACCGCCGTGGGTACGGGTGCCCCTGCTCCATCAACCACCAGTGTAAGTCTGAATACTGCTACTTCAAGTCCTGCGCTGACGACCTCATCCAGGGGGTCGTGGCTACCGACTTCCGCTACCCTGACTTCCACAAGCTCGTGAGCAACATTCTCCGCTCCACGGGCACCCGGAAATACTGCAACCTCCGCTATAACTGTCACAAAGCCAGGCCCTGTGAGGTTAGGTGGGTATTGTAAAGCCTGCTCTAAAGATAATGGTTTTAAACCTCTCAAGTAATACCTGTTGCAAGTTATTGGACGTAGCGATCACAGTCAGTTACCATAGTCTCAACTCTTGACTACCCTACGAAATCTTTTGACACCACTATCATCATCAACCAAAGACACTTTAGTGTTAACCATAACTGATACTTTCAACTTTCACATGTCAACTGTGGTGTAGGAAAAGGGGTGGGGTGATCATATCTGGGCATTTGCCCGAACTTGACCAAGACCCATGATGAAATAAACAAGTTTCCCAAAATTTTTCCTACATTTTCCTACCAACATCGTACTAGAATTGAAAAAAAATTGGATCATAGGCAGAAGTCAGCATAGAAAACATGATATCGAGTCAATGACATAATGATATGTATGGTAGCTTGACCACAATTCTGCTACAATAAAACACAGAGGAAATTTACACACTTGCATTTGCACGAATATTTTGTGTGCACCACAAACTTCACAAATAGAGAATTTACACGTAATTCATGCAAAGCACACCATAAATCGTGCTGATAGACCAGGTAGGTAAAATGTGATGGGCATGCGCATTGCAGTCCTGACAGGCACTTATAGTAAGTGTTCACATAGTTGGCAGATAAACATTGCAATGTGTGAGAGCTAACATTAATTTTTAAGATTTGTATGTATATCCAAATATTGAATCTTCATTGGACACATGGTATATTAGTTCTAAAACAAATATTTATTCAATTTCAATGTTAAATCTGAGTTAAACTTTCTGTCACAGAAGATGGCCAACTTGGTTGATACATACTATGGGTAGGGTGACATGTTCACAGGTCATAGCTGTCATTATACAAACAAAGAAAGGTGTGAGGAGGATTAGTTCCAGTCGCTAACCATTAACCCCTTAAGGATCACCTTAACCCTTTAAGGGCCAATAGTGCATACATGCCCATTTGTCGTCTGTATATAACTCGTGCAGCAATGACATAGGACATAGACAATGTCATAGAACATAGGCATCAATGACACTATAGGCCAATGGCCTAGATTTAACCTTCATTCTAAATCTATATTCAGGTGTTACCTGGTGGACGACGTTGGACACTTAGTCTACGACGCTGCCTTCATCCACATCCCGGACAAAGATGTGAATAAGTATGAAAGTCAGTCGCTGGCCACTAAGGAGGGGCACCTCTTCAGTCAACTCCTTAAAAAGGGGATCTTCATACAGAATACAAGGCTGAACTTTGAGGGTGTTTGCAAGGTGTCTAATACAGTTCCCAGGGTGAGTGTTTGTGTCATATGTTTGAATAGTTATTTGCAAAGGCTTCCCCTTACATGAGCCTAAGCAAAGGGCATTCTTTTCAAATATCCTATTTAGTTTTACCTTGACTATTTTTTATATTACTATACCATTTAAGGTTATTTTGACATTCAAATTTTAAAGATTGAATTCCACCTCTCTTGGGTGATGATAGAACCAGCAGCCCCAGCCATACCCCTTATCCTGGAATATAAGTTAGATGTGACAGATCTGGGTCAGGTCGTGGTGTTTTTTTGGCCCATTTTGAGTTTTTGAGTTTGAGTTTTAAAATATTTATTAACTCAAATTCAACGTTATATTTATATTGTATAATGTTATATGAGTTATAAATAATTTATCGATGTATGTATTACACCCTTTACACCGTTATTATGACCAATATGAATTTGTTGAAAAGGCTGCTGCTTGATAAATATCAGTTTAAGTTGGCCACCTTACATTTTGAGCTCTGATGGCTCTGTACTAGTAGATTGTGAAGCAATACTATTCTTTCTTGCAGTTAGTGCTATCAGGGAAATGCATATCAACAACAATTTATTGAGTATTTCTTGAGTTATGGTGTCTCAAAGTTGAAAGAGTGGACAAAAATGCTGTTTTATAACTTCCTGCATATTTTACAGAACCCTGTTTTGAGTAAATTCATATTAGAGTATCCAAAAGGCACCTTTTGGTTACTTGATTGTCACAGCTAGCATTACCATCACATTTTAACATGGTGTGACAACCATCTCAACCATACCTCGGTACATCTGGACTCTCATGTTATGCCATGTATGAAATTTTTATTTGAATCAATGATAAGGTTAGGTAGATAGGTGACATACGGCTCGGACGCCATGTCACATCCGAGACTTTTATCTATAACACAGAAGCCACATGCTAAATGATGGTAACTCACACACCCCTCCCTTTTAGTATGTGAATAGAAGGTATATATCTTAGTCTTGTTATTTTAAGAGAAGCTTTCCATATACCGTGATGGTTTCTTTATTTTCTGTGGCCTTGAAGTTTATGTTATTTAGGTCTCGGATGTGACATTACAGATTTTTCCATTTGAACCATGAAAACTGAAATGCTGGGAGAAAGTCAGTATAAAAGAGGTCTCTAAGTCGTCGAGATTCTGGTTTCTAGCGACCTGACCCATCTGTCATCATTTTAACACCTGGTTATCAAACACTTGTTTGTGAACACGACAGCTGGATGTATAACAATGCATGCCCTAGGCTATATTATATATGGATGAAATATATTTCAATTCTATTCAATCCGTTATTTGTTTCTGGTTTCTAGGGTAGGAAGGCAGAGCGTCAATGGATGCCGGAGCCCACAGATAATCCCGATGACCCACGGATGGCGGCTGGACCCATACCTCCATTTCAGAATGAGTACAGCTGTATGCAACAGGTAGGTTATTTACAAGGACACTCTAATTGGTATAGCATACATGATTATCCATTAATAACCTTCAGTCAGCTGTACAATTTTCTGAATGCAGAACATATTTAGAAAATAAAAGTAGAAACAGGTAAAGTGTAAAGTCTTTGGGGAAAAAGAACATAAAGAGTAGAAAATTCACACATTTTCCCAAAGGCCAAGCACTTCCTTCATATTTCATTTCTTGTTCATTCATGGCAATCAATTGCACTTGTTTATGCAAGATAATTGCTCAAGGCTTTGAGAATGATCAACTCATGATATGTCCCATACAGATGGTCTACTATGAAGCTAACAAGACATTGCTAAGAAATCTATCGCTGGTTTCTGGCTCGCTGGAGGACTCGCCTTGCTCGGCAGGTCGGTACCACTTCATGCCAGTAGAGGGCACCAATCTCTTCCTGCTCGTCCTGGATGACTACCGCGATCTGAGCTCACCCGCAAACTTCAACTGCCACATTACTAACAGGTAATGGGAGCTGATAAATACAGGTTAAACAATCTCTCAAAGTATTTCAAATCAAGTTTTTTGATTTTTTTTTCTTATTCTATAGTCTGAAACAGGCTTGGCTGGATATGTAAACGTATCAAATATTATTTTCCTCATATCCTGACTTAACCATGTGGTTTCAGGATCAAACTATAATGTCATGCTGAACATGCATTCTTTTTCATAGTATACTCATAAATATGCACTTGACCCATATGCTATACTCAGATTTCATGCTCAGATATCATAAACTCAAGCTGGTGCTACTAGATGACTTCCTCACATATCACAAGTTTAATTTTGACTACTATACCGCATATTAGAAAACATGAAGTGCTGATAGGTCTCTGTGGTTTTCTTCTATCATGCTATCCAAGTAGCTAGGATGAAAATGGTAGATCTATCTAAAATATGTCAATTACTCTATCAGCTTTTGACATCTCAAACCTACCTCATTTAATATGTAAATCATTTTATCATATTTACAGAGTATTGGCACCTGGTGCATACCATGTGCAACCCAACAGTTGCCATGGTAACCACATGACGACACCCCTGTTACCGGCCAAACCTCCTCGAGTATGTCACCGGACTAAAACAGTACCACTCTACTGTGGATACAGCCAAGCCCTGCCCACAGTACAAAAAGGAGGCGGGGCCTGCATATTAATGATCATGCTAGCTGTCAATCTTCTTTTGATTTATCTAAGACACTGATACAGGCTACTCTCCTAGATCTATATATTCTTAAGATGATCTCTATCATTGTATATAAATGTATGTACCACAGAGATGATATTTTAGATATTACTCCCACAACCACTTGTATTCTATTAACTTATATTTGTAGTCATGTGTTCACTCCTAGGTCTGAGGAAAATAGATCTTAGCAGTATTAAGATTATTTATAAGGGGCTTTTAGAAGTGTAGCTGATTTTCTCTTATTTCTACATGTAGAGGGAAATGTCTTTATTTCTCTGTGTCCCAGAAAGTAGCATTTGAGGAAAATAGGATTTTAGAGATACTTATGTCTATGGTGCCCATGTAAAGCCTTTTTCCTAAATCAGTTTACAGCTGAAAGCATGTTTAATGTACATATTGTGAATAAAGCAGTGTAAATGAGGAATATCAAGATTGCTAGAGTCCTTTTATGGTAATGTGAATTTACATAAAGTTGATTTGTATATATTGTTAATGAGGTATACATAATGATAATATTTACCATGTTGGTAAGGCATACACATATATGATAAGAAATTAGGGATGTTCGAAATAGCCATGAAATGATAGGAATTTAGATAGAGCACAGAGAGTAAAGGAACCTGAGAATATGATAGGGTTTATTAGTAGAAACCAAGGTGTCAATAATATACTAAGAACAACAATGAAAAAACTTAACTCATTTATCAAATGAGAAATTTTAAAAGAATTTCCTCTAATGCATGTGTGTGAGGTGTGGGCAACAATAACATTTATAGACTGAGTACGATTTGTAAAAAAAGGAAAGTTGGACAGGGAATTATTGAAACCACATTATGTACAGGTTTAGGTGACTACTGGCTTTGTGTAATGTCTAAGCATTGGCAGATCCAGTATTTACAAAAGGAGCGGGCGCGGCCCGAAAGGAGGGAGCACACCCCCTATTTTTGGGCAAATTTTGGTGTCCAAAATATGTAGTTAAACTTTACCTTTAAATCCGCCACTGCTAAGTACAGTTCTCTTCTGAATAGAGTTGGATTCATTTGGGATACACCACCAGGTTATCCAAGCCATCCATATTTACTGACAGTAGAGTCAGTAGTTTCTGTACATTTTCTTTTACCTCTTGTCAGTCAGAAGAACTGACTATGTATGACCACTAAAACCTACTTACCACTCTATAAGGGCCACTAAATCATTAATGCATCATGCCGATCAGTCATTATGGTGCATGAATGTAGCCCTGGTGAGTGACCAGGTGACTCATCCTGGCTATAATCAAGTATCATGCCAACCTTACCAGCTTGATACAATCCTGGAGGGTCATCATGATGCAACAATGAAGCACTGGTGAGCAGTCTTGACAGGACCTCATTGGAGCATCATGATGACACTCTGAGGATGATACATAAACTCCCGAAGGGTTGGCATGATGCTCCAATGAAGTGCTGACTGGCAGTCTCACCAGCACTTCACTCATTCATCGTGACGACCGATGGGCATGATGGATTAATGCATGAGTGGCCCTTAAGGGGTTAAGGATTCTGAGCATACTATTTGAGGTCACCGCAAGGAGTTCATGAACCATGCACAATCTTGTATCATGAATGCGAGTGACTCAACAGTCTTTCGTTAATCAGTCAAGGTCTATTGCTTCACTCACACAGATAAGGATTATGAGAATATTGTGATATCGTTTGAGGTCAGCGCAGTGCATCCATTCAGTATGCACATTTTAGGACCATTAGGCATTAATTAAAGCAAGTGACTCAATAATCTTGCACTGTTTGCTATTGCAGACAACTAGGACAGAACCTGTGGGATTTGCAAAGAGTCCGAGCAATACACTCATACGGGGCAGGGGGTAATTTTCCAACACAGGGGCAATCAGTATAAGCCGCGGCTCGTATAGACCATTCCAACCTAACCTCATGCATTCCAACCTAACCTCATGCATCATGCCAGCCTATGGGCATGATGCACTTCTACATCAGCGACCCTTAAAGGGTCAAGGTACAGCTTATATGAGAAGTAACAATAAACCCTAGTATGTCCATGAATATCACAACATCACTATATTGGTAATTCTATATGATAGCCATGCTATTCTGTCTGATATGTAGTAAAACAGATATGATAATGTTAAGCACATGGGTATGTGAATATTCATTTTATAATGTTTATTCATGCAACAATGTCATATTAAAATGTATTGATGAAGTACCTGGAATGTCAACATTAAACCTGACTTATCCTTTTATGGTAACCTAACATAATTTATGCTTCTATGGTATGTTTGGACTATGTATGTACTTTGGTTTTTGATATGTGTCAATGTTGACAAGCTTATGTGTTGCTTAAAACAAATACCGGTACATCAACATCCCTGGCATCAGTGAACTCAGGCCAAAACAGATATGTGCATTTATTCCTCAGTGTGTGAAGGCTTTGATTAGAATGACAGTGGAGTTTCAAACTGTCTCTTATGTGATTACTATAGCACTGTGGTCTATGTAAACATAATGTATTATAATTCCTATAAGCTCTGCCTTATACCAGTGCAGAGTGAACCATTGTGATAAACCATTATAAATTTGATGAACCCTTTATGTACCACTGATACAGGAGTGCATCCCGCTCATTGGTAGGCATCATGTACTAACGAGGTGCAGGTGTGTCTGCTCGCCAGTGAGTGAGTAATAGATGTTTAACGCCATTTCGACAGCTAAGGTCATATTCATGGCAAGAACTATATTACGCAATTTCACAGAGGAATGTGTTGGTGCCCGCGCATATATGTGCACCACACACATCCGAGGGGATAGGAAAGATACTCCTGCCAGAATGTGTAGGAAAATATAATTATTACGAGCGGAAACTATCATATTGATATCATTTAAGAAACTGAGAAAATCTAGAGACTATTATTTCCCAGAGACACCAGATTTGACCAATGCTTTTCCAGAGCTTGTAAATATGTCTGTATGAATGTGTTTAGAGTCGTCACTATGGACTGCTAAGAGCACTGGTCACCCACCCCTTGCTATATATATTTTGAAATGTCCATTGCAATTTTACTTAAAGTTTAGTTAACTTATTTACTCATACATTGTATACAGCAGTGTGCGATGATGATTTTGCGTCAGAATGTAAGAAAAGAGGTGGTAAATTCATTCCATTCGATTAAATTGCCTTTTAGAATTCTGGATGCCCTAGCCAATATCTCTGAGTTTACTGCAAGGACAGGAACTGGTTTTAGTTTGCGTAAACACTGTAGGTTATATGAGTAGTATGTTAAAGCGAACTAATGTAAAATCTGATTTATAAGAAATACCTTTACTCAGAAGGATCAGTTCATAGCCTCATGTTGCTAAAAGGTATGAATTTCCCTTACCTGACTGTGTGACCATTCCAGTAATATGCTTCATTATCTTGATCATCTCCAGGTCTGATTCTATAAAAACTGTGTTTTATTGCCCAGTAAGAGGCCCACCACTGTCAATGACAACGTCACTGTCAGAATATTATAAATGTCAATCTTGCTGTCAGAGCACTGTTATTATCAATATTGCTGTCACCCAGATCATTTTCACTGTCAACAATGATGTCTTCACTACTCCTGTCAACAGTTTTTCAGTGTCAACATTGCTTTTAGATCTCTGTCAATGTCAGCATTTACCAGTTATCCTATTTCAATTGAGCATTATGTAAGTCCTCATAAGTTACATGTCGATCCATTTCTATATTTACTGTCGAAATAACAACGGAGACCTTGTCCCAATTTTGCCAGAGATCAGAGATAAGGATGAGACAGGAGAACCAAACACTGTGTTGGTGTCACACCTTAAATCACATCCTTTTAAGCTCAATAAAAATGTTAAAATTAATTTGTCCATACATGTTTTATTCGTTTCTTTCCAAATCATTTGTCGATATTCCAGGTGGCAAAAACAGCTATTTGCTGAAGGTATGGTGTCATTAGTTTCCAGTTGTACCTTAAATCCACGGTTTTCAAGTGTATAGGAACCACATCTCTGATGGGATTACATAACTGAAAATAACAGTCGAAATTATAACCAGATCCTTTATCAATTGTCTTTATATTACTGCTTATGCGCCAGGGGCAGTGACACTAATGCCAAGTACTAAAGACAGTAGGAGATGTGTGGGATGAATTTCCAACACCTTTTGAGGTTGACTCTGTTACTACATTGTGAGTAATAGGCTAAGCATGTGATGTTTTAGAATAGACACAGTTCCTCCACACTTTTTTCTACTGTCCGCCCACTGCTGTATTTTAATTATTTACTCCTACATATTAGTATATCATGTGAAGTACAGAGCAAAAAATATCTACAGTAATTATACATGTCCTAAGCCTTTCACAGCATCCAAACATTATGAAGTACATATAATGTACATGCATGGGGAGGGGGGGCTCATAGTAAAAACCATCCATTACTAATAGATATGCTGAAGGTGTTATCACTGACCTAAGTCAGAGTTAAGTTTTTTACTGATTGCTTCTCTGGCTGCTACAGCCTGCAGTATTTTAATGAGCATGTCATGTCGATTATGTCTGATATGTAGTTAACAAGCACATGAATCGATTTTAGGAGGTCCCCATTAGCCTCCAAGGACCTTTTTTAACTTGTCATTGGGGGCAGAATGTGCAGTGTGTGTGTCATATTTGTAGCCAGCTTAGATTGGTTTAAATCCTTCGCTATAGTGCCTGATTTGGATTTTATATAAGGTGTGACCTATAGGCCTATCTGACAAGATGTCTCTTCCTACGCCACTGTGTTTGGTGAATGGTGAAAATATGATGCATTTAGGCTAAATAACTTCTACATGAAGAGGTCATAAGGAGGTTTTAATGATATTCCTTGAGGGGGGTCAATTATCTGTTATCTGTGCGGGTCATCCCTTGGAAATCCCCTCTGGATCCCTCAACCTATAACCAGCTAGTAGAGAGATCCCTTTACACCCATTACCCAAATCCTGACACGCCCACTGACCTAAACCTCACCAAGTCTGAAACATCCCCACCTCGGTCACTGACCCGCCCCCTCATCAGTCTGCCCCCCTTCATCCCTGACACACTGCCCAGTAATGCTACAGGGTCTCCTGAGCTTTGACTCATTTAACACATTCTAAAGTCTTAGTTTCCTTGCTTGTCCTACACATATAGATCTGCTGCCCTAATCCAGTCTCAGTCTGACACATATACTACTCCTGTCACTGTCCCCGCCCCTTTATCAGTCTGTCCTAATGGCTATGCTCCATCCCCTCTCCTCTCTAACACAGTGCAGTAATCTTCCTGGGTCTCTTGAGCTTTGACTCATTCAATACATGGATATTAGTTTCTTTGCTTGGCATAGATCTAGACTACACTTGTACACAGACTAAACAGACAGACGTGCTACCCTCATATAGAATATCCCTGTCACTGACCCACCCCCCATTCATCAGTCTGCCATGTTCACCCATTTTCCCTGGAGAGTTTACCATTTTTTAGTAAGTAAGCAACTTTGAAGAACTCTCCTGACCTTGATAATTGGAATATCAATAAAATAAAATAAAAGTATCCTGGAAATGACTTCATGATAATTCTCCAATCATCAGGACTGATAATTAAGTTATAATTCCATCCCATAATGTCATTCAAGGAAAAGGAAGCTGAAAAAGAATTTTTTTGTTCCATTTTCATTCCATGCCTACGGTCATATTGGTGTATGACACATGTAATTCCATCATACCTGTATCAAATAATGTACTCAAATGTTTTCAACTGAATTATCCTAGAACCCTGCCTTAATGGCTGCTGGTCATCCCCTTCTACTCTAGCATACTGTGCAATTATGTCACTTGAGCCTTGACTCATCCACCCCATCAGAGCATCATCAAGTCCTACTTGATGTTTTCTTCTGCTGTTTGGTAAAATATCACTATTTGTTGCACGACTCTACTTGATTTTATGGTGTCAATAGGTTTTTGCTCAATCTTCCCTTGCCCTTTAAATACCTTCAGCCCTAAAAGTGTTAACTGCATTAACAGAGTTGGAGTTAGTATTGATCCAGGTTGAAGGAGAGGGGCTTTAAGTCAGGGCAAAAGATGACAGCCTGCACAAGGGGACTGTAGATTGTGGCCCCCAAGGGGTAAAAAACGACATAGCGACATTTGGCCATTTTTTGGTGACATTTCGACTTTGTACCCTTTTAAAAGTGACATGTGACATGTCCAATCCATAAAAAAAGTGACATTTGATCTGAGGCCTTAAATCTTGAGATTATTAGACATGTTTTTTTCCCTAAAAAAGTGAATGTGACCTGAAGCCTTGCATTTTGGCGACATTGTGACCTCAGGGGGGTCCCCTTGGGGGGCCCTAGATTTGTTACTGCAAATTACCCCGTCCATATACCACCCACCTTTGCTTCCCAGACTCCAACTGCGGGTTGGTAGAGACCCAATGTGCTATAGTACAAGGCTACAAGTCAAAGCTCCCCCTAGCAAATGATGAGGCGTGCTATCTGTATTTCGACAATACACTACATGAAAAGTATGAGCTATATAAGCAAATGTCCATGACCAGGGAATAAATTTGCATCGTATTCACCAAGGTGAGGCTGTCCATATTCAATGACGCCTTATAGGCGGAGTTGAATGCGGACAGGCCTCACCGAGGTGAATATGAGGGCCCTAGACGGGTAAAATCGACAAGGGGACAAGGCCACTTTTTAAATTCGACAAGGGACATGGGGTTGGGTGACAAGGGACAAAACCACTTCTTAAAATCGACAAGGGGACAAGTCCACTTCTTAAAATCGACAGGGGGCATTGGGTTGGCTGACAAGAGACAAGACCCATTTCTTAAAATCGACAATGGACATGGGACCCCCCCCCGTCTAGGGCCCTAATATGATGCAAGTTTATTCCCTGTAATGGACATTTGCATTTATGTCATGGCCTAGGGGGTTATTTTGCCTTTAAATAAAGAGAAACAGCTCAGATCTGTTCAAAATCCAAGATGGCGGACACCCATTGAATACAGACAAATTGTATTCAATTCCCCCCATTAAATACTGTGGTTCTAGTACTAATCTAAAGTGACTGTCATATCAGCCATGACATAAGAACTTATTTCCTACATCAGCATGAAACCCTTGAATAATATCACCTACTAATAAAAAATCATGCAAAAGTACAGACAATTCCCGAGGGACCATCCCATGTATTGGGTCTGATGTATGAATGCATGCCTGATTTCAACAATCGATTCATAGAGGAATCCTGCATGACATTCTCAAGATGGTGCAACTTCACACACCCACTATACTTTGAAACCATTAAAATAAGAGTGGGTGATCACAGATAATGCACCATGGCTGTTCTGTGTTTTTATCACTTAAGTCAATGTAAAATTACAAAGGGTTTGGTAGAGCAGTCGTACCAGCGTAGTCACCAGTGGCAACGAGATGCCCGTCATTACAGTGAGGGATCCTACTATGATAGGGCCTGGTCGTACCATCTTTAGAAATGCCTTCCTCAGGGCCACAAGGCCGTCACTCTGTGCTTCAGGCTTTAAACATCATCCGGAATGCCCGCAGAGAAGCCATGTGGTGAAAATAAACCCCTTCACGTGGGCAGCTTTTAGTGAGGTGTTACACAATTTGACAGCTTCGGTTTCGTGCCCAGAGAGATGTCCATAAATACATGTTTTCACGTGACACCATACTTCCTTTTAATACTGGCACTGTTTCATTCTCAGGGGTCATAATAATTTCCACATCTCTACCTGAAGTAATGTGGAATTAAAGCTGTTCAACTTGCACAAATGGGTGACACTTGTAATTTAAAGGAGCTCTGAATTGGCTATGTCCACCACAGTTCAAATGTTTGCGGATAGAGGTTCTTCTTTCAGTGCATCTTTAAAAAGGCAATTTTATTGTGGGAGATTCCACACCACCAATCATGCATATAGAAAAGTCAGTTTAGCCTTGAAAAAAGTTGACTGTTATAACAGATATAGTAGGTCCTCATAATAATACATAATATCATGTATACTGGTCAATGTAACTTAAAGTTGGTCGCTTCTTGTTCAAAATCGACCCACTGCATAGGTCTCTGCACATGTGGGTTATCTTCATGAGAATAACACTATTTTTGTTAGCCAGATTGTTATAAAGTCTTTTGTGTGAAAGTAGTACTGAAAATAAATTATTTTGACATGTGGTCCCGTGCATAATTCTAGGTTTTTGGACCCTTGAAATAAAAGTAACTATCCCAAAAATGAATAAAATCACAGAATTCAAGAAAGTCTTCACATTCTTTATCTCATTTTAGTGAAAATAAAAACAAAAACACTTTTACGTTTTCAAAAGTTTCAAAAAGTATCCTGGGACCCACCGTTTTCATATATCGATTCTGTATGATTCAATTCACCTTAGAGCAAAAATCCTGTTGAATTTTACTAAAAAGAAGCCACCAACCTTTAAAGAACAGAACATGTTTGAACAGGTTTATTCCATGCAGTGATGGAGAACCGAGGGAAAACAAGACTGAACTTGAGGTATTCAGCTTCTTTTTTAAAACAAATGAAATAAGATTCTAATATCACATTTCTGGATGGGTATCACTGGGAAACTTGTATGGAGGTAGGGAATGGCAAATCACAGTTCATGGGTTTTAAATTAAACGTGCCGTGGATTGATAAAACCTAGCAGAGTTTGATTTGTCAGTTGTTAATTAGGTCCCTCCACCCTGACGTCATCATGCAGCATTTGAAATGAAGATGGGCAGTAATAAATACCATAATTACCTAAGGTAAGAAATAAAATCTATCGCTGCAGGTGTCAAAAAGATGGTTTGCTTAGAATACATGAAGATGTCAAGAGCACATAGGTCTACTGTACCAATAAACATAACAGCATTACCTTCAAAGTCAGTGCTTGACTCGCACTTCACTACATGAAAAATCCTAATAAATGGTCCCTATATTCACCTTCATGTGTCTAGACATCTTCAATAGATTATATCATGGCTATTTCCCTTGTGACCATCACAGACTGGATCGGTTCATTTCCTGAATATAATATAGCTGTTTCTCCTAAAGTTCCCTGTATCATTATAAACCATCTAGACCTGCATATTAAAGTATTGATTTTTTGATCTTTGTAAATATGAAGGAGATGACAAATTTCATGAAAAGGTCTTGCAATACAGCGGAACATTGACATCAGCTATTTGTTTTATCTATATTTAGAGATTGCAGCATGTCCCAGGGCTATCCAATTACATCCAGTACAGAACGGTAAACTAAATGTATTGATTTTGGAACAAAAATGGTATATGAAATAAACATAAACCTGGCTTGCAATACCCTATCTATTCCATGAGGCAATTCTGTACCACAGTAAAGTGCAATATTTCTCTGGCCAGATTTACTACTGATTAGCTAGAAAATCTACCACTTAAAATATCTGATCTGCTGCTGCTTGTCAGAAGTTAGCCAGGTGAATAAGCCTTTAAGTCAAGATTGATATTGCTGCATGCAGTTTGGTATTGGTTTAGTGCTGCCAATCTGATTTGGAAAATTGAGGTAAGAGGATAAATTTACAATGAGTACATTTTCACTACTTACTACTGAAAGACTGATAGGCAGGTAGGTGGGAAGGGCTACCTATGAACCCCCATTACATGTTGAGGTCCCCTTGAGCTTGCGAATTGACATCAATAGTGTAATCTGAAGTATAACCATATATACTCGGTATATACAATGGCAAACTTTAGAAAATAACTTTTGAATCTACAAGAGATCCTTGTTAAACTGAACAGTGAACCACTGTAATTAGATAACAGGGGGCCAGTGTAGTTTTAACAAGAAATGCATGGTGGCGGTGCGATGGTACAAGGAATCTCTATAAAAATAATGACATCTCTGTGAAAAATAATGAACTATCTCAGGGAACTTTGGGACAAAAGATTATTTGTTATTTCAACAACATTTGTGTACAGTGCACCAAATGGGTAGTGTTGGTCCAGTCACTGTCCTTTTGTGTTAGTGGTCTGTTACATAGCTGGTAGTAATAGAGATGGGATTACAAAACGGTTACCATGGTCACAGCCTTAAGCTGTTAGTGAAGGGCGATAATAGAATAAAGGAAGCATTAGGCAGGCATGGACGCCCCTGGCGCCAAGTGTTCAACAATCAATATAGTATCTTTAGAAGGCCCTAGCAGTAAAGTGCAACTCACTCCTAATCAATACATCACCCCTCTCTCCCAACTACTACAACCACTATCACTCACTTCATGCCCGTCTACGTCTTCATTAGTATACCAGAACTTTGGCTTGCTAATGTTTTTGTTAGCAAAGCACTTTGGATGAACAAGTACTGAGCAAAACCCCCAACATATATGATTCCATTTAGATTTTGTTTTTCCTGTAGTATAAAGAAAAATCCATAAAGTATTTTCTCTGTTTATTGAAGAGAAAAAGAGACACCTTGATTCAGTTTAAGTTGTCCATGCTGAGGAGGTTGTAAGGATATTCTTAAGAGGGCCCAGGATCAGTAAGCTGTGGCTACCCTGGGAAAATCCTCTCACCCCTGTCCATCGAAGCTAATCCCTGTGAACCCGCTACACTAATCCTGACACTACCACTGCCCTAACCCTGACTCTGTGACACCTCCGCTCAGGTCACTGACCCACCCTGCCATCAGTCTCTCTTAGTGAGTCTCTTGAGCTTTGGCTCATTTAATACCCTAGTATCACTGCCTTTGCTTTCCTCATTTGACCATCTTGAAGTATGTTTGAATATAATTCCACATTTACTGTTTGGTAAAATATCAAATTATGTCGCATGACCTTTCTTTATTGACTATTATGCTTATAAAGTATCACTCGACACTCCCCTTTACTCTGTCTTTAATTATTTTAGGTAGGATCATATGACCCCTTCCAAATATGCCTACAGAATCATGTTCTTAGTTAATCGAACCACAATCGTATATGTAAAAGTTATTCAGGTTTTTTTTCCTTAACCAGCCTCACTGTAAAAGTGGTCTCAAGGTTCTCCTGTCCCTGCACACAGATAGTGTTATGTGTCTAGAGCAGGGAGGCCTTAGGGTAAAGGCACCCATTTCGGACGCTCCAGGAGGCTATTGTGAAAAGAATCAGAAACTGATTCTCACTGACGTAACTCACCTTCTAGTTCCTGGCTGTTCTGCTGCTCAGAGCAAACTTCTTACCTTACACTCAGAATCAATCCTCTTAATGTGAGTCATACTGGAAAGCATTCCCCAATTCATGAAAACTTAAGAATCAATTCTATAACCTATTACCTTGCTGCAAAACAGGGGAGAAGTCATTGCTTGGGGGTAGTCAGTTACCATTTGGGAATAGCACCTCCGACAGAATTGAATTCCTGTCCTTTCGCAACACCCTCCTGGCCAAGCTAGAGCTGATGAGAGTTGGTCATCCAATCTTGTACATCCAAAGGCTGTGAATTCTAAGTTGTGGTGCACCTATGGAAACATGATATATTGACACTCATATCCCTGAAAAAGTTTGATAATTCTGCCTAGTGCTTATAGATAATTTAGATGTAAATAATCCACTTTGGAGGGTCAAATTGTACCTAAAGTCGGACAGTCCTTGCCAGACATAACCCCGAGTCAGACAGTGTATTTTCTTATTGTTAAAGAATAATATACAACTGTATATGAGTTGTACAAATAAGGGATATAGCATAATACAATGTGATTCAAATTTACGAGATGTAGCTGGACAAAATACGATTTCCAGTTACTTATTCTAACTTACCAGTGGAAGGGCAGAATGTTTGGCTCATGTCAGTAGAAGGTGACTTTCAAAATGCAGGATCCCCTGTAATAGGCTACCCTAATTAGTGGCTAAATGTTTGAACTCAGGATTAAGTACACAACCTACATGAATATATTAGTGGCAAAATATCCATGGTAAAGGGAAATAAATCCATGAGCTGGTACCAACATGGTGTCCGCGATGGGGAGTACTATGTGTCTGACTTGAGGTATACTTTGATGATCATATATACATACACCCCACAATGAAGTAAGGGTGATGTTTTCACATTTCCCAAGTCAAACTACTAGCAAAAATATGTACTTTTCTATTCTCATCTAGATAAAAAAAAAATTAAACGTTAAAGGTATAGCCAAAACTGATTCCCCAGCCAAACCAAACATCCTATTTACTCATTATTTTTCCACATCAGAATACACCAAGAACACCCCATGTTTGCACGAGAATATAACAATGAAGGAAATGGTGAATGTTTGCTATACCATGTCCCTTACAGGGGGCAACATGTCTGTTTCCATCGCTAGACAATATTATAGATGAAATGTTAACATTGATTACTGCAATTCAAGACCAAGGGTGTCCGACTGTAGGTGCCTGTCCAACTCAGGGAGCCTCTACCCTAATCAGTCTACAAAGTCAAGATAACAAGTCTACACACCCTCCTCTACGTCCAGTGTCAGTTCCTATTGACAGAGAAGGGGTCCGTGGCAGAGGTTAGAGCCTGTCATTATTATGTAGCGTCTACCCACTCTCTCAAAGCCATGTATGTACATTGAGCCAACACAGCTTGATCTGGTAACTAGCATGCATATATGTTCAGAACATATTTCTGTAGGAGTGTATAAATTAATATATAGACAAAGGTTTGAGAGTATTGGGTATTATTGAGTGTTATCTCATGAGGGAAAACAGATTGTATCTATTTCATGTCATCTGAGCCAGAAATGTTGAAAACTCTTTTAAAATTACATAAAAAGATACTAACTTATTGTTTTATGGCCATTTGGGCTGATGTTACAGCACGTGAGATACAGGGTTGGATTATCTCATAGGGATGTGAGATACGAAGCTCTTAGAATAAGCCTATGGGTCCTCTGTATTCCTCAGCTTCGAACATTAAATAGATATCTAGGCAGGTCAGCACAAAGTGTGTACAGCATTAACCAAGGTTATATATACTCATCTGTTATAGTGACCAAGGTTAATTTCATATTAAAGTACTATCAGGATATCATTTCTCACGGAGCTACGATTGCAAACAAAACTACAACAAGAAAGTCCAGTGCTATTTCTTTGGCAATTTTGGTATGACTTGAAGACAGTATTGTTGTAGTAGGTTAACAGATAGCCCACAGTCCCATCAATCTGTATTGACTGTACCCAGTCTGGGATTGAACCTGGGTGTTGCAGGCGGGGGGGGGGGGGCTTAAGTCAGCCAAAATGATGAGAGGCTGCACAAGAGAGCCATGGGTTTGTTACTGTGACTAGGCTGTACTGGGAATACAGTAAGATACTGCAGAACCATTCACCAATGGCCCACTCACCAGCCCTGCATTGATTTACTAAGCCAATCTGTGAGCTTGGCTTGTTAGGGCAGATAAGGAATGACTGTAGGGGGTAATCTAAGATTCACACCATGAACTGTAGAAATCAAGCTGTAGATAGAGGGGGCAGTGAGCACCACAGAGTCTGGCACTGAGGATCTTATTATGCTAGTCATTTAACACCAGATCAGGTCAATACTGCCCTTGTGAGTAATTCACCAGAGCTGCATTGATGCATCATGCTGACCCTATGGTCTTGTCACATCTTTAGACTGTTGGCATGATGCACCAATGGAGTGCTGGCAAGTAGACTCACAAGGCCATCATGGTAAATAATGGGCTTGATGCACTGAGTGGCACTTGTTCTCATTCTATAGCCGATTTTTACTAATTTGTCAGACAAGAACGGCTACTTCATTTTGCCTCCTCTCTTTACAATACCTCTCTCTCTCTCTCTCTCTCTCTCTCTCTTTCTTTCTCTGTCTCTATCTGTCTCTGTCTCTCTGTCTCTCTGTCTCTGTCTCTCTCTCTCTGACTCTCTCTGTCTCTGTATGTCTCTCTCTGTCTCTGTCTCTTTCTCTGTCTCTCTCTCTCTCTTTCTGTTTCTCTCTGTCTCTCCCTCTCTGTCTCTCCCTCTCTGTCTCTGTCTGTCTGTCTCTGTCTGTCTGTCTGTCTCTGTCTGTCTGTCTGTCTGTCTCTCTCTCTCTCTCTCCCTCCCTCCACTAATTCTTCATCTGGATCAGTCTTTCAACCTTAACCTCCATGCCCTTTCCCTGTTGAGCATACCCTTTTCTCCTTACTCCCCAATCTAGCCGCACCAATACCCCACTATACTAAGCTGGTACAGATCAACTGCAAACTGCAGGTTTTAGGGTCAAAGCATAGTATAGCGGAATGTCATGGAATGTAGCCCAGGAGTGTAGCACAGGACAAAGGTTTTAAGATCATGTCTCGTTTTTCATTAGACATAACAGCATGACCTACACAGCCAGGGCTTGATTCACACTAATGTAAAATAATAGTGGTAATAAATGGTCCTTTTCGTGCCTCTTATGAATGTGTCTAGACAGCATCACTGGATCATATCATGCCTGCTCCTCCTGTGACCATCACAGACTAGATCTGTTCATTTCCTGAATGTATGGCGGTATCTCCCACAGCTCCCTATCCAATTACATCCAGTATGGAGCTGTAACCTAAACGTATCGATTTTAACATAGAAAATGCCATACATTGTAAACAAACAGAGATGGTGATTGCTATGGTGCGGATATCATTCTAGATTACCGAAAGTAGTTCTGTTCCACAGAAAAAAATATATATAAGAAGAGGAATTTCTTACTGACTGGCCCTTATCCAAAAGGAACATACATGTCCATACATTTGCCTCTTCAAGGGAATTTAGTGATATGGTGACAGAAAAAATAGTAAAAGGAACTTGTTTTCTCTATATTAAGAATATTTTTTTGATACATTGGAGTGCAAGTTGGTAATCAATATAATGGTTTTACTTATAATAATATCAACTGATAAAGTTGAGAAAAAGTGTAGAAGATTGATGACCAATTAATTATGGCCGCCTGTTTCAGAACTCAGAACATGTATCTATTAGTCAGCTTACATGACTGTCCCTTTAATACAATGACCATACTACTTGGACACATCCCTTCTCTGCACTTTATGAAGCTGGCCATAATGGAGATGGAATTACAAATGGTGTTCATGGTATAGATGCTTAGTGGTAGTAGCCAGAAGCCTTTAGCAGCAGGAGATAACAGAATAAAGGAAACATTAGGTATGCAAGGATGCCCCCAGTGGCAAACAATCGAAGCAGTGTCCTTAGAGGCCCTACCATCAAAGCGCAGCTCCACCCCACTACTCCTACCCACTGTGCCTACCCCTACTCTATATATGTATACCTACTCTTTTACTACAACTTCCACTACTATAATCACTGTCACCCAATCATACACGTCACTGTTTTTCTACAGATATCATACTATATAGAATTAGGTGCAATTTCAAAGTCCCTAGAATCGGAGGGTTAATACTTTATAGCCTACTTAACATATCTCTTCTCTATTGACTGTCAGCCTCCCTACAGCTTTTGTCTTTTTTTCCAGTGACCTGCCCCGAGTTCCGCTTCCCCTCTCCTCTTCATATCAATCAGAATCCCCGCCATCCCCCACCCATCCATACTGAATGCATTAGTTTGACATGTGCCTGGAGGGTTCTGCATTATCAGGAAAGGTATCTGTGTCTTTTTGATTTTCAGCTCATCATTGCTCACTGTGGTTGTCAGCAACTATATTGAGCACATTGTCGTGTGTAGCCTTAGGCAACGTTCTACAGATTACCTATCTTACCCATTACCATGCCTGTCTACTCTGTTCTTTTTCTCTTTCTTTGCACCACCTTTCACTCTTTCAGCTTCACATTGCTTTATGACCCATCCCAAATTCACAGCTGCAGTATGGAAGCCTTAAGGAGAGGGGGTATTTATGGGGGCAGTGAGCACCACACAATCCCAAGGTGAGGGTCAGATTACAATTGTGTTTGTCATTTAACCCTAAGCGATTGGTTGTAAAGTGCGGGCAGGCAGACCTACCAGCACTTCATTGGTACATAATGGTAACTGATGGGTATGATGCAGTCTTGCATTAGAGTCCTTTGATTCTCTGATTCTATAGCTGATTTGACCACCTCCCTCCTGTCTGACAGGAGCTCCTTTGAGACTCAATTTTCATTTTCTCTCCACTTTTCTTTCTTTTCACTCCTTCTAACTCTTACCTAGTCTTTCTTTTATTCTCTGTCTATCTGTTTGTTTCCCTTTGTCTTTGTCTCTGTCTGTCTGTCTGTCTTTGTCTCTGTATGTCTGTCTGTCTGTCTCTCTCCCTACCCCACTATGATACTCCTTATGAAAACATCATCAACGCCACATGTATATTGGCAACCTTATACTGATACATTTTGTAACATTGTGTCATGTCTATGATTAATCAGAGCTGCATGCTATATATAGCCGGGTTTCTATTGTTCTGTGAAGGTCTGGTCAGCCTATGCTGCCAAACAGGAAGACCATGTCTGTTATGTACAATAATAAAGAAATATAAAAACTCAAACTATTTCTTCAACTGCATCAGTCTTTCAATCTGAACCTCCATGCCCTTCCACATTGAGCATACCACTAACCCTCTTCCCCTAACCGCCACATCTGGCATTTCCGTTTCTTTACTCAACTCCACTTGCCACTTACGTTTTAGGGTTAAAACCTAAGGAAATATTATGAGTAGTAGCTCAGCAGGTTAATTCAAAAGGCTCTGCCATCGCTACTTATGAGATATTACTGATTTCCCTCCCTTATTCCTTACTGTGATGGTAAGGTCAGCCTGCCTTCCTTTCTGACAGCTAGCTACTTTTTAGTGAGCGCTGTTAGCAGTGGAAAACACTTGTTCTTAAGAGTTGCTACACTGGGTTTCTGCTAATTATATATACCCTGTTGGGTGCACATGACCCTGAAATGTCTTCAAGTATGTCACCAACTAAAAGAGACAAGGGAAGCATGACGTTACTATGCCCTTAACGCATGAGTAGACTCAAGAGCCCTCAAGGAGTCTCAGCAGGTGCATTCACTCTTGAGAGGAAGAATGTCCCCCTAACAGGTGCACTTGCACTATCCTTTCTCAGACTAACATAAGGGGTGGTGTTAGTACTGGAACTGGAATAATAAAGGCCTGTATAGTACTCACTATTCCTGACTGGCCTAACACCACTAGAAAATTTAGTGTAGGAAGACTAGGTCTTATGAGATGGTATGAGATGTGCCTACGCTAACATTGCAAAGCTAGCGATGGCAGAGCCTTTTGAATTAACCTCCAGGAGAAATCTGCAGGTGAAAAACAAATAGTGGACATTACCAGTTACTCCTCCATATCTGCAAATGATACAAACAAAATTAGAATTTTTCACATAAGTGAATTCCATTCAATTGTTTCTAGTTCTAATAGTGCTTTGAGTATGATTATTTCGTTAACTATTCATCCCGAATCGTTGTTATTCCACCATCACAGTACACCGGAGGGCGACTCCAGCCGCCAGCTGGTTGTTATCACTGCGTGTGATGTCATGACCTCTTGACCTACTTAGTACTCAAAAAGAGGCTACCGGAGATCATGTGCCTCTAGCAGAAGCCTGATCTGGATCACCTCTAGCCTTACCACTGATCTTATTCTCATAGCGTTACCGCCCCAATGGGATCAGTGCGGCTAGCTCGAGGCTTGTGATCTGTGTTCAGAAAACTGTTTAGCGAGCTGCAGCTTCTGGTTACTTTGGCAGATACAGGGCCATAATTGATTTCTGCCACAAAACGCCTTAATTCAAACGTGACATGTACTGGGAAAAAGGGTCTTAGGACCCCTTGCACTAAGCCCCCTATTCGCAGATCATTATTCAATTCAGAAACTATATCAGTCTCAGGGGTTGTAGTAATTTTCAGACCAATCCTGTAGTAATATGGAAATAAAACTTTTCAGCATGCACAAACTGCACGCAGGATCAACAGGCAACATTGTACTATCGACAAGCAATATGATAATGGTGATTGCTAACACAGCATGCATACAGACAAGTCAATCATGTATGGAGATAAGACTGAAAGATGGTACTGAAAAAGAATTCCGGTACTATGACAGAGAACAAGTCACCATATATGGTCAATGTTACTTCTGAATCAGACCATGTTTGTCCTTGTTTAGTCAAATACAGTAGTGATATCGGTAATGAAATAATATAAGAAAAAGGCATTTAGTTTTAGCCATTTTGTTTCTTATTCTTGACAAAATGAGATTCTGATGAATTGCTGGACTGTTATCACTGAGATGATTATGGTGCTGTGGCTGATGAGATGACATATCTTGATTTGTTATAAAGTGTATCATAATGGCCAATTTGATTAATGGTGCAGTTTTTTCGTGAGCCATTTCTCACAGTGGGGCAATTTCTTAAATTGGTCATGACTTTTAAAGGGACGGGACTCTCATAAGATTTTACGGGACCCTTTTACAGAGTGAGTTAGAAATAATGTGTTGTTTGTTAAACCTTTCCTTAAATAGAAAGGTCTGTCTTGTATCCCATTGTTATCCCATAAGGAGTGGTAATCAAAATATGAATTCTGTACCACATGGAAATTGTTTTCCATTAGCCATATTTCTTACTAACTGGCCCTGATCCAGAAAGAACATGACCAAACACCCATCTCTCCTCAGAGAATTCAATGACATTGTGAAAAAGAAAATACTAAAAAGGAAGTATGTGTAATCTGTAAGTGACAATCCTTTTTTTCAATATGGACATATTGGAGCACACAGTGGTAATGTTAGACTGGGTGTGTATGGACCTATTGGGGCACACAGTGGTAATGTTAGACTGGGTGTGTATGGACCTATTGGGGCACACAGTGGTAATGTTAGACTGGGTGTGTATGGACCTATTGGTGCACACAGTGGTAATGTTAGACTGGGTTTGTATGGTCCTATTGGGGCACACAGTGGTAATGTTAGACTGGGTTTGTATGTTCCTATTGGGGCACACAGTGGTAATGTTAGACTGGGTTTGTATGGTCCTATTGGAGCACACAGTGGTAATGTCAGACTGGGTTTGTATGGACCTATTGGTGCACACAGTGGTAATGTTAGACTGGGTGTGTATGGACCTATTGGTGCACACAGTGGTAATGTTAGACTGGGTGTGTATGGACCTATTGGTGCACACAGTGGTAATGTTAGACTGGGTTTGTATGGACCTATTGGAGCACATGGTGGTAATGTTAGACTGGGTTTGTATGGTCCTATTGGGGCACACAGTGGTAATGTTAGACTGGGTTTGTATGGACCTATTGGGGCACACAGTAGTAATGTTAGACTGGGTACGTATGGTCCTATTGGGGCACACAGTGGTAATGTTAGACTGGGTTTGTATGGACCTATTGGGGCACACAGTGGTAATGTTAGACTGGGTTTGTATGGACCTATTGGTGCACACAGTGGTAATGTTAGACTGGGTGTGTATGGTCCTATTGGGGCACACAGTGGTAATGTTAGACTGGGTGTGTATGGACCTATTGGTGCACACAGTGGTAATGTTAGACTGGGTTTGTATGGACCTATTGGGGCACACAGTGGTAATGTTAGACTGGGTGTGTATGGACCTATTGGTGCACACAGTGGTAATGTTAGACTGGGTGTGTATGGACCTATTAGGGCACACAGTGGTAATGTTAGACTGGGTGTGTATGGACCTATTGGTGCACACAGTGGTAATGTTAGACTGGGTTTGTATGGACCTATTGGGGCACACAGTGGTAATGTTAGACTGGGTTTGTATGGACCTATTGGGGCACACAGTGGTAATGTTAGACTGGGTTTGGATGGACCTATTGGGGCACACAGTGGTAATGTTAGACTGGGTTTGTATGGACCTATTGGGGCACACAGTGGTAATGTTAGACTGGGTTTGTATGAACCTATTGGGGCACACAGTGGTAATGTTAGACTGGGTTTGTATGGACCTATTGGAGCACACAGTGGTAATGTTAGACTGGGTGTGTATGGACCTATTGGTGCACACAGTGGTAATGTTAGACTGGGTTTGTATGGACCTATTGGGGCACACAGTGGTAATGTTAGACTGGGTGTGTATGGACCTATTGGAGCACACAGTGGTAATGTTAGACTGGGTGTGTATGGACCTATTGGTGCACACAGTGGTAATGTTAGACTGGGTTTGTATGGACCTATTGGTGCACACAGTGGTAATGTTAGACTGGGTTTGTATGGACCTATTGGGGCACACAGTGGTAATGTTAGACTGGGTGTGTATGGACCTATTGGAGCACACAGTGGTAATGTTAGACTGGGTTTGTATGGACCTATTGGTGCACACAGTGGTAATGTTAGACTGGGTTTGTATGGACCTATTGGTGCACACAGTGGTAATGTTAGACTGGGTGTGTATGGACCTATTGGTGCACACAGTGGTAATGTTAGACTGGGTGTGTATGGACCTATTGGTGCACACAGTGGTAATGTTAGACTGGGTGTGTATGGACCTATTGGTGCACACAGTGGTAATGTTAGACTGGGTTTGTATGGACCTATTGGGGCACACAGTGGTAATGTTAGACTGGGTGTGTATGGACCTATTGGAGCACACAGTGGTAATGTTAGACTGGGTTTGTATGGACCTATTGGTGCACACAGTGGTAATGTTAGACTGGGTTTGTATGGACCTATTAATGCACACAGTGGTAATGTTAGACTGGGTGTGTATGGACCTATTGGAGCTCACAGTGGTAATGTTAGACTGGGTTTGTATGGACCTATTGGAGCACATGGTGGTAATGTAAGACTGGGTTTGTATGGACCTATTGGTGCACACAGTGGTAATGTTAGACTGGGTGTGTATGGACCTATTGGTGCACACAGTGGTAATGTTAGACTGGGTGTGTATGGACCTATTGGTGCACACAGTGGTAATGTTAGACTGGGTGTGTATGGACCTATTGGAGCACACAGTGATAATGTTAGACTGGGTGTGTATGGACCTATTGGTGCACACAGTGGTAATGTTAGACTGGGTGTGTATGGACCTATTGGAGCACACAGTGGTAATGTTAGACTGGGTTTGTATGGACCTATTGGAGCACATGGTGGTAATGTAAGACTGGGTTTGTATGGACCTATTGGTGCACACAGTGGTAATGTTAGACTGGGTGTGTATGGACCTATTGGTACACACAGTGGTAATGTTAGACTGGGTTTGTATGGACCTATTGGTGCACACAGTGGTAATGTTAGACTGGGTTTGTATGGACCTATTGGTGCACACAGTGGTAATGTTAGACTGGGTGTGTATGGACCTATTGGTGCACACAGTGGTAATGTTAGACTGGGTGTGTATGGACCTATTGGTGCACACAGTGGTAATGTTAGACTGGGTGTGTATGGACCTATTGGAGCACACAGTGATAATGTTAGACTGGGTGTGTATGGACCTATTGGTGCACACAGTGGTAATGTTAGACTGGGTTTGTATGGACCTATTGGGGCACACAGTAGTAATGTTACACTGGGTTTGTATGGACCTATTGGGGCACACAGTGGTAATGTAAGACTGGGTTTGTGTGGACCTATTGGGGCACACAGTGGTAATGTTAGACTGGGTTTGATAATAGCATGCTTTACTTTGTGCGCTGGTTCTTCAGATTGAACACCAATGAAAAGGTACTCAGACCTAATCTAAGTTCAAAAATCTAAAACAATTCTTGTATGTGCTGAAGACATCTGATTCTCTTGCAATACAGAAAAGATTTAAGATCATGTCTTTAATAGATATAATAGCTTTACCTACACAGCTAGGGCTTGATTCACAGTAGCATAGAATAAAATTGGTAACGTGTCTAGACAGATTCACTAGATTGTACCATGGTTGTTCCCCCTGTGACCATCACAAACTGGATCTGTACATTTCCTGAATATAATATAGCAGTTTCTTCTAAAGTCCCCTGTCCCATTACAAACCATCTATACCTGTATGCTAAAGTATTGATTTCTGATCTACGTAAATATTAAGAGGAATGATAAATTTCAATTTTATTCACACACAACCCCATTCGGCGCAAAGGAGTAAGGGCAGGATAAAGGTTGTCGCGTATATCCGGTAGTTACATTGGCATCTCCGGGTTGTATACATGTTTACATGTTTAGGTCCTGCAGTACAGTGGAACATTGACATCAGCTATTTGTTTTATCCATATTTAGAGATTGCAGTGTAGGGGCCGGCATCATTGTATATATATTAGTGCGGTTCATCCGAGACACGTGTTTGTGTGATGCTCGTTCGTTCTATGCCAACTAGGTGTCGCTTTGCGATACCTGGCTGGTACAAGAGGGAGCAGCACCATGCCTCGCGTCCAGCTTCTACTAAGAAGCCGGACGAGCCGCAGAAGGGGACTGGACGTGGTCCATTCAAGACGTTCAGTTATAGACTGTAACCAGAGTTGAATAAAGTCCTACCCGAGAGGTAGGGGTATCCGGGGCTTTGCCCAACCCGAATCACTCGTGTTGTGTTGGTGTCTTTAGTGATAAGCGAGCCAACGAGCCACCCAACATATAAGTCGATACGAACCATTACAGCAGCTTGTCCCAGGGCTTCCTACCCAATCACATCCAGTATAGAGCAGTAACTAAATGTATTGATTTTAACACTAAAATGTTATCTGTTGTAAACATAAACCGGACTGGCTATACCCTATTTATCCAAGATTCTCTCGCAGCAGAATGAAGTATTCCATGAGTATTATTTAATACTGACTGGCTAAAATCATTTCTTCTAAAGATTCAGCTTTTCAATTATATATGATCTGCCACTGATGGTCAGAGTTTAACCAAGAGAAACCATTTAAAGTTATAATTGATATTTCTGAATGCAGTTTGGTACTGTTGTAGTCAGTCAATAGCACCAAAAGGTTATTTTCAGAGTAGTGCCTGTCTTTTGTGTTAATGGTCTGTTACAAAGCTGGTAGTAATGGATGTATAGGATTACAAAACGAGTACCATGGTCACAGCCCCCTAGTAGCAGCAGCCTTAAGCTGTGAGCAGCAGGCGATAATAGATTAAAGGAAGTATTAGGTATGCATGGATGCCTCTAGTACCAAGTGCTCAAACAATCAACATGGTATCTTTAGAAGGACCTGGCAGTAAAGTGCAACTCACCGCCACTCAATACATCGACCCCTGCTCTATAACCTCTCTCCTTACTACTTCTACAACTAATATCACTCAATCTATGCCAATATATACCACAACTTTGGCTTGCTAAGGTTTTCTTGAGCAAAGCACTTCAGATAAATCAATGATAAACAGAAACCCCCAACAAATATATGGTTCCATTAAGATTTTGTTTTTCCTGTAGAAGTAAAAGTTATTCCTCTACCAAGCAACAGTATTTACATAAATTCACAGGGGTTCTATTGAAGAGAAAATGGAGACAACTTGATTAAGCTTAAGTTGCCCATGCTGAGGCCCTAAGGAGGTTTTGAGGATATTCTAAAGATTATCGGTGAGCTGTTTAGCTATCCAGTGAAATACCCTGTCCATCTTCAATAAGCCATACAGAACCACTACACTGCCTTAACCCTGATTCAATCTGGGACACCTACAACCTGGTCACTGAGACACCCACTGCCCTAACCCTGACTCTGTGTGACACCTACACCCTGGTCACTGACTCACCCACTGCCCTAACCCTGACTCTGTGTGACACCTACACCCTGGTCACTGACACACCCACTGCCCTAACCCTGACTCTATGTGACACCTACACCCTGGTCACTGACACACCCACTACCCTAACCCTGACTCTGTATGAGACACCTCCACCCCGGTCACTGACAGACCCACTACCCTAACCCTGACTCTGTGTGAGACACCTACACCCTGGTCACTGACACACCCACTGCCCTAACCCTGACTCTGTGTGACACCTACACTCTGGTCACTGACTCACCCACTGCCCTAACCCTGACTCTGTGTGAGCCACCTCCACCCTGGTCACTGACTCACCCACTGCCCTAACCCTGACTCTGTGTGACACCTACACCCTGGTCACTGACACACCCACTACCCTAACCCTGACTCTATGTGACATCTACACTCTGGTCACTGACACACCCACTACCCTAACCCTGACTCTGTGTGAGACCTACACCCTGGTCACTGACACACCCACTACCCTAACCCTGACTCTATGTGACACCTACACCCTGGTCACTGACACACCCACTGCCCTAACCCTGACTCTGTGTGAGCCACCTCCACCCTGGTCACTGACACACCCACTACCCTAACCCTGACTCTGTGTGACACCTACAACCTGGTCACTGACTCACCCACTGCCCTAACCCTGACTCTGTGTGACACCTACACTCTGGTCACTGACACACCCACTGTGCAAACCCTGACTCTGTGTGAGACACCTACACTCTGGTCACTGACACACCCACTGCCCTAACCCTAACTCTGTGTGACACCTACAACCTGGTCACTGACACACCCACTGCCCTAACCCTGACTCTGTGAGACAGCTACACCCTGGTTACTGACTCACCCACTGCCCTAACCCTGACTCTGTGTGACACCTACGCCCTGGTCACTGACACACCCACTGCCCTAACCCTGACTCTGTGTGACACCTACACCCTGGTCACTGACACACCCACTGCCCTAACCCTGACTCTGTGTGAGCCACCTCCACCCTGGTCACTGACTCACCCACTGCCCTAACCCTGACTCTATGTGACACCTTCACTCTGGTCACTGACACACCCACTACCCTAACCCTGACTCTGTGTGAGACACCTACACTCTGGTCACTGACTCACCCACTACCCTAACCCTGACTCTGTGTGAGACACCTACACTCTGGTCACTGACACACCCACTGCCCTAACCCTGACTCTATGTGACACCTACACCCTGGTCACTGACACACCCCTACCCTAACCCTGACTCTGTGTGAGACATCTCCACCCTGGTCACTGACACACCCACTGCCCTAACCCTGACTCTGTTTGACACCTACACCCTGGTCACTGACTCACCCACTGCCCTAACCCTGACTCTCTGTGAGACCTAAACTCTGGTCACTGACACACCCACTGCCCTAACCCTAACTCTATGTGACACCTACACTCTGGTCACTGACACACCCACTACCCTAACCCTGACTCTATGTTAGACACCTCCACCCCAGTCACTGACACACCCACTACCCTAACCCTGACTCTGTGTGAGACACCTACACTCTGGTCACTGACACACCCACTGCCGTAACCCTGACTCTGTGTGACACCTACACCCTGGTCACTGACACACCCACTACCCTAACCCTGACTCTGTGTGAGACACCTACACTCTGGTCACTGACACACCCACCGCCGTAACCCTGACTCTGTGTGACACCTACACCCTGGTCACTGAGACACCCACTGCCCTAACCCTAACTCTGTGTGACACCTACAACCTGGTCACTGACACACCCACTACCCTAACCCTGACTCTCTGTGAGACACCTCGACCCCGGTCACTGACAGACCCACTACCCTAACCCTGACTCTGTGTGACACCTACACCCTGGTCACTGAGACACCCACTGCCCTAACCCTGACTCTGTGTGACACCTACACCCTGGTCACTGAGACACCCACTGCCCTAACCCTGACTCTGTGTGACACCTACACCCTGGTCACTGACACACCCACTGCCCTAACCCTGACTCTATGTGACACCTCCACCCTGGTCACTGACACACCCACTGCCCTAACCCTGACTCTGTGTGAGCCACCTCCACCCTGGTCACTGACACACCCACTGCCATAACCCTGACTCTATGTGAGACACATCCACCCCGATCACTGACACACCCACTGCCCTAACCCTAACTCTGTGTGACACCTACAACCTGGTCACTGACACACCCACTACCCTAACCCTGACTCTGTGTCACACCTACACCCTGGTCACTGACACACCCACTGCCCTAACCCTGACTCTGTGTCACACCTACACCCTGGTCACTGACACACCCACTGCCCTAACCCTGACTCTGTGTGAGCCACCTCCACCCTGGTCACTGACACACCCACTGCCATAACCCTGACTCTATGTGAGACACATCCACCCTGGTCACTGACACACCCACTACCCTAACCCTGACTCTGTGTGACACCTACAACCTGGTCACTGACACACCCACTGCCCTAACCCTAACTCTGTGTGAGACCTACACTCTGGTCACTGACACACCCACTGCCCTAACCCTAACTCTGTGTGAGACCTACACCCTGGTCACTGACACACCCACTACCCTAACCCTGACTCTGTGTGAGCCACCTCCACCCTGGTCACTGACACACCCACTACCCTAACCCTGACTCTGTGTGACACATCCACCCTGGTTACTGACACACCCACTGCCCTAACCCTGACTCTGTGTCACACCTACACCCTGGTCACTGACACACCCACTGCCCTAACCCTGACTCTGTGTCACACCTACACCCTGGTCACTGACACACCCACTGCCCTAACCCTGACTTTGTGTGAGTCACCTCCACCCTGGTCACTGACACACCCACTGCCATAACCCTGACTCTATGTGAGACACATCCACCCCGATCACTGACACACCCACTGCCCTAACCCTGACTCTATGTGACATCTACACTCTGGTCACTGACACACCCACTGCCCTAACTCTAACTCTGTGTGAGACCTACACTCTGGTCACTGACACACCCACTACCCTAACCCTGACTCTGTGTGACACCTACACTCTGGTCACTGACACACCCACTGCCCTAACCCTAACTCTGTGTGACACCTACAACCTGGTCACTGACACACCCACTGCCCTAACCCTGACTCTGTGTGAGCCACCTCCACCCTAGTCACTGACACACCCACTACCCTAACCCTGACTCTGTGTGACACCTACACCCTGGTTACTGACACACCCACTACCCTAACCCTGACTCTATGTGACACCTACACCCTGGTCACTGACACACCCACTGCCCTAACCCTAACTCTGTGTGAGACCTACATCCTGGTCACTGACACACCCACTACCCTAACCCTGACTCTGTGTGAGACACCTCCACCCTGGTCACTGACACACCCACTACCCTAACCCTGACTCTATGTGACACCTACACCCTGGTCACTGACACACCCACTGCCCTAACCCTGACTCTGTGTGAGACACCTCCACCCTGGTCACTGACACACCCACTACCCTAACCCTGACTCTGTGTCACACCTACAACCTGGTCACTGACACACCCACTGCCCTAACCCTGACTCTGTGTCACACCTACACCCTGGTCACTGACACACCCACTACCCTAACCCTGACTCTGTGTGAGACACCTACACTCTGGTCACTGACACACCCACTACCCTAACCCTGACTCTATGTGACACCTACACCCTGGTCACTGACACACCCACTGCCCTAACCCTGACTCTGTGTGAGACACCTCCACCCTGGTCACTGACACACCCACTACCCTAACCCTGACTCTATGTGACACCTACACCCTGGTCACTGACACACCCACTGCCCTAACCCTGACTCTGTGTGAGACACCTCCACCCTGGTCACTGACACACCCACTACCCTAACCCTGACTCTATGTGACACCTACACCCTGGTCACTGACACACCCACTGCCCTAACCCTGACTCTGTGTGAGACACCTCCACCCTGGTCACTGACACACCCACTACCCTAACCCTGACTCTATGTGACACCTACACCCTGGTCACTGACACACCCACTGCCCTAACCCTGACTCTGTGTGAGACACCTCCACCCTGGTCACTGACACACCCACTACCCTAACCCTGACTCTATGTGACACCTACACCCTGGTCACTGACACACCCACTACCCTAACCCTGACTCTGTGTGAGACACCTCCACCCTGGTCACTGACACACCCACTACCCTAACCCTGACTCTATGTGACACCTACACCCTGGTCACTGACACACCCACTGCCCTAACCCTGACTCTGTGTGACATCTACACTCTGGTCACTGACACACCCACTACCCTAACCCTGACTCTGTGTGAGACACCTCCACCCTGGTCACTGACACACCCACTGCCCTAACCCTGACTCTGTGTGACACCTACACTCTGGTCACTGACACACCCACTACCCTAACCCTGACTCTGTGTGAGCCACCTCCACCCTGGTCACTGACTCACCCACTGCCCTAACCCTAACTCTATGTGACACCTACACCCTGGTCACTGACACACCCACTGCCCTAACCCTGACTCTGTGTGACACCTCCACCCTGGTCACTGACACACCCACTACCCTAACCCTGACTCTGTGTGAGACACCTACACTCTGGTCACTGACACACCCACTACCCTAACCCTGACTCTATGTGACACCTCCACCCTGGTCACTGACACACCCACTACCCTAACCCTGACTCTGTGTGAGACACCTACACTCTGGTCACTGACACACCCACTACCCTAACCCTGACTCTATGTGACACCTACACCCTGGTCACTGACACACCCACTACCCTAACCCTGACTCTGTGTGACACCTACAACCTGGTCACTGACACACCCACTACCCTAACCCTGACTCTGTGTGACACCTACGCCCTGGTCACTGACACACCCACTGCCCTAACCCTGACTCTGTGTGACACCTACGCCCTGGTCACTGACACACCCACTACCCTAACCCTGACTCTGTGTGACACCTACGCCTGGTTACTGACACACCCACTTCCCTAACCCTGACTCTGTGTGACACCTCCACCCTGGTCACTGACACACCCACTACCCTAACCCTGACTCTGTGTGAGACACCTACACTCTGGTCACTGACACACCCACTACCCTAACCCTGACTCTATGTGACACCTACACCCTGGTCACTGACACACCCACTGCCCTAACCCTAACTCTATGTGACACCTACACCCTGGTCACTGACACACCCACTACCCTAACCCTGACTCTGTGTCACACCTACACCCTGGTCACTGACACACCCACTGCCCTAACCCTGACTCTGTGTGACACCTACACCCTGGTCACTGACACACCCACTACCCTAACCCTGACTCTGTGTGAGACACCTACACCCTGGTCACTGACACACCCACTGCCCTAACCCTGACTCTGTGTGACACCTACACTCTGGTCACTGACACACCCACTACCCTAACCCTGACTCTGTGTGAGCCACCTCCACCCTGGTCACTCACTCACCCACTGCCCTAACCCTGACTCTGTGTCACACCTACACTCTGGTCACCGACACACCCACTACCCTAACCCTGACTCTGTGTCACACCTACAACCCGGTCACTGACACACCCACTACCCTAACCCTGACTCTGTGTCACACCTACACTCTGGTCACTGACACACCCACTACCCTAACCCTGACTCTATGTGACACCTCCACCCTGGTCACTGACACACCCACTACCCTAACCCTGACTCTGTGTGAGACACCTACACTCTGGTCACTGACACACCCACTACCCTAACCCTGACTCTATGTGACACCTACACCCTGGTCACTGACACACCCACTACCCTAACCCTGACTCTGTGTGACACCTACAACCTGGTCACTGACACACCCACTACCCTAACCCTGACTCTGTGTGACAAATACGCCCTGGTCACTGACACACCCACTGCCCTAACCCTGACTCTGTGTGACACCTACGCCCTGGTCACTGACACACCCACTACCCTAACCCTGACTCTGTGTGACACCTACGCCCTGGTTACTGACACACCCACTTCCCTAACCCTGACTCTGTGTGACACCTCCACCCTGGTCACTGACACACCCACTACCCTAACCCTGACTCTGTGTGAGACACCTACACTCTGGTCACTGACACACCCACTACGCTAACCCTGACTCTATGTGACACCTACACCCTGGTCACTGACACACCCACTGCCCTAACCCTAACTCTATGTGACACCTACACCCTGGTCACTGACACACCCACTACCCTAACCCTGACTCTGTGTCACACCTACACCCTGGTCACTGACACACCCACTGCCCTAACCCTGACTCTGTGTGACACCTACACCCTGGTCACTGACACACCCACTACCCTAACCCTGACTCTGTGTGAGACACCTACACCCTGGTCACTGACACACCCACTGCCCTAACCCTGACTCTGTGTGACACCTACACTCTGGTCACTGACACACCCACTACCCTAACCCTGACTCTGTGTGAGCCACCTCCACCCTGGTCACTCACTCACCCACTGCCCTAACCCTGACTCTGTGTGACACCTACACTCTGGTCACCGACACACCCACTACCCTAACCCTGACTCTGTGTCACACCTACAACCCGGTCACTGACACACCCACTACCCTAACCCTGACTCTGTGTCACACCTACACTCTGGTCACTGACACACCCACTACCCTAACCCTGACTCTGTGTGACACCTACACCCTGGTCACTGACACACCCACTACCCTAACCCTGACTCTGTGTCACACCTACACTCTGGTCACCGACACACCCACTACCCTAACCCTGACTCTGTGTCACACCTACAACCCGGTCACTGACACACCCACTACCCTAACCCTGACTCTGTGTCACACCTACACTCTGGTCACTGACACACCCACTACCCTAACCCTGAATCTGTGTCACACCTACAACCCGGTCACTGACACACCCACTACCCTAACCCTGACTCTGTGTCACACCTACACTCTGGTCACTGACACACCCACTACCCTAACCCTGACTCTGTGTGACACCTACACCCTGGTCACTGACACACCCACTACCCTAACCCTGACTCTGTGTCACACCCACACTCTGGTCACCGACACACCCACTACCCTAACCCTGACTCTGTGTCACACCTACAACCCGGTCACTGACACACCCACTACCCTAACCCTGACTCTGTGTGACACCTCCACCCTGGTCACTGACACACCCACTACCCTAACCCTGACTCTGTGTGAGACACCTACACTCTGGTCACTGACACACCCACTACCCTAACCCTGACTCTATGTGACACCTACACCCTGGTCACTGACACACCCACTGCCCTAACCCTAACTCTATGTGACACCTACACCCTGGTCACTGACACACCCACTACCCTAACCCTGACTCTGTGTCACACCTACACCCTGGTCACTGACACACCCACTGCCCTAACCCTGACTCTGTGTGACACCTACACCCTGGTCACTGACACACCCACTACCCTAACCCTGACTCTGTGTGAGACACCTACACCCTGGTCACTGACACACCCACTGCCCTAACCCTGACTCTGTGTGACACCTACACTCTGGTCACTGACACACCCACTACCCTAACCCTGACTCTGTGTGAGCCACCTCCACCCTGGTCACTCACTCACCCACTGCCCTAACCCTGACTCTGTGTCACACCTACACTCTGGTCACCGACACACCCACTACCCTAACCCTGACTCTGTGTCACACCTACAACCCGGTCACTGACACACCCACTACCCTAACCCTGACTCTGTGTCACACCTACACTCTGGTCACTGACACACCCACTACCCTAACCCTGACTCTATGTGACACCTCCACCCTGGTCACTGACACACCCACTACCCTAACCCTGACTCTGTGTGAGACACCTACACTCTGGTCACTGACACACCCACTACCCTAACCCTGACTCTATGTGACACCTACACCCTGGTCACTGACACACCCACTACCCTAACCCTGACTCTGTGTGACACCTACAACCTGGTCACTGACACACCCACTACCCTAACCCTGACTCTGTGTGACAAATACGCCCTGGTCACTGACACACCCACTGCCCTAACCCTGACTCTGTGTGACACCTACGCCCTGGTCACTGACACACCCACTACCCTAACCCTGACTCTGTGTGACACCTACGCCCTGGTTACTGACACACCCACTTCCCTAACCCTGACTCTGTGTGACACCTCCACCCTGGTCACTGACACACCCACTACCCTAACCCTGACTCTGTGTGAGACACCTACACTCTGGTCACTGACACACCCACTACCCTAACCCTGACTCTATGTGACACCTACACCCTGGTCACTGACACACCCACTGCCCTAACCCTAACTCTATGTGACACCTACACCCTGGTCACTGACACACCCACTACCCTAACCCTGACTCTGTGTCACACCTACACCCTGGTCACTGACACACCCACTGCCCTAACCCTGACTCTGTGTGACACCTACACCCTGGTCACTGACACACCCACTACCCTAACCCTGACTCTGTGTGAGACACCTACACCCTGGTCACTGACACACCCACTGCCCTAACCCTGACTCTGTGTGACACCTACACTCTGGTCACTGACACACCCACTACCCTAACCCTGACTCTGTGTGAGCCACCTCCACCCTGGTCACTCACTCACCCACTGCCCTAACCCTGACTCTGTGTGACACCTACACTCTGGTCACCGACACACCCACTACCCTAACCCTGACTCTGTGTCACACCTACAACCCGGTCACTGACACACCCACTACCCTAACCCTGACTCTGTGTCACACCTACACTCTGGTCACTGACACACCCACTACCCTAACCCTGACTCTGTGTCACACCTACACCCTGGTCACTGACACACCCACTACCCTAACCCTGACTCTGTGTCACACCTACACTCTGGTCACCGACACACCCACTACCCTAACCCTGACTCTGTGTCACACCTACAACCCGGTCACTGACACACCCACTACCCTAACCCTGACTCTGTGTCACACCTACACTCTGGTCACTGACACACCCACTACCCTAACCCTGAATCTGTGTCACACCTACAACCCGGTCACTGACACACCCACTACCCTAACCCTGACTCTGTGTCACACCTACACTCTGGTCACTGACACACCCACTACCCTAACCCTGACTCTGTGTGACACCTACACCCTGGTCACTGACACACCCACTACCCTAACCCTGACTCTGTGTCACACCTACACTCTGGTCACCGACACACCCACTACCCTAACCCTGACTCTGTGTCACACCTACAACCCGGTCACTGACACACCCACTACCCTAACCCTGACTCTGTGTCACACCTACACTCTGGTCACTGACACACCCACTACCCTAACCCTGAATCTGTGTCACACCTACAACCTGGTCACTGACACACCCACTACCCTAACCCTGACTCTGTGTCACACCTACAACTTGGTCACTGACACACCCACTGCCCTAACCCTGACTCTGTGTGACACCTACAACCTGGTCACTGACACACCCACTGCCCTAACCCTGACTCTGTGTGAGACACCTACACTCTGGTCACTGACACACCCACTACCCTAACCCTGACTCTGTGTCACACCTACAACTTGGTCACTGACACACCCACTGCCCTAACCCTGACTCTGTGTGACACCTACAACCTGGTCACTGACACACCCACTACCCTAACCCTGACTTTATGTTAGACACCTCCACCCCAGTCACTGACACACCCACTACCCTAACCCTGACTCTGTGTGAGACACCTACACTCTGGTCACTGACACACCCACTGCCCTAACCCTGACTCTGTGTGACACCTACACTCTGGTCACTGACACACCCACTGCCCTAACCCTGACTCTGTGTGACACCTACACCCTGGTCACTGACACACCCAGTGCCCTAACCCTGACTCTGTGTGACACCTACACTCTGGTCACTGACACACCCACTTCACTAACCCTGACTCTGTGTGAGACACCTCCACCCTGGTCACTGACACACCCACTGCCCTAACCCTGACTCTGTGTGACACCTACACCCTGGTCACTGACACACCCACTGCCCTAACCCTGACTCTATGTGACACCTACACCCTGGTCACTGACACACCCACTACCCTAACCCTGACTCTGTGTGAGACACCTCCACCCCGGTCACTGACACACCCACTACCCTAACCCTGACTCTATGTGACACCTACACTCTGGTCACTGACACACCCACTGCCATAACCCTGACTCTATGTGACACCTACACTCTGGTCACTGACACACCAGAGTGTAGGTCAGAGTTAGTTTGTTTCTAAATCTAAGTATTTGAGAACAAGTAGAGGTGGCAAAGTTCCTCTCAAAGTAGCTTCTTTGGACCGAAATACTATCCTCATTTTAGTCTTCCATATCCAAGATAGTATTCTTGCAACAAAATACTTTCTTTAGAAGTTCTGAATAAGGCCCCTGGTAAAGGACAAAGAACCTGAAAGTATAGAGGTTTGCATACACTTTTGGATAGAGTTACAAAGAACCTGGTTAAGTTAAAAAAAAATGGAAATGGGATTACTACAAAAAATAGTGTTAACAGGATTGAGAAATGGGAGTGAGGATTCAGGAAGATGCAGAATGTGTTGAAAATTGCGTGGAGCTTCATCATGAATGCTAACAGATAGAGTTGAGCTCCTTGAAGTATACAAAGCTTAATTCAAATCATAGTGCTTGTATCCCTACCTTAAACAGATCTGAACTACATCTTATCATTTACAATAACAGTTGGGGAATGGCACATTTAACGGACACAATTTCAGACGTATGTTTTATCATACCCCTTTCAAAGCATGAAGAATTCATTATGAGTTAATTAAGTTTATATTAGTTTTCTTCTCCCTTTTAGTAATTGTAGAGGGGGTTTGCCCTGTATTCAAGTAATTATGTAGACAATTTCTGTTATTATTCTCTAAAAGCATTCAGTAATATCCATTTAAGTTCCCAGACAATGAGCCATGTTGAAATTTAACACTTCCAAGATTGCTAATCCCCATAATATCATATTATTTTTTATATCCAATTGAATCTGAATAATTAGTTATGGCCAATGAACCTTAGAATAACCCAGGTTTCTGCAATATTTGTATGATTCAAAATGCAAGCATTATTTTGTGAATTGAAAGGAATCATAATATCAAAGTTGCAGGTAGATGTATCAAATGAGTGTGAATGCATTGCAAAAGGAGAGCTATGGCTATGTTTTGCCTTAAGTTTTGGCAAACTAACTCATCAAGACTGAGATCACTCAATTGTAAGAGCAGCTTCAGTAAATCTAGTATAAATACTAAAATTAATATAAACCAGCACCAAATAAGTGTGTGTACAGCATTAACCATTGTTGTATGTCCTCATGCACCAAAGTGACCTCGGGTCTCCCCAACCCATTTTTAAAAGGGGTCTGGTCTCCCTTTTCTGTCCTCTCTTATCCTCTGACCTTCATTCTCATTGGGGCTTCCCTAGCCCACTTAAAAGGGTCTATATCTCCTCTTTCCTATCCCCTCAGGATGTGTGTGGTGCACATATGCACGGGCACTGACACATACCCCTGCGAAATTGTGTAATGTAGTTCTCGCCATGAATATGACCTTAGCTGTCGAAATGGCGTTAAACATCTATTACTCACTCACTCATCAAAGTGACCAAGGTGAATTTCACATTAAAGTGTTATCAGGAGCTCATTTCTTAAGGAACGATGATCTCAAACAGCACTACAACAACTAATTCAAGTGCTATTCCTAGGGTAATCTTGATACAATTTGAAGGGAGTACTCGTAGTAAGTCAACACATAGGCCTCAGTCCTATAAAGGGTTAATCTATGTTAACTGTACCCAGTCTGGGATTGAACCTGGGTGTTGAGGAGGGGGTCTTAAGTCAGCCAAAATGATGAGAGGCTGCACAAGAGAGCCATGGGTTTGTTACTGTGACTACGGCTGTACTGGGAATATAGTAAGATACTGCATTCACCAACGAGTTATTGATCAGGACTGTATTGATTTGCCTTGTCAATGTATGAACCCAGCAGATTCCGGTAACAAGATGTCCTTAAATGGGTAATACAGCACCCATTGAATGACTGCAGGGGGTTATCTCAAATTCACACCCTGAGGTGCTGCATGGAAGCCTTAAGGAGAGGGGGGTATAAGGGGGCAGTGAGCACCACAGAATAGTGCAGTGAGGGTCAGATTACAATTATGCTTGTCATCTAACCCTGGGAGATTGGTTGTATAGTGCCTGCAGGCAGACTCGCCATCTCTTCATTGGTTTATTATGATAACTGATGGTTCTGATGCACTCTTGTAATAGAGGCCTCTGTTCTCTGATTCCCATGTTACCACTTTCCTTTTGTCTGTTCAAATGAGATTCATGCTTTGTTTCCCCTCCTCTTGTTTTTCTCTTCACTCCTTCCAACTCTTACCTAGTCTTTCTCTTATTCTCTATTTGTCTGGCTGCACATGATAAAACATTTAGTGGATATGATCAGTAGCTTTGATATTGCCTCCTCCATATCTGCATCTGCAAATGATATTGAGTAAAATATTAGAATTTGAACATGAGTGAACTTCCATCAGAAACCCAGCTTTCAGTATGATCAGTGCAATTCATCTTATATATGTTAATAGGTGTTTGATGATAAGGTTGTATCTCTCATATAACTTGGTCCTGATGCATATATATATGGACCTGATTGATGTAAATGTTGGAGCAATCCAAATGACCACAACACCAGACTGTCTTCAACATACTGCTTCATCCAGAATGCTCTCAGGGTGTTGAGTTTGTTGCGGGTGGCTGTGCAGTGAAAAAGAAACCATTCAACAAGAGCAGCTTTTATGGAGGTGTCACGCCATTTGACAGCTTCTGGATTCTTGCCCAGATACAGGGCCATAGTTAACTGCCGCCACAAAACAGGATTGAGCTTTAGACATTTTATTTCTCCCTTTAAACAAATTATATTCTGATGCTGAATAGTTGGACTGGTATCAGTGAGAAAAACTGAGTGGAGAAAGGAATCTGCAGGGGCAAGATAGTGGCTTTCAGATTATCATGGTGCTGTGATTGATAAAATGAAACAAATCGTGCTTAAAGTGCAACAGTTTCCATGGAAGCTTCTGTGTAACATAATGGCCACTATTATTAATGTTGCAGCTTTCTCATTGGCCATATGTCATATAAGGGCAGTTTCTTAGATTGTTCATTAACTCAAAAAGGGAATCTCATCAGATGAAGGACCTTTTAAAAGAGTGAGTTGGAAATAATGTCTTAGAGTCTAATGTCGTATGATTCATAGCTTGACTTGTATCTTACATTTTACAAGGGATGTTATTCAGAATTTAAGATGCAATCACAGTTATTTAATAGAGATATTTATACATGCTAAAATATCATACCATGTAATCCCAAATAACCTTGACGTCTTGCCCCACACAAATTCCAGGGCTGTTTATATGCTCTTAAACATTGAGGTATTGATTCAGATACAAGGGTCATAAATCACAAGCTGTACAATAAGACTGATCCAGTGATGGAGCTTATCCAAGTAAAATGGACTTATGACATAGATTTATATGAGGAGGAGAAGAAGAAAACTATAAGGTAAAATCAACTTCTTGGCAGGGTTTAACAACATGCATTCTGTCGTAGTAAACTGGGCCTTCAGAATGAGCACAAATTAAGAGGTTATCACACTGAAAACCTGGAATGTCCGTAACTCATCAGTGGTGACGATTTTGGGTCCTCAAGTTGACGACACCCAAATCTACAGCTTTAGGTTGTCATACTGATGACCTAAGTCGTCAGTATGACGAATTTGTATTGTCAGTATGGCAACTTTAGGTATTCATGAGCACCTTAAACTTGTCTGCATTGTCGAGTTTCTAGCAGTTTTCTGTGCAGAAATAATCTTAGATTAGAAATCTAGGAGAGTCGCTGTAGGTGTCAAAGAGATAATGCTCTGCTTAGAGCACAGGAATTATTATAATATGCAGAGCTAAGACTAAAAGGCGATTTGATAAAAATGACCCCTACACTGCAAAAATGGTGTTTAGATTTTAAACATGTTTAGGTCTAAACATGTTTAAAACCTAAACATATAGGTCAGCTAGGTGTCTCATCGACTACACATTTAGGAAATGAACACTTTTATTCTAACTACATAAACATTTACGCTAAACATGTTTAGAGTTGATACAGTTGAGTAATAGGTGTTTAGATTTAAACATTAATAAATATGTTTAGATACCTGGATGTTGAATCCACACCAGGTAGCAGCACTACCTTTGAATAGACTATCTGTGCACAGTTATAATCAATTGTTGTGACAAATGTCCCCAAATCCCATGTTTATAATGGTTTCATTTCATAGAATGTCATATGAACAGAAATGGCAATAGAAAATTGACTAGATTCACCTTATGCCACCATCATTAGCATAAAATAATCAATAAGCTCCATGACGGACTTCTATTTGATGTTATTCTGGTATAGATAAGGCAATGTCCTTCCTACCAAGCTGTTGTACTTTCTCAAGCCTCTCATTCTGAGGCAGTGTGTAATACTTGTACATGTATATAGCTGTGGATGATATCTCTGGAGACTTTGACAAGTAAATACCTGCTGATGTCCCCCCCCCAGTAAATGAGAAAACAAACAAAATATATCTCTGAGCACATTGTTTGGCTAAACATGTTTAGGAAATTAATGTGATTACAAAAACGTTGCAAGAATATGTTTAGAATTGTGTTTAGGATCTAAACACCATTTTTGCAGTGTATTTTCCCACTTATGTGTCTAGACAGCTTCACTAGATTATATCATTGCTGTTCCTCCTGTGACCATCACAGACTGTATCTGTTCATTTCCTGAATATAAAGCAGTATCTCTCACATCTTCCTATCCAATTAATCCAGTATGGAGCTGTAAACTAAAAGTATTGATTTTAACCCAAAAATGCCCTACATTGTAATCCAACAGAGATTTCTTTTAGTGAAGTTATACTAGATTACCGGGAGTAGTTCTGTACACCAGGAAAACTATAATTAACAGGAGGGATTTCTTACTGACTGCATGGCCCTTGATCCAAAAATGAAACTCCATTCACTCACCCCTTCTCAAAGAATTCAATGCCATGGTGAAAACAAATTGTAAAAGAGAAGTATGTGTTTTCTGTATGCTAGGAACCTTTTTTCAATATGTTTCAGAACTCTGATAGATCTCCCTCTTGCTGTATCTACAAGTCCAGCTCACATGGTCGTCCGCAAGTACTACACCATACTACTTTGACTTGTCCATTCTTAGCACTTTATGAAGCTAAAAGCCATGTACTCATAAAATGGTTTCCATGGTCATATAGCTTGGAATGTCGGGGACAAAAAGCCTTTAGCAGCAGGCGATAATAGAATAAAGGAAACATTAGGTATGCATGGACGCCTCTAACACCAAGTGTTCAAACAATCAATACAGTGTCCTTAGAAGGCCCTTCTGTAAATGGGCAATGTAAGCCCACTACAGCCTACTGTTTTGCTACCGTTGACCCCCTATGTCCATTAAAAGGTACTCTTTCACTGCCATATCATACACTTGATCGCTCTTCATCATTAGAATACTTACATTCTGACTATCTGAGGTCTTGGGTTTTGTAAGCATGGACTTCAATTTACATGAATAAAACATGAATAAAACATACATGAGAAATAAGCATGTTGCTCATGTATACATACGATTTTATTCCCATGATGGGAGGGTTCCTACTGTTCTCTCTGTTATTCACTGTCAGCCTCCTGACAGTTTTCGTCTTTTTTCCACTCACCTGTCCGCATTCCTTCCTCCCCTCTCCTCTCCATATCAATTAAACCTGTAATATCCACATACAAGTTTGGATCTAAATACATCAGTTCTATATGTGCCTTGAGGTGGAGGTAACAGTAGTAGATGTATAAGTTTCTTTTTACGCTTGGCTCATCATTGCTCATTGTGGTTGTCAGGCATTATATTGAACACACAATGAGAACGTATGGGTGTCCTGCCTAAGGCAATGTTCTTGTACCAACTACCCTTCTTACCTTCTCCATTTCTGGACACCACCATTCACTCTTTGCAGGTTGATGGTTGAACAAATCAGTGCTATATATAGAGAGTAATCCATCACTGCTGCATTGAACTAGAATGCTATCCACAGGATAATTGAGTGCAGTTTTCGTGTTGCTTGCCATGACTTGATTAATAGTTTATGGAGGCAAAAACAACAGAGTTAGTTTGATGATTTAACTCACTCACATTTTGTGTAAAGCCTTGGAAGCACCTCCACCTTTACGATGATGAAGCTATGACAAGTGTCCTCTTGTAATCTGAGCTTTTTTTCTAGATTGAAATGTTACTATACTACAAGGATGTTTTTGCTGCTCAGCGTTTCTGTCCACTTCATACCTACTAGGAATCCTGAGTACTGACACTTATCTGGTTGGTGTTTCCATAGATCAGTGTACGTTCCTGTTAGAGAAATTACATGAAGTAGTGCATGAAGGCTCCATGGTATAGCTTTCATCTAGTATAGTCACACAACCCCGTGGACACACATAACGCCTCTAGCTTGCCAGTGAAAGTGAAATCACCTGCTTGGAGGCAGGCGATGATGCACTGATTTCCTGCTTGAGAGCAGTGATGGTGGAGAGCCTCACTTTGGGTGCAATTGGGTAAGAAGGTCATGATGCCACAGCGGCGATGGTGGTGGCCATCATCTGCCAGTTGGCCACCGGTATGCAGTGTTAGTGTAATTTAAAAGATTTCGGATGAATTGTGAACCAGATAATCATACTCCAAGCTTGAAAGCTGGGGAGGGCTAAGAATACTGTCCTTATGCTATCCATCAGTCACCGATGTATGTCAGTTGTGTGCTGTTTATTGTAGGGTCTTCACCATCACTGCCCTCAAGCAGGAAATCAGATGCGAATTCACCCGCCTCCGAGCAGGTGATTTCATGATCTCTGGCGAGCTAGAGGCGGGTTACTAAGTGTTTGGTGGGGACAATCACAGCCTGGGCCGTGTTCTCTCCCTGGCCACAAATCAGTCTCTATAGCATAAACAGACCTTAATCAGTCTGGAAAAGTAGTGTGATTCATATCCTAGTGTTTCTTGACAGAGCACTTATATAACAGTGGCAAGAGAAATTGAATTCTTTACCACATAGATTTTGTTGTGTTGTGTTATTTGCCAACATGACTTGATCTGTCAACATCCATGCACAAAATGGATGCATCATGCCTAACATAGGGGTGTATAAAGCTTGTTAGTTTAGCACACTGAGAGTCTGTACACCACTAGCAAATTACGCACCATGACTTCAGTGCATGGCACACTTAACACATGGGATTTGTGCAAGCACCAGGGTTCTCAAATGAGTAACAGTCTCAGATCATCACAAGCTGACTAGGGTTGTTGCAATGAAACTTAAATACTGAATACAGTATTCAAGTAACCAGTTTTCACAAAGAAGGCCAGGAACAAAATAATTTAACTTTATTGATCCAAAAAACAGAGTATTGCGATTACAAGCAGCTCATGGGGTATCATATTGCATGTCAATGCACAAACAGATATGAGACAAAGATGACGTGTACCAGTATAAAATATCAATAACAATGTGACCATGATACCAATGTATAACATTATTTTATCAATCAAAAATGTCGTAGAGAGGGCCGTATCGAAGGATACGCTCATGACCCCATCCATATTAAGCAGCATAGATGTAACACCTTTGATAACAGGTGGTGAGTCCAAGTACAAGGAAAATTGGCATTTTAAAAGGGGTGTTAAAAGTAATGAACATCTGGGCTGCTAGATTAGGAACTGTGGTTATCATGTTCAGTCCCTAGCATTGACTAGTCTGGGGTAGGTATTGAACCAGGGTCTGGGTAAGGGAGCTGTAGGTCAGCACTAATGGTGACAGGCTGCACAGAGGGGTCATAGATTAGTTGATATAAATTAGCCTCACACAGCACTGGGTATTTGGGTCAATGTGTGCTCTCGTTGCTTATTTTTTGTGAGGCCGTAAACGATTGGCAGCCTAGTCCAACAAAACCTGTAAAATCTGATATAAACTTTAAAATACGATGGCAAACATTGTGTAAGTTAATTCTGCTCTGGATATTATTTGTTCATTTATCTTTTTGCTGGAAAGTGAGGGTCTGAATAGCTACAAAAATGCTTGATGTTCCAGGCAAATATAGGGTGATAGGGGGGTATGGCTATTCTTGCTGGGTGTTCGGTGCTACCTGCACTTTCTGTTCTTGTACAACCTATCCTGGGAAAAGTCAGACGCATGCCTTTATCATTAGGGTGGATATCATATGTACCAAAAGAAAGGACATTTTATTGTTTAGTTGATGGCAATGATTTGAATGGTTAGAAAAGAACAGCTTTAGAGTAACATGTAAAGTAACATTGCAATAAACAAACAGGCATACCAAACACAGACAAAACTATGGGGAAGATTTGGATTGATTATAATGGGCTGTAACAGGCTATCCTGCTGACAGAACCATCCGTGCGGGAGGTGATAACCATCGATTATGTTGTGTGTGAGGAGGTGGTATCATTATCATAAGTCTCTAAAGGCCATGCAGCAGCTCCTAATAATGATCTTATCTTTTTACTCCCACTCACTCACTGAAAGCACCAAGGTCGTCAGACTGACGATACCCAAAACTACAACCTTAGGTACTCAGATTGAGCACCCAGGGTAGTCAACCTAATGGGGTTAGGTCAAGACACTCACCCAAGGTAGTCAAACTGATTACATAAGGTTGTTAGAGTGACAACCTTGGAGCTGACTACCTTGGGTCCTTAATCTGAGTACCTAAAGCTGTAGATTTGGGTATCATCAACTTGAGCACCTAAAGTCCTCAGCGGTGAAGACCTTCAGTTGAAGACTGAAGGCCTGATCATCAAACATGAGTGGCACATACCTGCCACCTTGTGAGTATGTTACATATTGTCAACAGAATGCCATAGACTCATACTGGGGAGAGGTTTACTGAGGGAATTCACTACCTGTAAGGTGCTGCCCCCTGTCTATACATCTTCCGACAACTCTAGGTCCTCAATCTGACGAGTTTAAAGATCTGCAGGGTTTTCAGTGCTCCTAAAGGTCTTTGTTACACCCTTGTGTCTTAAGGCCATTTCTCAACACACTATGACCACTGGTCTCAAATTGTTTTCAGAAACTTTACAATATTCCATTTACAGTACCATACACAAGTGGTTACTAATGGCACCATCAGAGCAGCCGCTCTACCAACGCTAATGCAATTACTGCGTAGGTGATAATCACTCAGAGCAGTCATAGGGTGTTACCTATAATCACCTACCATATTCCTTGGAGCCTCAAATTATGGACCTGTGTGTAGTCGTAGTACCTTAAGAAATAGCCTTGTGGCCCCTCTTATACATACACAGACACATCTGCACCTCTATACTTGTGACTAGGGCCTAAAAAAAGGGTTTGTTTCCAGTTACCCGACCAACCCTAGCAAAACAGGGCAGATCCTGGAATATTTCTTTTCATTTTGTGAATTTCTGACATTTTTGGCATTTTCATATTTTTGCATTAATTTTTCGTCGAGCTTATCTAGGTCCTCATCTATTGGTATAGAGTTCATAACAGTCATTCACATCTTTTACATATGCTTCACATTTCTTGTGTTTTTCATAATTCTACTGTAATATCATAGAATCCAACATTTCTGCCCGTACATTTCTATACAAAAGCAAAAAAAAGTTTTCAAAAAAATCAAAAAGAAATCCGACCTACTGACCCTAGATATTTGAGGCATGTAACTGGAAACACACCTTTATTTTTTTTTTGGCCTAGTCTGGAGTCTGGCATTGATTTTTTCCAATATCATTAGTGTAGGTCAGATCCTTTTTTGTGGTCTATGGGAGTTGATTAAGATCCTTTTTCATGCATTGTAGGTAAAAGTTTCTCCTCAGTTTTATGATATTATAACAATCAAGCCTTTTTTTTCATTTTCTTCTAATTTTGCAATCTAAGATGCTCCCACATTCCTACACGTCCCAAACTGCAAGATATCTTTTGAATTTACCAGGCACATTCATAAAAGTGAACAACAAAAAAGGAAATAAGGACAAGGGACAATGATCTTGCCTTTTTTCAATAATATTTCATTTCCAGTGCAAATCATCATTTCCCATTCTCTCATACTGAAGACAGAGGAAAACACATGGACCTACATTTAGAGAATAGACAACGACTTTCTTCACATTGAGACTGTCTGTTGTTCTATAATGCATGTATGCATCTGAGTACATCCTGTAATGTGAAGAAGGAGTTGCAATTGTCTATTGTCCTTATAAAACAGTGAACAATTCCTTCCAAACAATGAAGCACCCAATCAAGGTATGTCTATAGCAATTAATGGCCCTCAACTTGTTCACAGCTACCATGACCTTGTTCAGGCATACACTGCACTCCTATAATGCATTCAAGATCACTTTTATTGTGCCCATTGTTTTATAAGTATATTTAATATAAACCCCCTGTCATCACCTTTCTATAGTTTTTTGATCTATTCCAAAGGCAACTCCATAGCTCCACCAATTATAAACAAAAGTTTCTCAATATAATGAGCATTCATTATTTGGTAATGGGAAATCAATAGATTCCCTCTCAAACATTAAAATGCAGTTGACAGGTTACGACAAAATGCTTTTCCATCACTGCAGATTGTAAAACAGATCATCTGTGGGTGATCAATTATTAAAAGAGTAATGAATGGGCTAACGGCCACTCGTTACGATATCCTAGGATATATTGAATGAGGTGCTCATTAGCCTATTCCTTACTGTCTTTATTACACGATTAATCAATAGAAATCAACAAATAATCAATAGAATAACAACAAAAACAAGTTGAAATCAAAAGTCCTTCCCCAGGACTCGAAGCCTGCCATAGTGTGTGTACAAGACCTGGTTCTAGCCAACCACTTCTCGTTAGTCCCTGTGGCGCACTGCATAGGGAGTTGGAGTTGGAATCTGAGACTTAAGGTTCAAGCCATACCCTGGCTATGAAAATTTTGTGGGTTTTAACATGTGACATGTAAGGAATGCTGATATCCATGGATATCGGCACTCCTAAGAGTGCCAATATCCATGGATATCAGCACTCCTAAGAGTGCCAATATCCATGGATATCAGCACTCCTAGGACCAGCAATATCGACAGGTATCAGAACCGGAATATCCAGAAAAAGCACCCAAAATCACAGAGGTCGTGTAATAAAAAGTGATAAAGTTTAATTGTCAACTGTGTCATTCAAATAAATAACTTTAAAGTGCACGGAGAAAATATTCTTACACACATGAGTCTAGATCCAGACTCAGGCAATGTCGCCAAAATGAGTATTGTTTGAGACTCAGCCTGACCCTTGGATGATACTCAGGCAGATCCTGAGGCTAATCCTGGGGAAATACTCTCTACATAATATAGACAGATATTGGAGAGGAACATGACAGAACCCACACATTGAGATGTACACATTCAACTTTTGTTTGTCATAATTCAAACTGTATATGGTGTAATCTTGGTGTACAACTTTGGAGCAAGTACCCTCTTGAAATGAAGAAGAGGTGTAAGCCATATTTCCCATCCACATCTCATCGATATTACAAGTGAAATCCACTGAAGTGCTATACCAAGTACTCCATTCAGTTGTCTGGACATGATACTTCCCAGTTGAGCAGCTGGTACACTGGGGTAAGGAACTTTGCTACACAACATTCAGTCAACACACTTTTGACAAAAAGAGTCAAATGTTCCCTTTGAACAATGACACATCTTTCTCAAGAAGTCTGAGCTCTCTTCCAAAAGAGAAAGCAATGTGTTGATCGATTCTATCGTATATAGCCTTTTGACGCCTGTTATATCGCCTGTGTTCTCGTTATGGAATTGATATACTCCTATAGCTCAATCTGTGGTGGTACCAACCACTCTTTGAAATGCATCTTTGAAACACACACTCAATGAATCAAATACAACATTAGAAACGAACCCTTTATGAACACCTTGGTTTAACAACAGGGCCTTAAAGAGTAAAACATCTGATGCATATATTATATCCCAAGTGAAAATGGGATCGCAATTACACATTGTCTTGTTTTTTTTTTAACACTGTTACACAAGGTAAGTCAGTGGATGTAGTAGATGAAGTTAATACAACAACAAAGGATATTATCTCACCGGCTTTTCTACATCTACATTTTTTATTTTCACAACTCTAAAGGACTCGTCGTCACTCCGTCAGAATGTACGCTACGCTTCATATATAAATAACTCAGTTCCTTTTTCTCTATCGTGTAAGTGTGCATTTTGTTTTCTATCACTTTAAAATTTTTTTAACAGCGCAGATAGTTTTTCGTTTCAAAAGAACATCCAAGAAGTCATTGGGTTCTTGAACGGTTTGTTTTTCTATGACACCCTTCGCACTCCATTTCTTTGATTTTCTTTCACTTATCAAGTCTTTGACAAAGAGCGTAATTGTGTTGACTGGTAAATTTATCCAAAAAGTCGAACATGAACTCTAACATTTTCAACTTGGGGTAGTGGTACACCATGAGCCCTATTTGAACAGTAGGTTGTTCTTGACTGTTTTCGGTTTCACGCTGCGGTCGTGCTCCATGTAGCGTAACCACTCTAAAGTGCACTTAGACTGTCTTTGTCTGATTTTCGGTCTGAACTCAGTCTCGGGTTGTCTCACCACGTAATAACCTGTGCAGTGCGCTTCACTCTATGAAGGGTTTCATGTCTTTGTTGTTGTAGTGGATCAAGTAATCCCTGAAAGTTTGCATGTTCTGTTCGGACCAAACTTTTTCACATTTGGCATAGTCAGATTCAGACATCTTGGTGCCAGTCAGTTTGCTGTCAAATGGAGATCTTGTTGGTAGTGTTCTGTTTTCCAGTTTCCTGGTAGATGTCATCCATTCGTAAGGAAAGTGTCCTTTTTGCTGATTTCTGGTAAAATCTAGTAGATAATTGGAGTAGTTATAACCAGATGCCAAATAGTTTACTACATCCAAGAAAACAGTGTGCCGAGTGTAAATCCCCGAGTATTGGTTACTTCTCTTTATGCCGCTGAATTCTTCATTCTCTCGGTCTTTGGAGGAGAAGAACAAGTGAAGCTGTACTTTGATCAGATTTAAGTCATAACGCCCTGAGTTGAAACCTACGACCGGAACTTGGCAGAGATATGTCAAAAGTCTCTTCTTCATTTTAACTAAAGGGTGTCCGAGTTTCATTGAAGTCGATGTCGGGAGGCCTGAATGCCTCATCTAGGTGGAGAGCTTCAGCTATCCTCTCATCTAACATCGCTAACGTCGGCCCGTAAAGTTCTAGCACTGTTTCCCCAATGATCTTGGTGGTGTCGTTTATGTAATTCAAAAATTTATCCAACAAGGGGTCTCAATCTGTGTTGGATTGTCTAACGAAGCATTTCGGACCTTTGTGCAAGGGAGCATAATAGGAGAACAGTGAGAAATGTTGTTGTAAATAACGAGTGTCAGAATGTAATAATGTACATAAAAGTAGACTGCAATCCATGAGGGGTTAATATAATCCATGAAGAGTTAACATGGTCCATAAAGGGTTAACATAGAGGTAGAAGATGGCTTGGGAGAACGACACCTGCAAGATAAGAAGAGATGGGTAAAGGTTAGGAGAATCATGTAAACAGGATATACCATACACCCTCCCACCTGCACCGACTGACCAGGGAGCTTGTCCAAAAGATAGTACAGAAGGCCCCTTACAATTAATATAATAATCTACATGAAAAAACCAGCATAAGCGGCCCAAGGTAGAACACTGGGCCAAAGTACGATTATAAGCTATCAAGGGCATAAGGGGTCCCTACCTGAAGAATAGTGAACTAGTAAAGGGAGAGAGGGATATACATAAAGGACAATAAAGGAGGAGATATTATTATTAGAGTAAGATAACACACGAAGCTAGAGGGTCGGCAACTGGGCGATGTATTCGCGGAGTTAATCCAATAGGAGAGTGCACCAGCTGTATCATCGATAGCACTATGTAGGATTACGAGTGTTAGATAAAGCTGTTACTTAAGCCTCAGTGATTGTTAACAGAGGTCTCACACACACACACATGGATATGAAGTTTACATGCGATTGAAGTGTAAATACATGTAAAGGTTTGGATAAACTCTAACAAATCACAGCAGGAATTACTGTAAATGAGGATTGTATCTCACCTGGAAATGGAATGTTCAATAAAAGGTAACTTGTAATATGGACTTGCGATCATTGAGTGGGTGCATTAGTACTCTACCAGAGCCACTCCCCTTATAAGGCGCTGATAATGATTACATCTCATAATGAAGCAGATAAGGTAACACAAAGTCTTATAGCGCACCTTCGTGACCTGGAAAGTCAGATGTGACGCTAGCCGACAGAGGGACGTGTTCCCACAGGACCAACATGTGTTCGGTCGACGGTTCTTTGGCTGGTCTGAAGAAAGCTCCGAAATCGAAGGTAATTTTGTAAGGGTACATTTTTGAATTTCCGTCGGGAGGAAAAATGGAAAAATCTCCTAGTGCTTTGAAAACCATTTTCGAATTTTGGTAGATTCCACCTACATATTTCAAGGCGACTTGTCTGCAAGGGGAAAGTTGGTTCCTGTGTCTTTTCAGTAAGAACTTAGTTGTGAACACCGACTTACACTCGGGGCATTTGTAGATGCCATCGTATTCATTGAAATCTGTAACAAGGGACACATGCAAACTGTGTGTTGTGGACAGGTGTAGGTTGGCTTTACCTCAGGTGGCCGATGTTTTGAAAGGTGGACTGATCAGGGTAACTCGGTTTTTCAGGTTCTGACCCCTCACTTTAGGGGTGGTGTAAACCACTATTTGTATATCGAACAAGTTCTCTAACGTGGGTAAGTCACTGATGATCAAACCTGGAAAGGTTTCAGGTTTCGCAGTGGAATCGAACTGACGCAACAATTTTGAAGCATGTTTGCCGGTCTTGTATAAGTGAAAGGATATGCAGCGAAAGACTCATAACTTGTCCCTGTTGGGAAAATCTAACACACCTCCTCTCTTTTTAAGTCGACCCGAATTGGTGACCCTGCCCCCTATGGGGAATTCTCTTGGTCCAATGTAAACGCAAACGTTCAAATTGGTGGAAAAAAACTGTCCACTTGATGGCAGAGTCGCAAAGTTTCTGTACTTCTTCGGAAGTGTTTTCCATGAGGGAGAGAAGCACTTCCAAAGTTTCTGAATTAGTTATGGTGGGGAGGGGTTGTAAAAGAGATGTGTTGTTTTAGGAGGCGTGAAAGTAGCGTAGCTTGTTTCTGTTTTCTCTGTGTCGTAAAATTAACCCTACTGACAAACCCACTTTGTATCTGAATCTGACGCATAGTATCTACAGCGTCACTCAACTCACCGGTTGGTAGTCTTAAGTTTGTTACACTCACGCGACTACCGTGTGCCCTGACTCCTGTTTGTATTGCGGGCCAATTCCTGGTAAACATTTCCTCACCCTCCGGTATAGTGTGTATTATTGGAGGAATAGTCACTCTGTTCAGAGATTTGCGTCGACAGGTGTGTTTTTTGCAATATCCTTCGCCGCATAGAATACAAAATTTAGGTATTACCCTACATTTTTCCATGTGTCTGTTGTAATTGTACACCCTTTTAAATTTCTTGAGACACTTTTCACAAATATAATGATCCATTGTCACCCAGTTCTTTCAGTGCCTTGGTCGAAAGCGTCACACCGTCCTGTGTCTGAGTTTTCTAGGGTCCTTCGTACCTGGGCAAGTGGATGGCATTCTTACCCTTGTAGTAGCTGACAGAAAAATACAGTGCGCTTTCCGGATCCAGGACAACGAACCATGTGTTGTAATTGGGTAGTCCTTGGGAAACCGATCTGTCGCGTATCCGTACCTCCTCTTGGACGTCAGTGACGCTCGCTATTAGCTTGAGGAGTGGTGAAATTTACTTTTCTGGTGGGCGTTGAGGTGCACTTTACGGCGCTGTAGCGTCCCTTGGAGATCCTAACCCCGTCGAGCCAAATCTCTAGCTTCAAAATGTCGATGAAGAACTCCAATCTGGGGACTGTGGCAGGTGTAGGTGGTTCACATTTCACTACTGCTTTTCTCTTCTTGGATGCCTGGTCGTCACTCTTGGTAAAGCTCCTCTTGATACCCGTAGAGGGTTTCAAAGTAAGAACAGTAGCGCCATCAGTGTGAGCTAAATCAACAGCAGAACCAGCAACAGGAGCAACGCTCGCGTCAGTATATCGGGACTTTTGAAAAAGAGGATAACCACACACCGTCGGTCGTGGTTGTGGAGGGTGAGTAAGTCAGAGAGGTGTTCCCTAGTGGATAGCAGAAGCCGGGGGTTCTTAGAGACTTCACGATAGCAGTGGTGAGTAGATCAGGTGATCTTTGAGCAACCGCTGGAGAAGTCAACTCTTCTGGCATTTCCTCCTCCACCTCCTCCTCCCCCTCTTCCTCTGTTTCTACCAAGTGGCGGGTCTCCAAATAATCCGTATGAGTGCGATTGTGTGTGTCTATGTCAGCTATTGTTGCACATGCACGGACTTCTTCAGTGTAATGATGATAATGATCAGCGTTAGCATCAGCAGCAGCATCAGCATCAGCAGCAACATCAGCATCAGCATCAGCAGCAGCAGCAGCAGGAGAAGCAGCAGCAGGATAAGCAGCAGCAACAGGAGGTATAAAACATCGGTAGCAGCAGTAGCAGCAGCAGTAGCAGCAGTAGCAATAGCAGCAGTAGCACCAGCAGCAACACCAGCAGCAGCAGTAACAGCACCACCCGTTACACCATGTGGGTTGAAAGCAGGAGCAACTGCAGTAGCAGCATCTTCAGCAGCAGGAGAAGACAATGAACTCTTGTTGGTCCTTCTCGTCTTCCTCGAGAGCTGTAGCTTAGATGGTGAGGGTTGCAAAGAGAGTGTGAGTGAATGAGATTTTTCTCCCTCCCTTATATACGCCTCTGGAGATAAGTTGCTTAGTGCAGTTTGAATAGATGAAAGGAGGATTTGACGTCTCTTAGAAAAGACGATTAATCCTGTAGTCACAACAGAAGAGACCCTTGCTTGGTAGGAGTCCTAAAATCCAATTTCACCTGTCCTCCACAGGGGAAATAAACAATAGGACAATCCGGATAAAAACTTCACTCCATTCTTAGATCATCAAAGGATAGGCAAAAAAAAAAACTTCCAGCAGGATCAAAGTTGGCTTTTGATAACTTTTAGAAAAGAGCTCTAATCCTATGATCATAGAGATCCTCACTCGGTAGGGTATCTATAAATCTAATTTCACCTGCCCTCCACAGGTAAACCAAACCGTAGGAGGATCCAAATGAAAGTTCTTCTAAATAGGATTAGAAAACTTCAAAGAGTAGTTGGTCGTAATTACACAATTCTGTTAACAAGGGGAGAAATAAATTTAGGAATCTCATAATACCTTAACAAGCAAGCCTGCCTCACACCTGTAAAGTGGATTAAGCTAATTATGACAGTTTTAACTCCCTTTAATCCCACTAAAATACAGTTATCACAATGCCTTTCCACCTGTTTTATGTCAACAGATCTAAAAGATAAGTCGCTACACAGAATGAAAGCAATCACCCCTAATTTCACCAAATACACTTGTCACAGTGTCTTTCCTCCTTTTTGATCTTAACAAATTCAAAAGGCTCATGCTGATAAGATGCTACACAGAAAGGAAAAGGTGGTGGTAAGTATCCAGCTGGACTTAGATCACCCTATATAAAGCACCCCAATTTCTTTTGGAAGGATATATCACTGCTGACCACTACGACTACCGCGCCTACCGCCACGGCCTTTACCATCACCAGCACCACCTACCCGCCGGCTGCCTGCCTACCTGCCCGCCTAACAACCTTCATCAAGTGATTTCTGAAGTTTTTGCAGACGAGATGAGTCTTGAAAATAATCCCTCCCTATCTGACTGATGTATGTGAAGTGAGTGTACAGGATGTCATGTGTGAAATGAAATTTAGATATAGCGATCGTTTGCTTCATGATATAGGAATCTACCCAGCAAATTGGAGTCAGTGTGAGTCATAATGAGCTGCTATGTGTGAGCACCTTTCGGGTTATAACACCAGTGTGTCAGCTCATGTCACAAGGTGTCAATACTCACACTGTTTGACTCATTATGACACTTAGTGACTCATCTCCACAAGACATAATGTGGCACAAGTGTGAGTATGCGTCAGTCTGTGTCAGTAGTCACACAGTGTGACACATAGTGACTCATTTCCTAACCCATTTGAGCTAACATCGTGTCAGTATGTGCCAGTATGGGTGAGTAGTCACAGGGAGTGACGCATAGTGACTCATTTCCTTATTTGCGTGAGGTGACACTGAGTGAGCATGAGCCAGTCTGTGTGAGTAGTCAAACGGACTGGCCCATAGTGACTCATCTTTCAAAAGATAGGTGTTGACGCTTGAGTGAACATGGGTCACTATGTGTCAGTACTCACCCGCAGTGACTCGAAATGGCATCAGTGTCAGTATAAAGAGACTGGGGAAATTGTATAGTTCCACTATATACTTGCACTTTGGGTTTGGGCCAAATTAGGGAATTGCTGTTTCTATTGATGCTGCCTTATAAATCAAAGTGTTTATAGATGATATCTATCAATATGTATATAGGGAATATAATGGTGACTGAAAAATGGGTTTATATTCTCTTTTGGTGTATTTTAAGACAATTGTCTTTGTCATTGAGAGATAACACTGAGTTTCAATTATCAACCTCCTATGTGGTATTCAGGCTTACATTAGTCTTGGTGTAGTAATTCCTTGAAAGTATGGTGCATGCTGCCCAAGGTGATGCCATATTACCATGGGAAACAGGTAAGAATTCATAATATGAGGTGAATTATAATGTTGTTTTGGGTGATAATAGGAGCAAAGTGCCTCACTTCAACAAACACAACAGGTTCTGACACATGCGTCAGTATGCGTCACTATGTGTCATTACTCACACATATTCACACACCTTGACTCACAGTGACCCATCCTGAAATTTTCTCTCCAGGAAGTACCTGACACATGTGTGACCATGCGTCAGTACTGCATCAGTATTGTGTCTGATTGGTTGATTTCAAACTCCTGGTCCCTCATTGGTCCATTTCAAAGTTTCCGCTCTTTTCTTGGTTTCTCATTATTTCACAACACACAGCCACAGAACAGCAAGGAGAGAAGACAAGGTGGGTAATCCTACAGTCGTACAGAACTCCAAGTAACCTACAGTAATATATCATGGTATCTTCTTTTGTGCCCACCTTAACCTAGAGTCTCTTACAGTCAGTATTGATACAGTTGATATAGCATATGTCAGTAACTTGCAGGTTTGGGGGCCTGGGAGAGTGGTGGACTAGGTTGTCGTCAGTTTGAGGGGCAAGAACATTATTTTTGTTTCTGGGGGGGTGATTTTGTCTCCAAATGATTTTATCTTCCCCTGCCCCCAGTAAAGGTCAACTCATTCAGGGAGAGGGTTTGTACTTGGCTCAGGGGGAAATTCTAGCCCCCCCCCCTCCAAAATGAAAATATCTCACAACATATTTTGGAGGGAGGGGAGGAGGTGAGGAGGGTAAAAAATCTTGTGCTGATTACATTAAAGGTATTTGTGTAATGCAGTATTGAACTTAAATGTTTAATTTTTATTTGACAGGCACAAAGAAGGCATTTTGAGGAATGGAAAAAGTGAACAAAGGAATCTACAGGAAACCCTTCCATGGACATAGATATGCAGCTCAATTGATGACAGTGATTCAGAATAAAAATGAATGCAGAATAAAGTCATACCCCCACCCCCCCTCCCAAACCCCCTCCCCCCATCCCTATCCCAGGGGGAAAAACCTGACGCATGTGTCAGGATGAGTCAGTATGTGTTAATGCCCAGGTGTCAGTATGAGTGTGCATGTGCCATGACGCACATGTCAGGCCTGAGTCAATATGCGTTATAGCTCAGGTGTTAGTATGGGTTTGCATGTGCCATGACACATGTGTCAGCATGCGTCAGTATGGGTCATCAGTCACACCTGGTGGCGCATTTTTTTTCTATACAGCACCAGTGTGAGTACTCACACACAGTGACTCAGAATGACACCAATTTGCTGGGTATATCTTGGAACAAACTGGTAATCTACTTCAATATCGCCTATGATCGTCTGCAGAAGATGGTCGTTATCAAGATGGTGCAGGATATGTGAATGGAGATGTTCCAAACTTGGTGGTCTAAAGCTACGCCTCATGCCAGATGGGGAGAACTCCACCACGCCTACATGAGTGTACATCGACAAGATCTGTTACTTCAGTCGCAGAGCTTTTTCAAGACGTACAAATTGGATTACAACAACCCCGACCAGTTTTTAATGGAGAGGTACTTTGTCACCATGTCTAAAAGATATGGGGGACATATTTAGGCTTGACGTCTGAAAAGCTAAATAGTATTGCTCAACAACCGGAACAAGATATGTCTCTCCACGCCTTCAGAGTGTTGAAAATGTGGCAAGCTAAACCCAACAGTACACATCATCAGCTCATACGAGTGCTGATGAATGACATGAGGAGGTTTGACATGGCCAGATATATATTGCTTCACTTTGAAAACAAAGAAAAAGAGATGATACATGGAGAGTAATTGTGGAAGGGCGTGGTGAATTATGTAAACGAGTCGGAGGTGTGCACCACAGGAATCACATCTTAAGTCGCTACACAGGAATGTGGTGGAGACGGAGAGTATGCAGCTGGAAAGGGGATTAAGCACATCTATATGAACCACTTACGTCACGTCTCTGGTGTCTCATTTACCACCTCGCCTACCACTGATACGTCCACACACGACACAGATACTACCACCATCATCACTGCTCGCACCACGTTACCTACCTACCTAAGAAAATGGTCAAGTACATACGTTTCATCAATTTATCAAGGAGACTTAACACTTTCGACACAATTATGTGGAATAAACCCCGTCCTTTCACAGAGAAACTCGCCGGCCACAGATTCTTTTACATTGGAGGTAAGGACCTTGTTCAATGCTACCAATTTAGAGTCGCTATACACACATGTTTAGACAGTGACGACATCGCCGTGAAGCATTTCAGACATTCTCCTACCTGCCCATTGGCCTCGGAAGGTATGATCCTAAGTCCACAGAGGAAAATTTTGCTGACGGAAACGGTGAGGAAATTGAACTCTCTGGACAACGAGTTGCAGCTTTTCAAAATGAAGTGTGGAGGAGTTTTTCTTTTTGAACAAACAGTTTCTGTTTTTTTCTAATGCTGTAACGTCAGAGGACACAGTAGATAAATGAGAAACAACATATGTGATCCGCGAAAAGGAGTCTTAGTGCAAAGACCCTTTTTCGAGTCCATGCCACATATATACACCAAACAGCACCGTAGAGCTGTAGGACAGCCCTAATGGTGACAGGCAGCACAGGGGGTTATAGATTGTAGGGAGCTGTAGGACAGTCCTAATAGTAACAGGCAGCACATGGGGTCACAGATTGTAGGGAGCTGTAGGTCTGTCCTAATAGTGACAGGCAGCACAGGGGGTCATAGATTGTAGGGAGGTGTAGGACAGTCCTAATTGTGACAGGCAGCACAGGGGGTCATAGATTGTAGGGAGCTGTAGGACAGTCCTAATTGTGACAGGCAGCACAGGGGGTCATAGATTGTAGGGAGCTGTAGGACAGTCCTAATAGTGACAGGCATCACAGGGGGACATAGATTGTAGGGAGCTGTAGGACAGTCATAATGGTGTCTGGCAGCACAGGGGTCATAGATTGTAGGGAGCTGTAGGACAGTCCTAATAGTCACAGGCAGCACAGGGGGACATAGATTGTGGGGACAGTCCTAATGGTGACAGGCAGCACAGGGGGGTTATAGATTGTAGGGAGCTGTAGCACAGTCCTAATGGTGACAGGCAGCACAGGGGGTCATAGATTGTAGGGAGCTGTAGGTCAGTCCTAATAGTGACAGGCAGCACAGGGGGTCATAGATTGTAGGGAGCTGTAGGACAGTCCTAATGGTGACAGGCAGCACAGGGGGACATAGATTGTAGGGAGCTGTAGGACAGTCCTAATAGTGACAGGCATCACAGGGGGACATAGATTGTAGGGAGCTGTAGGACAGTCCTAATAGTGACAGGCAGCACAGGGGGTCATAGATTGTAGGGAGCTGTAGGACAGTCATAATGGTGTCTGGCAGCACAGGGGTCATAGATTGTAGGGAGCTGTAGGACAGTCCTAATAGTCACAGGCAGCACAGGGGGACATAGATTGTGGGGACAGTCCTAATGGTGACAGGCAGCACAGGGGGGTTATAGATTGTAGGGAGCTGTAGGACAGTCCTAATGGTGACAGGCAGCACAGGGGGGTTATAAATTGTAGGGAGCTGTAGGACAGTCCTAATAGTGACAGGCAGCACAGGGGGTCATAGATTGTAGGGAGCTGTAGGACAGTCCTAATGGTGTCAGGCAGCACAGGGGGTCATAGATTGTAGGGGGCTGGAGGACAGTCATTATAGTGACAGGCAGCACAGGGGGACATATATTGTAGGGAGCTGTAGGACAGTCCTAATGGTGACAGGCAGCACAGAGGGGTCATAAATTGTAGGGAGCTGTAGGACAGTCTTATAGTCACAGGCAGCACAGGGGGTCATAGATTGTAGGGAGCTGTAGGACAGTCCTAATAGTTACAGGCAGCACAGGGGGACATAGATTGTAGGGAGCTGTAGGACAGTCCTAATGGTGACAGGCAGCACAGGGGGGACATAGATTGTAGGGAGCTGTAGGACAGTCCTAATGGTGACAGGCAGCACAGGGGGTCATAGATTGTAGGGAGCTGTAGGTCAGTCCTAATAGTGACAGGCAGCACAGGGGGGTTATAGATTGTAGGGAGCTGTAGGACAGCCCTAATAGTGACAGGCAGCACAGGGGGACATAGATTGTAGGGAGTTGAGTCCTAATAGTGACAGGCAGCACTGGGGGATCATAGATTGGTTAATATGAATTAATCCCAGACAGCACTGGGTATTTGGGTTGATGCATGTTCTCGCTGCTTTTCTTTGTGAGGCCCGAAAGGATTGGCAAAATATTAGCATACTCCGATATGCAGGATTTAAAATCAAATAAAAGCATTAAAATATGATGGCAAACATTGTGTTTGTTGAATTTGCTTGGAGGTTCTCTTGTCTGCTGTAGAGTGAGCGTCTTCCAATGATGCTAGTCCTTTTGTAGCTAGAAAATTGATGTTTCATGCCAATAGAGGGGCGATGGGAGTATGGCTCTTCTTGCTGGGTGGTAGGTGCGGCAGTTTCAGTTTCTTGCAACCTCTCCTGGAGAAAAGTCAGATGCATGTTTTTAGCATTGATGAAGGTCAAGAATTTATCTAAACAGGACACTTTATTGCTTAGTTGATGGCCATGATTCAAATGGTTAGAAAATAGAGATGACTATGTCAATAAATTCACAATACACAAATAGGCATACCCAACAGAGATTGTAGAGACAAAGCTAGCAAAGATACCACCTCCTCAAAGCTGAGGATGTGGTATCATTTTCCATATCCCCTGCTCCTGCTAGTTATCCTGCCCTTCTCTTCCCACTCACACTCACACCTAAAGGTCTCTGTTACACCTCTGTCTCTACCCCCCCCCCCAACTCTCATACATGCTCAGTCAACTTCCATACTAATATAGAGTCCGGCATTGGTTTTCAAATATCACTGGGGTAGGCTATGGCTTAGTCAGACCCTTTTTCTCTAGGAGTTGGTTAACATACTTTTTCATGCATTGTTGGGAACAATGCCATCTAACATTCTCCTGCAATCCTATGCTTCCCAAACTGTACTCTAATAAAATAACTGTTGAATTTTGCAGCTAGGGATATTCATAAAGGTAAACAACTGAGAATGATATAAAGACAAGGGGCAAGGGTTTTGCCATTTTTTCTCCAGCAACATTTCTCTCCAGTGCATATTATCATTTCCCATTGCTTTGATACTGAGGACAGAGGAAAACACATGGACCTACATTTATGTATATCTAATATTAACCCCTTGTTTCACATATTTCTATAGCTTTTTGATCTATTCCAAAGCCAACTTCATAGCTCCACCAATTATGAACAAAAGTTTCTCAATATGATGACCATTTGTGATGTGGTAATGGGAAATCAACAGAATTCCTTGCAATTATCTAAATGCAGTTGATAGGTTGTGAAGAAATGCTTTGCCATCACTGGCAACCACAAACATTCACCTTCAGCGGCTATTGATTGACACATTCTTAATTATTTAATTTGACACTTTGAACAGATCAACCAAAAGGATAAAAGCATTCCTTCAAAATTACTTTGAGTCTGGACAAATCAGTGTGAAAAATTAAATGGCCAGCTGCTCTTCTCTGATGCACAGGTATCGTCCTGAACAAATGAAATTTGTTTCAGGACGTTTTGATACACCAAGGGGAATAAAGGGAAAAATACCCTTCATTGAAGCCTCTCTTACACTAATTAGTTATGGTGTATATAGCTGTTTTGAGGGGGGCGGTGTTGTCCATACAACTTCCAGATTTGTTAGATCCTATAATCACAATCGCATCATTTCTGTTCAAGAAGTGTTTTGATTAGTTCAGATCACCAAACTGACAAACTCTTGAATTATGTTGAATCAGTTCAATACATATACAGAGTTGCACGGTAAAGTGAAGACACTGGGAGTGGAGACACTTTACAGTGAGACTTTGTATTTCTTTCATGGTTTTACAGGGTTGAATGGACGAACACACACATATTTATCTAGCTTTGGGGCATGCAGAATGGGGGCGTGCAGAATGGGGGCATGCATAATGGGGGCATGCATAATGGGGGCATGCATAATGGGGGCGTGCAGAATGGGGGCGTGCAGAATTGGGGCATGCAGAATTGGGGCATGCATAATGGGGGCATGCATAATGGGGGCGTGCAGAATGGGGGCGTGCAGAATGGGGGCATGCAGAATGGGGGCATGCAGAATGGGGCCGTGCAGAATGGGGGCATGCAGAATGGGGGGCATGCAGAATGGGGGCATGCAGAATGGGGGCATGCAGAATGGGGGCGTGCAGAATGGGGGCATGCAGAATGGGGGCATGCAGAATGGGGGCATGCAGAATGGGGGCGTGCAGAATGGGGGCATGCAGAATGGCTCCTCTTTTCTGCATGCCCACCTGGCTTTCCAGTACTAGGGTAACTACAGTTACCCAATCCAACAGGACGCATTGACCTATTTCATATGGTTATTACCTGTTGCATTTCAGAATATATTTTATGATTGTAGTCAAGCCATTGATACGCATGGAGACAGGCCCTGGAGTTATCCAAGCACTGTGATTACATAGTAATCAGCCAACAATCAATACTTGGTACTAGGGTAACTGTATGTGTTGTACTAGGGTAACTAGTTGGAAATGTACTAGCGTAACTGATCCTTTTTTCATTAAGAGATACCTTGACAGTGCCCTCCCACCAGGGGATATGTGTGAGGAAGTGGTGGTTATCTAAAAAGCGGCAGGGGGGTCGTGAATTTCTACAGAGAAACATCTTATCTTAACTCTGATGGCAAACACCAAGGAGGGGGGCACTGACTCTTTTAGCTTAGACAACAACTGCCACCCAACCTTCCCCCCAAGAACTCCTGTGCCCCACCACCCATTTTTCCTGCCTTGGGAAAGACCTGGAGGGTGCTGCTCCTATAGTAAAAGGAAGAGCTGGCTAAAAAGTTTCCAGTCCTTTCTTTTCATGTAGCTATAACTTGTCCCTTTTGTTGCTCACAAGTGGATGTTCAAGTACGGTGCTCAAAAAGGGGATTTGAGTAGGTACCTAGTTGGGAGAAGTCAGTCAGTATAATATACTATAGAGTGTGTGACATCAGTAGGTACCTGATAGTGCAGCTCGCTCTGTTTTATACAAGGCAGGTGACTTTTCAGACTAATGTGGTGAGTGCAAGTTGAATGGTGAAGCAGAGCGTGACTTCTTTTGAAAAGAGGGTCCCTACTGACAGCTCTTTTTACCATAGGAGCAACACGCTCCTGTATGCTGTACCATTTTATTATTCCAATAATCTTAACATATGATTGTATTAATGCATGAAAATATGAGGCATTAATACACTGAATGTCCATATGAGCCTTCATGCTCCACTGAACACCAGCTATGTCAACTATACATATAGGCCAGGGGCTGATAGGGCCATGCCCTACCATGCACCCCCCCACATCCCAACGTGACAGGTATTTTTTCGATCCTTAGGGTCCCCTAAACAAGATTCAAGATGTTAACATTGATTATCTTGGGATGCACTACCGGTTTTGGCTCATTATCCATGTGCGGGTTCAGACCACTTTTGGGTCAATTCTTTTACCATGTTATTCAAGGGGTATGCTGAAACCCCAAGCTCTAAGACTATCTTACCTTATCTGGATCCTGAAGCTGTTGGTTTTGCTGGGAAGAACACATAATAAGCTTTTCATTAAGCCCTAATACATGTTTTTAAGTTCAGATTTGAGTGTACCAGACAGTCGGGAAGACGGAAGATTGAAAATACAAAGTTCCTCTTTTTTACTGAAAAGCTTAAATGCGCTCCAGATACATGTATAAAACTTGCCCTTATCCCCATCTAAGCACAATATCTAATATGGTTTATGTAGGGCGAACCTTTCCGAGTAATATGAGACATTTTGCAGAATTCATTGATGACTATGATACTCGTTATTGCCTTGGACGCAAAGACACTACCTTGGGCCAATATGATGCTGTTCCATTTCAATCATCTCCCTCTTTATGTAAATGGATGATTTTCCATGCTAAATCTTAATCAATACTCCTGATTCTTATGCTAAAAAGGGTGCTGATCGTGAATATGCATGTTTCTACTTCATAAAATTTAATGGCGAGGCTGTATACAGCTGAAATTCAAAATGTCCGACAGTAGATTCAGATGTCACTTTGAATTACATAAATGTGCAGTCTAGAAAGTATCTGGTGGGTCCTACCCCCTATAAATCAGCTTAGTAAAATACAGTGCTGCATTTGTTTTGTTGCTAAGTGGTGTGGTTGCCTAGCAACAGCAGCTTTGCATGGCAATCAAGCCTGAAACTATGCTTGAATGCTCATATCTGCATGATTTCCTTTCAACAACATACTCCCCTGATGTAAACTTGTATATAACTCTTCTATGACTTCCATCATAGACTAGGAATATAGGTGATAAAAGGTTTCTAGGTTGTATGGTGGCCTAGCAATAGCAGTTTTGCATAGCAACAATGCCTAGATTCATACCTGTAGGCATATACTATGGCTTGTGCATAGTCTCACCTCAAGGACATAGTTCACTGATTTCAAATTGCATATAGCTCCCTTGTGCACATCACACAGTATGAACATAGGTAGAAATGATTGCTATGTCATGTGGTTGCCTAGGAACTGCAGCTTTACATAGAAACCCCATGTCCAAATCTATTCAGATAGTCACAGATAAGTGCACTCTGTTGGGTTAGACTATGGTAGACAGGCATAGGACTACACCCACTGGTGGCCAGAGGCTATCTTCTACCAGTCGACTACCAGAGGGTAAAGTTACAGAGGGTAAAGAAACCGGGACTCGAACCCGGGACCCTCCAACTTCGAAGCGGATGCTCTTCCTCTGAGCTACTTCCCCTGGCCTGACATACCCTGTGACCAACACGGCCCCACTGACATTTCCACCTTCCACCTACCTCTGGATCAGTATGGTATACATAGGGAGAGTGACCACCAAGTGAGCTGGCCTCTGAAGGCTCAACGCACCCAGGGAGGGAACGAACCCCTACACTCGTCCCAACCAGCTTCAACCGTATCCCGCCAGACCCGATCCTCCAGTTCAGGTCTGAACGGTACCAGCACTGAGTCACACACAGTTACGGCCTGTCCTGTTCCCAGGACTTACTGTATGTACCACCTGTTTCCAAGTCTCCCAGCACTAGCAGGTTGAAGCGCTTGTCTATACCATACCGGCCCAGGACCCGAGTATCTTAGTCCCCCTTACAGGGCAGGACCACTCGGTTTCTCCACCAGTGTAGAGGTCAGCGAAAACGTCTCTTGGAGAAACCGGGACTGGAACCCGGGACCCTCCAACTTCGAAGCGGATGCTCTCCCTCTGAGCTACTTCCCCTGGCCTGACATACCCTGTCACCAACACGGCCCCACTGACATTTCCACCTTCCACCTACCTCTGGATCAGTATGGTATACATAGGGGGAGTGGCCACCAAGTGAGCTGGCCTCTGAAGGCTCAACGCACCCGGGGAGGGAACGAACCCCTACATTATTATTATTATTATTATTATTATTATTATTATTATTATTATTATTATTATTATTATTATTATTATTATTATTATTATTATTATTATTATTATTATTATTATTATTATTATTATTATTATTATTATTATTACACAGGTGGAGTGGAACACAACTTTATACTTTTTAACCAACTGTATAATTACTGTGTGTGGAAATTACCTGTATATTAACATTTGTATTACTGATACATAACATGTTCTGCCTAAGCTGAATAAACCAGTGATAACTGGAATAGCACTAATTAAGAGCTTGATATTCTTACTCTCTATATACCACTAGTCATATGATATTTCTCACATGACAACTTGATCATGCACAATTACTAGTATGACACCACTCTACTATTTCCCAAAGACACAGAAGGCCACCATGCTCTGCACACCTTATTGCCACAGGAGCTGCATGTAGTGGTACATTTATATGTCAGTTCAGGCATAGGCATGTTCTTAGAGGAAAGGAGATGAACACCAAAATAATCAAATACCAAATCAGTGTAAATATAGTAGAGAAGTATAGCAAACATTCAGATCCTTCACTTTCAATATAGCAATAGTAGACTAATGCCTGACATTTTCCCCACACCTTCCTCGTGCCCTATGCCTAATGGTTATATGTTGATGGAATGGGTTTTGAGTGACCCTCCCCTTATCACCCTACTGTGGGAACAAAGGCGCCACGTCAAAGAATCAATTGGAGCCATTTCTAAGCCTGCTCTCCGGATTTTTAATGAGTTTTCCACCTAAAACAGCCTCGCTTTTTCCCAAAACACAAATTGAAAGTTGTGCATGTATGAGGGAAAAAAAACACACCAACCTGTAACAGCAGAGCCAACACCGCTAATCCCCCTGGCTCCCTGGGTAATTTCGAATTTAGGAAATGGCCATGTCATAATGTCGAACCCAGAATGACGAATTTAGGCATCTATAGGGATTCTACCTTTAGGTTACATTTCTGCATTCAGAGGGTTATATCTACCCCAGTACAGGGAAACCATCCCAGTACTTTGTAGTTACCTGACACATGGTCTCTCTGATAGACCTCATGTCTGGCCATTCTGTTTGGATTCTGCAGTTCTTATTAGCCCATAGTATTCAGATAACCTCAATATCAAGAATACATCTAGCCTAATTACCTAATTCCTTAGTGATCTGTGTTGTTTACATCATTTACCCTTGTATACTTGTTGTAGTTACCCTAGTACATGTTATTGTTGATCAACTGTGTTACCCTAGTACAACCAAATCTTAAAGCACAATTTTCTGCTGTTCTAAACCTTGTCAGACTACCGTTATTAGTTGAGATTATTGGGAATTTTCTAAACAACTATACAACCTACATCATTCAGATCCACAGGATTACAGTGTATTGTCCCCTTTCATTTCTCTATAGAACATACAATGTCCACCATGTTGGATCAGGTAACTACAGTTACCCTAGTTCCTGTCTGCACGATAAACATGAAATAAAATAAGATATGCCATCCTACAGCTATAAATGTAACCCAAATCACATAGGTTCTGACATGTTGTATCTATAAATATTCCCTATACCCATGAAACCCTTGGGTCTGCTGTAGATGCCTCTATACTCAGTATAACATGGTTTACTCTCACCCTCCCTCACCCTATTCCGACCCCGCGCAACCTCGGGGACTATAAGATGTCTGACCTTTGTGTGCTGGGTCAGAGCAAGTTATGAAATATCCACTCATACATCACAGCCAGGCAGAGAAAAAGACAGGCAGAGAGACAGGCAGCCTGGCAGACCAACACACAGACAGGCAGCTCGACAGACAGACCGAGAGAGAGACATACAGACAGGCCATGGTCTTATTATCTATTCATTATAGGAACGGGGTGCACATCTATTCCCAAATAAATACCTGGTGTACCCCCCTCAGACTCTAAGGTCAGGAGCCAAGTTATCAATGGGGTAAGGGATTTCATCAACCTGCTACCATGGGTAGCTTCGCTGAAACCTTTTTACAACTGATTGGCTACTATAAATTCTCAATTGTAGTCACTGATATCATGATCACCCAATGATTGGTGATAACCATCTGTGGGTGATCAATAATAAAAGTGATGAAGAGGGCCAATTTAATTGCCATGTATGCCATTTTTATAGATCTGGTTTTAGTACAATAGATACACTAGCAAAATTTACCGATGATATTAAAAGAAATTTAAATGTGGGTAATTCAACAGTAGCTGCCTTTATAGATCTTAAGAAAGCATTTGACACTGTAGACCATTCAGTTCTATTAACCAAAATGCACCACTATGGCATCCGTTCTAATACATACCACTGGTTCAAAAATTATTTAGACAATAGGTACCAGACTACCTTTGCAAATGGAATACTATCCGATCGGGCTAAAGTAATATGTGGCGTACCCCAAGGCTCGATATTAGGTCCTTTACTATTTTTAATCTATGTTAATGATGTTATAAAATGTGTGAAAAATTGTGAGGTTAGACTATACGCCGATGATACTGTTATTTATTCATCACAAAATATCTTTGAAAATGCTAAAATAAATTTACAAACTGACCTAGAGGCTTACGAAACCTGGTGTATTCAGAACAAACTATCTATTAACGCCTCTAAAACAAAAATTATGTTCTTCTCATCTAGTACCAGGAGATTGAATACCTTAACTGCCAACATTAATCTTAACGACCAATTACTACAAGTGGTACCAAGCTATAAATACCTAGGTGTTATACTGGACCCCCTGCTAAATTATAACCTTCATCTAAGTAACCAGGTGATAACCATAGCTTATAAAACTTATAAATTATGTCTATTAAGAAGATATCTAGATGTCAAATTGGCTATTCAACTTTATAAATCGACTATTCTACCTTATATGGAATATGCTGACATTTGTTTCATGTCTACCTATGATAAATATGTGGATCCTCTCCAATATGCCCAAAATAGATGTTTAAAAATCTGTCTAAAGGTTCCTCATTTAACTAATACCAAATATGTACACAATATTACTAAAGTAAATATGCTAGATGAAAGAAGAGATGCTCATCTACTTAATTATATGTACAATAGATCAAGATGTGACTTGTATATAGATAAGAGAGACTTAAATACTCGTCTACATGATGCTCCTATTGTTAAATGTCTTACCCCAAATTGTCTATCGTATGCTAGAAGTGTTGAATATCATGGTGCCATTGCTTGGAATGCCTTGTCAAAGGATCGAAGGAATACCCCTGAGATTGCCAAATTTTAAAGTGACACAAATATCTGTATGAAAAACTTACTGCCATATGTCTTTTGATGAGGAATTACCGATTAATATTTTTGATGTGTGTATCTTGTGAACCATATTATATTAATGTGCATTGTTACAGATTTTTTTTTTACTCTCAAATATACCCCCCCTCTTATGTATATTTCTACTACTCCATTTGTATCCATACAATAATGTGTCATATACTTCACATATATTCTATAAGTCAGGTAGGACCAGAAGTACCAACCCAACACTACTGTGGGGATGAGGTCCTCTGCCTTCTTTTTTGTCTGAATTGCAACTTATATTACAATATTATTGTTCAGCTTTGTTTACGTGGTTGAAAACCTGAACACCTGTATATTTAACCTGTAATACATATGACTACCAATAATATTGACTCAAACAATACTAGTGTACGATGAAATATATTTTCTTTAGACAAATAAAGTGAATTCAAAACAAAAAATAGGTAATTTTAAAGTAATTTCAAATCAGACTAGTTATGACATGAACGATTTATTGAAGAGTACTCTTAATATGGGAGTTTCTCTGAGCTAGCTCTTGTACAGGACTTGGTCTACATCAAGAGCTAGTTAATACTGTCGATTAAAGTGTGGAATGATAGAAATCTGTATTTTGTTTGCTGTGGTAGGACATGCTATAACAGATGACTGTAGACAGGATATATTGCCTACTTTAAAATATGCTTTAAGGATTTACTTTTAGTCTAGGATTTTGGTTAGAGATACCAACAGAGACTAGCTTCTCCCGTTGATATTTTCTAAATGTAGATACTCCATCAATAAACTGCACTAAAACTAATTTTGTGATAAATGACTAGTATTTCCACTTCAATTTATTCAGATATTAGGTTTAGATAAATGATATGAGTTTTTTTTCCACAGGTTCTATTCTAGACAATAACTGTTCATTTTCGATCTTCATAGCAGTATTTCCCAGTGGTCCCTGTCTGATTACTTCCACACTGAAGTGGTAAAGTAAAGTATTGATTTTAATGCATATTCTCATCTGTCATTGATAACAATACTCTGCATATAAGATTTAGTAAAAATCCATTTGCTGAAGAGGGAGCCCATCTTTCATGGATCTAGTTTATAGACAGCTTCACTAGATCTTATTAGGGTTTTCTTCCTGTGTCCACCATAGAGGCGGTCTGTTCATTTTACTTTCTATGCATCATTGTCTAAACTGTTACCAAGTTCTCAGCTAGTATAGAGCTGTAAACTAAAAATATTGATTTTAACACACTGATCTAAATGGACCAGTCATACTCTAGTGGATCGTTTTATGTGCCTGCGATAAAAGATTTCATCACAGGTTTCCCCTTCGTTTGAACAAACCTGTGCTTGTTTGAAATATGACAATGTACAAATTCCGAGAACACCCTCTGCACTGAAACAGGACCTGAAAATACAAAGTACACTGCTTTATTGAGATCTACTAGCAGCACGCAGTGCTTTATATTGGAATGTTTAGACTTACTACCACCCTAGTTGGTCTTTTAGCGGGGTGATAATCAGTGAGGAGGATTTCAGACAAGGCTCACCGTCTGAAGGTTCTAAAGCCATAGGCTTTTGTTGAGGCAATTATTAGGTCATCTGCCCCCAGTATGGTAAGGTCACAGGTGGGCATTTTGTCACATTTTGGTTGAGAGGCTATTCTTAATTGTGTGTTAGGCTTATATTGTTCAATTTATTTTCTGTAGCTTTAAATGACTCTCTGTACCTTTTGATAGGTTGGTTCCCTCACTAACGGCAGCTCCTCATTCCATTTTAGACATTGTCCAATAGATCATTTTCCCCATTTTTATAGTGACGAGGTTCATTTAGAAGACAGAATTATCTTTTGTAGGAGCCACTCTCTGCCATAATTAATTGGTTATGATATCATAAATGACATGTAATGACATGTAATGATCCATAGTATGATGTCTTGGTGATAAAGTAAATTTAAAGCTTTGCTTTGGTGAATGAATTGCCTAAGTTTTAAAATGATGACTTTAGCACCAAGAATTTTCTTTGAAATAAAGCCACGTTATTTACTTTGAGGAAGTGAATAAAGAAACAAATTAACATTTGTTTTTCTGCTTGCCAAAATTAAAAAAGGGTCGTATCACCTACGGTCCAGAAAATACTTCATAAGGATTATCTTCTGATTTTCTCTGATAGAAGCAGCCATAACTTGATAAAGACCACAATAACATAAATAACATCATTAGAACAATATCCAATCATTAAACCAACAATAAAAGAATAATCCTTTATAAGTCTATAACAATTTCAGTCCAGTGTCCTGACATTTATATCTTTTTTGAACAGAATTAAAACTTTATTTTGTCAATAATACAATCATACATTGCATCTTGGATCAATTGATTTCTCTGGTCGATACACTACATCATCATTGATTCAACTCGACACAATTAGATTAACATGACCATTTTATTTCTATGATCAAAACCAGCGAATAAACTAGAGAATAAGCAGTACAATAAATATGGCTGAAAAGTTCAAAGATAAATTACACTGAGTGAATATCACATTTTAAGCAAGATAGGCGGTGTACATCGATAATCTAAGTCAACAAATAAAGTATACCCCCTGAATTTGAAACAAAAAATACTTATAGAACCCGGTAAAATAACCCAACCCTCACATAATCAACATGAACCTTTAGCATCTCCTGTTTCATCACAGCCTTAAAACTCTCCATGTCCAGTATATTCCTTACTTCAGAAGTGAGGGAGTTCTATGACTGGCCAAAGAACACCTCAGGAGCTTAATTCAAAAGATCCTGGGATCCCGACCCCAGCGATCTTAGTGTAGGCACATATCATAAGACCTGGCTGGTCTACCCTATGTAATGCAGTGGTTGCAGGCCTGTCCAGAATAGCTAGTCCTGGGATCACTCCACTATTCCATTTCCACCACTAAGATCACTGCGATCTTAGTGAAAGAAAAGCATAGTGGCTTGACCTGAGTACAAGTGCACTTACAGGCAACACTCCAGATCGAAAGAGGGAACAGGCTGCTGATTACAAAAACAGGGGACCTTGAGGGCCCTTAGGCCTACTCATGCGTTAAGGTCACTCAAAGGTAATTGTTCCTTCTTTAGTTGTGAAGTGAAGGCCTACTACACTCCCTTTCGTATCCTCTTGCTGCAAGTAGGTGAACTGGGTATATTGAAACGAATAAGACAAGGAATGGAAGATATATATTTCTGAAGAGGTTATCTGAATAAACCCCATTATAGCCAGACATATACTCCTGATTGAAAATTCATATAGGCTTATAATCTCTATTCTCATTACAAATCGCACTTTAAAGACTGCATGGCCTAGAAATAAAAATAGATTGGAAATTTTATGAACCTCGTTTAACAAGAAAAGATATTTGCAAAACCCAAAAAAATTTCATGTAAATGTGTCTGCTTATAGGTTGCTTACCTGCAAAAACGTCCTGTCTGACTGTCCATGTACAGGCCTTTTCTGCTCGCCTGACCCTTCCTTGTCAAGTACAGATCTTAATCTGTTCACTTGAACAACCCTTGATTACTGTACGGGGTCAACTGCACCCTGTGCTCTTTTATTAGACCATATGTTGATGGGGAACGATGGTATAAGCACTCTTGTGAAGAAGAGTGACTCCACAGCTATTCCTCTATTTTGGGAGTCTTACCCCTGTGCCTAGTGAGTTATTCTTGGAATAAGGTAGGAGGGCTGAGGCTAAGATCGATGCGATTTTAGTGCTGGCTATGATATGTGAAACCAGTCTACTCTTAAGATCGCTTAATAGGATAAGGCTGATTTCTTCCTAAGTGGTGCAATCCCAGGATCTTTTGAATTAAGCTCCTGGGCTATTAGTATAAGAAACAAGTTTAATATGCTCATATTTCAGCACAGGGGCTGATGAAAATCTAATGACTCTAACCCTATTAGTTAAAAGATCTGGCACTAAAGATCTCTTATAAGCCTGGACTCTAGCATGATATATTCTCCTATCCTCGAGAAATGGCAGGCAGGTTTGATTATGTATATGAAAAGTAGGGGTCAAGATATGGGCCCCTAGACAAGTTTTAATACATTTATTTTGAAACTTGGAAGTTCACCCAACAAATCTTCCTTGGCACCATGGTACAATATATCACAGTAGTCTATAACAGGCAAAAGTGACTTTTAAATATTCTGAGGTGAGCATCAACTGACAGGCATTTCCATTTTTTGCACTTTCGGAGAACAACTACGATGAAACCAACTGATCTTGCAACTGATATTTCAATCTTGCTGGAATCAGCAATAGTAATAAGATTGCTGAGTTACTCCTCATTTCTGAGCTATTTGATGTTGAAGATGCATGAAATGTGATAACACAAACAATACATGTGACAAATTCTTGTATTCTGGATAATACATTTTCTTAACATTAAGAAAATGTGGGAAGTTTGTCGCCTCATCTATTTATATTGGTAATTGAGTTATTAGCCATCACAGTTTGTGAAGCTGAGTGTTTACACTGAATAAAGGTTGTTGAGAAGGTCATCAAACTAACGATGCTTGCAGATGATATAACTTGTTTTCCTAAAGATCCTCAATCAATCTGCCATATGTTGGACTTTCTGGAATGGTTTAGAAGATACTCCGGATTAAAAATAAGTAGAGAGAAATCTACTTTCTTGCCACTGGGGAAAAGCCGTAATCTAGATGTTACAAACCTTCTGATCGCAACATGCGATGATCTAACAATACTGGGTATATGAGTTGGTACTAAAGGAAGTACGGAGATGCACCTCGAATGGAACTTTACACCAAGACTGACAAAATGTTCCAATATATGCCATGACTGGAGAAATTTAACTTTATCACTGAAGGGCAAAATAACAGTCATAAACAGTCTAATCATCCCTGTTATGCTATATCCATCAAGTGTCACTTCTGTACCTGAAAAGGTGTTTGATGAATTCAAAACATTGGTTAATAAGTTTATGTGGGATTTACCTACAAACAGCATGGCTTATCATACAATGTGTCTACCAATAGAGGAGGGGTCGGCTGAAGTTATTGGACTTTGAATCAATGGTTAGATCAAGTTGACTAAACTGGATAAGAAGACTATGTGCATCTGACCACCAAGATGGACCATGTATCCGAGGCTTATATTCAACATACAAACATCCCTCTACTACACATGTCTGGAAAAGAATAACAAAGAGTTAAAGACATTTCAAGTCCATTTTACATGGGTTGGATGAAGTTTTACTATCCTGATCCATCAGTTTAGGAAGAATGCCAAAGTGAAGGCATTTGGAATAATGATCTAATCAAAATAAACAAGACTACTATTCTCTGGAAGGAGTGGAGAGAGGCAGGTATAGTGCAGGTACGAGACATATTATCAAATGACAGATTCATGTCCCACACTGGGATAACAGAGGTTTATGGAACCAAGTGCAACTTGTTACAATTGTTGCAGATTAAGCATGCTATTCCATGGTCAGGTAGGATAACATGTGAATAAGTTAAGCACACTCAGTTGACCCTATGTTTAAATATGTTTACAGGGGTAGCAGTAAACCTATTTGCAATGTCTAGTAAAAAAACATATGAAGGGAGATGCATTATAGAATACCAACCTCTCAACACAGGTGGGCAGAAAAATACCCACGTATCAGTGCAGTGATTTAAAGGAAAAGGTGTGGACTGAATGTCTGTACTGTAGTTGGGGGGACAGCATTGCTCCTTCTTACTGTATTGTCCAGATGTAGCCTTCTTTTGGTGCACAGTTAAACAATGGATTAAAATGTGTTAAAGTTCTCAATAGATGGGGAAAGTGAGGAAAGTTTAATTCTCAACACTGCAGAGAACACAGCCAAATCAACAGTCAAAAACTTCATACTAATGACTGTCCCATTCTACATTTACAGACAAAGACTATTTCATAACATCTATCTAGATTGGGTGAGGGAATTTAAAGGAACACTATTGGCAGAACGAGAAATATGTAAGCAAGAAAATAAGATGAGAAAATTCAATATATGGAAAGAAATCCTAGAGGAAATGATGTAACTGAAATGATTCTTCTATATCGCAACTTAGCTTGCCATGTCCTGTGAATGTTTTGTAATGTCCTGTATGTCTCTGTTTTGTCCTGTCTTGCATGCTTTCTGTTATCATACAAGAAAAACTGACAGTATATTAGGAGGTATGAAGTAGTATACATGTGCATGAACCATATCTAGTCAGGTAAAATATAGCAGCTTGATATTACATTCGCTTTCGTTCTATGATAAAGCAAATAAAGGAGCGCTGCTTATTTAAAAAAAAGGAGAAAATTGTGGGATATAGTCACTATGAACATATATTTATTGCCCATAAAATAATGATTTTTTTTTATATAGCCAAGTGTAAAATCTCACCATCTTTAACTTAAGTTGGATGACAATATGATATTGCTATTGCATTGAGGAGCATCAACTTTAAAGTTACATCTAATGATAGATGTTTGAGTATTTGCATGCCTGTATTTGTGTCTTTCTTTGATTTGGTTCTCCACAGTGCTTGGCAATTTCACAAAGTGGTGATCTGCTTCTGATTGGCAAAGCCGGAAACTACGTTTGCCATCCTCTAAGGAATGCTGTATCCCAATTGAAAAAAACTATCTAGTATAAAAAGAGGTGATTCTATTTTCCTAATGGTGTTATCCTCATTGGTAAAGTAAACATCTACATAATGTTAGAAGTAAATTGAGTGTATGAAGATGTGCTGTTCTCATAGTACATATAATTATCATCCATATCACATAGAACTTTCTTCAGGTGTTTCCCATTATAGCATTATCAGTGGGGATATTATAATCACTTTCATGCTCAATCACATTCTTCGAAAGTCCTCATTTAAAATATAAATGTAGGTGTAATAACATATGAACTATGTCTTGGGATGTTGTGCTGTAATGCACATGAAACATTACGCATAAAGTTGTCCTATTCTTGATCTATTTTACTTGATCATCATGATATTTATCCATGTGTCTCTGTCTCCGCAGTACACACTATCCTGTTTAGCATCAACTTAAGGCAACCGCAGACAGGCCAGACTCAATTGGTAGTTAGGGAGTGTGGCGCCGATCCAACTGGCGACATCGAACATGTTTGATATTGTCAGACTTAATTGGACGTTCACCCAGACACTCCCTGTTTTCAGGATTGGCAGATCGAGTCTGCGGTCACCTTTAGGGTATCAGTCCCGATGAGCTTTCTCCCACCCCTGCAGTATGTTACATTCTACTCCTTACTCATCATAGCAACAGAGTGTAACAATGTCACATTGGAGAGTCTCAACTGATACACAAGTGACACTTGTCATAAATAGAGATGGTGTAACTACAATATTAAGATAAGAGTGAATACCACACTGTATTATATTTCATTATGAAGTGTTGTTAACCCTGATGTGTCAATTGTCCTGAACTTGATAACTTTTTCAGCCATCACATGTGAGATTTACTGGGTAGTGATGTTCTTTCTATCCGTACACCCAGAGCCCTATACGGATATTTATTTATCCTGCATCCAGACCCCTATACAGATGTTCTATTTATCCATGCATCCAGACACCTATACAGATGTTCTATTCATCAGTGCACCCAGACCCCTGTAGAGACATTCTATTTATCTGTGCATCCAGACACCTATACAGATGTTCTATTTATCCGCACACCAAGAGGCTTATACAGATGTTCTATTCATCAGTGCACCCAGACCCCTATACAGATATTCTATTTATCCGTGCACCCAGACCCCTATACAGATGTTCTATTTATCCATGCACCCAGACCCCTATACAGATGTTCTATTTATCCATGCACCCAGACCCCTATACAGATGTTCTATTTATCCATGCACCCAGACACCTATACAGATGTTCTATTTATCCATGCACCTAGACACCTATACAGATGTTCTATTTATCCATGCACCTAGACACCTATACAGATGTTCTATTTATCCATGCACCTAGACCCCTTTACAGATGTTCTATTTATCCTTGCACCCAGACCCCTATACAGATGTTCTATTTATCCGTGCATCCAGACCCCTATACAGATGTTCTATTTATCCTTGCACCCAGACACCTATACAGATATTCTATTTATCCATGCACCCAGACCCCTATACAGATGTTCTATTTATCCATGCACCTAGACACCTATACAGATGTTCTATTTATCCATGCACCCAGACCCCTATACAGATGTTCTATTTATCCATGCACCTAGACACCTATACCGATGTTCTATTTATCCATGCACCTAGACACCTATACAGATGTTCTATTTATCCATGCACCTAGACACCTATACAGATGTTCTATTTATCCATGCACCTAGACACCTATACAGATGTTCTATTTATCCATGCACCTAGACACCTATACAGATGTTCTATTTATCCATGCACCTAGACACCTATACAGATGTTCTATTTATCCATGCACCCAGACACCTATACAGATATTCTATTTATCCATGCACCCAGACACCTATACAGATATTCTATTCATCAGTGCACCCAGACCCCTATACAGATGTTCTATTTATCCGTGCATCCAGACCCCTATACAGATGTTCTATTTATCCGCACATCCAGACCCCTATACAGATGTTCTATTTATCCTTGCACCTAGAGCGCTATACAGATGTTATATTTATCCATGTATTCAGAGCCCTAAACAGATGTTCTATTCATCCTGCACCTAGAGCGCTATACAGATGTTCTATTTATCGGCACATCCAGACCCCTGTAGAGACATTTTATTTATCCATGCACCCAGAGCCCGATACAGACACTGCCCATGATGATACTGGACATGATGTAGACACCACACAGCAGCACGTTAACTGCCTCAGCTGCAGCCTTCCACCTTCTCTTCACATCTGCATCCTTCACATCACGGTCACCATGCTCAGCTCTAATCGCACGAAGCTCCTCCAAGATCAAACCCAGGGTGGTCTTTTCAGCTTTACCATCCTTCTCAGTCACATATTCTGTAATCTCCACTTTATCCCCATCTCTAATCTTTCCCTTCAGGTCAATGTCCCGACCTTTTGGGCTGATTTCACCAACAGCGTTACTTCCACGCAGCCATCTCCACTCACTTAATCTGCAGGCAAAAACACCCGTTATAGATTCAGGAATATGAATAAAACTGTCTGAAATTTGAATTACCAACTGTTGTCATTTTGTGTAAGCGTTTTAGTTCTAAAAATCATATAGTCTATACATACCTGAGTAGCCATGTTGGTGGGTCAGTGACAGAGTCACGATGGTGCAGGTTGAGGACCAGGACTGTCACACACACTGACAGCACATTCAGGAACATGAACATGGAGTTGAAGATCACTGAAACCACAGAGAGTATTTGTTATTAACAATCCCTGACTGATGGGTGAACACATACAGAGTTTAAAACCGACATGTCTATGGCAAAAGTCTTAAATTCACATGAAGTTGGAGGAGGCAGTTAGTCAACCTATGGAATTTACTATGTTGCAAGAATTTTTGACACTTAACCATGTTTATACTTACTTATGATGGGAACGGTGTTCCAGTTACGGGGGATCTGTTCTGATATAGACAGCTGCATGATGAAATATGACATGAGACACGTTACAGTCAGAGACACCTTCTCCCCCGAGTCGGCCGGTAATGGAAATACCATCAAACCCACAATGAACAGCAGGATCACTGGTGCGATGATAGTCAGCACATGGATGCTAGACTTTCTCTTTAACGTGTACCTGTAGATAATCTGAGAAATATTGTAACCAGGATAGACTAGCGGATCATTGAAAACTTTTGATTCTGTAATTTTCCATTCTAGATCCTCAAATGGTGTGTGCTCAAGAACGATCTCTCTGCCAGTCAGAATGACGTCATATTGAGATGAAGAAGTTTGTGTGAGCATTATGTCACAAGTCTGTGTATCAAAGGGAAATGTGAAGACTTTAACGTTGCAGCCTATTTTAAACATCTCAGTTATATACCAAGTAATCTGTCCATTATACACAACACTCACTGTCCCCTTCCTCCACTTATCATCATCCAAATTGAATGTTTCACTGAAAGATGAAAGATTCACTCAGTACAGATACACCCACTAAATTTATTTTTAATTTGTATCATCAAAGACGGTTGTGGAATAAAAGGTTAAAAGCTGCATGTTATACATGATATTGCAAAATAAATAAATAAAACAACCCCAAAATACACTATTTCGATATACATGTGTTATTTTGATTCATTTTGTCAACTGACCTTGGAGTGATCAGGGTTGAATGTCATTAAAATCAAATATAATGATTGTCTTAAATATTGTTTATTAGCGTATGACTTAGAAATGGTCATATTCAGGCAATGTAGACATGTGCCCTACTGCCCAAATGTAATTGACCTGAATATTTTAAAGAGTAGCTCTATAGTTACATCACCATGACTGGAATACACTAATGGAACTTCAACTTCAATCTAACGTAAATTTGTACCTGTTTAATGAGAACGCTGGCACCCACACTGAGGAGGTAGGGATGACTGTGTTGTATGTGTGACCGTAATCTACACCATTCCAGACCAAGAATGGATCTGTCCAACTCTGAAAGGGGAAAACATTCCTGAGTTCCCTGACATCCTTCTCTAAATATCATGGGACCTTTGTTGATTCCTCTAGCAATACTAGGGACATGCATAAGTAGTTAACACTTCATAGTTTTTTTTTGTGAATCATATACAGCGGTTTGTAAAATACTGAGGGTGGTGGGACTTTAACTAGAAGCGGAGAGGTTTGTGACTTGCATACTTCATAAGCTGTGATTATTGTGTCCAAAAATAGTATATTGTCATTAGAATATAGTGCACACCACCCTAAATCACGTTATTGGTGTGCAAACTCTGATAAAATAATGCCTAAACCGCACACCAGAATACTGACCACATGAAAGCTGCCATGGATATTCACCTGTTGATTTAGCATGTCCTGTGGGGGTAGTAAAAGTATACATGGAGTAGATAATGGTTTGAGGTCAACAGAATAATTACAATGGGTTAGTTATAGATGAAATGTACAATTTTGTAACATGTTAATTGGAGATTGTAGTGGTGTGACAATAGTATTCCGTCCCAGTAAGCATAGGACAGCTAAATAGTCCCAACTAAAAACATTGTTTTATTTGAAATAATCAGTGCCAGGGGACCTTATTTCTATTGCAGATTAATAATTTTGGTTCCAGAAAAAGATACCTATTTGGGGAAAAAAGTTGCAAAACCTTTTTGGTCACCATCGAGACCTATTGTGTCAGAGAGGGGTCAAAGGTCACATCTGTGACCTGTCAGTGGTGCCTGTGTCAGGGGCGCCTGTATCATTTAATTCATTCAACATGGTGGTTTTCATGGCAACTAGTACACCAACGGATCTGACTCATGGTGGACCATGCTTAAAAAAATCAAGAATTTAAGCATTTAATTATGAAGGCCTTCAAATTAGAACCCAATCTATGTCAGTTTTATGGTGGAAGATGGGGGGGGGGAATCAAAAGGTCCTTGGCCCTGTTAGTGCTGTGACACCTTAACTGGGTGGCTGGGTGGGGTGATTTTGGCCACATTTTGGGTTATTTTAAGGACTCAATCCAAACTGGATGAATTTTTGTATTAAGATAGCTAAATTAAGTGTAGGAGAAGCTATTATGATCATTTTTTCTTTGATTTTGACTGGGATTTGCATATGATTGACCTTATTTCACTCCAGATGGGGCTGTTGGGACTACTTGGCACAGAAAGTAGTTCCAGGGCTCCTCCATGAAAGTGACCTTGAAAACCTCTAGAAATGCTAATAGATAGCAAAAATTATGCTTCTTCTATTCAAAACATATGGAATATTCCTTTGAAAATTGTAATTTTAGTCAAACGTCAGAATTTTAAATCGTGTCTTCAAGCATTGCTTGGGAAATTATCCCTCGGAAACCTTAAGCATTTCCGGAAACCTACGAGAGGTGGATTCGCGCATGCGCAGTCAGTTCAGGAAAACGCAGCATCAACAACAGTCAGTTCTTACAGTTCACCACTGTTTTAGCCTGGTAAGTACAGTTCTTCTTGTTATATAGCACTCCCTGTTTCAGGGAACCTTTATGAAAGTACTCTGCAGCACTTGGTTCCCCCGGAACCTCGGATGTTCAGCAGATTTTTAATTTTTTATGATTTTGTACTGCCTCCCCTTGCGCCCAGATCGACGCCGGGAACTAGGTCACGGTGGCGTCCTTCTCGCTGGGCTGCCCCAGCTCTGGACTAACTTGCACCCTCTGGTGCCAAACACTTATCAGAGCCTTAATGATCGATTTGCAGCCCCCCGGCAGCTCACAGATCAGTCTAGGACGAGTTATTCGCACTGGTAGCCTCTAAATCGCTCACATTCGCTCAAAAATCGCTCAGTTGACCTCGTCCCCCGACGACCTGAGCTGGAGCGACACCCCTTACGCACGGCCGGACCAGACCCTCGCCGCCGTGGCCGAGCGGGTTAAGGCGCTGGAATAGTTCCTCCATTCGCCGTCTTTTGGAGGGGGGCGCTACTGTACATCAGGAGATCGTGGGTTCGAATCCTGCTGGCGGCGCAGTTAGGCGCACGGACGGGTTCGCTGTCGGAAAACGCAGGTTCGAACCCCACCCTTGGCGCACATCAAGGCGTCGTGGGTTCAAATCCTGCTGGCGGGGCAGTTAGGCGCACGGACGCGTTTCGCTGTCGGAAAACGCAGGTTCGAACCCCACCCTCGGCGCACATCAGGGCGTCGTGGGTTCGAATCCTGCTGGCGGCGCAGTTAGGCGCACGGATAGAAGACTTTAATTGTAGAAGTATTGTCTTCAATTTACTAATAGAGCCTCCTCTGCTTTTTTACAGAAAATGAGTGGAAGGAAGACCGGTAGACGTGCTACCCGCAGCCATGCTATGAGTGACACGAGCTCCACCGATGGTGACGCCACCACCGAGATGCCGGTGACAACGAACCCTAGCACCGACACCACTGACACTCAAGGTGTCGGGGCTGGGAGTAACACGGCGACACCAACGCCGTTCGACCTCTCGGCCATGCTTCAGGGTCCGAACTCGGGTATGTTCATAGGCCAGATGCTATCATCAATGATGATGCAGATGATGCAAGGTCAGGCTCAGGCCACGACCCAGGAAGAGGAAGACGCGGCTGAAGTGTTGGAGCCGGAACCAGCAGCTTCTAAGGCGTTGCCACCGGGCAAGCTGCATGACGTGATGATGGAAAGAATCGTCAAGGAGAAGGAGAAGTCCAAGAAAGGGAAGGACCTCTCGCCACTAGTGAGTGACTTCCACGGGTCATATCCGCAGCCAGACAATGCGGCCAAGCTAGTAGCACCTGACCTGGAACCTGCACTGCAGGCACTGCTGAACAGACCGGGCAGCACTGAATACCTGAAGAGGGACGAAGCACTGAAGAAGCTCCAGATGCATCTGGTGAAAGCGATGCTAGCTTTCCAGCCAGTGATCGAACTGTGGCTCTCTCATGGATTGTCGGACTCTAAGTTGGATGACTGCGGAGAGTCATTCATAGATGGCTTGCAGCTGATCGTCAGCACGATCAACGCTATTACGGCTCGCCGAAAGGATCTCCTCAAGCCGGTCATCATGCCCAAGTATGGGGAACACCTCCTGAAAAAGGCAGGCAACGATCCTAAATACCTGCACGGTGGTAATCTTGAAGAGGCCATCAAGGAAGTGGATGCAGCCCATAAGATGGCGGAGAAGCTGGAAAAGTCCCAGCCGAAGACTGCCCCCGGGAAGGCCAAGCCCGCTCCGAAGCCGCAGCAACGAAGGCCATACCCACCTAAACGGCCTAACAACGCTCAAATGGCCATGGGCATGCAGGGGACGAATTTCCCCCGAATACCCGTAGTCTTCCCGCAGATGGGCTACAACACGGCACCACGGTCAGCGCCCCGCGCAACCCTCGGCCCCCGGCCCCGACCGCTGCAGCAGCCGGAAAGAAGCCGGGTTTTCAGAAATAGGGCCCTTGGAGGAGCAGGCAAGTCCCCTTACCTTTATTCACACTGCTAAAAACTTTGTAGCTGGGAGCATATCTAGATATGTCAGCCAGTGGATGGGAATAACTAGAGACCCCTGGGTACTGGGCATGGTGAAAGGGATTACCATACCGTTCGAAGACCTCGTACCCTGTCAGGACAGAACGCCCTTCCCTTATGTCTTAGGCCCTGATAAGGAGGTCCATGTCGACAAAGAAATAGCCAAACTGCTAGACAAAGGGGTAGTAAAAATGGTCAAACCGACAGAGGGTCAATTCATCTCAAATGTCTTTATCAGGCCAAAACCAAATGGTGACTTTAGACTCATTTTAGATCTCTCGAAAATGAACAAATCGGTTCAGTATGAACATTTTAAAATGATCAGCCTGAATACAGTGTCATACTAGTGATTGGCATGATCAAGTTGTCATATGAGAAATATCATAAGACTAGTGGTATATAGTGTAAATACATCAGGCTCATATAAAAAGTGTTATTTCCAGTTGTCACTGGTTTATTCAGCTTTAGGCAACATGTAAGAAATATCAATCATACAGTAGTTAGTATGTAGGTAATTTGTACATACAATAAACATACAGTAATTTATAAAGTACAATGTTCAGTTCCACTCCACCTGTGAGGTAACAATAATACAATGTCCAGCATAGTTCTAGGTGGGTTCCCACACCTAGCTCCTGGCCTGCTGCTTAGAGGAATAATGTAATAATGAATAACTTTACCCTCTGGTGGATGTCTTGGGGAAGATAGCCTCTGGCCACTAATGATGGAAACCCATGCCTGTCTAGCATAGTTTCACCATAGTGCAGTGGTATAGCAGGTAGCAGGAGATGACTGGAGATGTTACCTCTGGAGTGGTTCTTGGTGTTCTGTCCTTCTGGAGGTGCAGACAGGCTATTTGTAGCAAATCTTGGAAAAGCACCTCCAGACTGACTGGAGCCAGCAGCATCTGCCTAACTCTACAATTGTTTGAGGGGAGTCTTTCATGTGTCACAGGGGGACAAAGGACCCCCATGGGCGCCGCTGTGTCCCCCATTGTCTTGGTCGGTTCTGCAACTTCAGACCCTCATATCTCGGTCGTTTATGCGTTTATAACCGCCATTTTGCGCATGCGCGGAGATGAATATGCCAAGTTTATAATGCCCGTTGGATACGCGTGTAACTCTCGCCAGTTTGTCTGTAGGGAACTCGGAGCTCCTTTCAGTCTCCATGGCATAACTTCCTTAATAATGGGAGTTCCGCCTTGATCTTGGCTCATTTTGACCGTCTAATTATGGGCTTTCCATAAATGCTTTGATATTTGACCTAGCTTGCTCAGGAGCGACGCTAGAGCGACCGGAAGGTTATGGCGTCATGCTTATGTAACCCATTGTTCAGTTATTAGAGTGCTCAGACACTCATGACGGCGTCAGCGGTGCTCAGGCACCCGTGACGGCCGGTTGCATTCACTTACAAGTTATTAATTTGTGCATTGAACCATGAGGTCGCACACTGAGACCCTCATTTTTATTATATTGTGCAGTGAACCATTAGGTCGGAGCCTTTGATGTCAGAGAGAGTGTTTGTAACTGACCTGGCTGGTGTGCAGTGGGGCATGAACGCTCTTATACAAAGTTTGAGCGCTCTTATAGCTCTTAGAACCAACCTATGTATTAATTTCATAGATATCCTTTGATTAATACAAAATATGTTACAATTTATGGAATAATAAAATGGTATATCATAGAATACTCCCTCTCCCCCGAGAGAATGCGAAACTCCGTCATTTCGCCGAGGGAATGTACAATTTATACAATTTTTACCTTATTTTGGAGTTATATACTGTTTGTAAGAGGATTTGAAGTAATGGGGAGTGCTTCAAATGCAATTTTTGTGGTAGAGCTTTGTCAGTATAAACAATTTTCTCCTGGGTATAAGTACATTTCCGAGTTTCTATATCTTACCATACCTGAGCTTATTTGCTTATGTAACATCAATTTTGGGTACAGTTTTCCATTTTTATGTACAACATACAATTTGGCAAATAGTGTGCCTTTTTGGCGTTCAATGTTCAATTTAGCGTGCAAATTGAACATAAATGACAATTTTAGTGTGCAAATTTACAATTTCGCGTGTAATTGCGTTCAATTGACAATTTCAGTATGCAAATATATAATTTTTGCGTACATTTGGCAATTTAAGTGTGCAAATATATAATTTTTCGCGTACATTTGACAATTTTAGTGTGCAAATATATAATTTTCGCGTACATTTGACAATTTTAGTGTGCAAATATATAATTTCGCGTACATTTGGCAATTTTAGTGTACAAATATATAATTTTTGCGTACATTTGACAGTTTTAGTATGCCAATATATAATTTTGCGTTCAATTGATAGTTTCTGTATGTACATATATAATTTTGCGTACAGCTTGGATACACATAGAAATGTTGATTTTCTAAAAATCTGACTTCAGTGTATGAATTGGGTACAGACATACAGTATAATGTGCAACATACAATTTAAATGTAAATTGGATACAACTTACAGTCTAGTGTGCAAACATACAATTTTTGTGTGCAAATTGGGTACAAGCGTACAATCTGGTGTGCAAACATACAATTTTAGTGTGCAAATTGGGTACAAGCGTACAATCTGGTGTGCAAACATACAATTTTAGTGTGCAAATTGGGTACAAGCGTACAATCTGGTGTGCAAACATACAATTTTAGTGTGCAAATTGGGTACAAACGTACAATCTAGTTTACACTATACAATTTTTGGGATTTGAGACAAATTTTTCCGAGGGCCGGAAAAACAAAGTACTTCATGTACAATAGGCTTGTTTGTCTCTGAGTTACTCATTGATTTTGCTATATGGGTGTATTAATTGGCAATTTCGGCAGTGGGCCGCTGCTTAATTGACTTTTCCCTAGCCTTCTTGAGTATGTGTCCCTGGAAGAGATTATTTGGTGAGTATCTTAAGTAAACATGTTTTATGTCAACCATTTTCTCAACAATTTTTTTTTTTTTTTTTTTTTTTCATTCATTTTTCCAACAATTTTCTTGGGTACCTAAAGTGTGTTACTTTAAGTAAATCTTGGTATAGTATACAAGTGCTAGTGGGTACAAAAACTGTTTTAGTTATCTACCTGCATTCATGTATATTAATGTTAGATTTGTACAATTTACAATTTGTAATTTGCAATTTCGCAATTCTGCGCGTACATGCGCGCATTAATCATCGACTTTGTGAGAATACCATAGATTTTCATATTATACATCAACAAGTGGCTGTGTATATATATATATTTTTTTTTTTTTCTAATACTTTGATAATTTCATTGACAGTGGAGGTGTGTCAGGAGTGAGATGTGAGTCTCCTCCCTGGTGTGCTCATGCAGTGGTGGCACTTGAGGTGTTAGGTGCCAGATTCTGGCATGTGTCTGTGTGAGTGCCTAGCTTGGTGTCAGTGGACAGTTCAGGGTGGGGGGGGTGTGTGTGTCCATTTAAGGAGTGTGTGGCTGGTATTGGAGTATCAGTTCCTCTCTGGAAATCACTGCTGTAGCACCATGGCCCATCTACAAGCTCTCTTTGCTTTGCCTGTCCCCCAGGTGATGGAGGTGGGGAGTCCAGTTAGGGCCCTGGTGGAGGCTAACCAGGCCATCCACTATGGTTACATAGTGAGGAATTTCAAGGAGATCATTGAGCATGGTGATGTGATGGTCTGTAATTACTCCTGCCACTATTTCTTAGGCTCAGCCTTGCGTCGGGGGGCCACTGTGGCCCTTCTGACTAGGGCCTTGGGTAATATGGGTTTCTGGCCCATGGACTATAACTTAGGGCCGCGGGAGCGAGTGCTATGGGATTATCTGTTGGCGGCGTCCCTCCTCGATCTTGCGGCATCCGGGGATCCATTGACTGCTGCCGAGTATGGACTGGGGATGCTGGAGGCCCGGCTCGTTGAGTGGGAGCAGGATCACGGCCATATGTATGGCTCGGACTCGGACTCGGACTCTCCCATTGATGTTGAACCCGAGGATCTGTGGTAGGATCCCGACTGACTGAAACCTAGGGTGTAAAAACCCGCCATCCCAAAGGCCCTTTTCAGGGCCGGCAAATTGTCCGAAAAGTTCTGAATACTGTCTCTGATGTGTTGTCTCCTGGTGGTGGACTGGGGGCAGCCTAGGCTGTGGGCAGTCTAGGCTGTTTCCACAGTCACCGGGGAGGGCTGGTGGTTTAGAAAATTAGCAATAGTCTGCATGTTTGACCTTGCGGTCTCCTCCTGTTGTTCGTCAATAATTATATCTGTTGTATTTTCCAGTGCTGTCATGGTCACCGGACTGGTGCCACAATCATTCTGGAGAAGCATGGAGTAGTACAGTCCTTTGGTTTTAAGGGCTGGTATGGTACTGAACCTAGTGCGCCAAGGTAGGTGTATCACCTGAGGGAGGTGATAAGCAAATTCTCCTCTCTGTGTTGTTATAACTGCTGGTCCATTCCAGGTAAATATAGCCTTAGGTAGTGGGAAGGTTTTAACCACTATATCCTTATAGGTAGGGGCAGCTGCTGATTTAATCTCATCAAATTCATGTGGTATTGGCCTCAAGGGTAGCGCGAAGTTTGAGTCTCCACAATATATTTTAAAATATATTGTGGGGTTTGTGCGCTTGGCCACATTTTTCTTGCCACAGTGTGTCTGTGCAAATTTCTTAAGGTACTTCATTATTCTGTAGGCTGAGTAGATGGTCAGGGTGAATAATATAGCAATTATCAGGGTGTGGGTTTCCTGAATTGTGAGGAAAGGGGTGTGGGTTTCCTCTGTAGGGGTTAATTTGGTAGGATTCTTATCTGGGAGCAATTTGTGTAGGGGCAGCTCGGTGACTAGTCTGAATGCTTTGGCTGTAGGCAGGTAGGCTACAGTCCCTCCTAGTCTGTATAATTTGAGTAGTATGTATACTATAAAAATGTGAGCTGATATCCCTAGGATGAGTGCTAAGCTTTGGAAGATTGGATGCTCTGTAACTCGACGTAGGTATGATTCCTCGTAGCGTGTTTCCATTTCCTTATTAAGGTTGGAGACATCTTTTAATACTGTTTTGGCAAAGGGCTCTAAATTTAGTTGAGTAATATCATCCATGATTGGATTTTCCTGTAGTTTTTCTAAGGTTCTAGAAAGGTTTACTACTGGGAAATTTGGAAGATTCTCTCTTTCATCTGGTTTGGTTTCAGAAATTTCGTTAAGTGCTGCCATGAATGGTAAATTAATTGTCTTGAGAATGTAGTGAAATGATAAGGTTGAGTTACAGGGCAACCTTGTGTTTGGCAGAGAAAATTCTCCTACACTGATTGTGCACCCACAGGGTACACCTATGATTGAGTAGGACTGGGCTTTTCGAGTTTCAGACGTTTTACCATCGCAGTTGATAAAGTAATGGGGTTCATTAGTAGTGACCAGATACTCATCTTCAGAAATGGAAATAGCATGGGTGGTAGGTGTTTGCAGTGGTGAAACTGTAAACTTGCAATGTTCCTTAATCTGTTGAGCCTGGTTAGTAAAAATGGCTACAGGGCATGTAGGCCTGTGTTTATAAATTCTACCATTTACATCTCTGCATACCTTTATTGTAGTACCTTCACATGCCTGCATGTCTGCTGAGTCCAATTCGATGAATAATGATTCGTCGTAAGATACTGCTAGAAACTCAGTTGTGGTTTGCAATTTGGTGACTCCTTTGGTGGGGGTCTCTTGTGTGTCTATAGGCATGGGTGATGTAATCATTTGGTACAGTTTGAAGGTAGAGGTGGTAGATTGAATTATAATGTCCAGATGAATATATATATGGTGAGCTGAGTAAGTGTATGAGGTCAGCTTCTGTGAATAATAGAAATCTAAGTCATTAATTGCGACTTGTGCTCCAGGGTGTGTAATCCTAAGTTTGTTATTAATGTCAATTAGGTATCTAGCAAGGTCTGAGGGTGGTACTATATCAGGGGTTAGGATCCCTGATGATAGCATCCTCAGGGCTGCATTTGTCCTTTGCAGTGATTGAACTGTATTCATTCTTGCTGCTATGATAATTAGTGCATCATTTAATACTTGCATCTTTTCCCTTTGAGTTTTCTCGTGCCTTGAATATGAGTCAAGTGACCTGGACATGTTAGAGGCCCACAGGTTGACGGTGTCACCTATGGTGTTGATTGTGCTGTCCGGTACCTTCTTATCTTGGATGTATGCTTTAACAAACTTATCTTGTCTGTCTGTGATCTTTTCAATGAGATTAGCTCCTTCCTGGTCCTGTTTAGCAAATTTTCTTAGTATTTCATCTATGTTCTTGAGCTGTCCCATTACTTGGTTTACATCTTCTACTGTGGCTAGACCTAGCACACCGCGGATCAGGGGTGCTAGAAAACCCAGTATGGCTTCTCTTTTGGCCTTGTCCAATGTGTTTATGGGGTTGGATAAGAACAATTTGATGGAGGCTAGTGTTTCATTTATCTCCTTGTCTGCAATTTCCAGCAAGGTGTCTAGCTCCTTAGCTTGTTGGATAATTTGGCCAGAGGTATGATCTTGTAGAGTAGGAGTGGTTAACTGGAGTATTCTATCCCTTATGGATCCTTGGGTAACGGGTGCCCGAGGTATCTTGTAGGGAATAGCTAACAACAGTGTTGTGGTTGTATGTCCATTGACCAATGGTTGAGGGCTAGGTTTGAATACTACTCCTATGTTTTGTCTCACCACGGGTGTATAACCTGCAGTAAGTGGTTCTATAGTATATAATAACAGCATAGTTAGCAGTATGGGTGAAACTCTCAGTCTCCCCATGGTGCTTGTGTAAAGCAAGTTTGCTGTTTAAAGTCTTGTCAAATTTGTAGTGATTTGGTGCTGGTAAAGTCTAAGTGTATGGTGTAACACTTTAAATGAAGTGGTTCAAACTGTACCTTTGCAAGATTGAGCTGTCTTGGCAATATGTCCGGTGAGTCTATAGAGATTGACCAGTAAATGGTAAGGTCAGGTTGAAGGTGAAGTAGGTGTGTTCTTTATCCTAGTGCAGTCTCTCCTGATGGAGAAGTGGGCTGGCTAATTCCCAAGTGGGGTCCTGTAGACTTGTATTCCAGACTGCAGCTGGATGAAGACTGATGGTGGGCTATGGTCCACAGTGCTTCTTATGTAGCCTACCCTACCCACATCCATTGTGGGCCTGGTATTGTTTCTCTGGAGACAATGCATTAATCTCCAGTGTCTGCTAACTGTGGGGTCTATTGTGTAGTCTGTGTACTGGTAATTAGCTCCTCCTGTCATCCAGGACAGCCATTCATGACCGTCTAGACAGTTGTCTGAGGGTAGCTTATAAGGTCAATTGATCTCTATAGACTGCTGTGTTGGCATAGCGCGCTCTTTCATGTGGGGATTAGGCTTTAGACACTCCATTGTGTTACCCTTACTCTTCTTAGACTTCATGTCTGCTTTACTTGGGGGGTCCCAGTCTTTGACCCTTTCAGAGGCAATAACCTACTGATATATTTACAAATTTGATTGGCTTTATATACATATAAGTAATTCATTATCAGTCACACATGTCTTATGTGTGGATGAAGAGAATTTGTAATACATTTTGAAAATCTTATGTTCTTTTGGTATCTCAATCTTGTTTCTAATTTCTTGAAACTGCACCACACCTAGATGTCTTTCTTAGTATGTGGTGTGCAGGCCTAGGCTTGATAGGGCCTATGCCTGTGGTTTCTCTTGTAAGGGTGATATCATTTTTGTTCCTTACAATTTTGCTGTAGTATTTGGCCTCATGTGGAATAAGCCTGTGTGCAAATTCATTGTTTCTGACAGCCACAACCTTTTTCAGTCTGTCTATGTGCACTGGTCTGGCCACCAATAGATTGGTGTCCAAGTTTTTGAGTTTGGCACTTGTCAAACTAGGTCTATCTACTACAACATATGGTCCCATAAAAAGGGGTTGAAGTTTCTTACACTCTGTGTTGGTCAGGATTCTTGGTATGTTTAGGTACACCATGTCGGTGACCTTGATTTCCTGTGGTGTAAGTTTCTTATCATATCTATCCTTTCTTTCCTTTTGTAGCTTGGCGACCCTTTCTATAGCTTTCCTCCTAGAGGTATCTTGATTTGTTATCATGTTAGCTACATGGTCTGCTACGGTGGATATGTCTTCCTGTATTCCCAGCCCTAAGTCCATTGGAGTGGCTGGGTTTCTTCCATGAAGTAGGAAGAAAGGGGTGAATCCTGTGGTTTGGGATTCAGTGTTGTTTAATGCAAAGGTTATGGGTTCAATAAATGAATCCCAATTGTTTTGGTGCTTTGAGCAGAATGCTCTGAGCGCTGTGCCTATGCTAGCATTGAATCTCTCTACAAGCCCATTTGATTGTGGCCTGTATGGTGAGGAGAATTTATGTTTGATCTTGAGGTGTTTAGTTAACTTTGTGAACTTTGCACCTGTATAACATGTCCCATTGTCTGTTTGAAGAGTGGCTGGTGTTCCATGATGACAAATTATATTCTTGTAGAACTCTGCTGCTGTTGTTTCAGCTTTTAAGTCAGTAGTAGCCCAAGCTGTTGCATATCTGGTAGCATAATCTATGCAGACTTGTATATGTTTGTTTCCCCTGGCAGTTGTGGGAAGTGGTCCCACCGCGTCTAGGTTTAGGAACTTCATTGGTGAAGTCATGTACTCTCTCACTGTCATTGGTGTTTTGTGTGAGTGTACTTGCCTTTTTGCTGTGAGGCATGTGTGGCAGGTGGAAACATATTTTGTTGTGTCTGCTAGCATAGACTTCCAATATACCCTAGGTCGGAGTGCTGACAGCATCCTACTTGAACCAAGATGGCCGCCAGTAGGTGAGTCATGGAAATACTGTAGTGTACCTGTTACCCATTGCTGTGGTATAACAATTTGAAGTGGTACAGTATTGGTTTTTCTCCAATTTATGGGGCATATATGGACTAATGTACCATTTACCAAGGTGTATGTCTGGCCTTGGTTGATGATTCTATTTCCTTGTGCTTTTGGTGCAGGCAAGGTCCCATCCTCAAGATACTGTATGAGGGGCAATAGGTCCTTGTCTTACCTTTGTTCCAAGCCAAGGTTTGTACCTGAGATGGATGTGTCGGGAATCTGATCCAGTAGTTGATTTATATCTAGCACATGTTGTTTTATTCTGTCTCTTTCTTTTTCTTTTTCATCGACTATTGGCCTATCTTGTGCCTTTTGTTGGGGTGTGTCACTCTTGTCTTGGTGTGTAGGCTCCTTTGGAGGGCCTATTCTCGCCTTGGTGGGAGTGGCAACCTTTTTCTTTAAAGGCACAATTTGCTTTTTGTCATTCTTCCTTGTCTCAGAGTTCCTTGATTTAGTAGATGCAGTGTCTTTTGTGACATTTTTCCTGGCAGGTGGGGTTTTGGTAGGTTTGTTTCCTGTGACCTTTTTCTCATTCAGAATAGTTTGTGATTGTGTGGGGGGTTTTGGTGTGCCCTCCTGAATCATTTCTCTAGTCTTTGAGCGTGTGGTCATAGGACACAAATGGTTTGATGTTTCCTCTCCCTGCATTGGTTCAAAGAATCTGACTGATTTAGAAGTTGCTTGAGTAATAGCATATATTGTGTCTTCTGGATCTTCATCATCTGAGTCAGGTGGGGTGAAGGGTGGCTCCTTAGGAGTTGCCTTCACTATCTGATTGAGTGATGAGAATTCGATAGGCTCGAAGTCATTATCTGGAAAGAGTTGTGAGTATTCTCTCTCACAGTGGCAAAACACATAGTGTGTAGATTGCTTTAAGATACCCCTAATGGGTGTCTCTGGCCTTTCAATGGTGTTGGGTGGATCATCCCTTTTGAATGGTACTTTCTTTGTTACTTTTGCAAACTTGGTTCTACTGGCTGCTCTAACTCTCCTTGGTGGGGGTGGAGGGTTAGTCATGGGTCCAGAATCTGGGTATTCTCTTCTAGACATAGCATCTGGTGGTGTGTTATCATCACCTTTCACGTGTTGGATGGTGAATGAAAATTGTTGTATGTCTAGAGCCCATCTGGCCCATCTATGTGTGAGTCCTGTATTGGTTAGTAGTGGGATTAGGGCTGCATGGTCTGTGTATAATTGGAAGTGTCTGGTCTCTAGATAGTGTCTGAAGTGTAATACTCCATACACTACTCCCAGTAGTTCTCTCTCTGTGGTATTGTAATTTCTCTCATGTTTGGAGAGGGTTCTACCTGCAAAGGCTACTGGTCTGAGCACTCCTTCATTATCTCTCTGTGAGAGTACAGCTCCTAAACTCACATTGGAAGCATCAGTTGCCAAACTGAACTCTTTCTCATAGTTTGGATATCTGAGAAGAGCATTGGTACAGAGGGCATGCTTTAAAGTCTTGAAAGCATTATCTGCCTCCTCTGTCCAGACAAATGCTTTGAGATGTGTCTGTAGATCATACAATGGTCTAGCAATTTGGGCATAACCTTTGATAAACTTTTTGAAGTATTGGCATAGGCCTGTGAAGGATCGGACATTTTTGACTGATTTTGGTGTTGGGAAGGTTTTGATTGATTCCACCTTTGTGGGAGATGGTTGCAGTCCCATGGGTGTCACTCTCATTCCCAAGAAGTCTATTCTGTCTATGAAGTATTCACATTTTGATTTCTTCAGTTTGAGTTTACCAACTCTTAGGCTGTTGAACACATCTTCCAGGTCATGGAAGTGTTGTTCGATTGATGGTGATAATACCAATATGTCATCTAGGTATGGTAGGGCACATTTGTACTTGAGTTTGTTCAGAATTAATGTGACTAGATGGCAGAATCCCGCCGGTGCCGTCGCTAAACCCATCGGCATCCTTTCATAGACATATTTTTTGTCATTTGCTATGAATGCGGTTTTATGCTGATCCTCCTGTCTAATAGGAATTTGAAAAAATCCCTGTTGGGCATCTAGCTTACTGAATACTCTTGGTCTGAGTGACCCTATCATGTCTAGAGTGTCATCGGCCCGGGGTGTAGATAAGGCTTGATTTATCGTGTTCTGGTTCAAATAACGAAAATCTGTGACGAGCCTGTGGCCTCCCGATGATTTTTGTACTAAAAAGGATCTGGAAGCCCAGGGGCCCTCGGCACATTCTCTCAGAATGCCCTGTTGGACTAGCCTTTCACACTCTTCCCCTATTGCGGCCTGTTTTTCTGGTGTTTGTCTATATGGTAGGAAATGACATGGTACTGCCTCAGGTTTTACATGTATTGAGTGTGTATACAGGTGTGTGGCACCAATGTCACCATCTTTTCCTACAAATACATCATCATACTTGGTCAGCAGTGATTCTAATCTATCATGCTGATCTTTGGATGTGAGCACAGATTTTGGTGGAACATTCTCTTCCAATTCTGGCTCGAGGTCATGTGCCTCACTATGTATAGCAGCTATTTCAGAGAGTCTGATTGAGTTGGGTTCAGGGTCAGCATATGTGGACTCACAGTCTGAGTCTGTGTCACTGAATTGAGTTACATCCTCAGGCCGTATGGCTGAGATGTATTGATCAGTGTGTGGGGTTGTGTCTGACACCTGTTGAGGTTTTTCTAAATCAGATTCCTTGACTTCCTGAAATAGAGCTATGATGGCACCCTTTTTGATTTTATGTGGGCGCCTGCTGGTGTTGAGTAACACTAGGGGATGTTTGTTATTTTCCCTGGGGGTTACTGCTGCCCTTTGAACTAGATATGGGGCATTGTTATTTCTTTGGAAGTTATCTACTACTCCAGTTTTGCCTTGCAGTGATTGAGTAGATGTGACCTTACCCAATACTGCAAGTTCAGAGAATGGAGGGATGGTAAAATCCCTCACTGCCCTAATGGGTTTGAGAATTTGTTCAGGATCAACATTAAATTCAATTTGAGATTTTGTAGTGCTTAAGAAATCTGTGCCGAGAACAACGGGCTGTGTGAGGTTGGGAATTACAGCAAATTGGTATTGGAATCTGACACCTTGGATTCTAAAGTTCAGCATAGCTGAATGTCTAACATGACACACCGATCCATCTGCCAAGTGGATGTTGATTTTAGATTTCCTCAGTTGGATATGGAATCTCCTTTGGAGATCCATGAGGAATGATTGTCTGACACAGGTGATAGTAGCACCTGTATCAACCAAACATTGTACCTCTGAAACATCATATAGATTTGCATTGATACAGCCATTTTGAAGAAGTACAATAGAAAGCTTGGTACTCTCACCTGTATCTTTTGATGATGAATCTGGTGGGGTGATGTGTATCACTGATGGACGTCTCTGTCTGTTAGATGGTAGATTGGCACTAGCAATTGTCTCTGGTTGGATCTTTGTTAATCCTGATTGATTGTTTGTATTTGGGGTGTCACAGTGCACTGGCCCATCGGCACTGTGACATCCTAGTTTTCCTGGTTCTGTGGGGTGGTTGAGATGCTTGCCACCAGGAGCTTGGAGATTTGATCCATTACATGAGGTGGTATTTGGGGGTTACTGTGTTGGTTCCCCTGGTAACCTCTTGTGTCCGGTTTGTAATCCTCCTGGAGCGAGTTGGAACCCTGGTTATATTGACCAGAGTTGCTGTATTGACCGGAGTTATTGGATCTCTGGTTGTTGTAGGCGCCATTGTTGTTGTAGGATGCACTGTTGTTGTAGGATCCAGAGTTGTAGTTCCTATGTGGACTCTGGCTCCTACTGTTGGATCCTTGATTATAGGATCCAGAGTTGTTTGAACCCTGGCTGTTGTTGTAGGATCCAGAGTTGTTGTAGGATCCAGAGTTGTAGTTCCTATGTGGACTATGGCTCCTACTGTTGGATCCTTGATTATTATAGGATCTGCCATTACTTGGGGTTCTGTCTCTCCTATCACTGTATGAAGAGTTACCATTGTTGGAGTTGGAAGAGTTGTTGTCTTTCCTACTGTTGTGACCCCCCCGGTTGTTGTTGTTGCCCCCTCTACCTCTACCTCTATTGGATTGGTAGTTGGGGTCATAATTGTTTCCTCTATATCTACCGGTAGGGTCTCTTGATGTAACCTTAGCTTCCTGTTGCCTTACATGGGCACTAGACATTAGGTTAACATCTTCATCTGCACTAGTGCTGATTTCCTGGACCTTTTTCTTAGTAGGCTGTGGGTTGGACTCTGCATCCCTTACCTTCCTAGATCTTTCTTGGGTCTCAACCTCTAAGGCTAGGTCTAGTGCTTGGTCAAAAGAGTCTATTTTCTTGTTCTCAAGAGCCACAGAGATCCAGGGCCTCATGCCTTGGGTAAATGCCTTGCTTAGGATTTCATCACTTTGGCGTTGGGCATTACACACTTTCCTGAGATGGCATGCATAGTCTAGGACAGGTTCATCTACCTTTTGTGCACGGAGTGCAGTCCTTGAGATGATATTGTCTCGAGTAGCAAAATACTCTTTTAATTTATTCACTACATTGGTCCATGTCAACATATCAGGTGTGGCACTCTCCCTGAAGGATTCAAACCAAGCTATAGCTCGATGCAGCAAGTTGGGAACCTAAAACTTAGTTTTTCCTGAATTTTTGCTAAGAAATTCTGTAGTTTAGCCAAAAATTATCCGATTTACACAATATTTGCAGCAAATGAAAGATGAAACTCATTGCTTTCAGGCCAGGGTAGATGGTATTACAATAATATAGTGCACAGTTTACCACTGAAGTACAAATCATAAATTTAAAAATCATTAGTTTTAAAAAAATGCTGTTTTTTAAAGTTTGGCCCTATATATTTTGTGAAAAAATATTCTAACAATCAGTTTTTGATAGATAGTGCATAATACTGACCCATCAAGTTTATAAATGAGTATGCTTTTTGTCCCTACCTCTATGGTGGCTTATTACACTATGGGAGAGATGTGATTTTTGTTAGTTTGCAAAAACTGTGATTTTCAGCAAAATTTCTGCTTGGTTTTTGATGTGGAACCACATAGATCACCATATATGGATGCGTGATCACCCACTGATACCAGAATTATCCATTTTTATGGTCTACTTGATTATCTTTAAAGGCATGTAAAATATCTAAGTGATACAATAAGTGTGAGAAGAATTAGCCACATCTTATGATTCTAGTCTTTGGTGCCGACAACGCTTTTGTTGCTATTTACAGCTAAATAGCTCAATAGTGCATTTTAATAGGCCTCACATGCCTAATATGGGGTTCTAATAGCATTTCAATATGGTTTTCAATGGGTCATCAGGTCAAAACAACAATTGATTATGGAATTTAATAGAAACAAAAGGGTTTTGCACCATGGACCTGTTCACATTGTTCAGGTCTTCAGATGTTCTTATCTTGAAAATAATCAAGGCATTTATGAGCATGGTGCTTTTCCAGCCCATATGGGACCTACAGAGGGCATTTTGTCTAGTCTGACATGTATTATGAGGGAATAATGCATAGCAAATGATTCTATTTTCATATTTTGTTATGATTTCTGAGATAGAATCATACACAAGACTTGTCTTCTGCAGCATATACAAAAATGTCCCTTGAATGAAGGCATTTTACATGCACAGCTGCCTCCAAAACTGGAAAACACTCAGGTTCCCAACTTGCTGCATCGAGCTATAGTGCTTGTCCTTCGAGGTACTTGGGTAAATATGTTACCATGGTGTCACTGTCTGTTACTTTGTACTTATCCTTCAGATATTCTGGGAATTTGTGATCAATAAATAATGCCGTTGACATGAGTGGTGATGGGTGTGAAAAGGTTTTGGGTTTTGTTACCTCATGTATCCTGATCTTTCTGTCATCCTGTTGTTTTCTGTCTATGAGTTTGGTCATGTTGGACACCATGGAGATTATGAAGTCATCTTTGGATCCAGAGGCAGATGGTGTGACAACAGGTGTGATGGCAGGTGTGGGAGGCTGTGGGGTCTGGGATGATACCATCTTCATGAGATCTGCTATCTGTTGTTGTTGTCTCTCTAGAGACTTCCGCTGATCTTCCATGGCCTTCTGTTGAGCATCTATTGCTGCATTCCTCTCTGCCAGTTGTTGGTTGAGGATCCTCTCCCTTTCCTCCTGCTGGGACTTGTTGGTCTCTAGGGCAGTAACTGCATCTTGGATGGCCTTCTCATAGGCCCTTATCTTCTCAGCTGTCTGATTAGGTTGGGGGCCTTCATCGGTGTCCATGATGGAGGGTGTGGGGGAGGTGTCTCTGGAGGAGTGGCTGTCAAAGGCTGGAGCTGGGGTGGAGGATCTAGATGAGGGTGTGGGTCCACCCCCTGAGGCAGATCCTTCTTCCCCTGAGGTAGATAGCGTGAGTTGGGCGTCCTGTAGAGATCCCTGGGAAATGTTGGATCCCTGAGAACTGGTTGTCCCCTGAGTAGACAGGGTGGGAGGTGTGGGGTCTACTGAGTGTGGGTCTGTTGTATTGGAGGCTGGTTTGCCTCCTGTGGGCCTCCTAGATCTAGGTGGGAGGGAGACCTCTTCAACAGGCCCCTGACTACGTAAGGTCTTTGTGTGTTGTTCTGCCAGCTTGACTGATAAGACCTTGATGTGTGGGGTGGACCTCACTGACGTGTGGGAGACCTCGCTGATGTGTGGGAGACCTCACTGACGTGTGGGAGACCTCACTGACGTGTGGGAGACCTCACTGACGTGTGGGAGACCTCACTGACGTGTGGGAGACCTCACTGACGTGTGGGAGACCTCACTGATATGTGGGAGATCTCACTGATCGTGTGGGAGATCTCATTGGTGTGTGGGAGATCTCATTGGTGTGTGGGAGATCTCACTGATCGTGTGGGAGATCTCATCGATGTGTGGGAGATCTTACTGTTGTGTGAGAGATCTCATTGATGTGTGGGAGATCTCATTGATGTGTGTGGGATCTCACTGATGTGTGGGAGATCTCATTGATGTGCGGGAGATCTCACCGGTATGTGGGAGATCTCACTGGTGACCTTGGTGTGCATGGTGTCAAGGTCAAGGTCAGTGGGTGGGTGGAGTGGGTTTTACTGTGTGTATGATTGTTCTTAGTTGTGTTACCAGCTTTAATTTTTATGAGCCTGTGAGAGATGGGATCTTAGTAGGATGTTCTCCACCACTTTGTCATACTAGTGATTGGCATGATCAAGTTGTCATATGAGAAATATCATAAGACTAGTGGTATATAGTGTAAATACATCAGGCTCATATAAATAGTGTTATTTCCAGTTGTCACTGGTTTATTCAGCTTTAGGCAACATGTAAGAAATATCAATCATACAGTAGTTAGTATGTAGGTAATTTGTACATACAATAAACATACAGTAATTTATAAAGTACAATGTTCAGTTCCACTCCACCTGTGAGGTAACAATAATACAATGTCCAGCATAGTTCTAGGTGGGTTCCCACACCTAGCTCCTGGCCTGCTGCTTAGAGGAATAATGTAATAATGAATAACTTTACCCTCTGGTGGATGTCTTGGGGAAGATAGCCTCTGGCCACTAATGATGGAAACCCATGCCTGTCTAGCATAGTTTCACCATAGTGCAGTGGTATAGCAGGTAGCAGGAGATGACTGGAGATGTTACCTCTGGAGTGGTTCTTGGTGTTCTGTCCTTCTGGAGGTGCAGACAGGCTATTTGTAGCAAATCTTGGAAAAGCACCTCCAGACTGACTGGAGCCAGCAGCATCTGCCTAACTCTACAATTGTTTGAGGGGAGTCTTTCATGTGTCACAGAGGGACAAAGGACCCCCATGGGCGCCGCTGTGTCCCCCATTGTCTTGGTCGGTTCTGCAACTTCAGACCCTCATATCTCAGTCGTTTATGCGTTTATAACCGCCATTTTGCGCATGCGCGGAGTTGAATATGCCAAGTTTATAATGCCTGTTGGATAGGTGCGTAACTCCCGCCGGTTTGTCTGTAGGGAACTCAGAGCTCCTTTCAGTCTCCATGGCATAACTTCCTTAATAATGGGAGTTCCGCCTTGATCTTGGGCTCATTTTGACCGTCTAATTATGGGCTTTCCATAAATGCTTTGATATTTGACCTAGCTTGCTCAGGAGCGACGCTAGAGCGACCGGAAGGTTATGGCGTCGTGCTTATGTAACCCATTGTTCAGTTATTAGAGTGCTCAGACACTCATGACGGCGTCAGCGGTGCTCAGGCACCCGTGACGGCTGGTTGCATTCACTTACAAGTTATTAATTTGTGCATTGAACCATGAGGTCGCACACTGAGACCCTCATTTTTATTATATTGTGCAGTGAACCATTAGGTCGGAGCCTTTGATGTCAGAGAGAGTGTTTGTAACTGACCTGGCTGATGTGCAGTGGGGCATGAACGCTCTTATACAAAGTTTGAGCGCTCTTATAGCTCTTAGAACTAACCTATGTATTAATTTCATAGATATCCTTTGATTAATACAAAATATGTTACAATTTATGGAATAATAAAATGGTATATCATAACAGCAATAGAGATGCTGAGACCCAGCTGTTACATGTTGTCCATTGACCTTAAAGACGCTTATTACTCTGTACCAGTCAGAGATGAAGATCGAAAATTCCTTAGATTCCTTTGGAAAGATAACCTCTATGAATTCCAAGCTATGCCCAATGGGCTAGCTTGTGCCCCTCGCATATTCACTAAGATTCTTACCCCAGTGTTCTCCAATCTCAGGGAGATGGGACATGAGTGTTTCCAGTACATAGATGATTCCTTCGTACTGGGGGAGACAGAGGCACAATGCTGGGAGACGACCCACAAACTAGCACAAGAACTAGATAGGTTGGGGTTTGTAGTGCATACAGGAAAATCAGTTTTTGCGCCTACGCAGAATATAATTTTCTTAGGGTTCCACCTAGACTCCGTCACTATGACAGTCCGGCCCACTAAAGAGAAGGTCAAAAAATTCAACATGGCTATCTGGAACCTAGCCAATACTGATGACCCCTACATGATCAGGGACATAGCAGGGATTGTGGGCCTCATGACTTCTCTCTCGCCGGGGGTCCAATATGGCCCGGCACATATTAAGGGTCTAGAAAGAGAAAAGAACCTTGCTCTGGAAAGGCACAAGGGAAACTTCGACTCACCCATGGTTATTGGTGACGAAGGCTTAGAAGATATCAGTTGGTGGCTGGAACACCTCCCCACAGCTTCCAAGCGTATTCGAAATGAGGGGGCAGATTTTGAAATCATAACAGATGCCTCTGGTACAGGGTGGGGCGCCCACAGGGGCGCCACTTCCACCACAGGTATTTGGAAGGAGGAGGAGATAGACCTCCACAGTAACATTCATGAGCTAACAGCCATAAAATTAGGCCTCGATGCACTAGTCACAGAGAACGGGGTCAATGTGAAAATCAGAACTGACAACACTACATCACTGGCTTATGTCAGGAAAATGGGTGGGGTTAAGTCTGAACCATACAATAAGATAGCCAAAGAAATTTGGGAATGGTGTGAAGAACGGGACATTTGGCTAACAATAAACCACATCCCAGGGAAGGATAACGTCCTGGCTGACTACTTATCTAGACACTTCTTGCATGACCTAGAGTGGGAACTAAGTGAAAAGATTTTCAAAAAGGTTTGTAATGTCATTAGCAAGCCTGAAATAGATCTCTTCGCTTCTCGAGCAAACAAAAAGTTAGAAACTTTTGTCTCTTGGGGGCCTCAACCAGGCGCCTGGGAAATTGACGCTATGTCAATAACTTGGAGGAATAACTATATGTACATTTTTCCTCCTTTCAGCCTCTTGGGGCCCGTGATACAGCGGGTCCGGCTGAAGCAGGTGAGGGCTATCCTGATAACACCAGACTGGCCGGGACAGCCCTGGTACGGCGGACTACAGCGGTCCGGGTGGCGAATGCTCAGGTTCAGGAAGGCCAAGGGCAACCTCTGTCATCCGGGGAAGCCGGCCAACAAAGAGCGACTGTCGGCAACCCCGCTCTTGGCATTTTGTACATTCTAAAAGCAGAACTATCTCGCCAAGGATTCGACGGCCACGCCATCGAACTCATCACCCAAGCCCGTAGGCCCGCCACACGGAAGACGTACAACACATACCTTCGTAAGTGGTACGCCTTCTGTGCAGACACTGACACACAAATCCTCCAACCGTCGATCCAACGAGTGTGCAAGTTCCTGGCGAAATTAGCCAAAGACAAAAATGGCTACACCGCGCTAAACGCTGCTCGTTGTGTGCTCTCGGCCATTCTGGGCGACTTCCAAGGCCAATCAGTGGGCCAGCACCCCTATGTAAAGCTGAGATGAACCCACCGGCCCCTAGATACCAGGAGTTCTGGGATGTGAGGAGGGTTCTAGACCTCCTGCAGACCTGGGACAATGGCACCACCACACTCAGGGAGCTCTCCATGAAACTGGCCACTTTGCTCCTCTTAGTCACATCACAAAGAGGCCAGACCATCGTCAACCTTTCCATCCAAGGTCTGAAAATGGGAGACAAGGTGGTATTCAAGATGACAAGGCTCCTAAAGTCTAACAGGTTGGGGGACCCTCTCAACACGATAGTCCTGAGGAAGTTCGACCAGAACCCAAGGGTGTGCATTGTTAGGTGCCTAGAAGAGTACCTGAAACGCACCCAAAACAAAAGGAAGAGCGCGAAGAACCTCTTGGTCAGCTTCGTCTCGCCCCACCACGGTATCTCCCGCGATACACTCAGCCGTTGGGTCATGGTCGTGCTGAAAAAGGCTGGCATTGATGTCAACCAATAGAAGCTACACTCCACCCGAGGGGCCTCTGCCTCAGGCATCCTTAAAGTGGGAGGAAACCTCAACACCCTCATGAGGAGAGCGGGTTGGAGGCAGGGGGAGTCTTTCGCGAAGTACTACCACAAACCAATCGAGGACGTGGTAGGGGGAAATGCGCTCCTCGAACAGTGACTGTTTCTAGAGACTGCATATACCACTTCTTTCAAGCTACACCTTCTGTTAAATATAGATTGGATACTAAAAAGATTGTGTTTGGTTTTCTGTTGGGGGATTCAATTGCTCTGAAACTCTCGTAGGTTTCCGGAAACGCTTAAGGTTTCCGAGGGATAATTTTGAAATTATTCGAGACTTACCTGTAAGTTGAGGTATAATTAAGATTATACCGAGGGAACCTAGCGGTTCAGGGAATATACGCCCTACCCACCCTCCCTCAACTTACTCGTACACTCGTCAAGTAGACATTATTTATAATAATGAATATAATCAGGGGGATATGGCCTACACATCCCAGTATATATATTTTATCAGTTGTAGGCTTTCATCCCCCAAAAGGCTCTTAAGGACTGACTGCGCATGCGCGAATGCACCTCTCGTATATTCCCATATAATTTGACCCCTGAGGGACCCCCCACCCATATTTCAATAGCCTCCATGGTTATAAATATACAAATTTTCCATGTAAAAAGTTGAAATCTGTGGGGTGGAGGGGTGAAGGGATGGAGGAGTGGAGGGGTGGAGGGGTGGAGGGGTGGAGGGTTGGAGGGGTGGAGGGGTGGAGGGGTGGAGGGGTGGAGGGGTGGAGGGGTGGAGGGGTGGAGGGGTGGAGGGGTGGAGGGGTGGAGGGGTGGAAAAAGATAGGAAAAAGATGACCACTCCCTTAGATGTGTACATGGTTTATGAGTACCTAGCAAGAGAATAAAGCTTACCAAAGACCCTATCCGATATACTGTAAAGGCAATGTCAACCTGTGTAGGTGTTGCCTTGTTCATTGTAGGACGTACAGGAGCTCTGTCAGCAGGAGTAAGGTCCTTGTACAGCCGCCCCTCAGGAGTATCTGCAGTGTTAAAAAGTACAAGGCAAAACAGCTAATGAAATGTAAGAGTTAATGCCCTACTTCAGAATCAAAAACATCAAAATGACTTTGGGTGCCTTATTTGTAGGTTGCGGCTTATATACAAGGTGCTAATATGATTAAAATTATTCTCATTACTGCTATATGATCTTTAATAGGAATTTGAGCCCGATACCAATTTGTATGTAAGGACCAATAGGGGGAGGGCTTCTTAGATTTAGCAGGGGGGGCAATTTTGAAACAAAGAGCTACTTGATGGAGGGGCTCAAAACCAAATAAACCTTCGTAAATATGCTCAATTCAAGTACCAAAAATTTCTCCTATAAGCAGCGGCTAGGACCAGAACCCAAATCAAAATGAGACTAAAAGGATCAGCCAAAGGAAGGGGTACTACTTATAGGAATGTATTTGGCATTACAGAAGAGTACTAAGACTACTTTTTTCAAGCAATAGATGAGGCTTATAGTACCCTCAAAAGTCGAGGAGGCGGTGTATATGAGGGTGTGCCATATATGAGAGAATTTACGGTACTCATCACAATGTTGCACTCCTCTCATATATCCGGTTTATTCTTTCATTTTTTTTCTGGGGATGTGATTTTGCACTGTAAGAAAAACAGAGCACCACAATTCCTCTGCTTAGGAGATTCATGAATAGTTTTGCTATTTCTATGTTAAAAATAAAATTAAGTTAGAAGAATCTTCATCATATCTAATACTATTATACAGATAAGTTAATACAGCATTTGGTGTGATGTTTGATGTGTATATAAATGAGTTATCGCACCATTTGATGTAATGTTCCATGTGTATATAGATTAGTAAACATACCATTTGATGTAATGTTCAAGGTGTATGCAGAGTTCACCATGAGCCACACCAGAAGGCTGAACCAGAGACACACTGAGTGATGCCCGCTCCTACATGGCTCAAACATGGTGCTAAAGCAACAGAAATCCAACTGAAATCATTAAAGGGAAACCCAGCTTTCTGCTGGACACTTACAAATCATTCAATTTACTGTATTTATTTGGCCTCGTGTTTTATGCAACTTCAAACTGAAATAAGTCATAAATACAAATTTTAGAAACATTGAAGATGTGAAAAATAACTGCTGAATCTACAAGGTCCCCTCGCAAAACTGAACAGTGAACCACTGTAATCATATTGCAGTGAAGCCCCAGGATTCTCTGTGATTCTCTGTGAAAATGGGGACTGATCTCTGGCAAGATTGGGACAAGGATTTTGCCTCTATTTCAAGAACAAATCCTTTTTTCCAGTGTAACAAAGAACATACCTGCTAGCACAACCCATGTTTATTACGTCTTTTTTATGTAAAAGTCATGAGTTTTACATAGAGATCATGAAAAAATGATGTAAATTACATGGCATGTGCTAGGTGGGATGGACCTACCTTTTTCCAAAGTTCTTGATGCTATGCACACTCGCTCACTAGCTGCTCATTTTGTATGCTACCACAGCGACACATTGTTGACGCTATCAATAAAACAGCCATTAATTCTGTACATACCTGTATTGATTTTGGCCCATGCAAATTAATTAACACCTGCTTTATATACTGCCATTAGTGCTTACCTATCCCAACTTGGCATCTGTCAAAAACAGGTTTTTAGCATTGACCCTTTAACAGTCGCTGATGCATTATGCACCAATGAAGTGCAGACGAGACTGCTCACCAGCACCAATCACTAAATTTTCTATACATGGAAGGTTTTCGTGTTTTATTTAGAAGAGTGAAAGGTACAGATGATATTGCACAATGGCCCTCTGTTATGTCATGTTGTACAAACTTCAGCAGTGTTTCAAATATGCCAAAGTAGCAGATTTTGGCTCAATGCTGCAAAACACTAAATTCTCAACCTCCAACACCCAATCCCTGCTAGCACAACTCATCCAAATGATGTCAAACAAGATTTCACATAGAAAATGATATGTATAAATGGCACAAGCTGTGCTAACTTGGATATCATTTTGCTAGCTGAGTCCACTACAGGACTAGCTCGACATAGCTGACATAGGCATTTTACATAAGCTTAATGTACTAATGACTTTTGTATACCCTATTATCAACCGCCCACGGGTGTCCATGCTAATGCACAAATTACGAACTGCCAGAAGCTGAGTACTAATGGACCAGGTACTTTAGTTTACATAGGGATGACAGTGAAGTCTAGAAAAAAAACCTGAACCTTTCTAACACCTTGTAGGTGTCATCAAGTGTCACTACTCTCTCAGGGGCGACTTGGGGGCATATCCCCCACAAGGGAATTTAGGAATTATAGACAGTCTGCTTCTATGGTCATTCATGTGTCTCTGTCAATGCATTGCTCCCTATCTTGTTAACCATCCACTTATGATGTCAGTCTGGATCAGCATGCTCCATCTCCAGCAGTACCTTACCCATCATATTGACAGAGTGTAGCAATGCCACATCACCCACTGGTTACACAGATGGTACTTGTCACCTAAGACCGCTGATGCATTAATGCATCATGCCTATTGGTCGACATGATGCACCAATGAAGTGCTGGCAAGACTGCTTGCAAGCACTTGATTGGAGCATCATGCCTACCCTCCGGGAGTGTATGCTGCCATCAGCACATTGTATTTTATATGGGTCAGGTCGCCAGGAACCATTAACTTTTGGGCCAGATGGGCAAGAATGGCAAAATTAAGAATTACTCTTTAAAACTTTATTACATTTGTAAAGGCACATCTCCTCTACTCAGAAATCATCAAAATACTCTTGAACTCCTAGCGGTTCAGTTTTTGTCTTTGTGCAACAAATACCTTACTTTAAAATGTCTCATCTGAGTAGTTTTGATGATGTAATGTGAACCATGCATTGGTTTCCATGCCATGATATTTCTTGGTTGTATGACTTACTCAGATCTTCAGCTTTGAAGCCTATTTGGCTCACACAAGACGACTACAGGCAGCCTTCATTTATTGCAATGCCACTATGAATCATTTCTAAAGCAGTACCCTTTTATTATGTCATGCTCCTCCTGTCTTGTCATGTGAGAGTATTGTTGGTTTTGGCTAAAGACACAATTGATTCCTGTCACAACTGCTAAACATGAGATCTCATCAAATCTCTTGAGAGCAGAGGCTCCTTAGATATGATGCTCTCCAAGCAGTGATGTTGCCTTTAATGGTCTGATTCTAAAACGAAAAGCCAGTGCAGGGTTAATTAAAAACACTGATTATCTCAATCTGTGTTAATGTAAACTCAGTTCTTGTAAGAACCAAATATAACACACTTCGTGTTACAATAAGCAGTTTCTACAGTATGCTGTTCACTTAGAAATCTATCCCTACAGACTCTTACAAAAAAACCTCTGCAATCAGGTATTAAGATGTTCATGATGTTTCATCTGTGGTGTAGAGGCATGGAGACCAGTATTTGACTGGGCCTCTGTTGACAGTCTTGTGTCCTTACTGCAAAATTGATAGCTGAATATTGTGCAATTATACAGGAGTATCCTCCAACAGTGGGAGTAATGAAAGGAACTCTGATAGCTTGTGATCTTGCCAAAACAATGTCAGCTGTAGTATGTTAGAGATGGTTAAGGTGTGTCAGAGTTGATAAGTTAAACATAGTAGAATGATGTTCCACTTTAAATTCCTGGAGTCAGACAAATCATACTATCATATCAAAGGTGGCCACCCTAACTTATAGTCCGCACCACCATGAAATGTATATAGTAAATGCGGGCTATTGGTACTAGAAATTCTAGTTCATGTCATGACTGTCTAAATTGATATGTTATGCAAAGTATCTGTCTCCTAACATAGCCAGACACCAAGGAACCTTTATTTAGTGTACTAGTGGTATTGATCTCATGACTGTCCTACTCACTACCCACTGCCTTCATTGGCTTCTGATGCTGCAGAAGTATGTTCCTGTTATGGTTATTATGGACACCAGCATTTTTTGTGGGGTGTTTGGGAAGAGAAGATCCGTTTCTTTAAAATGGATGAGGTCTGTGAGGTTTGAGGGCGATGTGGCAGGGGCAGATTTTGATATATATTTGTGTTGATAAATCATAAGGTGCAGAGTGGGATAAACAGACTTTATTAGATACAAATTTACCAGTTTGTTTAAAACCATTAGTATATTATAGCTCCCATATATTCTTGCAGCTGTCATGAAGTCACTCACTTTTTAAATCACTTATGATAAAATTTGGCTACATCCCTCTCGCCAAATGTGATGATATGGATTTCTGTGAGCACCTGGATTTCCCAGTCCTTTCTTTAAACATGTGTTTATACATGAGTCCCAGGTATATTTATATGCAGCATTGTTAGGTGTTAATTCATTGTAAGTATATAGTGTATCGTAACGGGACTATAGCTAACTAGAGGATATTACTCACCCAAGATGCAGCCAATCAGGGGCCTCCATTTGGTCATGTGACCCATTGCCATGGTAACATGACCTAATTAGGGGATTAGCGACCACCTCTCAGCCAATCAGAGGCCAGCATTCTGGTAACCATGGTAACGTGACCTCATTAGGAGATTAGTAGTGGCCATTATGACCTAATTAGGGGATTAGTGGTCATTTGCATATTAGGCCATGCCCCCTTGATCACGTGGTGTAGTCACATGACCCCTTGTCTCAACCAATTAGAGGATGGCATTCTGGTTACCATAGTAATATGACCTAATTAGGGGATTAGCGCAGTCACATGACCTCTTGTTTGTAAACAACACATGGTGTCAACACATGGTGTAGTCCTGTGACCTCTTGTTTGTAAACAAAGGTGTGGAGTTAATTATGCCAGTATATTTGTTACTCCTGAATTCTTTGTCATTGATTAGTCATTTATGAACATTTTGTTTTAACAACGGCGCTTTAAAGAACAGCACATTTGTTGCATTGATTATTTCCCATGCATAAAACGGTTCGCAAGTACACATATACTCCTTTAACAATATATGAGTAGGTAAGGTAGTACCTTGAACGTTAGAGGTTCCAGCCAGAAGAGTTATGTCCATGGGCGATGGGGGTGGTGGTAATAACGTGCCATCTTGTACAGCACTAGTAGCAGCAGCAGTAGCCAAGATATCCACCTCCATATAATAAAATTATATCTCATTTGCATAATTAACCCTGCCCCTTTGTTTACAAACAAGAGGTCACTTGACTACACCAAGTGTTTACACCATGTGTTGTTTACAAACAAGAGGTCACATGGCCGTGCTAATCCCCTAACTAGGTCATGGTACCATGGTGACCAGAATGCCATCCTCTAATTGGTTGAGACAAGGGGTCACGTGACTACACCACATGATCAAGGGGGCAAGGCCCATTATGCAAATGAACACTAATCCCCTAATTATGTCATAATGGCCATTACTAATACCCTTATTAGGTCATGTTACCATGGCAATTGGTCATGTGACCAAATGGAGGCCTCTGATTGGCTGCATCTAGGGGGCACGGTTTTAGGATGGTTTCGGTACGAGTTGGTCAGTTCCTGAGTGGGGCGGACACTCGGGTCTAAGGTGGGCTATGTCGGGCGAGTGGTGGCAGCACTGCTGCCCGGACTTCTTGGCCTGGACTCAAGAGGTCGCCACCCAATCCCTGTGGCCTTGTATATAAGGCCAGGGGGTCGTTGCACAAACAGCGTGCCTTCGTTCTGCTTTTCTCTCTCGTTAGTACGACATTCACAAAGAGACTTATTTCTGACCGTTGCACAATATGTTCTGCCTTTTCACAACGAGAGTCGTTGTGACAGCGAGACAAAAAAAACAGGACTCGCTGTGCTTTCCTCGCTGCTGCAGCGAGACTCTAGCACAGCGAGAAAAAACGACAGGGCACCCGCGTATTTTGACCCAGTTAGGCAGAACGTCACTTCCGGTGCCCGCGCTGATGTCAACAAGAGGCCGGCTTCGATCAACGAAACAGAGGGATATATCATGTCTCACTACGCTTCAGAAGTAAGTTTTCTTTTAAAATAGTGTTCTATAAGGTAGATGTTGTTCAGAAGAAGACAATGACATGCTGTTCTTAGACTGTTATTCCTTTTCCGTCGTTCTGTTAGCTTTCTTTCTCTGCCGGGTCGGGCGATAATAGGGTAATTTGGTTCGCTCTAACGTCTTTTGAGCGTGTCTCTCTCTCTGTCTTGTTATTTCTTTTCATTTTCTTTTTTTTTCTCCCTCTCTTCGAATTTTACGGCAAAGAAGAGAAAAAATCGAGTTATTCAGACATTCTTAGATTCATTTTTTCATAATTAACAGTACCTGAAAAAAAGTCCCCCTCTCCTCCCCCCTAATTTTCTTTTTTCCTGAAAATAAATATTCTTTATCTTCTTTTTTCAGTAGGACCGTTGTTATGCTTTGTCTTCAAGCGACGAAGACGATGAGGAAGAGGAGCACGATCTTGCGACCCAAGCGGGCAGCAGGTCGTTCGAGTTACCAGAAATTTTGAAAACTAACACCCTAACAGAAGGATCAGACGAGGAGGAAGAAGGACTAGAGCAAGGAGAGGAAGAAGAGGAATACATTTTAGAGGATTCTAGTGAACTCTCAGAGGAAGATAGCCCTGTTCGAAAGGGTAAGGTGAAAAAGGCTAAGGCAAAACAACCGAAGGCGGGTCCCTCCAGCAGGCCTGAAACGAACTTAACTTCCCGGGGGACAGAGAGGGCCAGAGACGTATACTGGACTGAAGCTGAGCATAGAGCGCTCTTCTTTGCCCTCCTCAATCAGAAGCCGTATATCAAGGCTAGGGGGAAGAATGGAGCACAGCTGAGGAGAGAAGGTTGGGACACAGTTCTAGGTTTTTTTATTAAGTTTGACATTATGACAGAAAAAAATCTTTATCTTTTCTCTTATCCTCAAAGTTAAACAGAACTATGTGCCTTCTGTGTGTTTTTCATGAAGAGAGCTGTTCTTTTTCTCAGATATTCTATGTCTCCTTTGATCTCTTGCAGCCACAGTGAACAGCATCAAGAATGCGAACCGGGAGTTAGACAAAATGCAGCATCACGTGAATGATTATTTCTCTAAGCTTAAGGCAAAGGTGAGCGAACAAAAAATATATTATACTCTTGATAGTGATTTGCTACACCTTTCAAAATATAAGTTAGTGTAACTTAAATTCTGTATCTTTCTGACCTCCTTCCCCTTTAATTTTCATTTTCTTGTCCTCATTATTTTCTCATGCTTTTCAGAACGAGGAATATCTATACCTGATAGAGAAAGGAAAACCATGTGAAGGATGCTCCTTGACCGACATGATGTTGTTGAAGTATAAGGGAGTCGAGAGAATTGCCGGTAAGACAGAAAGAAATTTCTTTTAAGAATGAAACTAGGCCCTATCTTTAACTTATTGTGAGCGTCCTGAATTTTACTTTTATTGAATATTGTGTTTTCAGCACAGGCATTTTTTTTCCTTTGAATAAATAAATGTTTTCAAGAAACATGCATAAATTTTAGGATGGGTCTACGCTTTCCCAAAATTCATAGTAAAACACAGCAGACCTAATATTGTTTGTTCTTTTGACCTATTTTCTTCTTCTTTCTCTCTTCGATAGCGATTCCTCACGTTGTTCTATTCTTGACTATGTGTATTTTCTTGGACCACAATTTCCCTTGAACAATAGATTTTTTTTTTTTTCAGGGCAAGGAGGGGAAATAGTCTACTACACGGATCCCGTGGAAGAGGAAAAGAAACGAAGGCAACAGGCCAAGAAGTCCCCTGCTGTGCAGTCTAGAGTTAAAGCTAAAGGTGCTGCTCCGTCTCCCCTTAAAGTTTTGGTTGTGCCTTCAGAGAAGGAGCTGTTGGCACAGTTTCAGTGTCCCATGCCTAAAAAAGGGAAAGGACCTGTGTCTCCGGCAGTCAAGGTGCCTTTCAGGAAACCGGGTAAGGCTGCAGCAGCAGCAGGTGGGGCCAAGGTCACTGGCACACCGAAAGCGACAAAGGCCAAAGTTGCTGCAAATACAAAGGAAGCGAAGGCTAAACCTGCTCCTTCTCCCTCTGGAAGAGGTACCGCTAAGGCTCCTTTCAAGAAACCAGGTGTTCGGGCAGTCAGGAACGCTGCTGCCTTTGACGTTGATTTGACAGGAGACGACAGATCTGATGACATGCAAGTAGACGTTGTGTCAACAGACACCGACATAGTGGACTTGACCGGTATTCAACAGGAAGTCCCCCTCACTTCTACTCCAAAGTCGGAAGTCAAAAAGGAAGTACGGCGTAGTCCACGGATTCTTGAGAAGAAAAACTCTGGGGGCAGAGGAAAGAAATTAGACTTTGAATCAAAAACCACAGATGCCTCGAGTAAAGAAGAAGAAATAGCAAATCAGGTTAAGAACCAGGAAATCAGATTAGCCAATATCGAGTCTTTTATGACCACTATGGAAGTACACAGACGGGACAACGTGGATAACATGATGTCCTTCCTGAGTCGATGCACAGATGTGCATGAGAGGCTAGGAACAGTGCTTGAGAGGATAGTGTCAGACAGGGAGTCCATCGTGAAAACGCAGGAAACTACCAGCCGTCACTTGCAGTCTATCATTGACACTCAGGCAACTTGCAGCCATAATGTGGCTCAACTTATAAACGGTAAGGCTTTATTTGGGTGGACATGTCATAAATCGAGAAAAAAAATATGTGTAGCAGTAAGTGTCTAGGTGTCTGGCATTTCCTTTTTTTATTTCATTTTCACTCTCATCTGAAGTTTTTCTTGACCAACAAAAATACTTATATTTATTTGTTTGCACAACGAGACAGATCGTCACAGCATGACTTATACAGTTGGCATAAGTTTTTTTATTCGTTTCAACTTTTTATATCCTACAGTTTCCGGTAAGGTCATTCACATGACCGACGGGCTCCAAAGGAGGCCTGTCATGATGATGTGTGAAACCACGCAGACCCCGCCTGTTCCTGAGTTTCCTACTTTTCCACTTGTTGTTAAACCTTCGTCTTCAGGTGCCTTGAAAGGTAAGTATTTTTTTTTTTTTTCATAGTCTAAATGTATCTTGTCCTATCCAATAAGTCTCTTTGTGAATCTCGTACTGACGAGAGAAAAAAGCAGAACGAAGGCACGCTCTTTGTGCAACGACCTCCAGGCCTATCTGTGCTTCTTCATATAGTTAGTCCAAAAAGATTGGGAAGTTGTAAGTTATTGGAAAAACAGAAAAAAAGAATACACCGTAAAGACAGAGAAACTGAGCTGTAAGGTAAATCTGGCTGGTATCATAAAGAAGAAGGGGCGAAGGTCTCTTATTTTCTCTACGGGACATAAGGGAAGATTTTTCTTCTCACCTGTGTATAGTTATGTATCACTCTTGTTCTGAAGAAAGCACTAAAAAAGTTTTTGCCTTGTTTTTCACAGTTTTGACGCTCGATCCCTCTGCAGACCAGTCAACAGTGGCCCAAAACCTCCTTCATGTCAATGGCAATGGAGAACTAGTCACAGGTCCCACCGTAAACCAAGCTTCCCCTCTAACTTTGGTTTTAGCGGGGGAACCTGCAGCCCAAGCACAGGAAGAGCAGCAGGGAGGATCGTATGCTGGTTGTGTGGTTAAAAGCGAGCCTCTAGAGCACGATCAAGGAGACGCGGGAAACAACGTGAACAGAGAGGTTGTTTACCAAGAGGTTCTTTATGAAGAGGAGGGAGAGGAAGGGACTCAACTTCCTTCTCCGCCAGGTGATGACCCTCAAAATCAGGTCACTCAGCCATTGAATGTACTGCATAACGAGCTTATTGAGCAAGGCAATCAGGGGCATACTGACCTCTCAGAGCCTGGAAAAGACTCCCATAGTGACGCGGGTGATGCAGGTTCTAACATAGAAGCACAGGGAGGAAGTGATCTTATGAAAGAGGGAAGCACTGACATGCAGGCTCATAACGAAGGACTAGAACAGGGAGGGAATGATGTCCTTGAGGATGGGGGTCAAGATGGCCAAACTCTCAGAGGAACTGACTTACAGAAAGAGGCGGCAGAAGGAGATAAAACTGAAGGTGTAAGCTGTGAGGCAGGAGAGGACAGCGAAGTAGTACCATGTCCAAAACTTAAAGAAGATGGAGGTGAAGAGACAGTGAAAGAGGTAGCACAAGACACCCGAAAAGAGGCTGGAAAAGAACAGCCACATTTGCAGCAAGGCGCTATTCAGACTAAAGAAGACCTCAAGGTTTCTCTCATAAACGTAGACGATGAAGTTCCAGAAGGAAGACTTGGTTTATGTGTGGTTCTTTCTACATGTGCCAGAACACACCCTCCTCCGCGTAAAATCAAGAGGGTCCACATAGATATATCTTGGAAGCGCACACTCACCGGACTGTCAGACAGTGCTCTGATAAGGCATCTGATTTCACCCAAAAGATGAAGCAAAAGGTAGGAGAGAAGTGAAATTTTTCTTTTTCAACATAACAATAAAGTTAGTGAAGAGAAATAAGCAAAATAACAAAATTTTTATCCTAATCTATTTACTTACAGTACAATACACTAAGAAGGGAGATCAAAAAGACAGGAAGCGGACCACCTGCAAAGAAGTTGCTTTTGTCCAAGACCCAGCAGAAAGCTTTAGAATATCTGAAACCAGAGGCAGTTCGAGGTGAGGATGGACTACCGTAGTCACTGTACCCTACCTTATTCAACCTCTTATTGAGTTTAGAATAAAAGACATCTAATGTTTTTTTCAAACACAGCGAGAAAAAAAAAAATATTACGTACTTTTGAGACTCAGGAAACATCTGTATGTTTTCAGGTATTCCAGGAGTTACTCCCATGGAGCTGGACCCTACCAAACCAAAGACACAGTCAGGCATAACAGAAAACCATCTGTGGAGACCAGGTACTGCCGACTTCTCCAAGGCTAAGACCAAAATGAAGACCACTAAAGTACCAACAAAAGATAAAGACAAAGAGAGAAGGAAGGAAGAAAGAAAGAAGAAAGAGGAGAGAAGGAGGAAACATGAGGCAAAGATGAAGGAGGAGAGAAAGAGGGAGAAAGAAGAAGCAGTATTAAGGAAGAAAATGGAGGATTTATCCAAACAGAAAGGAGCAGCGAGGAAGAAAGACGAGTCTAAGACTGCTCTACCCAAAGTTAGACCTAAACAAGGGCAGAAAGTTGTGGTTTGCACCAGAAGCGAATACCTGCAGCTGTGTGAGGATAAGAAAAGGAGGAAGGCAGAGAGGGAAGCCATAAGAGCTCAGAGAAGGCAAGCCAAAAATCAGTTATGAAGTATGGATTAAATGTGACAAAGATATATATGATAAAGATAAATGGACAATCTTATACAAGTTTGAAAAAAATACAGTTTATTTACAGGTTATTATGTATATGTACATAAATAAAACTTTTTTTCTTTCACGGCGCGTGTTCAAGTTTTCTTTCACAAAAGGAACAGGAAAAAATGTCAGAGAAAAATATTTCATGTGAGGCCTGTCCGCCAGGTACGTCTTTATGTACATTAAGGTAAATATCTCAGACAAGCTGAAACTCTCTCGTTGTGACATACATGTGTACCACATCCTAATTATAAGGTATCACAGACAAAGAGCCAAAGTACTTTCGTTGTAACTTGAAGCATGCAAGGTGCCACACTTTTCAGAAGTATTTGTTGCAGTACTCGTCCCGGAAGCACTTGATACGCTCCTTTTCCTGTTCTCGGGAAAGCTGTCTTGGTTGGGGAAGGGGAAGACGGACTGGTGTCCAGGGATCAGCAGGGTCATCTACAATCCTTATGCCATGATCCATGGCCACGTTGTGAAGGCAGGCGCAACTGGTTATGATGTCTGAAGACCTCTTTGGCTCGTGCCTCATGTAACCTGCGGAGGAGTCCAAGATCCTGAAAGACAAAAAAAACAGAAAAAAAGGAGCTTTAGACAGGGACAAAGGATGACACAGAAAAAAATATTGGAAGGTAATATGTTAAAGCGCAGATTATTAGTTCCTTTCTTTTTCTCATGAGTGGGAAAGAGTTACACTCACCTCCAACGCTGCTTCAGGATACCGATGCACTGCTCGACTCGAACCCGGATCTTCTTATGCCACTTGTTGAATGCGGTCTTCTTGGGTGAAGTCTCGTCCTTATAGGGCGTGAAGAGGTGCCGACGCAACCCATATCTGCCAAAAGTAGAAGATAACCGCATGTTATAGTGTTTTGCATGCTGTGAAAGAAAAGTAGAGACAAAGACTAAGAAAGGAAGCTCACCCCGAGTCTCCTAGGAGAACAAAATCCCCCCAAATCTCCTGGTCGAGCTCAACTCCAACGGGGCTCGCCGCGAGACAGTAGGCATCATGCACCGATCCTGGGAAGCGAGGGTCTATGAACAATATCCGTTTGTCATAGTCACAGACAATCTGCACCAAGAAAGAAATAAAAATCAGGAAAAGGGAAATAAATTCCATCTAACCATATTCTGTTACAGATGATATGTTTCATAATAATTCTAGAGGTGCAGGACAAAAAAAGAGGAAGATGAACCTTATTTTATTAAGGAAACAAAAATCAAGAGGACTCCACAGAAGGTAAGAAAAAGGTGAAAAACTCACAGTGGTGTTGATGGAGTGATACTGATTTCTGTTGACGTATGCGCTCTTGTTTCTGGAGGGGCACTTGATTGGGATGTGGGTGCCATCCACGTATCCAAATACAAACGGTGTCTCTTGTTCGACCTCTCTTTGGTTCCTCTTGACTTTGTGGCGGTATAACTTCAAGGCCGCAAGCAGTTTCGATTCAAAAGAGTGGGGCCACTTCACATACTTGTGCCGGTTCTTGACGAAGTATTGAGCGACATCTTTCACTGAATTACACACTACGGACTTGGATACCTTCTGGGAGTCCCCAGTCAGCACGAAGAAACTCCCAGTGGCAAAATACCGTAACACTAAACAGAACTGAAAGAAAAAAAAGGAAATCAATGTCAGAGTATTAGGAAAAGGGGAGAAATAAATAAATAAATTAAGAAAATTTCTTTCTTCCTGATGAAAGGTCGTCTAGTCATGGGTGTGGACTACAAAATTCTACTGGTGACATGCTCATTTCTTGAAACAGACATGTGACATGGGATTTACTGACATGACTAAAAAAATTATTGACATAAAATTATTAAAATTGACATGTTGGGCCATGACAGAGGTGACATGTGACATCAAGTGATATGTGACATTACCATTTCATCGAGTCGACATGTCAGAAGGGGGACCCCCCCATCCAGACCACAATGAAAAAAAAGAAGGTATTTCAGCTTACCCTGTCTATGCAGGAGAGGCCTCCCCCACGTTTGCTCCCCTTGAACTTGCTGTGTAGCCTGTAGTCCTGGCACAGCTCCTTCACTACCTCCTTGCTGAGCCTGTACCTTGCTGTAAACTCTTCATCAGAGAATAAAGTGAAGGGAGTATCTCTTTTCTTGCACTTTCGCTTTCTTCTTCCCAGACTGTCTCTTGGGACATCCATTTTGACACAGTGTAGTTGTCACACTTTAAATTTCCCTCCAAAATGTTACTCTGGTTCCATTCCAAATCACAGAACGACTGTCCCCATAGGGACCAATGTTAAAAACCAAAAAGGCGGTGACTCCAGAGTAACTGCCTTTTTTTTCTCGCTGTGCACCCAAAAATTTTAGCACAGCGACTTTCCCACAGAGAGGAAAAGATTGTGCAACACTTTTTTTCTCGCTCTGCAAAAACGGACCAAATGGCAGAGCGAGAAAACATTTGTGCAACACTTAGACACTAGCAGAACGAGGAAACCGGTTTTCACGCTGATTGTGCAACGGCCCCCTGGTCAGTGACTGGCGGAAAGAGGAACCCTCTCGGGTTCCGTATGTATAGTGAGTGCCTTCCCTCCTCTGGCTCCGAGAACTTACATAGGTAGCTCATTGTCTGATAGTATGCATACTCTGATATGGATACCTTTGATACGGGTACCTTTGCATTCGAAAACCTTTAGTCTGATTGTACGTAGGATCCTGAATAAAACTTGTTGCCTCTTCTGTACTGGAGATTGTCGTTTGGTAGTCCTTTCCGGATTAGACACAGAAACTCGAACTCGGAATACATGACCATTATAGTCAGAATGGTCCAGCCTTCAGTGCCAAAGCATAAAGAATACATGATAAATGAGCATGTGTCTCATATACGTGACCATATACAGATTCAAATATATACAAAACTACATCTTATTTTACACCCAAGAATAGAAGGGTTCAGACTACATATTATACTCAACTTTCTTATTTCTCTTTTATTCACTGTCAGACTCCTTCCCCCTTTCCATTTTTGCCACATACCTGTCGCCATTCCTTCTTCCCATCTTCTCTCCATATCAGTCAAACCTGTGCTATCCACATACACATACGGATCTAAATACATAAGTTCTATGTGTGCCTTGACATAGAGGCACAGTACCAGAAGTATCAGTGTCTTTTTATGCTTGACTCATCATTGCTCATTTTAGTTGTCAGCCACTTTATCCAGCACTCTATGAGAATGTTCCTGAATGTTAGCTTAGCCAATCTTCTTGTACCAAATACCCTTCTTACCCATTACCATGCCTGTCTTCCACAGCTTTTCCCCTTTCTGGACCCTGCCTTTCATTCTTTCCACATTGACGGTTCCTTGTGAACTACTATGTCATTAGATCTATATAATGAGTATATATTGCACAGCTGCACTGGAGTATACATGATGCCGTCTACAAGATTATTGAGAGCAACCTTTGTTCACCTATCATGTCTATGGATTATGGAGAAACAAAATCAAATATGGACTTGAGTCTTGACTCTTAACTCTCTACGACACAGTGAATAACATTAAGTGCTATTCTAAGAAGTACTGACTGGGCACAGGGGTAAGAATCCCAAAATAAAGGAATAGCTGTGGAGTCACTCTTCTTCACAACAGTGTTTATACCATCTTTCCCTATCCCCATATGGGCTAACAAAAGAGCACAGGGTGCAGTTGACCCCGTACAGTATTCAAGAGTTGTTCCCATGAATGTATGATTTATGCTTGCCTATTAGAAGCATTGTGTGCCCCCCCCCCCAGGACAACGATAGAGAAGGGAAGAATTGCCTTACAGTGCACTTAACGCATGGGTAGCCCTAAGAGCCCTCAAGGAAACTCAGCAAATGTCCTTCACCCCCTCTATATATGTATGTGTCATACTAGTGATTGGCATGATCAAGTTGTCATATGAGAAATATCATAAGACTAGTGGTATATAGTGTAATTATCTCAAGGCTCTTATAAATAGTGTTATTTCCAGTTGTCACTGGTTTATTCAGCTTTAGGCAACATGTAAGAAATATCAATCATACAGTAGTTAGTATGTAGGTAGTTTGCACATACAGTAAACATACAGTAATTTATAAAGTATAATGTTCAGTTCCACTCCACCTGTGAGGTATTAATAATACAGTGTCCAGCATACTTCTAGGTGGGTTCCCACACCTAGCTCCTGACCTGCTGCTTAGAGGAATAATGTAATAATGGATAACTTTACCCTCTGGTGGAAGTCTTGAAGAAGATAGCCTCTGGCCACTAATGGTAAGAAACCAATGCCTGTCTAGCATAGTTTCACCATAGTGCAGTGGTATAGCAGGTAGCAGGAGATGACTGGAGATGTTACCTCTAGAGCGGTTCTTGGTGATGTGTCTTCCTGGAGGTGCAGACAGGCTATTTGTAGCAAATCTTGGAAAAGCACCTCCAGACTGACTGGAGCCAGCAGCATCTGCCTAACTCTACAATTGTTTGAGGGGACCCTTTCAAGTGTCACAGGGGGACAAAGGACCCCCATGGACGCCGCTATGGCCCCCATTGTCTTGGTCGGTTCTGCATCTTCAGACCCTCATATCTCGGCCGTTTATGCGTTTATAACCGCCATTTTGGGCATGCGCGGAGTTGAATATGCCAAGTTTATAATGCCCGCTGGATAGGCGCGTAATTCGCGCTGGTTTGTCTGTGGTGCACTCGGAGCTCCTTTCAGTCTCCATGGCATAACTTCCTTAATAATGGGAGTTCCGCCTTGATCTTGGGCTCATTTTGACCGTCTAATTATGGGCTTTCCATAAATGCTTTGATATTTGACCTAGGTCGCTCAGGAGCGACGCTAGAGCGACCGGAAGGTTATGGCGTCGTGCTTATGTAACCCATTGTTCAGTCCTTAGAGTGCTCAGACACTCATGACGGCGTCAGCGGTGCTCAGGCACCCGTGACGGCCGGTTGCATTCACTTACAAGTTATTAATTTGTGCATTGAACCATGAGGTCGCACACTGAGACCCTCATTTTTATTATATTGTGCAGTGAACCATTAGGTCGGAGCCTTTGATGTCATAGACTCTGTCTAACTGACTGTGGCTGGTGTGCAGTGGGGCATGAACGCTCTTATACAAAGTTTGAGCGCTCTTATAGCTCTTAGAACCAACCTATGTATTAATTTCATAGATATTTCTTTGATTAATACAAAATATGTTAGAATTTATGGAACAATAAAATGGTATATCATAGAATACTCCCTCTCCCCCGAAGGAATGCGAAACTCCGTCATTTCGCCGAGGGAATGTACAATTTATACAATTTTTACCTTATTTTGGAGTTATATACTGTTTTGTAAGAGGATTTGAAGTAATGGGGAGTGCTTCAAATGCAATTTTTGTGGTAGAGCTTTGTCAGTATAAACAATTTTCTCCTGGGTATAAGTACATTTCCGAGTTTCTATATCTTACCATACCATAGCTTATTTGCTTATGTAACATCAATTTTGGGTACAATTTTCCATTTTTATGTACAACATACAATTTGGCAAATAGTGTGCAATTTTGGCATTTAATGTTCAATTTAGCGTGCAAATTGAACATAAATGACAATTTTAGTGTGCAAATTTACAATTTCGCGTGTAATTGCGTTCAATTGACAATTTCAGTATGCAAATATATAATTTTTGCGTACATTTGGAAATTTGAGTGTGCAAATATATAATTTTCGCGTATATTTGGCAATTTTAGTGTGCAAATATATAATTTTTGCGTACATTTGGCAATTTGAGTGTGCAAATATATAATTTTCGCGTATATTTGGCAATTTTAGTGTGCAAATATATAATTTCGCGTGCATTTGGCAATTTTAGTATGCCAATGTATAATTTTGCGTTCAATTGATAGTTTCTGTATGTACAAATATAATTTTGCGTACAGCTTGGATACACATAGAAATGTTGATTTTCTAAAAATCTGACTTCAGTGTATGAATTGGGTACAGACATACAGTATAATGTGCAACATATAATTCAAATGTAAATTGGATACAACTTACAATCTAGTGTGCAAACATACAATTTTAGTGTGCAAATTGGGTACGAGCGTACAATCTGGTGTGCAAACATACAATTTTAGTGTGCAAATTGGGTACAAGCGTACAATCTGGTGTGCAAACATACAATTTTAGTGTGCAAATTGGGTACAAACGTACAATCTAGATTACACTATTCAATTTGAGACAAATTTTTCCGAGGGCCGGAAAAACAAAGTACTTCATGTACAATGGGCTTGTTTGTCTCTGAGTTACTCATTGATTTTGCTATATGGGTGTATTAATTGGCAATTTCGGCAGTGGGCCGCTGCTTAATTGACTTTTCCCCTAGCCTCTTGAGTATGTGTCCCTGAAAGAGATTTATTTGGTGAGTATCTTAAGTAAACATGTTTTATGTCAACAATTTTCTCAACAATTTTTTTTTTTTTTTCATTCATTTTTCCAACAATTTTCTTGGATACCTAAAGTGTGTTACTTTAAGTAAACCTTGGCATAGTATACAAGTGCTAGTGGGTACAAAAACTGTCTTAGTTATCTACCTGCATTCATGTATATTAATGTTAGATTTGTACAATTTTACAATTTGTAATTTGCAATTTCGCAATTTTGCGCGTATATGCGCGCATTAATCATTGATTTTGTGAGAATACCATAGATTTTCATATTATACATCAACAAGTGGCTGTGTATATAATTTTTTTTTTTCTAATACTTTGATAATTTCATTGACAGTGGAGGTGTGTCAGGAGTGAGATGTGAGTCTCCTCCCTGGTGTGCTCATGCAGTGGTGGCACTTGAGGTGTTAGGTGCCAGATTTTGGCATGTGTCTGTGGCAGTGCCTAGCTTGGTGTCAGTGGACAGTTCAGGGTGGGGGGGGGTGTGTGTGTGTCCATTTAAGGAGTGTGTGGCTGGTATTGGAGCATCAGTTCCTCTCTGGAAGTCACTGCTGTAGTACCATGGCCCACCTACAAGCTCTCTTTGCTCTGCCTGTCCCCCAGGTGATGGAGGTGGGGAGTCCAGCTAGGGCCCTGGTTGAGTCTAACCAGACCATCCATTATGGGTACATAGTGAGTAATTTCAAAGAGATCATTGAGCATGGTGATGTGATGGTCTGTAATTACTCCTGCCATTATTTCCTGGGCTCAGCCTTGCGTCGGGGGGCCACTGTGGCCCTTCTGACTAGGGCCTTGGGCAGTATGGGTTTCTGGCCCATGGATTATAACCTAGGGCCGCGGGAGCGAGTGCTATGGGATTATTTGTTGGCGGCATCCCTCCTCGATCTTGCGGCATCCGGGAATCCATCCACGGCTGCCGAGTATGGACTGGGGATGCTGGAGGCCCGGCTCGCTGAGTGGGAGCAGGATCACGGCCATATGTATGGCTCGGACTCGGCCCCGGACTCTCCCATTGATGTTGAACCCGAGGATCTGTGGTAGGATCCCGACTGACTGAAACCTAGGGTGTAAAAAACCCGCCATCCCAAAGGCCCTTTTCAGGGCCGGCAAATTGTCCGAACAGTTCTGAATACTGTCTCTGATGTGTCGTCTCCTGGTGGTGGACTGGGGGCAGCCTAGGCTGTGGGCAGTCTAGGCTGTTTCCACAGTCACCGGGGAGGGCTGGTGGTTTAGAAAATTAGCAATAGTCTGCATGTTTGACCTTGCGGTCTCCTCCTGTTGTTCGTCAATAATTATATCTGTTGTATTTTCCAGTGCTGTCATGGTCACCGGGCTGGTGCCACAATCATTCTGGAGAAGCATGGAGTAGTACAGTCCTTTGTTTTTAAGGGCTGGTATAGTACTGAACCTAGTGCGCCAAGGTAGGTGTATCACCTGAGGGAGGTGATAAGCAAATTCTCCTCTCTGTGTTGTTATAACTGCTGGTCCATTCCAGGTAAATATAGCCTTAGGTAGTGGGAAGGTTTTAACCACTATATCCTTATAGGTAGGGGCAGCTGCTGATTTAATCTCATCAAATTCATGTGGTATTGGCCTCAAGGGTAGCGCGAAGTTTGAGTCTCCACAATATATTTTAAAATATATTGTGGGGTTTGTGCGCTTGGCCACATTTTTCTTGCCACAGTGTGTCTGTGCAAATTTCTTAAGGTACTTCATTATTCTGTAGGCTGAGTAGATGGTCAGGGTGAATAATATAGCAATTATCAGGGTGTGGGTTTCCTGAATTGTGAGGAAGGGGGTGTGGGTTTCCTCTGTAGGGGTTAATTTGGTAGGATTCTTATCTGGGAGCAATTTGTGTAGGGGCAGCTCGGTGACTAGTCTGAATGCTTTGGCTGTAGGCAGGTAGGCTACAGTCCCTCCTAGTCTGTATAATTTGAGTAGTATGTATACTATAAAAATGTGAGCTGATATCCCTAGGATGAGTGCTAAGCTTTGGAAGATTGGATGCTCTGTAACTCGACGTAGGTATGATTCCTCGTAGCGCGTTTCCATTTCCTTATTAAGGTTGGAGGCATCTTTTAATACTGTTTTGGCAAAGGGCTCTAAATTTAGTTGAGTAATATCATCCATGATTGGATTTTCCTGTAGTTTTTCTAAGGTTCTAGAAAGGTTTACTACTGGGAAATTTGGAAGATTCTCTCTTTCATCTGGTTTGGTTTCAGAAATTTTGTTAAGTGCTGCCATGAATGGTAAATTAATTGTCTTGAGAATGTAATGAAATGATAAGGTTGAGTTACAGGGCAACCTTGTGTTTGGAAGAGAAAATTCTCCTACACTGATCGTGCACCCACAGGGTACACCTATGATTGAGTAGGACTGGGCCTTCCGAGTTTCAGACGTTTTACCATGGCAGTTGATAAAGTAATGGGGTTCATTAGTAGTGACCAGATACTCATCTTCAGAAATGGAAATAGCATGGGTGGTAGGTGCTTGCAGTGGTGAAACTGTAAACTTGCAATGTTCCTTAATCTGTTGAGCCTGGTTAGTAAAAATGGCTACAGGGCATGTAGGCCTGTGTTTATAGATTCTACCATTTACATTTCTGCATACCTTTACTGTAGTACCTTCACATGCCTGCATATCTGCTGAGTCCAATTCGATAAATAATGATTCATCGTAAGATACTGCTAGAAACTCAGTTGTGGTTTGTAGTTTGGTGACTCCTCTGGTGGGGGTCTCCTGTGTGTCTATAGGCATGGGTGATGTAATCATTTGGTACAGTTTGAAGGTTGAGGTGGTAGATTGAATTATAATGTCCAGATGAATATATATATGGTGAGCTGAGTAAGTGTATGAGGTCAGCTTCTGTGAATAATAGAAATCTAAGTCATTAATTGCGACTTGTGCTCCAGGGTGTGTAATCCTAAGTTTGTTATTAATGTCAATTAGATATCTAGCAAGGTCTGAGGGTGGCACTATATCAGGGGTTAGGATCCCTGATGATAGCATCCTCAGGGCTGCATTTGTCCTTTGCAGTGATTGAACTGTATTCATTCTTGCTGCTATGATAATTAGTGCATCATTTAATACTTGCATTTTTTCCCTTTGAGTTTTCTCGTGCCTTGAATATGAGTCAAGTGACCTGGACATGTTAGAGGCCCACAGGTTGACGGTGTCACCTATGGTGTTGATTGTGCTGTCCAGTACCTTCTTATCTTGGATGTATGCTTTGACAAACTTATCTTGTCTGTCTGTGATCTTTTCAATGAGATTAGCTGCTTCCTGATCCTGTTTAGCAAATTTTCTTAGTATTTCATCTATGTTCTTGAGCTGTCCCATTACTTGGTTTACATCTTCTACTGTGGCTAGGCCTAGCACACCGCGAAACAGGGGTGCTAGAAAACCCAGTATGGCCTCTCTTTTGGCCTTGTCCAATGTGTTTATGGGGTTGGATAAGAACAATTTGATGGAGGCTAGTGTTTCATTTATCTCCTTGTCTGCAATTTCCAGCAAGGTGTCTAGCTCCTTAGCTTGTTGGATAATTTGGCCAGAGGTATGATCTTGTAGAGTAGGAGTGGTCAACTGGAGTATTCTATCCCTTATGGATCCTTGGGTAACGGGTGCCCGAGGTATCTTGTAGGGAATAGCTAACAACAGTGTTGTGGTTGTATGTCCATTGACCAATGGTTGAGGGCTAGGTTTGAATACTACTCCTATGTTTTGTCTCACCACAGGTGTATAACCTGCAGTAAGTGGTTTTGTAGTATATAATAACAGCATAGTTAGCAGTATGGGTGAAACTCTCAGTGTCCCCATGGTGCTTGTGTAAAGCAAGTTTGCTGTTTAAAGTCTTGTCAAATTTGTAGTGATTTGGTGCTGGTAAAATCTAAGTGTATGGTGTAACACTTTAAATGAAGTGGTTCAAACTGTACCTTTGCAAGATTGAGCTGTCTTGGCAATATGTCCGGTGAGTCTATAGAGATTGACCAGTAAATGGTAAGGTCAGGTTGAAGGTGAAGTAGGTGTGTTCTTTATCCTAGTGCAGTCTCTCCTCATGGAGAAGTGGGCTGGCTAATTCCCAAGTGGGGTCCTGTAGACTTGTGTTCCAGACTGCAGCTGGATGAAGACTGATGGTGGGCTATGGTCCACAGTGCTTCTTATGTAGCCTACCCTACCCACATCCATTGTGGGCCTGGTATTGTTTCTCTGGAGTCAAGGCCTTGATCTCCAGTGTCTGCAACTGTGGGGGTCTATTGTGTACTCTGTGTACTGGTAATTAGCTCCTCCTGTCATCCAGGACAGCCATTCATGACCGTCTAGACAGTTGTCTGAGTGTAGCTTATAAGGTCAATTGATCTCTATAGACTGCTGTGTTGGCATAGCGCGCTCTTTCATGTGGGGATTAGGCTTTAGACACTCCATTGTGTTACCCTTACTCTTCTTAGACTTCATGTCTGCTTTACTTGGGGGGTCCCAGTCTTTGACCCTTTCAGAGGCAATAACCTACTGATATATTTACAAATTTGATTGGCTTTATATACATAGTAATTCATTATCAGTCACACATGTCTTATGTGTGGATGAAGAGAATTTGTAATACATTTTGAAAATCTTATGTCTTTTGGTATCTCAATCTTGTTTCTAGTTTCTTGAAACTGCACCACACCTAGATGTCTTTCTTAGTATGTGGTGTGCAGGCCTAGGCTTGATAGGGCCTATGCCTGTGGTTTCTCTTGTAAGGGTGATATCATTTTTGTTCCTTACAATTTTGCTGTAGTATTTGGCCTCATGTGGAATAAGCCTGTGTGCAAATTCATTATTTCTGACAGCCACAACCTTTTTCAGTCTGTCTATGTGCACTGGTCTGGCCACCAATAGATTGGTGTCCAAGTTTTTGAGTTTGGCACTTGTCAAACTAGGTCTATCTACTACAACATATGGTCCCATAAAAAGGGGTTGAAGTTTCTTACACTCTGTGTTGGTCAGGATTCTTGGTATGTTTAGGTACACCATGTCGGTGACCTTGATTTCCTGTGGTGTAAGTTTCTTATCATATCTATCCTTCCTTTCCTTTTGTAGCTTGGCGACCCTTTCTATAGCTTTCCTCCTAGAGGTATCTTGATTCGTTATCATGTTAGCTACATGGTCTGCTACGGTGGATATGTCTTCCTGTATTCCCAGCCCTAAGTCCATTGGGGTGGCTGGGTTTCTTCCATGGAGTAGGAAGAAAGGGGTGAATCCTGTGGTTTGGGATTCAGTGTTGTTTAATGCAAAGGTTATGGGTTCAATAAATGAATCCCAATTGTTTTGGTGCTTTGAGCAGAATGCTCTGAGTGCTGTGCCTATGCTAGCATTGAATCTCTCTACAAGCCCATTTGATTGTGGCCTGTATGGTGAGGAGAATTTATGTTTGATCTTGAGGTGTTTAGTTAACTTTGTGAACTTTGCACCTGTATAACATGTTCCATTGCCTGTTTGAAGAGTGGCTGGTGTTCCATGATGACAAATTATATTCTTGTAGAACTCTGCTGCTGTTGTCTCAGCTTTTAAGTCAGTAGTAGCCCAAGCTGTTGCATATCTGGTAGCATAATCTATGCAGACTTGTATATGTTTGTTTCCCCTGGCAGTTGTGGGAAGTGGTCCCACCGCGTCTAGGTTTAGGAACTTCATTGGTGAAGTCATGTACTCTCTCACTGTCATTGGTGTTTTGTGTGAGTGTACTTGCCTTTTTGCTGTGAGGCATGTGTGGCAGGTGGAAACATATTTTGTTGTGTCTGCTAGCATAGACTTCCAATATACCCTAGGTCGGAGTGCTGACAGCATCCTACTTGAACCAAGATGGCCGCCAGTAGGTGAGTCATGGAAATACTGTAGTGTACTTGTTACCCATTGCTGTGGTATAACAATTTGAAGTGGTACAGTATTGGTTTTTCTCCAATTTATGGGGCATATATGGACTAATGTACCGTTTACCAAGGTGTATGTCTGGCCTTGGTTGATGATTCTGTTTCCTTGTGCTTTTGGTGCAGGCAAGGTCCCATCCTCAAGATATTGTATGAGGGGCAATAGGTCCTTGTCTTTCCTTTGTTCCAAGCCAAGGTTTGTACCTGAGATGGATGTGTCGGGAATCTGATCCAGTAGTTGATTTATATCTAGCACATGTTGTTTTATTCTGTCTCTTTCTTTTTCTTTTTCATCGACTATTGGCCTATCTTGTGCCTTTTGTTGGGGTGTGTCACTCTTGTTTTGGTGTGTAGGCTCCTTTGGAGGGCCTATTCTCGCCTTAATGGGAGTGGCAACCTTTTTCTTTAAAGGCACAATTTGCTTTTTGTCATTCTTCTTTGTCTCAGAGTTCTTTGACTTAGTAGATGCAGTGTCTTTTGTGACATTTTTCCTGGCAGGTGGGGTTTTGGTAGGTTTGTTTCCTGTGACCTTTTTCTCATTTAGAATAGTTTGTGATTGTGTGGGGGGTTTTGGTGTGCCCTCCTGAATCATTTCTCTAGTCTTTGAGCGTGTGATCATAGGACACAAATGGTTTGATGTTTCCTCTCCCTGCATTGGTTCAAAGAATCTGACTGATTTAGAAGTTGCTTGAGTAATAGCATATATTGTGTCTTCTGGATCTTCATCATCTGAGTCAGGTGGGGTGAAGGGTGGCTCCTTAGGAGTTGCCTTCACTATCTGATTGAGTGATGAGAATTCAATAGGCTCGAAGTCATTATCTGGAAAGAGTTGTGAGTATTCTCTCTCACAGTGGCAAAACACATAGTGTGTAGATTGCTTCAAGATACCCCTAATGGGTGTCTCTGGCCTTTCAATGGTGTTGGGTGGATCATCCCTTTTGAATGGTACTTTCTTTGTTACTTTTGCAAACTTGGTTCTACTGGCTGCTCTAACTCTCCTTGGTGGGGGTGGAGGGTTAGTCATGGGTCCAGAATCTGGGTATTCTCTTCTAGACATAGCATCTGGTGGTGTGTTATCATCACCTTTCACGTGTTGGATGGTGAATGAAAATTGTTGTATGTCTAGAGCCCATCTGGCCCATCTATGTGTGAGTCCTGTATTGGTTAGTAGTGGGATTAGGGCTGCATGGTCTGTGTATAATTGGAAATGTCTAGTCTCTAGATAGTGTCTGAAGTGTAATACTCCATACACTACTCCCAGTAGTTCTCTCTCTGTGGTATTGTAATTTCTCTCATGTTTGAAGAGGGTTCTACCTGCAAAGGCAACTGGTCTGAGCACTCCTTCATTATCTCTCTGTGAGAGTACAGCTCCTAAACTCACATTGGAAGCATCAGTTGCCAAACTGAACTCTTTCTCATAGTTTGGATATCTGAGAAGAGCATTGGTACAGAGGGCATGCTTTAATGTTTTGAAAGCATTATCTGCCTCTTCTGTCCAGACAAATGCTTTGAGATGTGTCTGTAGATCATATAATGGTCTAGCAATTTGGGCATAACCTTTGATAAACTTTTTGAAGTATTGGCATAGGCCTGTGAAGGATCGGACATTTTTGACTGATTTTGGTGTTGGGAAGGTTTTGATTGACTCCACCTTTGTGGGAGATGGTTGTAGTCCCATGGGTGTGACTCTCATTCCCAAGAAGTCTATTCTGTCTATGAAGTATTCACATTTTGATTTCTTCAGTTTGAGTTTACCAACTCTTAGGCTGTTGAACACATCTTCCAGGTCATGGAAGTGTTGTTCGATTGATGGTGATAATACCAATATGTCATCTAGGTATGGTAGGGCACATTTGTACTTGAGTTTGTTCAGAATTAATGTGACTAGATGGCAGAATCCCGCCGGTGCCGTCGCTAAACCCATCGGCATCCTTTCATAGACATATTTTTTGTCATTTGCTATGAATGCGGTTTTATGCTGGTCCTCCTGTCTTATAGGAATTTGAAAAAATCCCTGTTGGGCATCTAGCTTACTGAATACTCTTGGTCTGAGTGACCCTATCATGTCTAGAGTGTCATCGGCCCGGGGTGTAGATAAGGCTTGATTTATCGTGTTCTGGTTCAAATAACGAAAATCTGTGACGAGCCGATGGCCTCCCGATGATTTTTGTACTAAAAAGGATCTGGAGGCCCAGGGGCCCTCGGCACATTCTCTCAGAATGCCCTGTTGTACTAGCCTTTCACACTCTTCCCCTATTGCGGCCTGTTTTTCTGGTGTTTGTCTATATGGTAGGAAATGACATGGTACTGCCTCAGGTTTTACATGTATTGAGTGTGTATACAGGTGTGTGGCACCAATGTCTCCATCTTTTCCTACAAATACATCATCATACTTGGTCAGCAGTGATTTTAATCTATCATGCTGATCTTTGGATGTGAGCACAGATTTTGGTGGAACATTCTCTTCCAATTCTGGCTCGAGGTCATGTGCCTCACTATGTATAGCAGCTATTTCAGAGAGTCTGATTGAGTTGGGTTCAGGGTCAGCATATGTGGACTCACAGTCTGAGTCTGTGTCACTGAATTGAGTTACATCCTCAGGCCGTATGGCTGAGATGGATTGATCAGTGTGTGGGGTTGTGTCTGACACCTGTTGAGGTTTCTCTAAATCAGATTCCTTGACTTCCTGAAATAGAGCTATGATGGCACCCTTTTTGATTTTATGTGGGCGCCTGCTGGTGTTGAGTAACACTAGGGGATGTTTGTTATTTTCCCTGGGGGTTACTGCTGCCCTTTGAACTAGATATGGGGCATTGTTGTTTCTTTGGAGGTTATCTACTACTCCAGTTTTGCCTTGCAGTGATTGAGTAGATGTGACTTTACCCAATACTGCAAGTTCAGAGAATGGAGGGATGGTAAAATCCCTCACTGCCCTAATGGGTTTGAGAATTTGTTCAGGATCAACATTAAATTCAATTTGAGATTTTGTAGTGCTTAAGAAATCTGTGCCGAGAACAACGGGCTGTGTGAGGTTGGGAATTACAGCAAATTGGTATTGGAATCTGACACCTTGGATTCTAAAGTTCAGCATAGCTGAATGTCTAACATGACACACCGATCCATCTGCCAAATGGATGTTAATTTTAGATTTCCTCAGTTGGATATGGAATCTCTTTTGGAGATCCATGAGGAATGATTGTCTGACACAGGTGATAGTAGCACCTGTATCAACCAAACATTGTATATCTGAAACATCATATAGATTTGCATTGATACAGCCATTTTGAAGAAGTACAATAGAAAGCTTGGTACTCTCACCTGTATCCTTTGATGATGAATCTGGTGGGGTGATGTGTATCACTGATGGACGTCTCTGTCTGTTAGATGGTAGATTTGCACTAGCAATTGTCTCTGGTTGGATCTTTGTTAATCCTGATTGATTGTTTGTATTTGGGGTGTCACAGTGCACTGGCCCATCGGCACTGTGACATCCTAGTTTTCCTGGTTCTGTGGGGTGGTTGAGATGCTTGCCACCAGGAGTTTGGAGATTTGATCCATCACATGAGGTGGTATTTGGGGGTTACTTTGTTGGTTCCCCTGGTAACCTCTTGTGTCAGGTTTGTAATCCTCCTGGCGTGGGTTGGAACCCTGGTTATATTGACCAGAGTTGCTGTATTGACCGGAGTTGTTGGATCTCTGGTTGTTGTAGGCGCCATTGTTGTTGTAGGATCCACTGTTGTAGTTCCTATGTGGACTCTGGCCCCTACTGTTGGATCCTTGACTATAGGATCCAGAGTTGTTTGAACCCTGGCTGTTGTTGTAGGATCCAGAGTTGTTGTAGGATCCAGAGTTGTAGTTCCTATGTGGACTCTGGCTCCTACTGTTGGATCCTTGATTATTGTAGGATCTGCCATTACTTGGGGTTCTGTCTCTCCTATCACTGTATGAAGAGTTACCATTGTTGGAGTTGGAAGAGCTGTTGTCTTTCCTACTGTTGTGACCCCCCCGGTTGTTGTTGTTGTTGCCCCCTCTACCTCTACCTCTATTGGATTGGTAGTTGGGGTCATAGTTATTTCCTCTATATCTACCGGTAGGGTCTCTTGATGCAACCTTAGCCTCCTGTTGCCTTACATGGGCACTAGACATTAGGTTAACATCTTCATCTGAACTAGTGCTGATTTCCTGGACCTTTTTCTTAGTAGGCTGTGGGTTGGTTTCTGCATCCCTTACCTTCCTAGATCTCTCTTGGGTCTCAACCTCTAGGGCTAGGTCTAGGGCTTGGTCAAAAGAGTCTATTTTCTTGTTCTCAAGAGCTACAGAGATCCAGGGCCTCATGCCTTGGGTAAATGCCTTGCTTAGGGTTTCATCACTCTGGCGTTGGGCATTACACACTTTCCTGAGATGGCATGCATAGTCTAGAACAGGTTCATCTATCTTTTGTGCACGGAGTGCAGTCCTTGAGATTATATTGTCTCGAGTAGCAAAATACTCTTTTAATTTATTCACTACATTGGTCCATGTCAACATATCAGGTGTGGCACTCTCCCTGAAGGATTCAAACCAAGCTAGTGCTTGTCCTTCGAGGTACTTGGGTAAATATGTTACCATGGTGTCACTGTCTGTCACTTTGTACTTATCCTTCAGATATTCTGGGAATTTGTGATCAATGAATAATGCTGTTGACATGAGTGGTGATGGGTGTGAAAAGGTTTTGGGTTTTGTTACCTCATGTATCCTGATCTTTCTGTCGTCCTGCTGTTTATTGTCTATGAGCTTGGTCATGTTGGACACCATGGAGATTATGATGTCATCTTTGGATCCAGAGGCAGATGGTGTGACAACAGGTGTGATGGCAGGTGTGGGAGGTTGTGGGGTCTGGGATGATACCATCTTCATGAGATCTGCTATCTGTTGTTGTTGTCTCTCTAGGGACTTCCGCTGATCTTCCATGGCCTTCTGTTGAGCATCTATTGCTGCATTCCTCTCTGCCAGTTGTTGGTTGAGGATCCTCTCCCTTTCCTCCTGCTGGGACTTGTTGGTCTCTAGGGCAGTAACCTCATCTTGGATGGCCTTCTCATAGGCCCTTATCTTCTCAGCTGTCTGATTAGGTTGGGGGCCTTCATCGGTGTCCATGATGGAGGGTGTGGGGGAGGTGTCTCTGGAGGAGTGGCTGTCAAAGGCTGGAGCTGGGGTGGAGGATCTAGATGAGGGTGTGGATCCACCCCCTGAGGCAGATCCTTCTTCCCCTGAGGTAGATAGCGTGAGTTGGGCGTCCTGTAGAGATCCCTGGGAAATGTTGGATCCCTGAGAACTGGTTGTTCCCTGAGTAGACAGGGTGGGTGGTGTGGGGTCTACTGAGTGTGGGTCTGTTGTATTGGAGGCTGGTTTGCCTCCTGCGGGCCTCCTAGATCTTGGTGGGAGGGAGACCTCTTCAACAGGCCCCTGACTACGTAAGGTCTTTGTGTGTTGTTCTGCCAGCTTGACTGATAAGGCCTTGATGTGTGTTTTGGACCTCACTGACGTGTGGGAGACCTCACTGACGTGTGGGAGACCTCACTGACGTGTGGGAGACCTCACTGACGTGTGGGAGACCTCTCTGACGTGTGGGAGACCTCACTGACGTGTGGGAGACCTCACTGACGTTTGGGAGACCTTACTGACGTTTGGGAGACCTCACTGACGTTTGGGAGACCTCACTGACGTTTGGGAGACCTCACTGACGTTTTGGGAGACCTCACTGATATATGAGAGATCTTACTGTTGTGTGAGAGATCTCATTGATGTGTGGGAGATCTCATTGATGTGTGGGAGATCTCACTGATGTGTGGGAGATCTCATTGATGTGTGGGAGATCTCACTGATGTGTGGGAGATCTCATTGATGTGTGGGGGATCTCACTGATGTGTGGGAGATCTCACTGGTATGTGGGAGATCTCACTGGTATGTGGGAGATCTCACTGGTGACCTTGGTGGGTATGGTGTCAAGGTCAAGGTCACTGGGTGGGTGGAGTGGGTCTAACTGTGTGTATGCGGTACCAGCTTTAATTTACTGTGTGCATGATTGTTCCCAGTTGCGGTACCAGCTTTAACTTACTGGTGCATGATTGTTTTTAGTTGTGTTACCAGCTTTAATTTTTATGAGCCTGTGAGGGATGGGATCTTAGTAGGATGTTCTCCACCACTTTGTCATACTAGTGGTAGGCATGATCAAGTTGTCATATGAGAAATATCATATGACTAGTGGTGTAAGGAGTAAATACATCAGGCTCATATAAAATAGTGTTATTTCCAGTTGTCACTGGTTTATTCAGCTTTAGGCAACATGTAAGAAATATCAATCATACAGTAGTTAGTATGTAGGTAGTTTGCACATACAGTAAACATACAGTAATTTATAAAGTATAATGTTCAGTTCCACTCCACCTGTGAGGTATTAATAATACAGTGTCCAGCATACTTCTAGGTGGGTTCCCACACCTAGCTCCTGACCTGCTGCTTAGAGGAATAATGTAATAATGGATAACTTTACCCTCTGGTGGAAGTCTTGAAGAAGATAGCCTCTGGCCACTAATGGTAAGAAACCAATGCCTGTCTAGCATAGTTTCACCATAGTGCAGTGGTATAGCAGGTAGCAGGAGATGACTGGAGATGTTACCTCTAGAGCGGTTCTTGGTGATGTGTCTTCCTGGAGGTGCAGACAGGCTATTTGTAGCAAATCTTGGAAAAGCACCTCCAGACTGACTGGAGCCAGCAGCATCTGCCTAACTCTACAATTGTTTGAGGGGACCCTTTCAAGTGTCACAGGGGGACAAAGGACCCCCATGGACGCCGCTATGGCCCCCATTGTCTTGGTCGGTTCTGCATCTTCAGACCCTCATATCTCGGCCGTTTATGCGTTTATAACCGCCATTTTGGGCATGCGCAGAGTTGAATATGCCAAGTTTATAATGCCCGCTGGATAGGCGCGTAATTCGCGCCGGTTTGTCTGTGGTGCACTCAGAGCTCCTTTCAGTCTCCATGGCATAACTTCCTTAATAATGGGAGTTCCGCCTTGATCTTGGGCTCATTTTGACCGTCTAATTATGGGCTTTCCATAAATGCTTTGATATTTGACCTAGGTTGCTCAGGAGCGACGCTAGAGCGACCGGAAGGTTATGGCGTCGTGCTTATGTAACCCATTGTTCAGTCCTTAGAGTGCTCAGACACTCATGACGGCGTCAGCGGTGCTCAGGCACCCGTGACGGCCGGTTGCATTCACTTACAAGTTATTAATTTGTGCATTGAACCATGAGGTCGCACACTGAGACCCTCATTTTTATTATATTGTGCAGTGAACCATTAGGTCGGAGCCTTTGATGTCATAGACTCTGTCTAACTGACTGTGGCTGGTGTGCAGTGGGGCATGAACGCTCTTATACAAAGTTTGAGCGCTCTTATAGCTCTTAGAACCAACCTATGTATTAATTTCATAGATATTTCTTTGATTAATACAAAATATGTTAGAATTTATGGAACAATAAAATGGTATATCATATATGCAGCAGGCTATTCACTCTTTCGATCAGGAGTGTTCCCTGTAAGTGCTCTTGTACTCAGGTTAAACCACTATGCAATTCTTTCACTTAGATTGCAGTGATCTTAGCACTGGAAAAGGAATAGTGAAGTGATCTCTGGAGGTTAATTCAAAAGATCCTGGGATTTCTACCCCTGCAATCTTTGTGTAGGCACATATCATAAGACCTGGCCAGTCTACCTTATCTAATGCAGTGGTTGCAGGCCTGTTATAAAAGACAGGGGGTATACCAAATTTTGGTATACCCCCTGTCTTTTATGTAGAGTCAGCATGGTGAGAATGTGTTGACCTTTTGCAAGAAACTCACCATGGCTACAGTTATGCATCACGGTGACTTCATTGGATGGCACACTTACACACCCAAAATCTGCGACTGTCTCAAAAAAGCTCTTGACACAGCAAAATCAAGCTTAAGCACTATATACAGTATTGAAATAATCACTAGTCTCAAATTAGGGCCAGACTTGAAGAGTTATGGAAAGTAATAAGTACCTGCATGGGCACTTGAATGAGTCACCATTGTAAGCACTATCAGCATCTGTATTGACTAGTCTGGGGTAGGAATTGAACCAGGGTCCGGGTAAGGGAGCTGTAGGTCAGCCCTAATGGTGACAGGCAGCACAGGGGGGGGGGGGTAATAAATTGGTTAATATGAATTCGCCCCAGACAACAATGGGTATTTGGGTCAATGCATGTTCTCGCTGATTTTCTTTGTGAGACAGCTTAGTCCAACAAAATTAGCATACTTTAAAATATGATAGCAAACATTGTGTTAGTTAATTCTGCTCTGGATATTGTTTATTTTTTCTTTTTTTTTTGCTGGAAAATAAGCGTCTTACAATGATGCTAGCCCTTTTGTAGTTAGTAAGTTACAGAAATGCTCACCTCTTGATGCTTCAGGCAAATGCAGGGTCATATCCGGATACCTCTTCTTGCTGGGTGTTAACTTTCTGCTTTTATACAACCTATCCTGGAAATGGTTAGATGCATGCCTTTAGCATTGGTTTTAATATCATATGTACCAGAAAAAGGACATTTTATTGTTTAGTTGATGGTAATGATTTGAATTATAAGAAATGAAAATGTGTAAATTAAAATTGCAATAAACAAACAGGCATACCCAACACAGAACTCTGAGGCAGATGTGTATAGATCATAATGCACAGTAAAACACTATCATAATGATAAAGCCATCCTTGCTGGAGGCGATAACCATTGATTGAGGTGGATGTGTGGAAATGGTATCATTATCTCCATACCCCCTGCTGCTGCAAGTCATAACGATCTCAATTTCCTACTCCCACTCACATCTAAAGGTCTTGGTTACATCTCTGCCTCCGCCCCATTCTGATACATTTGTAGGGGTATGGTATTTGTATTGTAATATTACACTCGTAAATGTTCATGTACCCATGGGACCCAGGTCTCCAGGTGTGATGGGGGAATCCTGATGGCAGGTGGCAGCATGTATCCGTTACACCAGGGGGCCTTCCACTCGTCTGTCACACGTCATGTGACGGTGTCAATGTCTCGTTACATGTCATGAAGTGAGGTAACAGGAGTCCAGACAATTCAGTTGATGATCCAGCTTTATTGTAAGATTGGCATGATGAGTAACTGATACAGTGTACAATATAGTACTCGCCAGTCTGACCAAGCTATATCCTAAGCCAAGGCACCTGAGTGTCGTAGGGTCTAGGTTGGAGAAGAATAAGATGCTGAGGCTTGATCCTGGCTAGGTTATATAGTCAGGAGCAAGCCCAGATGACGTCGTGTCTATTTCTGTACTTTCTATTTTTAGTATAGGGAGCGACTCAAATATGCTGAGTCGGTGGTTCTGCTCAGTCCCAATCTGTGGTAGGAGGGGTGAGCTGCTCCTATTGGCTAGGTAAATCTAACAATAGTTGGGTTCTCCAGTGGGGGATCCACAGGAGGGAGCCTGGGGATTTCCCACTGGAGGAGGGCAGGTGTGAACTCTTCACCCTGCTAAGCTAAAAATAGGTTGACCTTGGTTTGAACTAGGGGGTAGCTTGGCCAGTTTGGTTTGAGTATGTCGTTCATAATTATAATACATAGAATAGTCCATTGACAACGGGTCTGAGTTCCGCGGGCTTTTCCCCTATATAAGGGCAAAAACCAAAAAGATGAACCGCTACACATACACAGACACCTTCCCACCTCCATGTAGCTGGATTCAGCAAGTTGGGAACCTAAAACTTAGTTTTTCCCGAATTTTTGCTAAGAAATGCTGTAGTTTAGCCAAAATTTATCCGATTTACACAATATTTGCAGCAAATGAAAGATGAAACTCATTGCTTTCATGCCAGGTTAGATGGTATTACATCAATATAGTGCACAGCTTACCACTGAAGTACAAAGTATGAATTTAAAAATCATTAGTTTTAAAAAAATAGCTGTTTTTTAAAGTTTGGCCCTTTATATTTTGTGAACAAATGTTAACCATCAGTTTTTCATAGATAATGCATAATACTGACCCATCAAGTTTATAAATGAGTATGCTTTACTGTCCTGCCTCTATGGTGGCTCATTGCACTATGTGAGACATGTGATTTTTGTTAGTTTGCAAAAACTGTCATTTTCAGTAGAATTTTTGCTTGGTTTTTGATATGGAACCACATAGAACACCATATATGGACGTGTTATCACACACAGATACCAGAAATATCCATTTTTGTGTTCTACTTAATCATCTTTAAAGGCATGTAAAAATGTGATACAACAAGTGTGAGAAGAATTAGGCACATCTCATGATTCTAGTCTTTGGTTCAGACAACGCTTTTGTTGCTATTTACAGCTAAATAGCTCAATAGTGCATCATAATAAGCCTCGCATGCCTAATATGGGGTTCTAATAGCATTTTGATTTGATTTTCAATGAATCATCAGGTCAAAACAACATTTGATGATGGAATAGAATGGAAACAAAAGGGTTTTGTACCATGGACCTGTTCACATTGTTCAGGTCTTCAGATATTCTTCTCTTGAAAATGATGAAGACATTTATGAACATGGTGCTTTTCCAGCCTGTATATGGGGCCTACAGAGGGCATTTTGTCTAGTCTGACATGTATTATGAGGAAATAATACATAGCAAATGCTTCTATTTTCATATTTTGTTATGATTTTTGAGATAGAATCATACACAAGACTTGTCTTCTGCAGCATATGCAAAATGCCCCTTGAATGAAAACATTTTACATGCACTGCTGCCTCCAAAACTGGAAAACACTCGGAGTCCCAACTTGCTACATAGTTTGGAGTCCGGCATTGATTCTCCAATATCATTAATGTAGGCCATGGCTTAGCCAGATCCTTCGATATATGGTAGTTGGCCCAGATCCTGCATTCCTATGCGTCCCAAACTGCACTCTAAAAAATATCTGTTGAATTTACTAGGCATATTCATAAAAAATGAACTACAAAATATGAAATAAGGACAAGGGACAAAGATTTTGCCATTTTTCTCAAAGACATTTCTTTTCCAGTGCATATTATAATTTCCCATTTATGTCATACTAAGGACAGACGAAATACATGGACCTACAAGTGTTCTAATTCTAAGAGTAACCCCTTGTTAACACCTTTCTATAGCTTTTTGATGTATTCCAAAGGCAACTATATAGCTCCACCAATTATAAACAAAAGTTTCTGAATATCATGACCATTCGTGATGTGGTGATGGTAAATCAACAGATTCCCTTGCAATTATCAAAATGAAGATGCCATGTTACAAAGAAATGCTTTGTCATCATGGGCAACCACCAGCATCCAGCTTCAGTGGCTACAGGTTGATCCATTCTTAATCATTTAATTGGTCACTTTGAACAGATTAACCAAAGAGGTAAAATCCTTCCTCCAAAATTACCTTGGGTCAGAACGAATCATGATAAAAAAAATCAGATGGACAAGCTGAACTCCTGAGAAGCACAGGTATTGGTATGGTAAAAAAAAGATTTTATGTAGGGAATTGAGATACATGGAGGGGACTAAATGGAAGAAAATGCTCTTCATTGAACTTTCTTTAATGCTAATTAGTAAGCGTGTACAGAGGGGGGAGGTGGTGATGGTTCATCCGATTATATTATATAGGCTCAGGGTACATGACACATGTTTTATTTTTATCATCAGAAATGAACAAATCTTATGGCCCTGGGGACATGCACATATAAGTTGACCGACCAAAATAAAGCCCTTGGGTATGCTGTAGATACCGCTATACTCAGTATAACATGGTATACTCTCACCCTCCCTCACCCTATTCTGACCCTCACAACCTCAGGGACTAGATGTTTGACCTTTGTGTGCTGGGTCAGAGCAAGTTATATAATATCCACTCATACATCACAGACAAACATACAGACAGACAGGCCATGGTCCTATATGGGCAATCTGCCCTCAGAATCTATGGTCAGGAGTCAAGTTATCTGTGAGGTAAGGTGTTTCATCAACCTGCTACCATGGGTAGTATTGTTGAAACATTTTATCATTAACTAATTGGCTAGTAAATTCTAAATTGTAGTCACTAATATCATGATTGACCAATGCCTGGTAATAACGGGCAGTAAAATGATCATCTGTGGGTGATCAATGATAAAGTGATGAAGGGGGCCAGTTTAATTGCCATGTGTGCGATTTCAATAGCTATTTTTAAGGTAATTTTAGATTTGACTAGTAATGGCATGAAAGAATAGTTAAAATGCTCTTTTATGACAAATGGGAATTTCTCTGAGATTGCTCTTGTACAGTTCTTGGTCTACATAAAGAGCTGATTAATACTTTTTAAGTAGGTGTGTTATAATATAATCCTGTTCCTTTTATTTCTAAATCTATTGTCATATCTTGATGTGCTAATAATGATTCTACTCAAAGGCAAGACCTTGAGTAAGTTGATAATGCAGTTGTATTTATTCCAGCCTATTGTACAGTCTCAATGGTTGCTAGTGTATGTGAAGGCGGCCTATGCTGGTCTGGGCGTACAGGTGGGACGCAGCCGGCAGGTAAGGTAACGACTAGGGTGCCCCCTATGATTGGTATGTGTAACTATGGGGGGAGTGTGTGAGTAGTATATATAGTGGTAAACTCAGTGCATAGGAACAGCTACTGAAAACCATTTGACCTACTTACGAACAGGAAGTGACCTAGTTTTGTAGGCGGCAAATTTGAAATCTCAAGCTTTGATTGGTTGAGAGACTGGAAATGATGTCATGACCTAGTTTCTTGAGCTCTGATTGGCTGAGAGAAAGGCGGGAAATTTGAAAGTTTGCAATTGAATGCATGAGAGATAGTAGCCATGACAATAACTAAACATAAACAAATTTATGTGTTGTTGTTGTTGCAACCGTGACCTTGACAACACCATTTCTTGACCTGACACCTAGTGGAAATTATTGGAACTACTTATAGCTGCGTTTAGTGGAGCACCCTCACACCTAGCAGATATTATTGGAACTGCTTTTATCTGCCTGTGTTTTTTTTGTGGTAAAAAAACCTAGTATTATTGAAACTGCCTATAGCTGGACTTAGTCAACCCTTTTTGTGGTTAAAAACAAAACTAATAGTGACGGTCTTACCACCTTTTCTCGAATATGTGCAGTGCTGTTTGTGAATTGCGCTCTAATCTTGTGTAAATCGGTGGCAGAGTAATGAATTTTACTGTTTTGCAATGCGGCGCAAGGATTTTTGCACTGGAACTCAGCGAGCTGTAAACTGTTATGAGAATAGAGTTGTGTACATAATATCTATATGCTGTGCTGTAATGCACAAGAAACATCACATGTATAGCTGTCACATTCTTGATCTATTGTCAATGGATCGTTAAATGTCATGAAGTGAGATAACAGGAGTCCACACAATTCAGTTGATGATCCAGCTTTATTTTAAGATTGGCATAAGAATACAGTGTAACAGTATGGTACTCGCCAGTCTGACGAATCTATATCCTGGGGCCAAGGCACCTGAGTGTCATAGGGTCTAGGTTTGGAGAAGAATAAGATACCCTGAGTGGGTTCTGCCTGTTTATAAAGGGAGTCCCACTCAGTGTTACTGATGTGCTATTTCTGGAAGTGCAGGGTGACTTAGTTCAGGGGATGAGCAGCTCAGTCCCTCTCTGGTTAGATCCAGTCTTATCAAGAGGAGGAGGAGTGAGCTGCTCTCAGGAGTGAGTTACCTGGGCAGGTAAGGCTAAAAAAAGCATATGATATCATGTCTTCCAGTGGGGATCCACAGGTGGGACCTGGGGGTACTGACTGTAGGACGACGGGGATGAATGAGTCACTCACCCTGTCAGGTTAAAAATAGGGTAGCCTTGGGTTTACAGGGGGAAGCTTGGTCAGCTTGGTTTGAATATGTCGCTGATAAATATGATACATGGAATAGTCCATTGACACTATATTAACTTGATTACAATGATATCTATTCATGTGTCTCTGTCTCTGCAGTGCTCCCTATCTTGTTCAGCATCCACTTAGGGTGTCAGTCTGGATCAGCTTCCTTCCACCCTTGCATTACCTTACAGTCTACTCCTTACTCATCATACTGACAGAGTGTTACACCGGCAACAGTTGTAATAAAAACAAATGGCGCAACTACATAATTGAGGTGAGATTGAATACCACAATGTATTATATTTCAGAACATCATGATGTATCCATTGTCCTGATCTTGATATCTGTTTCATCCAGCACATTTGAGATTTTCTGGGTAGTGATGTTCTATCTATCTGTGCACACAGAGCCCAATACATATGTTCTATTTATCCACACACCCAGAGCCCTATACAGATGTTCTATTTCTCTGCACACCCAGAGCCCTATACAGATGTTCTATTTCTCCGCACACCCAGAGGCTTATAGAGATAATCTATTTATCTGCTCACCCAAATATAGGCCTTTTCATCACTTTATACTCATACAGAAAAGAGGGAGGCACATCTGTATCAGGGTCTATACTGTATGTTCTAACTACAAGCCAAGTCATGCTGGTATCAATTTAAAGAGAAAATGTAAAACTACTGAACAAGTAATCAATGGATAATTCATGACGAGTGTGTGTTAGCAAAGGATAATTACACGAGGGCTATTACACGAGGGCTACGCCCGAGTGTAATTAACACACAAAAATTGATCCCCTTCCCCAGGACTCGAAACCAGCCATTTCCACCTTTTGACCTCATTATCTCTGGTCTGTGAGGGGCGAGATGTTCCAGATTTGGAACATCTTCTGTTATCTTCATTTTATCATCATGTCTGACCTCTCCCCTCGGGTCAGAGTCGGGACCCTTTGGGCTGATGTCACAAACAGCGTTACCCCAACCTAGCCATCACCATTTACTTAATCTGCAGGCAGAAACACCAGTTATAGCATCAGGAACATGCCTAAAACTGTCTGAAGTTTGAATTGCTGATGGTTCTCATATTGTGTTCTAAAAACCTATTAGTCTATACATACCTGAGTAGCCATGTTAGAGGGTCGGTGACAGAGTCACAATGATGCAGGTTGAGGACCAGCACTGTAAAATACATGGACAGCACATTCAGGAACATGAACATGGAGTTGAAGATCACTGAAACCACAGGCAGTATTTGTTATCAACAATCCCTGACTGATGGGTGAACACATACAGAGTTTAAAGTGGACATGCTTATGGCAAAAATCTTAAATCCACATGAAGTTGGAGGAGGCAGTAAATCAACTTATATTATTTACTATGTTGCAAGCATTTTTGACACTTGAGGTAGGGTTCTAGGGTAATTAAGCAGAGCACATTTTCATTGCAATAATTGTCACAGTTATGATGGCATTGTGGACCAATATGACCATAGTTGATGTCTTATTTAAATGAGCTCCATTTTATAGGGTGTTGGTAGGTGTGGAATGAAAATGGAAAAACACCCGTTATTTTTAGCTTATATTTCTTTGACTGGCATTATGGGATGGAAATTCAGCATGGTTTTCAGATCCAGTAACTGGAGAATAACTATGAGGGCATTTTCTGGAGACTTTATTTTATTTTGTCAGGAGAGCTCTTCAAAGTTGCTAAGGTACTAAAAATGGTAAATTCCCGAGGAAAATGGGTGAAAATCACACTTTTTTATACTTACTTATGATGGGAATGGAGTTCCAGTTACGGGGGATCTGTTCTGATATAGACAGCTGCATGATAAAATATGACATGAGACATGTAACAGTCAGAGACACCTTCTCCCCCGAGTTGGCCGGTAATGGAAACACCATCAAACCCACAATGAACAGCAGAATCACTGGTACAATAATAGTCAGCACATGGAGGCTAGAATTTCTCTTTAGGGTGTACCTGCAGATAACCTGAGAAATATTGTAACCAGGACAGACTAGCGGATCATTGAAAACTTCTGATTCTGTTATTTTCCATTCAAGATCCTCAAATGGTCAGTCAAGAACGATCTCTCTGCCAGTCAGAGTTATGTCATATTGAGATGAAGAAGTTTGTGTGAGCATTATGTCACAAGTCTGTGTATCAAAGGGAAATTTGAAGACTTTAACGTTGCAGCCTATTTTGAATATCTCAGTTATATACCAAGAGATCTGTCCATTATACACCACACTCACTGTCCCCTTCCTCCACTTATCATGATCCAAATTGAATGTTTCACTGAAAGATAAAAGGTTCACTCAGTCCCTATATTCTACAATCACAATAACCTTAGGACAGGTGCTGTGCCAGCTATGGTCATATTCAGGCAATGTAGACATGTGCCTCTTCTGCCCAAATGTACTTGACTTTTTAAAGAGTAGCTCTAGATTTTCATGGCTGGAGTACAATAATAGAACTTCAACTTCAATCTAATGTAAGTCTGTACCTGTTCAATGAAAATGCTGGCACCCACACTGAGGAAGTTGGGATGACTGTGTTATATGTGATGTGTTTTCACAAAACCAGTCTCATGTCGCAAAAATGGATTTCCAGATTATAATCCTATTGCATAGAGCATATCTTAAGCGTCAATTTACTTTTTAATCCATTATTAAATCAATATTTTCCAATTTTTGGTGAACTTTTTCAAAATTTAAAATCTTTGGACAAAAATTGTTGGGAACAGGGCCTTAAACATAGGACCTTTCATCAATGGAAATGTACACGCAGAACAGGTATGCCATAATGTCCCTCATGCCAGTTAAAATGTGTTAGATATAGAAGGAATAAGCTTGGTACCATTGCAAAGAGGAAATGCCTGGCTATTTGAAAGTATCAAATGTTCTGGTAGAATTCTTGAGAATAAATTGGTACAAGGCATGGTATTTAGAAAGTACCAGGTAAATTTTGACTTAAATTCTAAGAAATATGATTGCCTCAGAAGATCACTTTTTTTCCTGGTATTACACACATCCTTCTCCGGGTCTTGGTTCACCTTCACCCAGCGAGACATTTTTCCATTTCTTTTGCCTTTTCCGACCCGCTTTCTTCTTATCAGAAGCTTCATTCATCTTCGGATGCTTCCTAGGCCGACCTCTAGGGCGTTTTTTGGGTACCATCACCTCAAGCCTTTTCTCGGTCAGCTCTGGGGGTCGGTATCCATATTCCCTTTCTGCTGCCTCATGACCTTTCCATGGTCTGAGCTTCCCTAAATTGGTTTTCCATTCCCTACCAGTGTAGCAATCCTTCATAATCACCGTTGACTCTGAGACAATGCTTATAACCTTAAACGGACCCTCCCAAGGGGTTACTAATTTTAACCTCTCGAGTGGTTTGTAGTATCTCAGCACCTTGTCCCCTATATTAAAACGCCCAACACCAAAAGGTTAGGGGTACAATTGGTAGACGTATGGACAGTGTAAGTGTAGGCATGTACTACAAACTCACACTGTTTGTCCCAATCGTCCTGATGGCTATTCACCAAAGGCTTTAGAACTTGTATCAGAGTCCTGTTAAACCTTTCCACCTGGCCATCGGATTGTGGCCTGTATGGATTTGTTCCGGTCTTGCATATGACTAAGTAATGGCACATTTCCTGCCATAACTCTGACTCGAACTCCCTGCCTTGATCAGTGTGCATCATAAGGGGCACACCCAAATGTAACACCCAGCCTTTCACAAATGCCTCTGCACATGTAACGGCCTTATAATTAGGCAAGGGAAACACACGAGAATACTTTGTGTAATAGTCCGTCACGACCATCATACATGTATTCTCTTTAGGTGTCGTTTTCAATCCACTAATGATGTCTATTGCTATCCGAGTGAATCTGACGCCAAACAACTTGCCCGAGCCAGGTCCTGGCTTGTTCTTACAACAATCAGGACAGGTTGCAATCCACCGAAGTAGGTCGCTTCTCATCTCTGGCCAGTAATAACATCTTTGTAGGCATTCTATGGATCTTTTCTTCCCGAAATGACCACTCGTTTGATTGCCATGACAATAATACATGATATCCCTCTTCATTGATGTGGGAACCATTATTTGCAATAATTTATTGCCAGTGGAAGTGGTCTTCCATCAGCACAATATACTATCTCGGATTTCAAGCTCATTGAGTGATGAATCGTCTCGTTTCCCTGTCTTCCAGAGATAACATTGGCCTTACTGGCTGAATACCTTTCCGTATGTGGTGGGATCCGACTATTGGAACTTCTTGATAGTCTCTGGAGACCAGTCGAGATAGCTACATACAGCTTCCTCCCAAGGAATCTGGGGTGTGATATAATTATATACCAACCCGGCAACCACTTCTGGATCAGTCGTCTCTACAAGGCGTCTGCATTGATGTGCTTGTCTCCAGGGCGGTGTTGAATTTGTTTATGCTCCAACCATCGTCTAACCACCGTCCAATCATCCCCTCAGCATCTTTAAAATCAAAAAGCCACCTTAGAGACAAATGGTCCGTTCTTAAAGTATAGTCAGTCCCCCACAGGAAATGCTTATACTTTTTCATGTATACCACTACAGCGAGCAGCTCTCTTTTAGTGGTACAATTATTACGCTGTGTCTTACTTAACATGTTACTAACAAATGCAATGGGAACTTCAACTCTGTTCTGGACCTGAGAGAGAGCAGCTCCTATGGCATTATTACTAGCATCGGTGTCTAGTGTGAAATGTCCTTCGGGTGTGGGATATTTCAATACCGGTGTGTTTCTAAATAAATCTTTTATTTTGTTAAAAGATTCTTCCTGCTCATTGGTCCAAGGGAAGGGTTCCCAAGCCTTACAGGGTGTCCAATGTTCTAGGCATTGTACGCAAGTAATTTGGTATAAAATCACGATAGTAGGAACAAAATCCAAAAAATGATCTAACCATCTTAGCACACTTACTCCATCCAGAGTAATTATCCTTCCTAAGTATGTGATTGTCTTCTTAGGCTTCAGCTTAAGGCTGTTTGAAAGAATTCTATCCAAGACCATCTGTAGATCAGTCTGACATGCCTTGCCAAACACAACAACATCATCCAAATATACCAAACATTGTTTCCACAATATGTCACTGAGTAGGGATTCCATCATAGCCTCAAATGTAGCTGGTGCGTTACACATCATACTTGAACAACTCCAAGTGGCTAGAGATCACGATTTTCTCGATGTCCTTCGGGTGCATCGGTATTTGCCAATACCAGGATTGTAGATCAAGGGTACAGAACCATTGGTTCCCACCCAAGCAATCTAAAGTCTCGTCTATCCTTGGTAGAGGATATAAGTTCTTCTTTGTCATTCCATTTAGCTTATGGTAATCGACACAGAAATGGATATTACCGTCTTTCTTGGTGGTCATATATACAGGGCTAGACCAATGGCTTGCGCTCAGCAAAATTACCCCCAGCTCTAGCTGTTTTTGTATTTCCTGTTTACATATTAACTTCTTCTTCAGAGGAAGTCTACAATACGGGATTTTCAAAGGTTTCGAATCACCTACATCAATGGTCAGTTCTACCCACAGGTCCTCCATCAGTCTCGAAGGCATTTTCGTACCTTTGCAGGAGTTCCCTTAGTTGCCTTTTATCCTCTGTATTCTCTATATCTGATTTATCAATCAGTTTAGCAAATTCTCCATCCAAAGGATGCTTACTAACAGGTTTTAATGGTTTCTTAAACTTGGCTTCAGCCACATGTTTCACGGAATTCACGACTCCTACACTGTGGCCTCGTTTCAAGTAAACCACTGAACTAGTTCGGTTAGTCATGGGTAATACAGTCCAACCTGATACTTGATAAGTATATAGTGTCAGGTTCAAAAAGTCCCGTGTCACCCTTTTGGTCCACTGATCCACCACACAAGACATCACAAGTGATACCCTGTCTCAATACACATTGTACATGCAAGCCATAGGGGTTCCGTATACTCATCATACCATCTCGTGGATCAAACATAGCCCCGTACAAGCTTGTAAAATCCAAACCGAGGATTCCATCATCACTAACCTCTGCTATAGTAGGCGAAAGAACAAATTCTTTACCTCCTATGAGGATAGGCATAAAAGTCCTCCAAAAGGTCTGCATACTACTTCCATCGGTCGTGCAGGCATTTACCCCCGTTTTGAGGTTCTCATGACTGCCCGACACTGAGTCAAAGAATCTTTTGGACACACATGAGTGGCTAGCTCCATTACCCATTAAGAATTCTCCAACTCTACCTTCCACAGTTACATGTATATACCACCGTCTCCCTCCCAAACGTCTCCGGAATCACCAAGATTCAATCTGAGTCCTCTTAAACTCTCCAGACAAGGATGACTTTGGGGAAGGTCTGATTAGTCCACCTAACATACCAGTACCCATAGCCATATGGCTAGGGGTACCCGGATACTGGGTTCAGTCATCATTGCGGGTGTTGAGATTGTACTCCATATACCCGCCGGATCAACCAAAAACTGTTGACCTGGTGCCCAGTTATATAATAACTGCTGAGTGGCAATGCCATCCTCTTCGAATTCTTCCAGTCCTAAGCTCAAAGAACTTGCATCAAGTTGTTCGTGGCTTTTGGCCTTTTGGCCACGCTCCACCCCCAAACCAACTGGTCACAGCACCAGTGTATTGGTTCGTTCTATTGTATAAAGATATGGGTGGCTCTGCGGCTCGCTTAGTAGCTATAAGAACCAACACAAAACAAGTATTTTCGGTTGGGCAAAGCCCTCAAACTTCCACCTCTCAGATGGCCTTTATTATATACACTTAGAAGGTCAGGTAACGCGTCTGGACTGGACGAGGTCCAGTCACCTTCTGTCTATTGCCCAGCTCCTAAGTAGGAGATGGATGCGAGGTGTGGTGCCGCCACCTCTTGTACCAAACGGGTATCGGGAAGCGACGCTGGTTGGCATAGAAGGAAGAAGCAACACACGAACACGTCTCTCGGGTGATCCGTACTAATATATATATAGCAATGCCAGCCCCTACAATAGATTTGGATGCTTTGTTCTCTAAAATAGATATATATCATGTGGCTCATATTGGGTATTCATCTTAGATAATCAGAACTTGACAATCTTCAAGGACTTTACAACACCCGGTAATTTTGACAGTGACCTTATTAAAAATTCAAAATGGCTACTACCTACATTTATAAAAATGATAAATATGAATTCCTTGACTTCATAAACATATATTTAGAACTTTAAATCATCTATCTATGTTGATAATGACCAGAGATTTCTAGATGTACTGATACTCTGGTGGCCATTTTGGATATCCCCCTAAAAAAAGGTCTGCCCCTCTGAATTTTTCCCTCAACTTTTAATATGATGTAAGGATACACCCAAGGACTCAGAAAAACCATGGTAGGAAACTTTTGCATTTTTGTTGAGTATATTCAAAAATTGACTGGACTTAAACAATAAGTTTCTACCTCCAACACCCAATCCCTGCTAGCACAACTTGTCCAAGTTATGTCTTTTTTACATAAATGACATGAGTTCTCATGTAGGAACGATGTAAATGGCACATGCTGTGCTACCTGGGATATCATTTTGTTAGCTGAGCCCACTACAGGACTACCTCAACATAGCTGACATAGGTATTCTACATAGCTTAATGTACTAATGTATACCCAATTATTGATGGCCAACGACTGCCCATGCTAATGCACAAATTACCAGTCGCCATTAGCTGATTACTATTAGATTGGGTACTTTAGTCTACATAGAGATGACAGTGAAGTCTAGAAAAAAGCCTGAACATTTCTGACACCATGTTAGTGTCATCAAGTGTCGCAACCCTTTCAGGGGCATTTTGAGGACATATCCCCCACAAGGGAATTTAGGAATTATAGACAGTCTGCTTCTATGGTTATTCATGTTAAATAATTGATATGAGCATAGTACCAGAACATATTACACATTGGTGGCAATCTTGATGTGTCCAATGCCCTAACATTTATGATACTTGTTTAATCCACCAGGCATCAAAAATCCTATGACAATGGCATCTAACTTTGAAGGTGATTCCAATTAGTTTGCATGTCATTACTCTTTAATGTTTTCTCTTCACATGTGTCATCTTGGAGATTTAAGAATGTCATGTGAAATTTGCATTTTTTTTCCCATGCCATAACACTTCTTGGATTCTAAAATTACCATTGAGTGTTGCATGACATACTCAGCTCTTCAGCTTTGCAGGGTTTTATCTATTCGGCTCACACTAGACTATGGCCAGACTTCATTTATTGCAATGCCACATTGAATCATTCCTAAGGCAGACCCCTTTTATTAAGTCCTGCTCCTTTTGTCTTGTCAAGTGAGGGTAGTATTGGTTTTCGCTACAGTCAGAATTGATTCCTGTCACAACTGCTAAACATGACATGCTCCTAAGATATAAAAACTCTCCATATGGCTCATTCCAGGATTTTCTGGACATGGGGGGCATGGGTCTGGAATTAACAAACTCATTATTTCTTAATATCACTATATTGTATTGATAGCCCTATATTGTGGCTTATCAAAAAGATTAATTCAAGGATCCAACTCCTAACATGTCAGTTATTATCACAGATGCAGTAAAACTTTCCAAAAACATGAGGCATGAGTGAACAGAATCACAGCATGATTATTACACTATATATAAAAAAGGGTTACTAGACCGCTGGTTATGAATGATCATTTTTTGACTGTTTCAAGGTTCAGTACCCTTCAGGTACCAGATGAAGCAAAATTTTTAGGCTGTGAAGAAGGTAGGAAAGTGCCAGCTTACTCGTCCTCTTATCTAGAAAATGTAATAAAAATGTTTACAGTAATAATTAAATAGCTATCTTTTTGATTCACCTCGATTTTTTCTTTTGAAGATTTCATTTATTTTATTCATTTGTAAACATTTTATAACCTCAAAATTCGTCAGCTAGGCTGCAATTGCCGCCATTTTGGGTACAGATTCGAAGAAATCGGCACCTGCCCTGATTTTATTTTCAAGGGAATCTGGTGGCCGATGGTAGATTCGAATTTTACATACTAATACCTTAATTTGATAGGTCATACATTAAAATCGGAGAGAGTGTAAAATTGTTTGAAGTTGCTATGATATTGGTTGCTAAGTTAAGCATTGCTAAAATAAGCGCTTCTGGTGTAAGACACCAGGGGGCTCCACTGCAATAGGCCTACAGGCCCGGGAATATGCCTATATTCATTGGTAGGCCTACTGCAGGGTGGTCCTTTATCCTAGACCTATTGCTACCAACTCTAGTGGCGAAGCCACTAGTACCTATTAAATATAGTTCTAGCTGGACCAAATTCAGTGTACAAGCTGGTACATATATATCTTTATGTATACCAAAGTACTAAAGTAATGGTCAAAAACTCCTGAAATGCCACATCGGCAAATATTATGGAAATGCTGAATAATTAGGAACTATTTCTCCAATTTCCTAACTTAAGCCTAGCTCATTAAAAAACATGTATACAATGATTATATTACCTGTCCATTGTCTCCAGTGTGTGAACCTCATATAACAATGGCAGTTTGCTTCCTATACAATATCCGTTCTGTGTCTTCAGCAACTCAATTAAGACTAATATATAATTCACTCACACTTCATGTTTCAACAATCTTTACAGGAAAGGCCACAGCTCAACTATATATCATCATATACCAATGGGATTGAATAAACGATGAAAAAAGGGGTTGTAATACCTTTCTAGCATCATTTATACACACATAAGACCCATCTTGACTTACTACTGTGACTTTGAAAAAAAAGAGTACAAAACCTGTCTATGCCATCTGTTTTATTTCTGTGTGCACATTTTTTTCAGTATTTTTTCTGTGTGTGCATTTACGACTGTATGTTTGCTGTCCCTTTGCACTCCTGTCCATGTATATATAATTCGTTTCACACAACTATAGAACATATAAATTTAGAAGAATTTATATTATTGTTAAATCATAGTTACCTGAGAAGTTGAGTTTGAGTTTGAAACAGGTTTATTGGCCAACAATATCTTAACGTACTGAAGCTTTTACAATTATCAGCCGCAATAAAGAGGTTACATTCAAAGAGGTAAGTTTGTGTAAATACATTCAATGATGCTAGACAAGTGGTTTCCATAAACAGTCACATACAAGAAATTAGTCCTATTTATATTATATTTCAACATTGTTCAGGTATTAAGTCAGAGTCATAGTATTATATCACGTAAGTGCTTCTTGAACTTTTGTAGATTATCCACAGACTGTACATGTACCGGTAGATGGTCTCAGATGATACTGCCTCTATATAAGGGGCTTGTTCTATATAGTTCAATTCTGGGTCGATTTACCCCAATTTTTAATCTGTCATTACCCCTAAGAGATCTTATTGGGATTATTCTATTCTCAGGTACCTGTATATATCGATACATCATACATGCAAGCAGTCATTTTCTTCTTATTGCAAGACTTTTCACCTTACATGATAATAATAGGTCATCGACATGAATGTCTTGTGGTTATCTACTAAAGTAACAGGTCCACTCTCCAATATGTAACTACAGTATTCTAACAATGGTACTCTCATAGTCTTGTAGATTTTGAGGCAAGTATCTACATCCAAGTATTTAACAATGTTTCTTAGTTGCTTTAACTTGACAGTACCTTGTGAATCCATTTTTTTACAGTGTTGTTTGAAGTTTAAATCAAAATCAATTACTACGCCAAAATAATTGAAACGTTCGACACAAGCCAGTTTTACATCGTTTAATGTAATATCATATTTAACAATACGTTGCATATTTGAGTGACACCTGTAATGGTTCGTATTGACTTATATGTTGGGTGGCTCTTTGGCTCGCTTACCACTAGAAATACCAACACAACACGAGCAGTTCGGGTTGGGCAAAGCCCCAGAAACCCCTACCTCTCGGGTAGGACTTTATTCCACTCTAGTCTACAGGTTAAACTGCGCGTCTGGACTGGACTAGATCCAGTCACCTTCTGCCGCTCGTCCGGCTCCTTAGTAGGAGCTGGACGCGAGGCATGGTGCCGCCCCCTCTTGTACCAACGGGGTATCACAAAGCGACACCTAGCTGGCATAGAAGGAACAGGCACCACACGAACACGTCTCTCGGATGAACGGCACTGATATATATACGACGATACCGGCCCCTACACCACCCCCACTAGACTATACCTAGGGTTAGGTGTAATTAACAAATACCTATTGTTAGCTTTATACAGTAATATCATACACAAATAGGTAAGTCTATATATACAGTTTGTATAGGATATAGAACATCTAGGGGCATTATAAATAATATGTACATAATGAGGCATCGTCGCATATAACCCGAAGTAATGATAATTAATAATAACAAATAGGAAGTGGCGCCTTATGCACCATCGACCTATGGTGATATGTAGTAACAGTGTTACAATGATGTTATTATTATAAACGAGACGCATTAAAAAGTGGTAGACGAGTAATCAGGTGATATGAATAAAATTTTACAGTATTAACTAACCGACCCGAGGTGGGGTAGATAACCCGAGAAAAATTTTGTTTGTTTTAATTACGAGAATATAGATTTGGTATGAAAATATATTTATACAAAAATAATAATACTGATAAATGTAGGTGTCCTACCAGGGTAGCAGGATCACCCTTACAATATACCGGACTTCCGGCGAATCTGGAACGACTGGTTTCTGCAGCTCCATCCGGCGACATATGTGTGGTGGCAAGCCACGTTGCTGTTGTGATGTGCCCTGATGAAGATGGGAAGATGGAGCCCCGGGTAGGTGTGGTAATCCTTTTTGGCGTGTCGGGTTTAGCGTCCATCTTCGCTGCAGGTTCCGTTCCAGATGTTAGGGGTCCAGCGTAAGGAACAGTGCCTCTGGCATATTAAATGCTTTTACCCTCGGGTACAAAGAAGACACCGTCAGATGGACACTTAAAGATCTTCCGGATCCGTGTCCATCTTCTCAGCCGACTCCACTGAGGCAGATGGAGCCGAGCTGCTACAGCTGCTCGCAGAGAGCGCCGCGGAAGCCTCGCTGGGCGTATCGCTCCCCAAGCTCAAGGCCCTCATCACCGCGGATGGACTGTCCATTGCCTCGGATGCTGGTGAAGCAACCGTGGCAGTTGGAGCAGTCCGGGTGACAGAAGGCGGCGGGAGCAAGAGAGCTGCCGGAACTGGCGGAGCAGCCGGGACTGGTGGAGTGGCAGGAACCCGTGGAGTAGCCGGGACCGGTGGGGCATCCGGTGGTACATCCGGTACGAAGATAAGGGACGACGGTAAGCCGTCCCACTCCTCCAGATGTTTCCCGAATGCCAGGAAAAACTTGAGGTCAGCCTCCTTGAACCTGTGGATGTACCTGGCGTTCTCAGCTTGGTGGAACTCCTTAAGCTTTTCGGCTTCCCTCTGCTGACGCCGGCAGGATTCGAGAGCCTCCTGGACTCTGTCCTTCTCCAGCTGCCTTATCTTGTCTTCCTCCCTCTTCTGGATTTCGTATACCAGATTGAGGGTGGCTTCAGTCATCGCCCGCCAGTAGTCGACTGACTTCTGGCGGTGCAATGCCTGCCACTCCGCCATCAGTTCGTTCTGGACGTGAACCGTTTGGACATCCCGGTGGTCAACAAACGTGTTCGGATCCTGAAGACCTGACAGCGTATCCGAAATTAGCTCCATCAGGGGTACCCGAGGGCCCGTTGGTGGAGCTATGACTGGTGGAGGCGCGGTGGCTTCCACTGAGGCAGGTAGAGTACCTGCTGGAGGAGCAGACGGGCCCTCAACCGTTAAACCGCCCCGGCCTCGGCCACCACCCGGAGAAGCTCGGGTGGACTCCAGCCCACCACGGCCTCTACCACGGGGTTTGGTCCGGCCCAGGGAGGTAAGGACCTGCGACTCGGGTCCAGCTGGTCCCATAGCAGGGAACTTCGCCGCGTACTCACTATACGTGGGGCGCTTGCCGGAAGATCCCTCTCCGGCCCACCAAGATGAATACCCGGATGGGGGAGCGAAGATTTCGCCCCCATCATCCTGGCTGCCAGAGGCTTCGCCCGGGCGTTGTTCCGCGGGTGCAGGTGTAGAGGTGGTGGTAGGAGTAGCCGGTGTGGCTGCCTGGCTAACCGCCCTACGGGCCTGGTTGCTGGGCATATCCAGAGCCGAGACTTGTTGTCCCGACTCGCGACAATCAGCTGGGTTTGCTGGTCTTGGCTGGTCCTTGCCACCCGAAGGGCTCACGGACCGGTCTGCTCGGGTCCTCTTGGAAGCACCGGTAGCTGTTGTTGTGCCTCCGCCGGGACCCTTCGAGCGGGCCTTGGCCTTCTCTCGCTTATCATCCCCTCGCCACTTTTTCACCTTCAGGTGCACCTCACTGGGCATCCCGAACTTCGTGGATGAGAAGTTGATTTGGAAGAAGGTCAGCAAGTTGCCGCTCTTCCACGAGCAGAATCCGGTCTCGAATGCCTGCTCCTTGACGTCTTTAACGCTCAACGAGGCCCAGTTAGCTAGGAGCTCGTTGAAGCACTTGATGGCTCGTTTCCTGGTTTTCTCCAGGCCGATGCCATGGGCCTTCTGCAAGTGCAGAGCCATGTCTCGGCGCCGGTGAGTGCTGAACGAGCCATCACAATGTTTGCTCGGGCGGTCCCCAAGCACACACATCATCACAGGCTTGTGGTGCATGTGATGTTCAACAATGTAGCGAGCGAAGCGAGGCTTCGTCTCGAACATCTTCTCACCCGTGAGAGCCAGCTGGCATGACTCGAATGGGCACCGTCGGCGGCTGCCGGTTGGTCCCCATTGGGTCATCGCCCACTGAACTTTCGTCCGGGCCTCGTAGCTGTAAATCGACCCCAATTTGGATTTCAGCTGATCAATCCAAATGAGGTAGAATTTACCTACAGGCGTATCCGAGGGGCCGGATTTCATCCACTCCTCGTCATCGCTGTCACCGTCCTTATTGACGGCGCCGGGACACATGTAGTGGACCGTGTCGTAGGCACAGTCCGCGAAGCAGCGAGGAGTCCGTTCTTTGAACCCTTCGGCTGCATTCTTCCACATCCATTTCTGATTGTCGTCCTTCGGGACATCCGTGGTCATCTCTTCCCACGTTGTCACGGACTCCAAATCAGATTTGGCCGACTCGGGCAGTTCTGGATCGCTGTCGCTATCCTCACTGTCCGTGTAGATACCAGCTCCCCTACGGCTCGCTCGGCTGGTGGTAGTGGTACCAGCCGAAGCCTTGGCAGAGGATTTGGCGCCTTTTCCACTGGTGCTGGCAGTGGAAGCTACAGCCGAGTTGGCTACTGTGGTGGTTGAGGGTGTGGTGGTGGAGGCGGGCGCCTTCGGCTGACCCTTACCCCTCGGCTTGGTGGGGGGCGTGGGCTCTGCCGGAGACGCTTTCGCTCCGCTCTTCTTCTTCCGGCGCTGAACCTTGGTTGGCTGCGCCGGCATCTCAGGACTGGAATCCGACTCCCGTGGATTCCTGTCCTCTGTACGAGGGCTCCTCCTTCCGCTGACCAGGGAGTCAGAGTCGGCTTGGCTTTTTGTTGGGCCTGCTGTTTACGATGGGCCCGGCGAGCTGCGGTGAGCTCCTTCTGCTGCTTGGCAAGCTCGGCTCGCTTTGCCTCCACAGCAGCCTGCTGGCGCGAGATGTCCTCTTCCGAGATCTCGCCAGGTGCCTCCGGTATGTTGGCAGCTGGGTCGGTCTCGGTTGTGGACCTCTCGACGGCGATGCTGACATCCTCAGCCTCCAGATCGCTCTCGGTGAGAGGACCCTTAGGCGCAGGTTTACGGGTCAATCGCTTGACCCGGTCGGTTTCCACCGACGACAAGGTGACTGTGGAGTCTGTATCCATGTCGGATTCAGACTCTCTTAACTCCGAGGCCTTTCGGGTGATGCCCTCGGAGATCAACACAACTCGGGCCAGACTCTTGTTGACCGCCATCTTCTCCGCTAACTTCAGGTAGTTGCGAAGCCAAGAGACTGGCATATTGTCAGCCAACTCGTCACTGCACGAGTCCATTACCAGAGTCTTGAAATCATCTGGTATGGGCTCGGGCACGCCCTGCTCCACCGCCATTGGTCCGCATCCGAACATGGAGGCGTGCATGGGGATGTAGGTCCCCCAGGAAGTGTAGACAACACCGGCCTCGCGATCGACGTGTGCCATACGTTCGATCCGAGTCTTGAATCCCGGAGGATACATTGGAATGTCCAGGACATCCACTTTGCTGCCCGAAGCGGCTGCTGCAGACGAGTGCTCCGGGCGTGGTGGTGGTGGAGGTGGCATCCTCTCCCGGTCGGTGGCCTCGGCCATAGCCGAGAGCGTCCGGGCGGCCTCCTCTGTCGAAGAATCCATAGATTCCTCGACCCGAGATGGGACCTTCGGGTCCTCGCCTAGTTCCAACAGAACGTTGGCAGTCTGACGCGCGGCGTCGATCGTCCCCTGTGCCATGGCACTGAAGACGACTTCCAAATAATTTGGCGTCTGTGTTGGACTCCTCCCGAAGGATTTGTCCAACAAAAGGTAGGCGTTAGGCAAGCTAACCGACAGCTAGGGGCCTGTAAAACTGCCAACACTAACTAGAGCAAAAACGGGTGGCGTCTAACCACCACGAGTCCGCTCTAGTTATGACCAGTATGACGTCATGCATCTCGCCTCGCGAGATCCCGCCGTGGCTATCCGGTGACCTAGTTCCGAGCTTTCCCGCCGCACCCGCGGCGCCACCTAGGGAACTAGATCCGAACTAACATTCGACTCGACATGCGAGACGCGGCCTACCACCCGAGTGCTATCTGCTGGAGTTTGGCGGTGTATACAACGCTTCAAAGCGAATGTACTGGTTAATCCGACCGCCGCTCATGGGATACAGCTACCCGGGGAGGGCACGTTCGGCATCTCCAGCCGTGGAACGTATGTTACCCGCCTATGGCGGACAACACGCAGCAGCTCGTTGTGTACTGAGTTAGGTTACGGCAGACCTCAACCGGGGACTGCGTCTAACGCCTTCGGTTAGCCTTCTATTTTTCCCGGCTTTACGTACGGCCTTTTCCGGATTCCGCTTAGCCACTGCGGGCACCTTCCCATACGTAATGCCTTCACTCAGCGAGACATTTTTCCTTTTCTTACGATTAGGTCGTTTCCTGGCCTTCGTCTTCTTTTTCACCATACCCTCGTCTCCCGGCATCTTTCTCGGCCGGCCTCTAGGGCGTTTCGTCGGTACTACCACGCTCGGTCCACTAGGGACAGATACAGGTGGTTTGTAGCCGAACTCCCTCTCCGCCTCTTCGCGTCCCTTCCAGGGCCGAAGTTTTCCGACATTTGTCTTCCATTTCCTACCAGTTAGGCAGTCCTCCATCATCACCGTGGACTCGGAGATGACACGAATTATTTTAAACGGACCTTCCCAAGGCGTTACGAGCTTCAGCTTCTCTAGCGGCTCATAATACCTTAGGACTTTGTCCCCTACATTAAAACGAATTCGTTTAGCATTGGTGTCATAACCCACCTTCTGCCACTTCGCACTCTTCAGCAGTTCTTTACGAACGGCCTCGTATGCCTGTTTGAACCTGTCCCTTAATGACTCCACAAACAACACAGTGCAGGGCGCCTCCGGGTCTATACCAACCACTCCATACACTAAGTCGGCGGGCATTATGATGTCCTCGCCGAACACTAGCATGTTGGGGGTGCAATTAGTGGATGAATGGACAGTGTTGTTGTAGGCATGTACCACAAACTCACACTGTTCATCCCAGTCGTCCTGGTGGGTATTGACCAGGGGCTTTAGCACTTGTATGAGGGTTCTGTTGAAGCGCTCTACCTGCCCATCCGACTGTGGTCGGTATGGGTTTGTTCGGGTCTTGCAAACGGCTAGGTAATGGCACATTTCCTGCCATAGCTCCGACTCGAACTCCCTTCCTTGGTCGCTGTGCATCATAAGGGGAATACCCAAATGTAGCACCCAGCCTTTCACAAATGCCTCCGCACACGTGGCGGCTTTGTGGTTAGGAAGGGGGAACACCCGAGTGTACTTGGTATAATAGTCAGTTATGACCATCATACAAGTATTATCTCGGGGCGTCGTTTTAATTCCGCTGATGACATCTATCGCCACTCGAGCGAATCTGATACCAAACAATTCCTGGGATAGGGGTTGCTTACCCAGGCCGGGTCCCGGCTTGTTTTTACAGCAATCCGGGCAAGTGGCGATCCACCGAAGCAGGTCGCCTCTCATACCGGGCCAGTAGTAACGCCTTTGTAGACGCTCTATTGACCTTTTCTTACCAAAATGGCCACTTGTTTGATGGCCATGGCAATAATACATGATATCCCTCCTCATCGGGGTGGGTATCACTATTTGCAACAGCCTACCATTGGTGGGAGTTGTCTTCCACCTGCACAGTATGCCGTCTCGAATCTCTCGCTCGGTCCATTGGGCTAGCAACCGCCTCGCCTCCCTATCTTCTAGGGATACTAGCGGCCTTGCCGGTTTAATACCTGACCGTAGGTATTCCATTATGCGCGCAGTGGTGGGATCCGACTGTTGGAACTTCCTGATGGTCTCTGGGGACCAATCAAGATAGCTACACACAGCCTCCTCCCAGGGGATACGGGGGGTGGTATAATTAAATACCAACCCGGCTACCACAGCATTGTGGGCCCCGCAGTCATCACAAGTGGCATTTTGGCACCTTCGGATGGGTCGTCTCGACAAGGCATCCGCATTGATATGTTTAGTACCGGGTCGGTGCTCTATTTGCTTATGCTCTAATCCGAATTCGGATAGGTGAGCTAACCATCGTCCTATCATCCCCTCGGCGTCCTTAAAGTTAAGGAGCCACCTAAGAGACGAATGGTCGGTTCTTAAAGTAAAGTCACTTCCCCAAAGGAAATGCTTGAACTTCTTCGTATACACCACCACAGCGAGGAGTTCTCGCTTGGTGGTACAATAATTTCGCTGTGTCTTGCTTAACGTGTTGCTAGCAAATGCTATTGGCACTTCGACTCCCTCTTGGACCTGAGAGAGAGCTGCCCCAATTGCATTATTGCTCGCATCGGTGTCTAAGATGAAATGTCCCTCGGGAGTGGGATATTTCAACATGGGTGTATTCCTAAACAAATCTTTTATTTTATTAAAAGATTCTTCCTGCTCGCTGGTCCATGGGAATGGGTTTCGTGCCCTACCCGGAGTCCAGTGAGCTAAACACTGCATGGGGAAGCTCACACGAGAGTAATTTGGTATGAAATCACGATAATAGGAACAGAATCCTAGAAATGATCTCACCTCCTTAGCACTCGTAGGTCTTTCCCAATTTTCTACAGCTTCCAACTTTCCGGATCTGCACTCACCCCGTTAGGAGTAATGATCCTTCCCAAGTATGTAATGGTTTTCTTAAACAAATTACACTTCTTGGGTTTAAGTTTAAGACCGTTTGATAGTATCCGGTCGAGGACTAATTGCAGATTCACCAGGCATTGCTTGAACGACTTGCCGAATACGACTACATCGTCCAAATAAACCAAGCATTTCTTCCACAAAAGATCACTCAGTAAGGATTCCATCATAGCCTCGAATGTAGCGGGGGCGTTACACAATCCGAAGGGTAAGACATTATACTCGAACAGCCCCATATGACTGGAGAATGCTGTCTTCTCCTTGTCATCGGGGTGCATCGGTATTTGCCAATACCCGGACTGTAAATCCAAGGTACAGAACCATTGGTTTCCGCCCAAGCTATCTAAAGTCTCGTCTATCCTTGGTAAAGGATACGAGTTCTTCTTTGTTATACCATTCAGTTTCCGGTAGTCGACACAAAAGCGGATTGTACCGTCTTTCTTAGTGGTCATACAAACAGGGCTGGACCAGGGACTCGAGCTAGGCACGATTACCCCTAGGTCCAACTGTTTTTGTATTTCCTCTTCGCAAATTAACTTCTTCTTTAGAGGAAGTCTACGATACGGAATTTTAAAAGGTTTCTCGTTGCCCACATCTATGGTGTGCAACACCTTATCGGATCTACCCACTGGTCCTCCCTCCCTACCAAAAGCACTCTCGTACTTTTGTAGGAGTTTCGCAAGGCAATCCTTATCCTCCGTATTCTCTAAATCAGACTGATCAATCAGCTTTTGAAATTCTTCATCCAAAGGATGCTTACTAACAGGCTTCAGTGGTTTATTGAATTTGGCCTCGGCGACATGTTCTACCGAGCTCATCCTCCCAATACAGTCGCCTCGCCTCAAATAGACCACTGAACCACTTCGGTTAGTCATGGGTAATACAGTCCAAGCTGCATTAGCCACTAATGTATCCACTGAGTCTAACCCGACGCTCGACAAGTACACCGTATCGGGTTCATAGACTCCAGTTTCATTCCTTTGAGCCATGGACCCGCCACAAAGGACATCGCAAGTGGTACCCGGTGGGATCTTCACCGTATGTATCACTGATGCGACCGAAGACACCTGTCTCAATACGCATTGGACATGCAAGCCATACGGGTTCCGTATACTCATCATACCGTCCCTCGGGTCCAAGACGGCCCCGTATAAGCTTGCAAAATCCAGTCCGAGGATTCCATCATCACTAACCTCTGCTATAGTCGGCGAAAGAACAAATTCTTTGCCTCCTATACGGATAGGCATAAACGTCCTACCAAATGTACGCATGCTGCTTCCGTCGGCCGTGCAAGCATTTACCCCCGTTTTGAGGTTCTCATGGCTGCTGGCCACCGAGTCGAAAAACCTTTTGGACACACAGGAGTGGCTAGCTCCGGTATCCACCAAGAATTCTCCTACCCGGCCTTCCACAGATATGGGTACATACCACCGTCTCCCCCCTAAGGGTGAGGGGTTACTGGTAAACTGGCGAAAGTCTCCCGAATCACCAAGATTCAATCCGAGTCCTCTCAGGAATTCCAGACACGGATGACTTGGGGGAAGGCGCGTCCCACACACTCGGATCAACTCTTTGATCCATCCTTCCTCTCCCCTAGTGCGGCCACTCGCCTCCATATGTTCACTCCCATACATACAGACACTAGGGTCCCCGGCCCCGGCCAAGGTGCAGGGGTGCGCACCCCCGGCCACCCGGCCTCCAGGTGTAATTGATTCGAAATCTTCCACCGGGTCACCCCCGGTAGCATTTTGGCATTCGTTCTTCCTTGGGGTCGTATCAGATGCCGTTAATACAACCCCCACTAGTTTTCCACGTCAGTGGAATCCGTAGTGTTCTCCCTTCCTTCGCCATTGTCTTCGGCTTCATAGAAGGCAGCCATTACCGGTTACTCAGATGAATAGTGTCCCATGCGCTGGCACCTGAAACACTTTACAGTTCGGCGATCCACTCGGGGTCTTTGCCGACTGGCTTGGATGGCATCTGTCATTTTCTTACACATATCCTCCATAAGTTTGGTCATGTCAGGGGACTGACCCTTCACTTTATCGGCGTTTACGAAAGGTTTGGATGCCTTCTCACTGGCCTTCGGGTCACTCTTGACCTCGGGTGGTGGTCTAGAGTCCCTTGGCTTATTGAGCGCTTTCCTTGGAATATACTTCCTACCTGTAGTATTCTTCCTTAATTGGACCGAACAGAAGGTTCCGTCCTCCTGTTCGATTTCAATCAATTCGAAATCGTCTGTGGGAACTTGTGCCTCAGACTGCTGGACTACTGACACCAGGGGAGCCGAGCTGCTGGCATTAGTCTCCAGCTAACATCGTTCGCTTCTTCACGGCCATATCTATACCATTAAATATGTCGTGAAGCGTTACGCCTTCTTTCCAGGCATCGCTGGCAGCAATCTGCTCATCTCGGTCTCTCAGACCCTTGACGAATTGTGTAATCAAATCGTCCATATACCAGTCCTGGTTTTCAGTACCGGGTCTAGCCTTACTTAGCAGGGCATGGAGCTCCATACCGTATGCTCGGAAAGCTTCGTTAGGCTTCTGTGTACGTTTCTTGAAACGGACCATCGGGTCCTCATTGACCATGTTACATAACAGTCCACTAGCAGATTCTACCAACTGCTCAAAACTTCCAACGAGACCATACCAGGTCCGAAATTGCTCTACAGCCATGCGACCAGGGCCGCCTTTCAAACATCTTACCAGATGTGGCTTGGCCTCGTATGGGGTCCACCCATTACAATTCATTACATCAATGAAGTCTTCAAACCACTCTTTCCATGGTCGAGTACCGTCATATTCTTTTGGAATAACGGCTACCCTTCGGGCAGAATTATGAGCATACACCAATCTTGTGCATTGCTGTTTGCTCCATTCAACCGCCTTTGTTTCATTCAAGGTTCGGTTGCCCCCTATACCACCGAAGCTCGTATTGCCCGGTGGAGGTGGTGGTGGTGGCTGTGTGTACGTCCACTGTGCCCCACTGTGGTTCGTATGACCCGCGCCACCCTGGTTAGGGCCGGGACCCGAGGTACCACTGTAGCCCGTGGTACCCGAGGCACCGCCCCATCCTTGTGTGCTTTGATAACCGCCGCTGGAAGGTTGGTTACCCACCGGATGGCTGCCATCGTTTGATGGATTGGGTTGGTTGCTGTCATTACCAGCTCCCAACCCCACACTGTCACTCGGATCCACATGTATGTGGAATCCGTTAGTCTCTGCGCTACTGTCGGAGGCTTCCCGTGGTACATAATCCGGGTCCAAATTGTGGACTATTGGGACTTCACTTATCCGGACTCTACTAGTTTGGCCATGTTTATCTTGGGTTCTGATATAAACTCCCCCTTGATCTACATTCCGCGTCGCATTATCATTAATAAAAGGATTATACGGCGGATGCTTCGGCATAGAACAGGAGACTGGGTCACCCTGTTTAACGAAAGTCGAGTTCGGGTTTGTGTCCTTACTCGCCGGAGGGGCATTCGCTTGCTCCTGCTCCTGTAAATAACTCTCCATGGCAGACTTATTTATTGTGAGGGTAGCTAAATCTGTGGTCAGGTTTCGCTGTTCCTCCCTCAGCTGTGCGTTTTCTGCTAAGATTTCGGATCGAATCTTTTCATTTTCCGCCACAGCTCGGTTACGTTCTTCCTGAGCGGCTAAAGCCTCTCGCTTAAAAGTATCCTTTAGTAAGCGGTACTTTTCACCTTTTTCTTTCTGAGACCTTTGGTACTCATTGGTCTCCTTCCTTATCTCGGCTTGTTCCGAGACCATTTTGGCCTCTGTCTCCGCCTTTCGGAGTTGAAGTTTCTTTAGCTTCTCCTCCATAGCATGCAACTCGGATTGTAATCTGTTTACATCCCGGGCCTTAGCAACCTCTTCGGCTCTAGCCTTTTCGATTGCTCTAAGTCTATTGGCTTCTTCGAGTTCTAACTCGGCCAATCTTTTCTCTTTCTCGCGTTCGTCTCTCTCCTTCCTTTCCAAATGATGGGTTACCGAAGTTAGACGATATTTTAGGTCAGATTCTTTTAGAATCGCCTCGTGCTCGTCGGAACGTAATTTTCCGATCCGAGACTTAGTCTCCTCTTCTATTTTTAATTGGGCCGCCATGAATTGTTCATGTTGCCGCTTAGCCTGTAACTCTACCTGTTCTTTGGCTTTCAAATAGGCCGGGGTAGTTTTATACCCGGGGCCCATCCGACGTCCGTATATAGACCTGCGACTGCCTCCAGGGTTAAACATGGAGTCAGACAAGCCTTCGTCTAGCGATCGGCCTAGGTGATGCCTTTCCGAGCTTTTCGGTTCAGTTCCCCTAGGCTTAATCTTCGCATTCACTTCTGGGACTATTTCGTCCCTTCTGGCTTTTCCATCGTCGCTGTCATGGTCCGACGATGTCATTAATGGGGCTACCTCGTTTGCACCATCTGGTACTGCTTCTGGGGGGGGTTGCAGTACGCTCTCCAGGGCTTGGTGCTACTGGCATACCCAAGTTACTAGCCGAGCCTGCTGGTACAATAGGACACAGCTGGCATCTGCTAGTTATAGCTTGGGACTAATCACTCAGGTCTAATGTTGGGGGTTTTATTATTCCCTTGAACAATCCCGTATCCGGTACTCCCATTTGAGGTGTACCCGGATACAAGTTTACGATACCATCACTCGTGGCACCGTCCATCAGACCGGGTGTCGAGAAAACAGTTCGGACACCCGCTGGATTATACATTTGTTGTTGACTGGGTTTCCAGTCTAACAACAGATGCTGAGATGTTAAGTCATCCTCTTCGAATCCCTCTAGCCCAGGGCTGGGGGGATCCGCTTCGGGTTTCCCGAGGCTTTCGGCCAATGTGGCCGCGCACCACCCCCGAACCAACTGGTCACGGCACCAGTGTAATGGTTCGTATTGACTTATATGTTGGGTGGCTCTTTGGCTCGCTTACCACTAGAAATACCAACACAACACGAGCAGTTCGGGTTGGGCAAAGCCCCAGAAACCCCTACCTCTCGGGTAGGACTTTATTCCACTCTAGTCTACAGGTTAAACTGCGCGTCTGGACTGGACTAGATCCAGTCACCTTCTGCCGCTCGTCCGGCTCCTTAGTAGGAGCTGGACGCCAGGCATGGTGCCGCCCCCTCTTGTACCAACGGGGTATCACAAAGCGACACCTAGCTGGCATAGAAGGAACAGGCACCACACGAACACGTCTCTCGGATGAACGGCACTGATATATATACGACGATACCGGCCCCTACGTACCCCATAGGACCTTGGTTTTTTTGACATTCGTAGTTAGAATATTTTGTCTACACCATTTCTCAATATTACCAATATCATTCTGCATTCATTTACTCATAATCTCGGTATCTCTACCATTCAATACCAGTGCTACATCATCCGCATACAGAAAAAATTCACAATTATTTATTACACTGGTTATGCTATTTATATATATATTGAAGAGCAACGGACCTAGTACCGTTCCTTGTGCTACACCACAGTCCAATACCTTTTCATTCGATGTAATATCATTAGCTACTGTTATTTGTTTTCTTTCATATAGAAAACCTCTCAACCACCTTAAACAGTTATTATCACAACCAACACTGCATAATTTACTCATCATTATATTTAAAATTACAGTATTAAAGGCTTTTTTTAAGTCTAAAATAAGCACCAATGAATAGTCACCTCTATTTCTAGCTTCGATCAGGCACTGTATTAACCCAAAAGTTGCATCAACAGTCGATCTATTTGGGATGAAACCATATTGTCTATTACTGAAAATATTATTTTCAGTAATATAATTCATCAACTGGGAGTGTATTATTTTCTCTGTCAATTTAGAGAAGACATTTGTCTTTGTTATGGGTCTCCAGTTAGATACATCTGATAAATTACCAGCTTTAGGTAGCGGGACTATTTGTCCCAGTTTCATAATATCCGGTAGTGCTCCAGTACCAATAGATTCATTCACTAAGCTCTGTAGTGAATACTGTTTGTGACATAGTAAAATTTTTATGATATTACATGGTATATCTTTAATACATGAGCTTTTATGTCCTGCTATAGATTTCACAATCTTGACACATTGGTTTACAGTTACTTCTCTCAATCTCATGACACTATTAATTATTAATCTGTCTGGTATGTATACAGAACCAACTATTTGACTAGCTAAGTCTGCACCTATATCTATGTAGTAGTCATTTACAAAATTCGCAGTGTGACGATGTTCGATAATATTTCCATCAGTATCTTTCAAACACATTGTTAGTTTTGAACTCTAACCTTTCCATACACAATTCAGAATTTTCCAGAAGCGCCTTGGATCATTTTTAAACTTTTCTAAAAGATTTGTGGTTACATTTTTCCTTTTAACATCCAATTTTTTATTAATGTTTTTTTTTTTATCTGTTTAGCTCTGGCTAAGGCCGTATTTACTCTGTTTGGTCTACATTTCTTGGCCTTATTGAAGAATATCTTTTTTACTGTTATCATACGACGTATATCTTCATAAAAAAAAACACATCATTCTCCCTCACAATACGAGTCTTTACAGGATGTTTTGTATTTAGATACCCATTAACATTATTAATTATACATTCATACTTGTCATTTACATTCATATCATCCAGTACAAAATTATTCCAATCTGAGTTGTCCATTGTATTCAAAAAGTCTTGTTGTGAAAAATGTCTCATATCTCTACATCGTATGGATATTGCTTTTGGTTTTACTATTCTTTGTTTTTTCCTTATAACATATATCGGTATATGGTCACCACATAGATTATCAAGTACACCATGTGTTTTAACACAATCACAATTTGTATAAAAATGGTCCAAAGTGGACTTCCCATGGGGGTGGTAATACGTAGATGGGGTGTTTAGATATCTAAGTCCGGTATGTTTCAAGAAGTTTGACATTCTTCTAAATTTTATACAATTTCTGGCTTTACTGTTGACATTTAAATCTCCCATAACCCAACATTCATTATGTTATACACTGGCATGTTCCATACATGCTGTCAAGAAGTTATAACACTCAAGAACCTTACCCTTTGGTGGACGATATATAATACAAATGATCTTACATTTATGACCAGGATAGGTCAGTTTTAAGCATAGACATTCAATGGTTTTATTTACTGTTGTGAATTCTTCGAGTACTTCTATGTAGGGAACAAATACATTTCTAACATAGCAAGCTACTCCACCTCTTTTAGCTCTATGACGATCATTTCTAAACAAAGTCATATATTATTTATATGAAGCTGGTTACTTAATGTCGCTGTCTTCAGCCATGTTTCAGTGATACCTATTAAATCAAAGCCTTGCAAATCTCTACTAATGAAATTATATTTGTCACGTAAACTCTGAACATTCAGTGCTCGGTATTTCAAACCTGTCGCGGAGACTACCTCCTGAGGGCTCTTACCCATACTTTAATATACAACTGTTCCACTATTTGAGGATCCTCTTAATAACATATTTACATGTGCTAGGTAGGTATAGACACTATAGTTTCTAGGGTCTAATACCAGGATAACAGGAGTGTTTGCTATCCCATACAGTGACTCTGTATCACCGAGCAGTGGTATAACTGAACCACAAAAATGCAAGGTAATGGTCCACATGGTGAGAGACATAGTAAAGTTAACAGTTAATTAATACATCAATAAACCTACACCAATATAAGAAACTTGTATTAATAGACCAACCCTACTACTAGATATTTCCTAATATACTCAATTCACCAGCTTTTATTAGTATTAGGACGTTATATATTGTTGTCCCATATCAACAACACATATGTTGTATTGTACACCGGTCTACATGATTTATTTACCAAAGGAACACTAAAAATTATTATAGTTTTTACAGTACTTTTCTATACATCGACCAAACCGGCCATTGTATATTGGTCTTTCTGGAATATGGGGTCGGGTTGTTTATGTGTGGTTGGCCTTTCTTCATGGAATGTATCTTCTACTAGTTTAACATTGTTTTTCATGATGTAGTCTTCTTGGAAGCGGGATCTCAACTCCTCAAGTAGTACACCCAACATGTTTTCTCCTCTGTAGCTATCTTCGTCCAGACAGGGATCTTCGTACTCAGCTCCAGCACTCCAGAACATATCGCGGTCACTATGTACTAGATACAACTTGTTTGTTTTCCTCAGTAGGTCTTTCAACATACGATTCTGGATAAACTTCTTGCTAAGACAGAGTTTCATAACTTGTAGCCTCATTTTCCTCCATCCTAGGCCTTTTTTACACTTTCCTCTTTCTTCTCTTGCAGCTAGGGCTGTGGGAGCCTTTATCACTCGTTCTGCACTTTCAAAGTCCTCCATCTCAACACATCCTACCCACTGGAACATCTGTTCTGCAGACTGGAAGACTATACCCTGATGTTCAATTTTCACACCATACAAGTTGCTCAGGTAGCATCTGTCGCCACAAAACACTTGTTTCAGTCTGTCTCATATATAGTCTTCCTATCTCAGGGGAGATAGACATAGCTTGCTTGCCTGGTGTGGAACTATGGATCGGGTCGAGGTTGCAAAGTCAATGATAGGTTTATCACCATTGCCTGGTATTTTGCTAGGTGCTTTGGACTTTGGAGGTGTCTTCTTGAGTACTGTATAGTTGCTCCTGTATTCCTTCTCAGCCATCCTCTGAAGACGTACATTGATAGGTGTTGCATGAGTTTTACTGGACATGTGGGCTTGTGGGCGGTTGGTTACTCTCTCCTCACTACAAATATTCATATTCCTTGTCGGTGGTATGGTAGTAGGTTCAACTTCCTTTACCATTGTTTGTTGCTGTTCAACTTGCCCTTTCTTTGCCTCTCTACCATCTTCTGGTCTATAGGTCATTGGTAATAACTCAGGTTTGAAACCATCATATAATACATTGTTTATCAGTACTCTTGTACCTTTTGCCCATGCATTGCTTATATTGTTTTCTCAGCAGTACTTGGCAATCCTTCTCATATGACCTTTCACCTTTCTGACCTCTGGTTCTTGGTCTGGGTTTCATAGACAGTTGTGTATTCACTATTTGGCTTAGCTAGTGATGCCTTCCCTCTCAAACATGCATCTCTCCTCCAGGTTGTTGAAAAACAAATCATAATGGCTCTACCCTCATCTCTGGATGTTGCAATCCTCTTCACCAGTTTCAGCTCAGTTTTATCAATGTCAGGTTGTAATGTTTTTACCAGGGACATTGCCACATCAACAGGTACTTCATCCATGGCCTGTTACTATAAGGTTGAACCTCCTTGGGGATTTATATTCCTCATTTATGTCGTATTTTACGGCTGCAGCATATGATGGATTGTAGCTTTTCACCTCTATGTAGATTATATTGCAAAGGGAATACTGGAAGACATTTCCCAAGATGGTTTGACTAGACCCCTTCAAATCGTTGAGAGATTACTCACTCAAATACTATTACAGCCCTGTGTCTAGTGGTCACTAATCATTGCATTGGTACTACTGCCCTACATTAAACGCTGATCGAACACTGCAAAAAAAAAAAGGTGTTTAGATCCTAAACATAATTCTAAACATAATCTTGTCCCGTTTTTCTGAACACAATATTATCCTGTTTAGAAAAATGTTTAGCTAATTAATGTGTTTAAGCTATAATGTGTTTAGGTTTATATTGCCCCCCCCCATTTGAGGAATTTTGCATATATATTCGATTTGTCTATCTATGTATAATATGATATTGTATTTGGATATTGGCTTATGAATGCATTTAGGTTGAGGACACTATATCATTCATGCCCAATTTCTGAAGGGGAACAATGCACCTCCGGCTATAGGGACAGCTATATTGTCAAAGTATTTCATCTATATTGTATTGAACCCATATCACATCAGTGTCAGGGCCCCATTGTCAAATATAAAAGAGACACAGAAAATATTTTGCCTTATATATTTTCTTAATTCACAAAATGGGTGTCCAAGCACTACTTGCTTACCCCTGATGCACTAATGACAATGCCATACGGTCTAAATGCATAACCTTTTATTGTTGACATACTCTAAATGTATATATTATCTGAAACTGTGAATTAGGAGAATACTGCAACATTTTGTAACCAAGCAGTACCAGGTGACTGCATGCAGAAGGTCAATTATAGAAAATGTTTAAATGTTTAAATCCTATAGACATGGTTAACTAAACACCTATTGAACCAAAAATAGATTTTAAACGTGTTTAGACCTAACCATGTTTAAAGTCTAAACACCATTTTTGCAGTGTACAGAGCAGTTGTAGTGCATACCTATGACCACCCTCTCCGATATTGAGGGTTTGAAATTGTAGTGGCTGTTTCAGTCGTGCCATCTTGAGAAATGGCTTCCAGGGACAGAGGTCATTATTACAAACTGCACGATTCTGTCCTTATGCCCTGAGTATTATTATTGCCTGAGAGGTGGAGTGAATAATCGCAATGATTCCCTTGCCCCTCCCACTCAAACCACCTAAAGGCATTCATTAGACCTTCTCTAATATACATACACAAACATGTTCCCATTTCCCTACTTACGACAGTTAGTCTGGTGTCTGACATTCATTAGACCTTCTCTATTATACATACACAAACATGTTCCCATTTCCCTACTTACGACAGTTCGTCTGGTGTCTAGCATTGATTCAGCAATATCACTAATGGAGCCCATGGCCGGAGTGTAGTTAATGGGAGTCGGTTGAGATGCTTTCCCATGTCTGTTTTGTGATGGTTCTCAGATAAATTCATGATATCAAAATCATGCTATGTGTCTCATTTTATTTTTATTTTGCAGTCTGAGATGGCCTTTTATTCCTATGTTCCCTACACAGTCACTATAAAGAGCCATGTGGTGTATTTGTAGGGGTCACTAATGTTGGACTGTTATGTTCGGGGGTAGAGAGTGTACAAGGCATTGTAGCTTGCAGCCTACGATTATCCAATTATCGACCAAATGTAGGCGATGGACCTGGTAGATTGCACTAGACTGTCTTGGATTCTTGCTGTACCACACCGACCCAAACTCTCCAACTTATGTCTTCTAAGTACAGACATTATTTTCCCTTACCTCTCAAAATAGTAGAATGCAGGTGCTAAGTTGGGAGAACATGAAGAAAGCTTAGGTCATCCAAATACCCATTTGTGTACCATTTGTCCAGATGATACGATTGTAGTGGACTGTTAGGGACTCTGAAGATCTAGCAGATGTTTATTTCACTCACATGAATCCTTGAAAATGGAGAGTGGACTGCTATACTTTTCTTAGGTCAGCCACCCAATGCTCCCTCTATTGTTTACTTCAAAAAACATGTCCATTATGACTGCATAGAGTGACCAAGCTGTCCTCAAGCCAAATGAAATGCCTCAGCTCATAAACCCCTGTGTCTCAAATAACTCATCAGGTAAAGGCTGAGGATTCTATGCCATTTAATTTCCACTGAGGTATTTCCAGAAAAAGGTACAGCAATCCTTGCTCCTGAAATGTCATGGATTTTATCTCTCAGACCATTTTGAATGAAAGTGTTTTGAAGAATAAGTTTAAGTAGTATGAAAGCTTCTTATTTTGACATAAATAATCAAGGCTTGGTTTAAGTAAACTATGTTTTGTATGATTGGTTACAACAAAATTTTAACAAAAGAAAGTGATTCAGTTAAAATGATGCACACACCCCATTTAACTTTACTGGTGGTGTCGTGTTTTAGATTTTGATATGTCAGCACAAATCCAGTGAAATCTAGAATTACGTTACCACATCCAGTACAATAAAATGGGCCACCCTGTAGCTATCAATGGAACCCACCCAAATAACACAAAACATGACATATTTCATCCCTCAGGTCCGCTGTAGATGTCATTGTGCACAATATGGGTAAGCGCCGCCCTTCCTGACCCTACCGTGACCCCTGATAACACAAGGGACTACAGCAGATATGACCTCTCTGTATTGGGTCAGTGTGAGTCAGGGTGTAGTGTAGGAGGGGGTGGATGGGGCATTTAAGGCTATATGTATAGACTCATACATCATGCACAGGCAGGCAGTGCATGATGCTATTGATGATCTGCTACACAATGATACACGGAAAACATGGAAGATCTGAAACTGGTCAGCGGTGACCACTTTAGGTCCTCAAGTTGACGATACCTAAAACTACAACTTTAGGTAGTCAAAATGATGACTTTAGGTCATCATCCTGACAACCTGAGTCGTCAGTATGAGAATACTGACAGTACAGAGTCATTATACTGATGATGTAGGTCATCAGGATGACGACCTAAAGTCGTCATTTTGACTACCTAAAGTTGTAGTTTTAGGTATAGTCAACTTAAGGACCTAAAGTGGTCACCGCTGACTAGTTTCGGATCTTCCATGTTTTCAGTGTAGTATGGTAGATTATTCTCCATCTAAATAAGAAAAATCGATAAGACATCGTATATACATCTAGAGTGACCCTAACATCTAAGCATCTAATAATCCCATTCATAATAGTATGAACTGTAGTGAAATAGTGATTGAACTAGTAAGCTATGAAGAGGGGGAGGCAGAAGCAGAAAACAACACCGAGGAAATATTCTTACTCATTTGAGTCTGTATCCAGGCTCAGGCAATGTCGCCAAAATGAGTATGATTTGAGACTCAGCCTGACCCTGTGGATGATACTCAGGCAGAGCCAGAGTATCACCCCAGGCTCAGGCTCAGTCTCAAATCATACTCATTTTGGCGACATCGCCTGAGTCTGGATACAGACTCGAATGAGTAAGAATATTTTCTCAGTGAAGTTGGGTACGCATCTGTTATAAAGACAGAATATTAGAGACTACCGATACCACAAAGCAATGTAGCTGCATTGGTCAAAACCAACAGACTAATTTAAAAAAAGGATACATATAACATGATCTCTATATTATGCTCATTGTCTACAGCTGGTGCACCTTTCTTCAGGTGATTATGGATGCATTATGGGTTCTGATTGGCTCAGGAATCAATTTCAGTCATCTAACTTATCTGTAAGCGCATTGGTCATTGGCTGGGGGGTTTGCCACTAATTTCAAACCCATATGATCTGCAATGATTGGTCCGGGGTATTATGCATTCTCAAGATAAGAGTGATTGATACAGAAAAATAGCTCTATGTTAGGGGAGTGCTGATTGGATAAGGTCACTATGATGTTTCAATGCTTGGTTCTGTTTATTCTTACCATGAAGACACTGAATTTGTGTTCATATTTAGTATGACCTAGATAGAGGGCACACATTTTATGTCTTTCGTATTTCAAAATCATGGTGCTAATATTCATCACTGATTTGTAGCATTCATGAACCTGTTGACCATGGACAAATAATCCGAAGTCTTTGTGTGGGACAGTTTTTGAACTTCTGTTAAGTCCTTTTATCCTGCTCCTTAGGCGTGGATGCTAGACTGATTCGGTATGATATTGATTTTCCAATAACAATTTCCAGCAGATTTACACAATCTTTGTGGTTTGCCTTATCAATGTGAACTATTTTGAGTAATGGCCATACTTGGATACCGCAGCTCAAAGTTACTGGGTGCTGCACTAGTTGTTATCTATGTTTTTATTATGAACTGAATTTATTTTCAGAATAATGATGTAACTGACTATGATCTATTATACTGAGGAATGACCAGAGAGCAACTGGGATAAAACCAACTTGGTCAACATTAAAAATTCATAAGTAGCATTTAATCAATGTTATGAGACAGCACGAGTGGGTTTATGCATAAATATTAATCCACGACCGCGCAGAGGGAGTGGATTATTCACCCTAAACCATCTCATAACTTGATTAAGGCATTAAATTTTATCTAACATATTTCTCCATTTTGTATTAAATTCTTACCTTATAACCCCATAATAAATCCAGGAGAAGACATTTTGTAAGTGCATGCGATCTGCACGGTTTGCCAAGCCACCGTAGCCATTGTTTTTACTCCACGACTTTTCTGGTAGAATTCAAGCATGTCAAGTCCTGTACTTCTAGCACTGCCAAATATATGATTTCTAGTTGGTGTTCGCCTACATTTTGTATCCATTTTCTTTGAAATAAATGAGAATCCAATGATTTTACATTGCGATCCAATGCACACGGCCATTTTGTCTTGTTGACTAAGCGGGTAGGTGCCCAGATATACCTGACCTTCTTTCGGCTGAAGGACTGGGTCAGCAAGTTGCACTGGTGGGTGCCGAGATGTATCGCTATGGAAAATGATTGGATCTTATTTATTTCGAACAAAATGGCAAATTTAGGCATGGCATGTTTATATAGGATATCTAAGGATGTTTCCCTGTTAATAACTCCACCTGGCACCGTTGGCATCTATGCTAACGAGGTGTGTACACATCAGGTATGTCGGAAAACCTTTTCCTTCATGGGTTCTGGCACAGGTCGGCTTGGTATAGTGGACAGTGAGCTCGTCTCCTGCCACAGCAGCTGGGGATCGATTCCTCTTTGAACCCTAAAAGGTTTTAATAGGAAATCAATGGCGTAGTTGACTTTCTATGCTTCGCCAATTTATTAACATGTCCAGGTTGAAACCAGCACCTTCTTGAAGACAAAGAAAAGGTCTCAGAGTGTGGTTATGGCTTGATAACGAACCTTGAGTTATAACAAAAAAGCACGATTCAAGCTCAAATAGTTAGATATAATGCGATAACGCAACCAATTCAAGTGAAAAATTTGGCAGGAAGTTGAAGACACATATTATCCCGAATAAATGAATTTAATGATGGAAAAAATAAACTTACTCATATTGGTTGTGTTATCACATTTTATGCATCTTTAACGTCATATAGCCCAGAAACGAGAAGAAACTCAGCAATTTCATTGTGATTTCTGAATTCAGCACCCTGGAATTGACCAAGATCAGATAGTTTTATCCCAGCTGTTCTCCAAAAGTGCAAAAATGTTCCCCAGTATTGTTATTTTCTGACTAACAAATCAACATTTTATGCAAATTATATAAACAATATTTCAGCCTTTATTGGTATCGAACAGCGGTCATACCCTGTTCAGGGTATTGGTACCTAGGGGGCCTCCCACCTGTGTGACCCAGTGCCCTACCTGCCACTCACCTCTCACCTGCACTCCATTCACCTGCACAGGCAGGCCCAGACAGTTCAGTTTAGTTCAGCCCTGTCTGTTTGTTTTCTGTCTGTCTGTTTTTCTGTCTGTTTTTCTGTTTGTTTGTTGGAATCATAGTGGTATGTGACTCTTGCCAACATGAATACCATGGCAATAAGAAAGCATGTCCTGAGTGCACATGCCCCAACCCATACTGGAAGGCAGGGGACCAGATGGTTGGACACAGAACAACCAGGATTACAGATGGGGCCACCGGGTCTACAGACCGGAAGGCCGGGACTACAGACCGGACAGCCGGGGAGAGTGACCGCACAGCCGGGGAGAGAGACCAGGAGAAAGGCCCCCCCCCCACAGAGGAGGCAGACAGTGACTTATTGCAGCAAATCGAGCTAGAGAGGGCTAGGAAGAAAAGCCTTGAAAAACTTTCAAAACGTAAGGAGTTAGAACTAGAATTGGCCAGCTTGCGGGCTGATAATAACCGTTCTGTTCATCAATTGAAAGGTGGAATACGAGCATGGCAAGGAGCTATGGGTGCGTTCGATCCCCAAGTTTCATCTCTTACCTTGGGTTCTACAGGCTTGGATCTTCAAGAGTGCAATACAGTATGCTACGAAGGGAGGAACTCGAACGCACCTGACAACAAAGATGGAGATCATCTCAGAGGAGTTAGCCTCGGGTAAGCTAACGGAAGTGAGTGTCCAGCCTCAGTGCATTCATGCTTTGGGAGCAGTTAAAAAACCCTCAGATGGCACCAGGCCAATAACCGACGCTAGCCGTCCCGACTCGTGCTCAATCAACTGCCACATGAGTCAAACCTTCATGTCATTTAGTTACAAATCGGTAGATACTGTATTGGACCATCTAAAATCCAGCTCATATATGGCAGTGACTGATGTTACGGCAGCTTACCGCTCAATCATGGTCCGAGAGTGCGACAGAGCTAGGCAGGGCCTGTCTTGGGAGTCTAGGTTTATTCAGGACAACTTCTTGTCTTTCGGTACCCGCATTGCACCGGACGTGTTCAACAGTATTACAGACTCGGTAGCGCGGTACCTCATGGCACACGGTATTTTCTGTGTCAATTACTTAGACAACATGTTGGTTATGGCGGATAGCTTTGAAGCCTGCCGGGAAGCTCAGCTCTTCCTCCACAAGACATGGCGCTCCTTAGGTTTCTACATTTCCTACAATAAAGTGTGCTCCCCCAGTCGGATTCAGACTTATCTCGGAGTGGAAATTGATTCAGTAAATATGCAACTGAGACTACCTGCAGACAAATTGCGCAAACTTCAGATGGAGTTGGATTTTTTCAGTGGTTGTCGCAGGACGACGAAAAAGCACATTGCGCAACTTTGGTTCGGGGTGGTCGCACTTTCTCTCATCGCGTTATCACAATGTTAAGTTGTTTCACCCCCAGGAAAAGGTACATCACATTGTCCAAGTCCTTTCACCTAGATCTAGCCTGGTGGGGAGACTTCGCTGCTTGGTTCAACGGCACAGCGAAAATAATCCAGCCTCCAGTTAATACTTCGATGGTGTGCAAGGATGCTTCTGGTACTGGTTTCGGTGCTTACTCCGGCATGGATTGGTTGTGAGGTAGGTGGCAGGAGGACTTCGAGATGAAGGGAGACCGCCACAACCACTGTGTCCCCAAACCGGTCCATGATGTACCCTGTAATATTAATGTTAGAGAACTGTACCCTATTCTGGAGGCCCTCACTAGATGGGGCCATATGTGGGTGGACCACTGAGTAGAATGCATCACGGACAATACGCAAGTGGTGGCGGCTATAAACACTGGTAGGAGCGGAAATTCAGCTTCAATGCATCTCCTCCGCTCAATATTTTGGTTGACAGTGATGTTCAACCGCCATCTGGTGGGAGTGTATCTACCGGGCAAGGACAATCTGGTAGCAGATACTCTCTCCAGAGCTACCCTCATCAACGAGTTACCAGTCTTTTTGTGTTGCAGAGGCCCGTCAACAAATCCGGGAACTGGACTACTTCGCAGCGGAGCTTCGCAGTCAGGCGTGGGCGCCGAGTACCTGGAAGACTAAAGCATCTCAGTGGCGCAAATATATCAAGTTCTGTGCATCAATTCGATGCCCGGCAGTACCCACAGACACAACCCTTATGTGTCACTACGCAGTCAGTTTGGTTCCAGATCTGAAATATAGATCAATCCAGAACTATATCAGTGCAGTGATATCTCTGAACAATTACTCCGGTTACGACATTAAAAATGTTATATCAGAGTTTGAGTTGATCGCCACCCTAGCGGGTATACGCCGTAACCGGAACCGGAACTGACTCGCCCGTCTTTCAGTCTTCGGGACTTATTATTGTTATCAGACTGTGTTAACTGGGATCGGGTGGAGGAGAGGGTCCTATGGACTTGTATAGCGGTATCGTTTCGGGCCCTGCTACGGAAATCAAACATCGTCCCTGATTCGGCATCAAACCCAGTGGGTCATTATCTTTGCCGCGGAGCAATAGGTCTTACACAGTGGGGCATAGAACTGAGTATCTCCTCGTCTAAGACAGTGCAGTATGGCCAGACAATCCACAAAATACCTATAACTTTTAGTCGGGGTTCACCCCTTTGTGCAGCTTCCCTGGTACGGGATCACCTTGAGAAATTTCCATCCTCAGATACCATGTCCCCAGCCTTTGTAGTACCAAAAGGGAATCGCCTCATCCCAGTTACCTACCCTATGCTGTTGGGGTACCTCAAAAAACTTATGATCTCAGCAGGCATGAACCCACAGAGGACGGGCATGCACTCCCTAAGACGGGCAGGGGCACTCTATATGTATAGCCTTGGTCTCACCCTGGAGGACATCCGTCAAGCAGGGAACTGGAACAGTATGGCTGCCCTAATCTATCTCACAAAACCTTATCACCTCCGCGTGGACATGGACCTGATTGTGTCTAAGTGCCTAAGTACCAATCTACAATTATGAACAATTTCTCCTAGTTTGGGAGTTGCCAGCATATTCGCGCAGGCCCAAGTGGCTACCTTGTCCCTGTTTCTCCCTCGCTAGGATCAATGGTATCGAACAGCGGTCATACCCTGTTCGGGGTATTGGTACCTAGGGGGCCTCCCACCTGTGTGACCCAGTGCCCTACCTGTCACTCACCTCTCACCTGCACTCCACTCACCTGCACAGGCAGGCCCAGACAGTTCAGTTCAGTTCAGCTCTGTCTGTTTGTTTTTTTCTTTTCTTTTCTTGTTTTGTTTTAAGTTGTTAATAAATAGGCCGGCGTATTCGCGCAGGCCCAAGTGGCTATCTTGTCCCTGTTTCTCCCTTGCTAGGATCAATATTTACACAATGTTGCTTTCAAATGGAGAATAGAGCTTTACAGTGTCTGGACCTGTGTTAACATCACTACTTATAGCCTGTATGTATGGGTGTAAAGTGCTCTTTGGAGAAACTATCTTTTAAGTTACTAGAAAAATGAACACAAATGGATTATTTCTGACAGATTTGTGAGGATATTATGACGTACCATTTTATTATTCCAATAATCTTAGCATATGATTGTATAAATGCATGAAAATATGAGGCATTAATACACTGAATGTCCACATGAGCGTCCACGGTCCACTGAACACCAGCTATGTCAAATAAACATAAGTGAGAAGACCAAAGGACCGACCTCATGGTTCACTGACCACATAACAAAGGTAGATATGATTATAAGTAATGGTCAAAGCTATCGACCTAATGGTTCACTGAACACAAACAATAGTGTATATAATGTTTTAAAGTCAATGCAAGCGACTGTCATGGGTGGCTGAGCACCGCTGACACTATCACAGGTGTCTGAGCACCAAAGACTGAACAAAAGGTTACATAAGTAACAACGACATAAACTTCCGGTCGCTCTAGCACCGCTCCAGAGCAACCCAGGTCAAATATGAAAGCAGTTATGCAACGGCCATAATAAGACGGTCAAAATCAAGGTCAAACTCCCATTATTAAGGAAGTTATGCAACCAAGACTGTTTTGACCTCTGAATGCGCCACAGACAAACCGCCGCAAGTTATGCGCCCAGAAAGTGGGGAGTGGAAATTTGACATATTTAACTCTGCCCATGCGCAATATGAAGGCTACAGACGCAGAAACAGCAGAGTTATGAGGGTCTGAACATTCCAAACTGACCGAGACAATGGAGGACATGGCAGCGTTTATGGGGGCCCTTTGTGCGCTCACTGAGACCTGAATGACTCCCCACTAACAACCAGAGACTAGGGCAGATGCTACTGGTTCCAAGCCAGGGGTTGGGTACTTATACCCCTGGTAGGCACCTCTGTAAATCAGAATCTCCAGAACCACCACTGAAGTAACATCTCCAGTCCAGCTCTCCTGCTACCTGCTATAGCTCTGCACTCTGTTGGGTTAGACTATGCCAGACAGGCATAGGACTACACCCACTGGTGGCCAGAGGCTATCTTCTACCAGTAAACTACCAGAGGGTAAAGTTACACATTTATATTATCCCTCTTAGCAGCAGGTCAGGAGCTAGGTGTGAGAACCCACCTAGGACCATACTGGACAGTGTATTGTTGTTGTTGTTATTATTATTATTATTATTATTATTATTATTATTATTATTATTATTATTATTATTATTATTATTATTATTATTATTAATATTATTATTATTTTTTATTATTATAAATTATTATTATTATTGCTATTGTTATTGTTGTTGTTGTTGTTATTATTATTATTATTATTATTACACAGGTGGAGTGGAACAGAACTTTATACTTTTTAACCAAATGTATAATTACTGTGTGTGGAAATTACCTGTATATAAACCTTTGTATTACTGATACATAACATATTTTGCCTAAGCTGAATAAACCAGTGATTACTGGAATAGCACTAATAAGAGCTTGATATTCTTACTCTCTATATACCACTAGTCATATGATATTTCTCATATGACAACCTGGTCATGCACAATCACTAGTATAACAATATATTATTGCACTTGGTTTGTAACCCACCTCCTGGCCTGGACAACTATTCTGAAATCTTCCATTACTAACTTATTGGTTACTGAATAATCATTTATATAGCCACTAATATCATTCTCTTGATACCTATGCCTGGTCGCCAGAAATAGTGCTAAATTTTACATTATCCATTGGTGATCTATCATGAAATGATTAAACGGCTGAAATGCCTATTTGAAGTCTCCTTTCTTTATTACCTTCATTCTAAATTAGCCATTGAGAGAGATAACATTAAAGTTATTCTTCATCAAAATAAGAAGGAAATGAATTGTTGATTGGAAAGGGTTGATTATAATTAGGCAATCATTTATCTAAGCCTGCTTTTGAGGAGGTTCTGGCCTGCATTAATAGTTGATTCTCATTCACAATTAAATTGCCTAGTAGGCCCGAATAGATATCATGGGCGTATAACAGATTTCAACAATCTTTTTTCCATCTAAATTAAATTATCTCCCAGAGCTCTCTATCCAATTATATCCAGTATATAACTAAAAGTATTGATTTTTACACAAAGAGGCATATTATGTTTTTAACATGAGAGACACTGGCAGTAATTCATGATAACTTCATGAAGTAGTCCTGGAGTCAGTTTCCAACATGGTACGACTGTGCCCAGCCACTATGTCTTGAAGCCTTCAAAATTAGAGTGGTTGATTATAGGTACTGTCCTAAGACTCCTCTCCATGTTTAGCACCTAATGACACATTTACATAGGGTTTAGCAGTCATACCAGTGAAGTCATAACTGACAATTCGATGTATGGCTGTACAAGCTATTAGAGCGAAGGATTCCACTACGCTTTGAAGGTTGTACCATCTTGAGAATTACCTTCCTGCAATACAGTATTATCCTTCTACATACTGTATGGCATGACTATCACTTTAGGTTGTACAGTGATTGAAAAACAGCTAAGGGAGCGGTCATTTTTTAACAACAGGGAGGGGTTGGTGAAATTCCGCGAAAATTTTTCCGTACCTCCCTCCGAGGGGTCCGAGGGGTCTGAAATTTTTCCGTTCCCACCTTTTATTCTGTAGTCATGCGGGCTTTTTCGCTGAAAAGGGGTGACATTTTTTGCCTAAACACCTAAAATATACACGATTGGAGTCTCTCTGAAAAAGGTTACTTCCAGTATTTTCCTAAATCTCTGTTACCAAAGTCACAAGCAAAAAACAAATGCAGCATCAGTGATTGCCATTTCCATTACAAGATCTTATACTATGATTTCTGTAAGCCCCTGGATTTTCACAGTCCATTCTTTATAAATGTATTTAATTAGCCTGTTTGTTTGACCAATGGAAATAACACGGGCATTGGCTTTGTTGTCGCCGGTTCATACTTCAAGGGGCAATCTTTGTGGGCATCATGGAAACAGACTGGATAAATTTGCACTGCTGCCCATCGGTCTGGAATAATCTGTGTGCATTTGGCTGCATCTTGCTTCACCCTAAGTTGTCATCTCAGTTGTTTTCATTGAATTTCAATTCAGTATTTGGCATAATTAGGCATCATAATTAGTAAAGAGTGCACTTTAGAAATACAAGTTGATTGGAGCATATTCTTATCATTATTGTTATTGCATTTACGACCATCTACATTAAAATTACATTTAATGATATCGGGGAATTGGCATACTATGTTTTTTATGGCTTTCTTTAATTAGTTCCACCAGAGTCCTTGGTCATTTCACTAAGTGGTGATTCCCTTCTTGTTGGCAAGGATGGAAATAAGATTTGACGTCATCCACGGGTTGCTGTGGCCGGGTTTTTAAATAACCAAGAAGTAATGTTATTTTCTTAATTATGTTCTCAGATAAAGTAAACATGCAGATGGATAAAAAGTACACTGAAAAATGGTGTTTAGATTTTAAACATGTTTAGGTCTAAACACGTTTAAAACCTAAACATATAGGTCATTTAGGTGTCTCATCGACTACACATTTAGGAAATGAACACTTTTATTCTAACTACATAAACATTTATGCTAAACATGTTTAGATGTTTAGAGTTGAGACAGTTGAATAATAGGTGTTTAGATTTAAACATCAATATGTTTAGATACTTGGATGTTGAATCCACACCAGGTAGCAGCATTACCTTTGACTGGACTATCTGCACACAGTTATAAACAATTGTTGTGACAAATGTCCCCAAATCCCATGTTTATCATGGTTTCATTTCATGTAATGTAATGTGAATCGAAAGGGCAATAGAAAATTGACTAGATTCACCTCATGCCACCATCATGACCATAACATAATCAATAAACTCCATGACTGACACCTATTTGATGTTATTCTGGAATAGAGAAAAAAACTGTCCTTCCTGCCAAGCTGTTGTACTTTCTCAAGTCTCTCATCCTGATGCAGTGTGTAATATATGTACACATATCTAGGTATGGCTGACACCTTTGGAGACTTTGACAAGTAAATACCTGCTGATGCCCCCCTCCCCAGTAAATGAGGAAAGAAACACAATATATCTCTGTTTTTTAATGCAGACATGTCTGCAAACCTTAACTCTCCAACAAATCATTTAAACATCTAAACACAATAATTCTTAAACACCTAAACACAAAAATTCATATATCTAAACACAAAAGTTTTAACCTAAACACCTACATTTCTAAACACTTGAGCTAAGCACATTGTTTGGCTAAACATGTTTAGGAAATTAATGTGATTACAAAAACGTTGCAAGAATATGTTTAGAATTGTGTTTAGGATCTAAACATCATTTTTGCAGTGTAGATGAAGTGTATGTTCTTATAGTACAATCACTATTAGGAACATTATGAAAGCCTCAACCACTTTCTTCTAGCATCTCCACCCAGTAACAACATAGTATGTTGTAAAAATTTGGGTCAGCTATGCCTAGGATATAGATTGAAGTAGAACATTTATATGTTTGCAGTAATACACATATAAATTGTCCCACTATCCAGCTGATCAGCAAGGCTTCTTACAGTGTCACTGTGGATCAGTTCTAAAAAAGGCCTTCTACATTGGGACCCCCTTGCCCTGTCTCATGACACTTGTCTGAGATTCTGCCACGGCCATGTTTAATTCCTGTCGGAATCGATAAGCATGAAACCTATCTCCTTTCAATTGGGTGGAAGCTCCCAAAAATGGTACTCTATGTATAACCTAAGTAAATCTTCAGATTTGAATTCAGCAAATCTCCAAATGGAAAAAGAAAATCAGTTATAATTGATAGAAATCGAAACAAATTCTACTTGCTACATAGGTCATCATCTTCAGCATTACCCACTATGAAAGGTTTCTGAAGACATGTCATGCCCATTCTGACCTGTATATGAAAGAGTAAAGTTGTGGTAAGCTTGTTCAGACTTGTAGCAGTGGTCTCTGGTTAGGAGCGTGGTCTTATCCTTCACACTGCCTTCTTTTCATAAGATGAATTAGCAAATGTATAAGAACAACATGGGCTATGTTATCAAAAGAAGTGGTGGCAAAGATACAAGGGAGTATCGACCAATGCCTTCTGAACTGTGGCCCTTGGCATTGCCTTGACCCTGATGTGACCTTGATTTGTATATCAGTCTGCACTTGTTATGGATGATTGGGTTGTGCCTGAGTCTTTAATTGTTCTGTTAAACATGGCGGATTGGTTGTGTTAGTTTAGATGTCTCTGCTGAATCAATGATGGCATCAGGAAAAATGTGGAAAACTTTGGTCTATCAACCATATTTCCATATCAACTTTGTGGTAAGGTGACATCATTACTGGGTGGGTGGAGGGCAGGCTTAATGTCTAGACTAATTCAGTTCTGGCGAAATGGATGTGATACGAAAGTGTGTTTTCCTTACGGTATCTGTAGATAGCCAGAGTCATAGGGTATATTTCATTGAGTGTACTATTGGTATTGAACCTCTGCATGTGGCTCTACTTATTATTACCCAGAACAAATTAAGCATTAAGTCAACTAGGTTTAATTAATTGACTCATCAAGATTGGGCTGCCACATGCCCTACATCCCTTTCCTATAGAAACATTGTTTTTGTACAGCTGACAGGTCCTTCATCTCTATTTGTAGATATTCATTTTTAAAACATTAGGAAAGTCCTAATTCTGTCACTCACAAGGTGATAAATTAGATCATGGATAGAATTTGAGCTTAACAGTTTTTTTTTCATGGCAAAAACCATCATACATGTAAGCTTTCCAGGTTAGGCAAAACGATACAAGTATATAATATAAGGAGATTCATATTCATATAGAAGATCACAAATCATATACAGATAGCATGGCAGGGTGGTGCAATATCAGAAAATCAATCTTAATAACATTGTCACAATTAGTGGCACGGTTTCAGGCATATACAGAATAGCATAAGAACATGCAATTGACATACAATCACATTTGTATTTGGGTTATTAGGTTTATCCTGTAACAGATCCACCTATTTAATTAATTTCATGAAGTCACCTTGAAGCAGAAGAAAGAAGGATTATGGTATTTTCTGCTCAACTTGAGGATAAATTATGCAAACTTTTAAAGTTGGAGAGTTGTACAAAAGACAAAAGTTGAATAAAAGATCGGCTGAGTTCTCACTATCAAGATTGTCTTTATAAGAACCTGCATGTCAGAGGTCAAATAACAAGACAGCATTTTTATGAATACATTAAACTGCAATATCAGGGAAAGGCAATGATTTGATGGCATTTACAATTGTATTATGGATATTCCTGCTCCCGTATTTTCCAGCATGAGCCTACACTGTTGTACATACAACTCCTTCAGTTGAGAAATGAGTTGTGCTAGCTAGGCGGATCTCTAAGACAGAAAAATTGATTCCCTACTTGTAAATGTTTGTAGAGAAAAGGCTAGGGAAAATAGATGATCTCTTTATAATGTTTTCTTCCAGTCAAATTTGCTGCCCTAAACCAATATGGATGTAACATGATTGTATCACCTGGATTACTTTTTTCCCACCAGCTGGCTGTGGGCTTATGGCCCGGAGTAGTGAAGATTCCTTTCTGAGCTATGACAGATTAAGCAGCTGAGAGGCATCTTGTATATCATAATATCCACGCATCTTGATAAAGGATAGTAAATCTACTCCGAAACTAAAAAGAATCATATTGAGCTGATTTAACTATGATATTAATTTTGTCTACTCATTAATAGAAATTGAAAACTTTACTTGACCGAGTCTGGTCTTACTTGTAAATATCTTACATAATATACAGCAGAGTGAATAAAATACTAAATAGGAAATGAACTACTGTTTCAGTGAATGTGCTGCATGTCACCCAAGTTAATACTAATCAGAAAAAAAAGAATATTTAGAGTTCTAGTGTTTCAGATGCAATGTTAGTCTAATAGCTGTTTTTTTTCCGAGAATGTATTGTGTCACATTTAGACAATAAACAAATGAGAGGATAATGCTCAGTAAGAAATTTTAACAAGCATAGTTACTCACAGATATGTATAGTTTCATTTTCTGCCAATATTTGATTTTCTTTTTGAATCTATATTGGTATCAGATGCTCTGCCTCCCCAGCCCTGCCACTAGCCTAACCTTATCCACTGTTGCCTCTTGATCATGGGTTTGTGTGGCCTTCCATCCATCATATAAGTAATGTGGTTAGCTTCCTCATGGGCCTCAGCCTAACAAAGTAGGTGCATTGTCAGGGTGAGACATGTGTAGTGCTATAAGCTTTTAAGTGATCCATATCATCTAGCTGAGGTCTAGAGAGTGCTGTTGGAGAAGAAAAGACCCGTATTATAGTGTATGAGTAATCTTATTTGGATAGTTTCCATAATATTGGTTCATGATACAGAACAATATTGATAAAGAAATTCGTCCTTTCACTTCCTCTCCTCTCCTTCTTTCCCTTTTAATTTATAGCCTACGGTTTTTTTTTAAAAAGTTTTCTGTCTTACCTTCCTTATGATCACATCCGTGCTGTGCCTCTGCTTTCTACCACCAATCCAATGTTTTCATCACTCCATCATTGCTTCCCACATCCTTACTTTGTCTAGCTCTACTCACAGTGAGCTTCCCTTTCCCATCTTGCTTATTCTTTAGTTCATCACTGTCCCATGGGTCAAAGTTTTCTCCTCGGTAGAGCCTCCTATACTATTTCTTCAATAACACAACCACCTTTTACGCCCTTTACTAAGCTGGTAGTAATGGTTTACAAAATGGTACCATGGTCACAGAGGCAGGGGCCTTAACACTTTTAGAGCACTAATTCATTATGCCCATTGGTCAGCATGATGCACCAATGAAGTGCTGGCGAGACTGCTCACCAGCACTTCATTGGATCATAATGCCAACCCTCGGAGAGTATTTTTATTAATCCCATATTGGCGACTGATATAGTAATGCATCACCGGCCCCTAAAGGGATAAGCTGTTCGCAGCAGGCGATAATACAATAAAGCATGAAGTGTTCAAACAATCAATATGGTATTTTTAGAAGGACCTAGCAGGAAAGGACAACTTCACCCCTTTCAACCTTCACCCCCTACCATATCTGTTACCCCTATATGACAAGCACTCTCAGTTTATGGATGCCCTTCAGTGTCATTCACTTAGAGTATCAGCTTGTATGCAGACCTGCTTGGGTCAAAGTACTGTTCTATGTGATTCTCGGCTTAGTGTGCCAAACTATCCACTTGTGTGGCCCCTTCTCCACTGTTTTAGAGTGATTATATGTTCTCATTGCCTACAATTGTTAGTGAAGAGTGGTGGAACCATTTCCCTGAGTAGTCAGACATGAATGACTTTGTGACAGAAGCAACCTGCCAAGACGGGGATTTTACTTGGAAAGTACTCACAATTTCTGGACCACTTCTGTTTGGTAGTACCTTTTGGGAGCACAAGAGAGTAATTCAAAGGTGAGTCACTTCCTTGTTTGGATGTGTGTACCTGACAGAAGTGACTTCCAATGGATAAGAAACAGCCTAATATTGAACAAGTAATCAATGGATAATTCATGACGAGTGTGTGTTAGTGAAGGATAATTACACGAGGGCATAGCCCGAGTGTAATTAGCCTTTCCTAACACACACAAGTCATGAATTATCCATTGACTACTTTTTTTATTCCATGAAACCAATAGATAATCAATAGAATACCAATAAATTCAAGTTGAAAACAAAAAAGGTTCCCCTTCCCCGGGACTCGAAGCCAGCCATTGTGTGTACAGGCATATACACCTCGGTGCCCGGCGGCGGACAGCGACAGCGCACACGGCGAAAAAAAGATGCGTCTCACGGTTATGTTTGTGTACAATCGGTACATACACCTCGTCACCCGGCAGTGGACAGCTACAGCGCACACGGCGAAAAAAAGACGCGCCCGGACCGGGACTCAACCCGCATACCTCTGACGGCTGAGCGCAATGCGCTACCCACTAGACTACCACGTCTCCTCCTTCAGCAACCGTCTCGGCTTGGCTATGTTTGAATGCGTACCGCGGTTATGGTAGCGGACAGCCCGCAGTCGTCGCCTCCCTGGGCTTTGTATCATATGAAGACATGGTTCTAACCAAGCGTTTCTCGTCAGTCCCTGTGGCGCAATGCATAGGGAGTTGGATTTGGGATGTGAGACTGCTGGTTCGACCCCTGCCCTGGCAATGAAAGAATTTGTAGGTTATTACATGTAACATATGACATGTAAGGACATGTAAGGCATGCAGGTTATCCATGGATAACCGCACGGGCTGCCTGTTATCCTTGGATAACCGCACTCCTTACAAAAGTGATGCTATAGCCTTCATGGTGTGCAATATCGACAGGTATGTGCATGGGAATATCCAGGAAAAGCACTGAGAATCCCAGAAATCGTGGAATAAAATGTAATATGCTGGTTTGACTAAGTAGTCAGATTGTTAGTGGTTCAACTGACAGTAGACTTACAGCACTTTGAGGGACTCAAGATTACATGTCTACTCTAGTGTGTCACTTAGATTACTCACCTGGAAATCTGCGGCCAAAGAGAAAGTGGTTTTATGCTCGATTGAAGGAAGCTCATCCTCTCCGGTATTTTCATCAGCCTAAGGTATAAGAAGAAAGACAGTCTTTGAAATTGAATGTCTATACATATCACCCCATTGAATGTCTGAGTCTGTGTTGGGAATGTCCAAATTTTGCAGGAAATCAGAAAACCATGTTGACTGTGCCTTTAGAGTGGAGGAAACGTGTTTATGAAGCCATCACATTATTGTATGGTGTGAGGCAAAAGGTCATAATCAACTGCTACCACAATACCTCAATTTACAGGTAATCCAGGTGATACTGCAGACCCAGGGGGTAGTTATCAACCTCACACATCAACCAACATGGACATGGAATTCAACATGCACACTGAAGACATATCTCAACATGGTATGACTATAAATTTAAATCCCTGAAATAAGAGTGGGTGGTTGTAGGTAATGTACCATGAATGTTCTGTGCGATCAGCACTTAATAAGTAATTACCTAGGGTTTGGTAGTTGTATACCAGTATAATCTTTAGTGTCCAATATCTGCTGTAACAAAGTGAGGGAATACACCACGATTTGAAGTGTGTAGGTGCCCTTTAGCTCAGCAGGTCACATTGTCAACAATATATCAATAATTATAAAAATGGGATTGATGATATAAATGAATACAACAACAGACTGCATTTACAAGCTGGTTAACAGGTAATTAAGGATGGAAACTCGACAGGGCTTTAGGCTATGTTACTGCAGAAGTGAGCATATTACCATGGTTATGGCTGATTTGCATATTTCAGCATTCAAGTTTAATGATAAAAGTCGTTCGATTAACCACAGCTAGAATGAACAGTAGTCAACACTAAACCAAAACATACAATGACAGCGACTTGACTCGTATTCTTTACCATAACGAAACAGCGGGCTGCGCATCTCCGCCATAGTTTCCACTATGGTGGAATGGCTTCCTCTTCATCTGCATCGACTCACATCAAAATTCATTGAATTTAAAAGTGAATACTGAATATAGAGGTTGAAACCATGGTGTAAAGAGCAGAGTAAGCTTTATTGATCCACTCGTTGATTTTATTCACTTGATACAATGAACGTGGGCATATAACGCCCTCGTTCCTTGTATCCCTCACTAAAATCAACTCATGCATCAATAAAGCCTATATATCCTCTAAATATTGCTTTTAAAAACATCTTTAGAAGTTATCATCAGGAAACAATCCTTTCAGGGACGGTCGGACGGTACCTGCAGTCATTCAGTACACTGAAAAAAGTCTTCCTGACAAAGTGACATGTATACCCATGTCAACTTGATTTGACACAGAGAGCACACATCATTGGGACATGTGCACATATGTCACCATGACAACTGAAGCACACAGTAATCCTGATATGATTTGACATGCCTAAAAATGCCACGTCATCTGTGAGTTGACTAGGGTCATGGCCATGTCAAAGGCACTTGACATATGATGGTTTGACATACATAATTGTTCTAGAATATTCCACTAGATGGGGCAAATAACCATTTTGGTACCAGGATTAATCACTACCAAGAGGTACTACTAACACTTAAGACATTTGATGTATCTGTGTCATTTTGTTTTCATGAAGAATAGATCACTAAGGTCTTTAAATACTATCAATGAATGGCAGTGAATTCTATTTCATTCTTAAATTTGCATTTGTTATTGAATATCAAAATAGACAGCCACAATCCTGAATCCTTCAACTGGGGAGGATAGACACCTTGTGTGTGGGTCAGTGAAAATACCAAAAGAGTGTATGCTAACCTACAGTCTATAATCTCAGTATCTTCATTACATGGAGACAGATGGCATTGCCATGCATCTCCATGCCCTTGTCTTATGGACTGCAAAGAGGTCCTCAGTCAAGTAGAAGTTCTGTAGATAGGAAAAAGTGCCTTAGTGTTGCAGGCCTGTGGGGCTATGATATCCCCTGCCTTCTATTATAGGCCTGCCTTGATTGAACCATTGGTACATAGCTATTGACTGCTCTTGTCCCTTACATAATTGTATCAGAGTATTACCTAGCACTCAGGTAAATGGATCAGAAATATGTGACGTGTCTTCATTACGCATGTCAAGTGGAGTTGACTAACCAAATATGAGAGCGTCAACCTCATTTGACATGCCTTCATACATGTCATGTGGGAGACAAATTTTGACCTGTGCAGTATGCGTCAAAGCGATCATTGTTCTTCTCTCTGTGTATGACCTATGATAAGAAGCTATGAGAAATTATAGTGCTACACTATCATTTTTGCATGAGCCAGTGAGAGGCCAAGTGGAACATGTTTAACACCACACAATTACTATAATGATACCTATGATAAAATACCTAGGCAAGACAGATTAATTTGAGGCACTTTGTCCTGTTTTTAACCCAATGGAATTGGATGCTAATGTCAGATTACTGGGTGGGTATTAGTGAGAAAAGACTAAATGGAGGATGGATCTGCTAGATCATTACTCTCAGATAAGTGGTACAGCACTTTCTCAAAATGGTACTGGTAATAGCTATATTTAAGTAGGTACGGAAATATTGTACATAATTAAAAGCCTAAGAAAGTGAATAAATCATGAGTTCCAAGTTTCTATTGAATCATTTGCCTAATGTTTATAGATTAGTGAGATATTGTTTTCTCATTTCTGTTAAATTGTTATTATACCGTTTTCCTGCTAAAATCCCATACTTAACAAATCTTGAAATAGTTGGCCTTAGATTTATCAGTTGCTTTTTCTGATTTTGGGAGTCCACTTAAAGTTTATTCATACCACAAAAGGATTGTCTAGCTCAGTCTACTCTCTTAATACAATACCATAATAGTTCTCACTCTTTCTGACCTTTGCTAAAAAATAAAAGTAGCTCTATGTCATTGAAATGCTCTAAAATTCTTTGGGACAAATGTGAAGAAAATACAAACATTGCAATAATTATAGTCTTGAATTATGTGGATGTCTCGGCCATGGAAATGGTAGCTGGTATGACGAGCAGGAAATCATACCCTAGATCTAAGCATTTCACTGGGAAATACGTGATTCCATAAGTCTATGCTTTAAAAAGCTGCCTACTACCCTCCAGTAAAGGAAAACCACTTAATCAGGATCCACCCTTTGAATTGTTATTGACAAAACATTCTTCATGGTTATAAAGGAAGGCGTTAAAAAGAATTAACAAAATGCACTTGACGGGTCAAGATGAACAGCTTTGGCTTTTCTGTTAATCACAGGCATTCACTTTTAGTGGCTATCCATTTACAGGCTCTTCAAGAATTAAGTTGACAATTTTAAATTACTCAAGCAATGCCGATTGAAGCTAAATGAAATAATTACAGGAAGGCTGAAAACCATTCAACCTAAAGGCATTAAAAAAACAGGGTATTGTTTGAGGTCACTAGTTTGGCCTTTTTCTCTCAACTACATCAAGGACAGTAAGCTGTAACAGGGCCCAAATGATGGAAATGGAAAATGAGGGCAAAAATTCTCTTAGATTGGGAGACATTTGACTTATTTCTTAAATCATTTTAAAATTGGGTTAGTTGGATTTATTTAAATCTAGTCACTTTCATTAACTTTGGATCACAGGCAAACAGAAACGATATCTTGTGTACACCCATTTTTAACCATAATGTTCCCCTCGTATTTTCCACCAGGTTTTATTTTCTGTTTATAACATATCAGGTTATAAGAGATTTGAGATGCAAATGCAATAAATAACACTTAAAGGTAAACAACGTTCAAAATTAATGATATCGTATTCTGATAGCTATCATATCAGATAAAAAGATTCGGGCATTGTTAGTGATATATGAATCACTATAGAGGAGAAAAGCTGGCTTATCTGATGCAGCTGATGACGTCATGATTGGGTTATCGGGTGCTGCATTGTTAACGCATGGAGAGTGTGGTAAAATGTATCATAGTTAGGATAGTGAAATATATATACATCATCCATGACTTTATACTGGCACCTTTGTAAGTTGATCCAGTGGTATTTGTCTACAAAAATATCAAGTCAAAAGCTACAAACAGGAACTTATTATAGACTAACAGTGCTGAGCAAGTACTAATGGCAGCTGACAAATGGGATTCATGTCGCCCAATCGTGATGTCATCAGCTGCATAAGATAAGCCTGCTGTTCTCCTCTATAGTAATTCATGTTTCACTTACTTTGCCAGAATCTTTTCATTCAATATATAAGCTATCGAAATACGATATAATAAATAATGGGCGCTGTTTTCCTTTAAATATATGAACCTGTTCGCCCTTGATGGCAGTTGATCAACCACAATACAAATTTGCATAATACCACTAGGGGATCCATATATTAGTTAATTCCTCTGTTTTAATGGGTCAAAAATATAATTATATATCAAGTTCCTATTTATATAGGTTGTTTAGGTTCAAAATTAGAATTATCATGATTCTGAAATAATACAGCAACCTTATATTAAAGATGCAAGTGAATGTGGCAATACAACTGACATCAGCTCAGTTGCTTTGACCAAAGTATTGTAGCGACACCAGGGGTTCTGATTGGCTAAGGGATTAATACTATTTAAGTCAAACTCAATCTGTAAGCAGGTGAGTGATTGGTGTATAGTGTGCTGATATTGAAACTACACACATCAATAGCGCTGGCCATGATTGATCTAACATATCAAACATCTATGAGGTCAGAGTAATATGAGAGCTGCTTAGTGATGGGATTATGAGAAATGCCATAGATCCATGTAAACAGAATTCTGATTGGATGACACCAGATTATTATTTGTTATTCATCTCCAATCTCTAATACAAATCATATCAGTGTATATCTGATACATTTGGATTCAACGCATATTATAATGTAATTCATGATGATTACTTTTGATGTTACTATGAGCTGATTGTTACTGTAAACTGTAATATCTGAATTTCTCTTTTCCATTCTCACACAGTTTCTAACATTTTCTGCACCATTTACTAGCTTCTATCTCCCTAACCTGACCTGATCTGGGTGTAATGTTAATGGACTTTGATCCTCTTATTTTTCATTGTTCCTTTTTCTTACTACGAAGACATATTATTTCTGTATAAATATAATTAACAGAAATGTAGGTTGAATGCATATCATTCATTGATTTCAAATGTTGAATGGATTGTGTAAGAATAAACCTGATGGCTTTAGGGAAAAAAATTTGACAGAACCAAAAATATGTTTTACATTGGATTTTCTCCAAATGTGTTGTCCTTCTTCCCAGTCTTACTGTGCTATTCTTCTGGCATCAGTTGCTAGGCTGATGCTGATCGGTATTGATTTTCTAATAACAATTTCCAGCCGATTTGCAGAAAATGGTGCTTTGGCTTATCCATGTGAGCCATCTTGAGTTGTCATGGCCATAATTGGACCTGGCAGCTAGTCAGTGGCTGCTGCAATATCATTTATTCCTATTGTAGTGGTTTGTGCGTTATGTAGATATGGGTGGTTCTTAGGCTCACTTAGTGGCTATAAGAATCAACACAACACAAAGGGTTCGGGTTGGGCAAAGGCCTCAGTCTTCCACCCACTCAGATGGCCTTTTATTATGAAGCAAACTCAGAAGGCTAGGTAATGCGTATGGACTGGACGAGGTCCAGTCCCCTTCTGCTGATCGCCCAGCTCCTTAGTAGGAGTTGGACGTGCTGCGTGGTGCTGCCCCCTCTTGTACCAAACGGGTATCGCGAAGCGACACCTGGTTGGCATAGAAGGAACAAGCAACACAGGAGCATGTCTCTAGAGTGATCCACACTAGTATATGTACAACGATGCCGGCCCCTACACTATCATTACCTGGTACCAGTCAATTTCTAGTCAATAGCATTGTAGCACTCCACTTTCAAGCTGAGATGTTGTTGATGGAGGACTAATATAAAGGGTGGCATCATTTTTTACTCTGCCATTTTACTAAAGTGTACCCATTGGTTACAATGCCAAATTGTTAAATACAAACAATAAGCAAGACTGCTAAGGGTCGTCCCCAAAATCCGTTTGCATAACCTTCCCCTCCTGATTCTAAATGCTGTAGGACCGGATCAGAAACGGCATTCATCTTATTTTCACTCATTGATAATTATCATATACTAAATGGCCTTCTGGTTTACACAAGGGACAAAGGAATTGTCATTTTGACTGTGATGTGTGTAATTGATTTTCAAAGTGACCGCAATAATTTTTGATCAAAACAGTGGCTCTGCCAAATAATGTTTTGTGGGAAAATCTTTTCCATAAACATGTTATACTTGGGACCCCTCCGAGAACTTAGGTTAGATAAGCCTTTATTTCTATAGCACCGCAAAACAAGGATCCCGATAGTAACTTGATTTATACATGCTGTCATGAAACTAACACTACAAGACAAACTTGTAAAGAGGTCTAGACAGTTAGGGCCTAAACCCATTGCACGATTGTAAAACTGACCGATTATACCAATCTATTGAAGGTCCACATACAAATCGGTTGCAGAATCGGCAATTGTAGAGTTCATAAGGACAATTAAAGTGGCTTGCATTGAAATCATATTGGTCTAGATGTGCCAGATGATAGAAATCGGGTGGGGTTCAAAGCTACTATGAAATAATTTCTCAAGGACCCACAAGGATAATAGTAAAATCCAGTACATTTGCCAACAGAATTTTCTAACATGTTTGATAACTAAAAATTGGGAATAAAGATAAAATATTTAGCAGAATCGGGAGTGTATTGCACAATCAGCCATGGTATCGGGGGCTTATTCCTAGATTTCAACACCCTATCAGATAAAACTGGCAATATCCATTTATTTTATGCAATTTTCAGCTGATAGAAGCACCGATTAGTGTAAAATCGGGTAATGGGTTTTGACCCTTACTGGAATTATGGGAATCATTTTTGACTCTTGTCCTAACAAATGAGTACAAAAATTTTATGTTTCTATGGCAGTTCAACAAGTCTGGGTGCATCTTTCACATGGATGTGCCTCATATTCATGGTATCATTCCACTATATTATATAAATTGGGTTACTAGATCACTGGTTGCAAACTGAGAATTTTTGACTGCTTCAAGCTGGAGTACCCTTAGGGTACGAGATGAAGCAAACTTTTCAGGCCCTGAAGCAGTTGGAAACGTGCCAGCTAACTCGACCTGGTATATGTACATTCCAACAAAACCATTTTTATTATTATGAAATATTTCTCCTACTTCAATGGTTCCAATATCTCATCCTGAACTTTTTTTTCGTCACATGCTTTGGTTAAATATCTTATATCCTCAAAATCGTCAGACAAGCTTGAACTTCTGCCATTTTGGATCTCGATCCAAACAGAACGGCCCTCTGTGGCGCTTAAGTGATAAGAGCATATTCTCAATCCGTGTTGATCTGTATCGTATGCATCAAGATCTTCAATTTGATGAGGATACATCAAGATCTGATGTATAGGTCAGGAGATATTCTCAAAAGTTCAAACCTCCGAGAGAACATGCTGTGATGTTGCAAAGTCAGGCAGTCCTTGCAGCCTACTGACATTGGCCAAACAGACACTCCCTGAAGTTGATCTTTTCCCGTGCTGGTCCAGGAGTGTGGCTGACTGCCTGGCTGCCGCTACTACAGATGCATTCACATCATCAAGGCAAATGCCCCAAACTCTAGTGGCTGAGAAGCCACTAGTGCTCCTTAAAACAGCCGTGTTACCCTTTAGCAAGAAAATAGGCCATTGGTAGTGACCCATTGAAGTGCCTCATAAAGGCTTTGAGAAGTTTCAATACAGTCTAGAGCACGACCATTGCTATGACCAAGTGCCTTATTCCCGTTACAGAAAAATCACATATCAGCCACCGAATAGCATAGGGACATCAATTGTGAAGTCTAACGTTGAGATGAAGTTTACCTTCTGTACTGGGAGTGCATTATCCATCTAGATAATGCACAGTCAATCAGCCAATCAGAATGCAGAATTTTGGATAATGCACTATGAATTTGCCCAGCTGTGTTATAACATCGACTATTGAGTTTTGGTATCTTATCAAAATCCACCTCAATAAACAGTTCATCCATAAATTTCATTTGATTATCAAAGAAGTCTTCTTTGATATGTTAAGCTCATAGCGTATACATTCTTTAACAGCTATTTGTCCTGTTTGGCTGTACCTTTTATCTACCAATGGCCTATGAAGCTATATCTCAGACTATAGGCTTAGACTCTTGGCTTTGCTGTGTCTAGACAGCTTCAATCATTTATATCACGGCCATCATTTCTGTGTCTGTTTCCCAGTGGCCCCTATCCAATTACATCCAGTATGGAATAGAACTGTAAATTGAAAATACTGCTTTAGCAATAAAGGACCATTATGAGTAAGTATGTTTGAAACATAAGGAATGGTGCAGACAATAAAGTCTATATTCAAATATAAGACCAAGCATAGGAAGTGGTTAAACGATGCTAGGTCTTGATAAATCATTTAGGTAGATAATATACTAAAAACTGCCCACTTAGGTAATTCTAGTACGCATATGCATGGGAATTTTCCTAGCCAAAAATATTTAGGCCTAGTTAGAAAAGAAAATACATGAGGCATTGACATAAAGGGAAGCTTTCCATAATTAATTGGAGGACCATTTTCTATTGCCACTACAACCTATACATTTCTAGCTCCCGTTATGCATAATTTACTGGCCAATCTTTATTATGATTGTGCAAAACTATTTAGTCTTTTTCACTTTCGTGTTGATCCTTTAAGGACTGTTAAATGCTTTGATACACTATCACTTCTTGTCAAATCCGCAGCCAAAACTACACTGGTGGGTTGCCCTGTATGTAATGTTGTGGGTTGCCCTGTATGTAATGTTGTGGGTTGCCCTGTATGTCATGTTTTTGGGTTGCCCTGTATGTAATGTTGTTGGTTGCCCTGTATGTAATGTTGATAAAGTGTTGAAATCTAATTATAATGCAGGGACCTTACTTCATAGCATCATGATACCAAATGGATGAAGTGCTCTCAGGGTGAAATGAACTTCAAGTGTTTAACTCTTTTCCTAGCCATCTGATGTCTGCAACTGTGCTGGGGCACTAAGGGTGCAGACATAGATAGAACTAAATGACCGTGGTGTACGAGGTGGTCGATCCACCACGAGGGAGTTGTCTCCCCCTCAGGCTAACGCCCTTGGGGGAGACAACTCCCGAGGGGTGGATAGGCCACGAGGATACCAGGGGAGTTTAGTTCTATATTTATTTTATGTTTTTAGAGTGTCTAATTAACTGAAAATTAGCAAAATCCGTTACCGTAGTTCCCCGTACGAGCGCCGGTCCGCCATTTTGAATGTTTACATGCACCCAGAACGAGGCTGCAGTAGTGGATCAGCCGCTGAGGTGGATCGAGACACGTTACGCCACTGGGGGTGTGGCGATCGGCTCCGCAATGCTATCTCTACGGGAAGAAGTTATTCACATAAAATAAAATTGAAACCTCCATAGGAACCTAACAGGGGCCCTCCCCCAACCTTTCAATGAGCACGGCAGGGAAATTAATGCTTTTCAGATCTTGGAGATCCAGACAGGGAGCTTTCTGGTCCACTTAATTGAAATACTTGTGGCAGAGATAGAAATAAAATGGCACAAAAGTTTGTTCGATGCAGGTCTATTTGAGGCATTTATTGCACTGCCTAACATGAAACTGCCCAATGTTATATGAAAGACTAGCGATACAATGAAATTGTATTTGGCCAAGGGCAAACCACCACTAAGACCCTTTCAGGATCTGAGGTAGGAGTTCATACAATGGAAATGTCTAGCTGTTTTCTTTTTATTAGGGGGGACTAAAACAAAAGGGGCCACAATCTTTCTTGCAAATTGCCATCTATAATATAAGAAAAAAACAACTATTTGGAGGCTTAGTACACATAGCCATCAAAGATATTGATATTCTTCCCCATTTTGGCAAATGCCCCTTTGATCTTAAGTCGTTTTATCAATAACCCCCGATTGGTAAATGGGTACATATACTTCAAACTCAAGGCAACATACACCAGCAAGACAGCAGGATGGGAGAAGTCACACCAACAAATCATAGGGTAGGTCAGACCATTGTACCGGCCCATTAGCATTTTATTGTCCTTCCTTCTAGACAGCTTAAAGAGACAGGCAAAGGCGAGATCAATCCTACCCTATAAGGTGAAACGGCAAGGGTGTGTTGGGGAGATAGATTGGCACAAGTCGTTGTTGGGATACCGTGGAGGAGAATGTAGGACAGTCAATGACTTGAGAATAACAAGGAAATGATGACAGAAGTTGGGGTAAAGTGCTTTCTGTCATGAAGTGATTTTAATTTCTTTCTTTGAAATCGTGAGTGGATCCATTTGTGGACTAAGTTCCTCATGGTATAAGTGACTGCTGGTTTCTTTAAGAGACTTAAAAATGGCTGGTTCAGTAAATAACAATTCAGGGATGCCTGTAATATCAAAACCCTGGATTAGTGACCAGGCCCCCGCACTCTGAATGTCAACTGACACCATCCTCCCAAGCAAATTGTCGTTATCTGTCGCCATGATTGGTCATCAATGGTGACTCCTTTCTGAGTGATAACTCACTGCGTCATCTTTCGCCACTGTGTGTCAGTCTCACATGGCATGACAATTTATCACAACAGTCACCAACATGATCTCACTCACTGCGTAAGTATGTGCCACCCCTTGTCATCCCTTACAAAGCATGGTGACTTATCACCACCATCGCCAACATGGATCTAACTCACTGCGTGAGTATGTGTCACTGCCTGTCAACTCTCACTCAGAATGGCGGCTTATCACAAGCATCGCCAACATGGATCTGACTCACTGTGTGATTATGTACCACTCCCGTGCCACTGGCATCAACTCTCACACAAAATGGCGACTTATCACTACCATTGCCAACATTGGTCTCACTCAATGCGTGAACTTGTGTCACTCCATGTCAATGATCTCTAAGGATTGCATCATCTGTCACTCACTCTCACTCAGAATGGCAACTTATCACCACCATTGCCAGCCTTTGTCTCACTCAATGCGTGAATTTGTGTCACTCCAAGTCAATGCTCTCTGAGGATTGCATCATCTGTCACTCACTCTCACTCACAGTGGCAACTTATCACCACCATTGCCAAAGTTGTTGAGACAGCACCACTGTTCAACATGTAGCCTATCTAGGAAGTGTGGGCATGAAGTATAAGTCCCATACGTATCAAATGTGCTTTGTTTCACACTGATTTCCATGTAATACTTCAGAGTTGAATCAAACAAGATTATATAGAGAGAATATCAATTGAATTTAGATAGAGGTATCTCTAAAATGAAAGCAACTATCCATAAACACCTTTTCTCTGGTTACAGGAAAAATACATAGGGAAATATCAACATGAACACCTTGTCTGTGGTTAGAGGGAAGATACATATGGCAATACCTTCTCTGGCAAAACATACTTTGATCTGGCAGATGTGAGGCTGCATGATTACCAATGTCGATGATCATGAGCTTTTCATCTAACAAGGTGAGTGATCAACCGTTTTGCCATCCCTGGTGAGTGTGAGTCATCACGATCCTCGCCAACTGTGGTGAACATGCTCTATGGCATGGTGTGCGTTTCATCTAGCGAGGTGAGTGATCACTCGTGTCGCCATCCCTGGTGAGTGTGGGTGATCAAGATCCTCACCATCTGTGGTGAACCTGTGCTATCACGAGGTACGCGTTTTATCCAGCGAGGTGACTGATCACAATCCTTGCCATCCGTGGTGAATGTGCATTATGACGTGGTGTGCGTCTCATCTAGCGAAGTGAGTGATCACTCATGTCGCCATCCCTGGTGAGGATGAGTGATCACTCATGTTGCCATCCCTGGTGAGGATGAGTGATCACGATCCTCGCCATCCCTGGTGAACATGTGCTATGACGAGGTGCGTGTTTCGTCTAGCGAGGTGAGTGATCACCCGCGTCGCCATCCCTGGTGAGTCTGAGTGATCACCATCCTCGCCATCTGATGTGAGGCCATGTGATCACCACCATTGCTATTCCTGGTGATCTTGTGCTATAGCGACGTCGTGTTCCATCTAGAGACATGTGTGAGCCACTTCACACAGGTTGAAGAGGAGTCACGACAATTTGCTGGGTCGTTACTGGAAATGAAAAATACCCCATTTTCACAGATTTTGGAGTTAAAAAGGGACCCTATTTAGAGGAAAATTGCTAACTTTTGGTGCCTAAAAATACCCCTATTTCCAGGAAAACGCTGACATAAAAATTACTCTATCCAATCTCTAAGATCATGGAAAAGGTATTACACAAACAACTTCTAGAATTTTTGCAAGAAAATAATCTCGTCAAAGATAACCAAGACAGTTTCAGACCTGGAAGGTCAACTCAAGATAGTATAAATAAACTAACTCAACACATTTACTCTGGTATTAACAACAACAACTGCACAACAGTTATCTACCTCGATTTCTAGAAAGCATTCGACACCTCAAATTATATAATTCTTCTCAAAAAGTTACAAAACTTAGGCTTAAATGAAATATCAGTACAGCTTCTAAAACATTACCTAACCAATAGAACACAGCAAACAAAAGCTAACTCAACTCTATCAGCCCCTCACAATATAAGTTGTGGTGTCCCGCAAGGGTCGGTATTGGGACCCCTCCTTTTCTTAGTATATATAAATGACCTGAGTGAAGTTTTAACTAATATGTCTTGCCAACATTATGTTGACGACACAGTAGTTTATCTTTCCCATAAGCCAGAAGTGAATGTCACACTCACAATCAACAGAGACCTCTCCAAAATTAATACATGGTGTATTTCTAACAAACTATCGCTGAACTGCAAAAAAACTAAATATATTACTTTTGGTACTAAAGCTCTTCTAAAGAAGTTAGTTAGGCCTAGCCTCAAAATAGGACCTGAAACTATTGAATCAGCTCCATCATACAAATATTTAGGCCTCATCATGGATCCTCTACTTCACTTCAAACACCACACAGGTACACTAGGCAGGAATGTAAAACATAAACTTTATTTATACAATAAAATTAAGTACAACCTAACGGAAAATGCTGCAGTAAAAATAGTTAAAACCATGCTGATTCCCATAATTGACTACTGTGACATATTTTATGGAGCTGCATCAAAACAAACCCTTAAGCCCATTCAGACCCTTGTTAATTATGCTCTGCGCATAGCTTATAGGCGCACTGGCATAACAAGTAGAACAGCCCTCCACAGGAAGGCTCACCTCAATAGTTTGAATGACAGACATGCTATGCACCTTCTGAACATTGCCTTTGATTGTTCTCTAATTCCTGATTGTATTGATAACAGACAGGTACACACAAGAAGGCATGATCAGCGGTTGCTTGCTGTACCTAGGGCTGTTAATCTAACCTTTAGGAAAAGTATGCTATCTCATGGAATGGCCTTGATAATAAAGCCAGAGCTTATGTGATTAAAGCCAAATTTTCTTCTTGGAACAAAACACAGTTCCTTGAGCTGATTACTACTTATAACGACCAGACATGGGTCTAAATGACCCTCCCTCCTACCCCCCACCCACCTCTACCCCCCTTGGATTGCTAAATAATCATATGGGATAGGAAGAAATTCCTACCTGCAGTAATCAGAATATTTTTCATACAGGACAATACCATCAGTCCTATCGACAATAACACCAGTCTTTAAGAACCTGATCTGACCAATCAAGTTCTACTGGACAAAAACATCAGTCCAAATATCCAAAGGGCCAGTAACATCCGCCCACTAGTTCTCAAAACAGCATATATTTCTAAAGCAAGATGGAGCATTCATTTGCTCAAGCGCTTTTTTACTTTTTCCTTTTTACTTTATTCTTTTCTATTAATTTAAGTCATGGCCTTAAGCCTTGCTACTATTATTATCATTATTATTATTATTATTATTATTATTATTATTATTATTATTATTATTATTATTATTATTATTATTATTATTATTATTATTATTATTATTATCATTATCATTATCATTATCATCATCATCATCATCATCATCATCATTATTATTGTTACTACTACTATTATCATCATAATATTCATTTGAGTATATTGCAAACCAGAAAGCATATATACAATTGACTGGAATGATTGTAACCACAGGCACACTTTTTCTGCCTAAATTATTTCAGTATAAATAAAAGAATATCAATCAATTTATCAAGGAAAACACTGACGATTTCAGTAATGTAAAATGTTATTGAAACATCAATGTAGCATGACTAAGTAATCAGCAAAGAACTGCTTTGGAGGTTTATGCTGATTTCTTCTTGAGAAGTACTTTTTTCAGCCTTTATGTTATATGATCACCATTTTACCAAAAGGACAGTGATAATTTTTTTGCAAGGGTCCTGACTATTTTCTTCCATTTCTACAGCACTGCCCTATCCCTCACTCCCACAGCTGATCTTTGTTAATAAAGTGCCCATTGTGATGGTAGCTTGCACTGACATGATAAGACTAGATGGGGTTAGTGGTCAAACAGTGATTGACCTACTGGGTCAGGGTCAAAAAGAAGATTGTGAAGGTCAATTAGGACATTGGGTGCAAGTCATTCATTAATTTCCATTGTTCATTAAGAAATTTTATAACCAGTAAGATCTGCCTGCATCGTAAAGGTATAGAGCCTGGGGCTTTGGCTATAATGTATTGGGCCTTATTACACGATTTCTTGGATTTTGGGTGCTTTTTCTGGATATCCCCATGCTGATACCTGTCGATATTGCACACCATGATGCATGCATCATGACTTTTGTAAGGTGTGCCTGATATCCATGGATAACAGGCACTAGTGCCTGATATCCATGGATATCAGCACACCTTACATGTCATATGTCACATGTTAAAACCCACGAAATAGTCCAGGCCATGGTAGGGATCGAACCTGCAGTCTCAGATCCCTAAACCAACTCCCTATGCAATGCGCCACAGGGACTGACGAGATACCCTCGGTTAGAACCAGGTCTTGCTATGATACGAAGCCGTGTGCGCTGTCGCTGTCCGCTGCCGGGCGAGGAGGTGTATTATACACAAACATAACGGCGAGATGCAGTGAACGGAGAAGGCGCGGTGGCCTAGCGGTTAGCGCTTTGCGCTCAGCCGTGAGAGGTACATGGATCGATTCCCGGCCCGGGCGCATCTTTTTTCAGTGTGTGCGCTGTCGCTGTCTGCTGCCGGGCGAGGAGCCTATGGCTGGCTTCGAGTCCCGGGGAAGGATTTTTGTTTTCAACTTGTTTTTATTGATATTCTATTGATTATTTATTGATTTTTTATTGATTAATCGTGTAATAAAGACAGTAAGGAATGGGCTATCGGGCACCTCGTTCAGTGTATCGTAGGATATCGTAACTCGTGGCCTACGGCCACTCGTTTTGATATCCTACGATACACTGAACTCCCATTCATTACTCTCTTAATAATTTTGTTCAGTAAATTTCCTAAATCTGAACCTTTTGATGAATTAAAGCCACTCTATCTTTGTATTTTATAATATGCATGGTTTGCCTATTTGCACTTTTGTGAGTATCACTTTTGTGAGTATCTATTTTAACTGTTGGACTCTGTTATCCTTAGGCTTCTTGCAAGAGAACTCCACTCTTCAAGCACATTTTCAAGCTGATAATTTTACACAGTGGTTATGTTTGATGACCTGATTTGATATGAGCTAAGGATCAATTTATCAAAGTTGGATGCATGCCAGATATATCACTATTGCCTCAAGTCAATTGCTCCTCCATGAATACGATGCTAAAATATCCCATGGGGAGTTGACATTTGCATTTATGTCATGGCCTAAGGGGGTTATTTTGCTTTTAAATAAAGAAAAATTGGCTCAGAATCCAAGATGGCAGACACCCATTGAATACGGCCACATTGTTTTCCATCCCCCCATTGAATACAGCATGTCCAGTACTGTTCTATAGTGATGTTCGTATGAGCCATGACATAAAGTTGTGTATCTTTATATAGGGAGTTCGATTTATAGATATTTTGTCGCCATCTTCTATCATTCTAGCAGATATAGGAGGATGAATACTATACTTCAATGGTATCCAATACTTTATTGGGTATCGTAAGTGTCAGATTAGCCAATAAAATTGCACTGTATACATAATCTGACTATTTGATGGGGTGCTCTCTACTACTGTAGATATTGAGCTGACGGGTTAACAGTCCGATGTGTTTATGTCTTAAATATATGTGATGTATGTAAACACCCCCAAAGACACACTCCCTCATTTGACAATTCTTGCCCTCAGTTGGTAAAAGTTTACAGGTTGACAGAATAGACACTAGACATTGGAAAAGTCAGTGGATCCCCTTATCACAGCCCTAAGGATTCCTACTAGACTCCCTCACCATGTATCCTGCTCCTTCCGCTCCTGCTCCTGTATTAGGGTACAAGCTATAAGGAGGTTATCCATGAACAAGGCAGTGCTAGTGTCTGGAAATCTGTGATTTACCGTGTAAGGTATGTGAAGCGCCACAGTCTTCACTGTTAAGGAAATTTTATTAAAAAACACGATTTTGCTACTTATTTGAGCTTTACCATATAAATAATAAGTAAAACCAGAGAAACATGACCAGCTACCACATTAGAAAGTGTGTAGGTCATTGCTAGGATAGCTTCACCTCAAGGTATCGTATTGAGAGATACGCTGTTTGCCTAATGTTGGAGATAAGTGTTTGGGTATTATAAAAGTGTGATTGCCCTTGCACTGCTAGTTACTCTGAGCTGGTGACAGTATTTGCTGCTGCAGCCCTAAAGAACTTCTCCCATCTTTGAGAAGGTACTAAGTTAACTGATAGAGAATACAGGTTCTCTGGAGAGACTGTGCATGGCAGCAAAGTGCCAGTTTACAGCTTGCCATCAGCCTCTGTAAGGTGCTATATACCCAGATATGGTGTAAAGCACAATTGAAATGTCTAATGTATAGGAGTAATCAGAATTATTTGTGGGTTTGCTACACAAAGATTTGACAAGATTTGACATAGTTCACAAAAAAAATTAACTAATGGAGAAATGTTCCCAAATTATGCTTTCTTTTGACAAACATGTACAATTTCATCCTAGCTTGGTAATTAATTTTCTCCATTATGGATTTCTATGATATTGCATATAGTTTGCAAAAGGTGTAGAACGTTTGTTCCATTTGCTGCATCAGTCTCTCATTTTTAAACACCTCTTTATTGCATACGTGGGTAGATGAGAGAGAAGAGAGATACAACTCACTGCATCTCCTCCCATCTAATCCTCTCCCCCTCTTGATATATATATGCTCTGCATGTAGTAGAGCAGACTATAGAGTGAAATCAGTCACTGTGAGACCAAAGAAGGTGTTCTTGTCTCAGACACCTCTAATCCCTCTAACCCAGCCCCTCCAGACTCACACAGTGGGAAATGCATGATATCTAGTGTTATATAGGAAGCGATGGAGACTTGCAGTGATTCAGAAATGACCTTGTCATACATGTGATGTATATTAGCTTAGATCTCCAAAGTTTGGACCTCACAACCTCCCGGGCCATAGATCTAATGCACCTGAAAATATCCTTGGAATAACCAGTTTCCTGAAGAACAAACATCTGATGTGCAGGAAACTAATACCATGTCTACACCGTCAAATAGAGTGATTCACTCTGTGGTGCAAAAGGTTGTATGTGTGGTATGCAACTTAAATCTCCTGGAGGGTCTTGCCAAAAGAAAATGAGGAAGGACCTCTTGACCTTTTTCAGGGATTACTGATCAAAACGTGAACGGGCTAACTCGTTTTCACAGTATTGCCAAATAACCACTTAGTAAAGGTATGTAAAGAACATAGAAAATGGAGAAATCACACCCCCACCCTATGCTATATGTCTCATATACATGGTTGATTCAATTTAACTGTCCATATAGATCATATACATACCACCATCACACATTCATTTTGAAACCAGCCATGCCGGTTTTACTTCCTGAACTGACGAGAATACTTTTAGCAACACGATAACGTGCACGTTTCATTTTTTTGGGGTTAACGTTTGTGTTTTGGCAAGACCCTCCAGATGTTTCATGTGTGAGTGCTGGTAACATGTATCATAGAGCCCTGCAGCTACAACACCTAATGTGTGGCTACATCACAGCAAGTGCCCTGTAGCTATGTTTTGTGTGGTGACACAAACATGCACATACACATTTGAACTCCACAGATCTCTTTGAAGAGTCATTACATATTTCTGTGAGTCAGACCTGCAGCCAGAAAGAGTTCTGTATATACAGTACTCTACATTTTAACACCTTCTTTAATATCAGCTGAAAATATTAAATAACTTGGAATACTGAAGGCCATTGACCTACTTTGGGCTAAGTCATTTCATGACTTTGTACTTATTATCAGTGATTTTTCATCCATTTAGTATTTCTGGGGGCAAAGGAAAAGGATATAATCTTCATATCAAAAGAATAGCTCATGGGTATTCCACTTTCTATACCAGCAGAGGCGTTTTGCATGGAATTCAGATTTCAATTTGCTTTGGCCATAGTGGTGACTGAGTGCCATTTATAAATGTTGTGCATAGCAAACACAGCATTGACAGAAGAATAGAATTATGGAAAATTATTTTTTGAAAATTTATTCAAGTTATGAATTGTGCAGCAGAAACTATTCATAGGGATTTTTCCAGGAGGTACACCATACTCGTAACATTCTGTTATTAATATTCAAGAAGTAAAGTGGACTCCAAATTGAACCTAAACCAGATTATAAATTATTACTATATGAGGAAAGAATTTCAGCAGCATTTTAAACTGGGTTTGCAGTTCTTCACTTGCCCTCTGACTACTTGTGGGCTGGGTAGGCCTACAAGACAAATTGTGTTTGCACTGAACATTGCAGACTGAGGTATTGGTATTAGGGAATTAGGTGAGTGGGAGTGGGGAGTGTGAGGGGTTAAAACCAGAGTGAGGGAACACCATCAGGCTATGCGCTGAATAATGTGACAGATATGGAGATTACCACTATGATGAACGATTATTTACAACATAATAATAACTCTAGAGGACATTTCTTAACATACTACACCCTCAAAGTTATATCAACATTCCCAATGTTATAATATTCCCAATTCACAGTTGTATAGCTGTGCATGATCAAATGGGCAGTAAGAAAGGACCTACAGAAAGCATATTGTAGTTATGATGCTCTAACAGAGTGTCTCTAGTCATACCTTTCTAGAAGTCAGTCTACTAATTTTGCTTTGCAAGGTAAAGGCCTTTATTAATTAAGGTTATCTTGGGTCAGCTGGGGGTCTGTGTTATACTAGCTGTGTCTAGTTGAGCTATGTACAGAAACGATATGTAAATCTTATAAAAATGCATTGAAGGCGGAAAAGAAACATGCATTGGTGAATTTGACATTTTATCTGTAACTATACATACTGTGTTCTACTCCTCCTCCAGCTCCCCTCTATGGCTCCAAGTCGAGTGTTTGAGATATAAGGATATAATCGTCATTCAGTAGGTTCTATCAGGGTACATCTTAGTGTAAGGTTCTGTGCATTAGCTTTGGCATGAAGTCTACATTTCAAAACAGTTTGTTACCCTAATCCAGCTATGCATAAATTAGTTTGTATCAATTACAGTCATATAATTTATATAACTTTGGTTCTACTCAATGTGTAGCTAGGATCCCCCTTGCTCCCATGGACTCTCTGCCCTGCTCTAGGGTTTGGCATGAGTGTAACATATCTGATTAGTTGTTTTGATTTCTGGGATTTATCAAAACCTGATTCCTATCTACAACTAGTTGATGACGTAGTTGCAGTTTCCAGTTAATTCAGAGTTATTAGCTGGACAATACATTAAGCATTAAGAAAGAAGATAAAAATCTTCCATTTATTCTGCTGCATATTGTTGTTAGGCTTTAGAGGGGACCTAGTATATATGGTTTTGGAATGCCATGTTAGATTTCATGTATTATGTATAGGCCATAGTTAGTCAGGTCTCACTCAGTGACCCAATGCTGAAATTGATGGTCTCAGTGGTGGGACACAATGCTCTAAGTATATCTATAAAGAGCCCTTCAGCAGTCCCTACAGTGGATGAACAACACCAGGAGGGTGTTGCTCCTATAGTAAAAGGAAGAGCTGGCTAAAAATGCCCTTGCTTCCAGTCCTTTCTTTTCATGTAGCTATAACTTGTCCCTTTTGTTGCTCACAAGTGGTCATTCAAGTACAATACTGAAATAGGGCGATTTGAGTAGGTACCTAGTTGGGAGAAGTCAGTCAGTATAATAAGCTTTATACCACTATTCTGCCACCTGCCTTACTGTTATGCCCTCTCCTACCAGTGCATTATGAGAGCATATACGCACATGTGCTTTTTTGGGATTTTTGGATATACTTTTTCGAGGTCAAGTTGGACTTAGAATATTTTGGGAGACGCTGGCGGACATAGAAATTTAGTCTCGCCATTGTTTCAAGGTGAAAAATCGTCCAAACTCGTACAAGGATTGAACCCCGGCCGCAGTGGTGGTAGGCGAAGGCCTTAGCCATTGCGCTACACTGAACGGTGATGAAACCCAATGCGAAGGTAAATAAGTTCTAACCTGGAGTCCTAGCCGTATGTTTTCAATCAGTTTTCGTCCTGAATCCAAGCTTTTCATGTTATAATATTGAAACCCCAAGAAGTTTTCGATCCATAGACGAGGAATGCGTGCTAATTTTCTCCATTTTCTTCGATATAAATAAGAATCCATTGATTTTTCCAACGTACGCGGGTCGCGGTCCGGCCATTCCCACCCGCCTTCTTGTCCGACGAAAGTGTGTCAGTGGCCCGGATGTAGATATAGGTCAACTGCTCGTCGTACGAGGAAGACGCCGAAAATTTCGGAACGGTTTGGAAAATCAATGGATTCTTATTTATTTTGAAGATATCTGACATATCAAGCATGGAGTACTGATCTACAGTGTCTAAGGATATGTATGTTTTAATTTGAAAACTTGTCATGGTTGGATTCTATACGAAAAGTGACTGTATACACAGCGGTACCTCTCCCGGCAAGGAACAAAAACAATGGCTTCGCGCAGAGCGCTGACCCAGGCCGTATCGCTTGCTTTTACAAAATGCCTTCTCGTGGCTATATTCTGTGGATATCAGGTAAGAAATTAATACAAAATGGAGGAAAAGGTGGTATAAATGCAATATGGCATAAATATGCCAGCACACGGGTGGTATATTGACGATATTGCACTCGGCCTAACGGCCTCGTGCAATATTCGTCAATATACCACCCTTGTGCTGCCATATTTATGCTATATTCCATTAATAGAGTGTGTGACATGAGTAGGTACCTGGTAGTGCAGCTCTCTCTATTTTAAACAAGGCAGGTGACTTTTCAGACTAATGTGGTGAGTGCAAGTACTTAGGTGAAGCAGTGCACGACTTGTTTAGAAAAGAGGGCACATACTCACGGCTTTTTTTTACAATAGGAGCAACACCCTCCAGTGGGTTTTGCTTTCTAGTCTTGTTCCTCTTACTCAGTCCGCTCTCACTTACTGACTTTTCCTAAACACCATCGATCTGTTGGTGAAGTTCCTCTAAAGTCCTCAGCGCCATCTTCAGGACATGAGGAGAATTCAAACTTCACAAAAAGGTGTCAAAACTGAATAGCTGCAATGTTCCTTAGGGTCAATAGGGAACTTTTAACAGGGTCAGGTTTAGTTAGGTCTAGTCTTCCATGTACTTCCAGAAGATGGGATAGATATTTTAGCAACTCTAAACTTCATTGTGATAATTACACAGGCAGTTTACCACCCTTTGTCATTATCAACTCCCATTAAACGATAGATATGTAATGAATAAAAAAGCATCCCCGAAAATTATGCCCGTGTGGAAATGAAATAATACCAGTGTTCAGATGTCCCAATAATCTGACTCTATACATACATATGCAAGGATAATCTGAAATATGATAAATCAAAGAACACAATAATATAAATGAGGAGATGAGGCATCTTACATAATATTCATATGGGGAAACAACCTGGAGGCCATTTCTCAATGTACTTCGACTGCACACAGCCACTACAATTTAAAAATGCAATGAATATGCCAGGCTATCGTAGGAACTGCCCTACGACTGCTCACTACGATAAGCAGCTACGCAGTAATTACATAAGGTTTAGTAGGGCAGTCGTACTGGTGCAGACATTAGGGAATACTCGTGCATGGTACTGTTAAGGCCAAATTGTTAGGATCTCACTACGATTTAAAGGACAGCAGTCGTAGTGTGTTAAGAAATGGCCTCCTGAATAGCATGACTATGATATATCCATTGGTTATAAAATATAAATTTCCCTTAAATCTTTTCAAGGTGCAATTTAAATGTCATTTTTTTACACAATATGACCTATCATCACCTAGCCTGACCCTACTTTGATGATGGCTAACCTCAGCGAGCACATCTGCTATAACCGTTGTGCTGGGTCAGACTGGCTTGTGTGCCTGGGTAGGAGAGACAGTGTAAGGAGTTCTGTATAGCCTCATACATCACACACAGACAGAGGCTCGCTTCTACTCATGGCTGTTTGCTACAAACTGATCACATCTAACACTGGCACTAGATGACCTACCTTTGTGATGTATGCAACTTTGGCCAAGCAATCTTGAACGCATTGTGGGTTTTGACTGGTCCAGGGATGAATGCCATTCAATGCTAACCTCATTCGTAACCAGGCCAGTGGTTGGCTGAGGTGGGTGGAGGGGGGGTGGGTGCCAATCAAACTAAAGAATCTGCAACCATTGCTAATATTGGTCCAAGCATGATGCTACACTTTATTAATAATGATGGATGGATTGGGTATTCACAGCATCGTACCATACTGGGAAATAAGACCGATTGCAAACATGGCTAAGCTTGCAGGTAAAAAACTAATATACAACTAGTGCTCAATTCTAATGATTGAAGTACATGAACACCCCTGCTTTGCCACTACAGTCAGTGGATCACCTGTGAGTGATCTACTATCAAATGATCAATTAGGAGATCTACTTAAAATCGCCTGCTCTAATGGCCTTCACAGCCAGCCAGATCATTTAGAACTTTGAAAATAGATTTACCATAATGACCAGGATCCGAATGAAAATGAATTGAACTTCCATTTACAACTGTGGTCATTTAATTAGATGCTGTTAAATATAACTCTATTCTTATACAAGTAGTTACAACAGCGCCTAGCATCATAATATGACTGTGACTAGTGGATAAGTAACAATTTCTGTCACAAACAGGAACCCACATTTAGGTCTGTTTTCAAGTATGCACTATGATTTCTAGCAGTTTGTAATCAGATTAAAGGTTTTTATTCAGGCTCTTCTCATCAACAATCAAGCTTCATTGATATATTTCCTTACAAATAAAATGCTACAGTACTGTAAGGCCCTACATATTTACACACCCAGGCCCTGGGTTAGAGTGACGGCCATACCTGGGCTGATTCTTTTTCTTTCCAATCAAGTGCTGTTTTAATGCAAACCTACCCCATCTATAAGGGGCACCTTGACTTCAGGTAGATCAGATAAGATACAGTAAGGGGCTGTCCTTATGTATGGGGCATGGCATATAAAATACGCGAGGTTAACAGGAATTCAAAACAGCTCTATTCTGCACAGTATTCTGATCCATCTGTGGCTTATTTATCTGTGCACCTCAACTTACTGATGCCGCTCCGTTGTGGTTGACAGATGACTGTACCAATTAGATATTTGCTTTCTATTTCTAGCTTGTAATTGAAAAAAAGGACTGCTAGTGTAATTAGAAAAGATTCAGCACTTTACAAATTGAATGAAAACCTTTAGATTTTTCACCATTCCATTGAAATCATTCTTCAAGTCTAAGGCAATCAATTCTAATGTAACTAGTGGATGCAATATCCACATCTGCACTGATTGAAGCACCCTGTGAAATACAAAGGTAAGAATGGAGACTTCATTTCCTAATCTTATATGCGAGCATTATGAATATGCTGGATACCTCTCCTCTAGTTAAGACAAGATCATGGAAAATGATTCAATATAATATGCATTATTGTAAATTGACATATAAGGAATTATTGACATAAACACACAGGCTATAAAGGGAAAATAAGCCAGCAGTAAAGTTAAAATGGATGGTTGAAATTTCAGTTGACATTTAAACAAAAGATTGATTAATCAGATGCTCTTGTCGCTACTGCAGTTCATGTTTCTTGTGTGAAGTTATGGTGAGTGGTGTGTGTTACAAATACATGGCTTTTACTGATTGTCGTGTCCTATTGTGATGCTCTATGGCTATGTTTCATATGCGACATTTGATCCCAGCAAATTGTCGTTATCTGTGGCCATGATTGGTCATCAATGGTGACTCCTTTCTGAGTGATAACTCACTGCGTCATCTTTCGCCACTGTGTGTCAGTCTCACATGGCATGGCGATTTATCACAACAGTCGCCAACATGATCTCACTCACTGCGTGAGTATGTGCCACCTCTTGTCATCCCTCACAAAGCATGGTGACTTATCACCACCATCGCCAACATGGATCTAACTCACTGCGTGAGTATGTGCCACTGCCTGTCAACTCTCAGTCAGAATGGCAACTTTTCACCTGCATTGCCACATGGCTCTCACTCACTGCGTGAGTGTTTATCACTCCTAGTTAATCTTCTCTCAAAATGGCGACTTATCACCACCATTGCCAAAATTGGTCTCACTCAATACGTGAACTTGTGTCACTCCAAGTCAATGCTCTCTGAGGATTGCATCATCTGTCACTCACTCTCACTCACAGTGGCAACTTATCACCACCATTGCCAAAGTTGTTGAGACAGCACCACTGTTCAACATGTAGCCTATCTAGGAAGTGTAGGCATGAAGTATAAGTCCCATAAGTATCAAATGTGCTTTGTTTCACACTGATTTCCATGTAATACTTCAGAGTTGAATCAAACAAGATTATATAGAGAGAATATCAATTGAATTTAGATAGAGGTATCTCTAAAATGAAAGCAACTATCCATAAACACCTTTACTCTGGTTACAGGAAAAATACATAGGGAAATATCAAGATAAACACCTTGTCTGTGGTTAGAGGGAAGATACATATGGCAATACCTTCTCTGGCAATACATACTTTGATCTGGCAGATGTGAGGCTGCATGATTACCAATGTCGATGATCATGAGCTTTTCATCTAACAAGGTGAGTGATCACCAGCGTCTCCATCACTGGTGAGTCTGAGTGATCACCACTCTCGCCATCCATGGTGAACCTGCACTATGACGTGGTGCACGTTTCATCTAGCGAGGTGAGTGATCACTCATGTTGCCATCCCTGGTGAGTGTGGGTGATCAAGATCCTCACCCTCTGTGGTGAACCTGTGCTATCACAAGGTACGCGTTTTATCTAGCGAGGTGACTGATCACAATCCTTGCCATGCGTGGTGAATGTGTATTATGACGTGGTGTGCGTCTCATCTAGCGAAGTGAGTGATCACTCATGTCGCCATCCCTGGTGAGGATGAGTGATCACTCATGTTGCCATCCCTGGTTAGGATGAGTGATCACGATCCTCGCCATCCCTCGTGAACATGTGCTATGACGAGGTGCGTGTTTCATCTAGCGAGGTGAGTGATCACCCGCGTCGCCATCCCTGGTGAGTCTGAGTGATCACCATCCTCGCCATCTGAGGTGAGGCCATGTGATCACCACCATTGCTATTCCTGGTGATCTTGTGCTATAGCGACGTCGTGTTCCATCTAGCGACATGCGTGAGCCACTTCACACAGGTTGACGAGGAGTCACGACAATTTGCTGGGGAAATTGATTCCAGACACAAGGCCATACGGTTTAATGTCAATGTGTGGTTGGGCATCAATGGGGAAACTATTCACACTCCATTCCTGACAAATGCCTTGTATGTGCCAGAACCGTCATTGTTATTACAAACGAAAGACAATTTCCTAAGCTTCTTAACTGACAATGACCTGACCCCAGATCTAAAGCTAACTTTGTCTAAAGTAGAAAGTGGTGTTTCATGCCAGGGAGGAATTGGATAATGCTATGTATTGTGGTAAACATGTTTCAGTGGCTTTATGTTCCATCGCCCTTATTTCACCTCAGCCACATGTGCAGCGTCTTTTGGCAGCTTTAAAATACAGTCCCCTGCTATGAGGAGAGGTTTTCGATTCCTACTACTGGTGATCCCCTGAACCACACCTAAAATGACAATAAATAGCTGCCTCAGGAACAAGGTCAGCTCAATTCTGAATATCCCTTGTGGAAAACTACACCTTCTCATATTCATGCTGAGCCAATAACATTACTGATGTCATGTAGGGAACCAATCAGCCCAACTGAACCAGAACTGGGGAGCTATGGTTGGCTGAGGTTAACCATCCAACCTGGTTCTTAGTAAGACATAGAGGGCTAGGTCATTATTGTGACACATTGATTAAAAGCCATTATCCCACTTGTTTGGAACCTAGGGTTCCTATGCTTATGATTCACTGATGAAGTCCTGGCCTGTTGTCCATTGAATGCATTTCCTCATCAGACATCCCATATGATGATGAGATATTTCAAGCTATCAAGTTAATTTTCCTAATGTAGTGCCAAAACTTGTAGCAATAAATTCAGATTTTTACAGTTGGTCTATCTAAATGGCAGAGTGCACATATTGGTAAATTTTGCTATCCCTAAAAGGTTGATGGCTATCACAGTAAGCCTAAAACAAGTCTACCCTCCATCAAATATCAAGATTATGCTCTGCAGTATAGTCCACAAACCATTCATGGTTACCCTGAAAATATTGTAGGTATCATAGGATGAGTATTCTACTTTAATGTCAATTGAAATATATGAAGAGAGGAACAATGACCTTGTGATAAGTGTTAGATAAGGTGGTTTTAGATCAATCATAGATATAAGTTAATGTGTTGAAACGAGTGTACCGGTAATAATTAATAATGAAACATTATAATAATATAATAATAAATATGGAATAAATAAGAAGACATTGGTTTTGGTGAAAATTGACTCTGTCAATATCAATCCTATACATGCCTTTATTAAATAGACAATAGTCCACAATATACAAATATAAATAACAATATAACATACATATAATCATAATATAATACAGTAACAATTAAAGTTTAAAATTTCCAGCACCACCCAGCGTGGTGTGTGCTGTCTGAGCATATGAAGCCAATTGACCGTTAGTTCAACTGCTGGAGCTTTTATACTGGAGGAAATGTTATGTGTGACGTCATAGAAAATCATGCGCCCTGGATAAAGTAGTACCAACGTATCACTCATTAAATATATATATATATATATATATATATATATATATATATATATATATATACACCTGGGAATATATAATCCCATATATACTAAAGCTCGATGCAGCAAGTTGGGAACCTAAAACTTAGTTTTTCCTGAATTTTTGCTAAGAAATGCTGTGGTTTAGCCGAAAATTATCCGATTTACACAATATTTGCAGCAAATGAAAGATGAAACTCATTGCTTTCAGGCCAGGGTAGATGGTATTACAATAATATAGTGCACAGTTTACCACTGAAGTACAAATTATAAATTTGAAAATCATTAGTTTGAAAAAATTGCTGTTTTTCAAATTTTGGCCCTATATATTTTGTGAAAAAATATTCTAATCATCAGTTTTTGAAAGATAGTGCATAATACTGACCCATCAAGTTTATAAATGAGTATGCTTTTACTCCCTACCTCTAGGGTGGCTTATTACACTATGGGAGACATGTGATTTTTGTTGGTTTGCAAAAACTGTGATTTTCAGCAAAATTTCTGCTTGATTTTTTATGTGGGACCACATATATCACTATATATGGATGCAAGATCACCCACTGATACCAGAATTATCCATTTTTATGGTCTACTTGACCATCTTTAAAGGCATGGGAAATATCTAAGTGATACAATAGGTGTGAGAAGAATTAGCCCCATCTTATGATTCTAGTCTTAGGTGCCGACAACGCTTTTGTTGATATTTGCAGCTAAATAGCTCAATAGTGCATTATAATAGGCCTAACATGCCTAATATGGGGTTCTAATAGCATTTCAATATGGTTTTCAATGGGTCATCAGGTCAAAACAACAATTGATGATGGAATTTAATAGAAACAAAAGGGTTTTGCACCATGGACCTGTTCACATTGTTCAGGTCTTCAGATATTCTTATCTTGAAAATGATGAAGGCATTTATGAGCATGGTGCTTTTCCAGCCCATATGGGACCTACAGAGGGTGTTTTGTCTAGTCTGGCATGTATTATGAGGGAATAATGCATAGCAAATGATTCTATTTTCATATTTTGTTATGATTTTTGAGAGAGAATCATACACAAGACTTGTCTTCTACTGCATATACAAAAATGTCCCTTGAATGAAGGCATTTTACATGCAGAGCTGCCTCCAAAACTGGAAAACACTCAGGTTCCCAACTTGCTGCATCGAGCTATAGTTATCCACAAAACATGACCAAGCAGTGACTCTACACTAACTAGTTATCATTCATACACACACACAAAAATGCCATACTCAGCCTGTTGCAATCATTGTTTATATAAAACATAAATCATGAATGAATGATCTGTGGTGTAAAACACTGCATTTTAAGGAGAACTGAATATGGTGATTAACTGGTTCAGCTTTGAATCTTTACCTTGGATCTCTGCCGTCTACAGATAAAATAACTGCATACTATGTGAGACAATTATCAAAAACCAGCAAAGTATGAGAATTCTGAGTGTGTAAGGGCTCCACATATTTAATATGATGAATATACATCATTGTATTGCCTTAGTTTGTGTACCTATAAAGGAAAAAAAAAACTTTGATAGTGGGGAGAACCTACAGTGAATGGCAGCATTTTCTATCCTACTTTAAACTGTCAATGTTCCCTTACCCTGTTACAATTCCTCCTTCCATAGGCTTCGAAAACCATAGTGGCCACTCAAGAAGCGTGGCAGACTTTCAAACAGCTCCTATCGTGATTGGGCAACATTCTTTGTTTTCAGGCTTTCCTCTCCCATCTTAGCTTGTTCAGGACTGTATTTCCAGTACGTTTACTGTGTATTTAAAATGTAATCCTGCTGATTAATTGACACACCGACCCTAAAGTTTGATGGCTGATACACTCCTGAAGGCTTAGTATGATGAACCAACTCAGCAGCATAGGACAGACTCTGAGCACTGGAGGGTGTTGCGAAAGGACAGGAATTCAATTCTGTCGGAGCTGCTATTCCCAAATGGGAACTGACTACACTCAAGCAATGACTTCTCCCCTGTTTTGCAGCAAGGTAATAGGTTATAGAATTGATTCTTAAGTTTTCATGAATTTGGGAATGCTTCCCAGTATGACTCACACTAAGAGGATTGATTCTGAGTGTAAGGTGAGAAGTTGGTTCTGAGCAGCAGAACAGCCAGGAACTGGAAGGTGAGTTATGACAGTGAGAATCCGCATCCGATTCTTTTCACAATAGCCTTCTGAAGGCATAGACACTTGAAAGCACCAGAAGAACTGCCCCCTCAACTGTTGTTTCAGTGGGGAATCAGCTCATTGTTATCCAGACAGAGAGCTTTCTGATTTGCTGATGTGCATGGAGGGCAAGCTCCTACAATAACACACAACCCTACAGTGCTATTCCTGTGGCAATTTGGTTACATGTTACAAGGGAGCAGTTGTATCATGCCTAGAAATGACTTACGGCTTCTGCTTCCCACAGAACACTGACACAAAGATACAGGTAGTGTTCTATAGTGTGAGTTGACTTATGACTATTGGAGGTATCAATTATATTGCTCTCAACAAAATTGACAAGGTTTAAGCCTAGGTAAAGACAATGTTTGCTCTTCACCGTAGCGATGCCACCTCTGTACCCCTACCTGGTCCTAGTGCAGTATGCATAGAAAGTATAGAGAAACCCTCTTTAGCTCAAAATCAGATGAGGGCATCTGTGATCTGTGGCTGTTTTTTTTTGCTGTCCCCCCTCAGTCAAATAAATTTATTTTATGGTAGATATGTCACCTCCTTAGGTTTAACCAAGAATCTCTGTATCACATGGACCCATGAAATACAACATTCCAGTATTACATGGTCAGATCATGTGACATTATGATGATGTAAACGAGCTGCAATAATTAGGTATGATTTCTTTGTTTAAGGATCATAAAGCCATGAAATAAGTGAAAATGTCCACTACCACAAAACCGTTTTGCATCATATACCCCTCAGTGGCATTGCTTGATTCTGACTCTTCCTATAAGGCATTTTGGCATACAACCAATGCCACCTCGGGAAATAAGGTCATGAATATTTGCTTATGTCTTCAAATTTATATGGGCTCAAAAACGAAGGAAAGGTATTATACAAACTTGAGACATCTTACTGATATGTTATCTTGTTGACCTCTCTAATATAATAGAAAATATATATAAAAACAATGCCTAAAAGTAAATATTGAGAATATATTATGTGTTTGGTTTCTGATCTGCTCTGATACAAAATGCTACTTAATATTCTCATTCCTGTCATCAGGGTTAGTATTGGATTCATAGCACCAACATTTATATGAGAAAATATCAAGAGAGACAATAAATGCCAGCAGCATCGACGGCTAAATATGAGTAATTCCTTCTTTACTGAGTCAGGTCAACACACATTATATTATCCTGCCTTTTAGGAAGCTTAGAAAAATAAACTGAATATTACGCTGCATTGGATAAGGTTAAGGGGTTGTATACACACACACACACACACACACACACACACACACATATATATATATATATATATATATATATATATATATATATATATATATCATCATCAGGTACAGTCACTGGTATAGTGCCATGGACGAGATTTTAAGAAAGTGGCTGGAGTATAACAAAGCAAAGGCTTTAGGGGAAAGTTCCAAACTGAGCGTTTCCTCATGAGAGATCACAGTGATCAAGATTCAGTCTCTAGAGGACAGCCATGATCAATGAAGAATCCTCATGCAGCTTTGGAAGGACTGGAAATGTGACAATCAGATACCATCGCTTCTCTGAATGGGATCAAAGTGGGTTCAACCTGTTATGGGAGTATTGGCCTGACCTAGTTTCTGATTCCATCGTACAAATCAGATTAAACCCTCCACCTGTGGAAGTCAGAGATCTCCGGGGGAGAGTGAGTGGTCAGTATGGTGACAGGTCTGTAAAATTGATGCTCTCGCCACTCCTCACACCCCAGTACCACCCCTTTGGGGACAGATCACTGACACACCTAATATATAAAGAATGCAATTTTACGAAGCCCTAAATAGGCTGGCAGTGAACCCCCAGATGCCTGTTGGGGATCTAGGGGGCCTGTCTGACCTGGGCGATCTGCTGGTGCTTTACAGGTCTCAATGTAGTGAGAAATGCTGTCCTGAGGATGTCATAAAACATTCTTTACTGGGAGCAAAGCTTACATGTCAGATCTAAGTAGGATTATGAAACATGAGGTCTGGAGAAATTTTCCACTGCCATCTAATAGTGACACAGACTGTGATTTGTTTCGGCTTCATGGACATTACTATTGAAAGTGCCAATTCTTTTCTGAAAGCTGGTTTAGGAAAGGTACGCACTTAACCATCCATCCAAGAATGGGGGTTATATAATTGATAAGGGTTCTGTACAAACTGACCTGGTATTATAGGAAAGTGTGAAATCCTTGATTGTATATAGCCATGGTTAAACTATGCACAAGTTATGATATAATACAATGTCCATGTACACTATCTTCTCTATGTGACTCATATACACTCCTACATTATAGGCATGATACATTGATGCACTTGTATGAAATTTCCCAGGCACTCAAAACAGAATATTGAAACGATACAGTCATTGTGCACTGAATGGCGCAGCCTCTTCTGGCTGTTTGATGGCGATATTTAACACTTTATGTGTGCAACACTTGATCACGTAAGTAATCAAGAAGGCAGAGGAATATTTCATAAGAAGCATGGTAAGCCGAATAGTGTTTTGAGGAGAAATGTTTGTGATGATCAAATCAATTCAGGGACTTCTAGTTGAAAGTGATAAAAGGACACACTTTCATCTGCTGACAGGCCTTTGCATGAGTATCCCAGGATTATTTGTTAGCAGGAATATATTTAGTGCAATCAATAAAATTGATGATCCACTTACACTACTGTAGGAGGCCAACACTGTGTATGATACCTAAACACATTTAGCTTAACCCATAATCAACATTTGGTTTTAAGTTAGGAGTGAGTAGATATACCTTTTAGTGTTAGCAGATTCTGTGAAGTCTTTAGCTGTCACCTAATGATGTGAATCTCATTTTTATCATTTTACATTCACAATTGTCTTTTCTGCTTGGTGTCCAGATATGACTTGCAAACATAGGTAGCTAGTGCACTGGTAGCCATGGCATGTAGATCATATTTTATGTGAATGTGTTTATCCCAGGATGACAGCAAGCTTACCATAAAACTGCCATTGGGTGGCACCACAGGTACTCATTTAGGCAATGGTCCTGGTTGTGGCAGATTCTTTTTATCACCTTATGTATTACTTACATTATAGCACAAGATGCTACAGCATATTATAGGATGCCTAGTGCCATTATGGATGTCACAATGCTCGCTCAACGTGTTTAAAAGTTCCAGAAGTCCCACACCAAGTATAATATACACAGAGAATACAATTATGCTATTTAGTGCCTACACATTGCACCAATGGTAACCATAAAAAACGACCAGGCTCTAGTCATAACGTATTCTTAATGGCGACCACCTGACAGGGTCATGTGACTTGGTATAAGGTTCTATCTATCTAGTTTTTGGTGTATTGGCAGAAGCTAGTCTTCGATGGCAAATGGTCAGTGATGGTGATGCCTTTGCTACTCAACCGTGGATGTATACTCATTGATTTAACCTGAGTCTGTATGTGTTATTTTATGAGAGTGTTGTATTAGGTTCAGTAAATGGTACAGAAATCTTTCACACTTGTAAGTGCCATTTACTCTATGTATAAGGTGCACTTTGCACTGTAAAAAGTTTATGTTTTATAACAGAGATGTATCTTGTAAACCCACAGGGGAAAGTGCTGTACTCTCAAATACTGTGACTCCTACTGTAATACCAATGCTTTGCAGGTATGTGTACAGTGAGTGATCCTGTAAAATTATTCCGTATGCAGTATGCCCTAGACCAGTCAGTCACCCTAGTGGCCCTTCAAAGGGTTTACCAAAATAACCTTTCCTGTAATTTCCCCCACTGGAGGTAAGTCTTATATTGCACACCTCAATCCAATATTGTCCACAGAGCTTAATAATAAATTGTAATATCATAATAACCTCAACAGGTTCAATCTAGCATTTTGCACCAATGATATTGTACAAGGTTACCTGAGAAAAAAAACTTGGAACAATCAATAATATTCATGAATGACACCATAATTGTGACTAAATCTGAAATACAAGTGTCTGGACTCTGAGGTTGAAACCTACATAGACCTACCTGCCTTGGCCCCCTGCCTTTAGGTTATTTCAGTGTTAAAACTAAGTGACCATGAAATGGTTTAGGTGAGATGGTTCTCTACTTCTCTTACCATCAATGGTGCCTCATTTCATTGGGATTGGAGACAGTTTTGTCTTTATTAGGCATGCATGGTTTATAGTATCAATGCATGCATGGAGCGCACACATAAATTATCTTATGTAGATGATAACCTTGACCTGAGACCAATAGCTGTGTCTTTTATAACATATATATACTGCTGGTTTCGGCGAGGACCCAGCGTCCATCCGGGTCTTCTATGGAGCTTTTTGTCGGTGAGTAGGTCTTGATTTTTCTTCAAAATGAGATGAAATGTTGATAAAAGTTTAAAATTAATTTCAAATTTCTACAAAAGTGTAGAAACATGTAAAGTAGTGTTCATAGACTACCGCTGGCCATAAAAAAATGACCACTTATGGTACGAGGAAGGTCCTAAAAATAAGCCTACTATGACCGATGTTGAGCTCCTTCTGAGCTGTTTCTATGTCCTTCAGAAAACTGGGCAGACGCATGACCGGGCAGACGTATGATATGGTTTTTAGTCCTTTCCGTAGTTTTTTTCAGTGCTTGTACTACAAATCATACGTCCTAATGCATCTCTAGCTCATTCATCCTGTGTCTTAGGTCAAATGGGTGGGGGGAGATCGGTTTAAATCAAGGTTTTTGGCTGACACGTAACTGAGCAGATTCACGACCTTCAAAGTTGATTTGCTTATGTAGAGCATCTATGTATGCATGTATTTTTAAAGTAATTCTCCCAGTGACAGAGCACATGTATTAATGTTTTTCTTTTCATTACAGGTTGCATTTTTGTGAGGCACTTTTGAACATGGCGGATCCTCTCCCCGAGCCATATCCTTATGCTACCCCCCTTGTAAGGCCAGACTTTCTGAGGGGGGATCCAGGGGTAGCCCGAATGGAAACCTGGTTGAAGAATATGAAAACCCTTTTTGGAGCAATTAGACAAGCATGACCATAAAGTGTATGACCAGATACGATCTTCGCACAATAGTCGCACCTCACACCATGGACGGGCAATGAACCCCGATACAGGGGACTCGCCATAATGCTAATACACAGGTAATTAATACAGAAATATATATATCTAAACCTATACCTTTAATGTAGGTATGTATACTTGGATGAGCTAAGATAAGGTCTCCCAATATTAGATTTGAATAGACATTTCTTTAAATTCCAAATTAAGCTTAATTTTTGAATGGGCGTTTTTAAATTACATACAGTCAATATTCAGAACTTTCTTTTTTTTTACTTTGCAGAATAATCGAGCGAAGAAAGGATCAGAGCACCATTGATCGTGACAAGACCAAGAATAAAGAGGTGAAGCAGGTTGCAAGAAAGAAAACAAAAGGTAAGTTAATGTACTGTAAATTCTCTTATATATATAAGCTGCAGCGTATACCAGGACCCAAATAAGAAATAGGCTTAAAAATAAATAGTTTTGAACAGGGTAGCTTGTAACGTCCACCCGACTCCCAGACAAGGAATGGAGATGAAAATCTGCAACACTGACCGCAGTGTTAGTATCTGCACCCAGTCCAAGTGTGAGTTGATCTCGGTCCAGCTCCAGGAATCTCTCGCCGGAACATGTTGGTACATTGAATTTTGTCATGTATTTTAAACAAATTTCTAGATAATAGTCCTTAAGTTTCAAGATTACATTGTTCATTTCCATTTCCACCCAGAATCAAAAATAGGCACTAAAATTAGAAAATCGATTGAATTTTCTTGGATACAAAGATTGAAATCAATTGTACCAATGGGGATGAATATATTGGACAGTCGCTATGGCTAGGTAGTATAACCTTAAAATGCCACGTCGTTTTTTTCCAGCACTCACTCAGAGTTAAGATACAGAAGGCCGGGCAATGTACCGGTACACAATGTATCCTTTTAATTCTCAGTCCATGTAGGATCGAGTTGGAAAGAAAAAATCACATTGATCCAAGCAACCTAGCCAAAAACTGTGACTTTGTCTAACCCAGATATCCTATAATTTTTTTAATAAAATTATGGGTAAGGCACTAAACAGTGTCGAGTCTCTGTCCAGACAGGCATAACCACTCTTTTGACACTAAGTCCTAGAGTCGAGGTCAGACCACAGTGACAAGGGGTGAGTCCCCTCACACATCACTGGGGTATAAAAATAAAAACAAAAAATCCCCGAGATTACACCTGATGAGGCCCCGTGAGGGCTGAAACACTCTGAAACACCTGGCAATATTCTGATTACTCACCTCCATGGAGGGGGCCATTTTGGATCCTGCTCAGATGCAGTCTGGGAGACCAGACCTTTTTTCCCTAAAATTGGATTTAGGTTTAGTCCAGATAACCTGAGGGGTTATACTTTTTAAAAAGGTTAAACTTTATGCATCTAAGGACCATTTCCTGTTCTTTATCACTGACTTGATAAACAACAACAACCAATCAGATTGCCTAAAAGGTGTCATGTGACCTGTCATAACCTCAAGGGGCAGTAAAAACGACTTTCCTTGGTCATTCAGAGTGTAGTGTTGGGATTACTCACCTCGTTCCTCCACAAGTAAAGAGAAAACCTCTTCTTGTCCTCTGTTCAGAACTATGTAAGGGCATTGCTGACCAGTTCCCCTTTTTTTCCTGTCTCCTCAATAAAATTAATTATTAGCAGTGGAATCCCACTTACGAATTCAGCCTAAATTGTTTTGCTGTGAGAATGCAGTGAAATCCCACTTTAGAATTCAGCCTGAAATTGTATAGCTGTAAGGATGTACATTACATCGTACTAACGGCTTGCAAATTAGACCATCATTAAGGTGTAAAGAGCCTAAAACAAAACATGGTACATATTGTTAAATTTTAAGACTTTTTTGAGGATTTTCCCTTGTTTATTTTCTGAAAATAATAATCTTTACGTATATTAATTAATCCTGCTTAATTCAATACAGGCTAGCAGAATGATAAAATTCACAGGACCGAATGGCCTGCAAGGGGAAAAACTTCTCATGTAGACTGGATGTCACAAGCAGAACCTGATGTATGAGTAATTCCTACCAGTGGTGCCATTGAACTAGGCCCACCACATACATTATATTGTCCTGCTTTTCAGGAAGCTAAGACAGAACTCATGATCAATATCATCACCCTGCATTATGTGAGGTAATGGGTTTGTATTTTAAGCTTTAGCCACAACCATTGGTAAAGTGCTATGAAGGAGACTTAAAGACAGTTGCTTGGGTATTATGAAGCAACATTAAGGAGTTAAATGGAAATAATAGACAGAGGTTCAGGAGAAAGGCTCCACAGTTAGTATTTCTTCATATATGTACAGTGCTTCATGAGACTGTGCCAAAGTATGTACTGCTTTGAGGCTCAAGAGTGAAGAGTCAGTCTGAAGCCATTCGAGTAAATCTCTCGTTTCATGGAGCAAACCGTCCATAAATATGGAGGTCCAGATTTACAAGAATTAGTTGATCAACAATGAAATCTCAGGCAGCCTTTGAAGGGTTGAAAATATTGACAATCAGATAGGATTGCTTCTAGGAATGGGATCAGAATGAGTTCATCCTGTAATAGGAGTACTGACCTAACCTAGTTTAGAATTCCATTGTACAAATCAAATCAAAACCACCTATCATGGAAGTCCGAGATCCCCTGGGGAGAGCGAGTGGTCAGTATGATGACAGGTCTATACAATTGATGCTCTCACTACCCCTGAACCCCAGCAGGACTGCTTTGGGGACAATTCACTGATAACATGAAGCTTGGAGAAGACAATTTCACAAAGCCCTAAACAGGCTGAGAATTGATCCCAAAGGGCTGTTGGAGATCTAGGGCTGCCTGACCTCAGTGACCTGAATGTGCATTTTAGGTCTCACAGTAGTGAATAAATGTGTCCTACGGGTGACATTTAGCAATATTTACTGCTAGCAAAGCTTGTAAACAGCTCAGATCCATGTTAGATGTTGAAAAAAGAGGTCTGGAGAAATATTCCACTGGCGCTTAACTGTGACATGAACTGTGGCTTGTTTGGTCTCTATGAAAGGTGGCATTGAAAGTGCTAATGCATTTTTAAAAACCACATTATGAAACCCACCAAATGTGAAGGTGTTATAAAAAGAATGTACATAGCACTTTAGGAAAGTACACAATCCCTGATTGTATGAGCCATGATTGGTTCAGCACAAGTTATGACCTAATATAAATGTTCATGTCTTATACCTTTTCTCTATGTATAATCGAAGTTATGAAGAAAATGTGGGACATCGAATATACTTTTGCACTAAGGATACTATGGAAGCTTCTTGGTGGCATATGAAGGGTATATAAAGCTAAACCACCAGATGAAAAGAGGAGACTTGTATAAACAGATAGAACTAAACGACCGTGGTGTACGAGGTGGCCGATCCACCACGAGGGGGAGGTCTCCCCCGAGGGTGTTAGCCCGAGGGGGAGACCCCCCGAGGGGTGGATCAGCCACCGAGGACACCAGGGGAGTTTAGTTCTATATTCATTTTATGTTTTTAGAGGTTTAAATAAGGAAAAATTATCAAAATCCGGTACCGTAGTTCCCCGTAAAAGCACCGGTCCGCCATTTTGAATGTTTACATGCACCCAGAATGAGGCTGCAGTGGTGGATCGGCCGCTATGGTGGATCGACACATGTTACGCCACTGGGGGTGTGCGGATCGGCCGCGCAATGCTATCTCTACGGGAAGAAGTTATTCACATAAAATAAAGGGGTAGTGGTGGTAGGCAGGTAGATGCACCATGCAGCACTGCACAGAATCCCCTTTATGTTCAGCTTTTGTTACATTATATGGTAGACCTAGACATTGGCTTAATTGAGCAGCGCACCCTAAAAGCAAATGCTACATGCTGACCAATATTAGATCTTTTATTGATTATGTCAAATAACTGTGGACAGTATTAGTTTGATATATAAAGAACCGGAAAATACAAAGAAATACCTATGGCAAGGTGCTTTGCAAACATTTTAAAAGAAGAACCATTGGGGATCACGATTCAAATGAAAGAGTCGTGAATTTCTCAAAAATATTAATTTTGCCTTACCTATAGGGGATCTGAGGTTGAGGGAGCATGACTACCCTGACCATATTGATCCTTGTAAGTCTCACAGACTGAGCACCTTATAACCAGGGTATTATAGGGATGGATGACTTCAGTAGGATGGGGCTGAACACATGCAGCATTAGTGTCACACAGGATTCAAAGTTACCACTTATGTTGTGAATACATGGCACATGTCTTCTATCACACTGAGCAGTAAGAGGTGGTGGGGGTTTGAAACAATATGGGTTAGAGCATCCTGTTTGATTGAAGGAGGAGAGTTTGTTCTGATATTGATAAAGCAATATGGTTATAGAGACCATATTGAGACTTGGAAAGTGGCACCTCTGACCACCATCTTGTCTGCAGATAAGTTATCACTACATAGGGTGTGATGGAAGACGGGAAAAAAGATATGGCAAAATGTACAGGAAAATATTAATGACGTTTAGCCTCCATGACCTTAACCTTGTTGTGACTTTTATGTGTACATTAGTCACTGCACTAGCGATTAATGTGTTATACTGTAAAACACTTTCACAGACATCCCTTGCATATTTGTCTACCACTTTACTGTCAACTCTTGTAACAACTACACTGTTTCAGTGCTTTACAATTATGGTGGTCTACAGTTCATTTTTTTTATGATCCTTGGTAGAACCAACAGTTATATTTTACAGTGTAAATATGTTTTTTTTAAAGGTTTTATTGGTTCTAAAGTTAAATACCAGAATTCAGTCTGGCTGTTCTGCCATCTGGGCCCACATTTCAGCCTCCTATATTGACAATTAGTACGGCGACGAGCAATAATATTATCTTCAGTGGACCATAAAGCAGAGAAAATAGCTTCAGTTCCAACAACCGTGTTCACACATGATAAATCAGAAAAATTAGTGAAGTTCAAGACTCTAAGCACTCGCATTTTAGTATTGGTGAAACCACTCAGTGATCTTGGAGAAGGGGAGGGGGGGTGAGGGATGAAGGGAAATTGAAAAAGTGGAAGGAGTTTAGTATATTGTCATAGTGATATTTTACATCCTGAAGTATGATTCCTGCAGCTCATAGAGACTCCAGTTCACTCAGGTTTGGCTCGATCAGTGCCGGAAAATCTACATATATAGTTATATATATTGCTGTTAGCACAATGACATCAACATAGAAACAGAGATAGAGGGAAGCAAAAGAGAATTATCATGAGGAAGAGATCTAATACTGTGCCTGGAGAATTCAACTTAGTATGTGGTATTTTGAAAAATAAGATAAATATAGTGCAATAATATGTAAGTGTGCATAGTATGAACATCTGACATAGTAGTAAATACTACATTACCAAAAAAAAGACTAGGAGAAACGCCCATATCAATCTCGAGTGTAAATGTCAGTTCACCATAATAACTGTGGTAATACCACATCTCATACCCTAAGGTGAAAATAGAATGCAATCTTAAGGATGTAGACATAGATATGGAGAAACAGTAAAACAGTGATAATATGATAGATAATACAGCATGAAAAGACATAGAAAAATGACTCAATGAGCAGTGGTAAATACCAGCTGCTACAGTGGCAAATTATAAGATTATTGTCTAGAAGTGGTAATATCAGCTACTAGACTTACCTGAACCAGTCTGTATCAATTGGTATAATAAAACAATTTTAGATTGTGTTTTTGAATAATTCTTTCTCCAGAATTTTAGTGTATTTTGCACAAAGATTATTCCAGCAGTTTATCGCTCTAAATCTGGCTGATTTACCATATACAGGATGTTTGATACGAGTGTAACGGTACCTTGTACTGTCAAAACGCCTGGTTGGTAAATCCCTATTTTCAATGAGATCATTCATTCAAGTTTAATATTTCCATATTAGGGCTTTCTAAGCTTATAAGGGGAACTTACGGTTTAATAATAATAAGAAAAAACAGCAGCTGCTTCTGACATAGCAAGACAATGATGAGAAGTCACATTGAAGGTATGAGAAAGGGGTACAACGTCATATGATGTAACCATTGATTGAACAATAACAACTCTTTTAGCAAGCATTGGCGGGATTAACAGACAGGAAGACAATACTCCAAACTCCCTCCTATGTTAGAACACATACTTCAACCATGCTCACATAACATTCACTCATAGCCACACAAATATTTTTATTTTTTTTTAAATCATTAAGTTGAATCATTCCGGTAGCAAGTCCTACAATAACCATAAGTGGGTGGTAGGTTTGGTCAATACAACCCATCCCCCCCTACTTCTCGAAAATCTAGCAGACAGCAAAAGCAGGTGCGGTCATTACAACCCATCCCCCTTTTGCTGAATGAAGTCCAGGCTGAGAGAAACAATGATCAGGAGACAGGGGAGGTCATTACAACCCATCCCCTTCCAATCACCATTCCACCTAGGCCAGACTAATATCAATAACCGGATATGTAGAAGAGTCGAATGCATTAAGGTTCAAGAGTAGCAGTCGCTAAAGATACAGCTGGTTTCATTAAGTTAACAATTTTCGCAATCGCAAAAGCTACTTTATTGGGACTACACTGATACCAAGCAGTCAGGTTATTCCATAGCGAGAGGCCTCTGCTTAATGGAGAGTTTAGATAGCCTCTGTTCTGGGCCCTCATCAACTTGAAGCGTATTTTGTCCTCAGACCGCAATCCTTCCCGCCTTAGAGTCTCATCAATCATATCAGGGCTTTTGGATAGTTTAAACATGTACATCAAGAGTAGTTGCTGCCTCCTCCTATGTAGTTTGCACACATCACCTCTGGTATACATATCAGATTAACTATAATTTTTATGAAGGAAGCAAATTTTTAATCCTCTCAATTGAAGTCTTTCCAATTTTTTACTATATGTTTCATTCGCCCCGTCGTGCACAAAACTTGCATAACCAAACAGACTTAGAATGGTTGACTTATATACCTGTATTGCCACATTTTCTGTTAGAAGATGACGCAATTTACTCAGTGTTAAAAGGCGGTTACTCACTTTAGAGATCAGCTCATTCATGGCTGGAACGAAGCTCAAGGCGGAATCAGTTTTGTGTCAGAACAATAGCTACCTATCTTTGTATATTGTGTTCTACAATTTAAGTAGCTCATGAGCCAATTCAAAACACTGTCGTGAAGACCCAATCTGCCAAGAACTTCTACCAAAAGATTGTGATTCTCACAAAGCATTGCACCAATTCCAGAAAAATAGTCATTGAAAAAATCCACAGAATCCTGTTTAGATTTCATGGTGTCATCATCTCCTACTAGTTCCGGAGGTTCAATGGACTCAGTTGGTTTAATTACATTATTCACAACTCGCCAGAACTTTCTGGGATTAGTCTTGCTTTCCTCTAACATTTCTTTTACCCTACTCGCCTTTGCATATTTGACAGCCTTGTTTATACGACACCGTAGGACACGAGCTCTATCGAATAAATGGAATCTCTTGTCTTTACAAACATATCAAGTTGTCCTCACAGTCATGTATTAATGAGAGGATGTCATTTGTCATCCAGGAATTTTTTCTATCGACAACCAACTCCTCAACCAAGGGGCACCATGTATCAAGAAACACTGTGATGTGGTCTTCAATAAAAGACCAGGCCTTTTCAGGATCAAATAAATCATAATAGACATCCCAGTCAGCCTCACTAAGCCAATCTTTAAACGCATTCTCATCAAAATTCTTGTACATGTGTATGAGGATTTTCTTTTTTACATATTCAAATTTGTCCCTGGTTTTGACAACACTCACTAGAAAATACAAAACTCCAGCACACAAATCACTGTTGTAGTTTGTGAAAATATTATCAAGGCATGAACCACTGCTCAGTACTTTCTAGACTACAGGCTTCCATTAATTTATTTAAGTGCTCAAAAAATCCATCATGCTTGCCAGACGGTGGTCGGTATAGGGTTACAATTTGGATGGGCTGTAAATTTTTGACAGTTATGTCTAGCACTAGACATTCCACATCAATATTGCTAATACTAAGATCTTCTCTCAGTATGATGTCCATCGAGATGTCATCTCTTATATATAAGCACATATGCCCCTCCCTTTTTTTTTACGCCTATCTAGCCTAAAGAGCTTCATACCTTCCCATTGAATGAGTTTGTCATCATAATCTGGATGCAGCCAAGTCTCACTCATCGTTACAATGTCAGTTCCGTTTAAATGATCAAAAATTTCATATCTCTTATTAAACATACTTCTTGTATTTAAGTGTACCATTTTAAGTCCCCTTAGCCCTAGGAATTCTTTAATTCTCAGTACTCATAACAGATCAGCAAGATATATACAAATATACAAGTTCTACCTTAAACAGTTAGGACAAAAGACAGACCCCCCACGGAATTTACATATATATATATATATATATATATATATATATATATATATATATATATATAAAGAAGAGGATTCGACAATTAGGAACAATGAAATTAGTAAACCATGTGTTATAAGAAACAGTATATCCTATATTGTCCTAATCACACACAAAAAAGGCATACAAATACTCCGGAAACAACTTATTATTAGGGGTTATCCTAACCAAACAAACAATCCCTCTACTACCCATATTGAACAAGTAATCAATGGATAATTCATGATGAGTGTGTGTTAGTGAAGGATAATTACATGAGGCCATAGAATACCAATAAATTCAAGTTGAAAACAAAAATTATTCCCCCTCCCCGGGACTCGAAACCAGCCATAGTGTGTGTACACAGGTACATACACCTCCTCGTCGCCTGGCAGCGGACAGCGACAGCCCCGGTCTCGGCTTGGCTTGCTTTGAATGCGTCTCACGGTTATGTTTGTGTACAATCGATACATACACCTCGTCGCCTGGCAGCGGACAGCTAAAGCTTTGACAGCTACAGCGCACACGACGAAAAAAGATGTGTCTTGTGGTTATGTTTGTGTATGATGTACTATAGTGCACACGGTGAAAAAAGATGCGCCCGGACCGGGACTCGACCCGTGTACCTCTGACGGCTGAGCGCAACGCCCTAACCGCTAGGCCACCGCGTCTCCTCCTTCAGCGGCTGTCTCGGCTTGGCTATGTTTGAATGCATCCCATGGTTATGGTAGCGGATAGCCCGCAGTCATCGCCTTACCGGGCTTTGTATCATATCGAGACGGGGTTCGAACCAGGCATTTCTCGTCAGTCCCTGTGGCGTAGTGCATAGGGAGTTGGATTTGGGATGTGAGATTGTAGGTTCGAGCCCTGCCCTAGCCTTGAAAATTTTGTGGGTTTTAACATGTAACATATTTTTGTTTTGAATTCACTTTATTATTCTGATTTAATTTTTCATACATTGCAAATGGTAGAAGCAATAATATTGACAATCATAGGTATATCGAATTACAGAAGAAAAGAAAATACTGATCGAGTTATTTATACAAGAAATGAATGAGAGTCAACAATATTATGTAGTAGTTTTCAAATAATGACAAAAAAGAAGGCAGAGGACCTCATCCCCACAAATGTGTTTGGGTTAGTACTTCTGGTCCTACCTGACTTATAGATTATATTAGAAACTTATGACACTTAATTATACAAGTACTAATGGAGAATACAGGGTACATGGGGGGGATATAATAAACATTCGAAAATATTTGTAACAATGAGTTTTCTTTCAGTATATAATTCGTGTACACACATCACATAATAATAGTAAATTAAATTAGTCCTCATCGTAGGGCAATAATCCTTTCATCAGGTTAATTGTATCATTTTTAAATTTGCTAAATTCAGGAATATTTCTTCGGTCCTTTGATAAGGAGTTCCAGGCAATGGCACCATGGAATTCTACACTTCTAGCATAGGAAAGACAGTTTGGGGTAATACATTTAACAGTAGGAGCATCATGTAAACGAGTTGTTAGATTTCTTTTATCACTATACACATCACATCTCGATCTGTTGTACATATAGTTTAGTAAATGGGCATCTCTCCTATCGTCCAGCATATTCAATCCAGTGGTATTATGTACATATTTGGTATTGGTTAGATGTGGAACTTTTAAACAGATTTTTAAACACCTGTTTTGTGCATACTGGAGTGGGTCCAGATACTTATCGTAAGTAGTCATGAATACAATATCTGCATATTCCATATAGGGTAATATGGTTGATTTATATATTTGTATAGCCAGTTTGACATCTAGATATTTTCTTAGTAAACATAGTTTGTAAGTTTTGTAGGCTATGGTTTTAACTTGATTGTTTAAATGTAGGTTGTAATGGAGAAGTGGGTCCAGTATAACACCTAAGTACTTATAGCTAGGTACGACTTGTAATAATTGGTCGTTAAGTTTGATGTTGGCAGTTAGCGTATTCAATCTCCTTGTACTAGAGGAGAAAAACATAATTTTTGTTTTGGAGGCATTTATGGATAGTTTATTTTGAATACACCAGGTTTCATAGGCCTCTAAATCATTCTGTAGATATGATTTGGCATGATCAAATATATTTTGAGAAGAGTAAATAACAGTATCATCAGCATATAGTCTAACTTCGCAATTTTTCACACATTTCATATGACATGGAAGGACATGAGAGGCATGCAGTTTATCCCTGGATAACTGCACGGCATGCGGGTTATCCATGGATAACCGCACGCCTTCCAAAATTCATGCTACAGCATTTGTGCTGTGCAATATCGACAGGTATGTGTATGGGAATATCCAGCAAAAAGCACTGAGTAACCCAGAAATTGTGGTATAAAAATAAATAAAACCCAACCATGTTTATGAAAGATAAAAGGAAATATTTCCCAAATTGTAGTATCAAAAATTTTCATTTATCAAATACTTAGATACCTTTCACAATTCATACAAAATTCGCATAATTACTAAAACATATACTCACAAAACTTGCAGCACTAGATCCAATAATAGCCTCAACTCTTATCCTCTAGACATTAACTACGGGCAGAAACACCATGCTCCTTACTGTTTTGTCTTAATACTGCCATCATCAACACAAACATGCAATCACTAGAAAGAGAAAACATTTCATATTAAAAACTCACAGGGCATTATCAATATGATTTATAAGTTTTGGGACTTCACCCTCTCCCAGGATTACTGGCTTCTTCATTCTCAATAATTCAAAGAAGTCATTATCATTGTGTCTCACACCCAACCTCTTCATTAGGTTGCTGACTAAAGGCTTCAGGTCCTTATCCTGACAACTTTCTACCCCATATACAACAAGGTTTCTTTCTTGTGCCGTTGTACCATGCCTTACTGTTCTCAAAGAGGACACCATTTTAGCATAGGTCTTGTCTTCATGCTCAGACTTTTTCTTTAGCACCATAGCATCTCCCACCTTACGCCCCAACTAATTTAGTTGTGCAGTATTCACACCAATCTTCATGTCTTTGTCAGTGTTATTGGTGGAAATCAATGCATTCACTTTCCCTATTTCACTAGCGATTTTATTGTGAGCAGTTGTGGCTGAGTTCCTAATTGAAGTTTTGAGTCTGCTATCAGTGTTATCCAATAACACAGCTAACCCATTTACCTTATTATCTACCTCAAAAATTCTGAGCCTGAGTCTTTCCTCTAGCTTATCCAGATTATCACTATGTTCTAGGTACCTTTCATCAAGATCCTTCTCCAGATCCTTGATTTCTACTCTCCTACTCTCCAATCCACTCTCATGAGTTGCCGCATCCTTTTCTAGAGATCTCAATCTCTCATCATACCCAGCCCAGTAATCTTCTAAGTTTGTCATTCGACCACTAGTGTTCTGAAAATGCTCTTTAAGATTCCCAACACGACCACTTAGAACTTTGCTTTCACTTTCCACCCAAGTAATACGGTGGATTATGCCCTCATTCTGTATTTTCAGCATTTCAGCTATTTCCCTCATCATGTCCACCTTAAATTCAGTCATTAAATCCTTGTGCACAGCTAGGCTGATTGGCGCCTCCTCTACAATTTTTACAGGTGGGATAGACCCTCCCCATGCTCCATCAGTATCCTCATGAATACTGCTACCTTCCCCTGTCTCCCCATCTGGCCGCACAGCCCGTTCAAAATCCTTGTGCACAGCTAGGCTGATTGGCGCCTCCTCTACAATTTTTACAGGTGGGATAGACCCTCCCCATGCTCCATCAGTATCCTCATGAATACTGCTACCTTCCCCTGTCTCCCCATCTGGCCGCACAGCCCGTTCAAAAATGGTCTCTATTGAATCATGTATGTATTTCTTTGCTTCAGGGGAAGTGGTAACTGAGTCAGAAGGGGATGTAGGTTCCATTTCACTAGGACTCCTTTTTGAAAGTGGAGTGTTATTTGTTCTGACGGGCTTGACGCCAGCATTCTCCATGGTTGGAACCTAACCTGTACAACAATATTCCTAGAAAGGTCTACTCTAGGTCCCACAATGCCTCCTACTCTAGACTCTATGGAGGACAAAAGCCTCTGCGCACAGGGCTTATACAACAGTGTTCATTGGGAAAAAAGATTAATTGTTCACGACAGGTCAGCTCTAAGTCCAACAGTGTCTCCTACTGTAGGTAGAATTTGCCAAAATTATTCAGGCCCTCTCCCGCTCCACGAGGAAGAACCAACCATCCCTCTAGCAATCCAAGTTGTCATAAAACGGATTATTCTCACAGAGTCCAAAAGATTCCGTGCGCTAAGCTCATACAACAGCGTTCATCAGAAGGTGATTAATTATTCACGACAGGTCTGCTCTAAGTCCCACAGTGTCTCCTACTCTAGGTAAAATTTGCCAAAAATCGTTCTCGACAGCTCTAAGTTGTCGTAAAACGGATTATTTATTTTACTCTCTGTTATTCGCCTGATAAACTAATTCTAACCCCTAGATTACTAAAATGATGGCTAACTCCTCCCCACAAGACAGGAAAGCCCCCAAACAACGATCATTCACTCGCACAGAGGCCAAAAGTTTCTGTGCGCTAAGCTCATACAGCAGCGTTCATCAGAAGAAGATTAATTATTCAGAACAGGTCTCCTCTAAGTCCCACAGTATTTCCTACTCTAGGTAAAATTTGCCAAAAATTGTTCTCGACAGCTCTAAGTTGACGTAAAACGGACTATTTATTTTACTTTCTGTATTTTGCCAGATAAACTAAATCTAACCCCAAGATTACTAAAACGATGGCTAACTCCCCCCCCCCCACAAGACAGGAAAGCACCCAAACAACAATCATTCACTCGCACGGAGAACAAGGACTTCCGCGAGAGAGTAAGCAATAATCGAGGAATGTAGCGCTCCCAGAATTTTTGGCGAAGAACAAAACTCGGAATTTAAACATCAAAGTTGTGCTAAATGAGGAACACACCACTACAGGTAGTCCCTAAATACTTTCTACTACCTATATCTCAAAAAGAAATTCTCACCAAGAAGGTAAATTCTCCAAAATTCCACATAGACTGCGAAGTGAACGCTGGTACATTTTTACTTGCTAATGGTCATCGCTCATTCTGGGTAGTTGACAAATGAACATGTTTTAATATGGGCTCTGTGGGCCATGGTATGCAACAGAGTCGTTTCCCATTCTTGTACGTTCATTTTCAAGTCTGAGATCATGAGGGAGGTCAGAAAGGGTACTGTGGTGGTAGAATCTACCTTGATATACAAGCCCAGGACCCTTAGGCGTAATTTGTCTGATTAAACTAATGTCTGATTTCTGTGCCTTTATAGTGGGATGACAAAAATGTTCTGGGTATCAAGCAGCTTTTGGAGCCTGTTTTTGGACGCCATGATTTTGTCCCTAACTTCCGCTCTTACAAAGATCACAGTGATAGGCCTATTGCGCCATATTATAGCGCCGGTTCTGTATGCAAGATTAATGCTAGTATATGTTATGTTTGGATGAACCTTAACAAGTATATCGAAAGCTATGTCATGGCAGTTCTCGTGTTTTGAGTAGTCATGTTTTGAGTATAACTACATGCGTCCTCCTTGTATTACGATCCAGGGTAATAATAGCCTCTTTATTACTTGCAATGTCATGCTTAGTAAAGTTGACTTCTCTAGATAGGTCATCTATGTAGTCACCCTTTGCATCTAGTCTGCCTTTGTTTTCAGTGTCATTCTTACTGAGCCTCTTAATCTCATCATGGGCAAAATTGACAGATTCCTTTAAATCTCTATTCTCTTCAATGTCACCCCTAACCTCTCCAACCTCTATCTTTGTGTCATGGAGTGTAGTTTGTATTGCCTGTAATATGTCTGCTATTTTAGTCCAGCCCTCATCAACATCTTATAATTACATGGTTTTTGAGTTAAGTCCATCCAGTTTACATGCTTTAGCTTAGAAGAACTGGCTTACTTGGTTTGAGTTTAAGCCATTATTTAAATGATATGCGGACATCTTCGTATTTGATTCCTCCATAGGCCTTTATCAATCTGGCTGTCTCTGCATGACCACGGAGATTATTTTGTAGGAAGGGATCATAACTCCTATGATAAATAAGGTAATACAAGGAAAAAACATTAGGCTTGCAGAAGGCCAATGGAACACCTTATACTAAAAATATCATATATGAATTCGCAGAGTTCAAATCTTTCTTATTCCAAGTTACTTCAGAGCAGACTACTGCCTCATATCTCACACTTCTTTGTCATAATGATGCATATTTAGATTTGACACATCAAAACTTGTGACTTGAGATAATAATGAGCACTCCCATGTGGCACTGGTGTTCTAGTTCTCTCTTAAAACAGAGCACAACCTCTCCCAGAAGCCAACGCAACATCAACAAAATCCATGAAGTGAAATTGAGGTTTTTTTAAACATGGTCAAACTGCAATACACTGCATGATTCAAGATCCTCCTCAGAAGCTGACCTCTCACTTAATATGGACATAGGACATAATAAAAGCCAATACCCTGAAATTTGGTTAGCTTCTGTGATATATTTAACCTTATGCCTTCTGGAGGCTGGTAAATACTGGATATAGTTATTGGAGGTATGGAGACCTTAGCTGATAAAGTCGTCTTGAGTTAGCAAAGAGCATTATTTTATCAGCTAAAGACTCATCCCAGGTAGCAAGGATAGATTGGGCCAATGTAGGATTATATTGGGCCAATGTCGGGTTATAATGGGCCAAGCAAGCTCCCTTGCTGATTCGGATATATCCTAAAGGTGACTTAGAAGCACAGTTCTAATATTCTATATGAAACGTCTCTGTCTCTCTCTATCAGACTTGGTATAGATAATACCAAACAGGTCCAAGTTATTCCATTCCATCAGTCTAAATCCTCTCAGCTTCATCTCATACCAGCTCCCTTCCCTGCTCCCCTAAAACATGTTCCCTACTTTGACACCTACCCTAACACCTGCCATAGTGAAATGTTGAGACTTCTGATTTATCCAAATTCGTGATAGGGCAAGGTGCTCATTAGTCATGACAGACTTCCAATATTTGATAAGACTGAAGTTCTAAGATTTTATTAAACTAATGCATCGTCTGAGGCCAAGTTGACTTAAAAATTACTGATATTGGTTCAATCAGGTCTGCTCTAGATATTTCCTATAAGGTTTGACTTTCATGCCTGTTTATTTCAACTCCTTCAAAATATCAATTCTCAATTTGGCTCTGTATTGCCCGGGTCCATCTGTGTGTAACAGGGCCCAATCCATGGGCATAGGCACACAAACTTGCACATCCTGTGGCTGGTATCAGCCAATCCTTTTATACCTTTTTCTATGACCACCTTCCCCTGATGGTGTGTTATAACAGCCCCTCCATGGGGAGGTAGGAGTAGTGGTGCAGGGGTTGGTTAACTAAAGCGTTGGTTCCACAGCCTTACAATCGGTCGGAATAGCCCTAATCCGACGATTTATAATATATCAAAAGTATAGAAAAAAATCGGTCGGATTAGTGCTAATCCGACCGATTTATGCCTGTGGAACCAGTGCTTTAAACCAGCCTAGAGGAGGGACATGCCATGACAGGCGGAAGTCTGATTCAGACACGGTGCATTAAGTGTTTAGGATTGTGAAGAACAATTATTGCCCTTTCCAGCTTTTTACCAGTATCTGTCCAAGTCAACACGACACCATGGTTCTCACACAAAGCTTCACCCAGTCGTTAAAAGTCAAGCATGGTGTTAATATGCAAAAAAAACGCAGTATAAGGGATCTGGAATACCTAAGTGTCTATCAATTATTTACATATGCAATGAAAAACTTTTACCATTCGTACTATATGAACATATTATCTTTCATAACCTCACCACCCCTAGAATTGTCATTCCTTAACTTGGGAAACACTAAATGCCAAAATTCTCTATTTATGCAGGAATATTGATTCCTCGGTTAAGTAATATCCGAGGAAGAAGTAACAATATGGATAGTTATAAAGAAACCTAGACCTTGTTAAACTAAAAAGAGGTCTTTACTCATATCAGATTTTGCAAAGGTTGAGGTTTTTTTTCTGTTGTTGTATTTTCAAGAACCTGCTTAGATCTCTGCATGTAGAAGAAGTGTTCGTTTAAAAAGGTACATTTAAAAAGGTAACAATACAGAACTATGCTAATCCATCCATCTCACTACAATTAGAATATAGTACAGCTAAATGTTGACAGGATGCCAGATGCCTGGCCTATTGTCAGTTCTTACTCTATTCTCTGAACCTTAATATGCCATCAGACTTATTCCTACTATGTACAAAGGCAATCCTTCAATTTTACACCCAAACTGAAATCTACTTGAACTGGTGGAGGAATGGCATCTACATTTGTGTCATGTTAGGCCTACTTGTTAAGGGCAAACAAATAGAAGTGATTGGCACTTTATATTTGATATCATCTAGATGAGATCACCATGGGGTAAGGCAATATAACAGGTTATTCTCAGAATTTATTCATATCAATACATGTAAACAGACAATAAGGTATATAAATCTAGCACATTGACATTCCAACTCTGTGGGAGTTATACATCAGGACTGCGGCAGACACAAGGTTGGCAGCAGGAGGAAAGATCAGTAGGAGCATCGTGCACTCTGCTGTCTGTGAACATATTTACAGCTGGTCATCGTACACAATTCACGTTACCAGAGTAGACAACGTGGACATTACGCTGATGGCCTACTCTGGACAATCTAGTCCAGTATAGAGACACATAATTTAGGTCCTCATTTTACTCTTGATAAGGAGACTATTCAAGATGTGTGATTGGATCAAGGATGGTTCAGCTGTGTATGGGGACATTGATCTTCTTTTTGTTCTCGTTAAAAATTGAAAACATTTAAGGACCCTGAGGAAGTCACTAGTGCTTTTGTGAGTAATAGTGTTCCTGCCTATACTATCAATATCAATTGGTACAGCTTTCTATGTTTATCACTTTTATTTTGTTTGTCATATCAGTTATCATTTTTAAGACAATTGACAGAGATGCAGGGACCAAAACATATCACATGGGTGGACCAAAGGTGGTAGATCAGTATTGATATTTTCCAATATAACACTACTTCATCATGCATTTTGTATAGGAATACAGTGGGGCGAATGACATGCAGTTCCAGTACACCACAGTATTCCAAATGTGCAGGTTGAGTGGACAGCCATTACACAAGGGTATGCAGCTTCTCCTTATCACAACCCTGAGGACTCGCACAGGTCTCCCTCACCACATCTCCCGCTCCCGCATTAAAGTAGTCCATGGGGGTATTACCAGCACGTCGGTCTGTATTAGTATTGACTGCTAGATAAGGCAGTTCCAGGGGGAGGGGTGGAATGTGCTCACTACCAAACCAGCAGTCTGCTTGGATAGGGTCCCCTATTATCACTAGATGTGTGTGATGGATTCCTTAGTCTATGCTAGACTTATTATTTTATTCTGTTGTCCTATACTGACCTATGCAGGCTACCATCATTCATAGGAAGGTACACTGTAAAAAAATAACTGTTGAATCTACCAGGGTAAATGTAGCTACTATGTTAACGGGAGAGGACACAGTTTGTGGGAGTGACATAGATAAGATCATTTTACGCAGGCTGGCAGGGTTCCTTGAATTCAGTGGCCAGAAATAAACTTAGCCATGTTAGGAGTGAGAATGTGAACCTGGCAGCATTAGGACATGATATATAGACAATGGTTCACAAGGGATATCTCGCAAGGCAAACCCGAGTGAGATAACAGACAGACCCAACACAATGAAGCTTTGTATTTATTTCATGTAGCCAAAAATGTTCAAAAATCATCTAAGATTTAAGGCAATTCGAGTTGCCATGAGATAAGGGCAAGGGTTATCTCACTGGGGTATGAGATATAGTGCTCCCATGTCTAGTCTATGGGATGTCCTAAAATGAGGCATGATTGCAAGATTTCTAGGACACTCATCTAGGTTTCCTAGCAATTCTTATAAAATCTTGTTCATGTACTAGCAAGTTGAGTGCATGCTTGCAGAATTATATCAGATAGATGAGATGTAGTCATAACGCATGCAGTTCCCTTTGATGCACTCCCCTCGGGGTACTTCCTTAGATACATATGTGGAATATATTTAGAGTCACTGTGATTCAAAATTATATCTATAGATAGATGTTGATAATTCATATCATTATGATCTGTCTAGCCCAGGCCCTCAAAGTGGAGATGCATTTATGGCCATGTTGTATGATATATAAAGAAGGCTAACATCCATATAGATATTTCATTGTCTTTGAACTAGACCACCTTTGTGGAACTGGGCAGAGACCTTAAGGAAAGTAAGCAGCTTTCTGCACCTCTAATATCTAGATCTACTAGGTATATAGTCTATATTTTTGTACCCTATAGTATTAAGCCATTCACCTCATGGTTCAAAGAGGCAGTGGTTGTGGCTTAGATACTGATGTCCCCCACAGCTTTAACACCTAATGTACTAGGTAGGGACCTAGAGCTATGTTCTTTGTGGTGAAGGCCAGCATTAACATGAATATTTGAAGTTCACAGATTCCTTTGAAGGGTAAGGACACACTCGAAAAAATAACTGTTTAAAAGAAAAGACCACCGTTTTTTCATTGTGACTTCTTGTGGTAGGCCTTTTGCTGAATAAAATGATTAAGGCAGACTTTGTAGCGCATCTGCTAGCATAAGGGCAGGAGGCAGTCTTATGTGCTGATATACGACATCTATGATGTCACAATTGGTCCAATACATCAACATATTGACTGGACAGCACTATCTATCTACAAATAAATTCAGGGGTGCCTTTTTGCATTGCTTGCATATTCTCTTTGAAAAATGGCATTATACAACCCACCTGATCTATATTATGTTATACAATGGTGATGAACACTTTAGTATTACAATTAAGGACATGGTTGCAACAGTTTCCAAGCTTAAACAATGCACCACCTGGTGCATTTGGACCAATTGTGACATCACCAAATGCACCAGAGTAGCCTGCTCCCTGCCCTTATGCGAGCAGATGTGGTACTTAGTATGTCAGAGTATTTTTTATTCATTACAATTACTCCCAAATGAGGGTATCATGAAAAAGGGGTGGTCTTTTCTCCTAATCTACCAGTTATCCATGTCCAAACTGGAAGTAAACCAAAGTTTGCATATTGCTGTAAAGGTGTGTAGTTACTACAATTAAGCCCAAGATGGCACTATGGTGGTAAAGGTAGTCTCTGTGAGAATAACGACGACAACTTTGGGCCAAAGATTTCACTGTCCAGTTGACATTTTATTTTTCAAAGTGCACAAACTACAGAGTGTAAGTAAAACTTAAACGAAAATTGAAGCTATCAGGACTAATCTTGAATTAAACCCTTTCAAATAGAGGAACACTTTAATTACCTGGTCAAAAGGACAACAATCATATATGATTACAGTACCTAACACATTTGAAGATATTTGATGCATTTTCTTGATACCTTGCAATTAAGATACACCCCACATAAAAGACCCATCTTGAGGTAAGAAACAATTTATCCGCACCCCTCATGTATAACTTATGCATGCGGTAGAGAACCTAACCTTTTGTACGTGCAGCAACTACCACTGTATTCCAGAAATAGGAGCACTCTTCTGTAAATCCCTTGTTGCGGTCTGACAGTGTATGATGGATGATAATGATGAATACGGTATTAAGTAATTTATAGAGAAAAGGTGAGAGTGGTGTTGATAGTAGGGTAATAGCAGTGAAGAGTGTCCAAAAATGATGTTCAAACTCATGTTATTCATTAAAACACAGAAGTGACATAAATGTGAATGTTGAGATATGTTTCATGGTTGTTCAGTGAGTAAATATACAATGCCTGCAGTATCCAATATCAGACAGGCCATTTAAGGCATGTTTATCAGATACCTGATTCAATATATCCTAGTATGGGGACCATTATTTGCATAAAGGGCATAGGAATTCTCATAATTGCTGATAATTTTTTAATTAGTTTTGGCTAAGGTTTCATGTTTTTGCCTTTATGAACCAACACATTGCAATCAGATTGCTTCTCATCCACAGCTTCTCAGAACTTCATTTTCCTATTTTCAAATTACCAACTGCTTAAAAGCAATAATACTATGAAATTAGCTCTGCTAAAACAAATCTTGATAAGGTTTTTTTTTTAAATTGACAGCTAAAAGATTCTTTCTAGGTAAGATTTACATTGAATAATGCATCCACCATGCTGGTGAAATCCCTAATCATATAAATCCAACCAAAATTAGATGATATTTTACTATTGAAGGCTTAGAGATAGCCACACAGTTACTTTTTGTGAACAGTCATCAAGGAGCTAAACATGTTGAACTGGAATGAACAAATCATTTAACTGGATTTTTGATTGGATTTCTGGGCAGATACATCTTTGGTTTTGGATGAGAAGTGATTTCTCCTGTGTGCCAATGTCAGCTTTCTTGATGACTGCTATGCTGAACTTCTCGTTCTTGACATGTAGTAGATAGTCCTGTTGCATCCATAGATACCTATACAATAAGAGGAATCTTCAGATATATCATAAGGACAATTATTTCACAAACTCCCCAGTTATTTTCATAGTGTCCTTCTGCAGTGTAGACAAGAATGCAATAAAGTGCAAGAAAAAAGGCACAAAATGAAAAAAAAGAATGCGTTGTTGAAGTACTCCATTGTCTGTAGTGGTTTTATGGATTATATGCCTTTGAGATGTTGAGCTCATTGTTTTGTCAAATTATAGCCAATCAATATTGCTTCTTTTTTTTTTTTTTTTACAGAACTGTGGTTTTGCACATAGGGCGGTGAGGATAGTTTAGGTTGTAGACAGCTGTGACAACACAGTGGGAGGAGATTGATGATTTAAACACACTCTCCAATCTGATATTTACCTAATATCTAGTGTATTTATAATTGTTGAAAAGTGCTGTTGATGCCTCTATACATACCTGGATCAATGATATGACTTTTTCCCCATTTTAATAGGAGACGAGGCAGTTTGATAATAGAAATACCTAAAAGGAAATTACAATATTTTTTTTGCACAACCCTCTCAATATTATTATAAATTCCTATGAAAATACATTGGTTTTGCTGCCACATATATGATACCTAAAACCTTCAGAGATACATCCATCACCAGACCCCCTTAAAAGACCTCTCTCCCACTCTCCAGCATCCAGCAGAGACTTTGTAGAAAAGTAATAGAAGTGATGTACAGCTTGGCTGCTTGGACAGTGTACAGATCGATGGCTTCACAGACGAATCCTGATAAATCCGTCTAACAATGTGAGACGTGATGCATCCAGCTGTCAGTAGGAATGTTGGATTCATATGAATGACTTTGTTGGAACTGATGATGATGGGTGTGGATATAAACATTATAATGATGCTTGGTCGCAGCTGTATTTGTAAACCTGTAAAATATCAAACAATACATTTCTTCTGTAGTTCAATTAGATAAAATGTGCAAAATCTTATTCGTTAGAAATAAGATTCTCAGCAGATCCTCTTTTCTCATTACATTTTGAATGTCTTGAATGCTACATCAGGTAATAGGTCAAATTCAGCAAATACAAACCAAGATACCAAAGGAAAACCAAAATCATTCAGAATAAAATGAATATTGTGTACAATCATGTATTCTGCTAATGTGTTGAGTATGGCTATGCTACCATGCAGTCTCCCAATATGACATTCGGACACTCTTAGATCTAAATGAATACTCTACACTGGCCCTCATAAAATGAAGGCACACGAGTAAGTGGTTTTTGTTTAACCATTTTTTTACTACCCTTCCTGTGTTGCTGATGATGTCTAAACATGCAGGATTAAAGAAAATGGGGTTTTAACTTGGCAGTATTGATTTTGGCCTGTGCTATTATTTGCATAGATAAGCCTGATAATCAAACACATGCTTTAGTGAACAAGTAAACAATGCCTAACATGTGACTCGTCACATGTTTGGCACCTTGACTCATAACCAGGCCAGTCACACACAGTACTGCAAGCTGTCAGTGCCTACCATAGCAGACAAAGAGGTAGGGAGGAGAGGGGGGTCACAACCCAGAGTGCATGATATTTTCAAAGTGAAAATCCATGGCCAACAGCACTGGGTGCCTGTTATCCATGGATAACAGTACACCTTACAAAGGTCATGATGCATGCAATATCAACAGGTATCAGAATGGGAATATCCAGAAAAAGCACCCAAAATCAGAGAAATAGTGTAATAAAACTTAATAACAGCCACCCTCTCACAAAGAAAATGATATAAAAGCAATCAGGATAAAACAAATCTGGTGTTAAAACAACATGAATTAATGAACATCATTAAGCTGTTTTTTGTCCGTTTAATCTCTCTGTGCTGATAGCATCAACACCCAATATTCATGGATTATATGTTGGCCACAGGGAGCTGGTGTAGGGCCCTGGAACAGGGATAAATATGATTCCTCGTGATTACTTGAATCAAAGTAGGTCCTCTCTGTTTGCACCAGTACGCAGGTTGGACCAAAATCTAAATAACCACTTAAAATTAATTTAGCATTGCTCCCATATACACCAAACTGTACAACACAGATGAGGGATAGCGTGAGTTAGAAAAGGTGTTCGATTTGTACCAGTATATGCACAAGAGTAAAGTAATGGCTGACTGCTGAAAACGACGATACTGTCTCCGCCCCTCCCTCCGTCTCTCTCTCTCTCTCTCTCTCTCTCTCTCTCTCTCTCCCTCTCTCTTAGATGATTTCAGAACAATAAGCTGCCTCTGAAATTGCCTCTAAGGCAGCTTTGATGGCCCAAGTTCACACAAACCTCAGCACAAAAATGGGATTTGATAAAGGAAATGAACTGATTGGAAATGTTAAAGCTTTGCAATAAATAAATGACAGATAATAAGATTTGTAGCTTGGCCAATATGCCCTTTGTGAAGTGGCATTGCACTGTAAACAATTCAATTGAAGAGATGAAATGGAAATGGGACATGAAAACAAAATCACCACTACACCCATTAACACCTCACATCTGATTCAGGTGTTAATGGGTGTATGCCTTAATGAAATGGCACTGTATATATGCTGTCCCCCAACTTAAATTGTACACTGTAGGTGTCTCTACCTGCAATAGACTGCAGCTCTTTAACCCATTAAAGACCGCCAATGCAATAATGCATCATGTCCATTGGTCTTCATGATACATTCAAGTATCATGCTGACCCTGTGAGGTTGATACAAACCCGGCATTTTTTCGTCTACTAGTTTCAAAATGGAGCTGTACAAAGAGGCATCAGAAGAAGAAAAGAAGAGGCAGTTAAGGCTTGCCGCCATGGACGTCTATAAACCAGTAGAAGAAGAATTACTTCAGATTCTAACCTACGAGGTGCTGGTGGAGGTAAATAATGAATCCCAGGAACCCAATTTTAATATTTTGGCAGTGGACGAGCAAGGGAATGCAAAAGTTGTAGAACTTGCAGACAACATAGAACTGGAGCCAGTGGAGGAACAAGCCCAGGAGGAGATTGAGCATGATGTAGACCAGATTATACAACCACCAACCCTGGAGGAAGTAGAACAAGAGGAGCAAATGCATAGGACTTATGTACTGGATAGACGAAATAGGAATACTGTCAGGAAGACCGAATCCATAACTGTCAAAAAGGCATTGTTTATGTTTGGGAGGAACGCGTGACAGTGTGCTGGCAGGTAGAGAGAATCTAATTTGACCCATTTAGCAGGTTGGGAGAAATAACTTTGACTCGAACAGTATTTCCTTAATATCTCACTTAATATACCCTGTACATACAGAAAGTCCATACCTTCTTTCGGTTGGAACTCCAAGAAAACAGGGATATATTGGACATTCCACCCAGAAAACTAAACATTTTAATGTGTTCCTTCATATTGGGCGTCAGGAAGCCACTACCTAAAGGAGTTGTCCCTGAAACTGCCACTGACGAGCAAAGATACCATCAGCCGGACACTCTGTCGGATTATTACACAGGTGTAGCAAGGTAAAAATATGATGAATTGATGCTTTGAAACCCTCCCTACATCATTTCCCAAAGAGGTTTGTTCATGTAATGGTAGGCCTATGGATGCTACCCGGTAATAAAACTGAATGGAACTTTAAAAATCAGAGTTTTTTTCTTGCTTAGGCCTAATATCAAGCACTGAGGTCAATACACAATAAACTTGTGATATTTCACTTGTTTCCCATTGCACTCTTATTAAGAAATATCACAGGGTTATAAATGTTTAATAAGACTTATAATTGTGGTCTACATGGGCCTATGTAGCATTAAAAATATATAGAAATGACTGATATACTGTGATATTGAGGCCTGAAAATGATTTCTTTGCAGTAATTCATATTCTTCTAAAACTACCTAAACAAGTGTGCTACCTGATATTTATATATTATGTTCTGATATCAATCCACATACCTGAAAACGATTTTGTTATGCTGTACGATTGTGCTATATCAATTCTTATTCTAGAAAATGGTAAATTTAATGTTGTATTCACGATTGTATGGCTGCAACCCTCGCATATGACTAGTGTACCATCCATGAATTTCACTCTAGATCCATAGCTCCTATCAATATTGCCTTGGAGGCTAGATCACGTTTCCACTTATATTTTTCAGATATTGCCGTGATAATGGCTACCCGGCAAACTTAATCACTGATGATGCATTCCACCTGTTCCAGCAGGTATTGGAAACCAGGAGAGCAGAGCTTAAGGATAAGGGATTGGGAAACAAGCCAAACCAAGCTGTACCCATGATGGATGAAGAAGTTGAACTTGCGTGACAGAAGGGGGCATTCGGGGTTGCCACTCCCCGCACTCTTCAGAGCACTCTCTATTTTTATCTTTCAAACGCCTTCAGTTGGAGGGGGCATAATGAACAGTACAATGTGATGTGGGATGATCTCACCCTTGTTGATGAAGACACGCCTGAAGAGCACCTGCATTGGAATGAACATACTTCCAAAACCCGCAAGGGCAAAGGGCAGCCAAGGGCCTTCAACCCCAACTTGTGGCCCATTGACAATGAAGAGCGCTGCCTGGTAAACATGTACAAGCAGCTGAGGGATAACCAATCTGATGAACAGAAACGGCCCGGAGTGCATTTCTTCCTGACTCCAAGGTGAAAGGCAACATGGGACATTGAGTACCCATTTAAGCTTGGGAAACATAACAATATGTCGGATGGTGCCATTGGCAACAGTAGTATAGTATGTATCGGAACGGGACTATAGTTAAGTACTGTTTATTACTCACTCAACCTGCAGCCAATGAGAGGGCTCCCTTTTGCCGGGAAATGTGGCATCACATGACCTAGACCCCCCGTGGTGTGGCGGCGCCAAAATGGACCAATCAGAGCCCTTCCTTTTGACAGGAAACTCAAAAATGGTCACGTAAGCCTTACCCCCTATGGTTTCCTGCCAAAACGGTGCCCTCTGATTTGCTGGCTGTTTAGGTCACGTGACCTCTATTATACAAATAAGGTCACGTGACCCTAATTTGAATGGACCAATAAGAGGTTAGCATTTTGGTTGGAAATTTGAAATTTGGTCACATGACCTCATTAGCATAAAGAGGCGTGGTTTATTATGTAGATTAAAGTGTGAAATTAAGAAAAACTTACATGATAAGGTAAGGAATACAACAGAAACCGTATTACACATTTTCACTTTTTATTATTTCTCATAAATGTCATATTATTATGTACACATTTCACTTTATTTGTTATTTTCATATTTTTTATTTCGTTCGATTACAATGACAAGTCGGGGAATTTGAGTTGACACTCTCTACATTTTATTAAATAGACGGTTAACACAAACTTACATACAATTTTTCATGATACGTTGCAATATCCCAATATATATGTTGTGCCTAAGTTTTTCCTGAGTCCTCTCTTCCTCCATCTGACTCTATGCGTGTAAAAAGAGATCCGCAACTGGAAGTGGTGGGATAAGGAAAGAGTCTGACATTGCTTTCCATTGATCTGCTGTGCACCGATTTGATGAACTTCAATTCCTGCTCTATCAGCTTTATCTCCTTCAGGATTTCCGTCAGCAATTTTCCAACCATCGTAGTTAGGTTCATAGCCTCCATGGCCAACGGACAGTTAAAAGAAAATCTGAAATGTTCCATGGCAACGTGATCGTCTTCTAACCACGTGTGTATGGTGACTCCACATTGGTAGCATTGAACAACGTCCTTACTTCCGATGTAATAAAATCCGTGGGCAGTGAGTTTCTCTGCCAAAGGTCGGTTCTTTGGCCACGTGAAATCGTTGAAAGTGCTGAGTCTCTTGGATAAATCGGTGAAAAATGTGTACTTGGCCACCATTTTTTTGACACACGAGGTACATAGGTAGACTGTAGGTAGGTAGGTAGGTGACGACGGTGGTGATGCCTGTGTGTCGATTGTGGACGTATACCAGTGCCGGGCAGGTTTATATAGTGGTGTTTAATTCACTTTCCAGCTGTTTACTCCCTGTTTTTTGTGTAGCGACTTAAGATTTAGACCCCCATGGTGCACACTTCCTTCATGTAAGCTTACCTCAAACTACAAAGAGCTTTCTCCACCTTGCCTCCGTCTCTGTCTGTCTCGGTTTTCAATGTAATGCAATATATATCTGACCACATCATCCCTCCTCATGTCATCCATCAGTACTCGAATGAGTTCATGATGTGTACTGATGGGTTTAGCTGCCCACTTCTTCAATACTTTGAAGGGGTGGAGAGATAGATCTTGTTCCGGTTATTGAGCGATGCTAGTTAGCTTATCGAATCCACTTCTAAATACATACCCATATCTCGCCACTCCCTGGATAGAACTTTAGACATGGACATGAAGTACCTCTCCATTAAGAGCGGGTCGGGGTTGTAATCCAGGTTGTGCTCCTTAAAAAAGTTCTGCGTCCCATACAACAGGTCTAGTCGACAAACACTGACATAGGCATGGTGAAGTTGACCCCATCTGGCATGAGGCGAAGCTTTAGAACACCAAGCTTTGAACATCGCCATACACATCTCCTCCGACGTCTTGATAACGACCATCGACTCCAGAACTTCAGAGGGAAGCTCCAAATAGATTCCCAATTTTTTCCAAAATCCAACTAATTGCCTTCCTATTTCATGAAGCAAATCGTTGTCATATCCCAAATTGTTCTGGTACGGTCCCATAATACAGTGGTCATCTCGTACACTCACTTCACATAGGTCAAGAGAGGGAGCCGACGGGGAGGGTGGTTGAATTTCAAGACTCATCTTGTCTGCAAAATTGTCAAAAAGGGAGTGGGTAGGCAGGTAGGCAGACAGTGGTGGGTGGTAGGTGCGGTAGTCAAAGTGGTCAGCAGTGATATGGTCTTTCAAGAGAAATTGAGCTTCTTTATATGGGGTAATTTAATCCTTTTTACAGTGGGATACTCCCACCGTCTTTTGGATCTGTTGACATCAAACAGTAAGACACTGTCAGAAGTGTATTTAGTCGGATTACTTTTAAAATCTCATTGAACAAGGAAAAGGTGTTGTGATAATTACCCTAAGTCTATTTTACAGGTGTAAGGCGCAGGCATTTTTAAAAGCCTATTTTCAGCTGGATAATCTTACCATTGTGTAGTGACTTATCAGCGTGAGCCTTTGGATCTGTTTAAATCAAACAGAAGGAGAAGACACTGTGACAAGTGTGAAAAAAAAGGTGTAGTGATAATTATCTTAATCCGCTTTTTTTACAGGTGTAAGGCAAGCGGGGGGCGGTCGCTCGTTAAGGTATTATGAGATTACCCTCCCTACTGGTGTGTGTGTGTAGATGAGATAAGACACTCTTTTTTTTTAAGTTTTCTAATCCTGTTTAGACAAACTTTCATTTGGATGCCCCCTACGGTTTGGTTCACCTGTGGAGGGCAGGTGAAAATTAGATTTAAGGCTCTCTGTGATCATAGGGTTTTAAAGTTCTTTTCTAAAAAGATATCGAAAAGCCGACTTTGATCTGGACCACCACCCCTTTGACAATCTAAGAGTGGAGTGATGTTTTAATCCGCATCCTCCTGTTGTTTTTTTTTTCCCTGTGGAGGGTTCCTTCCTTTGAGTAAGACCCTCTGTGACTATAGGATGAGAGACATTAATTTTCCCTTTCATCTATTAAAACTGTAGTAAGAAGCTTATCTCCAGAGGCGTATATAAGGAAGGGGAAAAATATCATTGACTCACACTTTCTCTACTTCCCTCACCATGAGTAGACGAACACCTTCTAAGCTCCAGCTTTCAACAAGGAAGACAACAAGAAGAACCAAGAGTTCTTTGTCTTCTCCTACTGCTGCTGCTGCTGATCTTGAGGGTGCTCCTGCTGCTGCTTCTTTGGGTGCTACTGCTGCTGCTTTTCCTGCTGCTACGGGTGCTACTACCCCTGTTGCTCCTGCTACTGCTGATTACGGTGTTGTTAGACTTCACGGGCAGGCTTCTTACTGGCCACCACCATTTTATAACCCTGTTCCTACTGTTACCACTACCGATGTAAGTCCTGTTGCTGGTGCTGCTGGTGGTGCTGGTGTTGCTGGTGTTGCTGGTGCTGGTGGTGCTGGTGGTGCTGCTGCTGGTGCTGGTGGTGCTGGTGGTGCTGCTGCGCCTGCTCCTGCTGCTGTTGCCACTACTTGTGCAAACACTGACGGTTACAATGACACACATTATTATGTGGAGCCCCAGAAGGAGCTAGTGGATGAGGAGGAGGAGGAAAATAATGAGGCGGCGGCGATTGCGTAGGAGGCGGACGATGAGGAAGCAGAAACAGAGGAGGAGTAGGAAAAGGAGGAGGAGGAGACGATGCTTTCTCCAGCGATGGGTCAAAGATCACCCGATTTACTTACCACTGCTATCGCGAACTCTCTATCAACCAAGGGTACTGCTATCCACCAGCAGGCACCGACATCGAGCAGAGTCGGAGCAAGTTTTTTTTTACCCCCTCAACTCTTACAACCCATGACGTATGGTTATCTTCCTTTATACCACGATTTGTGGGTTACACAGTGCTTTTTCGTGGCTATTCCCATCCACATATCTGTCGATATTGCACACCCTATAGGCTGTAACATCAATTTTGGAAGGCGTGCGGTTATCCAGGGAAGGCGTGCGGTTATCCAGGTAAGGCGTGCGGTTATCCAGGATAACAGCATGCCTCTCATGTCCTCCCATGTCATATGTTACATGTTAAAACCCACGAAATTTTCCAGGCCAGGGCAGGGCTCGAACCTACAGTCTCAGATCCCTAATCCAACTCCCTATGCATTGCGCCACAGGGATTGACGAGAAATGCTTGGTTCGAACCACGTCTCGATATGATATGGTAAGGAGCTGACTGCGGGCTAACCTCTACCATAACCGCGGGACGCATTCAAATATATCCAAGCCGACACGGCCGCTGAAGGAGGAGACGCGGTGGTCTAGCGGTTAGCGCTTTGCGCTCAGCTGTTAAAGGTATGCGGCTCGAGTCCCGGTCCGGGCGCATCTTTTTTCGCCGTGTGCGCTGTCGCTGTCCGCTGCCGGGCGAGGAGGTGTATTATACACAAACATAACCGCAAGAAGCTTCTTTTTTCGCCGTGTGCGCTGCCGCTGTCCGCTGCCGGGCGACGAGGTGTATGTACACTATTTTTCGCCGTGTGCCGCTGCCAAGGCTAGCCGAGACAGGCGCTGTTGCTGTCCGCTGCCGGGCGAGGAGGTGTATGTACCTGTGTACACACACTGTCATGGCTGGCTTCGAGTCCCGGGAAGGGGGAATAATTTTTGTTAATTTTAATAACTCGTGGGGGTTATCGACGATAATAAGACTCGGCCTACGGCCTCGTCTTATTATCCGTCGATAACCCCCACTCGTCATGAGTTATTCATTGGTTACTTGTTCACTAAGAAGAGACGAGGTAGAGATGCGGGCCCTCCTCCTGTTGCTGGATCTGCTGTTGATTCAGCTCTTACTGATGGTCCTTCTCTTTCTTCTTTGAAACCCTCTACGGGTAAAAAGAGGAGGTTCACCAAAAGTCATAAGGACCAGACATCCAAGAAGAAAAAATCGGTAGTGAAAAGTGAACTACCACCACCACTACCTATATTTGACCACGGTCCCACATTGGAGTACTTTGTCGACAGTTTGAAGCTAGAGGTCTGGATCAAGAGGGTGGAACGCTACAGCACAATAAAGGGCACCTCGACACCCACCAGGAAAGTAAAGTTCACCCCTAGCGCACTGCTCAAGCTAATAGCGGCCGTCGCTGACATTCAATAGGAGGTACGGAAACGCGACAGAGCGGTTGCCCAAGGACGACCCAATCACAGCACATGGTTCGTCGTCCTGGACGAGGAAAACGAGACGTACATAGCAGTCAGCTACTACAAGGGTAAGAACGTCATCCACGTGCACAGGTACGAAGGCACCGAGAAAACCCAGACACAGGACGGTGTGACTTTTTCCCCCAAGGGGCTAAAAAAACTATCCTTGAATTTCTTAACAGCATTAGGTTAGAACGAGACTGTGTAGTGGATGATTACTGTGAACTGCCCCACCTTTGGATTTTTGGGCTCTTTTTGGATACATGTGGCTTCAGAATAAAAATTGTTCAACCATTCTTCCTTTTTATGGTCTCATTTGAAAGAAAACATGTATGGCTTCAAAAAGAGGGCAAATTTGCATATGTCGGACCAATATTTTTTTAGCTATGGTGGCCCGAAGTTGGAAAATGGCCAATAATTTGCTTTTTTTTCAATTTTCCCCTTATTATAGACCCTATATTATTAATCCAAATAGTTACAAACCACTATAATATCATCTAATCCTTAGAGGGGGGTCCTATCTTACATTTCCATGTGGTTTGGAGGAGTTATGTCTTGTAGATTTTTTACCATATTGGTATGTATTACTTAAAAATAGCGGTGTTAAGGCGCGTGATTAATCGTTTATGGCATTAGATGAGTTATAAATATTTATTCCTCAAGCTTATTATTTATCAGGATCAAAGGGGTCTATATAGGGTCTTTCTGGGTAAAAAAAAGATTTGGCCTACGTACTACCCCGTATGCGCAATACACATTCAAGTAATCTTCAAGTCAGTACTGCCCACACCTCCTGAAGCAACACTTTCCTCTGTACAGCCTATATAAATCATTTTGGGGTCATTTCAACTATCATACAGTGTGTATCTATTGGTGAGGTATCATTTAAAAAAAAAATTGCGTCTCTACGTGCCCTGGTTGCCCAAACCCAGAGTATCTCGTCCGTGTTAAGGCGTGTGATGGTTCGGCGCAAAATTTCACGCAGGAAAGAAAAACACCTCCTGCAGTCAAACCGGAACCAGCTACATCCGGTTTCTTCGCCGGAGACAACAAATGAGTGTCTCTGTTGTTTGTTGAACCATATTCAGCAGTTTTTCTCAGCGAATTTGTCAGATATTGACCAAAAGGTAAGTGATATTGTGCTGAACTTGATCAAACATTGTTGTTAAATGCCGATTGACTGCTTTGATGTGCTTTTTGTGTACCAAAAGTGTGTAAATACCGAAGAATACGTCCTAAACAATTGACCCAAGCAATAATCCAAGCCCCTCCGCCATTTTTAAAGCGCTGGGGTACGGGAAAACAATATTGTGAAGGGGCGTGATATATCGTGTAATGTGCGTGATGAAACCATATCTGGTCCTGTAGCTCCCAAAATACTCCCAAATTTATGTGTATTTGTGGTTTATGTGATAGAATAATGTCTGGGTTTTGATGTCAACCCCTGGCCATTCTGGCTTTCCTCACATGCTGCAAAGCTTTCTTTACAGCACCCCCGCCCATGTTTTCAATCAATTCTGATCAATTTTACAGCTTTTCATTCAGTATTTACACACTTTTATGGCATTGTGATACCTCCTACATGTGTTTCTCATTGTTTTATCCTATTAACATGCTGCTAGAATTGGTTATATTGGCACAGTGGCCATGATATGATATTCTTGTAGCGATACATTACGCGCCTTAACGAGAAATTGAAAGTCGCGCCTGTCTACTCATTTTCGACAAACTTCTAATTCTTTGGTGTTAATATGTCATTTGGGGCTGTTGGCTAATATCCTAATTTAAAAACATGTGGGTTTGGCAGGAATTTATATGATTTTTAGAATAATTTCGTTTCATCACACGCCTTAACAATAACGCTAATTAGCTAAGATTTGGTACTTCTGCTGCACTCAGGCCCTCCAAAATTTGCCAAAATGTGCCCCCACAGTACCCTTTTAATATAGAATGGTCATTGAGTCGTTAATGAAAACTTAAATTTCACTTGGATTTTGGTAGGGGCCTTTTTCACATAGTTTATTCTGTATGGACCACATTTCACTCCCCTAAACAGTATTCCCTTGCTGTTTTTATTGTAGGGTCCTCTGGTATGATAAATACTCGCTAAATCGCTAAACTTAAGTATTACACCTACTTTTAGGCATAAATTTGACAATATTTACAGTTAATTTATACCCCTTCTTTCCAGTGTTCAAGCATGCCGCGCCATAGACGCAAGGAGGATGGTAGCCTGGTCAGTGGGGCCGAAGCCCAGTCCGACTACCTTGACAGGCTGCGACAGGAGTTGGGGGAGGACATGTTCAAGAAGAAGGAAAATGAACATAAAGCTGACAGTAAGAAGAAGTGCGATGCACTGAGAAGCGAGGAAGACAAGTCCCGGCAGAAGAGGATGAACGTCTTCGGTGTCCAGAAGAGGCGGCCATCGCGAAGGCAGAGAAAGATGGTGTCCCCCCACCCGCCTGGACTAAGATGAAGCTGTCCCAGGTATGAAAGAGCTATATTTTTATAAATAGGTTATAAATCATTAAATAAATTATTTATATCTATACTTGTGTGAATAACCTGTTGATAAATATTGACACACATTTGTAAATGCTGATAGGTTTACCTTTTGACTGATATTTTCCTTCTGCTTTAATTCAGTATGTTGATGAGCAGATCCGCAAGGAGAAGGAGGAGGCCACTGCTGCTGGGGAGGGGACTTCGGAGGAGGTCGCCCCGCAGCCACTGCCGCGCCCAAGACACCTGCCCCCAAGCCGAAGCCTGCACCCAAGACGCCAGCAGCCAGCAGGCACACTCACCATACATATCATTCAATCTCCATGCGTCCGTTTTTTTGCCAAAAATATCCACTAGGGGAGTTTTTTCTATAGTCCAAAGAAGAATTTTTGGCAGCACTGTTTCTTTATGGGGAAATCCATACCTTACATATTAAAGACCCACCAGGAGAGATGGATTTTTCTCTTTTAACCAATATTCAGGATTCTGAGGGACTATATATCTATGCAGTCTACTTTAATCATTCTTGCAGTGCTTGGGGGGTTAATTTTTTATTTAATTATATTTCCACGCATGAAAAGATTTTTTTGTCTTGCCGTATAAAGTGCTCCCATTGATTTTGCATTGCGGCTCAGATCGGCGTGACATTTTTTCACTTTATTGCGTTATGTGCTGTTTTGGGGGGCACTCACATCCTCTAAAGGTTGATTTATTCATTTTCACAGTGCTTCAGAGGGTTATTTTTCACTTTTTGTCTAATCTTAATCATAAAACAATGAATATGTTCCTCTCCTGGTGGCTTTCGGACAGATCAGCTGATCACCTTCACTCTCCATACATCTGCCTCAATTGCCGAGCATAGGTTTGGTGTTTAGCTTTGTGGATATACAAGTGCAACTTTCCCCGAAGGATATGATTAATTTTCTCTTTATTTACAGCCTGAATATATTTGCTTTGAATTGATTAAGACATTTTATCAACTTTTGAGGGATATTTGTGCAATTAAATCAGATTCATGGCAAAGTATGGGAGGGACTATTTTCTTTTGCGCTTGCCTAAACCTGAAGCCATGGAGGTCGTGCGGTTTTTCACGATGTCTGCCTCCATGGCCGGATGCCCGCTTGACATTTCACGGTAAATAAATAGTTGTTTTAGGCTTTATATCTTCACGTAGATGCATTTATGCAAATATAAGAACGGCAAAGTGTTCACACATGATGTAATATCTGATTGAAACAAAAATCCTTCCCCGGGACTTGAAGCCAGCCATAGTGTGTACACAGGTACATACACCTCCTCGCCCGGCAGCGGACAGCGACAGCGCCCGTCTCGGCTAGCCTTGACAGCGGCACACGGCGAAAAATGGTACACGATCAGTACATACACCTGATCACCCCGCTCTGTTCTTTTTACCTGTTTGGTATCTCACGCGACGGGTAAAACCAGCCTTGTTTGAGGTGTGTATTCTATGCCTCAATATGGGGTCATTTGAATCCAAATAGTTCTCACAGGTATAATGCAGCATATTACATACCTCATCAGATGATAGAGCACCCAGTTTTGGTTCAACATTTGCTGCACAATAATCCCGTACGCGTTCACTAGAGTAGTCTTTATACCACCCGCCCACTGTCTCAGTTGTAGTGTGATGGTTAGTATTCTGCTGTTTCTTAACTGCAGAAACAGGTGCATGGTCTCCATCCATATCATTGATAATACAATTGGCAGACACATGCACACAATTGGTATATACATGGTCAAGTGTTGACTTGCCATATGGATGAAAGTATGTCAGGAGCATGTTGCTCCTATGGTAAAAAGAGCTGTCAGTAGGTGCCCTGTTTTCAAAAGAAGTCACACTCTGCTTCACCATTTAACTTGCACTCACCACATTAGTCTGAAAAGTCACCTGCCTTGTTTAAAACAGAGAGAGCTGCACTATCAGGTAGCTACTCATGTCACACACTCTATAGTATATTATACTGACTGACTTCTCCCAACTAGGTACCTACTCAAATCCCCCTTTTTTAGCACCATACTTGAATGACCACTTGTGAGCAACAAAAGAGACAAGTTATAGCTACATGAAAAGAAAGGACTGGAAACGCTGGCATTTTTAGCCAGCTCTTCCTTTTACTATCGGAGCAACACCCTCCTGTTTAGTTTGAAGGTACTTCAATTTCCTTTTGCGTAAGAATCGTAGCATATGCTTGTACTGTTCCTGCGCAAGGCATCCACATTGAGGTCACCCAGTACCATATTTCCTTGTTTTTCACGCAGTCAGACTTGAGGAACCTTATTATACTGAGCCCCCCAATAATAGTAGTGTACTCTGCATAAACTGACTTTATATAGCTGCCCACACCACCACTGTGCCATACAGCATTCACTCTATCTAGCCTAATACTCATAGCCAGATAATGACACTTCATAGTCCCATAAACTATCATCCAGCCAGCTTTCAGTGATCGAAATGTAATCAGATTCAAGGGATAAACATCGAAATCTCTTTATTTTATCCTTTAAACTCTGACAATTCATTGTAACCATTTTAGCCCTTTTTGTGCCTCGCCTGGTCATAATTCAAATATACCATTGTTCAGTGCAAATATCAGCAGTATGAGACTGAACTACTCAATCAATACAGTTCAAAGTACAGAGAAAAGGCTTATTACAAATCTATGAAAAAAAAAAAACAACCAAACAAATAAATGCATACATGAAGTGAGCCAGCGCGCTAATATTTTAGGGCAGTGGTTCAGAGCAACGACTTTTAGACATGTGTCCCTCTAGGTGCATGGACAGACATCAGCCACAAACATGTCTTGTGGCACAATAGTTAGACAACTTAATCATTAAATCAAACAGTGGTGCACTGCCTGCATACAAGTCTAGCAGACAGTATCAAATCAACTAATAAGAGGTTAGTTCTAAAAAACACACTAGTCTGCAAATTGCAAATAAAAAAAAAACTTACTTACTCACTTCTTATCAACTGGCAAGTGTAAATATGGTTGACTCCAAACCTGACATGATGCTATCCTATTCTCAAGTACAGAAAGTTACAATACTGAATGATCATGTATATGTTTTAATCCCAGTAGCAACTATCTAATCAGCTATGCATCGCAGCAGAGGATGTGTTACTTAGAACGCTGCAGTCATTTTATTCAGTAAAAATCCTACCATAAGAAGTCATCATGAAAATAGGGTGGTATGTGCTTTGAATATTTCCTAATATGGGGACCACTATTTGCATAAAAGGCAACTCAGGTGAATTGCAAATAATTTTCTAATTAGTTTTGTGTCAGCTGTCGCCGTCTTGCCTTAATGACCCAACACACTGTAATAAGATGGCTTCTTATCCACAGCCTCTCAGATCTTCATCTTCCCATTTTCAAATTAGCGTCACTCTGAAATTACCTCTGTTAAAACCAATCTTGACAAGGTTTTTGAAGTTGACAGTAAAGATGATTCTTTCTATGTAAGTTTTGAGTTGATCAATGAATCAACTGTGTTGATGAAATCTAATATCATATTGTAATAACTCTGTATATCCAACCAAAATAAGATGAGCCACCCAATATGCAGCTTTTAATTGAAGCTATCCAAAATACATAAGCTGTCCCATATTACACCTACATGTCACCTGTCTCTCAGAAGCTCACATAAATAGATAGAACTAAACGACCGTGGTGTACGAGGTGGTCGATCCACCACGAAGGAGTTGTCTCCCCCCAGGGCGTTAGCCCGAGGGGGAGACAACTCCCGAGGGGTGGATCAGCCACCGAGGGCACCAGGGGAGTTTAGTTCTATATTTATTTTATGTTTTTAGAGTGTCTAATTAACTGAAAATTAGCAAAATCCGTTAACGTAGTCCCCTGTACGAGCGGCGGTCCGCCATTTTGAATGTTTACATACACCCAGAACGAGGCTGCAGTGGTGGATCTGCCGCTGTGGTGGATCGACACACGTTACGCCACTGGGGGTGTGGCGATTGACAGCGCAATGCTATCTCTACGGGAAGAAGTTATTCACATAAAATAATATAACTTATACCACGATTTCTGGGTTACACAGTGCTTTTTGGTGGCTATTCCCATCCACATATCTGTCGATATTGCACACCCTGTAGGCTTTAACATCAATTTTCTAAGGCGTGTGGTTATCCATGGATAACCAGCACTCAGTGTGGTTATCCATGGATAACCGCATGCCTCTCATGTCCTTCCATGTCATATGTTACATGTTAAAACCCATGATAGACTTGACCAGGGCAGGCTAAGATCCCTAGTCCAACTCCCTATGCAGTGCGCCACAGGGACTGACGTGTGATGGTCTGGGTTTGCTTGGTAAGCTTATAGAGGTAGGCGGAACGAGTCCGGGCGAGGAGGTGTATTATACACAAACATAACAGCGAGACACATCTTTTTTCGCCGTGTGCGCTGTCGCTGTCCCCTGCCAGGCGAGGAGGTGTATGTATCGATTGTACACAAACATAACCGCGAGACGCATTGAAATCTTTAGCCATGTGCGATGTTGCTGTCCGCTGCCGGGGCGAAGAAGAAGGAGACGCGGTGATCTAGCGGTTAGCACGTTGCGCTCAGCCGTTAGAGGTACGCGGTTCGAGCCCCGGTCCGGGCGCATCTTTTTTCGCCGTGTGCGCTGTCCGCTGCCGGGCGAGGAGGTGTATTTAGTACACAAACATAACAGCGAGACGCATTGAAATCTTTAGCCGTGTGCTGCTGCCTGTCCGAGCCGAAACAGGCGCTGTGGCTGTCCGCTGCCGGGCACCGAGGTGTATGTACCTGTGTACACACACAATGGCTGGCATCGAGTCCCGGGGAGGGGGAATAATTTTTGTTTTCAAATTGGATTTATTGGTATTCTATTGATTATTTATTGGTTTCATGGTATAAAATAAGTAGTCAATGGATAACTCATGACTCGTGTGTGTTAGCAAAGGCTAATAACACTCGGCCTACAGCCTCGTGTCATTATCCTTCACTAACACACACTCGTCATGAGTTATCCATTGGTTACTTGTTCAATATCTAACTTTTACCCAACCTGACCATGCTGACCTATGAAAACAGAGCAAACATGACCTTTGCCTATGACATGATTTTAGAAGTCAATATTCAAATTCAAATTCATTTTTTTGTTTCAAGTTAGAAATTAAAGCATATATATGATACAATCCATGATAATATATCACTTATAAAGTATAAACCATACAACTATTGAGACTCAAGGTAATTCAATATAGAGGATTTAAAAACAAAAAGGCTGCAACTTAATAAAATCAATTTCTGTTGGCCACCTATATTAAAACATTAGAAAATATGTATAATTGTTATACATGAAACAGGATAACAAAACACTACAGGACAATACAATTTGAGAAAAGAACCCGTAGTTAAAATTTGATTTTGAGAATGTATCTATCTATACAAAATTCATAACATTCGTTGCATTGACAATAATTCAAGTATCCTTTAAACTGAGAATTTGAGAAAACTCTTAAATAAATATTTTGAAATACCGATTGTTCAATATATACAATAGCTATGTTTAGACAGTCACTTTTGGTCAGTATTTGAAAATTCCTTTGAATCACAACACTATAATTAGAAACTTTGACTTCTTCAGGGATGCACTTCAAACTAATACATTTAGAACTATGAGTGATAGATTTAACCTTTTAGCTTCATGTCATCAGCCATTTTGAAACTAATGCTGAAACTAAAGGTTGCGGTAGTGACTAGTAAACCTTTTATGAACAGCGCAACGCCTTATTGCAGCTGCATTTAAGACAGTTAAAGATGTTCTTGGTATCCTTCATATCAGACTGACAATTTACATAAAGTTTATGGCAATAAAGGGGATAGCATATATTTCATTATTTAGGCATGTCAATCTCTTCTCTTTTAAAAAAAAAATGTTTTGAATGTTTTAAATGCACTCTACAAGATGCTAATTCGAATTCGGAAAGTAAAGACCACAATACACCAAAAGCCCAAATACTTAAGAATGTAATGTACATAGACATTTATTGTTTATACATCTATTTGCCATGATCAATGGATCTAAGATGGCTAGGCTACCATGTAGTCTCCCAAATTGACGTTTAGACACTATTAGATCTAGAGGAACATTGTATAGTGGCCCTTGTAGAATGAACGAATATGGGTGAGTGGTTTCTGTTTATTACTACCCTTCCTGTGTTGCTGATGCTGTCTATACATGCAGGATCAAAGAAGATTGGCTTTTAACCAGGCAGTATTGATTTTGGTGTGTGCTATAATATGCATAGATAAGCCTGATAATCAAACAAGTGCTTTAGAACTTAATAACAGCCACCCTTCCACAAAGAAAATGATATAAAAGCAATCAGGATTTAAAACAAATCTGGTTTCAATACTACATGGATTAATAAACGTCATTATGCATTTGTTGTCGGTTTAATCTCCCTGTGCTGATAACAGCAACAGCCAATATCCATGGTTAGTTTGGGCCACAGGGAGCTGGTGTAGAAGCTGTTAGGGCCTGGGAACATGGATAAACATGATCCATTATAACTTATTGAATACAGGTAGGTATTTAGTTTGTACCAGTATACAGGTTGGAAAGAAATCTAGATAAACACTTAACAGTTGTTTCTGATATACAGTTTTGATGGCCCAAGTGCACACAACCCTAACAACAAAAATGGAATATCATAAAGAAAAATAACTTCTTTTAATATATTTTAAAGCTATGCAATGGATAGAAGACAGATGATTTTATCTGTTTCTCAGCTATAAGAATTACATATTTCGAATGTGAAATGCACTGTAAACAACTCAATTAAAAAAACTGAATGAAAATGATTTATGAAAACACTTTGAATCTCATTGTAGGAGCAGGTTTTAATGGAAGTATGCCCTAATGTAATAGCACGATATACAAGACCTCTCCCTCAACTTTAATTTAAAGAAACTGTTCATGTCTGTAACTGCATTAGACCATGCGACCTTCAAAGGCAGCAATAAAAAGGAGTTTACTGGTTGCACTTTGTATAATAAAATGATCTCCTTGGTCCACTTATATATATATATATATATATATATATATATATATATATATATATATATATATATATATATATGGGTCATTCCAAGTTTTACTGGTCAGGGGGGGCCTGGATCAAGAATCTACAAACTCAGTATTTCTTAATAACATTATATTTTATTGATAGCCCTATATCTTGGCTTATTAAAAAGTTTCATTCAAGGATCCAACTCCTAGGGGGTCAGTTTTTATCGCAGATGCCGTAAAACCTTCTAAAAAGGGGGGACGTTAATGATCGTAATCAATCAAACATGAATAACACCACTAATAAGAGGCCTGGAAACACCAAATATTGTGGCCAGACTGGTACAATACATGACTTTATGTATACCAAAAAGCTAAAGTGAGGCCCGCATAGGTGGATAAATTGGAAAATGTGAAAATTTGTGAATTTATTTTACCATTTTTTAACTTTAGCCTAGCTCATTCAAAATCCTTCATACAATGACTATATTAACTGTCCATTGTCTCTAGTAGACCTACTGTATATAATAATTAGAATTGGCCTGATATATCATACCTATACTTCATAGTTGGTGCTTGCGTAGAGGCCATTATATTACACATATTATCATTAACGTACCCTATTTGGTAACCTCTCAAAGAATGACCACAGCTCATCTATACATCATCATATGCCATTGTTACCACATAAACTATCACAAGAGAGGTTGTACTACCTATCTAGAGTCATTTAAACATACATAAGGCCCATCTTGGGTGTTCAATATCACTTTGAAAATTAAAATCACAACTTTTTCAACACTTCTCGCAGCCTTCGCTTGCAGCACAGTACAAAAATATACACTTATATACCTTAAATACTCTTTCCTGAGGGTAAATGAGATCATAATACATATATAGAGTCATTTAACCATTGATAAGGCCCATCTTGGGTGTTTAATATCACTTTGGAAATTAAAAATCACAAAATTTCTACACTTCTCGCAACGCGTGCATGCCATGGGGTACAGTAATATGCCTCTATACATACCTCAGATACTCTTTTATAATAAGCCAAACATCACTACTATTGAATAGAAATGATACAAAAACCATATTAGGTCACAGGTTGAAAAAATATAATTGTAACTTTGTTCATCTCTTAATCCTCGTACCGTCATTAACGTACCCCGGTCTTTAACCTATCAAAGAATGGCCACAGCTCAACTATACACCATCATATACCATTGTCATGGCACACACATTGACAAAAGAGATTGTACTACCTATCTAGAGTCATTTAAACATATATAAGTCCCATATTGGGTGTCCAATATCACTTTGAAAATTAAAAATCACAAAATTTCTACACTTCTCGCAACGTCTGCATGTCATGGAGTGCTAAAATGTATCTTTATATACACCAAATAGTATTTTTTGATAAGCCACACACCTCTACTGTTGAATAGAAATGTTAGAAATACCATACCAAGTGATAGGTTGAAAATATAGAATTTTAACTTTGTTAATGTCAAAATTGCTCGTACCGGTCATTAACGTACCCCAGTCGTTAAGCTATCAAAGAATGGCCACAGCTCAACTCTACACCATCATATACCATTGGCATTGCACACACATTGACAAAAGAGATTGTACTACCTATCTAGAGTCATTTAAACATATATAAGTCCCATATTGGGTGTCCAATATCACTTTGAAAATTAAAAATCACAAAATTTCTACACTTCTTGCAACGTCTGCATGTCATGGAGTGCTAAAATGTATCTTTATATACACCAAATAGTATTTTTTGATAAGCCACACACCTCTACTATTGAATAGAAATGTTAGAAATACCAGACCAACTGATAGGATGACAATATCGAATTTTTAGTTTGTTAATGTCAAAATTGCTCGTACCAGTCATTAACGTACCCCAGTTGTTAAGCTATCAAAGAATGGCCACAGCTCAACTCTACACCATCATATACCATTGAAATTGCACACACATTGACAAAAGAGATTGTACTACCTATCTTGAGTCATTTAAACATGCATAAGGCCCATCTTGGGTGTCCAATATCACTTTTAGAATTAAATAGACACTCTGTGGCCCATCAGGATATGAGACAAGTCAATTCTCGGTGAAGTCCATCTGGATGACTGTCTCGTACACTGACAGGAAACTCCTCAGTTCACGCACAATCCGGTGTTGGCTACGGGCCCGATCGACATGGTCGGCCATGGACCTGAACTCGTCCTTGACCAACGTGATGAACTCCTTTTTGGATTTATCGGTCATCCAAGTGGGCCGGACCTTCATCACCGTCTTTTTCTCCTCGGGCTTGCCGTAGATAACCGGAACGTACTTCCACGTCAGGTAGTCTACATGGTCCGTCTTCACCGACTGGGTCAGTTGTTGCTCGAACACGTCCGCAGTGGTGTTCTGGACCAGGGTGTCCACTGAAGTCTTGATGTTAGCTGCAGGGTCTTTCGCCAGTCTCTCCTTATCCTTCTCTCTCTGGCGGCGCGAGATCTCCGCCCGGTGGGCATCATAGGCGGCCGTCCCCATCTCCTGCCGCAGCTTGGTCTCGTATCGCGCCGAAGCTGCGGCATGGAGCCGGGCCGCCTTCTCCCGGTCCTCCAGGTCCTCCAGGTCCTCCAGGTCCTCCTGGTCCTCCAGGTCCTCCTCCAGGTCCAGGGCATCAGCGGGCTGCCGCACACTCCTCTTAGGGCAACGGGGGGGGGGTCGCCCCCACCGCCACTGGGGCTACGTCAGCCATCTGCAAAAATGAGAAGAAAAACATTAAATAAAAAGGTAAATAGTGATTAAACAAGTTCCTATATGCTGACAAAGGATGTACAACAACGCCAAAGATTTTATCAGAGGTTTTTATGCTGATATGGTAATTTATGATATACCATTTTATTATTCCATAAATTCTAACATATTTTGTATTAATCAAAGAATATCTATGAAATTAATACATAGGTTGGTTCTAAGAGCTATAAGAGCGCTCAAACTTTGTATAAGAGCGTTCATGCCCCACTGCACACCAGCCACAGTCAGTTAGACAGAGTTTATGACATCAAAGGCTCCGACCTAATGGTTCACTGCACAATATAATAAAAATGAGGGTCTCAGTGTGCGACCTCATGGTTCAATGCACAAATTAATAACTTGTAAGTGAATGCAACCGGCCGTCACGGGTGCCTGAGCACCGCTGACGCCGTCATGAGTGTCTGAGCACTCTAAGGACTGAACAATGGGTTACATAAGCACGACGCCATAACCTTCCGGTCGCTCTAGCGTCGCTCTTGAGCAACCTAGGTCAAATATCAAAATATCTATGGAAAGCCCATAATTAGACGGTCAGAATGAGCCCAAGATCAAGGCGGAACTCCCAGTATTAAGGAAGTTACGCCATAGAGACTGAATCGACCTCCGAGTGAGCTACAGACAAACCGGCGGGAGTTACGCGCTCATCCAGCGGGCATTATAATTTTGGCACATTCAGCTCCGCGCATGCCCAAAATGGCGGTTATACAAGCATAAACGACCGAGTTATGAGGGTTTGAAGATGCAGAACCGACCAAGACAATGGGGGCCATAGCGGCGTCCATGGGGGTCCTTTGTCCCCCTGTGACACTTGAAAGAGTCCCCTCAAACAATTGTAGAGTTAGGCAGATGCTGCTGGCTCCAGTCAGTCTGGAGGTGCTTTTCCAAGATTTGCTACAAATAGCCTGTCTGCACCTCCAGGAAGACATCATCACCAAGAACCGCTCTAGAGGTAACATCTCCAGTCATCTCCTGCTACCTGCTATACCACTGCACTATGGTGAAACTATGCTAGACAGGCATTGGTTTCCTACCATTAGTGGCCAGAGGCTATCTTCTTCAAGACTTCCACCAGAGGGTAAAGTTATCCATTATTACATTATTCCTCTAAGCAGCAGGTCAGGAGCTAGGTGTGGGAACCCACCTAGAAGTATGCTGGACACTGTATTATTAATACCTCACAGGTGGAGTGGAACTGAACATTGTACTTTATAAATTACTGTATGTTTACTGTGTGTACAAATTACCTACATACTAACTACTGTATGATTGATATTTCTTACATGTTGCCTAAAGCTGAATAAACCAGTGACAACTGGAAATAACATTATTTATAAGAGCCTTGAGATAATTACACTATATACCACTAGTCTTATGATATTTCTCATATGACAACTTGATCATGCCAATCACTAGTATGACAAAGTGGTGGAGAACATCCTACTAAGATCCCATCCCTCACAGGCTCATAAAAATTAAAGCTGGTAACACAACTAAAAACAATCATGCACCAGTAAGTTAAAGCTGGTACCGCAACTGGGAACAATCATGCACACAGTAAATTAAAGCTGGTACCGCATACACACAGTTAGACCCACTCCACCCACCCAGTGACCTTGACCTTGACACCATACCCACCAAGGTCACCAGTGAGATCTCCCACATACCAGTGAGATCTCCCACATACCAGTGAGATCTCCCACACATCAGTGAGATCCCCCACACATCAATGAGATCTCCCACACATCAGTGAGATCTCCCACACATCAATGAGATCTCCCACACATCAGTGAGATCTCCCACACATCAATGAGATCTCCCACACATCAATGAGATCTCTCACACAACAGTAAGATCTCTCATATATCAGTGAGGTCTCCCAAAACGTCAGTGAGGTCTCCCAAAACGTCAGTGAGGTCTCCCACACGTCAGTGAGGTCTCCCACGCGTCAGAGAGGTCTCCCACACGTCAGTGAGGTCTCCCACACGTCAGTGAGGTCTCCCACACGTCAGTGAGGTCTCCCACACGTCAGTGAGGTCCACCACACACATCAAGGCCTTATCAGTCAAGCTGGCAGAACAACACACAAAGACCTTACGTAGTCAGGGGCCTGTTGAAGAGGTCTCCCTCCCACCAAGATCTAGGAGGCCCACAGGAGGCAAACCAGCCTCCAATACAACAGACCCACACTCAGTAGACCCCACACCACCCACCCTGTCTACTCAGGGAACAACCAGTTCTCAGGGATCCAACATTTCCCAGGGATCTCTACAGGACGCCCAACTCACGCTATCTACCTCAGGGGAAGAAGGATCTGCCTCAGGGGGTGGATCCACACCCTCATCTAGATCCTCCACCCCAGCTCCAGCCTTTGACAGCCACTCCTCCAGAGACACCTCCCCCACACCCTCCATCATGGACACCGATGAAGGCCCCCAACCTAATCAGACAGCTGAGAAGATAAGGGCCTATGAGAAGGCCATCCAAGATGCAGTTACTGCCCTAGAGACCAACAAGTCCCAGCAGGAGGAAAGGGAGAGGATCCTCAACCAACAACTGGCGGAGAGGAATGCAGCAATAGATGCTCAACAGAAGGCCATGGAAGATCAGCGGAAGTCCCTAGAGAGACAACAACAACAGATAGCAGATCTCATGAAGATGGTATCATCCCAGACCCCACAACCTCCCACACCTGCCATCACACCTGTTGTCACACCATCTGCCTCTGGATCCAAAGATGACATCATAATCTCCATGGTGTCCAACATGACCAAGCTCATAGACAATAAACAGCAGGACGACAGAAAGATCAGGATACATGAGGTAACAAAACCCAAAACCTTTTCACACCCATCACCACTCATGTCAACAGCATTATTCATTGATCACAAATTCCCAGAATATCTGAAGGATAAGTACAAAGTGACAGACAGTGACACCATGGTAACATATTTACCCAAGTACCTCGAAGGACAAGCACTAGCTTGGTTTGAATCCTTCAGGGAGAGTGCCACACCTGATATGTTGACATGGACCAATGTAGTGAATAAATTAAAAGAGTATTTTGCTACTCGAGACAATATAATCTCAAGGACTGCACTCCGTGCACAAAAGATAGATGAACCTGTTCTAGACTATGCATGCCATCTCAGGAAAGTGTGTAATGCCCAACGCCAGAGTGATGAAACCCTAAGCAAGGCATTTACCCAAGGCATGAGGCCCTGGATCTCTGTAGCTCTTGAGAACAAGAAAATAGACTCTTTTGACCAAGCCCTAGACCTAGCCCTAGAGGTTGAGACCCAAGAGAGATCTAGGAAGGTAAGAGATGCAGAATCCAACCCACAGCCTACTAAGAAAAAGGTCCAGGAAATCAGCACTAGTGCAGATGAAGATGTTAACCTAATGTCTAGTGCCCATGTAAGGCAACAGGAAGCTAAGGTTGCATCAAGAGACCCTACCGGTAGATACAGAGGAAATAACTATGACCCCAACTACCAATCCAATAGAGGTAGAGGTAGAGGGGGCAACAACAACAACCGGGGGGGTCACAACAGTAGGAAAGACAACAGCTCTTCCAACTCCAACAATGGTAACTCTTCATACAGTGATAGGAGAGACAGAACCCCAAGTAATGGCAGATCCTACAATAATCAAGGATCCAACAGTAGGAGCCAGAGTCCACATAGGAACTACAACTCTGGATCCTACAACAACTCTGGATCCTACAACAACAGCCAGGGTTCAAACAACTCTGGATCCTATAATCAAGGATCCAACAGTAGGAGCCAGAGTCCACATAGGAACTACAACAGTGGATCCTACAACAACAATGGCGCCTACAACAACCAGAGATCCAACAACTCCGGTCAATACAGCAACTCTGGTCAATATAACCAGGGTTCCAACCCACGCCAGGAGGATTACAAACCTGACACAAGAGGTTACCAGGGGAACCAACAAAGTAACCCCCAAATACCACCTCATGTGATGGATCAAATCTCTAAGCTCCTGGTGGCAAGCATCTCAACCACCCCACAGAACCAGGAAAACTAGGATGTCACAGTGCCGATGGGCCAGTGCACTGTGACACCCCAAATACAAACAATCAATCAGGATTAACAAAGATCCAACCAGAGACAATTGCTAGTGCCAATCTACCATCTAACAGACAGAGACGTCCATCAGTGATACACATCACCCCACCAGATTCAGCATCAAAGGATACAGGTGAGAGTACCAAGCTTTCTATTGTACTTCTTCAAAATGGCTGTATCAATGCAAATCTATATGATGTTTCAGATGTACAATGTTTGGTTGATACAGGTGCTACTATCACCTGTGTCAGACAATCATTCCTCATGGATCTCCAAAAGAGATTCCATATCCAACTGAGGAAATCTAAAATCAACATCCACTTGGCAGATGGATCGGTGTGTCATGTTAGACATTCAGCTATGCTGAACTTTAGAATCCAAGGTGTCAGATTCCAATACCAATTTGCTGTAATACCCAACCTCACACAGCCCGTTGTTCTCGGCACAGATTTCTTAAGCACTACAAAATCTCAAATTGAATTTAATGTTGATCCTGAACAAATTCTCAAACCCCTTAGGGCAGTGAGGGATTTTACCATCCCTCCATTCTCTGAACTTGCAGTATTGGGTAAGGTCACATCTACTCAATCACTGCAAGGGAAAACTGGAGTAGTAGATAACCTCCAAAGAAATAACAATGCCCCATATCTAGTTCAAAGGGCAGCAGTAACCCCCAGGGAAAATAACAAACATCCCCTAGTGTTACTCAACACCAGCAGGCGCCCACATAAAATCAAAAAGGGTGCCATCATAGCTCTATTTCAGGAAGTCAAGGAATCTGATTTAGAGAAACCTCAACAGGTGTCAGACACAACCCCACACACTGATCAATCCATCTCAGCCATACGGCCTGAGGATGTAACTCAATTTAGTGACACAGACTCAGACTGTGAGTCCACATATGCTGACCCTGAACCCAACTCAATCAGACTCTCTGAAATAGCTGCTATACATAGTGAGGCACATGACCTCGAGCCAGAATTGGAAGAGAATGTTCCGCCAAAATCTGTGCTCACATCCAAAGATCAGCATGATAGATTAAAATCACTGCTGACCAAGTATGATGATGTATTCGTAGGAAAAGATGGAGACATTGGTGCCACACACCTGTATACACACTCAATACATGTAAAACCTGAGGCAGTACCATGTCATTTCCTACCATATAGACAAACACCAGAAAAACAGGCCGCAATAGGGGAAGAGTGTGAAAGGCTAGTACAACAGGGCATTCTGAGAGAATGTGAATACTTCATAGACAGACTAGACTTCTTGGGAATGAGAGTCACACCCATGGGACTACAACCATCTCCCACAAAGGTGGAGTCAATCAAAACCTTCCCAACACCAAAATCAGTCAAAAATGTCCGATCCTTCACAGGCCTATGCCAATACTTCAAAAAGTTTATCAAAGGTTATGCCCAAATTGCTAGACCATTGTATGATCTACAGACACATCTCAAAGCATTTGTCTGGACAGAAGAGGCAGATAATGCTTTCAAAACATTAAAGCATGCCCTCTGTACCAATGCTCTTCTCAGATATCCAAACTATGAGAAAGAGTTCAGTTTGGCAACTGATGCTTCCAATGTGAGTTTAGGAGCTGTACTCTCACAGAGAGATAATGAAGGAGTGCTCAGACCAGTAGCCTTTGCAGGTAGAACCCTCTCCAAACATGAGAGAAATTACAATACCACAGAGAGAGAACTACTGGGAGTAGTGTATGGAGTATTACACTTCAGACACTATCTAGAGAGTAGACACTTCCAATTATACACGGACCATGCAGCCCTAATCCCACTCTTAACCAATACAGGACTCACACATAGATGGGCCAGATGGGCTCTAGACATACAGCAATTTTCATTCACCATCCAACACGTGAAAGGTGATGATAACACACCACCAGATGCTATGTCTAGAAGAGAATACCCAGACTCTGGACCCATGACTAACCCTCCACCCCCACCAAGGAGAGTTAGAGCAGCCAGTAGAACCAAGTTTGCAAAAGTAACAAAGAAAGTACCATTCAAAAGGGATGATCCACCCAACACCATTGAAAAGCCAGAGACACCCATTAGGGGTATCTTGAAGCAATCTACACACTATGTGTTTTGCCACTGTGAGAGAGAATACTCACAACTCTTTCCAGATAATGACTTCGAGCCTATTGAATTCTCATCACTCAATCAAATGCTGAAGGCAACTCCTAAGGAGCCACCCTTCACCCCACCTGACTCAGATGATGAAGATCCAGAAGACACAATATATGCTATTACTCAAGCAACTTCTAAATCAGTCAGATTCTTTGAACCAATGCAGGGAGAGGAAACATCAAACCATTTGTGTCCTATGACCACACGCTCAAAGACTAGAGAAATGATTCAGGAGGGCACACCAAAACCCCCCACACAATCACAAACTATTCTAAATGAGAAAAAGGTCACAGGAAACAAACCTACCAAAACCCCACCTGCCAGGAAAAATGTCACAAAAGACACTGCATCTACTAAGTCAAAGAACTCTGAGACAAAGAAGAATGACAAAAAGCAAATTGTGCCTTTAAAGAAAAAGGTTGCCACTCCCATCAAGGCGAGAATAGGCCCTCCAAAGGAGCCTACACACCAAAACAAGAGTGACACACCCCAACAAAAGGCACAAGATAGGCCAATAGTCGATGAAAAAGAAAAAGAAAGAGACAGAATAAAACAACATGTGCTAGATATAAATCAACTACTGGATCAGATTCCCGACACATCCATCTCAGGTACAAACCTTGGCTTGGAACAAAGGAAAGACAAGGACCTATTGCCCCTCATACAGTATCTTGAGGATGGGACCTTGCCTGCACCAAAAGCACAAGGAAATAGAATCATCAACCAAGGCCAGACATACACCTTGGTAAATGGTACATTAGTCCATATATGCCCCATAAATTGGAGAAAAACCAATACTGTACCACTTCAAATTGTTATACCACAGCAATGGGTAACAAGTACACTACAGTATTTCCATGACTCACCTACTGGCGGCCATCTTGGTTCTAGTAGGATGCTGTCAGCACTCCGACCTAGGGTATATTGGAAGTCTATGCTAGCAGACACAACAAAATATGTTTCCACCTGCCACACATGCCTCACAGCAAAAAGGCAAGTACACTCACACAAAACACCAATGACAGTGAGAGAGTACATGACTTCACCAATGAAGTTCCTAAACCTAGACGCGGTGGGACCACTTCCCACAACTGCCAGGGGAAACAAACATATACAAGTCTGCATAGATTATGCTACCAGATATGCAACAGCTTGGGCTACTACTGACTTAAAAGCTGAGACAACAGCAGCAGAGTTCTACAAGAATATAATTTGTCATCATGGAACACCAGCCACTCTTCAAACAGACAATGGAACATGTTATACAGGTGCAAAGTTCACAAAGTTAACTAAACACCTCAAGATCAAACATAAATTCTCCTCACCATACAGGCCACAATCAAATGGGCTTGTAGAGAGATTCAATGCTAGCATAGGCACAGCACTCAGAGCATTCTGCTCAAAGCACCAAAACAATTGGGATTCATTTATTGAACCCATAACCTTTGCATTAAACAACACTGAATCCCAAACCACAGGATTCACCCCTTTCTTCCTACTCCATGGAAGAAACCCAGCCACCCCAATGGACTTAGGGCTGGGAATACAGGAAGACATATCCACCGTAGCAGACCATGTAGCTAACATGATAACAAATCAAGATACCTCTAGGAGGAAAGCTATAGAAAGGGTCGCCAAGCTACAAAAGGAAAGAAGGATAGATATGATAAGAAACTTACACCACAGGAAATCAAGGTCACCGACATGGTGTACCTAAACATACCAAGAATCCTGACCAATACAGAGTGTAAGAAACTTCAACCCCTTTTTATGGGACCATATGTTGTAGTAGATAGACCTAGTTTGACAAGTGCCAAACTCAAAAACTTGGACACCAATCTATTGGTGGCCAGACCAGTGCACATAGACAGACTGAAAAAGGTTGTGGCTGTCAGAAATAATGAATTTGCACACAGGCTTATTCCACATGAGGCCAAATACTACAGCAAAATTGTAAGGAACAAAAATGATATCACCCTTACAAGAGAAACCACAGGCATAGGCCCTATCAAGCCTAGGCCTGCACACCACATCCTAAGAAAGACATCTAGGTGTGGTGCAGTTTCAAGAAATTAGGAACAAGATTGAGATACCAAAAGACATAAGATTTTCAAAATGTATTACAAATTCTCTTCATCCACACATAAGACATGTGTGACTGATAATGAATTACTTATAGGTATATGAAGCCAATCAAATTTGTAAATATATCAGTAGGTTATTGCCTCTGAAAGGGTCAAAGACTGGGACCCCCCAAGTAAAGCAGACATGAAGTCTAAGAAGAGTAAGGGTAACACAGTGGAGTGTCTAAAGCCTAATCCCCACATGAAAGAGCGCGCTATGCCAACACAGCAGTCTATAGAGATCAATTGACCTTATAAGCTACACTCAGACAACTGTCTAGACGGTCATGAATGGCTGTCCTGGATGACAGGAGGAGCTAATTACCAGTACACAGAGTACACAATAGACCCCCACAGTTGCAGACACTGGAGATCAAGGCCTTGACTCCAGAGAAACAATACCAGGCCCACAATGGATGTGGGTAGGGTAGGCTACATAAGAAGCACTGTGGACCATAGCCCACCATCAGTCTTCATCCAGCTGCAGTCTGGAACACAAGTCTACAGGACCCCACTTGGGAATCAGCCAGCCCACTTCTCCATTAGGAGAGACTGCACTAGGATAAAGAACACACCTACTTCACCTTCAACCTGACCTTACCATTTACTGGTCAATCTCTATAGACTCACCGGACATATTGCCAAGACAGCTCAATCTTGCAAAGGTACAGTTTGAACCACTTCATTTAAAGTGTTACACCATACACTTAGACTTTACCAGCACCAAATCATTACAAATTTGACAAGACTTTAAACAGCAAACTTGCTTTACACAAGCACCATGGGGACACTGAGAGTTTCACCCATACTGCTAACTATGCTGTTATTATATACTATTGAACCACTTACTGCAGGTTATACACCTGTGGTGAGACAAAACATAGGAGTAGTATTCAAACCTAGCCCTCAACCATTGGTCAATGGACATACAACCACAACACTATTGTTAGCTATCCCCTACAAGATACCTCGGGCACCCGTTACCCAAGGATCTATAAGGGATAGAATACTCCAGTTGACCACTCCTACTCTACAAGATCATACCTCTGGCCAAATTATCCAACAAGCTAAGGAGCTAGACACCTTGCTGGAAATTGCAGACAAGGAGATAAATGAAACACTAGCCTCCATCAAATTGTTCTTATCCAACCCCATAAACACATTGGACAAGGCCAAAAGAGAGGCCATACTGGGTTTTCTAGCACCCCTGTTTCGCGGTGTGCTAGGTCTAGCCACAGTAGAAGATGTAAACCAAGTAATGGGACAGCTCAAGAACATAGATGAAATACTAAGAAAATTTGCTAAACAGGATCAGGAAGCAGCTAATCTCATTGAAAAGATCACAGACAGACAAGATAAGTTTGTTAAAGCATACATCCAAGATAAGAAGGTACTGGACAGCACAATCAACACCATAGGTGACACCGTCAACCTGTGGGCCTCTAACATGTCCAGGTCACTTGACTCATATTCAAGGCACGAGAAAACTCAAAGGAAAAAAATGCAAGTATTAAGTGATGCATTAATTATCATAGCAGCAAGAATGAATACAGTTCAATCACTGCAAAGGACAAATGCAGCCCTGAGGATGCTATCATCAGGGATCCTAACCCCTGATATAGTACCACCCTCAGACCTTGCTAGATATCTAATTGACATTAATAACAAACTTAGGATTACACACCCTGGAGCACAAGTCGCAATTAATGACTTAGATTTCTATTATTCACAGAAGCTGACCTCATACACTTACTCAGCTCACCATATATATATTCATCTGGACATTATAATTCAATCTACCACCTCAACCTTCAAACTGTACCAAATGATTACATCTCCCATGCCTATAGACACACAGGAGACCCCCACCAGAGGAGTCACCAAACTACAAACCACAACTGAGTTTCTAGCAGTATCTTACGATGAATCATTATTTATCGAATTGGACTCAGCAGATATGCAGGCATGTGAAGGTACTACAGTAAAGGTATGCAGAGATGTAAATGGTAGAATCTATAAACACAGGCCTACATGCCCTGTAGCCATTTTTACTAACCAGGCTCAACAGATTAAGGAACATTGCAAGTTTACAGTTTCACCACTGCAAGCACCTACCACCCATGCTATTTCCATTTCTGAAGATGAGTATCTGGTCACTACTAATGAACCCCATTACTTTATCAACTGCCATGGTAAAACGTCTGAAACTCGGAAGGCCCAGTCCTACTCAATCATAGGTGTACCCTGTGGGTGCACGATCAGTGTAGGAGAATTTTCTCTTCCAAACACAAGGTTGCCCTGTAACTCAACCTTATCATTTCATTACATTCTCAAGACAATTAATTTACCATTCATGGCAGCACTTAACAAAATTTCTGAAACCAAACCAGATGAAAGAGAGAATCTTCCAAATTTCCCAGTAGTAAACCTTTCTAGAACCTTAGAAAAACTACAGGAAAATCCAATCATGGATGATATTACTCAACTAAATTTAGAGCCCTTTGCCAAAACAGTATTAAAAGATGCCTCCAACCTTAATAAGGAAATGGAAACGCGCTACGAGGAATCATACCTACGTCGAGTTACAGAGCATCCAATCTTCCAAAGCTTAGCACTCATCCTAGGGATATCAGCTCACATTTTTATAGTATACATACTACTCAAACTATACAGACTAGGAGGGACTGTAGCCTACCTGCCTACAGCCAAAGCATTCAGACTAGTCACCGAGCTGCCCCTACACAAATTGCTCCCAGAGAAGAATCCTACCAAACTAACCCCTACAGAGGAAACCCACACCCCTTTCCTCACAATTCAGGAAACCCACACCCTGATAATTGCTATATTATTCACCCTGACCATCTACTCAGCCTACTCAGAATAATGAAATACCTTAAGAAATTTGCACAGACACACTGTGGCAAGAAAAATGTGGCCAAGCGCACAAACCCCACAATATATTTTAAAATATATTGTGGAGACTCAAACTTCGCGCTACCCTTGAGGCCAATACCACATGAATTTGATGAGATTAAATCAGCAGCTGCCCCTACCTATAAGGATATAGTGGTTAAAACCTTCCCACTACCTAAGGCGATATTTACCTGGACTGGACCAGCAGTTATAACAACACAGAGAGGAGAATTTGCTTATCACCTCCCTCAGGTGATACACCTACCTTGGCGCACTAGGTTCAGTACTATACCAGCCCTTAAAAACAAAGGACTGTACTACTCCATGCTTCTCCAGAACGATTGTGGCACCAGCCCGGTGACCATGACAGCACTGGAAAATACAACAGATATAATTATTGACGAACAACAGGAGGAGACCGCAAGGTCAAACATGCAGACTATTGCCAATTTTCTAAACCACCAGCCCTCCCCGGTGACTGTGGAAACAGCCTAGACTGCCCACAGCCTAGGCTGCCCCCAGTCCACCACCAGGAGACAACACATCAGAGACAGTATTCAGAACTTTTCGGACAATTTGCCGGCCCTGAAAAGGGCCTTTGGGATGGCGGGTTTTTACACCCTAGGTTTCAGTCAGTCGGGATCCTACCACAGATCCTCGGGTTCAACATCAATGGGAGAGTCCGGGGCCGAGTCCGAGCCATACATATGGCCGTGATCCTGCTCCCACTCAGCGAGCCGGGCCTCCAGCATCCCCAGTCCATACTCGGCAGCCGTGGATGGATTCCCGGATGCCGCAAGATCGAGGAGGGATGCCGCCAACAAATAATCCCATAGCACTCGCTCCCGCGGCCCTAGGTTATAATCCATGGGCCAGAAACCCATATTGCCCAGGGCCCTAGTCAGAAGGGCCACAGTGGCCCCCCGACGCAAGGCTGAGCCCAGGAAATAATGGCAGGAGTAATTACAGACCATCACATCACCATGCTCAATGATCTCTTTGAAATTACTCACTATGTACCCATAATGGATGGTCTGGTTAGACTCAACCAGGGCCCTAGCTGGACTCCCCACCTCCATCACCTGGGGGACAGGCAGAGCAAAGAGAGCTTGTAGGTGGGCCATGGTACTACAGCAGTGACTTCCAGAGAAGAACTGATGCTCCAATACCAGCCACACACTCCTTAAATGGACACACACACACACCCCCCCCCCACCCTGAACTGTCCACTGACACCAAGCTAGGCACTGCCACAGACACATGCCAGAATCTGGCACCTAACACCTCAAGTGCCACCACTGCATGAGCACACCAGGGAGGAGACTCACATCTCACTCCTGACACACCTCCACTGTCAATGAAATTATCAAAGTATTAGAAAAAAAAAAAAAAAAAATTATATACACAGCCACTTGTTGATGTATAATATGAAAATCTATGGTATTCTCACAAAATCAATGATTAATGCGCACATATACGCGCAAAATTGCAAATTACAAATTGTAAAATTGTACAAATCTAACATTAATATACATGAATGCAGGTAGATAACTAAGACAGTTTTTGTACCCACTAGCACTTGTATACTATGCCAAGGTTTACTTAAAGTAACACACTCTAGGTATCCAAGAAAATTGTTGGAAAAATGAATGAAAAAAAAAAAAAAAAAAAATTGTTGAGAAAATTGTTGACATAAAACATGTTTACTTAAGATACTCACCAAATAAATCTCTTTCAGGGACACATACTCAAAAGGCTAGGGGAAAAGTCAATTAAGCAGCGGCCCACTGCCGAAATTGCCAATTAATACACCCATATAGCAAAATCAATGAGTAACTCAGAGACAAACAAGCCTATTGTACATGAAGTACTTTGTTTTTCCGGCCCTCGGAAAAATTTGTCTCAAATCCCATAAATTGAATAGTGTAATCTAGATTGTACGTTTGTACCCAATTTGCACACTAAAATTGTATGTTTGCACACCAGATTGTACGTTTGTACCCAATTTGCACACTAAAATTGTATGTTTGCACACCAGATTGTACGCTTGTACCCAATTTGCACACTAAAATTGTATGTTTGCACACTAGATTGTAAGTTGTATCCAATTTACATTTGAATTATATGCTGCACATTATACTGTATGTCTGTACCCAATTCATACACTGAAGTTAGATTTTTAGAAAATCAACATTTCTATGTGTATCCAAGCTGTACGCAAAATTATATATTGGCATACTAAAACTGTCAAATGTACGCAAAAATAATATATTTGTACACCAAAAATTGCCAAATACACGCGAAATTATATATTTGCACACTAAAATTGCCAAATGTACGCGAAATTATATATTTGCACACTAAAATTGCCAAATATACGCGAAAATTATATATTTGCACACTTAAATTGCCAAATGTACGCAAAAATTATATATTTGCATACTGAAATTGTCAATTGAACGCAATTACACGCGAAATTGTAAATTTGCACACTAAAATTGTCATTTATGTTCAATTTGCACGCTAAATTGAACATTGAATGCCAAAATTGCACACTATTTGCCAAATTGTATGTTGTACATAAAAATGGGAAATTGTACCCAAAATTGATGTCACATGAGCAAATAAGCTCAGGTATGGTAAGATATAGAAACTCGGAAATGTACTTATACCCAGGAGAAAATGGTATATACTGACAAAGCTCTACCACAAAAATTGCATTTGAAGCACTCCCCATTACTTCAAATCCTCTTACAAAACAGTATATAACTCCAAAATAAGGTAAAAAAAAAATTGTATAAATTGTACATTCCCTCGGCGAAATGACGGAGTTTCGCATTCTTTCGGGGGAGAGGGAGTATTCTATGATATACCATTTTATTATTCCATAAATTCTAACATATTTTGTATTAATCAAAGAATATCTATGAAATTAATACATAGGTTGGTTCTAAGAGCTATAAGAGCGCTCAAACTTTGTATAAGAGCGTTCATGCCCCACTGCACACCAGCCACAGTCAGTTAGACAGAGTTTATGACATCAAAGGCTCCGACCTAATGGTTCACTGCACAATATAATAAAAATGAGGGTCTCAGTGTGCGACCTCATGGTTCAATGCACAAATTAATAACTTGTAAGTGAATGCAACCGGCCGTCACGGGTGCCCGAGCACCGCTGACGCCGTCATGAGTGTCTGAGCACTCTAAGGACTGAACAATGGGTTACATAAGCACGACGCCATAACCTTCCGGTCGCTCTAGCGTCGCTCCTGAGCGACCTAGGTCAAATATCAAAATATCTATGGAAAGCCCATAATTAGACGGTCAGAATGAGCCCAAGATCAAGGCGGAACTCCCAGTATTAAGGAAGTTACGCCATGGAGACTGAATCGACCTCCGAGTGAGCTACAGACAAACCGGCGGGAGTTACGCGCCCATCCAGCGGGCATTATAATCTTGGCACATTCAGCTCCGCGCATGCCCAAAATGGCGGTTATACAAGCATAAACGACCGAGTTATGAGGGTTTGAAGATGCAGAACCGACCAAGACAATGGGGGCCATAGCGGCGTCCATGGGGGTCCTTTGTCCCCCTGTGACACTTGAAAGAGTCCCCTCAAACAATTGTAGAGTTAGGCAGATGCTGCTGGCTCCAGTCAGTCTGGAGGTGCTTTTCCAAGATTTGCTACAAATAGCCTGTCTGCACCTCCAGGAAGACATCATCACCAAGAACCGCTCTAGAGGTAACATCTCCAGTCATCTCCTGCTACCTGCTATACCACTGCACTATGGTGAAACTATGCTAGACAGGCATTGGTTTCCTACCATTAGTGGCCAGAGGCTATCTTCTTCAAGACTTCCACCAGAGGGTAAAGTTATCCATTATTACATTATTCCTCTAAGCAGCAGGTCAGGAGCTAGGTGTGGGAACCCACCTAGAAGTATGCTGGACACTGTATTATTAATACCTCACAGGTGGAGTGGAACTGAACATTGTACTTTATAAATTACTGTATGTTTACTGTGTGTACAAATTACCTACATACTAACTACTGTATGATTGATATTTCTTACATGTTGCCTAAAGCTGAATAAACCAGTGACAACTGGAAATAACATTATTTATAAGAGCCTTGAGATAATTACACTATATACCACTAGTCTTATGATATTTCTCATATGACAACTTGATCATGCCAATCACTAGTATGACAAATTCATAGTGAGGAAATCAGTAGATTTTAAGATAATAAGGAATTTTTTAGTGTTTGAATACTGATAAGATATACATAAATAAATAGGAAAAAAGATATTCATCATGTTCCTATATGCTTACAAATGATGTACAGTAACCCCGGAAGTTCAATCAGCTGATTAATTGCTAATATGGAAATTTATACTGACAAAATATAAGAAAAATGCTGAAATATACCCACCACAAAAATTCTTTGGAAAAAAAGTATTCAGTATCTAACCAATGGCACGTGTGTGAGTTAGAGGTACCATAGGGGCATGTCATGGTGAAATATGATGGAGCTATGTGCACTGGAAGTGCCACTTTTGTGGAAAATACAGAATAAGAAGGGGGGGTACGTTAATGATCGCAAAGGTTTATAACCACTCAGCAGTAGGGGCTTTGTGCAAGGGTGAGCTTACCTGGTCAACACAACAGAGGGGGGACATGTCTAACATACCCAACATAAAACATTCCCCTGAATCCAAGATGGCGACCAGTAGGCAGGCATCTTGCCACCGGGGTACGTTAATGACCGACGAGCACTATCTCCCTAAATTTGGCCACTATGGCTATGCTTTCAATCCCACAGGAGGATTAACACACCAAAATGCCCAAATAGAGGTAGGAGAAGGAATATAACCCCAAAAAACCATGGGATAAGCACAATTTTGGCCGTGAGGGGGCCTAAAAGTTCACGACAAGGCAGAAATTTGGCCATTCAAGCCCAAATTGGGGTGGGGGGTCATCTCAAAACACCCAAACATGGCCCAAAATTCATCTTACACATGTAGGGGGTCCTATTCTAAAGGATTATCAACAATTTAGACCCAAGGGTACATCATCTCGGCCAGGAGAGGCCAAATTCTGCTTGCCGAGCGAAAAATCATTAACATACCCCAATGTTGAAAATACAGCCCGGGGTGGCCAAAGCGTCACCCTGGGGCCATGGGCTGCATCGCAGGCCTCACCCGGCAACACATTTTACCCCCTAGCATCCAAAATACATCGTTTCGGTACACAAAAAGCGATCTACGGCCCCCCACAGACATCTCCAACAATATTTCATCGGAATTTCATGGAATTTCGTGGAATTTCCTTACCTTTTTCGCGAATTTGGGGTTCCTTTTGCAGTAGAACTCTGCCTAGGGGTAGCTATAAACAAGCTGTGACCTCCTCTGAGCTGAAACATGGTACCCGGATGCAGGCCACTTCCGCCGGGCAACAGGAAGTCGTTTTTCTCTTCCCGCGCTGTTTTTCCCACCGCCGATCATTAACGTACCCCGCTTACGAAGAGACCCCCCCATACAGCCAAACCAGACTGTATTTGGCCACAATTCTTGTTCAGGCATGATGTATTTACTCTAAAAGTGGCCATAGACTGTGGGAATTGTATGTATTTGGTTTATTTTATTCTATTTAGAGGCAAAAGCCCAGGGTACGTTAATGATAGCGGTGTGCATTGAAAATCACTTATATGTGCCTGGCAAGGGTAATTCCCGGAGTACATGAAAAATTTTTTTATGGAAGACTCCCCCCTAGGGTACCTCTTAATTGCATATAATAAGAACACTGATAATATTCCCTAACCAGGTTAGATAGGCTCTATCATTAACGTACCCCACGTGACAATTTATAATTAAATGCATATAGAAGATAAATTATGCCCCAAGACCCACCCAAACCATATGGAAATCTTAGCTGTTACCCCCGACTAAGGAATAAAAATATTATTGGTGATGTAGAAGTGTTTCCCTTGCTATTATATGCCCAAGAAGCCACCTGACCAGTAAAACCTGGAATGACCCATGGGTCATTCCAAGTTTTACTGGTCAGGGGGGGCCTGGATCAAGAATCTACAAACTCAGTATTTCTTAATAACATTATATTTTATTGATAGCCCTATATCCTGGCTTATTAAAAAGTTTCATTCAAGGATCCAACTCCTAGGGGGTCAGTTTTTATCACAGATGCTGTAAAACCTTCTAAAAAGGGGGTACGTTAATGATCGTAATCAATCAAACATGAATAACACCACTGATAAGAGGCCTGGAAACACCAAATATTGTGGCCAGACTGGTACAATACATGACTTTATGTATACCAAAAAGCTAAAGTGAGGCCCGAAAACTCTTGAAGTTACGCATAGGTGGATAAATTGGAAAATGTGAAAATTTGTGAATTTATTTTACCATTTTTTAACTTTAGCCTAGCTCATTCAAAATCCTTCATACAATGACTATATTAACTGTCCATTGTCTCTAGTAGACCTACTGTACATAATAATTAGAATTGGCCTGATATATCATACCTATACTTCATAGTTGGTGCTTGCGTAGAGGCCATTATATTACACATATTATCATTAACGTACCCTATTTGTTAACCTCTCAAAGAATGGCCACAGCTCATCTATACATCATCATATGCTTTTGTTATCACATACACCATCACAAGAGAGGTTGTACTACCTATCTAGAGTCATTTAACCCTGCATAAGGCCCATCTTGGGTGTTTAATATCACTTTGAAAATTAAAAATCACAAAATTTCTACACTTCTCGCAAAGCATGCATGCCATGGGGTGCTAAAATGCATCTTTATATACACCAAATAGTATTTACTCATAAGCCAAACATGTCTATGATTGAATACAAATAATAGAAACACCATACAAGATGATAGGCTGGCACTATAACAATAGAACTTTAACCATCTCAAAATCCTCCTCCCAGCCATTAACGTACCCCATTTGCTAACCTATCAAAGTATGGCCACAGCTCACCTATACACTATCATATACCATTGGCATCACACACATAATGAGTAAAGAGGTTGTACTACCTATCTAGAGTCATTTAAACATACATAAGGCCCATCTTGGGTGTTCAATATCACTTTGAAAATTAAAATCAGAACTTTTTCAACACTTCCCGCGGCCTTCGCTTGCAGCACAGTACAAAAATATACACTTATATACCTTAAATACTCTTTCCTGAGGGTAAATGAGATCATAATGGGACTATATACACTCGTGTATATGCATATAATTAACAGCGGCGAGTGATCCGCCCTCCCGGTACTACTTGTTGCGCGCAACAATACAGCGCTCCATTTGGTAACTATGGCAAAGCTACCCCCTGCTATATAAGGCCGGCGCTGCCATTCTATCGGCAGTCGGGCTCTACTACTCATACGGTGCACAACACCCCTGTGCTGGGGGTTGACACAAATTTTAATTTTTTACCGGTTGCCAAGGTTGATTGGGCTTCATCAACACTACCATTCGTCTTTTAACCTGGCAAAGTTGGTTTCTACCTAAATTCTGGCCAGGATGGGCCGCAGAAAACCAAATAAGAAGACGTTAGAGCCTGACTCAGGACCGCCGAGCGGTGTTAGGAGATCTGTCAGAAGGCAAGGGCCTCCTGGGTCGTCCGTTACAGACCAGCCCTCAGATCCTCTACCCGCTGATGGGATGACGGACGCTATGTCAGACGAACTGACGGATTTGAAGATCCGGACGGAGGCTGTGGAGGAGAATCTGGCGAAAATCCTGGATAAGTTGGATGTTTTGACTCCAGAGGGCACCGGCGGGGGCAGCGATCGAGACACGACTTCCAGGCCACGACGGCTGTACAACAGATCGAGAGGTGGATCTAGATCAAGTTCGAGCTCCAGCAGTGACAGCTCTCGCTCCAGGTCAAGGTCCAAGCATAGATCAAGAAAACCGAGGGGTGAGTTCGACCAGCGAAATTTTTTAGGTCATAAGAAAAATGTTGACAGCCTAGAAAAATTACTAATGGTCAATATTCGCTTAGTCAGTGCCAAACTTGAACAAGGTGAGGAGGTAAAATATATTCTTGATCACATAGAAATGCTGCTGGAGAAATCTGCCACTAGAATATTTACCCTCAGCTCACTTGTAAATTATGACAAGAGTGTCAAAGAGCGAGCTGACAAGGGGGGGATAAGAGCATTTGAAACTGTTGAGAATTGTGACATCCTACGACACTTGAGCTACGATGGCACATACACAGCCCAAAAGTTGGCTAAGTCATCCAAACCTGTTGTCAAAAAATCAGTTAACTCAAAAAATCACTGTTATGCTTACAATAGGCCCGAGGGCTGCAAATTAAATCCCTGTCGTTACAGACACGTCTGTAGCTCATGTGACTCTGGAAACCACTCTGCTGACAAGTGTCAGAAGAATGGCTCGGAGAAGTAGGATGTTGCCTCTGGGGAGGGTCGTGCCTCCAGATTAGCTGGCCCTGCAGAGGCACTGTTGGTTGACCCCCCTGTTGAGGATTGTGTTCTTGGAAATGTTATGCCAGATATTCCAGTTATTGATGAATGTTGTCAAAAGCCACCAGTAGAGGTGGACTTGTTGAATTTTGCCAGCTCTGAAAATAATTTTGTGGAAAACCTTAGTATTACCGGTTTTACCACAAGGAGTATTCCAAATGTTGGGGAGTTTTATCCCATTTTTGATGTAAAGTGCTCAGGTAATGTTAGTATAAACATTTACCAAAGTTGTGTTGACGGTACATGTTCTTGTCAACATTTTATTGGTGGCCACAAGGCCCAAATTTTGCCATGTAGATTGGCATGTTTCCTAAGACAGGAAGGTGTTATAAATTTACCCAAACGTGACTTAGATTATTTGTGGTCGGGTTTTGTAGAAGGTTTCAAAATTGTTGATCCTGGTTGCGAAACAGAGTATGAATGTGTAAATTACAAGTCAATTTTTCAGGGTAATTTTTATAATGAAATGTGTGAAATTGTTAGGGAAGAACTCCAGGATGGTTCCATTTTTGAAGTAACCTCCAAACCTAGATGCATACATGCCCTTGGCGGTGTCCCCAAAAGTAACGGTAAATTAAGACCCATTACTGATTGTAGTATGCCCAGAAAAAGGAGTATTAATAATTTTATGGATTCAACTTTTAAACCTTTTTCATATAAATCCATAAATTCTGTCACGGCAATGTTGAACAAAAATGATTTTATGAGTGTTGTTGACTTAAAGTCCGCCTATAGGTCTATCAGTGTCTATGGGGAACACCAAAAATTCCAGGGTTTTTCATGGGATATGGGCGATGGTAAGAAATATTATCAGAATAATCGCCTTACCTTTGGACTCAGATGCGCTCCCTACATATTCAACCAAATTTCTGATTTTCTGGCTAAGGTGGCAAATTTTTATGGAATTGATAGATTAGACAACTATCTGGATGACTTCATCATTATTGCCAACTCTGAAAGTGAGTGTCGCCGTCAGAGGGACCTTTTAATCGAAATTATGGAATATTTTGGTTTTAAGATTTCCAGAGATAAGGTTACTGACCCGAACAGAATTTGTACCTTTTTAGGTATCACCATTGACTCCCATAAAATGGAATTAACATTGCCTAAAGAGAAAGTTGACAAGTTAGCCCATGCTATAGACAGTTGCATTTATAAGAAATTTGCCAGTAAAAAAACCTTACAGAGTATTGGTGGCCTGATGTCATTTTGTTCCCAGGTAGTGAGGGGGGGCCGTACTTTCAGTAGAAGGGTTTTTGACTTGATGGCAAAGGCTAAGGAAAGGGGTGTCATTAAATTAAATCCAGGTATCATAAAGGATTTTTTGTGGTGGAAGGATTTTTGTAAGATTTTTAATTGCAAAAATTTAATCTTGAATGATGTTTATAATAAACCCATGGTATCTGACGCGTCCATTCTGGGTTATGGAGCATGGTGTGGTACAGATTTCCTTTATGGATCTTGGGATGACGTTGACAACTCTAAATTGGGTATAGGTCACTGGGTTGCCCCTCCAAAGTATGACAATATTGATGTTCATGAACGTAATATTAATGTGTATGAACTATGGCCCGTTCTAGCTGGTTTAAAGAGATGGGGTCATTTATTCAAGAACTGCCGTCTGAACGCTGTAACGGATAACATGCAGGTGTTGGCAATGTTGAACACAGGCAGAAGTAAAAACCCACTTTGTATGGAGTGGCTGCGTGAAATCTATTGGCAATGTTTTGTATATAACATTGATATCTACTCAACCTATATAAAGTCCGCTGATAATACTCTGGCAGACCAATTGTCAAGATTGGACTACAAGAATGTTCTTGCCAAGTGTGAAAAAACTTTGTCTGAAAATAATATGTGTATCTAAAAAATCTTTTCAGATCCCAGATTGAGGTCCCTGTTAAGAAAGCAGGAGGAATTTGTGAATTCGGGTGTTGCCATGACAACCATGAAAACCAGAAAGCAACAATTTAAGAGGTACAGCAAATTTTGTAGGAAATTTTCCCTAAAAACTTATCCGTGTTTGCCATCTCAGGCCTCTTTGTACGCCACTTATCTGGCGGATAAGATGAAACCAGTCTCCATCAGAAATTATATTTCGGCTGTATGGTTTTTTCAGAAGTTGCATGGTCACCCTGACTACAGTAGTAGTTTTATCCTGAAAAAGACTCTAGATGGTATTGAGCGGTGTCAAAGTTTAACCAGAGTTGTTAAATACCCACTTACCACTGTTGACATGTTTAAAATTTTGTCAACCCTGAATATGACTCTAATATTGGATAGGGTTTTCTGGTGCGCCATTCTGGTACTGTTCAGGGGAGTTTTGAGGTGTTGCCATGTAGTGGACTCCATACATTCACTAAGGGTGAGGGATGTTGTATTAACTAATGATTATGTAACACTTCACATTAGGACATCTAAGACAGACCAGTTTGGCCACAACCCTTATGATATATACCTAGTACTTGATGAGTCATCTCCATTTTGCCCATCAAAAATTTTGGCAGAGTTGATACAGACTGCTAATGGCAATGTTAATCGGAAGCTGTTCAGTTTTCCTTCTGGTGGTAGGAGCAAATGCTTGACATATTCATATGTAAATACGCGTTTAAAATTTTTGTCTGTCAAAATTGGCTTAGTAAATGAGAATGTTAGTACCCACTCACTGCGCCATGATGGGGCTACCTTCCTAAAGTCAATTGGCCTTTCAGTAGAAGACATAATGAAACGTTCTAACTGGAAATCCAGATGTGTGTATAGGTACTTGCATGATTCAAGTTGTGATTTGTTAAAACTTGATGTATTACCCTCTATTAATGTATAATAATTGTTACTCCGTGATGTTCCATGTGTTTGCCGGGTGGTTGGCCATTTTGTATGTTCAGATCAATTCCACCAAACACATGTCTCTGTTCAATTATTATTATCATATCCTGTAATCCATTCAATACCATCATCACTTGTTATAATATTAATATACCGGTAAATACCTGAAAGTCATCCTAGTATTTATTATAATGTTAATATACCGGTATCTCCCTAGTGGGTCATCTTGTTATTTATTATAATGTTAATACCGGTAAATACCCTTAAGTCATCCTAGTATTTATTATAATGATAATATATAATATGTGGTTTCCATGGTAACGAACTTCATCTCTTTATTATTCAATATACCGGTTACTACCCTAAATATAATAATCTACCGGTAGTGTTTAACCGGTATATGTAGTCGCCCCTAGTTAACTTATGGGACTATATACACTCGTGTATATGCATATAATTAACAGCGGCGAGTGATCCGCCCTCCCGGTACTACTTGTTGCCCGCAACAATACAGCGCTCCATTTGGTAACTATGGCAAAGCTACCCCCTGCTATATAAGGCCGGCGCTGCCATTCTATCGGCAGTCGGGCTCTACTACTCATACGGTGCACAACACCCCTGTGCTGGGGGTTGACACAAATTTTAATTTTTATTTTTAATAATTGTCTTCCATTGATTGTTAGTTTTAAGATTTTAGTCTAGGTGCTGATTGTAGCCTAGGGTATATACACTTATATACCTTAAATACTCTTTCCTGAGGGTAAATGAGATCATAATACATATATAGAGTCATTTAACCATTGATAAGGCCCATCTTGGGTGTTTAATATCACTTTGGAAATTAAAAATCACAAAATTTCTACACTTCTCGCAACGCGTGCATGCCATGGCGTACAGTAATATGCCTCTACATACCTCAGATACTCTTTTATAATAAGCCAAACATCACTACTATTGAATAGAAATGATACAAAAACCATATTAGGTCACAGGTTGAAAAAATATAATTGTAACTTTGTTCATCTCTTAATCCTTGTACCGTCATTAACGTACCCCGGTCTTTAACCTATCAAAGAATGAGAAGAAATACATTAAATAAAAAGGTAAATAGTGATTAAACAAGTTCCTATATGCTGACAAAGGATGTACAACAACGCCAAAGATTTTATCAGAGGTTTTTATGCTGATATGGTAATTCATAGTGAGGAAATCAGTAGATTTTAAGATAATAAGGAATTTTTTAGTGTTTGAATACTGATAAGATATACATAAATAAATAGGAAAAAAATATTCATGTTCTTATATGCTTACAAATAATGTACAGTAACCCCGGAAGTTCAATCAGCTGATAAATTGCTAATATGGAAATTTATACTGACAAAATATAAGAAAAATGCTGAAATATAGCCACCACAAAAATTCTTTGGAAAAAAAGTATTCAGTATCTAACTAATGGCCGCTTCATCAACAAGACAAAATGGCCATGTGCGTTGGATCGCTATGTAAAATCATTGGATTCTCATTTATTTTGAAGAAAATGGATACAAAATGTAGGCGAACACTAACTAGAGATACTTTATTTGGCAGTGCTAGAAGTACAGGACTTGACATGCTTGAATTCTACAGGAAAAGTCGTTGGAAAGACGATGGTATGATGGGTGGAGAAAAAAAACAATGGCTACTGTGGCTTGGCAAACCTTGTGGATCGCATGCACTTACAAAATGTCTTCTCCTGGATTTATTATGGGGTTATAAGGTAAGAATTTAATACAAAATGGAGAAATATGTTAGATAAAATTTAATGCCTTAATCAAGTTATGAGACAGCACTTGTGGGTTTAGGGTGAATAATCCACTCCCTCTGCGCGGTCGTGGATTAATATTAATGCATAAACCCACTCGTGCTGTCTCATAACATTGATTAAATGCTACTTATGCATTTTTAATCTTGACCAAGTTGGTTTTATCCCAGTTGCTCTTTGGTCATTCCTCAGTGTAATAGATCATAGTCAGTTACATCATTATTCTAGACTTAAAATCAGTACATAATAAAAACATAGATAACAACTAGTGCAGCACCCAGTAACTTTGAGCTGCGGTATCCCAGTATGGCCATTACTCAAAATAGTTCACATTGATAAGGCAAACCACCACAAAGATTATGCAAATCTGCTGGAAATTGTTATTGGAAAATCAATATCATACCGAATCAGTCTAGCATCCACGCCTAAGGAGCAGGATAATAGGACTTAACAGAAGTTCAAAAACTGTCCCACACAAAGACTTCGGATTATTTGTCCACGGTCAACAGGTTCATGAATGCTACAAATCAGTGATGAATATTAGCACCATGATTTTTGAAATACGAAAGATGTGTGCCCTCTATCTAGGTCATACTAAATATGAACACAAATTCAGTGTCTTCACGGTAAGAATAAACAGAACCAAGCATTGAAACATCATAGTGACCTTATCCAATCAGCACTCCCCTATCATAGAGCTATTTCCTCTATCAATCACTCTTATCTTGAGAATGCATAATACCCCGGACCAATCATTGCAGATCATATGGGTTTGAAATTAGTGGCAAAACCCCCCAGCCAATGACCAATGCGTTTACAGATAAGTTAGATGACTGAAATTGATTCCTGAGCCAATCAGAACCCATAATGCATCCATAATCACCTGAAGAAAGGTGCACCAGCTGTAGACAATAATATAGAGATCATGTTATATGTGTAATGGTTCGTATTGACTTATGCGTTGGGTGGCTCGTTGGCTCGCTTATCACTAGAGATACCAACACAACACGAGTAGTTCGGGTTGGGCAAAGCCCCGGATACCCCTACCTCTCGGGTAGGACTTTATTTAATATTCAGCAGGTAACAACTAAGCGTCTTGACTGGACCATGTCCAGTCCCCTTCTGCCGCTCGTCCGGCTTCTTAGTAGAAGCTGGACGCGAGGCATGGTGCTGCCTCCTCTTGTACCAACGGGGTATCGCAAAGCGACACCTAGCTGGCATAGAAGGAACGAGCACCACACGAACACGTCTCTCGGATGAACGGCACTAATATATATACAACGATGCCGGCCCCTACATATGTATCCTTTTTTTAAATTAGCCTGTTGGTTTTGACCAATGCAGCTACATTGCTTTATGGTATCGGTAGTCTCTAATATTCTGTCTTTATAACAGATGCTTACCCAACTTCACTGAGAAAATATTCTTACTCATTCGAGTCTGTATCCAGACTCAGGCGATGTCGCCAAAATGAGTATGATTTGAGACTGAGCCTGAGCCTGGGGTGATACTCAGCCAGATCCTGAGGCTGGCCCAGGCTGAGCCTGGGGTGATACTCTGGCTCTGCCTAAGTATCATCCACAGGGTCAGGCTGAGTCTCAAATCATACTCATTTTGGCGACATTGCCTGAGCCTGGATACAGACTCAAATGAGTAAGAATATTTTCTCAGTGTTGTTTTCTGCTTCTGCCTCCCCCTCTTCATAGCTTACTATTTCAATCACTATTTCACTACAGTTCATACTATTATGAATGGGATTATTAGATGCTTAGATGTTAGGGTCACTCTAGATGTCTATACGATGTCTTATCGATTTTTCTTATTTAGATGGAGAATAATCTACCATACTACACTGAAAACATGGAAGATCCGAAACTAGTCAGCGGTGACCACTTTAGGTCCTTAAGTTGACTATACCTAAAACTACAACTTTAGGTAGTCAAAATGACGACTTTAGGTCGTCATCCTGATGACCTACATCATCAGTATGATGACTCTGTACTGTCAGTATTCTCATACTGACGACTCAGGTTGTCAGGATGATGACCTAAAGTCATCATTTTGACTACCTAAATACCAGGCAATGGTGATAAACCTATCATTGACTTTGCAACCTCGACCCGATCCATAGTTCCACACCAGGCAAGCAAGCTATGTCTATCTCCCCTGAGATAGGAAGACTATATATGAGACAGACTGAAACAAGTGTTTTGTGGCGAGAGATGCTACCTGAGCAACTTGTATGGTGTGAAAATTGAACATCAGGGTATAGTCTTCCAGTCTGCAGAACAGATGTTCCAGTGGGTAGGATGTGTTGAGATGGAGGACTTTGAAAGTGCAGAACGAGTGATAAAGGCTCCCACAGCCCTAGCTGCAAGAGAAGAAGGAGGAAAGTGTAAAAAAGGCCTAGGATGGAGGAAAATGAGGCTACAAGTTATGAAAATCTGTCTTAGCAAGAAGTTCATCCAGAATCGTATGTTGAAAGACCTACTGAGAAAAACAAACAAGTTGTATCTAGTACATAGTGACCGCGATATGTTCTGGAGTGCTGGAGCTGAGTACGAAGATCCCTGTCTGGACGAAGATAGCTACAGAGGAGAAAACATGTTGGGTGTACTACTTGAGGAGTTGAGATCCCGCCTCCAAGAAGACTACATCATGAAGAACAATGTTAAACTAGTAGAAGATACATTCCATGAAGAAAGGCTAACCACACATGAACAACCTGACCCCATATTCCAGAAAGACCAATATACAATGGCCGGTTTGGTCAATGTATAGAAAAGTACTGTAAAAACTATAATAATTTTTAGTGTTCCTTTGGTAAATAAATCATGTAGAGCGGTGTACAATACAACATATGTGTTGTTGATATGGGACAACAATATATAACGTCCTAATACTAATAAAAGCTGGTGAATTGAGTATATTAGGAAATATCTAGTAGTAGGGTTGGTCTATTAATACAAGTTTCTTATATTGGTGTAGGTTTATAGATGTATTAATTAATTGTTAACTTTGCTATGTCTCTCACCACGTGGACCATTACCTTGCATTTTTGTGGTTCAGTTATACCACTGCCCGGTGATACGGAGTCACTGTATGGGATAGCAAACACTCCCGTTATCCTGGTATTAGACCCTAGAAACTATAGTGTCTATACCTACCTAGCACATGTAAATATGTTATTAAGAGGATCCTCAAATAGTGGTTTATTTGTAGAAGATGATGTCAAGTGGAACAGTTGTATATTAAAGTATGGGTAAGAGCCCTCAGGAGGTAGTCTCCGCAACAGGTTTGAAATACCGAGCACTGAATGTTCAGAGTCTACGTGACAAATATAATTTCATTAGTAGAGATTTGCAAGGCTTTGATTTAATAGGTATCACTGAAACATGGCTGAAGACAGCGACATTAAGTAACCAGCTTCATATAAATAATATATGACTTTGTTTAGAAATGATCCTCATAGAGCTAAAAGAGGTGGAGTAGCTTGCTATGTTAGAAATGTATTTGTTCCCTACATAGAAGTACTCGAAGAATTCACAACAGTAAATAAAACCATTGAATGTCTATGCTTAAAACTGACCTATCCTGGTTATAAATGTAAGATCATTTGTATTATATATCGCCCACCAAAGGGTAAGGTTCTTGAGTGTTATAACTTCTTGACAGCATGTATGGAACATGCCAGTGTTAAACATAATGAATGTTGGGTTATGGGAGATTTAAATGTCAACAGTAAAGCCAGAAATTGTATAAAATTTAGAAGAATGTCAAACTTCTTGAAACATACCAGACTTAGATATCTAAACACCCCATCTACGTATTACCACCCCCATGGGAAGTCCACTTTGGACCATTTTTATACAAATTGTGATTGTGTTAAAACACATGGTGTACTTGATAATCTATGTGGTGACCATATACCGATATATGTTATAAGGAAAAAACAAAGAATAGTAAAACCAAAAGCAATATCCATACGATGTAGAGATATGAGACATTTTTCACAACAAGACTTTTTGAATACAATGGACAACTCAGATTGGAATAATTTTGTACTGGATGATATGAATGTAAATGACAAGTATGAATGTATAATTAATAATGTTAATGGGTGTCTAAATACAAAACATATATATATATATATATATATATATATATATATATATATATATATATATATATATGTTTATTCAGTTTTGATTGTACATAGGATAGGCTATGCACCCTTAGGTCATGCCTGTTTTTCATCCAGTGGACAATAAATGTCTCTAAATCCAGATATTTCTTTAGTTGAAGTACAATAACATGTGTTAAATATGGATCACTAGTTGTTAGTAACTTCTTTGCACAATTTAAATGGTGTTTGATGGCCTGTACCATAAATAAATGTGGTTAGTAAACGAAAGAGCATGAATTCAGTAGGTTTATTATCTATTCCACTTTAGAATTTGTTTTGATGGTGTAAAATATGTGGAGAATTATTATAGTATTTATGGAGGCTGGATATCATCCAGCTCCCTAAGTGTCTTATCATACATCACTCTCAGCCTATCACCAAACCTTGAATACTCTTCAATTTCTCTGTATTCATTTCCAAGGGAATTCCACAAAGCAGCACATTTATATTCTACTCCTTTTTGAACTTTGACTCTGCGGGTAAAGAAGGTTTTTAACAGCCTGTTATCATGTGCTCGTGTACAGAGTTGTCTATTGTCCACATAGTATTTATCCAGACTTCTTTTAAATGCAAATTTCAGAAAGTGTTGTTCCCTTCTTAACCAGAGTGGTAATACCTTGTATTTTTGATGTAATTGTAATTTGTCTAAGAAGGGAGGGGATCTGTTGCAGATGCGTAAGCATCTGTTTAAATGTAGTTGCATTTCATCAAGTTTGCCTTTTGGGGCTGCACTACAGATGATATTGCCATAATCAATGTATGGGATTATCATTTTTGTTACAACGTCTAGGGTTGCTTTTTCTGTAAGTTGCTTTCTTACTTTACGTAACAAGTAAATCTTGTGAGATACATTTTTAGACAAGACTTGCATGTGTTTATTGAAAGTTAACTGACTATCCAGCGTAACACCTAGATATTTGTAAGTGGGGACGTATTTAATTTCTTGGTTTTGAACCTGCAAATTGATTTTGGATGTTTATTGAGCATTGTCTTGGTACCGAATGTCATTAGTTTAGTTTTACCAATATTCAGTGAAAGTTTGTTTGCCTCACACCATCTTACTAAATTAAATGTATCATTTGTGATGTGTTGAATAATCTCAGGAGTTTGTTCTTTATAGGATATAAAAATAGCAGTGTCATCCGCATAGTGCTGTGCCTTCATGTGGTTTAGACAAGAAGCAAGATCGTTTATATAAATGATAAAAAGTAAGGGCCCTAACGTGGAACCTTGGGGTACCCCATGAGAAATTTTATGTGGTTCAGATGTGGTGTTATTGGCTCTAGTACATTGGGTTCTGTTTGTAAGATAGGATTCTAATAGTGTTTTTTTTGCATTTTGGCTGAGACCAATTTTTTCTAGTTTTTTTAACATGATTTTATGATCTAGAGTGTCAAATGCTTTCTGAAAATCAATAAATATACAGGATGTCACAGAGTTTTTATTTAATGCTTTGTAAATGTGGTCAGTGAATTTTGCAAGGCTGTGGACAGTGGAACGCTCTTCTCTAAAACCATTTTGATCCTCTGTTAATATATCATTATCTTTTAGATGTGTAGACAATTGTGTATGCAATATTTTTTCAGTAAGCTTTGAGGGGAGTGCAAGGATAGAGATAGGTCTATAATTATTGACTTGAGTCTTATCACCTTCTTTAGGGATAGGAGTTACTGTAGCATTTTTCCATAAATCAGGGAAGCTTGACTTTTTGATAGTGTTGTCAATGATGTGCTTAAAGTGAAGTGGAAGCGTAGTTAGTGCATTTTTAACACTGTAGTAGATATGTATGGTATGCCAGAGGGTTTATTTATATTTATATTTTTTATGACCTTGATAACTTCTTCATCTGTGGGTAGTCGAAAGTTAAAATGTGGGGGAAGTTCATCCTGTGTATATACCCAGGGTTCAGTCATGTTTTTTGCTAGATTTGCCCCTATGTTTAAAAAATATTGATTTATGTATTCTGCTGTTTGATTATGATCCACTTGTACCCCTTCGGAATCAGTAATATTAATGTTTGCTACATTGGATTTGGGGTTAATAACATTGTTAATTTCTTTCCAGTATTGTCGGGGGTTTTCAAGGCTTGCATTGATTTTGTTTTTATGGAATGCATTTTTTGCTGTGCGGTTTAATGCTTTTGAGCGCCTTTTAAGAAATTCTGCAATCCTCATGTCATCAATATTTTTTGTTTTCCTGGCATGTTTCATGGCAATGTTCTTTTCATTTATAAGATCCAATAGTTCCCTCGTAATCCATGGTTTTTTGGATTGTTTAAAATTTGACTGTCTGATTGGGCATGTAATGTTCAATAGAAATTCAACCTGATTAATAAAAAGTTGCCAGGCTTCCTCTGGGTCCTCTGAGTCCCAGAAGGCATTCCAATCACTATTTTTAAGACCCAGTACGAAGTTCTCCTTTACATAATGCTTATATGAGCGACCAAAAAGTGATAACTTTTCTTTAGGGGGGGAATATATTTTCTCGTGATGTATACTGGTTCATGATCACTAATATTAATAAAACAATTTCCGCAACTTTTGATATGGTCTGAATTGGTGGATATTAGGTCCAGAAGTGAAAATTCGTAGTTTGGATTAAAATAGGTTGGTTTTTTGATTATCTGTTTTATTCTGAGAAAATTAAAAAGGTGTGTGAGTGCCTTGACTTGTGGATCATTTCTATGTAGCATGTTGTTATTCATGTCACCCATAATGAAAACCTCATTGTCCTTTAAAGGGCCCAGGTTTCTCATTGCTTTTGATAATGTCTCACTAAAGTTATGAAAGTTTTCATCGGGAGGTCTGTATACTGAAGCAATTACAACAGGTTTCAAGTTTGGTTTTGAAAGTGTTGCCCACATAATTTCAATGTCAGCATTGCTGGTATTCAAGTGAGAGACATTTGTCTCTGATACTGTCACACTCTCATGCACAAAAATGGCCACACCACCCCCTTTTTTAATTTTGCCATTTTCAATACGTTGTCTATCCAACCTTAATAGATGATAGTGGTCAATTGCAACTTGGTTTGATTGTAATTTTTCACTCAGCCAGGTCTCTGAGATGGTTAAGCAGTGAAGACCATTGTCTTCCATAGCTAGTCTCAGGTCACTTATATTGGCTGGGAGACTATGAGCATTCCAATGTGCCATGTGTAGGCCCTTGGACAAGAACACAAAATCATCCGACATCAAAGGCTTGGCTGGTGAGAGGATGTACAGCATACAATGTAAATGAATAATTCTCCACAGTTAATATTATTTCATGATCATCAACCCCACACTTCATGTGGGAGCGGTTGCATAATTTAATCTGATATTTGGTTTTTCCGAATAAACTCAGCACAAGCATTGGCATTCTATGCTGCTTGAGGAGCATGATTTTGTGGTGAGTTTTGTCAGGGAGATGTACAATTCTAGGATTTTAACCAAAAAATAATAGATAAGAAGGTCCTACCGTAGTCTTGTTAAATGAGATGGTTTTGTTAACAGGTTTTGTTGAGCAGAGTTGGGGAATAGCGCATCTATTTGCTGGAAATACAGTTCATCAGAAGGATATGTGGTAGTCCCAGCGCTACTTGTGAGGAAGCAATCCCCGTCTTAAAAATAAGAGTTAGAGATTAGTCATGAATATGCATATACATCTTATAGAAAACTGCAAGGAAAAACATAGATTATATACATGAAACTAAATTGTATGTGGTTCTATGTTGCTTAATAAATATCTAAGCTTAAATAAAGGTGTAGTAATAATATCTCAGAGCTACTTATAGAGTTTCTTTACCAGTGTTATGTCGATATACATAAATTGCAAATACATATCTACAACCAATGCATATTTAATTTTACTTGATGAATGATATATGCATGTTGCTTAATATATATCTAAACTTAAATAATGGTGCAGTAATAATACCTCATGGCTACTTATAGAGTTTCTTTACCAGTGTTATGTCGATATACATAAATTGCAAATACATATCTACAGCCAATGCATATTTAATTTTACTTAGTGAATAATATATGCAGGCTGGTTATACTTCATTTTAAGTAGACGGTAGATGTTATTAAGTTCTATATTTTGCACTGTAAATTCAGTCAGTTCATAAGTATAGACCGTGTAGCGCTGTCTTCATTCAGTTCCTGAGTACAGCCTACATATTTTACTGCTTATAAAACTGATGGGGGCAATTTAGAGCACAGTATAGCAATGAAGTTCTCATGCCATTGCATGTTACTACACTTGCTGTATTGTTATTGAGTCATTCTAAATGTGACTCCTACAAGATGTATACATTCTTTGGGGGGAGGTATAGACAAATATTATCAATTTACAGTTGTCATTAATAATTGTAAAGTTGCCTAATTCCAGGGCACAAAGTCATAAAACTGCTCAAGTTTTGTTTTGTTGGTCTTGAGGCTCTGAAGGATTTCGCGAGCCCAGATGTCCTTCCACTTAGGAAATAGGTGTATACCATCATAGTATCGGTTGTACTTGTGCCTGCGCTTTCCATGTACAATTGGGTGCACTGTTGACTGCAGCCATGGGCCGACCAAAAGGCAGTTGAAGTAGGGATTGTCTCCATTATTCAAACAGACCAGCATCTGGTTTATTAATTAATGGGATGGATTGATCAATTACCTCTTGATGCTCAGGAAAAAGGCCCTCTGTATGGTTAAACTTGTTTATGGACATACCTGTAAGTTGGCCATACACCACGTCATAGTTCAGGTCAAGAAGTACATCCTTTACCATAGTGTACCTGTTTGTCATGCAATTAAGCAGGCTGCCTACCGAATCATATCTGGGAGTGACCTTACCATTTGCATGTATTTCAGTGAGATTATTAATTCCACCAATAATTACTACTAGGTGGTAATTGTCAAGTGGTAGCTCCAGAAGTGTTTTCTCCAGTATGTCATTTAACTTAGCCCCCGATTCATTAAAGACTTTAACCTGCATATTCAGTTCTTCATTTTGGATTAAAGTGGATAGCCTCCCCTCCATGCCAGCCCCTCTGCTGTCCATAGCAATTAATGACTTAAATGGTGTCATACTTACACCAATATCGAAGGGAGAGAGCTAGTAAGAAATTGGCCAGTCCATGGGTAGCTACTTGTATCGTCAGGGACAACTTTGGGTGGGGCTATAATAGTTACTGCTTCCTGGGCTGTGTTACCTTTGTCTCTCTGGTCTGTTTGGCTCTTTTTTCCAAGTCAGCTATGAAGATGAGGTAATCTCTCACTTTCTCTAAAGTCTTGCCACATAAATTCTGTCCAGGGGCAGCTGCACAGTTTTTGTCCCCATCTTGTAGAGTATACCCGGTTCCGTATGACTTTGAGCGTGTTGCCTCAAATAGGCTGGATCCGGAAGTGGCTATTATCTTGTTACATAGCTCCTCGTTCTGGAGAAATTTAACCCTTTGGATTGCCTCCAATTTCCCAATTTTAACTGGTTGCCATTCAGGGGCCTTTTGCACTTCTTTCGCCAGTCTCATTGCTTCATACCCATCTTCCGCATTCAGTATCCTAGTAGCAAGTTGAGTGGCATTCGATGCAAGAGCTGCCTGATGTGCAAACGCGTGTTCAACACTTTTTACTGTGATTCCTTCAAACGTGAAGGTACATGGGTAAAGGTTGCTCAGATAGCTATAGCTGGATTGAAATGCTATTCCCTCCTTAACCTTGATTGTTTTGGCTGCTTCTAATGATAGCTCCGGTGGCAATAACTCAAGATTGTACTGATGGTATGTAGTATTGTCAATAGTAACTGAACGTCTTTTTAGATCTACCTCTTTGCCGAGTGACCTAGCATGGGCTGCTACAATTCTTAAGGTTCGTTGGGCAGACAATTCAGCGGGTGTCAGGTCGTCCTGTATGCTAATGCCCTTCCAGTCTTGGTTGTCCTTCAGTTTTTTCAAGTTAGAATAGACTTCCCCTTTCTGCTTATTAGGTGCTAATTGTACAAGAATAGGGCGAGGGAGGGGAGCTCTCTTACCGGGTACTTGTTTTCTTGGCGTGCCTAGCCTGAAAATAGCATCACAATCTGCAGTGGTGTACGTAATACCAATGTCAGTGAATAGTTTAGTGACAAGATCTTTAGGCCTGGGGTATTTGGTTTCACAAGCACCTCTAATAATAATGTTCTATTTCCTCTTATTGACCTCTAAATGCTGTACATTTTCCTGTAGCTGGTTTATGTGGGTCTGATTCATGCCATTCTTAATTTCTAGGGCCTCAACCCTATCCTCCAATGTTCTAATTCTATTATGGACCCCTTCAAAATCTTTGAATTTTGCATTGAGATTTTCAGTGGTGTCAAATAATTTAGAAGAGCGAGCACTGACAGAACCAAGTGTTGAGGCAATAAATTCAAGCCCGGTTGTAATAGCACCTAATCTTTTCCAGAAGCCTTTTTCAATGTTAGTGCTCTTCTCACTTTCCATATATTTATCCCACTCATCATCATTGACATTTTCAACAGTGACATTGCGTAAATGATTCAAGAAATCATCAGGACTCACTGTAGTGTCAAGTTGACCTCCTTCCTCCTCCTCTGTAGAGTGACCTGCCAGTGACAGTGTGCCACCAACTGCCCCTATTTTCACCCTCTCCTCTGCTTCTAACCTCTCCTGCTCCTTCTTCTTCCTGTCTTTCTGGGCCTTAGTAAGTCCCATGGTGTCTCAGTACCTTTATAATCCAGCAGTATTCAATTATTTGGCATTAGTCCAAGATATAGCTGGTATAATCCAAGAAATTGTGCAGCGCTCCGCGGTGACTCGACTCACGCGGCGACGGCCATAACACACCTATCACCTATATGATAATAGCAAACATCATGAAGGCAGAGTAGCACGAGATTCTGTGAAGGTGCCATAGGCGAAGATCAGTGCATTGATCTCACTGAATAAATTCCCATCACACAACACAGAGAGCTGCTCATGTGTCAGGCTGCCAGGAAATTAACATGGGTCCTTTTATGGGGCTCAATATGAATTGTCTTTGGTAAGGACAAGGTTCCTTACTTAATATAATTTTTTTATGAGGAAGATTTCAAATGCCATTAAGTAAAGACTGGCTACAGGATTACACTCAATTATTATTTCGTAATTATCTACAATGTGGTTTGATAAACCAAAAGGTGTAATATGGTTATATTGGAGGCTATAATTATGAGTTATGATGCACAAGCGTAATATGTTACAAGTATTCCCCAGTGCATTCATGGTGCATAGTATCACAATTTACACAGTTGAACATAAGCTGGTAAGAGTTTTGGCATTTAAAGTTCCACAGAGAATAGCTGGTGACAGCAGGGGGCCGTTTCAAAACGTTTAGATATTTAGTAGAACTCTTAGTGCCTAGTATAACTAATTTAAAAGTGCCAATTTCCTAATATATCAATCTGTTTCAGAACTAAATATATCGAAAAATGGGTGACGGCCATATTAGGGTATGTATCTCTCCTATATTAAGATAGCAACTTTTGAAAAAGATTGATATATCAAGAAACTGGCCCTATCAGGCTGTTTTGACTTCAAAATGTGGTTATATTTGAGCTCATAAGTTCTGACAATGTTTCTTTAACCATGAACATTTTCTATATGCTCGTTGTATGCTATTATATCCCTAGTAGATCTATGTAGGTGTTTCAATAATGAATTGGAATAACTCCCAAGCAAAATGATATTAAGTCACTAAATTCTGGTGGAGATATCTGTAACACATGTACTTTACCACAATATGAATAATTCCAGCGGAAATACATTTTTTATTTCCTCATTATATTCTATGTATACCTTGGGGGTGCACATGTAAATCCATTTTGAAACAGGTAAAAACACTAATATTTCAGTTAATACAACAACTTTTGGTGACATCAAATCCGTCTGAAACAGATTGAGTTTGGCTATAATAGAGACGTATTAGGCACTGGGCCATAATTTACTATAGCAAATATATCAAATAGAGCACAAAAAGCTGATATAGCAACCTTGGAAACATTATGACTAATATGTCTACTGATAGAGGTTTTGAAACAGGCCCCAAACATAGTATAGCACCCATATCCTTTTTACAGTCACCCCCTAATCCTAGTTTATAAATAAGGTGTAAATTTATTGTTGAAAGCATCAACGGTCTTTTTTTTCTTTAGAAGATTATCTGAAGGCTTTAATTTGTAGGATTGATGTAATTGAGTAAAGGGGAGCAATCACAGAATTGGATAAAAGTTTGTCTCAGTTGCTTCTGTGTCCTTAGTGTGTCATGAATCAGCCTCCACCAAACACGACTCTGTCTCTGAGGGTACCCCACAAATTACTGAAAGTCTTCTGTGCCTTGAATTGGAATGAGGAAAACAGGAATACAGCCTCAGAATGAGTACTCTGTAAACATTGACTGTTGAATCTACCAAGGACACTTGTAAAACTGAACAGTGAACCACTGTAATTATACAACAGGGAGGTAGTATAGTTTTACAAGAAGCTCCTGGTGGCAGTGCAGTGGTACAAGGAATGACTGTGAAAACAATGACATCTCTATGAAAATAACAATGAATCTCTGGCAACTTTGGGCTGAGGAACCCATCGTTACTTCAACAACTCAACAAACAGGGCACACACAGAGTGTCAGGCACTGCTTCCTTAAAAGTCTCATGAGGAGTCTTCAATCAAACATTAGATTAGGAGTTTGGAACAGCACAGGATTTTAGGCCCCTATGATTATAGTACCTCTGATACAAAATTCCAGATAATCCCTCGTTTCAAAGCCTGGGTCTCTGTGCCGACTTCATGTCGCATATTCTATGATGAGGTATATGTAATGACAGCCATAATGACTGTACATAACATCGCGGTGTACAATAAGTTCCTGCTTTCTGATTACCAATGAGGAACTCACCTCCCCCATGCTTAGATTCTAAAATAATTTTAACAAGAAGTTCAACACAGACACAGACACCTGCAAAATAGGGTAATAGAGCTTAGGGACTGAGCATACCTACTGAATAACATATAACCAAAATTCACACAACAGTGCTCTGACCCAACACATTGATAAAGAACAAAAACCGGTAGTGCATCCCAATAATATATCAATGTTAACACTGATACTATTCAGCGGACCCTAAGGAACAATTTTGCTGAGAAGTAGGAGGTGGGGGGTAGTAGGTACATGATGGGCCATCTCAGCCCAGTGCCTATATCTTCATACCCTGGTCTCAGCCTATGATACTCATACTCCATTCCATAGAGACATGATGGATTGCCAAGGAAAAGGTAACTCTATTGTGCCATGTTGGTAGTCCACCCTTTGCTGGATGATGGAGAAATTACAGCCACAAATGATGGATTTGTGGTGAAATGATGGATTTGTGGTGAATATTATCTCTCTACAGTGAATGCGCTGCTCTAATGCACTCTAACCTTTCAGGTCTGCACTGACTGTTCTTAGTGTAGCGCCTGTACATTTCCCTGGCAGTAGTACTTTAATGCATCAGATAGAATTTACCATGCTGCCCTGAGGCAAGATTACATAAGGTTCCACAGAGTTGAGAGAAAAATGATTTACTGCTCCCATTGATATGGTTACTAGAAAAGTACTAGTAAATAATTTTGATCCTTTACCACAGTATTGTTTGGAATATCTTTTTATCATGTTAGATGATTTTGGAAGATAAATCAACCGTATTAGTATAGTATGTATCGGAACGGGACTATAGTTAAGTACTGTTTATTACTCACTTGACCTGCAGCCAATCAGAGGCCAGCATTCTGGTAACCATGGTAACATGACCTACTTAGGGGATTAGCAACCACCGCTCAGCCAATCAGAGGCCAGCATTCTTGTAACCATGGTAACATTACCTACTTAGGGGGTCACATGACCACTTCTCAGCCAATCAGAGACCAGCATTCTTGGTAACCTTGGTAACATGACCTAATTAGGGGATTAGTGGGTGGTCACATGGGCGGGGTTAATTATGCAAATGAGATATACCAAAAATCATCTTTTTCAATTTTTATTTGATAAAATATATTTACAAGTATATATACATTGATTTTCAATCATAATTGAGACTGTACATAGTGTAATCTTGTATACGGTTTTCATGTGAGGATTCTCTAGAAATGTAGGAATGGTGTAAGTCATTCTTCCTGCCCACAATTCATCTAAATTACAATAGAAATCTCCTCAAGTATAATACCAAGTATTCCATTCACTTTGTGCGGACATGACACTTCTTAGCAGAGCGTTCTGTATATTTTCAAAATGAAACTCGCTACAGAACACACGATATAAACACTCTTGACAGAAAGTGTTGAATATTTTCTCAGAGTCATGACAACACATGTGTCATGAAAGGTCTGAGTTTTTCTTGAGAAGAAATATGAAAGCATCGGTAGATTCCAATGTATGTCTTTTGATGAGAGGACAGGTTTCCTGATTGTGAAATTGATATACTCCTATACATCTATCTGCAAAGACATTGGTACCTTTCCAGAAAACATCGTTGAAACACTCTTCTAATGAATCGAATTACTGATTAGCAACGAGACCTTTGCGTACATGTTGTTTTAACAACAACGCTTTAAAAAACAACACATCTGTTGCATCGATTATTTCCCATGTGTAAAACAGGTTTTTTCCTCCTTAAACAATATACGAGTAGGTAGGGTAGTAGTACTACCTTTAACTTTAGAACAACGTACAACAATCTTGTACAACCCTACAAGCAGTAGTGGCGACACAAGAAATTAATGAAACTGGCTTGATAGTCGGTCAGTTTACCTATTTTAGTGGGTGCGATGTCTGTTCGTTCAGGTGTAACAAGGGGTGTGTATTCGTCAGCAGCAGCAGCAGCAGTAGTAGTAGTAGTAGTAGTAGTAGCAGTAGTAGTAGAAGTAGTAGTAGTAGTAGTAGTAGTAGTGGCATCAGCACCATCAGCACCATCAGCACCATCAGCAGCAGCAGCAGCAGTAGTTACAGCAGTAGTTACAGCAGTAGTACCATTGTTACCATCATCACCAGCAGCAGCAGCTTCGGCAGCTTTCAACCATTTGTACGCATAGATATAAAAGTCCTCGTTAGCGTGAGCACCAGTAGTAACATCATCACCACCAGTAATGGTACCTAAATCAGCAAGATTAAACCATTCAGACGACGGGTCCATGTGATCATGGAGGCGTCAGCAGCATAGTAATCTGTCATCATAATATCGTCCACATCCATTACCCATGGTGATGATGTAACAGTTGTTGGGTTCTCAAAAAAGTCGACAGACTGTAGAGCAACACCCTCAGTAGTACCATTATCACCACCAGGAATAGTACCTATATCAGAAAGATTAACCATTCACACGGGTCCATATAATTTTGGCGGCGTCAGCAGCATAATCTGTCAACAGAAAATCATCCACATCCATTACCGTGGAGGGATATAATGATGATGTAACAGTTGTTGGGTTCTTAAAGTTTACAGTCTGTAGAGTGGTGAAGGAGGTAGTAGCACCACCGCTGTCATCATCGTCATCATCATTGTCATTATCAGCAATGTTAATAAACCATAGACACGGGTCGATATGATTTTTGGCGGCGGCATGAGCATCATTTTCCAGCAGAAAAGCATACAAGTCCATTGCCATGGGGGGATATGGTGATGCTGCTGTAACAGTTCTTGCCTTCTCAAAGTTGACAGTCTGTAGAGCGGTCGGTGTTTCCATGATGAAGGAGGCAGAGAAAGTGTGATGGGGACAAGCGGTCACTCGCCCTTATGTACCCTGTCCGAAATAAACCTCTTTACTGCAGGTTTCAATCGATCAAAGACTTAAAAGAGATTTAAGCCCATTTTCACAGAGACCTTCGCTCGGTAGGGTATTTCTCTTTTTTTTTCTTTTTTTTTCACCTGCCGGTCGCTGTAAGCATGGATCCCTTAGATCATTAAGCACAGTCAGTCCCAGAGGGAAAAGATAAAAGACTTGAAGGATCTGATTGCATAGTCACAAAGGGTACCTGTTATTTGTGTCCCCCCACCTTTCACTGCAGGAGTCTTAGATCATCAATGTGTTGTCACAGACATAGAGGCTCACCAACACTCAAGGTTGGCGACAAGAGGAGGTTTAAATTTTCTTGATTTCTTAGACTTAAGCCGCTTACCACACGCACACGTTCTGTAGTCACAGAGAGAGGCAGACAGGCAGACATGGCACCCTGGGGTATCCCTGTACTCTAATGTACATTGAGATGAAGTTTGCGGCGCGCCCCACACCTTTTTGGTAGGGCATAATCTAATTAAATCACCCTACCTTTTGTTGACCACCCCCTGTACTTTTTGTATTTAGACTTTGAACACCTTAAGCTCCTAACAAACCATAAGCCTCTTAGACATGTAAGACACATTGATGTAATTATCACAGTTGTTACACCCGTTATCCCACCTGACACGCTTATCCCCAAAAGGGTGGGAGGATCCAGGTGAAAACGAGATTAGATGATTGATTGATTGATTGATTTGTTTAACGTCCTAAGGCCGTAGGCCTCATGGGACTGCCACATTGGTTATCAGACATTTAGTCCATTCTTTTCTCAAACTTAATTTGCGCGTGTGTGTGAATGTGAGTGTGCGCGTGCGTGTGTTTGGGAGTCTGCTTGTAGCAGTGGGATACGGCTCGTAGCAGTGAGACACTGCTCGTGGCTCAAGGCCCCTCTTTATCGTGCTGCCTCACCCAGACGCTGTGCCGCAGACTGTTGACACATCATCTGACCGGTCCATTATCCTGACACTGGCCGGACAGTCGTGGTTCTATACCAATCGGGCCAGCTTACCACGGACTGACGAGCATAGAGAGCCACTTTCCAACCTAGCTGCAAGATTACTCTTCCAGCCGGGCCGGAGGATCATTCCCCCAACCCACCTGACCGATACTTGAGGGGAGGTGTTTCCCCCCCGCTTCAGAGCTTCTCGAACATCTTCACTTCCCTGAGGAAGGTCAGAAGTTCTTTCTTACCAGTGCTGGTAAACACACTGTTCATGGACAGACCATGAAGGTGCTTGTCCCTACTCCTCTTTGTTGCCTGACATGAGAGCACCAGGTGTTCCATAGTCAGAGGTACTTGACATCGCTGACACGTGGGTTGGTTTTCGCCCTTCATGAGGTGTCCGTGAGTCAGCAGAGAGTGACCTATCCGAAGACGGGTCAGTCTTGTCGATTCCCTCCTGGTCAGGCCAGTGTGGTCATGCTCTTTGCCAATCGAAGGTTCGATGGCTCTGAGCTTGTTGTTGTGGTCAGAACTCCATCTTTTCTGCCACTCTTTCTTTATGAACTCCTTGGCCATAGGGAGCAGGTCTGAAGAGGGGATGGGAGCCAAGCCGGGTTCCCGGCTCAGGGCTTTCTTAGCTGCATGGTCTGCAGCTTCGTTCCCCTCTATCCCAATGTGGCTGGGGAGCCAACAGAGGGTGACCTCTTTCTGGGCCTGAGTCAGGTGCGAGATAGATTGTTTCATCTGCTGCACCACTGGGTTTCGTGGGTCATGCTGGCATAGAGTTTGCAGGCATGACTTTGAGTCAGAGAATATGATGAAGGCATTGCGCGTAGACACCTTCATCCACTCCAGTGCACTTAGGAGGGCATGCGTTTTTGCGGTGAAGATGCAAACGAGAATAGAGCGTTCTCTCCACTATACAAGGACCCATCTTTTTTCTGGGAAGGGTACATTACATCCGCCATCGCCTTTGACACCACCACCACCACCACCACTTCTACTACTACTGCTTGCTTGCTTGCTTGCTGCTGCTACCGCACACGACTGTCGTCACCTGCCGCCGCTTGCCCGCCGCCGCCCGTGCACCACTTACACCCACTTTTCCCTCCAGGAGGGGAAATTCGAGCTGAGTCCATTTTATTTATTTTTTATTTGAGCTTTTTTATTTTGTTTCACTCTATTCCACTTGATATGGATCGAGATTTTAAAATAACAATCGGAAAAACCTCATCCATTTTTTTATCTGAACGAAAAAAAAGGGAATGCACTACTTTCAAGATTACATTCCAATTTGTGATTGTCACCACTGCGCTGTTACCCCTGATAGTTTTTTGAATACGGTTATGTTTAAGAGAATAAGTAGGCAAAGCAACAAGCTTTGCCCAAATAGTTAAAAAGAAGAGGACCCCTTTTTTTTTTTAATAAATAATTTTTTTAGGCTCCTTTTATGGAAAAAATTGAGTGAAAATAAAATATGTTGGCAAAAAAAATAAAAAAAATATGAGAGACGTTGAGCTTATCGGGTGTCGTGAAACGTAAGGAGGGAGAATAAAACTCGCTGCCACTCGTTCCTGACAACCACTCGTCACCAAGCGTTCGACTGAGGACCACGAGTAGTAAACTACTACTACTTACCACTACTGCGACGTTCCCCATTATGACGACCACCGGAAAAACGATGAGCGTTAAAATCACACCCTTCTCCGAAATAGATTTTGATCCCCGCTTACAAGGACCCTTCAGTTGTATCATCAGCGGTTCTTCCTGTTGTGGAAAATTGCACTTGGTGAATCGATTTCTGAGCGATGTTAACAACTTGGTCACACCCCCAGTGGAAAAGATCTTTTACCATTAAGGCGAGTGGCACCCCCTCTTTAAAAAAATGCAAAAAGACTACGGAGTGGAATTCAGAGGAGGTCTTCCCAGCAAAGAAGACTTAGCGGGAAACAAAGAATCATCGTCAACGTCTACCACCACTCTTGGACGACCGCACACTCTACTGATATTAGACGATCTGATGAGCAGTTCCAATCAGCAAATATTCCCATCACTGGAACATGAGCGTCATATATATCACTCAGAACCTGTTCCAGAAATCACCCAAATTTCGAATTATGAGTCTGAACGCTCACTACATGATCATTTTCAAGAACCCTCGCGACATGGGACAGATAGGTACTCTGTCTTGTCAGGTGTTTCCCTCCAGGGCGACAGCCATCTCCACTATATTTACCCGTGAACTCAAGCGTCCACACTCATACTTGCTCTGGACTTCAAGCAGACAACACCGGACGATCTCAGAATACGCTCCTCCCTGACGTCCATAGACGACCAGATCGTGTTTGTTCCGCAAGACAAATAGAAAAAGAGAAAGTAATGGCTACTCATCGCCTCAAAAGACATTACAGCACGCCTAAACACTTGGTAAAGTGTTCGCCGGAGGATTGTGAGCATTTAATAGGCTCTGGAAGCGACGATTTGATCATGACGTTGAGCGAAATCTGTCAGAATTTACTGGAGGGAAACATTCCACTAACCGAGGAACAACTAGAAAGTCTTCGAGGATCTGCTGATGTCTTGAGGACGGTGAGCAAAAAAGCTATGTCCGTCAAAAGAAAGAGAAACGTCTTGGTTCAAAGGGGTGGTTTTCTAATTCCCACTCTGATAGGCATGGATTCTCCGCATATAGAGCTTGTCATTTGACACCTCTCCACCACCGCCGCCTACCTCGATGACGATGACGGACCCGGAGGAGCAACACTACAAGCGCTTGGCTCTCATCGATCCTAAGACCCCCTCAAAATTACGAGGAGTTCCTGATGTCGCCCCCACAGTTGCTGCTCCTGTTGCTGCTGCTGTTGCTGGTGATGGTGTTGCTGGTGGTGTTGCTGGTGGTGTTGGTGTACCTCCTCCTGCTGAGCGTGAAAACAACAACCGTCCCTCTGTTTCCGACACAGCTGCCGCCGTATCCCCACCTATCAATAACATGACTTATTACTACAGACAGGCAGAACAAGCACTACATCCCAAAGCAGCATTACACCAGGTTCTACAGTTTGTCTACAGGTACTTGGACCTAGTGTTGAACGACCCCACTTTGAAATCACTCGAGAAAATGCTGAAATACAAGAAACTTTTGAACAGGTTACAATTTTTCCTCGCCAATCCAAACAACCACACGATTCCCGCTATTGCTCCTGTGAGACTGCCGCCACCCAAGAAACCTCTCTCTCTCCTCGAGGGGTTGCTTGAACAAGTTCCAAAGAGGAAACGCAACACCACCACCAAACTCTTCAAGAAACTGCAGAAATCCAGCTTGGTCAGGTGGAACGACGACGGCTCGGTGAGCGAAATAATGGGTGAGAAAACGAATCCAGACGACAAAATAAGCATAGTGGACTTGCTGAACGACACCACCAGGATGAGGAAAATGGTGACGACGAGACCAAGGGGTACACACTATTCAAGCAAGTCCTGAGGGTGGAAGATCCCACCGGTTCCTTGATCGGAAACCAGCTCTATAAAACAACCAGTGGTGCCAAAGCTTTGCACAGTACACCTCTTGGCAGAGGGAGGAAGCGACCAAGCACCAACGAGGAAGACACTGACGATGACTTTGACAAAAACTATTACGACCGGGACGACACTCTCCTCGTACGTGCCTCCTCCTTTTCTCCCCGTTTTTCCAGTCGTAAGGGGGGCTACAATGACGCTGAGGACGAAATTTAAGAAACTCTAGGGTGATTTAAAAAAAAACGCCTCATCCTGACTCCTTCAGGAAAAGCACCCAATGAAAGAAAAGGAGATCACGCAATCGTGCCGCCCCCCGCTCCGTTCAGACGTACAAGGGAAAAGAGTTTCTCAACAAGACCTTCCAAGATCACCTGAAGAGCAAAGCCATAGAGTTTTTCACTAGCGAAAATGACAACATCAAAGCTAGTCTAGTGGAGCATTTGAATCAAAGTCTGAAGGAGAAGCTGTGGCAAGGGTACATATTGCTACCTAGACGTATTGGACCAGGTGGTGTCTTCTTACAATCGCACTCACCACAAAACCTTGAAAATGCCGCCTGCTGACGTCACCTCAGAAAACAGCGGAACTATTTTTTACAGACACGACCTCCCTACTAAGAAACAAATCAAGGCAATATTGAAAAAAGAAGAAACGGACGCTCGCCGCTGCGAGTCCGACGTGATAGCTCCAGGTGACAGAGTGAGAATGTTGAGAGCTAAAGGTGCCTTCGACAAAGGGTACGAGGGAAATTGGAGGGAGGAAGTCGTCAATGTCGCTAAGAAGTTGGGCAGTAGAGGGTTCCAGCTGAAAGACGACACCGGGGAGGAGATAAAAGGGGTCTTCTATCTGGAGGAGGTTCAGAAGGTCTACAAAGAGTTGTTACGGCAAGAGCAGGTACCTTATAGACGAGGTGCTGCGCTACAAGACCGTCAAGGGTAAACGCTTAGCTTTCGTGCGTTGGAAGGGTTACAGCGACTAGTTCAACGAGTGGATTCCTGTCAAGTAAATTACGTAGGAGAAAAAAAAGAAAAGATCATCACCCTACCTAGCAACAGTTCTATGGACTATTACCCTGACCACTTTCCGAACATGCTTTGACTCGCCGCTCCTTCTGTCAGAGGACCACAAAGCGGCTCTCAGTGAAATCATCCTCCCGACAGAATGGAGCAACATGATCATGTCATGGTCGTTCCTCTGCACACAGCGAACTCGCTGGATGAGACGAGAAAAGTTTTGAAAAGAGACAAAAACGCCGACGTCCCAAACATGAAACCGATGACGGTGGACTGGGCAAAGGTGAACAGGCTGATCAACCTGAAGAAAATCCTCGACAGCACTAATCCTCTGAACGAAACGGAGGAGAACTTTTCTGGCAACAACCCAACGACTGAGCTCTTAGAAAAAGAGTTGGAGGACCAGATATTGTAACCTGGGAAGAAGTCGAAGCAAGTCACAGTGTTGACATGGGAAAAAACGCAGTTCAAAGACAACCTGTCGACTTTCCACAAAAGGCGGAGAATGAGGAGTCTGCTGGCGCGAAACTTGGTTCTGAAAATGGAGCGAACAACGAAGGTGGGAACATTCAACCCGAACATATTTCCCGTGCCACCCGTTTTCCCGGCGTCCAACGCTCAGTTTGTCTACTTCTTGAACAGTCTCATGAAAGACCCGCTTGGAGGTGAAAACTTCCTAGTGGGAGGGTTGAAAGAAATCTTCTCTTACGACTCGCTGACAAGGCGGGTCACCATTAATGTGCCCCAATTCACGGTCATAATCATCACCGAGCATCTGGCGCACATTCTAGGATTCGTAAAGCCGACCACCGCCCTCTACATCATGGACCCCTTCAGAGACGTGTACTCTGTTATGCCATTCAAGAGAGACCCGTGGGTGACATGCAAATGCCTCTGTTACGCTGCGTCGCAGTTGACAGAAGCGGAAAGCGAAGAGGGGGAACACGAGCTGTCAGTTTTCCACATTTGGATGATTTTCCCTTGAAATCCAGAAGGTTGGATGAGATCCGGGTCTACTTAAGAGACAGAACCGGCCGACCCATACCATTCATAAGAGGCGAGGTGACGGGGTGACACTTCATTTGAGACCCGTCGAGCGTTAACTGAAGAGGTGCAGACATGATACGCAAACAAGCGCCCTACTTTTCTTTGTCATTGAAGCATACCGCTGGAGGACAGGGGTACAGCGATTACTACAACGCTCAGTTCGGTGGCGGTATCGACGTTTACAGCGGACAACCTTTCCAGAACGGTCACAGTTTCGGAGGTACGCTCTTGGGTCTCATGCGCTCGGCCAAACCGCTTCTGAAGACTGTAGGTAACACACTCTTCCGCGCTGGCGTGGGTGTGGCCAAGATTCACGTGATAGTGAACGACCAGAAGGTGCCAAACGACGCCTACATGCCCAACTTTGCCAAAAAGGAAGCGGTGAAAGAGTACCTGGCACTACACACGGAATCGGGGATGTAGGAGGGTTGGTGCTCCTGCGGCATTTCCTACGATGATTTCCTGAATGGGTACACGCTCTTCCCGCTAGATTTAACTCCGGACAGGTCGCACGACGGGTGTAGAGTGAACCTTATAAAAGCGGGTCAACTGAGGGTGGAGCTCAGTTTCGGCAGGGCACTGGCAGAGAAGACAACTGTGCTCTTGTACTTGGTGTATGACAACGTCGTCAAGCTGACCAGAGATCAACATCCCATCACAGACTACTATATGAACTGAAGACGAGAGAATAGTGCATGAATACAGTCAAAATAAACAGAGTGTTGAAGGAAAACGTTCACACAAAACATCATTACCTAGGTGTTTTCTCTTGTGACACTATCCCCAAACACCCTGTCAATGACACTTGTTTTGTGAGTAACACAAATCCTCAACATTTACCAGGTCAACATTGGGTGGAGTTTTACGTGCCGAGGACAGGAGAGGCCTACTACTTTGATTCTTTCAGTTTACCTCCGCTGAGCGCAGAGTTCTTATCTTTCCTGAGACGTTCTGCTCCGTTCAAGTGGCAAAGAAATCATATTCAACTCCAAGACACTTCTGCTGACACCTGTGGACCTCATTGCGTGCATTTCCTGATAAAAAGCATGTCGAACAAGAAACCCCAAGAAATGCGTCATGCGAATGAGCAAAAACCTGAAACTGAAAAAAATTTATATCTTGTTTGCATAATTAACTCCGCCCCTTTGTTTACAAACAAGGGGTCACGTGGCTACACCATGTGTTGACACCACATGTTGTTTACAAACAAGAGGATAGTTAGTGATATTTTTAGGTGCATTAGGCCTATGATCCTGACGGACTTCTCTACTCGTACTACAATTTCTTAATTAACAAAGGATGACCTGTTCATAATGTCCTAATTGACATTGACTATCCCCCTGTTAACCCTGACTTGCAGGTTAATCAATGTTAAACCTTTGATCCCATTCATATCTATCATGAGAGTGCCAGTTAGCCAATTAATTAACAAAGATGCATTGTGGGAGGGAAGGGGCTGGTCAGAGAATGGAATGAAAGAGTAAGGACTCATGCAAAATGGATAGCACTGTTCTTCTTAAACATAATCCTGGCAAATAACTCAACGGCTGTCGCTGATGCTTCTGAAATGTTGTTTAGCATGAAAAACCATTGCAATGGGTCACTCACCTGGGTGTATTGAATATTCAATGACCAGAATCTTGAATTAAAAGGTTGCATACTAAGGCATAAAAAAAAGGTTTGTTTCCAGTTACCCGACCAACCCTTGCAAAACACGAATGATCCTGCATTTATTTTTATTTTGTGAATTTTTTGGCAATTTTTTGCCATTTTTCCCGTGATTTTCAAATTTTTCATCAGTTTTTCGTGGCCCTTATCTAGGTCTTTATCTATTGGTATACAGTTCATAATATTCATTCATATTTTTTACATGAACTTCACATTCCTTGTGTTTTTCATAACTCTACTGTAAGATCATAGAATCCAACATGTCTGCCCATACATTTCTATAGAAAATTAAAAAGAAAAAAATCCAACCTGCTATGAACTAGTAAGGGACTAAATTCACCTTTCCCATGTGAGATAATTTATGAGCAATCTCATGATTGCTGATATGCCTACCCGCTAGTATGTAAATAAATAGCCAATAATATGTATTTAAGAATAATTTACAGTAAACCCTGAAACCATTAAACCTTGATTCCCTTGGTGCCTCATAGAGGGAGTTAAATACTATCTGTATGTTATCCATTATATTTGGGTTTGATTCCTCAGAAAATGCTTCTTTATCGAACACATTTTCTTGCATTTTTTTTTAAATCTGAGGAAGTGATTATATGCGTTAATACCTAAATGCTATTGCATTCAATGTTATCCGACAGAGAATCTGCTCTATAGGAATTTCCCTAATGTAGAAAACCAGTGGGCAATATTAAGGCTGAACTGCATCTGTACATACAAGTACACGACACTAATCAACCTGTTTCTGCTCATAGATAAGAGGGGGGAGTCCCGCCTGTCCCTTGCCAGGAAACGAGAGTCACAGAGGTAATGGGCAACACACACACAGTACTTTGGTAATCGACAGGTGAAACAAGAAGGTAAGAGGAACGCTTTAGGCCAGTCTGTAGAGAACCATAAGTCAGTATCATTATATATACTTCGTTTGAGATAGAGCCTATCTCATAAATCTGAACATGCATTGGGTCTGGCTTCTTGCCAGCATCTTTTGGGATAAGGTAGATGAAATTATAGTTCATGAAGCAAATAAGAGAAGGTCAAGTGTAAAATAAAGAATGATAAACACCTCTGATGTAACTGTTATATAATAAAATTTTAAACTTTTGGATTGGATGGTTTTAAACTTTAAATACTTGACTGTGTCTGGTTTTGCTTGTATAGATTCTACATCAACAGTAGACTCCTCGCTGCTGATCTCTCAGTTAGATTTCAACTTGTTGCCCAAATAGAGGGGAAGTATCAAAATTCTAGTTCTGTGGTATCATATGAGCTCTGACATTTACAACAGCACTTAATGCTATTGTGATTGAATATGAGAAGCTGTGTATCTCATCCAGCACAAAATAACTCGCTACAACAGTTATAGAATGCCAATCACTTCCAATGATGTAATAGATAAGATATCCCATGGTTATTCTTTGCAATGTAAAGAGACAGTTTTAATAAATACTCTCCAAACAGTTGCCTTGCCCATTTGATTTAGACACAACAGCTAAGCCATCCTGAAGACAGCAGAAGATACCTCTACCAAGGTTAAGTCCTCTACTTGTATGTACCAGTAGGAAATCACCCATTGAATGGTGTAGCCCCTTCTATCGAATTCATAATATGAGCTGTAAAAGGTTTGTTTCTGCATGGAATTTTAAAATACAAAAAACTGATAGGGAACACAATGAGGAGAATCATCCATACAAGGATACTTCAAGTGCATTAAAATCCAAATGGTGTCAATCAGGCCAAATATAAAAAAAAAGGTTTGTTTCCAGTAACCCGAACGACCCTAGCAAAACAGGGGGGAAAAAACCTTTTTTTTTTGATTTTGAAGAATTTTGTCTTATTATTTTCATATCTTAAATAATTTTTTCATTACTTTTTGAGTATTTTCCTGTATCCTTTTCATGTTCTTCCCGTTGTCATTTTCCCATAATTATTTTACAATGAAATCAAAGAATTTGATACATCCATTGATATGTGCCCTAACATTTCCTATATAAATGTAAAAAAAAAAAGAAGCTTACAACGCAAAATACAGGCTGCGGTAGTTGGAGGGGCATACAGGGTGGGTATAAATGCCCTTGTCTGTGACCGCCATGGTGATAAAGGTACCTGCAGTGCATTATTGGTCAATATGTAACGATCAGTGAATTTGGTACTATCTATTCAGCTTTATGTCTCATGTATACATGTATATTTGGTTTTCTGCTAGTTCATCTTCCACCATGGTGCTACCTTTCATAACTCAAACGAACCCACAGTTATAGGAGGTTGCACAGGATATGTGCATGATGACTTTATTGGTCAAATAGAATGCATAAAAAGGAAACACAGTAAAGCATGCTTAAAATACTTATTACAGTCTTGGGTCCAGGTCACACAGGTCAGAAATCATCTGTCAATATTCTGGTTTTCTTCTGTTGTCCGCTCTTTTCTCCTCAGGGGCCTAACTTTATTTAGTGCTCATTCATGTGAGAAGAAGATGGTAAAAGGACAGCACAACTCTCCCAGTCAGCATCAGAGGACTTTTTCTGAGACTACTTGCTATAGACTTTCCAGTTTGAAGCATGCTGAAAAAGGGATTGAATAGTACTAAAGGTTGCTGATCGCGGGTGACTGTGCATTGGGATGTGAAGCCAGGGGAAGAGAAAGTCAGGAATTAAGGCAACCAAGTAATGGTCAATAGCCGACTACTAGAGATATTACTGAATTGTTTTGAAATGAACTGGCTAATCTAAAGTCTCTTAAAGAAACAAGCAGTCACTTAAGCCCTCATTTAACTAAATCACCATATACAATTTCAAAGTCAAAGAATTGACTCACTTGAAGGCAGAGAGCACTTTACTCTCAGTTCTTGGTTATTCTCCAGCCATCGACTATCCTACATTCTCCGGGGGGTCCATCCAGTAAGCATCTAAACAGTGACCTGTTCCAATCTCCCAACACACCCTTACCTCTTCAACTAGAGGGTTGGTTTGACTTTGTCTTTTTGTTCTCTTTTAGCTGTCTAGTAGTCTGACATCACCAATCTTGTCCTTAGGTTGGTATACTTTACTTTTGAAGTGTATCATATGTCCATCTACCAATCGAGGGATGATAATAAAACCATATAGCATTGAATGGGCATTTGCTAGAACGGATAAGGAAAAAGATCTCCTCCTCAGTTATGTATGGTGAGCCGCCAATTCAAAATCTTTGATTATAGATGACAATTTCAAGAAAAATGGTGCCCGCTATTGTTTTGGCCCATGCCCAATAAACAGCTAGATTTTCCATTTTGTAAATTCTTATCTGAGATCAGGAGAGGGTCTCAGGGGTTGTTTCTCCCTGGCTGAAGGCATTTTTATTGGGTAACTAGTGGGGCATATATTGGGCCATTTTATGTGAGCCAATGTTATTAATGCCCAATAGAAGCAATTCATTTTCTTTTCTTCTTCTTTTTTCTTTTTTTTCTTTTTTTACATTTCATTTTCATCTGTGCAATCATGATTGCAATTCACAGGACCAAAAACCTCTTTGTCTGGATCTCCAGGATCTGAAAAGAATCATTTACGCCTTAGTGCTCAGTGAGAGGTTAGGTTAGGGCCCTTGTGAGATTCTCATGAAGATTTCACCCTGAGTGCCCAAGATTAGTTTCAGATTTAACATCGTTGAGAAAAGTGTGAACCCTTTGAATCCTCATTTTTATCCTTAAAGCATTTTACCCACACGGTAGCAAAATGTACCAACTGCATATAAAGAGCAACCCACTTCTGTTGTCTGGGATGTGAATTTGACAAAAGGGGATACAATATTAACAATATTAAACCATCCAACAGCCATAAAAGGGTCAATATGAAAGAAAAAATGTTAAGACCAAATAGGTTTGCATAATCATGTATTGGTTGCAGTGGTAATAGAAAAGGATCCTCCATTTGTATGGATAGCTTCCCTTTATGCCAATGTCTCATGTATTTTCTTTTTCCATTAAAGATTTTTGGCATATTTTCATGCATCTACGTACTAGAATTACCCAAGACCAAGTGGATAATTGTTCAACACATTTTCTAACTAAAGTGACTTACCATAAACTAGCATCCTTTTACCACTTACTATGCTAGGGGGACACTTCATCGACACTTTGTTGCTAGCACCGATCCTGAGGTTCACAAGATACCCATATAGATTGTTATACTAAATCAGCACTTTCAACCTACAGCTCCATTACATACTGGATGTAATTGGATAGGGGCCACAGGGAAATAGACACTAAATAAATGGGCTTGATTTATATACAATATTGAAGCTGTCGGACACACAAAAATATACAAGATGCGAGTTCAGTTGTTAAATTTAGGTTCAGTTGGCGCTTGGTAAATAAACAGTACAGCCAGCATCTTTCAGATGACATTTTTGTGTCAAAATCAATAGTTGAATTTACAGCTCTCTACAGGAAGCCCTGGGAGTAGAGCTGGATAAACATGAAAATAGCAAAACCTGCAAATACGACAAACAGCTGTTCGTAAACATATGATGAATCCGATGAATGAATTACATCAGAATTTTGTATCAATAAGTCTTATATATGATTACTGACCTGCTGCCAAGGGTAGCTGAGTATTCAACTTAGCATTCAATATATCAGAGCTATATATAAATATATTTCAAGATGAAATGGAAGTAGTCCTAATGCTGTCTAACTAAAATTGTAAAATTCTGCTACGATAGGAAACTGTGATATTGCAGCGTCCCACTGACTTTGGGCTGCCAGGTTCAACTATGGACATGACAACTCAGGATGCGTCACACCGAGGAACCCAACAACCATAAAGATCTGCTGGAAATTGTTAATGGAAAATCAATACCGATCAGCATCAACCTAGCAACCGTTGCCAGAAGAATAGCACAGTAAGACTGGGAAGACTGGGGCCGGCATCGTTGTATGTATACTAGTGCGGATCATCCAAGAGATGTGCTCGTGTGGTGCTCATTCCTTCTATGCTTGCCAGGTGTCGCTTTGCGATACCTGCTTCACATCAAGCTCCTACTAAGGAGCCGGACAATCAGCAGAAGAGGACTGGACCTAGTCCAGTCCAGACATGGTTCTAAATATTCCTTCCCAGGATCTAATAAAGGCCATCCGAACATATGGGAAGTTAAGGGCTTTGCCCAACCCGAACCTTTTGTGTTGTGTGCTGCTTGTAGTGATTAAGCGAGCTTAAGAGTCGCCCAATTCAACATATAGAACGAACCGTTACACTGGTGCTGTGACCAGTTGGTTCGGGGGTGGAGCGCACCCAGACGTTCGAAAGCTGCAGAAGACGAGATGCGAGTTCCTCAAGCTTAGGGCTTGAAGAATTCGAAGAGGATGGCATAGCCTCTCAGCAATTGTTGCTAGACTGGAAACCGGGTCGACAGTCTCTGTTCGACTCGGCTGGTGTACAAAGAACATTCTCTACACCCAGTATGATGGCCGATCCGACCACATTTGGAATTGGGGTTGTAAAACTGTATCCGAGTTACCCTAGCCATACGGCTACAGATACAGGTTTGCTGGGTGGGTTGATTAAACCCGCTCGGTTGGACTTGACCGATTGGTCTCAGGTGATAACTAGTAGGCGCGGACTAGAAGCAGGTATTTCGGTGGGCGCCTCTAGTGCTATGAAGACTCCGAAGGCCCAAAGTCCTATCCAAAGGACAGGAACGCCAATCGAGCATGGGGTACAAAAAGGTACCCGAGTAAGGCCAGATTAACCTTTAATGACATCGTCGGATCAATGGAGGGGATGGTAAACACCATAGTGTAGAGGCAGACGATGTTACTTACAGGTCTGCCATACCCCAACAGGATATCAATCGTAATACACTACCGAAATCCACGGAAATGTATACGCTAGGATTATTCTTAGATGGGGCTCTATCGGACTCAGTATTTAATCGGTGAGGAAGCCGGAAATCCAGACATGGTCGTTAGATGGGCCCCGGATATAAGTCGACTATGGCTTATCTAAAAGCCAGAGACCAGGTAGAGCTAAAAGCATTCATGGCTGCTCAGAAGAAAATTGAGGATGAGACCCGAGAACGGATCAATAAACTTCGTTCTATAGAACAGGAGGGGATTCTGAGAGAATCCGACCTTAAATACAGACTTTTCTCTCTAGCCCATAGGGTAGAGTTGCAATCTACGGAGGAAAGAGGAAGGGAAAGTAAGTTGGCAGAACTCGAAAAAGAGGAAGCCAATAAGCGGTGAGCTATTGACAAAGCTATATCCGAGGATAAAGCTCGGGATGTAAACAGACTACAGTCCGAGTTAAGTGCAATGGAAGAGAGGTTGAAAAGACTTCAATTACGCAAAGCCGAGATGGAATCTAAGCTTGTCACTGAGCAAGTTGAGATCCGTAGGGAAACGTCTGAGTATCAGAGATCTCAGAAAGAAAAGAGTGAGAAGTATTGGATACTAAAGGATACTTTGAAAAGAGAAGCACAGGCTGCTCAATTGGAACGAAACCGAGCGGTTGAAGACAATGAAAAAATTCTATCCGAAATCTTGTCTGAAAATGCTCAGCTAAGAGAGGAACAGAGGAATCTGACAACTGATGTTGCAACTCTGACTCTAAACAAGTCTGCTATGGAAAGCTACTTGCAGGAGAAAGAGAAAATTAATCCATCTCCAGTGGGCTCAGACCTGAGTCCAGATCGGACCTTCGTTGAACAGGGTGACGCCGATACAGCCTACGAGTGCATACAATCCGTTTGTAAACGATAATGTTACTCGTAATGTGGATCAAGAAGGAGTCTATGTCAGAACCCAGAATCAAAATGGCAGGGCTAGTAGAGTCTACATCAGCGAAATTCCGATCTTCCATAATTTGGATCCGGACTTCATCCAAAGAGACAATTCAGATGCAAGCGCCAAAACTGGCGGGTTCCACATAAATGAGGATCAGACTGAAAACATAGGATTGGACGCTGACAACCCAGATACCTCGCAAAGAACGCAGAGTGGAAGCCATCAAAGCCAAGCAGGAAGCACACCTAATGCTAGCGGATAGAATGGTACTGCCTACACGAGCAGTCAAGGGGCGAGTGGTACCTCAGGTACTACCCCAAATGGTAGCAATGGAGGTGGAAACACAGGGGCTGGACAGTCACAGTGGGGCTATAGCCAAGCACCACCACCACAATAACAATAATTTTGGTGGATTGGGAGGCAATCGAACCTTGAATGAAACCAAGGTGATTAAATGGAGCAAACAACAGTGTGGTAGACTGACGTATGCTCACAACTCAGCCAGGAGGGTAGCCATCATTCCAAAGTAGTATGATGGTAACCGACCATGGAAGGAATGGTTTGAAGACTTCATTGACGTGATTAATCGTAATTGGTGGACGCCATACGAGGCAAAGCCACATCTAGTTAGATGCCTGTGTTGTGTCAAGGAGGATCCAATGGTTCGTTTTAGAAAGCAAACCCAGAAACATTCGGAAGCATTTAGAGCTTACGGTATGGAGCTCCACGCCCTATTAAGTAAGGCCAGACCCGGAACAAAAAACCAGGACTGGTATATGGACGATTTGATAACTCAATTTGTCAAAGGGCTGAGGGACCGAGACAAGCAGATAGCTGTGAGAGACGCCTGGAAGGAGGGGTCCATCTTGCATGGCATATTTAATGGAATAGATATGGTCATGAAGAAATGAACCATGTTAGCTGGGGATGTTCCTAACATGTCAGGACACACCCCAGTGGCAGCTGCGATGCATCGACCCGAGGAGAGGAACACCTCGGACGATTTCTAATTGATTGACATTGAGCAGGAGGATGGTACATTCTGCGCAATGCAATTAAGAAGAAACACTTCCGGTAGGAAATATATTCCTAGGAAGGTGTTTAACAAGTCGAAGGATGCAAAGGCAGTACCTGAGACTTCAAGTGCGCCCAGAGCTAATGGCAAGGCAACAAAGCCAGCTGATAGCGCTTCAAAAGCGAGTGGTCAATCACAAGACATGACAAAGGTAATGGAAAAATGTGTAAAAAGATAACTGAAGCATTACAAGCCAGTCGGTCTAGACCCAGAGTGGATCGCCCAACGGTAAAATGCTTGAGGTGCCAGAAGATGGGGCACTATTCATTCGAATGTACTGCTGCAAAGCCAGTCATGGCGGCTTATTATGAAGCCGATGACGAATCGAAAGCAAGTCTTCCAGATGCAGTGGCAGCAGATATTGTGGAAAATTAGAGAGGGTTGTATCCATGGCATTGGGTATAACCCCATCTAGAAAAAAATGCCAAAACGCTACCGGGGGTAAGCTGGTGGAAAAATTTGAATCAAGTATACTTGGATGTTGGGTGACTGTGGGTGCGCACCCCAGCATACTGACCGGGGCCAGGGACCATAGTGCAGATATGTGTGTTGGAGGAGACAATCAGGCTAATGGCCACACTGGGGGAGAGGAAGGATGGATTAATGAGTTGATCCGAGTGTGTGGGACACGCCTTCCCACAAGTCATCCTTGTCAGGAGTTTTTAAGAGGATTCAGATTGAATCTTGGTGATTCTGGAGACTTTCATCACTTTACCAGCAACCCATCCCCATTGGGAGGGAGATGGTGGCATATACCTGTATCTGTGGAAGGTTGGGTAGGAGAATTCTTAGTTGATACTGGAGCTAGCCATTCCTGTGTGTCCTAAAGGTTCTTCGACTCGATGGCCGGCAGTCATGAAAACCTCAAAACGGGGGTAAATGCTTGCTCGGCCAGACTTTTATGCATATCCTTATAGGGGGCAAAGAATTCGTTCTTTCGCCCACTATAGCAGATAGCAAATTTGGATGAAGAATTTCAGAAACTGATTGATAAATCAGATTTAAAGGATAAGGAAAATAAACAGCAACTAGGGGAGATCCTCCGAAGGTATGAGAATGCCTTCGGTACAGATAGAGGACCCGTAGGTAAAGACCTTTCAAAATTATGTATCGCAGACTTTCTCTAAAGAAGAAGTTAATATGCGAACAGGAAATACGAAAGCAACTGGAGCTGGGGGTAATCATGTCATGAGCCCCTGGTCAAGTCCTGTATGTATGACCACAAAGAAAGACGGTACTATCCAACTCAGGGGTCGACTTCAGGAAACTAAACGGAATGACAAAGAAAAACTTGTATTCCCTTCCAAGGATAGAGGAGACATTAGATAGCTTGGGTGGGAACCAATGGTTCTGCACTCTGGATTTACAATCCGGGTATTGGCAAATACCGATGCACCCCAAAGACATAGAGAAAACAGCCTTCTCTAGCCGTTTGGGATTGTTCGAGTATAACATCTTACCCTTCGGGTGGTGTAATGCACCAGCTACATTCGAGGCTATGATGGAATCACTGCTCAGCGACTTGTTGTGGAAAAAGTGTTTGGTTTAGTTGGATGATGTTCGGCAAGTCATTCAAGGAGTGCCATGCTAATCTACAACTGGTCCTGGATAGGATTCTACCTAACAGCCTTAAACTTAAGCCTACGAAATGTAATTTGTTTAAGAAAACAATAACTACCCCCAGCGGGGAAAGTGCGGATCCGGAGAAGCTAGAAGCTGTGGAGAATTGGGAGAGACCCTCGAGTGCTAAGGAGGTTAGATCATTTTTAGGATTTTGCTCCTACTACCTTGATTTTATATGGAATTACTCTTGCGTGAGCTTTCCCATGCAATGCTTAGCTCATTGGACACCTGGTAGGGCTCGGGAACCTTTTCCATGGGCCAGTGAGCAAGAAGAATGTTTTAACAGAATAAAAGATTTGTAGAGAATGTTCTTTGTACACCAGCCGAGTCGAACAGAGACTGTCGACCCGGTTTCCTGTCTAGCAACAATTGCTGAGAGGCTATGCCATCCTCTTTGAATTCTTCAAGCCCTAAGCTTGACGAACTCGCATCTCGTCTGGCTGCGCTCCACCCCCGAACCAACTGGTCACGGCACCAGTGTAATGGTTCGTTCTATATGTTGAATTGGGCGGCTTTTAGGCTTGCTTAATCACTACAAGCAGCACACAACACGAAATGTTTGGGTTGGGCAAAGCCCTTAACCTCCCATATGTTCGGATGGCCTTTATTAGATCCTGAGAAGGAATATAACCATGTCTGGATTGGACTAGGTCCAGTCCTCTTCTGCTGATTGTCCGGCTCCTTAGTAGGAGCTGGATGCGAAGCATGGTGCTGCCCCCTGTTGTACCAAACGGATATCGCGAAGCGACACCTGGCTAGTATAGAAGGAACCACACGAGCACATCTCTCGAATGATCCGGACTAGTATACATACAACGATGCCGGCCCCTACAATGGAAATGATAGCTATTATGGCTAGTACACAATCATGTCTCAGATAACTATTTACCCATTTTACTGGAGAATGATAATTCCATAAATGCTGCCTACTGCCCTTTGTTAAAAGAAAATCACTTAATGAGGACCTATCCTTGTAATTGTTATTGATAATCATTCTTAAACACCATGGTTGTTAAGGAAGGTGTTAGTTGTAAGGAACTATTAAAATGCACTTAACAGGACAAGATGAACTGCTTTGGTGTATCTGATAATGACAGGCATTCACATTGGATGGCTATCCATTTACAGGCTCTTCATGAATCAAGTTGTACCCTTTGAATTCTTTCAACTTTGAACACAGGACAGAACATAACTTGTGGTGTAATATCACATCTTAAGGGATTTGTGGTGCTGAATTATCTTGCAAACTGCCAGTTGTAACAGGGCCCAAATGATGGAAATGGAAAATGAGGGAGAGCATCTAATGATGCTTCTAATGGTGAACATCTTTGTGATCATGAGTCCTTTCTAAGGTTGAGGAAAATATGACAGGAACCTAATTATTTGCATTTATTTGGAACACATATACATGCACATGGAAATGATATCTGACTGATTGAAAGTGTCTATGTTCTACATTCTCATCCTTCTTCCCAGTCTTACTGTGCTATTCTTCTGGCATGGCTTGCTAGGTTGATGCTGATCGGTATTGCTTTTCCATTAACAATTTCCAGCAGATCTTTATGGTTGTTGGGTTCCTCGGTGTGACCTATCCTGAGTTGTCATGTCGATAGTTGAACCTGGCAGCTCAAAGACAGTGGGACCCTGCAATATCACAGTTTCCTATCATAGCAGAATTTTACAATTTTAGTTAGACAGCATTAGGACTACTTCCATTTCATCTTGAAATGTATTTATATATAGCTCTGATATATTGAATGCTAAGTTGAATACTCAGCTACCCTTGGCAGCAGGTCAGTAATCATATATAAGACTTATTGATACAAAATTCTGATGTAATTCATTCATTGGATTCATCATATGTTTAAGAACAGCTGTTTGTCGTATTTGCAGGTTTTGCTATTTTCATGTTTATCCAGCTCTACTCCCAGGGCTTCCTGTAGACAGCTGTAAATTCAACTATTGATTTTGACACAAAAATGTCATCTGAAAGATGCTGGCTGTACTGTTTATTTCCCAAGCGCCAACTGAACCTAAATTTAACAACTGAACTCGCATCTTGTATATTTTTGTGTGTCCGACAGCTTCAATATTGTATATAAATCATGCCCATTTATTTATTGTCTATTTCCCTGTAGCCCCTATCCAATTACATCCAGTATGTAATGGAGCTGTAGGTTGAAAGTGCTGATTTAGTATAACAATCTATATGGGTATCTTGTGAACCTCAGGATCGGTGCTAGCAACAAAGTGTCGATGAAGTGTCCCCCTAGCAAATGTGAGACTTCAAGAGGTGCTGTGCAACTCTAAGGCGCAGATTTCCAAAATCTACAGGAACAGCAAACTTATTTGCTACAAGGTACTCTATGTGTTCCCCTTCACCAACATGACACAAGAAGTGAAATGTCCTGACAAGATCCTCTGGCACAGTGAACACTAGTCGGCCATCAGTGGTGGTCAAATCCCCTTCCCTCCATGACAAGGGCTTGTTCCATTGAAGTCGTTTTGTGTTTACAAGTTCTTTTGTCAGGAAACAGGTGCACTGCTCAAGCTTAACCACATCTTTCTCACAGTAGCTAACTGCAGCAGTGTGTGCATCTATATACAAGGTAAAGCGGTCGTTTGACATAGATGTTGTGCTACTCTTCCTGATAAGGGGGTTTCCGGTATCTGTGGTCAATTCCTCCAGATCAGAGATACATTCTTTTATTGTCAGAGGATTAAGAGAGCATGACACATTTTTGAGGTCTGAACACATTTTCTTGAGACTTGTAGTCAGCTTCATGCAGGTGACACCATCCTCAACACAAATGCAGGTAGGGTCCACGAGATGACAACACATTATTTTCAGGACTTCTTGAGTGTGGTTATCAAATGTCAATACCATCGTCGCAGCAAACAATAAGTCTGAAGGGTCCAGCACTGCTCTTTCTTCTACCATCTTTGCAAGCTGTTCTTCACTTAATTGTGCCAGATTTTCCTTGTCCCGACTGAGCTGCACTTGGAGAGTCGTGCAGGTATTGGTTCTCGGATGACTGTACCCAAAGACCTCTGTGACTGCTCTCCAATAGCAAGAGACCTTAGCCACATGTGTGATTTGTTGTTTTCTTCTTGTAGTCAACATTTTTTTGTACCCCATTTCATCCAAGACTTGCTCCATCCTGTCAAAAGTCAACAGCATTTCATATTGATCCAAGTCTTCATGAGCACTGCATTCCTTGATTTCAAGGCCTATCCTCTTCCGGTTGATCCCCTCAGAGATATGGAACCTTTGAAATGAAAAATATTGAGGCAGTCTTTTGTCATTGAGTTTTTCTATTGTTTTACTCTTGTCAAGTGCATGATGCTTTACTTTGATGTCTGGGGCATGATAGATCAAGTACCTGTCCTTTAAGCTGTTGCATGCAGGGAAGCCATTGGCCAGTATAATCATCGCTCTATCATTCAATGCTACATCTCTCGTAGTCCCTATCTTGTCAGACTTTTCCTTCTTGAAGCATCTCTCACTCCTAACCATCCCATTGTCCCAAATGTTCTTCAAGGTGGTTGCCTCCATCGAGATGTCACCAGAGAACCTGTTCTCGTTACCATCACCAGCTTTCCATTCTTCAATGAATCGTGTTCCAGACACTCTTTCATACTCATCATCACGTGAAGCACACAGAGATCTTATGGTTATATAATCTTCTTGGTCAAAGGCTTCTCTGTTCACACAGACCCCACTCCCTGTGATGATCATTCCAGCTGCCTTTGCAGTGTGGGACTTTCCAGCTCCGGGAGGACCAGTCGTCACAGTGGTTGGTTTGTTGTCAAGCGTGGTGAATGAGATGATGTTGTTAAACAAATGTTGGCAGAAATCAACCATCAGCTGTTTCACACTTGTTATCCTTGCCATAGCTAACAAAATGTTGGCCATCATGCAATGAGAGGGTTCTACATCAGCTGTTCTCCAGAGGGCCATGGGGGATGCATATTTTCCTGTGACAGAGTTGAAGTGTCCATCCTCGAATATATCATACAATTTACCTATATAATTGTATTGATTCTTACGGGCTCTCCCACAACATTTAGCAGATCTTATGTGATTCATATAGATTTTGTTCATGAACTCTGAGTTATGATCCTTGACAAAGTAAGAGGTGATGTCTTCCCCACTGTCTGTAAGGCTTTTCAATTTATTCTGTATCTTAGATGTTGCTGGATAGCGGAGTTCAAAGTCAGATTTGCTTGTTACCTCATTTCCTAAGTCCTTTTTCTTTACATTGAGTGTGGCAGCAGCCGCTTGTGTCTTTTTCTTCTTGTTTGGGGGTCCATCCACTTTCCCGCCGTTTCTCTTTCTGCTCTGTCCAACAAAAAGTTCTTCATCAACCAACCGTTCATAGAATCTATTCTTGTGGAAGTATCCATCATTTTTAGTGAGATGGGGGTCACTAAGTCTCCATGCAATGTAGTCCTTCAAGTCAAGCGTGAACCCTTTTTTGATGGTTCCATCCCACTCATACAAATTGATGTGCCTCTGCACAACATTGTCATGAATTTTCAACTCATTTAACTGTTTAACTGCTCTCTTGAAATGAATAAAGTCTGCTGAATGGTTTGTATCAATCTGGTTTTCAGATCTCCATCTCACGTAACCAAGCATATCTTGGTAGACCTCTCTCAACCGTGAACCAAACTCAAACAAAAACTGTGGTGAGAACATCTTTGCCCTCATATCCCAGTCTTCATCTGAGTTCCCATGGGCTTTTTCTAACCAAGGAAATTCATGCAGATGGTATCTTTTTATGAAGGTGTCTAAAGCCGCAGTGGTGTTAGAAGTGGGCAGTCCTGGTTGTGGTTTCACCTTCTTTAGCTTCTTCTTATTTGATTTGCTGGAACCATCTATTGGATCAAACAGTTGTAACATCTTTTCCAGCTCAGTCCAGTTTTTGTCACTGACAAACAACTCTGCAGGGGACAGAAAACCACATCCTAGAGCCAATACAGCAGTAGCAGCCAACCAGAAGTAAACATTGAAATCTACCTCTGGAAAGACGAAGCAGAAAACAAGTCCTGGTGACACTTTCGATCTCTGGTCTTTATCCTCAACACGAATGAAAGAATCAAGCTGAATCATGAAAACATCACATGTTCCTTTGTATTTTCTTCTGAAAATGTTTTGTATACACATCCAGAAATTAAAAAGCTCTATTGTGTGTTCTGGTGTATCTTCAAGGCACCAGTTGGGCATCTCTTCATCTTTGATATGAAGAAGTATGCAACGAAAGTCTTCCTTGTACTGTACATCATCTTCCGTCACTTCCTGAGCAGATATGTCCCATTCTGTCAGTGGCTTCATTTCTGTCATCCATCAGCAGTGAACCTGACCCTCATTACATAAGAAGCCTTCTGTAAAATCGAAATCTTATAACCCTTAAGGTTACATGTTTTGATTGTGAAGTGATGTTTGAGTTAAGAAACTCTTTTGAGATTTCAATCCTTGTTTTGAATTTTTAAAATGCACTGTTTTAGCAGCAGATTGGAGACATCAGACCTTTTCATCTTATTTGGAAAGTATACTTTTTTGTTGATAAGTGTGATATCTGAGTAGGTTATTTGTAGATGAAGTGTGAGTTTTTCAAAAAAAACATATTATATAGAAATTACGCAAGACTTCATCACCTTTTTTTCACCATTTTATTTCATGAGAACTGAGGCAAGAGATGGAACATCTTCATCATCATTTAAAGTGAAAAGGACCTGAGAAGATAGGGCATGTGGAAATGAACAAGTTCTTGATTTTTAACATATTGTCATTTATATCATAGAACTCATAGTATTCTCCATTGGCATCTTCATTATGGCTGTCTAGGCAAATAATCATATCATGCTGATCTGAATATATGTTGTCATAAAGAAGCCATAGAGAGAAGTTGTGAAACTATAGGTACATCTCATGTATTCTTCTCCATCCTGTATTTCCCATAGTTTTATTGCAAAAAATGCTCAAATTTGGACTCTAACAAACCCTTTATTGGTTTCAAACACACGGCTAGGTTCAACATTTATATCACTCTCGATGGCCACAGTTGTCTATGGGAAATGCCATGCAGTTTTAATAGTCCAAGAGTCCTGCTAATGTTTTTAAATCTACAGTGGCTAAAGGGGGTTTTTGATTGTTTAACACAGTCTCACAATCTTGTGATATTGAACAAAATTCAGGATGAACCCCAAACATTCCAAGTTCATCCACTGTAGACATTTGCACAGCTGAGGGTGTCATAAAGCTGGTTGCCTCAGCATAGATACTTGGCATTGGTGGTTGTAAAGTAGGAAGAAGAGAGTCTGGTAGGTGATCATTCTCGTAAACAGTAGACTGTGAAACGTGTTCCTCTCCTAGGAAACATGTGTCCCGGTGACCATGATTGTCCTTGGGTGTGCAATCATAATAATCTAAGTCCACATCTAAGAGTCCTTCTAAGGCTTTTAAATCTAGCATGGTCAAATGATATTTTTGAGGATGAACTCCAACCTTTTCAAGTTGATCCACACTGGACATTTTAGCAGGTGAGGGTGTGGGAAACAAGCGTGTAGACTCAGTGTTGATACTCTCCAGATGTGGTTGTGAAGTAGAAAGAAGAGAGTCTGGTAGGTCATCACTCGTGTAGGCAGTAACATGGTTGGTTCTACTTGTGACATCCTGAGATAGAAACATATTCCTCTTCCTTTTTCTTGAAACTCTTTGCACCTTTGCTTTTTTCTGTAATGGGTCATTTCGCATTATGTTTAGAATTTGTCGGACAGTCAACACCATGTTTGACACTCATTGCCAGTTACTGGGTGTCTGGAGTACAGTTACAGGTTCTGTATATTACACATTGATTATTTACCTAAATTGAATTTACAAATCAAAACCATCCAGAGGTCTTCTCTACTGAGGCCTTCATTTAACTTCTTAGGGTCCTTGGCCACTGAACACTGCAAAGCCTTGAGAGTAAATAACCTTGTTAGTTTTTTTGGTCCCCCCAAATTACTGATTTTGTTTAAAGGATGTAGGATATATTTCCTCTGTTATCGACACGTTAAAAATATAAGTTTGATTTAAACTTTTGTGAACATTCAGGGCCTGTTACTACTTCATCCACTTTTCCTTGCAGCTACATGGTTGGTTGTTTACTCTTGGCTTATTGACACAAGCCTTTGTGTGTTTCAAGATCTTGAAGTATGAATTTTTCAAGACACAGCCACACCAGAGGCAGTCAAAGTAATGTTTCCCAAGCGCATGTATATCAAGTGGCCTGTGGCCAAGGCAAACCTTGCAGGTCGCCATCATTGCAGATGAATGATGCAACAACAGAACATGCAGACTTTTATAGTGATTTGAAGTCATATGATAATGAAATCAACCAATCAGGAGGCAATCCAGTGTTACAATATGTAAATTTAGAACTAATATGCTAATTATGATTTGGTCACATGATTCTAAAGTATATAAAGCTATGCAAACCTGAAGTCAGTAACCTGGTAAGGCCTGCTGGTGAACTGACTAGAAAATGCTGGAGACAGTTGACCTACCCTCTGAAACAAGGATCAGCCAAAGGAGGGCAAAGCAACTTGCAAATCATGCTCACTCTGAACATGAAGTTCAACCGTATGACACCTGTGGTGTGAAGAAGTATTGGAATGACCTGACACGAGAGAATTGGATAGAGTCATGCAAGTACTTGCTTGGTGAGTGGGGACCTGATGCTAAAAACTTTGTGTCTTTTGGTCCTTGGGAAAAGGGCCTCTTGGAATTCTTTTTCTTGGCCCCCTATGCCTTCCCAGTGTCAGGAGAAGTACCTTCAGCTGACTGTCAAGAATCAATTCCAGCACTGATGAAGATTTTCCAGGATGTTCCAGATCTAAAGGAAGATTATTTTGCTCTGCTGGAGCCAGAAAGAAAGTATGAATCAGGAGAAAACCCTTATCCAGCAAACATTGATCCCTTATGGGTTTATTTCCAGCTGCTTCATTTTGGTTCCATTAACATGAAACACTCTCTAAGGCGCATCAATAAGGACAAGAATGAAAGGTGTAGGATGGCACAGAGAGAATCCCAGGCAGTGCTGGAGAAGTTTAAGTTCGGCCAAGGATTCAGTCTCCAAGGTAGCTGTGTGCAGGTCATCAGAGACCTTGTCTTGGGAGGAAGTCAGGAACAATCACACATATGTCACACAGAATTTTCATGCAGAGTCGATACCCTACCCCTGCCTGACCTCATGAAGAACATGATAGATCCCTTCACGCCACCACGTTTTGATTCTGCCAATTGCCCTATGTACAAACTCTTGGTGAGCTTTGCCAGAGGAGAATGGCTGAACACTCCACTCCAAATCAACTACTTGTTTCAAGATGACTCTGATGACGATGGTGACTCTGATCTCCGATTCAACTACTTCTTCCGGGATAACTCAGATGATGATGATGACTCTGATCTCCGAATCAACTACTTGTTCTGGGATGACTCTGATGATGATGATGCTGAAGATGATGACAACGGTGATAATGACAGCACATGAACTATCATATGCGTAGTAATTGATCTTTTTATTTTTCTCTTTATATCTTACTTTTTGATGTGCACCAATCAACTACATCCAATGATTAAACACAAAAGAAAAATCCATAAGTGTTGTTCATTGTCTATTTATTAGACTGGAATACCCTAATTAGATTTCGGTCACATAAAAGTTCAATCTCTGTAATGCAAATATAAAGCCTTAAGCAATTAAGACCGTTGGTCTATTCAAAATAATTGTGCCAACCATATATGAAGACTAACAGGGATACCTTTAAGGTTAAGGAGGGGTACATTGGGAGAAAAAGTGAGAAGCCTGTTTGGTTAAACAATCAGTAATTACGGATTGAAAAAAAAAAAGATCTGTAATCTTTCAAATAATATTCAAGTGATTCTTCTATAAATGATGGCTCGTAAAGTTTCATATTTGTGGCAGGACAAGGGAAAGGAGGGATTACCTTCAATGTAAAAGATGGATTACCTTCAAGGTAAAGGAGGGATTACCTTCAGAGAAAAAGTGAGAGGCATGCACGGTCACTTTCAATATTTTCTGTCGGAAAAAAAAAGTCTATTTATTCCAAAATATTTTTCATGTGCAGCAATTATGGGTGATGACTCTTAATGAAAAAGGGATTACCTTCATAGAAAAAGGGATTACCTTCAATGTAAAAGATGGATTACCTTCAAGGTAAAGGATGGATTACCTTCAGAGAAAAAGTGAGAGGCATGCACGGTCACTTTCAATAATTTCTGTACAAAAAATAAAATCTATTTATTCCAAAATATTTTTCATGTGGAGCAATTATGGGTGATGACTCTTAATAAAAAAGGGATTACCTTCAGAGAAAAAGGGATTACCTTCAATACAAAATATGGATTACCTTCAAGGTAAAGGAGGGATTACCTTCAGAGAAAAAGGGATTACCTTCAAGGTAAAAGATGAATTACCTTCAGAGAAAAAAGTGAGAGGCATGCACGGTCCCTTTCAATAATTTCTGTCGGAAAAAAAAAATCTATTTATTCCAAAATATTTTTCATGTGGAGCAATTATGGGTGATGACTCTTAATAAAAAAGGGATTACCTTCAGAGAAAAAGGGATTACCTTCAATGCAAAATATGGATTACCTTCAAGGTAAAGGAGGGATTACCTTCAGAGAAAAAGGGATTACCTTCAAGGTAAAGGAGGGATTACCTTCAGAGAAAAAGTGAGAGGCATGCACGGTCACTTTCAATAATTTCTGTCCAAAAAATAAAATCTATTTATTCCAAAATATTTTTCATGTGGAGCAATTATGGGTGATGACTCTTAATAAAAAAGGGATTACCTTCAGAGAAAAAGATGGATTACCTTCAAGGTAAAGGAGGGATTACCTTCAGAGAAAAAGGGATTACCTTCAATGTAAAAGATGGATTACCTTCAAGGTAAAGGATGGATTACCTTCAGAGAAAAAGTGAGAGGCATGCACGGTCACTTTCAATAATTTCTGTCCAAAAAAATAAAATCTATTTATTCCAAAATATTTTTCATGTGGAGCAATTATGGGTGATGACTCTTAATGAAAAAGGGATTACCTTCAGAGAAAAAGGGATTACCTTCAATGTAAAAGATGGATTACCTTCAAGGTAAAGGATGGATTATCTTCAGAGAAAAAGGGATTACCTTCAAGGTAAAAGATGGATTACCTTCAAGGTAAAGGAGGGATTACCTTCAGAGAAAAAGGGATTACCTTCAATGTAAAAGATGGATTACCTTCAAGGTAAAGGATGGATTACCTTCAGAGAAAAAGTGAGAGGCATGCACGGTCACTTTCAATAATTTCTGTCCAAAAAAATAAAATCTAGTTATTCCAAAATATTTTTCATGTGGAGCAATTAAGGGTGATGACTCTTAATGAAAAAGGGATTACCTTCAGAGAAAAAGGGATTACCTTCAATGTAAAAGATGGATTACCTTCAAGGTAAAGGATGGATTACCTTCAGAGAAAAAGTGAGAGGGATGCACGGTCACTTTCAATAATTTCTGTCCAAAAAATAAAATCTATTTATTCCAAAATATTTTTCATGTGGAGCAATTATGGGTGATGACTCTTAATAAAAAAGGGATTACCTTCAGAGAAAAAGGGATTACCTTCAATACAAAATATGGATTACCTTCAAGGTAAAGGAGGGATTACCTTCAGAGAAAAAGGGATTACCTTCAAGGTAAAAGATGGATTACCTTCAGAGAAAAAGTGAGAGGCATGCACGGTCACTTTCAATAATTTCTGTCGGAAAAAAAAAATCTATTTTTTCCAAAATATTTTGCAATTATAGGTGATGACTCTTAATAAAAAAGGGATTATCTTCAGAGAAAAAGGGATTACCTTCAATGCAAAATATGGATTACCTTCAAGGTAAAGGAGGGATTACCTTCAGAGAAAAAGGGATTACCTTCAAGGTAAAAGATGGATTACCTACAAGGTAAAGGAGGGATTACCTTCAGAGAAAAAGTGAGAGGCATGCACGGTCACTTTCAATAATTTCTGTCGGAAAAAAAAAATCTATTTCTTCCAAAATATTTTGCAATTATAGGTGATGACTCTTAATAAAAAAGGGATTACCTTCAGAGAAAAAGGGATTACCTTCAATGCAAAATATGGATTACCTTCAAGGTAAAGGAGGGATTACCTTCAGAGAAAAAGTGAGAGGCATGCAAGGTCACTTTCTTTTATTTCTTTGTAAAAAAAAAGCTTTTATCTTTAAATACTTTTCACTATTGTACCTTTTCATTATTCATATGTGATGACATAGTGTTTTAATATTGACAGCCCCATCCTCGCTGTCAACAGTGGTGACCATCCTTTTGTCTTGCCACCTCCTTTACCCCTGCCTACTCCAAGAAACTAAGTGTGTTATATGTCTGCCTACTCTAAGAAGCTAAGTGTGTTTGTATGCCTGCCTACTCTGAGAAGCTAAGTGTTTGAATGCCTGCCTACTTCAAGAAGCTAAGTGTTTGTATGTCTATACCTTTTGACCTCTTTTTGTGTGGACATTTTGTATGAGTTTACCTTTTGACCTGTTTTTATGTGTGTACCTTTTTATAATGCCTTTCATATCTGTTTTTGTATTTTTTATAGTGTCAACAGCCCCATCCTCGCTGTTAACAGTGGTGACCATCCTTTTGGTTTGCCACCTCCTTTACCCCTGCCTACTCTAAGAAGCTAAGTGTGTTATATGCCTGCCTACTCTAAGAAGCTAAGTGTATCATATGCCTGCCTTCTCTAAGAAGCTAAGTGTATCATATGCCTGCCTACTCCAAGAAGCTAAGTGTTTGTATGTCTATACCTTTTGACCTCTTTTTGTGTGGACATTTTGTATGAGTTTACCTTTTGACCTGTTTTTATGTGTGTACCTTTTTATGATGCCTTTCAAATCTGTTTTTGTATTTTTTATGGTGTCAACAGCCCCATCCTCGCTGTTAACAGTGGTGACCATCCGTTTGGTTTGCCACCTCCTTTACCCCTGCCTACTCTAAGAAGCTAAGTGTGTTATATGCCTGCCTACTCTAAGAAGCTAAGTCTATCATATGCCTGCCTACTCTAAGAAGCTAAGTGTATCATATGCCTGCCTACTCTAAGAAGTTAAGTTGTATGTCTACCTATTCTAAGAAGCTAAGTATCCATGTAGTATGTGTGTAGTCCTTGCAATGATGATGAAGCTAGGTATCCATGTAGTGTGTGTGTAGTCCTTCCAGTGATGATGACAATGATGATTCCTTTCAATATCCTTTTTTCTCTTTGCATGCGATTCTACACGAGCTAGCTATGGTACAACACAGGACATCACAACATTTAAACACATAAGAGTGGATAGAAATTTGTAGGAAACAGATTGCCAGTGGCCCCACCCTCGCCACTGGCTGTCGCAACCAACCAAGCGCATAGGCCTGTTATGTTGCGTCCTGCGTACATACCGGACAGCTGAAAAGGAAGGTTGTGCATTAGACATGTCATATCACAATGTGAATGCATCCTGTACTGGACACATGGTTAAGAAAATCCCCAATGCAATGATGATGTATGAAGTGATGAAGTGATGGTGATGAAAATGGTTACTTGCATCTGCCAGCAGGATGCCTTTGGATGTTTCACCGCTTTTGAGCTTTAGAAAAAAATGGCCGAAAGTGATCTTTATCTCAAAAAAAAAATTCCAGTGGCCCCACCCTCGCCACTGGCTGTCGCAACCAACCAAGCGCAGAAGCCTGCTATGTTGCGCCCACTGTACATACCGGACAGCTGAAAAGGAAGGTTGTGCATTAGACATGTCATATCACAATCAGAAGGCATCCTGTACTGGACACACTAAGTTATTATATGCTTTCTTACAAAGAAGCATCCTGTACTGGATGCACTATATTATTATATTCTATCCTTTTTTCTACTGGCAATTTTGAGAGAAGAAAATGGCCAAAAGTGATTTTATCTGAATTTAGAGAAAATGTCCGAAAGTGATCTTTGTCTCAAAAAAAAATTCCAGTGGCCCCACCCTCGCCACTGGCTGTCGCAACCAACCAAGCGCAGAGGCCTGCTATGTTGCGCCCACCGTACCGGGCCGACCAGTGCATTTCTACCCCTTGAGAAAGCTACAAGAGCCGCCAATGGATCCATGCCTGGTATCTTGATAGCAACATCAGATACATCGAGGTACTGGGAGAGGGGATCAGCTTCGTGTCAAAGTCCCAGTCTTCGCCAACATGCTCGGCCATGCATCACATCCTCGGCTCCACACCCCCCAAGTTTCCGTACACTGGCCAATGGAATTTGGATGAACATAAAGTAGCCAAAGCATATAAGAGTCGATCCTTCTACATATGAGCGACAGAGAGAGGGGATCAGCTTCGTGTCAAAGTCCCAGTCTTCCGCCTATCTCCATAGCGCATCGACTACCCTGGCTCTCCCGAGGCACCAGATATACAAAAAAATAAAAAGAGCGCATAAGCACACACTGTTGTTGCTGAACAGTAAGAGTGTATATCCTTTATGGTGCTACATTGTGTACAGACATGTACAAACATGCACATACACTGCAGGCCTGATCATTAAAGAGTGCTTGAATCACTCAAGACCCACGGGTGCTCAAGAAATAAAGAGAGACAAAAGGCAACCCCTCCTCAAGAGGTGTTCAAACAAAGCGGTGAAAAGGCAAAATCATAAACGAGATGTCAGTGGCCCCACCCTCGCCACTGACTGTCGCAACCAACCAAGCTCAGAGGCCTGCTATGTTGCGCCCACCGTACCGGGCCGACCAGTGCATTTCTACCCCTTGAGAAAGCTACAAGAGCCGCCAATGGATCCATGCCTGGTATCTTGATAGCAACATCAGATACATCGAGGTACTGGGAGAGGGGATCAGCTTCGTGTCAAAGTCCCAGTCTTCGCCAACATGCTCGGCCATGCATCACATCCTCGGCTCCACACCCCCCAAGTTTCCGTACACTGGCCAATGGAATTTGGATGAACATAAAGTAGCCAAAGCATATAAGAGTCGATCCTTCTACATATGAGCGACAGAGAGAGGGGATCAGCTTCGTGTCAAAGTCCCAGTCTTCCGCCTATCTCCATAGCGCATCGACTACCCTGGCTCTCCCGAGGCACCAGATATACAAAAAAATAAAAAGAGCGCATAAGCACACACTGTTGTTGCTGAACAGTAAGAGTGTATATCCTTTATGGTGCTACATTGTGTACAGACATGTACAAACATGCACATACACTGCAGGCCTGATCATTAAAGAGTGCTTGAATCACTCAAGACCCACGGGTGCTCAAGAAATAAAGAGAGACAAAAGGCAACCCCTCCTCAAGAGGTGTTCAAACAAAGCGGTGAAAAGGCAAAATCATAAACGAGATGTCAGTGGCCCCACCCTCGCCACTGACTGTCGCAACCAACCAAGCGCAGAGGCCTGCTATGTTGCGCCCACCGTACCGGGCCGAGGTTACTTGCATCTGCCAGCAAAACGCCTTTGGATGTTTCACCCCACTAGAAATTTAGACGAAAATGGCCGAAAGTGATTTCATCCAAAAAAAAATTCCAGTGGCCCCACCCTCGCCACTGGCTGTCACAACCAACCAAGCGCAGAGGCCTGCTATGTTGTGTCCACCGTACATACCGGACAGCTGAAAAAGAAGGTTGTGGATTAGACATACATCAACAATCACAGTGTATACAGTAGCTGAAAGAGAAAGTAGTGATTAGACATGCATCATCAATGGCAGTGGGACAATGGGTTAGGAGCACACACACATTCACAATGGACAATGGTTTAGTAGCACACACACATTCACACACACATTCACACAATGGTTCTGACATAAGAAGGCCAATCGAATGTCAGAACCATAATAAATCTCGAATGTTCAACTTCGGTCAGTGTGACAAACCCAAAACACGAAGCTCTGGGCCCCGGGAAAACACAGAGCTACTTCGACTGTCAACCAAGTCCTGCCCCGGGAAAACAGGACCGAGTCTAAGTCGATTAAGTTTCAAGCTTGTCACAACTGTCCGAAGTCGAACATTCAAGTGTGAATGGCCCCTGCCTCGCCATTCACCGTGGTGACCTACCAATGTATGCATGATACATTTCCCCTCTAGAAAGGGATGTCACCTCCGAAGGGATAAGTCCCTCTGCTCTCATGAGGTAAACTCAGGAGAGAGCTGCAAAATTCAAATCCATTCTTGATGTAATGACAAGACGGAACACACAAGTTTGGTTTTTGTGTTTTTATGTGTTCCTTTGTCAGTGTAAGAAAAATTGTGGCTCACCTATCCGGCAGGATCGAAAGGATGTGTGAAACCCCAAAGCGGCTTGGATGTGATATAGTGCATCGGTCTCTGAAGTACCCTTGCATGCAAGGGGTAAAATTCAATTCTGATTTGAGGGTTTCTCCTGTAAAATTCAATTTCAGCTTGCATCTCTTCCACTTGAATTCTAATTTCTTTATTTGAGTGATTAGAAAACCAAATCCTACTGGCCTCAATTCAATTCTTCATTTACAGCCCATGTACTTCCAAATGTTAGGTGTGTCATGCGAAATGGGGAACATCTCAACTTGCCATTTTGGGCTTTGGTGGATTTCAGCTCTCAGTGTTGACTTGGTCAGTGGGGCTAGCAGTAGAGTTCAGCTGAAATCCACCAAAAGCCAAAATGGCAAGTTGATGAAGTCAGCCAAAACCCTGATTTGGAAAGTTGATGGAAGAGGGCAGAACATAGCATTTCTACTGCTAGTACCATTGACCAAATCAACAATAACAGCTGAAATCCACCGAAAGCCAAACTGGCAAGTTGATGAAGTCAGCCAAAACCCTGATTTGGGAAGTTGATGGAGATGGCAGAACAGATATCAACTTCCCAAATCAGGGTTTTGGCTCAGTTCATCAACTTGCCAGTTTGGCTTTCGGTGGATTTCAGCTGCTATTGTTGATTTGGTCAATGGTACTAGCAGTAGAAATGCTCTGTTCTGCCCTCTTCCATCAACTTTCCAAATCAGGGTTTTGGCTGACTTCATCAACTTGCCATTTTGGCTTTTGGTGGATTTCAGCTCTCACTGTGGACTTAGTCAGTGGAACTAGCAGTACAGATCCTCTGTTCTGCCATCTCCATCAACTTGCCAAATCAGGGTTTAGCATCTCTACTGCTACTTTGACTGACCAAGTTGAAAGTGAGAGCTGAAATCCACCAAAGTCCAATATGGCAAGTTGGTGAACTGAGCCAAAACACTGATTTGGCAATTTGATGGAAGACGGCAGAACAGAGCATTTCTACTGCTAGTACCATTGACCAAATCAACAGTGAGAGCTGAAATCGACCAAAGTCCAATATGACAAGTTGATGAACTGAGCCAAAACCCTGATTTGGGAAGTTGATATCTGTTCTGCCATCTCCATCAACTTTCCAAATCAGGGTTTTGGCTCAGTTCACAAACTTGCCATTTTGGCTTTTGGTGGATTTCAGCTCTCACTGTTGATTTGGTTAATGGCACTAGCAGTAGAAATGCTCTGTTCTGCCTTCTCCCATCAACTTCCCAAATCAGGGTTTTGGCTGACTTCATCAACTTGCCATTCTGGGCTTTGGTGGATTTCAGCTCTCACTGTGGACTTGGTCAGTTGGGCTAGCAGTAGAGATCCTCTGTTCTGCCATCTCCATATCAACTTGCCAAATCAGGGTTTTGGCTCAGTTCACCAACTTGTCATATTGGACTTTGCTGGATTTCAGCTCTCACTGTAGACTTGGTCAGTGGAACTAGCAGTACAGATCATCTGTTCTGACCTCTCCCATCAACTTCCCAAATCAGGGTTTAGCATCTCTACTGCTGCTTTGACTGACCAAGTCCACAGTGAGAGCTGTAATCCACCAAAGGCCAAAATGGCAAGTTGATGAACGGAGCCAAATCCCTGATTTCGGAAGTTGATGGAGATGGCAGAACAGAGAATCTGTACTGCTAGTTTAACTGACCAAGTCCACAGTGAGAGCTGTAATCCACCAAAGCCCAAAATGGCAAGTTGAGATGTTCCCCATGGAATTTGCATATTATTCCTTTAAGCTCAGTCATTGGACAACTCCAAGTCACATGGCTGCTTTAGATGTTTCTGTTAGTCAATATGCAAAATCAGTCATGTGACCCAAATTTGCACTTAATACATGAGTATATAAGATGAGAGTTAGTCAAAGTTGCACATATGAACCATGGAGTATATACCAAACAGTTCTGTTCTAACAAAGCACCAACAAAGGAAGCTCAGAGATCCAAACTTCCAGGATAAAGATAACATAAGGAGAAGGAAAAAATACAGAAGGCTGATAGCAGACCCAGTGACAAGAGAAAGATTGAGAGCCCAGCACAACCATTATCAAAGGGAATATAGGGCTAGGAAGTTGAAGGAAAAATACGATATGAAAGATATGGCAAACCATGTATCTGAAGGGACGGGTCAGGACACCAAAGACATATTGGAATGTCCGTCTAGGTCAACAATGAATGGCAAACAGTCAGAAATATCTATTGATAATTCTGCTGCAGAAGAAAAAGCAATTGCTTCAACAGATCTGATAAAGCAATCATTTTCCCATTGTTCTTATGCTCATGATGATGCAAGCTCTGCAGTTGATCTTCTTATGGCAACACATATGTTGCCTTCTGCAGTTGTTACAGCAATGACAAACCGAATTGAGAAATGTGTGGCACATCAGAAGGAAAGTCAACTGAATCCATAGGATGAGTTTTTTTTTTATTTTTATTTTTTATTCATGAAATTCATCCTGATAAAGATTCATCAAATGTATTGAAATGCTGATTAAATAATAAGCGCATTTATAAATCTATAATAATCAACTTATACATTGTATTGAATGTAACTTTGTTATTTGTTGAAACAAAAGTTTGAATTGTATTTGAAATTGTGACCATTCAACTCTAAGTATTTATGAAATAAAGAGAACTTCAAAAGAATATTGTTTTTCTCACTTATTCCTAAATGGAAGGAGGAGACTCAGGCAGTACACTCAAAAAATAGCAGTATACTCATGAAGGACACTCAAGGAGAAATGAATGATTGATGAAGAGTTGACCCATGATGAGAATTTAAGACTAGTTGAAAAAAAATATTGAATTGTTCAGAAATCTAAACAGATTCTTGCCCAGGACATTAAAGGAAAAAATCCTGAATGGAAGGAGGACACTCAGGCAGTACACTCAAGAGAAATGAATGATTGATGAAGAGTTGACCCCTGATGAGAATTTTAATCTAGTTGACTGTTGAATTGGTCAGTTAAACTAGCAGTACAGATTCTCTGTTCTGCCATCTCCATCAACTTCCCAAATCAAGGTTTTGGCTCCGTTCATCAACTTGCCATTTTGGGCTTTGGTGGATTACAGCTCTCACTGTGGACTTGGTCAGTTAAACTAGCAGTACAGATTCTCTGTTCTGCCATCTCCATCAACTTCCGAAATCAGGGATTTGGCTCCGTTCATCAACTTGCCATTTTGGCCTTTGGTGGATTACAGCTCTCACTGTGGACTTGGTCAGTCAAAGCAGCAGTAGAGATGCTAAACCCTGATTTGGGAAGTTGATGGGAGAGGTCAGAACAGATGATCTGTACTGCTAGTTCCACTGACCAAGTCTACAGTGAGAGCTGAAATCCAGCAAAGTCCAATATGACAAGTTGGTGAACTGAGCCAAAACCCTGATTTGGCAAGTTGATATGGAGATGGCAGAACAGAGGATCTCTACTGCTAGCCCAACTGACCAAGTCCACAGTGAGAGCTGAAATCCACCAAAGCCCAGAATGGCAAGTTGATTAAGTCGGCCAAAACCCTGATTTGGGAAGTTGATGGGAGAAGGCAGAACAGAGCATTTCTACTGCTAGTGCCATTAACCAAATCAACAGTGAGAGCTGAAATCCACCAAAAGCCAAAATGGCAAGTTTGTGAACTGAGCCAAAACCCTGATTTGGAAAGTTGATGGAGATGGCAGAACAGATATCAACTTCCCAAATCAGGGTTTTGGCTCAGTTCATCAACTTGTCATATTGGACTTTGGTCGATTTCAGCTCTCACTGTTGATTTGGTCAATGGTACTAGCAGTAGAAATGCTCTGTTCTGCCGTCTTCCATCAAATTGCCAAATCAGTGTTTTGGCTCAGTTCACCAACTTGCCATATTGGACTTTGGTGGATTTCAGCTCTCACTTTCAACTTGGTCAGTCAAAGTAGCAGTAGAGATGCTAAACCCTGATTTGGCAAGTTGATGGAGATGGCAGAACAGAGGATCTGTACTGCTAGTTCCACTGACTAAGTCCACAGTGAGAGCTGAAATCCACCAAAAGCCAAAATGGCAAGTTGATGAAGTCAGCCAAAACCCTGATTTGGAAAGTTGATGGAAGAGGGCAGAACAGAGCATTTCTACTGCTAGTACCATTGACCAAATCAACAATAGCAGCTGAAATCCACCGAAAGCCAAACTGGCAAGTTGATGAACTGAGCCAAAACCCTGATTTGGGAAGTTGATATCTGTTCTGCCATCTCCATCAACTTCCCAAATCAGGGTTTTGGCTGACTTCATTAACTTGCCAGTTTGGCTTTCGGTGGATTTCAGCTGTTATTGTTGATTTGGTCAATGGTACTAGCAGTAGAAATGCTATGTTCTGCCCTCTTCCATCAACTTTCCAAATCAGCGTTTTGGCTGACTTCATCAACTTGCCATTTTGGCTTTTGGTGGATTTCAGCTGAACTCTACTGCTAGCCCCACTGACCAAGTCAACACTGAGAGCTGAAATCCACCAAAGCCCAAAATGGCAAGTTGAGATGTTCCCCATTTCGCATGACACACCTAACATTTGGAAGTACATGGGCTGTAAATGAAGAATTGAATTGAGGCCAGTAGGATTTGGTTTTCTAATCACTCAAATAAAGAAATTAGAATTCAAGTGGAAGAGATGCAAGCTGAAATTGAATTTTACAGGAGAAACCCTCAAATCAGAATTGAATTTTACCCCTTGCATGCAAGGGTACTTCAGAGACCGATGCACTATATCACATCCAAGCCGCTTTGGGGTTTCACACATCCTTTCGATCCTGCCGGATAGGTGAGCCACAATTTTTCTTACACTGACAAAGGAACACATAAAAACACAAAAACCAAACTTGTGTGTTCCGTCTTGTCATTACATCCAGAATGGATTTGAATTTTGCAGCTCTCTCCTGAGTTTACCTCATGAGAGCAGAGGGACTTATCCCTTCGGAGGTGACATCCCTTTCTAGAGGGGAAATGTATCATGCATACATTGGTAGGTCACCACGGTGAATGGCGAGGCAGGGGCCATTCACACTCGAATGTTCGACTTCGGACAGTTGTGACAAGCTTGAAACTTAATCGACTTAGACTCGGTCCTGTTTTCCCGGGGCAGGACTTGGTTGACAGTTGAAGTAGCTCTGTGTTTTCCCGGGGCCCAGAGCTTCGTGTTTTGGGTTTGTCACACTGACCGAAGTTGAACATTCGAGATTTATTATGGTTCTGACATTCGATTGGCCTTCTTATGTCAGAACCATTGTGTGAATGTGTGTGTGAATGTGTGTGTGCTACTAACCCATTGTCCATTGTGAATGTGTGTGTGCTCCTAACCCATTGTCCCACTGCCATTGATGATGCATGTCTAATCACTACTTTCTCTTTCAGCTACTGTATACACTGTGATTGTTGATGTATGTCTAATCCACAACCTTCTTTTTCAGCTGTCTGGTATGTACGGTGGACACAACATAGCAGGCCTCTGCGCTTGGTTGGTTGTGACAGCCAGTGGCGAGGGTGGGGCCACTGGAATTTTTTTTTTGGATGAAATCACTTTCGGCCATTTTCGTCTAAATTTCTAGTGGGGTGAAACATCCAAAGGCGTTTTGCTGGCAGATGCAAGTAACCTCGGCCCGGTACGGTGGGCGCAACATAGCAGGCCTCTGCGCTTGGTTGGTTGCGACAGTCAGTGGCGAGGGTGGGGCCACTGACATCTCGTTTATGATTTTGCCTTTTCACCGCTTTGTTTGAACACCTCTTGAGGAGGGGTTGCCTTTTGTCTCTCTTTATTTCTTGAGCACCCGTGGGTCTTGAGTGATTCAAGCACTCTTTAATGATCAGGCCTGCAGTGTATGTGCATGTTTGTACATGTCTGTACACAATGTAGCACCATAAAGGATATACACTCTTACTGTTCAGCAACAACAGTGTGTGCTTATGCGCTCTTTTTATTTTTTTGTATATCTGGTGCCTCGGGAGAGCCAGGGTAGTCGATGCGCTATGGAGATAGGCGGAAGACTGGGACTTTGACACGAAGCTGATCCCCTCTCTCTGTCGCTCATATGTAGAAGGATCGACTCTTATATGCTTTGGCTACTTTATGTTCATCCAAATTCCATTGGCCAGTGTACGGAAACTTGGGGGGTGTGGAGCCGAGGATGTGATGCATGGCCGAGCATGTTGGCGAAGACTGGGACTTTGACACGAAGCTGATCCCCTCTCCCAGTACCTCGATGTATCTGATGTTGCTATCAAGATACCAGGCATGGATCCATTGGCGGCTCTTGTAGCTTTCTCAAGGGGTAGAAATGCACTGGTCGGCCCGGTACGGTGGGCGCAACATAGCAGGCCTCTGAGCTTGGTTGGTTGCGACAGTCAGTGGCGAGGGTGGGGCCACTGACATCTCGTTTATGATTTTGCCTTTTCACCGCTTTGTTTGAACACCTCTTGAGGAGGGGTTGCCTTTTGTCTCTCTTTATTTCTTGAGCACCCGTGGGTCTTGAGTGATTCAAGCACTCTTTAATGATCAGGCCTGCAGTGTATGTGCATGTTTGTACATGTCTGTACACAATGTAGCACCATAAAGGATATACACTCTTACTGTTCAGCAACAACAGTGTGTGCTTATGCGCTCTTTTTATTTTTTTGTATATATGGTGCCTCGGGAGAGCCAGGGTAGTCGATGCGCTATGGAGATAGGCGGAAGACTGGGACTTTGACACGAAGCTGATCCCCTCTCTCTGTCGCTCATATGTAGAAGGATCGACTCTTATATGCTTTGGCTACTTTATGTTCATCCAAATTCCATTGGCCAGTGTACGGAAACTTGGGGGGTGTGGAGCCGAGGATGTGATGCATGGCCGAGCATGTTGGCGAAGACTGGGACTTTGACACGAAGCTGATCCCCTCTCCCAGTACCTCGATGTATCTGATGTTGCTATCAAGATACCAGGCATGGATCCATTGGCGGCTCTTGTAGCTTTCTCAAGGGGTAGAAATGCACTGGTCGGCCCGGTACGGTGGGCGCAACATAGCAGGCCTCTGCGCTTGGTTGGTTGCGACAGCCAGTGGCGAGGGTGGGGCCACTGGAATTTTTTTTTGAGACAAAGATCACTTTCGGACATTTTCTCTAAATTCAGATAAAATCACTTTTGGCCATTTTCTTCTCTCAAAATTGCCAGTAGAAAAAAGGATAGGATATTATAACATAGTGCATCCAGTACAGGATGCTTCTTTGTAAGAAAGCATATAATAACTTAGTGTGTCCAGTACAGGATGCCTTCTGATTGTGATATGACATGTCTAATGCACAACCTTCCTTTTCAGCTGTCCGGTATGTACAGTGGGCGCAACATAGCAGGCTTCTGCGCTTGGTTGGTTGCGACAGCCAGTGGCGAGGGTGGGGCCACTGGAATTTTTTTTTTTGAGATAAAGATCACTTTCGGCCATTTTTTTCTAAAGCTCAAAAGCGGTGAAACATCCAAAGGCATCCTGCTGGCAGATGCAAGTAACCATTTTCATCACCATCACTTCATCACTTCATACATCATCATTGCATTGGGGATTTTCTTAACCATGTGTCCAGTACAGGATGCATTCACATTGTGATATGACATGTCTAATGCACAACCTTCCTTTTCAGCTGTCCGGTATGTACGCAGGACGCAACATAACAGGCCTATGCGCTTGGTTGGTTGCGACAGCCAGTGGCGAGGGTGGGGCCACTGGCAATCTGTTTCCTACAAATTTCTATCCACTCTTATGTGTTTAAATGTTGTGATGTCCTGTGTTGTACCATAGCTAGCTCGTGTAGAATCGCATGCAAAGAGAAAAAAGGATATTGAAAGGAATCATCATTGTCATCATCACTGGAAGGACTACACACACACACTACATGGATACCTAGCTTCATCATCATTGCAAGGACTACACACATACTACATGGATACTTAGCTTCTTAGAATAGGTAGACATACAACTTAACTTCTTAGAGTAGGCAGGCATATGATACACTTAGCTTCTTAGAGTAGGCAGGCATATGATACACTTAGCTTCTTAGAGTAGGCAGGCATATAACACACTTAGCTTCTTAGAGTAGGCAGGGGTAAAGGAGGTGGCAAACCAAACGGATGGTCACCACTGTTAACAGCGAGGATGGGGCTGTTGACACCATAAAAAATACAAAAACAGATTTGAAAGGCATCATAAAAAGGTACACACATAAAAACAGGTCAAAAGGTAAACTCATACAAAATGTCCAAACAAAAAGAGGTCAAAAGGTATAGACATACAAACACTTAGCTTCTTGGAGTAGGCAGGCATTCAAACACTTAGCTTCTTAGAGTAGGCAGGCATACAAACACACTTAGCTTCTTAGAGTAGGCAGGCATACAAACACACTTTTAGCTTCTTAGAGTAGGCAGGGATAAAGGAGGTGGCAAACCAAAAGGATGGTCACCACTGTTAACAGCGAGGATGGGGCTGTTGACACCATAAAAAAATACAAAAACAGATATGAAAGACATTATAAAAAGGTACACACATAAAAACAGGTCAAAAGGTAAACTCATACAAAATGTCCACACCAAAAGAGGTCAAAAGGTATAGACATACAAACACTTAGCTTCTTGGAGTAGGCAGGCATTCAAACACTTAGCTTCTTAGAGTAGGCAGGCATCTGATACACTTAGCTTCTTAGAGTAGGCAGACATATAACACACTTAGTTTCTCAGAGTAGGCAGGGGTAAAGGAGGTGGCAAGACAAAAGGATGGTCATCACTGTTGACAGCGAGGATGGGGCTGTCAATATTAAAACACTATGTCATCACATATGAATTATGAAAAGGTACAATAGTGAAAAGTATTTAAAGATAAAAGATTTTTTCCAACACAGAAGTTACTTGATGTGATATAGGGTGCCTCTCAATTTGTCCCAAAATAACAAAGCTCTGATCTTTAAGAGTTATCATCCATAATTGCTGCACATGAAAAGTATTTTGTGATGAACTTTCTTTTTTTTTTTACAAAGAAATAATAGAAAGTGACCTTGCATGCCTCTCACTTTTTCTCTGAAGGTAATCCCTCCTTTACCTTGAAGGTAATCCATCTTTTACCTTGAAGGTAATCCCTTTTTCTCTGAAGGTAATCCCTCCTTTACCTTGAAGGTAATCCATCTTTTACATTGAAGGTAATCCCTTTTTTCCCTGAAGGTAATCCCTTTTTGATTAAGAGTCATCACCCATAATTGCTTCACATGAAAAATATTTTGGAATAAATAGATTTTATTTTTTTGGACAGAAATTATTGAAAGTGACCATGCATGCCTCTCACTTTTTCTCTGAAGGTAATCCCTCCTTTACCTTGAAGGTAATCCATCTTTTACCTTGAAGGTAATCCCTTTTTCTCTGAAGGTAATCCCTCCTTTACCTTGAAGGTAATCCATATTTTACATTGAAGGTAATCCCTTTTTCTCTGAAGGTAATCCCTTTTTTATTAAGAGTCATCACCCATAATTGCTCCAAATGAAAAATATTTTGGAATAAATAGATTTTTTTTTTCGGACAGAAATTAATGAAAGTGACTGTGCATGCCTCTCACTTTATCTCTGAAGGTAATCCCTCCTTTACCTTGAAGGTAATCCATCTTTTACCTTGAAGGTAATCCCTTTTTCTCTGAAGGTAATCCCTCCTTTACCTTGAAGGTAATCCATATTTTACATTGAAGGTAATCCCTTTTTCTCTGAAGGTAATCCCTTTTTTATTAAGAGTCATCACCCATTATTGCTCCACATGAAAATTATTTTGGAATAAATAGAATTTTTTTTTCCGACACAAATTATTAAAAGGGACTGTGCATGCCACTCACTTTTTTTCTCAATGTAATCCCTCATTTTTTTTGGCAAACATCTTTTCACAAATGAAATTGAATTTTATGGAAGGCTGAAACCCCATCTGTACTATTGAGGGCTGTCTGGATCAGACTTTAGGATGGTTATCAAGAAAGATATATTGTGCCCCCTATGTGGCAGATATCAGCGTCATCTACTGGCCCATGTGAAAGCAAAGCATACTGAACAATCAGTGACAGAGAGGCTTTTACAGAGCGTCTGCCGTCAGCTGAAAAAGAAGGGAATTCGTAAAGAGCAGCAGGCATCCAAGGGGTCCTATGACCCTGTGCCAAAATCTGTGGAACCCCAAGATAACATCCATGCTGAATCATTGAATGACTTGTCTTTTCAGTGGGAAGAGACATCCCAAAAAGAGGATGATGACATGAACGACGAAGGTGAAGATAACTATCATTCAAAGGAGCAGATTATGACTTGTCAGAACACATTACCATATGATGATGATGACTTTTAAAAATCCTTGTCAGTTTTAGCCATGCATAATAAACAACTTGACTATATTTGTAATGTTGGTTTCTTCTTTTTAAACTTTGATTCTCATTGTATACTAGAATACCCTTGGATCACTCTGTAAGAGGGTGCATTGCACAAACAAAGACAAGGCATGAAAATGAGGTTTAGTGAGAGGAAGAAAAGACAGCATAAAGACTTTTACCTGACATGGATAAAAGGAACTAATAACATATGTGAGGTCAAGAATTATTGGAAATTGTGAACAAGCTTTTCATTGTTTTAACACAGTCCCATTTTAAAATGTGTGAACACAAACAAGGTATCCTTAATGTCTATTCCTGGAGAAAAAATGATCCAGATCAAACTGTTAATATCAGAGCTATTCTCATTTTTACTTTTAACCCTGAGGGCTGGTGCAACCGGAACGGGGCAGATGGCCTACCGTCATGGACTTACAGCCAGAGCTGGCCCCTACACTCCTCCCAACCAGCTTCAACCATGGCCAACCAGCACCAAGCATTCCTCCCAACCAGATCGATTGGGCTTTATCAAGCAGTGTGAGGCACTCCTGACTTCCCAGTTGACCTACCAGTACACAGTACTGCCAGGGTCGAAGCGTATCTGTATTATACCGTTCCAGGCACCTACACCTGGATTGGTATGACACACACGTAGGGGGGAGCTACCACCGGATGCCAGCCCCTGGGGGCTGGGATCTCCAGAAACGGGGCTGCTGGCCTTACGGCAGAGCTGGCCCCTACACTCCTCCCTACCAGATTCAATATAGGGTTCAGTACCCTATAGGTACCAGATACCCGGGACTAGTACTGAGTCGCATACCGGCCACCTGTTTCCAAGTCTCCCCAGTACTAGCAAATTGAATCGTCATTCGTGTCATACCAGCCCAGGTACCGAGTTCTCGTAGTCCCCCCTCACACGGGTCAGGACCAACCCGGTTTCTCCACCAGTGTAGAGGTCGGCGGAAAACGTCTTGGAGAAACCTGGAGTCGAACCCGGGACCCTCCAACCTGCAGGCGGAAGCTCTACCGCTGAGCTACTTCCCCGTCTGACATTCTCTACCTTCCACCTACATCTGGATCGGTATAATACACAAGGGGGCAGCTTATACTGGCTGACCAGCCCCTGAGGGCTGGTGCAACCGGAACGGGGCAGATGGCCTACCGTCATGGACTTACAGCCAGAGCTGGCCCCTACAAGAGCAATTAAATAAAAATTCTGACCCCCCCCCCGGGCAAGGGGTTGCAAAAATTCTGACCCTCCCCTCAAACCCACCAGCCCCCCCCCCCTGTTGTTAAAAAATGATCACTCCCTTATTGACATGGACATGGAGGAGTAAAAAGTTAGTGACATGAGACATGGTCTTATTTTGAACATATGACATGAGGCTTAGTGACAAAGACATGGGAAAATAGAAATTTAATGACATGTGACATTGCCTTTTCTTTAAATCGCCATGTGACATGGGGACCCCCCCATCTAGACCCCCAGAGGGGGTCAGAATTTTTTCAAGCACTTGACCGGGGGTCAGAATTTTGTACTGCCATCTTCTCGCAAACCCACCGACCCCCGCCCTCTTGTTGAAAAATGATCATGCCCTTAGGGACTAGAATTATTAGGTAGTGCATGGGTGGTGCATTTGAGGGGGGGGGGCGTAAAATTTTTAGCGGCCTCCCGAGGGGGAGTGTAAAAAATGTTGTCCCATCTTGAGGGGGGCGGGGGTGGCTGCGATGTACAAAGCAGTCATTGTACATCAAGGGTGTAGAAGACTGATCTTCTACATCCCAGATGTACAAAGCAGTGCTTGTACATCTAGGGTGTAGAACATGTTCCTTCTGCATCCCAGATGTACAGAGCAGTGATTGTACATCCAGGGTGTAGAACATGTTCCTTCCACATCCCAGATGTACAAAGCAGTCATTGTACATCCAGGGTGTAGAACATGTTCCTTCTACATCCGAGATGTACAAAGCAGTCATTGTACATCTAGGGTGTAGAAAACTGATGTTCTACATCCCAGATGTACAAAGCAGTGATTGTACATCTAAGGTGTAGAAGATGGGCGGTGAGGCGGCCGCAGAGTAAGGGGCCAGCAGGCCGCCGCTGATTGGCTAGGCAGAGTACATCTAGGATGGACTACTAATGGGCGAGCAGGAGTCCATCCTGGATGCAGTGAAAGCTGAACATCGGCCCCGCTGCTCCATGACCGGGATCCTCGTGTTCCAATCTCCTAACCATGGCATCCAGGATCCAAGTCTATGGTCACACCTACGCATAGGCTGAGAGAGTGTAAGTCTCTTGTAAGTCACATGAGTCAGTAGGACTTGACCTACTTACCGGGCACCTGCAGCCTTGGCTGAACCAATCAGAGGAGTGGACACATGTGTGACCAATCAGAACTCCTGTACTAGAATTAAGCTAAATGGGGAAACACCTGCGAGTTTATGCGAGCGCGATCATCATCGAGGTGAAAGCCTGAAAACAATACCTCAAATACTCTTGTAATGTGTAAAGTTTAAGGCGATTGTTGATCGGATTCTACCATGTCATCGGTCAAGGTGGCGGTCCGGGTTCGTCCCCTCAACCAGAGGTAGGGAATACTGCTTTTGAGTTTTATATTGTTGTAGACATACTGTAGTGTAGACTACACTACACTGTTGTCAGTGTTGAGACTTGAGTGTAGTGACACTGAAGTCACAGAGACAAAAGTCATCATGTTTTACTGTTTTGTTTACACACCACTTGACATGGGCATTGGCACTGCCACTGGTGGTACTGGCTGTCCACTTTAGCCTTAGGGAGTGGTCATTCTTTTTATTAACCACTCCCTTCAGGTCATTAATATTGCTCAACGGGTGGTGGGGGTAGGGACCCCAGAAAAAAATGGAATCTGTTAGATACCACAGTTGACTAGTTCTTTTGGATAGAGCCTGGGCTGGGAAATCTAAATCTTTGGGAATTTTGTTTCTATCTATCATAGAACCAGAGATATGATGAAATATATGTAGTTAAATCCAAGGATTTGCTACCCATACATTTCTATAATAATAGACATTCTATGATTTTCGACCTGTACATCATTTTGACATAGCAGACTCGCAGTAAATGCCTTCATGAAACCACTGTATATCATGTTTATCACCAATGATACAGGTACGAACTGAGCACCATTTAAATATGTTCTGGAATATTATCCTAATAGATTCTACATATCCTAATAGATTCTACATATAAGCTTATCCATTTTGAGGATAAATAGCCTAGGTTTGTTACACATATATTGTTTATTCTACATATGTCCTACTTTTTCTTATATTTTCCTACTTTTGTCCTACTTTTGCCCTACTTTTTGAAAATTTTCAGTCCTACTTTTGTCCTACTTTTTCAAAGGGGTCTGCCGGACACCCTGTGAACCCCCAGATTTAGGTCTAGGTGCGGAGAGCAGCCCTCATGTAGAGGGCAGCGTTAATCGGCTACAGTTATAAGGGCCAAGTCATTTATTTCCAGCTAGCGGGTGGGGAGGCATATTGGACTAAGAACTGATTTTTGCAATATGCCCCCCCCCCTAAAAGAAATTTCAAATACACACATTTCAATAATTTCTGTCCGAAAAAAGAAAATCTATTTATTCCAAAATATTTTTCATGTGGAGCAATTATGGGTGATGACTCTTAATAAAAAAGGGATTACCTTCAGAGAAAAAGGGATTACCTTCAATGCAAAATATGGATTACCTTCAAGGTAAAGGAGGGATTACCTTCAGAGAAAAAGGGATTACCTTCAAGGTAAAAGATGGATTACCTTCAAGGTAAAGGAGGGATTACCTTCAGAGAAAAAGGGATTACCTTCAATGTAAAAGATGGATTACCTTCAAGGTAAAGGATGGAGTACCTTCAGAGAAAAAGTGAGAGGCATGCACGGTCACTTTCAATAATTTCTGTCCAAAAAAATAAAATCTATTTATTCCAAAATATTTTTCATGTGGAGCAATTATGGGTGATGACTCTTAATGAAAAAGGGATTACCTTCAGAGAAAAAGGGATTACCTTCAATGTAAAAGATGGATTACCTTCAAGGTAAAGGAGGGATTACCTTCAGAGAAAAAGGGATTACCTTCAAGGTATAAGATGGATTACCTTCAAGTTAAAGAAGGGATTACCTTCAGAAAAAAAGTGAGAGGCATGCACGGTCACTTTCAATAATTTCTGTCGGAAAAAAAAAATCTATTTATTCCAAAATATTTTTCATGTGGAGCAATTATGGGTGATGACTCTTAATAAAAAAGGGATTACCTTCAGAGAAAAAGGGATTACCTTCAAGGTAAAAGATGGATTACCTTCAAGGTAAAGGAGGGATTACCTTCAGAGAAAAAGTGAGAGGCATGCACGGTCACTTTCAATAATTTCTGTCCGAAAAAAGAAAATCTATTTATTCCAAAATATTTTTGACCGTGCATGCCTCTCACTTTTTCTCTGAAGGTAATCCCTCCTTTACCTTGAAGGTAATCCATCTTTTACCTTGAAGGTAATCCCTTTTTCTCTGAAGGTAATCCCTCCTTTACCTTGAAGGTAATCCATATTTTACATTGAAGGTAATCCCTTTTTTATTAAGAGTCATCACCCATAATTGCTCCACATGAAAAATATTTTGGAATAAATAGATTTTTTTTTTCGACAGAAATTATTGAAAGTGACCGTGCATGCCTCTCACTTTTTCTCTGAAGGTAATCCCTTCTTTACCTTGAAGGTAATCCATCTTTTACCTTGAAGGTAATCCCTTTTTCTCTGAAGGTAATCCCTCATTTACCTTGAAGGTAATCCATCTTTTTCTCTGAAGGTAATCCCTTTTTTATTAAGAGTCATCACCCATAATTGCTCCACATGAAAAATATTTTGGAATAAATAGATTTTATTTTTTGGACAGAAATTATTGAAAGTGACCGTGCATGCCTCTCACTTTTTCTCTGAAGGTAATCCCTCCTTTACCTTGAAGGTAATCCCTTTTTCTCTGAAGGTAATCCCTCCTTTACCTTGAAGGTAATCCATATTTTGCATTGAAGGTAATCCCTTTTTCTCTGAAGGTAATCCCTTTTTTATTAAGAGTCATCACCCATAATTGCTCCACATGAAAAATATTTTGGAATAAATAGATTTTTTTTTTCCGACAGAAATTATTGGAAGTGACCGTGCATGCCTCTCACTTTTTCTCTGAAGGTAATCCATCTTTTACCTTGAAGGTAATCCCTTTTTCTCTGAAGGTAATCCCTCCTTTACCTTGAAGGTAATCCATATTTTGTATTGAAGGTAATCCCTTTTTCTCTGAAGGTAATCCCTTTTTTATTAAGAGTCATCACCCATAATTGTTCCACATGAAAAATATTTTGGAATAAATAGATTTTATTTTTTGTACAGAAATTATTGAAAGTGACCATGCATGCCTCTCACTTTTTCTCTGAAGGTAATCCATCCTTTACCTTGAAGGTAATCCATCTTTTACATTGAAGGTAATCCCTTTTTCTCTGAAGGTAATCCCTTTTTCATTAAGAGTCATCACCCATAATTGCTCCACATGAAAAATATTTTGGAATAAATAGATTCATCCATATTAGTACCCCCACATGGAAATTAATTGAAGATTACAGAATTCACTCTAACAGTTCCTTGCCCAATTAATGAAAGTTCTGCACTTTATGAGTTGGCTTGTATAATTGCTCCACATTTAGATTATTGAATGTTACAATTCTTTCTTCTCTTTTTCTGAAGGTACCATACCTGTCTTATATCCTTGAAGGTGCCATGCCTAATTCATGTGATGAAACAGTGAGGAGACAATTATCTTTAAATGCCCTTTTTATTTCCCAAATACAGAAGAAAACCTCAGTTTACTTTACTGTTAACAACAATTTCAGTGTTGCTTTGATGATTCTTCTGAGACTATAGGAAAAACTCTTTTAGTGTGACAAATCTTCCTGCTTTCTCCATGATAATTCTGATGATTCATCTGACTGCTTTCCTCGTCACTGGGTCTTCCTTTGATCAGTAAGAACCAATGCTCTGTTTTTTTTTCTCCTCAAACATGGGATCTCTGAGGGTCTTTTTATGGTGCCTTATTTCAAGGGAGGAACATGAAGTCAAATAGGCTTCAAAAAGAGATGTAGATCATTGTTCTTTTGCAGCAATTGCAGAATCTACCAAGAACATATTTGATTTTTCCTTGAAATCCAGAATCAGGAAACAGAGAAGCGGATGCCTTCAACCACAATTCTATTCTGGCCCAAGACATCAATGTTAACCCAATTCAGCTGTTCTACTACCTCGGTTTTCTGCAGTGGAAAATACTTCACTTTTGCAGAAGGGCGAGAATCATGCAATGATATCCTGGCTTGTCTCTTGGGTTTGTTCTTACCATTCTTAGAAACAAACACTCTGCATGCATATTGGTTCATTATACCACACATAAAGAGTGTTCTCCTTAATTTCTGAAATGCTTGAGGTCTCCTTTTCATTCCGCAGTCTGATACTCTTATATGTGGAGGCCCATGGGCAGATCTTGGAACAATGTCCCCACTGATGTTGAGAACTGTTTGAATGTATGCTTTGGCATGATCTTTGTTGTTTGTTGTATCACAAGTGAAACCTTCCAGGGCACATGTGGGAATCCTGATCATGCAGTATCTCTTTTTTAATGGAACAATGGACACTTCTATTGGCAGCCAGGGTTCCAGAGCTTTCAGTCTACTGCTAGGAATTTTGCAATAGGTGTGATCATTCTTGACATGGGTGGAAATGCAAAAGTCATACAGTGCTAGCAAAACATGTTTGGCTCTAGCACATGTACTCACTGTATGTTCAAGTGGTTTGTTACTGATAGCATTCCATTGGAAATCAATGGACATATTGAGATTACTTCCTACAAAGGTGACAGCATCAGCTTTGTATACTTTAGTTGGAATGACATTGCAAGGACTAATGACTATTGGAACAAAGGTTGTGCCATCCCAACAGTCAAAGCAGCTTCTTGTGCTGTTTGCCAAAATCTTAGCACTGACCCATTTGTCATGACACTTTGAATATAAGCAATAACTATCAGGAACTACAAACATGATACTTTTGTTTTTGATTTCACAACTTTAATAATACAACATTGGCATAAAATGATTAAAAGGCAGAGACAATTGGTGACAAGTGATTATCTGACAGACTTCCAAGTGGATACAAATTGTCATACAGCAAGGCACTGACATCTAGGTCTAACATGTTCAGGTCAGCGATGGGAAATTCCTGATCCAACTCTTTGATTATCTGGTTGAGCCTCTCACCCATGCTGTGCTCCTTGTTCAGTCTCTCTTCCATCTCGGACATTCGCTGTCCCATCTTTTCTTCCATGTCATCAAACTTGTCAGTTAACTCCTTGTTGAGACCCCTTAGATGGTCTATGTCCAAATTGAGCATTCTAAGCTTTTCCTCCATCTCGACTTTCTCATGTAGCAATTCATCACGTTCTTTTGTGATAGCCTCCAGTTCAGCTTGAAGTAACTCAATGTCTGCAATTTCCTTCTTCATCCTATCAATGTGTGCCTGTTTCTCTTGAATTTCTTTGTCCTTTTGTGCCAGTTCCTGTTTTACCATCTTGGACCTGATGTAAACTTTGTTGTAAAGAACTCCAGCAACTTCTATTCCCATCTCGGGGCAGACACCATCTATGTCACACCAAGTAAACTTTCCAAGCGGAAGAAGCTTCAAGAGATGAGGTATACCATCTCTGTCAGGTACAGTGGCCTCTGATTGTGAGACAAAATTATATACCAGACCAGATACCATGGTCGCTCCAAATCTGAGGAAGTTGTTTTGTCTGTTCTCCCATTCAGGCTTCACCCAGAAGTTTATGCTAGAGTACATGTTTGTTTCAATCTTTAGATGTCGATTAGGTTGTCTCTTGTGATTGAGTCGTTCAGGTTCCTGAACGATGATGCTGCTCTTTTGCTTTTCTATCTGCCCATCTGTGTTTCTTGTTTGTACACCAATTCTTTTACATGACTGGTTGTTCGGGAAGTGCACTTTTAGAGTCAAATCACCTGATTCCTTCTCTTGCACTTGAACACTATCACCCAGATGAGCTGTCCCGAGTTTCACCTGTTCAACATGTTCCTGTTTGACCTTGGTCTCAAGTACCCTGTTGCATGAGAAACTAAGCTTCAGCCTTGTGCATACAATTGGAATGATATGTTCCTTGTTACCAAAAAACACATGCATGTCAAGCACATTTTCAGCATCTGGCAGGAGTTCATCCACTTCTATTCCTGCAGCTTGCAGGTCTGCTTTCATGTCTTTTGCTGTTACGCGGGAAGAAAATGCCACAGGGACAAAGATGGTGGTACAGATTGCCTTGGACTTCTGATTTTTTCTCTTTGAGTCCTGGCGTAAGTGAAGTCTCAAGTTGGTTCCATTGGTAAACTCACAGACATGTTCATATCTGGCTAGGTGACTCCTTGATGGCACTCCAGTTGGTAGCCTGCTGCCAGTTTTCTTACTCCAGGAAGTGTTATATTGAATTTGCCTTGTGCAAGCTGGATCCAGCATTGTCCTTGTTGGGCTTTCTCTCATGAGAAAACAGGATTTGTTGATGACCTGTTTGCCACATGATTTGCAGGACACACCTTCAAGCCACATAGGATAGGTTGCTTCTATTCCTGGCTCCCACATATCATTGTGTGACAAGTAGCATGAGGAACATGCCACATCTACAGAGTACAACATGACATTGGACCTTGTCAAGTGCATCTGTACACTGACAATATCCTTGTCACTCAGCTGATATAGCGATTGGCTTTCGTCCATAGGCTTCGGGTCCAATTCAATGCAACCAAAGCCATACATGAGCTCCAAATACTGAAGGTGAATCCTACTCATGATTTCTGTGCAGGTGGTGAGAAACAAAGGAACAAGAGGCTGACCTCTTTCTTTTGTCTCCTCAAAGAAGTCTATGACATGGGTCCTGCCTTCCGAATATATCACTCGCTGTGTGTCTATGGCTGCAAGAACAGGGAAGTCATTGCATCTCCGACCAAGTGCCTTTTGTTCCAATGTTTCACTGTCTGCATGGAATATTTTCATCATGACATCATTGCATGCTTCAGCATATGAGAGTGAACCATTTAGATGCTTTGCAATGGCATCTGGTAATCCCAAGACAACAGCACGGACTCCAGAGGTCAGCTGTGGGAAGGAAGTGTCCTGCTCTACCTGGCTGGTGTTGCATATTGTGTTGTCGACAACAAACACATCCTTTGGGTCTATGACTTCATTTTTGTCTGTTGCCCACTTTGCTGGATGGAGGAGAAATTGTGCCAGTGTAACAGATGGGCAGGCCTTCATATCAATGATAAGTTGGGTGGGGTCACACTGACCTAAGATTCTAGCCCATACATTGTAGTTGAAAATCAAATGTGTCAGGTTGGTGAATCTAACAAACCTTGTCTGGAAAGGGAAGTGCCCATCCATGTCATTCCTTGAAATAAAATTTGGATTTGTTTTATCCACATTGATTAAAACCCTGTTTTTTCTCAGAGCCATTGATGCTCTCTTGTTTAACTTCCTTCTCATGATGATGTTCTCTACAGGCTCTACCATGATAGGGTCTGTAGTCTGTAACACAGGTAACAACTCTCCTTTACCCGTGAGTTCTTGAACTGTCTCAAGCCTGTACTTTGCAGCTTCATCTTCTGCTAATTTTCTCTTTTTTGATTTTGTAGTTCGTTTGAGCTCTTTCACCTTCCTTTTCTGACTGACAACATTGAACTTAGGCTTGGGTATGTCCTCCATGATTCATATGTGGAACTTCAACTGATGCAGAGCTCTTTATATATACTCTGTTCTTAAATGCAAATTTTGGTCACATGACTGATTTGCATATTGACTTTCAGCAAGGTGTCATGTGTCTTTAAATTGTCCAATCACTGAAATTCAAGGACTAATATGCAAAAGTGTTGTCATGTGATAAAGCTCTAATTTGCATATTGAGATAAAACTATATAAGCACAGAAGGTTTGAACTGGTTAAAAACAAAGGAATGGGCTTTTCCCTAATGCCAAGGGTTCATCATGACAGCGTCTCCAGCAAAAGATATACTACTATACATCATGGAGGAACAACACAAATTGAAGAAGGGTTTAAGAAAAGCTGTGGACTATGTAATGCAAAAGCATACCATAACATTCAATAACAATACAAGAAAACTGTTTAACACAGGAAAGTCTCTGGAGGCTGCTTTTGTTTCTTCTGCCAGAGAAATGTTCAAGGACAATATGTGTAGCTGGGGTAGAATACTCACTGTCTACATATTTGGAGCCTGTTTGACTAAGACATACAGAAAAGAGGGTGTACAAGTCAACCTTATTTGGCTTTCAGAGGTAATGGATCTTTGCATCATGATAAAATGGGGCAAGTGGATTGAGGAAAATGGTTCTTTCAAAAGCATGGAATCACACTTTCCAGAACCCATTGAAGACACCATTTTCAGAGGACTTTTGACAATAGCTGCTGTTGGATTGACTTGTATAGCCATTGTTTCAATATTCTAATATGTAATGCTATGATAAAGACCCATGTCAAGATAATCAAAGTCTCATTTTATGTTATTGATATGATCATGACTGAAGACAGATTAGTGTAATGGGATTGCTTCATGTTTTATTGAAATAAACCATTAAAAGATATCTTGAATTCTTCTACCTTTGACATCTAAGTAATCAGTGATTTAGTTATTCATCTAGGAATAGCAGATATTATCATGAGGAGACAAAATATTCTTCATATAATGTAAATGAAATATTGATTTATTCAAATTTTCATGGCACCCATTGATTAAACCATTATGGCATGTTCACTATGATTTCTAATAAACCAGCTGCTAATCAATTTACCCTCTCTCATAATTAAAGATGAACATGTATAACTGTTTATGAATCAAAAATATTGTTCTATGTTATCTTTTCAAAACAAGAAAACTAAATTCAGTTTGTTTTCATTTATTCACTCATTGCTGCAGCACCTCCCAAACATGCGCAGCTCTCACCCAGGTCTAGGCACTTCTTGTGGACCTCATTGTTGCAGTGGTGGCACTTGACCAGCTGATGCTTAGTAGACAGCTTGCTGAGATGCAGTCTTCCTTTGCATATGGCACACTTTGTCGTTGATTTCACAACCTCTTTTGGCTGCTCCTCCCAAGACTGTGGTGTTGTGGCATCTCTGGGGGCCTGCTCTTGCATGTCCAAGACAGAGCTGAGAATGTTCAGTTGTCCCAGTTTCCTCTGTAGCAGGGCATGTGATATCTGGCCATGTTTGGAGAGTGAACTTTGCATGTTCTCTATCCAGCGTTTGGCTCCACTGAGCACCAACTGAGTTAGCTCCTTATTGGACTTGTTCATGCTAGCAAATGTGTAGGTATTGGGTCAACTGTCCTTTTTAAATAGTATCTAAGTATGCAAATATATCGGTCACATGACTGAGTTGTCCAATGAGTGAGCAGATTAGCCAGTCACATGTTAAGAAATACTGTTTACTTTTCTAACCAGCTTTCAAGTCATGTGACAGGACGATGTGCTCATTCAATGGAAGGCTCTGTCATGTGACTGGAACACAAATTTGCATATCCACATTTCCTTGAGTGCAAGAACTATGATGTGTTCATTCATTGGATAGCTCTGTCATGTGACTGAATCACTAATTTGCATATTGATATTTCCATAAATACAAGACCCTGCCTGCACTAGACATCATTATGACATCAGGACCATGGATTGCAGTAGACAAACAGCTGCAGCCAGGGCATTCAATGCTCTGACTGGACTAGAGTCTTGGGCAGTATATATGAAGAGACAGCTGTCTCTGGGTCAACTGGACCGTGACTCCCAGCAAGTTGGCATAGGATTTATGCTTGAGACAACAGAAGCTATTGCTCCTATATTGAACACAGCTGATCAGTTAGCGTTAGACTGGTTAGCAACCAAACTGCAAGAACCAACTCTTGTGCAGCCACCAACAGATTCACCAGCAAGTCCAGATCCTGTCAATGATGATGTGGGATATGACACGGATGGTAGTGAAGATGACCTTCCGCCATTTGTCCTACCATTTAGAGGAACTAGGACATCTACGGAGGAAGCCATTGTGATATCAGATGATGAGGGTGATGAGGTACCAAACTTAAATGACAAACCATCTACTGTTGAGAAGAATGTCCCCCGAGACAATGATGACTTTGACGATGAGTTACCAGACATTCCACCTCTAGTGGAAGTAAACAGAGCAACAGAACAATCTGCGAGCAATGAGGGTGACAGGAGAGGGCAGAAAAGGCAGCTTGAAGGAGATGATCCAGAATCTGATACCTGTGCCATTTGCTTTGAGCCATTGACAGAGTCTTCAGGATCAGCAGGAAGATTGATGACTGTTGGCAAATATCGTCTATCAACATCAAACCTAACAGCAATGACACCATGCAACCACACGTTTCATGGAAGCTGCTTGAAGAAGTGGAAAAGTAAGCATAGCAGCTGCCCAGTTTGCAGAAGTAACCTTCGTGGCATTCTCTTTGGTCCATTAAAAGAAAAGAAAAACTAAAAACTTGTTCAGTCTTATTATTTCATTCCTGTGATCACCTGTCATTGTAGTTCATAATCTGTTCCCATTCAGAAGCACACATCTGAGAGCAAAATATATCACCTTTTCCACATGCTAAACAGCACTCATGACAGGTGTTCCTTTCACAGTTCGCACAACAAAACATTTGGTCCCCTGATAACTGTTTCTTGGGACATATGTCACAGTCGTAGAATATGTCTTCTGCTAAATCAGTGACAGTCGTACTATATCTGTCATGCCAGTCTAGTTGTTTTGTTATAGTCTCAGTTTCTATTCCTGATATATAGTCTAACAGTCCCTGAAAAGATAAAGTGTCATCTTCCTCTGGTAGTGTCACCGGTGTTGGATTGTATGTTGTCAATGTCTTTGATTCTGATGTGCGGAGAAATTCTATTATCTCCTGTAATTGTTCATCATCATTCTTGGAAGAAGCCATTCTTTAACTGTTTACCCACCATGCATTAATAGTCAATCATAACAATGTGGATTTAGATTTTAGTTGTGTGGATATGTTAATGATGTTGCTGCTTTTAGAGACATCAACTTGAATATGATGGATGACACAGGGAACACAGCTCTACCTCCTGAAAAAGTTATCTCTGACCTCCGTGTAGAGAACTCTCTTTTGAAGAAACAGCTATCAGATTTCCAAATGTCACACATGAACTTTCTGGCATATCAAAGACACAGAGCTTTAGAGAATTACAGTCAAGTATATCGAGCATCTCAAGTGAATGGGAAAGTCAAGTGTGATATCACCAGCAAAGATGACCATAAGTTGGATGATGAAAATGAGGATATCATTGATGTACCCATGGCCAAAACCCTGCAAACATCTGGTTATCCAGCCTCACCACCACCACAAGCTCTACCCGAAAAACATAATATGCTTGAGTGCCCTAAGTGCCACCAGCGGTTTTCCGAAGATCAATCAGTGCTGTTTATTGAACATCATAATAAGGTCATCTCATCAGGGCTAACTGATCTTGTTCGAGGGAAGTGATACATTAGGATGACAACTAAATAAAAGAAATCAAAATATTGTACCATTTCCCATTGTATTACTTAAAATTCTGCGGATGTAACCTCAAATTTAACGTCAAGAGTAAAATAATAGCCAATTATGACCATAAGAGAATGTTTGATGAGCTGCTCACAGAACTCTATGGACATAGAGAATCATTTTCCTCTCAGATAGATATGATGACGGATTCTTCGGAAAAAGTAAAATGGCTATGACAGCAACATTGACTATACATGCGATAACATCTGTGATCTTAGAAGGGAAAATGTTCTTTTAAAGAAACTGAAGAAATGATTTTCTTTCAAAAATGATGTAATGCGTAAGCATGATGATAATGTTGCATGAACTTTTAATGACACATTGAACATCTCAGATTATTGGTGTTATAGAATAAATAAGAATATGATAATTCTTTTCAGATTTTCAGTTTTATTGCTTTTCAGGATACATTCAACTTTTTTTTTCATATAGGTACTTGTTATATTTCACCGGATCAGTTTTCTGAACAGCATTTTGTCTTCTTCCCTTCTAAGAGACTTCATAAAAAACAAACGTCTACGACTTTCTCTCAATTGGCTTGCATCAGCCTGCTCAGGTGGATGTACTTCTTGTAGCTGCAGCTGTAGTTTTATAGCTGTAGTTTTGCCATACAGGTTGGACATAATTTGCTCCTGGTAGAGGCCAAACAAGTATCCAAATGCCTTTCTTTCAATGTCATGTTTTGTCCCAAGAGAGAGCACTTGGAGCACATCAAGCTTTTACTGTCCGCCATTTCAAAACAAGACCTCCTGCCTTGACAAATTGTAGTTTGCATGCAATCTGAATGACCAACACTCAATACAGTATGGTTCTTTGGGTTAAACAGAGATAACATGACACACATGTTTGAGTCATCCCTGTAGCACCTGTGCTCTAATCTCTCTGAATCCAAGAAATATCCAAAAGAGGAAGGTCTCTTGGTCAAACCCCAGTGGGTCAAGAGTTCCATGCAGTATGAACACATGACCATGTTGCATTTCTTAGAAAACGTTCCCCCTGCTGTGGCTTGGTGGATACACTTCATTGATCTCACTGGAAATATCTGATATTGGACATAGAGAGAACACATCCTCATATACATCAGAAGTACAAATTTAACATATTTCTTCATTTGGGGATTCAAACTTCTAACAAAAGCTCTGAGTATCCTAGGCTGATGACACTGTATCAGTCCTTCCAGAACACCAGCAGTTTGGTCTGCCCTCACATAATGCAAAGCTACCAAAGGGAAAGTGTGTGAGACTTTTCGAGACAGTATTAAATGCAGTCTGTTCATGTCTTGGTGTTCTTCAAATGATGTGGGATCAATATTTATACTGTGCAAACACCTGAGAATGATTGAGTTCTGACGATGAACAGGCAACATTTTTGGTTTGGGTAGCAGGTATGTAATATTAACATTTCCATCCTTGGCATACATTTCCTCCATCTTGGATAAACGATACTTTACATCCACCAAAATCTGGACAAGAAACTCATTACCAGGCAAAGATAGTGTTCCATATACCAAGTGGAGAAGTGCAAATCTCTTGTCTCCTTTCTTTCCTCTCATATGAGAGAAAATGAGCTGATCGTAAGCCTCTGAGAAGCTAGCATGGACATCGATAGAGGGATCTATGGTCCTTTTGTTTCCTAGAAAGTCTCTCAGCCATCTAGCAAACTTGGTTGCACAGTCTCCCTCATCAACTAAAGGGGAAAGCAGTGGATTCAGAATGCTCACAACAACCAGAACGATAATTTTCTGTATAATCCGTTCAAATGAACAAGCATCGAAAGAAGACAGCACACAGCAGTCCCATGAGCAGTCCATATATCCACCAGAGATTTCCTTCTGTATCTTTTTGAGTATTTCTCCCATGACCATCTGTAAAATCCAATTCCTTTTTTCCAGTTAGCAACAGGGTGGCATCTTGCCAAGCAGCTCTAGGTTCTGAGAGAAGTGTCAACTCTGTAATATTCAATTTCATTTCTTGTGATGCTTTTTCAACAATGTCTTTAACAAATACATTTCCCGGGATGCAAATGCTGTCTTTGTTCCCACTGTAAATCAATCTCAGTGTAATGGAGATAAAGTTATCATGAGTGTCACATACTATATATTTATCTGTCTTTATGGACACATCTCCATCATACTTGCATAGTGACCTAAGGACAATTTTCTCTATTTGATTTGTTCCTACACTTGATTTAACCCCATCCGTTTCTTTTGAGAGAGACATTACGTTGTATATTTCATCTTTCTCCAATTTCATTGTGCCAAATAAAACAACAACAATGTCCTCACAACATTGCCTCATCCTTGTTATTCCCCACCACATGACCAGTTCATGCCCAACTGTTTCTATGAACTCACTAAACTTCAGTAAATTCAAGAGGCTCAAACTGCTATGGGTGACTTCTTTGTCAGATGCAAAGCATGTAACCACTAGGTCTCCATTTTGCAGCTGATTCTTTGAAACAACTTTCCTCTGAAACCTCTCGCATATTTCCTTTATTACAGTGTCCATCTCATCACAGTCCATCTCTGTGTGTGCATAAATAAGAACAATGTGATGACTGCCACAACACTCACAGTTCCCTCCATGAGAGCATGAAAAGATAGTGGGCTCTTTATTCTGTTGAGTAATCCAATTTCGACTATCTTGACTTCAGTATATCTCTTGGCGGTATGCCATTTGCTCTCTTCCCAGTATGAGCTACCATTGAAAGCCGTCTGAAGTTGCAAAAGGGCTGCAGTACATAGCTTTACGCCACTCGGTTTGATATGAGTGAGGCAAAAGATGAAAGGGTCACTCAAAGGTTGAATTGGATCTGGAGGTAGCATTTCGAGAGTAACATCTTTTAACAAATTCACAGGAAAGGTTCTCTCACTGTCACTTAACCTACAAGGACGTCTGTAACATACCCTGTTTTGTGAAATTTCAGTACAAGAGAGAAAGAACGGTGGTACAGTACAACTAAGATGGAAATCAGCTGTGAAGTGATTTGTGTAACTCCCTAGTGAAAATTGCCTAGATCCTAAACCATATGAAATCACATCATCATCTTTTATAAATGTTGGCTCACTATGGCATGTTGCAAATGGAAGAATCTCACAGTGCCTCAAGCATGTATCACCCTGATGATGATACATTTTCTTGATCTGATGTTTTTCATTGCTTAAAGTGATTTTCATTTTCTTCTCTTGGATGAAAAATCTTTCTTCGTGGTATTGAAACCTAGACCCGCGCAATAGTCTAAGACGTAAACCTTTTGTGCCCTGGAAAATGATGTAGGAGCCTTTAAAGGAACTTAGTGTCCCATTCCTTCCATAGCACTGTAAAATGGAATATCCGTCTTTATGCCACTGTAAGTGTTTGGACACACAACTGACTTTGTCTAAGGCCTCCCATATTGGACCATCAAAAATGACAGGTATCTGAGGAATGTTGTGCCTGTATGGTTCTGAAAATGTTGGTTCATGTGCACGTAATCTAAGATCAAAATTCATGGAAAGGCAGAATGTATTCTTGGTATAAAATGCAGTGACATTCATGGGTACAAGCTCTGTATGTAGTGCTCCAATTGCACAAATTGGAATAAAAAGTATCAATATTAGCATTATATATTTGCAAAGACAGATACGGCAATGATGTTACTGTGTCTTGTGCATCTTTTAATTCATTTCAGTATTTCTTATGCAGTCTTACAAACAAGCTTTGGTTATTATGGCACAGCAGAGGAGTTGTCTACAATATCTGCAAGTGATGGCATAAAACCATATTTTCTCCGACCAGATGGTTTTGTGCCAAACTGCACTGACTATGCATGCATACATACTTTGATGCTCACATCTCCTTTCACATGCGGACATAAAGTTCTGTCGTATGTACATGAGCTCGTCCGTGTTCACCGTGGAATAAAGTTACTTCCAAGTTGTGTTGAGAAGCAAACAATCACTAGGATTTCTGGACCATCTGAAAACATGGGAGTGGTCAATCTTTTGTCTAGTGGTCTTGCAGTCTTAGATGCAGGGTACATGCCTTGTACTGTTATTGTTCTAGACTACAAGGATGTGTCCATCCAGAATGTTGACATTGACAACAGTGGTTGTATTCTCAAGTCGAATGAACAGTTTGCTACCCTTCCTTCATATCTCTCTGCAGCAATAGTCCTCATGACGAGTTCTCCAGAAGTACAGAATATCAAGCTCCATAATGTACAATTGGTGGCAGAAAACAACAGCTTGCTCGCTTATTTTGGAATGGATTCTGAGTCAGAAGGAATATTAGCAAATGTGTCTTTCACCATGCTGCATAACAATAGCATTTTCCTGGACATGCTCTCTGGTGATGTTGTCTTTGATGACAGTGTGAATGTTAGATCATTTGTACTGCATGGCAGTAGAATGCCTTTAACTTCACAAACTGATAGATTTATAGGACCAATTGTTTCTGTGAAATTGCTATCAAGAGCAAACAATGAAGAAACTAGATATCTAGCATATAAGACATTATTTATTGTTTCTTCTATAGTGTCAGCTCTCCTGTTGTTGTATACTGTAACGAGCCTCGTCCATGTACCAGAGGCTCAACCAATCACGGAACCATCAGTGTGATGTCTTAGTTCTTTTGAATGGGAAGTGATTGTGAATGAAATCATGTATTTTGTGAAGTGCCTTCTTCATGACATGGAGTGAAGCTCTCAGGATGTTGCCAATGACGGGTTTAAGCATTGTGAAAATCACATAAATCCAGATCCCTTTTGTGTAAATGAACTGGGATATAGTTTGTCCACCAACTACCCCTGCACATAAATCTGTCTGAAAATTAAGAGAGCATTTCTTGTGTAGCCCATCAACACCTAAAGCCTGAGTACCAAATGATGGATAGACGAGCCACAGCGGATATGATATGAAAATTCTAGTTAGTGTTATGGAATCGTACCACACCATCTCCTCACATAATGGATTCCCAAAGATTTTTGCAATAAAGTACCTCAAAATCACACCCAAGTGTTTGAATTCATCACATGTTCCATCAGTCAGACTTGCAACAGCCCTGAGCTTGCCATAATCCTTATGTGAAAAAAGATGGACAAGTTTGTTCAGAAGATAGGCAATATGTCCAGCCACATTTTGAATTGCAAAGCATATGCCGAAAGTCAAAATAGAGAGCATATAGAGGCCAATCACAGTGTACCAGAATGCTGGATTTATAAGAGTGAAGAGTGACTTCACAACAATTACAAATGGGTTCATTTATTGAACTTTTTTTATTGAACAGAACAAAGATATTTTTTCTCAACAATACAATTGTTGTTTATTTTGGCCTTGTCTATAAGTCCTTTGTGCTACTTCAGCTACCAATGATGCCTTTTCCAATGAGTGGGGCTTTTCCATGAATTTGTTGAATACAGACAAAGGGTGGTCGACCTTGTTCACTATGTCCTCCTTGCATTCAGGAGTTGTCGCATCTATATACTTCTGAAGGAATACCATGTATTCATTTTTGTCCATGGTTGGCAAATGTTCTGTGTCCACCTTTGAATAACTTTGGGCAATACATGATGCTTTATTGAACTGACCAAAGTCATGCAATATACGAGGTGCACTTGAGGGGTCTTTCTCTTGTTTCACGTTTATTATATCGTCTGTCTGTAGACAGGCACTGTTGTCACTTAGTCCAATCATCAGTCTGCAGGCAACTTCATGTATGTTACAGAGGATAACATCCTTCTCTTCCCGGTTGTAAACTGTTGTTTTACAGGAGGGACACTGGATGCTCTCAGCATTGACATCTACTGCCTGCAATTGAATCCAGCGGCGTAGACAGTCCTTGTGGAATATATGCATGCCGTTACTGTGATCTGCACTGAACCTGGAGCTTTCCGCTTTTATTTTCTTTGAAATGAACTGGATATATTGCTCATAGTTCTCTACATTTTCTGTAGATGTGCCAGGAGGCAACCCATTCTCTTCCAGAAACTGCCTTTCTGCATCTCTGTATACACAGTTGAATCCTTCCACTGGCCGGTTAGAATATTGTTCTTGGCAAATGGGACAATGTTCTTTCCTGAAGGTATTAACTTCTTCATCATATAACTGATTAACATTTTCCTCTCTTTTCCAAATACATGCCTTCACTTTGGGGTATTTGTTCAAATTCTGTAAGAGTTTTGCATTTGAATGCTCAAAATCAGTGGTGTCTATGCAATTAGAATTCGATACTGTTAGTTTTAAGTTCCATTCTGATACATCCTGAACAGCTTTTAACATGCTGTGAGTATCAGTGGATTCCTTTCCATATGCCACATCGGCAGTCGATTCGATGACCTCCACAGGAACCATGCATTTGTCACCGTGCCTTGCCAACCTCACTTTGAATAGGAATTTCAGTCGTCCATTGGCATTTTTGTTTATGTAATGAATGAGTTTACAGAACAGAATCCAACAGTTTTTCTTAAGTGTGTAGACATCTACATGGTCAGCATACTGCTCATAGATCTGGTTGAGAAGCAGGATCAAGACATTTCTGACAAGTGCATAACCACTGTCTGTGAAAAGATACATGGCATTGGCAGTGTTGGCAAACAGGTGGGCAGTAGCCATAATGAAAGTTTTCAGATTTGGATCAGACTTCTTGAGGACCCCTAACAAATATATGACAAGTTCTCTGTAATCTGCCAAACTCACTTGCATGTTGATAGGTTGAACTACATCTAACTGATATGTGTTCTCCAAATCTGTGATGTCAGAAGACTTCACTTCAATCTGTGTCAAGTCCATGATAGAGCAGTTTGGTTTGTCTCCATCATAATTCTTGATCCTCTTGTAAATTTCCATGTCTGATATATCATCAGGTGATTTACGCTTCTTGAATGGCTGTGTTGTAAATTGATTGTCTTTCATAGCTTTCCTGTATATGTCAACATTGTGCTGAGCAGCCTCTTCATCATGTGCAGTCAGGGAAGAGATGACTGCCAGTGCTATTGTTGAGCTACACCCTTCTGTAGAACCATGTGCAGGAATGCTTTGGATGACAGAGCTGGGTCGAGCTGCACCAAAGTTCAAATTTCCTGCTCGTTCTAATTCTTTGTGAAGATCCTCTGTGAAGATACTTGCTACTTTTTTTGCAGTAGCTTGTGAGTTTTTTATTCGCTCATTCATGTTATTCATTTCCGTTAGTACGGAGGTCTGCAACTTAAGAGCTGAAAGCCAGCCATGCATGTATTTTTCCATCTCCTCGGGTTGTAGCATACCCTTAGTCAGGTAGTTTACATGTTCCTTACACAAGTTCACAACTTCATAGTTCCGTTGTTGTTCTTGCTGGCTACATTCATACACTTCCATGCACTCTTGGTACTTGTTTGTCAATCTCTTGAGCTCGACTATGATTTGCCAGTTCTTGAAATGCACAGGCAAAAACTCATATACAACTGTACCTAGATTAGTTTTTTCTCTAAGTTTTCCATAGTCAAATATGTTTAGTAATCCATGTTTCTCTAACCAAACATACTCGTTTTGCACCTGTGTATCGACTCCCCACTGGTTCTTCAATTCAGATAATGTTTTCAGTTCATCAGAACTAACATTGTGAACTTCTTGAACATGTTTGGACTGCTCTACCATAGACCTGAAACGGCTATGACACATTTCATTGACTTGCTTGGCATTTCTGAAGCCACATTGATAGGGAAAGCCTATGATTGATTTCTTTGCAAACACATTGTCTCTGAGGTCTGAAATGTGATGGACAAAAAAATCTTTGAGATTCCTCCAAAAATACTTGCATAGGTTTTGTTCAGTGAAATTAAGAGCCCCCCCAGGTAGAGACTTGGAAGGGCTATCAGGGTCACTGTTCAATGCAAATATCCATGGTACATCATGTTTGATTTCCATATTTTCCTCATTTTTCCGTGAAGCACAGAGGAACATCCTGCTCAGTTTTTCTATGTAGACGGAAGATGACATTTCATCTGGAAGGTATTTTTCCTTTAGATGCAGGATGACACCATTCAAACTCCGCCTTCCGTTCCCTGCTTCTATATAATGGTTGACATTGTGGCAGAAGTCCTTTGGTAGGCAAACAAAGGAGTAAGGAAGAGTGCCCTTTTCTATTGTATAGGGGTAGGTAAATGTCTTGGCCGCCAATTTTATCCTAACCAATGCACTAGCCTCCAGCCAGTTATCTTTATCACCTTGCAATTGTACCTGCTCATATTGCTTGAGCTGTGTCAATAGAACACAGATTTTCCTTTCACAGCAAGCTGGTGATATAGCATACATTCCTACCCTCATATTGGTATCCGTTTCATCTTCTCTAATCTGCAGGTATTTCCTCCACCTTGAAGGACGCCCTCTGTCAAACAGTGGATCTGGGAGACTTTCCCGAATGAGAATAGATGCCAGGTCTTTCTCTGTGAAAATGTTGAACATCAATATGTCTTCCTTACACTTTTGAATGACATCAGACACAACATTGGTCAGGTTTTTTAGGCCCTGCCCTCTTTTACTGTCAGGTTCTATGTGCCCTATGAGTGAGAATGTTGTATATGGCAACAGGTGGAAAGCGATACCTTTGGTTTTCAGGTCGGTCAATATTGATGCTATCAATTCTTCTTCATGAAGATAAAAGCCATTTTTTGCCTTTTTGCAAGCTTCAACTGCTCTAACACAGAGCTCAGCCAATTCTCTCAGGTTCTTAGGAACGGAGAAAGAACCCTCATATTTTATTCCTAGAGGTCCATTCAACATTGAAAGATAAATGTCAGAAAAATCATTTCTGGATTTGTTTTTATCATTGAAGTATTTCGCTCTTTTAGCTCTTATATCAAGGAGACTCATAATAATGATTCTGAATTTCTAATATGTTTTATTTCACAAAAGTCATCATCAATACACTTTCAGTTGATGCTTGAGGCTGTATCAGTTAGGTCTATTTTGTACTTTTCCTTCTTAGTTTCCCATTTCGAACCATGCTTGTGCACACTGAATATGGCATTTATATGATAGATGAACATAACTATGCCTGAGAGGATAATGATCGACTCCATGGCAGACCATGAAAATAATTTACATATTTGATCCCTATCTGCATTCACCATACAACGTCCTGTCAACAGTGATGCAAAACCAAACATGAAGAACACCACCAATGGGAGAATATGTTCTGCTATTTGAATCCATCCTTTAGGCTCAGACAACAGGCGCAGCACTTTCATCTTTGGCTCTTTCTGACAGGTCCTGTAGGATATCCATATAAGCATGATGGCAACCACTGACATTTTTAAGAAAAAACATATCTGAAGAGGTAATAGCACTTTAGGCCAATCAGACACTCTATTGAGATCCCCGTTTGCTTCATGGAAAGCTCTGACTAGCAAAATTATCTGTGTGCCTTCCAGCAAATTGTCTACAGCCTTAAAGATATTATTTGTCAAGTTGGTAGAAAATATCCTGCTCATTCTGAACCTCCACCAATCCATGGACTGGGTCACTTCCATCGAAATGGATTCCAGTTCTGTCATGATATTTTTAGTCTTCAGATTTCTCATCTCTACGGCATTGTCTTCGTCCAAGCACCACTTCTTTTGCAGAGAGCTTGTGTGCCTATAGTGATTATATATAGCCAATAGATGATGGATCATATGGGCCACCATAGCCGTGCATATTATACCTTCAACTGCAGACAGGTTCATGTTCTTGCAAAATGTAAGTTGTGCTGTTCTCCCCCCTAAGTGACAACCTCCAATAGAGGCAGCACACAAGAGAAACATGATGTAAGTGACAACAGGAATTACATGTTCAAATACTGGAAGGCAGCTGTGAAGTTCTTCGTAAATCATGAAAATGGTATGCTTCCTCTCCTTTTGGACAAAATTCTCTGTTACCATACCAAGTGCAGCTAATTGAACCAGCAGCCTGAGTGCAAATTGGATGTATGTAGGAAGCATGATAACAAAAGTGTTTATGTTTTGAAAGTTGCCCTTGCTTTTTCGAATAAATTCAATGATCAAAAGGACTTGCATTATGTTCAAAACAAGAGAAATAATGCTGTTCACATGGAGTACAAAGTTTGGGGTGAAAATTCTTCCCATCCTGAATTCCCAGTACTTCCATGTTGAAGTTAGATCACGGTCTATGGCATCACACTGCTTGATTACTACATCAGCAGTGTGGTCTACTGCATTTCCAACACTTCCAATGAATTTTTTGGTTCTTTGGAATTTATTTAGCCCCTCTGGTTCCTGAAGATTCGAATATCCCCTATAAGATTTTGGGGTGTAAGCCTTCATAGTTATAACTGTCTCCAATCTCACTTTCATTAATGAATTTGAAATGAGGAGAATTAAACCATCATGAATACCTGGAAGGCTTATGAAGTAGACGATGGTACAATTGAATTTGCAAGTCCCTATCTGTCCAAGGAATATAGGGTATCTGCTCTGTCAGTTTTGAACGTTGGAAAATGGAAAGAGATTCTTAGCACCATAGAAACCTCTCCTACGAAGCCAATCCATGAAATGGTTGTTGGGATTTCACTGCTAAACATAGAACTCCCAACACCATTGTATGAAATTCAGTCAATGGGGAAGAAGTGGTATGCAGAGGGAAAAAGAGCAAGAGGCATTACACATCTTCTGGCGAAACATCTCAGTGAGAGGAGGTATATCTCCAGAGGATACAGAACTAGGCGTAAACACAGGAGATACTGTCAGAACTGCTTAAAAGTAGGTATTGCTGTTGACAAAGAACTGAAGGACTTTGCCATGGGTAAAACATCATTCCAAGATCTCTTTTATGAAGACTCAAAGAACATCATAGAGCATTTATTTAAAATGGACATAACCCTTGTATCATCTGGTGTTCTGGTCAGCAATTGGTGCCCAGAGAAAGATCATGCAATATTATCAGGAACAGAGATAGATCTGCTTGGTTTCAATCATGAACAGAGGGAATTAGTCATAATAGAAATAAAAATTACTTCTTCAAGTTTTCAAGACTTACACAGGCAATACAAACGGTGTAAAAAGGACAACTTCACTGGTCTGAGAAAGTGTTTATTAGGACAATACATTGCTCAAGTTGTTTGCACAATGAAAATGTACACTGCAAAAATGGTGTTTAGATTTTAAACATGTTTAGGTCTAAACACGTTTAAAACCTAAACATATAGGTCAGTTAGGCATCTCATCGACTACACATTTAGGAAATGAACACTTTTATTCTAACTACATAAACATTTATGCTAAACATGTTTAGATGTTTAGAGTTGAGACAGTTGAATAATAGGTGTTTAGATTTAAACATCAATATGTTTAGATACTTGGATGTTGAATCCACACCAGGTAGCAGCACTACCTTTGACTGGACTATCTTCATACAGTTATAATCAATTGTTGTGACAAATGTCCCCAAATCCCATGTTTATCATGGTTTCATTTCATAGAATGTCATGTGAATAGAAAGGGCAATAGAAAATAGACTAGATTCACCTAATACCACCATCATTACCATGAAATGATCAATAAAATCCATGACTGACACCTATTTGATGTTATTCTGGAATAAATAAGGCAATATCCTTCCTGCCAAGCTGTTGTACTTTCTCAAGTCTCTCATTCTGATGCAGTGTGTACTATATGTACACATATATAACTGTGGCTGACATCTTTGGAGACTTTGACAAGTAAATACCTGCTGATGCCCCCCCCCCCAGTAAATGAGAAAAAAAATGTATATCTCTGTTTTTTAATGCATACATGTCTGTAAACCTTAAATCTCCATCAAATCATTTAAACATCTAAACACAAAAATTCATAAACACCTAAACACAAAAATTCATATATCTAAACACAAAAGTTTTAACCTAAACACCTAGATTTCTAAACACTTGAGCTAAGCACATTGTTTGGCTAAACATGTTTAGGAAATTAATGTGATTACAAAAACGTTGCAAGAATATGTTTAGAATTGTGTTTAGGATCTAAACAGCATTTTTGCAGTGTATGAGAAAACGTATCATGGCACAAATAGCTATGGACTGTTAATCATATGTGAACATCGTAACAGCACCCCATATTCCATTGAAATAAAGAGTGAAGATTATGATGAAAGAATTTTCTGTGATTGGATGCCTGGTTTCTAAAATAAACTTGCAAATGATGAAATTACTTTGTTTTCTCTGTTGTGTACCTTCCTTTTACCCCGGTCCTCAATGGGCGACTTTCAATGTTGTTAATTCCATATGCGTCAGCCATGACTTGTATTCCTCCATCTGTTCTCCGTGAATTCAGGCGCAATGATTCCGAGAACCTTGTTTCACTGTTGCTGTTTTCCTTCAATGGTGATTTGCTCTGCCAACTGTCATTCCTACTTGAAACAGCTTCCACAGATGCTCCATTATGAGATGCTCTAGAATCTAGATATTGCCTCTCAAGAAACCCAATGTTTGATTTCCCACTGAAAGAAGTGTAGAGAGGAACAGAATTTATCTTCTCGACCACCTTCCCTGCCATCTCTTTTCTTTCTATTGTTGCCCGTCTGTGAATATTATCCAGTCCATGGAATATGGTTTCTGTGTCATACAGAAGAACTCTATTCTCTGGAAACAGCACCCCATATATGAGGTGAGCCTCACTGTAGTTTCTTGTTGCATAAGGGTTTTCAGTATACCAACCACCTGGGAGATCACCAACAATGTCAAATTGAGTGAGGTCGAAGCCAGCTGTGTTGTAGTTCTCTCGCAGGTGGCGCCCGTTTAATGGAACAAAATGGTGCTGATCTAATAGTGGATGTGATCCAGGTAGTCCTTCCACTACAAAACCCAGGTTCTTCCACCAATTGAATGGTAGCGTGAATTTGCCATCAACAGAAAGGTGCTGAGTGACATCCAGTAGAGTGGAGGTTATGCCAGAGTTCAGGTTCTTAGATACTGCATTGTGTATCACACGTCCTGAACTAAGAGGGTCTATAATAAAGCAATTACCATTCACCCGTGTGGTTATATCTAAGCCATTGTTTGCTGTGGGTGTTGTAACTGTACTCATATTGCCAACTGCATACATCATATTGTCTTTACCACCTGTGTAAAGTCCCACCATTCCAACTGTCATGTTGCATTGGCGGATAACACGGTACTTCCTGTTCATGAGACATGAGTGGCCTATTTTCTTTTCTATGGAAGGTGTGTATCTAATCATGTTCAGATAGGCAGCCATGACTCTGACTGTGAAGGGTTCATCTGAGGTTTTCCTAAGGTATTCCCATCTGTGACTCACAAAGTGGTCAAAGAAGTTATTGTTTCTTGAATATGTTTGGTCACATATGACATCAATATCACATTTGAACAGTGGATCATAAGCTGTTACATCATGTAGATCATTTTGCTGATAATCATTTTCATCCTGATATTTTTGGACGGCACTCTGGAATTCAGATAGCTGCAAATTGCTTGGAAATCCATATTTGAAGTATGGCTGTCTGAATGTCTCCTCACGTTGTGTGTAGATATTTCTACGACACTCATTTGCCAACCTATAGTTAACAAAATCCACAGGAGCTTCCATGGTGTAAATGTGTTCAAAGATCAGTGGTACCACACAGAGAGAATAGAACCTGTATGCTGCTTTTGTCTCCCTACTGCAACTTTCATTGTGACTGACAGGATCCTCCAGGTTTTGAAGGATATCATAAACAGGGATGCTACTTGGACAGTCGGTAAGAACACCATCTGGTATGTCAACTCTAGGGAAAAGCCCAGCCAATCTGCTAGCAACACGAAATAATGCTGCTCTGGCTCTCACAATTTTCCATAGGTGCCCAGCTGAGGCATCAACTAATTCTTGAGATATTGTTTTTGTGGGTGTATTGGTCATATCCTTCGTTAATTGTAATGCTCGCGTGGCTAGAGTAGCAAGAGCATCAAAGTACCTTGGTATGCCAGCAAACCGGCTGTACCCTTCATATCTCTGAAGGTCTTTTATAAGATAAGCAACCAGCTCGTCATCGAAGCTTGCATTTGCCAGGTCTGTTGTTCTTTTAAATCTTTCATCTATCTGTTTCATCATCTTGAAGTCAAAAGCTGTCCAACTTAATTGAGCACATTTTCTGAGAAAGCCCTCTAGTTCATTCAAGTCATTTTCATCTAGGTGCACCTTATTTGCCAGCCAGTCTTTGGCAGCTTCCATGTCTCCTGCAGGGGGATGCCAATTATCAAAAGAAGGTCTGTTACCAAATATACCTGCACTTCGAAAATGACTTCGTTGGTTTTCCATTGGGCAATATCTGACCTTCGGACTGGGAAAGTAATATGCATATGGACTGTTGAGTGGTAGCTTTTTCCCTATCATTTTCAAGAGTCCAACAGAGTTTGTTTTCTTTTGTAGGAAATCTAGTAGTCCAGGGACACCTCTCAACATTTCGTCATATTTATATCTGTCATATGTTTCAGGGAGAAGACCACCACCAAACCTAAGACAATCATCCATGGAAAATTTTCCATCTCTTCCTTTCTGAAGGTCAGTTACTCTTATGCATGTTCTGTCTACAGCTTGGTAATCATGTACCTTGCTGTTGCTGAAACCAGACATGTATCCTACTTCATTGTAAACCCAAAAGCTTTCTATGTGCTCAAACATGTTGTAGGTGCTGTTAGATTCCCTGTTGAGGTGTGGTACTTGTAATATTGGTAGAGACACTCCACTGACATTGACAGATGATGTGTTCAGGGAAACCTTCTTACTGACTCCATGGTATGGGACTATGTTACCAGGAACAAATGTTCCTTTGTCATCAGAAAAAGAAATGGTGTACAGTATGTCAGAACTACATGTCTTATAGGCAAAGGAATCAGCGATAAAATCTGCAATTTCAGGAGTAGTCACTACACAATTAGGTTTTTGACCCGTTTTGCTCTCCAACAACAATGACATGTAAGCATCTTGTAGAGCACCCTTCGGACTGATGGGATTCAGCGACCAGCTGCAGAAGTCCCTTCTCTCTCTCTCAATTTCAGCATGGACAAAGTCCTTCACATTGTCACTGACACTGCAAAGCCTTGATATATTAGGACAGTCATTCCTCAGTCTCATCATGGTCAGTGTAGGACAATTGGAGAGTGCATGTGTGATCTGGTCCTGCATTGTTTGATTGATGCTTCTCTCTACCTGTTCCTTCTTACGAATGTATTCAGCCAATCTTGATTCTGGTGTGCAGAGCAAGTTCGCTTCAGGTTCAACTGAGATTTTCACACCAAACATATCAACGCTAAAAGAAACTTCCCAGCTCTCAGCGGGAAGACAGGCAGCATTAGATCTGACTGTCATTGGTCCTGCTGTGAAAGTAGGGTAGTGCATAAACTTACATGTGAACTTTTGTTTTCCCTCAAATATAACAACCGGGGCAAGGACACAGAAGTTATTTTCAGTGCTGGTAAAACCAGTCCTGGAATTAATTCCACCCATGAACAAGTGAAGACCAAGGAAAGCATCACATAGTGGTCCAAGGTCCTGTCCTCTTATGGTGTTGCCCAAGCTGTGGTAGATCTGATCCTTTCTTTCCTGCCCATACAGGTAACTCTGGAGCAAGGGATGCAGTGGCCTATCAGAATTGAAGGAAGAAACTCCTCTTCGTACACTCTCAAGTGCTAAGTTTAAAGGATCTCTGGTTTTGCTTGAATTCATCATCATATGCAGGATTTATCTTCCCATGGCTAATACTATTGTTTATCCTTTTTTTTCTATCCTAGACTAATATACATCTCATCATGTCCCCACACAGTGCATGTCCCTTCAAATGTGGTTGAGCACATTCAAAGTCAAGGCATTGGGCAACAATTATTGGCGGCCGAAGAGAAGTAGCAAAGTTCAGTGCTGCTTTGGCTATCCGAAGAGTGTCGAGAAAGCCTTTTTCTGTTGTGATCAGTGGGCTGTCATCAAAGTCTGCATTTATTGTCCCATTGCAACATTTTGTGAATTCAGATCTTAAGACATCATCCTTTTCACCTAAATTGAACACCACACCTATGAGATTGAATAAAGCAGGCAACTGTTCATATTTAACAGAAGAATTCCATCCTCCATTGTTCAAATTCCCTATTTCAAGGTGGCATCTATAGTTATCCACATCATGATGAAACCTAGAATATCTCATCAGTTCCCAGTTTTCACGAACCGGATATGTGGCAAATTTTGAAAGAGAGGGCCGGACATTCCGTGACTGCTGCCACACTTCCATCTGTTGTTGAACATCTTGTACAGTTGGGAATCTCACCGCAACATAGTCAAACCGATTTATTGGCTCACTCCCCGTATGCAATATATTAGCTGGTTGTCCTGGAGTGAAACTGATATCCCAGCCATATCCTGATGCATTGTGTGCCATGCCAACCCCTCTTTCAACCTGGTTCACCCCTACATTGTATCTCTTGATTTCACTCATAAGATAGCTCTCCAGTTTTTCACCCAGAGATTTAGGATTGAAGGTGACCCTATATCCAGCAGCATCTGGTATCACTTCCAACTTCTCATAGTGGCATGATTCTTCTTCCTTCACTGTGCTCTGAAGCAGTACAACTTGACCAGCCTCAGCCACATTATCCTTTGGATCTATGCATGGGTACAATGAGTTATGTGAAGAGACATCACAAGAATCATTGTTGTGAAGATAGGTGGTAGAGATTTCAACTCTTTGAGATGGACCATAAAATGGAACAGACATATCTTTTTAAGTAATATCATTTTATTTGAATCAGCACACGCTAGTATTACAAATCAAAAAGTCGGTCATTGCTGAGGAGACTGCCCATCGAAGCATCTACTGTCTGTGCTGCTTCTTGATTTGGTCCTTTGCTACTCTCTTCTTTGGCATCTTGCCTGCCCTGGTTTTTCATGAAATGAAGCAAGTCCTTAATGTTCTGATTTAGTTCAGTGAAATCTTTTGCTCTCTCTTCTTTCTTTTTTGCTCTTTGTAGCAAATACTCTTCCTGCATTTGATTGTACCTCTTCTTCTCCTCTTCATACTGTCTTGATCGCTCATTGGCAAACTTCAGGAAGTCATCTTGTAATTTTGGGGGAATTTTAGATTCAGTATATACCTCATCAATCTTTCTCTTTTTTCCCACAGGCTCAGAAGCAAATTGATTACTGCCATCAACAGTTTGTTCAGTACTAAACAAACTTGCGTCCATTCCTCTGTCTTTTAGGTATGCTTCGAAACTCATGTTTTTTTCACTCTGCTTGCATCCTTCATTAGTAGTTACAGCTTGCCTCTTAATGTTATCATACTGACACTTTGCAAGCTCCATGGCTCTTTTGTTCAGCTTTTGATTCCTACTGTCTATCATTGAAGCTTCCTTTCTCTGCATTTCATGACGTAACACATCAAATGCGGCATCTACTGTTTCCATCAGTCTGGATTTCTTTACCTTGCCTTCCAGCTCGGGGAACCGAGAGTCAAACCTTTTGAGTACTTCGTCAGCCATTTTCTTTGGTTCACTGTTGTCTGAATAGCACTCATGGCACAAAGTCATGAGCTCTCTCACTGATTCAACATCTGTTTTTCCTCCATCGATAATGCCCCTCTTCCTTAACATTTCAAGATCATTCCTTCTCTTTTGTGCTATTTCACTGTTGCTATCATTTTCTAACGAGAGTTTTGTGCATATCATGTCTCCCATCCACTTTCCCATGAGGTCCACTATTTGCTGAGATGTCGCATATTCTTTGCATACTGTATCCAGTGATGTCTGAGTCTCAGTCAATTGATCTTTTATTGCCTGGAAGTCATTCTCTGCTAGACCAGCCATTGATTCCTCGAATTCTGTTCCTTTCTTGCCTTCTTCCTCTGACATTGCGTAATGAACAGAACTTGCCTCAATGCATTTATAATCAGGAAATCCAAAATTAACAGCCTTTTCTTTCACACGTGCACCTCTTAAAAACATACCAACACAGCCATTCCTGGCACCACAATAACAGATTGATATTTCAACAGCAACCGACATATTACTTTTCAATGTTGAAAGGCTAGCAAAACTCTCCGATAGCATCATGAGATTGAGGGATGACTTCAAGAAAGACTGGTTGTCTATGTGTGCAATAAAAGCAACAGCAAAGTTGTGTCCATTGACCTCACTGAAATAATGATCATGCCAGGCAGCCACTACTTTGCCAAGGGACATTGCATCTTTGTTATGGTTGTATTTCACTGGCACTCCAATCAGTTTAATATCATATGCATCGTTCACATGCATATCATATGGACTTTCACCCTTTATGGTTGTCTTTGGATCACAGAGTAAATAACCCATCCAATAAATCTCATCTATGTGTATTATGTTTGTCAGAAAGCCAATAGGTGGCTTGTGTACTTTTCCCTCAGAACAAACATGGCAAAGCATTTCAGACACTATGAAGCTTTATTGTTTTCAATCATATTTCATCAATGATCAAGAAAGAAATCTATCAAGGTTCTTTCTCAACCAAATCTTTTGTATGGAATCTATGATATTCCTCACAAAGACTCTCAGTTGGTGATTCTCTTCTATTTCCTTGGAACTATTCCATTCCAAGACCAAGTTTGACTCACATAAATCAAGGTTGACTTTCACACTTGGGCAGCGGAACAGCATAATATGTGACGCAAACCAAGGGATGTGTTTTATGTTTACAAAAGTAAACTTTGCATGACTGTCTTTCTTTTCTGTAGAAATATGCTGTGTTCCGCCTCTGTGACATAGATCACGAACTAGAGCATCAACAATGTAACTGTCAACACCAGTTTCTTTTATGGTTTCCATAACATCAATAGGATATTTTGATATCATGTCAGTTTTGCTGTTGCACAGTGAACAATCTCTTTCAGACACTGCTCTTTTCTCTTCAACTATCAAACAGAATGGACCCAAGAACTTGTGCAGTATGTACATGTTCACTAAGCTGACTTCTGATGTGCCGATGTAAAGGGAATCCAATCTTATTCTTTTAAAGTCATAGTGCATTTCTTCATCTTCCTCTCGCTTCCTCTTCATGTTGTTATATATCTGTTTTGCTTTGTCAGTAATGCTATACCTAATGAGAAAAGCCTAGGAGACGACCATATGATCGACGGATGGCGACGTGCATATGACAACCAGAGTGCAACCCATTGCAGTCTTTCATCTAATCGTTCATAGAAATAGGTGTTTTCATATCTTGTTGCAACAGAGTGCCAAGTGAAGGTCCAACAGCAACTACCATGATGAACACTTACTTGATCAGACTTGGGAGGTTTTTTCTTCCAATAAAGACCACAAAGGGATCTAAAATACACCACGACTTTCCATTCCCTTTCATTGAAAATATCAATAGGTTTATATAGCATGTCAATAAGTGGGGCATTCATCCTTTGTTTCAAGAGATAAGTCCCAAACTGATGGATACATTGATTTATAGTGGGATGGACAGGTAACATTGTGATGTTCATTAGGAGGTACTCTTGTAGTGCACATGTATCAAGAAGGTGCTCAAAGATCAATACTATAGCATCTGTAAGTTTTTTCCTTTGAAGTTGGTGTTCATACACTACTTTGACATCATCATATAAATCTTTCACTCTCATATAATGACTCTTAACAAAGAGGTCCATGACACCTTCTTCATCATAAAACAACGTCCTTGGTCCTTGTCTGTCAAATATTTCTGAAATTTCAGCAAAAACAGTGTGTCTGGTCTCCAATGCATAAAATTCCAACTTCACTGATGATTCGTTGTAAAACAATGCTTTTGGTCCCCTTGAAAGGACATCCAAAACATGTATCTTAGATTTAAACTTGTTCCATAAGATGGAAATCCAACTCTTTGGCTTAAGTGTAAAACGTGCTTCTAGCATAGTTCACTTCATAACTTTCACGCCAACATAGTTCCAGTACATTTTTAGCAAGATTCATAATTCAACTTCTATTTTCACTGATACAATGTTCCATTGATATTGTACCACGAACATAAAGAGAGGCATCAGGGTGTTCGTTTCGAGGAACGTCCTCATAACCAAGAACACAGTTGTATGGTGGAGTTAGCATGTGGCGAACCTTCAGAGATCCTTTTTTGTCACCATGATCAGATGTAGCACCACTGACCAGGCTATATGTGTTGTCTCGCATGTCTTGATACAGTCGTAAGAACCAGTATGTACTTGAATTGTGAGCAAAAAGAAACTCCCCAGAGCATTCAAGATGTTCAGTGTTTCTAGCATATCTTGTGCAAGGTCTCATATTTAAAAACCTTTTCCTCCCATCACTTCGGTAAACAGATATGCCATAGTAGTCAACGACATCAAAGCACACGGGGGTCTCTCTTTTATCAGAGCATGGGATTACTCTGTCTCCGTTTGGCATCACATGTTGGTGCGGAGGTGGGGAGGTGCTTACACTGACAAGAAATATATTTATTGCAGCCAATGTTATAGATGAAAATACAACAAACATCAAGGAGCTGGTAGAATGGTCTCTGAGGGAGATCCCATAATGCTGAATGGTACTGTTTTCTGTACCTGTTGATGGCTTGCTAGTAGGAACTGAGGGAGGAGGGGTACGGTGTCTGTAAAATTCTTCAGACTTGGAATCGAGAGGTACTTCCTCCAATGACATTCCTGAATACTTTGGAGGCTCAGCAGACATCTCAGTGGACTCACAATTTTTCTTGTCTGCCATTGCTCAAGGAAATATATATTTGAGTCTGTGAACAAGTAATAATTTTCAACATTAGTATGTTGCATACTACATCTCTCAAAAAACAACTTAAGGAAAATACCCAAGTTGACAAACCATAGGAAATATGCCACTGACACTGATAATGTATACATTTCATATTGATGGAGCATTCATTGTCAATATAGTGAAAGGTATGCAGACACAATTACACGAAGTGCTGTGGATATTGGAGGATCAGATTTTTTTATATAATTACTGGCATCACATTGACAGTTCACACACTAAAGATATTTTCCTAGCTACAGAAAATTTGCAACATATAAAAAGACTGTTGTATGAACAACTTATTGAATTGAGCCCAGAAGAAAATTATCTATCAGCTGGTTTGTACATGCGGGGCATATGCAACTGTATGACACTGATGAATAGAGGAGAAGAGCATTCCACTGAATTAGACACCCTGGATGACTTGAACCATAACATTGACGAGATATTGTACCAATGGTCTGAAATAAATTCCATTGAAATTCTGCAAAGGGTTAAACGAAACATATCATTTTTGCTTCAATATGGGAGACATCAGGTTCTCCACTCTGGATGTTTCATGTACCAAATCCATTGCCATCGTTGCAGAAAAAAAGCAGCATCTGATCTTATTCAAGACATCAATGGGGAAAACTTCTCAAGCAAGATGTGTCATCACTACAGAGTACCAATTTTCACCAGGGAAAACAAAAAACAGGTATTCCATGAGGAAACACGAGAAACATGCATCAATGCTCCTTCAGTCGATATTTCCATAGGCTTTGACAAGAAGAGGATTGCAATTCAGGATGCAAGAACCATACTCACTGAACTAATTGAAAAGGAACATAATATACAGGAAGAAATCAATCAAATCTGTACACCACATGCTTTGTCCTTGGGGTGTTATGCTGACACTTCTATCCTACTCATTTACCTTTTGAAGAGGATAAGAACAGTAATGCACTTTTCACCCTCAGAGGGCTCAATATCACCAATGTCTTACATGGAACATAGAGTTGTATTTGCCAGCAGTATCAGGAAGTTAAAAAGTGCACTGAGATCAGTAGATGTGACAAAACAGGACATTAAGATGGCCTTAGAGGGCTTTAACTATCTTCTAGTTGATCCATGCACATGCTTTGGACAGGAGAGCAAATTCCTGAGATATAGCATAATAGCAAAGTATTTCCATTTAGCTCACAACGTAACTCCAGAAGACATTTTCAAAGTGAGACAGTTTTGGGAATCCATGAAAGTAATATCATTATTTGACATAGAATGGAAAACACCAACAGAACGACTTGCTTACTCTGTAATAGCTACATTTGTCTTCAACTCCTGGTTGAACATACAAGAAGTTTCAAAGATGCATCATCTTAAGTGGGAAAGGGTTGAATGTACACAGGTAGACTTAAACAGAACTAGCATGTATGCTTTGTATGACAGTGAGCAAGTAGGTCTGAACATATCCAGTGATCTAAGATTGCATGGTACATATGAAAGCATCATGTCATTGTTCTTAGCATACCTATTACATTTGCATGATTCAGGGATGTGTTATAGTTGTTATGGAGTCAGAGATATTTTATTTGGACACTGAAATCGTATTTTAGATTGATCATTTCAATCTTGATCTTTTAAATTCGGTAGTCACAGTGTGTTATTATTCACAATGAGCTATGTTCCATCTTTCACAAGGGAGTATGCAGATGAGACGAAAGAAGCAGATGAAAAAAAACAAATCTCCTCACTGGAGATATCTTACTATACTACAGGATGGATACGGACCATTTCTTTGTATGCAGAATCTCAAAAAAGATTCAAAGGCAGCCAAACAGATAAAGTACTAACCACAAATCTAGTGGTAGGAAATGCACACAAACAAACATGATGTTATACTTCTTTCCATTGTTGTATTTGGCCAGTGCTTGCAGCGCCACAGTGCAAACTATTGTCACTGGAATAAAAGTCATAGAAGATATGAATCTGGTGTGTCTGGAACTTACTATGAAAGATATCTCTATCAAAGAGGATTTCTTTCGCATTGATTACAATTTGGATGTATCATATTATTATAGCAAGCAGAGCCAGAAAAGAGAAGTGACTATGAACATGAGGTCACCTAATGGAATTTGTAATGCAATGGTCATGTATAATGCCACAACAGATGTCCATACAACCCATGTATGTGGAAAAATAACAAGGCCCTTCATAGAGTTTTATGGAATACGTGGAATACTTATGATGAAGAACTATGATCGGAGATTTGATCTGCATTTGAAGAGGGGCATATCTTTTACTGCAAGGGATTTCCCTAGTGGACGAATCGTGTTGAGGCACCACACAAATCACATTGACTCCTGTAGGTCTAAAAGGTGTAAGTCTTGTTCAATGATGTGCACTGCCTTGTACAATGACGTCAACATGGTTGTGTGTGATGACAAACTCACTGCATTGCAGGAAGACCATAAGATGATGGAGCCTTTGTCAATTGTAGACTTTCCACAATCAAATGTCTCCTGCATCTATTTCAGAACAAATCTGATGAATACATGTGAGCTATTTCCAGTTGGTTTCATCAAAAGAAATCAATACCGTAACAGTCTCTGCAGGGTGATTTTAACTGAGGCAGGCACAGGATATTGGTGTTTGAATGTGAATGCTCAGATATTGAAGGATACACCTATCACTGATTTCAAAGTCCATGCCAGATGTGGAATTGTCAGCAGTAAAAAGGTTTCAATATCCATGGACCTGAGGTCCTTCCAGTTTTTAACGGATGAAAGAGCACTAGGAAACCACTCATCCAAGATTAACTGTCTGAAAATGGTGAACAGTAACGGGGGTATGTTTCTCAAAGGAACAGACAAAAAAAAAGACTCTATATAGGACCTGTGACTGTCCTTGCAGCATTGGGAACATATTTATTGCCCTTATATATGATAACAATGGCTACATATTTTGTACAAAGGTTCATGATATGAAGCAACATCGAGAACTTTCTTTTTCTTTCAATAAAGATGATTCATCTGAGAAGTCCTCTTGTTCTCCTTTCTCATTCCATAGTATGTCAATCCATAGTTTCTGTTGAATGACTGATTCAGAAGTGATAGCTGGTAGCCGCTGCAATTTGTATGACAAGGGGGTGTTTTCCATTTTACTGTCCACTAGTGACTGTATTTTCTTAAAAGTCGATATGGCATGCTCAGGACTGTGTTCAAACATACAAAATTTCTCCACATGTGTCATAGTCAATGAACAGGGCAAAATTCGTTTCACAGGAAAGACTTGTTTTAGACAACATATCACCTTTTCTTTACAAGATGGTAGTATCTGTTTGAGGCCATTCAACACATCCTCTTGGCTCTCATTTGGGTTGGCCACTAAAATGTTCACTAGCATTACAAGTCTGTTGTAGTCGCTTTTCTCATTAAAGTCTGAAAACCTAGAAGAAATGAACTTTTCCACTTGGTCTGGTAGATTAAACATTTTCATGTCAGAAACTAGATCATGTATACCTGATGTGAGAGACTTCACATTATCATAAAAGCTGTGAAGAGGCTGTCTATTCACAGCCAAATCAATCATGTGCAACACAGTATTTTCTGTCATCCTCATCCATTGTTCTGTCACTAGCAAGGTCATAAGAGCTTGTATTAGGACAGAGCCGACATCAGGTAAAATTCTCAGGTCTTTGGTATGAGGAGCACTACTACGAACATGGACTGGCCACATCAAAGCTGGAACGGAGATAATGTCCCCATGTCTCCCCGTTATGCCCTTGAGAGCTACATTCAGTGAAAATGCCAACTGCTCCAACTCACTTTGCTCCAATTGACCATTGCCTTGATTCAGGCTGGTGAATAGTGCTCGGATTGCTCTCATGAACAGTTCAAAAAAGGGATTGCTACTTTCAAGGGTAGTTCTATTGAAACACCACCTGAAATGGAACTTTGACAAATTGAAATATTCATGCCATCTGGCATAACTCACTATTTTGTTTAGAAACTGAGCTAATGCAATGTGCTTTTCAGTATCTTCTAGTATTTTAAAGAGCATATCAGACTCACTGCACTCTGTTAGATACACAGATGCTTTACAGAAACCTTGGTGGCTTGATAGGTCACTCTGAGGCAAACCAATGTCTAGAACGGCACAGTCTGTGAAGATCAAAGACATCATATGTTCTTTTCAGTGTATTTCTATGGGTAATGATTTCCATGCTTCATTTTGATATTTTCTTATTCCTCCTTTCAATGTTTGAATATAGGCTGTGCAGTCCATTGAATCAAACACTATTCAAACGGAATGAAGCTTTAAAATATCTGGGGCTTTTCATTTGCAATATGCTATGACTCTTCTCCCACATAGAGTCAGGGAAGTGTATCCAACCGGTTTGCCATTTCACTACCCTTCCTGCCTCTCCTTTGCTGTTAGCACCTACCATACACAATTTAGATGGTAAAGAATCTATGGACTCATGATGCAACAGAGGTCGAAAAATCTCAGGTTCATTTGTGCAAACATGGCTCCAACTAGATTCGACCAAATCTGTGTAGCTCAATTCAAAAGCTGGAACATTTTCTCTGATGTGTTTCCCTACAAGATGACAAATCACCATCTCACTCTTAAAATCTTGCCATATGACAAAGCGTGTGTCTGAAGATGCATCATACATACAGCCTGTATCAGATAAAAGTTGCAAGGATTCTCTTTTTATCATGCGAAAGCACATTCTACCATCTTCTGTCACTGTGAGGCATGGCCAACAACTGTAGAGGAAATGTAATAATTTTCTTTTGCACCTGCTCTGGAGAAGAAGATTCTTGAAGTCCACAGGTATGCTGTGATCGGAATAGAGGGATTTGTACACAAGTAGGGATAAAATCAGCTGGTTGATGGCACAGTCTGTGTCATTACGAGGAATTGACATTGCATGAGAGAATGTGGTTGCTGTACATTCACCAGCAGAAATGTTACCTGTCACCAAATCTAACACAAGACACCACTTGTCATATGTTGACATGGGCAGTTCTATTCGCTCGACTATATTTAATTAAACGTTCCAGTCCATTTCCCAGGGAGTGCAAAATGTTTGAGTGCTAGAAAGAAAGCCGTGATATTCATAGCTTTTCAAATTGATTCGCTGATTTAGAGCAAAGGCCGATATTGGTGCCATAGTGGTGTGTCGACCCATATCCAGTTGCAATTTTCCTGTACAGTACATTCTGGCCCAAAATCTAAAATTCAAAAACAGATTGTTGTTTACTCTCTGTATTGATCTTTGAATTTTGTTCCTGCCTACCCAACGACCAATCTTGTCTAATTTAAGTACTGCCTGACCTCCATTTACTGCTGTCATATGAATAGAATTGACTTGTTTGGATCCAGTTGATAATATGTTTTGAAATATTTCAAAGGATTTATGCTTCACAACTTCAAAGAAAAGGACTTCATTCTTCTGATTGACTATGGAAAATATGACATATGAATTGTGATCTACTAAACAATCAGGCAATTGTGCATTGACATAGAATAGAGTTTTTCTTTCAATATGAGGAGTCAAATAGAAACGAAATGTTTGACCATCAGTCTTTGATTGGCTCTGTTCTACTCTCAGCAAAAACTCTAAGTTGTTTTGCAGTTCAGTGTCTTGACCCAGGGTGACATTTAGTTCTATTCCATACAAATAATTTCTTCTAGGAAAAACAGACATGGCACTTAAGTATATGTTAAACTTTTTATTAGCTTAATAATACAACACATCCTTCATTTTCCCTCAATGTCTGTTGGAAGATTTCAAGTCTATGGTATATGTCCTTCCATGTGACCAGGTCTCTTGTTGTATGCTTCGCTTGGAACACGGTAGGATGGAACCATCTCATAGCCTCTTCCAGTTGCACATAGGCAACAAGTGCTTCGTACCCAGCGACTGCCTCAACTATTTGCTGTATCACCCATGCACTGGATATGTTACCATCTATGCGGCGAGGTAGTGTTATATAGCCTGCGACATCTCCTGTAGGTGAGTGAACTATTTCAATTTCGTGTGACATTCTGATATATTTACACTACCTTCCTTTTTGCAGTGTTACTGACTTTACCCAATTCACTTCAAGCAAAATCCGATTTCTATATATTCATCTAGCAACCTCAGAACAATAAAATATATTATATGTCAACATCAATGTATACATTACAAACAAAATCCAATTCCAATATATTCATTAACCAACCACTGAACTATTTAGTACAATGATGTATCCCATGCCAGTATCAATATACAGTACAAACGACATTTTCAAGTCAAAAATCTATACAAATGTAAAAGATAACTGTTTTGATATTGAAATAGAAGAGGAGAGGACAAAAGATGATGAAGTAATCCTTACAGAAAATGTAGACGACTTAAGGTTTGGCATTGATGATGCTAGGCAAGGGTATAAAGCATTGATATTGGAGACAAAAGACAAAAAGTACTTTGTTCTGGGTGAAATGCACAACAAACAAATATGGACCAAGCCAGAAAAGTTAAACTATCCCAAACAATGCATTTCCCGATGGACAAAGAGCAAATTTTTCTCAGGGCCTCTTCTTGAAATTGACTCTCATGAAGCCTGTGTCATGTCCATATATGAGATAAGCAGGAAGTTTTGCATGGTGCCAGGCTTTGATCAAATCATATCATGTGACATCATTGAGTCTATGAAAGGACAAATGCCTTTGAGACAAAACTTTCAGGTTCCAGTGCAACTGGAAAACATTGTCTCTTTTGTCTCGACTACTGGAACATACATCAGAATATTAAATTCTTATTCTGCAATGATACTTGGACTGAGTACTGAAGCTGACTTAGAATATCAGAAAGAGGCCGTTTACTTGTCATGTGCATTGATCAAAATATTGGAAGATGCCTTCTACCAATCAAACTATGTGAAAGAAACAATCATTAGAAGAGACAATATCAAAGAAATAAGATGGGCCATAGGGAAGGATGAGGTGGCCCTTGTTGAATTAATGTGTAAAAAGGTATTAACTAGTCCTGCAAAGTCTGTCAACATCAGTCAGCCAGATGAATACCTTTCCTTGCATGCTCTTTGTTTGCATTGGTTGATAGGGAGATATGACCGTGATCGTGATATAGTACCACCAGACAAACCAAGCTTCTTGATTGAACTTTATCGTTTAGGGCAGGAATTCCTTGCAACGGGCAAATTAAAAGAAGTCTTTCATGACAAGGACTTGTTGTTAACTAATCTTCCCTACTATATTGAAGCCCATAATGATTATGACAAGAGTTCATCTAAAATATTTCATGAGATGATAGAAAACATCTGTCATGAGGAACTATTTGTTTTGCTAGAAGTTGCATTGATGGCTCCCTCTCCAATGCATTCTGTGGATGGTGTTCTATCTGTCCTGGTTTTTCTTCATGAAATAAAGGGCCTTCCATTTTCGGCAATACGGGGATTGAACTATTCTCAGTTTGTGACAAGGAATCTAATATGGAAGGGATATCCTGCAGAAATTGGAGACCCTGAACAGTTTTTACCAGGGGACAACATTGTGGGCTATGCCCGAAAGGCAGCAACAAAAACATGGCTTGAGAAAATATGGAATGAATCTACTCACCCCCTTGACTCTGCAGATTCACGAACAGTGGTCGATGCACTGACATTATGCCCAGAACTGCCTAAGCTGAGATTGAGTGCAGAGTATGAACGAATGAGAGACACTTTCATGAAAGGCCTAAACAAAGATCTTCCCCTTTTTGAGATTAATTTCATAGTGGAGAACATCTTAAAGAAATCATTCAACAACATTTTCAAACTAGAAACATCTGCTGGCCTCCTTGCAGCATATGCATATGATGCAGTAGGTGGTCCATTCAACAAAATAAAAGATTGCTATATTTCTAGTATGCGGGATTCCATCAGTCTTGAAAATCTCTTACTCCATGGACTACCTTTCCCCCCCGATGACATATCTTCTATGATCAGTGACTACAAATTTGCCTCTGACTGTCAATGGGAGACCCCAGGTAGTTTCAAGCCTTTTATCCCAGAGAAAGACTGGAATTATGCTGCTGTTGCATCTCTTCTCTTGAAAGAAATATTCTTAGTGTACCAAGGCATTGGCAGTTTTCCAAGTACTGGTGATGAGGGTAAAGGCCAGAAAATGTGTATCTATAAATGGGTGCATGAGAAACAACCCATTCTTCCTCCAAAGGAGGCATTCAGAGTGGGACTCATAAAAAAGAAAGCACCACAAGTTCGTGAATTTGCTTGGGACTATCATTTATATAGACACAACCCTATAGCAGTTGAAACCAACTTTCCAACAAGAAGTTTTCACCCAATAGAGCCATTGAATGAAGTACAGACTGAATCCTTTCCATCTCTCTCTCCATTCTACTGAATAGAAATTGAATTTATTGTTGGTGATCACTGGCACTTGGTGTGAAAGAAGCAGGACTTCTCAAACAGAAGAAAGGATGTTAAACCTACTCTACATTGAAAGATCAAAACAATCAAAGTTCACTGGGACCTATGGCACTGTTGTCATTTCCAAAACAAAACAGGGTGCTATAGTCACCAAATATGCAAATAAAAGTACAGATGACATGTTCTACAATGAATACTGTCTCGGAAAGGAAACAATGATGCTGTGGCATCTTGAGAGGCAGAGAAAAAAGTCAGAACCAAGTAGATTTCCACTCCTGTATTCTAGTGACCACCAGCATGTCTTCTTCATGGACCAGCAGTTGGATATCACAACTGCTATTCATCAACAAAACACCGGTCCATCATTGTTGGCATGTCATCGACTCGGATTTATGGTGGATCCGAAAAAAGTGCTGTTAGATCTAATGAAAGCATGTTGCTATCTAAATAATGCAGGGGTTCTACACCTTGACATAAAACCATCCAATGCAACACTAGATCTTGACAGAGACCTGGTGAAAATAATTGAATGACTCTCAATTTACTGAGCATGAGTGCACCATGAACACTGGCTTGCAACCGACTGACAATTATGTTTCAACAGGAGAGCGCATATGCATTCTAGAGAGTAAAAACCAAATAACCTCTGTATTTAGTACCAATCATCAAGTTCCAATAGCAGTAGATAGTGTTCCTTTCCAACAAGCTGACAAATATAAACTGAATTACACAGTGTGCAATATCAGATATAGGGATCCCACACTGCTCTGTGCAGAGGCTCTTGGAATCACAAAAGGATTAGATCATGATGCAAGGATTGATGTATTTGCTTCAGCTATGACAGTGCTGTATGGAATGAGTGGTGAACCAGGCATATTTAGGGACAATCGGAAAGAAAATGCACAAATCATGTTGTCATTTTTGTCCATGGTAAGAGGTTCACTCAGCAGGGGTGAAGCAGAAGTTTTGAGATCTACTTTAATGGATGCCTCAGTGCGCTCAGCAATGACAATCACAAGAAAGTCCAAGAGATTTGCTCTTCTGCAACATTTTATTCAATTCTCACGGAATCTCTCAAGGGGAAGCAAAGCTCTGATGAAATATATCTTTGGTGCTTTGTTTACCAAGGCTTTGATTGGGATAACACATCCAGTCAAAGTGCTACGTGATACTTCAGAACAGTGCTTAAAAAGGCTAGATGAAGCAGAGCAGCTAGCACGACCTGTGTTTGTTCCATTATTCAGCACAAAGAAGAGGATTTCTTTCAGCTGGGAGGAAAAAGAGTCATGCATTTTCCGTGGTCTGCTGTTTGGACATGTTATTGTTTCAGTCGTTGTAAAAGGGCATGAGATGTTATGGAACAGCATCCTTCCTGTTTTCCATCGACTGTCTCGTAAGGAGAAATTGGGCCTTGCTTTCAGAGCTGCTCAAGTACTTCACAAGCAATGCTGCAAATGTAATAGGAGAAATCATGACATACTCTGGTACATGGCATTGGACAGGGAACATAGATATGATATGAAAGTGAATGGAACAAATGACTACCTCAAGGATATATTGATGGGTTAGTTGCTTTTGAAGTTTGAAAGAGAATGCCCTGGAAATATGAGGATAACTATTTCTTCAAAAAGATTTTGTTCAGTGAAATCCTCATAAGAGATGGGACGACAACAAATTCCACGGCAAACATAGATTCGGCAAATGAAACAATAGGACATTTCGAGACAAACACAGGACAAAGCAGCTGTTCATTTAATGCAAAAGTGACTCTAACAAAACATGACTCACCGGACAAGTGCACAGATATGATTAGAGTCCGAACTGAAACACAAAATCCAGAGATACAAACAAATCATGAAGGAGATGATCATACTATATGTGAAGATTCAGATGATGGAGTGGTTATGTTAAGCACTTCCAGGAACAGTCCTTCACTGGATTTAAAAGCAAATTCATCAACACAGGACTCTGTGAAAGATGGGAGTGCATATACCATCAGAGTTCAAACTGAAACACAAAATCAAGAGCTCCAAACAGATCACAAAGGAGCTAATTCTATATGTAGAAGAGAAGAGTTTTCCCTTCAGAAAGATTCCAAAGATGAAGATGTTTTGTCAGACACTGCCAGGGCCAGTGCTTCCCTGGGTTTACATATGACTCCCTCTGAAAACAGCGCTGAGTATGAAAGGTGCACTGATAGAGAAAATATACCAACCATGACTATGGATCAAGAGAAGCAAATGAACTATTCACAGGAAACAATACATGTGGAGCATTTGTCAGCTCAGAAACAATTCAATGATAAAGATGCAGTATCTAATGCTGAGTCTGATTTCAGCACACTTGAAGATTTTGAAGATGCTCAGGTCCCCTATACCCAACCTACATATGATACCAACATGGAGCTCCTTCCGTCCATGCAAGAGCATAGGACACAAATAGAAAGAACACCTTGTTATGATGCTTCTTCTGATATTGAAGTGATTAACATGTAATAAAAGCATCACATTTATTGTTTTCTATTTATGTATTTTCCCATTTATTCCAATAAAGAAATGAACAGCAATGGTTGGAAGTCAGTTTGTGTTGCAATCAATTTTTTGTTTGGGATGGTGTCTTCGAGTGGTTTCCTGATGGGACTAGCATATTTAAACATTTGCTCACAGGGATTCCCTGTGACTCTGTGGTTAATTGTCCATGGTTTACTAAGCTGTATCTACTGCATTTTTGTACTGATGGTCTGTGTCACAATACCATTGAGACAAAGACAATACAATGAAGAGTATGAAGTGCTCAGGAAAAAAATTGATGGAAAGTTGAGCACATTGAACTTACCACCCATGCAAGACAGCAGGGAAAGTCTACTAGATGATGATGGCCTGATGGAGATAAACAGCAAAGCAAGACATTCAAGGACAGATGTTGCAAGTGCTATCTTTGGAATGATGTACATTGTGTCAATGGCAGTGGGGATATTTTTGGTTGTCACACTTGATTCGCATTGTTCTAGTCTTAGAATATACACCATTTCTTACCTTGTACTCAGTGGATTATTTACTGGAATAGCATCTGCCTGTGTGTGTGCATGAATGAAATACCACAATGATTGCTTTGGGAAATACATTTGTAGCATATGAAAGTAGTCTCGTTCATTTTTACTGTGATACTGCTATCTTTCTCTGACAGAAACAGCCAGTCCTGTAGTCCCTGACAATCAACTGCCAGACCAAATGGCCCATGAAAGGGAATTCTACTTTTCACCATTACAGCAGAAGTCCCTGATGCTACTTCAATGCCATTGTTGTCATAGCTTGTATGTAGGATGCATGTTTTATTCTGAACTCTTTCAAATTCTAGAACTAGTCGATCTATGTTATTTCTCGCACTTGGATGGCTATACACCACTGAATAACTTTGAATCAACCGCAGACTGCCTGTTCGCTTGAAGATGTCATATTGTGATCCAGACCATTTGGTGAGAAGGAGAAAGTCAGGGGAAAAAGTGCACTCATTTGATTGTCCACGTTGAAACTTGTCAGAGCACTCATCCTTCAAATAACAGTCTGAATTCACAGATGGGCTCAAAAGCAGGACTATTGTCCAAAGACCAAATGAAGCAGCAATGCCTGCACATACCTGAAAGAAAGATGTTTGTTTCATTTTTATCCCTTTTAGGGTTATTTACCACTTGGTGGTAGTATAATGGTGACATGGCAAGGTATAAAAAAATAGGAAATAGCCATCTCTTTCAGCTAAGATCTCTTCAGTTCTGGGCTTGGGCAATACTTGGTTTCCCCACACATGACATTCAGTTCATAGTGACCAACTTTTTGTGTTCCATGATAGGTACAGTTAGCTTTATCATATTCAAGTTCTACTTTCTTGAGAGGTATCACCTCTATGGCTGTAGAGATAACTACAGAAGAGGATTCCCAGTGGTTTGCCCAGTTCATCGAAGACCCACTGGTGCAGACCTTGACTCTGTTTTATGTCTGTTAGTTGGATTATTCTTCGGTGTGCTCAGTCGTCTCACTACAATCTACAGTATGCACTACCACTGGAGATGCTCGTTGGCACAAGAAATCAAACAGAATGTGCAAGAGCACATGGACAAATATAAATCCCAATCCAAGAGAATCAGCCAAATAATCTGTCACTTGGAATGTGTGCCTTTTGAGTGCAGAACAAAATCTTGCCCATACCATGGTCAAACCCATATTTCAAGAATACATGTCAGACGTTTTTGGCGATATGTCACCTCTCAGATATTTTCTGAGATCTTCCTCTGTTGGCATTTCAAGAAGTGGAACTGTTTCTCTGTTGTAGTTTTCCTAATGACAGCCACTATTCTTCTTCCAATTGTGTGTTTCTTTGGGCAGCAAAACAGTCTGAAGTTATCTATGGGAATTTGCCTATTAGTTTTCTACTGCATGCCCATCAGCAGCTTGTTGATGATGCTGTTTTGTATCCCTCTGTTGATAACCCATATCAACACAATTTCAATGATGACTCTTTTGATATTTGGATGCTGGTCAATTTTGTTCCTAACATGTTTTTTTATATGCAGAAAAACAGAGTTCAAACATGAGATGTCCTTGGTCAGAGCCAGATATAAAGTCATAATGTCATCTGTTTCTGCTTCACATGAACAAGTTTTGGAGAATGATGTTGCAGTTTGCATGATGCTTTATGGATATGGTAAGTATTCTAAAGGGATAAACAATTATGATTCTGTATTGTCTCTATATATATTATTGATTTGAATTGCTTTCTTCTTTTTTGTTTCAGATGGACTCATCAGGAGAAATCAAAGCTTTTCACGACTGCTTCATGAATTTACCAGCAGAGCCAATTTCTATGGAAATCAAATCCATATCTGATCGCCATAGATCAGTTGACTTTTGGGCCAAATGTGGTTTATTTATATGTAAATGCATGAAATGTACATGTGACCTCGCTCAATGCTGCTGTTGTTTGTTTTGGATAAGTTTGATTTTACTGTTGCTATTTGTAATACTTGCCTTGGTCAAATGTGACAGCAAAGGTCTCAGTGCATGTATTGAAAATATATTTTCTTGAATTTAATTTTACAACAACCAAATCTGTCTTGCATGGGAATCTATAACAAATATTTTGATGTAACCAACCATGCAATTTCACGACAATAGTCTAAAACCCATGCAAAAGAGAAGACGAAAGGAAAGGGAGGCAACAAGTACACACACAAAGGCAACCAAGAAGGAAACCTCTGAGAAGAAGAAACGTCTATCTTTAGAAAATGCTACATGTAGTACAGGAGCATTAGAAATCGATGCTTCTCTTCTCACTGACTTTGAGAAAACATTGCTGAAACCTATGAAAGATGAAGAGACTAAGGAAGCTGCATCTGAATACATCAGCAACATTGTCAGAGAAGATATGATGAAAGATCCTGAAAACAGGTCAAGTATATACGACAGTGCAAAGAGCTTGTTGCTTCCAACACCACCAAATGAAATACTTTCACTCCCAGACAGAATTTCTAGTATGTCATTAATTGATGGCTTTGAAGTAATGCCAGTTATCTATGAGAAACCACATGTCTGGCTATGTCTACAATGGTTCATTGATCAGGGAGAAAACCCATTCTTATCCCGGCCATGTGCTTCAAATCCTTGCATGGGAAAATATATTCTTGATGGCAGAACAGGTGAGAGAAAAGAAGATTTCAAGCTCCCTGAGATGGTGCCCCTGAGAACAATAAATGCATACAGAGAACACATTGCCATGGGATATTCAGTTCAGGCATGGAAGGATTTTCTTGTTCAAAAACGAAAGTCTCATTACAAATGCATTCTTCAATATCCAATTGCCAGTGACTTGTGGGCAGCACCATCTTGCATACTGTGTCGTATGCATAGAATGACCTCATTTGCACTGAATCCTCTAAATGCCAGAAAGAACATACCCCTTGGGGAGTATCAACAGTTTTTCATGTATCAGTTTCAAGGAATGCTACCACAGTATTTGTTTCAAACCCATGAGATCAATGTAGAAATTGAGTTAGACGAAAGCCATGTCCTCCTGCCACCTATGTCTGTCCCTTTCATCAGTAATATAATACAAGCACTCAAGGCTGTGGACAACTGGACAGGTATTGATATAAATGCGTTGTATGGAAACAATGAATAAAGGAAGACAAAAATATATAACTTTGAGTTCATTTTATTCATTAGACATAAACTGTGCTTTTCCTTTTTATACCATCCAGGATGTTTTTAAGCATTTCATTATCAAGTATGAATGGTTTCTTCTTGGATTTCAATATGATGTTCATATCCCTAGACCTTAGGTCACAGCTCTTTTGGGCGGAAGGTGTAACAAAGACTGTGTTACCTTCAGTGAAAGTAGTAGGAACAAAGACCACATTCCTTACAGAGCTTAGCATGATCACAAGCAGGCATATGTTTTTAAACTCTTCCCAACTTCCAGGTGGGTCTCTACCACCTCTCTGGGATGTTGATATGATCACAACAGAAAGCTGAAAGGGTATAACTGTTTCATAATTCAGGCTCATCTCTATGGCTTTACTCAATTCCCCATATGTTCCATTCACTATTTCCTGAAGCAAATGTTTCCTTTCAATGTCTTGGACTATGTGTCTTGTATCAGGACAAAAACGGGTTCCATATGTACAGAATTCTCTCAAATGGTGAAGAAGATAGTCACGAGACCCAGGCTTGGAATGTTGGAAAAATTTCAGCAAAACTTCAGGAGAAGGCTTGCCTTTTGGAGGGAGGTAGTCACAGAGACGTGGAAGTAACACATCATATGTCAGTAGTGGTTGCCTAACAACAGACCTCTTCTTCTCACCTAGGTGAAGTTTATCCAATTCAGACGCCAGGTGTTCAGTGTCTTCCCCTGACAATTCATCATCTGTTTCTGGAAATGCAAAAAAAAAAAGAAGAGAAAATCATGATTAAGAAGTTAAGAAAAAAACTCTGTTATGAAAAGTTATCATTATTTATATTCATGTAAAGAGTCACTTACCATGAGAGCAATTCATGAAATCCGAAGCAGCCTCAATGATTCCAACCACTGCATCATGAAGTATCTGTGCTGTACACTCATCCTTAGGACATTCATTTTTTTCCAACTCCTTTCGCAATAAGTGTTTCAGAGACTCATATATACTATTCCCTTGAACAGGCTTGGTTTTTGATATATCAGATAGAACTCTTAGTGGTAAACCTTCGAATGTTTTCATTTTTCCCACCCAGGATGTTACTATTTCCTTAGACATATTTGAATAGAACATAAAACATATATACTTACCTTTGTTAGTAGTGCCAAGCCAGTTCATGTTTTCCTCTTTACGGCTGTTCTCAATATCATCATCATCGTCATCATCAGATGATCCAAAATACCAGCTATTTGTGGCTAGGTTCATTGACCTCAACTGGTGCTGAAGGGCTACTTTGTCTTCTTGTAGCTGATTCATTTTTCTTCTGATTTTGTGTACTTCTCTATTTTTATCCAGGAGCTGTTTTTGTATAGTAACCACCTCAGATTCAAGTTCCTCAATTGTTTTCCTCTTGTATGAAAGTTCTTTCTCTGCCTGTTTTAGTTCCACTGTCGTGTTCTCATGCTCACGAGTCAACTGAGTTTTCAAATATTCTAACTTTTTGTCCTGTTCTTTCAATTTCTGCTCTAGGTCAATTGTCAAAGTTTTCATTGATCTTTGACCCTGTCTTGATATCTGTAAGTCAGATGTAGTCTCAGTTAGCTGTTTACAAACTGACTCATAGTTTTCTTTTGTCTCCTTCAAAGTTCTTCTGATATCTCCCTGTATTTTCTCTGCCTCTTTTACACGACTATGTAGTCTGTCCACAAGGATTTTGTTGTCAGACTGAGAGTGTATAGTGTCCATATAGTGTTGAAGGCTTCTTTTCACATCATCACAATACGTTGCCAGAGCAGTCCTACCATCAGAAAATGACATAGCAGACTTTTCAATGAGACAATAAAAGTGTCTACAGATCATCTTCATCACCATTGCTGCTGCTTCCCTAGCGTCTGCATTTTTCAAATGTTCTTTGTCTGCCAGCTGGCACTTTTTGCTTTCCTCCAGCAGATCTGTTTCTGATGAGAGAAAATGGCCAAACCTCCTGTGAAGAGCTTCAGTTAGATTGTCAAGGTGATGGGAAGATCCCATAGCTGCTATCCTATCAAGAGCATCTGATAGTTTCGTCTGCAGGTGGTCTCTTTCAAATTCTAGCTTGTCCACTTTTTTGTTTAATTCTTCTTCAGATAAGGTTGACTCTTTCTGATGGTACTGTGATATCTGTGTTTCCTGTCTCTTTAGTTCTTTGTGTAACTCAATTATCTGTTTTGACTTTTCCATGGCACTCTCTTCAATCCTTTTCCGTTCTTTTTCATTGATTGATAGAGCCTGCTTCAAATGATTGATTTTATTTCCTTCTGTCTGACTCTTCAATGCTATTTTCACATCGTTTTCTTTTGCTTCTTGTTCAAATTGAATGAGCTTTGCCTCTTTTGCCCTCAACATATCAGACAGTTCATCTACTTTCCCTTCCAGTTTGTCATTTGTCCCTTTCATTTGGGAGCATTCTTTGTTCATATCCTCAATGGACTGCACTTTCAAAGCAATTTCTTCATTCAACTGGAGCTCTTTTTCTCTCAGTTTTTCCGTCTCAGCAGTCAGTCTGTCATTACTCTTTTTTACACGAGAGAGTGAATGACTGTTTTCCTTAATATTTTCTTTTATAGAAGCCAACTGTTGTTCCAGATCACTTATGTACTCATCTTTTTTGTTGAGATTTTCAGACATTTCTGCTATCCTATTTTGTAAATGAATATTGCCTTTTGCTAAATGGGACGAAACATTTTTCTCTTTCTCAAGGTTAAGATGATTATCATCCATACCATTCCTACTGAAAGCTGCTGACTCCTCTAGTTGGATGATATGTTTCCGTTTTTCTAAAAGTTCTTCAGAATTTTTGGAGAGCAGCTTGTTCAGATGTTTGTTCTCTTCAGTCATTTGGCTTACCTCTCCCTCAATTTCTCTGATATTTCTTTCCATTTGAGCAATGTCCGCTCTGGAATTCTGTTTCTCAGTGGACCGACAATTTTCCAAATCTGTGTATTTCCCATGCAACTCTTTAAGCCTTGTCTCCAGCCCTATTATTTTATTCCTTTGCTGCTCCAGTGTTGTCTCTTGCTCAGAAATCATGGCCTGATAGCCTACATTCAAGTTCTCTGTGGTGTTTCTGCTTCTTTGGTTCTCATGTTTTAATGAGTCAAACAGTTCAGCTATTTTCATTTCATACCCTGCTATTAGAGACAAATGTTCCTTTTCTTTGCCACTTAGCTTATCCACCTCCTTCTGTAAAGCACTGATTTGACCCTGTGTTTCACTTTTCATATGGGCCATGGTTACACTGTAATTTGATCTCTCTTGTTCATCTTTTTGTTTCAGTGCTTGGTTTTCATCTGTGATAATTTGGAGTTGATGTGTGGTTTTCTTCAATGTTTGCTCTAGTTGATTGGCTTTTTTTGTATTTACTTCATGCATAAGTAGGTTCGCTTCACTTAGAGACTTATTTTCAGAATCATAATGTTCTATTCTGGTTTGCATCTTGGTTGTCATTTCTCTCAGTTTCCTGTTCTCTTCTTCCATTTGACCTATGGTCTGCCAGGCTTCATTTATTTTTGTTGAATGCTCTCCTTTAATCAGATGTTCAATGTCACTAAAAATACCTTCTTTTTCACATGTTTCATCTATTTCATTGTTATGTTCTTCTCGCTTTGCTTCGCTTGAGGCTTTCATATTGTTACAGGTCTGGTTAGAGTTATTTTCATCTCTGTCGTCTTCACTACAGCCTTCCCTGCCAGGTGCCTCACTAGGATCATACTCCCTTGAGGTCAAATCTTCCGGAATAGAGCCTAGGAACTTACCCATCAGGATTTGCTTTCCATCCAATGCCCCATTTTCTACTTTTTGCAAATCCTCAGATGTATTCAGTGGCATATTCTGTTGCTCATCTTCTTTTTCAGGCTTTTCATTGTCTAGTTGGAGTTTCTTTTTAACTTTTGACATTGTGTCAGCGTTGTGATTAAGAACTCCAGGAGAAACATCAGCAGATCTAGGAATTTCATCTATTTCATTGTAATGTTGTTCATGCTTTGCTTCGTTTGAGGCTTTCATATTGGTACAGGTCTGGTTAGACTTATTTGTATCTCTGTCATCTTCACTAGAGCCATTCCTGCCAGGTGCCTCACTAGGATCATACTCCCTTGAGGTCAAATCTTTCGGAATAGAGCCTAGGAACTTACCCATCAGAATTTGCTTCCCATCCAATACCCCATGATCTACTTTTTGCAAATCCTCAGAAGTGTTCAGGGGCATGTTTTGTTGCTCATCCTCTCTTTCTGACTTTTCATTGTCTAGTTGCAGTTTCCTTTTAACTTTTGACTTTCTGTCAGAGTTGCAATTAAGAACTCCAGGAGACACATCAGCAGATCTAGGAGTACCTAATTTAACAGTAGGAGTATTCATTGCTATTCTATTTTGTAAGTCAGACGGAGACAGAATACTGTCAACTGGTGTTCTTAGTTCTGCTGGAGAATCATCCATATCAAATCCAAGAAATAATTCATTTGGGTACAATATTCCATTGATGACATCTTCACCCTCTCTATCATTCAAATCATCTCTCACAGGACAGTTAATCTGTGTTTCAGGATGAGATTCCTTTTCATCTGATGGTTTAGTTTTCTTTACTGCCATTTGAGAGTCCATGCCCGAAGTAAAAGAAGTGTCCATTCCTTTTCGTTTACCAGAATAACTGTTGCTTGTGCTAGGCTCTAACATATCATATACACTTGCCTGAGCATAGGGTGAGGGTGCATGGTCCGTTATTTTGCTTTCAACAGGGTTGCACAAAATGTTGGTAGATATTGACACATCAAATTTATTAGGTTCAGATCTAGAACTATCTGAGGGTATATTTGAAGAAGCATTGAATATATCATCTCCATGTGCCTTCATGGGTGTCTTCCTCTTTCTGCTAACCCTCTGTTGTTTTTCCTTTTTCCCTGGTTTCCCATTCAGTTTGCTTTCTAAGAGCTGCTTTACAGTTTTTCCTGTTTGTGGGAGTTCTTGTGTGATCTCATGTGGGTTTTCATGTTCCACATATTCTGGTATTCCTGACACCTGCATTGCCTTTTTCAAGAGGTCCATGTTACCACTCCCCTGAGATACAGGAACTGATATACATGATTGAGGGTATGATATTTCGCTACCTGCTGCCTCCCGTAGATCACCGTCATTCATATTTTGATTTACTGCTAGTCGGTCAATATATGGAACTTTACATATGCTAACTGCAAGATCTCTTTGGCGTTTGCCAAATTTACGAAATTTCATTTTCAGATCATGGGTCAATTGGTCTGCCTTCTCACCTGCATTGTTTTCACTCAGAAAGGGGAGGACATGTTTTTCTCCAGATCTGACTTCATCTATCAATACTTTCTGAGGAGAAGTCAACAGGACATGAGAGGAAAAGCCGTTTCTTTCATTTTTCCAAAGTCCACATGCAAGATATACAAGCAAAACAAAGTGGCACTCAGGCATGGAATAATCAAACTTGGTCTCCGAGTGGAGACCATGAAACTGAAATTCCCTTTGAAGTGCAGATGATAGGAATCCTGCATCTTCCTGAAAGGCCTTATCACTCAGAGGGCAAACCAGAATGGCTTCTTTTATAGTGTCTGGACACATTTCCTCATTGAGACCTTGGAGATAATAAACTGTGGATTTCACTAGTTGAGACCAGTTGACATCGTATGAAGGACCCTGACTGACAATGGATTTCAAAATCCTGTAGCTTTTCATGAACACATTGTCTTTCTCATCCAAAATGAAAAGCTTAGACCACTCATGTGCTGACATTTCAAAGAGTTGTCTGCTGTTCATCATCTTCTTAATTTCTGATTTCAAGTCCAAACTAAACTCAAGTGTTTTGAAGAAAGGACATTCTGCATAGTAGTATAATGTTGTGGCTCTCAGTGATGACAGGAAGTGGTTCTCAGGCCACTGCTCACTTAGATTTGAAAGCCATTCAATGAAATTGATCAGAAGAGAATAAAGAACGAGATCCAAAAATTCAGTTGTTGCCTTATTTTCATTCAGTAGTTGATCATCTAAAGGCTCTTGATTTATTGGAATTATATTATACTGGGGTAACTCGTCTTCATAGTAGACACACATACAACTATGTGTTTCCCCCTCTTTCACATGCCACATGGGATAGGCAAATAGACAAGCACCAGCTGTTAAAGACAGTGTGACATGTTTTGTCAAGTCCTCTAAGACTGGAGGATTACTGTTCAGGAGAGAAGCACCTCCGAACAGAGAAAGCATAAGTAGCTCTCGCTGTATGTGCTTTCTCTCTAAAGACTCATCATGTTCCATGTCTTTCTTTAACTTTACCCATGATGCAATGTTTTGTTCATAGAGGTTCATGAAGCCCAAAGAGGGCTGAATTTCTTTCAAATGGCTTTCCACCTGCTTTTCCATCACAAAAGACATTCGAATTATGCCCTGCTTCTGAGGACCCTCTTGACATATGGAAGATATTAGGCGCAGTATCTTTATTATGTCTTTTTCCTTCACAATGCCAGAAAGCTCTTTCTTGAAATTCACTCTTTCATGGCTGACAGCCCGTGGAGAATTTCTGACACTGTGATATTGAGTTATATTTTGAGTGCTATTTGATGAGGTCTGCATTTTATAAGGAAAACTTATCAAACATTAATGATGATAACATCAGCAGATTTGATTTCAAACTTTATTAGATAGTTTACACTTCACATTTTTTTTATTTAAAAGATATTGAATGATTTTTAGACAAGCTGCAAACTTTTTCAATTCAATTCCAAAATGTTTACATAATTTCACTCTACTGGGTAGTGGACACAGCCATTTGGCATATCTCAGAATAAACATAGGCTTTCCTTCATCATAGATCCCAACTGTGATTTTCTGCAATAAGTAGAACGTAACTGACTGTCCACAGTTTTGAAGTAACCGCAGCTCCTTCTTCCTGTCACAGTTGCTGAGTAATGCCAGTGTTATCTTTTTCAAATCCCTTTCCAGCAAGAGTTGTTCCATGACAGTGCTTCCCATGGGTATCTTTATCTGCCTGGCTTCATTTCTGTTATAGAACAAACGGTTTTCCTTGTTACATATCTTTGTTATCACTTCCATCATCCCATCCTCTAATTGCCTGTTCAGTTTCTGACCTCTTACTTCAATTCTTGATGCCTTGGCATTTTCTGCACTGTATGAACACAGATAGACCTGTTCCATTAGTTCTTGAGTTTCATATCGTGAATTGGCAAATATGCATCTGTTTTCATAGTTTGTCTTACAATATCCTGGCTTGCAAGAGTGGACTGAAAGATGCTTTGGACAAATGAAATGATTCTCAAGAAGCCCCTCATACAGACAATCTTCCATCCAACATTTCCTGAGATCTTCTTTTTCTGCTGACAGGAAAGGGAGGTGGACGATCCCCTTACGTTTGCAGTAGGCAACCCTCGCTGCCAGTATCCTTTTTCTACATTTAATGAGATGCTGTCTCTCCTTTTCTACTTTCAATATCTCTATGCCTTCTTCCATTGTATATTGGTAAATGTAAGGGTAGTTCCATTCATCACATTTATAGCATCCTTTAAATTTCAATTTGTCTTTCTACTTTCAGAGCAGCCGTGGATACGATCCAACATTTTGTGTTCTGGAGGAGTGTGGGTACATGAAGCAGACAGCAGTTGCCAGTGCTATGACATATGCAACCAACCATGGTGTTTCTATGCTGTTACTTTGTAGCACTGTTGAGTCAGACCATTGGCTATCAAAATTCAAAAATATCCGAGACGGGAATAAGCCTGGACTTTGTCTCATTCAAGTTAAATATCTATGTGACACTTGTGCAGCTAATGGGCAAACTGGCATTTGTGTTCATGGTAAATTGAAAATTCCCAACCACATAGATACTTCTGGGGAAGTTGATGAAGATCCAGTGCGCCAAGCAATGGAGTTTGTATCACCTGGGTCATACCAGCTAGAGGTCTGTGGATCAAATTTCCATACTTCTAAAGTAGAAAGTCATGCCTTTGATGTTGAATCCATAGAAAGGTTACGTAAAAATATCATTCAAGTAGACTGCATGGAATTTGAGATGGTCTATCTCGCCCTTGATCCAGTCCAAGCAGGAAGTGGCATCTCAGGAATTGGGTTGGCAGTTGTGGGACGTCAGCAAGATTCATATGTTGTAAGTATAGTGCTTCTTGCATGCTTATGTTCAATAAGCTGTTCAAAGGGATCAAAGGGAATGGGTTTCATTTGTTCATCTTTTGTTTCTTCTCTTGTTTTTGTGGCTATGGAGGCAACAATGACACTGGACATCTGAACACTTGTGATAATGGCTCGAACATCACATAATATGTCAGATGCACACTTTTCCACAGAGGAAATAAAATGAGGTGAATTCACACCTGTGCACATGGACATCACTCTCTCCTTAATGTAATCAATCATCCAATGGAACTCTTTGGAAGTCTTCCTCTTGTACAAATACTCATCAAAGAAGCAAATATTCACAGCTTCATACATTTGCAACACATCCAGCAAAAGCTGCTTGTTTCTGCCATCCCGTTTCAGTACTTGAACTAGCCCTTTAGCTTCATTCAATGGTCCTTCTAGGGCACATATCTCTACTGTGTGTTCAATGCGATCTTTGTCCTTTTGTGTCTTATGGCCTGTAGCATACTTTATATAGCTTTTCCTAACCTGTGCATTTCCAAACAACATGATCTCGCATGCAGTATTGTTTCTTCCGAGAAGCCTATGTACAGTCTTTGGGACAAAGGGGGCATGTTTGGCTCTTTCATAGAGGACACATGTATCGATGGAAAACTTTCTATCATAGAACTGTAAGAAACGCTGACATAAGAATTCAGAGTCAGCCTGAAATAGGTGGAAGGACTTCAGGAGCATTTCCATCCCTCCATCTTTCATAGTCTAATTCATTGTATGATATCAAATTATGTATCACAATCAAAATGTAATTCTTATATCTATTTTTTTCAGGTGCTCGGACTGGACCAGTTTGTGACAGAGGAACATCACTTAGGTCGACTCAATGACATACACAAAGACTTGATTTTGACTAATTTGAACTTTCTTTGCCACTTGTACCCTGCTTTGTGGAAAAAACCTGTTAACATATTTGTGGAGGCCAACCTCTCTCAAGACCTTGGGGCCTATCTAGAACAATCTGTCAAGAGACACTACATCAACATGTGCAGTGCCACTGGCCAAGGTTTCATTCCCAAGTTTGTCAAGCAACATGATCCTCATGGCAGGGTCCTTCCAGGTGTATTGACGCAGCACAAGGGCAACTTGGTATCTTATTTCAAGAGAACTTTAGACGAGGGAAAATTATTTTTAGCCAACCAGATCAGTTCTGTATCTAAGACAGTTAGAGCAAAGTATCAATCGGTGGCACTCACAGAATCATTAAGGCCTAATACAGCTGAAACCATAGATTTGGCCATCAATCAACTCAAGAATTTCATGTGCATTCGAAAAGGGAAAAAATTAACATATTCCGGAAAGCAATCTACAAAAGGTACCAAGCAAATGGATGACATGGTGATGGCCCTCATCATATGTGTTGCTTGGGTTAGACTTCCAGAGAATATGTACATAGTGAACTAAAAAAAATAATAAAGGACATGATTCAACAATTAATTCTCTTTATTTCATTACAGCACATGTATACATTATTGGTTAACCATGCTTTCTAAGAGGTCTTGAAGTTCCCTGGGTACAGACAACAGGTCACATGCCTCTTGGAATGATGAGACATAACTCCCATCTGTCATCATCTTCACACTGCTTGCTAGGTTGCGAAGGTTGCTCTCTTCTTGTCGACCATCAGGAGAAAGAAACAGGGTTGGTCTCATGTTTGATTTTCTTCCATACAGTAGAGATGTCTTTCCAACAACCACAGGGAGGGTATTATGTGAAACAGATTTATTCCATCTTGAAATACCAGCTGAAAACATTGGATTCACGCTTTCGTATGAAGTGAAGTTCACTGGGACTAACATCAGAGAAGCGTATTCATCCTCATTCTCCCCTAGAGCACATCTTTCCTTCTCAGACAGTTGAAGCTGTGACAAAGCATTGGTGAATGGAATGTGGTTATAGTTTCTCCCCTTGACATTTGTTGTTGCGGAGGCTTTGTCAAAGTTTACTCCAAGAGTCTCCATCAGCTTTAAGTTGGCAGTCCTATTTGAATATGAGGAAGGAATAGTGAGATACTCCTGCACTTTCAGGTAATATCCACCATTTGATGGACACTTCAGTGGACATTTGTGCATTTTGGAAAGGGTTTCATCCTGATAGAAATAAGACAATACAGTTTCTGCCAAGTCTTCAACAGTCGGGTTCTTATTGTACAGGACACTCCCAGGTACTTGATGGCACCTGACAATTGTCTGACAGACGTATGCAAACACCACCAGATTTTTCTTTATGGCTGCAAGTGTTGCTACTTTTGAATGACAAGATCCATCTTGAAATACAAATCTAACAGATGCATTTTTTGGGTCAGACACGCCAGCATAGTTGTCATACCACTTGGGTTTCTTGTAGGAATGGTTTCTGGACTGCTGTTGTTCCCACCTGTTCAGTATTTGTTTCTTCCTCTGTTCATATTCTTCACCATCCAGGTACAAATCTCCAGTGACACTGAAAAACCCTGATTGCTGCTGCCCATAGAAATACACTGTGTTGCCATCACTCTCATTCAGTAATTTTGTTGATTCCTGCGGCTGTTCTCCTGACAAAAAAGGGCATTGTTCCATTTCAAAGACAGCAGAAGATCTGACTGTTTCACCTTGACTGACTTTTGATTCTACATTTTTCACATAGAGGCAACATAGTGGTGAAGTTTCCTGTGTCTGTTTAAAAATGGGAGATCAACTAGGTCCTGAAGAATATGAATGGCCAGCTGAGAATGCATGAACTGATTCAGGATTGAAGTTGTTGACACTTCAGGCATTGCTTCACATAATAGATTTCTTGCAAGTTTGGTTGGTTTCATTCCCTTATTCTTAGCTAGCATTGAAAAAGAAACTCCTTCAACATCATCAAAATTGAACACTCTTTTCAGAAGATCAGGATCAATGAATGCAGCCGGCAGCTCTAGTATGGACCATATCTGTGTTATGACATCTTTCACCACAGCTGATGTTTCTTTGGATCTTTCCAACTGGGATATGTTTCGAACAGTTAGCACAACCTCTTGATGTCCATCAAATATCTTGAAAAAAGGCCGTCCACTGTCATTTGTACAATCTTCAGGACTTATGGGTAGCACAGAGGAGATCATGTTTAGCTGTTATCGAAGCCTTCATCCATTATATAGCATTTGGGTTGCTGTGTTAAATGCAAATCCAAAGTGGCTCCTATGGCAAGAAACAATGGGCAACATTGTCTTTCACTATGCAACTCCCAGGGCAAATAGGGCCCATACATTCAGATCTTGCTGCCTTGAAACGTTTTGCCAGCTCTTCCTCACCATGAAGACCACTGTTTTCAAGGTGCTTTTTCAGAAATGCTTCTCTCTCTTCTCTGCTAGTCCATGCAAGCACATCCTCAATGTTTCTGATATTTTTTATTTGTCCATAGATGGGAAGTTTATGAAGCTGAACTCTTTTCTTTTCAACACAGGGCAGACATGGCAAGAAAATGATATCACGTTTTGAGTCAAAGAACCACTGTCCTTGAAATATTCTCATGGCATCAAATAGTTCGAGAATATTAGAACAGGCTTTTTTTGTACCATACATCAGGCTAATGTGCTCAAAATATGGAGAGAGATTTTTCAGGTCCCTTAGATCTATATATAGCCTTTTACTCAATGTACAACCATCAGCCTGCACAGCATAATACTCTAAAGGGATATGAGTCAGGGCATAGAAGTGGTCAGGGGAGCAGTCTGCTCTATAAGGGGATACACATGGAGACTTAGGTAAGGCTTCCTCATAGCTTCCTACATGTATCCTGAATCTGTTCTTCTTTGCCTCTGTGATATTCCCTTCTGGTAGTATATGAAAAATACCCAGTGGGAAAAATGGAACATCTTTGTTCTTGTACCTAAACATTGGCTTAGAGAAAGACCATATGACAACTGACAAGTTTTCTCTGTCCAGCATGAGCTGTCCATGCCTAATCTCATTTTCCACATCCTTTTTTTCGACTTTTCCCAGAAGACAACAAACCCTATCAAAATCTGTAACAAACTTAGAGAGTATGGCAATGTATGAAGTTCCATATATGAACCAACCTAATATTTCATTGCCCCCTTGGATGAAATTGTGTGGAAATATGGCCAATTGCTCTAGATCCACCTTGCCATGTTTGTGCTTGATGTGTTCCAAGATAGGAATCACTCTCCCCCTTTTTTCTGACTGAACACCAAAATCCTTCAGTGGGATCTGTGCTTGGAAAACAGGGGATAAATTTGACCTGCTTTGACTTGTCATGTTTCAATATAAATTCAAGAATTTCCCTCATTCTTTCCTATCTCTTTTGGCTATCGATAATAATAAGACAAGGACTAAGTCATTGCTGCACATGGCCTATCACAAGAGTTATGGAAATGATACTTGAAAGCTACTATAGGGGGGGTCTCCATTATTTCATTGCTGACAAATGCATGAAAAGTCAAGAAAGTTGGTCTCTTGTTTTTCTTGAATTGGACAGGACCTGGGGCATTTTTCTCTGTCAAAAAACATCTGAGACCCTGTTCTACTTCAGCAACCTTTTGTACATTTTCCTTGAAGAAAGACACCGCTGATGATCCCATTGTTGCTCGTATGTGTGCAGTGAAAAAACGGAGCAATGAAATGTCATGCATGACATTGCATTCCATTGAAGACTGCAAAGATTCAGACTTTTTAAACACAATCCAAATGCTAAGTGGATAGCTGACAGATAATAAATGCTTCTCTTTATCAATGTTAACCTTTACTGGATTTTGAAGAAGGTAGTAAATGCCAGTCCTCTCATCTTCCTTTGCCAAGAGATTTTGTGTTGCAGTCTGGAGATTGTCCACATATGAGGTAGTCCAGAGATTGGAACTGGAACAGTTGTGCTCAATGCTATACACTGCAGCATTTCTTAGAACCTTGACTGCATTATCAAAAAGCACCCTGTTCTGAAATGTTTTAGTGATTTTGAGATGTGGAATTTCCATTACAGACTTCTTTGGCTCCCATGAAATCCTCGGTAATGTCTTGCCATTGTACTTGAATGAAATCCAATTCACAAAGCTGAATAAATGATTAAGGAAAATACAGTATAGTAAACTTTGCTACAAAATAAAATAAATAATCATAAATACTTACGTTGTGGCCACCAGCAACAAAATAGATGAACGAGGACTTTTTTCTCTCATCGCTGAACTCTACTTTTATTGTGTGAAGGCCATTTCTGATCTTGAAGGACACAAGGTGACTCTCAAGCAATGTCTGTAGATAGCTTATAATATCATCTTTGTACAAGAGCACTGCATTTATCTGATGAGCCAATAATACAATGATGGAACCCTCCTCACAAACAGCATTTGCTGCAACGAATAGTTTACTGGACTTTGATTTCCCGTTTCTCCTGGGTGCTACCACCACTACGAATCTCTTACAATAAGAGTAAAAGAGACTATGAATTTCTGATTCTTGTTTGGTCTCCAGATCTATTGTACCAATTATGCCCAGTATTTCCAATATAGAGGGGATATATTTGAACAGTTCTTGGTTCAATAGTCGAACTGCCCTCGAGCAGATACAAGCTCGTATGGTTTCTAGTTGAAATGGTTCCAATCTCATGTTCAACTTTTCTGTTATGACTTGAATGCTTTTCATCATAAGTCGAATGGCTGTCATACCCTTTGCTTCCATGAGGTGGCTAGTGTCATACATAGCATGCCAAGCTTTTTTCCCTTTCATACGACATATCTCAAGTTCATCACAGACTGTGTGCAAACTTGCATCAAAATCACATTCCCTTTTTGTTTTGGTGTTCTGCCATTTTCTGGTAGCACTCACAAACGGATTACGATAGCCAGATGGCCATGTTGTCACACCTTGTATGTCAAATCTAAGTGAATATGATCCCCACTTGTCAGTCTCTGAATAGTTTTCCAAAGATCGACCTCCTTGGAAAACATCGGTTGAAGTGTGAAAGAGCTCTTGAAAAATTGCTTCGTTAAGATTGTCCATGGATATTGATACATCCAATTAAATCATTATTAATGATGTATTCAGAAGAGATGGAATGTAAATGGAAGAAATAAAGAAACTTCTGGAGCCTTTTGATCATCAAGCAATGCAGTCTAAAAGAAAGAGGAGAACAGTCACATGTGATGAAGATAGTGCCCCCTCGTTTAATCTAATAAGCCTTCCAGAAGAACAATTAAGTACTGCATTCCAAGACTCTATAATTCGGGAAGATCCCCTGAACTGTGCATTCCAAAAGTCTGTCTTTCAAGAAGGTACAGACCCTTTACCTGGGTTTGACAGAGAAGTGACTTGCCCTTTGTGCAAAATAAAATGTGACAAGGTTATGGGATCTCTACGTGAAAATCCTGATGGTGCATCATTCATAGAATTTTTGGACGTGGCTAGGGTCATGTTTCACCAACAGGAAGGCCGGCCAGCATTAGATATTGCTCAGGAAATTTTGGATAATTTGATGCACTTTGTCAAAAAGCATCCACAGAAACTGAAATCCATTAAGAACCTAACCAAAGAAGATGTGTATAGACATTTCAAATACAACCATGAAAGGAAAACTATGACAAAAATCAAAGAGGAGGTCCTGCAGGTGCTCCTCTCTATGTTAGATGTAGCTGTGATGAGTGCTTGCCACAGACAACCATCTGGGAAGCTTTCCCTCTGCAAACCAGAAGCAAGTATTGTGTTGAGCATAGTTGATCGAATACAGAGGATTTCAGGCCTGAAAGAGAACACAAATTAAACTAACAGGAATTGAATTTGTTTTATTGCAGTGATATGCACTTTCCATAGGGTTATAAGAAGATAGGCTTGCAATTATGAGTGGTCAGACTGTGCTATGTTGTAATTCAACCAGTGATTTCTTTGTTGTGTACACATGTGTCAATCAAGTATCTAGCTACAACACATTCTACTGTGATAACACCCACCCACTGGAGGAGGCACACAGTGTTCATCTCAGACCACTGGAAGGCAGGAATTGTTTTGTAGAGAACATGACTAAGAGGATCAGACCCTTCATCTCATCTAGCTCTCACCTTGCCTTTCCTTCTACTTCTTCTAACAACATGACCAGTAAAGGCTCTATATCAGAGGAGTTCTATTACAGGGCATGCCACAGTGCATTCATGACATCATCTTTCCAGAGATATCAACATATTGCTGCTCCTCCGAAAACCAATAACAGAAACTACACCATGCTCTTACATGGCATTGAAAACAGAGGAACTCTCTTTGAACAACTTCAAGAGGACGATTCTGTCAGGTTTTCAAAGGACAGTTCATTTCCCCCACTGAAATCAGCCCCCACTTATGTCAGGCAAGGTCTGGAAGTTCTCTGTCAGAACCAGTTGTACCGTAACTCTTTCTCAGTGAACACTCAACGCCAAACAAAGGAGTCTCTCATACATACTACTCCAGAGTTTTTGGCCCCATTGTTGCAAAATGCAGTTATTGATTATTCCCTCAATCACCTCTGTTGTGAATGGGAAATGAAATTAGGAAAAAACCTTTCTGCACTTGAAAAATGTCAACTTATTCTCCAGCTAGAACTCATAAGGCAAGAACACTCAGAAGGCTCAAAATCCTTCCAAAAAGCATGTGAGGGCTTTTTTGTAATAGAAGATGACAATTCTTGGTCCAGAAACTTGTACGGTATTCGAAGGAAGAAGAGATTGAATCCAGAACTGTGTTGTATGTGGCATGTACTGCCAGATTGGCTGATGGGTTTAGTGAGCAAAAGGTGGATAAAGGAAGGAAAGGATGTGTGTTTAAAAAAGTTTCAGTTGAATACACCTGATTCACATATACCAGATGTTAAGCAGGATGAAATTATTACCTTGTCCCAAGAAATCATGTCTAAATGGCAAGAGGGAAACAAGAACTGAAGGATATTGTTGAGAACATCGTCTCTTTTGCCACAAAGGAACAACTTGAAATGGATGATTGGATGAAAAGGTTGGTTGTAATATCAGAGAGTTCAGCGGAAGCTTACACTGGAGATTTGAGAACAGGTGAACTTCTATGCCAGAACCTAGAAAAAAAGAAATCAAGAGTCACAGATCTAGAGCAAGAACTAAAAGAGACACAAAATAAGATAGAACATGCATGGAAGATATATAGAAACCTAAACAAGAAATTACACACATGGTTGTCTGCAAGAGGTATCTCAATGAACCAACATGAGAAATAATGTTTTGTTCAACATAATAAAATCAAACACAAACTTGATATCATGTTACTCTTTCACCTTGGTCATGGTCTTTTATTAAACTAAACAATCAAACTGCTGCAAGTTGAGGGGAATTATCTAGATCAGTTATATTGTTGGAGGATTTAATGTCAGTTACTTTATCTGATGGCCTTAGTTCTCCCACACAGCCAGACAACAGAAATCTGTTCAGTGAATTTGCTGATGTAGCTTTGTCAACTTGATTACCAATCATCACAGCTGTCCTGATGTTGGATGCCCTTGCAATAGAGAGCTGACTATTTATGTATTCCTTTGTCTTATCAAACTGAGCCATGTGTCCCAGGAGAGACTCCAATGTGTTCTCAAACCTAACAGACTTGGAAATCTTGAATGCATTTAGGGAACCAAACTGCTTGCTATAGAAGGCAAGTTTTTCTATATGTTCTGTTTCTGCTAATGTCCTGCACACCAAATCATCTATGTGATTAAATAAACCATAAAGTTCCTTGCAGCGCTCATATTCAGAAAGTTTTACTTGAATATCGCTTTTTGTCATAAAGGTGTCTTGTTGGTTCTCATTCAATTCCAGAAATGACTCCCTCAACTCTGTGAGGGTTGACCATGTTATCTGTATTTTCTTTGAGAGAACCATTTTCTCAGAACACACATCATTTGCTACACTTTCGAGATCATTTTGAGCCTTCTTAAGAGCAATCATATTTTGCAGGAGGCAGCAGTAATTGCGTAAAAAGTCATTTACTCTCTTTATTGCCCTGGTGTGCATGGAAACAAGGGAATAGTGTGGGTGTCCGAACAACTGTTGCATTACAGATCCGATCATCAGTAAACCTTTTCGATATATAGGTTCGTGCTCCATGCCAAGAAGGTTGTCAGTGTCTGCCATGTTATTATTAGCTGACTTTTCTAACTGTAGATTAGTAGACAGAAATGGATGAGGCAGATATCCAAAAAGATTCATTTTGGCAAAGTTACCGAGAACTTCATCTGCGATGGGAAGAAGAATGCAAGAAGAATGACAAACATGCTAGAGACATGTTCAAGCAAAGAACAAAATTGAAAGAAGCCAATGAACAGATGGCACTCTTTCAGGAAAGGTGTAATTTTGCAGAGCAGGCCCTCTCTGACATGGGATATTACATGAAAGGTGAAGCTTACGAACCAGAAGACAACAGGTCTGATATTCTCAGAGAGTTGAGGGAAATACAGAATGCATTGGAAGAGGAGAGATCTAGTCATGATAGAATACTATCAGAAATGAATGATAAAGTAAGAAAACTTGAAGACGTCATAGACAAACTCCGTGGAGAGCTTCAGTGCAAAATATCTGAAGCGATGATTTTGGAGAAGGAACGATCTTCACTCATGGAGGAAAACAATGAAATGAATGAGATTCTAAAAATGGAAGGTGGAAATCTACATGGTCGTGCTTGCATAACGGATGCATATGATGTTCTGCTAAAAACTTTTATCTCATTATTCCCACAGAGCCTATCAGAAAACCAATGGCAGTTTTGTGATAAAAAAACCGGAAAGTATACTCCATCGTTTCATTTGTTGATATGCCTGAGTCACGAGGACCTCACAGGCAATGTACAAGGTATGGTGCTGATAATAAAAAGCCCAGATGACATGGTGGAAAAGTCACAAAGTCTGGGCTTGCAGCAGGATCTCTGCCGATACATGCGCACCATTCAATGGATAAATGCTGGATTGTTCACAGACATTCAAGAAGCCATACTGAAACAGTCTGAATTGACACGTCACAAGATATTGTATGAAAACAGAGAACTAGTAGCTGCCCGACAAGCTTTTGGATGTCGCCTCATGAAATGCATATCATCTTCAAAAGATATTATGTTCAAAGAACCAAATCCAGAAGGCAGGCTGGTCCCATTAGGTTATGTATAAGAACTGAATAAACAACATAAAAAATAGTCATCTTTATTTTTGCTAGTTTATTTTTTCATATGAATCTGTGAAAACTAGATAAAGTGGGGAGCATTGGGAAAGAAGGACATCGAATTGGGAGTATTGTCTTGCATCTACATGACATGGATCATGAACAATGTGTGGACCCACAGAAAGTTTTCCAATAGGCTTGATAATAGTATTGGTTAATTTGCCATTTCGCGATAAGTGGCACCTTCCTCTTGTAGCAAGTAATATATCTTGCATTATCATCTCCTTTGTTTTATCACTCAGTAACATCCGTATTGACGGATAGTTGAATTTGTAGTCCCCAGGAACAAGTTGTTTCATTTCAACTATTAGATATAGGAATCCATTGGAAAGGACACTCCCATGTTGCAAGTGATGATCTCCATCCTCTATATCTATATTGAGTGATCCAGTTGTTTGCAGTGTCACAATACCTTCATAAGCTTTCCCATCAGAGAATGGCACTGTTTTTCCTGTTGTGTTGCTACTGAGAATGCCTCTTGGGAAAAAAGTGTCATAGAACATTTCAGGTGACTGAATTTGGACCATTAGAGCAGTGACACTCTGAGGACGATGTTGACTGACAACTTTCTCCTTTAAGCTAATGTAACTATCATTTCTTGAAGAGGAAAGATACTGTGACTGCAATATGCGATTAGTTTCTTCAATATGTTGCTTCAGCTGAGTGAAAGGAATGAGTGTAGCCAATGGATCTACATTAAGATTACCGAAACGCAGGCTGTACTCTTCTTGAACACAATTCATGAGGCGTATTTCCCTTTCCAGTTCATTGCAAGTATATTCAATACCATCATCCAAAGGAATTTCATCACGTTCATTGTACAATTCCATCTGAATGATAGACTTAAGGGGATCTCCATTAGGATGTTTTTCTCCATGGGAATATGGTATGCGTTTCAACCCCATGTATTGAAAAAGGAGATGGTTAGCTTCCAGTGCGCGACAATTTTCAGTATACAATGAAGTCACTGTGTTCAAGACAAGGTCAAATTTTCCAGCCACTTCTATCGTGGGATCTCTACCAAACGCAGGCACTGAGAGATCAGGAAGCTTGATTATTCGAGATGGATCCCCCAAAAGTTGATTTCCTCGTGCCACATAAGGTAATTCAATCTCACTTGTCAGCTCTTCCTTCATAAACATGTCACGGGACCTCTTGATATCTGGTCGGTAACTGTTGCTGGATATGGTGTTATCTAACATGCAAAAGTTCAAATCATAATCTAATATTTCCTCCAGTCGTCGCTTGATTCCCTTAGTTTGGTTAGAGCTAGGGCCACAAAAAGCATCATATACCATGGCGAGGTGAGCCACATCATCAAGAGACATATTCATATGTCTTATTCCAAAGCATGGAACTTTAATAAAAAGAAATCCGCTTTGAACATTTCATGTCTGCTATACCCTCATATTTCTTTAAGTTCATTTCAAGTTGTTCCTCCGTTTCATTAGAAATGTACGGATGAGATCTTGCCATTGCCTGAAAATTGAGATCGTTTAACAAGAGCATCGGTGGATCCATTCTGGTTATGTCTTGTGTGTCTTTCCATCCTATGCCTTGTGAAAACTTGAGTTCTACAAGGATCTTCATTGGGGTATCACCTGGCACTAGCAAATGTACAATTGGAGCAGTGAACTCCTTTTCAGCAATATAATACAGATAATTATGCACTTCAAGCTCTTGAAAAAACATAATTATATTTTTTACTGCTTGCATTGGAATCACCTTTAAAAGTTCACATGGTGCACATTTTGATATCTTAACAGGAAGATTTAAAGGAAAATGCTCTTCCTCAGGACCTGTTTCAAGGTGTAGACCATATTTGAAGAGCTTATCATATATGGGGTTACTGAAATATTCCAACAGTTTCAGAGTTGACTCATTCTGAAGCAAGGCATCTATGAAAGTGATCAGAGGTCCTCTGTTGGCATTATCCTCATTTGATGAGATCATGATACATTCGATTTCCCCTTGTCTCCGCTTTTCATCCATGTAAAATGTTTCCATGTGGTCAGCATACTTTTCATTTATTTTTCGGTTGTGTATAAACTCTCTTTTGAGTTCCATGTAATTTGACTGAAAGGTAGAAAATGCAAATTCTTCTATGTTCTTTTTCAGAAGTTGTGGGAGTTGTGCTGAATTCCATCCATCAGTCAAATTAGCGTACCCATGATATCCCTGACTTGTATCTACCTCAGACCTGACATGATCTCTGGAATGAGTCAGACATGGCAATAATGATGTGCCATTCCAGCTGACTATCCAAGGTAAACATTTGTCGGAAGTCACACGGACATTCAGATTATCTATACTTATGAATGTACCTTTGTGTTCAAGTAGTTTGGTAATTTCAATAGGAACCCACATTTCCTTGCTGTGAGGAGGGATGTCTTTAACTACAGTGATTACATGAGAAACCTTTTTATCAAAGTGAATAGGCATGTCTGTGTACAGGAAAAACTAAAGAAGGCACGATAATACAAAGTTTTTTTTTCAGTTTTATTTTCCTGTGTTGCACATTCTCTTTATGGCCTTGTAATCTAAGGTTGAAGAATATCCACACTTGTTGGCCAGCTCTGCATCAGACAACGTCACCCAATTGACATATCTTGGCCTGCTGTCAGAGAGAAGAGAAAGCGAATACAATCTGCGCTTCATGCTTTCAGTGAATGCTGCTCTGAGTTCAGGTTGCTGCATCAGGCCTGCCTGAGAAGTAGTTGCTTTCTTTGACAAGGTAGGAGGACACTTTTTTGCATACCATTCAAAGCTCTCATCCAAACTTGTTGGATCATATTCAACCAAGTAGACATGGTCCTGTAGGCGAACTGGAAAAATGTACTCAACTGTTCTGATGACGTTGTATATCAGTCGTCCAAAGACAGAAGGTTCTTGTAATTCTCTAATGTGGATTTTAATACATTCAGTGTAGTCATCAGTTTTGTCATTCATGTCATCTAAAAAGTGTTGTATTTTCATCCAAGTAACAAAGGACACACCAGGAAAGAACTGAGTCTTTGGATGGCATCTCATGACATCACAACCATGCAAGATGACTTCAGATCCCACCATTGGAAAAGATTCCACATAGTCATTTCCACCCATTGTTAGATGCAACATCATTTCCAATTGCTTCTTTTTTTGGAGACACTTTGCCCGGAATGCAATTTCCCTGTCAAAAAGCCTCAGCGTTGTATTACAAAACCTCTGTTCCGTGGTGCAAAGCAGCAATAAATTAGGATCTGCAAGACACAAAAGTGTTAGCAGCATATCAGTATCCTTTGAGATGATGCATGCTTTTTGATGTGACTCCTTTATGATAGACCATACCATAGGCACAATGCTGTCTGCCTCAGCATATTTTATTTCCTGTTCTTTCAATATTTGGAAGAGAGGATGATTCAACTTCCCCCATATTTTCCTGCACCTTTGTTTTTTGTTCCAATCTTTTGCAGGACCTGCAACTAAGTAGATTGATGTTCCTTGAGTCAAAGGATTTCTAGAGACTTTCAAGAGGTCAATTAGCACCTTCAGGATAAGGATCTGGTTCTCACGGTTTGCCATGAACCGAGTCATGCTTCCCTTATATAGATGACCATGTACTATTTCTAGACATGTGGTTCTTTCACTCATGTTCCTCGGTGAAATAGTTCTTTCTGAGGTTTTGGAAGGAACTCTCCTCTTCTTAAAGCTATCTTGGGCATTGTTCTTCACAGAAGATACCTTTGCCATAGTTGCATCACCGTCCATGCAGAGAAACACATACTTCAACATGTTCTGCACTCTGTATTCAAGAGCGGCTTCCTTCCACTTTTCTATCAGGTTGAACACCTTATTTCCAATAGCACACACCATTGCCTCCATGGAAAATGTTTGAATTGTATTTGTGACAGTTCCAGTGTCCTCATCTATGTTGATTTCACCGACCAAGTTGGTAGTCTGGTTGGAAATCATCTCACGCCATGACTTGTATTCTTGCACTATCTCCTCTTCCACTGTCATTGCAATTTCTTTGGCTGAAAGGTAAAAAAGTTGTGTCATATCCACGAGCAGGACCTCTGTTTCCCTGAGCACTTCTTCTCTCTGAGTAGGCTCTAACCATTCAATGTGGTGCCGTGGTCTCCTATTTAGATATGTCTTGATGGAATTCCTCACAAGCTGTTTACCTAAATGTGCACAAAGACCCATTTCTCTGAACTTAGTGAATGTAAAGGGCACAACATCACTACTGACCTGTTCCACTGACTTTCTCATTAAAATTGATTTTTCATTCTAGTGAAAGGCTGTGTTTGTCTGCAAGATTAGAAAGAAAGTGATATTGTTCAGATTCAAACAAGGGCTTAAGATCCACTTCATAGTTGTTTTCATTTTTTTGCAATTTAATCCTATCGGTTTGGCTGAAGGTTTCTGGATTAACATCTCCCATATGTGGCTGACCTGTTACATAGCTTCCTGTTTTGTTTGTGTTTAAGTCATCCCAGACTGTGACTCTCTTTCGAGATTTCTTTTTCCTATTCACTTCATTTTCTTCCTTTGTCATTATTTGTTGTTGTTTCATCATAATGTCAGCAATTCCATTCAGATGTTGAGTATATGACCTGAGCTGACTTGGCGATAGATCAAACAATTGTTCCATGTTCTTTCTAATTTTAATATGTATTGCATTTTCTGCACTTGTACCAAGTCTTAGATGCAGTGGCCTGCAGCACTTTGAATGCTCTTTACCAAGACTTAGTTCACACAAGTGGCTGTGCAATATGTTACGGTTTTTAATGAATAAAGGTTCTGAACCCTGTTCACGAAGTTCACAAGGAAAGAAAAATATGTCATTGAAATGAACTCCACCGAGTGAAAGCCAAAATGTTCTTTTGTAGTCGTTGCGTCGTGTACTGACCCAACATCCAGAGTTGGTGTTCACGGTAATTCGTGAAATAATTTTGGAAACATCATTTTCAACATTCTGAATGCATATCTGTGACCTGCGGGCTATCTCACTCAAACAAAAATAGTCCCTTATGACATCCATGTAGTCAATGCCTATCTCTCGGTACATGAGGTCATTCAACCTTTTTTGACTTTCGGAACAATCCTCAATCATCTGTTTTTCTTGAAAACTGATTTCTCTCCTATACAGTAGTTTGTCTTTACCTTTGTCTGTTACCCGAGTGATATACTTAATGGGATCCATTATAACATATCTTGTTGTATCTTTAAAACTTCTCAGAACACCAATGTAGTTGGATTGATGATATGTTTCATATGTCTTTTGTTTGAAATTCTGATCTCCTGTTTCATCAAAGAACTTTCCAGTTGACGGCCATGCAAATTCTACTTCTAAATAGTATAGACTCTGGCATAGTTTGTTCTTGTCTCTGTCCTTCTCTTTCATGCAATAGATATAGGGGATAGTAGACAAACCCATTCCATGGGGATTTCCAGCCATGCTCAATATGACATCTTCCCTATGCTCTGGTTCACACCCTATTTTATTGTACCGTGAATATAGGACTGTTGATATAGAGTGTACACTGACTTCCATTTAAAGGATTATGTATGTCAGGGGATTATCTTCATTTTGATATTAATAACAGGTCTTATCAGATCAAATGATAATAATGTTTCTTCAAGAAGAAAGATACAGAGCTTTGGCCACTTTTCTATCATGTTGTGTTCCTTTCGGTATTGAAATACTTGTCGGAGGTGTGATGCACTCCCCTATGCCATGGCATTGTATGGTAATTGCATGGCTTTATGTCAGTCTGGCATTCAAAGCAACAGTTGCAAAAAGACATTTTCCTAATGAATTCACAGCGTTCGGAGCATGTTGTCAAGCATCCCTTTTTGTCCTCACTGTATATACTTGGCTTTCTTTTTTTAGCAATCTTTATGTATCTACTATATCATGTATGCTGCCTTCAACTGAATCTGTGGCAAGTACCATGCTAGTTGAATGCCAGAAAGGTGGTCTGGTTCGCGAGTGTGAAAAGAACATCCAGTTCCTGAATAAAATCACCATAGCACAGGCAAGATGTCCCACACAGGTGTTAGGACAGTTCTTGGGAAATACTTACATTGCACTTGTGTACTTGTTTCGTGTTTTACCATGTGGAGTATTTTGCCTTTGGAACCTATACACATGGAACAAAGAACGCTTTGAAACTACTGAATACATGTCACCATCTGATGTGAGAATAAGTTCTAGGAACATTCCTCAAATGAAACCAATGATCTTTGTTATCTGTGCAGTGATAGTGTGCTGTATCCTTGAAATCTCTGTTTCCAGTGTAGAACCACTGACTTCATTTGAAGTAATTCTACCCTATGTCTTTGGTTTGTCCCTCTATTATACACTTATAACCACGAGAATGAATCAAACTTCAAAGGACTTTATATTCATCATCAAGAAGATGGTTTTTATCACAGGCATTGTGTATACTCTCGCAGACTTTTTAATGAATAGCACAGGGATATTACATAGGTGTATTGGAAATGATGCAATAGAGAATGAGCTTAAGCACACATGCAAAGATGTATCTGATCCGACATCAATATCCGAGTGCTATAACATGATAGGGAAATTGGATGAAACATATTTCTACCGGGAAGAATGCCCTGGACTAAACTCCCCAACCTTTGTCATGTATACTTCTAATATTGTAAAGGTTGTTGTTCTTGCCATTGGAGTTCCATGTATGTATGCAGCTAGAAATAAAGTTGGTTAAGTTCTATGTTGCCCTCAGAGTTTTCAGTCTCTCTTCCAAATCCTTGACAGTCACATCAGTACTGAGAAGAAATTCTTCCAGACAACCGCTACTATCTCTCTCTTTCACAAGGTCTTGCAGCCAAGAGGAAAATCCACTGTCTTCATCATTTTCACCTTCCTCATTTGCATCTTCTCCATCTGAATCACATGCCATTTCACTGTAAATGTCACTAAGGTTTTCCCTTTTCAACTTCAGTTTCAAAGCTTTTTTGTTCATTTTTTGTGTGGAAGGTCTGGCATGATATTGAAGCTTCTCACAGCAGTATTGTTCTGTGAAATGATCTTGTTTCATAGCATGCATGAAGTAGCTGTTTTTTCTTAGTAAGTACCGATTCAAAACATCTCTGAGACTGCTGTGCTGTTTCAGCTGTTTTTTTTATGTTTTTTAACTGAGAAAATATGGACCGCAATAGTTCTAGACTTTCTAATTTTGAACAATGTTCATCAGCTATTAGTGATTTTGCCTTTTGGGTTAAGCTATTCAGTTTGTCCATCAAAATGTTTTCCTGAATAGAAATTTGCAACAAAGACACTTCCTTCACCCGCTTCTTTGTTTCAACAGCATTTCGGAAAGCACCTTCAAAGCGACCTTTGCGATCTGATAATCTGAGAAAAAGCCCAGCAAGTCGATATTTTATGGTAGACATGGTATATACTATATGAACAGTATTATCACTTGAACTGAACAAGTAAAGGGTAATGAAACCATGTCTCAGGTTTGCCAACTCGTTCTATGTTCATCGGTTGTGGGGCTGAGCATAATGACAATGCTTTTTATTGTTTTTCAGAACTTTGATGATAATGAGGAAAGAAGCTGGGTACCATCTAGGTTTTTCACAGCTGAGAGTGTGTACACAAAGAAATTGGAACTAGCACTTTTGATATATGTAACCACATTCATTTCACAGTCTAAGTCAGTCCTCTGGCATTACCTCAGAAATTTTCTTTTGAGGAGAAACCTTTCTACACCACTCACACTGGGAATCATTCATGTTGCATTATCCATGACTTGTATTTCTTTGTTTGATTTCCGAATCATTCATGTCCAAGGTACTTCAAAACTCATGAGATCGAGTATACTCTTTGCTGATCTGACTAGTCTCCTTTTCATTGAGTCAATGGAAAATAATTAAGCATATTTACTATGAAATCAAGGCAGTGCTCAAAACATGTGGATAACTCCTGAGGAATATACCAAGACCATATTGCCACATCATTACAGTTCTGCAATGAGAAAAATACAGGGATGTTACAAGGAAGATGAACAACTTGTGCTAGTACATCCAACCAAAAAATGTTCTGAGCTGAAGGAAATAGCAGAAGAGGATCATAACTTTCAAACTTTGATCACAGCAATCACGGCTAAGATGGATGTAACTAGTATGTACAGAAGTGGACTCAGTCATTCAAACATTTGTGAACCTATGTCCATCATGCTCCAAGAAGAATTCTGTAGGTCTGGCCTAATGGGTCAGTTACAACGCTTCATAAGAGATGTTGTAGTCATATGTGAGACATTTGGATGGTTTATATATGATACTGGAAGAGACCGTGTTCCATATGTGCCATCTGACTACCTATTGGTTTTTCTTCCCCGCTTGCAAAAATGGATTGCAGTTTCTACCAATGCTGAACACAAAGAATTGAAGTTAGGATTCATTAGACATCCAGGTAGGTTTCTACAGCCACAGAGTACAACTTCTGTTATGCTTCCTGCATATGTAAGAATGAAAAAACTCAGGACACTGCATTTGGAAGCAGTCCAATTTGCATCAAAGCCAGGTTTCCTAGCCAGTTTCCATGATAAAAACAACCCCAAAAATGGAAAGGAGACTCCCCTACTGGACAAGAAGATGGTCAATCAAGAAATTACAAACAATGTGCTGGAGCAAATGGTTTCCCAACATGTGGCTACAACATCCAGACACATTTCACAACAGGAACGTGCTAGTCTGATGTGCCAACTGGATGGCTTTGTGTCTGGCATAAGCAGAGACAACTTGAAGGCAAGTGATGAGGTGAACAGGTTAAGATCAGAAATATCAATCAAGGACGAATGTATAAAGTCATTGATGGAAGACCAAGTGACAGACCAACCAAGTCTCAAACCCATTTCAACATATCTACCTGAAGGATCTAAGGTAGACAGTGCACAACTCATCATCCATCCAATAGATATTGGCCAGCTCGAGAGAGAATACGACAAACAGTGGCTAGCAGTGGGGACAGGTGCCTCTGCTATAGGAAACAAGAAGAGAAATGAACTTGAAACCAACACAAACTATAATGATTTTCTGAATTCAAAACGTGAATTCTATCGCCGAATAATTACATATGAAATTCTCAATGATTGGACTAAGGAATCAGGTATATCATTCAGTGTACAATAAAAGATAAAATATGATCTTCTTGATTTTTTTTTATTGGTTACTATGTTTTACATTTTGATACACAATATAGGCTCAAGGAGAACAGCATTTTCTTTTGATGTACAATACATCCAGAAGTCAGTGTAGATAGTTTTGCTGGCTAGAGACACATTATCTCTCATAAACATAAACTTGGTTGGTGATATTATGTCACCCACTAGATCCTTCATTGGTGACATGCTCTCAAATAACTTCTCTGACAGTTTTTCTCCCAAGGCTTCTTGCAAAGGAAAGATAATGATCTCTAAACCAAACACCAACTGATATAATAAAGTTTTGTTATATCGGACTAGGTAGAGTACCTCCACAAGAGAGAAAATCTGGGCAAGCATATAATTCACAAACACCTCCAAAGTTGGAAGAGGCCCATTCCAAATGAAAGGACCAAATGACTTGTATCCATATTTTCTCACCCATGCAGTTAAGATGGCTTTTCCATTATGTTGCTGTAGTTCTTTTTCCAGGTTTACATTTCCCTGAACTAGTTCTCGAATGTGATCTAAGATGTGCTCATCAGTCTCTGTCAATGGTTGTTTTTCCTCCTTTACTTCAGATAATGGACATGATACCACTTTAGTTTCCATTTCATTTGTGATAATACCTTCTGAAGGTATGATGTGTTTGATGGTCTGTTGAGTTTCTTCATTCATGTCAGCCAACCCATCTATGAAAAATCTATGGTAGCTATTAGGTGTCTTCAAGAGATCCAGACGTTCCTTTATCAGTTTAACCAATACAGCTTTTGTGCAAGAAACAGGAAAAGTAGTGTTAAATTGGCCCTTCAAAAACCTGTTTATCCTGCTACTTCTGTCAATATGGGCATCTTCTATCTTGCAGTAAGATATGAATAAACCAAACCAAGTCTGATCAGTGTCATTTTCTACAAACAATGACGATGCATCAACTTGATCTGTATTATATACCAGTAGATCTCCAGGTGTGATTACAAGGTTTCCTTTGATCTTCTGCTCTGTAAGTGGTAAAAGAGCCATCAGTTGTCTTCCAACATAAGACTGCTTCTCCCCTGCCAGGACACACTGTGCAACTTCAAATGTATTCACTATATTTTGGGTCTGTAACAGCTCACAGAAAATGTATCTTATGGTGGGTTCTATGTGTAGTTTTAGACAAGATGTAGGTAGGTGATGTATTCTTGCCATTCCAATGTCAGTTAGAGGCATGCCCTGGACCTCACTTTTCAGATCACTCATAGCTGATTCAAGTTCTTCCATGTCTGGGAATTCCAGATCTTCTATTCCCCATCCCGACTTTTTAATTCTTATCAGAAACGGTTGACTCATGCTTCATATGCTGTCTTCTCTTTCATGGTAATATCATGCTAACTGCGAGGAATAAACACAATACAAACCCTTCTATGGTAGGAAAGAAAGCATTGTTCTCATCTATAGGATAGAAAAAGTCATGAAATGTATCATTTTCATTTCTATTGTTGACTGGGTGTCTTTTAGAAATGAAGTCAGTTGGGCCACTTGGTTGCTCTGATGAATTTCTTCCATCCATATTTCCTCTTGACAACATATTTGTTTTATCTTCTATGTGTAGTGAATCATTCCTCACATCAGAACTATGTGAAGCAGATGTGTTGCTCATAGGGATTTCCTTTGTCATGGTCTCAGTCTTATTTGAGGGATCCTCAAGAAATTCTCCTGATAGACTGGCTACACTGATGTTCCCTCCATCGTCAATTGAGAGATTTGTTTGATTTGTGACTGGCAATGAGTGGTTTCCTATCTCCATTGAGAGTGAAGCAGACTTGATACAATCATCTATGCAACCAGGATTTTGTTGAGTTGTCTTTTCACCAATTTTAAATTCCTCTGATATATTTGATACATTCCCTCCAACTTCGTTCAAAACATCTGTTTTTTCTGTGGTTGACAAAGGATTACTGCTCAATTCCTCTAAGTGTGCAGAAGACGCATAGTGGTCAAATGGGCTTCCATCACTTTGATTTCTTTTGAATTCAGTCTTGTTCAAGGAATCATTGAGAAACTTGTATGATGAATTTGCATTTCGATGATTCTTTGCTTCATTCATCTTTTCATTTGAGTATAGATCATGTGTTGGTATTCCCATTTTGATGTGTGATGTATTTCCACCGCTGGACTGCTTTACACAAAAATATCTGCCAGTGCCTTCAAGTAAATTTTGGCATGTTTCCTTGCACTCTGCACAACCGGCCGGACATGGGGAACTAGTTTCATCTGTTATGTTCAGACCCACTGGCAAGACTATATCTTCCGTAGCTTGAAATATCATGTATGACCATTTTTTAACTCTTCTCTCTCTGAAAAGTTTCAGTTCCAGCGGTCCCTGGAGAGAAACCACCCTGACAGGACCTTCACGACAATTAGTCTCAGCACACACTGTAAGCTCAGGAACAGATGTAGATGAAAGACAATGTGAAGAATTGGCTACAACTGTTTCCAATTCTCCATTTCTACACTCTATCATATATCTAAAAGAATGAGGTCTCAGAAGCCTTTCACGTGTCCAAAACTTTGCAGTTCCAATTGGGAAGAGATGCACAGAATGAAATGATAGGCAAAGGATGCCCCTGTCACGAAAATAAACTGCATTCTTATATCTGAAGTTTACAGGGTACGAATGATTGAATATCAGTGTGTCTCTGTCCATAATGTGTGGAGCTCCATTGCAGAATAATCTCTCAGGGTTGGATACCAAGTCACTGCAGGTCTGATAACAGCCTCGGATACATTTCTCAGAGTAAAGTTGACAGACGTCCATGTCAGGAAACAACAGATATTTACCCATGGAATGTGCTGATTCTGATTCATCTGCCACCTTATGAGATATTGAGTCATCAAAGAATCTTATATCAATGCTTCTGCTGCTAGATTGTATTTTTGAGTCATCTCGACATACCATGCTTTCAATTTCATATGGTCTCTCCAAGGTGCTGATTTGACACAATGACGGAGTCCAGAAACTCAAAGCAGTCAAGGGTGACCCATACTTGGCGAGCAGCTTCTCATGTTTATAGACCAGTCGTGAACAAATAACATTTGCATTCTGTATGTAAATGACATTTTTCACTGTCACTCTACCAGAGTCAGACAAAGCTCTGTCCTTCATTTGTTTGACATTTGTATCTGAAAGTACATATCCATCTACCATGCGTTGCCTTGGTTTGTTTTTGCAGGAATACCTTCCCAGAGCCAAGAAGATGGATTCACATGATTCTTGACAGTGCTCGCATCTTTTATCATCATTACAACTGAATGGATGCAGGGAAAGATGGAAATATGTGTAGTTACTTTGTCTTAAATCCGCAACAACATTTTTCTTGTACGAGATGCCTTTATTTTCCACCTTCACTGTAACAGTCATGGCTTTTAGCTTATATAGCAGAGGATTGAAGGGCTGTTTGAAACACACAGTTCTGTCCAAATCACATGCCGAACTTGTTGAGTTGAAATATTGTTCCTTGAGTCTGTTTTCGTATGCAGTTTCACCCTGTCAGAAAGATGATTTTCATCTTGCTGCAACAGTGGTCTCACATATCTTATACAAGTGATCCAGTAGGGTAAAAGCACCCTCACTTCTTCTACAGCTATCAAATCTGTCTGGGATGAACACTTCACACATAATACTAGAAGCAGAAAAACCCCAATCATATTCAAGGTTGTTTTTTTTTGGTGAAAGTAACAACAATAATGACCATCATTTGGAATGTCAAGTTCTAAATAGAATTTTGAAGAGATGCTCTCAGGTGATATACCTATTGATGTACACTTATCAAAGTTTCACAAAAAATGCCGAGGTTGATTCAGTCTAAAGAAGAAATTAATAGGAAGTTGGCAAATGAACCATATGCCATAGTGAAGTTGGATGACTCAGCCCTCCAGGAGCTTACACGTGCAAAGGAAGACCTCATAAAAGAAATCAACAGGCCACCAGTTTCCATTCCAGTGGATGGCTATTCTACCATTGAGCTTATGCCTGCATCTTGTCTTGAAATGCAGATCCTTCCATGCATTTCAGACGTGTTCCGGTGTTTCTATGGGACTAAAGATGTTGTCTTCAACTTTGATGTTGCACTACATGTACCATTCAACCACAAGCAGACATATAGGGGAATTGCCAGAAAGGAATATCCATTGGTCGCACTCATCATCTTGAACAAGCAGAAGATAACTCACTTTGAAACAGAAGTTGATATAGGACACATAGTTTTCTGGAAAGCAAAAATATTAAATGACTATTTCTTTTCGCACAACAACACTACAACTGATTGGCTTGGTTTGTTCACTGGTTTCTGGCCACAGGATAATGGTGATCGACTCAGAGTTGAAATGAGGGAATGGTTATTTGAGACTGGACGATTTGGTCTGTATTATGATAAATCTGTCACATTCGGAGAAAGAGCACATGAGATTGCTGCTTCAAGGGCCTACTTGAAAAAAAATCAGGCTGTCATGAATGTCCTCATAGGGAATAGTAAAAGTAAGAGAACTGAAGGATATTTCTTTAAGAAACAGCTGATAAACATAAACATGAAGAAGATGATTGAAAAGGAAAATCAGAGAAAGGAAGTGACAGTCCATTTGCCAACAAGCCCATACATACAGCCAAACCAGTGTCTGGAATCTAGGAAATCAAATCTTCACACTCCAAAGCGAGCCTTCTCTGAAGTCTCTGAAAATATTGTGAATACAAGTTGCAAACCAGTCAACACTCAGACATCCAGTGCTGCAAATTGCAAGAAGAAAACTGTACAATTCAAAGAAAATGTTCACATCTCTGTCTTTCAAAATATGTTAGATGATGAAGAACAACCTTCAATGAAATTTCCACGTCTGAAGAAGAAGAGAAAAAAACAAAACTTAAAAGATGCATCTATGAACAAGTTGGATGACAAGAAAACAGAACCAGGTTCCTATGGTTTTCATCTGAATGCCATTACACAAGCTGTCAGCAATAATGTTTCCCCATCTGAGATTTTGAAACAGTCCGAAATCGAGAAGCAGATCGATGAGATGCACACTGCTATGATGGAGTCTATTCAAAAGGCTGAGCCCAAGGAACCTTCATTCATAGAACTCGTGACCAACATGGGAAGATCAAACGTTATTGAATACCCGAGAACAGACACAGTGATTGACCTCACAACAGATGAACCTATTGACAATGGAATGGTCACAGATAATACTTGTTTTATGGAAATGGTGGCCAACATGGGAAAATCAAACTACATTAAATACCCAAGAACAGACTGTAATACAGTGACTGACCTCACAACAGATGAGCCCATTGGCAATGGAATAGTGACAGATGAGACATCCCATATGGATTACTACAATGATGGTGTCATGCAAGATCTGACATATGACAATGCTGAGGGAAAAGGGCAATTTCTGAGTCTTCAACAGGATCTTAAAGTATCAAGTGATTCAGATGAGGAAGAGAGTACCTTAATGTCAAGCAACCCTTTCTACAGAGCAATGCATGATGACCAAATGATCAAACTAGTAGAGCACTTACACAAAGGGTCAAACTATTCCAGTGAAGAAGAATCAGCTGATGAAAAAAATATCGAAAGACAAATGATAGACAAAGAGGTGAATGCAGATTTTAGGAAAGCTATATATAGGAAGCACCATGAAAATGTTCTGTGGTGCAAGTCAGATGTTGCCGTTCCACTTCTCTCACCATATATCCTTTACATCTCAGAAATGCCAAATCCAGTTTATGAGTTTCGTGAGCAATGTTGAAATGATCCTAACATTTTTAGGACATACTTTTACATTGGGAATGATGTGTCAACTAAAATGGAAGTAAGAGGGGAAAGTGCAAGGTCACCTCTGAATTGCCTGAAAGCCTTTCATACTCTGTTTTGTGTCAAGAAAGGGCTTCTCCTGAGGATAAAGAAACATCATCTACAATGTCAGAGCATTTTCTCACTGGATGAACAAGTAACAGAGCTGAAGAAGGATCATGTGTACAGAGTTAAAAGATGGCCTGGCAAGTCGGGGGTGTGTTGTCCAATCTGCACCCTGTGGTAAGCCCAAAAGAAGCAACTGTCATGGAAAGGAGGGAACGATTCGATAAGCATATGATGACAGAATATCACAGTAGAATTTTGTGTCTGGCAGAAGATCCTGACACATCTAGTAGAGGGAAGGAAAACAAGGAGAGATACCGGACTGCTCTGAAGCTCTTTTCTGATATATCAAAGGGAATAACCAAAAGATGTGAGAAAATGGTAACACCTAATCACTTGGATATTCTTTCAACATCTGATATCCTAGAATCTCACAGGACAACAGCTGCTCAGATCAAAGATGCAATGTACAGATATGTTGACAATCCAAATATGTCTGAGAAGGATGTGGCCACAAATATAAAGGAAATTCTCCATGACACAGAGGAAATGCAAAAGATCCAAATGATGAAAACAAATGAGTACTTCAAATACCTCTACAATGCTATACAAGAGCCACATGAGTTCTTTCTGCGTGTGCTCCTGTTCAAACACAATGAGTTCAAACAAGTTTTCTCTGATTTGGAAAGTTTAATCAAATAAAGATTTGGTAACTAAAATACCTTGTCTCTTGTTTATTTGTACAGTGATTCCATATTCCACACCATGAAAACAACACATTTAATTCCATAATAACTTCATTCAAATGAAGAATGAAAGGTGAGAAAAAGAAGTCTCCTTTTAAGGCCATTTAATTATAATAACTTGGATTATGGATATCTTTTTCCACTGGGATTTCTAAGGAAATCTCGGAAAAAAATTAGAAAAAAAGTACATCTTCACCAGCAAACTACTTATATTTCCCCCATTTTCTTCCTGTGTCCTTGTCAATATTTGACATTTTATTGTCAAAATGTGACATTTGATAGCAAATGACATTTTTCTTGCCATTTTTTTTTCTTTGGCCGCGGGGATTTTTCAAGTGTTATTTGGGATTTTTATTTTATTTTTAACATCACCTAAAAAAGTTTAAATTTTTTTTTTTATTTATCTCAATTTTGTCTGCTGAGAGTCCTTTAGCACCTCACAGTATGCAGGTTTGCCTTCAGAGATTTGCCTTGACGTGTTGATATACCGACTTAGCTTGTTTTGTTATCAGCCAATGAAATAACACCAACTTTTCACTATTCTCTTCTCGGGGGGGGGGCAGTGGTACCCATCAGATAACTGCTATCAGTGATGAGAGATGGGAACCGGCTTCAGCAATGGCCATTCCCATTGGACAATCCGCTGCCTCTGTATACTCTAGCTACAATCAGTGCTAGCTGTGTGATAGAGAAAGCCATGGTGGCAAAAGATAGTTTTCCACTGCACAGAAGGTGGCAGCATACAAGGTCACATCAGACCACTGCGCCATCTGTGGTGAAAAGCGTGGTTCACTCGCCGTGTGCTGTGATCACATTTTCCACATCACGAAAACATTCTGTAATAACTGCATTCAAATTAGTATTGAAAGGCAATGAAAAACAAATCTCCTTTTACATATAGCTACAGAAATGTCAGATGGCAGCTGGATAAACTGAGGAGATAACCAATCCTAGTTGTGTTGACAGAGAAAGCTGTGGCGGCAAAAGATAGTTCTTTGCTGTACAGGAGGGGGCAGCATACACTGTTGCATTAGACTACTGCGCCATCTATTGTAAACGGCACAGTTCACTCGCCAAGCAGTAGGTTTGTCCCAAATACCGAAGTGTTTTCTGAGGAAATATCAGGGGGGAGAGATGGTCCTGTTAGCTTGACCAACCAGATTGTGAGTTTCTTAGATCGTCAAAGTGGTCTGACTTTGGACCAATCAGCGCAGGTTTAAGAAACAAGACATGACATCAGCCTTTTGCGTCAAACGAGTTCCCCCCAAGCAGACAGGCTATTAGGTAAGTCAATGTAAATCCAATCCATCTGCGATTTATTTTTACATGGTATGTGACATTTTTGTATGTAAATGATGGGGGAGATATCTGTTATGTGACATGCATGGTTATTTTCCTCATCCAACACTCGGTTTCATTGTAATGAGCGGTTTTTAGATATCCAAATTTGAATCAACATGTCCAGCCCCGGCCGCCATCTTGGATTAATCCGGTGGTGAACGCTAATTTGTAGTAACTTTTGCCTACATTGAGCTTAGATGACACAGAAGGATGTGAATTTTTTGCGAGTGTTTATTTGGTAGAAAGTGGGTGAGTCAGAAAAAGAACTTCCTTCTTTTACCAAGGCCACTGTCCTGACATTAGTATCTCAGCGAAATTTTCTGTGTTTTTTTATTTAGGCATGCCCCAAATGTGAAGGGTATTCCAAGTTGATAAACGTACAAGTCCTAGTTTCCCCCTAAACACAAAGTCTGACAGAAGCCAGGAAAAAAGGTGGGTATAGAAAATCTGCGCAATTGTCGATTAAATTGGTTTTGATTTCAATGTTTTCATACCAAGGTGCCCCTTCTGGTTGGCCGAGTTTTAGTTTCGGTTTCGATGTCTAACTACGATTGGTCTTCTCCAAGAATTTAACATTGTAAATCCTCCTGTGTATAATCATGCACATAATGTGACCCATCAAGGGAGAAGACTCCTCCGCGGTCCCTATTTGGCCACCACTCTTAAATCATTATGGGTCAGGTCGCCAGAAAGCAGTAGATTTTGTGTTTTTGGGTCATTTTGCACTCTTATGGCTCTAGAGAAAGAAGTTGCAAATCAATCTTGTTTTACATAGACTCATTTGATAGATAACACTTAGGGCTATCAGAAAGATGTTAATTTGTGGCCATCCATCAAAAACTCAGACTTATAGCTTGCCGAAGTGAGAAAAACAGTCAAATTTGTTCTTTTTTGTTTTTTTTTGTACTTTTTACAAATGTTCTGTATTGAATAAAGAACATCTGGAGTAACTCAAAGTTATTTTTTGTATTGTATATGATCATAGGTATCATTTCCATCAGGTTTGAACATGTTACTGAGTGAGGATTTTTCATTGTGTGTCTTTGAAAATGGAAACCTGTAATTTGTAACGTCCGATACCAAAATCTAAATCAGTTATAAAACATGAAAAAAATTAATCTTCATAATCTTTGTTATTACCCATATGAAGGGCTTTATTATCCCCTACTTTGGCGAAAAAATTGTGTGTCCAGCAGCATTTGTCTCCATGTGAGAGCAGCTTATGTGAAATAATTCTGATAAAAGTACCGGACGTTACGTAACGTCCTGTACTTTTATCATCATGTAGGAGGCAGTCTACTGTACATGCATAACTCAAATTCTGTTCCATTCTGTAATTGAAGTCAATAATAGACATATTGGCCTTGTTAATTAATGTGTTTGTTATGCATAATGGGACATTCTTATATTACTGAGAGCAACTTCAATTACCTCTATATTTCATTATTTTGGTACCGGACGTTACATGACACAAAACAAGCAATAAAAATGGAACCGGATGGGCTAGATCGGTATTTTTTGGTTTTCTGAGTTGAGCGGAAGTCCCTTCACAGTTGTGTTAAGGTCATATAAAGGAATTAGAAAATTAATTTTAAAGGCCCTTCAAGGGCAGAATCTTACACTTTCTGATGACCTGACCCATTATAAAGATAATTATGTTAAGCTAATTTTTATGCAGAATTCAATGGTCTCATTAAAAAAACGTTTTCAGTAGAAATGGCCATATTTGGATGGTAAAATGAACATTTCTCATGCCAAATCAACCTATATGCTTATTCCTGGTTGCCATGACAACCATTCAAATGATCAAAATTTGCAGATTTTTGTGCCAATTTTTGGCCAAAAACTGAAATGGAAAATTCCTTCTAGATCAAAATCTGTCATAAAATCTCACCTGTAATACAGACCAAAGGTCAGGTAAACCATATGAAATGTATCATCCGATCTCAGTTAATTTTCAATTTGTATCTAATTTCTTACTATGGTCTCCACAGAAGGGACCAGAAAGAACCGTAGCCACAGGCAGAGAAGGAAGGCACAGAAGGACGGACCACAGACCAAGAGGGAAGGACCACAGGCAAAGAAGGGAAGACTGGCATGATCATAATGGGTGAGTGTACATTTCCTTCTGATCGCTTCTCTGATAATGAATTTCGCAGAAGTAGTTCTGTTTCTCAACTATTTATTATTTTCTTCTTGTACAGAAAAAAAGTATGATGTTCCATCCAAGTATCTTGTGGCTCCTCATCCTGGACTCCCAAAGAAGGAACGTCACTTGGTCCATTATAAAAACAAGAAGAAGAAATTCATTTCATTTTGGTATAGAAAAAACCATCTATAATTCTTGATCCACCATGTTTCTCCTTCTAGTCTAGGACTTCCAAGGAAGTACATGAAATGCACCATGTAGCAATCTATATGAAAATGTATCTCCTCTTTGTATTTAAAAAAAAATACAACAGGGAGTCTATGTTGTATCTGAGCATGCTGTTTCTCCTTCTGATCCAGATGTTTCAAATAAGGAATATCAAATCTTGGGGACCCATTCTTTAAAGGCAAAGAATTCATGAATTGTCCGAAGCATTTTTTTTCGAATCAAGAATGAATATTGAGATAAAATATTATGATGTTATATGCGAGGTATGCACTTGAACATCAACTCAGTTGAGAGAGCCATGGCAAAACTACTTGTTTTTTTCTACTTACTTGTCTGTGGTCTGACTTTGGTGTCGAAGTTTTGCACCAATGTGAAACGGGTAGAAAAGAAATTTGTTCCATGAACTTAAAAGAATTGAAAACAGGGAATTCAGTTTCCATTGAAGAATGTTGCGGTCCATTATTTTTCAGAAAAAGAAAATATATATCAGGGATAAAACAGCAGTTTTGGAAATATATTTTTCATTGTACCTCTCGAATGCACCATTTCTTTATCCAGCTTTTAAAGACTGTGAATATCATGCATGAAACTATCTGCTTACTCTTCTTTTCTAAGGGAAATCAACATCTTACAGTCAATACTGCTCGAAAAACTGTTGGTTGGCCAATACACATGTGTTGATGGGTCGAAATCATTCTTCTCTGTTTAGGTTTAAAGAAAATGTTAGTCGAAAAATTATATGACACAGTTGTGTTTCTCTTTCATCTCTCGTACAGGTGTCAAAATGTTACAATCCTGTCTACACCAAGACCTAGACCCTACAGAGGATAATGAGGCACCCCAACCTAATGAAGAGAACAAAAAGAAAAGAAAGAATACAAACAGATATCTCTTTCTGGGCTTCTGTGTCTGTATTTTATATCTTGCATTTGTATTCTATTGGACAACCAAAGTGTGCTTGTTCAAGAGACAGAAGTTGATTGAATCTTATATTCTCAATCAGGAACGATGTGAATACATGATATGCCATTGCAGAAGCATTCACCCTGAATATGTTTATGTTTATCAGCGTGCATGCTTGCCAAATAATGTGACGTCAACTAGCTGGAGTATGCAACGACTCCGAAAGTTAGATAAAGTAGTGCCTTGAACTTTCTCGAGAGTTTTTGAAGTCTCTATTCTCAGTCCCTTGGAAAGCTGTAGACAGATTTTCCACAATGCTTTGTTGGAACAACCTGCCATTCTTTTCTAGACTTGTTTGTACATGTTCAGGTGAATGTTGTGGTCCATGTTTAGACTTGTTTAAAGATTTTTTCATGTACTTTTTCACTATAGGCTGCAGGCCCGGCCATAAAAAAGATACATGTCAAGACTTGTCTCATTTTCCTTGCAAGCCCATACTTGTTTCTAGGACTTATTTGTGGATGTGGTACATGTTCAGACTTGCTTTCTTTTCTTCACATGCCCATACATGTTTCTGAGCATGCGCAATACCTACATGCATATACATATATAAAGGCAAGATGAACACTGAGTGTCATCAGTTACTTTCTGACAGGCACTATGGCCACTTCATTTCCAGATCGGAAAGGGCCACTGGAATATGTGGTTAAGCAGACTGCCAGAAATGCAAGAAATGATTTGTACCGGGCAGTTTGCTCGAATGATATGCACTTGCTGCAACACATATTGGCAACAGGAAAAGCATCTCCTCATGAACTCATGTGTGCTTACTTTGATGAACATCTATTTACTTCGACGATCGATGAAAGCTCAAGTGCCTACTGCGATGAATGGACGGTCTTGCATTTGGCAGTATACCAAGGAAAACCTAAAATCGTAGAATTCCTTCTCGAAAACCACCATGTGTCAGTCAACAGAAAGTCAGTTCTCTTCCAATTAAGCCCCTTGATGATAGCCATTGGCAAAGGTCATCACAACATAATGAAACTGCTGCTTGCACATGGTGCTGATGCAAATGACAACTCTGCAAGGCAAGTACTGAGTACCAATTAAACTTTCTGATAAATAAGTTGGATTATATATTATATAGTCAAGTAAACTTCTTTATCTGCCTATCTTTCTAACAGATTTTCAACCCCACTGATGATTGCCATCAGTAAACGAGACGCAGCTGCGTGTGAAATTCTGATGTCCTCACGATGCCCTTCAGAAGTGAAGTTTTGTCACAAGCTGAACATGAAACACTCTTATTTGTCCATGGCCTGTAGAAATAAATCTTCTGATATTGTGAGAATTCTTGTAGATGCCGGTTGTGATGTAGAATTCTTGTCCCATCCATATTTTTACCCCCTCCACATATCAATCGCAAACTCTGACTACTCTTCATGTGAGATTCTTTTGAACCATGGGGCTGACATAAAGAAAGAGTACAGAACACGTGAAGGTAGTGACATGTTCTTTTTGGCTTTACTGAAAGGGAACACCTGCATCATAAAGATGATGCTTGAAAGGGATCGCTCTTTGGTAGAAGAGACACATGGCCCAAAGTCATTCTCATGTAACCCTGTTACAGTTGCGGCATATTTGTGCAGGTTAGACATAGTAAAACTTCTTGTTGGGTATGGAGGGAAAGTAGACACTTGGGAATACATTTTGTGTCCTCTACATCTGGCATCATACAAAGGGGATACCAAAACCATAGCGTATTTACTAGAAAACGGTGCCAAGGCCAACAACAGAATTGTCCATTCTAGTTGTTTGTTTTACTTCACAGAAAGACTGAGGGGTTTTCAGTCTCCGCTTTCCATGGCATGTGCCATGGGTAACTTAAATGCAGCAATGATCCTGTTGATATCTGGTAATGCATCTCCAACTGCTGACCACAACTTGTGCTTGATCAACACCAAGTTCAGAGAGGGTGTCAACACAAATCCCATGTTGATGAATCTGTTGTTGTACAAGGGTCTCCCCTTAGCTGTTCATTGTGACTGTCATTATCCTGACAACCTTTTGGACAAAGCCATTTGCCAAGGCCTATACAACTTGGTGGCACTGCTCATTGCACATGGGGGAGGTCCTGATTGGTGCTGCCATGCTGGATCACACTTTGATCTAATTCCTTCATTCTCAAAAGAATTGGTCGAAGTCATGTACTTGTGTGGCATGGCAAATGAATACTTCAAAGAATGCCCTGCATCCTGTCGCTCTGAGTTACGAAGGGTGCGTATGAATTCAAATCATGACAAGAGTGTAGATTCCCTACAAACAATCTCTCTCCAGGCATTCAGGTACTGGTTACATAAGACCTGTGCTTCAGAACCTAACTCAACCACACTATGGCATCTGATAGACTGCATGACACTGCCCCCTCACTTGAGAGAAATGTTGAAGCTCAGCAAGTATATCAAATGGGAAAAATAGACATGTTGATGTTGAAAACTGAATCCAATGAAATACTGAAATATAAAAGATTATTTGTTTCTCTGACAGGTTAAATAGACGGATTATAACTCCTCTCATGCTGGCTATCAATAAAGAAGACCTACAAGCCTGCCAAATTCTCTTGTCATCAACCCCACGAGCCGATGTGAACTTTTACCACCCAGCCATGGTATACTCCCATCTAGCAAGAGCATGTTTCATAAACTGTACTGACATTGTGAAAATACTCATATCTGCTGGAGCTGATGTTGACTTTGCCGAGATGCCTCATTCTTCATTTTATCCCTTGTGGCTGGCAGCGAAAAAGGAAAATGTTGAGATGTTCGAGCTGCTGCTCACTGCAGGGGCGAACATAACGAATGAATTCAAGACACGCTCAGGTGCTACATTGATGTACCCTATATTGTTCTATCAGAAAATGCCCATTGTCGAGTGTCTTCTGAAATGGGATCCATCCTTGGCGAATGCATTATGTTCTTTTGAACATAAGGGGTGTTACCCAGCTACAGTTGCTGCCGCTGTGGGTAATTTGGATATGTTGAAACTTATCCAAAAATATGGTGGACGAATTATTCATACCACCCACTCATTTACCCCGCTACATGCTGCAGCACTGATGAACAAAAATGAAATAGTTCAGTACATTCTAAATATTGGGGGAGACCCGAATCCTCTTTATCAACCACCTCCTCCATTGAACATATCAGAACAAGAATGGCTATCACCTCTCTCCATGGCATGTTCCATAGGTAACTTGGACTGTGCTTTCACCTTGATAACACAAGGAAATGCATCACTCCAAATTGGGCACAACCTATGTTTGAGATCTCAAGTATTCTTGACACGTTCAGACGATAAACCTCATTTGATGCATCAGATGTTACAAAGGGGACTTCCATTAGATGCTCAGTGCATTTGCCATGACAACAGCAGACAACTTGTAAATATAGCATTGAACAACTCTTTATTCAAACTTGCAACATTGCTGATTGTGCACGGTGCGACACCTCAGTGGCAAGGTGATGCTATGGCACTTTCAATGAAATGTCTTCCATACAGTCTGGTAGCAGCCCTTTTCATGGTGGGTGTGTCAAAGAACAGAAGCTTTTCACCTCTGGTCAGAACTGCTCTGAAGCGTGAAATGCACAACAGAATCAAGCTTTTCCCCCGGCTGGAATGCCTCTGTATCCAAGCAGTTAGATCCGAGCTCCAGAGAAAAGTGGCATGTGCAGTAGAACCAGGTTCTCTTTGGCCAGTGATAGATGGAGGTTTGCCGGTTCCAAACTGCCTGAAGGAAATCCTCAAACTAGGCATATACCTGCACTTATAGTTGTCTTTACATTTACATCCTCTTCTGGATGTGACATGCTGTGGGGTTTCAGCTTTTCCTATTAAGAGAAAGGTTATTATTTGTTGTTTTACATATTATTTCTTAAAAAGGATTTTTGTTGCCATGGCTCTCTTTTTATGCTAGTACATGAACTGCTCTTTGAACTGCTCTTTGCCTACACAGATCTTAGCTGGCTCAGTGGCATATTTATGAGGTGAAAATGCTTTGCAGTTAGACTGCTGGAATAGTTTGTATCAAGTACTTTGACTCACTTCTATGCATACTTTGGTATACACTCATTTGATTTTGAATTTTGATTCCGTAGGAACTGTTGTATACGGTAACAATGGCTATGAACCTCTTCTACGACCGATCATGGAGGAGAGTCACAGCATTGAAGGGCTCTTGCATGACACCATCACTCAGGTCAATGGTATGAGTGGAGATGATGAAGTCTTTTTGTATGTTCAAGAGAAAGAGGAAAATGTAATTTGCAGTGCAGACTTGCTTCCATCAGTCATGAGACACTTGAGACAGACCTTGCGCCATCGGAAATGGATACATCGAGCATTCCTGATGGTAGATGCAGGAGCCTGTTTCCTCCAACCCATGCATGGGATATTAAGTGAACGGATAAAGATGCACGATCTCTCCAAATTCTCAGCCGTAGAGGTGCTAGGGTATGCTTTGAAGTTCGGTGACGGGAACACAGATTTAGAAGGTGAAGATAAGGTCATTTGGGAGAACAGCCTGAATCACCATCTCACTCACAATGATCATCACCCCCAGTTCTCTCCAGGGAAAGCCATGGAATCACATGCCCTCATTGAAAGCGTGCTAGACATGCTTGCCTGTAGACTGGAAAGAGACATTTCTTGTGAGAACACATGTGTGGAAAACATTTTTGACATTCCAGACAAATATCTCTATCGTTATTCAGAACCAGACAGGCATCTCGTTTTGATATATCTGAGCACCTGGTGCAAGGAATTCACTGATTTCCTTGTCAAAACTACACCTGAAATGTCTACTGACAGTGTAGACTTGACAAAACTCTTCTTCTTCAATGCAGCTTGAAATTGTTCTTTTTTCAGAGTAAATGTTATTTTCATAACAAATAGTAAAATGGTGCATTAGTGGGTCCATGCGGGCCCATGGTAAAATGTGAGCCTGATGTAGTACCCATATAACTATATTTTGTTTAACGTCTTTGGCTTGTCTGTGGTTGTGACCTAGTTTGTGTGTGATATATCAATAAATATATGTAAAGTTGAACTGCTCTTCTGCAACTTCCATGTATAATGTAAGACTTGAATTTAAAATCCAGTTGGTGAAAAAATTATCTTCGTTTAAAGTTATTGTGATCGTCACTCTTCTCCTTCTTCATGAGGTGCTGTGTGTGTGAGACAGTCTGCTAGTGAGTCTCATAATCCTGTATGACTACATGTTAAATTGAACAAAGCCATTTAAACCTGAGGTTTTCATACAATTTCTTCAGTAAATATCTCTTTTCTCCCCTTCTTACTTGTGCATCCGAAGGTACTTGACCTGTTAGCTTTGTGTTTGGATTGTCAACAGTTGTTGACAAGGAGTTCACTGATTTCGTTGTCAAAACTACACCTGAAATGTCTACTGACAGTGTAGACTTGACAAAACTCTTCTTCTTCAATGCAGCTTGAAATTGTTCTTATTTCGGAGTAAAGGTCATTGAGGTCTTGGTGTCAGATGTATTTACATAACGAGTAGTAAAAAGGTGGATCAGGTGGTATGTATTTCTTTTATATGGTGCATAAATAACACTGTGTCTTTCTGAAAAATGTGCATGAAGCTTAGGGAAGACAGTGGTTGGTGTTTCTTCTCTTCCTCAGGTGCCACAAGCAAGCTTCATCATTGTTACTGAGGCTCTCGTCAGAATGCAGATGTGATATTGTGATAATCGATTTTTTTTTTTAAGTGAGAATTTCCTCTTCTCATATATCTTTTCATTCTTATGTATAACACATACAAAAATGAGTAAGCTGTTGGGATGTGTCATAAAAAAAAGTAATGGAAGGTGCTGTATTGCAAAGGCAAATAAACTTAGAGCAGCCTACGGTTGCCAATCATGCTACATGTTCGTAACTACTTCTCATCCTCTTGTATTGTAAAAAAAAAACAAAAAAAAACAAAAAAAAACTGGAATGTGCAGAGCAGCCTATTCCATGTTGTCCAAAAATGTAACTTGCTGTCGTGGAAAGGGATGTACCAGTAGATATGAAAATGTGAAATTTGTCATATTTCTGTGTCCTATAGCTATGTATTTATCATGTTCTTTCTTACTGAAAATGCTCATTTGAACCACCTCAGGAACAATATACTTCAAGACATGGGGAAGTATTAGTTCACTTCTCAGGTCTCAGACATGGTGTGGTAAAAAGGTTGAAAGGAACAATTATATTTTACCTCAAGCGTATAAACTTTGACTCATATATCATGACAAGTTTGGTGGTATAGACTTCACATGGTATCATAATACTTTGTTTCTGGATTTTTTTATGGATGAAATATATGAACTGTTGAGCAGTTATTGTATCTTATTGTATCTTTATATTCACATAGCAGAAGCATATTGTCCATGATATATCTATGTAAAACATGATGAAAATATACAAGAAAGTATTGTGTTCTTCATAGATGCTGAGTTGAGAGCTTCTTATATGTCTATCATAAAGCATATTCTTTCCAGAGAGAAAGACTTCTTATCCTTAAAGTCTCAAGTATGAGCAAGTATGTAATGAAGCTGTGGAACAGCGCTTTTATTTAATATCATGTCAAAAGCTCATATTTTATATAACAAGGTCTTCATATACAAATACTCAAAATGCCACAGTTTTCAGAGTGAAGCGTGTACAACTTCTCATGTATCATTATGATCTAAAAGATGTTTATTTTTCAATAAATATGTAAAATCAAATACGACTCATTTGTCCTCAATTATAATAATGCAGATTGAAGAAATTAAATGAAAAATCCTAAGGCTAAATGATTATCGACCCCGTGCTATTAATGTTAAAATTATCTAGTTGCCATGACAGCACTAGTCCAAGTATAATGAACAAAAGAACTCATTCTATACAACTTTGGGTCATTCAAAGGGCGGAACCTCTACAGAAAGGTGGCATAACTTATTGAGACAAAGTCCCCTCGTTATTGATCAACTAAATTGACGCCAGGTGGAAGCACTGTGCTTTCAGATATATTAGTGCCTTTACTGAACACAGTTTGGTGACCAGGTTTGACGCTAGGGGGCCTGACTGAGTCGATGGCAAGCAACCTGGCACTGCGATGAAATGTTGTCTCTCAAACATTTTGCAGCCAATTCTAGTGGTGACATCATAGCTGTTATGTGTTTTCTATTTAATGGGGAGCATAAAAGAGCGAGATCTTCAGATGTATGGAGTAACAGTTTCATTCCACCATAGATGACTGAGAGAACTGAATCTACGTACAATTGTCTCTCTGACTTTGACAACTGAGGTGAGGCCAGCACAAGGTCCAAAGGGCTAAATAGTTCACCATCATTTGAATTACCCAAAGATCTCTCCATGTCATCTCTATGTCGAACAAACAAATAAATCACCACTGAGGTTGAGCCATAAAATATAGCTTCATGTAGCCAATTGAAGTAGATGTCATGGAACTCAGACTTAAAAGGGTCTATCTTTAGGATTTTGATCATGTACTTGTGGAGCAGATCCTCTCTGTTTCTCTTCACCAACAAGGAACAAACACTGTGGAAGTCAGCATGTCTGATGCCAATGCATGATTCTCGGAGTTCCTGAATAGTTTCGACATTTACTCTCTTGCTCATTTCTTTGAACACACCCTCTATTTCATACTCGGCAGCATAGTGAAGGACAGTGGATCCTGAAATATCTGGAATAGTTAGAGGCACTCTGGAAGCAACTCTGTCAAACAGATATGTTATATCTGGTTTAGAAATCACATCCCCACATGAAAAAATATACCTGCCATCAGGCATTTTCAAAGGAAGCTCTCCTTTGGACCTAACCAGAGCTTTTCTCAAATCTATGCTATCCACTTTGGACTTTGCTTGGTGTGCCATATGCACAAGCTCATGCATTGTTTTGAATCAGAATAGAATGTCTTTTTTCAGTGATAATACAAACAAGATGTTTTTTAATTTTCTCTTTGATCAGAAATTGTTGCATATTTCCTCATGCTGTCTTAAAGTTAGAACGAAGTATTCCCAAGAAAGAATTCTGGAAAAGGTTTGAGCTTTTGAAATCCCTGGAGGAAGTTCTGTACCTATCCATGAAAGCAGGGAAGTATGTTTTCAATAGATGATGCCTTCGTGCTTCTGTGTGCATGTATGAAGCGTGACAGATCAAAGAGGCTATCACACACCACATTTGTTTTCCATCCAACATTTCTTCCCCATGTTTTTGGCTGAACTTAATCACAGCAAAGTCGATCATTTCTGCCATGTGGAATTGTTCACTTGTGAAAGCAGATTCTTTCTCTTCTTCGATTTCACGCCAATTCAGACCACTTATAAATTCAACCAGTTTCTTTATGCTATCTTGTGTGTGTTGTGGGATGTAAAACGCAGCTTTCTTGTCATGCACATTTTTCTTCTCTGAACCAACAAAGCCTTTGACTAATACTTTAAGTCTGTCATGATCGCCTTCTCTGCCATCCAGATAATGGAGAACAGCATGAAGGATGTCGGTAGCATTCTCTGGAATCTCTGACTTCACATATTGTAGAAAAAAAGCCAACTCATCTGTGGAAGAAAAGCCTTGGACAGATATCTTCTTCAAGTGGTTCAAGGCTGGTTTATCCAAAGTTAGATCATTATTCTTTGGTTCACTTGCATCGTTTGTTTGGCCATTCTTCTCATACAAAAGCTGCTCATACAACCACTCAGTGACTGATTTTTCCTTGTGCATTCTGCTCAAATGATGGGAGAAACAAGCCACTTCCTTGCAGCAAATGGGGCACTTTGTCTTTGGCTTCATTTTTCCCTCCTAACTCATTCACCAAAGTTTAACAAATCGATAAAGATTTCCATCCAAAACTCAATTTCTATTATCTCTTTTGATCTTGTGTTTCAAATATCATCATGGACAAAATTACAGACTCTCTCTACAAGGTGATAGATCAACAGCATGACTTGATCAAGGAACTGAAGGATTCCATGTTGAAGAAAGACAATGAAATTGACATGCTGAGACAACATCTCTTAGAAGAGAGACTTCATTTAAAATCTCTTCAGTGTGATATTCGGCAACTTCAACAAGAGAAGAATATACTGAAGTTAAGACTTGAATGTTCTATGAATGAGGTCAATTAGACCATGGGGGAAAAAAAATAAAACTGACTGAAAAACAAACAGAAGACAATGTCAAACAGTTTCAATTTTTGTATTTTTATTTTTAATCAAACAATCAATCAAATCGAACATCCATCCTTGTGCTAAATCGACTTGCTATTGCATCGACTACCTCATTGTATGGAGCAGCTACAATGTCAGCACATTCACTGAGATCACATTCATCATCATGTGCCACAACCATTTTGATGGATATTCCTAGCTCTTTTCCCTTCTTCTCGAGCATGTCATCCATGGATTGCAGCATTGCTGTCTAGAGGGCATTTCTGTCTGAAAAGATGTCCAGTGACTCACGTTTCCTCTTGTGAACTGACACCCAAAATGTCTTGGGACGATCCAACACTGTCTTCAACCTTGCAATGACCACTGGTACTTTCACACTTCCTTGAACTGAAACATACCCCATAGGAAGCTGTGAGCTGATATCACATGAGTTCTGCAGGTTTGCTGCCTCTCCAAACAAGGTATCAAAAACTGGCATCTCGCGATTAGTGTCCACCACAACCACCACTTCAGGAGTTGTCTTTCCCCCTTCTGCTGTCCAGGTTGCAGATCCCTTTCCACCTCCTCCTTCACGAATTATTTCTGTGTTCCCCTCTATGGTTTCCAAGATTTCATCCACGAGGAGAGTGGCATTGGGTCTCACTAGCTTTGCCCTCATGGCAATGAACCATTTCTCAGATGGCTTTGTCCTCTTTCCAGACTTTGATGACATTAGTTTCTCTGCCTTCAACTGATCAATCTCTCTCATCCAGAACTTGTCATCCAAATGCTTCAACAGAGGATGTTTGCTGCCATTGGCCAACACGCTCAGCTTCCTTATCGGACAAGAATATTCAGCTGCCATCCTCTTTAACCTAAGCTTCCTGCTCTGTGGATATCTCGATGCATACTCCTTTGCCTTCTGACTTTTTCTGATGCGAATATTCAAGACTGTATCCCTTTCGACTGGCATGTTCACTGTAATTGGATAACCTTAGTGTCAACGTTTACCAAGTAAACATGGAGTTTGTTTTCAAAATTCAATTTCCATTTGGTCCTTTTCCCTGCCTTTTGTCATCTTCATATCATATTCCTTGCTGTACAAAATCAAATCTATTTCTTCAAGGACAGGAATGTGATTCTTTCCCCATGCCATTTGGAACCTTGCAGCTATTTCTCCTTCCATATAAATGAAGCAGCAAACATTGAAGGAAAGGAAATGCCAATTTTTCTCTTCCCTAAATAAACCAATTTTCTCTAGTACATAATATAACCAGCAGTAACAACGTCTGTTCATTTCATATAATTTATTTCATACTCTTCAGCAAACTTATGCATTGCTGGATTCTTTCCTTGAACAAAGACTCATCGAAATACACACCATGCACCCTGGAAAGTGCCCTCATTTCGGTGAAATTGAACTCTGAATGCATCAGTGTTAATATTTCGAGCCTGCATTTCTTCACTGCTCTCATCATGCTGTGGTCTGTCTCCTTCTTCGGGGTTTTGGATATCATGACTTCCAAGAGTGAACTGGCACACTTGAGATTCAAGTTGTCGACTCCAAAGCTTTGTGGGAAAGAGTCATTCACCACTAAGCCATTCGGTGGGATGACTAATCGCAGAGCATACTTGTACATGAGGTGGGCCCAAAAGGTTGCAGGAAAGTTTGCAAAATCAGTTAAACAATGAAAGTTAGATATGATTGATGTGCCAAATGGTACCATGAGGGATTTTCCTTCCCTGTAGACTTTCATTGCATGCTTATCCTTAAGGACCAAGCAAAGGCATTCATTCCCAAAGAAGGTTTGAGACATTCTGTAAGGATTCAAGTGTGGGCCCATTATTTCCACTTTGTCTTGAAGAGTAGACATGACATTGAGCTGTTTCAAATCTTTCCTCTCACTTAATTTCCTTCTCTTGTAACTTGGATAAACAACATTTGGGCCTCTAAACTTCAACAGATTATTACAGTTCCCTTGCCGGTACTGCTTTATAGATAGTTTCAAGTGTCTGTGAATCATGTTATCCGTTATATTCATTTGCTGGAATTCCTCCAAGTAAGGGTTGGCAATATCAACTGAATCTTTGTATTCCTCTTCTTCATCAACTTCTTCTTCAAAATTCTCTCTCACTTGTTCCCAATGTGGACTCCTTCCTAGCAAAGCGAAGGGAACAATCTTTGCCTTGTTCATGCATCTTGTCACTATGGAAAACAAAAGAAACCCAGGGTAAACACCTTTTATAGTTGCCAGGTTGTAGCAAGCAAGGATGTAGTCCTTGGTGTCTTGATCCTGTGTAGCTTTATAGAGAGCAGTGAGAACAACCAATGTAAAGTCAGGTATCACAGAAGATGGTCTGGGGAGTAGGTAATCTTCACCTTTTTGGGTGACATACCTCCTGCTTTCCAACTCTGCCACAACCTGAGTCATGGAAATGCATTCTATGACAACATGCCAGTTTTCTTCATTCCATGCTCTCAACAACTGACTTAGAACAAGATTGCTATCAACACATCCAAAATGTTCATCCAACAGTCCTTGAAGTGACTCAGGTGTAGGTTGAGGTCTTAACCAACTATCCCAATCACGAAACTTTGGAGAGGGGGAATGTGTAGAAAATGCCAAACATTTAGCTACAATGCATGTCTTGCAGCTTCTTAACATAATGTCGATGCATTCAAACATTTCTTGTTTTCCACCTGTATGATATCGGTCAAACACAAACTTGAAGACCTCCAAATCACTCATGCAGTGGTCTACATAAAGTATGTTTACAACATGATGCCATTTCAGCTGATCTTTTAGCAGGAGCTCTTTCACTGATCCATATGTAGATTTGGTATCCTTTCTTCTAAGTGCCTTTTGAAGTGCACTTAATATAACGCACTGTTTACTTGTCATGCTTGTTTTATGCTAGTTCGGATCTGGGGACACCAAGAAATGGGAGCTTGTCAAATACAATTTCAATATCATAAGGACTTCAAATTATTTTTTTCTTTTTATTTCAGAATATCACAGATTTCTCAGTAAAGATATAACCTGTGTCTGTTTCTTCACAAAGAGTGCCTCATTGAAGTACACACCATACTGGCAGGCAAACATTTTGATGTCCTGACAAGGATTCTGGTTCATAAGCTGCTGTAGTATCTGCATTTTATACTTCTTCAGTGATGTCAGTGTGCTTAGAATGACTCTTTTCTTGGTCACCTTCGAAAATATTATGTCTGTAATGCTATTGGTCTCCTTGAATGGCAATCCTCCTTTCTCCATTCCTATGCCATACACATGGCCTGTTTTTCCACATACAATAGCATTGTGCAGAGAGGAATCCTTCAGTCCAAATAAATACCTGAATATAAAGTGCACCCAAACTGTGTATGGGAGATCTTCTATCATACAACCTGGCAACTTGTTCACGGTGGGCACACCACTTTCTATGATAGGATACACTAGAAAATCTGCTCCTCTCTTCAAGACAGGCAAGGTATGATCATCCTTTAGCACAAACAACATGCAGTCATGAATGAAAAGAATGTGTCGCATTTTCAAGAGGTCGGAAAATGGGCCTTTCACTATTTGTCCTGCCTCATCATGTGTCACATTCTTTCGTTTAGCTTGTGGCTCTTCTGTGGATACCAGATTTCTTTTCCTCAGGGCATTTCTCCTGTCACCCTCAAAGATGCATTTCACATCACCATGCATCAGGTTTGAAGAAAGATTTATTCTGTGTAATTGGAGGTCATTACCCATTGCACCTCTCAGTCTACGAGTCATGTGATTCATACACATTTCTCTGAATGTTTTGGTAAACGGGTTCTCTACCTCAACTTCCTCTTTGCATGCAAGACCTACCGTCAAATAGAAGTCTATGTCATGATCCTTATGTCTGTCAATACCCTGACGCAAAGAAGTTTCGAGAGTTATTGCCCAATCTGGTATGTTCTTCAAGTCGGGGATGTCCAGCCAGTCTGGTGTTTCAGTGAACGAGGAGGGCAACACAATAAACCCATGTTGGTAGCAGGCAACTACAGAGAATAATAGCAGACAGAGAAAAAATGAATCTGATGGGTGGACTGTGGCCAAATCATAGCATGCTTGCAGATAGTTTCTCATATCTGTCTCTACCGTGCTCTTATACAGGGCAGTGAGAACCACAAGGCCAACATGAGCATGTGGGTTTGATGATAGCATATATTTCTTGCCCTTTTCTGTCACAGTTCTGATGTGAAACTCTATATAGACAACAGTAGCAACTATCTTCATGTAAGCCAAAACCTGTTCCCACTCTTTGGTTTTCCATGCATGGACCAACTGTGTTAAAACTATGTCAATATTGACATGACCTTCCTCTTGTTGTACTAGGCCTTCCACAGTCTCGTCTATTCCCATAACAAGATATTTTGCCTCAATGCTGTTTGAAGCCATGCATGGAGCCAACCTGCAGGGTTTGCAGCGATTCAACATCATGGCAATACATGAAAACTTGGCTTGGTTTCCTTTTCTCCTGTACTGTTCAAAGAAGAAATTTAAGATTTCTGTGTCACTCAAACAGTAGTCTTCAAAGAGAAAGGCTAGGATGTCAACCCAGCGTAGATGGTCTGCAAGCAGAATTTCTTTTGCTGCCTGATATGCAAGTTCCTGTTCCTTCCGCCTCAGTGCCTTCTGGAGCAAGGACAAAACCTGATCCCTGTGGAACCCATTTGCTGTGTAAAAGACCTTGCGTATACTTCGCCCCATCTTTAACAATGATCCCTTTGATTAGATTTGTCCATACATAAATTCCACACATGTATGTTAAATTCAATTCCTATCACTAATCATGTGTCCTTTGAAATATGTCTTTCCTTCCATTGTATTAGACTACGGATTATGAGGAAGCAGTTACCTATGGATGACGAATGGAAGAGATAACCAAACCACCCCAGCCAGATACCTTTCTTTTCTTTTTATTTGAAAGAATAAAAATATTGGTTGCATCATCTAGAACTTAAATGTAGACTGTGGGTATGGCAAAAGAGGTCCCTCTACCTTGCGTGGCTTTAGTTCCTTGTCCTCAGCTGCAGCTTCCAGATATACTGCTTCCCTGAGCATTTTCTGGAATTCTGTTGGTCCATACTTGTGTCTAAGTTCTCTCACTGTGCCATTGCACAATAATCTCTTATATGCGAGTTTGTTGCGGCGGTGGCCAGGGATGAAGGACACACATCTGTCACCAAAGCGCCGTTTGGTGTTGAAGGTAACACTCTGCTTATGATGGATGTCAGCCCAGAACTCTTCCTCTGTATGGTTTCTCACAAAGCAGATGGCATCCTCAGGGATCTGTGTATCATGAACATTTTCCCTGTCCCAGACAAATATTGTCGACATGTCTGTCATATTCTTGCACAAAGTTTCTTTCGCAAAGGTTACGGCCCTGCTTTCTCGTCGAGGAAAAACACCATGGATCATTGGGAAGCAGTCAAGTGTCATGTAATGGACCAACAACTTGTTGTCTCCCTGAACAATAAATGCAAGAGACTTCTCACTCTTGCAGTTGCCTTTGACAGTTGTCTCAGCCTCAACCGTGAAATACTCATTGGATGCCAAGTGTCCAGCAGAAAAGTCCATCAATATCTTTTTTCTGATTGCAGCATATGGGTTGTGCTCTGGCATGAAGATGCTGATGTGAATCTGGTTTTCACCAAGTTGCACTGGTTTGGAAGCTGTTTCAATCACTGGGCTACATGAAGCCCTGAAACTGAACAAGCACTTCACCTCTTTTGTCAGTGGAATGGAGAAGTAACCTTCTTCATCTGTGTATAGTATTTCACTCTCCTGATTGTACTTGTTACACATGTGAGACTTCAAGAGGTGCTGTGCAACTCTAAGGCGCAGATTTCCAAAATCTACAGGAACAGCAAACTTATTTGCTACAAGGTACTCTATGTGTTCCCCTTCACCAACATGACACAAGAAGTGAAATGTCCTGACAAGATCCTCTGGCACAGTGAACACTAGTCGGCCATCAGTGGTGGTCAAATCCCCTTCCCTCCATGACAAGGGCTTGTTCCATTGAAGTCGTTTTGTGTTTACAAGTTCTTTTGTCAGGAAACAGGTGCACTGCTCAAGCTTAACCACATCTTTCTCACAGTAGCTAACTGCAGCAGTGTGTGCATCTATATACAAGGTAAAGCGGTCGTTTGACATAGATGTTGTGCTACTCTTCCTGATAAGGGGGTTTCCGGTATCTGTGGTCAATTCCTCCAGATCAGAGATACATTCTTTTATTGTCAGAGGATTAAGAGAGCATGACACATTTTTGAGGTCTGAACACATTTTCTTGAGACTTGTAGTCAGCTTCATGCAGGTGACACCATCCTCAACACAAATGCAGGTAGGGTCCACGAGATGACAACACATTATTTTCAGGACTTCTTGAGTGTGGTTATCAAATGTCAATACCATCGTCGCAGCAAACAATAAGTCTGAAGGGTCCAGCACTGCTCTTTCTTCTACCATCTTTGCAAGCTGTTCTTCACTTAATTGTGCCAGATTTTCCTTGTCCCGACTGAGCTGCACTTGGAGAGTCGTGCAGGTATTGGTTCTCGGATGACTGTACCCAAAGACCTCTGTGACTGCTCTCCAATAGCAAGAGACCTTAGCCACATGTGTGATTTGTTGTTTTCTTCTTGTAGTCAACATTTTTTTGTACCCCATTTCATCCAAGACTTGCTCCATCCTGTCAAAAGTCAACAGCATTTCATATTGATCCAAGTCTTCATGAGCACTGCATTCCTTGATTTCAAGGCCTATCCTCTTCCGGTTGATCCCCTCAGAGATATGGAACCTTTGAAATGAAAAATATTGAGGCAGTCTTTTGTCATTGAGTTTTTCTATTGTTTTACTCTTGTCAAGTGCATGATGCTTTACTTTGATGTCTGGGGCATGATAGATCAAGTACCTGTCCTTTAAGCTGTTGCATGCAGGGAAGCCATTGGCCAGTATAATCATCGCTCTATCATTCAATGCTACATCTCTCGTAGTCCCTATCTTGTCAGACTTTTCCTTCTTGAAGCATCTCTCACTCCTAACCATCCCATTGTCCCAAATGTTCTTCAAGGTGGTTGCCTCCATCGAGATGTCACCAGAGAACCTGTTCTCGTTACCATCACCAGCTTTCCATTCTTCAATGAATCGTGTTCCAGACACTCTTTCATACTCATCATCACGTGAAGCACACAGAGATCTTATGGTTATATAATCTTCTTGGTCAAAGGCTTCTCTGTTCACACAGACCCCACTCCCTGTGATGATCATTCCAGCTGCCTTTGCAGTGTGGGACTTTCCAGCTCCGGGAGGACCAGTCGTCACAGTGGTTGGTTTGTTGTCAAGCGTGGTGAATGAGATGATGTTGTTAAACAAATGTTGGCAGAAATCAACCATCAGCTGTTTCACACTTGTTATCCTTGCCATAGCTAACAAAATGTTGGCCATCATGCAATGAGAGGGTTCTACATCAGCTGTTCTCCAGAGGGCCATGGGGGATGCATATTTTCCTGTGACAGAGTTGAAGTGTCCATCCTCGAATATATCATACAATTTACCTATATAATTGTATTGATTCTTACGGGCTCTCCCACAACATTTAGCAGATCTTATGTGATTCATATAGATTTTGTTCATGAACTCTGAGTTATGATCCTTGACAAAGTAAGAGGTGATGTCTTCCCCACTGTCTGTAAGGCTTTTCAATTTATTCTGTATCTTAGATGTTGCTGGATAGCGGAGTTCAAAGTCAGATTTGCTTGTTACCTCATTTCCTAAGTCCTTTTTCTTTACATTGAGTGTGGCAGCAGCCGCTTGTGTCTTTTTCTTCTTGTTTGGGGGTCCATCCACTTTCCCGCCGTTTCTCTTTCTGCTCTGTCCAACAAAAAGTTCTTCATCAACCAACCGTTCATAGAATCTATTCTTGTGGAAGTATCCATCATTTTTAGTGAGATGGGGGTCACTAAGTCTCCATGCAATGTAGTCCTTCAAGTCAAGCGTGAACCCTTTTTTGATGGTTCCATCCCACTCATACAAATTGATGTGCCTCTGCACAACATTGTCATGAATTTTCAACTCATTTAACTGTTTAACTGCTCTCTTGAAATGAATAAAGTCTGCTGAATGGTTTGTATCAATCTGGTTTTCAGATCTCCATCTCACGTAACCAAGCATATCTTGGTAGACCTCTCTCAACCGTGAACCAAACTCAAACAAAAACTGTGGTGAGAACATCTTTGCCCTCATATCCCAGTCTTCATCTGAGTTCCCATGGGCTTTTTCTAACCAAGGAAATTCATGCAGATGGTATCTTTTTATGAAGGTGTCTAAAGCCGCAGTGGTGTTAGAAGTGGGCAGTCCTGGTTGTGGTTTCACCTTCTTTAGCTTCTTCTTATTTGATTTGCTGGAACCATCTATTGGATCAAACAGTTGTAACATCTTTTCCAGCTCAGTCCAGTTTTTGTCACTGACAAACAACTCTGCAGGGGACAGAAAACCACATCCTAGAGCCAATACAGCAGTAGCAGCCAACCAGAAGTAAACATTGAAATCTACCTCTGGAAAGACGAAGCAGAAAACAAGTCCTGGTGACACTTTCGATCTCTGGTCTTTATCCTCAACACGAATGAAAGAATCAAGCTGAATCATGAAAACATCACATGTTCCTTTGCATTTTCTTCTGAAAATGTTTTGTATACACATCCAGAAATTAAAAAGCTCTATTGTGTGTTCTGGTGTATCTTCAAGGCACCAGTTGGGCATCTCTTCATCTTTGATATGAAGAAGTATGCAACGAAAGTCTTCCTTGTACTGTACATCATCTTCCGTCACTTCCTGAGCAGATATGTCCCATTCTGTCAGTGGCTTCATTTCTGTCATCCATCAGCAGTGAACCTGACCCTCATTACATAAGAAGCCTTCTGTAAAATCGAAATCTTATAACCCTTAAGGTTACATGTTTTGATTGTGAAGTGATGTTTGAGTTAAGAAACTCTTTTGAGATTTCAATCCTTGTTTTGAATTTTTAAAATGCACTGTTTTAGCAGCAGATTGGAGACATCAGACCTTTTCACCTTATTTGGAAAGTATACTTTTTTGTTGATAAGTGTGATATCTGAGTAGGTTATTTGTAGATGAAGTGTGAGTTTTTCAAAAAAAACATATTATATAGAAATTACGCAAGACTTCATCACCTTTTTTCCACCATTTTATTTCATGAGAACTGAGGCAAGAGATGGAACATCTTCATCATCATTTAAAGTGAAAAGGACCTGAGAAGATAGGGCATGTGGAAATGAACAAGTTCTTGATTTTTAACATATTGTCATTTATATCATAGAACTCATAGTATTCTCCATTGGCATCTTCATTATGGCTGTCTAGGCAAATAATCATATCATGCTGATCTGAATATATGTTGTCATAAAGAAGCCATAGAGAGAAGTTGTGAAACTATAGGTACATCTCATGTATTCTTCTCCATCCTGTATTTCCCATAGTTTTATTGCAAAAAATGCTCAAATTTGGACTCTAACAAACCCTTTATTGGTTTCAAACACACGGCTAGGTTCAACATTTATATCACTCTCGATGGCCACAGTTGTCTATGGGAAATGCCATGCAGTTTTAATAGTCCAAGAGTCCTGCTAATGTTTTTAAATCTACAGTGGCTAAAGGGGGTTTTTGATTGTTTAACACAGTCTCACAATCTTGTGATATTGAACAAAATTCAGGATGAACCCCAAACATTCCAAGTTCATCCACTGTAGACATTTGCACAGCTGAGGGTGTCATAAAGCTGGTTGCCTCAGCATAGATACTTGGCATTGGTGGTTGTAAAGTAGGAAGAAGAGAGTCTGGTAGGTGATCATTCTCGTAAACAGTAGACTGTGAAACGTGTTCCTCTCCTAGGAAACATGTGTCCCGGTGACCATGATTGTCCTTGGGTGTGCAATCATAATACTCTAAGTCCACATCTAAGAGTCCTTCTAAGGCTTTTAAATCTAGCATGGTCAAATGATATTTTTGAGGATGAACTCCAACCTTTTCAAGTTGATCCACACTGGACATTTTAGCAGGTGAGGGTGTGGGAAACAAGCGTGTAGACTCAGTGTTGATACTCTCCAGATGTGGTTGTGAAGTAGAAAGAAGAGAGTCTGGTAGGTCATCACTCGTGTAGGCAGTAACATGGTTGGTTCTACTTGTGACATCCTGAGATAGAAACATATTCCTCTTCCTTTTTCTTGAAACTCTTTGCACCTTTGCTTTTTTCTGTAATGGGTCATTTCGCATTATGTTTAGAATTTGTCGGACAGTCAACACCATGTTTGACACTCATTGCCAGTTACTGGGTGTCTGGAGTACAGTTACAGGTTCTGTATATTACACATTGATTATTTACCTAAATTGAATTTACAAATCAAAACCATCCAGAGGTCTTCTCTACTGAGGCCTTCATTTAACTTCTTAGGGTCCTTGGCCACTGAACACTGCAAAGCCTTGAGAGTAAATAACCTTGTTAGTTTTTTTGGTCCCCCCAAATTACTGATTTTGTTTAAAGGATGTAGGATATATTTCCTCTGTTATCGACACGTTAAAAATATAAGTTTGATTTAAACTTTTGTGAACATTCAGGGCCTGTTACTACTTCATCCACTTTTCCTTGCAGCTACATGGTTGGTTGTTTACTCTTGGCTTATTGACACAAGCCTTTGTGTGTTTCAAGATCTTGAAGTATGAATTTTTCAAGACACAGCCACACCAGAGGCAGTCAAAGTAATGTTTCCCAAGCGCATGTATATCAAGTGGCCTGTGGCCAAGGCAAACCTTGCAGGTCGCCATCATTGCAGATGAATGATGCAACAACAGAACATGCAGACTTTTATAGTGATTTGAAGTCATATGATAATGAAATCAACCAATCAGGAGGCAATCCAGTGTTACAATATGTAAATTTAGAACTAATATGCTAATTATGATTTGGTCACATGATTCTAAAGTATATAAAGCTATGCAAACCTGAAGTCAGTAACCTGGTAAGGCCTGCTGGTGAACTGACTAGAAAATGCTGGAGACAGTTGACCTACCCTCTGAAACAAGGATCAGCCAAAGGAGGGCAAAGCAACTTGCAAATCATGCTCACTCTGAACATGAAGTTCAACCGTATGACACCTGTGGTGTGAAGAAGTATTGGAATGACCTGACACGAGAGAATTGGATAGAGTCATGCAAGTACTTGCTTGGTGAGTGGGGACCTGATGCTAAAAACTTTGTGTCTTTTGGTCCTTGGGAAAAGGGCCTCTTGGAATTCTTTTTCTTGGCCCCCTATGCCTTCCCAGTGTCAGGAGAAGTACCTTCAGCTGACTGTCAAGAATCAATTCCAGCACTGATGAAGATTTTCCAGGATGTTCCAGATCTAAAGGAAGATTATTTTGCTCTGCTGGAGCCAGAAAGAAAGTATGAATCAGGAGAAAACCCTTATCCAGCATACATTGATCCCTTATGGGTTTATTTCCAGCTGCTTCATTTTGGTTCCATTAACATGAAACACTCTCTAAGGCGCATCAATAAGGACAAGAATGAAAGGTGTAGGATGGCACAGAGAGAATCCCAGGCAGTGCTGGAGAAGTTTAAGTTCGGCCAAGGATTCAGTCTCCAAGGTAGCTGTGTGCAGGTCATCAGAGACCTTGTCTTGGGAGGAAGTCAGGAACAATCACACATATGTCACACAGAATTTTCATGCAGAGTCGATACCCTACCCCTGCCTGACCTCATGAAGAACATGATAGATCCCTTCACGCCACCACGTTTTGATTCTGCCAATTGCCCTATGTACAAACTCTTGGTGAGCTTTGCCAGAGGAGAATGGCTGAACACTCCACTCCAAATCAACTACTTGTTTCAAGATGACTCTGATGACGATGGTGACTCTGATCTCCGATTCAACTACTTCTTCCGGGATAACTCAGATGATGATGATGACTCTGATCTCCGAATCAACTACTTGTTCTGGGATGACTCTGATGATGATGATGCTGAAGATGATGACAACGGTGATAATGACAGCACATGAACTATCATATGCGTAGTAATTGATCTTTTTATTTTTCTCTTTATATCTTACTTTTTGATGTGCACCAATCAACTACATCCAATGATTAAACACAAAAGAAAAATCCATAAGTGTTGTTCATTGTCTATTTATTAGACTGGAATACCCTAATTAGATTTCGGTCACATAAAAGTTCAATCTCTGTAATGCAAATATAAAGCCTTAAGCAATTAAGACCGTTGGTCTATTCAAAATAATTGTGCCAACCATATATGAAGACTAACAGGGATACCTTTAAGGTTAAGGAGGGGTACATTGGGAGAAAAAGTGAGAAGCCTGTTTGGTTAAACAATCAGTAATTACGGATTGAAAAAAAAAAAAAGATCTGTAATCTTTCAAATAATATTCAAGTGATTCTTCTATAAATGATGGCTCTTAAAGTTTCATATTTGTGGCAGGACAAGGGAAAGGAGGGATTACCTTCAATGTAAAAGATGGATTACCTTCAAGGTAAAGGAGGGATTACCTTCAGAGAAAAAGTGAGAGGCATGCACGGTCACTTTCAATATTTTCTGTCGGAAAAAAAAAGTCTATTTATTCCAAAATATTTTTCATGTGCAGCAATTATGGGTGATGACTCTTAATGAAAAAGGGATTACCTTCATAGAAAAAGGGATTACCTTCAATGTAAAAGATGGATTACCTTCAAGGTAAAGGATGGATTACCTTCAGAGAAAAAGTGAGAGGCATGCACGGTCACTTTCAATAATTTCTGTACAAAAAATAAAATCTATTTATTCCAAAATATTTTTCATGTGGAGCAATTATGGGTGATGACTCTTAATAAAAAAGGGATTACCTTCAGAGAAAAAGGGATTACCTTCAATACAAAATATGGATTACCTTCAAGGTAAAGGAGGGATTACCTTCAGAGAAAAAGGGATTACCTTCAAGGTAAAGGAGGGATTACCTTCAGAGAAAAAGTGAGAGGCATGCACGGTCACTTTCAATAATTTCTGTCCAAAAAATAAAATCTATTTATTCCAAAATATTTTTCATGTGGAGCAATTATGGGTGATGACTCTTAATAAAAAAGGGATTACCTTCAGAGAAAAAGATGGATTACCTTCAAGGTAAAGGAGGGATTACCTTCAGAGAAAAAGGGATTACCTTCAATGTAAAAGATGGATTACCTTCAAGGTAAAGGATGGATTACCTTCAGAGAAAAAGTGAGAGGCATGCACGGTCACTTTCAATCATTTCTGTCCAAAAAAATAAAATCTATTTATTCCAAAATATTTTTCATGTGGAGCAATTATGGGTGATGACTCTTAATGAAAAAGGGATTACCTTCAGAGAAAAAGGGATTACCTTCAATGTAAAAGATGGATTACCTTCAAGGTAAAGGATGGATTATCTTCAGAGAAAAAGGGATTACCTTCAAGGTAAAAGATGGATTACCTTCAAGGTAAAGGAGGGATTACCTTCAGAGAAAAAGGGATTACCTTCAATGTAAAAGATGGATTACCTTCAAGGTAAAGGATGGATTACCTTCAGAGAAAAAGTGAGAGGCATGCACGGTCACTTTCAATAATTTCTGTCCAAAAAAATAAAATCTAGTTATTCCAAAATATTTTTCATGTGGAGCAATTAAGGGTGATGACTCTTAATGAAAAAGGGATTACCTTCAGAGAAAAAGGGATTACCTTCAATGTAAAAGATGGATTACCTTCAAGGTAAAGGATGGATTACCTTCAGAGAAAAAGTGAGAGGGATGCACGGTCACTTTCAATAATTTCTGTCCAAAAAATAAAATCTATTTATTCCAAAATATTTTTCATGTGGAGCAATTATGGGTGATGACTCTTAATAAAAAAGGGATTACCTTCAGAGAAAAAGGGATTACCTTCAATACAAAATATGGATTACCTTCAAGGTAAAGGAGGGATTACCTTCAGAGAAAAAGGGATTACCTTCAAGGTAAAAGATGGATTACCTTCAGAGAAAAAGTGAGAGGCATGCACGGTCACTTTCAATAATTTCTGTCGGAAAAAAAAAATCTATTTTTTCCAAAATATTTTGCAATTATAGGTGATGACTCTTAATAAAAAAGGGATTATCTTCAGAGAAAAAGGGATTACCTTCAATGCAAAATATGGATTACCTTCAAGGTAAAGGAGGGATTACCTTCAGAGAAAAAGGGATTACCTTCAAGGTAAAAGATGGATTACCTACAAGGTAAAGGAGGGATTACCTTCAGAGAAAAAGTGAGAGGCATGCACGGTCACTTTCAATAATTTCTGTCGGAAAAAAAAAATCTATTTCTTCCAAAATATTTTGCAATTATAGGTGATGACTCTTAATAAAAAAGGGATTACCTTCAGAGAAAAAGGGATTACCTTCAATGCAAAATATGGATTACCTTCAAGGTAAAGGAGGGATTACCTTCAGAGAAAAAGTGAGAGGCATGCAAGGTCACTTTCTTTTATTTCTTTGTAAAAAAAAAGCTTTTATCTTTAAATACTTTTCACTATTGTACCTTTTCATTATTCATATGTGATGACATAGTGTTTTAATATTGACAGCCCCATCCTCGCTGTCAACAGTGGTGACCATCCTTTTGTCTTGCCACCTCCTTTACCCCTGCCTACTCCAAGAAACTAAGTGTGTTATATGTCTGCCTACTCTAAGAAGCTAAGTGTGTTTGTATGCCTGCCTACTCTGAGAAGCTAAGTGTTTGAATGCCTGCCTACTCCAAGAAGCTAAGTGTTTGTATGTCTATACCTTTTGACCTCTTTTTGTGTGGACATTTTGTATGAGTTTACCTTTTGACCTGTTTTTATGTGTGTACCTTTTTATAATGCCTTTCATATCTGTTTTTGTATTTTTTATAGTGTCAACAGCCCCATCCTCGCTGTTAACAGTGGTGACCATCCTTTTGGTTTGCCACCTCCTTTACCCCTGCCTACTCTAAGAAGCTAAGTGTGTTATATGCCTGCCTACTCTAAGAAGCTAAGTGTATCATATGCCTGCCTTCTCTAAGAAGCTAAGTGTATCATATGCCTGCCTACTCCAAGAAGCTAAGTGTTTGTATGTCTATACCTTTTGACCTCTTTTTGTGTGGACATTTTGTATGAGTTTACCTTTTGACCTGTTTTTATGTGTGTACCTTTTTATGATGCCTTTCAAATCTGTTTTTGTATTTTTTATGGTGTCAACAGCCCCATCCTCGCTGTTAACAGTGGTGACCATCCGTTTGGTTTGCCACCTCCTTTACCCCTGCCTACTCTAAGAAGCTAAGTGTGTTATATGCCTGCCTACTCTAAGAAGCTAAGTGTATCATATGCCTGCCTTCTCTAAGAAGCTAAGTGTATCATATGCCTGCCTACTCCAAGAAGCTAAGTGTTTGTATGTCTATACCTTTTGACCTCTTTTTGTGTGGACATTTTGTATGAGTTTACCTTTTGACCTGTTTTTATGTGTGTACCTTTTTATGATGCCTTTCAAATCTGTTTTTGTATTTTTTATGGTGTCAACAGCCCCATCCTCGCTGTTAACAGTGGTGACCATCCGTTTGGTTTGCCACCTCCTTTACCCCTGCCTACTCTAAGAAGCTAAGTGTGTTATATGCCTGCCTACTCTAAGAAGCTAAGTGTATCATATGCCTGCCTTCTCTAAGAAGCTAAGTGTATCATATGCCTGCCTACTCCAAGAAGCTAAGTGTTTGTATGTCTATACCTTTTGACCTCTTTTTGTGTGGACATTTTGTATGAGTTTACCTTTTGACCTGTTTTTATGTGTGTACCTTTTTATGATGCCTTTCAAATCTGTTTTTGTATTTTTTATGGTGTCAACAGCCCCATCCTCGCTGTTAACAGTGGTGACCATCCGTTTGGTTTGCCACCTCCTTTACCCCTGCCTACTCTAAGAAGCTAAGTGTGTTATATGCCTGCCTACTCTAAGAAGCTAAGTCTATCATATGCCTGCCTACTCTAAGAAGCTAAGTGTATCATATGCCTGCCTACTCTAAGAAGTTAAGTTGTATGTCTACCTATTCTAAGAAGCTAAGTATCCATGTAGTATGTGTGTAGTCCTTGCAATGATGATGAAGCTAGGTATCCATGTAGTGTGTGTGTAGTCCTTCCAGTGATGATGACAATGATGATTCCTTTCAATATCCTTTTTTCTCTTTGCATGCGATTCTACACGAGCTAGCTATGGTACAACACAGGACATCACAACATTTAAACACATAAGAGTGGATAGAAATTTGTAGGAAACAGATTGCCAGTGGCCCCACCCTCGCCACTGGCTGTCGCAACCAACCAAGCGCATAGGCCTGTTATGTTGCGTCCTGCGTACATACCGGACAGCTGAAAAGGAAGGTTGTGCATTAGACATGTCATATCACAATGTGAATGCATCCTGTACTGGACACATGGTTAAGAAAATCCCCAATGCAATGATGATGTATGAAGTGATGAAGTGATGGTGATGAAAATGGTTACTTGCATCTGCCAGCAGGATGCCTTTGGATGTTTCACCGCTTTTGAGCTTTAGAAAAAAATGGCCGAAAGTGATCTTTATCTCAAAAAAAAAATTCCAGTGGCCCCACCCTCGCCACTGGCTGTCGCAACCAACCAAGCGCAGAAGCCTGCTATGTTGCGCCCACTGTACATACCGGACAGCTGAAAAGGAAGGTTGTGCATTAGACATGTCATATCACAATCAGAAGGCATCCTGTACTGGACACACTAAGTTATTATATGCTTTCTTACAAAGAAGCATCCTGTACTGGATGCACTATATTATTATATTCTATCCTTTTTTCTACTGGCAATTTTGAGAGAAGAAAATGGCCAAAAGTGATTTTATCTGAATTTAGAGAAAATGTCCGAAAGTGATCTTTGTCTCAAAAAAAACTTCCAGTGGCCCCACCCTCGCCACTGGCTGTCGCAACCAACCAAGCGCAGAGGCCTGCTATGTTGCGCCCACCGTACCGGGCCGACCAGTGCATTTCTACCCCTTGAGAAAGCTACAAGAGCCGCCAATGGATCCATGCCTGGTATCTTGATAGCAACATCAGATACATCGAGGTACTGGGAGAGGGGATCAGCTTCGTGTCAAAGTCCCAGTCTTCGCCAACATGCTCGGCCATGCATCACATCCTCGGCTCCACACCCCCCAAGTTTCCGTACACTGGCCAATGGAATTTGGATGAACATAAAGTAGCCAAAGCATATAAGAGTCGATCCTTCTACATATGAGCGACAGAGAGAGGGGATCAGCTTCGTGTCAAAGTCCCAGTCTTCCGCCTATCTCCATAGCGCATCGACTACCCTGGCTCTCCCGAGGCACCAGATATACAAAAAAATAAAAAGAGCGTATAAGCACACACTGTTGTTGCTGAACAGTAAGAGTGTATATCCTTTATGGTGCTACATTGTGTACAGACATGTACAAACATGCACATACACTGCAGGCCTGATCATTAAAGAGTGCTTGAATCACTCAAGACCCACGGGTGCTCAAGAAATAAAGAGAGACAAAAGGCAACCCCTCCTCAAGAGGTGTTCAAACAAAGCGGTGAAAAGGCAAAATCATAAACGAGATGTCAGTGGCCCCACCCTCGCCACTGACTGTCGCAACCAACCAAGCTCAGAGGCCTGCTATGTTGCGCCCACCGTACCGGGCCGACCAGTGCATTTCTACCCCTTGAGAAAGCTACAAGAGCCGCCAATGGATCCATGCCTGGTATCTTGATAGCAACATCAGATACATCGAGGTACTGGGAGAGGGGATCAGCTTCGTGTCAAAGTCCCAGTCTTCGCCAACATGCTCGGCCATGCATCACATCCTCGGCTCCACACCCCCCAAGTTTCCGTACACTGGCCAATGGAATTTGGATGAACATAAAGTAGCCAAAGCATATAAGAGTCGATCCTTCTACATATGAGCGACAGAGAGAGGGGATCAGCTTCGTGTCAAAGTCCCAGTCTTCCGCCTATCTCCATAGCGCATCCACTACCCTGGCTCTCCCGAGGCACCAGATATACAAAAAAATAAAAAGAGCGCATAAGCACACACTGTTGTTGCTGAACAGTAAGAGTGTATATCCTTTATGGTGCTACATTGTGTACAGACATGTACAAACATGCACATACACTGCAGGCCTGATCATTAAAGAGTGCTTGAATCACTCAAGACCCACGGGTGCTCAAGAAATAAAGAGAGACAAAAGGCAACCCCTCCTTGATGAACTGAGCCAAAACCCTGATTTGGGAAGTTGATATCTGTTCTGCCATCTCCATCAACTTTCCAAATCAGGGTTTTGGCTCAGTTCACAAACTTGCCATTTTGGCTTTTGGTGGATTTCAGCTCTCACTGTTGATTTGGTTAATGGCACTAGCAGTAGAAATGCTCTGTTCTGCCTTCTCCCATCAACTTCCCAAATCAGGGTTTTGGCTGACTTCATCAACTTGCCATTCTGGGCTTTGGTGGATTTCAGCTCTCACTGTGGACTTGGTCAGTTGGGCTAGCAGTAGAGATCCTCTGTTCTGCCATCTCCATATCAACTTGCCAAATCAGGGTTTTGGCTCAGTTCACCAACTTGTCATATTGGACTTTGCTGGATTTCAGCTCTCACTGTAGACTTGGTCAGTGGAACTAGCAGTACAGATCATCTGTTCTGACCTCTCCCATCAACTTCCCAAATCAGGGTTTAGCATCTCTACTGCTGCTTTGACTGACCAAGTCCACAGTGAGAGCTGTAATCCACCAAAGGCCAAAATGGCAAGTTGATGAACGGAGCCAAATCCCTGATTTCGGAAGTTGATGGAGATGGCAGAACAGAGAATCTGTACTGCTAGTTTAACTGACCAAGTCCACAGTGAGAGCTGTAATCCACCAAAGCCCAAAATGGCAAGTTGAGATGTTCCCCATGGAATTTGCATATTATTCCTTTAAGCTCAGTCATTGGACAACTCCAAGTCACATGGCTGCTTTAGATGTTTCTGTTAGTCAATATGCAAAATCAGTCATGTGACCCAAATTTGCACTTAATACATGAGTATATAAGATGAGAGTTAGTCAAAGTTGCACATATGAACCATGGAGTATATACCAAACAGTTCTGTTCTAACAAAGCACCAACAAAGGAAGCTCAGAGATCCAAACTTCCAGGATAAAGATAACATAAGGAGAAGGAAAAAATACAGAAGGCTGATAGCAGACCCAGTGACAAGAGAAAGATTGAGAGCCCAGCACAACCATTATCAAAGGGAATATAGGGCTAGGAAGTTGAAGGAAAAATACAATATGAAAGATATGGCAAACCATGTATCTGAAGGGACGGGTCAGGACACCAAAGACATATTGGAATGTCCGTCTAGGTCAACAATGAATGGCAAACAGTCAGAAATATCTATTGCTAATTCTGCTGCAGAAGAAAAAGCAATTGCTTCAACAGATCTGATAAAGCAATCATTTTCCCATTGTTCTTATGCTCATGATGATGCAAGCTCTGCAGTTGATCTTCTTATGGCAACACATATGTTGCTTTCTGCAGTTGTTACAGCAATGACAAACCGAATTGAGAAATGTGTGGCACATCAGAAGGAAAGTCAACTGAATCCATAGGATGAGTTTTTTTTTTATTTTTATTTTTTATTCATGAAATTCATCCTGATAAAGATTCATCAAATGTATTGAAATGCTGATTAAATAATAAGCGCATTTATAAATCTATAATAATCAACTTATACATTGTATTGAATGTAACTTTGTTATTTGTTGAAACAAAAGTTTGAATTGTATTTGAAATTGTGACCATTCAACTCTAAGTATTTATGAAATAAAGAGAACTTCAAAATAATATTGTTTTTCTCACTTATTCCTAAATGGAAGGAGGAGACTCAGGCAGTACACTCAAAAAATAGCAGTATACTCATGAAGGACACTCAAGGAGAAATGAATGATTGATGAAGAGTTGACCCATGATGAGAATTTAAGACTAGTTGAAAAAAAATATTGAATTGTTCAGAAATCTAAACAGATTCTTGCCCAGGACATTAAAGGAAAAAATCCTGAATGGAAGGAGGACACTCAGGCAGTACACTCAAGAGAAATGAATGATTGATGAAGAGTTGACCCCTGATGAGAATTTTAATCTAGTTGACTGTTGAATTGGTCAGTTAAACTAGCAGTACAGATTCTCTGTTCTGCCATCTCCATCAACTTCCCAAATCAAGGTTTTGGCTCCGTTCATCAACTTGCCATTTTGGGCTTTGGTGGATTACAGCTCTCACTGTGGACTTGGTCAGTTAAACTAGCAGTACAGATTCTCTGTTCTGCCATCTCCATCAACTTCCGAAATCAGGGATTTGGCTCCGTTCATCAACTTGCCATTTTGGCCTTTGGTGGATTACAGCTCTCACTGTGGACTTGGTCAGTCAAAGCAGCAGTAGAGATGCTAAACCCTGATTTGGGAAGTTGATGGGAGAGGTCAGAACAGATGATCTGTACTGCTAGTTCCACTGACCAAGTCTACAGTGAGAGCTGAAATCCAGCAAAGTCCAATATGACAAGTTGGTGAACTGAGCCAAAACCCTGATTTGGCAAGTTGATATGGAGATGGCAGAACAGAGGATCTCTACTGCTAGCCCAACTGACCAAGTCCACAGTGAGAGCTGAAATCCACCAAAGCCCAGAATGGCAAGTTGATGAAGTCGGCCAAAACCCTGATTTGGGAAGTTGATGGGAGAAGGCAGAACAGAGCATTTCTACTGCTAGTGCCATTAACCAAATCAACAGTGAGAGCTGAAATCCACCAAAAGCCAAAATGGCAAGTTTGTGAACTGAGCCAAAACCCTGATTTGGAAAGTTGATGGAGATGGCAGAACAGATATCAACTTCCCAAGTCAGGGTTTTGGCTCAGTTCATCAACTTGTCATATTGGACTTTGGTCGATTTCAGCTCTCACTGTTGATTTGGTCAATGGTACTAGCAGTAGAAATGCTCTGTTCTGCCGTCTTCCATCAAATTGCCAAATCAGTGTTTTGGCTCAGTTCACCAACTTGCCATATTGGACTTTGGTGGATTTCAGCTCTCACTTTCAACTTGGTCAGTCAAAGTAGCAGTAGAGATGCTAAACCCTGATTTGGCAAGTTGATGGAGATGGCAGAACAGAGGATCTGTACTGCTAGTTCCACTGACTAAGTCCACAGTGAGAGCTGAAATCCACCAAAAGCCAAAATGGCAAGTTGATGAAGTCAGCCAAAACCCTGATTTGGAAAGTTGATGGAAGAGGGCAGAACAGAGCATTTCTACTGCTAGTACCATTGACCAAATCAACAATAGCAGCTGAAATCCACCGAAAGCCAAACTGGCAAGTTGATGAACTGAGCCAAAACCCTGATTTGGGAAGTTGATATCTGTTCTGCCATCTCCATCAACTTCCCAAATCAGGGTTTTGGCTGACTTCATTAACTTGCCAGTTTGGCTTTCGGTGGATTTCAGCTGTTATTGTTGATTTGGTCAATGGTACTAGCAGTAGAAATGCTATGTTCTGCCCTCTTCCATCAACTTTCCAAATCAGGGTTTTGGCTGACTTCATCAACTTGCCATTTTGGCTTTTGGTGGATTTCAGCTGAACTCTACTGCTAGCCCCACTGACCAAGTCAACACTGAGAGCTGAAATCCACCAAAGCCCAAAATGGCAAGTTGAGATGTTCCCCATTTCGCATGACACACCTAACATTTGGAAGTACATGGGCTGTAAATGAAGAATTGAATTGAGGCCAGTAGGATTTGGTTTTCTAATCACTCAAATAAAGAAATTAGAATTCAAGTGGAAGAGATGCAAGCTGAAATTGAATTTTACAGGAGAAACCCTCAAATCAGAATTGAATTTTACCCCTTGCATGCAAGGGTACTTCAGAGACCGATGCACTATATCACATCCAAGCCGCTTTGGGGTTTCACACATCCTTTCGATCCTGCCGGATAGGTGAGCCACAATTTTTCTTACACTGACAAAGGAACACATAAAAACACAAAAACCAAACTTGTGTGTTCCGTCTTGTCATTACATCCAGAATGGATTTGAATTTTGCAGCTCTCTCCTGAGTTTACCTCATGAGAGCAGAGGGACTTATCCCTTCGGAGGTGACATCCCTTTCTAGAGGGGAAATGTATCATGCATACATTGGTAGGTCACCACGGTGAATGGCGAGGCAGGGGCCATTCACACTCGAATGTTCGACTTCGGACAGTTGTGACAAGCTTGAAACTTAATCGACTTAGACTCGGTCCTGTTTTCCCGGGGCAGGACTTGGTTGACAGTTGAAGTAGCTCTGTGTTTTCCCGGGGCCCAGAGCTTCGTGTTTTGGGTTTGTCACACTGACCGAAGTTGAACATTCGAGATTTATTATGGTTCTGACATTCGATTGGCCTTCTTATGTCAGAACCATTGTGTGAATGTGTGTGTGAATGTGTGTGTGCTACTAACCCATTGTCCATTGTGAATGTGTGTGTGCTCCTAACCCATTGTCCCACTGCCATTGATGATGCATGTCTAATCACTACTTTCTCTTTCAGCTACTGTATACACTGTGATTGTTGATGTATGTCTAATCCACAACCTTCTTTTTCAGCTGTCCGGTATGTACGGTGGACACAACATAGCAGGCCTCTGCGCTTGGTTGGTTGTGACAGCCAGTGGCGAGGGTGGGGCCACTGGAATTTTTTTTTTGGATGAAATCACTTTCGGCCATTTTCGTCTAAATTTCTAGTGGGGTGAAACATCCAAAGGCGTTTTGCTGGCAGATGCAAGTAACCTCGGCCCGGTACGGTGGGCGCAACATAGCAGGCCTCTGCGCTTGGTTGGTTGCGACAGTCAGTGGCGAGGGTGGGGCCACTGACATCTCGTTTATGATTTTGCCTTTTCACCGCTTTGTTTGAACACCTCTTGAGGAGGGGTTGCCTTTTGTCTCTCTTTATTTCTTGAGCACCCGTGGGTCTTGAGTGATTCAAGCACTCTTTAATGATCAGGCCTGCAGTGTATGTGCATGTTTGTACATGTCTGTACACAATGTAGCACCATAAAGGATATACACTCTTACTGTTCAGCAACAACAGTGTGTGCTTATGCGCTCTTTTTATTTTTTTGTATATCTGGTGCCTCGGGAGAGCCAGGGTAGTGGATGCGCTATGGAGATAGGCGGAAGACTGGGACTTTGACACGAAGCTGATCCCCTCTTTCTGTCGCTCATATGTAGAAGGATCGACTCTTATATGCTTTGGCTACTTTATGTTCATCCAAATTCCATTGGCCAGTGTACGGAAACTTGGGGGGTGTGGAGCCGAGGATGTGATGCATGGCCGAGCATGTTGGCGAAGACTGGGACTTTGACACGAAGCTGATCCCCTCTCCCAGTACCTCGATGTATCTGATGTTGCTATCAAGATACCAGGCATGGATCCATTGGCGGCTCTTGTAGCTTTCTCAAGGGGTAGAAATGCACTGGTCGGCCCGGTACGGTGGGCGCAACATAGCAGGCCTCTGAGCTTGGTTGGTTGCGACAGTCAGTGGCGAGGGTGGGGCCACTGACATCTCGTTTATGATTTTGCCTTTTCACCGCTTTGTTTGAACACCTCTTGAGGAGGGGTTGCCTTTTGTCTCTCTTTATTTCTTGAGCACCCGTGGGTCTTGAGTGATTCAAGCACTCTTTAATGATCAGGCCTGCAGTGTATGTGCATGTTTGTACATGTCTGTACACAATGTAGCACCATAAAGGATATACACTCTTACTGTTCAGCAACAACAGTGTGTGCTTATGCGCTCTTTTTATTTTTTTGTATATCTGGTGCCTCGGGAGAGCCAGGGTAGTCGATGCGCTATGGAGATAGGCGGAAGACTGGGACTTTGACACGAAGCTGATCCCCTCTCTCTGTCGCTCATATGTAGAAGGATCGACTCTTATATGCTTTGGCTACTTTATGTTCATCCAAATTCCATTGGCCAGTGTACGGAAACTTGGGGGGTGTGGAGCCGAGGATGTGATGCATGGCCGAGCATGTTGGCGAAGACTGGGACTTTGACACGAAGCTGATCCCCTCTCCCAGTACCTCGATGTATCTGATGTTGCTATCAAGATACCAGGCATGGATCCATTGGCGGCTCTTGTAGCTTTCTCAAGGGGTAGAAATGCACTGGTCGGCCCGGTACGGTGGGCGCAACATAGCAGGCCTCTGCGCTTGGTTGGTTGCGACAGCCAGTGGCGAGGGTGGGGCCACTGGAATTTTTTTTTGAGACAAAGATCACTTTCGGACATTTTCTCTAAATTCAGATAAAATCACTTTTGGCCATTTTCTTCTCTCAAAATTGCCAGTAGAAAAAAGGATAGAATATTATAACATAGTGCATCCAGTACAGGATGCTTCTTTGTAAGAAAGCATATAATAACTTAGTGTGTCCAGTACAGGATGCCTTCTGATTGTGATATGACATGTCTAATGCACAACCTTCCTTTTCAGCTGTCCGGTATGTACAGTGGGCGCAACATAGCAGGCTTCTGCGCTTGGTTGGTTGCGACAGCCAGTGGCGAGGGTGGGGCCACTGGAATTTTTTTTTTGAGATAAAGATCACTTTCGGCCATTTTTTTCTAAAGCTCAAAAGCGGTGAAACATCCAAAGGCATCCTGCTGGCAGATGCAAGTAACCATTTTCATCACCATCACTTCATCACTTCATACATCATCATTGCATTGGGGATTTTCTTAACCATGTGTCCAGTACAGGATGCATTCACATTGTGATATGACATGTCTAATGCACAACCTTCCTTTTCAGCTGTCCGGTATGTACGCAGGACGCAACATAACAGGCCTATGCGCTTGGTTGGTTGCGACAGCCAGTGGCGAGGGTGGGGCCACTGGCAATCTGTTTCCTACAAATTTCTATCCACTCTTATGTGTTTAAATGTTGTGATGTCCTGTGTTGTACCATAGCTAGCTCGTGTAGAATCGCATGCAAAGAGAAAAAAGGATATTGAAAGGAATCATCATTGTCATCATCACTGGAAGGACTACACACACACACTACATGGATACCTAGCTTCATCATCATTGCAAGGACTACACACATACTACATGGATACTTAGCTTCTTAGAATAGGTAGACATACAACTTAACTTCTTAGAGTAGGCAGGCATATGATACACTTAGCTTCTTAGAGTAGGCAGGCATATGATACACTTAGCTTCTTAGAGTAGGCAGGCATATAACACACTTAGCTTCTTAGAGTAGGCAGGGGTAAAGGAGGTGGCAAACCAAACGGATGGTCACCACTGTTAACAGCGAGGATGGGGCTGTTGACACCATAAAAAATACAAAAACAGATTTGAAAGGCATCATAAAAAGGTACACACATAAAAACAGGTCAAAAGGTAAACTCATACAAAATGTCCAAACAAAAAGAGGTCAAAAGGTATAGACATACAAACACTTAGCTTCTTGGAGTAGGCAGGCATTCAAACACTTAGCTTCTTAGAGTAGGCAGGCATACAAACACACTTAGCTTCTTAGAGTAGGCAGGCATACAAACACACTTTTAGCTTCTTAGAGTAGGCAGGGATAAAGGAGGTGGCAAACCAAAAGGATGGTCACCACTGTTAACAGCGAGGATGGGGCTGTTGACACCATAAAAAAATACAAAAACAGATATGAAAGACATTATAAAAAGGTACACACATAAAAACAGGTCAAAAGGTAAACTCATACAAAATGTCCACACCAAAAGAGGTCAAAAGGTATAGACATACAAACACTTAGCTTCTTGGAGTAGGCAGGCATTCAAACACTTAGCTTCTTAGAGTAGGCAGGCATCTGATACACTTAGCTTCTTAGAGTAGGCAGACATATAACACACTTAGTTTCTCAGAGTAGGCAGGGGTAAAGGAGGTGGCAAGACAAAAGGATGGTCATCACTGTTGACAGCGAGGATGGGGCTGTCAATATTAAAACACTATGTCATCACATATGAATTATGAAAAGGTACAATAGTGAAAAGTATTTAAAGATAAAAGATTTTTTCCAACACAGAAGTTACTTGATGTGATATAGGGTGCCTCTCAATTTGTCCCAAAATAACAAAGCTCTGATCTTTAAGAGTTATCATCCATAATTGCTGCACATGAAAAGTATTTTGTGATGAACTTTCTTTTTTTTTTTACAAAGAAATAAAAGAAAGTGACCTTGCATGCCTCTCACTTTTTCTCTGAAGGTAATCCCTCCTTTACCTTGAAGGTAATCCATCTTTTACCTTGAAGGTAATCCCTTTTTCTCTGAAGGTAATCCCTCCTTTACCTTGAAGGTAATCCATATTTTGCATTGAAGGTAATCCCTTTTTCTCTGAAGGTAATCCCTTTTTTATTAAGAGTCATCACCCATTATTGCTCCACATGAAAAATATTTTGGAATAAATAGATTTTCTTTTTTCGGACAGAAATTATTGAAAGTGACCGTGCATGCCTCTCACTTTTTCTCTGAAGGTAATCCATCCTTTACCTTGAAGGTAATCCATCTTTTACCTTGAAGGTAATCCCTTTTTCTCTGAAGGTAATCCCTCCTTTACCTTGAAGGTAATCCATCTTTTACATTGAAGGTAATCCCTTTTTTCCCTGAAGGTAATCCCTTTTTGATTAAGAGTCATCACCCATAATTGCTTCACATGAAAAATATTTTGGAATAAATAGATTTTATTTTTTTGGACAGAAATTATTGAAAGTGACCATGCATGCCTCTCACTTTTTCTCTGAAGGTAATCCCTCCTTTACCTTGAAGGTAATCCATCTTTTACCTTGAAGGTAATCCCTTTTTCTCTGAAGGTAATCCCTCCTTTACCTTGAAGGTAATCCATATTTTACATTGAAGGTAATCCCTTTTTCTCTGAAGGTAATCCCTTTTTTATTAAGAGTCATCACCCATAATTGCTCCAAATGAAAAATATTTTGGAATAAATAGATTTTTTTTTTCGGACAGAAATTAATGAAAGTGACTGTGCATGCCTCTCACTTTATCTCTGAAGGTAATCCCTCCTTTACCTTGAAGGTAATCCATCTTTTACCTTGAAGGTAATCCCTTTTTCTCTGAAGGTAATCCCTCCTTTACCTTGAAGGTAATCCATATTTTACATTGAAGGTAATCCCTTTTTCTCTGAAGGTAATCCCTTTTTTATTAAGAGTCATCACCCATTATTGCTCCACATGAAAATTATTTTGGAATAAATAGAATTTTTTTTTCCGACACAAATTATTAAAAGGGACTGTGCATGCCACTCACTTTTTTTCTCAATGTAATCCCTCATTTTTTTTGGCAAACATCTTTTCACAAATGAAATTGAATTTTATGGAAGGCTGAAACCCCATCTGTACTATTGAGGGCTGTCTGGATCAGACTTTAGGATGGTTATCAAGAAAGATATATTGTGCCCCCTATGTGGCAGATATCAGCGTCATCTACTGGCCCATGTGAAAGCAAAGCATACTGAACAATCAGTGACAGAGAGGCTTTTACAGAGCGTCTGCCGTCAGCTGAAAAAGAAGGGAATTCGTAAAGAGCAGCAGGCATCCAAGGGGTCCTATGACCCTGTGCCAAAATCTGTGGAACCCCAAGATAACATCCATGCTGAATCATTGAATGACTTGTCTTTTCAGTGGGAAGAGACATCCCAAAAAGAGGATGATGACATGAACGACGAAGGTGAAGATAACTATCATTCAAAGGAGCAGATTATGACTTGTCAGAACACATTACCATATGATGATGATGACTTTTAAAAATCCTTGTCAGTTTTAGCCATGCATAATAAACAACTTGACTATATTTGTAATGTTGGTTTCTTCTTTTTAAACTTTGATTCTCATTGTATACTAGAATACCCTTGGATCACTCTGTAAGAGGGTGCATTGCACAAACAAAGACAAGGCATGAAAATGAGGTTTAGTGAGAGGAGGAAAAGACAGCATAAAGACTTTTACCTGACATGGATAAAAGGAACTAATAACATATGTGAGGTCAAGAATTATTGGAAATTGTGAACAAGCTTTTCATTGTTTTAACACAGTCCCATTTAAAAATGTGTGAACACAAACAAGGTATCCTTAATGTCTATTCCTGGAGAAAAAATGATCCAGATCAAACTGTTAATATCAGAGCTATTCTCATTTTTACTTTTAACTTCTCTGAAGGCCATCTTGGCAGCCATCTTGGATTTTATAAGAAAATTCTTTTATACCCTTCAGGGTTGTACAGGGAGGCCCCATGATGAAAATGAACCAAATAAGACCATAAACACCAGAGATATTCTCAAATTTCCATTTTTTCCTTCTCCGCCAGGCATCTTGGTGGCCATCTTGGATTTTGCAAAAAGAGTTCTTTTAGACCCTTCAGGGTTGTAAAGGGAAGCCCCACAATGAAAATAAGCCAAATCCAACCATAAACACCACAGATATACTCAAATTTCCACTTTTCCTTCTCTGGCAGCCATATTGGTGGCCATCTTGGATTTTGCAAAAAGAGTTCTTTTAGACCCTTCAGGGTTGTACAGGGAGGCTCCACAACGATGATGAGTCAAATCGGACCGTAAACACTAGCGATATTCTCAGATTTCGACTTTTGCTTCTCTGGTGGCCATCTTGGATTTTATTAAGAAAGTTCTTTTAGACCCTTCAGGGTTGTACAGGGAGGCCCCATGATGAAAATAAACCAAATCAGACCGTAAACACCAGAGATATTCTCAAATTTCCATTTTTTCTTTCTCTGGCGGCCATCTTGGATTTTGCAAAAAGAATTATTTTAGACCCTTCAGGGTTGTACAGGGAAGCTCCACGACAAAAATAAGCCAAATCGGGCCATAAACACCAGAGATACTCTCAAATTTCCAATTTTCCTTCTCTGGGAGCCATCTTGGCGGCCATCTTGGATTTTTCAAAAAGAGTTCTTTTAGACCCTTCAGAGTTGTACAGGGAAGCTCCAAGACGAAAATGAGCCAAATCGGGCTGTAAACACCAGAGATATTCTCAAATTTCCATTTTTCTTTCTCTGGCAGCCATCTTGGTGGCCATCTTGGATTTTGCAAAAAGAGTTATTTTAGACCCTTCAGGGTTGTACAGGAAAGCTCCACAACAAAAAGAGTCAAATCGGATCGTAAACACTGGAGATATTCTCAAATTTCCACTTTTGCTTCTCTGGCGGCCATGTTGGCGGCCATCTTGGATTTTATTAAGAAAATCTTTTTAGGCCATTCAGCGTTGTACGGGGAGGCCCCATGATAAAAATGAGCCAAATCGGGCTGTAAACAACAGAGATATTCTCAAATTTTTATTTTTTCTTTCTCTGGCAGCCATCTTGGCGGCCATCTTGGATTTTGCAAAAAGAGTTATTTTAGACCCTTCAGGATTGTACAGGGAAGCTCCACGACGAAAATAAGCCAAATCGGGCCGTAAACACCAGAGATATTCTCAAATTTCCACTTTTGCTTCTCTGGCGGCCATCTTGGTGGCCATCTTGGATTTTATTAAGAAAGTTTTTTTAGGCCATTCAGGGTTGTACAGGGAGGCCCCATGATAAAAATGAACCAAATCAGACCATAAACACCAGAGATATTCTCAAATTTCCATTTCTTCTTTCTCTGGCAGCCATCTTGGCGGCCATCTTGGATTTTGCAAAAAGAGTTATTTTAGACCCTTCAGGGTTGTACAGGGAAGCTCCACGACGAAAATAAGCCAAATCGGGCCGTAAACACCAGAGATATTCTCGAATTTCCAATTTTCCTTCTCTAGCAGCCATCTTGGCGGCCATCTTGGATTTTTCAAAAAGAGTTCTTTTAGACCCTTCAGAGTTGTACAGGGAAGCTCCACGACGAAAATGAGCCAAATCGGGCTGTAAACACCAGAGATATACTCAAATTTCCACTTTTCCTTCTCTGGCGGCCATTTTGGTGGCCATCTTGGATTTTGTGAAAAGAGTTCATTTAGACCCTTCAGGGTTGTACAGGGAGGCCCCACGACAAAAATGAGCCAAATCTGACCGTAAACACCAGAGATATTCAAGTTTCTCTTTTTAAACTCCTGCAATGGGACTGTCCAACTACGCAAACCAGAAATTTTTCTAAGTCCTGCAATGGGACTGTCCAACTACGCAACTTGTGAGGCACCTCACAATGTCACCATAAACTAAAGTGATTCGATGTGGACGAAATTTAGTGTGATCAAAGGCCCCATAGAGAAGCCAAACCGTGCCAAATTTCAGATCTGAGACCCTAAAAGTTTCCGAGATATTAACCATCAAAGTCTGTGAGGCACCTCACAATGTCACCACCCCTGTACCATATGTGTGGGGGACTGTGTAGTGATGGGGAGGGGTAGGGTGTTTGTGAGGCGCCTCACAATGTCACCACCCCTGTATCATATGTGTAGGGGACTACCCAGCTGCGCACGCGAGCTTCAAAGGAGAATATCTCTGGTGTTTACGGTCCGATTTGACTCATTTTTGTCATGGGGCTTGCCCTTATAAACCTGAAAGAGTCCAAAAGGATATTTTTACAGAATCAAAGATGGCCGCCAAGATGGCCGCCAGAGAAGGAAAAATTGAAATTTGTGAATATCTCTGGTGTTTACAGTCCGATTTGACTCATTTTTGGCGTGGAGCTTCACGGTAGAAACCTAAATGGTCAGAAGTTGTTATTTTTTACAATCCAAGATGGCTGCCAAGATGGCCACCAGAGAAGGAAATTAGAGAAATTTGAGAATATCTCAGGACTCCTCCATGGGGTCCCGGGCAGGGGTGGGGTGTATGTGAGGCGCCTCACAATGTCACCACCCCTGTGTCATATGTGAGGAGAGCAGTGCACCTGTCAGCTCAGGGCTCATGACCCCTCCATGGGGTCCCGGGGAGTAGTAGGGTGTCCGTGAGGCGCCTCACAATGTCACCACCCCTGTGTCATATGTGAGGAGAGCAGAGGTGCGAGCCTCAGAGCGAAACGGCGACTAGCCTTAGTAACTCTGACGGAGGCGCATCTTAACGGCCTCTCGCTCCGTGGAATGGCAGCTGAACACAGACAGCAAACGCACAACGGGGACCGCTCAGACCCTCTGGCCCAATAACATGGGGTGGTGGTGAAGAGCCCGGTCCGCCAACCTTTAGTCGTTAGATCTAGCAGGGGATCTAATGCAAAATCTGATGGCACTGTCCCTATCGAAATGAACAAGTGGCATATGCACGGTGAGCATAGGGGTCTGGTGATGTGTGTAATTGTTGCTCTTGCAGCTACACCCAGCTAGCCTCAACGGTGAAAGTGAGAGCAGCATGTCATAAGTCTCTCATTGCTGGTTCTATAGCCTCTCCCAGATCAAGACTCCATCAGTACCATGGACTGGTTCACCATGGTGCCACAAGTTAGATCTAGGTGGGGATCTAATGCAAAGTCTGATGGGGCTCGCAAATGATGTGTCAAACTGTCCCTGTCTGAGTAAAACCAAAAGTGTTGCATGTCGGTTTGCCCAAAGGTTCTCCAAAGAACAATGGCACTGTCCCTATCGAAATGAACAAGTGGCATATGCACAGTGAGCATAGGGGTCTGGTGATGTGTGTAATTGTTGCTCTTGCAGCTACACCCAGCTAGCCTCAACGGCGAAAGTGAGAGCAGCATGTCATAAGTCTCTCATTGCTGGTTCTATAGCCTCTCCCAGATCAAGACTCCATCAGTACCATGGACTGGTTCACCATGGTGCCACAAGTTAGATCTAGCTGGGGATCTAATGCAAAGTCTGATGGGGCTCGCAAATGATGTGTCAAACTGTCCCTGTCTGAGTAAAACCCAAAGTGTTGCATGTCGGTTTGCCCAAAGGTTCTCCAAAGAACAATGGCACTGTCGCTATCGAAATGAACAAGTGGCATATGCACGGTGAGCATAGGGGTCTGGTGATGTGTGTAATTGTTGCTATTGCAGCTACACCCAGCTAGCCTCAACGGCGAAAGTGAGAGCAGCATGTCATAAGTCTCTCATTGCTGGTTCTATAGCCTCTCCCAGATCAAGACTCCATCAGTACCATGGACTGGTTCACCATGGTGCCACAAGTTAGATCTAGCTGGGGATCTAATGCAAAGTCTGATGGGGCTCGCAAATGATGTGTCAAACTGTCCCTGTCTGAGTAAAACCAAAAGTGTTGCATGTCGGTTTGCCCAAAGGTTCTCCAAAGAACAATGGCACTGTCCCTATCGAAATGAACAAGAACAAAGGTTCTCCAAAGAACCAATCATTGCTGGTTGTATAGCTTCTCCCAGACCAAGACTCCTCATAAGTTGCTTAGTTGGACAGTCCCTTAGCTCCAAGTTGTCATTGTTTAACATTTCTGTGCCCCAGCAGTGAATCAGTACAGCTATGGTTCAAATAACAGTGCAACGTGCACCTTGCTTAGTGCGGGTGCAAGGGTCGACTTAGGGTGCTTGATTTTAAGCATGTCCTGTGACCACCAGATCACCAATTCCTTTTGTGGACCTACTATACAGATGTGGGTGTATAGACCTGAACCCGGTTTCTCTCGACCAAGCGGGAACTTTGTTTCAGATAAGTGATGAGGACAAGGTGACAATAGCAATGCAGCTTGCAAAGTCAAATTCTGTGGTCTATTCTGTCAGTGTTAGATGTCTCCAATGCCAGGAGCCAATGAACAAGATGTGGAAACCAGGTATAGAAAGTGTGCAGAGTGACTGGCCATTGAACGAGAAGTGCCTACAGTGTAGTTCATTTCCCCAGTACTCATACAAACAAACGCTTAGGGGTCCAGACTGTCAACACAGATGGAAGAGTTCATTCTCAGACATGTGAGGTTCTCCTACATCCCACACAGAGAACGAACAACAGGCGTCAGAGTCCCTCAAAGAAGGCTATTTGCAGTAGCATGTACTCATGTACCAACATCAAAAGCAGTCCACACTGGGATTGTGAGGACAATTTCACAAGGTTTGGAGCAACCGTCGTGGCTGGATTTGTGAACAATGTGGTACAACAGGGAAAGGTGGCATTGGTAGATACAGATGGATGCCCTGTTATCATCAATCTGATGGACAAAGAACAACATATATGGTGCAATCTACAAACTATCAGAGGTTCAATGGATCATAGCATGGCAAAGACCCTGTACAACAGGTAATACAATCAGTCACAATCCTTGGCTTTAGAACTTGCATCAAAGGAGAGAGAAATCAGCGCAAAATCCAAAACAATTGACTTATTGAGGAAAGAGAATGATGAGCAGCTTGAAAAGATAAGTGACATTGAACACCAGCTCAGAGATGTGACAGAAGAGAGAAATCAACTAGTAGAGGAAAAAGAAGCACTCATGCCTGAGCTAGAGAATCTAAAGTATCTCTGTGAAGCTGTAGAGGAAAGGAACAATGCACTTTCTGAAAGAATCCAAACAATGGAGGAGCAATATAGTAACATTGATTCTGTGATTGAGGAAAAAGTACAAGAAGCACTGAAAAGCCTGATGACAAACTATATTACAGACAACAATACTCCTATGGTGTCTTCTGATCTTCCAGCAACATTGCATGATCTGGACAATATTGACATGTGCCAATTGTACCCAAGCCTGGATCTTGAAGACGCATGGCCATCCACAGAAGTTGCTCCACTGTTTTCATTTTGAGGTAAATGTATGGTGTGTCCTTGCAAAAGTGAACATTTTTGATCAGTTTTTTATCAGATGATATACATGATTACACAATCAGTATCCGAAGTGGCAGATTACATTATAGTTACAATCATTGGATTATATCACCATGTTGTTATATGAATGCATACAATGCTAAACTGTGTTTGTAAGAGTTTACTTATGAATTATCGCTAGACATTCATCCACTGTTAGCATATTGATTCAAATGTATTCAAAATAAAATTATTGTAATGTTACCTCTGACAACCATGTTTCATAAGGTGCTAGCACAATATAAATAAAGGCTATCAGTGAATATAATCACTAACTAAGTTTGATATCTTAGAAGTTTAGAGGTTACAAAGGAAAAATAAATAACAAAACTATTATGCTCTGAACAAAAGATGTACAGCATGTGCTTCAAACGCAAGGGTCCTCAGAGGATCAAGACTCCATCAGTACCTCCTCGTGGTGCTTTACGGTAACTTAGATTATTATATCTAAGGCTAAACTGGTGGGGATCGACCAACAGCTAGTAAACTGGTTACCTCTGACAAGACTCCTCACAAGTTGCGTAGTTGGACAGTCCCATTCAAGGATTTTTCTCCTGTTCACATGATCATAACTCAAAAACCATTTGCTCTCAGGTATGGAATTTCACATGGTTTGGGGTTTACATAAGAATTTTACTTTTTTTTTATGTAAACCAGTGCAAAATATGAAAGTTCTGAAGAGTCATCATCCATAATTGCTCAATGTGAAAATTATTTTTTAAAAGAAAAAATAGATTTTGAGGAATCCAGCATTTGTTTTAGATGTAAATATTGTTTGTGTAAATGATAATTATGGATATATGTACAAGGACCATGACGTGTACAAATTTCTCCAATAAAAGATTTGTACTCCAAAAAGAAAAGTGACCAACCATGCCTCTCATGTTTTTTTTTCTGAAAGTAATCCCTCTTTTTCACTGAAGGTGATTCTCTTTTAACTTGATGGTATCCCTTCTTTCCTTATCATTCCTAAATCAAATAGTGATTGATATAAAGCACCAAACCATTTATCCTTATTTTCTTTTCTTTTATTGAATCAAAATTAATCATAGCAAAACCCCTCCACTGTTTCACAACAATGTGGACAAGTGTCTCTGCTTTGCACCCTAAATTCAGCACACAATGTGTGAAATTTGTGCCTGCATGGAACTAGTTGTACAGTAGATTGAGTGTGCAGGTAGCCGAAACATATCTCGCATTTAGTATTTTCTGATGTACTGTTCACAACTGTAGTTTCTCTAGATGAGTGGGCAAAAGGTGGTGAAGAATTGGATCCCTGTAAATATTCTTGATATGCTCGCACATAGTTCTGCCAGCCATCATTCATACTTTGTAAGAGATCTTCCGTTGCCCATCCATCACCTTGCATCTGCTCTAGAATATTCCCTGAAGTTTCGACTAGAAGGTGCAGTGCATTGATTAGGATATTCTTTTGTATTTGACCAGGCATGGCCGCTATATAACACAAGGAAAATAAATCCATCAATAGTACTTTGTGTTTCAGTTACGACGAAGGCCATGAACATTTTCACGGCAATATGGGCAACTTGGTCTCGCATTTAGTGACTGTTCAGCACATCCGCTGTGAAATGTGTGTTCGCATGGAATAAGAGTTGTGGTGTCTTCATTGTCAAGCAGGTCTAGACATACATCACACTTCAGAGGTTCTTCTGCTTCATATCTACCAGGTGAATCGCAAATATGGATCCGGGACTCATCTCTCATATGAACAGTTTCTTCAGTCTGTGGATGAGGAGGCGGTGGTGGTGGTGGTGGTGGGGGTGGATTACATTCACGGTGATATTCTTGAAATGCACGTACAAAGACAATCCACCCTACCTTCATTCTATCTGATACATCTTCGGTAGATCTACCAGTTTCCTGCAGTTGTTTGAGCATCAGTGTTGCATGTGCAATCAGCCCATAGATGGAATTTTCCAGAGTACATCTTTTACTACGGACTCTGTCTGTTACCACTCTGTTCATTGTTTTTCATGTATTTCAAATACACTTGGAAATTACAGTAATGCTAAAATTTTCCCTTTCTCATGTGGAATTGTTCTTGCAATAGAGCATTTTCAGTGAATGAATGGTGTAAACTAGATATTTTGTGACATGGTTGTTTAATGTTTCTTACTATTTAGTACAGCTTCATGACAATGTGGGCAAGTTTGCCACCTCTGAAGCCATCTTTCAGCACAGAGCACATGAAAAATGTCACCACAAGGATTCATTTCCATGGTTGGTTGGTCATAAAGTTGGTCAAAACAAATCTCACATCTGAGTAAGCTGTTCATTTCTGAGGATGGATGTAGTCCCCTGTGTGCAGGTGGTTGTTGATAACATTCTCGATGAGCCTCAACATAAGCATTCCATCCTACATGCAACCTATCTAAGGCATCACCAGAAACCTTGCCATTATCCTTCAGCTGCCTCATCATTGTTGCTGCATGTATAGACAGTCCATACAGTGTATTTTCCATTGTACACTTTTGTAATCGTTTTCGTTCAATCGTCACTGTGTTCACTCTTTTCATTGTCACTATACTCTCTGTCTGTTATAACAGAGTATGTTGGAATTACAGTAATGGTGTCTTGTTCTACTCTGAGTTCTCTTTGGTATATTTACAGTCACTTTCACAAATTGAACACTCTTTTCCATGGATCAATGTCCATTTCCACTTCATGACATTCCATATTTACATGGATCAAAACAGATCGCTCTTCTCCGATATCGTAGTGAGCCATTGTGTAAAAATGAAGATTTCCCTTGTGAGGAAAGACTCAATACACCTTGATGATTCTAACAAAATACAATTCCTATGTCTTGAATTTAGAGTATTACTGCAATCCACTAATTTCCTGATGGATAGCAGAGATGACAGACAGCCAAAGATTGCATCGCTGCATTCTAGAAAACTCTTTGTATGGATTGCTTGCCCATTCCAATTCTATGGTTAAAAATCTACATGAACATGGTACTATCAATTCAGAAAATCTAGAGAGAATGAAAGTCGGATGGAAAGCATATCAGCATGCATATGAGAGGAATCAGCGTTCACATAATCCACCACCTCCTCCTCCTGTTCCCAGAAGAACACCATGAGATTTTTAGTTTTTCATATGGTAATAGTCAACTAACCTATGTCTTACTTGAATAAGATAAAACATCACAATGAAAATCCTTTCTGTCTTTCTTCCCTTTCTCAAATTAAGGGTATTAGCAAATTGAAGTGGAGTGCCATTCTCCTCTTGCAAGGCTAGACTATAATTTGTACATGGGGCTGCAGGCAGATGAACTGATCAAGTTGATGAAGTCAGCTGAAACCCTGATTTGGGAAGTTGATGGATATGGCAGAACAGAGGATCTCTACTGCTAGCCCCACTTATCAAGTCAACAGTGGGAGCTGAAATCCACCAAAGGCCAAAATGGTAAGTTGATGAACTGAGTGAAAACCCTGATTTCAGCTCTCATTTTGGATTTGGTCAGTCAAAGTAGCAGTAGAGATGCTAAACCCTGATTTGGCAAGTTGATGGAGATGGCAGAACAGAGGATCTGAACTGCTAGTTCCACTGACCAAGTCGACAGTGAGAGCTGAAATCCACCAAAGTCCAATATGTCAAGTTGGTGAACTGAGCCAAAACCCTGATTTGACAAGTTGATGGAGATGGCAGAACAGAGGATCTCTACTGCTAGCCCAACTGACCAAGTCAACAGTTGGAGCTGAAATCCACCAAAGGCCAAAATGGCAAGGTGATGAACTCCAAAACCCCGATTTGGGAAGTTGATGTCTGTTCTGCCCTCTCCATCAACTTCCCAAATCAGGGTTTTGGCTCAGTTCATCAACTTGTCACATTGGACTTTGGTCGATTTCAGCTCTCACTCTTGATTTGGTCAGTGGCACTAGCAGTAGAGATGCTCTGTTCTGCCCTCTCTCATCAACTTGCCAAATCAGGATTTTGGCTCAGTTCACCAACTTGCCATATTGGACTTTGGTGGATTTCAGCTCTCACTTTCGACTTGGTCAGTCAAAGTAGCAGTAGAGATGCTAAACCCTGATTTGGCAAGTTGATGGAGATGGCAAAACAGAGGATCTGTACTGCTAGTGCCACTGACCAAGTCCACAGTGAGAGCTGGAATCCACCAAAGCCCAGAATGGCAAGTTGATGAACTGAGCCAAAACCCTGTGAAGTTGATGGAAGAGGGCAGAACAGAGCATTTCTACTGCTAGTACCATTGACCAAATCAACAGTAAGAGCTGAAATCCACCAAAAGCCAAACTGGCAAGTTGATGAACTGAGCCAAAACCCTAAATCTATTTATTCCAAAATATTTTTCATGTGGAGCAATTATGGGTGATGACTCTTAATAAAAAAGGGATTACCTTCAGAGAAAAAGGGATTACCTTCAATGCAAAATATGGATTACCTTCAAGGTAAAGGAGGGATTACCTTCAGAGAAAAAGGGATTACCTTCAAGGTAAAAGATGGATTACCTTCAAGGTAAAGGAGGGATTACCTTCAGAGAAAAAGTAAGAGGCATGCACGGTCACTTTCAATAATTTCTGTCAGAGAAATAAAATCTATTTATTCCAAAATATTTTTCATGTGGAGCAATTATGGGTGATGACTCTTAATAAAAAAGGGATTACCTTCAGAGAAAAAGGGATTACCTTCAAGGTAAAAGATGGATTACCTTCAAGGTAAAGGAGGGATTACCTTCAGAGAAAAAGTGAGAGGCATGCACGGTCACTTTCAATAATTTCTGTCCAAAAAATAAAATCTATTTATTCCAAAATATTTTTCATGTGGAGCAACTACGGGTGATGACTCTTAATAAAAAAGGGATTACCTTCAGAGAAAAAGGGATTACCTTCAATGTAAAAGATGGATTACCTTCAAGGTAAAGGATGGATTACCTTCAGAGAAAAAGTGAGAGGCATGCACGGTCACTTTCAATAATTTCTGTCCAAAAAATAAAATCTATTTATTCCAAAATATTTTTCATGTGGAGCAACTATGGGTGATGACTCTTAATAAAAAAGGGATTACCTTCAGAGAAAAAGGGATTACCTTCAATGTAAAAGATGGATTACCTTCAAGGTAAAGGAGGGACTACCTTCAGAGAAAAAGTGAGAGGCTTACAAGGACACTTGCAATAATTTCTGTCCGAAAAAAATAAATCTATTTATTCCAAAATATTTTTCAATCGCCCCTGCACTGGAGGTTGCTCAGAAGTTTTGATGCTCATATACTGTTTCATTATAATTTATTAACCTAATATTGAAATAACTCCTTGACAAAAATGCCTCAGAACAGTTCTTCTCTTACAAGACACCAGAAAAGGAAGATGAAAGATCCAAATTTTCTTGAAAAAAATAGTAAAAAGAAAAGGGAACGATACAGACAATTACTAGCAGACAAAGTGACTCAAAAACAAAGACGGGACAAGGAGAATCGTTATCAGAGAAAATATAGAGATAAGAAGAGGTTGCTGAAATCAAAGGAACAAAGTGATGCTAAAAATTCATCAAATGATCTAAGTGATGGAGACCAGGGGATGGTACAGCCATCCAAGAAAGGAACGAATTTTAAAGCAGATGTTATGGCTCTCACTTCATATCATGACCACAAAACCTCTTTGCAGGACAGTGAAAATGAGAGTTCAGTTCATTCACCAAAAGCAGACAGTGTTCCTTCTTCTTCAAGTGAAAGAGAAGAAAGAATGTTATGCAATGAACCAGTGATTACAGATCAGCCACAACAGTCACTAATCCATTGTTCTTGTGCTCATGAAGATGCAAGTTATGCAGTAAGTCTTGTCATAGCAACTCAGACTTTGCTTTCAGAAGTTGTCACAGCAATAAACAACCGCATTGAAAACTGCTGGACATATCAGAAGAAAATGCACTAAACTTGTATATGAAAGTAGCTTCTTATTCTTTTTTTTTCATTAGAGAATAAAGAGCACAAGCAAAAATATTAGTTTTTTTTTCATTCATTAGACAGAACCACTTGCCACTTGAAAAAAATCTCCGCCACTCAGAAAAAATCTCCGCCACTCGCAAAAATCTCCGCCACTTGAAAAATCTCCGCCACTTGGAAAAAATCTCCGCCACCCAGAAAAATCTCCGCCACCCAGAAAAAATCTCCGCCACTTGGAAAAAATCTCCGCCACTTGGAAAAAATCTCCGCCACTTGGAAAAAATCTCCGCCACCCAGAAAAAATCTCTGCCACCCAGAAAAAATCTCCGCCACTCAGAAAAATCTCCGCCACTCAGAAAAATCTCCGCCACTTGAAAAATCTCCGCCACTTGGAAAAAATCTCTGCCACTCAGAAAAATCTCCGCCACTTGAAAAATCTCCGCCACTTGGAAAAAATCTCCGCCACTTGGAAAAAATCTCTGCCACCCAGAAAAAATCTCCGCCACTCAGAAAAATCTCCGCCACTCAGAAAAATCTCCGCCACTTGAAAAATCTCCGCCACTTGGAAAAAATCTCCGCCACTCAGAAAAATCTCCGCCACTTGAAAAATCTCCGCCACTTGGAAAAAATCTCCGCCACTTGGAAAAAATCTCCGCCACCCAGAAAAATCTCCGCCACTTGAAAAATCTCCGCCACTTGAAAAATCTCCGCCACTTGGAAAAAATCTCCGCCACTTGGAAAAAATCTCCGCCACCCAGAAAAAATCTCTGCCACTCAGAAAAATCTCCCCCACTCAGAAAAATCTCCGCCACTTGAAAAATCTCTGCCACTTGGAAAAAATCTCCGCCACTCAGAAAAATCTCCGCCACTTGAAAAATCTCCGCCACTTGGAAAAAATCTCCGCCACTTGGAAAAAATCTCCGCCACTTGAAAAATCTCCGCCACTTGAAAAATCTCCGCCACTTGAAAAAATCTCCGCCACTTGGAAAAAATCTCCGCCACTTGGAAAAAATCTCCGCCACTTGGAAAAAATCTCCGCCAACCAGAAAAAATCTCTGCCACCCAGAAAAAATCTCCGCCACCCAGAAAAAATCTCCGCCACCCAGAAAAATCTCCGCCACTTGGAAAAAATCTCCGCCACTTGGAAAAAATCTCAGCCACTTGGAAAAAATCTCCGCCACTTGAAAAAATCTCCGCCACTTGGAAAAAATCTCCGCCACTTGGAAAAAATCTCCGCCACTTGGAAAAAATCTCCGCCAACCAGAAAAAATCTCTGCCACCCAGAAAAAATCTCCGCCACCCAGAAAAAATCTCCGCCACCCAGAAAAATCTCCGCCACTTGGAAAAAATCTCCGCCAACCAGAAAAAATCTCTGCCACCCAGAAAAAATCTCCGCCACCCAGAAAAAATCTCCGCCACCCAGAAAAATCTCCGCCACTTGGAAAAAATCTCCGCCACTTGGAAAAAATCTCCGCCACTTGGAAAAAATCTCCGCCACTCAGAAAAATCTCCGCCACTTGAAAAATCTCCGCCACTTGGAAAAAATCTCCGCCACTTGGAAAAAATCTCCGCCACCCAGAAAAATCTCCGCCACTTGAAAAATCTCCGCCACTTGAAAAAATCTCCACCACTTGGAAAAAATCTCCGCCACTCAGAAAAATCTCCGCCACTTGAAAAATCTCCGCCACTTGGAAAAAATCTCCGCCACTTGGAAAAAATCTCCGCCACCCAGAAAAATCTCCGCCACTTGAAAAATCTCCGCCACTTGGAAAAAATCTCCGCCACCCAGAAAAAAATCTCCGCCACCCAGAAAAAAATCTCCGCCACACAGAAAAAAATCTCCGCCACTTGGAAAAAATCTCCGCCACCCAGAAAAAATCTCCGCCACTCAGAAAAATCTCCGCCACTCAGAAAAATCTCCATCCCTTGAAAAATTTCCGCCACTTGGAAAAAATCTCCGCCACTCAGAAAAATCTCCGCCACTTGAAAAATCTCTGCCACTTGGAAAAAATCTCCGCCACTTGGAAAAATCTCCGCCACCCAGAAAAAATCTCCGCCACTTGGAAAAAATCTCCGCCACCCAGAAAAAATCTCCGCCACCCAGAAAAAATCTCCGCCACCCAGAAAAAATCTCCGCCACTCAGAAAAATCTCCGCCACTCAGAAAAATCTCCGCCACTTGAAAAATCTCCGCCACTTGGAAAAAATCTCCGCCACTCAGAAAAATCTCCGCCACTTGAAAAATCTCCGCCACTTGGAAAAAATCTCCGCCACTTGGAAAAAATCTCCGCCACCCAGAAAAATCTCCGCCACCCAAAAAAAAATCTCCGCCACTCGGAAAAAATCTCCGCCACTTGAAAAATCTCCGCCACTTGGAAAAAATCTCCGCCACTTGGAAAAAATCTCCGCCACTCAGAAAAATCTCCGCCACTCAGAAAAAATCTCCGCCACTCAGAAAAATCTCCGCCACTCAGAAAAATCTCCGCCACTTGAAAAATCTCCGCCACTTGGAAAAAATCTCCCCCACTTGGAAAAAATCTCCGCCACCCAGAAAAAAATCTCCGCCACTTGGAAAAAATCTCCGTCACCCAGAAAAAATCTCCGCCACTCAGAAAAATCTCCGCCACTCAGAAAAATCTCCGCCACTTGAAAAATCTCCGCCACTTGGAAAAAATCTCCGCCACTCAGAAAAATCTCCGCCACTTGAAAAATCTCCGCCACTTGGAAAAAATCTCCGCCACCCAGAAAAATCTCCGCCACCCAGAAAAATCTCCGCCACTCGGAAAAAATCTCCGCCACCCAGAAAAAATCTCCGCCACTCAGAAAAATCTCCGCCACTCAGAAAAATCTCCGCCACTCAGAAAAATCTCCGCCACTTGGAAAAAATCTCCGCCACTTGGAAAAAATCTCCGCCACCCAGAAAAATCTCCGCCACTTGAAAAATCTCCGCCACTTGGAAAAAATCTCCGCCACCCAGAAAAAAATCTCCGCCACCCAGAAAAAAATCTCCGCCACACAGAAAAAAATCTCCGCCACTTGGAAAAAATCTCCGCCACCCAGAAAAAATCTCCGCCACTCAGAAAAATCTCCGCCACTCAGAAAAATCTCCATCCCTTGAAAAATTTCCGCCACTCAGAAAAATCTCCGCCACTTGAAAAATCCCCGCCACTTGGAAAAAATCTCCGCCACTTGGAAAAAATCTCCGCCACTTGGAAAAAATCTCCGCCACTCAGAAAAATCTCCGCCACTTGAAAAATCTCTGCCAATTGGAAAAAACCTCCGCCACTCGGAAAAATCTCCGCCACTTGAAAAATCTCTGCCCCTTGATTGTGTGCAATTGTCCTACTCTCTGAATGAGTGACATATAAAAGCCACACATTTGTCAATTATGGTATATTAACCTAATTTTGAAATTGTTCTATGTTCAAAATGGCTTCTATCGATTCTTCTCTTTCAAGGCACAAGAAAAGGAAGATGAAAGACCCAAACTATCAGGGGAAGGATAATAAAAGGAAGAGGGAATGGTACAAAAGATTGATATCAGACCAAGTGAGAAGAAAAGAATTACGAGACAAGAATGAACAATATAGGAGAGAAGTTAAAGTAAGGAAGAGGCTGCTTCATAACTTAAAGGAAGAAAGTGATGTGAATGAAACATCAAAATACATCAATACAGGGATCAAACTAGATGCCAAAGAGAAAAGCAAAATAGAAGATTCATCTCAGCTAACTGTGGATGAAAGATCTGAACATTTAAAAGAACCTATGGAATATACTGCTGTGAATGACTCTGCAACAGATGAGAAGAAGCAGGAATCGATAGATATGCTTAAGCAATCTGGAGGTACAGAAATTAGAGGTCAGAGATATGAAAATATGGTGATGGAAACTATCACATGCTCTAAAGGTGAACTTCTAGATCATTCAGATGTAGAAGCTGTAGATGATCTAAAGGAACATGAAAAGACACATGGTCCGAAATCTCGCCTGGCGCAAGCTGAAGATGTGGAAATTTGGAGTGAGAGAGATGAAGACATATTGGTGAATAGTGGAAATATAGAATATTCAGAAGGTGAAATTGTGCATCATTCGGATCTGCCAAAACAATTTGATTACATGGATATGGTGAGTGAGAAATATGAAGGTTATGTCATAGAGAGTGGAAATAAGAAATGTTTGGATGGGAGAATAGTGGAGTATTTAAATAAAGAACCAAAAGAGCATACACCAGTGGATGGTTCAAAATTAATTGATAAGAATCATGATTCATTAGATCTCCAATCAGAGGTTATGGGAAATGAACTGGAGAGGTGTGAAGCCATGGATACAGAATGTAACAATAATGGAACCTTAGAACATTCAGGTGGGACAATGATGGAGAGCTCAGACATGAAAGGAAATGCTGATAACACATCAAAAAAGGAAGATGGAATGAAATTGTTTAAAGAGGTGACTATATTTAACACTGTAGAAGCAGATCAATGTAGTACTGCAGTAAAAGAGGAGAGGGATGGTGGAAACAATTCACTGCATGAATCACTTCATAGAACCAAAGAAAATGATAATGATATGTATCTCCGGAGATTTTCAAAGGAGTATATGAGTGCTTGGATAAGAGATCCATTTAAGTATTTTTTCTTGGACAGAGATTCGGTTATGCATGACTACCTGAAGAACCCAAAGATCCATCCCACTAAAGAAGAAACCAATGAATTTTGGCCAGTCACTAGTGTGGAATGGATGGCAAGATATGTGAAAGATTCCAACTTCAATGCAAATTATGACAATCCTTTTTATACACCTATGTACAAGAAACAGGTGACTGATATGATTTATAGAGTTGTCCCAGACTATGTGATCAAGAAGTTCAGAACAGAGATGCTTTACACAAAACTGAACTATGAATTTAACTTATATATGGAAAATAAAAAAGAAATTGACTTTTTGAAACAGATGAGGTATGAAGATATTGCAAGTTGGTCTGAAATCCAGAGTGAAAATGCAGAGAAGATAAAAGAAGGTGATATGAAATGTACTGAACCAGATCAATTACACATTGAGTCAAATAACGCTGGGAAAGGTGATGACCACAGTACTGGACAAAGCGACCAAGATATATATCACGAGCAAGGTTCACGAGGATGGATGAAAGCTTGGTTAAGTGATCCTTTTATGGAATTACTCAAACCAGGCTATGACCAGAAATATCTCAAAAACCAAAAGACCCATCCTACAAAACAAGAAACTAATGAATATTGGCCGGTTACTAGTGTGGAATGGATGGTAAGGTATGTGAATGATTCTGAGTTTCAGGAAAATTATAGTAATCATCCAAATTACACACCGATGTATAAGAAGAAGGAGACCGACTACATTTACAGAGATGTCCCAGACTGCATAGTGAATAAAAAAAGAGATGAACTTCTTTCTCGGAGGCTGGAGAAATGGATGCCTCTATGCGAGATAGAAAAGAAGGAACAGCATGAGAGGAGAAGAATGTGGAGGCGTTATGATCTCTATAGATGGAATAGATGTCAAAAACTAAATGCTCTCAAAATAAAGTTGGGCAGACAGCTAATACAGAAGGATTGCACAGAATGTAAAAAAAAACTTATGAATGGATTGTTTTTGCCGTTTGTATCTTCAAGACGAGATAACACTGCAAGTTGCTTTCTTTATTGAAAAATTATGCTTCCATGCTCATCTTTTATTAGAAGATCAACACATGTTCAGTTCTGATGATGAGCATCATGTGAATTCTTCACAATATTTCAGTATAAGAAACAAGATAAAATGTACACCATGAGGAGCCTCATTCAGTGAATATTTTTTACTCCCCTATATCTGAGTAAGGCTAACAATATCGCAAGACTGAAATTGTATTTTGCAATGCTCTGTCAGGGGCACTACAGAGGTTCATGTATGATTGTTTTCCTGACATGATGGCAGATGTATTCCACACCGTTCAACGTTTCCTCTCAAAGACTATTGTTAAGCCTAACACTCATGCAGGAAACTGGCTTCTCTACTCAGAGTCTGATGTCAAGTCAGTAGAGGAGTTGTTGGAAGGTCTGCCTGCTACTCATGGAAATGAAGTAGTAACACAGTACTTTGTTTATCCTGTTGAAAGATTTTCTCAGCAGATTGTTTTCATTGCACTCAAATTTGATTGCAAATTTACTCAATTGGAATGGATATTCAATCAAGCATCAGGTGTGATTGGAAGAGTTGTGAAGCAGTCATCCTTCAACAAACTGAATGATTTCCTTGTCTCAGCCAAATCATTCAAAGTAGATGATTGGAACACAATTTTCTGGAGAGAAAATGAGAAATTCTCAATGACCTTATTGATTCGCTTTGCAGTAAAATTGAAGATAGATTCCATTCCTAGTTTGGTGATTCTGTATCGTCAATTATCTGATGTCAATGACACTGAATACTGCAAGAAACTGGACGTGACAACAACAGAAGTAGACACACAAAGGTTGTTAGAGGAAAACCTTTGTAATTCCTTGAACTTTGTGAACATGAGTCAAACTAAGCAGTTAGCCCATGCTAGAAAGGCTCTACAGATAAAGAGGTGCCTCATTGACTATGCCGACTGCATGAGTACAGCCATACTGTAGTATTGATCAATCAATAAACTTGAATCAAAAATACTCAGGACATGTATATTTCTTTTTATGTAAGATTCAAAATAATATGTAATCAAAGGCAGGATAGAACGATCTTTTTTCTTAAGCTGAAATTGGATTTCATAGCTCTTCTTAATGTAATTTAAGGTCTCAAACATGCTTTTCCTTTTGGAATAATGACTGACATATTTCCTGGAATTTACATCCTTCAGCGCTATATTGATAGCAGTGTGGTAACGCCTGACACACACGCAGAAAACTGGTTACTGTCTCTCGAGTCTGATGCAAAGTCAGTGGAGGACTTATTGGTAACTTTGCCTACAACTCATACTGTACGGGGGAAAGAAGTAGAGACACAATACTGTGTATATTCTGCTGAACAATATTCTAAAGAAATTATCTATACTGTACTCCAATTCAATTGCACATTCACAAAGTTGGAAACATTGTTTGGGGAAGCATCAGGCTTGCTTGGAAGAGTGGTGAAGCAATCCTTCATCAAAAGACTAAAGGATTTCCTTGTAGGAGCCAAGGGAGCCAAAATAGAGGAATGGAGCAGTCTTTTTGTTCCAGAACAGTTCAAACAGCATTTGCTGAACAAGTTTGCAGTGGAATTGAAGATAAAGTCTGCCTCTACTTTGGTCCTTCTATATCGTAATTTGTCTAAGCTGTTCAAAGAAGAATACTGCCACCACCTGGAAGCACCAATCACAAGGCAAGAGGCACACAGACTGTTCAATGAACACTTTTCAAATTCATTGGCCTTCAACAACCATAGTCCAATATTTAGCTCAGCAAGAACAGCAGTAGAGGTAAACAAGTGTGGTGTTGACTACACACACTACAGGACTGCCATATTTCCATATTCTAACTGATTTGTCCGAACACAATTACATACTATTTGAGATGTTGACTTTTCTAATATCAAATACTTATAATGATAATTTGTTTAGATAATTCACAGATATACATCCTCTCAGTGTATGTGGTGTTAGGTACTATGCCTGAAAGAATGGGATACAATTGACTGTGTCATTCCAATAAAATGAATGAAAAATTGCACTTTTCCTTTTACCTTTTACTCAATCCTTTTCCTTACAATATATATTAGGGAACAAATGAAAAACAATAGAGCATTTGCAGACATTCATGTCACACATGCAACTTTCATGTCACACATGCAACATAGACCAAAAATCAATCAGTTTTCACCTTTCTAGCTTTGCATGTCTTACTTGGAAAGTGCTGATATTTTGACTTTTGTTTTTCCTCTGTTTTACCACCTTGACAATATTCCCCAACCCAAAGATCTGCTAGTGAATACTTTGTTTTTGCATCTGGGTTTTCAACTTCCCTTTTGGAAAGTACAATATTTTCTTGTAACAGATCCATGCTTAGCTCTGTAATCTTGGCATCTGCACTAATAAAATCATCACTTGATGAAACAAAAAATTCAAATTGATACGTTGATATTTTCTTTTTTTATTTCTACACAAGCAACCTCATGATGAATTCTGTAACTTGATCTCCAGCTGTCCTTCCAGAAGTGATATGATCTCTTCTTGTTTGTTGATAAGGTTCTCCAACTCCTGGATATTCTCACTGGAATGAATCAACTTCTCGAGACGAGCTATACAAGACTGGAGAGTGATGACCACCTCATCCATCCAGGTCTTGATAGTCGCTGTCAGTTCTTGCTTGTACATATTCTCTGACATTTTCCTGCTTGTTTTCCCAAGAGGTATATAAAGCTATATCAGCTTGTTGTATTGACTGTAAAATACAATTTCTATTTGGGTAAAAGTTTTGTCCAAGACAAGTCATGCAGACTGGGCTTTGGTGGGTTTGTTGATAAAATAATTACCACTGACTTTGCCATTCCTGTGAAAACTTTCTTTTGAGCTTTTTGTTTTCCTTATAACATAAACTAGAGAAGAAAATAATAAAACATGTTGTAATTTTTCATTTCCATGCATTCACGTCACACATACAATAGCACCAACATTCTCTTTCAGTAGGCCCAAATATCAAAGTTTACATTGCCTTTTTATTTTCTCTTGAACAAAAATGGACCAAAATCGATCTGTTTTCATTTTTCTCTCTTGCATGTGTTGCATGGACAGAGTGGCTATTACTACATTTGTTTTCCTGTTTTAGCACCTTCACAATATTCCTAAAAAACAGAGATCTGCTATTCTGGGGTTTTTAACTTTCCTTTCAGCAAGTGTAACATTATCTTGTAATAGATCCATTCCTACTTGTTTAATGTTGTCCTCTCGAGTCATAACACACAATACACGTAGATTACCACAAAATACCACAACATGAAGTTAAAACACAAACTTTGAGTTTTTTGTTTGTTTTATTTCCACACAATCAACTTCATGATGAGTTCTGTAACTTGATCTCTAGCTTTTCCTCCAGAAGTGATATCATGTTTTCTTGTTTCTTAATAAGGTTCTCCATCTCCTGGTTATTCTCACTGGAGTGGATCAACTTCTCGAGACGAACTACACAGGACTGGAGAACGATGACCACTTCATTCATCCACGTCTTGATAGACTTTGTCAATTGTTGCTTGTACATATCCTCTGCCATTTTCCTGCTTGCATTCCCAAGAGTTTTATGGACCTATATTAGCTTGCTGCATCGACTGTAAAATACAATTTTTATTTTGTCCCGGTTGAGTCAAACGGACTGGATTTAATGATTGGTAGGTTTGTTGAAAATCAAATGATGATAAAACTGAAATTATATTTTGCAACTGTTAATCAGGGGTATTTTAGAGACCCACAAATAATTTTTTTATAGTGGACTACAGACATTATTTTTTTAAAAGTGCTTTTCAGTCTCAATGCTTATGAAGGAAACTGGCTTCTCTATATTGAGTGTTATGCAAAATTAATCAATTGTTTCTTAAAAGCTCATGAAAAATGTTATTTGTCCCTACTTATTTGTCCAACCATATGCTGTTTCCTCTGCAAAGAAAAAGAGCTATAGATGCAAATACATTTTTTCCTCAATATACCATTGTTGAAGAACATGACTCACTTTGAGTTCATGTTCTTTACCCCTTAAAATGCTAGACGGATGATTCTGTTTAGTGAATTAAATTTAGAGTTCTGCTCATTGACTATTACCACATAGAATTTCTACTGAAATAACCATCACACTAAGCTGTAACCACCATGGAGTACTCTGATGCTATCAGTGGGTTAGTCCCCTCATACACTCACTTTCTAACAGACGACATGGGTTATTTATCAGACAGCCTCCTCCTCCAAGTCAGTCGGAAACTGAAAACAGCTGATTACATGCCTCTAGGTTGTTTCCTAGGTCTAAGGATGAGTCAAATGGAGTATCTAAAAAGTGAAAGAGATGTTTCTACCCTAGCCCGTGATATGCTATTTTGCTGGTACAGGAAAACAGGCTTGGCGGAATGGAGAGACCTTCGAGGGGCTCTAAGTGAAATAGGAAGGAATGATTTGGTTGAGTTAAGTAAAGAATTCATGCGTAAGAATGAAATGTATGACGACTCTATAATACCCACTGATGACTGGAAAGTAGAGAGTTATTTCACTCTATTAGCAGAGGAACTCCCACGAGACTGGAAGTCTCTGGGTATAGAATTACGCCTCAGCTTCAGCGAGCTGTCTAGAATTGCTGCTCCCATTACTTCTGAGAGGACTGTAAAAAACCCTGTTTTTGAAGTTTTGATGGTCTGGAAATACAAACAACTCAGTCCTCCTTACACTCTGGTTCAAGTCCTACGTGACAATATGGGAAGGAGTGATGTGGCCATTTTTGTTGAGGAGCTAATTAGCAGTGTTTCAACAAACAAAAGAGTAGATGTCACAGAAAGCTAGCTTTAATCTCCCAAGCGACATGGAACCATGATAAATAAACTTTAAACTAAACATCTTGTTTTTCAAAGACTAGGGAAAGATGCTCTTTTCAGACTATATCTATGGAAACTTTTGTTGCAGAATCAAATAAAGGAATTTAATTTAGCACAGAGTGTTCACCTGACGTGAGGAGGTAGTCAGCATTCAGAAAAGTAACAATCGACAATGGCGAAAAATAAGCAGTTCGAAAAATTGTCAGTGAGGCTGAATACTTTTGAATCAGGAAGTTGGAAGAAAACTTCACCATCGGCAGAAACACTGGCTTCAAATGGATTCTTTTTCCATGGAGTAACCGATGTTGTACAATGCTATGAATGTGGGGTTGTAGTACATGCATGGGAAGCAGATGACATTGTTGCAGTGGAACACTTCAAAAACTCTCCTGTATGTCCTATAGCACTTGCAGCAGTGAAAACAGTTGACCAATGCAAGATCTTGATGGCAGACATCATCGGAAAATTAAACTCTGTGAGAAATGAACAACAGACTCTTAGAAATGATCACAACAAACTGAAATTTTCTCTTCCAACAACTCAGTACCGATTTCCATTTGGTAAATCAGCTCAGAAATCTGCGACTTCCCAACCTGATGCTTCAGCTTCAGCTTCAACTTCAGCTTGTGCTTCAGTAGCTGGATTTGGATCGGCATTGAGCAAAGCACCATCAAATGAATTGGGATTTGGAAAGGCATCCGGTGAACCGGGCACATCTGTGTTTTCATAGGACTTTTATCTTCTTGATATTGATGCTTGTATGTGTATGCAATAAAAAAACAGAATGAAAAATCAATTTCTGACTTTCTTTGACACATTTACCACTTTCTCTAAATTGCTCCCCATAACATACAAAACACTATTTCCTGGTGTCTTAGGCATTAGATAATACTATTATTGGGGGTAAAATCAGCCAACCCAAACAAAACATACAGCACACTCTGATGGACCCAACAGACATCTCGTTTCCCCGTCCCATCATGTCACCCAAACAACTCAAGCAATTACAGCAGAAATCTCAACGGGAATTCATGGAGTAAATGAGGAACCCTCTGAAAGCAATACATCCAAATTCTGATGTTGCTCTCGAAGTGATAGGGCTTTGGAAGCACTCTCTACAGAAACTATGGCAAGTCCCACGGTTTTAAGAAAACTTGCACACATTTATAGGGGTTTGAAGTCACATGACCTATTCAAATTGAAAACTAATATGATAATTTCAATATCATAATCATCAATTAAACAGGAAAATTTGTTGTCAGGATGTGATTAGTGATTTTTAAACTAGACATATGCATTAAATAAACTGATGAAATAAGAATACTTATGTTCTTGATAGTGGTTAAAAGCCACCCAAGTACCATTGACATCATAGACATTAACATTGGTCTGAGGTAATGACAACTTTTGTGATCTTTTGGGGCCCTAAAAAGGGCCGTTTTGTTAATTCATCAGTGTTTCCTCATTGGATGCACGACCTGCATGGGTCTTCTGTGCTGGACAGGTTGCCAGACATTATGCCTTTGTGGAATAGGCGGTGGCTTCCGTCTCGGTGGAAGAGGAGGAGGATCCCTGAATTCTATGGGAGGGGGGATAATATCTGCGTCTAGTGGCATCTTTGTGTACTGTTAAAGTGTGACCCCCGTATTCTTCCAGTTTTATGCTGTTTCAATATGCAAATATGTCACATGACTTAATCTAATATAATATGCAAATGAATCATGTGGTGCATCACATGACATACAATCGGTAAAAGAAGAAACTGCTGGCATGTTCAGTATGCAAATATGTCTCATGACTTGATCCAATATGATATGCAAATGAATCACATGGTGCATCACATGACAGAGTATCCAGTATATAAGGAATGACATGAATAGGATTCTGCAGACCTTTGCTTTGGTGAGGCTGAACTGAACAAACAGCAAAATGACAAGTATGCAGACATCAATGAAAAGAGAAAATGAAGATACAGGCAGTGAACCCGCGACCAACACTGGGTCCCTGACAAAGCTTTTCAGAGAACTGTATGGTGAACCACTCATGCAGGACTTTGGAATCCTGACTGAAATGAGCAAGGCAGTTGAAGAGTTTTACAGTCTCGGTGGGAAATTGACAAAACCTGTTCGATTACTGGTGAAGAAAGCAGGGCCTGAAAGTGGACCGATATACTACTTTTTCCCAGCGCACTATGGAGGAGGCAGTGGTATAAAACTAACCGAAGAAGAACGGGCGATTCTTGAGGAGATGATGGGCCTGTATGTGTGTCGTCTGAGCAGAAAAAATTGTCAACTGTCACATCCTTTTGATCTTCAAGTGAAGTTCTGAGCGGAAACATTTGGTGAAATGATTAAAGAAAGAAAAAAAAAATATGCATTTGTTGTTTATGTCCGATCAGTATCAGTCTAAATGAAAGAGATTGACGACTGTTCCACCCAGAATTCAATTTAGCTGCCATACTTGTGCATAGCTTACTGTAAGATATGTCATCAAAGATATAGACAAAATAATGCTAGATTGGGAAGGTGATACAGATGAGAAAATTCAGATAATCCTGTATGACAACTTTCCTGTGGGTGATTTGGAGGGAATGGATTTGCCATGGCTCTTCAAAATGGTAGAGTTTGGATTCCCGGAGACATTCCACTATTCGATTCCAATTGGAATTTTTGATATGGAGGAATTTGTTTGCTGTCTTAAAAGAGGTGACATCAGTTCTCCCCTCCTAACTGTAAAACTCAACCATATACTGAAAACGCTGACTCTGTTTCTCGATAGAATAGGGCACATAGACCATTTACTGTTTCAATACACATCAGATTATGGAGAAGATGGATTAGGATATCTGCATCTAGTTATAACACTTCATGCCCTGCTGAGTGTTCGTGATGGTTATGTTCTCGTTAAAGATTCTGTAGAATATCTCAGATGGATCGATGCCGTGTCTGATTACATCCCGAAACAGTTCTATGTCCGAAAGGTGGCGACCAGAAGTCAATTTCGGGAATTGCTTCTGGGGATGATGTCAAAGTCAGAGATCATCAGAGGCAATGGAGGAGGAGGAGATGATTGGCCATTTTGTACATGGACGGTCTTTTGAAAATAAAGGTACAGAAATTCAAAGTTGTGTTGTTTTTCTGGTGTAACAGGAAGCTGCAGGGTGAGAATGGGAGAAGGGTAACTTGGAGCTAAAAAACTGAAATTCTATTTTGATATAATCACTGGAGGGTACTTCGGAGAGTTGTTCATCATTTTCTTTGAGTCATTATGTCAAATTTATTCCCTGGACTCTACTCACTTCAACCCTTTCTTTCCAAGACTGATGTGCAGGATACAACTCATGGAAGATGCTGGCTTCTCTCACTTGAATCTGATGCAGTAAAAGTTGATCACTTGTTGGTAACTCTGCCTCCATATCATACTCTGAAAGGAAAAGAAGTACAAACAGAGTATTTTGTATATTCTGTTAAAATGTATGGCAACACAATTGTTTATGTCATAGTGAGATTGGACTGCAGGTTTTCTAGATTTCAAAAGCTCTTTGGTGAAGAAGTTGGTCTGCTAGGAAAAGTGGTAAAGCTATCGTCCATTGAAAGACTCAAACAATTCCTTTTGGGAGCCAAAGGAACCAAACTAGAAGAATGGGGGACGGTTTTTGCACCAGAACAGGCTAGGTTTTCACAAGAAATGCTGAACCAGTTTGCTGTGGAATTAGAGATAAACTCTGTCTCTAGCTTAGTGACTCTATATCGCAACATACATAAGCTCTTTGATAGAGACCACTGCCATTGTTTCAATGTATCCATCACAGAGGAACAAGCAGAGAGATTATTCAAGGACCACTCATCTAATGCTAAAGCCTTCAAAGATAGCACCCGACAGTTTAATTTTGCACACGTTGCAGTAGACGTGAAGAAGTGTGAAATTGACTATACCAACTTCAAGACTAAAACAAATCTGGAAGTCTTGCAGGAGCTTTGCGACCACTTCGATTTATCTCAGCTGGGGCAGCTGCAGATCCACCAACAGGATTTCATTCAATTCTTAGAGGACCGTTTGGGGAATGATCGATTGCATCATGATGTCAATAAAAAAGGTTTCTGGGATTATTACATAAATATGGTAAATGGAGAATTTCGCCAGCAATACCTTCTGATGTCAGACAAATATAGAAGTGGAAAGACTGTTCTTGCAGCATTTCTCCTTAGTCCCTTTACCAATGCAAGTCTTGATGTAAAAGACAAGAGGGGGCTTCAGGGAGCTGTGAATGAGCGAGCTGTACTCTTTGATAATGCACTTGCAGTAGGACTCCAAGTTTTACAAGACATGACCCCATGTATTGATGGTGACTTGGAAGTTTCTTTTAACAGGAGGCAAAGAAGGACTGTATGTCAGCGATTACCACCGGGGATAATAACTACAAATGTAACATTTACAGAGGCTGCTTTTCCAAAGCTTCATTCCAGAGTGGTGGAAATCACTCTACCAAACTCAATATCTGGGAAAGAGATGATTGAGTGCTCCCAAAGGTTAATGAAGTATCCAAGAAAAAAGCAAATTGATGCCCTCGTATGTGCACTTCACATGTACTATGTGGGTAAACCAGGTTCACTTCTCCAGAGGAGATAGAGGTACAAGAAAGAGCACAGGAGGATGACAGTTCAATGTACATAATAAAGAATAAAACAAAACAAAAATTAAATGTATTGTTGTTTCTGACCACAAGATTATCGATATACTCCCTGTTATATACAGCCTTAGCTTTCGGTCATTAATTTTTTTTAAAACCCCGGAAAAATAAGGGCCATATGAAAACCAAATATGCAGCTGCACTACCAGAGAAACCTCTGTCAAGGAACTCATAGATAGTTACTCACACAGAGGAATAGATATTATAGACAACATTATCTTTTAGGCAAATTTAGAACAAAAATGTTAATTTTTAAATTTTTCATGTGATTGTCAAGTATATAAAGCTATGCAAAACTTAACTAAGCAATTTGGTGGGAGCACAAATGCTTGTAAAGGATGCTATCCCTGTCATTTCTTATATACTGTATAGAGATGTACCATGTGATTCATTTGCATTTCATATCGGATCAAGTCATGTGACCTGTTTGTGTATTGAAATGCCATTAGATGCTATTCATGTCATTGCTCATATACTGGATCTTTTATCCTGTGATTTACAATGTGACTGCTGTAATATTCAAATAAGATCACATGACTGGTGATCTAGTATGCTGTACCGACTGACCCAAATTCTTATTTGGTCATGTGATTCTCAAGTATATAAAGCTATGCAAAAACTGAAGTCAGCAACTTGGTGGGAGCACAAATGGTTGGCATGCTGAGATACTAGTTAAAAAAAGGCAGTTAGTTTGACAAGATGGAACACAACAAAGAAGCCGACGTTGGGCCTCCCACCAACCGAGGATCCAGATTGGCAGAACTATACGCCAAATTTTACCATGTGACACCATCGGAGGATGAGATCATGACCTTGAGTAATATGGACGAGATCCGTGACGACTTCAACAGTCTCGGGGCAGAATTGTCCCAACCCCTCCTTTTAACGGTGAAGAAATCTGATGGTGGGCCAACGTTTTACAACTTCCCAGCGTGTTACACTAGAGAAATTGACATAATCACATTGACTGATGTAGAAATTGAGACCCTGAATCGCTTGATGGCAATGTATGTTTGTAACATGGTTGCAGAGAATTGTCGACTCAGCCATCCATTTGCTGTTAGTGTGCAATAAAAAAAAAAGAAAAAAAGTTTTGTCAGTTTGTTTTTCCTTGGCATGGCTGGGCCATATCAGCACTCGGTTTAGGGGCTATGGATCTCCTTTGGCAATGCTGCAGAATTCGTTTGACCCTGCACCAGTTGGGCACTTTGGCTAGGCTTTGGAGTCACCTTTTGGCCATTTACCAAATATACATGAGGGCTAGGCTTTGGAATCACCTTTTGGCCATTTACCAAATATACATGAGGGCTAAGCTTGTGAGTGACTTTCTGGCCGTTTGCCAAATAAGCACTCAGTTCTAGTGCCTCGAACATCAATTTGCCATTTGCCAAATAGACACCAGGGCTATGCTTGTGAGTGACTTTCTGGCCATTTGCCAAATAAGCACTCAGTCGTAGAGTCTAGAACATCATTTGGCCATTTGCCAAATAGACACCAGGGCTAAGCTTGTGAGAGACTTTTTGGCCATTTGCCAAATAAGCACTCAGTTCTAGTGTCTAGAACATCATTTGGCCATTTGCCAAATAGACACCAGGGCTATGCTTGTGAGTGACTTTCTGGCCATTTGCCAAATAAGCACTCAGTTCTAGTGCCTAGAACATCATTTGGCCATTTGCCAAATAGACACCAGGGCTATGCTTGTGAGTGACTTTCTGGCCATTTGCCAAATAAGCACTCAGTTCTAGTGCCTAGAACATCATTTGGCCATTTGCCAAATAGACACCAGGGCTATGCTTGTGAGTGTCTTTCTGGCCATTTGCCAAATAAGCACTCAGTTCTAGTGTCTAGAACATCATTTGGCCATTTGCCAAATAGACACCAGGGCTATGCTTGTGAGTGACTTTCTGGCCATTTGCCAAATAAGCACTCAGTTCTAGTGCCTAGAACATCATTTGGCCATTTGCCAAATAGACACCAGGGCTATGCTTGTGAGTGACTTTCTGGCCATTTGCCAAATAAGCACTCAGTCGTAGTGCCTAGAACATCATTTGGCCATTTGCCAAACAGACACTAAGACTAAGCATGGGAGTGTCTTTCTGCCATTGTGCCAAATCAGCACTTAGTCCCTTTGACTGGGTGTTGATTTGGCAATGTGCCAGATGAGCACCTAGAGCATGTGTAGAATTGACTGGCTGGCATATTGCCAAATCAACACTCAGTCCTAGTGAAGAAGTGCCTATTTTACCTCAAACCAGGGCCAGGAGTCAGGCCCAGGGCAAAATTATCAGGTCTCATCACATGACACATTGGGCACGTGGTCGACTTCTGCAGATGTACCCAATTTTTTTCGGGGCCAGACTTTATCCATGCACTCCTTAAACACCTGCTCTAGCATCAGATTTGACCAGACCTCAGGACCTGAACAACCCAAACCATGTCCCGAGTGTCAAATCATTCATTCCTCTGTGTGAGTAACTATCTATGAGTTCCTTGACAGAGGTTTCTCTGGTAGTGCAGCTGCATATTTGGTTTTCATATGGCCCTTATTTTTCCGGGGTTTTAAAAAAAATTAATGACCGAAAGCTTGTATAGTAAGTGGTAAAAGGATGCTAGTTTATGGTAAGTCACTTTAGTTAGAAAATGTGTTGAACAATTATCCACTTAGTCTTGGGTAATTCTAGTATGTAGATGCATGAAAATATGCCAAAAATCTTTAATGGAAAAAGAAAATACATGAGACATTGGCATAAAGAGAAGCTATCCATACAAATGGAGGATCCTTTTCTATTACCACTGCAACCAATACATGATTATGCAAACCTATTTGGTCTTGACATTTTTTCTTTCATATCGACCCTTTTATGGCTGTTGGATGTTTTAATATTGTATCGCCTTTTGTCAAATTCAAATCCCAGACAACAGAAGTTGGTACGTCTTGCTACCATGTGGGTAAAATGCTTTAAGGATAAAAATGAGGATTCAAAGGGTTCACACTTTTCTCAATGATGTTAAGTCCGAAACTAATCTTGGGCACTCAGGGTGAAATCTTCATGAGAATCTCACAAGGGCCCTAACCAAACCATCATCATCATCATCATCATCATCATCATCATCATCAACATCATCATCATCATCATCATCATCATCATCACGTCAGTGAGGTCTCCCACACACCAGTGATGTCTCCCAAATGTCAGTGAGGTCTCCCACACATCAGTGAGGTCTCCCACATGTCAGTGAGGTCTCCCACACGTCAAGCTCTTATCAGTCAATCTGGCAGAACAACACACAAAAACTTTACGTAGTCAGGGACCTGCTGAAGAGGTCTCCCTTCCCTATAGATCTAGGAGACCCACTGGGGGCAACTCACCCTCCAATACAGCAGACCCACACACAGTAAACCCCACTCCACCCACCCTGTCTACTCAAGGATCAAACACTTCTCAGGGATCCAACAATTTTCAGGGATCCCTACAGGACACCCAACTAACGCTATCTACCTCTGAGGAGGAAGGATCTGCCTCAGGGGGTGGATCGACACCCTCATCTAGATCTTCCACGCTAGCACCTGCCTCTGATAGCCACTCCTCCAGAGACACATCTCCCACACCCTCCACCATGGACACTGATGAAGGCCCGCAACCTAATCAGACAGCTCAGAAGATAAGGGCCTATGAGAAGACAATCCAAGATGCAGTTACTGCCCTAGAAGCAAACAAAGCCCTACAGGAGGAAAGGGAGAGGGTCCTCAGTCAACAGCTGGCAGACAGGGATGCAGCATTGGACACCGAGCGGAAGGCCCTAGATAGGCAGCAACAAGAGATAGCAGATCTCATGAAGTTGGTATCAACCCAGACCTCACAGCCTCCCACACCCACCACCACACCTATCATCACACCATCTGCCTCTGGATCCAAGGATGACGTCATGATCTCCATGATGTCCAACATGACCAAGATCCTAGACAGACAACAACACGACGACAGGAAGATCAGGCAACATGAGGTAACCAAACCCAAAACCTTTTCTCACCCATTACCACTCATGTCAACAGCACTATTTATTAATATCAAATTCCCAGAGTATCTGAAGGACAAGTACAAAGTAACAGACAGTGACACAATGGTAACATATCTACCCAGGTACCTTGAAGGACAAGCATTGGCTTGGTTTGAAGGCATTGGCTTGGTTTGAATCCTTCAAGGAAAGTGCCACACCTGATAAGTTGACATGGACCAATGTAGTGCATGAACTAAAAGAGTATTTTGCTACCCAAGACAATATTATCTCCAGGACTGCACTCCGTGCTCAAGAGATAGATGAACCTGTATCTGATTATGCAATCTATCTCAGAAAAGTGTGTAATGCCCAACGCCTAAAGGACAATACCTTATTTAGAACATTCCCCCAAGGCATGAGGCCCTGGATCGCTATAGCCCTTCAGAGTAAGAAGTTAGACACCTTTGACCAAGCTACCATCTAACAGACAGAGACGTCCATCAGTGATACACATCACCCCACCAGATTCATCATCAAAGGATACAGGTGAGAGTACCAAGCTTTCTATTGTCCTTCTTCAAAATGGCTGTTTCAATGCAAATCTTTATGATGTTTCAGATGTACAATGTTTGGTTGATACAGGTGCTACTATCACTTGTGTCAGACAAGCATTCCTCATTAATCTCCAAAAGAGATTCCATATCCAACTAAGGAAGTCAAAAATCAACATCCATTTGGCAGATGGATCAGTGTGTCATGTTAGACATTCAGCTATGCTGAATTTTAGAATCCAAGGTGTCAGATACCAATTTGCTGTAATTCCCAACCTCACACAGCCCATTGTTCTCGGCACAGATTTCTTAAGCACTACAAAATCCCAAATTGAATTCAATGTTGATCCTGAACAAATTCTCAAACCCATTAGGGCAGTGAAGGATTTTACCATCCCTCCATTCTCTGAACTTGCCGTATTGGGTAAAGTCACATCTACTCAATCACTGCAAGGCAAAACTGGAGTAGTAGATAACCTCCAGGGAAATAACAATGCCCCATATCTAGTTCAAAGGGCAGCAGTAACCCCCAGGGAAAATAACAAACACCCCCTAGTGTTACTCAACACCAGCAGGCGCCCACATGAAATCAAAAAGGGTGCCATCATAGCTCTATTTCAGGAAGTCAAAGAATCTGATTTAGAAAAACCCCAACAGGTGTCAGACACTACCCCACACACTGATCAATCCATCTCAGCCATACAGCCTGAGGATGAACCTCCACTCAGTGACACAGACTCAGACTGTGAGTCTACATATGCTGACCCTGAACCTAACACAATCAGACTCTCTGAAATAGCAGCTATACATAGTGAGGCACATGACCTTGAGCCAGAATTGGAAGAGAATGTTCCACCAAAATCTATGCTCACATCAAAAGATCAGCATGATAGGTTAGAATCACTGCTGACCAAATATGATGATATATTTGTAGGAAAAGATGGAGACATTGGTGCTACACACCTGTATACCCACTCTATACATGTAAAACCTGAAGCAGTACCATCTCATTTCCTACCGTATAGACAAACACCAGAAAAACAGGCCGCAATAGAGGAAGAATGTGAAAGGCTAGTACAGTCTCAGAGAATGTGCTGAGGGCCCCTGGGCATCCAGATCATTTTTAGTACAAAAAGCATCAGGAGGCCATAGGCTCGTAACAGATTTTCAGCATCTAAACCAGAATACAATCAATCAAGCCTTATCCACACCCCGGGCCGATGACACTTTAGACATGATAGGGTCACTCAGACCAAGAGTATTCAGTAAGCTAGATGCCCAACAGGGATTTTTTTCAAATTCCTATAATGGAGGAGGACCAGCACAAAACTGCATTTATAGCAAATGACCAAAAGTATGTCTACCAAAGGATGCCGATGGGACTTGCTACCGCCCCTGCGGGATTTTGCCATCTAGTAACATTGATTCTGAACAAACTCAAATACAAATGTGCCCTACCATGCCTAGATGACATATTGGTATTATCACCATCCATCTAACAACACTTCCATGACCTGGAAGATGTTATCAACAGCTTAAGAGTTGGTAAACTCAAATTGAAGAAATCAAAATGTGAATACTTCATAGACAGAATAGACTTCTTGGGAATGAGAGTCACACCCATGGGACTACAACCATCTCCCACAAAGGTAGAATCAATCAAAACTTTCCCAACACCAAAATCAGTCAAAAATGTCAGATCTGTCACAGGACTATGCCAATACTTCAAGAAGTTTATCAAAGGTTATGCCCAAATTGCTAGAACATTGTACAATCTACAAACACATGTCAAAGCATTTGTCTGGAGAGAGGATGCAGATAATGCTTTCAAAGCACTAAAGCATGCCCTCTGTACCAATGCTCTTCTCAGATATCCAAGCTATGAGAAGGAGTTCAGTTTGGCAACTGATGCTTCCCATGTGAGTTTAGGAGCTGTACTCTCACAGAGAGATAATGAAGAAGTGCTCAGACCAGTAACCTTTGCAGGTAGAGCCCTATCCAAACATGAGAGAAATTACAATACCACAGAGAGAGAACTACTGGGAGTAGTGTATGGAGTATTACACTTCAGACACTACCTAGAAACTAGACACTTCCAATTATACACAGACCATGCAGCCCTAATTCCACTATTGACCAACACAGGACTCACACATAGATGGGCTAGATGGGCTCTAGACATACAGCAATTTTCATTCACCATTCAACATGTGAAAGGTGATGATAACACACCACCAGATGCTATGTCTAGAAGGGAATACCCAGATTCTGGACCCATTTAAACCTATTTTACCTGTGAGAGACTGCTGGACACTATCCATAGAGTCACCTATTTTTTTTGACCTCTTAAGTTAATCTGTTATGGATGTTGGTACTGGAAGTGCAGATAGAGCTTTGGAGTGTCTTGACTTCATTGTCCATTTTAGAGTCCAAACTGTCTACCCTGAGGTCAACCTGCTTTATTAGTTCATGCAAAGTCTCTTCCATTCTCTTTATGCTATTTGCATTGTCAATATGCTTGTCGTCGATTTCATTTTCCAGTCTAAGGATATCATTCTGTTTGTCTTCCAGTAATGTCACATGTCTAGTCATGTCACCTTCCAGTCCAGTCACCTTCATTTCAAGGTCAGTATGTGCCTGCTCAATATTCTCGTGACTGCCTTCTAGGTTTAAATTGTGAACCTCCAGTAGTTTTGTCGTTTCAGATAGAATGTCAGATTTGAGGTCATTCTATTTTTTTTGTGAGGTGACGATTTTACCTTTCATGTCAGTCATTTCTTTTTGAATTACAGTGGCAATGTTTTCTGAGGCCATTTTGTCCATATTTCTCACAATTTCCTCAGCTTGCTTTCCACCAGATACGACTATTTCTTCTACAATATCCTTACTCTCTACTAGCGTAGTTAGACTATTGGGGTTAAAAACCCCAGTCACAAAGGTTTCCCCATCTTGGCTGTCATTCACAGTTTTCATGCTGTCTAGAAACAATCTCTTGTTTTCAGGTAATTTTGTCTGTGAGTTGGGTGATAGTATTCTATCTTCTCCCTCACTACGCGGCCTTTTTGATGCCAATGTAGCACCAGCTTCTACAATAACCTCATTTTCCATGATAGATGTTTTTGTTTTTGCCTGAGACTGAACAGTCTCAGGTTGAACAATTCAGCAGGCAGTGCACCTGTTTGGATCTTCTCTGCCAATTACAGCGACAGGTGTTCTTTAGGTACAGCGAATGCTTTAGGTACGGTAGCTCAGAAGTCCACAAATAGACGTTTTTGCCTGAGACTGAACAGTCTCAGGTTAAACAATTAACAGGCCATGCGCCCGTATGAAACATTCTCTGCCGATTACAGCGACAGGTGTGCTTTAGGTACAGCGAATGCTTTAGGTAGCTCAATACTCCACAAATAGACGCTATTGCTTGAGTCTGAACAGTCTCAGATTGAACAATTCAAGCAAAAATGGGTTCTGATAGCTCTGGGATGTCGTAAAAGTGCAGTCAACTATCTATTTGCCTAGTTTGCCAAATAAACTCAATCAATTATGTAGAGAAGGAATATCACTATTATAAATTCACCAAAAGGCTAGAAAATGTACTTTGAAGACTCAACAGGTCGTGCATCGACGAGCGAGTACACGAGTGAGTGAGAGATAAAGGGGGAAAATGGCCGCCTCCCGGTTTTTGAAAACAAAAGACTTGAATTTAACCTGGCAAATCTAGCAAAATAAGAGGTATACTCTTAAAAAAAGATACACATAAGGGTTCAAGACATCTTAGGGTTGTACTCCTATAAAGTGGGAGTCGTTATTCCATTATAACTCTTCCAACTTGTCGATTTACTTGGAGCCGGTTCTCACGCAATTCTTCTCACGGCCATAGCTCTTCTCAGAGAATATAGAGCTTGTCATTCGACACCTCTCCACCACCGCCACCTACCTCGACGACGATGACAGACCCCACGGAGGAGCAACACTACAAGCGCTTGGCTCTGATCGATCCTAAGACCCTCTCGAAATTACAAGGAGTTCCTGATGTTGCCCCCACAGTTGCTGGTCCTGTTGCTGCTGCTGCTGCTGGTGATGGTGATGGTGCTGGTGGTGGTGTTGCTGCTGGTGTTGGTGTACCTCCTCTTGCTGAGCATGAAAACAACAACCGTCCCTTCTCTGCTTCCGACATCGCTGCCACCGTATCCCCCCCACCCCTCAATAACATGGCCTATTACTACAGACAAGCGGAACAAGCACTACATCCCAACGCAGCATTACACCTGGTGCTACAGTTTGACTACAGGGACTTGGACCTAGTGTTGAACGACCCCACTTTGAAATCACACAGAAATGCTGAAATACAACTTTTGAACAGGTTACAATTTTTCCTCGCCAATCCAAACAACTACACGATTCCCGCTTTTGCTCCTGTGAGACCGGCGCTGCCGCCCGAGAAACCTCCCTCTCTCCTTGAGGGGTTGCTCGAACAAGTTCCAAAGAGGAAACGCAACACCACCACCAAACTCTTCAAGAAACTGCAAAAATCCGACTTGGTCAGGTGGAATGACGATGGCTTGGTGAGCGAAATAATGGGTGAGAAAACGAATCCCGACGACCGAATAAGCATAGTGGACTTACTGAACGACACTGCCAGGATGAGGAAAACGGTGACGATGAGACCCAAGGGGTACACACCATTCAAGCAAGTCCTGAGGGTGGAAGATCCCACCGGTTCCTTGATCGGAAACCAGCTCTATAAAACAACCAGTGGTGCCAAAGCTTTGCACAGTACACCTCAAGCAGAGGGAGGAAGCGACTGACCACCAAGGAGGAAGACGACAATTTGATGAAAACTATTATGATGGGGACGACACTCTCCTCGTAGGTGCCTCTTCCTTTTCTCCCCGTATTTCCCGTCGTAAGGGGGGCGCCGACGAGGACGAAATTTACGAAACTCCAACTACCTTTAAAAAAATGCCTGACTCCTTCAGGAAAAGCACCCAAGGAAAGAAAAGGAGATCGCGCAATTGTGCCGCCCCGTCATGGCTAGGTCTAAAAGACTGACCAAAAAGGAAAAAGAAAAGAGACGCATAGTGGCTAAATACACCAACGTGAAAGCACCCTCCAGTTTCACCAGCGTCACCAAACTCCAGAAAAAACATTTCTGCCACCGAGATCCCGCCTTCGTCCGAGACGCCTTGGTGTCTCCGGACACCTACACTAAACATAAACCCATTCAGAGAAAGTTTGCGAGGAACAAAACGATCACCGGGAAAATCGATCAACAGTGGCAGTTAGATTTGATGGACATGCAAGCTTTGGCTACGTGGTCAAGGCCATCGACGTTTTCTCCAGGTACGTGCGGGCTGCTCCCACCAAAACCAAAGGTGGTGCAGCTGTCAGCGAGGCTTTCGAAAAGATGACTACCAAGAGAAACCCGTGCTCCGTTCAGATCGACAAGGGAAAAGAGTTTCTCAACAAGACCTTCCAAGATCACATGAAGAGCAAAGACATATAGTTTTTCACTAGCGAAAACGACGACATCAAAGCTAGTCTAGTGGAGCGTTTGAATCAAAGTCTGAAGGAGAAGCTCTAGCGCTATTTCACACACAAGCGTACATAACGCTACCTAGACGTGTTGGACCAGGTGGTGTCTTCTTACATTCGCACTCACCACAAAACGTTGAAAATGCCGCCTGCTGATGTCACCTCGGAAAACAGCGAAACTATTTTCTACAGACACTCATGACCTCCCTACTAAGAAACAAATTAAGGCAATATGGAAAAAAGAAGAAACGGATGCTCGCCATTCCAACACCAACGTCATCGCTCCAGGCGACAGAGTGAGAATGTTGAGAGCTAAAGGTGCCTTCGACAAAGGGTATGAGGGAAATTGGTGGGAGAAAGTGGTCAACGTCGCTAAGACGTTGGGTAGTAGAGGGTTCGAGCTGAAAGACGACACCGGGGAGGAGATAAAAGGGGTGTTCTATCCAGAGGAGGTTCAGAAGGTCTACAAGAGTTGTTATGGCAAGAGCAGGTACCTGATAGACGAGGTGCTGCGCTACAAGACTGTGAAGGGTAAACACTTACCTTTCGTGCGTTGGAAGGGTTACAACGACAAGTTCAACGAGTGGATTCCTGTCAAGCAAACCATGTAGGAGAAAAGAAAAAAAAATTGATCATCACCCTACCTAGCAACAGTTCTATGGACTATTACCCTAACAACAACCTGTGTGTGACATGCACGTGCCTCTGTTACACTGCATCGCAGTTGACAGAAGCAGAAAGTGAAGAGGGGGAACACGAGCTGTCAGTTTCCCACATTTGGATTATTTTCCCTTGAAATCCAGAAGGTTGGATGAGATCGGGGTCTACTTAAGAGACAGAACCGGCCGACCCATCCCATTCATGAGAGGCGAGGTGACGGCGACACTTCATTTGAGACCATTAAGTGCAGCGATTACTACAACACTCAGTTCGGTGGCGGTATTGATGTATACAGCAGACAACCTTTCCAGAACGGTCACTCTTTGGAGGTGTGCTCTTGGGTCTCATGTGCTCGGCCACACCACTTTTGAAGACCGTGGGTGTGGCCAAGGACATGATGGTGGGAGGGACTTTCAAGAAGAGCATGAAAGAAAGAGGGGTAGGTGTTCTGAAGAGTCTGGGCGGTAAAGTACTCTCTCCGGGAAAAAAAAAAGCGGCGACCAAACGTCGGAGGAGGGGCTCTGCTGCTTCCTATCAGACGGGCGGAGGTTCCTGTAAAAGACGCCCGGGTGACATTTTACGATCGCTAGGCCACCGACCTATAAATAAAAAGGACTAGCGGTCACCGGCGTCAGTCTTCCACCGACGTGAAGAGGGAGCGCAATGGCCTACGTACACGAGAACAGCAGAGAGTGTGCGCTCTCTGAGCTCAACCTGCACGCCATAGCACCGACTCAGACCACTATCCTGAAGTCGAACTCCATCGGGTTAGAGACGCAAAATTCTTTGGGAGATGGAAGCTACATAAATTTCACTATCAGTAAGTCGGAAGAGTTCACAGACCTGAATAAAAACTACCTGCATCTAGGATGCGAGGTCCTGAAACCAAACGGCAAGGCTCTGGACGCCAACGACAAGGTTGCTCTGGTGAACAACTTGGCTCACTCACTCTTCAAGGACGTCCAAGTCTCCATCAGAGGTTTCAAAGTGTCTAGCAACACAGAAACCTACCCCTGCAGAGCTTACCTGGAAGGTTTACTCAACTACAACAAAGGGGTAAAAGACAACATCATGAGCATCCAAGACGCGGCTGGTAAATTCGACAGCTTATCCAACGAGAACCCGGGGTTCAAGGCGCGCAAAGAACTCATCTCCAACGGGCGCTTTCCGCTGATGGTGAGACTCGACTTTGACCTGGCTCATCAACCAAAGTTCATAGCTGGAGAGACGGAAATCAATCTGACTCTGAAACAAGCTTCACCTAGTTTATATTTGATGAGCATCAGTGATACAGCATACAAACTCAAGATTCACAAAGCTAAGCTCTATGTGCATTGTGCACTGGTACTTGATGCTGTGGTAAAAACGTACAAAAAGGCTGTGATAGAACAGGGTCCCTTTGACTACCCAGTCAACAGAGTGGAGGTGACGAGCTACGCCATCCCTGCAGGTAACAGAGATCGCACCTACACGTACTCCAACACAGGTCAACTTCCCAAGACCATGATGATTTGTTTCCTGGACCATGACGCCTTCAACGGAAGTTACGCCAAAAACCTGTTCGAACTGAAACATTGCAATGTCAACTCGCTTCAAGTGATAGTGAACAACCAGAAGGTGCCTAACGACGCCTACGTGCCCAACTTTGCCAAAAAAGGAAGCAGTGAGAGAGTACCTGGCACTACACACGGAAACGGGGATGTACGAGGGTTTGCGCTGCTGCGATATTTCCTACAACGATTTCCTGAACGGGTAGATGCTCTTCCCGCTGGATTTAACTCTGGACAGGTCGCAAGACGGGTGTAGAGTGAACCTTATAAAAGTGGGTCAACTGAGGGTGGAGCTCAGTTCCGGCGGCACGCTGGCGGAGACGATAAAGGTGCTCTTGTACTTGGTGTACGACAATGTTGTCGAGCTGACCAGAGATCGACATCCCATCACAGACTACCATATGAACTGAAGACAAAGAGTAGTGCATGAATACAGTCGAAATAAACAGAGTGTTGAAGGAAAACGTTCACTCAAAACATCATTTCCTAGGTGTTTTCTCTTGTGACACTATCCCTAAGCACCCTGTCAAGGACACTTGTTTCGTGAGTAACACGGATCCTCAACATTTACCAGGTCAACATTGGGTGGCGTTTTACGTGTCAAGGACAGGAGGGGCGTACTACTTTGATTCATTCAGTTTACCCCCGCTGAGCACAGAGTTCTTATCTTTCCTGAGACGTTCTGCTCCGTTCAAGTGGCAAAGAAATCGTATTCAACTCCAAGACACTTCTGCTGACACCTGTGGACCTCATTGTGTGCATTTCCTGATCGAAGCATGTCAAACAAGACACCCCAAAAAGAGCGTAATGGAAATGAGCAGAAACCCAAAACTGAGCAACCGGTTGGTGAGTCAAAGGCTGGCGATGATGACCATGATGTGAAGACGGAAGAAGGGTGCTGGAAACGTGTGCAAGTCATGCAGACAAATATCCTATGTCTGGCAGAAATGGTGTTGGATTTATCCAAACTAGTGCAGAGTATGTTGGAAAAGGTCGACTGTGGGTGCACTTACATAGTGCGACTTTGCGGTTTGCTGAAAGGTCGAGCAAAAAAGTAAAATGATTGATTGAAATGTTGTTTCATGAAAAATAAAAAAAAATAAATTAACTTATTTCGTTGTGTTTTTATTTGCTACATATGTTATGACATAAAAATATACAAAACCTTATTTGCATAATTAGCCCCACCCCTTAGGGGTCATGTGACTAATCCCCTAATTAGGTCATAATGGCAGCTACTTGTCCCCTAAATAGGTCACGTTACCATGGTTACCGAAATGCTTGCCTCCGATTGGCTGAGCGGTGGCTGCTAATCCCCTAAGTAGGTCATGTTACCATGGTTACCAGACTGCTGGCCTCTGATTGGCTGAAAGGTGGTTATGTGACCCCCTAAATAGGTCACATTGCCATGGTAAAGGGTCACATGACTAAATAGAGGCCTCTGATTGGCGGCAGGTAGAGTGAGTAATAAACAGTACTTAACTACACATACTATACTACTCAAACATACTAGTAAACTATAGCTTAGGACTCAGGGTATGGAAATAGAAAGTGTGTTATAAATGCCCTATGACTGCTCCTACACTTAGTGCCAATGGACCTTTCTGGGTATTATTCATTATTTTATACATTTATTAAATTCTTCGCCACACACACTCAGGCCCTGCTCACAAGCTGACAACTCACCCCCCCCCCATGTGTACAGTGAGCTACTCTTACATCATCCATACAAGGATGTTGTGAGAGCCGGACCCATTCCATTTCTGGGCACTGACTCACTGGGAGTATCACAACATAACGACATACCTAGGATGCAGGGAAATTCCACAATCTCCCTTCACCCTGATTGGTCCACATATAAATAGAATGATTACCAGGTATGACTACGCGTCAGATCTGACCAGATCCAACCAGACCTGACCAGATCTGACCTGCTCCTACCAGTATATTTCATCACCCTGTGAGCTGCTCACCTAGGTATATAAGACCCTATGAGCATCTCCAACGTACCTTTTATTCTACACACAACCTCTCTAGTATCCAGAACCTACAACGGGTTGAGCTACAAGCTTAGGGGCAGAGCCTGCATGCTGGCAATTGTATCATTGTTACCACCTATATGTACACTCTGTCATCATGCAATAAACAAGGATCAAAGAACTTCTCTGGATTCAGTGTTCATTACAACATCAACTTGTAACGGTTCGTTGACATTAGCACTTGAATGCAGACAATGCCTTATGTGGCTTTGTATGAATAGCACCTCTGTAGTAATTACATAAGGTTTGATAACTGATAATAGCATTGGAATGACTGCCCTACCAAACTCTATATAATTACTGCATTAATTGATGATTGTACAGAATAGTTCTAGTGCATTACCTAAGATCATTCACTCTTATATTGAGAGTTTCGAATCATAGGAGCTGTGTTCAGTCATACAATCTTGAGAAATACCTTCAAAGCTGTGATGTATCCAATGGAGCTGATTGTATAGGAAGAAGTTCCTTTATCAAAAGTACCTATGGAGACAACAAGAATATTATTTTTCCGATAAGTGCAAGAACTAGAAGCGCCGTTATCAGGGGATAGGACATAAGCAAATGTCACCGAGTTGAATACAATGCAAAAATATCCCATGTGAGTTGACATTTGCATTCATGTCATGGCCCTATGGGTTGTACTTTAAAATAAGGAAACACAACAATATTTATTGTCATTCCAGCTGTCGCACATTGTCTCAGAATCCACCATATTGTTTTCTTTAATAATAATTACATGCCAAGTACTATTGAATTAGTATGGTAACAATTACACACAAGTCACGTGATCACCAGCCATTGAATATGCATGCATCATATTCAATCCCCCATTGAATACGGTAGACCTAGTACTAATCTATAGTGACGTTCGTATCAGCCATGACATAAATTGGCTGACTTGTGAAAACAACCATAAATAATAGCCAAGAATTTACTGTGCAATAAACCAATTCTATACCTAAATTGATCATTCAAACATTAGAACGATATGATTCAGTGAAGATGAAAAAAAAGAAAGAAATCAACAATAACAGTTTATTTACATTACAAAGCCTTTGGAAATGAAATTGCATGTGAAGGTTCCAAAGAAATACAGCTTTCAAGAGTAAAATTGTAGGGGTAGATCTCCCATTGATATCACATGCTAGGGGCCATGCACATATGACATCATCAACTTTCGGGCATTTTTGAAGACCCCACCCACCAGTCATCATTTTGTCATCGGTTCCATCATACCCCCCTAGATATTATGTCATTCACCTCTTGACACCCCCTCCTCAGGGCCAATGATATTTTACTAGGATCATCATTGGCACAGAAATAAGCAACCACTCTACAAAAGTGATCAGTAAACGTTCAACATTTAATCATGAACTTAGCAAAACTGTGTTGCACAGCCGACAGTGTCTATCAATGTTATACAATGATAGGGTAAGCCTGAATTTTCATGCATAATTCTGGTACTCCCTCCAAAGTGGTACTGTCTGCGATTTTCTCCCTCAATTCCCCCCCCCCCCCCAGAGGAGGAGTACGGGGGAGGCAAGTGAGGAAACAGGAAATTGCTTCCCTGACCTTTAGTAAAACAGGGATGACTGTTTTCGCAGTGTTTGAGGAAGCAAAAAAGTGTCATCAAACCTCAGACATCCCATTCTATTTTTTTTCAGTCTGTCATCAAAAGCCAAACACCCCCGCACCCCCTAGTGATGACATCATTTGTGCATGGCCTCCTATGATTAAACTATAGAGACTTGTGTCAAGAGTCTAGGATCAATTTAAAACGTCACATCTGAAATGTTGCCATAGAGTTTCAAAATAGGACATAGCAATCACTAAAAGCCTGGTTTTTGTAGCACTCACCGCATCACTGCAGTGCTCAATGACGCAAGGATTCTGAGCTATCAATATCTTGTTAAATCTCAACTAAAACATGAACCATCAATCTGAATTTCAGTGTAAGCTCTCATTCACTCATAGCTTTCAGCTTGGGTTGCCATTACATTTTTCACTATGCCTTGTTAGTCTTTACCTCATTATGCCTGTAATTCAGTAAAGGTCAATCACTTAGAACACTCAGCCTATGTGGCATCTCATCTTGAGGCCTTTAGGAATAATTCTATTAAAGCAACGATTATAAATGTAAAGGTTTGAAATTCTCATTTAATGTGTAATTGGATGAACTCATTAGCTGAGCACGCCTTTCTCAACCCTATCAGAATTAGAAATAGAATGTGAAATTTGTATAATCTGCCAGGTCCCCCTGTCCATTTTATGAAAGGCCCACAAAATATCAATTTAAAGTTAAGTTTGACATTAAGTTTTACAGCTAGAGCTCATGCCAAGTATTTAGATGTCCCCAAAGGTTTAAACCCCTCCCCTCTCCCACCATTAACTTCAGCACAGACATCTGCATCAATCCTACATTCCTACTGACAGCTGGATGCACTGTGTCTCACATTGTTAGACGGATTTGTCAGGATTCATCTGGACCATGGTCTGTGAAGCCATCAATCTGTACACTCTCCAAGCAGCCAAGCTGTACCTGGATTCTCTTATGTTTCTGCAAGGTCTCTGATGGAAGCTGGAGAGTGAAAGCCATTTTGGTGAAGAGCATGTTTATGAATAGATCCCTGAAAGTCTCAAGTCTGTAGCAGCAGAGATAATCAGTCCTGGTAGACCTTAATTGGAGAAAGTTGAGAGTCTTTTTGTATTTGATTGGTAAAATGTTTAGAAAAGGGGAGACACAAATACTTAAACATTAACAGAATGGACCATTTCAATAAAAACAGACATACTAGTCTACTAATATAGGATGTAACAAGTGTGTAAACATGTGCTTGGAGAGTTGGTTAGGATAATCAATCTCCTTCAACAGTGTTGTCATAGTTGTCTATAACTTAAAAGTCCCCCTTCCTGTCTATATTCAAAAAGAAGTCTATTTAAAAGCAATATTGATTGGCAATCCTAGGACAAAACAGTCTGCTAACCATAACACAGGCATTTAATCCATAAAACCACTACCGACAATGGAGTGACAACACACTTTTTCTCCTAAGTTTTTTTTTTATTTTCATACTATAATATGTATTGTGTTTCTTTCTTAAGGTATTGCAACTAAATACAGTTGCTACAACTTGAAATAAGAAGTGTGATCACAGGTTATGCCTGGTCTCTACAATTAGCACTTGAATGCAGGTAATGCCTTACGGGCTCTGTATGAATAGCACTTCTGTAGTAATCACATAAAGTTTGGTAGAGAAGTCAAACTGGCAGGCTACAGGCATTAGTGACAAATATACCACGATTTCTAGGTTACTCAGTGCTTTTTGGTGGATATTCCCATCCACATATCTGTCGATATTGCACACCCTGTAGGCTGTAACATCAATTTTGTAAGGCATGCGGTTATCCATGGATAACCTGTGCCCGCACCGGGCACAGGTTATGGATAACTGCATGCCTCTCATGTCCCTCCATGTCATATGTTACATGTTAAAACCCACGAAATATTCCAGGCCAGGGTAGGGATCGAACCTGCAGTCTCACATCCACAATCCAACTCCCTATGCACTGCGCCACAGGGACTGACGAGAAACGCTCGGTTTGAACCACGTCTGGATATGATACAAAGCCGTGTGTGCTGTAGCTGTCCGCTGCCGGGCGATGAGGTGTATTATACACAAACATAACTGCGAGATGCATTCAAAGGAGGAGACGTGGTGGTCTAGCGGTTAGCGCATTGCGCTCAGCCGTCAGAGGTACACGGCTCGAGCGCATCTTTTTTAGCCGTGTGCGCTGTCGCTGTCCGCTGCCAGGCGACGAGGTGTATATCTAGTCTAACAGTTAGTAACACGGTCCGGGTGCATCTTTTTTCGCCGTGTGCGCTGTCGCTGTCCCCTGCTGGGCGACGAGGTGTATTATACACAAACATAACCGCAAGACGCCTCTTTTTTTTGCCATGTGCGCTGTCGCTGTCCGCTGCCGGGCGAGGAGGTGTATTTAGTACACAAACATAACAGCAAGACGCATTGAAATCTTTAGCCGTGTGCCGCTGCCAGTCCGAGCTGAGACGGCCGCTGTCGCTGTCCGCTGCCGGGTGAGGAGGTGTATGTACCTGTACACACACTATGGCTGATTTCAAGTCCTGGGGAGGGGGAATAATTTTTGTTTTCAACTTAAATTTATTGGTACTCTATTGATTATTTATTGGTTTCGTGGTATAAAATAAGTAGTCAATAATTCATGACTCGTGTGTGTTAGCAAAGGCTAATAACACACACTCGTCATGAATTATCCGTTGATTACTTGTTCACTAGTTTTAAGTACTGTAGTAGCAATATTGTGATGCTTTTCACCAAGTTCTGAAGGATAGTAGTTAGATGTTCAGAAATGGGCTCCTGTGTCCCATGTGGTGAATTCTGCAGACAACAAGGGACTTTCTGTGCATCTGGAAGGCATTTCTCAAAATGGTATGACTAGAACCCTTCAGGTCATAGTGAGATGCCTGACTTAAATGCCATTACAGCTCTGCGTCTAGTTGCTACTGATAAAGGCAATGGTACTACTGCCCTTCCAAACCCTATATTATAACTGCATTAAGTGCTGATTGTACATATAAGTCATAGTGCGTTAACTATTATCACTCACTCTGATATCAAGAGCTTCAAATCATAGTGGCTGTCGTACCATCTTGAGAAATATAGATTCATTATATACCAGTGCAGTTGTGATGTATCGAATGGTTCAGTAGGTATAAGAAGTTCTGTGTTTTACAAGTTATTTCATTTACTGAAGGCCTCCGGATATATATACCTTTTGTTACATCAAGTCTGAAGTAAAACAAGAAATGCGGTTGTGACCGCGTAAAAAACGCCTCCCAGCGTTTTTTAAGCCATGCTTTGCTTACATGTGTGTTGCAGTGGATATAAAGATTTTAGCTTGTGCCAGTTTGGTGATTCTGTATAGTGACACCTCATCACATGGGGGAAATGCAATCATCATAGCACACTCCCATACCGCTTCGCGGTACCGCCGCTACGCGGCATGGGAGGCGCTAAAAAAAAAAACAAAGGCTCAGATCTAAAACAAATCACAAATTATCACTTGATATTGTTTTTTTTTTCTTTTTTTTGTGATACTTATTGTCCCCCTACCATAGTGGGAATGGTGGTTTTCAGCAAACTTGATATCCCAAAACAAAACATATTTGACATTACCAATCATGGGTATAGGAGAAAAAAAACATCGAAAAAATCCTTAGCTACCTATCATAAAATCTTAAATCTTAAACATCAACTCATACATACTTGATTTTCTGGCAGTTTATAATACAGATTCAATAAATCACAGATTATTTCTAGGGAATGCTATTAATATCATGGTAATTTGAAAATGGTAAATTCTGAGAGAACACAAATTAGAATCCACCTGATATCAGTCCTTGGATTGATTAAAAGGCAGCAAGGTGAGAGCTGATCAATGCAAACCTGGCAAAATTATTTGGTAAATTATGAAGAAGTTGTCTAAATCAATATGCCCATGATAAACATAATCCTCCCCATAAAATGGAATCGCAAATCATGCCCCTAAAGGTCTGCCTGATGTTTATGAGTTACTTGCATATATTGATGATTATCATTTCTCACATATACACAAGTCACACCATAAGTAACAACTACCAGTAGAGAACTGAAAATACCACAAAGCATTATAACATGTTCAGCGTTTATATTACTTCTATGTTTACATCTATAAATACTGCCTGATGCCATTTGTATAATTTGATTAAATATCGCACATATCAAAGAAGCCTATGTGTATCTGTCTACATAACTGTTCCTAGCAACAGTAATTTTGAAGTTACCAAGGCAAGAATAACACTTGAAAAACATCCCCAATACACATATAACTACTTCAGAGCTATCTATTTCCAACACAATTGTATAATGTTTATATTCTGCTCACATACCCCAGATGGCGGATGTTAGGAGTACATCATTGGCAGAGTGGGAGTGTTTAGAAAAGGTTAATATGTGAGAGTGGACTCAGTTAGAAGGACAAGACTGGAATGCAAAACTCACTGGTGCTAGCTGTAGGTGACTGCTGGAAGGCATTTCTCAAGATGACCCCTTCCAATCATAATGGAATCACTTACACCAATGACATTACATCCCATATATATGTATATATGGGTGATTACTGTGAACTGCCCCACCTTTGGATTTTTGGGCTCTTTTTTGGATACATGTGGCTTCAGAATAAAAATTGTTCAACCATTCTTCCTATTTATAGTCTCATTTGAAAGAAAACATATATGGCTTCAAAAAAAGGGCAAATTTGCGTATGTCGGACCAATATTTTTTTAGCTATGGTGGCCCGAAGTTGGAAAATGGACTTAAATTTGCTTTTTTTTTTCAATTTTCACCTTATTCAAGACCCTATATTATTAATCCCAATAGTTACAAACCACTATAATATCATCTAATCCTTAGAGGGGGGTCCTATCTAACATTTCCATTTGGTTTGGAGGATTTTTTACCATATTGGTTCGTATGACTTAAAAAAAGCGGTGTTGAGGCGCGTGATTAATCGTTTATGGCATTAGATGAGTTATGAATATTTAATCCCCAAGCTTAGTATTTATCAGGATCAAAGGGGTCTATATGGGGTATTTTTGGGTAAAAAAAGATTTTTGCCTATGTACTACCCAGTATGCGCAATACACATTCAAGTAATTTTCAAGTCAGTACTGCCCACACCCCCTGAAGCAACACTTACCTCTGTACAGCCTATATAAATCATTTTGGGGTCATTTCACCTATCATACAGTGTGTATCTATTGGTGAGGTATCATTTTTAAAAAAAAATTGCGTCTCTGCTCTGGTTGCCCAAACCCAGAGTATCTCGTCCGTGTTAAGGCACGTGATGGTTCGGCGTGAAAATTCACGCGGGAAAGAAAAACACCTCCTGTAGTCCAACCGGAACCAGTTACATCCGGGTTCTTCGCCGGAAGTAACAAATGAGTGTCTCTGTTGTTTGTTGAACCATATTCAGCAGTGTTGATCAAATATTGTTGTTAAATGACGATTGACTGCTTTGATGTGCTTTTTTTGTGTACCGAAAGTGTGTAAATATCGAAGAATACGTCCTAAATAATTGATCTGGGCGATAATCCAAGCCTGTCCGCCATTTTTAAAGCGCCAGGGTACGGGAAAACAATATTGTTAAGGCGCGTGATATATCCTGTGATGTGTGTGATGAAACCATATCTGGTCCCATAGCTCCCAAAATACCCCCAAAATTATGTGTATTTGTGGTTTATATGATAAAATAAGGTCTGGGCTTTGATGTTATGCACTTTCAGTCAACCCCTGGCCATTCTGGCTTTCCTCACATGCTGCAAAGCACTCTTTACAGCACCCCACCCCATGTTTTCAATCAATTCCGATCAATTTTCATTCAGTATTTACACACTTTTATGGCATTGTGATACCTCCTACATGTGTTTCTCATTGTTTTATTCTATTAACATGCTGCTAGATTTGGTTATATTGGCACAGTGATCATGATATGATATTCTTGTAGCGATACATCATGCGCCTTAATGAGAAATTGAAAGTTGAGCCTGTGTACTCATTTTCGACAAACTTCTAATTCTTTGGTGTTAATATGTCATTTGGGGCTGTTTGCTAATATCCTAACTTGAAAACATGGGGGTTTGGCAGGAATTTATATGATTTTTAAAATAATTTTGTTTCATCACGCGCCTTAACTAAAACGCTTGTTAGCTAAGATTTGGTACTTCTGCTGCACTCAGGCCCTCCTTGCCTAACTGTGCCCCCACAGTACCCTTTTAATATAGAATGATCTTTGAGTCATTCATATAATCGAACGCTACCAAACATCGATTAGCACTAAGTAACAATGATGATAATGAATACAATCAAGGAGAACAAATAAACCAATCAAGTGAACAAATAATACTTGACACACAATTTGGGCTTGAATAATGTCAAATTGACCTGCATCATTTTATAAGGTAAGGAAAAAAAAAATCTTACATTTAGATACTAGCTGGCACTGTTTCGTCTCAAAACAAACATGGTGTTATGTGTTATCTCAACCGTCCGCTGACTAATGTAATCAAAGATGAAATGATTTGGGCAAGAAGGTTTTTGGATTTTGTGATGTAATTTATGTTTGTATGATTTTTTTGTTGTTGTTGTTGGGTTGCAGGTTTGGCGGGTCTATTTGACGTTATTCAAGCCCAAATTGTGTGTCAAGTATTATTTGTTTATTACTAACATAGAATTAATTGTTAATATCGCTGACACATATTGTTGAATAGATGAATATTTCAAATCTTTACATAAGTGAGCAATGTACTTTTTCATAATCATGGATTCAAGTGGAAAGGAGTTGACCGCATACAATTCACAAAATTTCGTATAACGTCTATATTGCACATTCCTAGTCTTCCAAGTGTTGTCAGAATAAAAAAGTCTCTCTAATCTACGCACTTTGATCCATAATTCATCACCTTAAAAACAACAAAAAACACAATTAACAACAACAATCTCTTTGGTTTGACAAACAACAATAGTTTCGCAATTCTACATAATTCCGCACTGAACGTCTAGCGGCTCCACCTATAACCCGCGACAAACCATCACAAAAAACATTCTCTTTACTACTAATCCTGTAAGCAAAGATTTCAACGTTGTACACAAAAAAACACCAGAATATTTCACGCAACCATTGCATACATAAATGTTTTCTTGAACGTTTCGTACACAACATTATCTCTACTGCTCTGTTGTCAGTGAAAATATGAATTGCCTTATTCCTCCATAATTTACCCCAACGTACTGTTGACGTACAAGATTGGCCACAGTTCTCTCTGTGCAGAAGAATTCAACTTTACAGACAGACCTAATTCAAAATGGTGTACATAATGAAACTCTTTTACAATTCTATTGGTCCAAGTACTGTAATACTAGTCCCGGTTGAAGCAAGCACCAAAGCCTAACATTGAGACATCGGCATACATCGTAATACAGTTAGTAAAATCCAGTTGTATAATAGCAGCACTGCCATTAAACATGATAGCAAATGATTTCCACCACCATAAGTCCTGTTTAAATATCTCTGTCAAGACAATTATATCAGACTGTTTATTCACTGTATTAACTAGATTAATAGCCCTTCTTGAGAAAGTGGGACCGCCTCTAATAATTGTGCTACAATGTGACAGAACAGCGACCAAACTTTGCAATTGCTTTTTTGTACATTTCTCTAAGTGCAGAAATATATTAACATTGTCTAATAATTTTGACATTTTATCATCCGGTAAAACCAGTTTCATTGTTAACGAATCTAACTCAATTCCTAAATACTTTAGCCTATTACAAGGAGTCACCAGTTTCGTGTAATTGATATAGAAACCAAAAGTTCTCAATAAAGTCATTAAACAATTTAGCGCTAACCAACACTTTTCCTCTGTCTCTTCCATAATCAGAAAATCATCTAAATACCCGAAACAGCACTTATAACCCATTGATTGCATGCAATGAACAATAGACACTGTATATTGTGTAAATAAATAAGGCACTGACGACAGACCAAAGGATAAACTATTATTTACAAAAATCCCATTTTTTCTGCAATTTGCCATCTAAAGCCTTGTAAAGTTCGATGTTCACTACATACTGGAATTGAATGATATGCCCCCTGTATGTCTAAAACACACATGTAACAATCAGGCGTCAAAAATTTGGCTACATCTTTTACAGCAACATAATTGAATTTCTCAACAACTTCACTCATAAAATTATTTATACTTCTACCTTTAGGTCTACTCGCGTCAGTTATACAATGCACTGTCTTACAATTATCTTTTGGCACGGCGCCCAAAGAATGAATACAGGCAGGCTTAGAATTACCTATGCTAACAATGCCTTCTTTTAACTCTGCTTGGACAATTTCATCTTTTCATCTCTAGTTTTGGGTTCATACACTGATTCATAATTCTTTCGGTCATAGATAACATCAAAATTCGCATTTACAATATCACATCCCAAAATGCTACTACTAAAAATAAATTCCATCCTGGGGTACCAAATGCCAGACTCCACCACTTTACGCAACATCGCGCATGGATTTAACAAGGTTTTCACATTATCAATGTAATGTTTACATTTTCCGGAACATAAAACAGACTCTCATGGAAAAAGACGACATACTTTGTACAAAAACTTAAATTTCACTTGGATTTGGTAGGGGCCTTTTTCACATAGTTTATTCTGTATAGACCACATTTCACTCCCCTGATGTGTATTCCCTTGCTGTTTTTATTGTAGGATCCCCTGGTATGATAAATACTCACTATACTTAAGTAGTACACCTACTTTTAAACATAAATTTTACAATATTTACAGTTAATTTATACGGATCCCTTTTTTCCAGTGTTCAAGCATGGCGCGCCATAGACGCAAGGAGGATGGTAGCCTGGTCAGTGGGGCCGAAGCCTAGGCCGACTACCTTGGAAGAGGATAAACGTCTTCGGTGTCCAGAAGAGGCGGGCCATCAACAAGGCAGAGAAAGATGGTGTCACCCCACCCGCTTGGACTAAGATGAAGCCCTCTCAGGAATGAAAGAGCTATATTTTTATAAATAGGTTATAAATCATTAAATAAATTAATTAGATCTATATTTGTGTGAGTAACCTGTTGATAAATATTGACACACATTTGTAAGTCATGCTGATAGGTTTACCTTTTGACTGATCTTTTCCTTCTGGTTAAATTCAGTATGTGGATGAGCAGATCCACAAGGAGGAGGCCGCTGCTGCTGGGAGGGGACTTCGGAGGAGGTCGCCCCGGGAGCCACTTCCATGCCCAAGACACCTGCACGAAAGACGCCTGCGCCCAAGCCGAAGCATGCACCCAAGACGCCAGCAGCCCCTGCTGCAACCTCCGCGAAGGGCAAGGGCCTGGGCAAGACCTCAAGGACACCGTATGGCCATCCACAGAGCAGCAGCTCCATGAAGGTGGCGCTGTTCGCTTGGTTTCCGTCCGACCTACCAGCAGGTCGACTTGGAGGAAAAGGGAGTGAGTATTGCATTAATGCATTATTACAAAAATAATTATAAGTCATGAGTTGCGCCTTATAGATGAGGTCATGTCTGACCTTGTGTAAGTATGGGGATAAGTAAATTTTAAAGCAATATTGAATATTTGTCTCTAAAGAATGTTTTTGTCAATGAACCGTTACAAGTCGATGTTGTAAGGAACACTGAATCCAGAGAAGTTCTTTGATCCTTGCTTACTGCATGATGACAGAGTGTACACATAGGTGGTAACAATGATACACTTGCCAGCATGCAGGCTCTGCCCCTAAGCTCCTAGCTCAACCTGTCGTAGGTCCTAGATACTAGGGAGGTTGTACGTGGTATAATGTAAGTAGAAAAAGATGAGCTTAGAATAGACGATTGGGAGCTGCCCACCAGGTCTTAAATACTAAGGTGAGCAGCTCACAGGGTGATGAAATGTCCTGGTAGGAACAGGTCAGATCTGGTCAGATCTGGTTGGGTCTGATCAGATCTGACGCGTAGCCATACCCGGTAATGATTCTATTTATAGATGGACCAATCAGGATGAAGGGAGGTTGTGGAATTTCCCTGCATCCTAGAAATGCGTCCACAGGTATGTCGGTATGTTGTGATACTCCCAGTGAGTCAGTGCCCAGAAATAGGATGGGTCCGGCTCTCGCAACATCCTTGTATGGGTGATGTAAGAGCAGCTCACTGTACACACTGGGGGGGGGATTGAGCTGTGAGCTTGTGAGCAGGTCCTGAGCGTATATGGCGAAGTATTTTATAAATGTGTAAAATAATGAATAATACCCAGAATGGTCCATTGACATTTTAATCAAAAAAGTAGAAATAGCTATAGACTTGCTATGATTTATTATGCATATGCAAAGATGCTGCTGATATAGCACAAAAGTATAGATGTATAACTTTCAATGATGCCATTAACTTAAAGAGTGACTATTTGCAAAGACACGACGAAGTAAAATGTAATTATATGAGTAGAATTAATATTAGAATCAATAAGAATAGTTGCTTGTTGAGTGTTTCCTTCAACTATTTCCTTGCGTTTTGAACTCCTGCTTAGAATTAAGAATTCTGCATCGTGTCCCAGCATTTGAATGATATAAATCTGAATTCATGATATTGATATGAAAGTTTCAGTCCAGTCCCTCTATGATATCTTTTAATATTGCATGTTAAGGCGCATGATGAAATGCAGATGTTAAATAATATGATATTAATGATTGTTCATTTATATTCAGCCGGCCAGCACAACCCGGACTGACTCCAACGATAACACACCCAGAACCAACCGCCACTACTACCAACGCCGTTACTTACCACAGCCCTGACTGACGCACAGAGACTGAATGAGGAGTTGCAGGCACAGCTTGCCTGTGCTCAGTGAAACGGGCCACCCCCTGCTGTAGCTCCCATGGACACGGGACAGCGCTGAACCCACTGTAGTGCACATGGAGCAGCGCATTGCAGTGGCTGCACCGGATGGTGAACCTGCTGTAGCACACAGGGAGGAGCGCGTTGCAGCAGCTGCACTGGATGGAGAACCTGCTGAAGCGCACACGGAGGAGCGCGTTGCAGCAGCTGCACCGGATGGAGAACCTGCAGTGGCGCACACGGAGGAGCGCATTGCAGCAGCTGCACCAGATGGAGAAACTGCTGTAGCGCACACGGAGGAGCGTGTTGCATTGGCTGCACGGGACCCGGTGAATCCAGCTCTGCTGATGGCGCATGACAGGAGTATGAATGCTGTGTTAGAAGGGTTGGCCAACCTTCCTCACAAGGACAAAACCTCCATCATGAACAAGGTGCTTTCGCCCGACGTGATCAAAGAACAGCGGATCGCGGTCAGCTTGGCAAAGACCCTTGGCATGGACAGGCAGTCACTACTCAAAACCCCTTCAGACCAGCCATCTCCATGTGTGGTGAACCAGGAGGCCAAGATAAAGAGTGTGAAGGAGTTCTTGTCTGACCCGGAGAACTCCGAAATGAGACCTGGTAAGAAAGACACTAAGACCTGGAAGAAGGTGAAGCACCAGCAAATGTACCTCAGGGAGTTTATCCACGTCTTTTCTCTTTCAAAGACGAGTTGTTCATGACAATGACCTGGGAGGATTTCCAGGAGAAGGCCCCCGAGACTGTCAAGTATGAAGTGTGGAAGAATGTGGACTATGAGTATGTGTCAACAGGCAAGGATGGAACTCAGAAGAAGACTAGTATCAAGAAGCTCTGCCCTTGTACAGAGATTGCATCAAAGCCAGACTTCATCAAGAAAACCAGATTGGAGTTCCTCACCATGGCTGCCCATGTCGACCATGCTCACAACCAACACCGCATCGCACGTGAGCTGCAAGCGAGTATGTCATCATTGGAAGTTACCATCCAGATGGACTTTGCGGAAAACTGGATGGTATCATACCCTGATGCCCCACAGAGTACGTATTACACGAAGGAGCCAGTGACCCTGCACCCTGCAGTCATCCACTACCGTGATGAGGACACTGGTGCCACAAACCACCACTCTGTGGCTCTGTGCACCAACGACCGGAAGCACGACACTGGCGCCGTCTTGGTGTTTCTCCGCTGCCTGGCAGCATTCATCAGGGAGAACCTGCCACACGTCAAGGTGGTCCATTATGCTTCTGACCCACCCTCCAGCCAGTATCGGAACATCTCGGTGTTCTCGATACTGGTACGCCACACCGGACTACTTGATGGACTTCGGGCAACATGGACCTACTTCGAGGCGGGCCATGAAAAGGGCCCCTGCGATGGTGTCAGCGCTGCTGCAGAGCGCAACGCTGACAACATCGTTAAATGCAACAAGGAAGGACATCCAGTCATCAAGAGGAGTTCGCGTCCCTCTGCAGGATGTCACCTCGGCCCGCTTCACTCTCGGCTCAGTAGTAGCAGACAAGTCAGTAGAGGGCACAATGAGTGTCCATGCTGCCAAACAGGAAGGAAGGTCACTCGCTGTCCGTGACAAATCCTGTTTTGACCCCTGCTGCTGGGTCGACCTTAAGTCCTTGACTGGCTGCTCTGAATGGATTGAGCATGAGCTGGGTTTCACAAAGAACAAGAAGCCTCCCCCACCAAAGCAAACACACAAGAAGAAAACGCAGCCTGCCAGTGTCCCTGCTGAGGTGGATGAAGCGGATGCCAGCACTTCTCCCCTGCCAAAGCAAGCCCTGGTTCAGATGAAAATGTGGCCTGCCAGGGCCTCTGCTGTGGTGGACAGCGACCCTGATTATGATCCTGTTGTGCGCAGCACTGTCTGGAAGAGCACCAGGGATGGCTCACCAGTCGTGGCATGTAAGTGCACTTGAAGTGACAGGGTGCTTCTCCTGCCACGGCTGACAAGGAGAACATCACCCCGTGTGCCGCATGAAAGCATGCCGTGGAGCGTGCTGTCACCGTATCTACAACCAAGCGAGAACGACAGGATCCACCGACCTCGACCCTCCCTCAGGAGGATATACAACAAACGGACAGTGTAGGGAAGTTGGTGCTGGTGCAGGATGAGTACCATGTACGTGACATCCTTATCACTGCCAGCCTGGCCAGTACCAGCTCAAAGGACAAGTGGTTTATGGGTAAGGTGGTAGCCAAGGACAATGGCTTCTACCAAGTGCACTACATGCTGCGCTACATGGCGTCGGACAAGAGAAGCTTCAAGTGTGGGAAGGAGATCATCCCAGCTAGGGTCCACCCCCTCAACATTCTTGGCAGAGTCACTCTGCCCAAGCCAAGTCGTTATGGCAATACCGGGAACGCTGTGTACAAACTCGATCCCCTCACCATCCAACTGGAAGCTTCTCAAGTACCGCAGCGAGTGCACTGGCTAGATGTCATTTATCCTGATTATCACCAGTTTAACTTTGCCCACTATAACTTGATTTTCTGCTTCCACTGTGTATGTAAAATCATTCGGATATATTTGAAGTTTAGATGGCTCTAGAATGGCATGAACTTTTATTTAGCGATCATTAAGGCGCGTGATGAAACGAACTGCTGCCATCTTAAATTTTCTCAGTGATCAGTTTTGATATGCCCGTGGTAACCTAATGTTATCTAAAGTGTTAGTAGACCTATTTGGCTAGTTATTAAAGCCTTGTGTGGTATTCCAAGATAGCATTTTGTCTCCTCCAAGTGGGGTTGATGTGGGAAATATGCTGAAAAATTCAACAAATTTACTTCCTGTGTGCCAGGTAACACCCCATATTGGTAGATACTGTACAGTCATTGGTTTTATTCAACAGCCCAAAAGGTCTACTAGCTGTGTATGTAATATTAATATGATATTTCAGGTGGTTCTAAGCTGACATGAACGTTTATACATCGAGTGTTAAGGGGCGTGATGAAACGAATTCATGTCATCTAATATCTTCTCAGTGATCACTTTTAATTTTCCTGAGGTAATCTAATGTTAATTAAACAACTAATAGACCTTTTTGGCTAGTAATTAAAGCCTTGTATGGTATTCCAAAACAGATTTTTTTACCTCAGGGTCGAGTCGAGATGGCAAATAGGTTGAAAAATTCTGAGATTTTACTTTCCGAGCGCCAAGTCACACCCCATACGGGTAGCTATTGTACAGTTATTGGATTTATTCAACAGCCCAAAGGGCCTAGTATCTCTGTGTGTAATCTTTTTAAGATATGAAAGGTTTAAGTGCCTCTATGAGGAGATCTACTTTGTGATAGTGTTTGTTAAGGCACATGATTAATCCCACCTCCGCGAAGGGCATTTGAGATGGTGTAAGTAAAAGGCTTGTGGTGAATGTGATTGTAACCTGAGGTAATGTAATGTTAATTAAACCATTAGGAAACCTATTTGGCTAGTAATTAAAGCCTTGTATGGTATTCCAAGACAGATTTTTTTTACCTCAGGGTCAAGTCGAGATGGCAAATAGGTTGAAAATTCTGAGATTTTATTTTCCGAGCCGAAGTCACACCCCATATGGGTAGCTATTGTACAGTTATTGGTTTTATTCAACAGCCCAAAGGGTCTGGTAGCTCTGTGTGTAATCCTATTAAGATATGAACGGTTTAAGTGCCTCTATAAGGTGATCTACTTTGTGATAGTGTGTGTTAAGGCACGTGATGAATCCCGCCTCCGCGGAGGGTCATTTTTGAGGCCAGATCCTTGATAGCATATGTGACACGATCTGCGAAAAGGGCCCTTAGTGCAGGGGGAATGAGGGCCCCTTTCCCAGTACATGTCACATATACTAGAAGAGTGGTAAATGATGATTGTTACATGACTACCATGTATTGAAGTTGTATTATACTGATTGACATGCTTGTAATCCAAGTTTTGAGCCACTGACATCAAAGTTAACATTATGTACACAAAATTTTAGAAAAATCTCCACTTTACGAGATATTGAATAATTTTGGAACTTTTCAAGCCTCAGTTCTACATTTTAGTATACACTTGCTAGGGTATTGTACTAGTTGGGACATGATATTTGATAATGATAGCATGCTTTTTGAAGGTGTAGTGCTGAAAATAATGTTTCGTTAATGCGCGTGATGAATCGATTTCATTGTTTTACGCTGCATGCGATAAAAACTGATCCCCTGGGAGTTATCGACTTGAATGAACCTTTTCATAAAGTCAAGATATAGGGCTATCAATTAGAAAAAGTCTTAAAATGTAATGCTGAGTTTGTCATGTTCACCCCCTGACCCCCAAAGGTGGGGCAGTTCACAGTAATCACCCATATATATATATATATATATATATATATATATATATATATATATATAAATTTACATTAACAACATCTCAGGTATTTATACAATCATAGCACCAGAAAAAATACATTACAATTATGAACATGGAATGGTATAGTAGATCTGGGCTTAACAATATGCCAGATATATATATATATATATATGTATATATATACATATATATATATATATATATATATATATATATATATATATATATATATATATATATATACCACAAAAATCCAACCACCAACACATATCCTGCCTTGTACATTCAGAGACTCTAATGTAACTCCTAGGTCTGGCTCGAGCACACAAGTCAAAAATCCTTCTACTAAACTTTCTGCCACCTTTTACTACCTGAGAGCAAAAGGACATGAGACCTCCAATCCTCTCAAGGTTCTTTTTGGAAATGAATTTCTTATTAATATTGTCTAATAAGATACTTTTCATTTTTTTCTACTTTATCCTTAGGTAGAGATAATTCCAACTCAACAGAATTAATCAAAATACCTAGAAATTTGCACTTCTGTGCTGGTTCGGTTACTTTTTCCTTTGAAATTACAAAACCCATGTATTCCATACACTCTATCAACAAATGTCTCTGACTGAGACACCCCTTGTATGAGTCCGCGATGACTATAAAATCGTCCAAATAATTAACAACCTTTTTAACACCATAGAACTTTGCCACCTCCACAATGAAGTCTAATATTCTGTTAAATATAAACGGAGCACATTTCAGGCCAAAGGTTAATCTATTGCTAACATAGTACTTGTTACCATGCCCAAAATCCCATCTGAAACCCTGCATAGTTGTGTGGGAACCATATACATTTATAGATCTGTAAGCTGACTTTAAGTCAACTACACTCATATAATCGTTCCTATCCAATTGAGCAGTCACTGTGCTAATATTATTATAGGAAAAAGTTGAGCTAGTAGTATCCATAAAATTGTTAATAGAGATTTTCTCAGGCATACTACAGTCAGTTATGGGTCTTAAAAATTAAAAATCAAGGAAACACCTGGCGTGGTGTTACCTGTACAGGTGAGATTTGCCAACTGACGGTTGATTCAAAGTTCCCCCTTATATACTGGAGGACTGTTTACCATGATGTCATACGCGGCTAATTATATAAATATACACCAGTGTATATAGTTCCATATATATATATATATATATATATATATATATATATATATATATATCTAAACTATTAGTAACCTACCAGGGTAGTAGGAAACTTTACAAATGTATTTAACTGATATATGCGATGTAAATAAATGGGTTTTATATCACCCGGGGAGTTTCCAGTTGTTTGTCAAAGAGTCTCACCATCCTGAAGTCATAAGATCCTCTGTTTAGGGTGGTTCGTCTTGGGCTGGTAATAGCTCAGGGCCTCTCAGGGCCTTTCAGAGTCAAATTACAAAGAGGATAGTTCATCTCCCCGGCATCCGGAATGTTCATTGTGCTAGTAATAACTGCTCAGCAATTGTAAAATCCAGGTAGCATATCCATTATATTCCCGTCATCGTCCACGTCCATGTGTCACCACTCGTCATACCTATCCAGATTAGTAAATCATCATATATTCATACGTCTATCTTATTTAGTTTCGGGATTCTTAGGTTTTTCCGGTTCTAGTCCATAAGTAGCAATCTGATCTTCCAACAGTTCCTTAGCCTCACGGCGAGTACCTCTACAGTACAAAATTCTGCTGATTTCTTCTGATGTGCCTCCTGGGCTTCCAATTGCTTCATTTTCTCCTTATGGTCCACATCCCTTTCTGAATCTGAGTGATTTCCAATGACTGAATCTTCTGTGTCAGATATACTACCGAACCCACATCTTCCTGAAGGTACTCCACAGAGATCTGAAAACTTTCCGGAGGAATATTACTGATATCATACCTGGCCGGGTCCTTCATATATGGGACACGGGTGGGCAGTAGTTCACATGCGGAATGATCCGAAGATCCAGAATGCTTCCTACGTCTTGGATTCTCGGATAGGCTTTCCAAAGCTACAGACGAGTTCATCACATCACCCAGTGGAGTAGATCTGGTGACTCCCCTACCGTTTCCGATGATCCTGATTTAGGTGCACCATGCCCAATCCCGGCTGCCTTAACCCTACCTCGCTGGTTCAGGGTCTGGCTCTCTGGTCCAGATGGTCCCATTTCAGGGAATTCCTTATCCTTGTCCTTATTCACATCAAATACAGGGGGATGAGTGCCTCTCAGACCAAACAGACCCTCTCTCCAGACTTCTATCCCAAATGGTCTGGTGCTGGCCGTTGGATCCCACAGATTGAGATCTTACCTGGCTGCGTCTTCATCCGTTTTGCGGCAGTGGCCTTACTGGAATCCCGGTATGCACTGTCGCCCCAGTACTCCCTCATCACACCAAACTGATCGTTCGTAATTCTTAATCTTCCTGGAGTGTAGTTGAGATGGAATGCCGCCTCCAATTTGGAGTTGTCATGCGTCTCAACTTCACAAAGTCTGCTCATTTTATAATTCAAACCTTTGAGGTGTGTCTTCTTCCAGGAGTCCCACTTATTAATCAGCAGCTTGTGCAGATCATGAGCTGCCTTCAAAGCTGATTTCACACCGACCTGATGTTCCTCCTTAAGATGCCTGACCGGCTTACTCTTTTGGAACGTGGAGAGTCCCGAACAGATAGAGCTATTCCTACCCTTGTTCATATATCACATGTATATGGGATGATGATGCATATGCTCAACGATATGTCGGATAACTCTCATTTGAGCTGAAGTTCTCAGGTTTGTCACTCCCACGAGCACAGATGATGAACGGACATGTGGTGTTGGTTTCCCTATCCCAACTATCAATGGCCCACTTGATCTTACAGTAGGCATCAAAGTCATAATATTCCGGATTACAGTTATCTATGGTCTGTTTGACCCAGTTTACCTAGAAGTAATTTGGATTCTGGTCCTGACGGGTATACCGCATCCACTCTTTCGTCATCTTGTTCCCCATCCATATTTATAAACGGAGGGCAGCTGTAATACTTTGTATTACGCTTACACTCCTCCAGACATTTGGGAATCATTTGCATGAACCCACTCCTGACATTATCCCAGATTTTCTTCTCATTTGGTGTTGGTGCACCTTCATCATCATATAGCTCAGGATGATATATGTCCGTAGACCAATCCCAAGTAACAGTCTCTGGCGCTTCATTGGAGCCAGAATCCACAGGTTTCGGACCACCACCTGGCTTCGGAAGATTTGCAACATCCACAGACTCGGTCGGAATTACTTCCTTCCCAGCCTGTTCCTCATCTTATCCATTTTCTCCCTCTTCTTAAGCTTCTCTTTTTCTTCCTTTTCCTTTTTCTTAACCAAAGCTTTCGCCTTCTTACTGAGGTTTTGTTTCCAACTGTCTTTTTCCTTAACCATACTTTTAGTAGACACCCTAGCCTGCATCCGAGCCTTAGCTTCATCTACTGACGCCGACAGCCCAGCGCTTAGCTGTGACAACTGTTCTCGTTGGCTTCTTAATACCTCCTCCTGTTGTTCCAATTTCTCTTCTGATTCAGAATGCATCCTTATGTTCTTTTTCTCAATCCTATCATCCTCAGCCTGCAAGTCGGTCTCTGACAACGTTTCAGCCGAAGTAGAGGCTTCCTGAGAGACAGACCTGACATTGGCCTCCTCCCAGTTTCTCCTTCCTTGTCGACTTCCATATTGTCTGAATCGGAATCTACCTTAATGGGGCTCAGGGGATTCCAGGAGGGCTGCATCCCGTACCAGTACAATGACATGCTCTCATTGATAGTGGCATCAGGGTGTTCCCGGTCCCTTTTGTCCTTAAAGTAAGCTACCGTCTGGTAGAATTCCTGATTAACGCTCATACCGGTGGCTAAATCAATATAGTTTAGCAACCATATATCTGGAACAGATTTATCCAGAATGGCTTTCTTAATTAGGTTCCTCCATTTCTTTGGAACCTTTTCAGGTTTAGATGTCTTCGGATTTCAGATATTGTCCTTTTCGAGGAATATGGTGTCCCCATTAGGCCATACAATGCTACAGACAAAATAATCGATTTTACCATGGGTCTCCAGGGGATCCACCATGTGTGCCATCAATCCTGATTTTCCTGATGCTGCAGGTGACGGAGGTGGAGGCATTTCCAATGCATCCGCCCCTTCTGTACCCTTATCCAGACATATCAGCGTTTCCACTGCTTCCCTATCTTCCAGAGCCGCCTCCTCTTCGGGATGAACAGGGCTCAGTCCGGAATGGTCTTCGGTGTTGTCCTCCATACTCCCTTCAGACAACATCTTTTCCGCCATTATAGCGAAACTCCCGACACTACAATTCTTCTCAACAATATATACAACATACTTTTTCTCTTTCTGAGGGCAATAAGTGTTCGTATCTATCGGAATTCTCTACTATTTTGCAGTTAAAGCAACCAAGGTAAACCAAGCACGTCGAGTTTCCCCGGCGTACACGCTTGATTTAACAAGATGGTGGCAAGTCGCGCGAGAAACCCTAAACCTGTGTCAAAGGTAAACAACCCTCATTTCAGGTAATTGGGTCATGCGGCACCACATGCTTTTCATGCTTACGTAAACAAAAACGATAAATCAGAGTACATATTGTCTTCTCGACTAGATATCATCGGGAGTACACATGGAGATTAAATATAGCATTTCGCCGATACGTCAGATTAATCCATCCACTACCGACAGGAACCTCAAGGAATCGACAACAGAACAGGTAAGAGTGGTTCCATTTTATACTGATGTGTATCCCGAAGATGCTGTCAACATCGTTGACACCATCTGCTGTCATAACATTGAACACCACAAACGTATAATTGTGTAGACATACATAAAAAACAGGACAATACATCATTGTGTTCAGAAATCAGTGCTTATTAGAATCTATAACCGGGCTCATTTAGGTAACACCACTTCTCTGAGCAATCCTAGCACTACGGCGAACGCCCTCCTTATTAGTTCTATTTTTAGTACCAGGGGACTCCGCTCTGTTTCCAAGATCAAACCCAGCCTTCAGGTTCTCGGTACGCTTTGTCCTCCCTACTCCTGCCAAGACTTTTTTATTATTAATCTCATTCTTAATTGATTCTACTACATTCATTTTCTTCTCTTCCAAGTGCCTAGCATAGGCATCTTTCTCAGCTTTTTCTTTTTCTTTTCAGATACCTTGTCCGGAACCGTTCCCGAGTCATCTTTCCCCTCCTCCATGTGAGGTGAGTGAACTAACTTAGGTAAGTCTACAATCTCCGGTGATTCCATAACATTTGGAGCTATTCCATACATTTCTTCTGCTAGTTTTCTACCCCTGTATGGTCTTAATACCTCCATGTGACATCTTCTTACATTACCATACAAGTCCTTTATGAAGCAAGTAGTTTCCGAGTTATGACATGTGGGCCATCCAAACTAGACACCACTTTCAATCTGTCAAGGACTCTATCCCCCACCCTGAAAAATCTAGGTTTTAGTCCAGTGTCATATCCCACCTTCTGCCATCTCACAGATTTTTCTAATTGATTCCTGACCAGTTCGTAAGCCTTCTTAAAATTATCTCTCAGTGACTCCCTGAACATTATAGAACAGTTTTAGGACTGATTCTGATTACGCCAAACACTGCTGGCATTATGATGTTTTCACCATAAACCAACATATACGGAGTGCAATTAGTAGAAGCATGCACTATACTATTATATGCATGCACCACAAAATCACACTGAATATCCCAATCGTCCTGATATTTGTTTACCAATGGTTTCAGAACTTGTAGCAAAGTTTGGTTAAACCTCTCTACTAAGCCGTCTGACTGAGGACGATACGGATTCGTTAGCATCTTGCAGATAGTATTTGCACATTTCCTGAAACAATTCCGATTTGAATTCCCTTCCCTGATCACTGTGAAGCAATAGGGGAACCCCATATTGCAACACCCAGCCTCTTACGAATGCTTCTGCACAAGTAACAGCTTTGTGATCCATCAAAGGGAACACCTTCGTATATTTCATATAGTAGTCGCACACGACCATCATACATGTGTTATCTCTAGGGGTTGTAGTAAACCTACTAATGATATCAATCGCAATTCTGGCAAAGCGCACTCCAAATAACTCCTGAACCAATGGATTTTTTCCTAACCCTTCCCCGGGTTTATTCTTACAACAGTCGGGACAAGTGGCTTTCCACCTTAGTAAATCTCCACTCATTCCCAGCCAATAGTATCTCCGGGAAAGTCTTTCCAGAGATCTGTGGACAGATGAGGGGAAAGGGTCCTTCGAGGTGAAATGTGACATTTAAAATTGAAGTTATCTGCTTTAAAATGAGGTATCACCCTTGCAGATAGCCCTTTTGGTCTTGGAGATATTGCTTCACAAAAATGGAATGACATAACTGTATCAATATAGGCAATAAGCTGTTTTATTCAGTGTTTGCGTTGAATTTGGCATCTAATTAGCATAATGATTTAAATAATCAATCAAAAATGACCAAACCTTTTCTTTCTTTTGGGCACAGTTTTGGATCTAGAAAAGGAATCTATATGCTTTTTTCAGCATATGAATCATGATGAATCATTCTATCAATTGACATTACATTTTTTCTATTTGGAACATTTATTTTGGTTGACATGGTAACACATTTACCTGAGAACCCTATTTTAGCCTCTTTTTGAATTCAAAACATTCCATTTACATTCCAAATAGACAGTAAGTGCCAGAAAATAGAACATTTTTGAGAAAACCATCTTTTTCTATGTAAAAAAGTACATAATAGTAATTTTTGGCCTATTTTTCACATTTATGGCCTTTGTAGCTCCCCCAGTGGCCAAACACAGTACTAAAAATCCCGCAGGGAGGGCCCTTTCCCCTCATTCTACTCTTTCCGAAGTGACCACTTGTCACGTGGCCATGGCAGTAATACATAATGTCCCGGCGCATAGCACTTGGGATGACAATCTGAAGAATCTTATTAGTTGGACTTATCTTCCACCTACATAAGATTCCTTCCCTGACTTCTAGTTCGGCCCATTGTGCTAGAAGCCTCCTCATTTCCCTATTATCCATACTAATAGAAGGGAGAATAGGTTTAATTCCAGATGGAACTGTTTACAGGAGTTTCTTGGTGATAGGGTCCTTACTTTGGAACTGACAAATGATCTCAGGTGACCATCAAAGTTCCCGTATAGTCCCTATATGGCATATGCGCATCAGCAATCACTGCGTTATGCTGTCCGCAATCTCCACAACTCTCTTGGCCACATTTCCTGATTGATTTCCTAGATAGGGCATCCGCATTGGTATGCTTAGCCCCTGACCTATGTTGGATCTGGCTGTGCTCCAACCATCTGCCTATCATTCCTTCGGCATCCTTAAAATCAAGGAGCCAGCGGAGAGATGAATGGTCGGTCCTTAGTGTGAAATCAGAACCCCATAAAAAAATGTTTCAATTTCTTCGTGTACACCACCACAGCCACGAGTTCCCTCTTAGTGGTGCAATAATTACGCTGGGCCTTATTCAGGGTATTGCTAGCAAAAGCAATCGGAACCTCCACACCATCCTGGACCAGAGAGAGTGCGGCTCCAATGCTATCATTACTAGCATCCGTATCCAATATAAAATGCTCTGATGGGGTCGGGTATTTCAACACCGGGGTATCCATAAATAGAGCTTTTAATTTCTTAAAAGACTCCTCCTGATCACTACCCCATGGGGATGGTTCCCATACTCTTTCAGGTGTCCAGTGTGCGATACTGTTTAGAGGAAAGCTCACTCGAGAGTACCCTGGGATGAAATCCCTGTAGTAGCTACAGCAACTGAGGAAGGACCGTACTTGCTTAGCAGTTACCTGTATCTTGGACACTTTCCACCTTTTCAAGATCAGCCTTGATCCAGTCCATGGGTATAATCCTACCTAGGTATGTAATTGATTTCTTAAACAATTCACATTTCTTTGGTTTCAGACGTAACCCATTTGATATTATCCTTTTTATCACTGCTTCCAGATTGTTCAGGCACTCCCGAAATGTCGTTCTGAAGACAATCATGTCATCCAAATACACCAAACATTTCTTCCATAATAGATCAGTCAGTAGAGTTTCCATCATGGCCTCGAATGTAGCGGGTGCATTACATAGCCCAAAGGGCATTACCGTATATTCGAACAGTCCCAGATGACTAGAGGACACTGTCTTTTCTATATCACCAGGGTCCATTCTGATCTACCAGTACCCAGATTGGAGATCCAGCGTACAAAACCAATTGTTCCCCCCCAGGGCATCCAGAGTTTCATCAACCCTCGGCAGAGGATACCAATTCTTCTTAGTCAATCCATTCAATTTCCTATAATCCACACAGAAACGGATACTCTGTCCTTCTTAGTAGTCATGACAACAGGGCTAGACCAAGGACTGGTACTAGGTACTATCACTCCCTTTTCCAATTGATCAAATATCTCATTTTCACATATGATCTTCTTCTTAAGTGGTAACCGGCGGTACAGGATCTTAAAGGGTTCGGCTTCACCGGTATTGATATGGTGTAGCACCTTATCATTCTGGCCTAAGGGACCGGGGTCCATTCTGATCTATCAGTACCCGGATTGGAGATCCAGGGTACAGAACCAATTGTTCCCCCCCAGGGCGTCCAGAGTTTCATCAACCCTTGGCAGAGGATACAAATTCTTCTTAGTCAATCAATTCAATTTCCTATAAACCACACAGAAACGGATACTCTGTCCTTCTTAGTAGTCATGACAACAGGGCTAGACCAAGGACTGGTACTAGGTACTATCACTCCCTTTTCCAACTGATCAAATATCTCATTTTCACATCTATGATCTTCTTCTTAAGTGGTAACCGGCGGTACAGGATCTTAAAGGGTTCGGCTTCACTGGTATTGATATGGTGTAGCACCTTATCATTCTGGCCTAAGGGACCCCCAGAGTACCCGAAGGCATTCTCGTATTTTCATAGTAGGTTCCGAACCACCATCTTCTGTTTTCTAGAGATGAATCATCCACCAGTTTATCCAATTCCATATTCTTTTCTTTCCCTGATGGTTTAATCTCGGATCTCTGTATATCCTCCTGTACCTCATTTACCAACGTCATGGACCCAATCTCGGATCCCTTCTGTAGGTAAACGGTTTTATTGCCCTGATTCATAATCGGCAATACATTCCAGAACGGATTTCCTACCAAAGTGTCTACTGATTCCAGTCCGATACTAGCTAATTGAACCAGGTCAGGTTCAAATATTCCCTCCTGGCCTTTCAAATTCCAATCCGAAGTACACAACACATCACATGAGACACCTGGGGGTACCTTTACTGTATCTACCACACTGGCAACTGCACTTATTTGTCTTAACACACACTTCACTTGGAAGTCATAGGGCTTCCGATCCTTAGCACCCCACTACATGGATTTAGCTCGCCCTCGAACAGACTCGCGAAGTTAAGTCCAAGTATCCAGTCATCCTTCATATTAGCTATGGGGGTGAGAGCACAAACCCCTTCCACCAACTGATGCCTTCATAAATGTTCTACCAAGAACCTGCATATGGGTCCTATCGGCCATACAGGCGATTACCCCCGTTTTAAGGTTCTCACTCTTGTCTGGCAAAAGGCTGTAGAATTTATTGGAGATCATTGAGTGACTGGCCCCAGTCAACCAAAACCTCCCCAGTCCTACCTTGGGTTGTAACAGATACATACCATCTTCTGCCTCCCAAAGGAGAGGGGTTTCCAGTAAACCTATCAAAATCTTCCAAAATGCCGAGATCCAATCCATGGTCTTTCAGATCCTCTAGACATGGATAGTTTGGGGGAATGTGTGCCGCACATACACGTGTGAATACCTCTATCCACCCTTCCTCTTCTCCAACTTAAGTACTCTCATCTTCTACTGACTTAGTGTTCTTCCTTATGTTGGAGTCCCGAGCCATAGGAGGGGCGAGGAGATCAATCTCGGATCCCTCCTCCCCAGGTGTATTCATTTTGGATTCAGCAGACGGCTTATCAGGGACAGTATTCCGGCATACATTAGGTCTCCAGGTTGAGCAGTCTGCCACATCCTCAACATTTCTCAATTTTCCGACTCGGGTTCAATCTCCTCGACAGCTGACATATTCCGGGGAATGAGCTCAGCGGCTCTACATTCGTAAGCTACATGCCCCATCTTCTGGCAACGGCAACACCTGATCCTGGACTTATCAGACCTAGGTCTACTCTACCGATGACTTTCAATGTCCTTCCGGAAAGACCCTAACATACTTTCCATCATACTTTTCATATCCATGCTTCCAGATGGTTTACCCTCGTCCTTCTTAACCACAGTCTCTTTAGATTCAAAACTGACCTTGTCTCTGCTTTCGGAATTTCCCTGTCTTGGCTGAGTGGTCAAACTACTCCTAGGAATAAATTTCTTAGAATTCTTCGGAATCTCAGTGCAGAGATTGATCCATCTTCTTCTTCATATTCCACTACTTCATATTCAGTTTCACCCTCTGAAACAGCAGCTGCCACAGTAGGGACAGTTGGTTTCAGAACGGGTAGTACCATACTAGCCGTTTCCCGTGGGACGAACCCGGAAAGGAAAGTCTTTTTCTTATTCAAGTTAACTATTGCATCACATAGCGTCTTCATATTCGCACCTGGACTCCATATCCTATAAGCACAGTCCTGATAGTCTTTTTCTCGTAATCCCCTTATGAAATGTGAAATTAATTCATCACTTACATAGTCATCATCCATTACCAAATTAGGCCTAGCCTTTCGTAGTAGTATCTGGAGATCTAAACCATATACCTGAACTGATTCACCTGGCTTCTGAACTCTTTTCCTATATTGTCTCATCGGATCCTCGGATACTATACTTCCGAGGTGGGAACTACAGATTTCAACCAATTGGGTCTTCTGATCTTTATTTTTCTTACCACCCTCACCGGATCCATTCGATCCCGGACCACTGGATCCCAAATGGTTATTATTCGTATTGTTCCAGAAGGTAAATCTATACCCCGTATTCTTACCTGGTTGGAACCCTGGATCCCCAGTAGTGCTAGTACTATTAGGGTGAGTCCCACTGCTACTAGGGGTAGTATTATTATTCTGATCGGTACTGGGTTGGTCGCACTTCTGATTTTCCACTCTATAGGTCTGATTGTTCTGAATGGACTGACTGTCTTCTTCCACCGGATCAGATATATCCCCTAGCCCCTCAGCACCCCCTGGAGAGGTGTGGTCTAAATAGGTAGAGGACAGGACCTGACCCCTGGTGTCGATGTACTGATATTTGCCATCCATGGTAAAGGTGGTATCCTTCTGACCCACACTTAACCGAACATTCTTATCACTACCGGGAACATACCTGTCCCCCACGACATTCCGGGTAGCTTGGTTATTCACAAAAGGATCATATCCTTTCTTCAGAATGGGTTTCTGAGTAGAAGTGACCTGTATTCTCTCTTCTTCGTCATCCCGGGGGATAAGACTAAGGTCTGGCTCACCCAATTCTTCTTCTGCTTTGTCCTCTTCTTCCAGATCCTGATCCCCCTCATCAGAATCCTCAGATCCCTCCTGTAAGATTCTTAACTTTGTGATTTTGTATATCAGGTCGTCCCTTTCCTGGTACAATTCTCGATTGTTATCCTGAATGTCAGTTATCAATTGGTCATTTTCCCTGAATGTGTTGCTCCTGGAGAGCTACATGCTCCTTCTGCTGTTTCTCTATGGTTTTCTTTTTTTTCTCGTAAACCTCGTGTTGGGTCTTGACTTGTTTTTCAAGATCCGCAAGGTGAGTGCTGGCTATATCCAGCCCAGCTTGGTACTGCCCTAAGGTCTCATCTTGCTCACAAGTCTCTGTTTCCAATGTTGAAGTGACCAGACTTAATTGTAATCTTACATCCTCAACATTCCTCTCACATATTCCATATTCTGCTTTCTTACCCTGAATCCTAGCCTCAATTTCCTTGAGTCGAGCATGATGGGTATCCACCTCTTGTTCTAGGGTTCCAGCGGTTCTTTCCAATAATCCCTTATTCTTTTTCAGATCTCCAATCTCGTCCAGGAGTTCATCGATCTCCCTTTCCAGCTCTTTTACCTTATTTTGCTTTCGCACACCCTCTTTTTTCTTATATTCCAGTAATTTCTCACCCCTGGACTTCTGATCATTCATTCGCCTCCATTCTGCATGGGCTAACCTTTCTGTTTCATAACTATTTCTCTCTTCCCGGTATCTGTCCAAGCTAACAATACTCATCGGAGCCGTTTGGCTGGATCCACCAGGATTAAAAACAGATTTGGAAAGGAGGGCCATACTTATTTGATTCAAGAATACTCCCTGGCCAGCTAAGGGCATAAGGTGGATCTGGTCCTGCTGCCGCCCTCGTGGTTCACTTTTAGGAACCTGAGCCAAAAAAATAGGGCTACTCTTAACAAGTCTGATGATCTGATGTTGGGCACCGTTTGGTTAGCCGGCACTATCGGATGGTCATCAACAGTGACGTCCAACCCTACGGTCGAGATCTCACTTTCGGAATCCAATTCTTCGGCATCATTCCGCGACGGGTCATTATAGGCTATACCCGGGGTCTCATGGTATCCCGGAAACTCACCTTCCAGATACTGAATCCCTTCTTGTTCAGACAGGGCTGCACACTTCTTAAAACCGAATCCTGGTCACGGCACCAGTGTAATGTTCGACTGTCTATTTGTTCGGAAAGGATCACAAATACAAGGATGTCAGGTCTAGAAGGCAACAAGATTTATTCAGTATCCTATTATACAGTAAGCTAAGGGTATTCCAAATAGGCATGTGAACATTCGGATAGCTCTGATTTATGACTACCATGTAAGGCTTCGGAGTCAGGGAGATCTTAAGGTGTTCGTACAGAATCCGGGAGGATTCTGTCTCTCTAGGTTTAGACCCTGCTATTATATACCCACAGGGGTTGAGTGGCGACCCCTCGTGTTCGACCCAAGAAGCCTGAAGGGCAGTGCTGCCACCACCCGCCAGGCGTACCAGGTCTCAACCCGAAGGACCGCTCGGCTCGGAAGCTAGTGAACCCGTAAGCCATGGACGCTACTACTAAAACGTGCCCCTACAATATCAATGAGAAGATTTCTACATATCAGTGAGAAGGCAGGATCTGAGGTTGTCTATATGCTGTAGAACATTGGATGATAAAAGTATCATGTTCCAAGTTTGGTAGAAACTTTTATGTGTTCCTACAGGCTACATACCCCCTCCTGCATCGGGTGCTGTAGAAACCCCATAAAAAGTTTCTATCCTATACTCCTTTCCCCTTTTTGAGGTAATAGAAAGGCTCATTTAATAAAATTGGCCTTAGTTCTGACCATTGCCACGGGTGGCTTCACTGAGCCACTGTCTGGTGAGCCCTAAGAGACCATAACATTGTGTAACACTATCTGGGCTGGAGGAGGCCTGGAAGGGTAATACTGGCAGGTAATCACAATTAAAGTTGGGATATCTGCTAAAAAGACAGATTTAAAAAATTGTTCAAACTTGTCTAGATAGTTTTTAAATGCTCATCTCTTGTGCCATGCATAAATATATTGTTCTAATCACTGCTTGCCCAAAGTGCCTCAAAATGGAGTGTCTAATCACAACACAATACACTTCACTGGATGGCCTTTGACATTCCTGCTCACCACAGTACCACCTGTTGGCTAGTCTCACAGGCTTTGAGTAGTGTTTAGTACACCTTAAAAATTATAACTGGCTACTCATCAACGGCACATAGGATCCCTCTATCAGTCTATAGGGAATATCTGACATATCTGATTTATTACTAGGTATAAATACAGGTCATGGGTTTTCTTTGTTTTGCTATAATCATTAGATATTTTAGCATATAATTAAGAATGTTGTCTGGGTGGCAATAGATGAGGAATCCCAAATTTCACGCTGTGATAGTGGACATGCCAACTTTAATCTAGTCCTGTTTTTTTTTCTGATTTTCCCATATTTATAAATGATAATCAGATAGATTTGAGAACTGGCACACTTATTTATAGGCTCATGACAAACCCGAATATGAGGAAATCTCAAAATCTACCCAGTTTAGCTCCTAGCACATCTTTAATGGTCTTTATAATTATATTCTTTATTTTCTAGCAATACCCTGTAAACTGAAAGCACTGTTGTTTTTATTAGATGGCCCAAATATTTAGGTTCAGGCTCAATTTGGATTCACTAAATTTTCTTGTATGCTTTCTCATAAACAAAAGGTAGAAAGGATAATCTTATATGTATCAAAGTCTGAAATAGAGTAATTTAGATTCACATTTACTGTTTGAATAAAACCTTCAACTTTTTGATGGAATTCAACAAGCAATAACATAGAAATAATCCTAACGTTGATTATAATAATATCATTTGGTGAGTTCTTCACTATGATAAGGATTTCTTTCCTAACTACTTTTGATGTGCAGACTGTATTCATTCCCAATGTTTTCTGCTTTTGTCCTGAATTCTTTGAGAAATGAAGAGCTTGCTTATTGTTTCAAGATGTTGACTTTGGTAATTATTCCTATTAACATAGAATGGATATGTGTATACTGTATTTAAATTTTACATAGATACATTCAGGAGAATCAGCCTGACATATTCATTTCCTCCTAATTCAAGTAAGTAGAGCATGAGGTGTGACATATATACCAATTGTCAATGGACCATTCTGGGTATTATAATTATTTTTCATATTTACTTATTTCTTTGCCATATAAAACCTAGGCTCTGCTCATGATCCACACTCAACAATCTCCTGTATTCCCCAACAGGAACCAGGATCCATAAGTTATCACGAATACACTTCCTCCACGAGACTCTGTGACATAAGGTACACAGATGTAATAACATTCCAACCTTATCTACACCCATACAGCCCTGCTGGAGGAAGTGCGATCCACCAGTGGTGCCATATTTGGAATGAGAGGATATTTCACAATCTCCTCTCAATTCTCATTAACATGACTCACCCACAGGTGGCAATCTCCCTCCATGACACGTGTCTCTATTTTATTGAACCACGTGTATAGAATATTTCACAATACTGTGAGCTGCTCAACCCCCTAATATAAAAGGCAGCTTGAGCAGCTCCCAATCATCTCTCTCAACTTACACCTTACACCTATACCTAGAACCTACGACAAGTTGAGCTATAGGATCAGGGGCAGAGCTTGGATATTGGCGAGTGTTATCATTGTTACCACCTTTATGAAACACTCATGTCAGCTATGCAATAAAAGGATCAAATGAACTTCTCTGGATTCCGTGTATATTCACTTCACCACTTGTAACTGTCCATTGACACAATGTGGCTGGAGGGTCTTGCTCCTATAGTAAAAGGAAGAGCTGGCTAAAAGTGCCCTCGTTTCTCGACCTTTCTTTTCATGTAGCTATAACTTGTCTCTTTTGTTGCTCACACGTGGTCATTCAAGTACGGTGCTAAAAAAGCCGCCTTTGATTAGGTACCTAGTTGGGAGAAGTCAGTCAGTATAATATACCATAGAGTGTGTGACATGAGTAGGTACCTGATAGTGCAGCTCTCTCTGTTCTAAACAAGGCAGGCAAATTCTGAGACTGATGTGGTGAGTGCAAGTACTTTGGTGAAGCAGTGCATGACTTGTTTAGAAAAGAGGGCACATACTCACAGCTCTTTTTACAATAGGAGCAACACCCTCCTGGTATATTATACACTTGTGCTATGTCTCCCCAATCTCTACAGGCAAATACCATGACGGAGAAACACATGCAATTACCCAGGGAGATAATTGTCACAACTTCACAAATCCACTTTATGGACTAGATCTACTTACATTATCATGCACTACGGACGCACAAAGCTCTTCGATTTTATATTTTTGTGCTATTCCAATGAGAATAATTTTGTTCTATAATGGAAGGATGCACTCATAGCGTATGAAAAATAACCTCCTTTATGGGTGCAAGGAAGGAGCGATTATCCTTGATAGAATTTCCTTAATTAATGGTAAACCTTAACACTTAAAGTGCTGCTAGTCCATTAGAATTCAGTAGTAAATGAGGGGAAGTATTTGATTTGTCCAAAATGCATTTCGCTACTACGCCGGTTACCTGCCTACATTTTACCACGACAGCAACCAGTGGCTAGAACTACTTTAACCCAACCCCAGAGAGTCAACAATGACTCATGCTGGTGTTCGAGGTGGGGCCAGCTTGGTAAGATTCTAGAAATTTAATGAGGGATCCCAGGGTAATTCAAAAAGTGTTGCCTTGGGCCACCAATAAGTATAAAAAAATATGTCTGTTTCCTGTCAAGAGGGTGGGATTTTCCATACCCATGAGGGGAGGGAGGGGAAAAAAGCAGGGATGGCATGAATTTGCCATCACATTCTACGATTTAGTGATTGGAAACCTTTAGATTTTTATGCTGATGGATTGAAGTCAGGAAAAGATTTTCCCATTCCTAAAAATCCTGCAGGCCACTGGACAGGAAACAAACAAATTTATAAGGGTGGCTTTGTTTATTCACTAACTCTGGTACTGATACATGTGCCATAGTTCATGCTCTACTTGTGTTGGTCCTGTATATAAGGCCATCACTATATTGTATAAAATGCTTGACCCCAAATAACCTAAGGCCTAATAAAAAAAAAAAGGTTTGTTTCCAGGTACCCGACTGACCCTAGCAAACAGGGCTAATCCTGGAAAAAAAAAATTGCAATTTTTAGGGATTTTTCCCTTAATTTTTATATTTTTTCATAAATTTTTCGTGGAGCTTATCTAGGTCCTCACCTATTGGTTTAGAGTCCATAACAGTCATTCATATATTTTACATGTGCTTCACATTTCTTGTGTTTTTCATAATTCTACTGTAATATCATAGAATCCAACATGTCTGCCCATACATTTCTATACAAAATCAACAACAAAAAATAAAAAATAAAAAAATCCTACCTACCGACCCTAGATGTTTGAGGCATGTAACTGGAAACACACCTTTATTTTTTTTTGGCCTAACCTGGTTTTCACCCAGAGGGTAACCAGGGCACATCTTCCTGCCCCACTATATAGGGTAGGTTAACCTAAAGACGTCCATATACCTAGAGACATCCAAACAACAAAATGACCATAGAAATTGCTTTTCTACCTGAATCAACATTGCATAATTATTGATGAGTATTGAGTCACCTAGCTGGTAGAGTTGATCCAGTGGCAAAACCCATAATTGGTGATTTTGTTGGGTGGATATCTGTATTTATACCACGATTTCTGGCTTACACAGTGCTTTTTGGGGTCTATTCCCATCCACATATCTGTCGATATTGCACACCCTGTAGGCTTTACCATCGATTTTGGAAGGCGTGCTGTTATCCATCTAAGGCGTGCTGTTATCCATCTTCGCCATGTGCCTATGGCCTCGTGTCATTATCCTTCACTAACACACATGCGTCATGAGTTATCCATTGATTACTTGTTCAGTATGTGGACGTCTTTAGATGAACCTACCTTATTATACTGTGCACACATTTACACAGGGATAAACTACCATGGACTAACACAGTACCTGGAGCTATGTAGTTGTACACAATGTGATTATGCTGTACACTTTGATGGATCTTTGTTCTAGGTTGCAATTACATTAGAAATTGCTCTGGTATATATTAATACATGTTGGAGAAATGCAGGTATCTAGGGATCACTACCATCAGTGAAGCTGGGTAAATCATAGAATTTACATGATAGGATACACAAGGTGTGTATCAAGTTCTTGGGCACATCAGGAGGCCATCTCTGTAGGTGATATGACTACAACCAACCTTAGTGTCAGTAATCATAGGTAGCTCCCTACAACTGCTCTGTACCATTAACACTTACATAGAGTCATTGCATACAAGTTGCCAGGGCAGTCATAGCACTGCAGCTATAGTATACACAGAGAGAAGAACACTGATTGCTTTGGCACATAATGCAAACATCATGATTTGTCTCCCGCATGACATGTATGAAAGCATGTTGAATGAGGTTGACACTCTCACATTTGGTTGGTCAACTCCACTCAACATGCGTAATGCAGACATGTCACTTATTCCTGGTCCATGCACCTGAGTGGTAGGTAATACTGTATGATAATCATGTAAGGGTCAAGCGCAGTCAATGGCTATGTACCAATGGCTCAATCAAGGTAAGCCTATATACAGAAGACTGCTTCAGCATAGAGTACCCTTGGGGTATGAAGCGAAATTTTTAGCCTGTGAAGCAGCGAGAGAAGTGCCAGTTAACTCGACCTGGTACATATATGTATTTCAACAAAAAATGTTTTCAGGGTTTGAAGTACACTCAGCCTTCACATAATCCCATTTTTCTTCAGAGGGACAGTCCATTTCACACAAAAAGTATTCAATACCACATATAATCCCGTTACAGGGTGAGTAACAAAAGGCAGATAATTTTAAAGAAATCAGTTATTGTTTACTGATCCAAAACAGTACTAAAAAGGATATTCTCCGAATGACTCATGCACAAATAATATATGATATTGTTTGCCAAGATCAGTAAGCATTGCTGTAAACAAAAGGTAGGATTTTCCGTAATCTGTAGGCACATCTATTGTGGCCACTATCTAGTGGCGAAGCTGTATATAAGTCACATTCTGACTATAGGGGAAAGCTATAATCCGCATCAAAAGGCTGATCCCCCTCGTAATCATAATGATAATGATAAAAAACGATCACTCCCTAATATAGTGCTTACATATAGACTAGCTAGCACTGCATCCGTTAGTGTCCCGTAATGTACCTTACTGACCCTATATAAAGCCTTATTTAAAGCATCACTAACCCTCAGATGGTTAACCTCATTTATCTCAAGTTGAATTCGAGAGCCCCAGAGCACATTCTGACTATAGGGGAAAGCTATAATCCGCATCAAATGGCTGAAATGGTCTATAGGCTGCGGCTTATACTCAGGGTTTTAATGTATAGCTGCAAAAGTGTTAAATCATTTCCATAAACTGATAAGTTATTGTTGTCCTTGAGGCAGCCTGATATAAATCTATTTTCCTCAAGGACAATTGGTAATTGTAGGGGAATCTGAAAGGGAAGCAAATCGATATCTGTTGTTAAATTGACCCCTGATTAATCAAATCACAGTTGTGCATAAACCAGATGTTGTAGCCATTAAAAGGGCTGGGTTTTACTAACTACGGGGGTTATCGTATATTAACAATACAGGGGATGGTGGGTTTGCACATGGATGTGAAAAAAAGTAATGATCTTTTTTTTCTCCCCCCCCCCTTCTGGCCCAAAAGTCGTATGCACACACATCCATTTAACTAAAGTAACACATTACCTTTCCAGTGAATACAGATGACTTTTTCCAACCCTCCTTCGATCAAGGAGCCAAAAATATTTTATCCCCCTCGTTATCATGATGATAATGATAAAAAACGATCACTCCCTAATATAGTGCTTACATATAGACTAGCTAGCACTGCATCGGTTAGTGTCCCGTAATGTACCTTACTGACCCTATAAAGCCTTATTTAAAGCATCACTAACCCTCAGATGGTTAACCTCATTTATCTCAAGTTGAATACGAGAGCCCCATAGGTTTAACCAAGAAACTCTGTATCACACCCCACAGTGTGATAACCCTTCCCCGTATCACACTCCCTGGGAAAACATCCAAAACGGTCAAATAACTGATGAAAAAATTTTGAACATATCTGACTAAATTAACTTGAGATAAATACAAAGGAGCACTTGAATTGGTCAGCACTGAGGGTTATCACACTCGGCTTCGCCTCGTGTGATAACCCTCAGTGCTGACCAATTCTCGTGCACCTTTGTCTATATACTGAGATGCATCAACCCAATATCAGGTGGGCACGATGCATGGCTGCAGTGCTAGTGAGGTGTTACAACATAGGTTAGGGTGCATTAATGCACTACCTCCCCTTAGAATGATTGACCTTTTGTGAGCCAATTATGAAGTGCTCAGTGCATCGTGCTCATTGGTCATCCTGATGCACCAATGACATCATGGTTAGTCTGCTGGCCAGCATGTCATCACTGCATCGTGGCAACCCTGCAGTTGTGTACCAGCATTGTAGGTTCACCATGTTGTATGAATGTCACCTTTGCAGGATACTGACCAGGGCTACATTCATGCATCATAAAAACCAATGTGCATGATCCTTTGATGTATCATGTCATGTGAAAAACAATTATCCATAGACTTAACACTAGAGTGCCAATCTCCGCCCCCCTGCCCTCCTCTGCCCATGGAATACCATGCCTTGATTGCCACATGACCTATTTTACATTATAGTGGCATTGATTTTAAGCAATTTCTATATCAATATGATATGAAATACAGACCCCTGGGGGCTGTATTCACCTTGGGCTTTGCCCTGGGGGTAGACATCCCCCAAGGGATGAATGCACTGTCATGATTGTTTAATTCTATCTATGTATTGGTCCTTAACCCTTTAAGGGCCGCTGATGCATTAATGCATCATGCCCATTGGTCACCAAGATGCACCAAAGAGTGCTGGTGAGACTGCTCACCAGCACTTCATTGGAGCATCATGCCGACCCTCTAGGAGTATAATTATATGTATCAACCCTGTAAAGATGGCATGATGCTCTAATGAAGTGCTGGTGAGCAGTCTCACAAACACTCATTGGCACATCATGACGACCAACGGCATGATGCATTAATGCATCAGAGGCCCTGAAAGGGTTAACATTTGATGTGTTTTCACTGCCTGTATATTACTGGTCATTATTTGCAATGCAATATGCACTATGTCAATTCAATGGTAAAACACCAACAGTTGATCCAACCCCTTGTATTCACCATAGGATCAGTAGGAAACATGGAGTTGTACACCCGTGTGGTCGGAATGTCACTGACAGTGGCCGTCCTAATACTGATACAAGGAGAATACCTAATGACATCCGAGGCTTTCTACTCCTTACTCAACAACAACAACAACAGTGACTATAGCACAGAGGATAGTATATTACACCATCATATCAATGACACAATTGATGGGATATTGGATGAGGTTATACCGCCAACTCAGAAACAGCTAGATTGTAGGGCTGCAAGATTGACAAAATTGAAGGACTCAAAAAAATGGCAGGATGCAATCAGTAAATACTTTAATAAACACAGAGAGGTTTGTGGGAAATGGGAGAAGATACAGCATCGTCCGGTATTGCCATATTGTGCCTGTATACCCGGGCATTTCAGTAAGTAGGATTGTGGCATTTTTTATCCTTTCTTTCTGCCCTATAGTGTTGCCATGAATGCTTCCACAGCTGAGGTACACCAATTCATCATTTCCATTGTGATGGACAAGTGCAGGCCTATCATTTAAGTCCCTTTACAAGAAATTTACATTGATGGTTCCTACAACTGCTTTATACACTAATCTTTGATGAAACCTACTATGATGTGCAATCTTAAGACACCCACAAATGGGCTAAACTCAATCAGACATTCTTGACATTGGGGAATGTCTGCACATATGACTCAAGAATACCTGTATCAGCCCCTATAGCCATGGCTCCACTAGCAGTGCAGCCACAGCAGCCGTACATGCAGCACATGATTTCCTTTGTTCTATTTGTTCTTGTTTACAGTCCACTGGAGTATCTTGTCGACTTGTCACTTCAACTGCAAATGTAAACAGAACAAAGGAAATTTGTATGCCATATGTAATGCTGCCAGGGATGTGCCACTAGCAGAGCCTTGACTACAGGGTCAGCATGAAGCACGAACCTTGCATATGTTCATGCAAACAGGACAATACATCAAAGTAACAGAGCCCGTGGTGTTTCCCCCCCCCCCCCCCTTAATTCTTCTTTGATACATTTTGAGACACGTCTTAAAGTGGCATAGTCCGATTTTCTTCATTTTTCAAATTCTGTTCAAATGTTTTCTATACCATGTAATAATACCATATTTAGGCATCTGTGGACAATTTATTGCTATCTTAAGCTCATAGACACCTAGAAAGGGGGTCCCATGGACATTGTCATAGGCATTTTACAGTGTATTTCCAATGGATGGAGTTTCGGCGTGCACTCTAAAACTAGGAAATAGGGTATTAGTCTGACAATTCTCTCAAATATCAGCTTTATTATGTGGAAGAAGAGCAAATTAATTAGTCACAATAGGAAGTATGACCTATATGATCAACCTGGTTCATTTTGGAGAAGATTGATTCTTTTGGCTCCAACTATCGGACTGTGCCACTTTAACTTTTCCCAGCTGGTTACAGAGATGTTGTGTTCAGAGTGAAGGACTTTGATCAGATCTCAGCAGCTAACCCACATGTGAAGCCAGGTGGCCATTGGGCTCCCTCCAACTGCTCCTCCAGATTCAGCCTAGCCATTATTATCCCATTCAGGCAAGGTTTTTTCACATTCTAATCACACACACTTTAACTGGTTTTTCATAACTGAGTTATGGATGATTATAACCTTAGACATTTTACTAAACAACAAGCTGATTTTATAAGACGCACCAAGTGACAAAACTCTGTAGTGATGATGTAAAAAGTTTGGGAACTGAGATTTAGGCAAAATGGCATAAAATTGAACTAGACTTATTAATTGTGTAGCCATATAAATCTGGTGTTAAATAAGTTAAAATTGACTTTCTCCCATACAGAGACCGGAGTGCACACCTGGCTATCCTGTTAGCCCAGCTTCACCCTTTCCTTCAGCGCCAGCTGGCTAACTACACAATATATGTGGTAGAACAGGTAGGTGCACTACTACTACACTCTAATAAATAACTGCTGAACCTACCAGAGATCCTCATAAATCTGTACAGTGAACCACCGTAATCATATTGCAATGAAGTTTCTACAATGAAGGCGGTGTCATGGTAAAAGTAATAATAACTGAACACTGCCAACTTTGGGACAAGGATTTAGCCTTTAGTTTGGCAGGATACCGATGACAGCGGTTTAGCTTGTCCTCAGGGCTACAGCGCCTGCCGCGTCCGCGCTGACGTAGATACGCGCAGACTACGCGCAGACAGATGCGGTGCGGATGGGGGCATAGTCCTGAGGACTACCGCTAGTAAAAGTCTTGGGGACTACAGATATAATGGTCTAGTCCTGGACTGACTAGTCCTGAGGACCACTATACAGTCCTCAGGCCTAATGTTCTATCCCAGGGACTATGGAACAATGGCTGCTTTTTTGTGCCCAGGGCTATACCTATTTGACTGTACAAACATGTTAATAGGCACCCCTGGGGCCTAGGGCATTGGTCCCAAGGACTGTGTCTCTAGTCCCAAGGACAATGTTCTAGTCCCCAGGACTGTATCTTTAGTCCCTGGGACTACACAGCCAGTCCTGGGGACTTAGAAGTAGTCCTCAGGACTAAATTTGAAGTCCTGGGGACTACATCCCTAGTCACAACTACATTAGACATCAATCAATGAATTAGTCCTCAGAACCACATGCATTAGTCCTGAGGACTAGGCAGATGTTTTTGTAGTCCTCAGTCTAAACAGTTAGTCCCTGAGTCTACGAATTAGTCCCCAGGTCTAAAAGCTTAGTCCTGGAGACTAAAAGCACAGTCTTATACAAAGTCATGGGGTCTGCAAGGTAATTCAAGGGAATGTACAATTAGTCCGTAGCACAATATCCTCATATTCTTAGTCCTAGGGACTAGGCTTTAGTCCTTAGGACTATGCTTTTATCCCCAGGACTTGACCGGTATAGTTTAGTTGTGGGCTAAACTATCACCTAGTCCCCAGGAGTAAGGATTATTAGCTATAGTCCTGAGGACTACCACTACGCCCTTGCACCTATGCTCACCGCGGGAGGCTCAGCGTAGAGTCCGCGTATTTAGGTCAGCGCGGACGCGGCAGGCGCTATAGCCCTGAGGACTAGCTAAACCGCTGTCATCGGTATCCTGCTTTAGTTTGACATTTTTTTACAACGTAGGTTATCCAGTGTAAGGGTGAATTATGCTTCTTGGTTGGTATGATGCCACAATGAAATGCTAATGGGGGCTGTTATTAAACAGTGCCTCTCTGCCCATGCATGGGTCGGTGTGATGTGCCAATAGAATGCTGCTCACCAATACCTTGTTGGTGTATCATACAGACCTTCTCACCATTTTATGGTGTAGGTAAATGCACCCAAAAAATCAGTACCCAGAACTTTATGGATAATTATCTTTCCTCTACAGAAAAGATTTTCAACAGGGCCATCATGATGAATACAGGATATAAATACGTCAAAGAAATACAGCCACCAGACTGCGTCATCTTCCATGATGTGGACACGATACCTGAGGATGACCGCCATTTTTACACCTGTCTACCAAATGGAGTCTTACAAATAGCGTCGCATTTAGATGTCAGGAACTATGTGTAAATATAACATTTATTCCAAATGTGGTACCTTCCCCCACTTGTGCAACACATCCACTTGGATGCCAGGATTTAATGTAAACATCAACATAATCGTAGTGTTCTGCAGCCCGTTAACCCTTAGTGTTCTGCAGCCCGTTAAACCTTAGTCTTCTGCAGCCCGTTAACCCTTAGTCTTCTGCAGCCTGTTAACCCTTAGTCTTCTGCAGCCCGTTAAACCTTAGTCTTCTGCAGCCCGTTGAACCTTAGTCTTCTGCAGCCCGTTAACCCTTAGTGTTCTGCAGCCCGTTAAACCTTAGTGTTCTGCAGCCCTTTAACCCTTAGTGTTTTGCAGCCCGTTAACCCTTAGTCTTCTGCAGCCTGTTAACCCTTAGTCTTCTGCAGCCCTTTAAACCTTAGTCTTCTGCAGCCCGTTAACCCTTAGTCTTCTGCAGCCCGTTAAACCTTAGTCTTCTGCAGCCCGTTAACCCTTAGTCTTCTGCAGCCCGTTAACCCTTAGTCTTCTGCAGCCCGTTAAACCTTAGTCTTCTGCAGCCCGTTAACCCTTAGTCTTCTGCAGCCCGTTAACCCTTAGTCTTCTGCAGCCCGTTAAACCTTAGTCTTCTGCAGTCCGTTAACCCTTAGGGTGATATATAGTTAACCTTTTAAAGGCTGTTGATGTAGAAGTGCATCATGCCCATCAGTTGACATGATGCACCAATGAAGCAGGCAAGCAGTCTTGCCAGCACTTCATTGAAGCATCATGCCGACCCTCTGGGATTGAGTATATTGACCCCATAGGGTTGACATGATGCATGAATGCAGCCCTAGTGAGTTACTTGCATCATGACAACCAATGGGCATGATGCATTAATGCAATAGCTGCCATCAAAGGCTTAAATAATGAACACAAACATTCATTATCCTCGTTCGTCATGATGCAGTGCTGGTGATTTCTATCTCTTTTTTCCCCATTATCTCAACATAATATTTTATTCAGATATTTGCCATCAATACTAGACCTTGACAATAAGAGCTACAGCAGTGTTATTGCAAAGGAATATAAGATACAAAGCTGCAGTGTTAAATCTATGGGACGGTCGTGGACAATGTGAAATAATGGTATTTATTTCTGTTTAAGTTTGCTGTATTCCACTAGTTTTAGTGGCGTGGTTTCCTTCACATGGCAGCAGTTCGAGCTTGTTAATGGGTTCAGCAACATCTTCTTTGGATGGGGAGGAGAGGATGACAACATGGAAATAAGGTAATAGACTTTCACTTTATGTTATGGGCGGTAGGTACTTAGTCCTTTAAAGACTTCTGATGCATTAATAAGATCAATGTAAATTTATGGCACCTGGTGGCAAAAATGGTTGCTCACATATGGCATGACCCATCTTTATCTGTAAATCATTGGCATTCTTCTCATTCTTATCACTTGATTTTCTGCTCCTACACTTAAGAAATCTGTAACAATTTCGATTTATCCAAGAAATTTTCGTTTTACCTCTTACCTGCCACTTCTTAGTGCCAAAATGTTTCCAATGGTAATAGATATATGAATACCTGAGGTTTGGTTTGTTAGAGGATTTCTTTCAATAGGATTGAATGTAGGTAAATAAAATTTCTCATGGGCGGCGTCCCCTCCAAACAAATATCATGTGCCTCTGGCAAGCGCCACTGATCCCGTAACGCTATGGGGAATGCGATCACTATGTACTGCTATAGGCAGGTGATCTTTTCTTTGGAAAAAAATCCTCAATTCACGGCCAACTGATGGCCGTCAGTCACTGGCAGACGGTGTAGGGCCAGTATCATTAGCCCTTTAATTGTTTCTAGTTCTATTAGAGCTTGGAGCATGATTATTTGGTTCACTATTAATCCCTAATCTTTGTAATTTCACTATCACTGCACTCGGCAGCCGACTCTGGCCGCCGGTTGGCCACCATCCCTGCATGTGACTTCATGACCTCTTGACCTAGTTGGGCCTCAAAATGAGGCTCGCTCAGATCAGCTGCCTGTAGCATCAGGCTGATCCAGATCAATTGCATATAGCACAACAAGTGATCTAATTCCCCATAGCGTTCAGAACCCTGGGCTAGCTATTCCAAAACCATCATAGGTTAATATGCCCTTTAGTGGCCAAAAGGTTTTTATCTTTCTACAAATATCCCTGAAAGTTCCTAAAAAGTTTGTCAGTCAATCTTGAATTAGCCAGATTCTATCTACTATTTATGTTTTTCCAGGGTCCATTCAGCAAGGCTGCGCAAGTTGCGGGATCCAATGGAAGTTGCTGGCTATGCTGTTGTGCCCCATGAACACGAAAAAGGAAACAGAAGACCAAAGAACTATTGGTAACTCATACAATTCAGTGCATTCTCTATTGATGCCTTTAAAACTCTGCTGCAAAATTTAAACCTGAATCATTTTCATGAGATCTCCCAGAGATCCTCATAATGCTACAATAAAGTGCTGATAAGCGGTATTGCGGTACATACGGTACAAAGTGACATACTGACCTCCGTATGTGACTTACAGAGGTCCGTATGTTACACACGGACCTCCGTATGTGACTGCAAACTCAACATCATCCACCTTTACCATTGTATGAGCACTAGGGAAATTGAAGCTTCCAAATCAAAACCCACTGGGGCACTTGAACATGACAGTACAATACGTATTGAGGGATGAAAATTGAATTATTCATATAAACTTCATGTTCTTTTCCAGGAAAAACCGTAAGAGGTTACCCCAGTCAAGGGATGGATTAAACTCGCTCCATGTGAAGATTGCTGCTGTAGAGAAGAGACCATTATATACATGGCTACATGTGGATGTTCTAGATAAGGTTATGGGCAGATAGGCATTGATATCGATTAAGTTTCTGTGTTCTGATATCTTTTGTATGTATACTGTTTTGTATATTTCTTATAGGAATACAATAGTCATTTTGTCCTGGGTGAAAGGAAAATAAGAGTGACATATTTGAAATTTATTGTAGTTTGAATATTTATCACATCAAAATTAAGTATTTTGGACATTCGGAAATAACAAAAATGATTACATCCAAGAAACCTTTTAAAATGATAAACTTATACTTTTTTAGCTAAAATTATAGCTATTCTTTTTTTATTCTAACTACACAGGACAAAGTTATTGTTAATGGCATAAATAAATTATGTCTTTTGTAACATTATTTCATACTGTGGCATTTATACATATCATTTAATAGATTAATAGATTTGACTTTCATGTACTATCGTTATTGGCCGGCTCTAATAAACAGCTTTCTCCAATTATAGATAAAAGTCATACACAGTAGGCAATGATACTAAGGGAGTGCCTTGAATAGTGCATCAGGGGTAAACACAAAGTTTTCGAGCCATGAGCCACCCGGGTCCACACCTTACAAAACCAAAATCTGTGGGCCCAGAACCGTTTTTCTATGTTATATGAACAGCTGACCTGAGTATTTGTTATTATGTCGTATCAAGATCTAACTGCATTCCTGGTTGTTTTCTAATTCCAACATATATAACATGACGTATATAACATAACATATACAAATGTATTAATTTGTAACATTCCTCTAGACCAACTCTGAGGGAAACCCAACACCTATATACTTTCCACTTTAAGATAGTCCTAGGTTTGGTTCCAGACCCCCTCCCCCAGCTCCAGGGGGGGATATGCTCTGTTTCTATGACTTTCGAAACTCCCTAATGCTGCAATGGGCTTGATGGATTATTGCAGTCAGTATGAAAACTCGTTGAACATTGGCTTTTGCTGACAATATCACTGCCACGCTTGCAGGATTGGTCACACTGCCTGACAAAATATTTGACTATGATCTTGGGACCTTTAGCTAAATCTTTTTATGGCTCGGAAATTAGAATATTAATAAAGTTTGATACATCCTAAAACAAAAGGTATTATTTCTTGTCAAATGATAATCTCAAGGTATTCGGCCCTGCCAATACCAATCCACACCTACTGGAGGATAAAATCTGCAGAACAGATTGGCCTGCAAGGGAAAAAATATTTCTTATAGACTGTCAATCAATCAGAAGCCCGTAAAGCTTTAACAATCTGGAGTTTACTTCAATTTAGCCTTGCATCACCCCATCTGCAATGTTAGTGTTCAACAAATCTATCACTTTGAAATATAATTCTGTTGAGCCAATCTAACTCCTAGCCCATTGTTATACCCACTAAAGCCTGCTGATGCAGGAGTGCATCATGCCCATTGGTCAGCATGATGCACCAATGAAGTGCTGGTAAGTAGTCTCGCCAGCACTTCATTGGTGCATTATGATAACCAATGGGCATGATGTATAAATGCATCAGGGCCCTTAAAGGGTTAAAGGAAAAGACAACCCAATTTTAATTTTGAATTATTTGGTAGATTTTCATTAAATTAAAAGAAAATTCAGGCATACCTTTTATTAAATCTTGTATAGTAAGGGCAGGCCGGAGACCTATCTATTGGATATAGTAGTATAGTATGTATCAGAATGGGACTATAGCTAATCTAAGGATATTACTCACTGGGGATGCAGCCAATCAGAGGCCTCTCTTATGGCGGGAAATTCAAATGTGGGGTCACGTGACCTAGACCCTCATGGTGTGGTGCCAAAATGGACCAATCAGAACCCTTCCTATTGGCGGGAAATTCAAAATGGTCATGTGACCCAAACCTGCCAAAATGGCGCCCCCTGATTGGCTGGCTGTGAAGGTCACGTGACCTCTATTATGCAAATAAGGTCACATGACCCTAATTTGAATGGACCAATAGGAGGTCATCATTTTCCTGGGAAATTTGAAAAAATTGAAAAAAAGTGAGCCCTCTTATTGGTTGGCTGTCCACACGTCATACCGTCAGTCAGCTGTATGCAGCAAGCAAGTAGTTATGTGACCTTATTAGCATAAAGAGGTGTGGTTTATCATGTAGATGAGGGTGTGACTATAGTGAGATATTTTTTATATAAATAAAAATAGGTAAGCTGAAAGCTTGCCAAGAAAAAAAAACAAACAAAAAAGGGAAATATTTGGGGAGGGGAGGAGAGGGGGGCCCTTGGGGTGGGGGGGTCTTTAGGAGAACCATTTGGTTGGGTTGGGGGGGCTTGGGTTGGTGGGGCCCCTTTTTTTAAAACAAATTTATTTAGCCGAAAAATTTACTCCATTACATCTGATATACATAACACGAAGTTTCCTTAATACATGGGTCAGCATATTTACATGAGTAGACTCAAACGTCAAATATATAATAGATTATTGTAAATGAGGAAACAAAATCTTAATGGCTAACAAGTTAATGACTGACCATCATCCAAAGGATGTTGTCTTGGCCAAGCCATAAAAATTACATATACCATTCATTAAAGTCGATGATAGTAGATTATAAATTATTCAGCATTATTCTTTACTTTGAAAATTTGTCTAATAACATACCCCCCTCCCAATACATTACCAACGACATATAAACATGCCAATATATATATACAGAGATAAATTGCCACGTCTTAACAGTATAAATTAATTAGATTGATTATTTTGTTGCATTTCTCTTTTACAATTCAGTTTAAATTCATCCCGGTCTCTAATATTTCTAGTTTCAGTGGTTAATCTATTCCAAGTTTGAGCGCATTTGACTTCTGGCGATGTCTCATATGATCTACAATTAATTTTTTGCTATTTTAATATAGGTGCACCAGCTAGACGAGTTTCTCTTACTTTTAACTCTATAAAGTCTTTGTTACATGATCTCTTATGGGCCATGAGCTTGATATGATTGTCTCTCCTAGATGTTGATAAAGGTAAATCGGCATTTCCATGTACAATATCAGTGTGCATTAATATGTGGTAATCAAAACATGTTTTTAAGCATTTGCTTTGTATACGCTGTAGTTCCAATAAATAATCAGCCTTAGCTTCACTATACAATATATAAGTTAATGTGTTGATCGAGTGTACCGGTAATTATTAATAATGAACATTATAATAATTATAACAATAAATATGGAATAACTAAGAAGACATTGGGTTTGGTGAGAATTGACTTTGTCAATATCAATTCTATACATGCCTTTATTAAATAAGACAATAATTTACAATACAATACAATAACATAGCAATATATAGACATAACAATATAATACAATATAATAGTAATATATACAAATAATCACAATATCACAGTAAAGTTTAAAAATTCCAGCACCACCCAGCATGGTGTATGCTGTCCGAGTATATGAAGCCGTTAGTTCAACTGCTGGAGCTTATATACTGGAGGAAATGTTATGTGTGACGTCATAGAAAATCATGCGCCCCGGATTAAGTAGTACCAGAGTATCACTCATTAATTATATATATATATACCTGGGAGTATATAGCTCCATCACAATAATCTATTAATGGTAGAATATGCATCTTATACATTCTCAATCTAGCTTCATGGGACATGTATTTACGAATCTCATATAGTATTAGTGATTTATATCTTACATTGTTGATTACAGTTCATAGATACATATTGAACTTCAGTTCTGGGTCTAAGGTAACATCAAGGTATTTGTAAGAAGCTACATTCATGAGTGCTTTGTTATTTATAACAAAGTTTGGTTTAATCAGATTTTTAAATTTGCATAAGGTAGTTAAATATTAAATAGAAATACAATAGAACCCACATATGGAGTAGTAGTACACATTCCATTTTTTTATTTGTCATAATTTCATTTCATTTTTTTTCACATACAAACTATCTTGGTGTCTTATCTATAAATGAATCTTGATTCATTGTGGTTGGTCTTTGTTCAGTTCATATATGCTGTCCCGTGGTCTCTGGTGTTTATATGTTGTTTCTCATTTATCTACTGTGTCCTCCGACGTTACAGCGTTAGAAAACACAGATCCACCTGTTTGTTCAAAAGGAAAAACTCCTCCACGCTTTATTCTGAAAAGCTGCAACTCATAGTCCAGAAAGTCCAATTTCTTCAACATTTCCATCAGCAAAATTTTGCTCTGTGGACTTAGATTCATACCTTCTGAGGCCCACATAAGGTAGGAGAATGTCTGAAATGCTCCACGGCGATGTCGTCACTTTCTAACCATGTGTGTATAGCGACTCCACATTGGTAGCATTGAACAAGGTCCTTACCTCTGATGTAAAAGAATCCATGGGCGGCGAGTTTCTCTGTGAACTGACAGGGTTTTATTCCACATAATTGTGTCCAAAGTGTTCAGTCTCCTTGATAAATCGACGAAACGTATGTACTTGACCGTTCTCTTAGGTAGGTAGGTAGGTAGGTAGGTAGGTAGGTAGGTAGGTAGGTAGGTAATGCGAGCAGTGACAACGGTGGTAGTAGCTTTGTGATTCTCGTGGTGCACCCCTCCGACTCCTTTACATAATTCACCACTCTCCACATATCATCTCTTTTTCTTTTTTTTTCAAAGTGAAGCAATATATATATCTGGCCACGTCAAACCTGCTAATGTCATCCATCAGCACTCGAATGAGCTGGTGATGTGTACTGTCGGGTTTAGTTTGCCACATTTTCAACACTTTGAAGGCGTGAAAAAGCTCTGTGACTGAAGTAACAGATCTTGTCGATGAACACTCATGTAGGCGTGGTGGAGTTCTCCCCATCTGGCATGAGACGTAGTTTTAGACCACCAAGTTTGGAAAATCTCCATACACAATCCTGCACTGTCTTGATAACGACCATCTCCTGCAGACGCTCATAGGGGATGTCTAAGTAGAGTCCCAATTTCGTCCAAGATCCAATTAACAGTCTTCCTATATCATGAAGCAAACGATCGCTATATGTAAATTTTATTTAACACATGACATCCTGTACACTCAGGGAGGGGTTATTTTCAAGACACCTCTCGTCTTCAAAAACTTCAGAAATCACTTGATGAAGGCCGGTAGGCAGGCAGGTAGGCAGGCAGCTGGCGGATAGGTGGTGCTGGTAATGGTAAAGGCAGTGGCGGTGGGCGCGGTAGTCGTAGTGGTCAGCAGTGATATATCCTTCCAAGAGAAATTGGGGTGCTTTTATAGGGTGATCTAAGCCTATTTCCAGCTGGATACTTACCACCACCTTTTCCCTTCTGTGTAGCATATTATCAGCATGAGCCTTTTGAATTTGTTCACATCAAACAGGAGGAAAGGCGCTGTGACAAGTGTATTTGGTGAAATTATGGGTGATTGCTTTTTATTCTGAGTAGCGTCTTATCTTTTTAGATCTGTTGACATAAAACAGGTGGAAAGGTATTATGATAACTGTATTTTGGTGGGATTAAAGGGCGTTCAAACTGCGATAATTAGCTTAATCAACTTTACAGGCATGAGGGGGGCTCGCTTGTTAAGGTATTATGAGATTCCTAAATTTTTACTTCTCCCCTTGTTAACAGGGGGTGTGTATTTGCGACGGACTACTCTTTGAAGTTTTCTAATTCTATTTAGACAAACTTTCATCTGGATCCTCCTATGGCTTGGTTTACCAGTGGAGGGCAGGTGAAATTAGATTTATAGATACCCTACTGAGTGAGGATCTCTGTGATCATAGGATTAGAGCTCTTTTCTAAAAGTTATCAAAAGCCGACTTTGATCCTGCTGGAACTTTTTTTTTCCCACCTACCCTTTGATGATCTAAGAATGGAGTGAAGTTTTTATCTGGATTCTCCTGTGGAGGACAGGTGAAATTGGATTTATAGGACTCCTACCATGTGAGGGTCTCTTCTGTTGTGACTACAGGATTAATCCTCTTTTCTAAGAAGAGACGTCAAAGCCGCCTTTCATCTATTCAAACTGCACTAAGCGACTTATCTCCAGAGGCGTATATAAGGGAGGGAGAAAAATTTCATTTACTCACACTCTCTTTGCAACCCTCACCATGAGTAGAAGACCATCTAAGCTACAGCTCTCAAGGAAGACGAGGAGGACCAACAAGACTTTGTTGTCTTCTCCTGCTGCCGAAGATGCTACTACTGCAGTTGCTCCTGCTTACAACCCACATGGTGTAACAGGTGGTGGTGGTGTTACTGCTGCTGTGCTGGTGGTTGTGCTGGTGGTGGTGCTGCTGCTGCTGGTGCTACTGCTACTGCTGCTACTACTGCTGCTGCTGCTGCTGCTACTGCTGCTACTGGTGCTGCTGCTGATAACGTCCGTGCTGCTGTTGACGGTGGGTCTTATACATCTCCTTACTGGACACCGATGTTTTATACCCCCGCTGCTGCTGATGCTGATGCTGCTATTACTGTTGATGCTGATGCTCCTACTACTGTTGATGCTGATGCTAATGCTGATGCTGATGCTAATGCTAATCATTATCACCCTCACGCTGTAGAAGTCTGTGCTGGTGCAACTACAGCTGACGTAGACACACACGATTGCACTCATTCGGATTATTTGGAGACCCGCCACTTGGTAGAAACAGAGGAAGAGGAGGAGGAGGAGGAGGAGACCGTCTAAGCTACAGCTCTCAAGGAAGACAAGGAGGACCAACAAGACTTTGTTGTCTTCTCCTGCTGCTGAAGATGCTACTACTGCAGTTGCTCCTGCTTACAACCCACGTGGTGTAACGGGTGGTGGTGGTGTTACTGCTGGTGGTGGTGGTGGTGGTCGTGCTGCTGCTGCTACTGCTACTGCTGCTACTACTACTGCTGCTGCTGCTGCTCTGATGGTGCTACTGCTGGTGCTACTGCTGGTGCTGGTACTGGTGCTGCTGGTGCTGGTGCTACTGGTGCTGCTGCTGATAACGTCTGAGTTGCTGTTGATGGTGTGTCTTATACATCTCCTTACTGGACACCGATGTTTTATACCCCCGCTGCTGCTGATGCTGATGCTGCTATTACTGTTGATGCTGATGCTGCTACTACTGTTGATGCTGATGCTGATGCTGATGCT